>OY726529.1:13894073-16742215 GCA_963383655.1 Bathymodiolus septemdierum
AAGTCTAAGATACCTGGCTTAGAGATGTAAGATTAGTGAGTAGTCATTTAAATGTTAACCTTGTTAAATGTGTTGTTGAAGTCTAAGATACCTGGCTTAGAGATGTAAGATTAATGAGTAGTCATTTAATGTTAACCTTGTTAAATGTCTTGTTGAAGTCTAAGATACCTGGCTTAGAGATGTAAGATTAATGAGTAGTCATTTAATGTTAACCTTGTTAAATGTGTTGTTGAAGTCTAAGATACCTGGCTTAGAGATGTAAGATTAATGAGTAGTCATTTAATGTTAACCTTGTTAAATGTGTTGTTGAAGTCTAAGATACCTGGCTTAGAGATGTAAGATTAATGAGTAGTCATTTAATGTTAACCTTGTTAAATGTGTTGTTGAAGTCTAAGATACCTGGCTTAGAGATGTAAGATTAATGAGTAGTCATTTAATGTTAGCCCTTGTTAAATGTGTTGTTGAAGTCTAAGATACCTGGCTTAGAGATGTAAGATTAATGAGTAGTCATTTAATGTTAACCTTGTTAAATGTGTTGTTGAAGTCTAAGATACCTGGCTTAGAGATGTAAGATTAATGAGTAGTCATTTAATGTTAACCTTGTTAAATGTGTTGTTGAAGTCTAAGATACCTGGCTTAGAGATGTAAGATTAATGAGTAGTCATTTAATGTTAACCTTGTTAAATGTGTTGTTGAAGTCTAAGATACCTGGCTTAGAGATGTAAGATTAATGAGTAGTCATTTAATGTTAACCTTGTTAAATGTGTTGTTGAAGTCTAAGATACCTGGCTTAGAGATGTAAGATTAATGAGTAGTCATTTAATGTTAACCTTGTTAAATGTGTTGTTGAAGTCTAAGATACCTGGCTTAGAGATGTAAGATTAATGAGTAGTCATTTAATGTTAACCTTGTTAAATGTCTTGTTGAAGTCTAAGATACCTGGCTTAGAGATGTAAGATTAATGAGTAGTCATTTAATGTTAACCTTGTTAAATGTGTTGTTGAAGTCTAAGATACCTGGCTTAGAGATGTAAGATTAATGAGTAGTCATTTAATGTTAACCTTGTTAAATGTCTTGTTGAAGTCTAAGATACCTGGCTTAGAGATGTAAGATTAATGAGTAGTCATTTAATGTTAACCTTGTTAAATGTGTTGTTGAAGTCTAAGATACCTGGCTTAGAGATGTAAGATTAGTGATTAGTCATTTAATGTTAACCTTGTTAAATGTGTTGTTGAAGTCTAAGATACCTGGCTTAGAGATGTAAGATTAGTGAGTAGTCATTTAATGTTAACCTTGTTAAATATGTTGTTGAAGTCTAAGATACCTGGCTTAGAGATGTAAGATTAGTGAGTAGTCATTTAATGTTAACCTTGTTAAATGTGTTGTTGAAGTCTAAGATACCTGGCTTAGAGATGTAAGATTAATGAGTAGTCATTTAATGTTAACCTTGTTAAATGTGTTGTTGAAGTCTAAGATACCTGGCTTAGAGATGTAAGATTAATGAGTAGTCATTTAATGTTAACCTTGTTAAATGTGTTGTTGAAGTCTAAGATACCTGGCTTAGAGATGTAAGATTAATGAGTAGTCATTTAATGTTAACCTTGTTAAATGTGTTGTTGAAGTCTAAGATACCTGGCTTAGAGATGTAAGATTAGTGAGTAGTCATTTAATGTTAACCTTGTTAAATGTGTTGTTGAAGTCTAAGATACCTGGCTTAGAGATGTAAGATTAATGAGTAGTCATTTAATGTTAACCTTGTTAAATGTGTTGTTGAAGTCTAAGATACCTGGCTTAGAGATGTAAGATTAGTGAGTAGTCATTTAATGTTAACCTTGTTAAATGTGTTGTTGAAGTCTAAGATACCTGGCTTAGAGATGTAAGATTAATGAGTAGTCATTTATTGTTAACCTTGTTAAATGTCTTGTTGAAGTCTAAGATACCTGGCTTAGAGATGTAAGATTAATGAGTAGTCATTTAATGTTAACCTTGTTAAATGTCTTGTTGAAGTCTAAGATACCTGGCTTAGAGATGTAAGATTAATGAGTAGTCATTTATTGTTAACCTTGTTAAATGTGTTGTTGAAGTCTAAGATACCTGGCTTAGAGATGTAAGATTAGTGAGTAGTCATTTAATGTTAACCTTGTTAAATGTGTTGTTGAAGTCTAAGATACCTGGCTTAGAGATGTAAGATTAGTGAGTAATCATTTATTGTTAACCTTGTTAAATGTCTTGTTGAAGTCTAAGATACCTGGCTTAGAGATGTAAGATTAGTGAGTAGTCATTTAATGTTAACCTTGTTAAATGTGTTGTTGAAGTCTAAGATACCTGGCTTAGAGATGTAAGATTAATGAGTAGTCATTTAATGTTAACCTTGTTAAATGTGTTGTTGAAGTCTACCATATCAAAGATGTCTGACAGATTACTTTTGAACAAGTTAAATTGAATTTAGTATTTTTTGTCCAAGAAAAATGAAATAACAATGAAACTTAGTCAGTTAATGTTTCTTAAATGGCACAGCAACATCAATCCACATATTATATTTTAGGAATGAACTAACTTTTGTCATCAGCATCACCTGATCGTTGTATTGGTAATGACCTTTTACGATAATTTTATCGTGGAGTGCACATTTCAACTGATACATGTCGCCCGTCCTTGATCTCATTAACCCAACCAGTGTCAATCCTATGTCCTTATGGGGGCAGTTGTGGTCGGGATCGTATGGTAGTTGGAATTACAACTAACTCTGCTATTAGTGCCTAACACCACTAGGATTGTGGCTTCGAATCACGATCAGGGCAAGGTGTACATCATTATGTGGTAAAGTTTGTCATTGACAAAAGATAGGTCGGTGGTTTTCTCCAGGTCCTCTGGTTTCCTCCACCAATAAAACTTGCCTCCATGATATTGCTGACATATTGTTGAAAGTGGCGTTAAGCGCCATAAAACCAAACCAAACCAAACATATGTCCTTATGTAATATAATTTGTTTATTTATTTATTATCAGTCCAAAGACAGACAAAACATATTTGTGTGTCTCTACACGTTCTTTTTATCCCATTTATCCAAAGTTGGATTTACAGCTACCTGTGCAATCAGAGCCTATCACCGCTGAAGTTATATGTTTGAATCCCGCTAATGATAATTTTTGTCTGTGACTTGTGGCAGGTTGATGATTTTCTCCGGGTACCTCCACCAATAAAACACTGCCACTATATAAATGAAATGTTGAAATTTGTTTTAAACACCATAACCCTAATCCAAAGTGTATGTGAGTTTGTTAGAACTTGGCATCATTGTCAATAATACTGACTACACAATATAACAGATATGGTTGAAACTAAGGTTAATACCCAATTACCTCATGTCTAATAAACGTAAGAAAAAACAAAGGGTAATTAAAAATAGACAATCCAGGGACATAGGTAACATTGGTTTGATTTTTTCTGGTCCAATCAAATTCTTGAATTTATTTTATAAGATTGATTCATTGATTGTGTTTAATGCCACTTTTAGCAATATTTCAGCTATATCATGGCGACCAGTTTTAGTGGTGGAAGAAGCCGGAGTACCTGGAGAGAACCACCGACCATGGGCAAGCAACTGGTAAACTTTATCACTTGCGACTGCAATTCGAGTGCACCCTTTTTTGTAATTTACAAAGCCGGGTGTGGGTTAACCCACGCCGTATTGGTGATAGACTTGTATGAGTTGTTAGGTAATCCAACCACCTAACTCATTGAGCCACCCTTGGTAGCATTGGGCACAAGACTCAGAACAAAGACAAACAACACAGAAAACTAAAACAATGAGTAACACAGACTCATAAAAAACCGTGAGTGAACCTAGGTGCTTGCAAAGTGTAATCAGTTCCTGTTGGTTTTTTCTCGTAAGACACTACGTTACTCAAAGTCAAGTTTGGTAAAAGTCTTGTTCGTGATAAAATTAAAGGGAAAAAAATATCTCTGTGTAAGAAAACGAATCCACTGACATTTGAGTAATATATATTTAGTAAGGTCACACAGTTTATAATGACGACTAGAATTTTTGTAGCATTGACTTCATCCTAGGAGGAACATAACATTGTTTGAGTAGCTTTTACCTCAACAGCTGTGCTCTATCCAGAAAATCGATGTACTGTACACATATGATTTCCTAGCTAAGACAACATTACTGAATAAAACTTTTTTTTATTTTTAGAACCAGCTTGCCATGGCATGACAATATTGACTGGTGGTTCGAGTTCAACTGCAGTAGATTCTGTTAATTCACACAATGCAATAATTTCAGCAGGACAAGTTGACAGTCTTTTCTCAAACTTGGAAGGTGTCTCTTTTTCACAACATGAGCCAGAGGTTCAAATGTTGCTGAAAGATTTTTCTGATGTTAAATCCTGTATGTTATCCAATAATGCTGCTAATTTCTCCCTTCCATTTTACGACATGCAAAATAACCAATCAGCTTTCTACAGTTGTAACAGTGTTTCAGAACAAATGTCACAAACTTGTATTTATACCGCAAATACAAAATGCACTGACGACAATGCACAATTACCTGTGGATGCAGATGTAAGCCATTCAATGAATTATCCTACGATGACACAGAATTCACAAGACATTTCATTTATATCCCAGAATCCACTTTCTATAGACAACAATGGTGCATCCTCGTCAATTCTGGATTTGGATGAAAGTTTTTTTGGATATATTAAAAATACTGACGATCGGTCAGAATTTAGTGCTGTAAGTTCATCTTTGGAAGCGGTTCAATCTGTTACCTCACCTACTAAACGTTTGATTTCAGATGCTTTTCAGTTGCTTGAATCTGATGGGTATTATGATGACGATCATTTTAAATCAGTTGACCTGAATGGAAATGTCGATCTTGACGACATCGATGTTTTGAAGGATTTTTTAGAAATGACTGATAAACAGCTGCCAGGCTGATTTGAAAGTAGATTTCAGCAAAGTTTAAAATGGCATTTCTAACCAAAATTTCGTAGTGACTGGAAATTACTTCTTATTGGACATTAGACAAAGATATTTAATTGTTGATGAGTCACAGAAGACGTCAACTTGGAGGGAAAAACTTGTTTTTGAAGTCAACGTCAGGATCAGAATGTTACCTAGTCACAGTAATGACAAATGGAAGCAGAATACAAGGGATATTACACAAGACATAGCCAAAACTGAAGCAATTGATATACAGAATATTCTTTTTGTGTCTTTAACATGAAAATCTTAGCGTCAGCTTTATGAGAAAGCAACATTTATACATGGTTTTGTTTTGGTTACTATTATTTTAGAGTGTTCATCTCACATCAATGTCATGTGACTGTCACCAATTTTCATAAAAACTGCCAATATTAAATGGTTTTATCTCTGTTTGTCCTAGGTTTGCCATATTAAAAGTGACTTGTATCTATAGCAACCACATCAATATGTCATTTGACTAAAGTAATGTTTTAGTGTACCTGATGACACAAAGGGTCATATGAGGTATTGTCATCACTTTATGTCTGTAGTCATTGGCATTGTCAGTAACCTTTTAACTTAAATATTCTTAGAAACTGCTGGGCCAAGTAGAACAAAACTTGTGAGGAATGTTTATGTTGTTGGGGGTGTTTTTTCCTTCAGAAATCCACTACAGAAAATGTCCCTAGTATACTAAAATATGTGTTTCTTGTTGGACTGTGATTTTATTTCTTTATATTCCTTATAAAATTCTCCTTTAAGTTCCATGACAACAGATTTTTTAATGATTCTTGTCATTTCAAGGATATAAAGGGGTCAATATCTACAATTATAAAAAAAAAAATTATGTTATTTTTAAAGTTATTTTTTCTTTTTCCTGTGCATGCCTGTGTTGTTTTATAAATTGACCTTGCTGAATTTGTATGCCAAGTAGAACAAAACTTGTTAGGAACTCACAAAGTTTATGTTGTTGGGTGTTTTTTCCTTCAGAAATCCACTACAGAAAATGTCCCTAGTATACTAAAATATGTGTTTCTTGTTGGACTGTGATTTCCTTTTCTTTATATTCCTTATAAAATTCTTCTTTAAGTTCCATGACAACAGATTTTTTAATGATTCTTGTCGTTTCAAGGATATAAAGGGATCAATATCTACAATTATAATTTTTTTTTCCTCTAATTTTTAAAGTTATTTTTTCTTTTTACTGTGCATGACTGTGTTGTTTTTTGAATTGACCTTGCTGAATTTGTATGCAAATTTTTTTATTTAATTCCTTGAAAAAATTTCTGAATGTGTTCTAACAGATTTGTTGTAGCTGTTACTGTTTCAGAAATATAGGATCAAAAAAGACATTTTTAATTTTTAATTTAATGGGTTAAACTATGTGAAAATTAATAAATTACATTCTCAAAAATCTAGACTTGATTGAAACCAGGGGTAGGTCGTGGTAGTGATCGTGATCGTTAGGTAGTTTGATTTACAACTACCTGTGCAATCAGTGCCTATCACCACTGAAGCTGTGAATTCATGGCGAGGTGTACTCGATACAACATTATATGATAAAGTTTGTCAGTGACAGTTCGGTGGTTTTCTCTGGGTACTCTGGTTTCCTCCACCAATAAAACTGACAGCCACGATATAACTTAAATATTGTTGAAAGTGGCGTTAAACACCATAAACCAAACCTAAATGTAAGCTGTATATGAATAACCAGGTGAGACATACAGGGCGAGTGTGAACCTCTACAGTGTTAATGTATTAATTATGTGTACAGTTTGTATTTGCTATTTGTTAGCTTTAATTTACATCTTTTTCTTGTTTCTTAATCATACAATTGTTTATCTATTTGTTGTTTCTTTACATGTAATGGTAAAGTACAGTCTAGAGACATCATGGTGTGATAAATCACTGTGATTGACCTATCACTCATCTTGGTGATTTGGATATATCTTTTGTTCTATTAACTATATCTTCAAAATTTCTTTTACATTTAGAGTGTTACTTACTATCACCCAAAAGGCATATCAGAATAAGTAAATAGATTAAACAGATCAAAAGATATATCAGTATCACTAAGACGTCTATCACAGTCATTTATCACTCTATGTCTCTGACTGTAATGTACATGTATTGTTAAGTCTTAATATAAGTGTATAATAATGTTATAGTGAAGACAAGAAGAGTGATACATCTATCACAGTGATTTATCACTCTATGTCTCTGACTGTAATGTACATGTATTGTTAAGTCTTAATATAAGTGTATAATTATGTTATAGTGAAGGCAAGGAGCCAAACTTGTTATTTAAATGTCTTTTGTATTAGTTTTTTTGTTGTAATTTTTATACTAATTTATTTTTTAATGATTCATATTCCAGTAGGAATTTATTTTTATTTTTACAATTGTTATTTTTATTATAGACATAAACTTGTATTGGTTGTTGATCATATTTACTTTGTTATTTTTCGGTCCAGAAGGGACTTTTGGTTGAGTCAAATATTTTGATCATATTTACTTTTATATTTTTTGGTCCAGAAGGGACTTGATTGAGTCAAAATTTTAAGTGCTGACAAGGAAAAGACTAAACATTCATGAAAAAGTCTTTGTAATTTACAGTTCATGATGCCATGGGCCGAGTAAGCTTTTGTCATCATGTTGCATCTGTACAAGTTAAGCTTTTCACATTTTAATATTGAAAAAAAAAATGGATCAATCCCATTTCAAATATATAAAAAAATGTATCAATGCCTTCCCCTATTTAAAAATGGCCACCTTTACTAAAACAAAAATTCCAATTTCTTCAGATTGTCAAAACTTTCTACTTTTTAAATGATAAAGATAGTCCTTAAATAACTGTTTATTTCTTATCCCGATCGCTAATCGAAGATGTCTACAACCGTTATGGGATTTTTTTTTATTAAATCTAAACAGTACATGAATAGTCACTGGATGGCCTGTTACAAAATTTCATTTTTTATGAATGAAAATCCTAGATGCCTGCCATCGCAGGATAGTTATAAGACACTGTGAATATATTTTAAAAACAATCTTCTCTTGTACCTCTGAACCATTTGAAAACAAACTGGGGTGATTTTTTCCTTGTAATGTCCTCTTCAATTTTTTTTTTTTTGTGTTGATATGAAATCCATGCTGGCCACCACCACATGACAGAAACTGTTTAGCATAAATTCGGTGGGATAATGAAAAAAAGTTTTTTCTCAGTATTTACACACTTGCTTGAACCCCCCCAACTAGTGCATGAATAACAAAGGGAGAAATACAACCTTAGGTGAGCCTCTAGTTTGTTGATTACAATTCTGATGCAAAATTGAAAACTAAAAAGCATTTATTGGTATTGTCAGAGAGCTGATTTTTAAAAACATTTATTGCAGGTAAATTTTTACATGCTTTAAACATATTATAGCTGATATATGTGAGAGTTTCAAAATATTTGCACATTTTATCCAAGTCTTGAGCTTTCTTTTCTTTTAAGGGCCCGGATGGCTCAATGAGTTAGGTAGTTGGATTACTTTTGTAAATTACAAAAAAAAGGTGCACTCGACTCACAGCCGCAAGTGATAAAGTTTACCAGTTGCTTTCCCATGGTCGGTTGTTCTCTCCGGGTACTCCGGCTTCTTCCACCACTAAAACTGGTCACCATGACATAGCTGAAATATTGCTGTAAGTGGCATTAAACACCAAAGATCAATCAATCAATCTACTTCTTCTGCTTCTACTTTATAAAATTATTTATAACATTAAAACATTATGTGCACTTAGACCATCTAAAATAATCTTAGAGAAGCTTGTATTGTTTATATATACATGTATTTTATCCGATACGTAACTTCTACTTCTTCTAGGGTCCATGTGGCTGAAATATTGCTGTAAGTGGCGTTAAAACACCAAAAATTAAAAATAAATCAATCTTTTCTTTTTATTTTTGATAAATTTTGTATGTAATGCATTATTTTGTCAGTATTTCTAGTCATTTGCTATTATTCTTATTTTGTTGATTATAAAAAATAAGTTGATTCAATAATACAGTATTTGAATGTTCATTTATGTTGATTTTTTTACCAGTCTATTATTTAAATAATACTGCAGCATGCTTCAACCTGAAGATTTAAAAATATTCGTGTTGAATTATTGAATGATCTTCATTTACCATTCAGTGAGGCCTTCGTAGTCATGATCCTTTGGTAGTTAGATTTACAACTACCTATGCAATCAGTACCTATTACCACTGAAGTTGTGAGTTGGAACCCCGTTCATGGCAAGGTGTACTCGATGCAACATTATGTGATGAAGTTTGTTGGTGACATGAGACAGGTTTTCTCAAGAGTACTCTGGTTTCCTTCACCAATAAAACTGACAGCCACGATATAACTGAAATATTGTTAAACACCATAAACCAAACCAAACCATCATTTACCATTCTGATTAAAATTTGGTTAAATTTCACTTTTTTCTATACTGACTCCTATCGATATAACATTTCGTCCTGCTCCAGATGAACTTTAGTCGCCAAGATATTCACTTTAGTGTTCAGGTTGCATCAAGGTCACCTCACTAGAAGCCATCGTTCCGTTAACATCCAACAGGACTACTTATAACCTTTTATCTTGACCTGTGTTCTACAATATTGTTTGCGACTTTTCATTGACTACCTGTAACAGAACCTGCTGGGGAAATGTTGCCAGCAGCACTTTCATTGGTTAATCAAACTTTCGCCAGAGTACTTAGAGTGTAGAGAATTTTACATATGATGTTAATCAAATGGTTTAATTAAGTTGACAGTTAACGTTTTCAGCAAAGTAACCGCATCAATGGTGTAATCTAATGGTTGGCATGCTCGTCTCAAGTGTGGTGGATCGTTGGTTCGAGCCCCCCGTCAGGTCAAACCATCGACTATAAAATTGATATATGTTGCATCACTGCTAAGCATGCAGCATTAAGGAGTAAGAGCAAAGACTGGTTGGCTCAGTATCAGGATAATGTGTCCAAGTGGAGCGACATTTCTTTCCTGGAACTGTTGTTTCAGTGAGCTAGCAGTAGCACTATAAAAATCCAGTTTTAGAAGTGTGTTGATCTAGTACAAAAAAGACATCATCATCATCACATTGAATGCAACTTGTTCTCGCCATGATATAGCTGAAAAAAATTGCTCATTTGGCATTAGACAACAATCACTCATTCACTCCAGCAAAGTAGTATGATTGGGATAATTAGGAATGTGTTGCAGCAACATTGGTTTTGGAAAAAGCAAACATAACAAGAAACACACTTTGATTCTGATTTTTGTTCTCCATTTGCCAGTAAATTGATCTGAGAAATAAAACTTCCTGATAAACAGGATAATGGTGATCAGCATAGGGATAATGTCATTCTCCCCGGACTCCTTCATTTGAATTCTATATACATGGGGCATTTTTGAACTCGCCTGTCAAATATATGTGTGAATATATAGTTCACTGCGGCTCAAAGAGCCACGTCGGGTATTCTCATTACATTGTTATGGTTGTCGGCATGCATTAGCTTTTCAAATTTCAATCTTTTTCACAGAAATCACTGAAGAAAATTGAGCCAAACTTGGCATAAATGTTACCTTACTAACTTGGATGGTCTTCAATATTATTATTTTTTAATATGCAAAATCAACATGCGTATGCATGGCTGGTAGGCTAATTATGCTCTGATTTCAAGCATATTTTTCTCAGAAACCACATGTTGACCACAACTTTTTAAACTTCTTTCTATAATGTGATGCAATTGTTACAGGGAAGGAATGTTCCTTACATTACTAAGTTTCCTTCCCTATGACTAGAAACTTGATTGATCCGGAACTGTGTATGAATTATCATTGGTCGAACTGTGCATGAATTGTCATTGGATGGCCACATACGGTTTTCATTTTTTGTGTTGATCAGTAATCCAATATGGTAACAATTAACGTAGAACCTTTGCAAACATATACAAGTATTTAAAAATTATTCATCTATGAATTCTCTGGACTATTTGACCTCCTTCTTGGCTAGAATGTTCCTTCGACGGTCCTCTACAAATGTTTGTATGTTGTGTCAATAGAAAAAAAATCCAAGATGGCTGCCACTGTGGGATAATGTTTTAAAACAGGACAGGATGGAGAAATAAATAATAAAAATAATTGCTGACACCAGCAAATTGAGTAGTCTTACAAAATTTTCATTTTATGTGTTGATCTGAAATCCAAGATGGCTGCCACATTATGATAAATTTAAGATATTCATGAGCCTATAATATTGGGAAATTATTTTATAATTATTCGTCACTGAAACCATGGCTTTTAAATGGAGTGTTGTGTGGATGGTCTTTTTCAACATTCAAGTTTTTTTTGTAAATTAGAAATTCAAAATGGCTTCCACCACAGGACATTGGACCATATGAGAATATGAATAAAAAGTGTGTCAAATTCTCAAAATGAATCCATACACCGTTAAGATAAAACAAAAATACACATACAAATCATGCAAGATATTGAAAAAACTGAATGTCAGCAGAAACATACACATTTATGGATAATTTTAAGCCAAAATTAAATGACCCTGTGGCTTTAATGTAAATAAAAAGTTACTTGCAGTTAAGCTACCTGAATAGGCTATATAGCTATTTGTATAATATCATGTGAAATTAAGATTTTCAACTTGGACAATTTCCAGCAAGCAGTATTCCTTAGATGCAGATTTTCAGAGGTAACGTTTCACATTAGATACTAATTCATTCCATGAATATATTACACTTAAGGTGAAACCTGAAGAAAAGTTAAGTAATATTAACCAAAGATTGGTAGGATTTTTTTTTTATTGCACATGTATATATGTAAAATGTTAGTCGCCAAGACTCAAATGCTATAAAGTCATAGACCATTGGGCTTAATTTGTGCAATCTGGATTGATGGCAAGCCTTGCAATGCTTGCCTTTCCACTACAAGGTTCTTACAGATGCTTGTGGCATGGAATTACAACCATCTCCTTTTTTTTACTTTCTGTTTACAAATTATTTTCAATAAAATTTCTTTATTATTTCATCTCTTTTTCCTTTATTTAACATGTTTGTGTCCACATTCATACAATCTTATGTTAACAGCAACTTGCATGTGT
This sequence comes from Bathymodiolus septemdierum, assembly GCA_963383655.1. Classification (NCBI taxonomy): domain Eukaryota; kingdom Metazoa; phylum Mollusca; class Bivalvia; order Mytilida; family Modiolidae; genus Bathymodiolus; species Bathymodiolus septemdierum. The sequence goes on from OY726529.1 coordinate 13,906,187, forward strand.
TGACCCGATATACTCTTATTGTCCTGTGATTTCTTTAAAAAAAAATGTTGTTTTTTTATTTTTCCCTTTACAGACCAATTAACATAGATCATATGTTTACTGAAATCTATCATTATGATTTTTAGTCTCAGAAGATTTCTCACTTTGTTTTATTTATCTAAAAACATCATATTTAATAGAGTTATTCCCCTTTTAGATTTAATTTCCCGCCACGCTTTGCGACCAACGAGAACCACGTGAATTCCAAAATGGCGGACAATGAAGAACCAGAACTTACTCCAGAGAAAGACATCGTGGTCACTAAATATAAAATGACTGGTGATATGGTTAATGGTAAGACAATATTCACATTGCTAGTTATTTAATCATTACCGAAAAATCTTCTGCAATCATGCCATGGTTTTTCGAGAAAAACACGTGGTATGTTAGATTGTCGACCATGTGTTTTCAAAACCATTGCACAACACGATTCATTTAACATCTTCAATTTTGTATAAGCAATTAAAAGTACGTTTTAAATTTTAGATTGCAGATGCCACGCCAATATCACATGCATGTTGGGGAAACTAACCATATGATTGTTTTGCTAAAAAAAAAAAAGAAATAGAGGGGGGGGGGGGTCACGATAGATAAGTCAATCGTAACAGAAAATGGTCTTATCTCTGAGTTTTAAAGTTAGTTCAGTTCTTATTTGACAAATATGTACGCTTGCATTTTTTAAATAGAATGAAGCTTATTCCAGATTAGCTGCGGAACCGTAGCCCTTAATGGGCTTATGGTCCTTGGCCAGTTTTCTGATATTTGTGGACCATAGGCATAGGGCTAGGGATTCACCCTATCAAAATTTTGCGAAACTGCGACCTTGATTTTGTCACACCTTTCAACAGTAATTTTGACAACAAAACGCTTTGTGAGAGTGGAGTCCAGTGGATAATTCGTTTCGTTACATATTTAGACCAAAAAAAATATGTATGTTTCCGATTGCATGGTCTTCAAAATTGGGGTCGGTAGTAGAGATGCCGACTTATCGTTATTTCGGCCGCCATTTTGTTTTCCGGTAGCTGCTGATACATGAAAATGCAATTTTTGATGTCAGATTTTTACAGATAATACTATATAAAGATATAATTTTTTTACATTAATTAATTATCTAAACATTGTTTGAAATCTTTAAAAATTTTGTTTCTTTTAATATGGAATCGTTTAAATATAACGTGTTCGAATCGAAATCGCTGTTTTCGGAATTTTACCATTCGCGGCACGGTTTTTTCACCAAGGTCCCCCATTTCAATGCCTTGCCCGGCATGTTCTTGACGTTATATAGTTCTATAATTATTATCCAATTAAAGCGCAGATTCGTAGCTTGCGCATGGTCACAGTAGCTTCCGATTTCCTGATCATGCTAAACGGAAAATGGTCGTCTCAAAAGTTCCAAGATGAACAAATCAATGAAAAATTTGGAGTAGCGTTCTCCGATGGCGATATTTGTATTTCCTGTTACAATATCAACGTAGAAAGCATACCATCTCAACCATATTAGATCGCGAACACGGATGATTTTTAGTATTTAAAACGCCCCATAACATGTCTGAGGGAGAACGTCGTACATCGTTGGAAGTGGAAAGTAAATAGTAACGTCACCGACGCTGGTTGTAACACAGGTGTTATCGTAGGTATGTATAAACCTTCTTCTCAATGTTTTAAACGTACGATTTATTTTTTGCATTGCTTCTTTTCAAGTAGTTTATGAAAAACTTCTTGTCAATTTATAATACTTCCAACTTGCGTTCAAAACAAAAGTAAACAAACCGAAAAGGGGGGGTGTAAACAGAGATGAAAGTTTTCCTCTAATCCGCTGATTTCCTCTTTTTTTAAGGAAAATATTTGGAAATAAAATGTTTCTAGCTTGGTCCAAACAACTAGAAAACGAGGGTATGGGCTCTAGAATAGGAGTTTCCTCTTTGTTCATCAGTCAATCACTTTCTTCTATACTATAGTCTGTGTATAAAATATTTTTTTTTTTTTTATACTAGACTATAGTCTTCACTCTTCAGAAAGTTAATTCTATTCTTATTTTTGTCATGGTGCTACATTTTTATTTGTATTTGCCAGCTTCCATGGATACTCGACCATGATTGAATATTTACATACCAAATTCAAATAAAAGTAAACAAAATGTTATAACTTATTGCATACATATGTATTTATAGACCAATGAAAAAAAAATACCAGTGTTTCTGCTAATATTCTCGAAAAGGGGAAGGTAGTATAAGTAGACAAAACATATATTTTTACCTAGGTTATACAGAACAAGGATCTGACTTTAACTTTGTCCAAAAATGTCAATAAAAACTGGGGTCAATACCAAAAATTTGAAACTCTGGTAATTTTTTTTGTCTAAATACATTGTGAATTTATATTTATTATAATGGTAGTTATGAAAGGATAATAAGTACAATGTAGACTAGTTAGAACTGTTTCTTTGTGGTCCCTTCCAGCTTCTGTTGTTTTTTTCCAGTTTACCTGACCTTATGCTTTGCTGGTCAAAGACATGTGTGTGATCCAAGCTGGCCTTGGGATATTACCTGAACTTAGGACTGCAGGATAATATACAGCTGATCATGAGTTCATAATTTATATCATAATGAAATATTTAGTTTTACATGTAGCTGGATTTATTCAGACGACAATACATGTGACAATAGATGATGTATTTCAAAAATGCACCAGATATTTCCTGAATAATAAATGAATGAACTTAATATTTTGGTTGTTTTCATTGAACGTGTTTTAAGAAGCAAATTAGAATAGTAATGGGCAAGACTGAAACTTTGACACGGAGAGTAGGGTTAGGGGGTGGGTTATGGTGTTTAATGCCACTTTCAACAATATTTCAGTTATATCGTGATGGTCAGTTTTATTGGTGGAGTAAACTGGAGAAAACCACTGATCTGTTGCAAGTCACTGACGAATTTTATCACACAATAATGTGTTATCAAGTACACCTTAAGTTACCATGAGTGGGATTCGAACGACATGGAGAGTAAGATTGAAACAAATTTACTTGCTCAAATTGTAATAAAGGGAAACCTGAATATAAACAGCATCCTATATAAACAACATAACTTTATTTTAAATAAAGTTCCAGGTTCCAGATGTAGCCTTTTGTAGGAAATGTGTAAACCGTGCAAATAATATCCATCTATTTTAAACACAAGCTGATCTTAAGGAAGTTCAGTTTAGAGGTGTTTCACTATCATGCTTGTTGGGTGGTTGATGCATATACCATCACTTTCAGCAATTGTACAGCTACATTATGATTGCAAGACATTGAAGTAGGAAAACAAAAACACCTACATGTATATCAAGCCGACCAGTTAAATTTTCGGCAATGGGTAGGTGTCTGGAATCTTCACCCCTTGGGGGGATTACATATTGGTGGTATATATGAAATGAAAAGTATTTAGTTTAAGTTATTAGTTACTTGAGGTTATAGATTTTTAAAATATCTTTAATTTGGTACCTTGATGATCAAATTCTGACTAGAAACGATGGAGTAATCTTAAAAAACGTAAATTTACGCAACAAATTTTAAAGCAATGGCAGCCATTTTGTTTTCAAAATGGCCACCATTATGACAATTATTCCGTAATAAAATGCTAAAGCAAATAAGAGGTCATAGGTACAAACCTACATATCCATTTTTTTTCAGTGATATTAATTATATTGATAAAAAAATTGATCAAATTATCTTGGAACAGGTTCCCTGTCTGAGGAATTTTATGAAAAAATGGCAGCCATTTTGAACAAAATGGCCGCCATTTCTTGTGTCGACAAATAAACATCACGTCCAACAGAATGTGCACATCACTGTGGTATTGTCTTCAAAATTTTGTACGGATATCATTTTTAGCTTAGGAAATATGAAGCTTTTTGTGTCATTTTTCCATATAACTGCTGTGAAACGGTGCCATTCTCAAATAATGTTGAACACTAATTGCACACCCACCTTTATGGATTCATAATTCCACAAAAAGATGTAAAAGGTGATTCATATGTTATAATTGCACTCAACACAAGTATTTCTACACACAATTTCTTCTATTATGATGTCAGATAAGTTATTTTCTGACAAAATTATGGCAATGTGAGCCATAATGGACCTTTCGGTCAAGATCAAAAGTGGCTCCGACACATTTTGGACAATAAAACAAATGACGAATATTACTTCAAACATGTTCAGTTTCATTTTTCTGACAGAACAACTTATAGTCTATGGAAAAAAACAAAAGTAGAGACATTATCTGCTGTTTGCACAAAAAATCAGAACTCTAAAACAGTCATTAAAACCATTATTGATGGCGGCCATCTTTGGAAAATTATTGACCAAAAATAGGCAATTTCAAATGCTCATAACTTTTGAACCCTTCATCCGATTTTTACAAATGAAGGCTCAAAAGTCTTCCTAGATTGAGCTCTATCTAATGGTTAAAAAACAGCAAGCATCCCCTGTAATTGATTTTTGACTGGCATCTCTATCGGTAGGTTTTTTTTTGTTTTTTTTTATCACCTACAAGTATGCTCCTTCCTCTAAAATCACACAAACTTGTTTGTTTCTTTCTTACTACAGCTTATTAATTATTTGACATGCAGTATGGTACCGAGAGTTCTATCATACCACAGTATTTACGTTTCACGCGATTGTGCAATTGCAGCGTCACCTGATAGCAGATTTATTTTGGTATAGTGGAGTCCCAACCTACACGTTTACGATCATCTCATAGTTTTTTTTCGGCGGGAATCTATTTATAGATGGAATGGAATTACATTTGCAGAGATGCAGCTAACCGTCGACCCTGTCGGACCTAGGGGGCAGAATTTTAGAGGGTCCGGCAAATGACGTCTTTGTGTCAGACCTAATGACCGGCAAACATTTTTACTGCTTGGGGCTGTCAAAAATAAAATTTCTGTCGGTCCTGGTTAACTCTTAGACCCCTAAGCGAAGGATCTTTGAGTATCGTTAATAAAGTCAAAAGTCGTAATCAAATCGGTAAAAATTTCTGTTCCTTTGTGTATATGCTAAATTTCGGGAACCAGTTCCCATTCCGGATTTTATTTCGTATCCTATCGTGAATCGTTGTAAATTGTAATTTGATCATTTCCGTTATGGCTGCATGGCCAATTAAGTTTACGGAGGGGTCTAAATCTGGAAAAAAGCACCCACTACCTATCGATTTATCTACAGAGAATAAAAAAGCCAAAGGGTCGGCATATGAAAAGGAGATGCGACCGGAGCGATCCTTTAATCGAATATGGAAGGACAAAATGAACAAACAAATGACGACTTGATATCAAAATACTCATTAGAGGAATAATAAAATCTTACTAATATGAAGTATTGATTATTTGATGTTGCAGGACTATCTAAATTGAATGTGGTCTCAGTCACTAACCCCCCTTTGGCAATATCCTTAATCTGATTCTGGTCGTAGTAGTCGTTAGCTGTGTCATGAGTTTGGTGCTCCTTTTGACAACTGTTTTACCTGTTTTGTTCAAATATTGTTATAAATACTGTTATAGACTATAGTGGCAGCCGAAAACTTTGAGCCGTAATGAAAGGGGGAGGTTTGGCGCTTTAAAATCTGATTCAACCCACCATTTCTTTAGAAATGCCTGTACCAAGTCAGGGTCATTACGGTTTTCACAGTTTTCCGGTTGTTGACTGATTTTGTCTGTTTATATACTTATGAGTTTTGACTTTCCCTTTGTAAGATTGTTCAGAGTTCGGTAATTTTGTTATTACCCTTATTTAAGATTGTCCCTTTAATCATACTGTATTGAAAGTGAAATATTAAAAAATTTCTAAAAAAAAAAAGTAGGTCTGGCAAAACTCTCTTACTTGCAGGACCCAATGTCTGACAGGAATTTTTTTTTATCTGCAACTCTGCATTTGGCCTCGTTTTGAACATAAACAAACAGACGACAAGTAGAGAGTGTTTACAGTTGGAACAAATCAATAACAAATGATTTTAAGGACGTTTTCTTGTTTAATCATATTGGACAATAATTTATCAGATTTCCACTTAATATTTAATACAGCACTCCATAGACTGATTTTCGGAACTACCTCGGTACCATAGGAATCTCCTTTTCTTGACCTATGAAATGCCGATTATACCCTCGTAAACATACTTTGGTTAAAAATAATGCATTGGATATGAAGGAAGGGATCTGCTAAAGTAATAAAAATAATATTTTCTCTGGTATATAACCGTTTTTATTTATTTCTGGTTAAACATTAACTACCGTGGTACCATAGAACCCCGGGCTACATTGTACAAGGAAATGAAGAAATTCAAACAGGAAACCAAGTCTATTGTTGAACACAGAAACGGAGACGAATTTCCGGATTTTGCCGATCTATTATTTTTTTTGGCATAAAAAAATGTTAGGGTCGGTCGACCGGAAACACACATTTAAAAAAAAATTGCCTTATCTATTGCTTTCCATAGCTCATTATCATAACAAATGTCTTGAGATTAACCGATCCCGCCTAATTCATTCCACCATATTGTCATTGCGGTATTCTCGCTTTGAGGTCATGTGACTTTTGAGAGATAACTCTTAACAGCAAAACACGTGTTTATTAAGAATTGATTCATCTTCATGATATCATAATATTGTGAGTGTGTGATGAAGAATTTCAATTAAAGTGATTATTGTTTTTACCACATTTATATGTCATCTAGAGGTGGTCATGATCATATGGTAGTTGGATTTACAACTATCTTTGCAATCAGTGCCTATCATCACTAACGTTGTGAGTTCGGACCTCATTTATGTATAATTCTTATAGAATTAATGCATCTTGCTTTCTTAACATGACCATTTCCCAGAAAGGTGCGGATAAGGTGTGCGTGAGTGCATCGGCACCGTGTACACATGCATGAACTCCTGAAAAGAAGCGTTTAATCCTATATTGTTTTGTTGTGAAATAGTGTGACAGCACTTTCCCTTGTAAACGCATGACAAAAATATGAATAAGAATAAGAATACTTTATTGACCAATTAAGGACCCACAAGGGGCATAGCAATTACAATATGAGTGTTCAAGCAGACTGGTGTCAAATGCTCCATACATATAGAAATATAGAACCATTGAATATTGAGTGGTTTCTAACATCGTGGACTATACGATTGATGTGCCTTATTGTTATACAATTTTCAAATTTGTTCCAAGGGAAAAAAAAATTGGGCAGCACTCCCCCTAGTAAACACATATTTCTCATTACCCCCCTTCCCGAATTCCCAGGTCAAAAATAGGGGGAAAAAATTGAGAAAGTGTGTGGGCAAACTTCATTTATTAGTGACATGAAGCTTTACACAATCTCATTACAAAACCATAACAAAAAAAAAACTCGCCTGTAAACTTTGGTGCTTCCTCACTGAATTCTTTTACAGGGACTTTATTGCACGAATTTAGAAAAGCACTTATATTATTATTAAGTCTCCCAAACAAAGTTTGGGAGACTTATTGTTTTTGCTCCGTTTCTTATTATTTTTATTATTATTATTCTTATTAAGTCTCCCAAACAACGTTTGGAGACTTATTGTTTTTGCTCCGTTTCTTATTATTCTTGTTCTTGTTATTCTCCTTTCTTTCCGTGCACCATGAACTTGTCCACGGCAGATCTCAGGAACAACAGAACAGAATTTCATGAAACTTGGTGGAGTTATAGATATATGTTTCTAGTTGTTCCTAAAGTTTTCAGATTTGTGGTAAAGGGGGTCAAAGCCATATTTTTGGGGGTTCAAAGGGGGTGGGGGTTACTATAGAATCCTATGGGAAACTTGAAATTTCGTACATTAATGTTGATATCTTCTAACTGGATAATGATAGAGACATAAATTTTGACATAGTGATAGGTCACCATTAGAGGAGCAATTCTGTGTTTTCAAAATTTTCAAGATGTCTGCCATTTTTAAAATGGCTGCCAAAACACGGCATAAAAATTCAACATTGTCCGATATCATCAAAATTTGATATGTGGGTAGATAGTGTCAGTGGCCGGTTTGGGAGACTTCATAATCGTTAGATTATAATCATATCTCGTTCTTCTTTTTCTCCTTTCTTTCCGCGGACCATGAACTTGTCCACATCAGATCTCAGGAACTACTGGACAGAATTTCGTGAAACTTGGTGGAGTTATAGATATATGTTTCTAGTTGGTCCTAAAGTTTTCAGCTTTGTGGTAAAGGGGGTCAAAGTCATATTTTGAAGGGTTCAAAGGGGGTGGGGGTTACTATAGAATCCTATGGGAAAGTTGAAATTTCGTACATTAATGTTGATAACTTCTAAATGTATAATGATAGAGACGTAGAAATTTGACATAGTGATAGGTCACCATTAGAGGAGCAATTCTGCATTTTCAAAATTTCAAAATGGCTGCCAAAATACGGTATAAAAAATGGGGGGCAAAAATTCAACATTGTCCGATATCATCAAAATTTGATATGTGGGTAGATAATGATGTCCCGAATTGATTCGTGACATTGAAAAATTTCTACCGGTCGCCATTTTCAAAATGGTCGCCACAATACCGCACAAATTCAACATTGTCCGATTTCAACGTCATTTCATATGTGGGTAGATTATGATGTCCCGAAATGATTCCTGACATTGAAAAATTTCTACCGGTCGCCATTTTCAAAATGGCCGCCACAATACCGCACAAATTCAACATTGTTCGATTTCAGAGGTAGCTTTTAATTAATTTTTTTAACCGGTTGTCAGTGGCCGGTTTGGGAGACTTCATAATCGTTAGATTATAATCATATCTTGTTATTATTGACATCCTCATCTTCCGAGTCTCTATGAACGGTAAAGGTTACAAGTTTCAATTGGGGATCAAATTCCTGTACGACATCACTTGGATAGGCTCTACGTAATCTGATTGAAACGTTTGGTGACCAGTTTTGTCAGAGTAGACTAGAGACAGTAACGGCCACATGGTTCATTTTTTTCAATGTCAATTCTTCTGGATATAACCTTTTCCATGTTAGTTTGTTGTTGAAACGATATAACCTGTTCGACACAATATTCCTCATTTTGTTTCCCTTTTTCAATATTGACAGACGACGCAATCGTGTAGTCTGCCATTTCACGGACATCTGAATGATGACTTAGAGAGAGAAGTCGAATGAAGAAGAACTAGATCAGTAAACCGTTTGAAAAGGTTACAAGTTTACTATTCAAACATCGGTATGATATAGAATTTTAAAAACAAATTTACCGTAGGGAACCGGAAAATTTTCGAACGACCGGAAGTACAAAAAAAATATTTGTGTTGGGCTAGTTTTTTCGGGTTGGCCGCGTTCGGGCAAACAAACATATTTTTAATTATGGCCTTATGTGGTTATATCATGTGTCATTCACAATATGAAGGGATTTCAATAAGGGCCGGCGATATGTCGTCGCTTCAAACGAGTGAAATCGCCGCTTCGACTGTTAGAAACTAAAATATTTTTTCATTAAATAAAAGAAATATACAATATTTATTCACTCTTTCATCTTAAAGATTTTTAAAATCCACAATTATACAAAAGGTTCGATAGCAATGCATTTGTCAGGGGTTATTTAATACTAGGGGAATGAAACGAATTTATCATTGAGCGGTGTTAATTCTACGCATAACTTATTATCGTTTAAATGGAAGAGATATTTCAACTGAAAAATCTAGAGACACATCGAAAAGATACAGTGTTCCAGCTAGACCAAAATAGAGGGGCGCTATGCCCCGCCCCCGGAATTTTATGCCCCTCTGCCCTTTTCATGCCGTACATGAATCCCAAACGTGTACGCTTGTGTTGTCCACTCGTGACATTGTCTCAAAACTTGTCCAATTAATTTCTAATTAAATGTGTATAGGTGTTAAAGCGTGGCAGGTGTAATGCTTTTAACAACAATCACCTGTTGTCCGCTAATTAGTAATTTCCTGCCCTCACCAAGTGATCAGTTTATGACTTCGGTAATCCTGATCAGTGAATATGTCCTTGGGTCATTGTAAAAAATTGCCAAAACATGTACACCAATTTCATCTAAACATCTAAACAGCCCTTTTAGGGCTACCAAAATATTTCAAAAAGAGTCTAAATTGTTGTTGCAAAAATCACAAGAGGATTGATAAAAAAAAACTAAGTCAATAAAATTATTATCCCCCCTGCCATATCTCCGTATTTCAGTAATAGTTTTAATTTTTCTAATTGCTTTCAATTTAAAAAAATCAATGAATAAAATCACTTTTGTATATTATTTAAACATTCAAATAATCATATACCTGTACAATTAAAAAAACCACTTTTTTATTAAACTTTATGTTCTCCATTTGTACCAGTCTTTATTGATATATGCTTGCAATACTAATTAGATCCAACACAATACTGGTACATAATTTGTTTGTTGCCAAGTTCAAGTGATCCTACATTTAAACATTTATTAAAAATTATTAAAATCTCGCACATGCCTTTAAATATATTCACGTTCTGTAGAAATACCTAGTGACCTACTAAAAACACTTCAGTCACTTGAGAATAATTTATAATTAATAAAGTTATGGAAAATTTCTAATGCAAATCAAAATAAAATATTTTTTCCCAATTTGATGAGTAAATTCCTTTTGGTTTGAGGATGCTGATATTATTGATATTATTGATCAGTTAGCAATACCTGATCTCACAGGAACTGATTTAGTTTAAACATATTTTATTAATTAATAAATATAATACAATATGATACAATACAAATAATTAAAGGGATTCGAAAACAAGTTTAGAAAAACTTATATTAATTCGTCTCCCTGGTATATCTCTTTACAATAATCAAGCTGGTCTCAAAGTTTATACAATATCAAATTTTAAATTGTGAAGAATAATGTTATTCTGAATAGATATAAATGTGAAATTTTCAAATAGATGGAAGAACTAAGTGCATGGTGAAATAGAAGTGCACAAGAGAGAGAAAAAGAAACAATGAAAGAGAGAATAAAAAGACAACTGATTTGATTGAGTGTATGTATGGTTATACTGAAATGGAGGCCTAAGCTACATATTTTGACATGGACTGAGTGCTCATTCAGTGGCAGGAATTTATACAGATTTTGTCCTCTGACAACAGATCCTTAACTCACTTGAATGAACTATTTCAGTCAGTAGATCACAAAGACAAGAATCTTTCTTCAATGTATCCACTTGTCTCCAAACTGTACAGCATTGCTGTCATACAGCCTTTGAGCACTGCAAAAGTTGAGAGACTTCTCTCAAGTTGCCTTAATCAAAACCAGCCACAGAGCTAACATTAAAACTGAGACACTTTCCAAAATTTTGAACATTAAGTACAACTGTGATCTGTACACTGTCAAAAATATACATGTATGAGACAAGTGTGTACATGCCTTTTTTAAACACAAAAACAGAAGACTTGTAAACACAATGTGACTTTTATTTTAGTTAAAATTGTATCTGGAACATTCATAACACTAATATTCTTTTTAGCACATGCCTTTTTATTGATCTTCAGATTTTGACTGCATTTCTGTACATATGTAATAAAATATATATAAATAATGAGTCATGTAGATGCATTGATGCAAAGAGCTGAAAATGTAGTGTTGAAACACATTTTTGATATTAAGTAACTGAAAATAACTATATTGCCCTTTTTCATAGTTTTTGATGCTCCATTTTCGATTCCTAGCTGGAACACTGAGATAATTATGTTATTGATGGATAACTCATGAGATACGCAAATGGAAAAGATTGAAGTGCCATGAACTTTTCTACTCCATTCTTGCCAGAAAATAAAAGCTCCACGGTCATCTTGAAATGGTCTTATTGCTTGCTAAAAATTAAAAAAAAATCATTTCTATGAAACCTTCTTTTTCATGCACTTGTAAACTACCTTAAAATGCCTCAGAATGCACCATTTTGAATGCAAGTGAAAACAAATTTCAATGGGGGGGGGGGCAAGCCCCCCACCCCTTTTATCATGTAGCCGCTTCAAATTTCAGTTCAGCCTGTTCAATACAATCTTATTGAATACCCTGAATATGTGTAATTTCTGTGCTTAAAATTGCATTTTGTGACGACAAAAAAAAGAGCCTTACTATTTTTTATCAAGCATCTTACGATTTTTAACAAAAATGGGTAGGCAAGTCTGCTTTTCCGCTAAGCAGGCAGCATTAAGGGGAAAGAGCAAAGACTGGTGATCTTCGAAATCAGAATAATGTGCTGGAGTGGGGCAAGATCTCTATCCACAGACTGTTGTTTCAGTGAGCTAGCACTATTAAAATCCAACTAAGTGTGTTGATCTAGTACAAAGCAGACCTAATCATCATCTCATTGACAGTTAACTTGTTCTCACCACATCGTCATCTTTTATTTGATAAAATTTACATTGATTATTTTTATTTTAACAGGTATTTTAAAGGAAGTTATAGATAAATGTACAGATGGAGCATCAGTAATAAATATCTGTGAGTTTGGAGATAATAGACTGATTGAAGAAACAGGAAAGGTATTCAGAAAAGACAAAGAAATGAAGAAAGGTATTACAAAAACACACTGATTTACCTTCCGTAGAAAGGTCAAAATCGAACGTTGAGTTAAATCTCCTTATATTGTTTCTTGGCTAATTCATACCATGATAAAGCTGAAATTTGTGTTAAACACCAATCAATCATCTTGGATAACTCAAATACTTGCATGCAGATGTGCAAATGCAAAAAAAACTTATACACTGTAAAAATTAAAGATTACCCACCTGTTCTTGGCATGTTAAGTTTGTATGGTAACGTTACATGAATATTATGGTGGTATATAAAATGTGGACTGTCTTCGGTGCTCAAGTTCTATATACTTCAGATTCCTCCTCTATGTTCACAACATTTTCAAGAACAGAACTAACTTGAAAGTAAACTAATGACTGTCAATCTTGAAATACTTCCAGTATAAAGACTTCTTGGAATCAGATATGTATACATTGTTTTTGCATTATACATTGAAAGTACAGTCAGAGCCATAGCGTGATAAATCACTGGGATAGACGTATCACTCATTTTGGTGATTTGGATATATCTTTTCTATCAAATATATCTTCCAAATTTCTTTTACATTTTAAATTGTTAATTACTATGACACCCAAAAGGCATATCAATATAAGTAAATAGATTTAACAGACTAAAAGATATATCAGTATCACTAAGCAGAGTGATATGTCTATCACAGTGATTTATCACACTATGTCTCTGACTGTACTGTAGAAGTACACTTTAGGCATGTATGTAGACATTTGCACAGGTTAAAAAAAACTACAAGTTCTTTAGTATTGCTGTACTTGTGAGAATTGGCATCAGAGAAAGATTGTGATTTGATTGAGTTTTATAATCCTACTCAAAAACAACCAATCAGAAAACTGTATCCAATATATAGTGTTCTGATTGGACAATTTTAAATAGGTGTTCATGGTTGAGTGTTGACTTAGACAACTGTCAAAGGTCATGGTTGAGTGTGGTCTTAGGCAACTGTCGAATGTCATGGCTGAGTGTGGTCTTGCTGACAAATAATAATTGATGTATTTGGGGAGACTAAATGCAGCTTAGGTCTGTTTTATCTTGTTAAAAATATTGTTGAAATATAAATTCAATTTTGAATTAAAGTAAAAAAAAGAAATTATGTAACAATTATATATTTATCCTTACAGGTATTGCCTTCCCGACTTGTGTATCTGTAAACAACTGTATATGTCACAATTCCCCGTTAAAAAGTGAAGCAGACGTTTTATTAAAAGATGGAGACGTTGTAAAAGTGTAAGTTCAGGCCTTTCAATAAGGGGCGGTACCAGGTACCTTTACCCGCCTAAAATGGTCTTTGGTACCTCCTGATTTTCAAGAGTGTTGTATAAGATATTCATGAAAATTGTTCCAATTTTTATCAATAGTACCGCCTGCAAATAATGAAGTACTGGTAGACTTGAAAAATATTGAAGGCCCTGTAAGTTGTACAAGAGAAAAATTGTTTTTATGGTGATATCTGTATAAATTATTTGATTGACCAGTAAAACCAGCCTTCACCAAAGTAAACCCTTGGCATCATTTATGTACTTTTGCTCAAATATCGGTCGATACAAATATGTTGTGTTTAGATGTAGGAGAACAAGTTCAAAGCTAAAAGTATTATGTCTGATTGATCCCTGCAAGCAAGTACAATATTTCTATTACTGATAATCACAGGGCCGCTTTGTCCTTATGAACAAGTACAATACGTTATGTGAGGTGCCCAGACTCGAAACGCGAGTCCATTCATTTCTCTTTTATTTTCGGTTATTTTTTTAAATATTCAAAATCATCGGTTATTAATGTTTAAAAACACTCAATTAATTAATATTTTGTTGTATTTTACTTGAATAGTAATCATTTCTGTCTTATGTATATTTCAGTGACCTTGGAGCACAGATTGATGGGTTTATTGCAGTTGCAGCCCACACAGTGGTTATTGGTGCATCTAAAGTAGGTATCCGCATCAGTGATGTAGTGGTTTGTGTGCTCGTCTCGAGTGCACTAGATCGTTGGCTCGAATCCTTGTCGAGTCAGTTCATTGGTATTTGCTGTTTCTCTGCTGATCATGAAGCATTAAGGAGCAACTATGTTCTTCAGGAAAAACAAACATACATTGCTATAACTGAATATTTTCAATACTTACATATAATATAACTTGTTCTATCTCTCCCGTACAATAAGTTTATCAAGTTAGATTTTCTATATAATTCCGTTGCTCTGTTTAGAATAGTAGTTAACATTTAAATCATCAACTTTGAAATTCTTTTTAAAAGAAAATGATTCGAGTGTTTGCCATGAATATTCAGCTTAATATATAAAAAAAATTAAAAAAGATTAATTCTGAAAAAATATATTTGTAACAGATGAAATTTTGCATGTAAATGAATACTAGAACTTTGTAAATATATAGTGGCCGTCGTGGTCGTGATCGTATGGTAGTTGGATTTATAGCTACCAATGTAATCATTACCTATCACCACTAACGTTGTGAGTTCCAATTCCGTTCAAGCGAGGTGTACTCCATACAACATTATGTGATAAAGTTTGTCAGTGACTTGCGGCAGGTCAATGGTTTTCTCTGGATCCTACGGTTTCCTCCACCAATAAAACGGACCACCATGATATAACTGAAATATTAATGAAAGTGGCATTAAACACGATAAACCTAATCCCTCTGTACATATAAAATAAGGGGACATACTTTGATTTTTGTTGCAATGTACAGAGCATACATAAATGATGATTAAATTCAAAGGGACGTAATTCTGATTTCTGATTGTACTTTGAATACTGATGTGTATGCTTAAGAGTGGAATATAAAACAGAACTGTTAAGTCATAGAAATTAAATAAATAAATGGTCCTGAGCTTTCTTCTGTGGAATATGAAAGTAAAGAAAACAGGATACAAAACTGAGTTTGTAAATTAACAAGATTTCTTGAAATTCATTGTGCATTAGTGCATTAAACTATGTAAATGAAATTACAGATTAAATTTTTAGGGGAAGGGGAGATAATTTGGATTGTTGAGGAAAGTGATGCAAGAAATATTTTACGTCACATTTTCTGCAGTTGCATTCTGGACTTCCTAAAATATCAGGCTGTGCCTTTAGCCACTAGCCCTATGCCTGTAACTAGTAAAAATTGATTTGGGCTAGTGGAAATGAGCATAAATCTTGTTTGGACAAATAGGAAAATTTCTTGAAATTGGTCTTTCAGGCTAGTTGGTCAAAACTTTTTTGGTGCAGACTGAAATATTAGTTTTAATATCCCATTAAAATTGCTTGATGCACAGCAACTAACAGTGCATATGGAATATTCAAAATTTCAGTAGCCAGTGGAGCAACTGTTTTGGAAATTTTCAGGGGCGCAGAACAAAATTTAAGTCTTGGGCCATTTGGCCTCTTTTAAGTTTTATCCCCACTTATATTAAATGTTTTTCCCTCGAGTTTGAGTGAAACACGAGCATCTTCTTCTTGGATGTTTGTAGCTCTTGTTGAATTTACAGTACACAAGTGATGATTAAATTCAAAGGGACGTAATTCTGATTACTGATTGAACTTTGAATACTGATGTGGATGCTGGAAGTCAAGTTTTGAATACAATAATGATTGTATTGTTATACTGTTTCAAATAGTTGTATTATAATAGATAGTTTAATGTTGGTATGGTTTTAAGGAGGGAAATTGTTACCCATGAACCCCAAATTTCTCACAATTTTTTTCCAGTATTTTCACTAAAACTTTTATTTCTCAGAAAAATTTGTAACTGTGAAGGTCACATTATTAAATTTTTGTGTATACAATCTCTATGAAATTAATTAATTATAATTATATCATTATATAATAGGTATCATATCCCAGTTGACCAATGAGTGACAAGCTTAGAAAAATCAGAACTTAAAATTTAAGATGACCGTTCCCATAAGGAAAACAAATGTTGTTTCATTTTTTTTTTTGCAGATTTATCTCCCCTTACCTATCCTCTTTACCCCCGGTGGCACATAAGGCCCTAAAAGAGATTTGTCTTGTTTAAAAATGTTGCAGTCTCCGTGTAAAGTTTATGAACAACTAATTTTGTCCAAACTAATCTTAAATATTCTATGTTGTTTATACGACAGTGGTTTCTATAATGGATGTCACTGTATTGTTAAACAGACCACTCATAAGAGCTGTTTGTATAGTTTATATATTTTTACTGTTTTACATACAATAGATCCACCTGTTCTTGGCATGTTAAGTTTGTATGGTAACTTTACATGAATATTATGGTGGTATATAAAATGTGGACTGTCTTCGGTGCTGGAGTTCTGTATACTTCAGATTCCTCCTCTATGTTCACAACATAGCTAGATAAATTAAGGTCAGGACCTAGAAGGAACCTGGGATATATATATATATATATAGGATCTAGTTCCTCTACTGCAGGGTACAACAACCCCAAAGGGGATATCCACTGGTTGTGAAGGATAAAAATGGTTATCTGACATGACTCCATAAAGTGTGTCATTAGATGTTAATGGATCTTCTTATAAAGAAGAATATCTTATTTTAATTAATTAGTGTGAATTTTTTCTTAAATTTCTTGTGGCCCAGCAAATACCGGTGCATATGAATTATTCAAAATTTCAGTAGCCAGTGGGGCACTGTTTGGAAATGTTCAGGCGCCCAGAACCAAATTTCAGTCTTGGGACATTGGGCCAGTTTTATCCCCACTTATATTAAATGTTTTTCCCTCGAGTTTGAGTGAAACACAAGCATCTTCTTCTTGGATGTTTGTAGCTCTTGTTGAATTTACAGTACACAAGTGATGATTAAATTCAAAGGGACGTAATTCTGATTACTGATTGAACTTTGAATACTGATGTGGATGCTGGAAGTCAAGTTTTGAATACAGTAACTGAGACGGTCACAGTATTAAATTTTTGTGTATACAATCTCTATGAAATTAATTGATTATAATTATATCATTATATAATAGGTATCATATCCTAGTTGACCAATCAGTGACAAGCTTAGAAAAATCTGAGACCTTAAAATTTAAGATGGCTGTTTCCATAGGGAAAACAAATGTTTCATTTTTTTTTTTGCAGATTTATCTCGCCTTACCTATCCTCTTTACCCGGTAGCACATAAAGCCCCAAAACAGATTTGTCTTGTTTAAAAATGTTGCAGTCTCCGTGTAAAGTTTATGAACAACTAATTTTATCCAAACTAATCTTAAATATTCTATGTTGTTTATACGACAGCGTTATCTATAATGGATGTCACTATATTGTTAAACAGACCACTCAAAAGAGCTGTTTATATGGTTTATATATTTTTACTGTTTTACATACAATAGATTCACCTGTTCTTGGCATGTTAAGTTTGTATGGTAACTTTACATGAATATTATGGTGGTATATAAAATGTGGACTGTCTTCGGTGCTGGAGTTCTGTATACTTCAGATTCCTCCTCTATGTTCACAACATAGCTAGATAAATTAAGGTCAGGACCTAGAAGGAACCTGGGATATATATATATATATATATATAGGATCTAGTTCCTCTACTGCAGGGTACAACAACCCCAAAGGGGATATCTACTGGTTGTGAAGGATAAAAATGGTTATTTGACATGACTCCATAAAGTGTGTCTTTAGATGTTAATGGATCTTCTTATAAAGAAGAATATCTTATTTTAATTAATTAGTGTGAATTTTTTCTTATATTTCTTGTGGCACAGCAAATACTGATGCACATGAATTATTCAAAATTTCAGTAGCCAGTGCATTTGGAAATGTTCAGGTGCCCAGAACAAAATTTAATTCTTGGGCTATTGGGCCTCTTCTAAGTTTTATCCCCACTTATATTAAATGTTTTTCTCTCGAGTTTGAGTGAAACACAAGCATCTTCTTCTTGGATGTTTGTAGCTCTTGTTGAATTTACAATACACAAGTGATGATTAAATTCAAAGGGACGTAATTCTGATTACTGATTGAACTTTGAATACTGATGTGGATGCTGGAAGTCAAGTTTTGAATACAGTAACTGAGACGGTCACAGTATTAAATTTTTGTGTATACAATCTCTATGAAATTAATTGATTATAATTATATCATTATATAATAGGTATCATATCCTAGTTGACCAATCAGTGACAAGCTTAGAAAAATCTGAGACCTTAAAATTTAAGATGGCTGTTTCCATAGGGAAAACAAATGTTTCATTTTTTTTTTTGCAGATTTATCTCGCCTTACCTATCCTCTTTACCCGGTAGCACATAAAGCCCCAAAACAGATTTGTCTTGTTTAAAAATGTTGCAGTCTCCGTGTAAAGTTTATGAACAACTAATTTTATCCAAACTAATCTTAAATATTCTATGTTGTTTATACGACAGCGTTATCTATAATGGATGTCACTATATTGTTAAACAGACCACTCAAAAGAGCTGTTTATATGGTTTATATATTTTTACTGTTTTACATACAATAGATTCACCTGTTCTTGGCATGTTAAGTTTGTATGGTAACTTTACATGAATATTATGGTGGTATATAAAATGTGGACTGTCTTCGGTGCTGGAGTTCTGTATACTTCAGATTCCTCCTCTATGTTCACAACATAGCTAGATAAATTAAGGTCAGGACCTAGAAGGAACCTGGGATATATATATATATATATAGGATCTAGTTCCTCTACTGCAGGGTACAACAACCCCAAAGGGGATATCTACTGGTTGTGAAGGATAAAAATGGTTATTTGACATGACTCCATAAAGTGTGTCTTTAGATGTTAATGGATCTTCTTATAAAGAAGAATATCTTATTTTAATTAATTAGTGTGAATTTTTTCTTATATTTCTTGTGGCACAGCAAATACTGATGCACATGAATTATTCAAAATTTCAGTAGCCAGTGCATTTGGAAATGTTCAGGTGCCCAGAACAAAATTTAATTCTTGGGCTATTGGGCCTCTTCTAAGTTTTATCCCCACTTATATTAAATGTTTTTCTCTCGAGTTTGAGTGAAACACAAGCATCTTCTTCTTGGATGTTTGTAGTTCTTGTTGAATTTACAATACACAAGTGATGATTAAATTCAAAGGGACGTAATTCTGATTACTGATTGTATTTTGAATACTGATGTGGATGCTGGAAGTCAAGTTTTGAATACAATAATGATTGTATTGTTATACTGTTTCAAATAGTTGTATTATAATAGACAGCTTAATGTTGGTATGGTGTTAAGGAGGAAAATTGTTACCCACGAACCGAAATTTCTCACAATTTTTTTCCAGTATTTTCACTAAAACTTTATTTCTCAGAAAAATTTGTAACTTTGAAGGTCACAGTATTAAATTTTTGTGTATACAATCTCTATGAAATTGATTAATTATAATTATATCATTATATAATAGGTATCATATCCCAGTTGACCAATCAGTGACAAGCTTAGAAAAATCCGAGACCTTAAAATTTAAGATGGCCGTTCCCATAAGGAAAACAAATGTTTCATTTTTTTTGCAGATTTATCTCCCCTTACCTATCCTCTTTACCCCCGGTGGCACATAAGGCCCTAAAAGAGATTTGTCTTGTTTAAAAATGTTGCAGTCTCCGTGTAAAGTTTATGAACAACTAATTTTGTCCAAACTAATCTTAAATATTCTATGTTGTTTATACGACAGTGGTTTCTATAATGGATACCACTATATTGTTAAACAGACCACTCAAAAGAGCTGTTTGTATAGTTTATATATTTTTACTGTTTTACATGCAATAGATTCACCTGTTCTTGGCATGTTAAGTTTGTATGGTAACTTTACATGAATATTATGGTGGTATATAAAATGTGGACTGTCTTCGGTGCTGGAGTTCTGTATACTTCAGATTCCTCCTCTATGTTCACAACATAGCTAGACAAGTTAAGGTCAGGACCTAGAAGGAACCGGGGATATATATATATGATCTAGTTCCTCTACTGCAGGGTACAACAACCCCAAAGGGGATATCCACTGGTTGTGAAGGATAAAAATGGTTATCTGACATGACTCCATAAAGGGTGTCATTAGATGTTAATGAATCTTCTTAAAAAGAAGAATATCTTATTTTAATTAATTAGTGTGAATTTTTTCTTAAATTTCTTGTGGCCCAGCAAATACCGGTGCACATGAATTATTCAAAATTTCAGTAGCCAGTTGGACACTGTTTGGAAATGTTCAGGTGCCCAGAACAAAATTTCAGTCTTGGGCCATTGGGCCTCTTCTAAGTTTTATCCCCACTTATATTAAATGTTTTTCCCTCGAGTTTGAGTGAAACACAAGCATCTTCTTCTTGGATGTTTGTAGTTCTTGTTGAATTTACAATACACAAGTGATGATTAAATTCAAAGGGACGTAATTCTGATTACTGATTGTATTTTGAAGACTGATGTGGATGCTGGAAGTCAAGTTTTGAATACAATAATGATTGTATCGTTATACTGTTTCAAATAGTTGTATTATAATAGATAGTTTAATGTTGGTATGGTCTTAAGGAGGAAAATTGTTACCCACGAACCGAAATTTCTCACAATTTTTTTCAGTATTTTCACTAAAACTTTATTTCTCAGAAAAATTTGTAACTGTGAAGGTGACAGTATTAAATTTTTGTGTATACAATCTCTATGAAATTAATTAATTATAATTACAGGGCTCACCAAACCAGGCGAAGTGGGCAACTTCTTCGCCTTGGTTTCAATGAAGTCGCCCAATTTCTATCAAAAAGCGAAGTTTTAGTCGCCCTGTCAGTCTTTTCAAGTCTGTATTTTTTTCACCAATAATCATACTTTTTCTTCAATATTCACATAAAAGGAGCTCCCATGTACCTGAAATGTGACCCATACAGGGTTTGATGTTCAGTATTTTATTCCAAACTCGTTAATAGCATCCTTTTAAGATCATTGTGCAAGCACGTTCGTTTTTGTGAAAGGTAGGGGACCATGCGGTAGAAGAGAAAGAAACTTTAGAATTTGGATCGATTTTCGGAAGTCTCCCAAATTTTTCCCTCACTTCGCCCTTAAGTCAAGAGAGAGAAAAGTCAAGTCGCCCTGTTTTTACTATGTGTGGTGAGCCCTGAATTATATCATTATATAATAGGTATCATATCCTAGTTGACCAATCAGTGACAAGCTTAGAAAAATCTGAGGCCTTAAAATTTAAGATGGCAGTTCCTACAGTACAGAAAGGGACATGCCGTGATCAATCACCGTGATAGTGGTCATGTCTATGAGAGTGATGGGGATTAAAAATTTTAATTCATGTCGGTGATTAGGGGGCAATAAAACACCAGGTGTTAATCTTGTAATCAAGTGTGTCGTTTTACAGGTAAACTAGTCAGATAAGATGTACAGGTGAAATTACGTTTTTAAATCGCCTAATTTTTTTTTCAGGTACTGTCTCCGATTCCCCTCAGAATTAAAAAAAAATACATTTTTATTTCTTTCCTCAAAACGTAAAAAATGCTTGAACGTAATCCCGGGAATGAAATCACGAGAACGGAGAGTTCATTTGAATTGATGAATAAAATGTAAATAATAAATGATTATTCAACTTCAATTCAGTGAAATCATGGGTTGTGCAAATATGTTTCAAAAATGTTTAACCTTGGCTGTGTATTGCGTATCTACACCTAGTATTTTATTGACACGTGTCCATGTGACCTGGCTTGTGCACAAATGAAGTTGCATAAACACATGCGCGATATGCGTGATTTGTTACGTTTTAAAGCGTATTTCCAGTTCAACATTACATTTTAGTTCACTAATATTTTACGTTTTAAAGCGTATTTCCAGTTCAATATTACATTTTAGTTCACTAATATTTTTTATACGTTCAGTAATTTTTTTTATTTTAATCTTCGTAGAAACCCCAGTTAAAACCCTTTTCGTTGTAGAAATACGTACTAAATAATTTTTATACCTGTATACGGTCATTGAAGAATTTGATTAAAAATTAACGAAACAAATATTTATAAACAGATCGTTCAAAGAAGTACTACATGTCCAAAAGTCACTAAATTTACGGACATATTTTGGAAATTAGCGACTAATCTGCAGAAAGTTTAGAAACGTGAAAGGAAATAAGGAATTAACCTTTATCATGATTTTACCCCTACAAATGTTTGACATTACACAGTATCTGACCAAAATCAAATGCCACCAGTTTATTTATTTATTCAAATTCAAATCTTATTTATTTATTCAAATTCAAATCTTAATTGGCTTTCAACCCAATAGATTTATGACAAAATACAGTAAAAAAAACTCAAGTTCATGGAACAAATTAAAAGCATGGTCATAGTTTTCCGCTTTTTGTTCATTTTGTAGCCATTAGGCTACATAAATTTGGATTGTTATAGGTTTTTGTTTGCAATTTTAAAGAAAATTATTTTCATCTATAACGAAATTACGTAACAAGCCATGTGTGTAAAACAGTTTACTTGAATTGTTAATTTTTTTTCAATATGAGAGGTAAAAGTCCAAAACACAAAATAAACCAATAATCAATTTTAAGTCTGCTCTTTACCAACTAAACACTAAAAATCCACGCTTGCAAAGTCTGTGCTTCAAAAACCCGCGACTTCGGTTTAACTTATAAACAAAAAATACATTGATGAAGTAGCCCGTATTTACGAATATTTCAATACATACTGAATACAACCCAACAGTAGGAAAAAAAATGAGAAATTAAAATTAAACAAGATAAAGTTCAGTTGCGGTTTCAACAAAATTCTTAATATAGAACTCGAGGTCATAAAGTAGAACTTTCTAAAACAAACGAAAAAAAAAAAAAAAAAAACGATAACAAGACACATTCTTTGGCAATGAAAAGCAACAAACAGTCAAATATTAACAGCAAGAGGATACAAAATTAATTGTCAAAAATACATCCTTCAGTAGCAATAATTACGGCTTACGATATTAAAAGTCAACAGGTAGAACAAGAACAGGTAACGCTAATCTCTTAATTGGCGGTAAAATATCAATCGGCACACAGGTGACCGAGAGCCATAAAATTTAATCCCCATCACCTTGTTTTATGGTCCTTTTTAGGTCTATCACAGTGGGTTTATGTCCGTGATGATATGTCTAAAGGATTAAAAATTATGTCTCTCGGAGTGATCAATCACGGTATGTCGCTTTCTGTACTGTATAAGGAAAACAAATGTTGTTTCATTTTTTTTGGCAGATTTATCTCGTCTTGCCTATCCTCTTTACCCCCGGTGGCACATAAAGCCCCAAAACAGATTTGTCTTGTTTAAAAAGGTTGCAGTCTCCGCGTAAAGTTTATGAACAACTTATTTTGTCCAAACTAATCTTAAATATTCTATGTTGTTTATACGATAGTGGTATCTATAATGGATGCCACTATATTGTTAAACAAACCACTCATAAGAGCTGTTTGTATGGTTTATATAATTTTACTGTTTTACAGACAGTAGATTCACCTGTTCTTGGCATGTTAAGTTTGTATGGTAACTTTACATGAATATTATGGTGGTATATAAAATGTGGACTGTCTTCGGTGCTGGAGTTCTGTATACTTCAGATTCCTCCTCTATGTTCACAACATAGCTAGACAAGTTAAGGTCAGGACCTAGAAGGAACCGGGGATATATATATATGATCTAGTTCCTCTACTGCAGGGTACAACAACCCCAAAGGGGATATCCACTGGTTGTGAAGGATAAAAATGGTTATCTGACATGACTCCATGAAGTGTGTCATTAGATGTTAATGGATCTTCTTATAAAGAAGAATATCTTATTTTAATTAATTAGTGTGAATTTTTTCTTAAATTTCTTGTGGCCCAGCAAATACCGGTGCACATGAATTATTCAAAATTTCAGTAGCCAGTGGGGCACTGTTTGGAAATGTTCAGGTGCCCAGAACAAAATTTCAGTTTTGGGCCATTGGGTTTCTTTTAAGTTTTATCCCCACTTATATTAAATGTTTTTCCCTTGAGTTTGAGTGAAACACAAGCATCTTCTTCTTGGATGTTTGTAGCTCTTGTTGAATTTACAATACACAAGTGATGATTAAATTCAAAGGGACGTAATTCTGATTACTGATTGTATTTTGAAGACTGATGTGGATGCTGGAAGTCAAGTTTTGAATACAATAATGATTGTATTGTTATACTGTTTCAAATAGTTGTATAATAATAGATAGCTTAATGTTGGTATGGTTTTAAGGGAATTGTTACCCACGAACCCCAAATTTCTCACAATTTTTTTCCAGTATTTTCACTAAAACTTTATTTCTCAGAAAAATTTGTAACTGTGAAGGTGACAGTATTAAATTTTTGTGTATACAATCTCTATGAAATTAATTTATTATAATTATATCATTATATAATAGGTATCATATCCCAGTTGACCAATGAGTGACAAGCTTAGAAAAATCAGAACTTAAAATTTAAGATGACCGTTCCCATAAGGAAAACAAATGTTGTTTCATTTTTTTTTTTGCAGATTTATCTCCCCTTACCTATCCTCTTTACCCCCGGTGGCACATAAGGCCCTAAAAGAGATTTGTCTTGTTTAAAAATGTTGCAGTCTCCGTGTAAAGTTTATGAACAACTAATTTTGTCCAAACTAATCTTAAATATTCTATGTTGTTTATACGATAGTGGTATCTATAATGGATGTCACTATATTGTTAAACAGACCACTCATAAGAGCTGTTTGTATGGTTTATATATTTTTACTGTTTTACAGACAGTAGAGTCACCTGTTCTTGGCATGTTAAGTTTGTATGGTAACTTTACATGAATATTATGGTGGTATATAAAATGTGGACTGTCTTCGGTGCTGGAGTTCTGTATACTTCAGATTCCTCCTCTATGTTCACAACATAGCTAGACAAGTTAAGGTCAGGACCTAGAAGGAACCTGGGATATATATATATGATCTAGTTCCTCTACTGCAGGGTACAACAACCCCAAAGGGGATATCCACTGGTTGTGAAGGATAAAAATGGTTATCTGACATGACTCCATGAAGTGTGTCATTAGATGTTAATGGATCTTCTTATAAAGAAGAATATCTTATTTTAATTAATTAGTGTGAATTTTTTCTTAAATTTCTTGTGGCCCAGCAAATATCGGTGCATATGAATTATTCAAAATTTCAGTAGCCAGTGCGTTTGGAAATGTTCAGGTGCCCAGAACAAAATTTCAGTCTTGGGCTATTTGGCCTCGTAAGTTTTATCCCCACTTATATTAAATGTTTTTCTCTCGAGTTTGAGTGAAACACAAGCATCTTCTTCTTAGATGTTTGTAGCTCTTGTTGAATTTACAATACACAAGTGATGATTAAATTCAAAGGGACGTAATTCTGATCACTGATTGTATTTTGAAGACTGATGTGTATATTTAAAACATTGATGACCTAACCTATTTTTGTGTTTTTTCTTTCTTTTTTTCATAAGATTTTTTGTTGGAGAAATATGAGTTTAGTTGTAGTGCTTGTGAGTTTGGGCAGATGTTTTGGAATATTATGTGTACATTGAAAAATTAAATAATTAGTTTGCATATAAATGTACTTTAGCTGATGATGTCAAACCACTAATTCTCCAATCAGAGTTTAGAACATATACAAACGTAGTTTTCTTTAAAGAAAAAAGTTCCTTTCGCTTTGTTGTATTTTGAAAAATATTAAATGTAATTGGTAATTGAAGGTCAATATATTGAAAGGATTATTTTGAGCCCGAATTTGATTGCATTTAGTTGTATTTTAATCCTTCATAGAGGTCTTGATGCATGGCATTAAATACTGAAATCCTGGTAATGACATTGCTATTTTTAGAGTAGGAGATGTCCCAGAGCACGGCATTTCACTACAAAATGGCCAGGTAGAGTAAACTCGAAAAAACACAAATTTAGTAGAAAACCTTGGAAGAAATTAATTAATGGTTTTACACCTGGATAAGGTGGTACCCTGTGGAAAAGAGGAGAACCCTATTGAGTTGGTAGTTCAAAGGTCACTATTTTGCATGTGGTTTAATACAGCACACAAGTGATGATTAAATTCAAAGGGACGTAATTCTGATTACTGATTGAAACTTTGAATACTGATGTGTATGCTGGAAGTCATTTCAATAATGCTTTTATCTTGCACTAGTTTAAATATTTGTATTATGATAGAGAGCTTAATGTTGGTATGGTTTTAAGGAAGAAACTGTTGCCCACAAACCTCAAATTTCTCACAATTTTTTCTCTCAGTATTTTCATTAAAACTGTATCACTTTCAAGAATTTGTGACAGTGAACGTCAGCAAACATGGCTGCCACAGGCAATTCTTGTTTCAGATTGGTCTATTTCTAAAAATCTTCTTCCCAGAAACTGCTTAGCCAATTGAACCGAAACTTGGTAGGAAACATCTATGGAAGGTCCTCTATAAAGATTGCTAATTTCATCCCGATCTGTTAACAAACATGGCTGCCATAGGCAATTCTTGTTTCTGGTTGGTTGATTTCTAAAAATCTTCTCTGAAACTGCTTGGCCAAATGAACCGAAACGTGGTGGGAAGCACCTATGGAAGGCTCTATTAAGTTTCCTCAAAGCAGAATGAAAGGTGAGCGACACAGGCTCAGTGGGCTGAGCCTCTAGTCTACAATAGTGGTATCTATAATAGATGTCACTATATTGTTTAATAGGCCACGCGTAAGAGTGGTTTGAACGGTCAATATATTTTTGCTGTTTTACATACAATAGATTCACCTGTTCTTGGCATGTTTAGTTTGTATTGTAACATTACATGAATATTATGGTGGTATATAAAATGTGGACTGTCTTCGGTGCTGGAGTTCTGTATACTTCAGATTCCTCCTCTATGTTCACAACATAGCCAGACAAGTTAAGGTCACAACCCAGGGTGTATGTGGGAGGGAGGAATTTTATCATCCAATTATTCAGGGGCTGTTGTGGTCGTGATCATATGGTAGTTGGAGTTACAACTACATGATCAGGGCGAGTTGCACAACATTATGTGATAAAGTGTGTCGGTGACTTGTGGCAGGTTGGTGGTTTCCTCCAAGAAAAACTGACCTTCACGATATAACTGAGATACTGTTGAAAGTGGCGTTAAACACCCAAACCCTTATTTTAAGTACACAAGTGATGATTAATTCAAAGGGACGTAATTCTGATTACTGATTGTATCTTTGAAAACTGATGTGTATGCTTGCTGTAGATAGAATTTGTCAAATGTTTTAAGCACAATTTAAACAATTCAGATTTCACATATTTTTTTCTTCCATTTCAGGATAAGAAAGTAAAGGGTAGAAAAGCTGATGCAATATTAGCAGCTCACTTAGCTTCAGAGGTAGCACTGAGATTAGTCAAACCTGGCAATGAAGTAAGTATTATAACCATGTCGTAGTTTTAAATTTTGTATGTTTGGTTCATACCGTATTGTTAGTGTAAAATAAATAAGATTGGTATTAGTTGGTTTTTGGCTAAGCGTACAGCACTAATGAGTAAGAGCAAAGACTGGTTGGCTTGGAATCAGAGTGGAACAACATTTCTCCCATTATTAACCCCGCTGAACCAGTGGTGAAAAATCTGTAATCCTCTAGAGGATTAAAATGTCTCGTGCCTTTCCCCGCAGAATTGTGTAGAGGTCTGCCAAAGGATTTTGAAATAAAATTCGGTTGCCCATGTGGATTACGATATTTCTCCACTCTCTAGAGTTAAATTTAACTCTCTTGAGTGGAGAAATATCGTAACCCACGGGCAACTGAAGGAGAATCTATATGTCTACCCTTGAACTATTGTTTCAGTGAGCTAGCACTATAAAAATCCAAGTAAGCTTGTTGTACTAGTACAAAGCAGATGTCATTATCATCTCTTCGAATGTAACTTGTTCTCGCCATGATATAGCTGAAAAATTGCACATTTGGCGTTACACTACAATCACTTAGTCACTCGATTTTATTAGAGGAATTGTATATATGTAACGGGGGACTGTTCTACATATTTTGATTTTATTTTACAGAATTACAATGTTACAGAAAATATACAGAAAGTTGCAGAGGCATTCGACTGTAAACCTGTCGAGGGTAAGAAAATAGGATTTATTCTCTTAATACCAAATTATCTACTTCACTGTAAATATATATGCACAGCAATGTTTTTATTAGTTTATTGATAATTAATATCAAACCTAATAAAATTATATTGATACAGATTATACTAATGAAGCCAATCCCTTTAAAATATACTTAAATGGATTTAAGGCACTAAGCTATTGTAAGATGTGTGAGAGTTAAGAGTAATGGCTCTTTGATTTTAGGATTGTAAATTTTGTAAATAACTTTATTGTGCAAACATCTTTTACTTTTTAATGCCTAAAAGTAATAGCCTTTTAATACTAAGAATAAATGAAAATATTCAATTGGTTCCAATATGTTTTTAGTTTTAAATCCTAAAATAAAACAAAAAAAACATGTGACACGGGTTGCTCCACAGTGGAGGAAACTACGAAGAGAAGAACTTCGTCGTAGCTTAGCCAAGGGCGATCGGTGGTCCAGTGGAGCTTAAAAGATCGTGATCTTTTCTGTTCATATTGTTTTTTAGCCTGTGACACCTCCTCTGGTGTTCTAGAGGGCTTTTTCAACTTCTTCCCCAGAATAGCACCGTCTTGCCACTTCAAGTTCATGTTAATTTATCGAAACCATAAACAACTAACCAACACAAGTCATAATGACAGAGCACTATCCGTAACGATTCATACTGGGGAAAGTGGTAAAAAAATATTGATTTTCTTTATTTTTACTCGTAAAAAGTAAAAATTATATCTTATTAAAGATTATTTTCAAGTTTGAACATTTAACGATCAACAAATACCTTTGCAACACAACGACTCGTTGTACTTGCCTGTCGAAATGCGATGGAATTTAGATGCATCTTATGACTGGTTGACGAAATGAAAATACCTAAGTACCCACGAATCGCTATATTTGAAGGTACCAGTTAATAGGTTAAGGTCATTTTTATGAGTAAACAAGTCGGCGACTATTTTTGGACGAAAATAAAAGAAAATTATCACATTAACGATTCAAAATTTTCGTAGAGTCATTCAGAAAAGGTATTTAGCTACACTTGGCTACTTTCAAATTCACTAGACCAATCGGGCCACCAGCAACACCATACAACTAGACCGATCAAATGTTTACTAGACGCGGGCTTTGGACTACCGCTTAACGTCTAACACTGCATGTGACTACGTTATTACGGTGAATTAAAGAAATTAAAATCAAGACCCAATACCAAAACTCAGATACGGTCTATTAACTGACATACTGAACATGATGATTTCATTCAAGGGACGTAATTCTGATCACGTTGATTGTACTTTGAATTCTGATTCACCAGTGTGCTGTTCAAATAAAACAAAAAAAGAAAGGGCGAATATTGGATCACCTCAAAGGTGAATTATATTGTTTATCAAGCTGATCATATTAGTGCAGTATCTTAATATATAAAAGTTTAAAGTTCACCATACATATATTATATATAAAGTTCACCATACATATATTATATATAAAGTTCACCATACATATATTATATATAAAGTTCACCATACATATATTATATATAAAGTTCACCATACATATATTATATATAAAGTTCACCATACATATATTATATATAAAGTTCACCATACATATATTATATATAAAGTTCACCATACATATATTATATATAAAGTTCACCATACATATATTATATTTAAAGTTCACCATACATATATTATATATAAAGTTCACCATACATATATTATATATAAAGTTCACCATACATATATTATATTTAAAGTTCACCATACATATATTATATATAAAGTTCACCATACATATATTATATATAAAGTTCACCATACATATATTATATTTAAAGTTCACCATACATATCTTATATGTATTATATATTAAAAACGGAAAACAACCAGGGGATAAAAACCCTCCCGTCGGAAAGTCTCAATAATTGAAACCTGCTTAATGATGCCGACTTCTACATGTAGTTTCCCTTCTTAGATCTAGAAAATCATGTTGGTTGTTGCAACCTAACAAAGGGTGGGGAATGCATGTGTTTATAGATAAGCATTTAATTATGTCTCCCCTAGGGAAACATGTTGTTTTAGTCTTGATTTTTTTCTTCCGCTTCTTCTGCTTCTTCTCAGCAAAGCTTGTCCTGACCATAACTTTTTTGTCTTTCCAGATAGGTCAATTATATTTGGTATGTAAGTGCATGACCATAAGGCGGTGTGTCGCATACCATAATGACCTTCATGGGACTTAGACCTCGAGGTCAAATAATTGTTTTTTAAATAGTATTTTCTTGTCCAGGCCATAACATTTTCGTCTTTCGAGATAGGTCAATGATATTCAGTATGTGGGTGCATGACCATAAGGCGGTGTGTCGTGTACCATAATGACCTTTGTGGGACCTTGACCTTTAACCTCAAGGTCAAATAATTGTTTTTTAAATGGTATCATTCAACTCATAATGTGTAACTTATTGTTGTACAGATGGCCGCATTAAGGGGAGACATAAGTTTTAGGTATCTAAAACAGTTCTTCCTAGTTATAACATGTTTTTGTGGTACACCAGATTTGTTTTGTAAAGCTATTTTCTACTGTTTCTCTGTTAGATTTAAAATCTTCACAAGCTATTTGTACATGTATCACTAAGAATTTGTGATTTTTTTTAAATAATAGAATAACAGCTTGTTGGACTACTATGTTATTTTTTTTTTAAGGTATGTTGTCCCACCAGTTAAAAAGACATGTGATAGACGGAGAGAAAGCTGTTATACAGAACCCATCAGAGGCTCACAAGTTTGTATATTTTTGAGTGGGGGAGGGGGTGAGTTGTTTTATGGAAGAAATTGATTGCTACTATTTCTTTTTTCTATGAAGGTCACAGTTTTGATAAATAATCCACCTGTTCTTGGCATGTTAAGTTTGTGTTGTAACTTTACATGAATATTATGGTGGTATATAAAATGTGGACTGTCTTCGGTGCTGGAGTTCTGTATACTTCAGATTCCTCCTCTATGTTCACAACATCATAAGAATTATTTAGAGAAATTTTGTTACATTTATGCCTTTATTTGTGATTGGAATGGCATATCCTCAAGAAGCTAATAAAGACTGCTAAAAGGGATTATTTTCTCTATGAATATGAGATTTCACAATATGTTTGTTTTTATAAACTTGAGAATCATAAAAAGAAAATGTTGAATGGAAGATAAAAGTAATTTGAATGAACTAGTAATAATGGCTCTTACTGAACTCTAAATCCTGTGAGTAATCTTCATTATTTCAAATCATACCTTATGACACTTGTGACTGAAGTTTTAAGAGATTGTATTCTGCATAATCAAGTAAAAATTTTAATGTTAGAATTCAAAAATTCAGGGCAAAAAATATAGTACTAGGTCAAAGAAAACGGCTTCCTGATATTATATCACGGATCAGATGTTTTGTCAATTCTTTTATTGATGTAAGATTTAAGACGTGGCACTATATATTACAGGAAAGGGATTTTGTAAAATTTTCTTAGAATTCTTATTTTGGTTGGTTGGTTGATTTGTGGTGTTTAACGCCACTTTCAACAATATTTCAGTTGTATAGTGGCGGTCAGTTTTATTGATGGAGGAAACCAAAGAAAAACACAGACCTGCCGCAAGTCACTGACAAACTTTATCACATAATGTTGTATCGAGTACACCCTGCCTGAGTGGGATTCGAACTCACAACATTAGTGTTGATAGGCACTGATTGCATTGATAGTTGTAAATATAATTGCCATACGATCACGACCATGACGGCCCCAGTTCTTATTTTGGAAATAACTGCTATTAATTAAGATTTCAATTAAACATCAGATGATATTGAAATGTTGATATCGTACATCCACCTGTTCTTGGCATGTTAAGTTTGTGTTGTAACTTTACATGAATATTATGGTGGTATATAAAATGTGGACTGTCTTCGGTGCTGGAGTTCTGTATACTTCAGATTCCTCCTCTATGTTCACTACATAGCCAGACAAATTAAGGTTCGGACCTAGAAGGAAACTTGGGTATCCTTCTCTGATATATTTATAGGACCTAGTTTCTCCCCATGCAGGGTACAACAGCTCCAAAATGGGTGTCCTCTAATTGTGTGGGATAAACAAGCTAGCCTTGAAACAGGACATAAATGGGTGCTTTGTTGGAAGATAATGTGCAAAAAATAAAAGTAAAAACAAAAAAATTCAGAGGTCACTATCAGTACATATGCATATATTAACCTATGATTTCCTTTTCTGTGGATAAAAAGCAGCATTGCTAATTTGATATACACAAAAAAAAAAGTGTTTACAACCTTATACCCACCTCAAGTGTTAAAGATTTCCAGACCCCTATCAACGGGTGTGGTAGTCTTGTAGTCCAGATGTAGCTGAAAAATTGCTGATAAACAACAATAACGGAATAACTATTTAAAAATTAAGTAAAAGCAAAATATCAGATGTTTCTTGTATCGGGATGATTTATTCAGTTATTTAACTGATTTCTGCTATTCTCCACTGGGTAAAAAATTCCGTAATGTGCAGGACATGGTCAGAACTGTTCAAAAGGGAGGTTTTGAAAGGGGTCTAGATAGTGTCAGTTATTATCCCCTCGCCAACGAAGTTGCGAAGGGATATAGTAACGCTACAGTCCGTCCTTCCGTAACATCCTTGTGAACACTCTAGAATCAATATCCTTCAATGGATTTTGACCAAACTTGGTATATACTTAGTCCTTAAGAGAATCTGGAACCCTATTGATTTTCAAGGTCAAAGGTCAAGGTCACCGGGTCAAATTATTACCATGTGACATCCCTGTGAACACTCTAGAATCAACATCTTTCAATGGATTTTGACCAAACTTGGTACATACTTAGTCCTTAAGAGAATCTGGAACCCTATTGATTTTCAAGGTCAAGGTCACAGGGTCAAATTTTTAGGCGAGGGGATACGCCACGCTTTGCGTTGCCCTTGTTTTCATTGATTTTCAGTTATTTTATTCGCTAACAAGAATCATCCCAGTTGTATAGACTATGCATAATCAACAACAGTAACATATAAACTCATTTTTAAATTGTTTTTCCTACAGAAGAGAACATGAGCGTTGTGAGTTTGATGTACATGAGGTTTATGCAGTTGATGTCTTGATAAGTTCTGGAGAAGGAAAGGTGAGTAATAACGAGTTAAAAAAAAAGGTCAAAGGTCAAATATATCGACGATCCACACAAGCGAGTTAAAATTTCTATTTCATCTAAAAATAAAAATATAAAAAAAATTGATTAAAACTTTCATTCCACTGAATTAAATGTTGATAATTGTCAACCAATGATTCTTTATCACTTGTATTTCTTACACTCAGTTATATTTTGAACATGCCATGTATTTACATGGACTTAAGAGATATAAATACTGGCTTGCAGAGGGGGCCATATATAGGAGTGTGTTAGGACTATGGTGTTAAATAGCTACTTTCAACAAGACTCCAGTTATACTGTTGTGGTCAGTTTTATTGTTGGACAAAACCTGAGTACCCAGAGAAAACCACCAACCTGCAGAAAGTCTCTGACAGGCTTTGTCACATAATGTTGTATGGAGAACACCTCGTCATGAGTGGGATTTGAACTCAACTTTAGTGGTAATAGGCACTGATTGTAGGGGCCATATAAAGGTGGGACTATTGTATTACTATTAACATAGAATGTGATTGTGGATCAAATGGTATGCAGACCACCTTAGGGCTGTTCCATTTAAATATACCTGGGAGAGGGGGGACGCCACTTATTTCAGACCCCTCACACCAATAGGGAAAAAAAAACCACCCAACATAAAAAAAAAATATGGTTTCACCCCCACAACCAACAGAAAAATTAAAAAAATGGTGTCCCCCCCTCCCAAGCAGACTTAAATGGAAAAGCCCTTAGATGAATATCCTTAATGTTAAGCTATGTAGGTAAACATGTCAACCATGTTGTTTGTCAGCAAAAACAACTTGTGTACAATTGTCAAATATTTGGTGAATTTGACATGATTTACTAGTATATAATGTGTTTAGAGTATTCTTGGGGTTACTTGACACTGTCCAATTTCCTGTTTTATTTGCAATAATCTTGAGGCGCAACAAAATTACTTCTGCATTCGGGTTCCAACAACCAACCCTATGACATACAGTTGCCCCTGTATAAACATGTTACATGTATTTTCTAAAGTGCAATCTTTAAAAGTAAAAAGTAAGCGTCTGCCACCCAATGGAGGTATTCAACGTAGAACATTATTTACACCTCAGTTTTCAGTATGATTGTAGTTTAGTTTAACGTGTAATATAAAGTTACAATACATACATTTATATTTGTAGGGAAGAGAGTTAGATACCAGGACAACAGTTTATAAGAAAAAAGATATAGTTTATCAACTAAAAATGAAAGCCTCACGACGTGAGTATCTGATCAATTGTAGATGGTGTATGGTTTAGGTTTATGGTGTTTAAGGCCACTTTCAACAATATTTCAGTTATATTGTGGCAGTCAGTTTTATTGGTGGAGGAAACCTGAGAAAATCAAGACCTGCTGCAAGTCACTGATAAACTTTTTCACTTAATGTTGTATCGAGTACACATCGCCTCAGCAGGGTTTGAACTCACAACATTAGTGGTGATAGGCACTGATTGCATAGGTAGTTATAAATCCAACTACAATTTGATCATGACGGTCTCCTAGATAGTGTATGGTCTTGTTGCCATTCGTCTTTTATATATTTAGAATATATGCTACATTTGTCACTTTTGAAGGGCCCATTTATAACAGTGTTTTTCTAACAACCATTATACAAAGAAAGCTTAAACAGTTAAACTATTCCACCAATGTCAACAAAACAAACTATCACCTCTCACCTTCATAGACCATTAGAAAAAGACTATAACATGAGGTTGGAAATCCAGATAGGTGCAAAAAAATGTGATAGGTTAAACATGTTGATGGTATTCCAACTCGCCACCTCTATTGAAAGTCATGATGGTTTTTACCCATGTGAGAAATGCAGGTTCAGGTGAGCCTCTAGTTTAAGCAAAAACTATTGCAACATACATATAGGTACTATTTAATTTATGACATGCTAGTTATTTGAATTTTGAAATTTTACATCCACCTGTTCTTGGCATGTTAAGTTTGTGTTGTAACTTTACATGAATATTATGGTGGTATATAAAATGTGGACTGTCTTCGGTGCTGGAGTTCTGCATACTTCAGATTCCTCCTCTATGTTCACTACATAAATTAGAAAAATCAAGTTGAATTTTGATTTATGTACATAATGTATCTTCTGTGGAAATAAGAATCATGACTCACCAAAACAGACCATGTGGGCAGCTTTGTTTTTACCTGATTTCAATGAAATTGTCATATACCCGCCCTGTCGGTCTTTGAAAGTCGGTACTTTTTCTTAAATATTCATGTGTAAGGAACCCCCCTTTTTCTTCTTTTTCTTTTTTCCTTAGTATTGATAGGGGCTGTCGTGGTCGTGATCGTATGGTAGTTGGGCATCTATTAAATGCAGTGCAAAACTTTCCAAATGGATATTATGAAAGATACCATGCATCTTATAGGTAATAGACAACTTGCTGCAGCTTCTAATGAGCATGCATTGTTAGGAATGGTGGTTGCTTGAACATGTGAAGGAATATTTGTTCATCATCTTCTCCTGATCACTGGTAATGAAATGAATGCATCTGTAAGCTTATTCCATACAGGGGCGTTTGAAACGTCATTGTATAAGCATTTTGAAAATAAGAATCGGCACACCCAGCCTCTCAGTGTGGCCTCTCTGTGTTAGATCATGGGTGCAATCCTCTGTTGTGTAAACTCAAAGACTAGAAAATTAATATTTGTTGCTTCTCCCCTTAGCATGCAGCTGCAAGGAATAAGAGTAAAAACTGCTTGACTCGAAGTCAGCATAATGTATCCTCCCCTTAGCATGCAGCTTCAAGAAATAAGAGCAAAAACTGTTTGACTCAGAAGTCAGCATAATGTATCCTCCCCTTAGCATGCAGCTTCAAGAAATAAGAGCAAAAACTGCTTGACTCAGAAGTCAGCATAATGTATCCTCCCCTTAGCATGCAGCTTCAAGGAATAAGAGCAAAAACTGCTTGACTCGGAAGTCAGCATAATGTATCCTCCCCTTAGCATGCAGCTTCAAGGAATAAGAGCAAAAACTGCTCGACTCGGAAGTCAGCATAATGTATCCTCCCCTTAGCATGCAGCTTCAAGGAATAAGAGCAAAAACTGCTCGACTCAGAAGTCGGAATAATGTATCCTCCCCTTAGCATGCAGCTTCAAGAAATAAGAGCAAAAACTGCTTGACTCAGAAGTCAGCATAATGTATCCTCCCCTTAGCATGCAGCTTCAAGGAATAAGAGCAAAAACTGCTTGACTCGGAAGTCAGCATAATGTATCCTCCCCTTAGCATGCAGCTTCAAGGAATAAGAGCAAAAACTGCTTGACTCAGAAGTCAGCATAATGTATCCTCCCCTTAGCATGCAGCTTCAAGGAATAAAAGCAAAAACTGCTTGACTCGAAGTCGGCATAATGTACCCTCCCCTTAGCATGCAGCTTCAAGGAATAAGAGCAAAAACTGCTGGACTCGAAGTCAGCATAATGTATCCTCCCCTTAGCATGCAGCTTCAAGGAATAAGAGCAAAAACTGCTTGACTCGGAAGTCAGCATAATGTATCCTCCCCTTGGCATGCAGCTTCAAGGAATAAGAGCAAAAACTGCTTGACTCGGAAGTCAGCATAATGTATCCTCCCCTTAGCATGCAGCTTCAAGGAATAAGAGCAAAAACTGCTGGGCTCGGAAGTCAGCATAATGTATCCAAGTAGAGGGACGTATATACCTGTGAACTGCTGTTTCAGTGAGCTAGCACCATAAAAATCCAATTCAGTGTGTTGTTCTAGAACAAAGCGAACATCATTATCATCTCATCAAATGTAACTTTTTCTCGCAATGATATAGCTTAAAAAAATACTCGCTTGGCATCAAGCATCAATGACTTGTTGAAAAAAAGGATTTAAAACAAATTTTTATTTTTCAGAATTTTTAAGTGATGTGGATAAAAGATTTGGTTTAATGCCTTTCTCATTGAGGTGAGTGAATGAATATTAAAATTTCTTTATTTTCAACAGTTTGTGAAGCTCTTGAACAAAAAAAGTTTTAACAAGTCTGTCATTATCGCTGTCCAAACCAGTTATATTTGACATTATATTTGTATCCAACTGATAAGTAATTAAATTTTCTCGATCATTTGGGTCTCCTCATCGTTAAACATTTTTTTTTCCCCAGTCTTCTTGATGAGCTTCCACCCAAGACCAGTAAAGCTTATTCAGAACTATATAAAAATAAATTCAAGAATTTGTTTAGGACCAGTAAATTAAAATTTTCATTTCAAGGACTGTTTCCTTGCGTCCTTAGAAATATTTGAATGGAACTAGGGAACAGTTTAATTAAGTGTTTTCGGTAACTAGTGAAAAAATTGGGATAAGCTATGTTGTTTGAGACTCCAGAAGTGTTAAAAACAAACAAACTTTATTGTTATTTGCATCTTGCAAAGCTTTTGCAATTATGAAAAATATGTACTGTGAGGTCACAACAGTAATTGTTATTACAGTTTGTTTTTTTTTCTCAGAAATTTAGATATTTTACTGCCATCTCTAATTAAATGTTTTTTATGCTGTTATATTTGTGGACCATCTTTTCACATCCGTATCCTTTGATGTTGCAATCGAAATAAGTTTTCTAGATTGGTATTTGACAATGGGGTTATTATGGTTTTTGTTTGTGTTAGTTTGGTCTTTTTTTCTTTCCGATCTGTTAACAAATATGGCCACCACAGGCAATTCTTGTTTCTGATTGGTTGATTTAAAAAAAATCTTCTCCTCTGCAACTGCTTGTCCAAATGAACCGAAACTTAATAGGAAGCATCTATGGAAGGTCCTCTATAAAGAATGCTCATATCATCCCCATTTGTTAACAAACATGGCCGCCACAGGCAATTCTTGTTTCTGATTGGTCGATTTCTAAAAAAAATCTTCTCCTCTGTAACCGCTTGGCCAAATGGAACGAAACTTGGTTGGAAGCATCTATGGAAGGTCCTCACGATTGCTCATTTTGTTCAGATGCGTTTACAAACATGGCCACCAGAGGCAATTCTTGTTTCTGATTGGTCGATTTCTAAAAAATCTTCTCCTCTGAAACCGCTTGATCAAATGAACAGAAACTTGGTAGGAAGCATCTATGGAAGGTCCTCTATTACGATTGCTCATTTTGTCCTGATACGTTAACAAACATGCACGCCTCAGGTAATTCTTGTTTCTGATTGGTCGATTTCTAAAAAAAAATCTTCTCCTCTGAAATCGAGTAGCCAAATGAACCGAAATTTGATAGGAAGCACATATGGAAGTGTCGGTCTAGAACAATGCGGACCTCATCATCATCTCATTGAAAATTAACTTGTTCTCGCCATAATATAGCTTTAAAAAATTGCTGAATTGGGGTAAAACAACTAACAACACTCATTATCTTACTCTTTTGTTTTGACAGGTTGTGTGAAGATGAAAAGAAAGCCAAGATGGGTGTAGTAGAATGTGTTAAGCATGATCTAATGTTACCTTTCTCTGTATTGTATGAAAAAGAAGGTAAGTGATTTGATTGACTGTCTAATATTGTCAGACTTGTATACCTTAATAAGTCGTGAATCATGTAATAGATATGTAGTCAAACTGCTTATTTGGCCACCCTATTATCAGTCCTCTGGCTCAAGACCAGTAATACTGTGTTCGGACCAGTAAATTTTTCAGTTTTTATCAGCTCACCTTGCCAAAGGCAATATGAGCTTTTGCCATCACTTGTCGTCTGTCTGTTAACTTTTCACATTTTAATCTTCTGCTCTGAAACCCCTCAGCCAGATGAACTGAAACTTGGTAGGAAGCATCTATGGAAAGTCCTCTATAAAGATGCTCATTTCGTCCCGATCCATTAATAAACATGGCCGCCACAGGCAATTCTTGTTTCTGATTGGCCGATTTTTAGCTCACCTGGCCATAGGCCATGTGAACTTTTGTCATGGGTAATTGTCCGTCCATTAGCTTTTCACATTTGAATCTTCTTCTCTGAAACCACCGAACAGAATTGAACCAAACTTGCCAGAAATGTTCATTGGATGGGTCCTCTACCAGATTTGTGTTTTTGGTGCTGATTTAAAATCCAACATGGCTGCCAGGGTCTATAATGTGTTCTCATTGGCTGAAATTTTAAAAATCTTCTTGTCAGAAACCACCAAGCCAATTGAATTGTGACTGCAGGAATGATCATTGGGTGGTCCTGTACTAAACTTATGAATCGTTTGCTGATCGTAAATTCAAGATGGCCACCATGACTCGACTTAGTTTTAACATAGGACCCTATGGAAAATATGTTTAAAAGTCTTCTCCTCTGAAACCAGTAAGTCAATTTAAAGCAAACGTGGCATGAATGGTCTTTAGGTGGTCAACTTTCAAAATTATGTCCTGTGACCCTGACCTCCATCCAAGATGTCAGCGGACATAGTTTTAACATAGGACCCTATGACGTCAAAATATGTGTCGCATCATATTTCATGTATGGGGTGTCTCATGAAGGAAAATACTGTACTAAATTTGTAAATCAATAGTTTCATATGTAGTAAATTTTATAAACTTTATAAATATAACATTAATATATCACATACCAAAACAACGGTTTGCGAAACAGTTTCAATAATTTAAATGTTAACAACATGTAAATAAAACCTTGGTGTGGCCCCATGACGTCGAAAGTTTTCAAGGCTCAATGTTTTCTTTATTTGTTATGGTACAGCAGTGGAACATAGGAGTTTGCTGAATCGATCAGGTATTTGTGACGGAATTAACCGTTGTAATATTTTGTTGTTCATGCAGCCGTTTTGAGTATAAAAACAGCATTTAATTTGGTAAAAATACATTTATTATTCCGTATTATACCATTGATTCAGTGAAGCGTAATTTTTTGTCGTCCATGTTTTAATCGTTTTGGGGGACTGAAATATATACCCCGTCTGTTTTCCGAATATATGCTGACATTCAGGGTTGAAGAACCAATGAAAATATGTGTAACAAACTAAATCGGTGTTAGAATTAGATTTCAGAGCTGTCAAATTTTTGTTCTTCCCTCGACGGGATTTGAACTCACACCATTGATACACTGCAGCACCATTCGCTTAGCCTTACGTCCAGCGCCCTCGACCACATATATATAAAATAAATTCAAATATTTGATTCAGACCAGTAAATTCAAATTTTCATTTCGAGGACTGCGATTACGAAATTGTGTTGTGTAATGATTGTATGGGGAAAATAGAAATAAAAATGTACTCAATAAATAATGAAGACCTTTTTAAACTGTCTAAATTGATTGCTACGATTATTATTTTTTTGTCTATCAGGGACACAGTTTTGATAAATAATCCACCTTTTCTTGGCATGTTAAGTTTGTGTTGTAACTTTACATGAATATTATGGTGGTATATAAAATGTGGACTGTCTTCGGTGCTGGAGTTCTTTGTACTTCAGATCCCTCCTCTATGTTCACAACATAAAACATCTGTACAATACAGACTGGTAGAATATTTCAGTATTTCCACACCCCTGTGAATAATATTTTTACTGATTGTCTGTTTAAATATGTTGATCTCATGTAAAGTTTATAAAAATTCCTCCATACAGAAATTTTTAAAAATTGAGTTTTGGTACAAGTGAAAAAATACTTGAGACTTCCCAGTGGTTCATGATATGTTGTTTATTATTTTTGTAGGAGAGTTTGTAGTCCAATATAAGTTTACAGTACTGCTGATGCCAAATGGTCCACTCAAGATAACAGGGCTGCCGTTCGAATCAGAATTGTATGAATCTGATAAGTCTATCCAAGATGAAGAAATAAAAGTATGTATATTCGTGATAATTAAGAAAAGAAAATTTAAACAGTGACGGTAAACAATTACAACAAAGTGAACAATCACCTCTCGCCTCAACTCGTTTAATATTAAAAAAAGGTCATGACATAGGACTTAAGAAAACCAGGTCTTGCCTTGGGACATGCACAAAAGTTATCTGACTTATCAATTGAAACTAGCTGTCATTCAAATCTGGACTGATCACCTCTTCTTTGTTTTTGATTTCATCATGCTAGTTCTTATTTTTAGCTCACCTTGCCAAAGGCAATGTGAGCTTTTGCCATCACTTGGGGTCCGTCGTCTGTCGTCAGTTAACTTTTCACATTTTAATCTTCTTCTCTGAAACCTCTCAGCCAAATGAACCGAAACTTGGTAGGAAGCATCTATGGAAGGTCCTCTGTAAAAATTACTCATTTCGTCCCGATCTGTTAACAAACATGGCCACCACAGGTGACTCTTGTTTCTGATTGGCTGATTTTTTAAAGTCTTCTCCTCTGAAACCGCTTGGCCAAATGAACCGAAACTTGGTAGGAAGCATTTATGGGTGGTCCTCTATAAAGAGTGCTCATTTCGTCCCGATCCATTAACAAACATGGCCACCACGGGCAATTCTTGTTTCTGATTGGTCGATTTCTGAAAATCTTCTCCTCTGATACCGCATGGGCAAATGATCCGAAACTTGGTAGGAAGCATCTATGGAAGGTCCTCTATAAAGATTGCTTGTTCCATCCCGATCCGTTAACAAACATGGCCACCACAAGCGATTATTGTTTCTGATTGGCTGATTTTTTAGATTCTTCTCCTCTGAAACTGTTTGGCCAAATGAACCGAAACTTGGTAGGAAGCATCTATGGGAGGTCCTCTATAAAGATTGCTCATTTCGTCCCATTCCATTAACAAATATGGCTGCCACAGGCAATTCTTATTTCTAAGTGGTCGATTTCTAAAAACAATTTTCTTCTGAAACCGCTTTGCAAAATGAACCGAAACTTGGTAGGGAGCATCTATGGAAAGTTCTTTATAAAGATTGCTCATTTCATCCCGATCCGTTAACAAAC
Source organism: Bathymodiolus septemdierum (assembly GCA_963383655.1). Taxonomy (NCBI): domain Eukaryota; kingdom Metazoa; phylum Mollusca; class Bivalvia; order Mytilida; family Modiolidae; genus Bathymodiolus; species Bathymodiolus septemdierum. Next base: position 13,948,923 of record OY726529.1, read on the forward strand.
ATGGCCGTCATAGGCAATTCTTGTTTCTTATTGGTCGATTTCTAAAACAGCTTTTCCTCAGAAGCCGCTTGGCCAAATGATATGAAACTTGGTAAGAAACATCTATGGAAGGTCCTCTATAGAGATTGCTCATTTCGTTTTGATCCATTAACAAACATGGCTGCCACAGACAATTTTTGGTCGATTTCTAAAAATCTTCTTCTCTGAAACTGCTTTGCCGAAATTTGATGGGAAGCACCTATGGAAGGTTCTGTATTAAGTTTCCTCAAAGCAGAATGAAAGGTGAGCGACACAGGATCAGTGGGCTGATCCTCTAGTTTAATTATACACCCTGCAACGAAGTTGTAGGGGGGTATACTGGTTTCACCATGTCCGTCTGTAGACAAATCCTATGTCATACGATAACCAGAGATGCAGCTAACCGTCGGACCTAGGGGGCAGAATTTTAGAGGGTCCGGCAAATGACGTCTTTGTGTCAGACCTAATGACCGGCAATCATTTTTACTGCTTGGGGCTGTCAAAAATAAAATTTTTGTCGGTCCTGGCTACCTCTTAGACCCCTAAGCGAAGGATCTTTGATTATCGTTAATAAAGTCAAAAGTCGTAAGCAAATCGGTAAAAATTTCTGTTCCTTTCTGTTTATGCTAAATTTCGGGAACCAGTTCCCATTCCGGATTTTATTTCGTATCCTATCGGTAATCGTTGTAAATTGTAATTTGATCATTTCCGTTATGGCTGCATGGCCAATTAAGTTTACGGAGGGGTCTAAATCTGGAAAAAAGCACCCACTACCTATCGATTTATCTACAGAGAATAAAAAAGCCAAAGGGTCGGCATATGAAAAGGAGATGCGACCGGGGCGGTCCTTTAATCGAAAATGGAAGGACAAAATGAACAAACAAATGACGACTTGATATCAAAATACTCATTAGAGGAATAATAAAATCTTACTAATATGAAGTATTGATTATTTGATGTTGCAGGGCTATCTAAATTGAATGTGGTCTCAGTCACTAACCCCCCTTTGGCAATATTCTGGTCGTAGTAGTCGTTAGCTGTGTCATGAGTTTGGTGCTGCTTTTGACAACTGTTTTACCTGTTTTGTTCAAGTATTGTTATAAATACTGTTATAGACTATAGTGGCAGCCGGAAACTTTGAACCGTAATGAAAGGGGGAGGTTTGGCGCTTTAAAATCTGATTCAACCCACCATTTCTTTAGAAATGCCTGTACCAAGTCAAGGTCATTTTTTTTTCACAGTTTTCCGGTTGTTGACTGATTTTGTCTGTTTATATACTTATGAGTTTTGACTTTCCCTTTGTAAGATTGTTCAGAGTTCGGTAATTTTGTTATTACCCTTATTTAAGATTGTCCCTTTAATCATACTGTATTGAAAGTGAAATATTAAAAAATTTCTAAAAAAAAAAGTAGGTCTGGCAAAAAGTTGGTAGGTCTGCCAAAACTCTTACTTGCAGGACCCAATGTCTGACAGGAATTTTTTTTTATCTGCAACTCTGGATAACTTGAGTTATGTTTCTTAGATTCTTTTAAAATTTTATCAGCTGTTTACTGGTGAAGAGAGGAGGATCCCTTTCATTTTTGACGATTTTCACTTTTGCCGTTCCAGAGTTATTGGACTTGATATGACGGAAAATAGGATTTTTACCCTATGTCGTATGATAACTTGAGTAGTGTTTCTCAGAATGTTTGGAAATTTTATCAGCAGGAGGGTCCCTTTCATTTTTGGTAGGATCAATCGGTAATGTTTTGGTTATGGACATAGGTTGGACAGATGTGGGTAGCGGGGGGGTATATCTTAGTGAGCTGTGCTCACAGTAATACTAGTTGATTCTGCAAATCTGTGGTATTTTCAAAGACATGATTCCGGAATTCAATAGGATTGATTGATCAGTGTTTAACGCCAACTTTAGCAATATTTCAGCTATATCGTGGCGAGAATTAAATAGGAAGAGATTGGAAACTACATATGTATGAACAAGACTCAACTATATCTTGATAATAATGTTATTAATGGCCACAGAAACAAATATATAAAAATATTTAGTTACAATTAGTGATGAGTTAAGAGAAACGTCTTGTTGGCATCGAATGAGAATATTGTGTCTTGAGTGCAGTGACATGTCTACTTGTGGACGGTTGTATCAGTGAACTAACGCTATATAAATCTAACTAAGCATGTTTGTCTAGTACCAAGACTACTTTGCTCTCACCATGATATAGATGAAAATTGTTCACTTGGCATTAACACAATAATCAAGCACTTGTTTTATGATAAACATATTTGTCTTTTCAGACAATTTTAGCCACCTCAGCGTCACGAAAAGCTGCAAAGAAGAAGAAGAAGAAGGCAGGAAAATCAATGGATGCAGAAATGGCTGAAACAAATGAAGCTTGAAAGAACTGACGTTTTAAACAAAAAATTATAGGTCGTTGTGATCTAGTTTAAAAGTGCTACTAGTCTTAAACTGGCTTATATGAATGAAGATTGATGATAAAATTCTGGGACGTGTGAAGATGACATTTTGGAAATCAAATACAATAATAATTGGCAAGGTTCATCATGCCGTTTTTAATTCTAAATATCTTATAATAGAAACAATCTTTTAAAGTTAAACAAACGACACGCATACTATATTTATATTTGACATAATAATTTATTTATTGATAAAATGTAAGAAACTTGAGATACTTAAAAGATTATACTTTAAGCTGGTTTATATCAGTATTTTTATTACAATACTTATAGAAGAGATTTCAGAAGATAATGGATTGAAAATCATCAAAATGTGAAATCGTGGTGTTAAAGATGTTGAATTAACTTGAAAATGAAATCTATAAGTGAAAATTAGATGTTGAATTAACTTGAAAATGAAATCTATAAGTGAAAATTACCTCTGCATGGCATTTTTAAACAATTATTTATAGCACACACACAAAAACCAATCAAAATGATTACAAAAAGTCATTTATAGATGGCTTTGTTGTATTTCATATGTTAATGTTGCAATGTTAATTTATTCAGTTTAAATTAAGTTACTTTTATTAGGGAGAATCTCAAAATTGTCAGTTTCTCTGTAATACCAGAAAATAAAATTGTTTTAGGCCCAGATATGTTGATTTATGTGTACTTCTTATAGAATTTGAAAACAGCATTGGCGATGTAACTCGTCTCAAGTGTGATAGATCGTTAGTTGGAGCCATACTCATTGACAGTGTAATGATTAGTACTCGTCTCAAGTGTGATAGATCGTGGGTTGGATTCCCGCTCAGTGACAGTGTAATGATTAGTACTCTGTCTCAAGTGTGATAGATATTGGGTTGGATTCCCGCTCAGTGACAGTGTAATGATTAGTACTCTGTCTCAAGTGTGGTAGATATTGGGTTGGAGCCCCGCTCAGTGACAGTGTAATGATTAGTACTCTGTCTCAAGTGTGGTAGATATTGGGTTGGAGCCCCGCTCAGTGACAGTGTAATGATTAGTACTCGTCTCAAGTGTGATATATCGTGGGTTGGATTCCCGCTCAGTGACAGTGTGGTAGATATTGGGTTGGAGCCCCTCTCAGTGACAGTGTAATGATTAGTACTCGTCTCAAGTGTGATAGATCGTGGGATGGAGCCCCGCTCAGTGACAGTGTAATGATTAGTACTTGTCTCAAGTGTGATAGATCGTGGGTTGGATTCCCGCTCAGTGACAGTGTAATGATTAGTACTCTGTCTCAAGTGTGGTAGATATTGGGTTGGAGCCCCGCTCAGTGACAGTGTAATGATTAGTACTCTGTCTCAAGTGTGATAGATCGTGGGATGGAGCCCCGCTCAGTGACAGTGTAATGATCAGTACTCGTCTCAAGTGTGATAGATCGTGGGTTGGATTCCCGCTCAGTGACAGTGTAATGATTAGTACTCTGTCTCAAGTGTGGTAGATATTGGGTTGGAGCCCCGCTCAGTGACAGTGTAATGATTAGTACTCATCTCAAGTGTGATAGATCGTGGGATGGAGCCCGCTCAGTGACAGTGTAATGATTAGTACTCGTCTCAAGTGTGATAGATCGTGGGTTGGATTCCCGCTCAGTGACAGTGTAATGATTAGTACTCTGTCTCAAGTGTGGTAGATATTGGGTTGGAGCCCCGCTCAGTGACAGTGTAATGATTAGTACTCGTCTCAAGTGTGATAGATCGTGGGTTGGATTCCCGCTCAGTGACAGTGTAATGATTAGTACTCTGTCTCAAGTGTGGTAGATATTGGGTTGGAGCCCCGCTCAGTGACAGTGTAATGATTAGTACTCGTCTCAAGTGTGATAGATCGTGGGTTGGATTCCCGCTCAGTGACAGTGTAATGATTAGTACTCTGTCTCAAGTGTGGTAGATATTGGGTTGGAGCCCCGCTCAGTGACAGTGTAATGATTAGTACTCTGTCTCAAGTGTGATAGATATTGGGTTGGAGCCCCGCTCAGTGACAGTGTAATGATTAGTACTCGTCTCAAGTGTGATAGATCGTGGGTTGGATTCCCGCTCAGTGACAGTGTAATGATTAGTACTCTGTCTCAAGTGTGGTAGATATTGGGTTGGAGCCCCGCTCAGTGACAGTGTAATGATTAGTACTCGTCTCAAGTGTGATAGATCGTGGGATTGAGCCCCGCTCAGTGACAGTGTAATGATTAGTACTCGTCTCAAGTGTGATAGATCGTGGGTTGGATTCCCGCTCAGTGACAGTGTAATGATTAGTACTCTGTCTCAAGTGTGGTAGATATTGGGTTGGAGCCCCGCTCAGTGACAGTGTAATGATTAGTACTCGTCTCAAGTGTGATAGATCGTGGGTTGGATTCCCGCTCAGTGACAGTGTAATGATTAGTACTCTGTCTCAAGTGTGGTAGATATTGGGTTGGAGCCCCGCTCAGTGACAGTGTAATGATTAGTACTCGTCTCAAGTGTGATAGATCGTGGGTTGGATTCCCGCTCAGTGACAGTGTAATGATTAGTACTCGTCTCAAGTGTGATAGATCGTGGGTTGGATTCCCGCTCAGTGACAGTGTAATGATTAGTACTCGTCTCAAGTGTGATAGATCGTGGGTTGGATTCCCGCTCAGTGACAGTGTAATGATTAGTACTCGTCTCAAGTGTGATAGATCGTGGGTTGGATTCCCGCTCAGTGACAGTGTAATGATTAGTACTCTGTCTCAAGTGTGATAGATATTGGGTTGGAGCCCCGCTCAGTGACAGTGTAATGATTAGTACTCTGTCTCAAGTGTGATAGATATTGGGTTGGAGCCCCGCTCAGTGACAATAATGATTAGTACTCTGTCTCAAGTGTGGTAGATATTGGGTTGGAGCCCCTCTCGAGTCAAACTAGACTATTTAAAATTGGTTTTTGTTGATTCACTGCATTAAGGATAAGAACTACTTGGCTCAAAATCAAGATGGAGCAATATTTCTACCCACAGACTGTTTCTATAGCAACTATAATAATCCAACAGAGCTGACATTATCTCATTTAAATGTAATTTGTTCTTGCCAGGATTTAGCTTTTTAAAAATTGCTTACTTGGCATTAAACAATAATCAATCACTCTCTCTTATATCACTGGCAATAATGGTTGTCTATTAACATTTACTTCAAGTGATTGGCTCTTGAATATTTTGGACCGCATCGGTGGTGTAATGGTTTGCGTGCTCGCCTCGAGTGCGGTAGGTTGTGTGTTCGAACCCTGATCGGGTCAAACTAGACTATACTTTAAACATATTTTATTGTCATACAAAACAAGACAAATGGATAAGACACAAGTTGTAAACTTATGAAGTCTTCTCGGTACATATATAAACATTAGCAAAGACAATATATTACAAATACAGATAATATGAATAACTACTATAGCAAAAATTGAAGATAACATAACAGGATAAAAACAGTTCTATTGGCTGAAATATATAAGAGTCCGTTTTGTATAATATATGTACTTGTCTTTAAACATGGCTGTCGTAGGCAATTCTTGTTTGTTATTGGTCGATTTCTAAAACAGCTTTTCCTCTGAAACCGCTTGGCCAAATGATATGAAACTTGGTAGGAAGCATCTATGGAAGGTTCTCCATAGAGATTGCTCATTTCGTTTGATCCATTAACAAACATGGCTGCCACAGGCAATTCTTGTTTTAGATTGGTCGATTTCTAAAAAATCTTCTTCTCTGAAACTGCTTTACCAAAATGAACCGAAATTTGGTGGGAAGCACCTATGGAAGGTTCTGTATTAAGTTTCCTCAAAGCAGAATGAAAGGTGAGTGACACAGGCTCAGCCGACTGAGCCTCTAGCTCCCATCCCGTTTTCTTATAGATAGACAGTAAGCTTGCATAAGACGTTAAACCGGTTGCTATGCATCACGTGCTGCTTCAAGTTGAATTTTTATCAAGCCGTTCTGAGTCGGCGAGAGTATAATTCACCCAAACTTCTGCATATTCTAAAAGTGGACGAATAAAAGTTAAATACATAGTTTCGAGATACCTTAAATTTAAGTTTTTGTAGAACTGCCACTTGTTTGGATGTTTTTTCAATAATAGTATTTATTTGGTTTGACCACTTATAATCTGCACTTAAGTGATACCTAAATGCTTATGACATTTTACCGGATAAATTCTAGTGTTTTCTATCCAGAAGAACAAACCAGGAGGTATGTCTCTAGTATTAAAATAGACAATGTCAGTTTTAGTAGGATTAAGTTTGACTAACCATTGTTTGGACCATTCTGAAATATTTTTTCAAGATTCATTTTTTTAAAGTCAGTATTTACCATGTTGCATAAACTATTCATTTCCTTTGATTTTTCTCCTATGGATGTGTCGTCTGCAAACAATCTGCACAAACCAGACTAGAATTAGCATTTGTTACATCTCCAATAAACACCGCTTTAAGGAGAACGAGCAAGACTGGTTGGATTGGAATCGGGATAATGTGTTTGATTGGGACGATATATCAATCCACGACTTGTTTCAGTGAGCTAGCACTATAAAAATCCAATTTAGCGTGTTGGTCTAGTACAAAGTGGACCTCATTATCATCTCATTGAAAATTAACTTGTTCTCACCATGAAATAGCTGAAAAATTGCTGAGTTGATGTTATAACAACAATCACTTCCACAATCATTAACATTTCATTCCTATTTCTGAGTTAACAAATGTGTAATTTTTCAGTCTTGCAGTAGAGGATGATACAATTTTTAATTAGTGAGAAAGTATCCCACATTTAGACAGAAATTAAAGTAAAGGAACGACTTGTAGTAAGAAAGGATATATATGTAAATGAACTTGAGAAACTATCCAACATTACATTTAGACACAATTTGAATAAAGGAACAGCTTGCAGTAAGAAAGGATATGGATGTAAATGAACTTGAGAGACTATCCAAGATTACACTTGTTAAATTAAAGAACACTACTTTTATTGTTCTACAGTCACAGTAGCATCAAATAAGTCTCTGGAGAAACTGCACCAAAATGTGATTTATTTTTAATCTGGTTGTTTTGTTTTGTTTTGGGGGCATCAATAAACCAGAAATTTGTTTTCAGTGGTTCAACATTAGTATATTCAGAAAAAATATGGTCTTTAAAAATCTGAGAGGCAAAAAAAACCATTCTTGCCACAGCGTCCATGCCTCCAATGCCGTTTTTGTGTTAATGTATCTGACAGTTCCACCAGTTTAACTATTCTATTTATTTTCCGACAAAAGCCAATAATTTCTGTTTTAAGCATTAGAGAGAAGATTAGGTTGCCATCATTTGCAAAGCAGTAAACAATTCTTACAGATTTATGACTTGCTATTAATTCCATCAGATTTTTTTTTTATTTACTTCAGCCATAGATTTTTAAGGTAGTCAATCTGTCAAATAATACCTTCAACAGGAAAAAGATTATAATCACTATTTTTGTAAATGAAACCAAATGCATTTTTAAAAAGAATTTAAAAAAAAAACACTCCAAAATTAACTTCAGATTCCACTCCATGTTTTACAACATGCCGAAAAAAGATTCTAAATTATGCTTACGTGTTGAAAAATGGAGTAGGTCGGTATACAATCTTTTTTTAATTTTTACACAAAGCTTGCTGAATCCTCCTTTTTGTGTCGTTTTCGTATAGAATCCGTCAATGTTTTAGTTTTCGATTTGTGCCATGTGCTTTCTTCATTAACAAACAATTTCGCACATGCGCAAATGCTTTCGCGAATGAGTTCACTGTCAGATCGTATGAATATTGCGCGGGTAAACATTTGATTCTTTACTAGATTCAAGAAAATAAAACCGACGTATTTCCTTCGTTCTAGGCTATTTACGTATGATATTATCAAAAATTTCAACTGCAATTAGTATAAAACATCGAATAATGGGCAACTTTTAATATAGAAAAAAATCAATTCTGACAGCCTGTATGCCATTAATGTGTAACGATTGTAGCTAGGAACTAATGAGAATTTTTTATTTTTGATAAACTGAATAAGAAATCCCATGGAAAGTGGTTGTCATAGATAATTGTTTTACCATCAAGTATTTAATATATATTTATGATGAGAACAAGTTTACAACCATATGATAAATCATGTAGCTAAAATGTGTCGCTGCCATATGTCTATGTAAGATTGTTTTGATTGCCACTAAAAAAAGAGGAGATTGTAGATATTATTTTGCCTTCTGACAGACCAACAACAACACTCCTAATAAACTGTTGCTATCAGAATCTGCAGTACGTATAAGTTGTCTTGCGTGTAAAGAGTGTGTCCTGCGGGACCTATGAGAAGGGGATTCAACCGCTACATCGGTCCGGGGCCCGGAGACCCAAGAATGGGCCCGTGAATCTCTGAAGAGCCCCAAAAACCGTAACCATAGACGTTATATTTTGATTTTTTTTCTTTTGGAGGGGGGGGATTTTCAACTATTTTTAGTTTATTCAGAAAAATGAAAAATAATATGTAAAATTCATTTAGACTTCTGAATTATGGTTGTTTATCATCACTCACATTTACAATGTAACCAGGAAGGCCATCATTTTACAAGTGGTTTTATTGGCCCTCAAATCCTTAATTTTGAGAGAAGTCTCAGCCTGTCCCCGGAGCCCCATAGCAATCTTGTTCCACCTTGCACAATTTCTCTTGGAGGCACTGGTGTCCTTTACATCCCGCGCTAATGGGCGTATTAAATTCGTTCCTCACAGCTTTCTGATGTTCCTTTCACACAAAGTTAGCGTTTTCCAAGAGGAAGCCATTTGTTATTTTATTTATGCCAAAATATTATATATTACATTGCTTTGTTGTACATGTATGTTCAATGGCTTCAGACAGTAAACATATTTCAAAATTTTGGTACCGAAAACATGATTTTGTTTTAAGTAGGGTTCGGGTTCTGGTGTTTAACGCCATATTCAACAATATTTTACCAATTGTCACACTGGAGTCCCTCCCTATGTCATCTATATCCTCTATATTGTAAAGTCTAATTGTTTATGTGTATACGTTAATGAAAATCCAGAACATTACTTCTCACACTGTTACAGATTTGCCGTAATGCGTATTATTATGTTATTTGAAATAAATAAGTTGAATTTGATTGGAATTCTGGTAAATATTGACTTATTATTATTTTGATTGATTGATTGATTGATTTATTTATTGTGTTTAACGCCACTTTCAGCAATATTTCAGCTATATCATCATGGCTACCAGTTTTAGTGGTGGAAGAAGCCGGAGTACCCGGAGAGAACCACCGACCATGAGCAAGCAACTTGTAAACTTGATCACTTGCGGCTGCGAGTCGAGTGCACCTTTTTTGTAATTTACAAAACCGGGCTCGAACCCACGCCGTATTGGTGATAGGCTTGTACGAGTTGTTAGGTAATCCAACTACCTTACTCATTATTGAGCCATCCGGGCCCTTATTATTTTGAAATGAAACACTTAACTGTGATGTAATTTGTTGCATATTTCTGACTATGCAAAAGTACATTAAAGACATCTGTCGCTTTTCTATGTCATCATAAACATGGCTATATGTATGTGTAAATTAGTCATATTTGTAACATGAAACAGGGTTGTAATAGATATATGTCTTACTTTATTGGCCAAGATCGTATCACTTGGTTTCCAGAGTCTCATGCAACTGGATTAACGAGTCGTCATATATAACCGCACCGGCGGCGTAATGGTTAGCAAGCTCTTCTCGAGTGCGTTAGATCGTGGGTTCGAGCGCCGGTCGGGTCAAACCAAAGACTATAAAATTGGTATTTGTTGCTTCTCCGCTAAGCACGCAGCATTAAGGAGAAAGAGAAATACTGGTTGGTTCGGAATCAGAATAATGTGTCCGAGTGGAGCGACATGTCTACCCGCGGACTGTTGTTTCAGTGAGCTAGCACTATAAAAATCCAACTCAGCGTGTTGGTCTAGTACAAAGCGGACCTCATCATCATCTCATTAAAAATTAACTGATATAACTGAAAAATTGCTGAATTGGCGTTAAACAACAATCACTCAAGAGTCGTCATATCATAAATAACTATTTTAACAACAACAACAAAACAACAAAAAACAACACCCAGAACATTTACCGAACTTTAAATATAAATCCATTAGAAAGTTCTATCCAAATTGAATGTTCGGTGTGTTCGTGTCATTAAGTATAAGATACAGTACCACTGTCGTCAAAGAGCTCCGACCGAAAATGTTTGGTCAACATCCGGGATATTTTAAAGCGGTATTTTTAAAGCAGACACGGATAATTATCGTAAGTATCTATAAATATACTGTGTATATAATGTTTTGAATTATGATGCTTTATGATTGTTATTATTATTAATTTCATTTTTTGTCCAAATATCATTTATTTTTACAGTGTAAAATTAGATTTTTCTATAAGTTATAAGGAATCGGGCTTCAAAATCATTACAATCAACTGAAATATCGCTATATCTTGCATTTACGAATGAATTAAATGTTGCCCAAAAAGAAAACAATATTGATGAATGATTGATTTTACTTAAAAATACTATTTTGTTGATGAAAAGTCAATTAGTAACTAGTTATACCCTAAAACATGATGTCAACAGATGTTTTTGAAATCCGGCTTGGTCAAAATGTAAACATGTATACAAACCGGTTGGGTTATTTATAAATAACCGGGTTTGTCAGTATGTAAATACCACTGATCTTATTGTTATTGAGCATTATATTGCAATTTAACAATACCGGGGTAGTTATGATTAGGAAATATCTCAAAGGCGATAAATACTGATCCATAGTATGAATATTCGCCATGGCTGCTAATTTCAACTACTTTGTACAATAAAAAAAATCGTTATTTCTATGTTAAATTGCTACTGTCGCGAACACTTGATTTTTTTTATGCTTTTTGTGGCACTGACATCACGGTTGGTGCTCAATACGCTACACTCACTTTAAGTCATCGTCCAGGCGCATCAATTGAGTAGTGGGAGATTCTTTTTATAACGCAATATTTTAATGTCATACTCGTTGATAACGAAGTAAGTCACTGTGGAAATAACTTCATGGATACGATATTTAAGTTTCTTCACAGTATAATGTTTACATTAACATTACAGATAAGCAAATTAAAAAAGGCTGTAGTATTGAATTCCTTTCCGCACGGACGATTTTGGCAGTTTGTATACAAAGAGAATGTTAGGTGTACTCGATCAATGCAACGTTCGTTACAAGTTGTAATACGACAAATGTTCGTGCTTTGCTCACTGAAAATAGAGGCTCAGTGGTCTGAGCCTATGTCGTTCACCTTTCATTCTGCTTTGAGGAAACTTAATACAGACAGAACCTTCTATAGGTGCTTCCCACCAAAGGTCGGCTCATTTGGCTAAGCAGTTTCAGAGAAGAAGATTGTTAGAAATCGGCCAATCAGAAACAAGAATTGTCTGTGGCGACCATGTTTGTCAACGGATCGGGATGAAATGTGCAGTCTTTATAGAAGACCTTCCATAGTTGCTTCCTACCAAGTTTCGGTTCATTTGGCTAAGCGGTTTAAGAAGAGAAGATTTGATAAAATCGGCCAATTAGAAACAAGAATTGTCTGTGGCGACCATGTTTGTTAACGGATCGGGACGAAATGAGTAATCGTTACAGAGGACCTTCCATAGATGCTTCCTACTAAATTTCATTTCATTTGGTTGAGGCGTTTCAGAGGAGAAGATTAAAATGTGAATAGTTAATGGACGACAGACGACGAACGAAAGACGACGGACGACGGCCGCCAAGTGATGGTAAAAGCTCACATTGCCTTTGGCAAGGTGAGCTAACAACAGTTATTGGGTAGATATGTCGCTCCACTCTGACACATTATTCTGATTCCAAGCCAACCAGTCTTTGCTCTTTCTCCGTAATGCTACGTTCTTAACGGAGAAGCAACTAATACCAATTTTATATTCTTTTGTTTGACAAGATCGCAGTTCGTACCCACAGTCTATCGCACTCGAGGCGAGCACGCTAACCATTACGCTACCTATGCGGTTCCCTATTTTTATTTTATTCTTATTATTTTTTTAATCAAAATTTCTTATTGTCCTTCAATATATTATTTGAAAACAAAAATTAATCCAAAACAATAAGAGTTACTTGATATCTATATAAACAGTGAGAGTTCCTACTTTTGTTCAAACACTCTTTGAATATTGCAATAATCCAACTGCATAGCAAATAAAGAAAAAGAATTATAAGTTCTATACAAAATTATGACCATTGTGTCGAAGGTGACTTGGCGAATGCCAATTCTGCACAAACCGTTTTGTTCCTGTATTTAAATACTGGTATAGTGACAGCCAGAACCTTTGAACCGTAATGAGAGCGGGAGGTTTGGCGCCTTAAAATCTGATTCAACCCACCATTTCTTTAGAAATGCCTGTACCAAGTCAGGGTCATTACGGTTTTCACAGTTTTCCGGTTGTTGACTGATTTTGTCTGTTTATATAATTATGAGTTTTGACTTTCCCTTTGTAAGATTGTTCGGAGTTCGGTAATTTTGTTATTACCCTTATTTGTATTTCTTTCTTTTAATGTTATACAAAACATCCACATGTAAAATATTTTGATTATGTGCTGTTGTTTTTTGTCACAACTTTTATTCATTGAAGACAATTTTTTGTTTTTTCTTTTTATCAATTTGCAAGTCGAACATACCCTTGACAAGTGTTATAATGAACCTTAATTACAAAAAGGAAACATAATTGTGATATTGAGCTGTTTTCGCTATTCTTTCAATTTTTTTGACAAAACCGGTTCTACTGAAAAACAATTTTTGGGACCCAACCGGAAAGTAGTGGCTGACAGAGCCGGAACGAATGTACGTATATAAGCATTGTGTTTTTTACTGTAGTAAGTCTAAAACTATTCATGGTGGCACGCCAGTGCAAACTATTATGTATATAAGCATTACAAAGGGTGTATGTACTTTAATTACACATATAGACTACTTTTTATAGCTTTATTTGATGATTTCAATCTCATTATTAGCATTTTTCATTGTTTATGCTCATCATTTTATCTATATCTGAGTAATCTATTAAGTTAACCACAGAAAGATATAGGTAAAAACAAACAAGTTATTTACAAATATTAATGAATTGCCTCTTTGATGTCCATCTAATTAAAGATGATTAAAAAAAAAACATAAATATTTGTATAAACAACGTCTACATGTAAATTTTTTTTTCTAAAGTTTTTAAATTCAATCAAATTATTTTTATTATTCAGTACCGAGTACCGAGATGTCGCATATGTTCAGTACCGAGATGTCCAGGTTCCGAGATGTCCTGATACCGGGCGGACCATCCCCTCTAGCTATGCTACCGCCAAAGAAGAAAGAAAAAAAACGAAAAAAACCCCAACAAAAACCAAAACAAAAAACGCTCTGTTGATTTTGATTTGAGTTCACACCAGTGACGTGTAAATATTTCGCGCCAGGAAAATCGGTGATGGCCGCACGTGTGAGAATTATTTGATCCATGGGTAAATCGACTGACAGAACACATCTATTTTGTAAGTACTGAATAAACACCAAGTTTGAACCAACCTTTGTACAGAATGCAGAATTCAATAAACAGCCCTTTTAAGGGCTGCTAAAATAGTACAAACAAATCTTAGTTATTGTCTATTACATTGAAATCAAAAGTATGTTAATCACTATTGGTTCAAACTTATTTTTGTTTACTCAAAAAACTTTGTCAGTAGTAATTTAAACATATAATACTATACAGTACTATGATTATCTCCCTTTATAATAATAATAATAACAATAAATTCTTTATTTAAAGAGGGTAACTCAGTTAGCAAAAGAGATGCTAATCTCACCTGAGGCCCTCTGAAACTAAAACTTCAATGTATATGTAACATATAAATCTCATGCAAAAACAATCAATACAAGGGGAAAAAAAATATGATGATGAAAAATTGACTAGTAAATAATATTAAATGCTAATTAAAGAAAAAAAGCTACTGTTTAAAAACAACAAAAAATAATACTGAAAAATTCATTGGTATATACAGATATTACAGTAATTAGGCATTCTCAATTTGAAATCTTAACAGATAATCTTTTACTTTGGTTTTGAAACATATTTCATTGTTTAAACTTTTAATGTTGGATGGGATGGGAGAGAATTCCATAGATTTGTTCCAGAGTATAGAAAAGTTCTTTTAAAATATTCACTTTTTGGATGTGGAACTTGCAAATTATTTGATGTAGCAGATCTTGAGCCATAAGGACAATTTTCATTAATACTATTAAACATTGAACATAAGTATTCAGGAGCTAAGTTATTAATACATTTAAACATAAGGGTTGCTTTATGGTAATTAATCCTATTATAGACAGTGAGCCATTCTAGCTTTTCAAATAACATTTATTCAAATTCCTTAAAAAGCATTTTCGCCAACAATTATTGTTAATTCAACTTTTTGCATTTAATTGTTATGTTTTGAAATTGTTATCAATATTAAACAATAACTTTTTTTATGTTCATATTTATCTAAATATTATAGTTGCAATTATTTAAATTAAATTAAATTAAAATTAAATATACACAGTACCTACCTTGAAGAACTTTTGGATTTATTTTTATAATCAACCTTGTTTAATATACTCATACTTATCATGTACTTACAATACTGGCATAAAATTTTTATACCAGTATTGTGGCCAAACTGGTATTCCAGTATTGTGGTTGCCAAGTTCAGTTGATCCAGAATTCGCCAGACAGTACATATTAAAATTGTGCGGATCATCCTGAATAGGGTAATACCCCCATAGGCACATGTTTCTATCAATAGCAACTTGCATGAAACATCATATTTATTAATATTTTTTTACTCTAATTCTTTGTACAACATTTTAATAATTTAAAAAATAAAGATTTTTAAGTTAACTGCCTTTCTAAAACCAAGATATGGGTTCATATTCATACAGAGCTCCAGATAATTTTCAAGTCCAAAGGGTAATTACCCCCTACTTTTGAAAATGATGGGTATTTGCATATTTCCTTTGCACTGTTGTACTCTCTACTTCAGAAAAGATTGCTTACATGTACACTTTCAAAATTATGTTTGACACAAGTGTTATTCAATAAATGCAGGATGCAAGTGAAATGTATATCTCTGTTTAATTTGACACGATTGTGTCATGTTTATTAATAAAATGTTGTAAATATTTTGTTTTTTGCTCGTCGACTTTGACCACAGGGGCTTTTTACGATTTTTTTTATCCTTCGACTGACAACTCTAAAAACCACAAGGGAGAATGTCAAATTTTCATACAACACTTTTTCAAAATAGTTTTGTACTGGTGTCTGGACCTTATTTGTCATAATGTTGGTACTCCTTTGAAGCATAATAAATATATTTTTGATATTCCTATACCTTTTTGTCATAATCTTTAATCTTTACCTATCTGCAACTTTTAAGCAATTTTTAACAGAATTTGCAGGTTTTGAAATCCTCTTCCATGTTGTTTACATCGTACCAAATTCCTACGTGCGATTTGATTGATCAATTCGATCAATCAGATCGCACGTGTAGCGTTCACATGTACACAGCAGTGTTGAGGGAAATCATAGTTTTACGTTGAAAAAACAGGGATTTTGAGAATTGAGTCTTGTTGATGCAAAAGTTAAAGTGATTGAAAAAAAGATATTTAAAAAATTTTGGATTAAAGATTCTACATGTAAATCTCTTCATGAATTTTCAGACACAAGAACTATGAACATTGTTTTTAAGGACGTTCATATTTTTTGTTAATAAGGATTTTGAGAATTGTCTTCTCAACACAATAACCTAAACAACCAGAGGTTCTTGACAACCGGTATTGTTCATCTGAATCACTTTTAGAGACTCGTGGACAATATTATTATTAAACAACATTTGGCATATCATTTCTTTTCCTATAGAAAATTCTGTTAATTGTAGTGGTGACCATCATGGATTGCTGTCCTTTAGAAAATTCACAATCCAATGATAGCATTGGGTTATATTAGTTTAGTGGTTTCTGTAAAGACGATAAATGAATCATTTTCCCATTGAAGCTAGACTATGTCTGTTGCCATTATCGTGCCGTCATGATTGTATGATAGTTGGATTTACAACTACCTATGCAATCAGTGTCTATCACCACTAAAGTTTTGTGTTCGAATCCTGATCATGGCGAGGTGTACTCGATATAATATTATGTGATAAAGGTTTGTCAGTGATCTGCGACAGGTCGGTGGTTTTCTCTGGGTATTCCTGTTTCCTCCACCAATAAAACTAAAAATATGTTGCTTAATTATTCTAGTGTTTTGTAGAGCACTGCTTACATTTTTGTGTTTTTCTCCTTTAGGCCCAAAAAATGTGTGTTTAGGATTTCATCCCTAAAAAAAATAGGGTAGGTACATAATGTTGGTAGGGAATTTTTTTTTTTGTTCAAAATATTTTTACATTAAGTTAATGGGGAAGAAATCCAAAGTTTAATGGTGCTTAAGCCAAAATGACCATAAAAATGTTTGGGTAGGCATTTTTGAGAGCAAAAAAATAGGGTAGGTAGGGAAACCCTAAACACACATATTTATTTTTGGCCTTAGCCATTATATTGTATGTCCTTCTTTAATTTACAGCTTCTGATTTATAGCTGTTTGTTATCATCAAACTTTTTTTTAATTCTTAAATTGAATTTCAGGCTGTCAGTTTAATCATGAGTGACCCAGACCGTGCCTTTGAAGATTTAATGAACAGGACGTTATACAGAATCCATAAATATAATACAATTCTAAAGGTATGTGTTGTAATTGTCTCAAGAGGGTCCAGTATATACAAATATTCAGAACGCAAAAGTTAACATATAAAAATTAAAAATAGGGTTATGTGTAACACGGCACTAACGCCACTTTAAACAATATTTTAGTTATGTCGTGGCAGTCAGTTTCATTGGTAGAGGAAACTAGAGTAATCGGAGAAAGCCACCAGATCTGCCACAATTCACTGACAAATTTTATTATTTAATGTTGTATCGCACCACTCAATGAGCAGGGTGAAACTCACAACATTAGTGGTGATTGCATATACATTTTTTTCCCTTTAGTTAAAGGTTAAAAAAATAAAAGTTAATAATTTTTAAGGATGATATCAATATTGTATTTTATTCAATACCACAGAAATATGACCTTTAAAAAAAGTAAAGGTTAGTACCATAAAATATTAGATGTGAACTCTAAATTTATCTTACAAATACTGTCATTATTATGTCCTTGTTTTCAGAAATTGATAAAGTTGACAGCCCAGGCAGGTAGAGATTGTTCAGGATTGATTGCAGCTGTACATATTTTAAGTGAGAATTGAAAAATGTGGTTTTGTATGAAATATATAGTGTAAAATCGAGGGTGACGAATAATTATGTCCACTAACTGTACCTTTCAATCAAGTCAGTTTTTCGACCGTTTATCGATGCATTTCAGCGTAGTAGACTATTTTTGAGCTTCAGCACTGACCATAGCTGATCGTCGTCCACCATCTTGGAATCAAATAACTAATAAAAGACATGCACCACCTCTCATGAAAAGGGGCGGGTGAATCCCATTAGGTTTACTTAACTCATACCTTTACACTCTATGATCCACTTTTACTTATTATAGGCACATGTATACTATTTATGTGAAAAAACTAAATTAGGTTACCTCACCAACATTTTTATATTCCATGACCTACTTTTGCTTATTGTGTGTATAGGCACAATCTATATTTATATATATTTTTTAACTTGGGATTACCCTAAATTTAAACTGAAATACATAGTTAAATGAACTAAATTTAAACAGCAAGACCATAAAATTAGAATTATGAGTGAAAATTCATAGAAAAGAATTTGTGCTTTTGTGTTATTTTATTTGGACCTCTTGGATATTAGTAACTCGTATGAGTAGTGACGCTTTATATGCTGAAACTTTAAACATGGCATGCATTCAATTAATTACAGAGTGACTTAGGTTAAAGTTAACTGTGAACAGCATTTTTACTTCAAATTTTCTTCTCCTTTTGATACCCCCGCTTGACGATAGTCAGGGGGTATATAGGGATCCCCATGTCCGTCTGTCCGTCACACTTTTGGTTTCCGGAAAATAATTAAAGTACTGCTCAACCAAATCTTTTCAAACTTTCACACTGTGTACCATAAAATACAGGTTAACTTTGATTACGGTGTATTTCACATTTACCGTTCATGAGTTATGGCCCTTTTTCTCTTAGAAAATAGGGACTTTTTAGGTTTCCAGATGATATTTAAAGTATGGCTCAACCAAATCTTTTCAAACTTTAACACAATGCTGTGGACCATCAAATACAGGTTAAGTTTGATTATGGTATATTTCACATTTACCATTCATAAGTTATGGCCCTTTTTCTCTTAGAAAATAGGGACTTTCTAGGTTTCTGAATGATATTTAAAGTACCGCTCAACCAAATTTTTTCAAATTTTAACTCAATGCTGTATACCATAAAATTCCAAGTAATTTTGATTATGGTGTATTTCACATTTACAATATATAAGTTATGGCCCTTTTTCTCTTAGAAAATAGGGACTTTCTAGGTTTCTGGATGATATTTAAGGTACGACTCAACCAAATCTTTTCAAACTTTAACACAATGCGATGTTCCATAAAAAACAGACTAAATTCGATTATGGTGAAATTGACCTTTACCGTTCATGAATTATGGCTCTTTTTCTCTTAGAAGATAAGGACTTTAAAGGTTTCTGGATGAAAATTTGTAATGCAGGGGTATCTGTGATCACCAGATCAACTTTCTCTAGTTTTATTCTCTCTGCATTACTTCTTTATTATATATGCTTTCAGTATTTTCATATATAATTTATGCATGTGTGTAAAAAGGAAAATTTCACCTCGGGGGGGGGGGGGGGGGGGGGGGGGGGTGCAAATTGTATATGTCTTTTGAAAATGAACAATATGAGTACATACAGCTTATAGCAGTGTAGAATTGTATGCTATTTACAAGGTTTTAATTTGTTTTGTATATACAATGCCGCTTCCAGATACATTGATAGTTTATATGCGTTTTTATATTTTCAAGATAGTATTTTTGTCATAAATGTTTTTTTCTTAACGTATGTCAGCTGTAGTCATTGGGTCAGTTAATTGTAGGTGACTATCAAATAATGTAAAGTGTTGTGATATTTATTTTATTAAATGTTGAGATATGTATGATATAACAATCTTAGTAGATACAAAAACAATGGCAACATGAATGGGGATATACAAGCAGGTTTAGCTCTCACTCCAGTTGTAAGCAGGGGGTAGCAGTGCTTTTTGAAAAATTCATTTAAATTTCAGATAAATCAGGAAATTATTGATGAACGTGACAACTTTATTATTCTAGATATTAATATTAAAGATTCTAGAATGACATTAGTTGCAATATATGGTCCTAATGAAGATAATCCAGAATTTTTTTTAAAGGTTATTATTTAATTTAAACCAAGGGCTGTGGTCTTGAAAGTATCCTAAGATTTGTCTTAGGACGATTTTTAGGATGATCTTAGGACATGTCCTTGGAGTGATCTCAAAGCTGTCTTAAGACTATCCTAACTTAGGATGTCTTAACTATGTCCTAAATGTCAACACAATAGATAGAATAATAGAAATATTGTGTCCAACAATTATTTCCAATATAAATATTTAGCAAATCTTTGATAAAAATACTCATAATAAAATATAAGAGGTAAATAAAGTTTTTTTCAATTTTATTTATTTTTTACGCTGCATCCCATGAGACTGTTTCTTGTTTTCTTCAATTTGAAATTGTCTATACATTACGTAGTTCTGAGGTTCATATGCGATATAGAACTATAAATGTGTAAAACTTTTTTATGATGAAATACAGTCATTACCGTTATTTTTTGTGTGGTTACTTTCAAGTGAGCTGATTTCAAACTTTAAATAAATTACTGATTAAAGATGAACAAAAGATATCTCGTGTGCCATTTAAATTATAATAGAAAATCATTGTAAATTAACTTATTTAGATTTTAAAACAGTATAAAGGTGTATGTCGATCATGATCTACAACTTAAAGTTCGTTTTTGGTGCAAAATATCAAATTATATTACAATTTCGGGAGTTAGACATCTCCATAGATGTCCTAAAGTAAAGACAAATTTTGCGACATATCCTAAGTTAGGACATGGTCCTAAGACACTTTCGAGAACACGGCCCCAGTTTGATAATTCATCAGTGATAATAGCAGGTGATTGGAATGTTGTTCAGGACTATAGAGTAGATACTCTCAATTATATAGGAGAAAATAATCCCAAGTCTAAATTAGAAATTAATCAAATGATTAATAACATGGATCTGGTGGATGTTTGAAGAGAAAAAATCCTGGCGTTAGGAAATACACATGGAGGGGCCCTGATAAAAAACAGTGGACTTGACTATTTTCTTGTGTCATCTGACATAGATATTTTGGGATATTCTATTAAGTTATATATAGTGGAAAGATGTTTTTTGAACGTGTCAGAGTTGAAAGAGGAAAATGAGTTGATAGATATGCAACAGGTCTTGAGCCAGAACATATGGTTAACCCCTGTTATAAAAATAGGTGGTAGTACAGGGGTGGATCCAATTTTAGGAGGGGCACGCATGCCGGGTATGACCGGATCCACCCCTGTAGTATCAGTATGACCAAAATATGTTGTGAAAATGGTGTATTTTTGTAAATGATTTAATATCAGAAACAAAATACTTTTTACTTGTAAGGAATTTATGAATCGCTATAATATTAGATTATAGCATACCACTTTTAACTCTATTTCAGTTATATCATGACTGTTAGTTTTGTTGGTGGAGGAAACATGTCCTCACACTGTCTGTTCCACTCATACTCAGGTTTAGGTTTATGGTGTTTAACTCCACTTTCAACAATATTTCAGTTATATCGTGAGAGTTTTATTGGTGGAGGAAACCAGAGTACCCGTAGAAAACGACCGACCTGTCACAAGTCTTTTACAAACTTTATCACATATAGTTGTATCGAGTACACATTAAGTTGAAAAGCAAAACCCACAAAAAAACACCACAAATATATGGTGAGTGATGAAGACTCCTGGGAGCCTCTTGTTATATGGCTTTGTCACATTTTATCCGGAAACCTGGAAATTCCTGGCAAGACTTAATTTGGCCATGTTTTCTTTATAAGGCTCACAATATTCCAAATACCTTGTAAGGCTTATTTTGGCCATGTTTCTTTAAAAAGTTTGTTAAATGCAGTGTATGAATTTGTTACCTTCAGTATCAATTTTTTTTTTTGCAGGAACTCTGGGTCAGTCACTTCAATTGGATTCTAGAAATATGATGCCTATGTTGCCCTCGGTATCTGTAACCAGGTAGAATTCATCATTTTGTGTCGGGCGAACAACATCTTTGAACATACAGGTAACTTTTTGATGATATCGATGACTCTTTAGATGATTGGAAATTCACCGTTTTCACTTGAAAAAAGGTGGCTATGTGAATATAAACTTGTCACATGTTAGTGTGGTAGATTGTGGGTTCAAGGCTTGGTTGGCTCAAACCTAAGACTTGTAAATTTGACATTTAGTGCTTTTCTGCTAAGCACACAGCTTAAGGAGTAAGAGCAGAACTGGTTGGTTCGGAATCATGATAATGTGTCAGAGTGGAGAAACATGTATCTGGGACTGTTGTTTCAGTTAGATAGCACTATGAAGATCCAACTAAGCATGTTGGGCTAGTACAAAGGGGACATCAGCATCATGCATCTCATTGAAATGTGGCTAATCTTATTCTCGCCATAATATAGCTGTAGAAGTCCTTTTTTTTTTGTGTTAAGCTACAATCACTCCCTCACTCACACTTGAGAATTGATTTGACATCCCATTGTTGTTGTTTTTCTTCTTGGAAATGGGGGAGGGTGGTGGTGAGAAAACTGTCTATTTCTAGAAAAAAACTTGAAACAAAATTAAACCTGTCAATGATTTATATATATATATTCAATTAGAA
Organism: Bathymodiolus septemdierum; assembly: GCA_963383655.1. Classification (NCBI taxonomy): domain Eukaryota; kingdom Metazoa; phylum Mollusca; class Bivalvia; order Mytilida; family Modiolidae; genus Bathymodiolus; species Bathymodiolus septemdierum. Next base: position 13,971,482 of record OY726529.1, read on the forward strand.
CAAACATCAGCTAAGGGAGGTAATTAGTTAGAGTATTTGTATTATATTATAATGATGGATGATTGATTGATTGTTGCTTATTGTCCAGTGGCAAATATTTCATGTATATTCATGTACATGTATTAAATAATACAAAAACTCACCTCAAATGTGGTAGATGATGGGTTTGAGTCCTGGTCGTGTCAAAGACTATAACACTGGTATTTACTACTTCTCTGCTACATTGTGTATTGATGGTCATTTTTTCCACCAATATCAACAAAATAAACAACTACCTCCAGGCCTCTACATTAACATATTTTTCAACTTTTCCCTTCGGACAACTAACTAAAAAAAGTACTTGTCCGACTCAACCTTTTCGTTGTCCGAAAAAATTCATAGAAATTACAAAAACTAGAGAATAATTATCCAGGGCTCCCATTAATTTCAAATTAGAGGGAGAAGTGACTTTTATTTCAGAGAGCTCACAGGGAGAAGTGGGAGACAACAGAGAGAAGTGGGGAGACTTCTGGGAGAAGTCAATTGCGATTAATCGAAACATTGTTTCGCGATCCTTCTGACGTTACCCTACCCAAATAAAGTAAATAGTTAAGCTGCCTGAACTGATTTGTTCTGGGTTTTTTTATTTATTCATGACTACCTTAAGGACATATATTCAATGTCACATTTTTATTAGCTCACCTGACCCAAAGGGTCATGTGAGCTATTGCCATCACTTGGCATCCGTCGTCCGTCTAAACTTTTTAAAAAATCTTCTCCTCTGAAACCACCGGGCCAATTTAAACCAAACTTGGCCTGAATCATCCTTAGGGGTTCCCTTTAAAAGTTATGTCCGATGACCCTGCCGACCAACCATCATGGCCACCATGTCTATAAATAGAACATAGGGGTAAAATCGGCAAAAGAATAAATTAAAAAATCCAGAAAAATCCTTTAGAGTATATTGCAATTAAATTTGATACATATGTAATATTCTTTCAGAATTATGGTTGAGGACCCCATTCCCCATCAAACATGGCCACCATCATTACTATAAATAGAAAATTAGTGAAAAAATTCATTAACAAATTATTTTAATATCCTGTAAAGAATCAAATGCAATGAAACCATATGGAAGGAATGCATGTGGTCTTCTTTCAAAATTCTGATTGAAGACCTCCGGCTGTCATCCAACGTGGCCGTCACTTACAAAAAATAGAAAATTATTGTCAAAAAAATTATTTTAAAATCAGATAAAAAGCCAGTTGCCACCAAACTTTATGGAAATGATGCATATATGATCCACTTTCAGACTTATGGTTGCTAACCCTGGTCGCTTATGAAAAATGGCTGCTATCATTACAAAAAATAGATTTTTCAATTTTTTTTAATTCTTTAAATATTGTAAAGAGCCAATGTTGCTACCAAACTATAAAGGAACACTATATATACCAGTATCTAGGTATATTTTTTTTACCAGAAACATGTTGATATAAATAAAGCAAAGTATTTTATTTAAATTCAGAGAGAAATAAAAATTTTAGTGGATCTTTTCAACCAGATCAGGTAAAAGCTTGTAATATTTGTCTATTTCAAAGGTTTCAATATTTCCCAAAAGCCTAAATCAAGTCCTCTATCGTATTTTGCACAAAAGACAAGTTTAAATTTGGCACCAAATTGATATCCGATAATTTGTATGTGTCCGGTCCGGATTGATTCTTGTTCTTATATTTCAAATATTGATATTTCCGTTCATTAAAGCGTTTTGATCTGGCGTTTCACTTTAGTTTTAATCAAAATAAATTATGGACAAATTGGAGATCAAACGGGGCTCTTTTATACAACAAACCTAGTATTTTATACCAGTGGAAATAGATTGGTCCGTCGTACCGGCACGTTTGGGAATCTGACTTTTTCACTTGTCCCGTCGGACAATCGTAATACAAGATCTACTTGTCCGACGTCAGTTTTCACTGGTATCGGACAAACGTTAATGTTGAGGCCTGACCTCTCACCTCAAATCATTGAATACAAAAAACAAAAATGCAAACAGACATAGCTTGGGACAGACACAAAAATGCAGAGGTGTTAAACGAATTCAAGTCAATTCGGCACCTAGTATAGTCATTTGGGCCCCTAGATAAATGTCACTTGGTCAAATCGACACCTATGTATAATTAATATTGTTTTCATTTGTTCATTTGAAAGTCTTCATGTAATTGTCATTGATATTTAAGTGTTTAATTTGACTTATAATGTCTTAATTTGACTGAAAAAATGCTCATATCTGCAATATGTATATACATGTAGCTGTAAATTAAGTGTGAGGCGAGTATTAGAAACAATATTCAAGAGTTAATACATTTGATTTCATCATCATGATCATGATTTTAAAAGTGAACAATATCCTATAACAACGGCACACCTGGTTTGTACATTGTATGCAGCTGTCAAATTTAAGATTTTTCTAAAATTTCTCGAAATGATAACGACTTGGGTGCCGAAATAACCAAATGTTAGGTGCCGACATGACTAGATGCCAATTTGTCATTATGTCTTTCAATAAATTTATTGTTTCAAATGTCTAAATTCAGCAATGCTATAGCTTTAACACAAATTTACTGCTTCCACTTTAATATACATGTTTACAAAATGATGTTATTTAAATAATGATATATTTACTATTGTTTTGTTTTACAGATATAACTGATATCCTGGATAAGTCTGGAAGAAGAAAAAAGGATAAAGAATGTGATGGAGACATGTGTTTTAGTGTCAAAAACAACTTTAATTTTTGTTTGTTTGTATAATTCATTTATTGTATCTGTGTTTGAAATTCTGTAATATGTTAATAATAATATGTAGATAATGTATTGAATAGTATGCAGATTAATAAAAATAAAATATATTAGTTGATAAGGTCTTTTGTATTTTCATTTCATGACAAATTGTAAATAAAATGTTAATGGTTGACAATATTAGTAATCACATCAAAAGTGCAAAAAAAAACACAAGAAAAGCTGATAGAAATTGTATATCCTGGGTTGTAATAGGCACACAAATTTATCTGCACTGAAAAGTCACAAGATCTGATAATTGCTTCAATCAAGAGAACAATTCAACTTGCTGTGATGCAACCACCTCTCTTCAGAGGACATGTTCTAATGGAATGACCTCTTGAGAAACAACTACCTCTCGCCAGAGGACATGTTCTAATGGAATGACCTTGAGAAACAACCACCTCTCTTCAGAGGACATGTTCTAATGGAATGACCTTGAGAAACAACCACCTCTCTTCAGAGGACATGTTCTAATGGAATGACCTCTTGAGAAACAACCACCTCTCGCCAGAGGACATGTTCTAATGGAATGACCTCTTGAGAAACAACCACCTCTCACCAGAGGACATGTTCTAATGGAATGGCCTCTTGAGAAACAACCACCTCTCACCAGAGGACATGTTCTAATGGAATGACCTTGAGAAACAACCACCTCTCTTCAGAGGACATGTTCTAATGGAATGACCTCTTGAGAAACAACCACCTCTCACCAGAGGACATGTTCTAATGGAATGACCTCTTGAGAAACAACCACCTCTCACCAGAGGACATGTTCTAATGGAATGACCTCTTTGAGAAACAACCACCTCTCTTCAGAGGACATGTTCTAATGGAATGACCTCTTTTGAGAAACGACCACCTCTCTTCAGAGGACATGTTCTAATGGAATGACCTCTTTTTAGAGGACATGTTCAAGATGACCTCTTCGGAGGACATGTAACCAAAGAACAGTTGAAACTTGTTTTGATGCAACCACCTCTATTCAGAGGACACTGAACTGACAATTACTAATCTGTCAGGAACAGGTAGGTGGAACTATTTGGACTTGGACAAATTAAAGCATAGAAAGTTAAGCCTGGTGTGTTTGGGGTTCACATCTATGAACGTCCCCCCTATGCTTAAATGTCCAGGTCAGAGTACATTTAGGCATTTCCAAATGTCAGGAGTTGCATTTGGAGGCCATGTCCCTTGGGTACTATGCTCTGTGTACCTTGACTAGGGGGCAGTGGTGAAGGAACAGGTGTCTGCAGCTACACTGGGGTCCTATATTCGGGGTGTCGTGATCCTCTTAGTTGAACTACCATGCGGGTGTAGTTTTACAAGGGAGATCGACCTAAGTGTCAGGAGCTACATTTGGGTCACGGGGGGGGAAGATGTCGAAGATTAAAAGAGTTGCATGGAGATGTTGGTGGTAAGTGAGAAAAAATTTTTGAGATACTTTTATATTTGCTAGTCTATTCTGTTGAGCTGAAGCTAAAAATTAAAGTACAAATAATTTGTTAAATGGGAGATCCTCTCAAAAAAAAATTTCCTCATTTTGTATAGGATAAACATGAACTATAAATTCATTCATATCAATATCTGATACAAGTTTTCCACGAGATATTTTTTTTAATAAAGAACAACAACTGATTTTCATAAGAATTATTTGAATAAAGAAATAACTCTAGTAAGAAAAGATATGGATGTAACTGATCATAAGAGACTATCAAACACAACATTCAGCATTTCTCAGTCACAGTATCTACATCTCCAGCTATTTTTACTGAAGAAACAATTCAGTCTGTTTCTGACTTAAATCATAGAAAATAAAATCAGAAATCACTGTTATAATTATCAATCATTCATGTATACAACATGAAGTAGTTCTCTAAGTTATAAAATTTTCTATTTGTTAATTTTATGTATTAAAAAAAAAGACTAAGGAAAGTGAGACAATTTTGAAGAGTTTCACATGAATGTAAATTGTATTACAGTCAAACCTGTATTAAGAGGTCATGACCTTTAGAACAAAGAAAAAGTGGTCTTATAAGAGGTTAAATTCATATGAATTATTCTATGACAGGACACGAAAATAGTCACCTTTTAATACAGGTGACTGCTTAATAGAGTTGACTGTAATGTTTACATAGGAGAGGAACAAACTATTGTTTCAACTAGCATGAAAGCCAGTTTGGCCAAACTGTACAAAAGAAGTTATTTTCTCTGAAAGCACAAGAACAAATAATAATTGTGTGATCCACTCCAAAATCTCTTGTTTAATCTGACTCTGGCCAAAAGCATGACCTCCGTAAGATGTTCCAGAAACGTGTTGTGCACACTAAATTACATATCTAATTTTTTATTTGAAATTCTTGTTACTGATTGGCTGAAATATTTTTTTTTTTAAATCTCGCCTCAATCTACTTTCAGAATTACAGGTACAAATTATTTGTTTAATACATAGTACAAATGATGTATGTGAAATCTTCTTCAAACATTCCTCATTTTATATTTACCTCTTAAAAATGTGGATGCTTATGGCAAATTCTTTGTTTTGAATGGCTAAGCATTTTTTTAAATAATTTTTCATTATTAATGGAAAACTTTAAAGTTCTGTTCTGATACAAGTCCCAATGAATTATAATTTGATACACATGATGTTTGTATAAACACTGAGAAATTTAAGAAAATTAACAAAAATGTTAATTAATAAGTAATTATTACCAGTTTGCTTTTTATAAAAGAAGAGTTTGTAGATACCAAAGGGGTAATCAAAATTAATGAAGATTATGTTAAAAAGAAATTTGTTAGATCGTATGGTAGTGGGATTTACAACTACCTATGCAATCAGTGCCTATCGCCACTGATGTTGTGAGTTCGAATCTTGATCAGGGCAAGGTGTACAACATTATGTGATAAAGTTTGTCAGTGACGTGTGACAGGTCAGTGGTTTTCTCTGGGTCCTCCGGTTTCCTCCACCAATAAAACTGACTGCCACGATAAAGCTGAAATATTGTTGAAAGGGGCGTTAAACACCATCAAAACAAACAAACAAAAACATAATTTGTTACATTTCGTGTTAAAATTATTAATATATATATATATATATGATTCCGTTATATGTTGCATATCATTAATGGACTGATCAATTGACCGAAGTTTGTCAAGGTAATGAGGAATAGTTTTTGTCAATGGCTGATGCAATCGGTCAATTAAGTTCTCATCCATCAATTTTGGATCCATCACAAATCTGTCAACAATCAAACAGTTACAGTAGCCATTGCAAGGACTATTACATACTGTTATGCTTGACTGCTCACTCTACTGGATTTGTTACAGGCACTTCAATAAAAAATGACTGGGCTAAGCTAGTTTTATAGACTGCAACTTCTACTCAAAAAGGGAGATAACTCATTTTATTTACATTGCTCATGTTAAAAACTCTTCCAAATTAAAGAACAATCAACAAAGCAATGATGTAATCCAGGTATGTTTTATATTAGAGGGTGACCACCAGAGAGGACCAACACATCCAACTGAGGAGGATACAGACAGACCCTACACAGAGGGCTTCCATCAGAGAGGACCAACACATCCATCTGAGGAGGATACAGACAGACCCAGAGAGGACCAACACATCCAACAGGATACAGACAGACCCTACCCAGAGGACTTCCATCAGAGAGGACCAAAACATACAACAGAGGAGGATACAGACAGACCCTACCCAGAGGGCTTCCATCAGAGAGGACCAACACATCCAACTGAGGATACAGACAGACCCTATCCAGAGGGCTTCCATCAGAGAGGACCAAAACATCCAACAGAGGAGGATACAGACAGATCCTATCCAGAGGGCTTCCATCAGAGAGGACCAACACATCCAACTGAGGATACAGACAGACCCTATCCAGAGGGCTTCCATCAGAGAGGACCAAAACATCCAACAGAGGAGGATACAGACAGATCCTATCCAGAGGGCTTCCATCAGAGAGGACCAACATATCCAACTGAGGAAGATACAGACAGACCCTACTCAGAGGGCTTCCATCAGAGAGGACCAAAACATTCAACAGAGGAGGATACAGACAGACCCTACTCAAAGGGCTTCCATCAGATGAGACGACCACCAAACCACAGGAAATCAAAAGAGAAAACCGACAGACACTACATCAGAGAGGAACCAGCAGCGGCAGACCAGAGAGTATCAAACAGCTGAGCAAAATACATCAATAAAGGTGAAATATTGTAAAACAGTTTACTTAATTAGGTGATTTATTGTAAAAACATCTTAATTACTGGTAGTTAATTCATTGTAAGCACAACTGAATTAATCAAAATTCTATAATTCAGAAGGAAAGGATTTAAAACAACAATAACAAAAAATGAACCGAAAACAACATACTTGTGTATAATGACTAGGGAAAACTTCAATGTATCCAAACTCTTTATTTCTGAGCCTGTGTTTTATATCCTGACAATACTTAATATATTTTTTTATTTAAACTTAAGTTAAACTTAGATAAGTCCATTTCAGTGAAACTTGTCTGAACCGAACCTCATTGGGACCACCTTTTCAGTTCAGAAGAGACATGTGTTCAGTTATACAGGTTAAATTAACAAAGATATCTTGCATTGAATCTTGATTTAAAGTTAGGTTTATACAGGATTCTGGTTTATTCAGGGTTTGGTTAAGACAGGTGTATATATATAATATATGTACATTGTCTGACAATATAATATTTATTTGTATGAGCTTTAGAAATGGGAATAAAAGCAAGCTTCTGGTGAGTACAAAAGTATCATCCCCTTTTGACCATTGGAATATGTATTCATCGTCATGTAGCCTGCCTGAGTCGGGGTCAATTTCTGATAACGTTTGTGTGTAGCTTATATTTTGGATATACAGTGGAATCTGTGCGATCCGACACCTGAGTTTTCTGACATCCTGTGACTTCCGATAAGAATTTCAGGTCCCACAATATTTCTTTAACATTCTTTCGACATCTGACACTGTTTTACGGTCCCAGTGTTATTAATTACCCTTAATTAATCATGTATTATCTGACCTTTTAATCTGTTAATTAATAAATTACCACCCATCTTTGCTATCATTAGATATAAACCATTAACAAATTGACCAGCTAAGCTCACTAATAAATTGTGATTTTAACTACATGTAATTGATTGGCAGGTAATTAGAGGCTCATTAATAATGGTTAAAAGTAAGTTTAAAAAGAACATATATGTAATAATTAAAATTTACAGTTAACTGTTTTCAATTTCTTTGTAAAGGACATGGCTACAACCATTATCTGATATATTATGAAATTATTCTAGGCTTGTGTACACAAATAAATTATGATTTGAATTTATTGGTTAGAGACTCATTAATAAGGGTTAAAGTAAGTTTACCAAGAATATAATAATTAAAATTTTACAGATAACTGTTTTCACTTTCTTTGTAAAGGACATGGCTACAACCAACAATTATCTGATCAGATTATGAAATTGTTCTAAATATATTAATTGTGTAGAAATTGAACATTAAATGTATTTTCATCTATATTGTATACAAACCCTTTACATTGTAGTTCCAATTATCTAACCATCCTACATAATCAAACATACACTATTTCTTCTCTTGTTAAAATTAGGCAAATTTCTATTAACTTAAAAGAAAACCTGAGTTTTCCGACACCCTGTACAATCCGACACATTTCTCTGGTCCCTTGGTGTGTCGGATTAGACAGGTTCCACTGCATTGACAAATAGTTATTCATTTTCAGTATAATTGTCTTGAGTTGCAGGCTGAAATGGTGTATGACCAATTCCAACATACAGTCGACTATTATATATTCCATACAATTGAACACTGACACTATGTAGATAGTTTTTGTCTCTATGCTTATTAATGTCAAGCAATTGCTTTCTTCTTCCTTTCATAGTCTTTTCATTAATGTTCTGTATTCACACATAACTTTATTTCTTTTTCTTTTTTTGTAGACTTGATGCACTAAGAGCAGGAGTATTGCAGCAAAGAAGTATTTTCCTGAAACTTGTGTATTCTATTGGTGAAGAACTCATGTTGACATGAACTGTGGTATTTATTTTTTATGGTTTATGTCCTGGTCTTCTGTTCTCTAGCTCTTTTTATAGAGTATACAGTTGAGACATGTACCTACATTTGGTGCATTAAAATTTTGTTTACTATCCCAAGGGCCCTGGTGGCTCAATGAGTTAGGTAGTTGGATTACTTAACAACTCATACAAGCCTATTACCAATACAGCATGGGTTCGCACCCGGCTTTGTAAATTACAAAAATGGTGCACTCGTCTCGCAGCCGCAAGTGATAAAGTTTTCCAGTTGCTTGCCCATGGTCAGTGGTTCTCTCGCAGTACTAAGGCTTCTTCCACCTCTAAAACTGGTCACAATGATATAGCTGAAATATTGCTGAAAGTGGCATTAAACACCAAAGATAAATCAATCAATCAATCTACTATCCCGACCATTTTCTTCATTGTCTAAATCCCACAATAATAGACCCTCTCACTGTGGATAGGCTTGCCTGTGCTTGTAAAACATGCAATTCAACATTTCCTCTATTTTTATGCAAACTGTCCTATGTAAATTTTAATCAGTTCTGAAATTTAAAAGATAGTCACTAAATTATCCTTGAAATGCCAATTTATGTGACAAAAATTAGAGTTACCTCCCATTAACTAGAACAGATTTTTGACACATAAACTTGGAGTCTTAAGAAAGATGGATTTTTTATCTGTGTTAACTATATATCAATATTTTATACTTTGAATTAAACATATTGAGCATGCAATTTCTTTTGCAGGAAAAGGGTGAAAAAAAGGGGGGGGGGAGGGGGGCATCACGTTTAAGATAACAAAGTAAGAGAGGATAATCCATTGGTTATAGCAAACAATTTCTTGAACTGAAATTGAAATAAAAAACAGTTGGATAAATGTTTCTAGAAAAAAAACTGGCTTTTATATTTAAGATAATTTAAATGAATACATCTGTAAGACACTCACCATTTCAGTTGTACTTTAATCGAGTGCTGAGGATCTTAGTTATTATATTTTGATATAAAGAAAAAAATTGACTCGATAAAAGTTATATAATTTTCAATTTATTTTACCTCAATGGAAAAAATAAGTGGTCCTCGGTTTAAAAATATAACTTAGATTTCGTCTGCGTCTATGAATCACTTGAAACAGAGACACATATAGGACTATATGTCTCCGCTTGAAACAAACCAAAGTCATAACATGCATGGCTGAAAATAAAATGCATTGATGCATTACATTTGTGCACAGAAAAACTTATTACATTTCTTTGCAGTAAAAGCAGATTAAGTATAGGTATAAATTAATTCAATAACTCTTGTGTACCAAACTACCCTCTGTCCAAGTCCCCTGCTAATCAATGGTAAAGTGGATGTTGGATTTCAAACAGGATAAGAACAACTCTTTTTTATTGTTTTTTGGGACAATCAAAAAACAATCCACGATTGTCCGCTTAAAAAAGTCTTTCAAACTGACTACATTCATTTAGTATATACTGAGTAGATTTTATAATTTGCCATCACATAAACACAGTTAATACAGCTAAATCAGATTAATTTTTTTTTTAAAATTGATTCAAATTATGTATGCATAATACATTAATACATGTATACAGAAACCCTGTCAAAATGTTATTTGAAAATAGGTTCAGAAGTGGTCATGTTGATATTTTGGGGTTCAGAAAGAGGTTGGTTGGTTTATGGTGTTTAATGCCACTTTGAACAATATTTCAGTTAATATATCTTCGTGGTCAGAAAGAGGTAAAATGGCATTCAAATAGAAGTAAAAACAAATAAATGATACATGTACACGTAATATCTGTCCAGCTAAATGTATTTTGTTGTTTTAGTCCATGCATATTATACCGTTTGTGTCTTTCAGGTGATTCATAGGCAGTGTGCCGACATACATGTTCCCTGGCACACTTCTTTCCTAAGTATAAACATTTCCAAGTAAGTTATTCTTTTTTTTAAACAAGAAATTTTTTTTTCATTGAAGTCAGAGTTTAACAATTATTACTCTCAATTACTTCTGATGTTTGTTTTTTAAATAAATTTTTATAATTAAAGACACAAACAAAAACCAAACAAAACAAAAAAGAATTTCAGTATCAGCGAGTGCCTAGCATGCCGTATTAATTTATTTTGTCATCAGTGAGTGCCTAGCATGTCGTATTAATTTATTTTGTCATCAGTGAGTGCCTAGCATGCCGTATTAATTTATTTTGTCTGCAGTGAGTGCTTAGCATGCTGTATTCATCTATTTTGTCATCAGCGAGTGCCTAGCATGCCGTATTAATTTATTTTGTCATCAGCGAGTGCCTAGCATGCCGTATTAATTTATTTTGTCATCAGCGAGTGCCTAGCATGCCATATTAATTTATTTTTTCATCAGTGAGTGCTTAGCATGCCGTATTCATTTATTTTGTCTTCAGTGAGTGCTTAGCATGCCATATTCATTTATTTTGTCATCAGTGAGTGCCTAGCATGCCGTATTAATTATTATACCCCCGCTCCCCGAAGGGGGAGGGGGATATACTGTTTTACCTCTGTCCGTGCGTCCGTCCTAGATATTTTTCGTCGCATTTTTCTCAGTAACTGTTGATGGCAGAAATCTGATATTTGGTCACAAGCATCATATAGGTATACCATATTGTGGGTAGCGTTTTTGGACCCGTCAGATTCCTACTTCCTGTTTGCCGACTTAGTTGGTCTTTATACACACATTGAACATATATGCACATTTTTCGTCACATTTTTCTCAGCAACTATTAATGGCAGAAATCTGATATTTGGTCACAAGCTTCATATAGGTACCCCATATCGTGGGAAGCGTTTTTGAACCCATCGGATTCCTACTTCCTGTTTGCCGACTTTGTTGATTTTTATACACATTTAACATACATTTGTATATGCACATTTTTCGTCGCATTTTTCTCAGCAACTATTAATGACAGGAATCTTATATTTGGTCACAAGCTTCATATAGGTACCCCATATCGTGGGAAGCGTTTTTGAACCCATCGGATTCCTACTTCCTGTTTGCCGACTTTGTTGATTTTTATACACATTGAACATATATGCTCATTTGTTGTCGCATTTTTCTCAGCAACTATTGATGGCAGAAATCTGATAATTGGTCACAAGCTTCATATAGGTACCCCATATCGTGGGAAGCGTTTTTGGATCCATCAGATTCCTACTTCCTGTTTGCCGATTTTGTTGATTTTTATACACATTTAACATACATTTGTATATGCACACTTTTCGTCACATTTTTCTCAGCGACTATTAATGACAGGAATCTTATATTTGGTCACAAGCTTCATATAGGTATGCCATATTGTGGGAAGCGTTTTTGGACCCGTCAGATTCTTACTTCCTGTTTGCCGACTTAGTTGATTTTTATACACATTGAACATATATGCTCATTTTTTGTCGCATTTTTCTCAGCAACTATTGATGGCAGAAATCTGATATTTGGTCACAAGCTTCATATAGGTACCCCATATCGTGGGAAGTGTTTTTTGACCCGTCAGATTCCTACTTCCTGTTTGCCAAAGAGCAGGGGTATCATAGGTGAGCATTAGCTCACAGTTCATCTTGTTTATTTTGTCTTCAGTGAGTGCTTAGCATGCTGTATTCATTTATTTTGTCATCAGTGAGTGCCTAGCATGCCGTATTAATTTATTTTGTCTTCAGTGAGTGCTTAGCATGCCGTATTAATTTATTTTGTCTGCAGTGAGTGCTTAGCATGCTGTATTCATTTATTTTGTCATCAGCGAGTGCCTAGCATGCCGTATTAATTTATTTTGTCATCAGTGAGACCATTTTGTCTTGGTGAAAAGCAAATTTTTCTGAAAGTTTTAAAAACAATAATAGCTATTATATATCTCTTATTGGTTTCATATTTGTTTATTACAGAGATTGCATATAGGCCTTTAAAGAAATAATATGGAAAATAGTCTTCTATGTGATTTTATAGTAAAAATGATTCATTCAAAATGCTATTTTAGTCCATTCTTATACAACTACTTTGGCTTTAATCCCATTTTCATAGTAAATTTTAGAATATTTCTTTAAAGTAAAACAAACTAATTTTCTATATTCTCATAGAAAAGATAATAGTTAGCAGGTATATTTAGAAATACAGCTTAATTGTTTATTGAAAATAATATTACAGTGTCATAATATGCCAGTAAATGTCTTTTGTCTACAAATTTACTGCAAAAAATGACTTAGATCGAAACTTTCGTAAAATATATCTCGAAAACTACATAATCAATCATTTAGAAATTTTGCATGCTTGTTAACTATATTTATTTGCATCCATTGATGAAAAAGAAGAAATGATGTCTAAGTAATAAAGTTTTTATTGATCTCTGAAATATGATTTCCATTCATTATGCACAAAATGAACGTGGGCCTCACTAAATATGCTACATCACACCGTTGTAGAATTGCTCTCAATTTGTCTGAAGATGTTTGTTTTTCATATTTTTCATTATTTTTCAGCACCAACAGCTAAGAAAAACCAGCCTTCTATCACCATAGATACCATGACAGACAACAGGCCCACACAAGTAGACCAAGACCTACTAGCAATCAAGACAGAAGGGGATCAATGGGCCACATAGGTTGTTTTTATTGAAACTTTAATTGAACTTTAAAGAGCACATTAGAGGAAATCAATAGATTTGACAGACTCTACACAAGTGGAAACTTAGTACAAGATGACATACTAGTACAATGTATATCAGAGGATTACCATTGGAGGAAATCAATAGATCTGACAGACTCTACACCTGTGGAAACTTAGTACCAGATGACATACTAGTACAATGTATATCAGAGGATTACCATAAGAGGAAATCAATAGATCTGACAGACTCTACACCAGTGGAAACTTAGTACAAGATGACATACTAGTACAATGTATATCAGAGGATTACCATTAGAGGAAATCAATAGATCTGACAGACTCTACACCAGTGGAAACTTAGTACAAGATGACATACTAGTACAATGTATATCAGAGGGTTATCATAAGAGGAGACCAACAAATATTACACCAGAGAATATCAAAACGAGAAGACCAAAAGACTGGCACAAGAGAGTTAACAACAAATCTTAGTTCAGAGGCTAACCAACAGACTGGCACAAGAGGGTTAACAACAGATCTCATATCAGAGGCTAACCAACAGACTGGCACAAGAGAGTTAACAGATCTTAGTTCAGAGGCTAACCAACAGACTGGCACAAGAGAGTTAACAACAGATCTTAGATCAGAGGCCAACCAACAGACTGGAACAAGAGAGTTAACAACAGATCTTATATCAGAGGCTGACCAACAGACTGGCACAAGAGAGTTAGCAACAGATCTTGGATCAGAGGCCAACCAACAGACTGGCACAAGAGAGTTAACAACAGATCTTAGATCAGAGGCCAACCAACAGACTGGCACAAGAGAGTTAACAACAGATCTTAGATCAGAGGCCAACCAACAGACTGGCACAAGAGAGTTAACAACATATCTTAGATTAGAGGCTAGCCAACAGACTGGCACAAGAAAGTACCCAACATATCTTAGATCAAAAGCTACCCAACAGATTGACACAAGAAAGTACCCAACATATCTTAGATCAGAGGCTAACCAACAGACTGGCATGAGAGTTACCAGCATATCTTAGATCAGAGGCTAACCAACAGACTGGCACAAGAGAGTTACAAACATATCTTATATCAGAGGCTTATTGACAGACTGGCACAAGAGAGTTGATAACATATCTTAGATCAGGGGCTAATCAACAGAATGACACAAGATATTTGACAACAGATGTTAGATCAGAGGTTGGACCAACAGACTGACACCAGAGAGTTACCAGCATATCTTAGATCAGGGGCTAGCCATCAGCCTGGAACCAGAGAGTTACCAACAGATCTTAGATCAGAGACTAACCAACAGACTGGCACAAGAGAGTTACAAACATATCTTAGATCAGAGGCTAATCAACAGACAGGCACCAGAGAGTTACAAGCAGATCTTGGATCAGAGGATAACCAACAGACTGACACAAGAGAGTTGACAACATATCTTAGATCAGGGGCTAACCAATAGACTGGCACAAAAGAGTTACCAACATATCATAGATTAGAGGCTAATCAACAGACCAACACAAGAGAGTTAACAACAGATCTTAGATCAGATGCTAACCAACAGATTGGCACAAGAGAGTTGACAACAGGTCTTAGATCAAAGGCTAATCAGCAGACTGGCACAAGAGAGTTACAAACATATCTTAGATCAGAGGCTAATCAACAGACTGACACCAGATAGTTAACAACAGATCTTAAATCAGAGGCTAACCAACAGACTGACACCAGATAGTTAACAACATATCTTAGATCAGAGGCTAACCAACAAACTGGTGGAAGAGAATTACAAATAGATCTTAGATCAGAGGCTAGCCAACAGACTGACACCAGAGAGTTACCAGCATATCTTAGATCAGACTGGAGGCTAACCAGCAGACTGGCAACAGAGAGTTACCAACATATCTTAGATCAGAGGCTAACCAACAGACTGGTGCTAGAGAGTTACCAACATATCTTAAATCAGAGGCTAATCAACAAGAGAGTTAACAACAGATCTTAGATCAGAGGCTAGCCAACAGATTGGCACAAGAGAGTTACCAACATATCTTAGATCAGAGGCTAACCAACAGACTGGCACAAGAGAATTACAACAGATCTTAGATCAGAGGCTAACCAACAGACTGGCACAAGAGAGTTACAAACAGATCTTAGATCAGAGGTTAACCAACAGACTGGCACCAGAGTCACCAGCATATCTTAGATCAGAGGCTAACCAACAGACTGGCACCAGAGTCATCAGCATATCTTAGATCAGAGGCTAACCAACAGAGTGGCACCAGAGAGTTACAAACAGATCTTAGATCAGAGGCTAACCAACAGACTGGCACCAGAGACTTACCAGCATATCTTAGATCAGAGGCTAAACAACAGACTGACACCAGAGAGTTACCAGCATATCTTAGATCAGAGGCTAATCAACAGACTGGCGCCAGAGTCACGAGCATATCTTAGATCAGAGGCTAACCAACAGACTGGCACCAGAGTCACCAGCATATCTTAGATCAGAGGCTAACTAACAGACTGACACCAGAGAGTTACCAGCATATCTTAGATCAGAGGCTAACCAACAGACTGACACCAGAGAGTTACCAGCATATCTTAGATCAGAGGTTAACCAACAGACTGGCACCAGAGTCACCAGCATATCTTAGATCAGAGGCTAACCAACAGACTGGCACGAGAGTTACCAGCATATCTTAGATCAGAGGCTAACCAACAGACTGGCACCAGTCACCAGCATATCTCAGATCAGAGGCTAACCAACAGACTGACACCAGAGTCACCAGCATATCTTAGATCAGAGGCTAACCAACAGAGTGGCACCAGAGAGTTACAAACAGATCTTAGATCAGAGGCTAACCAACAGACTGGCACCAGAGACTTACCAGCATATCTTAGATCAGAGGCTAAACAACAGACTGACACCAGAGAGTTACCAGCATATCTTAGATCAGAGGCTAATCAACAGACTGGCGCCAGAGTCACGAGCATATCTTAGATCAGAGGCTAACCAACAGACTGGCACCAGAGTCACCAGCATATCTTAGATCAGAGGCTAACTAACAGACTGACACCAGAGAGTTACCAGCATATCTTAGATCAGAGGCTAACCAACAGACTGACACCAGAGAGTTACCAGCATATCTTAGATCAGAGGTTAACCAACAGACTGGCACCAGAGTCACCAGCATATCTTAGATCAGAGGCTAACCAACAGACTGGCACGAGAGTTACCAGCATATCTTAGATCAGAGGCTAACCAACAGACTGGCACCAGTCACCAGCATATCTCAGATCAGAGGCTAACCAACAGACTGACACCAGAGTCACCAGCATATCTTAGATCAGAGGCTAACCAACAGACTGGCACCAGAATTACCAGCATATCTTAGATCAGAGGCTAACCAACAGACTGGCACCAGAGTCACCAGCATAT
The DNA here is from genome assembly GCA_963383655.1 of Bathymodiolus septemdierum. NCBI lineage: Eukaryota > Metazoa > Mollusca > Bivalvia > Mytilida > Modiolidae > Bathymodiolus > Bathymodiolus septemdierum. The sequence continues at coordinate 13,988,455 of OY726529.1, forward strand.
CTCAGATCAGAGGCTAACCAACAGACTGACACCAGAGAGTTACCAGCATATCTTAGATCAGAGGTTAACCAACAGACTGACACCAGAGAGTTACCAGCATATCTTAGATCAGAGGCTAACCAGCAGACTGACACCAGAGAGTTACCAGCATATCTTAGATCAGAGGCTAACCAACAGACTGGCACCAGTCACCAGCATATTTCAGATCAGAGGCTAACCAACAGACTGACACCAGAGTCACCAGCATATCTTAGATCAGAGGCTAACCAACAGACTGGCACCAGAATTACCAGCATATCTTAGATCAGAGGTTAACCAACAGACTGGCACCAGAGTCACCAGCATATCTCAGATCAGAGGCTAACCAACAGACTGACACCAGAGAGTTACCAGCATATCTTAGATCAGAGGTTAACCAACAGACTGACACCAGAGAGTTACCAGCATATCTTAGATCAGAGGTTAACCAACAGACTGGCACCAGAGTCACCAGCATATCTTAGATCAGAGGCTAACCAACAGACTGGCACCAGAGTTACCAGCATATCTTAGATCAGAGGCTAAACAACAGACTGGCACCAGAGAGTTACCAGCATATCTTAGATCAGAGGCTAACCAACAGACTGGCACCAGAGTTACCAGCATATCTGAGATCAGAGGCTAACCAACAGAATGACACCAGAGTCACCAGCATATCTTAGATCAGAGGCTAACCAACAGACTGGCACCAGAATCACCAGCATATCTTAGATCAGAGGCTAACCAACAGACTGGCACCAGAGTTACCAGCATATCTTAGATCAGAGGCTAACCAACAGACTGGCACCAGAGCTAACAACATATCTTAGATCAGAGGCTAACCAACAGACTGGCACCAGAGTTACCAGCATATCTTAGATCAGAGGCTAACCAACAGACTGGCACCAGAGTCACCAGCATATCTTAGATCAGAGGCTAATCAACAGACTGGCACAACAGAGTTAACAACAGATCTTAGATCAGAAGCTAACCAATAGACTGGCACCATAGATTTACAAACAGATCTTAGATCAGAGGCTAATCAACTGTCTGGTACCAGAGAGTCACCAGCATATCTTAGATCAGAGGCTAACCAGCAGACTGGCACCATAGATTTACAAATAAATCTTAGGTCAGAGGTAACCAGCAGACCCCACACTAGAACAAAATACATCAATAAAGGTAATTTGTTGTATAATCTAATTAATCAGTGTTTCTAGAATTTAAATGGGAAGGATTTTACGAAAAGAAAGTTTAAACAGTTATGGTTAACAATTCCAACAATATCAACAAAATGAAGAATCACCTCTCATCTTAACTCACTGAACACTAAAAAGACCATGACATATGGTGTTGTAAATCCAGGTCCTGGCTTGGGACAGGCACAAAAAGGTGGTGGGGTTAAATCAGTTAATGGGACCCCCTCCCCCCCCAACTCTTGATTTGAACAATGATGATAACAAGATCAACAATAACCTCTCACCTTTGAATGTACATAAAAACAACCAAGGTATGAAACAGACACAAGAAAAGTTTGAAGATACCAAAAGGATAATCTTAAGTCGGAAATCAAAAGACAGACAATGCAATGGCCAAAAGAAAAAGGACAAACAATGTTTAACATTTAGAAAATATTCAAAATAGAAATGACATACTGTTCACTCAATTCACTTTTAGAATATATTCCATATCTAGGAGATTAAAGCATTTTATTTTTGAAAAAAAAAATATGCATATATATTTAATCTTAATAAAAATCCTGTACTGAAACATTTTATTTATCAAGAAATTATATATAGCTTTGACTCATATAGTATTGTTAGTATAGAAGGATTTTAAGTAGTGAAATAGAAATACTATAAAAAGCTTCAACCGTCTGTAAATAAGGGTAATAACAAAATTACCGAACTCTGAAATTAAAGTTTCTAAACTTTTACCCCTATTATGAATAAAGTAGAAAATGAACATTTAAAACCTTACAAGAATAATTTGATTACTTTTTAGGGGAAATCAGTGTTACTGTGCACATTTTGTTTCAATTAATAGTACATTTATACAATATCTAAGATGAGTAAAATATTCAATGTTTTTTTTTAATTCGTCAGCAATCTATAAATTAAATTATCTGAACTTATTCCCCAAATGTGGATAATGCAAGATTATGAATATTGAAAATCTTACAAATATTGAAATACCAGTATACCTGAAATTTACAAATATTCAAATACCAGTATACCTGAAATTTACAAATATTCAAATACCAGTATACCTGAAATTTACAAATATTCAAATACCAGTATACCTGAAATCTACAAATATTCAAATACCAGTATACCTGAAATTTACAAATATTCAAATACATGAAATTTACAAATATTGAAATACCAGTACAAAAAATATTCAAATATTCAAATACCAGTATACCTGAAATTTACAAATATTCAAATACCAGTATACCTGAAATTTACAAATATTCAAATACATGAAATTTACAAATATTGAAATACCAGTACAAAAAATTGTATACCTGAAATTTTAAAATATTCAAATACCAGTATACCTGAGATTTACAAGAATGTGTTTAGATTTCTCATTTCATGTTTGAATAAAATGTATTTATTGCTACTATAAAAAAAAATAAAAAAAATATTTCCTTTTATAGATACTAACTATAAAGTTGAGGAGCAAAAATACTTTGTAATGAATATATAGCATTAACATAGAGTTGACATGTCTAAAAAACATAAAACAGTGGACGAAAAATGTAGTTTTTCCCTTTTTGCTTCTTTTTGCTGCCTTTAAAACCAGAATTCCCAAGAAGGACATCTAGAACCCAAATATGTTATGGTTTCCTTTGTTTCAGGTTTTCTTACAAATGTATGTTAAAAAAAATATTCATATATATAATTTGTTTGAGGGGGATACGTCATGGTCGTGATCATATGGTTGTTTGATTTACAACTACCTGTGCAATCAGTCAGTGCCCATCACCACAAAAGTTGTTAGTTTGAACCCCGTCCATGGCCAGGTGTACTTGATGCAACATTATCTGATAACGTTTGTCAGTGACTTGCAATAGGTCAATGGTTTTCTCTGGGTACTCTAGTTTCATTTACCAATAAAACTACCACCACGATATAACTGAAATATTGTTGAAAGTGGCATAAAACACCATAAACATAAACCAAATCTAAAAAACTTTAATAAGTTTGATAAGTCCTTCTCAGAAAAAAATTAAACTTTTCTGTTAAAACTGCCGAGCTATCGATTTAAATCTTCTTATACTCATAATAAGCATAAATGATACAAGTTGTCTGTTGCTCAATCGATATTCACATACCTGGTTACCTGCACGGTTCTTAGTACAATTTCCAAACTGAAATGGTCAAAACATTTTGCATATGATCATAACTTTTTTGTTCATTTAGTTAACAAATTAGAATAAAATACAGTCAAAGCTGCCTTCAAGGGCCCCTCTATATAACAAATCACTGCCTTTAAAGGACAGTCTCATTTTTCCCATTAATGAACAGAGCATATAAATTTAGCCTGTATATAAAGGGGAACTGCTCATAAAGGCCACATTTTCACGTTCCCCTGAGTGGCCTTTATATGGTTTATAGTTATATGGTTACCAGTTTGACATGGTATGATATCTATTATCACATGGTATTATATCTATTATCACATGGTATGATATCTATTATCACATGGTATGATATCTATTATCACATGGTATGATATCTATTATCACATGGTATTATATCTATTATCACATGGTATGATATCTATTATCACATGGTATGATATCTATTATCACATGGTATGATATCTATTATCACATGGTATTATATCTATTATCAAGCAACTATCGTGATATTAACATAATATCACTGTTTTTTAATGTGAGGTTTTAATGATGTCGCTGATGTCCTCTATAAGCATATTATCGTTGGTATGTTTTGCTTGAAATTGACTTCTCATCGTATCCCACATCTCAGGTTTCACCTCCGACATGATATTGCTATGAGAAATGCATTCTTGCAAAGCAAATCATATAGTATATATTTACATTTCTTTAATTAAAATTATGTTAAAAATATAAACTGTTATATAATTTATTACGTTTTGTATTAAAATTTAAGAGTGAGTGAGTGGTTGATGTTTAAGACCAACTCTGCAATTGTTTACTAAGCCGTCACCAATCGGGCAGCAATCATTCAATCAAATAGTCATGGTTAATGTCCCAAGGACTGTGTGTATGATTGTAGACCAGATCAAAAATTGAAGACTGGAAGGATTAGTTGTTATTATTGATTTAAAATAGTTTTGAAATTTAAAGAAAAGGCATCAATTTTATGATAACAATTATATTACAGGGCAAATGTAATATCTAGAATGGACAGATTTAATAGTACAAATTTATCGGATGAACCGCGTTATCTCCCCTTGGACAGATGTAATGGTAAAACACAGTATGAACAGAGCTACCTCCACTTGGGCAGATGTAATGGTAAAACACATGATGAAAAACAGAGCTACCTCCACTTGAACAAATGTAATGGAAAAAGATCACATGATGCACAGAGTTATCTTCACTTGGTTTAAGAACTTTTGTTTTGAATGTATCAGTTATTTGTGATATTTTATTACTCTGGTGTATATTTTGTAAAAATATTTAAACCTTTGAGACTTATTCTAGTTCAATATTTGAATGAGAAATTTGACACACATGAAATGTTTTAATTAAAGGCAAGCATAATTTCTACAACAAATTCTCAATTTTTACTAGGAGTATAAAATAACAAAACTAATTATGGATCTTCTTTTTAAATTTGAAGATCACATTTCTATTTTTTAAATCTATAAAATGTTTGTCTCATTTGGGTTGAATTAATTGATTGCTTCTTAATTTTGTAAAATAAAAATGTAATGATGAAGTTGATGTGAAAAAAGCAACATTTTTATATGTATTAATAATGGTAAAAATATATATTGGCTGCTGTTTGTTCACTACTATCAGATGTCCTTATGAACAGATAATGTGGTTAGAATGTCTACTTTAAAAATAAGTGAATCATATATGATTTGTTATGATTTTCTATATACTATATCTCACCTTATTATGCATCACATGCCTTGCATGTTCTTGGGTTTGGAAATAACCTCCTATATTAAAACAGTATAGCTCAACACTAGATATAATTTCACTGAGGTGTACTTAACTCCACTCACTAAATAACCCTCCTCCTATATTAGAACGGTATAGCTCAACACTAGATATAATTTCACTGAGGTGTACTTTTCCCACTCACTAAATAACCTTCCTCCTATATTAAAACAGTATAGCTCAACACTAGATATAATTTCACTGAGGTGTACTTTTCCCACTCACTACATAACCCTCCTCCTATATTAAAACAGTATAGCTCAACACTAGATATAATTTCACTGAGATGTACTTTTCCCACTCACTACATAACCCTCCTCCTATATTAAAACGGTATAGCTCAACACTAGATATAATTTCACTGAGGTGTACTTTTCCCACTCACTAAATAACCCTCCTATATTAAAACGGTATAGCTCAACACTAGCTATAATTTCACTGAGGTGTACTTTTCCCACTCACTACATAACCCTCCTCCTATATTAAAACGGTATAGCTCAACACTAGATATAATTTCACTGAGATGTACTTTTCCCACTCACTACATAACTCTCCTCCTATATTAAAACGGTATAGCTCAACACTAGATATAATTTCACTGAGGTGTACTTTTCCCACTCACTAAATAACCCTCCTATATTAAAACGGTATAGCTCAACACTAGATATAATTTCACTGAGGTGTACTTTTCCCACTCACTAAATAGCCCTCCTATATTAAAACGGTATAGCTCAACACTAGATATAATTTCACTGAGGTGTACTTTTCCCACTCACTAAATAACCCTCCTCCTATATTAAAACGGTATAGCTCAACACTAGATATAATTTCACTGAGGTGTACTTTTCCCACTCACTAAATAACCCTCCTATATTAAAATGGTATAGCTCAACACTAGATATAATTTCACTGAGGTGTACTTTTCCCACTCACTAAATAACCCTCCTATATTAAAACAGTATAGTTCAACACTAGATATAATTTCACTGAGGTGTACTTAACCCCACTCACTACATAACTCTCCTCCTATATTAAAACGGTATAGCTCAACACTAGATATAATTTCACTGAGGTGTACTTCTCCCACTCACTACATGACCCTCCTCCTATATTAAAACAGTATAGCTCAACACTAGATATAATTTCACTGAGGTGTACTTTTCCCACTCACTAAATAACCTCCTATATTAAAACGGTATAGCTCAACACTAGATATAATTTCACTGAGGTGTACTTTTCCCACTCACTACATAACCCTCCTCCTATATTAAAACGGTATAGCTCAACACTAGATATAATTTCACTGAGGTGTACTTTTCCCACTCACTAAATAACCCTCCTATATTATAACGGTATAGCTCAACACTAGATATAATTTCACTGAGGTGTACTTTTCCCACTCACTACATAACCCTCCTCCTATATTAAAACAGTATAGCTCAACACTAGATATAATTTCACTGAGATGTACTTTCCCCACTCACTACATAACCCTCCTCCTATATTAAAATGGTATAGCTCAACACTAGATATAATTTCACTGAGATGTACTTTTCCCACTCACTACATAACCCTCCTCCTATATTAAAACGGTATAGCTCAACACTAGATATAATTTTACTGAGATGTACTTTTCCCACTCACTACATAACCCTCCTCCTATATTAAAACGGTATAGCTCAGCACTAGATATAATTTCACTGAGGTGTACTTTTCCCACTCACTACATAACCCTCCTCCTATATTAAAACGGTATAGCTCAGCACATCTAATATCACCGAGCTCTCTTTCTTCTCTTGACACAGTATACCAGTTAAATGTTAACATACTAACTGTTTACAAAATCACAATTAATACATGTATGGTTCATAGTGTATTTTGGTTGAGATTGTTCTTACCACAAAATTTGTTCATTGATATGAAAACTGATTACCAGGCTCTCTGTTGTATGACTTTGTGTTCTAATATTGTGGTTATGTTTATTTTGTATGTCTGTGTTGAACTTATGATGAATAGTGCCATGCTATATTAAAAGTTGTCATGCTTTAATGTTAATTGATTTGTGATTGGTTGTTTTTAATTATCATACTGTTGAATCATTAGAGTGATTGGTTGTTTTTAATTATCATACTGTTGAATCATTAGAGTGATTGGTTGTTTTTAATTATCATACTGTTGGATTATTAGAGTGATTGGTTGTTTTTAGTTATCATACTGTTGGATTATTAGAGTGATTGGTTGTTTTTAGTTATCATACTGTTGAATCATTAGAGTGATTGGTTGTTTTTAATTATTATACTGTTGAATCATTAGAATAATTGTACAAGTTTTCATAATAGAAATATAACCTTTTCTTTATTCATTAACATGTCTAATTAATTAGTTCTCTATTCAGAAATAATATGTTTAAATTCTGATTTCAAGATTTTATTTTACTTAAGATATAATAAACTGTAACATGAGAAAACAATTAGATGATGACTTTCAAAATATGCAAGACATATAATTAAATGTAACAGTTGTGAATATACATGTACAATATATAATATTAAATATCATATGGAAATATAATGAAGAAAATATTAATGATATTATAATAGTTTCACAATATTTGTCCAAAAAAATGATAGTTATTCAATACTTTTTTGTTGCATAACGACAACATTCAGTTTTGAATTTTGAACAAAATACTGTGGAATATACTTTTTTCTCTCTTCCATTTGGATAACCTCATTTTGACCTAAGAATAGATAATGAAATTCATCTCCATGATGTGCTATTTAGAATATTTATATGAAATGCAAGTTTTATCTGTAATATAGGATAAGACTTTACAATATTTTATTTAATACATAACTTCAGAATTATATGTTTTGTAACTGAATTCTAATAGACCCTTCCTTTATATGGCATTAATAATGCAATCAAAAGTTATTGATTTTTCTTAACTCTAGGTGTGTTCTATATGGTCCAGTTGTAGTAAAGATTGGTTCGATCTGTCATTTGGCAAATAACAAATAGTGTGTCACTTGTACATTCATGTCTTTGTTATTAATAAATATTGTAGGTTTTCATATATTTATTCAACTCTATATAAATATTGTTTATATAAAGGAGAAGATATAGGTTGTAATACTTGTATCTGATCATATTGTCATGTTTTTGGACGATGAAATATATTTAAACTAACATTTTATTGAATCAATATGTAATCACGTAACCTTTTGATAGAATTATGCAGAAATAGAATGGTTGATTAAAACAAATTAATAATCTTAAAGATTAATGTACAGTTGTGAATGTTAGATTTTATGTACAAAAATGTGTCCATTTTTGCCAGGATACATGGGAGTGCATGGTAAATTGTGAGAAGGGTAAAGAGGTACTAATTTAGTGTAATCAACTAGTGTTCCTATGGCACCTGTCCAACTTCCTAAAAGCAAAAAATATATTACATACAAATAGAAGTAATTCAAGATATATTACAGAAGTTTTTTTTTTAATTTTTCTCTTAATTTTTCCATATTTTGAATCTTAGTCATCTTCAGCAGAGTGTACCTATTTTGTGTTATATTTCCCAGAAACTTTACAGACCATATTTATACATATGTAACGAAAATAGCATGTTCACTATGGGAAAATAAATAGTTTATATTTACAGCCCTTCTCACAGTTTTCTCATAAGGTGTCCATCAGTAGTTTATGTTAACAGCCCTTCTCACAGTTTTCTCATAAGGTTTCCATCAGTAGTTTATGTTAACAGCCACTTTCACAGTTTTAAACATAAGGTGTCCATCACTAGTTTATGTTAACAGCCACTCTCACAGTTTTCTCATAAGGTTTCCATCAGTAGTTTATGTTAACAGCCCTTCTCACAGTTTCCTTATAAGGCGTCCATCAGTAGTTTATATTAACAGCCCTTCTCACAGTTTTCTCATAAGGCATCCATCAGTAGTTTATGTTAGCAGCCACTCTCATAGTTTTAAACATAAGGTGTCCATCAGTAGTTTATGTTAACAGCCACTTTCATAGTTTTAAGCATAAGGTGTCCATCAGTAGTTTATGTTAACAGCCACTCACAGTTTTAAACATAAGGTGTCCATCAGTAGTTTATGTTAACAGCCCTTCTCACAGTTTTCTCATAAGGTGTCCATTAGTTTATGTTAACAGCCACTCTCATAGTTTTAAACACAAGGCATCCATCAGTAGTTTATGTTAACAGCCACTTTCATAGTTTTAAACATAAGGTGTACATCAGTAGTTTATGTTAACAGCCACTCTCATAGTTTTAAACATAAGGCATCCACCAGTAGTTTATGTTAACAGCCACTTTCATAGTTTTAAACATAAGGTGTACATCAGTAGTTTATGTTAACAGCCACTTTCACAGTTTTAAACATAAGGTGTACATCAGTAGTTTATGTTAACAGTCTCTCTCACAGTTTTAAACATAAGGTGTCCATCAGTAGTTTATGTTAACAGCCACTCTCACAGTTTTAAACATAAGGTGTCCATCAGTAGTTTATGTTAACAGCCCTTCTCACAGTTTTCTCATAAGGTGTCCATTAGTTTATGTTAACAGCCACTCTCATAGTTTTAAACATAAGGCATCCATCAGTAGTTTATGTTAACAGCCACTTTCATAGTTTTAAACATAAGGTGTACATCAGTAGTTTATGTTAACAGCCACTCTCATAGTTTTAAACATAAGGCATCCACCAGTAGTTTATGTTAACAGTCTCTCACAGTTTTAAACATAAGGTGTACATCAGTAGTTTATGTTAACAGCCACTTCCACAGTTTTAAACATAAGGTGTACATCAGTAGTTTATGTTAACAGTCTCTCTCACAGTTTTAAACATAAGGTGTCCATCAGTAGTTTATGTTAACAGCCACTTTCATAGTTTTAAGCATAAGGTGTACATCAGTAGTTTATGTTAACAGCCACTTTCACAGTTTTAAACATAAGGTGTGCATCAGTAGTTTATGTTAACAGCCACTTTCATAGTTTTAAACATAAGACGTCCATGACTAATTTATGTTAACAGTCTCTCTCACAGTTTTAAACATAAGGTGTACATCAGTAGTTTATGTTAACAGCCACTCTCACAGTTTTAAACATAAGGTATCCATCAGTAGTTTATGTTAACAGCCACTCTCACAGTTTTAAACATAAGGTGTCCATCAGTAGTTTATGTTAACAGCCCTTCTCACAGTTTTAAACATAAGGTGTCCATCAGTAGTTTATGTTAACAGCCACTTTCACAGTTTTAAACATAAGGTGTCCATCAGTAGTTTATGTTAACAGCCACTTTCATAGTTTTAAACATAAGGCGTCCATCAGTAGTTTATGTTAACAGCCAATTTCATAGTTTTAAACATAAGGTGTCCATCAGTAGTTTATATTAACAGCCACTTTCATAGTTTTAAACATAAGGCGTCCATCAGTAGTTTATGTTGCAGTTCCTCTCACAGTTTTAAACATAAGGCGTCTATCAGTAGTTTATGTTAACAGCCACTTTCATAGTTTTAAACATAAGGCGTCCATCAGTAGTTTATGTTAACAGCCACTCTCACAGTTTTAAACATAAGGTGTCCATCAGTAGTTTATGTTAACAGTCTCTCTCACAGTTTTAAGCATAAGGTGTACATCAGTAGTTTATGTTAGCAGCCACTTTCATAGTTTTAAACATAAGGTTTCCATCAGTAGTTTATGGTAACAGCCAATTTCATAGTTTTAAGCATAGGCGTCCATCAGTAGTGTATGTTAACAGCCACTCTCATAGTTTTAAACATAAGGTTTCCATCAGTAGTTTATGTTAACAGCCAATTTCATAGTTTTAAGCATAATGTGCCCATCAGTAGTTTATGTTAACAGCCAATTTCATAGTTTTAAACATAAGGAGTCCATCAGTAGTTTATGTTAACAGCCACTTTCATAGTTTTAAACATAAGGCGTCCATCAGTAGTTTATGTTAACAGTTCCTCTCACAATTTTAAACATAAGGTTTCCATCAGTAGTTTATGTTAACAGCCACTTTCATAGTTTTAAACACAAGGAGTCCATCAGTAGTTTATGTTAACAGCCACTTTCATAGTTTTAAGCATAAGGTGTCCATCAGTAGTTTATGTTGCAGTTCCTCTCACAGTTTTAAACATAAGGCGTCTATCAGTAGTTTATGTTAACAGTCTCTCTCACAGTTTTAAGCATAAGGTGTACATCAGTAGTTTATGTTAACAGCCCCTTTCACAGTTTTAAACATAAGGTGTCCATCAGTAGTTTATGTTAACAGCCACTCTCACAGTTTTAAACATAAGGTTTCCATCAGTAGTTTATGTTAACAGCCACTCTCACAGTTTTAAACATAAGGTGTCCATCAGTAGTTTATGTTAACAGCCACTCTCACAGTTTTAAACATAAGGTGTCCATCAGTAGTTTATGTTAATAGTCTCTCTCACAGTTTTAAACATAAGGTGTCCATCAGTAGTTTATGTTAACAGCCACTTTCACAGTTTTAAACATAAGGTGTCCATCAGTAGTTTATGTTAACAGCCACTTTCACAGTTTTAAACATAAGGCGTCCATCAGTAGTTTATGTTAACAGCCACTTTCATAGTTTTAAACATAAGGTGTCGATCAGTAGTTTATGTTAACAGCCACTTTCATAGTTTTAAACATAAGGTGTCCATCCGTAGTTTATGTTAACAGCCACTTTCATAGTTTTAAGCATAAGGTGTACATCAGTAGTTTATGTTAACAGCCACTTTCACAGTTTTAAACATAAGGTGTCCATCAGTAGTTTATGTTAACAGCCACTTTCATAGTTTTAAGCATAAGGTGTACATCAGTAGTTTATGTTAACAGCCACTTTCACAGTTTTAAACATAAGGTGTACATCAGTAGTTTATGTTAACAGCCACTTTCACAGTTTTAAACATAAGGTGTCCATCAGTAGTTTATGTTAACAGCCACTTACACGGTTTTAAGCATAAGGTGTCCATCAGTAGTTTATGTTAACAGTCTCTCTCACAGTTTTAAACATAAGGTGTACATCAGTAGTTTATGTTAACAGCCCCTTTCACAGTTTTAAGCATAAGGTGTCCATCAGTAGTTTATGTTAACAGCCACTCTCACAGTTTTAAACATAAGGTGTCCATTAGTAGTTTATGTTAACAGCCACTTTCATAGTTTTAAGCATAAGGTGTCCATCAGTAGTTTATGTTAACAGCCACTTTCATAGTTTTAAACATAAGGTTTCCATCAGTAGTTTATGTTAACAGCCACTTTCATAGTTTTAAACATAAGGCGTCCACCAGTAGTTTATGTTAACAGCCACTCTCATAGTTTTAAACATAAGGCGTCCACCAGTAGTTTATGTTAACAGCCACTTTCATAGTTTTAAACATAAGGTGTACATCAGTAGTTTATGTTAACAGCCACTCTCATAGTTTTAAACATAAGGCGTCCACCAGTAGTTTATGTTAACAGTCACTTTCACAGTTTTAAACATAAGGTGTCCACCAGTAGTTTATGTTAACAGCCACTTTCATAGTTTTAAACATAAGGCGTCCACCAGTAGTTTATGTTAACAGCCACTTTCATAGTTTTAAACATAAGGTGTACATCAGTAGTTTATGTTAACAGCCACTCTCATAGTTTTAAACATAAGGCGTCCACCAGTAGTTTATGTTAACAGTCACTTTCACAGTTTTAAACATAAGGTGTCCATCAGTAATTTATGTTAACAGCCACTCTCACAGTTTTAAGCATAAGGTTTCCATCAGTAGTTTATGTTAACAGCCACTCATAGTTTTAAGGATAAGGTGTCCATCAGTAGTTTATGTTAACAGCCACCCTCACAGTTTTAAACATAAGGTGTCCATCAGTAGTTAATGTTAACAGCCACTCTCACAGTTTTAAACATTAGGTGTCCATCAGTAATTTATGTTAACAGCCACTCTCACAGTTTTAAACATAAGGTGTACATCAGTAGTTTATGTTAACAGCCACTCTCACAGTTTTAAACATAAGGTATCCATCAGTAGTTTATGTTAACAGCCACTCTCACAGTTTTAAACATAAGGTGTCCATCAGTAGTTTATGTTAACAGCCCTTCTCACAGTTTTAAACATAAGGTGTCCATCAGTAGTTTATGTTAACAGCCACTTTCACAGTTTTAAACATAAGGTGTCCATCAGTAGTTTATGTTAACAGCCACTTTCATAGTTTTAAACATAAGGCGTCCATCAGTAGTTTATGTTAACAGCCAATTTCATAGTTTTAAACATAAGGTGTCCATCAGTAGTTTATATTAACAGCCACTTTCATAGTTTTAAACATAAGGCGTCCATCAGTAGTTTATGTTGCAGTTCCTCTCACAGTTTTAAACATAAGGCGTCTATCAGTAGTTTATGTTAACAGCCACTTTCATAGTTTTAAACATAAGGCGTCCATCAGTAGTTTATGTTAACAGCCACTCTCACAGTTTTAAACATAAGGTGTCCATCAGTAGTTTATGTTAACAGTCTCTCTCACAGTTTTAAGCATAAGGTGTACATCAGTAGTTTATGTTAGCAGCCACTTTCATAGTTTTAAACATAAGGTTTCCATCAGTAGTTTATGGTAACAGCCAATTTCATAGTTTTAAGCATAGGCGTCCATCAGTAGTGTATGTTAACAGCCACTCTCATAGTTTTAAACATAAGGTTTCCATCAGTAGTTTATGTTAACAGCCAATTTCATAGTTTTAAGCATAATGTGCCCATCAGTAGTTTATGTTAACAGCCAATTTCATAGTTTTAAACATAAGGAGTCCATCAGTAGTTTATGTTAACAGCCACTTTCATAGTTTTAAACATAAGGCGTCCATCAGTAGTTTATGTTAACAGTTCCTCTCACAATTTTAAACATAAGGTTTCCATCAGTAGTTTATGTTAACAGCCACTTTCATAGTTTTAAACACAAGGAGTCCATCAGTAGTTTATGTTAACAGCCACTTTCATAGTTTTAAGCATAAGGTGTCCATCAGTAGTTTATGTTGCAGTTCCTCTCACAGTTTTAAACATAAGGCGTCTATCAGTAGTTTATGTTAACAGTCTCTCTCACAGTTTTAAGCATAAGGTGTACATCAGTAGTTTATGTTAACAGCCCCTTTCACAGTTTTAAACATAAGGTGTCCATCAGTAGTTTATGTTAACAGCCACTCTCACAGTTTTAAACATAAGGTTTCCATCAGTAGTTTATGTTAACAGCCACTCTCACAGTTTTAAACATAAGGTGTCCATCAGTAGTTTATGTTAACAGCCACTCTCACAGTTTTAAACATAAGGTGTCCATCAGTAGTTTATGTTAATAGTCTCTCTCACAGTTTTAAACATAAGGTGTCCATCAGTAGTTTATGTTAACAGCCACTTTCACAGTTTTAAACATAAGGTGTCCATCAGTAGTTTATGTTAACAGCCACTTTCACAGTTTTAAACATAAGGCGTCCATCAGTAGTTTATGTTAACAGCCACTTTCATAGTTTTAAACATAAGGTGTCGATCAGTAGTTTATGTTAACAGCCACTTTCATAGTTTTAAACATAAGGTGTCCATCCGTAGTTTATGTTAACAGCCACTTTCATAGTTTTAAGCATAAGGTGTACATCAGTAGTTTATGTTAACAGCCACTTTCACAGTTTTAAACATAAGGTGTCCATCAGTAGTTTATGTTAACAGCCACTTTCATAGTTTTAAGCATAAGGTGTACATCAGTAGTTTATGTTAACAGCCACTTTCACAGTTTTAAACATAAGGTGTACATCAGTAGTTTATGTTAACAGCCACTTTCACAGTTTTAAACATAAGGTGTCCATCAGTAGTTTATGTTAACAGCCACTTACACGGTTTTAAGCATAAGGTGTCCATCAGTAGTTTATGTTAACAGTCTCTCTCACAGTTTTAAACATAAGGTGTACATCAGTAGTTTATGTTAACAGCCCCTTTCACAGTTTTAAGCATAAGGTGTCCATCAGTAGTTTATGTTAACAGCCACTCTCACAGTTTTAAACATAAGGTGTCCATTAGTAGTTTATGTTAACAGCCACTTTCATAGTTTTAAGCATAAGGTGTCCATCAGTAGTTTATGTTAACAGCCACTTTCATAGTTTTAAACATAAGGTTTCCATCAGTAGTTTATGTTAACAGCCACTTTCATAGTTTTAAACATAAGGCGTCCACCAGTAGTTTATGTTAACAGCCACTCTCATAGTTTTAAACATAAGGCGTCCACCAGTAGTTTATGTTAACAGCCACTTTCATAGTTTTAAACATAAGGTGTACATCAGTAGTTTATGTTAACAGCCACTCTCATAGTTTTAAACATAAGGCGTCCACCAGTAGTTTATGTTAACAGTCACTTTCACAGTTTTAAACATAAGGTGTCCACCAGTAGTTTATGTTAACAGCCACTTTCATAGTTTTAAACATAAGGCGTCCACCAGTAGTTTATGTTAACAGCCACTTTCATAGTTTTAAACATAAGGTGTACATCAGTAGTTTATGTTAACAGCCACTCTCATAGTTTTAAACATAAGGCGTCCACCAGTAGTTTATGTTAACAGTCACTTTCACAGTTTTAAACATAAGGTGTCCATCAGTAATTTATGTTAACAGCCACTCTCACAGTTTTAAGCATAAGGTTTCCATCAGTAGTTTATGTTAACAGCCACTCATAGTTTTAAGGATAAGGTGTCCATCAGTAGTTTATGTTAACAGCCACCCTCACAGTTTTAAACATAAGGTGTCCATCAGTAGTTAATGTTAACAGCCACTCTCACAGTTTTAAACATTAGGTGTCCATCAGTAATTTATGTTAACAGCCACTCTCACAGTTTTAAGCATAAGGTTTCCATCAGTAGTTTATGTTAACAGCCACTTTCATAGTTTTAAGCATAAGGCGTCCATCAGTAGTTTATGTTAACAGCCACTCCCATAGTTTTAAACATAAGGTGTCCATCAGTAGTTTATGTTAACAGCCACTCTCACAGTTTTAAGCATAAGGTGTTCACCAGTAGTTTATGTTAACAGCCACTTTCATAGTTTTAAACATAAGGTTTCCATCAGTAGTTTATGTTAACAGCCACTCTCACAGTTTTAAGCATAAGGCGTCCATCAGTAGTTTATGTTAATAGTCTCTCTCACAGTTTTAAACATAAGGCATCCATCAGTAGTTTATGTTAATAGTCTCTCTCACAGTTTTAAACATAAGGTGTCCATCAGTAGTTTATGTTAACAGCCACTCTCACAGTTTTAAACATAAGGCGTCCATCAGTAGTTTATGTTAACAGCCACTTTCATAGTTTTAAATATAAGGTGTCCATCAGTAGTTTATGTTAACAGCCACTCTCATAGTTTTAAACATAAGGTTTCCATCGGTAGTTTATGTTAACAACCAATTTCATAGTTTTAAACATAAGGAGTCCATCAGTAGTTTATATTAACAGCCACTTTCATAGTTTTAAAGATAAGGTTTCCATCAGTAGTTTATGTTGCAGTTCCTCTCACAGTTTTAAACATTAGGCGTCTATCAGTAGTTTATGTTAACAGCCACTTTCATAGTTTTAAACATAAGGCGTCCATCAGTAGTTTATGTTAACAGTTCCTCTCACAGTTTTAAGCATAAGGTTTCCATCAGTAGTTTATGTTAACAGCCACTTTCATAGTTTTAAACATAAGGCGTCCATCAGTAGTTTATGTTAACAGCCACTCTCACAGTTTTAAGCATAAGGTGTCCATCAGTAGTTTATGTTAACAGTCTCTCTCACAGTTTTAAACATAAGGTGTACATCAGTAGTTTATGTTAACAGCCACTTTCATAGTTTTAAACATAAGGTTTCCATCAGTAGTTTATGTTAACAGCCAATTTCATAGTTTTAAACATAAGGAGTCCATCAGTAGTTTATGTTAACAGCCACTTTCATAGTTTTAAACATAAGGCGTCCATCAGTAGTTTATGTTAACAGTTCCTCTCACAGTTTTAAACATAAGGTTTCCATCAGTAGTTTATGTTAACAGCCACTTTCATAGTTTTAAACATAAGGAGTCCATCAGTAGTTTATGTTAACAGCCAATTTCATAGTTTTAAACATAAGGCGTCCATCAGTAGTTTATGTTGCAGTTCCTCTCACAGTTTTAAACATAAGGCGTCTATCAGTAGTTTATGTTAACAGTCTCTCTCACAGTTTTAAACATAAGGTGTCCACCAGTAGTTTATGTTAACAGCCCCTTTCACAGTTTTAAACATAAGGTGTCCATCAGTAGTTTATGTTAACAGCCACTCTCACAGTTTTAAACATAAGGCGTCCATCAGTAGTTTATGTTAATAGTCTCTCTCACAGTTTTAAACATAAGGTGTCCATCAGCAGTTTATGTTAACAGTCTCTCTCACAGTTTTAGGCATAAGGCATCCATCAGTAGTTTATGTTAACAGCCACTCTCATAGTTTTAAACATAAGGTGTCCATCAGTAGTTTATGTTAATAGCCACTCTCATAGTTTTAAGCATAAGGCGTCCATCAGTAGTTTATGTTAATAGTCTCTCTCACAGTTTTAAGCATAAGGTGTCCATCAGTAGTTTATATTAACAGCCACTTTCACAGTTTTAAGCATAAGGTGTCCATCAGTAGTTTATGTTAACAGCCACTTTCACAGTTTTAAACATAAGGCGTCCATCAGTAGTTTATGTTAACAGCCACTTTCATAGTTTTAAACATAAGGTGTCCATCAGTAATTTATGTTAACAGCCACTTTCATAGTTTTAAACATAAGGTGTCCACCAGTAGTTTATGTTAACAGCCCCTTTCACAGTTTTAAACATAAGGTGTCCATCAGTAGTTTATGTTAACAGCCACTCTCACAGTTTTAAACATAAGGCGTCCATCAGTAGTTTATGTTAATAGTCTCTCTCACAGTTTTAAACATAAGGTGTCCATCAGCAGTTTATGTTAACAG
Organism: Bathymodiolus septemdierum; assembly: GCA_963383655.1. Classification (NCBI taxonomy): domain Eukaryota; kingdom Metazoa; phylum Mollusca; class Bivalvia; order Mytilida; family Modiolidae; genus Bathymodiolus; species Bathymodiolus septemdierum. Next base: position 14,006,635 of record OY726529.1, read on the forward strand.
TCTCTCTCACAGTTTTAGGCATAAGGCATCCATCAGTAGTTTATGTTAACAGCCACTCTCATAGTTTTAAACATAAGGTGTCCATCAGTAGTTTATGTTAATAGCCACTCTCATAGTTTTAAGCATAAGGCGTCCATCAGTAGTTTATGTTAATAGTCTCTCTCACAGTTTTAAGCATAAGGCGTCCATCAGTAGTTTATGTTAACAGTTCCTCTCACAGTTTTAAGCATAAGGTTTCCATCAGTAGTTTATGTTAACAGCCACATTCATAGTTTTAAACATAAGGTGTCCATCAGTAGTTTATGTTAACAGCCACTCTCACAGTTTTAAGCATAAGGTGTCCATCAGTAGTTTATGTTAACAGTCTCTCTCACAGTTTTAAACATAAGGTGTACATCAGTAGTTTATGTTAACAGCCACTTTCATAGTTTTAAACATAAGGCGTCCATCAGTAGTTTATGTTAACAGTTCCTCTCACAGTTTTAAACATAAGGTTTCCATCAGTAGTTTATGTTAACAGCCACTTTCATAGTTTTAAACATAAGGAGTCCATCAGTAGTTTATGTTAACAGCCAATTTCATAGTTTTAAACATAAGGCGTCCATCAGTAGTTTATGTTGCAGTTCCTCTCACAGTTTTAAACATAAGGCGTCTATCAGTAGTTTATGTTAACAGTCTCTCTCACAGTTTTAAGCATAAGGTGTACATCAGTAGTTTATGTTAACAGCCCCTTTCACAGTTTTAAACATAAGGTGTCCATCAGTAGTTTATGTTAACAGCCACTCTCACAGTTTTAAACATAAGGTTTCCATCAGTAGTTTATGTTAACAGCCACTCTCACAGTTTTAAACATAAGGTGTCCATCAGTAGTTTATGTTAACAGCCACTCTCACAGTTTTAAACATAAGGTGTCCATCAGTAGTTTATGTTAATAGTCTCTCTCACAGTTTTAAACATAAGGTGTCCATCAGTAGTTTATGTTAACAGCCACTTTCACAGTTTTAAACATAAGGTGTCCATCAGTAGTTTATGTTAACAGCCACTTTCACAGTTTTAAACATAAGGCGTCCATCAGTAGTTTATGTTAACAGCCACTTTCATAGTTTTAAACATAAGGTGTCGATCAGTAGTTTATGTTAACAGCCACTTTCATAGTTTTAAACATAAGGTGTCCATCAGTAGTTTATGTTAACAGCCACTTTCATAGTTTTAAGCATAAGGTGTACATCAGTAGTTTATGTTAACAGCCACTTTCACAGTTTTAAACATAAGGTGTCCATCAGTAGTTTATGTTAACAGCCACTTTCATTGTTTTAAGCATAAGGTGTACATCAGTAGTTTATGTTAACAGCCACTTTCACAGTTTTAAACATAAGGTGTCCATCAGTAGTTTATGTTAACAGCCACTTTCACAGTTTTAAACATAAGGTGTCCATCAGTAGTTTATGTTAACAGCCACTTACACGGTTTTAAACATAAGGTGTCCATCAGTAGTTTATGTTAACAGTCTCTCTCACAGTTTTAAACATAAGGTGTACATCAGTAGTTTATGTTAACAGCCCCTTTCACAGTTTTAAGCATAAGGTGTCCATCAGTAGTTTATGTTAACAGCCACTCTCACTGTTTTAAACATAAGGTTTCCATCAGTAGTTTATGTTAACAGCCCCTTTCACAGTTTTAAACATAAGGTGTCCATCAGTAGTTTATGTTAACAGCCACTTTCATAGTTTTAAGCATAAGGTGTCCATCAGTAGTTTATGTTAACAGCCACTTTCATAGTTTTAAACATAAGGTTTCCATCAGTAGTTTATGTTAACAGCCACTTTCATAGTTTTAAACATAAGGCGTCCACCAGTAGTTTATGTTAACAGCCACTCTCATAGTTTTAAGCATAAGGCGTCCACCAGTAGTTTATGTTAACAGCCACTTTCATAGTTTTAAACATAAGGTGTACATCAGTAGTTTATGTTAACAGCCACTCTCATAGTTTTAAACATAAGGCGTCCACCAGTAGTTTATGTTAACAGTCACTTTCACAGTTTTAAACATAAGGTGTCCATCAGTAGTTTATGTTAACAGCCACTCACAGTTTTAAGCATAAGGTTTCCACCAGTAGTTTATGTTAACAGCCACTCTCACAGTTTTAAACATAAGGTGTCCATCAGTAGTTTATGTTAATAGTCTCTCTCACAGTTTTAAACATAAGGTGTCCATCAGTAGTTTATGTTAACAGCCACTTTCACAGTTTTAAACATAAGGTGTCCATCAGTAGTTTATGTTAACAGCCACTTTCACAGTTTTAAACATAAGGCGTCCATCAGTAGTTTATGTTAACAGCCACTTTCATAGTTTTAAACATAAGGTGTCGATCAGTAGTTTATGTTAACAGCCACTTTCATAGTTTTAAACATAAGGTGTCCATCAGTAGTTTATGTTAACAGCCACTTTCATAGTTTTAAGCATAAGGTGTACATCAGTAGTTTATGTTAACAGCCACTTTCACAGTTTTAAACATAAGGTGTCCATCAGTAGTTTATGTTAACAGCCACTTTCATTGTTTTAAGCATAAGGTGTCCATCAGTAGTTTATGTTAACAGCCACTTTCACAGTTTTAAACATAAGGTGTACATCAGTAGTTTATGTTAACAGCCACTCTCACAGTTTTAAACATAAGGTGTCCATCAGTAGTTTATGTTAACAGCCACTTACACGGTTTTAAACATAAGGGGTCCATCAGTAGTTTATGTTAACAGTCTCTCTCACAGTTTTAAACATAAGGTGTACATCAGTAGTTTATGTTAACAGCCCCTTTCACAGTTTTAAGCATAAGGTGTCCATCAGTAGTTTATGTTAACAGCCACTCTCACTGTTTTAAACATAAGGTTTCCATCAGTAGTTTATGTTAACAGCCCCTTTCACAGTTTTAAACATAAGGTGTCCATCAGTAGTTTATGTTAACAGCCACTTTCATAGTTTTAAGCATAAGGTGTCCATCAGTAGTTTATGTTAACAGCCACTTTCATAGTTTTAAACATAAGGTTTCCATCAGTAGTTTATGTTAACAGCCACTTTCATAGTTTTAAACATAAGGCGTCCACCAGTAGTTTATGTTAACAGCCACTCTCATAGTTTTAAGCATAAGGCGTCCACCAGTAGTTTATGTTAACAGCCACTTTCATAGTTTTAAACATAAGGTGTACATCAGTAGTTTATGTTAACAGCCACTCTCATAGTTTTAAACATAAGGCGTCCACCAGTAGTTTATGTTAACAGTCACTTTCACAGTTTTAAACATAAGGTGTCCATCAGTAGTTTATGTTAACAGCCACTCACAGTTTTAAGCATAAGGTTTCCACCAGTAGTTTATGTTAACAGCCACTTTCATAGTTTTAAACATAAGGCGTCCACCAGTAGTTATGTTAACAGCCACTTTCATAGTTTTAAACATAAGGTGTACATCAGTAGTTTATGTTAACAGCCACTCTCATAGTTTTAAACATAAGGCGTCCACCAGTAGTGTATGTTAACAGTCACTTTCACAGTTTTAAACATAAGGTGTCCATCAGTAATTTATGTTAACAGCCACTCTCACAGTTTTAAGCATAAGGTTTCCATCAGTAGTTTATGTTAACAGCCACTCATAGTTTTAAGGATAAGGTGTCCATCAGTAGTTTATGTTAACAGCCACCCTCACAGTTTTAAACATAAGGTGTCCATCAGTAGTTAATGTTAACAGCCACTCTCACAGTTTTAAACATTAGGTGTCCATCAGTAATTTATGTTAACAGCCACTCTCACAGTTTTAAGCATAAGGTTTCCATCAGTAGTTTATGTTAACAGCCACTTTCATAGTTTTAAGCATAAGGCGTCCATCAGTAGTTTATGTTAACAGCCACTCCCATAGTTTTAAACATAAGGTGTCCATCAGTAGTTTATGTTAACAGCCACTCTCACAGTTTTAAGCATAAGGTGTCCACCAGTAGTTTATGTTAACAGCCACTCTCACAGTTTTAAACATAAGGCGTCCATCAGTAGTTTATGTTAACAGCCACTTTCATAGTTTTAAATATAAGGTGTCCATCAGTAGTTTATGTTAACAGCCACTCTCATAGTTTTAAACATAAGGTTTCCATCGGTAGTTTATGTTAACAGCCAATTTCATAGTTTTAAACATAAGGAGTCCATCAGTAGTTTATATTAACAGCCACTTTCATAGTTTTAAACATAAGGTTTCCATCAGTAGTTTATGTTGCAGTTCCTCTCACAGTTTTAAACATTAGGCGTCTATCAGTAGTTTATGTTAACAGCCACTTTCATAGTTTTAAGCATAAGGTGTCCATCAGTAGTTTATGTTAACAGTCTCTCTCACAGTTTTAAACATAAGGTGTACATCAGTAGTTTATGTTAACAGCCACTTTCATAGTTTTAAACATAAGGTTTCCATCAGTAGTTTATGTTAACAGCCAATTTCATAGTTTTAAACATAAGGAGTCCATCAGGAGTTTATGTTAACAGCCACTTTCATAGTTTTAAACATAAGGCGTCCATCAGTAGTTTATGTTAACAGTTCCTCTCACAGTTTTAAACATAAGGTTTCCATCAGTAGTTTATGTTAACAGCCACTTTCATAGTTTTAAACATAAGGAGTCCATCAGTAGTTTATGTTAACAGCCAATTTCATAGTTTTAAACATAAGGCGTCCATCAGTAGTTTATGTTGCAGTTCCTCTCACAGTTTTAAACATAAGGCGTCTATCAGTAGTTTATGTTAACAGTCTCTCTCACAGTTTTAGACATAAGGTGTCCACCAGTAGTTTATGTTAACAGCCCCTTTCACAGTTTTAAACATAAGGTGTCCATCAGTAGTTTATGTTAACAGCCACTCTCACAGTTTTAAACATAAGGTGTCCATCAGCAGTTTATGTTAACAGTCTCTCTCACAGTTTTAGGCATAAGGCATCCATCAGTAGTTTATGTTAACAGCCACTCTCATAGTTTTAAACATAAGGTGTCCATCAGTAGTTTATGTTAACAGCCACTCTCATAGTTTTAAGCATAAGGCGTCCATCAGTAGTTTATGTTAATAGTCTCTCTCACAGTTTTAAACATAAGGTGTCCATCAGTAGTTTATGTTAACAGCCACTTTCACAGTTTTAAGCATAAGGTGTCCATCAGTAGTTTATGTTAACAGCCACTTTCACAGTTTTAAACATAAGGAGTCCATCAGTAGTTTATGTTAACAGCCACTTTCATAGTTTTAAACATAAGGTGTCCATCAGTAATTTATGTTAACAGCCACTTTCATAGTTTTAAACATAAGGCGTCCATCAGTAGTTTATGTTAACAGTTCCTCTCACAGTTATAAGCATAAGGTTTCCATCAGTAGTTTATGTTAACAGCCACATTCATAGTTTTAAACATAAGGCGTCCATCAGTAGTTTATGTTAACAGCCACTCTCACAGTTTTAAGCATAAGGTGTCCATCAGTAGTTTATGTTAACAGTCTCTCTCACAGTTTTAAACATAAGGTGTACATCAGTAGTTTATGTTAACAGCCACTTTCATAGTTTTAAACATAAGGCGTCCATCAGTAGTTTATGTTAACAGTTCCTCTCACAGTTTTAAACATAAGGTTTCCATCAGTAGTTTATGTTAACAGCCACTTTCATAGTTTTAAACATAAGGAGTCCATCAGTAGTTTATGTTAACAGCCAATTTCATAGTTTTAAACATAAGGCGTCCATCAGTAGTTTATGTTGCAGTTCCTCTCACAGTTTTAAACATAAGGCGTCTATCAGTAGTTTATGTTAACAGTCTCTCTCACAGTTTTAAACATAAGATGTCCACCAGTAGTTTATGTTAACAGCCCCTTTCACAGTTTTAAGCATAAGGTGTCCATCAGTAGTTTATGTTAACAGCCACTTTCACAGTTTTAAACATAAGGCGTCCATCAGTAGTTTATGTTAACAGCCACTTTCATAGTTTTAAACATAAGGTGTCCATCAGTAGTTTATGTTAACAGCCACTCTCATAGTTTTAAACATAAGGCATCCACCAGTAGTTTATGTAAACAGCCACTTTCATAGTTTTAAACATAAGGCGTCCACCAGTAGTTTATGTTAACAGCCACTTTCATAGTTTTAAACATAAGGCGTCCACCAGTAGTTTATGTTAACAGCCACTCTCATAGTTTTAAACATAAGGCGTCCACCAGTAGTTTATGTTAACAGCCACTTTCATAGTTTTAAACATAAGGTGTACATCAGTAGTTTATGTTAACAGCCACTCTCATAGTTTTAAACATAAGGCGTCCACCAGTAGTTTATGTTAACAGTCACTTTCACAGTTTTAAACATAAGGTGTCCATCAGTAGTTTATGTTAACAGCCACTCACAGTTTTAAGCATAAGGTTTCCACCAGTAGTTTATGTTAACAGCCACTCTCACAGTTTTAAACATAAGGTGTCCATCAGTAGTTTATGTTAATAGTCTCTCTCACAGTTTTAAACATAAGGTGTCCATCAGTAGTTTATGTTAACAGCCACTTTCACAGTTTTAAACATAAGGTGTCCATCAGTAGTTTATGTTAACAGCCACTTTCACAGTTTTAAACATAAGGCGTCCATCAGTAGTTTATGTTAACAGCCACTTTCATAGTTTTAAACATAAGGTGTCGATCAGTAGTTTATGTTAACAGCCACTTTCATAGTTTTAAACATAAGGTGTCCATCAGTAGTTTATGTTAACAGCCACTTTCATAGTTTTAAGCATAAGGTGTACATCAGTAGTTTATGTTAACAGCCACTTTCACAGTTTTAAACATAAGGTGTCCATCAGTAGTTTATGTTAACAGCCACTTTCATTGTTTTAAGCATAAGGTGTCCATCAGTAGTTTATGTTAACAGCCACTTTCACAGTTTTAAACATAAGGTGTACATCAGTAGTTTATGTTAACAGCCACTCTCACAGTTTTAAACATAAGGTGTCCATCAGTAGTTTATGTTAACAGCCACTTACACGGTTTTAAACATAAGGTGTCCATCAGTAGTTTATGTTAACAGTCTCTCTCACAGTTTTAAACATAAGGTGTACATCAGTAGTTTATGTTAACAGCCCCTTTCACAGTTTTAAGCATAAGGTGTCCATCAGTAGTTTATGTTAACAGCCACTCTCACTGTTTTAAACATAAGGTTTCCATCAGTAGTTTATGTTAACAGCCCCTTTCACAGTTTTAAACATAAGGTGTCCATCAGTAGTTTATGTTAACAGCCACTTTCATAGTTTTAAGCATAAGGTGTCCATCAGTAGTTTATGTTAACAGCCACTTTCATAGTTTTAAACATAAGGTTTCCATCAGTAGTTTATGTTAACAGCCACTTTCATAGTTTTAAACATAAGGCGTCCACCAGTAGTTTATGTTAACAGCCACTCTCATAGTTTTAAGCATAAGGCGTCCACCAGTAGTTTATGTTAACAGCCACTTTCATAGTTTTAAACATAAGGTGTACATCAGTAGTTTATGTTAACAGCCACTCTCATAGTTTTAAACATAAGGCGTCCACCAGTAGTTTATGTTAACAGTCACTTTCACAGTTTTAAACATAAGGTGTCCATCAGTAGTTTATGTTAACAGCCACTCACAGTTTTAAGCATAAGGTTTCCACCAGTAGTTTATGTTAACAGCCACTTTCATAGTTTTAAACATAAGGCGTCCACCAGTAGTTATGTTAACAGCCACTTTCATAGTTTTAAACATAAGGTGTACATCAGTAGTTTATGTTAACAGCCACTCTCATAGTTTTAAACATAAGGCGTCCACCAGTAGTGTATGTTAACAGTCACTTTCACAGTTTTAAACATAAGGTGTCCATCAGTAATTTATGTTAACAGCCACTCTCACAGTTTTAAGCATAAGGTTTCCATCAGTAGTTTATGTTAACAGCCACTCATAGTTTTAAGGATAAGGTGTCCATCAGTAGTTTATGTTAACAGCCACCCTCACAGTTTTAAACATAAGGTGTCCATCAGTAGTTAATGTTAACAGCCACTCTCACAGTTTTAAACATTAGGTGTCCATCAGTAATTTATGTTAACAGCCACTCTCACAGTTTTAAGCATAAGGTTTCCATCAGTAGTTTATGTTAACAGCCACTTTCATAGTTTTAAGCATAAGGCGTCCATCAGTAGTTTATGTTAACAGCCACTCCCATAGTTTTAAACATAAGGTGTCCATCAGTAGTTTATGTTAACAGCCACTCTCACAGTTTTAAGCATAAGGTGTCCACCAGTAGTTTATGTTAACAGCCACTCTCACAGTTTTAAACATAAGGCGTCCATCAGTAGTTTATGTTAACAGCCACTTTCATAGTTTTAAATATAAGGTGTCCATCAGTAGTTTATGTTAACAGCCACTCTCATAGTTTTAAACATAAGGTTTCCATCGGTAGTTTATGTTAACAGCCAATTTCATAGTTTTAAACATAAGGAGTCCATCAGTAGTTTATATTAACAGCCACTTTCATAGTTTTAAACATAAGGTTTCCATCAGTAGTTTATGTTGCAGTTCCTCTCACAGTTTTAAACATTAGGCGTCTATCAGTAGTTTATGTTAACAGCCACTTTCATAGTTTTAAGCATAAGGTGTCCATCAGTAGTTTATGTTAACAGTCTCTCTCACAGTTTTAAACATAAGGTGTACATCAGTAGTTTATGTTAACAGCCACTTTCATAGTTTTAAACATAAGGTTTCCATCAGTAGTTTATGTTAACAGCCAATTTCATAGTTTTAAACATAAGGAGTCCATCAGGAGTTTATGTTAACAGCCACTTTCATAGTTTTAAACATAAGGCGTCCATCAGTAGTTTATGTTAACAGTTCCTCTCACAGTTTTAAACATAAGGTTTCCATCAGTAGTTTATGTTAACAGCCACTTTCATAGTTTTAAACATAAGGAGTCCATCAGTAGTTTATGTTAACAGCCAATTTCATAGTTTTAAACATAAGGCGTCCATCAGTAGTTTATGTTGCAGTTCCTCTCACAGTTTTAAACATAAGGCGTCTATCAGTAGTTTATGTTAACAGTCTCTCTCACAGTTTTAGACATAAGGTGTCCACCAGTAGTTTATGTTAACAGCCCCTTTCACAGTTTTAAACATAAGGTGTCCATCAGTAGTTTATGTTAACAGCCACTCTCACAGTTTTAAACATAAGGTGTCCATCAGCAGTTTATGTTAACAGTCTCTCTCACAGTTTTAGGCATAAGGCATCCATCAGTAGTTTATGTTAACAGCCACTCTCATAGTTTTAAACATAAGGTGTCCATCAGTAGTTTATGTTAACAGCCACTCTCATAGTTTTAAGCATAAGGCGTCCATCAGTAGTTTATGTTAATAGTCTCTCTCACAGTTTTAAACATAAGGTGTCCATCAGTAGTTTATGTTAACAGCCACTTTCACAGTTTTAAGCATAAGGTGTCCATCAGTAGTTTATGTTAACAGCCACTTTCACAGTTTTAAACATAAGGAGTCCATCAGTAGTTTATGTTAACAGCCACTTTCATAGTTTTAAACATAAGGTGTCCATCAGTAATTTATGTTAACAGCCACTTTCATAGTTTTAAACATAAGGCGTCCATCAGTAGTTTATGTTAACAGTTCCTCTCACAGTTATAAGCATAAGGTTTCCATCAGTAGTTTATGTTAACAGCCACATTCATAGTTTTAAACATAAGGCGTCCATCAGTAGTTTATGTTAACAGCCACTCTCACAGTTTTAAGCATAAGGTGTCCATCAGTAGTTTATGTTAACAGTCTCTCTCACAGTTTTAAACATAAGGTGTACATCAGTAGTTTATGTTAACAGCCACTTTCATAGTTTTAAACATAAGGCGTCCATCAGTAGTTTATGTTAACAGTTCCTCTCACAGTTTTAAACATAAGGTTTCCATCAGTAGTTTATGTTAACAGCCACTTTCATAGTTTTAAACATAAGGAGTCCATCAGTAGTTTATGTTAACAGCCAATTTCATAGTTTTAAACATAAGGCGTCCATCAGTAGTTTATGTTGCAGTTCCTCTCACAGTTTTAAACATAAGGCGTCTATCAGTAGTTTATGTTAACAGTCTCTCTCACAGTTTTAAACATAAGATGTCCACCAGTAGTTTATGTTAACAGCCCCTTTCACAGTTTTAAGCATAAGGTGTCCATCAGTAGTTTATGTTAACAGCCACTCTCACAGTTTTAAACATAAGGCGTCCATCAGCAGTTTATGTTAACAGTCTCTCTCACAGTTTTAAGCATAAGGCATCCATCAGTAGTTTATGTTAACAGCCACTCTCATAGTTTTAAACATAAGGCGTCCATCAGTAGTTTATGTTAATAGTCTCTCTCACAGTTTTAATCATAAGGTGTCCATCAGTAGTTTATGTTAACAGCCACTTTCACAGTTTTAAGCATAAGGTGTCCATCAGTAGTTTATGTTAACAGCCACTTTCACAGTTTTAAACATAAGGCGTCCACCAGTAGTTTATGTTAACAGCCACTTTCATAGTTTTAAACATAAGGTGTACATCAGTAGTTTATGTTAACAGCCACTCTCATAGTTTTAAACATAAGGCCTCCACCAGTAGTTTGTGTTAACAGTCACTTTCACAGTTTTAAACATAAGGTGTCCATCAGTAGTTTATGTTAACAGCCACTCTCATAGTTTTAAGCATAAGGCGTCCATCAGTAGTTTATGTTAATAGTCTCTCTCACAGTTTTAAACATCAGGTGTCCATCAGTAGTTTATGTTAACAGCCACTTTCACAGTTTTAAGCATACGGTGTCCATCAGTAGTTTATGTTAACAGCCACTTTCACAGTTTTAAACATAAGGCGTCCATCAGTAGTTTATGTTAACAGCCACTTTCATAGTTTTAAACATAAGGTGTCCATCAGTAGTTTATGTTAACAGCCACTCTCATAGTTTTAAACATAAGGCATCCACCAGTAGTTTATGTAAACAGCCACTTTCATAGTTTTAAACATAAGGCGTCCACCAGTAGTTTATGTTAACAGCCACTTTCATAGTTTTAAACATAAGGCGTCCACCAGTAGTTTATGTTAACAGCCACTCTCATAGTTTTAAACATAAGACGTCCACCAGTAGTTTATGTTAACAGCCACTTTCATAGTTTTAAACATAAGGTGTACATCAGTAGTTTATGTTAACAGCCACTCTCATAGTTTTAAACATAAGGCGTCCACCAGTAGTTTATGTTAACAGTCACTTTCACAGTTTTAAACATAAGGTGTCCATCAGTAGTTTATGTTAACAGCCACTTTCATAGTTTTAAACATAAGACGTCCATGACTAATTTATGTTAACAGTCTCTCTCACAGTTTTAAACATAAGGTGTACATCAGTAGTTTATGTTAACAGCCACTCTCACAGTTTTAAACATAAGGTATCCATCAGTAGTTTATGTTAACAGCCACTCTCACAGTTTTAAACATAAGGTGTCCATCAGTAGTTTATGTTAACAGCCCTTCTCACAGTTTTAAACATAAGGTGTCCATCAGTAGTTTATGTTAACAGCCACTTTCACAGTTTTAAGCATAAGGTGTCCATCAGTAGTTTATGTTAACAGCCACTTTCACAGTTTTAAACATAAGGTGTCCATCAGTAGTTTATGTTAACAGTCTCTCTCACAGTTTTAAACATAAGGTGTACATCAGTAGTTTATGTTAACAGCCCCTTTCACAGTTTTAAACATAAGGTATCCATCAGTAGTTTATGTTAACAGCCACTCTCACAGTTTTAAACATAAGGTTTCCATCAGTAGTTTATGTTAGCAGCCCCTTTCACAGTTTTAAACATAAGGTGTCCATCAGTAGTTTATGTTAACAGCCACTTTCATAGTTTTAAACATAAGGCATCCATCAGTAGTTTATGTTAACAGCCACTTTCATAGTTTTAAACATAAGGTTTCCATCAGTAGTTTATGTTAACAGCCACTTTCATAGTTTTAAACATAAGGTGTCCATCAGTAGTTTATGTTAACAGCCACTCCCATAGGTTTAAACATAAGGTGTCCATCAGTAGTTTATGTTAACAGCCACTCTCACAGTTTTAAACATAAGGTGTCCATCAGTAGTTTATGTTAACAGCCACTTTCACAGTTTTAAACATAAGGTGTCCATCAGTAGTTTATGTTAACAGCCACTTTCATAGTTTTAAACATAAGGCGTCCATCAGTAGTTTATGTTAACAGCCAATTTCATAGTTTTAAACATAAGGTGTCCATCAGTAGTTTATATTAACAGCCACTTTCATAGTTTTAAACATAAGGCGTCCATCAGTAGTTTATGTTAACAGCCACTCTCACAGTTTTAAACATAAGGTGTCCATCAGTAGTTTATGTTAACAGTCTCTCTCACAGTTTTAAGCATAAGGTGTACATCAGTAGTTTATGTTAGCAGCCACTTTCATAGTTTTAAACATAAGGTTTCCATTAGTAGTTTATGGTAACAGCCAATTTCATAGTTTTAAGCATAGGCGTCCATCAGTAGTGTATGTTAACAGCCACTCACATAGTTTTAAACATAAGGTTTCCATCAGTAGTTTATGGTAACAGCCAATTTCATAGTTTTAAACATAGGCGTCCATCAGTAGTGTATGCTAACAGCCACTCTCATAGTTTTAAGCATAAGGTTTCCATCAGTAGTTTATGTTAACAGCCAATTTCATAGTTTTAAGCATAATGTGCCCATCAGTAGTTTATGTTAACAGCCAATTTCATAGTTTTAAACATAAGGAGTCCATCAGTAGTTTATGTTAACAGCCACTTTCATAGTTTTAAACATAAGGCGTCCATCAGTAGTTTATGTTAACAGTTCCTCTCACAATTTTAAACATAAGGTGTACATCAGTAGTTTATGTTAACAGCCCCTTTCACAGTTTTAAACATAAGGTGTCCATCAGTAGTTTATGTTAACAGCCACTCTCACAGTTTTAAACATAAGGTTTCCATCAGTAGTTTATGTTAACAGCCACTCTCACAGTTTTAAACATAAGGTGTCCATCAGTAGTTTATGTTAACAGCCACTCTCACAGTTTTAAACATAAGGCATCCATCAGTAGTTTATGTTAATAGTCTCTCTCACAGTTTTAAACATAAGGTGTCCATCAGTAGTTTATGTTAACAGCCACTTTCACAGTTTTAAACATAAGGTGTCCATCAGTAGTTTATGTTAACAGCCACTTTCACAGTTTTAAACATAAGGCGTCCATCAGTAGTTTATGTTAACAGCCACTTTCATAGTTTTAAGCATAAGGTGTCGATCAGTAGTTTATGTTAACAGCCACTTTCATAGTTTTAAACATAAGGCGTCCATCAGTAGTTTATGTTAACAGTTCCTCTCACAGTTTTAAACATAAGGTTTCCATCAGTAGTTTATGTTAACAGCCACTTTCATAGTTTTAAACATAAGGAGTCCATCAGTAGTTTATGTTAACAGCCAATTTCATAGTTTTAAACATAAGGCGTCCATCAGTAGTTTATGTTGCAGTTCCTCTCACAGTTTTAAACATAAGGCGTCTATCAGTAGTTTATGTTAACAGTCTCTCTCACAGTTTTAAACATAAGATGTCCACCAGTAGTTTATGTTAACAGCCCCTTTCACAGTTTTAAGCATAAGGTGTCCATCAGTAGTTTATGTTAACAGCCACTCTCACAGTTTTAAACATAAGGCGTCCATCAGCAGTTTATGTTAACAGTCTCTCTCACAGTTTTAAGCATAAGGCATCCATCAGTAGTTTATGTTAACAGCCACTCTCATAGTTTTAAACATAAGGCGTCCATCAGTAGTTTATGTTAATAGTCTCTCTCACAGTTTTAATCATAAGGTGTCCATCAGTAGTTTATGTTAACAGCCACTTTCACAGTTTTAAGCATAAGGTGTCCATCAGTAGTTTATGTTAACAGCCACTTTCACAGTTTTAAACATAAGGCGTCCACCAGTAGTTTATGTTAACAGCCACTTTCATAGTTTTAAACATAAGGTGTACATCAGTAGTTTATGTTAACAGCCACTCTCATAGTTTTAAACATAAGGCCTCCACCAGTAGTTTGTGTTAACAGTCACTTTCACAGTTTTAAACATAAGGTGTCCATCAGTAGTTTATGTTAACAGCCACTCTCATAGTTTTAAGCATAAGGCGTCCATCAGTAGTTTATGTTAATAGTCTCTCTCACAGTTTTAAACATCAGGTGTCCATCAGTAGTTTATGTTAACAGCCACTTTCACAGTTTTAAGCATACGGTGTCCATCAGTAGTTTATGTTAACAGCCACTTTCACAGTTTTAAGCAAAAGGCGTCCATCAGTAGTTTATGTTAACAGCCACTTTCATAGTTTTAAACATAAGGTGTCCATCAGTAGTTTATGTTAACAGCCACTCTCATAGTTTTAAACATAAGGCATCCACCAGTAGTTTATGTAAACAGCCACTTTCATAGTTTTAAACATAAGGCGTCCACCAGTAGTTTATGTTAACAGCCACTTTCATAGTTTTAAACATAAGGCGTCCACCAGTAGTTTATGTTAACAGCCACTCTCATAGTTTTAAACATAAGGCGTCCACCAGTAGTTTATGTTAACAGCCACTTTCATAGTTTTAAACATAAGGTGTACATCAGTAGTTTATGTTAACAGCCACTCTCATAGTTTTAAACATAAGGCGTCCACCAGTAGTTTATGTTAACAGTCACTTTCACAGTTTTAAACATAAGGTGTCCATCAGTAGTTTATGTTAACAGCCACTTTCATAGTTTTAAACATAAGACGTCCATGACTAATTTATGTTAACAGTCTCTCTCACAGTTTTAAACATAAGGTGTACATCAGTAGTTTATGTTAACAGCCACTCTCACAGTTTTAAACATAAGGTATCCATCAGTAGTTTATGTTAACAGCCACTCTCACAGTTTTAAACATAAGGTGTCCATCAGTAGTTTATGTTAACAGCCCTTCTCACAGTTTTAAACATAAGGTGTCCATCAGTAGTTTATGTTAACAGCCACTTTCACAGTTTTAAGCATAAGGTGTCCATCAGTAGTTTATGTTAACAGCCACTTTCACAGTTTTAAACATAAGGTGTCCATCAGTAGTTTATGTTAACAGTCTCTCTCACAGTTTTAAACATAAGGTGTACATCAGTAGTTTATGTTAACAGCCCCTTTCACAGTTTTAAACATAAGGTATCCATCAGTAGTTTATGTTAACAGCCACTCTCACAGTTTTAAGCATAAGGTTTCCATCAGTAGTTTATGTTAGCAACCCCTTTCACAGTTTTAAACATAAGGTGTCCATCAGTAGTTTATGTTAACAGCCACTTTCATAGTTTTAAACATAAGGCATCCATCAGTAGTTTATGTTAACAGCCACTTTCATAGTTTTAAACATAAGGTTTCCATCAGTAGTTTATGTTAACAGCCACTTTCATAGTTTTAAACATAAGGTGTCCATCAGTAGTTTATGTTAACAGCCACTCCCATAGGTTTAAACATAAGGTGTCCATCAGTAGTTTATGTTAACAGCCACTCTCACAGTTTTAAACATAAGGTGTCCATCAGTAGTTTATGTTAACAGCCACTTTCACAGTTTTAAACATAAGGTGTCCATCAGTAGTTTATGTTAACAGCCACTTTCATAGTTTTAAACATAAGGCGTCCATCAGTAGTTTATGTTAACAGCCAATTTCATAGTTTTAAACATAAGGTGTCCATCAGTAGTTTATATTAACAGCCACTTTCATAGTTTTAAACATAAGGCGTCCATCAGTAGTTTATGTTAACAGCCACTCTCACAGTTTTAAACATAAGGTGTCCATCAGTAGTTTATGTTAACAGTCTCTCTCACAGTTTTAAGCATAAGGTGTACATCAGTAGTTTATGTTAGCAGCCACTTTCATAGTTTTAAACATAAGGTTTCCATTAGTAGTTTATGGTAACAGCCAATTTCATAGTTTTAAGCATAGGCGTCCATCAGTAGTGTATGTTAACAGCCACTCACATAGTTTTAAACATAAGGTTTCCATCAGTAGTTTATGGTAACAGCCAATTTCATAGTTTTAAACATAGGCGTCCATCAGTAGTGTATGCTAACAGCCACTCTCATAGTTTTAAGCATAAGGTTTCCATCAGTAGTTTATGTTAACAGCCAATTTCATAGTTTTAAGCATAATGTGCCCATCAGTAGTTTATGTTAACAGCCAATTTCATAGTTTTAAACATAAGGAGTCCATCAGTAGTTTATGTTAACAGCCACTTTCATAGTTTTAAACATAAGGCGTCCATCAGTAGTTTATGTTAACAGTTCCTCTCACAATTTTAAACATAAGGTTTCCATCAGTAGTTTATGTTAACAGCCACTTTCATAGTTTTAAACACAAGGAGTCCATCAGTAGTTTATGTTAACAGCCACTTTCATAGTTTTAAGCATAAGGCGTCCATCAGTAGTTTATGTTGCAGTTCCTCTCACAGTTTTAAGCATAAGGCGTCTATCAGTAGTTTATGTTAACAGTCTCTCTCACAGTTTTAAACATAAGGTGTACATCAGTAGTTTATGTTAACAGCCCCTTTCACAGTTTTAAACATAAGGTGTCCATCAGTAGTTTATGTTAACAGCCACTCTCACAGTTTTAAACATAAGGTTTCCATCAGTAGTTTATGTTAACAGCCACTCTCACAGTTTTAAACATAAGGTGTCCATCAGTAGTTTATGTTAACAGCCACTCTCACAGTTTTAAACATAAGGCATCCATCAGTAGTTTATGTTAATAGTCTCTCTCACAGTTTTAAACATAAGGTGTCCATCAGTAGTTTATGTTAACAGCCACTTTCACAGTTTTAAACATAAGGTGTCCATCAGTAGTTTATGTTAACAGCCACTTTCACAGTTTTAAACATAAGGCGTCCATCAGTAGTTTATGTTAACAGCCACTTTCATAGTTTTAAGCATAAGGTGTCGATCAGTAGTTTATGTTAACAGCCACTTTCATAGTTTTAAACATAAGGCGTCCATCAGTAGTTTATGTTAACAGTTCCTCTCACAGTTTTAAACATAATGCGTCTATCAGTAGTTTATGTTAACAGCCACTTTCATAGTTTTAAACATAAGGTTTCCATCAGTAGTTTATGTTAACAGCCACTCTCACAGTTTTAAGCATAAGGCATCCATCAGTAGTTTATGTTAACAGCCACTTTCACAGTTTTAAGCATAAGGTGTCCATCAGTAGTTTATGTTAACAGCCACTTTCACAGTTTTAAGCATAAGGTGTCCATCAGTAGTTTATGTTAACAGCCACTTTCACAGTTTTAAGCATAAGGTGTCCATCAGTAGTTTATGTTAACAGCCACTTTCACAGTTTTAAGCATAAGGTGTCCATCAGTAATTTATGTTAACAGCCACTTTCATAGTTTTAAGCATAAGGTTTCCATCAGTAGTTTATGTTAACAGCCAATTTCACAGTTTTAAGCATAAGGTGTCCACCAGTAGTTTATGTTAACAGCCACTTTCATAGTTTTAAACATAAGGTGTCCATCAGTAGTTTATGTTAACAGCCACTTTCACAGTTTTAAACATAAGGTGTACATCAGTAGTTTATGTTAACAGCCACTTTCATAGTTTTAAGCATAAGGTGTCCATCAGTAGTTTATGTTAACAGCCACCCTCACAGTTTTAAACATAAGGTGTCCATCAGTAGTTGTTAACAGCCACTCTCACAGTTTTAAACATTAGGTGTCCATCAGTAATTTATGTTAACAGCCACTCTCACAGTTTTAAGCATAAGGTTTCCATCAGTAGTTTATGTTAACAGCCACTTTCATAGTTTTAAGCATAAGGCGTCCATCAGTAGTTTATGTTAACAGCCACTCCCATAGTTTTAAACATAAGGTGTCCATCAGTAGTTTATGTTAACAGCCACTCTCACAGTTTTAAGCATAAGGTGTCCACCAGTAGTTTATGTTAACAGCCACTTTCATAGTTTTAAACATAAGGTGTCCATCAGTAGTTTATGTTAACAGCCACTTTCACAGTTTTAAACATAAGGTGTACATCAGTAGTTTATGTTAGCAGCCAATTTCATAGTTTTAAACATAAGGCGTCCATCAGTAGTTTATGTTAACAGCCACTCGCATAGTTTTAAACATAAGGCGTCCATCAGTAGTTTATGTTAACAGCCACTCGCATAGTTTTAAACATAAGGTGTCCATCAGTAGTTTATGTTAACAGCTACTCTCACAGTTTTCTCATAAGGTTTCCATCAGCAGTTTATGTTAACAGCTCTTCTCACAGTTTCCTCATAAGGCGTCCATCAGTAGTTTATATTAACAGCCCTTCTCACAGTTTTCTCATAAGGCGTCCATCAGTAGTTTATGTTAACAGCCACTCTCACAGTTTTAAACATAAGGTGTCCATCAGTAGTTTATGTTAACAGCCCTTCTCACAGTTTTCTCATAAGGTGTCCAGTAGTTTATGTTAACAGCCACTCTCATAGTTTTAAACATAAGGCGTCCATCAGTAGTTTATGTTAACAGCCACTTTCATAGTTTTAAACATAAGGTGTACATCAGTAGTTTATGTTAACAGCCACTCTCATAGTTTTAAACATAAGGCATCCAACAGTAGTTTATGTTAACAGTCTCTCTCACAGTTTTAAACATAAGGTGTCCATCAGTAGTTTATGTTAACAGCCACTTTCATAGTTTTAAGCATAAGGTGTACATCAGTAGTTTATGTTAACAGCCACTTTCACAGTTTTAAACATAAGGTGTCCATCAGTAGTTTATGTTAACAGCCACTTTCATAGTTTTAAGCATAAGGTGTACATCAGTAGTTTATGTTAACAGCCACTTTCACAGTTTTAAACATAAGGTGTACATCAGTAGTTTATGTTAACAGCCACTTTCACAGTTTTAAACATAAGGTGTCCATCAGTAGTTTATGTTAACAGCCACTTACACGGTTTTAAACATAAGGTGTCCATCATTAGTTTATGTTAACAGTCTCTCTCACAGTTTTAAGCATAAGGTGTACATCAGTAGTTTATGTTAACAGCCCCTTTCACAGTTTTAAACATAAGGTGTCCATCAGTAGTTTATGTTAACAGCCACTCTCACAGTTTTAAACATAAGGTTTCCATCAGTAGTTTATGTTAACAGCCCCTTTCACAGTTTTAAACATAAGGTGTCCATCAGTAGTTTATGTTAACAGCCACTTTCATAGTTTTAAGCATAAGGTGTCCATCAGTAGTTTATGTTAACAGCCACTTTCATAGTTTTAAACATAAGGTGTACATCAGTAGTTTATGTTAACAGCCACTCACAGTTTTAAGCATAAGGTTTCCACCAGTAGTTTATGTTAACAGCCACTTTCATAGTTTTAAACATAAGGCGTCCACCAGTAGTTTATGTTAACAGCCAATTTCATAGTTTTAAACATAAGGCGTCCATCAGTAGTTTATGTTGCAGTTCCTCTCACAGTTTTAAACATAAGGCGTCTATCAGTAGTTTATGTTAACAGTCTCTCTCACAGTTTTAAACATAAGGTGTCCACCAGTAGTTTATGTTAACAGCCCCTTTCACAGTTTTAAACATAAGGTGTCCATCAGTAGTTTATGTTAACAGCCACTCTCACAGTTTTAAACATAAGGCGTCCATCAGCAGTTTATGTTAATAGTCTCTCTCACAGTTTTAATCATAAGGTGTCCATCAGTAGTTTATGTTAACAGCCACTTTCACAGTTTTAAGCATAAGGTGTCCATCAGTAGTTTATGTTAACAGCCACTTTCACAGTTTTAAACATAAGGCGTCCACCAGTAGTTTATGTTAACAGCCACTTTCATAGTTTTAAACATAAGGTGTACATCAGTAGTTTATGTTAACAGCCACTCTCATAGTTTTAAACATAAGGCCTCCACCAGTAGTTTGTGTTAACAGTCACTTTCACAGTTTTAAACATAAGGTGTCCATCAGTAGTTTATGTTAACAGCCACTCTCATAGTTTTAAGCATAAGGCGTCCATCAGTAGTTTATGTTAATAGTCTCTCTCACAGTTTTAAACATCAGGTGTCCATCAGTAGTTTATGTTAACAGCCACTTTCACAGTTTTAAGCATACGGTGTCCATCAGTAGTTTATGTTAACAGCCACTTTCACAGTTTTAAACATAAGGCGTCCATCAGTAGTTTATGTTAACAGCCACTTTCATAGTTTTAAACATAAGGTGTCCATCAGTAGTTTATGTTAACAGCCACTCTCATAGTTTTAAACATAAGGCATCCACCAGTAGTTTATGTAAACAGCCACTTTCATAGTTTTAAACATAAGGCGTCCACCAGTAGTTTATGTTAACAGCCACTTTCATAGTTTTAAACATAAGGCGTCCACCAGTAGTTTATGTTAACAGCCACTCTCATAGTTTTAAACATAAGGCGTCCACCAGTAGTTTATGTTAACAGCCACTTTCATAGTTTTAAACATAAGGTGTACATCAGTAGTTTATGTTAACAGCCACTCTCATAGTTTTAAACATAAGGCGTCCACCAGTAGTTTATGTTAACAGTCACTTTCACAGTTTTAAACATAAGGTGTCCATCAGTAGTTTATGTTAACAGCCACTTTCATAGTTTTAAACATAAGACGTCCATGACTAATTTATGTTAACAGTCTCTCTCACAGTTTTAAACATAAGGTGTACATCAGTAGTTTATGTTAACAGCCACTCTCACAGTTTTAAACATAAGGTATCCATCAGTAGTTTATGTTAACAGCCACTCTCACAGTTTTAAACATAAGGTGTCCATCAGTAGTTTATGTTAACAGCCCTTCTCACAGTTTTAAACATAAGGTGTCCATCAGTAGTTTATGTTAACAGCCACTTTCACAGTTTTAAGCATAAGGTGTCCATCAGTAGTTTATGTTAACAGCCACTTTCACAGTTTTAAACATAAGGTGTCCATCAGTAGTTTATGTTAACAGTCTCTCTCACAGTTTTAAACATAAGGTGTACATCAGTAGTTTATGTTAACAGCCCCTTTCACAGTTTTAAACATAAGGTATCCATCAGTAGTTTATGTTAACAGCCACTCTCACAGTTTTAAACATAAGGTTTCCATCAGTAGTTTATGTTAGCAGCCCCTTTCACAGTTTTAAACATAAGGTGTCCATCAGTAGTTTATGTTAACAGCCACTTTCATAGTTTTAAACATAAGGCATCCATCAGTAGTTTATGTTAACAGCCACTTTCATAGTTTTAAACATAAGGTTTCCATCAGTAGTTTATGTTAACAGCCACTTTCATAGTTTTAAACATAAGGTGTCCATCAGTAGTTTATGTTAACAGCCACTCCCATAGGTTTAAACATAAGGTGTCCATCAGTAGTTTATGTTAACAGCCACTCTCACAGTTTTAAACATAAGGTGTCCATCAGTAGTTTATGTTAACAGCCCTTCTCACAGTTTTAAACATAAGGTGTCCATCAGTAGTTTATATTAACAGCCACTTTCATAGTTTTAAACATAAGGCGTCCATCAGTAGTTTATGTTAACAGTCTCTCTCACAGTTTTAAACATAAGGTGTCCATCAGTAGTTTATATTAACAGCCACTTTCACAGTTTTAAACATAAGGTGTCCATCAGTAGTTTATGTTAACAGCCACTTTCATAGTTTTAAACATAAGGCGTCCATCAGTAGTTTATGTTAACAGCCAATTTCATAGTTTTAAACATAAGGTGTCCATCAGTAGTTTATATTAACAGCCACTTTCATAGTTTTAAACATAAGGCGTCCATCAGTAGTTTATGTTAACAGCCACTCTCACAGTTTTAAACATAAGGTGTCCATCAGTAGTTTATGTTAACAGTCTCTCTCACAGTTTTAAGCATAAGGTGTACATCAGTAGTTTATGTTAGCAGCCACTTTCATAGTTTTAAACATAAGGTTTCCATTAGTAGTTTATGGTAACAGCCAATTTCATAGTTTTAAGCATAGGCGTCCATCAGTAGTGTATGTTAACAGCCACTCTCATAGTTTTAAACATAAGGTTTCCATCAGTAGTTTATGGTAACAGCCAATTTCATAGTTTTAAACATAGGCGTCCATCAGTAGTGTATGCTAACAGCCACTCTCATAGTTTTAAGCATAAGGTTTCCATCAGTAGTTTATGTTAACAGCCAATTTCATAGTTTTAAGCATAATGTGCCCATCAGTAGTTTATGTTAACAGCCAATTTCATAGTTTTAAACATAAGGAGTCCATCAGTAGTTTATGTTAACAGCCACTTTCATAGTTTTAAACATAAGGCGTCCATCAGTAGTTTATGTTAACAGTTCCTCTCACAATTTTAAACATAAGGTTTCCATCAGTAGTTTATGTTAACAGCCACTTTCATAGTTTTAAACACAAGGAGTCCATCAGTAGTTTATGTTAACAGCCACTTTCATAGTTTTAAGCATAAGGCGTCCATCAGTAGTTTATGTTGCAGTTCCTCTCACAGTTTTAAACATAAGGCGTCTATCAGTAGTTTATGTTAACAGTCTCTCTCACAGTTTTAAACATAAGGTGTACATCAGTAGTTTATGTTAACAGCCCCTTTCACAGTTTTAAACATAAGGTGTCCATCAGTAGTTTATGTTAACAGCCACTCTCACAGTTTTAAACATAAGGTTTCCATCAGTAGTTTATGTTAACAGCCACTCTCACAGTTTTAAACATAAGGTGTCCATCAGTAGTTTATGTTAACAGCCACTCTCACAGTTTTAAACATAAGGCATCCATCAGTAGTTTATGTTAATAGTCTCTCTCACAGTTTTAAACATAAGGTGTCCATCAGTAGTTTATGTTAACAGCCACTTTCACAGTTTTAAACATAAGGTGTCCATCAGTAGTTTATGTTAACAGCCACTTTCACAGTTTTAAACATAAGGCGTCCATCAGTAGTTTATGTTAACAGCCACTCTCACAGTTTTAAACATAAGGCGTCCATCAATAGTTTATGTTAACAGCCACTTTCATAGTTTTAAGCATAAGGTGTCCATCAGTAGTTTATGTTAACAGCCACTCTCATAGTTTTAAACATAAGGTTTCCATCGGTAGTTTATGTTAACAGCCAATTTCATAGTTTTAAACATAAGGAGTCCATCAGTAGTTTATATTAACAGCCACTTTCATAGTTTTAAACATAAGGTTTCCATCAGTAGTTTATGTTGCAGTTCCTCTCACAGTTTTAAACATTAGGCGTCTATCAGTAGTTTATGTTAACAGCCACTTTCATAGTTTTAAACATAAGGCGTCCATCAGTAGTTTATGTTAACAGTTCCTCTCACAGTTTTAAGCATAAGGTTTCCATCAGTAGTTTATGTTAACAGCCACTTTCATAGTTTTAAACATAAGGCGTCCATCAGTAGTTTATGTTAACAACCACTCTCACAGTTTTAAGCATAAGGTGTCCATCAGTAGTTTATGTTAACAGCCACTTTCATAGTTTTAAACATAAGGTTTCCATCAGTAGTTTATGTTAACAGCCAATTTCATAGTTTTAAACATAAGGAGTCCATCAGTAGTTTATGTTAACAGCCACTTTCATAGTTTTAAACATAAGGCGTCCATCAGTAGTTTATGTTAACAGCTCCTCTCACAGTTTTAAACATAAGGTTTCCATCAGTAGTTTATGTTAACAGCCACTTTCATAGTTTTAAACATAAGGAGTCCATCAGTAGTTTATGTTAACAGCCAATTTCATAGTTTTAAACATAAGGCGTCCATCAGTAGTTTATGTTGCAGTTCCTCTCACAGTTTTAAACATAAGGCGTCTATCAGTAGTTTATGTTAACAGTCTCTCTCACAGTTTTAAACATAAGGTGTCCACCAGTAGTTTATGTTAACAGCCCCTTTCACAGTTTTAAACATAAGGTGTCCATCAGTAGTTTATGTTAACAGCCACTCTCACAGTTTTAAACATAAGGCGTCCATCAGCAGTTTATGTTAATAGTCTCTCTCACAGTTTTAAACATAAGGTGTCCATCAGCAGTTTATGTTAACAGTCTCTCTCACAGTTTTAAGCATAAGGCATCCATCAGTAGTTTATGTTAACAGCCACTCTCATAGTTTTAAACATAAGGCGTCCATCAGTAGTTTATGTTAATAGTCTCTCCCACAGTTTTAATCATAAGGTGTCCATCAGTAGTTTATGTTAACAGCCACTTTCACAGTTTTAAGCATAAGGTGTCCATCAGTAGTTTATGTTAACAGCCACTTTCACAGTTTTAAACATAAGGCGTCCACCAGTAGTTTATGTTAACAGCCACTTTCATAGTTTTAAACATAAGGTGTACATCAGTAATTTATGTTAACAGCCACTTTCATAGTTTTAAACATAAGGCGTCCATCAGTAGTTTATGTTAACAGTTCCTCTCACAGTTTTAAGCATAAGGTTTCCATCAGTAGTTTATGTTAACAGCCACTTTCATAGTTTTAAACATAAGGCGTCCATCAGTAGTTTATGTTAACAGCCACTCTCACAGTTTTAAGCATAAGGTGTCCATCAGTAGTTTATGTTAACAGTCTCTCTCACAGTTTTAAACATAAGGTGTACATCAGTAGTTTATGTTAACAGCCACTTTCATAGTTTTAAACATAAGGTTTCCATCAGTAGTTTATGTTAACAGCCACTTTCATAGTTTTAAACATAAGGAGTCCATCAGTAGTTTATGTTAACAGCCAATTTCATAGTTTTAAACATAAGGCGTCCATCAGTAGTTTATGTTGCAGTTTCTCTCACAGTTTTAAACATAAGGCGTCTATCAGTAGTTTATGTTAACAGTCTCTCTCACAGTTTTAAACATAAGATGTCCACCAGTAGTTTATGTTAACAGCCCCTTTCACAGTTTTAAACATAAGGTGTCCATCAGTAGTTTATGTTAACAGCCACTCTCACAGTTTTAAACATAAGGCGTCCATCAGCAGTTTATGTTAATAGTCTCTCTCACAGTTTTAAATATAAGGTGTCCATCAGCAGTTTATGTTAACAG
This sequence comes from Bathymodiolus septemdierum, assembly GCA_963383655.1. NCBI lineage: Eukaryota > Metazoa > Mollusca > Bivalvia > Mytilida > Modiolidae > Bathymodiolus > Bathymodiolus septemdierum. The sequence goes on from OY726529.1 coordinate 14,031,705, forward strand.
TCTCTCTCACAATTTTAAGCATAAGGCATCCATCAGTAGTTTATGTTAACAGCCACTCTCATAGTTTTAAACATAAGGCGTCCATCAGTAGTTTATGTTAATAGTCTCTCTCACAGTTTTAATCATAAGGTGTCCATCAGTAGTTTATGTTAACAGCCACTTTCACAGTTTTAAGCATAAGGTGTCCATCAGTAGTTTATGTTAACAGCCACTCTCATAGTTTTAAACATAAGGCCTCCACCAGGAGTTTATGTTAACAGTCACTTTCACAGTTTTAAGCATAAGGTGTCCATCAGTAGTTTATGTTAACAGCCACTCTCATAGTTTTAAGCATAAGGCGTCCATCAGTAGTTTATGTTAATAGTCTCTCTCACAGTTTTAAACATAAGGTGTCCATCAGTAGTTTATGTTAACAGCCACTTTCACAGTTTTAAGCATAAGGTGTCCATCAGTAGTTTATGTTAACAGCCACTTTCACAGTTTTAAACATAAGGTGTCCATCAGTAGTTTATGTTAACAGCCACTCTCATAGTTTTAAACATAAGGCATCCACCAGTAGTTTATGTAAACAGCCACTTTCATAGTTTTAAACATAAGGCGTCCACCAGTAGTTTATGTTAACAGCCACTTTCATAGTTTTAAACATAAGGCGTCCACCAGTAGTTTATGTTAACAGCCACTCTCATAGTTTTAAACATAAGGCGTCCATCAGTAGTTTATGTTAACAGCCACTTTCATAGTTTTAAACATAAGGTGTACATCAGTAGTTTATGTTAACAGCCACTCTCATAGTTTTAAACATAAGGCGTCCACCAGTAATTTATGTTAACAGTCACTTTGACAGTTTTAAACATAAGGTGTCCATCAGTAGTTTATGTTAACAGCCACTCACAGTTTTAAGCATAAGGTTTCCACCAGTAGTTTATGTTAACAGCCACTTTCATAGTTTTAAACATAAGGCGTCCACCAGTAGTTTATGTTAACAGCCACTTTCATAGTTTTAAACATAAGGTGTACATCAGTAGTTTATGTTAACAGCCACTCTCATAGTTTTAAACATAAGGCGTCCACTAGTAGTTTATGTTAACAGTCACTTTCACAGTTTTAAACATAAGGTGTCCATCAGTAATTTATGTTAACAGCCACTCTCACAGTTTTAAGCATAAGGTTTCCATCAGTAGTTTATGTTAACAGCCACTCATAGTTTTAAGGATAAGGTGTCCATCAGTAGTTTATGTTAACAGCCACCCTCACAGTTTTAAACATAAGGTGTCCATCAGTAATTAATGTTAACAGCCACTCTCACAGTTTTAAACATTAGGTGTCCATCAGTAATTTATGTTAACAGCCACTCTCACAGTTTTAAGCATAAGGTTTCCATCAGTAGTTTATGTTAACAGCCACTTTCATAGTTTTAAGCATAAGGCGTCCATCAGTAGTTTATGTTAACAGCCACTCCCATAGTTTTAAACATAAGGTGTCCATCAGTAGTTTATGTTAACAGCCACTCTCACAGTTTTAAGCATAAGGTGTCCACCAGTAGTTTATGTTAACAGCCACTTTCATAGTTTTAAACATAAGGTTTCCATCAGTAGTTTATGTTAACAGCCACTCTCACAGTTTTAAGCATAAGGCGTCCATCAGTAGTTTATGTTAATAGTCTCTCTCACAGTTTTAAACATAAGGTGTCCATCAGTAGTTTATGTTAATAGTCTCTCTCACAGTTTAAAACATAAGGTGTCCATCAGTAGTTTATGTTAACAGCCACTCTCACAGTTTTAAACATAAGGCGTCCATCAATAGTTTATGTTAACAGCCACTTTCATAGTTTTAAACATAAGGTGTCCATCAGTAGTTTATGTTAACAGCCACTCTCATAGTTTTAAACATAAGGTTTCCATCGGTAGTTTATGTTAACAGCCAATTTCATAGTTTTAAACATAAGGAGTCCATCAGTAGTTTATATTAACAGCCACTTTCATAGTTTTAAACATAAGGTTTCCATCAGTAGTTTATGTTGCAGTTCCTCTCACAGTTTTAAACATTAGGCGTCTATCAGTAGTTTATGTTAACAGCCACTTTCATAGTTTTAAACATAAGGCGTCCATCAGTAGTTTATGTTAACAGTTCCTCTCACAGTTTTAAACATAAGGTTTCCATCAGTAGTTTATGTTAACAGCCACTTTCATAGTTTTAAACATAAGGCGTCCATCAGTAGTTTATGTTAACAACCACTCTCACAGTTTTAAGCATAAGGTGTCCATCAGTAGTTTATGTTAACAGTCTCTCTCACAGTTTTAAACATAAGGTGTACATCAGTAGTTTATGTTAACAGCCACTTTCATAGTTTTAAACATAAGGTTTCCATCAGTAGTTTATGTTAACAGCCAATTTCATAGTTTTAAACATAAGGAGTCCATCAGTAGTTTATGTTAACAGCCACTTTCATAGTTTTAAACATAAGGCGTCCATCAGTAGTTTATGTTAACAGTTCCTCTCACAGTTTTAAACATAAGGTTTCCATCAGTAGTTTATGTTAACAGCCACTTTCATAGTTTTAAACATAAGGAGTCCATCAGTAGTTTATGTTAACAGCCAATTTCATAGTTGTAAACATAAGGCGTCCATCAGTAGTTTATGTTGCAGTTCCTCTCACAGTTTTAAACATAAGGCGTCTATCAGTAGTTTATGTTAACAGTCTCTCTCACAGTTTTAAACATAAGGTGTCCACCAGTAGTTTATGTTAACAGCCCATTTCACAGTTTTAAACATAAGGTGTCCATCAGTAGTTTATGTTAACAGCCACTCTCACAGTTTTAAACATAAGGCGTCCATCAGCAGTTTATGTTAATAGTCTCTCTCACAGTTTTAAACATAAGGTGTCCATCAGCAGTTTATGTTAACAGTCTCTCTCACAGTTTTAAGCATAAGGCATCCATCAGTAGTTTATGTTAACAGCCACTCTCATAGTTTTAAACATAAGGCGTCCATCAGTAGTTTATGTTAATAGTCTCTCTCACAGTTTTAATCATAAGATGTCCATCAGTAGTTTATGTTAACAGCCACTTTCACAGTTTTAAGCATAAGGTGTCCATCAGTAGTTTATGTTAACAGCCACTTTCACAGTTTTAAACATAAGGCATCCACCAGTAGTTTATGTTAACAGCCACTTTCATAGTTTTAAACATAAGGTTTACATCAGTAGTTTATGTTAACAGCCACCCTCATAGTTTTAAACATAAGGCGTCCACCAGTAGTTTATGTTAACAGTCACTTTCACAGTTTTAAACATAAGGTGTCCATCAGTAGTTTATGTTAACAGCCACTCTCATAGTTTTAAGCATAAGGCGTCCATCAGTAGTTTATGTTAACAGCCACTTTCACAGTTTTAAGCATAAGGTGTCCATCAGTAGTTTATGTTAACAGCCACTTTCACAGTTTTAAACATAAGGCGTCCATCAGTAGTTTATGTTAACAGCCACTTTCATAGTTTTAAACATAAGGTGTCCATCAGTAGTTTATGTTAACAGCCACTCTCATAGTTTTAAACATAAGGCATCCACCAGTAGTTTATGTTAACAGCCACTTTCATAGTTTTAAACATAAGGCGTCCACCAGTAGTTTATGTTAACAGCCACTTTCATAGTTTTAAACATAAGGCGTCCACCAGTAGTTTATGTTAACAGCCACTCTCATAGTTTTAAACATAAGGCGTCCACCAGTAGTTTATGTTAACAGCCACTTTCATAGTTTTAAACATAAGGTGTACATCAGTAGTTTATGTTAACAGCCACTCTCATAGTTTTAAGCATAAGGCGTCCACCAGTAGTTTATGTTAACAGTCACTTTCACAGTTTTAAACATAAGGTGTCCATCAGTAGTTTATGTTAACAGCCACTCACAGTTTTAAGCATAAGGTTTCCACCAGTAGTTTATGTTAACAGCCACTTTCATAGTTTTAAACATAAGGCGTCCACCAGTAGTTTATGTTAACAGCCACTTTCATAGTTTTAAACATAAGGTGTACATCAGTAGTTTATGTTAACAGCCACTCTCATAGTTTTAAACATAAGGCGTCCACCAGTAGTTTATGTTAACAGTTACTTTCACAGTTTTAAACATAAGGTGTCCATCAGTAGTTTATGTTAAAAGCCACTCTCACAGTTTTAAGCATAAGGTTTCCATCAGTAGTTTATGTTAACAGCCACTCTCACAGTTTTAAACATAAAGCGTCCATCAGTAGTTTATGTTAAAAGCCACTCCTATAGTTTTAAACATAAGGCGTCCATCAGTAGTTTATGTTAACAGCCACTCTCACAGTTTTAAACATAAGACGTTCATCAGTAGTTTATGTTAACAGTCTCTCTCACCGTTTTAAACATAAGGCGTCCATCAGTAGTTTATGTTAACAGCCACTCATAGTTTTAAACATAAGGTGTCCATCAGTAGTTTATGTTAACAGCCACTCTCACAGTTTTAAACATAAGGTGTCCATCAGTAGTTTATGTTCGCAGCTACTCTCACAGGTTTAAGCATAAGGTGTCCATCACTAGTTTATGTTAACAACTCCTCTCACAGTTTTAGAAATAAGGTGTCCACCAGTAGTTTATGTTAACAGGCCTTTTCTTCATTTTAAGCATAAGGTGTCCTTTAGTAATTTATGTTAACAGCCACTCTCACAGCTTTAAACATAAGGTGTCCATCAGTAGTTTATGTTAACAGCCCCTCTCACAGTTTTAAACATAAGGTGTACATCAGTAGTTTATGTTAACAGTCTCTCTCACAGTTTTAAACATAAGGTGTCCATCAGTAGTTTATGTTAACATCCCCTTTCACAGCTTTAAACATAAAGTGTACATCAATAGTTGATGTTCACAGCCACTCTCACAGTTTTAAGCATAAGGTGTCCATCAGCAGTTTATGTTAGCGGCCCCTCTCACAGTTTTAAACATAAGGTGTCCATCAGTAGTTTATGTTAACAGCTGCTTTCAAAATACTGTCCACCAGTATTTTATGCAATACAATAAAAGGGTAATTTTTTGGTCTCAATTGTTTTTGTTGCTAGATATTTAAAGAACACGTTTTTGTTTGTAATCTATGATTTTGTATAACAATTAAACTTTTTATTGTTTCTTAAAAGATTCTATGAAGAAATAATATGTGTCAAATCTAGTAACAATTTCAATTTTGCAATCACTTGTGATCCGTTGTCTGTCTTTACTTTTTTATACCCCCCGCAACGAAGTTGAAGGGGGGTGTACTGGTTTCAACATGTCCGTCCGTCTGTCTGTCCGTCCGTCTGTAGACAAATCCTATGTCGTACGATAACTTGAGTTGTGTTTCTTAGAATCTTTAAAAATTTTATCAGCTGTTTACTGGTGAAGAGAGGAGGATCCCTTTCTTTTTTGACGATTTTCACTTTTGCCGTTCTAGAGTTATTGGACTTGATATGACGGAAAATAGGATTGTTAGCCTATGTCGTATGATAACTTGAGTAGTGTTTCTCAGAATGTTTTGAAATTTTATCGGCAGCTTACCGGTGAAGAGAGGAGGGTCCCTTTCATTTTGGATGATTTTCACTTTTGACGTTCCAGAGTTATTGGACTTGGTATGACGGAAAATAGGATTTTTATATGTCGTATGATAACTTGAGTAGTGTTTCTCAGAATGTTTTGAAATTTTATTAGCAGCTTACCGGTGAAGAGATGAGGATCCCTTTCATTTTGGATGATTTTCACTTTTGCCGTTCCAGAGTTATTGGACTTGATATGACGGAAAATAGGATTTTTACCCTATGTCGTATGATAACGTGAGTAGTGTTTCTCAGAATGTTTTGAAATTTTATCAGCAGCTTACCAGTGAAGAGAGGAGGGTCCCTTTCATTTTTGGTCGGAACAATCAGTAATGTTTTGGTATGGAAATAGGTTGGACAGATGTGGGGAGCGGGGGATATATCTTAGTGAGCTGTGCTCACAGTAATACTAGTTCAATTATCCATCACTACCGCATTTTAAGTCACAATGAGCTCAAATTTGTGACACATATATTCCAGATTTTCTGTTGGGTGAACGCCCATTTATTAATTTACGGATTGTACAAATTAGGTTTATTTTGAATTTTAAAAATCATACCGAATTCTTCTCCTCGGAAAATATTGATTCAAATTATACCAAATAGAAAAATCAGAAACAATTTGAGTTTTAACTTATTTGGATTTACATGTTTCAACTTTTTGTGTAAAATTTTGAAGTCTGAAAATGAAACCCAGGCGAGCGATTGCATGATTATTGGATACTGTGAACCACTGGTTTTAAATATCCATGGTTACTTATTATGGGTATATGTGTAATTGAATTATGGAAACTAATGCTTTTTTGGAGATTTTCTCCTCATAGGATTTTATCTCTAGTTTTTAACGCAGAGTTTCCTCAGTTTTGATATATGATATAGACTTTTATATTGTATTAATTTTGATTGTAAAGGTTAACTTGCTTTATATGTCACCTAATGTTCCCAATGCTGTACACAACATTTTATATAAAACATATATGTTTTCTATATTGCTTTATTATAATTTCAATTGAAATGCATTAACATGTATTTATTTGCTTAAGGGTTAAGGTTATTGTGTTTAATGCCACTTTCAACAATATTTCAGTTATATTGTGGCAGACAGTTTTATTAATGGAGGAAACCGGAGTACCCGGAGAAAACCACCGACCTGTTGCAAGTCTTTAGCAAACTTTATCACATAATGTTGTATCAAATACACCTCGCCATGAGTGGGATTCGAACTCACAACTTTAGTGATGATAAGCACTGATTGCACAGATAATAAATCCAACTACTATACAACACGACCATGACGGCTCCTTATTTGCGTAAGAAATGTTTGAAGATACCAAAAGGGATACTTAGAAACCGTAAATTGAAGGACAGACATTACAATGGCCAACAGAAAAACGACAAAAGGACAAACAATGATCCACAAAACATTACACAGAAAACTAAAGATTAAGAAAATGAAATCCACTAAAAACCGGAAGGATATATAGAATCTTAACACCGGGGAGAGTACAAGATAGGGAAATCTCCGACACCCGAGGGTAAGATTTCAATCGTTCTCTTTACGAGGCTTGCCGAGTTAGAGAACGATTATAATCTTACCCAAGGGTGTCGGAGATTTCCCTATCTTGTACTTTTTCCGGTGTTTGATTTTATTTCTCACTAAACACCTAATTGTTTTTGTTTACATTCCATCGAGCGTTTTCCCGCAATTTATTTTTCCGTTGCTGAAGTAAATATTCGATTTATCCATATGCAACCGTATCTCTGCAGTATTTCAAATGTATTTCATCATCAAGTACAATGTATTTAATAAATATATTATAAATGTTACTACAACAGAGATAAATACCTGTAAAAAAATATTTGAATTTGGTCAAAGGGAGGTAATTTCTTTCTTTACGTTAGTTACTAACAAGGGAGAGCACTCTATTATTTCCTCAAAGTAAACAAACATTGACTGGAAGAGAGCCTGAAAAAAAGAATCAACCACCGTGAAAGGTGTACGTTAGCTAGCAGAATATAATACATAAATGAATTAAAAAATACTTATGTACTAGAATCGTGGTTAATTGTTTATTTTAAAAAGGAAAAGCATGGAGAATTGGGAGGCAGTTGACATAAACTATACAGCATGCATTTGCCGGTAAAACGCACGTGATTTTTTTGTCTTGCACTAGTGCTAGATCAGAAATTCTTCCGTAAATGACCGTTTTCGGGTGAAGACGACCGAGGTAAGACGAGTCCACGTGCACTCGTTGTGACATCCAATCAGAACGCCTCTAACAAGAAAAAAAATCGTTTAAATATATAGAATCTACCCTAAGCCGGGAATGTCACATTATATACCCTGTCTGATAGCTGAATAACAGATATATTACGGATTTAACCATTGTTTTTTTTTTCAAATACAGACTCCAACCGTATTAAATATATTTGTGTCTTTTATTTTCATTTTTTCGTATTTCTAGATGTCCATTTCCGTACCTTTGACGTCATTCTTCAATGACGTCAAATATGTGTCACGTCATATTTCATGTATGGGGTGTCTCATGAAGGAAAATACTGTACTTTCAATAAAATATTAGTGAGAAAAGCTCAAATATCAGTAGAAAGCTACTTAGTTTATTAGTCGGTGTCACAAAAGTCAATTTCATGTGATGTGTATTTCATAACGCTCAATGATATTGATCTGATAATTTATGCAAATTAGTTACTGATCAATGGCGGGCGTCTCTAGGAGTTCGCGATAGTGAAAGTTGTTGGTTTACGGAAGAAATGTGTACTTACATGCGTTGTTGGGAAAGCCCGGGTGATCTTCCTCTCGTGATAGAAATTGTTGTGTCTTTTCGCTCGTTTCGCTGCGCTCCACTCGCGAAAAGACATAAAATTTCTATCACTCGTGGAAGATCACCCGGTCTTTCCCAAGAACGTATGTAAGAACCTATTAATCTCACATCGCTAAAAATAGGAACTGGTCTGTCTCAAAAGTGAGAAAAGCAGTTCCTGCTCTACATGTGATACCTGTCTTGTTACTATATGTCCATATATAGTGAGTTGTTTCATACAAAAATAATGCAATTAAAAACATTCTGAATATTTAAGACTGATCCATTGAGATTCAGTATAACTAACCATGATATTATACTGTTTACATTCATAGAGGTTAACGTGCTCGCCTCAAGTGGGGTTGATTGGGAAATCGAGCCCCGGTCAGATCACTCCAAATGACTATAAAATTGGTGTTTGTTGCCTCTTCTCTAAGCATGCATCAATAAGGAGTAAGAGCAAAGGCTGGTTGGCTCGAAATCAGAATAATATGTCCGAATGGAGCGACATGTCCACCCGCAGACTGTAGTTTTTGGTGTGCCAACACTATAAAAGTCCAAGTAAGCGTGTTGGTCTAGTACAAAGAGGATATCATCATTAAGTCATCGAAATGTACCTAAACAGCAATTAATCAACCATTTATAGAGCCGGATTCCATTTGTTTACCTTGTTTTTTTTTAATTCATGCACATTACAGAACAATATTATTTATATTTTAATTGTGAAAAGAAAGTTTAAATATCAATACCAACAAAACGAACAATCACCTCGCAGTTAAATTGAACACACTGAACACAGCAAACACCATGATATGACGTTGGAAATCCAGGTCCTGGCTTGGTATAGGCACAAACATGTGGCGGGTTTAAATCTGTTACTGGGATCGCAATCCTCCCTTCTTGATAACTGGATCTCCAACGGCAATACATATATAAACAAACGATAAAAAAGCCTGCACAGATTCGCTTCCACTCAATGAAGACCACATTTTATCAAAAAAATGAATGACAACATATACATGGACAGTACAATACAGGGGCGGATCCAGGATTTCAAGTTAGGGGGGGGGGGGGCACACTTAAAAAGATTGCGCCGAGCGGAGGGAGGCGCGAAAATATTTGGGGTATTTTGTGTCAAAAATCACGATTTTACGCCAAAAAATCATATTTTTTTCCAATTTTAGGTGGGCGCGCGCCCCCTGGATCCGCCCCTGCAACAGTAGGGACAATGTATGCTTAGTGCATTGGCAACAAAGATACAATTACACAGAATACACCAGAACAAAATTATGATAAATACGCCTTCGTATTCAGGCATGTTGTAAAACATGGAGTGGAGTCTGGAGTCACCTTTGGAGTCAATTTTGAAGTGGTTTTTTTTTCGTTTTTTTTATTCTTTTCAAAATGGCATTTTGTTTCATTTACAAAAATAGTGATTATAATCTTTTGCCTATTGAAGGTATTATTTGACGGATTGACTACATTAAAATCTATGGCTGAAGTAAATAAAAAATGTGTGCTTTTTTTGCCCCTCATATTTTTTAAGCCCATATTTGTCTAAATATACTAATGATGAAACACTGAAAACAAATTTCAAGTTTATTGTTTTTGTGGACTTTCCCTTTTGAATGCGCCTTGGAGTACGGTACCATTGTTATTATCTTTATTCGGTAGTGTGCCAACAAATCTGGCGTAATGTCTTACCGTTGTTCTTTCCGAGATATACAGGGGTCAAAAAGACCCAACACTGTAAACTTTTTATTTCAAATCCTATTGTTCTATTTTGAAGAACTAAAAAAAAAAACAACAGCAACATAACAGGGCGTACAGTGAGCGCCCTCCTTACAGAAGAACTTCTGGAAAAAATAATGCTTGCAAAAACTAAACATAAGAAACTCTGGAGGTTTTATTGAAATCCATTCTGTTGTTTAGGAAGAGTTATGGATAACGCAACAGTATTCTCTCTCTATTGTATAGCCTTGTATGACAATTACATAGCCTTAAATAACAAAATCCAAAAGTGAAGAAATTTTAGCAAGAACTGTTAAAATGGGAAAACAAAATTAGAAGGTGCACAATGCCATTTGGTACTGAAGAATTCATGAAATTAATGAACCTTGCCATATGGTATTAAAGATTTCCTGTAAGATTCATTCAATTCCATCAAGTTGTTAAGGAGGAATTGTATAGGCAGTGAGGGAAACACTCATGGACAAACGGACATATACTATATACCCCCCTCCCGCTGGATAGCGGAGGGTATACAAATATGTGCCGTATCAAATTTTATTAATACCGGAATTTTTTTTGGAGGGGGGATGATTTGGGTTTTTTTTTTTTATATGAAAAGGGATCAAAGGGGAAAAGGGTACTTTTACAAGATATGTAGATTTTTTTTAAATTTCTAAAGTTAATTTTTGATAGGATTTGTATACCTCCGCCAAAAAAAGATTGGGGTATATAGGACTTCTGCTGTCCGTTCGTTCGTTTGTCCGTCCGGTCGTCACACTTTTTCGTCTCTCCGACACACTTTTAAATTTTGCTCGGACGGGGGTATTTATTAGTGAACTTTAACTACTGCACTTCTGTTATTTTAATTCCTCTCCTTTCAACAGACTTGACGTTGCTCTTATGGTTCCCAAATTTAAAAGAAGCCACTAAGTGAAAAGGACAGACTCCCGCTGAATAAATGCATAGTATTCTTGTTCAATGGTGATCAAATCCTGTCCTCTCCTGATGAAAGACATACATGTGTGGGAAGTAGTCTAGCATCGTAATTATGAAAATAGGTTTGATTTCTTTTAGGCCCCTATTATTTTTTCTTCCATTTTCTATTTCGGTTTATTTTCGTTGATTTCGTTTTGCTTTCCGCGTTGGTTTCGTTTTATTTCGTTTTCATTTCGTTGATTTCGTTTCGTTTCGTTTCGTTTCGTTTCGTTTTCGTTGATTTCATTTCGTTTCGTTTCGTTTCGTTTCTATTTCGTTTCGCACTTTATAGGTGCCCCGGTAATAAGCGAGTGAGTGATTGTTTTTAACACCAACTCAGCAAGTGTTAATATTAAAGGAAATGCTGATGAGGTTTAGACCAACACGCTTAGTAAATAGTTGGATTTTTATAGTGCTAGCTCGATGAAACAACAGTCCGCGGGTAAACATGTCGCCCCATTCGGACACATTATATTGATTCCGAGCAGTCTTTGCTCTCTTTCTCCTTAATTATTTTCTACCTCTTCAAGTTCACTCCTCCGAAAATATTTTTTTTCTTAACTAAAATAATGTAATATAAATAAGACTAAACACAGTGTAGGGTTGTGTGTTCGTTACAAGATCGCATATAAACATAATATCAAAATAATAAATTCATTCAGTCTTTCATTTCTATCCCTAAAAGAGGGTGTGAGTGGGACTAACACTTTTGTCGTATTACGACTTGTAACGAACGTCGCATTAATCGAAGGGGCCCGGGTGGCTCAATGAGTTAGGTCGTTGGATCTAACAGCTCAACAAGCCTATCACCAATACGGCGTGGGTTCGCGCCCGGATTTGTAAATAACAAAAAGGGTGCACTCGCCGCCGCAAGTGATAAGGTTTACCAGTTGCTTGCCCAGGGTCGGTGGTTCTCTCCCGGTACTCCGGCTTCCTCCACCACTAAAACTGGTCGCCATGATATAGCTGAAATATTGCTGAATGTGGTGTTAAACACCAAAATTCAAAGTCAAATTCAAATTCGCATTAATCGAACACACCTAAAATTGTCTTTATATACTAACTGTCAAATCGTCCGTGCGGAAAGGAATTCCATATTGCTTATTTGCATATCTATAACGTTTATGTAAAACTTATTATACTGTGAAGAAATTTAATGATGCGTGCTTAGCGGAGAACCATGTAATTTTTTAACACCGATATGATTTTGTTGTATGACTGTACAGTCGTAAAATAAATGTTTCCAAGTTTCAACTCGAGTATATAAAAAAAATGGCATAAACCGTTCATAGATCCTATTTTTTTTTCAATTTTGCTTCTGTATAAATTGTATTGTGTATAATTTTCCAACTGAACTGGTTTGCTTTTCTTGTGTTGCTCGAATTATATGCAAGTTCGTCCATATTTTTTCTCACGGAAATTTTTCTTAAAATAAATATTCCATTTATTTTGACAATATAAAAATCATTTGCAATTTACCCATAAGAAGACACTAAAGGGGCAATCAGAATCCGTATATCGAAGAACAACACAGTGGCCAAAAGAAAAAGTACATAAGGTCAAACAACAATCAACTAAACATATATATAATCTAAAGATAGAGTAACACGAACCCCACTTAAAACCGGGGGTGAACTCAGGTGATCCGGAAGGGTAAGCAGTTCCTGCTCCACTAGTGACACCCGTTGTGTTAATCTAGTTACAAACTCGGTGACAAGTCATGGACGAGGAAAGGACCGGGAAGTGTTTACGACAAGTGGAACATATCAATGGTCATTTGTGACACGGATATTCCATACCGGTCAACCAAGTCGTGGTGGCGACGGTAAAACTTTCGAATTGATGATTTCAACTTAATTATGAGGAACCCTTGGTTCAGTAGCTTCTTTGTTAGCAGCAACCCTCTATCAAGGAAATCCTGATAGGAACCACAAGCTCTGGAATATCGTATCGACTGAGAGATATATACTTCATATGCAGGTGCTGCTGGAATGTTGCTACATATGAATGAAAAGTTCACAATGGGAAAATTGAAATCATCTCTTTTGTCGTAAAGTTTCGTTGTTAACCGCCCCTCACTGTCAATTTCGAGGTGTAGGTCAAGGTATGAAGCAGACGTATTTGTATGTGTGCTATCCTTTATTTCAAGCTCAATGGGATAGATGCGATCAACGAAATCACCAAACCCTGAATTATTTAGTGAAAGGACATCATCTATATAGCGGAACTTGATATTAAAGGATCGGGCTAGTTTCTTTTCGTTTTTCTTGAGAAGCCCCTGTATGAAGTCTACCTCATACGAATAAAGGAGCAAGTCGGCGAGAAGAGGAGCACAGTTTGTACCAATAGGTATGCCGACTGTCTGTTGAAAACACGTTCACCAAAGATAACACATTTGTTGTCAATCAAAAACTCGAGCATGTTGATGAAATCAGTTTCAGAGAACTTTTTGGTAGAATCAGAGTGGTTTTTTTTTACAAAATAAGATCTGTCCCTTCCTAGCACAAGGTATTTGTATCTACGTTGGCCCTTCTTCTTTATGAAACACAGTTGGACCAACTCCCTTAATTTGTCCTTCAGCTTAGAGTGAGGAATAGTTGTGTAGAGGGTAGAGAAGTCAAATGTTTTAATATTATTGCAGGAGGAGAGTGGTTTAAAATAAAATTTTATTTACTTGGCATTGCCGCCCGACCCACTGAAAAACTTGCCGCCCAAATTATTTTATTTGCGTTTCAGACAATTTTTTTTATTAAAAAAAATCGGAATCGCGCCGGAATTTCAATCGTGTCCGCGGAGTTTTTTCCGGGCTTTATTTATTTCAAGTCTCGATCGTAAAAGCGCTTAATGTACACTGTATTGAGAACAAACGTTTAAACGACATAGAATTGAAAATGGTCTGCTGAAGCGAAAATAATGTCGAAGAGGCCGGCAGTGGAAAGAATCCCCCTATGCTGCAATGCATCAGTTAAGGAGGGTGAACATTTTATCAAAAATAAGATCTTCAGTTATTCTATGGACGAAACATGGGAGAATGTTCTGAAAAACCTTTTAGAAGACTTCATCTTCATCTTGACGTCGTCGCTTCATGGGATGGACGCTTTTCATCCGAACATGACAGAACAAATATGAAGCATAATTCAAACTCTATTCACTATCATTAAACTACTAGTCTGCAGTGGAGTACTGTATTTTGTTTGGGCGTTAAAATTGTTGAATGTCAGACATTTTGAATGTTTTATTTCTAACACTGATGCTACTTAGCATCGTGTTATCGGTTTTCGTGCTATTATCGATTTTCAGATATAGCGATTAACAGCGTTAACCCTTCATTCATATGACGATTGGAATTTTCAAAGAATGTCTAGTTAAATATTTCTTTGTACATAAGATTGTTTTTCATTTTAAAGCCATTCTTGTATTTTAATATACTCTCGATTATCTGGCAACTTTTGTTGTCAGTAAAATGGTGTCATCTGTTTTCGTGTGAAGTAAAAACAAGTCCGATATACGGGATGGAAACGAATATATAATCCAGAATGGCTGGTTTTAAAATTTCATGGTTCTGGCCATCTACCAAATCATACTACATCTAAATAAAATAACAGAATGTTTGAAAATTACCACTTTCAAAATTGTGTTTACTTTTGATGTTTTTTTTTAGTGCTGAAACCACAATGCACTGCAAAGTGACATGTATTTTATATAAGAAACAGGTACATTTCAGTCAGCTCTTTTGTTTACAAGTACGATCAGTGACCCCATGACAGTTACATGACAGGAAGAGCCGGTGTCTGAGAGGAAGATGACATAGTTAAATTTTATATAGCCCTTCTGGATTTTTTTCCAGCTACTTTATAAATGAAGTAAATTTTTAGCATTACAAAAAGTATGGTTCAGTAGGTAGGTTCACTGTTCTTGGTACTTACGTCTTTAAAAGCAAACTTTAACATCTTTTACAGATGTCACGCTGTAGTCTTGTTTATGTTCCATAAATAGAAACCGGAAGACACATCAAAAATAATGCGTGCACTGTGGAAATCAAAATAAAATGGATAAGATGAAAACAGATGACGCACGAAAACACATACCGTGACGATAACATTGTGTGGTGTAAGACACAATATACCAATCATCTTTGCTTTTCATTCAGTGTCAGATTTAATAGATAGGACTCTGATGACAGAGAGAAAATGTTTTTTTTTTATGAAAATAGAATTTGATTTTTGCTGTTCTTTATGTTGCATTTAATGAATAAACATTAATGTCATATCTTCCTCTGTGTTCCTGTGAAAAACCAGTCTGAAAATATAAAGCTTTCAAATGTAAAAAAAAAAAAAATTCCCTACCTACCTACCCACCTGCTGATAGTGTGGGTCGGCAATGCCAAACAAACAATATTTTAAGGGTGGCCAGAGCCAGTGGGACTTAGATTGTATGTACTCTAACAGATCTTTAGAGTTCTACAGAATCCACATCTGATTCACATCACCCCTAGGATAGCTAGTGTCACAGTAACTCTGAAGCCTGGTTTGACATACATGTATCTTTATTTGATCCGCGATTTAAAAAAATTTGACACAAAGATAACATGACAACACACATTGGATACACTCGCAACATTCAGAAACGAGCGTTCGGGTGTGGGGGGCTTGGGTTGCATATGTTGCCGGAACCAAACCTTAAATCAGCATTCCATAGACCATTCGCTGCTAATAACTGGGTGCGAACACTTCATATAAGCCTTACTACACCCCCGATTCAAGGTCGTCTTAACAGCATTATAGCCCCCCCCCCCTCCCTGAGCAAAGCAGTGTACTTGGCCCCTACCTACACCACCACTCACAGGAATAAAAATAGAAATGGTTGATAAAATTAAATATAGAATTATTGTATTAGTAGTTCTATAAACAGCATACATAGATTATCATGGGGCCCCTGGGCAACTGCCAAACGTGTCCATGGGTTAAGACGAAATTGTGGTCTGACTGTTACTGTGAAATGAAGAAATCAATATAACAATGCTGTTCATTTACTTTAATTTGTGTCCAAGTGTAAATTTGGATAGCCATTTTACCTTTCTTACTAATATTAAGCTGAACTTATTCACAATTTTGTAATTCAGGAAAAAAGTACATTATATATTGTACGAACTTGACCTCAAATGAGATCTTTTCATTGGCTATAGTCGGCATTTTTATTTCGATAGTCCGACAGAGATGTGTTTGTTTTTCACTTTCACCGTCCAATAAGGGTAATAACAAAATTACCGAACTCCGAACAATCTTACAAAGGGAAAGTCAAAACTCATAATTATACAAACAGACAAAATCAGTCAACAACCGGAAAACTGTGAAAACCGTAATGACCCTGACTTGGTACAGGCATTTCTAAAGAAATGGTGGGTTGAATCAGATTTTAAAGCGCCAAACCTCCCGCTCTCATTACAGTTCAAAGGTTCCGGCTGTCACTATAACACTATTTAAATACAGGAACAAAACAGGCAAAATAGTTGTTAAAGCAGTACCATATTCGGTGACGTAAATGTCAAAAATATTTTTACGTCACACATTGATGAAAAAATATCCTCGACATTTTTCTTGACTTCTTTATCTTTATACATTTTCACTATATGAAAATGCATCGCTTATAATCGTTTCTGCAGAGACGGAATATATATCGACAAGATCTTGGTATCGGAATATACACTTTTTAAGAGATCGAATAAGGCGAATCTTTTCATAGCCCTGGTCCAGTAGCCCGTTTCTCAGATGAAGATGATGTTTCAGGAAATCAGAATAATTGCTACTGGCCCTTGCATAGCGAATCAATTGCGAGATGTAAACACCATATGCAGGAGAAGTTGGTATATTGCTGCACATGTTTGGAAAATTTATGGTTTTAAAATTGAAGTCGTCCCGTTTATCATAAATTTTAGTACCGAGTTGACCACTGTCGTCAAATTCGAGGTACAAGTCCAAAAATGATGCGAACGAAGCTGTATCTGTGGTCTCTTTAACTTCCAGCTCTGGAGGATATATCAATGGAAGAAATTCTGCAAATCTAGAATTATTGATAGCTAAAACGTCATCAATATACCTGTATGTGAAATTAAAGGCTCTAGCCTCATGAATCTTCTTATCTTTTACAAGCTTTTGAAGAAACTCCGACTCATATGAGTATAAAAATAAATCAGCTAGAAGAGGGGCACAATTCGTACCCATTGGTATGCGGACGACCTGCTGAAACAGTGTCCCTCCAAAGGAGACAAATATGTTATTGATGAGGAACTCCAGCATACTGATCACTTGTTCCTCGGAGTAGCATGTTTTACCTTTTTGAATTTTGTTTGAAAAATATGTGGAATTGTAGCCCAACACAACAAATTTTGAGCCATAGTTTCTATGACTGAAAGCTTTATGAATTGTTTCTTTTAAGCGGGTTTTTAATTTGTCATGCGGTAGGGTGGTATATAGAGTTGAAAAATCAAAAGTTTTGATGGAAGATACCTGAGAGAAAGATCTTGATTTCAGGTTATCCAAAAGATCTTTAGAGTTTTTCAAAATCCACATGTGATTTATGCCACTACGCGAGTAAACAGTTTCACAATATTTCTGTTGTCCCTCTTTTACTGCAGACAGAATCTTTGTCAGGTGAATAGACAATTCTTTTGTCAAACAAGTTGATGATCCCGCTATATACCTTTCTTTGTATGGTGTCTTATGGAGTTTAGGTATCCAATATAAATAGGGTAAATCCTCAGACTCTTTACCAGAGGGAATGTTTAAAGAGGTCATGAATGATCTGTGGTTAGCTAAGATTTCATCTTTGTCGAACGAAGTTGGTTTGTATGTGGTATTACTAGAGGTGTTGCTATTTATGCCCAATTCCTTGATTAGGCATTCAAAGTAATACGATTTACATACAAACACGATATTGTTGGAAGCCTGGTCTGCAGGAACAATAATATATTTGTCATGAAGAGAGGAAAGACGCTTAAGAACAGCAACAAAGTAAAAAAGGTCTAAAGCTTTAGCTTGACCAATTTTCTTGAATATTTGTTTGAATTTGTACTTGTATGATGGAATTTTTTCATCCACTTACATGAAGACATAGAAATTTCCTTTAATTCAATGATAATCTCAAAGTGACGACCATATGATTTTCGAGGGGGTATTTTGGATCAAATTAAATCATTTCGCCTTTTTCGCCGTTAGATTATTATTTTTCTGACAGAGCCGATGTAGTAGGCAATTTGTTCCGGACTGAGTGTGCGATTGTTATTTAACGCCAATTCATCAATTTTTCAGCTATATCATGGGGAGAACAAATAAATTTTCAATGAGATGATGATGAGGTCCGCATTGTACTAGACCAACACACTTGAGTTAGATTTTTATAGTGCTTGCTCACTGAAACAACAGCCCATGGGTAGACGTGTCGCCCCACTCAAACACATTATTCGGATTCCGAGCCAAGCAATCTTTGCTCTTTCTCCTTAATGGAATAATGCTACGTGCTTAGCGGAGAAACAACAAATACCAATTTTATAGTCTTTGGTTTGACCCGACCGGGGCTCCAACCCACGATCTACCGTACAACCATTACACCACCGATGCAGCAACTCCCTTTTAATGCAGATATATTTAAACTACCACTATTTTGAACCATATATATTGAAAAATAGGGAAAATTATTAACAGGTATCATGTAATTTTTCACTTAATTATCAGTTATGATACTTTATACTCAGTCCACCATCTGTAATAGGCTAGTAGAAGACCAGCCAGGGCTGTCGTAACAGTTTTACTAGGCCCCCCGGGCAAAGCAGTGGACTGGGGCCCATACCTACACAAGCACTCGCAGGAATAAATTGTAAATGTCGATAGAATTAAACAGAAATTTATTGTATTGGTATTTCAAAGAAAATCAGTGTTTAAACATTAATAAGTATGCTGTACACAACATACATAGATTAACATGGGGACTCCGGGTAACTCCCCAGCATGCCCATGCGTTAAGACAGTACTGTTTCCAGTGCCAAAATCTCCAAAGAATAAGTAAGAGGCCGATTTCATTGATATCAATTTTAAAACTGAAAATGTCATCAACAATTGATTATAAAAATGTCTCAAGTTGTGGTGGTATCAATCTTGCAGGAATTCTATAAGTCACACGAGATATTTAAATTGTCTGCTTAATAGAATATATACATTTTGTAGGCAGTGGTATACTAGGCCTTGTATAGAAAACAGCATAAGTTTTTAAGTTTTCAAGATAACAAGATTCTGAAGAAAAACTAGAACTGTGAGTGACAAGTTGAATTATCTCCCCTTCCAAATTTTGGACAGCGACCATATTTCTTCATGCACATCTGCAGGTAGTGTACTACAACTGTGTAAAGTTTCACAAAAATCTAATAAGCCGTTTAGGAGGAGTTGCACTTACAAGGTACACGACCCCCCTTTTTGTGAAAGTATAAGTTAAATTATCTCCCCTTCTAAATTTTAGACAGCAACGGTATTCCTTCATGCACATCTGCAGGTAAAGTTTCATAAAAATTCAATAAGCAGTTTAGTAGGAGTTGCGCTTACAAGGTACATGCCCCCCCCCCTTTTCGTGAAAGTATAAGTTGAATTATCTCCCCTTTTAAATTTTGGACAGCAACCATATTCCTTCATGCACATCTGCAGGTAGTGTACTACAACTGTGTAGTTTCACAAAACTCCAATAAGCCATTTAGGAGGAGTTGCACTTACAAGGTACACAACCCATCTTCTAAATTTTAGACAGCAACCGTATTCCTTCATGCACATCTGCAGGTTGTGTACTACAACTATGTAAAGTTTCATAAAAATTCAATAAGCAGTTTAGTAGGAGTTGCACTTACAAGGTACACCCTCCCCCTTTTCGTGAAAGTACAAGTTGAATTATCTCCCCTTTGAAATTTTGGACAGCAACCATATTCCTTCATGCACATCTGCAGGTAGTGTACTACAAATGTGTAAAGTTTCATAAAAATCCAATAAGCCATTTAGGAGGAGTTGTGCTTACAAGGTACATGGACGGACAGACGGGGTGATTCCTATATATCCTCCCAAACTTTTTGCGGGGGGTATAAAAATGTTGTGGTGGTATCAATCTTGCAGGAATTCTATAAGTCACATGAGATATTTAAATTGTCTGCTTAATAGAATATATACATTTTGTAGGCAGTGGTATACTAGGCCTTGTATAGAAAACAGCACAAGTTTTTAAGTTTTCAAAATAACAAGATTCTGAAGAAAAAAAACTTGCTAGTATGTCTTGACAAATTCAATAAAAATAAATTTGAATTACAAGAAAACCGATTGTAATTTGTATATCAAACTGGGTAAAAACAATGATCTGATTTGAGTCTGCTCTCATCTTCGCTAGCGAAGGGTTATGATCCGCTCTACTAATCTTCATGAGTAGAGCGGATCGTAACCCTTGGCTAGCGAAGATGGTCTGCTCTGGGAGGATGAGCAGTTCCTGCATTTTGACTAAATCTGGTTTCAATCCGTTCAGTGGTTCTGAAGAAGATTTTCAAAGATTTCCAATTTTTCAACCAGTGAGAAGCCATCTTTAATATTAGGCAAGGTCAGCGGACACAATTTTGGAAGATGAGCATTCAAAGAGTATCACATCAAAGTTTGGTTCAATTTGACCCGGTGGTTCTTGAGAAGATCAAAATGTGAAAATTTAACGGATGACAGACAAGACACAAAGTGATGGGAAAAGCTCATTTGAACCTTTGACCCTAGTGAACTAAAAACTTTTATGAGAACTATCAAATGGACACTCCTACCCCGTTTTAATATAATTGGTCCTGTGGTTTCAGGGAAGAGATTAAAATGTAAAAGTTTACGGACGAACGGGAAGGATGGACATCAAGTGATGATAATACCTCACATAACCCTTAAAGGTCTCATCTTCATTCAAGCACACCCTTATCAATATATGAAAAAACACAACAAAAATTAAAGTTTAACGACCAGCTCGATGCATGTCTGAACTTTTTTCTCAGCTGTCGATTTAATACAACATAAATATTTAGATATATATATATGCAAACAATGACAAATCGGCAATAAATTACATATACACCTCGATATACTTAAACCCAGCATTAAAACCAATGGAAATGGCATCCACTGGAAAAAGCTTTGGTTTAAAATTGTATATCCATTCAATGACTGACAATATTATTACTACCTCTAATTATATACAACTACAACTAAATGAACTGCCACGATATAACGGATATATTGTTGAAAGTGATGTTAAACACCATAAATCCACCCACAAAAGTTTAAACCAAATTGGTTTTTTTCTTCATGTAGAATACTTTTACAAATTATACAATATTTTTATGTCAGAATTTGTATAATGATCATTGGCGTTCCCGATTTCTTGTATTGTTGTATACTACTTATCATGGTCTTGTTGTCGTGGCAGATCTCCGATTAAAAAAATAAAACAACGAAACAATAAAAAATACCAAAATAGATTACATAAAAACAAAAAATAATTTTTTTTAAAAGAAAGAAAATATTTACATTGGTAATATGAATTAATGCATATAATTGCACTTATCTTAATTTTGGAAATTTAGAGAATTATTAAATCATTTAACTAAAAATCACCAAAAGTAGGACTTCTATTTTTAAGTGATCAAAGAGGGACTAAAGAGATACATTTTGAAAGATTAAAACAATATATTTAAATTATTATGCCAATCAGCTTGCTCATTTTGTTCATGTTAATAGGTAAGTCGACTATTAAAGTGCAGGGGGAATGCAATGCATGCTTAAATAAGGAAATGTAATGCTTTGTTGGATGGGGGTTATGCAGTGCCTGGTTAGCTGAGGTTTACAACAGAATCAGCAAGACAATAAATAAATTTGACAAACAATTATTACTTATCTCTCTAAAATGTATCGGCTTATAATTTATTTAAAAAAAAAACAAGATTGAAGTTTACTGAAATTTTTAAAATGGAATTATTTTGAAAATGATAAAAAAAAATTAGGAAATATTTTTGAAAATGATTCAAGTAAATTAAATGTTAAAGATAAAACATCAGAATCTCCACTTTTTGAATGCATGCAAGTACTATGACAACAATTAGAAAGTGTTCTGCACCTATGATAATTATTGGAATAATTGGACTATTAGAGGACTAAAAAAGTCAGGACCAAACCATATTTTATAGGTTTTACCACAAAATATGATGAACCTTGCTTCCATATTCCTGTAATAGTACGAAATTCATAGTTATACAATTTAATAAACACAATTTAAAGGGCAATAACTCTTGATAATTCTTACTATACAGGAGGAATGAAGGATGTTATCCTTTTTATACACATTTTATCAAAGCAACAAAAAATAAAGGTTTCATTACTTACTTGGTTTAAAACTAAAAAAATGTTACCAAATACAATTAATTTTTTTAGAAACTCAGTAATTTTTGACAATATTTTTTTATGTAAATGTAAAAACACGTAAATTAAATTAGAAAAGAAAGATAAGACTTGGAATTTTGGAAAGTATAAAACTTTCAAGAGCTTTAAACCAAGTAGACTGACATGACATAACTAATACAAAAGTACAAAAATAGCTGATTGATGGTCTGGCTAGAATTTTACTTTTTGTTTATTAAATTCCCTCCAAAATTTTAAAATAACAGGTTCTGCTTACATTTTGGTTTTCTTTAATTCTATTTAATTGTATGTGTTTTTTTATTGTTGTCATTTTTGTACAATTCTGTTATCCCATCCTTTACAGAGCCTGTTTTGTTTCTAGCAAGATCATAAATTACAAAGAAACACACCACTTCTACCAAAAAAAATAAAAAAATTAACTTTAAGCATAGAAATGTGATGTTTCTTATTCAATCCCCCCTTTTTTTAAGAGGATTATATTTACAATTTATTAAAATTTTGAAGTCTTTATATCTCACATATACAAAAATAACTGATTGGTGGTCTGGCTAGAATTTTACTTTTGTTTATTAAAATGCCCTCCAAAATTTAAAAGAACAGGTTCTGCTTACATTTTGTTTTTTTTTTCTATTATCCATTTTGTTTTTGTGCGATATTTTTTTTTTTTTGGTACAATTCTGTTATCCCATCCTTTGCAGAGCCTGTTTTGTTTCTAGCAAGACCATAAGTTACAAAGAAACACACCACTTCTACCAAAAAAAATGAAGAAAAGAAATATAATTTAACCTTAAGCATAGAAATGCGACGTTTCTTATTCAACCCCCCCTTTTTTTAGGGGATTATATTTACAATTTTATAAAAAATTTGAAGTCCTTATATCTCGCATAGCATAATTAATATACATAATTATAAAAATATACAATATTACAAGATAAATAAATAAAACAACGAAACAATAAAAAATACCAAAATAGATTACAAAAAAACCAGAAAGTAATTTTTTTTAAAAGAAAGAAAATATTTACATTAGTAATATGAATTAATGCATATAATTGCACTTATATTAATTTTGGAAATTTAGAGAATTATTAAATCATTTAACTAAAAATCAAAATAAGATGTCATTAAGTGTTCAAAGAGGAACTAAAGCGATACATTTTGAAAGATTAAAACAATATATTTAAATTATTATGCCAATCAGCTTGCTCATTTTGTTCATGTTAATAGGTAAGTCGACTATTAAAGTGCAGGGGGAATGCAATGCATGCTTAAATAAGGAAATGTAATGCTTTGTTGGATGGGGGTTATGCAGTGCCTGGTTAGCCGAGGTTTACAACAGAATCAGCAAGACAATAAATAAATTTGACAAACAATTATTACTTATCTCTCTAAAATGTATCGGCTTATAATTTATTTAAAAAAAAAAAAAAAAAAAAAAAAAAAAAACAAGATTGAAGTTTACTGAAATTTTTTAAATGGAATTATTTTGAAAATGATAAAAAAAAAATAGGAAATATTTTTGAAAATGATTCAAGTAAATTAAATGTTAAAGATAAAACATCAGAATCTCCACTTTTTGAATGCATGTAAGTAACTATGACAACCATTAGAAAGTGTTCTGCAGCTATGATAATTATTGGAATAACTGGACTATTAGAGGATTAAAAAAGTCAGGACCAAACCATATTTTATAGGTTTTACCACAAAATATGATGAACTTTGCTTCCATATTCCTGTAATAGTACGAAATTCATATTTATACAATTTAATAAACAAAATTTAAAGGGCAATAACTCTTGATAATTCATAACTATACAGGAGGAATGAAGGATGTTATCCTTTTTATACACATTTTATCACAGCAACAAAAATTAAAGGATTCATTACTTACTTGGTTTAAAACTAAAAAAATGTTTACCAAATACAATTAATTTTTTTTAGAAACTCAGTAATTTTTGACAATATTTTTTTATGTAAATGTAAAAACACATAAATTAAATTAGAAAAGAAAGATAAGACTTGGAATTTTGGAAAGTATAAATCTTTAAAGAGCTTTAAACCAAGTAGACTGACATGACATAACTAATACAAAAATAGCTGATTGATGGTCTGGCTAGAATTTTACTTTTTATTTATTAAATTCCCTCCAAAATTTTAAAATAACAGGTTCTGCTTACATTTTGGTTTTCTTTAATTTTATTTAATAGTATGCATGTTTTTTGTTGTTGTCAGTTTTGTACAATTATGTCATCCCATCCTTTACTGAGCCTGTTTTGTTTCTAGCAAGATCATAAATTACAAAGAAACGCACCACTTCTACCAAAAAAAAATAAAAAAATTAACTTTAAGCATAGAAATGTGATGTTTCTTATTCAATCCCCCCTTTTTTTAAGAGGATTATATTTACAATTTATTAAAATTTTGAAGTCTTTATATCTCACATATACAAAAATAACTGATTGGTGGTCTGGCTAGAATTTTACTTTTGTTTATTAAAATGCCCTCCAAAATTTAAAAGAACAGGTTCTGCTTACATTTTTTTTTTTTTTTCTATTATCCATTTTCTGTGTGATATTTTTTTTTTTTGGTACAATTCTGTTATCCCATCCTTTGCAGAGCCTGTTTTGTTTCTAACAAGACCATAAGTTACAAAGAAACACACCACTTCTACCAAAAAAAATGAAGAAAAGAAATATAATTTAACCTTAAGCATAGAAATGTGACGTTTCTTATTCAACCCCCCTTTTTTTTAGGGGATTATATTTCCAATTTTATAAAAAATTTGAAGTCTTTATATCTCGCATAGCATAATTAATATACATAATTATAAAAATAAACAATATTACAAGATAAATAAATAAAACAACGAAACAATAAAAAATACCAAAATAGATTACAAAAAAACCAGAAAGTAATTTTTTTTAAAAGAAAGAAAATATTTACATTAGTAATATGAATTAATGCATATAATTGCACTTATCTTAATTTTGGAAATTTAGAGAATTATTAAATCATTTAACTAAAAATCACCAAAAGTAGGACTTCTATTTTTAAGTGTTCAAAGAGGAACTAAAGTGATACATTTTGAAAGATTAAAACAATATATTTAAATTATTATGCCAATCAGCTTGCTCATTTTGTTCATGTTAATAGGTAAGTCGACTATTAAAGTGCAGGGGGAATGCAATGCATGCTTAAATAAGGAAATGTAATGCTTTGTTGGATGGGGGTTATGCAGTGCCTGGTTAGCCGAGGTTTACAACAAAATCAGCAAGACAATAAATAAATTTGACAAACAATTATTACTTATCTCTCTAAAATGTATCAGCTTATAATTTATTTAAAAAAAAAAAAAAAAAAAAAAAAAAAAAAAAAAAAAAAAAACAAGATTAAAGTTTACTGAAATTTTTAAAATGGAATTATTTTGAAAATTATAAAAAAAAATTAGGAAATATTTTTGAAAATGATTCAAGTAAATTAAATGTTAAAGATAAAACATCAGAATCTCCACTTTTTGAATGCATGTAAGTAACTATGACAACAATTAGAAAGTGTTCTGCAGCTATGATAATTATTGGAATAATTGGACTATTAGAGGACTAAAAAAGTCAGGACCAAACCATATTTTATAGGTTTTACCACAAAATATGATGAACCTTGCTTCCATATTCCTGTAATAGTACGAAATTCATATTTATACAATTTAATAAACAAAATTTAAAGGGCAATAACTCTCGATAATTCTTACTATACAGGAGGAATGAAGGATGTTATCCTTTTTATACACATTTTATCAAAGCAACAAAAAATAAAGGTTTCATTACTTACTTGGTTTAAAACTAAAAAAATGTTACCAAATACAATTAATTTTTTTGACAATATTTTTTATGTAAATATAAAAACATGTAAATTAAATTAGAAAAGAAAGATAAGACTTGGAATTTTGGAAAGTATAAAACTTTGAAGAGCTTTAAACCAAGTAGACTGACATGACATAACTAATACAAAAGTACAAAAATAGCTGATTGATGGTCTGGCTAGAATTTTACTTTTTGTTTATTAAATTCCCTCCAAAATTTTAAAATAACAGGTTCTGCTTACATTTTGGTTTTCTTTAATTCTATTTAATTGTATGTGTGTTTTTTTATTGTTGTCATTTTTGTACAATTCTGTTATCCCATCCTTTACAGAGCCTGTTTTGTTTCTAGCAAGATCATAAATTACAAAGAAACACACCACTTCTACCAAAAAAAATAAAAAAATTAACTTTAAGCATAGAAATGTGATGTTTCTTATTCAATCCCCCCTTTTTTTAAGAGGATTATATTTACAATTTATTAAAATTTTGAAGTCTTTATATCTCACATATACAAAAATAACTGATTGGTGGTCTGGCTAGAATTTTACTTTTGTTTATTAAAATGCCCTCCAAAATTTAAAAGAACAGGTTCTGCTTACATTTTGTTTTTTTTTTCTATTATCCATTTTGTTTTTGTGCGATATTTTTTTTTTTTTGGTACAATTCTGTTATCCCATCCTTTGCAGAGCCTGTTTTGTTTCTAGCAAGACCATAAGTTACAAAGAAACACACCACTTCTACCAAAAAAAATGAAGAAAAGAAATATAATTTAACCTTAAGCATAGAAATGCGACGTTTCTTATTCAACCCCCCCTTTTTTTAGGGGATTATATTTACAATTTTATAAAAAATTTGAAGTCCTTATATCTCGCATAGCATAATTAATATACATAATTATAAAAATATACAATATTACAAGATAAATAAATAAAACAACGAAACAATAAAAAATACCAAAATAGATTACAAAAAAACCAGAAAGTAATTTTTTTTAAAAGAAAGAAAATATTTACATTAGTAATATGAATTAATGCATATAATTGCACTTATATTAATTTTGGAAATTTAGAGAATTATTAAATCATTTAACTAAAAATCAAAATAAGATGTCATTAAGTGTTCAAAGAGGAACTAAAGCGATACATTTTGAAAGATTAAAACAATATATTTAAATTATTATGCCAATCAGCTTGCTCATTTTGTTCATGTTAATAGGTAAGTCGACTATTAAAGTGCAGGGGGAATGCAATGCATGCTTAAATAAGGAAATGTAATGCTTTGTTGGATGGGGGTTATGCAGTGCCTGGTTAGCCGAGGTTTACAACAGAATCAGCAAGACAATAAATAAATTTGACAAACAATTATTACTTATCTCTCTAAAATGTATCGGCTTATAATTTATTTAAAAAAAAAAAAAAAAAAAAAAAAAAAAAACAAGATTGAAGTTTACTGAAATTTTTTAAATGGAATTATTTTGAAAATGATAAAAAAAAAATAGGAAATATTTTTGAAAATGATTCAAGTAAATTAAATGTTAAAGATAAAACATCAGAATCTCCACTTTTTGAATGCATGTAAGTAACTATGACAACCATTAGAAAGTGTTCTGCAGCTATGATAATTATTGGAATAACTGGACTATTAGAGGATTAAAAAAGTCAGGACCAAACCATATTTTATAGGTTTTACCACAAAATATGATGAACTTTGCTTCCATATTCCTGTAATAGTACGAAATTCATATTTATACAATTTAATAAACAAAATTTAAAGGGCAATAACTCTTGATAATTCATAACTATACAGGAGGAATGAAGGATGTTATCCTTTTTATACACATTTTATCACAGCAACAAAAATTAAAGGATTCATTACTTACTTGGTTTAAAACTAAAAAAATGTTTACCAAATACAATTAATTTTTTTTAGAAACTCAGTAATTTTTGACAATATTTTTTTATGTAAATGTAAAAACACATAAATTAAATTAGAAAAGAAAGATAAGACTTGGAATTTTGGAAAGTATAAATCTTTAAAGAGCTTTAAACCAAGTAGACTGACATGACATAACTAATACAAAAATAGCTGATTGATGGTCTGGCTAGAATTTTACTTTTTATTTATTAAATTCCCTCCAAAATTTTAAAATAACAGGTTCTGCTTACATTTTGGTTTTCTTTAATTTTATTTAATAGTATGCATGTTTTTTGTTGTTGTCAGTTTTGTACAATTATGTCATCCCATCCTTTACTGAGCCTGTTTTGTTTCTAGCAAGATCATAAATTACAAAGAAACGCACCACTTCTACCAAAAAAAAATAAAAAAATTAACTTTAAGCATAGAAATGTGATGTTTCTTATTCAATCCCCCCTTTTTTTAAGAGGATTATATTTACAATTTATTAAAATTTTGAAGTCTTTATATCTCACATATACAAAAATAACTGATTGGTGGTCTGGCTAGAATTTTACTTTTGTTTATTAAAATGCCCTCCAAAATTTAAAAGAACAGGTTCTGCTTACATTTTTTTTTTTTTTTCTATTATCCATTTTCTGTGTGATATTTTTTTTTTTTGGTACAATTCTGTTATCCCATCCTTTGCAGAGCCTGTTTTGTTTCTAACAAGACCATAAGTTACAAAGAAACACACCACTTCTACCAAAAAAAATGAAGAAAAGAAATATAATTTAACCTTAAGCATAGAAATGTGACGTTTCTTATTCAACCCCCCTTTTTTTTAGGGGATTATATTTACAATTTTATAAAAAATTTGAAGTCTTTATATCTCGCATAGCATAATTAATATACATAATTATAAAAATAAACAATATTACAAGATAAATAAATAAAACAACGAAACAATAAAAAATACCAAAATAGATTACAAAAAAACCAGAAAGTAATTTTTTTTAAAAGAAAGAAAATATTTACATTAGTAATATGAATTAATGCATATAATTGCACTTATCTTAATTTTGGAAATTTAGAGAATTATTAAATCATTTAACTAAAAATCACCAAAAGTAGGACTTCTATTTTTAAGTGTTCAAAGAGGAACTAAAGTGATACATTTTGAAAGATTAAAACAATATATTTAAATTATTATGCCAATCAGCTTGCTCATTTTGTTCATGTTAATAGGTAAGTCGACTATTAAAGTGCAGGGGGAATGCAATGCATGCTTAAATAAGGAAATGTAATGCTTTGTTGGATGGGGGTTATGCAGTGCCTGGTTAGCCGAGGTTTACAACAAAATCAGCAAGACAATAAATAAATTTGACAAACAATTATTACTTATCTCTCTAAAATGTATCAGCTTATAATTTATTTAAAAAAAAAAAAAAAAAAAAAAAAAAAAAAAAAAAAAAAAAAACAAGATTAAAGTTTACTGAAATTTTTAAAATGGAATTATTTTGAAAATTATAAAAAAAAATTAGGAAATATTTTTGAAAATGATTCAAGTAAATTAAATGTTAAAGATAAAACATCAGAATCTCCACTTTTTGAATGCATGTAAGTAACTATGACAACAATTAGAAAGTGTTCTGCAGCTATGATAATTATTGGAATAATTGGACTATTAGAGGACTAAAAAAGTCAGGACCAAACCATATTTTATAGGTTTTACCACAAAATATGATGAACCTTGCTTCCATATTCCTGTAATAGTACGAAATTCATATTTATACAATTTAATAAACAAAATTTAAAGGGCAATAACTCTCGATAATTCTTACTATACAGGAGGAATGAAGGATGTTATCCTTTTTATACACATTTTATCAAAGCAACAAAAAATAAAGGTTTCATTACTTACTTGGTTTAAAACTAAAAAAATGTTACCAAATACAATTAATTTTTTTGACAATATTTTTTATGTAAATATAAAAACATGTAAATTAAATTAGAAAAGAAAGATAAGACTTGGAATTTTGGAAAGTATAAAACTTTGAAGAGCTTTAAACCAAGTAGACTGACATGACATAACTAATACAAAAGTACAAAAATAGCTGATTGATGGTCTGGCTAGAATTTTACTTTTTGTTTATTAAATTCCCTCCAAAATTTTAAAATAACAGGTTCTGCTTACATTTTGGTTTTCTTTAATTCTATTTAATTGTATGTGTGTTTTTTTATTGTTGTCATTTTTGTACAATTCTGTTATCCCATCCTTTACAGAGCCTGTTTTGTTTCTAGCAAGATCATAAATTACAAAGAAACACACCACTTCTACCAAAAAAAATAAAAAAATTAACTTTAAGCATAGAAATGTGATGTTTCTTATTCAATCCCCCCTTTTTTTAAGAGGATTATATTTACAATTTATTAAAATTTTGAAGTCTTTATATCTCACATATACAAAAATAACTGATTGGTGGTCTGGCTAGAATTTTACTTTTGTTTATTAAAATGCCCTCCAAAATTTAAAAGAACAGGTTCTGCTTACATTTTGTTTTTTTTTTCTATTATCCATTTTGTTTTTGTGCGATATTTTTTTTTTTTTGGTACAATTCTGTTATCCCATCCTTTGCAGAGCCTGTTTTGTTTCTAGCAAGACCATAAGTTACAAAGAAACACACCACTTCTACCAAAAAAAATGAAGAAAAGAAATATAATTTAACCTTAAGCATAGAAATGCGACGTTTCTTATTCAACCCCCCCTTTTTTTAGGGGATTATATTTACAATTTTATAAAAAATTTGAAGTCCTTATATCTCGCATAGCATAATTAATATACATAATTATAAAAATATACAATATTACAAGATAAATAAATAAAACAACGAAACAATAAAAAATACCAAAATAGATTACAAAAAAACCAGAAAGTAATTTTTTTTAAAAGAAAGAAAATATTTACATTAGTAATATGAATTAATGCATATAATTGCACTTATATTAATTTTGGAAATTTAGAGAATTATTAAATCATTTAACTAAAAATCAAAATAAGATGTCATTAAGTGTTCAAAGAGGAACTAAAGCGATACATTTTGAAAGATTAAAACAATATATTTAAATTATTATGCCAATCAGCTTGCTCATTTTGTTCATGTTAATAGGTAAGTCGACTATTAAAGTGCAGGGGGAATGCAATGCATGCTTAAATAAGGAAATGTAATGCTTTGTTGGATGGGGGTTATGCAGTGCCTGGTTAGCCGAGGTTTACAACAGAATCAGCAAGACAATAAATAAATTTGACAAACAATTATTACTTATCTCTCTAAAATGTATCGGCTTATAATTTATTTAAAAAAAAAAAAAAAAAAAAAAAAAAAAAACAAGATTGAAGTTTACTGAAATTTTTTAAATGGAATTATTTTGAAAATGATAAAAAAAAAATAGGAAATATTTTTGAAAATGATTCAAGTAAATTAAATGTTAAAGATAAAACATCAGAATCTCCACTTTTTGAATGCATGTAAGTAACTATGACAACCATTAGAAAGTGTTCTGCAGCTATGATAATTATTGGAATAACTGGACTATTAGAGGATTAAAAAAGTCAGGACCAAACCATATTTTATAGGTTTTACCACAAAATATGATGAACTTTGCTTCCATATTCCTGTAATAGTACGAAATTCATATTTATACAATTTAATAAACAAAATTTAAAGGGCAATAACTCTTGATAATTCATAACTATACAGGAGGAATGAAGGATGTTATCCTTTTTATACACATTTTATCACAGCAACAAAAATTAAAGGATTCATTACTTACTTGGTTTAAAACTAAAAAAATGTTTACCAAATACAATTAATTTTTTTTAGAAACTCAGTAATTTTTGACAATATTTTTTTATGTAAATGTAAAAACACATAAATTAAATTAGAAAAGAAAGATAAGACTTGGAATTTTGGAAAGTATAAATCTTTAAAGAGCTTTAAACCAAGTAGACTGACATGACATAACTAATACAAAAATAGCTGATTGATGGTCTGGCTAGAATTTTACTTTTTATTTATTAAATTCCCTCCAAAATTTTAAAATAACAGGTTCTGCTTACATTTTGGTTTTCTTTAATTTTATTTAATAGTATGCATGTTTTTTGTTGTTGTCAGTTTTGTACAATTATGTCATCCCATCCTTTACTGAGCCTGTTTTGTTTCTAGCAAGATCATAAATTACAAAGAAACGCACCACTTCTACCAAAAAAAAATAAAAAAATTAACTTTAAGCATAGAAATGTGATGTTTCTTATTCAATCCCCCCTTTTTTTAAGAGGATTATATTTACAATTTATTAAAATTTTGAAGTCTTTATATCTCACATATACAAAAATAACTGATTGGTGGTCTGGCTAGAATTTTACTTTTGTTTATTAAAATGCCCTCCAAAATTTAAAAGAACAGGTTCTGCTTACATTTTTTTTTTTTTTTTTCTATTATCCATTTTCTGTGTGATATTTTTTTTTTTTGGTACAATTCTGTTATCCCATCCTTTGCAGAGCCTGTTTTGTTTCTAACAAGACCATAAGTTACAAAGAAACACACCACTTCTACCAAAAAAAATGAAGAAAAGAAATATAATTTAACCTTAAGCATAGAAATGTGACGTTTCTTATTCAACCCCCCTTTTTTTTAGGGGATTATATTTACAATTTTATAAAAAATTTGAAGTCTTTATATCTCGCATAGCATAATTAATATACATAATTATAAAAATAAACAATATTACAAGATAAATAAATAAAACAACGAAACAATAAAAAATACCAAAATAGATTACAAAAAAACCAGAAAGTAATTTTTTTTAAAAGAAAGAAAATATTTACATTAGTAATATGAATTAATGCATATAATTGCACTTATCTTAATTTTGGAAATTTAGAGAATTATTAAATCATTTAACTAAAAATCACCAAAAGTAGGACTTCTATTTTTAAGTGTTCAAAGAGGAACTAAAGTGATACATTTTGAAAGATTAAAACAATATATTTAAATTATTATGCCAATCAGCTTGCTCATTTTGTTCATGTTAATAGGTAAGTCGACTATTAAAGTGCAGGGGGAATGCAATGCATGCTTAAATAAGGAAATGTAATGCTTTGTTGGATGGGGGTTATGCAGTGCCTGGTTAGCCGAGGTTTACAACAAAATCAGCAAGACAATAAATAAATTTGACAAACAATTATTACTTATCTCTCTAAAATGTATCAGCTTATAATTTATTTAAAAAAAAAAAAAAAAAAAAAAAAAAAAAAAAAAAAAAAAAACAAGATTAAAGTTTACTGAAATTTTTAAAATGGAATTATTTTGAAAATTATAAAAAAAAATTAGGAAATATTTTTGAAAATGATTCAAGTAAATTAAATGTTAAAGATAAAACATCAGAATCTCCACTTTTTGAATGCATGTAAGTAACTATGACAACAATTAGAAAGTGTTCTGCAGCTATGATAATTATTGGAATAATTGGACTATTAGAGGACTAAAAAAGTCAGGACCAAACCATATTTTATAGGTTTTACCACAAAATATGATGAACCTTGCTTCCATATTCCTGTAATAGTACGAAATTCATATTTATACAATTTAATAAACAAAATTTAAAGGGCAATAACTCTCGATAATTCTTACTATACAGGAGGAATGAAGGATGTTATCCTTTTTATACACATTTTATCAAAGCAACAAAAAATAAAGGTTTCATTACTTACTTGGTTTAAAACTAAAAAAATGTTACCAAATACAATTAATTTTTTTGACAATATTTTTTATGTAAATATAAAAACATGTAAATTAAATTAGAAAAGAAAGATAAGACTTGGAATTTTGGAAAGTATAAAACTTTGAAGAGCTTTAAACCAAGTAGACTGACATGACATAACTAATACAAAAGTACAAAAATAGCTGATTGATGGTCTGGCTAGAATTTTACTTTTTGTTTATTAAATTCCCTCCAAAATTTTAAAATAACAGGTTCTGCTTACATTTTGGTTTTCTTTAATTCTATTTAATTGTATGCGTGTTTTTTTATTGTTGTCATTTTTGTACAATTCTGTTATCCCATCCTTTACAGAGCCTGTTTTGTTTCTAGCAAGATCATAAATTACAAAGAAACACACCACTTCTACCAAAAAAAATAAAAAAATAAACTTTAAGCATAGAAATGTGATGTTTCTTATTCAATCCCCCCTTTTTTTAAGAGGATTATATTTACAATTTATTAAAATTTTGAAGTCTTTATATCTCACATATATAAAAATAACTGATTGGTGGTTTGGCTAGAATTTTACTTTTGTTTATTAAAATGCCCTCCAAAATTTAAAAGAACAGGTTCTGCTTACATTTTTTTGTTGGTACAATTCTGTTATCCCATCCTTTACAGAGCCTGTTTTGTTTCTAGCAAGACCACAAGTTATAAAGAAATGCACCACTTCTACCAAAAAAAAATGAAGAAAAGAAATATAATTTAACCTTAAGCATAGAAATGGGACGTTTCTTATTCAGCCCCCCTTTTTCTAAGGGGATTATATTTACAAGTTTATAAAAATTTTGAAGTCTTTATATCTCGCATAGCATAATTAATATACATAACTATAAAAATATACAATATTAGAAGAAGAAAATTAGTTCAGATATTCTTTTTTAATACATCTATTGTGAAATGAGTCTTTTTTTATTTTCACTTTAAATTGTCAGTGTCTGTCCTTCGACATACGGATTCTGATTACCTCCTTTTGGCATCTTCAAACTCTTCTTGTCCTTAAGAGCATCTGAGCTCAACCCCAGTTTTTGTGGGGTTCATGGTGCTTTATCGTTAGTTTTCTGTGTAGTGTTTTGTAGATCATTGCTATTGTTTTTTTTTTGTCGATTGTATTGTCTGTCCTTTGACGATTTACGAATTCTGATAACCCTCTTGGTTTCTTCAAACTCTTCTTGCCCTTACAGAGCATCTGAGCTCAACCCCTGTCTTCGTAGGGTTTATGGTGCTTGATCGTTAGTTTTCTGTGTAGTGTTTTGCAGATCATTGTTTTTTTTTTTATATTGTAATGTCTGTCCTTCGACATACGGATTCGGATTACCTCCCTTTGGTATCTTCAAACTCTTCTTACCCTTCAAGAACATCTGAGCTCAACCCCAGTTTATGTGGGGTTCATGGTGCTTTATCGTTAGTTTTCTGTGTAGTGTTTTGTAGATCATTGCTATTGTTTTTTTTTTGTCGATTGTATTGTCTGTCCTTCGACGATTTACGAATTCTGATAACCCTCTTGGTATCTTCAAACTCTTCTTGCCCTTACAGAGCATCTGAGCTCAACCCCTGTCTTCGTAGGGTTTATGGTGCTTGATCGTTAGTTTTCTGTGTAGTGTTTTGTAGATCATTGTTTTTTTTTTTCCATTGTAATGTCTGTCCTTCGACATATGGATTCTGATTACCTCCCTTTGGTATCTTCAAACTCTTCTTACCCTTCAAGAGCATCTGAGCTCAACCCCAGTTTTTGTGGGGTTCATGGTGCTTTATCGTTAGTTTTCTGTGTAGTGTTTTGTAGATCATTGCTATTGGGTTTTTTTTGTCGATTGTATTGTCTGTCCTTCGACGATTTACGAATTCTGATAACCCTCTTGGTATCTTCAAACTCTTCTTGCCCTTACAGAGCATCTGAGCTCAACCCCTGTCTTCGTAGGGCTTATGGTGCTTGATCGTTAGTTTTCTGTGTAGTATTTTGCAGATCATTGTTTTGGTTTGTTTTTTTCCCATTGTAATGTCTGTCCTTCTTCGACATACGGATTCTGATTACCTCCCTTTGGTATCTTCAAACTCTTCTTGTCCCTATTAAAACCCCTTAAATTTAAAACCTACCAAAAGTATTGTTGACTGTACTTTCAGCGGCTTTGATGCCATCTTCAATTGACTGTGGTGTCTACACGGGTGCATCTTAAAACACTTTTTTTTTTTATAAATATTAAATTGTTAAATTATTTTAGAATTGCCATTAATACCAAATCTTCATGAAAAAACTATTACTTTAGCAAAAAAAAAAGTCACCAGAAATGAGATTTTTTTCAAAATTATATTAAATTTACAATAAATCCAAAACAAACAAAAATATTAATTTCACAATTTGCCAAAAGTATTGCTGTAGGCCACTCTTACTTCTGAAAAATTAAAAATAG
This sequence comes from Bathymodiolus septemdierum, assembly GCA_963383655.1. Taxonomy (NCBI): domain Eukaryota; kingdom Metazoa; phylum Mollusca; class Bivalvia; order Mytilida; family Modiolidae; genus Bathymodiolus; species Bathymodiolus septemdierum. The sequence goes on from OY726529.1 coordinate 14,068,252, forward strand.
ATTAGTATACCTGAAAAACAAAAGCTGATTAATACATGCATTTTTTTTTTTTTTTTTTTTTTTTTTTTCCATGCAATTTTTTTTGTGTTTTTTTTTGTTTTTTTTGTTTTTTTATAAAAGCATCTCTGTTTTTGCATCATACTATAACATCACAAACCAACACTTGCCATACATGTATCTTTACAGGAGATCATGTTGTAGTTGGGGAAAAAAATGCTAGAGTACACATTTTTGATGGGAAATAGCCTGCATACAGGTAGTACATGATATAACTGATAAACATTTTAAACCATACATACATTTATATAGTTGAAATTTACAGCACACAAGTTTCAAATTTAGGAAAGAGGTCGTCTCACATGCATGTTGAGGTGTGAGTTGTTTATCATTGTATATAAACAGCAAACTCAAAGGATATGTAAACCACAATGATACCACACTGAAAAATATCAAACAACACATACTGTTCAGTTGACAAAAAAAAAGAACTCCTACATATACTTTATTACCATGGTTTGTGCCGTTTTAAGTCTTTCATCCTTTTTATTCTCCTTGATCATGCATTTTCAATTAGAACTAGTCTCTCAAGAACTTAACACATTTGAGATCCATTCCATTAGTACTTCAAAATCCTTAATCCATTTAATTACTGACGGTATAAAAAAGTATTGTATTTTTGGCACTATTGTGTCTTTATTAAATGTGAAACCTAGCTGGGAAAAAGTTATTTATCTATCATTCAATTCTTTCATACACCCGTTTCTTGCATGCTACCTATGTTAAATGTGAAACCTAACTGGGAAAAAGTTTTTATCTATCATTCATCCTTGCATACCCCCGTTTCTAGCATGCAACATTCACTCATAAACCTTATTTAATTATCAAAATTTATTTATATTGAAGTACATAAATGATCTCGGGAACATATATAATTCTATGATAAATCTAATTCTAATTCAAAATGCTGATTTTTGGGTACGAGTTCTGCTGTCCAGATCTTAAGAAGATGTTATTGATCGGCTTCACACTGACACCGATCTGTTTTGAGCTATTTCATACTGGGGCAGTATGGGTATTAATTATCTATAAAGATTCTCGGAAAATCAGTATTTTCATGAGATGGGATGTGGAATCTAATGAACACAAGAAAGAAAAATCATTTTTTACACTTAGAACTAACCAAAAGTCTAGGAATAATAGCTTTTATTAAAAAAATTATTTTAAACTTTGACGTCATTCACTTTTCCAAATGAAGGTTTGCAATATCTTAATGATGCTTACAGAAATGTAACAATATCACATACTAAATACATAATATTAATGATTAAAAACATATTTACATATTTACACACACTATATACAAAAATATATTTACACTATACATATATACATAGACCTATTTACAAATAGAGTAGAAGACCTTAGACACTGGGACACCATGATCAGATGCTTAAACACAACTTTAACCAAGAACAGACAAGTGGGGAGGGGGTTTTAACACAACTTTAACCAAGAACAGACAAGTGGGGAGGGGGCTTTAACACAACTTTAACCAAGAACAGACAAGTGGGGAGGGGGCATTAACACAACTTTAACCAAGAACAGACAAGTGGGGAGGGGGCATTAACACAACTTTAACAAAGAACAGACAAATGGGGAGGGGGTTTTAACACAACTTTAACCAAGAACAGACAAGTGGGGAGGGGGCTTTAACACAACTTTAACCAAGAACAGACAAGTGGGGAGGGGGCTTTAACACAACTTTAACAAAGAACAGACAAATGGGGAGGGGGTTTTAACACAACTTTAACCAAGAACAGACAAGTGGGGAGGGGGCTTTAACACAACTTTAACCAAGAACAGACAAGTGGGGAGGGGGCTTTAACACAACTTTAACAAAGAACAGACAAATGGGGAGGGGGTTTTAACACAACTTTAACCAAGAACAGATAAGTGGGGAGGGGGCTTTAACACAACTTTAACAAAGAACAGACAAGTGGGGAGGGGGTTTTAACACAACTTTAACCAAGAACAGACAAGTGGGGAGGGGGCTTTAACACAACTTTAACCAAGAACAGACAAGTGGGGAGGGGGTTTTAACACAACTTTAACCAAGAACAGATAAGTGGGGAGGGGGCTTTAACACAACTTTAACAAAGAACAGACAAATGGGGAGGGGGTTTTAACACAACTTTAACCAAGAACAGATAAGTGGGGAGGGGGCTTTAACACAACTTTAACAAAGAACAGACAAGTGGGGAGGGGGTTTTAACACAACTTTAACCAAGAACAGACAAGTGGGGAGGGGGCTTTAACACAACTTTAACCAAGAACAGACAAGTGGGGAGGGGGCATTAACACAACTTTAACCAAGAACAGACAAGTGGGGAGGGGGCATTAACACAACTTTAACCAAGAACAGACAAGTGGGGAGGGGGCATTAACACAACTTTAACCAAGAACAGACAAGTGGGGAGGGGGCATTAACACAACTTTAACCAAGAACAGACAAGTGGGGAGGGGGCATTAACACAACTTTAACCAAGAACAGACAAGTGGGGAGGGGGCATTAACACAACTTTAACCAAGAACAGACAAGTGGGGAGGGGGCTTTAACACAACTTTAACAAAGAGTCTTAGAAACTTGGATTGGAAGAAGGAGGGGCAGATTAATACACACTAAAAGGTCTTGGAAACTGGAGTTGGGTTGGGTTAGGTGGGGTGGGAAGGGACATAAATTGACCTATCTGTGCTCAATATTAGGACAACCGACATAATGACTTTATGTGATAAAGTGTCTGTAGTTTTCTGCGGACACATCGGTTTCCTCCACCAATATAACTGACTGCCATAATTGATATATTGTTGAAAGTGGCATTACATACCAAAACTCTAACCCAATTGACCTAATGGAATTCCTCAGTGTGACATTTGATCTAATGTACCATGATCAGAAGTTTAACACAACTTTAACCACCAACAGACAATATGATTTTTAGAAAAATAAAACAAAATTTTGACAATTTAAATAAATATCGGATCAAATCAGTTCTGTGAAGCAATTTTTTAAAAATAAATTATCTCCCCTTTTTTGGTTTTTTAACCTTCATTATAAAAACATAAAAATGATTAGAAATTCCAAATCTTTGCTACAACAGACTGAACCATGATCTTTCCGAAATGATTTCAAAATTGCAACCCCTTTTTGAATTTAGAAATTTTGCCCCTTAAAAGAAAACATGCCCGTCATTGACAATCATATTGCCGACAGCAAGAGCAGCCCTAACAAACCAACGAGTCCAACCTCTCTGGGGAGCAGGGGCAACAGGAACAACTGGGATGTTTATGGCCTCAAAAACCTGCTCTGCTGCCACCACCTCCAAAGCGACACAGGGCGCTTCAGCTACCATCCCCTGGCCTATAGCAGCCATTGTTTCATCATCTACATCTGCTGAATTAACAGCTGGTGTAGACAATGAAAAAAGTCTGACTACAGGGGAAACCACCACGGGATTCTGCAAATCCCGTGGTAGTTCAGGGAGGGTAGCCTCCACTGGTACAAACACGGGTGTCTGTACCACTGGTACAGGCTCGAAAGCTTGTACCAGAACCCTGGGACGCCTTGTCCGAACTGGAAGGTCCTCGGCCTTAAACTCTGGGGCTAGCCCCAACTTACGCCTCGAGCGTCTTTCACCCTCACGGACAGGTTTCACCCTGAAAAAAAAAATGAATTGTTAAGCAAACTGTCAAACTGTGAAGATTAAATGGATATTGCATTTAAAAGTTTATATATCAAATTTACATATAAGAATAACATACAATTGATGACTTCTGAGACAGACACAGATTTTTTAACACGAAACAATGGCAGCTGTCACACCCAATACGAGCAAAGCATTGACTAATGTCATTATGATTTTCTTGTAAATTTTGTGGGGGGGAGCGAGGAGTGATAGATCTTGTTTAAATGAAAATAAAATGCTTTATATACGGGTAATGATATAATTGTTTCTTTTGTCCTTTTTAAACTCTAGGGAGGGGGCATTGAAAAAAAACTTTAGGAATTTTTGTCAAAATGCTGGTCTAACTACTACACATTTAAGACATTTCTAAGTGTTATTGACTTTCAACGTACTCTAACATTCTCAGAGAAGTGTTTATGTTCTAACATGGTCAAACAAAAGTTGTCCATGTCTTTATTATGAACATTTAAAGACCCCAGCTTTGCCTTGGTTTTAAATGTGCATAAAACATGGACAGCCTTTGTTTAACCCATACATAATTAAATAATTTCCGGTTCATTTGGCAAAGCGATTTCAAGGGAGAAGGTTTTTCAGAAATCAACCAATCAGAAACAAGAATTGCCTGTGGAGGCCATGTTTCTTAACAGATCGGGACAAAATGAGCAATCTGTAGAGAGGACCTTCCATAGATGCTTCCTACCAAGTTTCGGTTCATTTGGCCAAGGGGTTTCAGAAGAGAGGTTTTTTAGAAATCGGAAAATCAGAAAAAAGAATTGCCTGTAGTGACCAGAGGGGAAGATTAAAATGTGAAAAGTTAGCAGATGACGGACAACGGATGCCAAGTGATGGCAAAAGCTCACATTGCCTTTGGCAAGTTGAGCTAAAAAGACAAGTGACCTTCTAAAGAGGTTCATTTGAAATTTTCTTTGACCAGAAAAGAAAAAAGTAACCTTTTAATACAGGCAACTGGATAATAGAGGTGACCACATAGACAGGTTTGACAGAGGCGGAGATATCTTGAATTTTGAATTAGATTAGCCCAGACAAAAGTTGTTCCACACACGTTTCCCCCAAAATATTCCGTGAATACAAATGTACCACTTTTCGGTGTTTTTGGCTGTTTTAGATGAATTTTTACTCACATCTGTTCAAGTTTGGGAAAAAAATTCCAATTTCAAAAATCTGACAAGATCGTAGACATTGTCTGTTTAAGAAAGTAAATTTAACAGTGTTTTACCATTTAAAAAAAACAAGTTCAAATTCTGTCAAAAATGAAAAAACAACAACATTATTTTCGAAATTTTTGTGTTAAGATTTTTTTATTCTTGAATAATTTCATCAAATTTTTGACCATTTTTGGTCATAAATTTGATGAAATTATTCAAGAATAAAAAAAATGTAAAAAGTTAACGGCGGACAGGTGAGGTAAAAAATAAACTGAACCTGCCTTAAAGGAAAAAAATAGATTTTAGCTTCAATTACTATTCAGAATAGAAATTGATATTTGAAATTTGGTATATACTTGTATGAAAATTATTTTTGAATTTGAATGCAGATCAGATATAATATTTTCAACATAGTCAAACCTGTATTAAGAGTCACCTTTGGGACAAAGAAATAGTGGCCTTATAAGTTAGGTGACCTTCTAAAAGAGGTTCAATTCATATGGAATTTTCTATGGCCGGAAAAATTTATTTGATTTTTGGTGTTTAATGCCACTTTCAGCAATATTTCAGCTATATCATGGCGACCAGTTTTAGTAGTGGAAGAAGCCGGAGTACCCAGAGAGAACCACCGACCATGGGCAAGCAATTGGTAAACTTTATCACTTGCGGCTGCGAGTCGAGTGCACCCTTTTTTGTAATTTACAAAGACGGGTGAGAACACACACTGTATTGGTGATAAGCTTGTATGAGTTGTTCGATAATCCAACTACCTACTTTTTCGTATCTGATATTAAACTGCAAGCAATTTACAAAGTTATACATACTTCTAACTATGATGGTCATATAAGCTAATATGTTTGCATGATTGGTAAATATAATCAGAGGGGTATAATCTTTTCTTGTAACACTATTTTAGTGCATATGAAATAAAATTTATAAATAAAAATTGGGGGGGGATATAATCTTTTCTTGTAACACTATTGTAGTCCATATGAAATAAAAAAAAAAATTTGGGGGGGGGGGTTGTATGTTGGGAGTGGGGGGTTACCCTTCTGTAATGTGTTCCCCCTTTTGATAGTGAACAGGTATGTTGGGTTTCATTATACCCCCCACAACAAAGTTGTAGGGGGGTATACTGGTTTCACCATGTCCGTCCGTCTGTCTGTAGACAAATCCTATGTCATACGATAACTTGAGTTGTGTTTCTTAAAATCTTTTAAAATGTTATCAGCTGTTTACTGGTGAAGAGAGGAGGATCCCTATCTTTTTTGACGATTTTCACTTTTGCCGTTCCAGAGTTATTGAACTTGATATGACGGAAAATAGGATTTTTACCCTATGTCGTATGATAACTTGAGTAGTGTTTCTCAGAATGTTTTGAAATATTATCAGCAGCTTACCGGTGAAGAGAGGAGGGCCCCTTTCATTTTTGGTCGGAACAATCAGTAATGTTTTGGTTATGGACATAGGTTGGACAGATGTGGGGAGTGGGGGGTATATCTTAGTGAGCCATGCTCACAGTAATACTAGTTTTAATGTCTATCATAGCTTAGATTGAGAAAATTGTATTTTTAGAAAAAAATGCAAGTAAACTAGAGGTTCCAAGAGCCTGTAATCGCTCACCTGGTTTTCAATTTGACATCTAAAGTTGATAGAAAATGGGGGCATTATATATAATTTTGAAAGTGGGCCACCCAAAGATCATTTCAACTCAAATTTGTGAGCAAAAGATTTTGATGTGATTTTTATCTCATAATATTCCTAAACGGAATAAACTGGCTGAAAAAATCTCACAGAAAAACCTAGAATATATGTTAAACTACTCATTGTCATGTAGCTGCAGTTAAAATTTGAGTTCATTTTTATTTATAATAAAGCAGCAATGGACAACTAAAGAAATTTCTATTTTTAGTAACAGCAGCCATCTTGAATGAAGGACGGAACTGTCAGACACAATTTTGAAATGGGACTACCCCAGCCAAATTTGGTTTAATTTGGTTCAGCGGTTTCAGAGAAGATTTAAATGTGATCTTTTATCAAAATATGCCTAATTTGCATAATTGGTATAAATCGGCTGAAAGAAAAATTTCACAGAAAAACACAGACTATATGTTAAACTACTCATTGCCATGTACCTGCAGTTAAAGTATGAGCTCATTTTGATTTATAATAAAGGAACAATGGACAATTGAAGAAATTTCTATTTTTAGTAACAGCAGCCATCTTGAATGTCAGACACAATTTTGAAATGGGACTACCCTAGGACTATCCCAGCCTAATTTGGTTTGATTTGGTTAGACGGTTTCAGAGAAGAAGATTTAAATGAGATCTTTTATTAAAATATGCCTAATTTGCATAATCGGTATAAATCGGCTGAAAGAAAAATTTCACAAAAAAAACCCCAGAATATATGTTAAACTACTCCTTGCCATGTAGCTGCAGTTAAAATTTGAGCTCATTTGAGCTTGTACTAAAGCAGCAATGGACAACCTATTGTTAGTAACAGCAGCCATCTTGAATGGAGGACAGGGCTGTCGGACACAAATTTGAAAGGGACCCACCCAGGGACCATCCCTGCCAGGTTTAGTTTAATTTGGTTCAGTGGTTTCAGAGGAGAAGATTTAAATGTGAAAGTTTATGACGTATGACGGACGCCAAGTGATGGCAAAAGCTTACATGGCCTTTGGCCAGGTGAGCTAAAAAAGGGAAAAAACTCAAATAAAAGGCTGGATAGAGTTGTCTTCTCTTGTCAATAGAACGGTGTCAACACTTTCTACAAGTGTATTGAGTTTCAAGTTAATAGCTTGGATAGTTATTGAGAAATTTTAATTATACTAAAACAATTTTCCAAATTTCTATGTGCTATGCCGAAACAAGGGAAGATAACTCTGGATATACAAATCACAGGGTCACCTGCCTTGTTGTAATGGGTTCCCCATTTGATAGTGAACAGATATGTTGAGTTTCATTTCAATGCCCATCATAATTATTGAGAAATTGTATTTTTTGAAGAAATTCTAAGTCAAAAAGGGGGAATAACTCAAATAACTTGGATTGGAAGAAGGAGGGGCAGATTAATACACACTAAAAGGCCTTGGACAATTTAAATAAATATCGAATCAAATCAGTTCTGTGAAGCAATTAAAAAGCATTGACTAATGTCATTATGATTTTCTTGTAAATAAAATGCTTTATATACTGGTAATGATACAATTGTTTCTTTTGTCCTTTTTAAACTCTAGGGAGGGGGCATTGAAAAAAAACTTTAGGAATTTTTGTCAAAATGCTGGTCTAACTACTACACATTTAAGACATTTCTAAGAGTAAAAATCGAAGTGTTATTGACTTTCAACGTACTCTAACATTCTCAGAGAAGTGTTTATGTTCTAACATGGTCAAACAAAAGTTGTCCATGTCTTTATTATGAACATTTAAAGACCTCAGCTTTGCCTTGGTTTTAAATGTGCATAAAAAATGGAGAGAGTCTTTGTTTAACCCATACATAATTAAATAATTTCCTAGGCATATAATAAAACAAGAATGTATTGTCTTCAATAGATATCTGTTCACCAGATAGATGATTTTTTGTCTCTAAAAATTGATGTTGCATATTGCTAACAGAGCTCATTCTAGGATTTGAGAAAAATTGTCTAGTGGCCATTCCTCTTAAAAAAGTGGGCAATTAAAAATTAGATTTGAGCCAATGCATTAAACCAAACAAATGAGTTTATTTGAGTGAGTGATTGTTGTTTAACACCAATTTAGCAATTTTTCAGCTATAGCGAGAACAAGTTAATTTTCAATGTCATGATGATGAGGTCTGCTTTGCTCTAGACCAACACGCTGAGTTGGATTTTTATAGTGCTAGCTCACTGAAACAACTGCCCGCGGGTAGACATGTCGCTCCACTCACACATTATTCTGATTCCGAGCCAACCAGTCTTTGCTCTTATTCCTTAATGCAGCGTGTTCATTAACCCATGATCTACCACACTCGAGCGAGCACGCTAACCATTACACCATGTGAGCTAAACAATTAACTGAACCTGCCTTAAAAGGGAATAAATAGATTTTAACATCAACTATAGTAAAACCCCATTTCTGAGGATGATCAGGGAACTCCACGCAAACGACATTACATAGTGCAATGCATGCAGATATTATTTACAAACAATGATTTTTGTTTGTCATGTTTGTATCATGAAAGATTGTTTCTATTAGTTATGATAAATTATCATTGTTTATTTAATTTTTTTTATCCGTTAACAACCACCATCAGTAAATTTGTCATTCTATTTCCAATGGTCATTATAAACATTATGTCTCTGTCCATACTTCCATACTTGGCGGTTTAACAAAGTTTGACTACAAATCAGATAGAAATTTATATTTGAAACTTGATATATACCTGTACAATGTACTTGTATGAGAATTATTTAATAAATAAAAGGGAATTTGAATGCAGATATAAGATTTTCAACATACAGTCAAACCTATATTAAAGCTCGTTTTAACATATATTTTTTCAACTTGTGATGAAGGTTGTTTCTTTAAATAATTGTAAAAACAATCTAAAAATACTTTGCACGCCCATATAATCCCTAATATCGCTAAAATATCACTTAAAAGGGTCGACATGAATTTTTGTCCTGAAAGCAAAAATTCAATTATTGTAAAGACTGCAAGATATGACAGAATTATCAACGAATTATGTCACTTTTACAAAGTTCCATTGATAAAAACCGGGTTAATGTTTCATAAATATCATTTATTGAACCAATTGCAAGTTTTTATGAGATACAAAAAATTACCAAAATGAGCTTTAATATCCCTTGTCCACTTTGGGACCAAAAAAAATAGTTGCCTTATAAAACTACAGGCTCAGTGAGCTGAGCCTGTGTTGTTCACCTGTCATTCCGTTTTGAGGAAACCTTATACAGAACCTTCCAGATGCTTCCTACCAAGTTTCGTTTCATTTGGCCATGCGGTTCAGAGAAGATTTTTTATAAATTGACCAATCAGAAACAAGAATTGCCTGTAGTGGCCATGTTTGTAAAGGGATCTGGATGAAATGAGCCATCCTTGTAGAGGACCTTCCCTTGATGCTTCCTATTAAGTTTCGGTTCATTTGGCCATGCGATTTCAGAGATTTTTTTTTAGATATCGACCAATCAGAAACAATAATTGCATGTTTGTTAATGGATCCGAATGAAATGAGCAATCTTTATAGAGGACCTTCCATTGAGGCTTCCTATCAAGATTCGGCTCATTTGGCAAAGCGATTTCAAGGGAGAAGATTTTTCAGAAATTGACCAATTGGAAACAAAAATCACCTGTGGCGGCCATATTTGTTACAGATCGGGACGAAATGAGCAATCTCTATAGAGGACCTTCCATAGATGTTTCCTACCAAGTGTCGATTCATTTGACCAAGCGGTTTCAGAGGAGAAGATTTTTAAAAATGTACCAATCAGAAACGAGAATTGCCTGTGGCGGCGATGTTTACTCACAAATCAGGACGAAATGGGCAATCTTTATAGAGGACCTTCCATAGATGCTTCCTACCAAGTTTCGGTTCATTTGTCCAAGCGGTTTCAGTGCAGAAGATTTTTTTAGAAATCAACCAATCAGAAACAAGACTCTCCTGTGGTGGCCATGTTTGTGACGGATCGAGACGAAATGAGCATCTTTATAGAGGACCTTCCATAGATGCTTCCTACCAAGTTTCGTTTCATTTGGCCATGCAGTTTCAGAGAAGATTTTTTAGAAATCGACCAATCAGAAACAGACGATGGACAACGGACGCCAAGTGATGGCAAAAGCTCACATTGCCTTTGGCAAGTTGAGCTAAAAAGACAAGTGACCTTCTAAAGAGGTTCATTTGAAATTTTCTATGACCAGAAAAGAAAAAAGTAGCCTTTTAATACAGGCAACTGCTTAATAGAGGTGACCACATAAGACAGGTCTGACTGTACATGTAACTAGGATACATTAAAAAGTTTCATAAGATTATATGAATGCTTAATGATTAAAAAACAACGTTTGTTTAAAGTGACAGTTTCTACAATTATTCATAATTTTAAAGTTTGACAATAACTTGAAGAGATAGATCATAAATCAATAAAATGACCAAATTAAACCATCTCAGATAAACAGAAATTTGTTTAATTAGATGTAATTAAACAAATTACTTCATGACCCATTAACCCAGATTTATCAAAACAAAGACATGGATGACTAAAATGTATAATTCATACATGTTTAATGATAAATTAGACATATTTTTTGTAACAATTTTAGTTTGTAAACAACATGCATGCGCAGTTCATCATACAGAGGCGGAGTTATCTTGAATTAGATTAGCCAAGACAAAAGTTGCTTGCGCACACGTTTCCCCCAAAATATTTCGTGAATACAAATGTACCACTTTTCGGTGTTTTTAGCTGTTTTAGATGAATTTTTACTCACATCTGTTCAAGTTTGGGAAAAAAATTCCAATTTCAAAAATCTGGCAAAATCGTAGACATTGTCCATTTAAGAAAGTAAAATTTACAGTATTTTACCATTAAAAAAAACAAGTTCAAATTCTGTCCAAAATGAAACAAAAAAACAACAACATTATTTTCAAAATTTTTGTGTTAAGATACAATATTTTGGTCATAAATTTGATGAAATTATTCAAGAATAAAAAAATGTAAAAACAGACGGCAGACACCAAGTGATGGCAAAATCTTGCATGCCCTTTGGTCAGGTGCGGTAAAAAATAAACTGAATCTGCCTTAATGGGAAAAAATAGATTTTAGCTTCAACTACTATTCAGAATAGAAATTGATATTTGAAATTTGGTATATACAATGTACTTGTATGAAAATTATTTTTGAATTTGCATGCAGATCAGATATAATATTTTCAACATAGTCAAACCTGTATTAAAAGTCACCTTTGGGACAAAGAAATAGTGGCCTTATAAGTTAGGTGACCTTCTAAAAGAGGTTCAATTCATATGGAATTTTCTATGATCGGAAAAATTAATTTGATTTTTGGTGTTTTAACGCCACTTCAGCAATATTTCAGCTATATCATGGCGACCAGTTTTAGTGGTGGAAGAAGCCGGAGTACCCGGAGAGAACCACCGACCATGGACAAGCAACTGGTAAACTTTATCACTTGTGGCTGCGAGTCGAGTGCACCCTTTTTTGTAATTTACAAAGACTGGTGAGAACCCACACCGTATTGGTGATAGGCTTGTATGAGTTGTTCAATAATCCAACTACCTACTTTTTCGTATCTGATATTAAACTGCAAGCAATTTCCAAAGTTATACATAATTCTAACTATGATGGTCATACAAGCAAATATGTTTGCAAGATTGGTAAATATAATCAGAGGGGTATAATCTTTTCTTGTAACACTATTTTAGTGCATATGAAATAAAAATTAAAAATAAAAATTTGGGGGGAGGGCAGTGGGAGGGGGTTGTATGTTGGGAGTGGGGGGTTACCCTTCTGTAATGTGTTCCCCCTTTTGATAGTGAACAGGTATGTTGGGTTTCATTTTAATGCCTATCATAGTTTATATTGAGAAAATTGTATTTTTAGAAAATCGCTCACCTGGTTTTCAATTTCAGAGCTCCAGATAATTTTCAAGTCCAAAGGGTAATTACCCATTACTTTTGAAAATGATGGGTATTTGCATATTTCCTTTGCACTGTTGTACTCTCTACTTCAGAAACGATTGCTTACATGTACACTTTTAAAATTATATTTGACACAAGTGTTATTCAATAAAGCAGGATGCAAGTGAAATGTCTATCTCTGTTTAATTTGACACGATTGTGTCATGTTTATTAATAAAATGTTGTAAATATGTTGTTTTTTGCTCGTCGACTTCGGCAGTTTTCACAGCCGTGTTGATAATGTCATCAATAATTCCTTTAACTATACTGTCACTAGACACAGATGAAACTGTCAGGAACTTAAGTATAGAATTTTCCGTAGCGCTTAGTAGCGCACTTATTCATGTTCTAGCTCATTTTCAACAAACAACGTGTTCCCAAATTTACTTTCGCTTTAGTTCTTACTTATTACGTAAACCACATTTATTTGTAATATTGACCGCGATTGGATGATTTATCATAAGCATCCAATCAGATCTCTTTTGACATTGATGCTTAGAAAGGCAAGCATTCGGTACCCCTCGGATGTATACGCTCTCTCATTCGAAAAGTATAAAGGGAAGTAATTACGGGGAATTTCTCAAAGACAAAAATGTATTGTTATGTACACGACTGTACAAGTACGCTCCGAATTTGGAAAGTTTGCTTACACAGCAATATGTATGCGTAATGTGTACAATCTGATCTGATAGTGCATGCGTTTTTACTCGTTTTCATAGCGTAAAAAACGCAAATACGCAGCTTATCTGGAGCTCTGAATTTGACATCTAAAGTTGATAGAAAATGGGGATGTTACACATAATTTTGAAAGTGGGCCACCCAAAGATCATTTCAACTCAAATTTGTGAGCAAAAGGTTTTGATGTGATTTTTATCTCATAATATTCCTAAACGGAATAAATTGGCTGAAAAAATCTCAACAAAAAAAACCAGAATATATGTTAAACTACTCATTGTCATGTAGCTGCAGTTAAAATTTGAGTTCATTTTGATTTATAATAAAGCAGCAATGGACAAGTAAAGAAATTTCTATTTTTAGTAACAGCAGCCATCTTGAATGGAGGGCAGAGCTGTCGGACACAATTTTGAAATGGGACTATCCAAGGACTATCCCAGCCAAATTTGGTTTAATTTGGTTCAGCGGTTTCAGAGAAGAAGCTTTAAATGTGATCTTTTATCAAAATATGCCTAATTTGTAAAATCAGCATAAATCGGCTGAAAGAAAAATTTCACAGATAAACCCGGACTATATGTTAAACTACTCATTGTCATGTAGCTGCAGTTAAAATTTGAGCTAATTATGGTTAATACTAAAGCAGCAATGGACAATTTCTATTTTTAGTAACAGCAGCCATCTTGAATGGAGGGCAGGGCTGTCGGACACAATTTTGAAAGGGACCATCCCTGCCAGGTTTGGTTTAATTTGGCTCAGAGGTTTCAGAGGAGAAGATTTAAATGTGAAAGCTTACCACGTACGACAAGTGATGGCAAAAGCTCACATGGCCTTTGGCCAGGTGAGCTAAAAAAGGGAAACAACTCAAATAAAATGCTGGATAGAGTTGTCTTCTCTTGTCAACAGAACGGGGTCAACACTTTCTACAAGTGTATTGAGTTTCAAGTTAATATGCGAGCTTAAGCGAGCTCTTTATGGTATAAAATGTGTACTTAGGATTTTTTAACAAACATGGCTGAACATATTGTCGAAGAAAAAAAAATTCTACGTTTTGTAAACACCGGTTTCCGGGTAACACACTAACACACTCAACTAATGAAGATCTTCTTAACATAAAGCGCAAAGGTGATCCTGAAGTCTCGTACCCTCTCTCATACGTCTGATACCAATGAAACTCGGAACCCATGTGTAATAAAAGTCATTTATTTTTTAATTTATTTAATCTCTTCTGACATACTGACAAGAATTTTTGTTTCTACACAGAAGTTAACTTTTGAGATTTCGTAAGGAACGATAACTCCAATAAAGGAACGACAGCTCGATTGAATGATACTAGATTCGGCCCTAAAAATAAGTCGTCCCCAATATATCTCGGCCCAAAAAATCTCGACACTTTTTGAAGCACTGGATGAGCGTGAAATTGCCAGATAATTTTCAGATGCGCGAGCATTCATGGTCGTGCCGGTTTCATATTAGCTTTGATAGTTATTGAGAAATTTTAATTATATTAAAACAATATCCCAAATTTCTATGTACTATGCCGAAACAAGAACAGATAACTCTGGATATTCAAATCACAGGGTCACCTGCCTTGTTGTAATAGGTTTCCCATTTGATAGTGAACAGGTATGTTGAGTTTCATTTCAATGCCCATCATAATTATTGAGAAATTGTATTTTTTTAAGTCAAAAAGGGGGAATAACTCAAATAAAATACTGGATGGAGTTGTCTTCTTTTGTCAACAGATTGGGGTCAACACTTTCTACAAGTGTATTGAGTTTCAAGTTAATTGCTTTGATAGTTATGGAGAAATTTTAATAATACTAAAAAAATATCCCTAATTTCTATGTACTACAGATCCTGGATCGTATAAGTTTACAATACCCACGAAACGCAAACAAAACAATGCTTCACACGAACGATACGAAAAATGCATGATGCACGAAGCGAACGCACGATATACGAAACCAATGCATGCTACACGAACAAACGAATCATTGGAGCGCACATGTAACCATATATTATCCAATGACAAACGATCCTGGTTCTATAGAGGTACAATATAGTATCGTGTTATTATTTGAATGGCTTTTGTGCAAATTGACGTGATTAACTAATCTTATATCTTATACGCAATTGATACATAAATGATAAATTAATAGGACAATACAATTTATATTAAATAGTTTATATTATCAATGTGTTTAATAATTATATTTATGATTAAATTTTAAATCTTATATATTTGATTTCCAAATATGACTTTATATTTATATAATTATTCGGATTCTGTATTGACGACCAGACAGGTGTATCAGTTATTTTCCCGGTCAAGCTGTCCGAGAGGTGTGTGGCTTAAAAAGGACATAAATAGTATAATTGTTAATTAGAATGAAATTAAAAGTTGACATTTCACACCTACAGTGCATGTATCTCCATACATGCCAACCCTCGAGAGACTAAAAGCGGTAGAGGGTCTAGGGTTTGTCGAGTATGTTTTACTATTAAAGCGGAAAAAACATTTCCTGGTTTATTGTTGAAAACAAGGAAGATTTACTAATATATTTGAGACTTAAATCACTTATTTTTCACATTCGCAGCCAAGTTGATAAAAAAAAACATGCTAATATTCACATATGAATTTGTAAAGATGCGCTTCAACCTGGAAACGGAGAACCTCATATGCGCTTTCCCCCTCCTAGAAACCCGGACAACCACTATCAATAGGACAGGCAAGCAAGAGAAGCGACTGATGAAAATGCCCCAAGGTCTAAAAAACAGAAACTTAATTTTTCAGAAATAAAATGTTTGTGGTATCAAGTCAAAACTTTTATTACTTAAATTTATACAGTTAATTACAACACATGATATACAGTATGTATTTTAATAGAGACAAAAACTGACAAATATGACATTTTAAATATCCCAGATGGTTTTAGCTATGTTGCAAAAAATAGAAAAATATTTAAGCATAAATCTGGAGGTATTGTTGTTGTATATAAAAAAATCTTATTAAATTTATTAATATTAAATTTAAATTTAAGTATTTAATAATGACCTTTTATTGGGATGTGTATACACCACACCCTACCTGAAAACTCTCTATATTTGTCAATAAATGCATTTTTAGATATTGAAAATGAATTAGTAAATTTTATAGAAAAAACATGAAATGTGCACTTGTTGGAGATTTTAATGCTAAAACTGGGTTTTTTTGAAGATTTTTTTTAGAACCAGATGAAACTTTTTTAATGTTATGGATGTAAATGTAGAAGATGGCCTATTTAGATATCATATTGCTATGACTACCAAGTTTTACTTGATAATAATATTTCCTTAAAAAGATATACTCAGTGTGAATGCAGACCAAATAATTTTGGACGAAAACTTTTAGAAATGTGTAAGTCTGCTTTGGCTATATTTGAAAAGTATTGTCATCATTGGAAATTGAAGGTTAACTTGCAAAAGACTAAAGTAATAATATTTTGTAAAAGAAAATAAAAAAATCAACCTATTTTTAAGCTATGTGGAGAGAATTTACAAATTGAAGACTCTTATTCATATCTAGGTGTTATATTTAATTATAACGGCTCTTTTGTGAAGGCAAGAGCTAAATTGATGGATCAAGCTCGCAAAGCTTTATATTGTTTGTATAGAAAATTGAGAAATATATCGATTCCAATAGATTTACAATTTAAATTGTTTGATACACTTATACTTCCAATGCTTACTTATGGCTCTGAAATATGGGGTTATGAGAACACTAAGCAACTAGAAAAACTTCATCTTCAGTTCTGTAGAAATATTTTAGGTGTTAGAACCACTACTCCAAATTTTATGACATACGGAGAACTTGGTAGAACACCTATAGATATATTATGTATAAAATTAAGGATTGTAAATTTTTGGAATAAAACTTATTTCAAACAAGAAGAAACTTAGTTGTATTTTATATAAGATTATGTTTAATTTGAGTATTATTGATAATGTTCAATTTAAGTGGCTAAATTTTATCAAATCAATTTTTGAGAAAACTGGGCTTAATTATCTATGGAACCAACAACAGCCAGTTCATTCAGTGCAACTAAAATTTATTGTTAAGCAAAATCTGACTGATCAATATATTCAAAACTGGTTTAACCAAATTGAGAACTCTTCTAGAGGAGAATTTTATGGCATATTTAAAAATGAATTTAATTTAGATAAATACTTATTAAAATTATTACCACATGAGAGAAACATGATAACAAAGCTTAGATGCAATAACATTAAGCTTCCAATAGAAACTGGAAGATGGCCGAATACTCCCAGAGAAGAACGTATTTGTCATCTGTGTAATGTTGGTTTAGGTACTGAATTTCATTTTTTATTTGAATGCATCTCTGCTGATGTACAAAGGCATAGATGTAAATTTATTCCAATTTATTATACTAGATATGCAAACATGTACAAAATGAAAGGCCCGTTATCTTTGTGTAATGTTAAGGTTCTGAAAAAATTGTCTTATTTATATCTAAATTGCAAAATGTTTTGTAATTATATTCTGAGGCTGTATTATTTTAGGTTAGTTATATGTAAAATATTTTGTATAATATTCCTCTTGTTACACTTGTATATATATATGTATCCGAGTGAATAAAGAACTTGAACTTGAACTTAAATGATTAAATATTTTTTACGAGAAAGGCCAGTTTAACTGTGCATCAGTTATCAGAGGTAATGAAACTGTCCCGGGTCAGAACAAGATTTTTTTCTGTCTAAAATTACGGGACCTCGGTGGCTCGAACTTCCGATAGCTCGAACATATTTTGACAGTACCTTCGAGTTCGAGCGAGCGAAGTTTTACTGTATATATATGTTTAGGAGTTCAAAATGTAGTGCTTCAAAACTTTATTTTAAATACAGTTTCTGATTGGCTTAATGATAAAGAATTGACCAATGGAAGTTTCCGGTACAAATTTTAAGAGGGAAAAGATTACGGAAAGGGCCTAAATAATTTGGATTTGTACACATTTATACGTCTTAGAAATCTACAAGAACAATCAACATGTGAACAATTCACGATAAAAAAATTTTTTACATTTTTTTTTTAAATCGGTAGGAAAACATCTAAAATCGGTAGAAGACTTAAAAAATCTGTAGACTACCGTGTAAATCGGTAGAGTTGGCATGTATGGTATTTCCCAGGTGAAACCGCCAGGGGCATTTGTTTACATACATATAGATGTTGCACATGTAGATGATTTCTTGTTTATTTGTCCGTAGAATAAATTATTGAAAAAAATGCATTTATTAAATATGTTTTCCCTTAAAACAGTTAATAAAATAGTCCAGTCTGATAACATCGCACACCCTCTATCTTTGCGCATATGCGGCTATGCCCGTTTGAATGCTTCCAATGGGTATATATTTTAATTGTGTTTATGAATTGTTAATGCACAATTCATTTTGTTTTTAACACGAACAAAATTCAATAAGCAGTTTAGTAGGAGTTGCGCTTACAAGGTACATGCCTCCCCCCCTTTTCATGAAAGTATAAATTGAATTATCTCCCCTTTTAAATTTTGGACAGCAACCCTATTCCTTCATGCACATCTGCAGGTAGTGTACTACAAATGTGCAAAGTTTCATAAAAATCCAATAAGCGGTTTAGGAGGAGTTGCGTTTACAAGGTACATGGATGGACGGACAGACAGGGTGATTCCTATATACCCCCCAAACTTTGTTTGCAGGGGTATAAATATTTTTTTTAACTTTTCAGTTTCTTTCACATCAGAAAAAGAAATGAAATTCTTCATCAATATTGTTTCATATGCAAAATAAATTAACAGTGGAGTTGCAAAGAAAGCCATGTGGGTGGTTTACTGCCAAACAGGTGTTGCCTCAAATTTTGTTTTCTGGACCTTTTCTTATGTTGTAGTTATTGGATTGGCTTGGAATTTTAAAATTAGCTCTAAAGGGATAAAACAGAGTGCAAGCTTCAATTTGAAATATTAGATTTGATGTCTTTTTTTAAATTGGTTTCTAAGAATAAACAATAATTTACAAATAAGATCTTAATTTAAAAAAAAAAATGTTTTAGTGAACCAATGTCTGGTATGTATAAGTCTGTTAAAATCCCAGAAATTGACCCCTAAGGTATGCAGGGTTGTTTAGATAGTATATATGTCCAAAAAAAAAACAACAATTCATGAATGTTTTGGATGTTTATTTTTCAGATCTACACATTTTTGGTTTTTATGATACAGTCATCACTGTTTTTACATTTAATTTATTAATATATTATACAGATATAAATTTTTAAAAGTAGGTTTAAAGGGATAAATACAAGTCTGAATTTGAGATCTCAGATATTTGTAGTTTCTGAGACATATGACCTTTAATTATGTGTACATCCAGTATGGGTTCATACTTTCAACCGATCAATCAGTGATGAGGCTACTAAATCTTTAGTTAATAAAATCTAGAACATGCCATGATCTGTTGTTCGATTGGTCAAATAGATTTACATGATTGGATGGTCATAGATGAATGATGACTCAAACAGCATGTTGTTAGATATGTGTGTATTGCCAATGGAAAAAATTAAAAAAGATACAACAAACATCCAATTCTAATTAAGATTGGCATACACTTGGATTGACATAAAAATGTATAACAAGCAGTAAACATGAAATATGGGTAAAATTACAAGAAAGAAGAACCAATTAAATGTTTTTTCTCTCAATTGTTGGGAAAGGGGGGGGGGGGGGGTATGCAATTCCTGTTTTAAGTGCCAATAGTGGGGAACTTGTGGTTACAATTTGGTGGCCATTTTGATAAATCGGTCCAAAAAATATACAAATGTACATATTTTGATGCCTATTTTTGGTCATAACTTTAGAACCACTCAAGATATTGACATGATTAAAACACCAATTTCTTTCTTTTTTCAAACTCTTTCCAATAGATTGACTTTCATTTCAGCTGAATGGCTTTAAAAAAGCTTGTGTCATACCTATTATAAGACAACATTTATACATCTTAAACTTGACAGCAATGGCATCCTATACATTTTAATCTTCAGACTAAAATGGACTCAGTGATGGTTCCAAGGGCTAATCCTTGACAGAGCTACCCAGCACATCCCCAGCTGGTGCAGATAGGGATTCTCTTTCGATTGTTTTCTTGGGGGGGGGGGGGGGGGGGGGGGGGGGGGGCGTCAGATTAAAACTCCACAATGGCGGTGGACGGGTACCAAATGTACGCAATATTTACAATGTTTTCAGGTTCAGAGGTATTTTTTCTGCATTTTCAAATTAAACAAATGCTAGGAGTTTTAACTTATACCATAAACATCATGTTGTGCTATTATTTCACCTTTTTTATACTTAAAACAAAATATAAAGATTTCACAAAAATATGTTGCAGCATGAAAAACTGAAAACATTATAACAAATTACAGGGCTAGTAATTAACTTCTTTCAAAACAATCAAAACTTTGATAGTGGTGAAAAATCAACTAGCAAACATACTGACCTGACTAGCAACCAAACTGAAACCCGAATTTTATGCTTCATAATATTATAAGTGTGTTAATAAAATAATTAAAACAGTGAAGTTTAATGTGATTTATTTAACTAAGTCGCTCTCTCTGGTCATATTGTATTGTGAAAGTAGTCCGTTTGTCTATTGGATATGTTGAAATGCTCTTTAAATTTGTGGGACAGAATGTACAATATTTACAAATATAAATCGAGGTTTTTTCAACAATTCATTTAGAGAAATAAAAATGTATATATGGAATATGATGGAAGCATACTGAATTCTCTTCAATTAAACTACATGTATTAAAAAGAAACAGACTTTGGTAGTTGGATTTACAACTAATTATGCAATCAGTGCCTATCATCACCAACAGTGCGAGTTCGAATCCCACTCATGGCGAGGTGTACTCAATACAATGTTATGTGATTAAGTTTGTCAGTGACTTGCAGTAGATTGTAAGTAGCGTTAAAAACATAACCCTAATCGCTTCACTTCCTGAATTTCTATATAGTTTTTATTTCATTATTGAACATAGCTGAAATACTGCTCGCTGGACGTTAAGCAATAATCAATCAATAATTTTTTTTATTTATTTTGTGGATGGGGGAGGTTCACTTTGCTTTCAAGTAAACAGTAGGACTTTTAAGAAATTCAAATAAAAAGAATCTAATTTGGCATATCGAATGCACCCTCATTAAGTATTATAATGAACCGTAATCAGGTTTTTCCACTGATAGTGGTTAAAAATGAGTTTTTTACTTTAAAGGGGGAAGATTTGATTTTCTTTTTTTTTCTTTAAATAAATCATACATTTGTGTTATTGGATTTAATCAATAATTATGATCATTATTTTTTATGAAAAACATTTTTTTTTATTGCTTTATGTAATCAAGGTTTATTGTCAAACTCAGGCTGCACTTGATGTGGCAATTTGTTTTTATCAAAATTTCTTAGTGTCCTTCAATATTTTATTTAACAGCAAAAACGAACCAAAAACAATAAGAGTAATAGTTACTTGATATAAGATGCTTTTTTCACATAGACATCATACTCTACTAATAATGGCTTGTAAAGTTTACACTTTTTCATGATGCAGCATCATTTTCATAGAATTCAGATTTTTTGTTTTAAGTAAAAAATTGTAAAAATAAATAGCACAACATGATGTTTATGGTGAAGGCTAGGCACTCACAGCATATAGTGTTATATATAATTATGAGATGTAGAAAAGGTATCTTTGAACTTGAAAACATTATAAATATGGCATACATGTGGCAACTTTTCCCACTTCTGATACAATTATGAGGCATTAAAATACAACTTATGAATATGTAAACAGTGGGAGTTCCTACCTAATTGATCATACACTCTTTGAATATTGCAATAATCCAAGTGCATAGCAAATAAAGAAAAAATACAAATTCCATATAAATCATGACCATTCTGTCGAAGACAACATTGACAAATGGCAATTCTGCAAAATACTTTTATATATTTTTCTGTTAATGTTATAAAAAGCATCCCCATGTAAAATAGGGGCTGTCGTGGCCGGGTTCATATGGTAATTGGATTTACAACTACCTATGCAATCAGTTCCTATCACCACTGATATCGCGAGTTTGATTCTCATTCAGGGTGAGGTGTGTAACATTATGTGATAAAGTTTGTCAGTGACTTGGTTTTCTCTGGTTTCCTCTACGAATAAAACTGAGATATTGTTGAAAGTGTCATTAAACACCAAAAACCCACCATCAAACAAACAAACAAAAACCGATGTAAAATATTTTGACTATGTGCAGTTGTATATCTACACATTTTTCACTCATTTATTTTAAGATAAATTTGTGTTCTTCCTTTAATCAAATTGCAAGTCAAACACACCCTTGGTAAGACGGCCACCAATAAATAAATAACCATACAGTTTAAAGGCTACCAATGGAACATTTGGCCAACAATAGCAATGATAAGATCAACATTGGAATTTCACCTATGATACAATGGTGAACAGCACAGAATGTCTTAAAATTGACCGCCATTTTTTTCAGGCATCTGTGAGAAAATGACGCTATCCTGTTTTGTGTTCATTTGAAATACATTTAATCGTCAAATGTTAATTTAAGAAAATATGGATTGTCTTACCTTTTAGGAACTGTCCTTCTTTTTACGACAACTAGACAAGACATTTCTACACAATTCGACATTCTAATTTCTACAATGTAAATAAATATAGGTTAGTATGGCTATGAATATAGTTCAAACTGGAAGAAAATTTTGAATTTTTTTCTTATATACCTCCTATATGGCCTTATCCAATCAGAAAACAGTTTATTAAATGCATAATCTGTTAACCAATCGGAAAACACTTATTTTCTTTTTCCAAATACAGGACTAGACTCTAAGGATAGAGTGGGTTTGATTGAAAATCCTGACGAAAATAAAAGCAGTGAATATACATGGGCACCTATAAAGTGCGAAACGAAATAGAAACGAAACGAAACGAAACGAAATCAATGAAATGAAAACGAAATAAAACGAAACCAACGATTGAAAACAAAACGAAATAGAAAATGGAAGAAAAAATAATAGGGGCCTAAAAGAAATCAAAACTATTTTCACAATTACGATGCTAGACTACTTCCCACACATGTCTCAGTGTCTTTCATCAGGAGAGGACAGGATTTGATCACCATTGAACAAGAATACTATGCATTTATTCAGCGGGAGTCTGTCCTTTTCACTTAGTGTCTTCTTTTAAATTTGGGAACCATAAGAGCAACGTCAAGTCTGTTGAAAGGAGAGGAATTAAAATAACAGAAGTGCAGTGGTTAAAGTTCACTAATAAATACCCCCGTCCGAGCAAAATTTAAAAGTGTGTCGGAGAGACGAAAAAGTGTGACGACCGGACGGACAAACGAACGGACGGACAGCAGAAGTCCTATATACCCCTATCATTTTTTGGCGGAGGTACACAAATCCTATCAAAAATTAACTTTAGAAATTTAAAAAAAATCTACATATCTTGTAAAAGTACCTTTTTTTCCCTTTGATCCCTTTTCATATAAAAAAAAACCAAATCACCCCCTCTCCAAAAAAATTTCCGGTATTAATAAAATTTTATACGGCACATATTTTTATACACCCCGCTATCCTGCGGGAGGGGGTATATAGTATATGTCCGTTTGTCCGTGAGTGCTTCCCTCACTGCCTATGCAATTCCTCCTTAACAACTTGATGGAATTGAATGAATCTTACAGGAAATCTTTAATACCATATGGCAAGGTTCATTAATTTCATGAATTCTTTAGTACCAAATGGCATTATGCACCTTCTATTTTTGTTTTCCCATTTTAACAGTTCTTGCTAAAATTTCTTCACTTTTGGACTTTGTCATTTAAGGCTATGTAATTGTCATACAAGGCTATACAATAGAGAGAGGATACTGTTGCGTTATCCATAACTCTTCCTAAACAACAGAATGGATTTCAATAAAACTTCCAGAGTTTCTCATGTTTAGTTTTTGCAAGCATTATTTTTTCCAGAAGTTCTTCTGTAAGGAGGGCGCTCACTGTACGTCCTGTTATGCTGCTGTTGGTTTTTTTTTTAGTTCTTCAAAATAGAACAATAGGATTTGAAATAAAAAGTTTATAGTGTTGGGTCTTTTTGACGCCTGTATATCTCGGAAAGAACAACGGTAAGACATTACGCCAGATCTGTTGGCACACTACCGAATAAAGGTAATAACAATGGTATCGTACTCCAAGGCGCATTCAAAAGGGAAAGTCCACAAAAACAGACAAAACCGATAAGAAGCTCAACCATCTGAGTTTTCAATCAACGGAACAACTGAAAAACAACACATTCCTGACTTGGTAGAGGCATTTTCCCAGGAAAATGGTGGATTCTGATAGCAGATAGGCAGATGCCACTCGTCTAACCCTAAGACGTTACCAAGTATAAAAACAATCGGTACATGTAATTTCTCTAATCCTAAAACATGACCAAATGTGAAACTAGAAAACAACTATTTCATATTCCCGACTTGGTACAGGTATTTCCCAAACCTCTCACTTGTATGACGGTCGTTAATAGTTCCGTCATATTGACAAATAGGGGGGGGGGGGGGGGGGGGGGGGGGGGGGGTTGGGGTGCACGCGGATTAAACGTGATAGGTCGGGAAAATCCAGTAGTCAAATAATGCCCAGAATCTGAAACTCAAGACCATCCTGTATGTTTTGCGAATAGGCAAATTTATGTAGAATACAAACGAAAAATGAACCCTCAATATCCCAATCTATGAAAATACACCCTCATATCACCTCCCTTTTTTTTTCTATATGCCCACTCCAGAAACTTTATAATTCATAAATACTGACACACACTCAACACAAATAAAAATATGACATTTGAACTTCTGAAAGTTTGTCGGCAAAGCAAACCCGGCTTGAATTGAGTTGCGGCTAATGTACGCGAGGAGTACTGTAATGGACAGACATGCAAGATGGGTTTCCCGGTTATAATTAATCAAAATTATTGTATTCAAAAAATCTAATTATCTTTTTTTTTTAATTCTTTATTTCGTTTTGTCTTTTATTTTTTTCATTCCATTTTCTTCATATCAGTCTATTTCGTTTTGTTTTCGTTGATTTCGTTTTGCTTTCGTTGGTTTCGTTTTATTTCGTTTTCATTTCGTTGATTTCTTTTCGTTTCGTTTCGTTTCTATTTCGTTTCACACTTTACAGGTGCCCTAATTTAAGTACATAATAGTAGATTTTGGTCTTCCTAATCGCACCTTACAACAGACTCGTATCATTACAATCAAAAACCATCAGACACGGGCACAAACCATCGTTTGACCTAATATGGTAAAAATCGATTTTTCACATGTATTGATTATTTTTCAATGAAGTTAACATTCCTATAGGATAGAATATTCATAATTAAACTAATTTCACAATTTCTTTGATATTAAATGCATAAAAAGGTGAAGATTAATACCAAAAAAGTAAAGAAATTGTAATTGATAAATGAACTACACTTGAAAGTTTAATTCATGCAAAATCCAATAAACTTGAGAAAAGTTTGATATTGATTTTTACCATATTTGGTTTGTGACTGTGTCTGATGGTTTTTGACTGTAATGACATGATCCGTTGTAGTATGTGCTATTGAAAACTTGTGTCGAATGGGGTCTGTGTAGCCACTAAATGTCCATGTTTGGTATAGGATAGCAACATTCAAATTTTACAGGCAACAATTGGATCACAATATTTTTTTTTTACATTTAAATGGGGTATTTTTAGTGCGTTCAGGTAGAGAAGGAAACAAAAAAGCTCTTAGGAACAACTTGGAAATAAAAAAAAAAAACTCAAACAATTTTGGATAATTTTCTTTGAAAAATCTCAACCCCACCCTTTCCAGTAAAATGGTCTGTGCCTAATAAAAGTGTGACAACGACGAAACAGGACATAAGTCACACGACCTTGGAAACACAGAACCAACCAGTTAACCCACAAAACAAAGACATATATTGTAATACACCTGTCATGGTCTACCTGGTAAACACTGGTGGCTATTATACCTATCGTATCTTTTGACAGGAAAGTCATCTCTATCATAGAACTTTGAGTGAAGATCACATTTTAATTTAAGAAGTGGTTACGATTACACTGGAATATAGCAATAATATTTTTGTTGTTGTTACGACATTACGAACTGAGTTACGGAATGCAATAGCGATATACATATAGCAGACCACAAGTACCTGGGGACAGGTTACTTTTTTACCCCCCCCTTTTTTTCTCATTTTTTTTAGCATCATTGTTTTTCATATTTCTTGCTTATATCATGTTTCACATATATGTAATACTCTTATATACTTTGCATGACGACTTTATGCAATTTACAGCACAGTGGACCGGTGAAATCAGAAAAATATTCAACTTGTGACTGACAAACACGGATAATTAACTCATGTGTTATATGCATTCGTGAATTATTCCGTTGTTCGGTCACTCGTTGAATATTTTCTATATTTAGATTCTTCAAGTAGTTATCCTATATTATTTTCTCCATCTAATAATCCTGGAAACATTCATTGTGCTAAGTTTACCAAATTCGGGCAGCAAACATTGAATTTTCATTATTGAGGGGTATTTATTTTTCCATGTGAAAAGAGAGTAAAAAAAAAATTGATTTTTCAAACATTAAGTGGTGGGCGCCTTATTCGTGGGGTACAAATTTAAGCATGTACTCCCCTTATTCTCAACCCTGCCTTTCAGGCTTTATGTTGATAAATTTGAAAATGTCCCTTTTACACAGCGTAAGATATTTACTAGTAAGACTACTTTTACGCCCAATGTAATGGTCATTCATAAAGAGTACATTATATGTGTGGCATACTTGCCTTGAATTCTTTAAGCAGCACCTTACAAAATATCACCAGAGGTCACTACAAGATCTTAAACCCACAATATTTAGTAGACTTGGAAATTTCCTGCCTCTTTAAAGATATGCCAGATGACTCGCCTGCAAGAGCATTAAAACATTTGACTTCTCTACCCTTTACACTACTATTCCTCACTCTAAGTTGAAGGACGAATTAAGGGAGTTGGTCCAACTGTGTTTCATAAAAAAGAATGGCCAACGTAGATACAAATACCTTGTACTAGGAAGAGACAGATCTTATTTTGTAAAACATCAATCTGATTCTACCAAAAAGTTATCTGAAACTGATATCTTCAACATGCTCGAGTTTTTGATTGACAACATATTTGTTATGTTTGGTGGACGTGTTTTTCAACAGACAGTCGGCATTACCTATAGGGACTAACTGTGCTCTTCTCGCCGACTTGTTCCTTTATTCGTATGAGGCAGACTTCATACAGGGGCTTCTCAAGAAAAACGAAAAGAAGCTAGCCCGATCCTTTAATTTCACGTTCCGCTATATAGATGATGTCCTTTCACTAAATAATTCTAGGTTTGGTGATTTTGTTGATCGCATCTATCCCATTGCGCTGGAAATAAAGGATACCACAGATACAGATAGGTCTGCTTCATACCTTGACCTACACCTCGAGATCGACAGTGAGGGTCGGTTAAGAACGAAACTTTATGACAAAAAAGATGATTTCAATTTTCCCATTGTGAACTTTCCATTTATATGTAGCAACATTCCAGCAGCACCTGCATATGGAGTATATATCTCTCAGATGATACGATAATCCAGAGCTTGTGGTTCCTATCAGGAATTCCTTGATAGAGGGTTGCTGCTAACAAGGAAGCTACTGAACCAAGGGTTCCTTTTGGTAAAATTGAAGTCATCACTTCGAAAATTTCCCGGTCCTTTCCTCATTCACGACTTATTACCGGGTTTGTAACTAGATTAACACGACGGGTGCCACTAGTGGAGCAGGAACTGCCTATCCTTCCAGAGTACCTGAGTTCACCTCCGGTTTTAAGTGGGGTTCGTGTTACTCGATCTTTAGTTTTATGTGTATGTTTTGTCGATCGTTATTTGTCCTTTTGTACTTTTTCTTTTGGCCATTGTGTTGTCTGGTCTTCTTCAATATACGGTTTCTGATTACCTCCCTTTGGTATCTTCAAACTCTTCTTGTGCATATTTAACCAATTTTGCATTTTTAATGCCAGGTGAGCAATTCAGGCTCCCGAGAGCCTCTAAGTTAAAATATACACACACATTTGTATTTATCACACTGCATCCTTTGAGGTTGAAAAAAGACATTTGATGCTGTATTTGTGCACACCTCTATGAAATTCATACCTCTCTTTTCACTGTAAGGTAATTAACCCTTTGCAAAGATACTTGTACCCCTCCCCTTGTATAAAAATCTACCCCCCCCCCTTATCTGTAAGGTATTAAAACCTTAATTACTGTGATATTAGAGTCTATCTCTGAAATTCCAACCTCCCCTTAATCAAAAAGATATTAAAACTTTGCCATGATATTTGTACCCCCCCCCCCCCCCCCCTCTATAAACCTTTATCTGTTAAGTTATTAAATAATTGCTGCTATATTTGCACCTGGGCTCTATGGAATTATGTTCTCCCCAATATCTGCATTAAATCACTAGCGGCAATATTTGTACTCCCTCTATGAAATTCCAATCCCCTTTACCTTTAATGTATTTAAACCTTTGCCAAGAAATTCCTACCCCTAGTTGCATGATTATCGGACCTGTCAGACCCCTTTATCTGTAAAGGATCTTAATCTTTGCACCGATAGCCATTTTTAACTTGCAGCAGTATTAGGATATAGGTACAAGGCGCAATTACCTATATAGATAAGACGCCTTCAAAATCTAAATAACAACAATATATTCATTATTTGTTCATTAGAACCATAGATGGATCATCTATGGTAGAACTGAGGAGAGACGACCTCCAACTATTTTTGATTCATTACTCCTTTTTTGTGTCTGTTTTGTATTGTTATATATATAATAAGGGCAATATTGAATTTAAAATCGACTCCAAAATCGACTCCAAAAATGACTCTAGACTCCACTCCAAAAAAGACCCCAGACTCCACTCCAAGTTTTACAACATGCCCAAATTTTATATCTTTTTCAGTTTGCAGGTGAAATGTCAAATTCTTATATGTATAAATTCCCTCAAAATAACATATATTCCTATAATATTATTGCTCACAGTTTGAGAAAGATTCATATTTCAGGCAACAGAGAAAAAAAAACTGTTCAAAGATTGATATATATACCAAGGTGTAAATTAATTTTATGGTAGTAAAAAAAATGGAAAGTTGTGCTTGGAGAAAAAATTGGTAATTTCTGATCCTTTTTTTGGAATTAATTAATCAAGTAGAGTCACCCTCAAACCACACCTCCCCCTCCCCAACCAACCAGAAAATAAAAAAGACAAATGCAGTAAATTAGTAATTTGGACATCCACTATGTCAAATATAAGAATTCAAAAGCTTTTTATATTTAGCTTATTAATAAGTCCTTTTAGCATCGACCTTTTGCAGGGGCGGATTCAGGGGGGGGGGGGGGGGCATCCGGCGCGCGCCCCCCTAAAATTGGAAAAAAAAAATATTTTTTGGCGTAAAATCGTGATTTTTCACACAAAATACCCCAAAATTTTCGCGCCTCCCTAAAATTGGAAAAAAAAAAAAAAATTGGCGTAAAATCGTGATTTTTTACACGAAATACCCCAAAATTTTCGCGCCTCCCTCGGCAATTGGAAAAAATAAGATTTTTTGGCGTAAAATCGTGATTTTTCACACGAAATACCCCAAAAATTTTCGCGCCTCCCTCCGCCCCCCGCAATTTTTTTTAAGTGCGCCCCCCTAACTTAAAATACTTGGATCCGCCCCTGCTTGGTGTCCCCTGCATTTGAATAACTTGAGTGCTTGGGACACGAGGAGGACTTACTCATTTATATTTATGTTTTTGTTTTTATTTATATAGTACATATACATGTTTCTTACTCTAAGTCTTGAATTGTAATAGATTCACATATTTAATTATTTAATAAGTCCTTTTAGCATCGACCCTTGGTGTTCCCTGCATTTGAATAACTATGGCATTGTTCATGTGCTTTGGACAAAGGGGGGACTTTTTCTTCCCTTTATTTAATATAAAGACAGACAAACAAATATTGATATGAGTGATATATTTATTCTCTCATGCTTTTAAGTATTTATACAGTATATGCATTTAATTTCGAAAATGTAGTTATTTCACATGTATAATATGTGTGCGAATGTGTTATAGTCCTATTTGCACCGGCCCTTGGTTTCCTCTGCATTTGTACAACTACCGTACAGTACTTGTCCATGTGCATAGGACACGGGGAGGACTTGACCATTACACTACATGTAAATTAACCATTGATGTCTGATATGGCCAACAATGTCATAGTCGACGGCACTTAATTATTATTATAACTATTATTAGTATAAGTATTTAGTATATATTTTATGGGCAGTTTTGTTCATTGTAACGTATAATATTTATATTTTTTAATGTTATTGTTTATGAATCACTGTAATGACTTTGCCCCTTGTGGGCCCTCTATTGGACAATAAAATTCTTATTCTTATTCTTATTATTGGCAACTAGTTTTTTTTTAATCCTACAAATAAAGAAACAGCAAAGGATAAGTGTGTAATAACTTTCCTCGACAATTTCATTTTTTCTGGGTGCCATCCATGGAAAACATAATTTTAAATATCCGACGGTAAAAGTTTGTATAATTTGGTGCAATGATGTCTATATGTATATTCTTTACTGTGACATTTTTTGATTGAAATTAATCGACAAGATTTTTTTAAATCAGATTTTTAATACCACAGTGGTATCTCAGGGCATCCCCCCATTTTTCCAATTTCAACTGTTTTGCACGTGATTTTCTTCAAACATGATATTCATAGATGCTAGATATTTCATAATTATTCAACAATAACACTTTCAAGTATATTAAAGCCAAAATATTCCCTTTCAACCAAAAATAAATGCGTATATCTATTAGAAGCTTCCGAAACTAGTACCGGTATTACCATCTGGCGTCAAGAATACCGCCAAAATTGCTATATTTAGGATGTGTTATGGAGAAAACGGCACGGTGAAATTTCTTGAAAATTTGGCAGCTAATGTATTTAGCCATAGATATTCAATGATGCAAATATAAAAAAAAAATGAACTATGGGAGGAAAATTTTGGGGTTGCCCAGGCCTACACCCTTAAGCAATAGTTTATTGGGAGTGATCGTAGGTGGCATGTATGCTGCTATTCAAAATTTGACTACCCTACACATTATCTTCTTTTACTTTATGCAATCAAAACTTTTACATAGGTTCACACAATCATTTACCCACATTGTTTATTGTTTGTAAACCTATTCTCTTAAATAGAGGTGTCCGTTTTGATCGTATGGTTGTTGGATTTATAACTACATATGCAATCCCGCTCAGAAGAAGTGTACTCGATACAACATTTGCTCCGGTTACTCTGGTTTCCTCCAACAATAAAACTGACCGCCACGATAAAACTGAAATATTTTTGAAAGTGGCGTCAAACACCATAACCCCCAAGATGATCCCCACTTGCAGGCTATTTAAAACAATCAAGAAAAGGTCTTTACAGTATATGTAGCCACTACTGCTTTCAGTCAAAATGAACTTAAAGTTGTGTCTGACAGCATTGTCCTTCAAAAAGAGGGCACCTATAAAAAAAATATGACTGAGGAAAGGGGTTTAAATATTTTCTCTTAAACTACAGATGGTCTCCAGTTTTTTTTGCGTGTTTTTTTTTTAAAGTTGATCAAAAATTAGAGAATAGCCCCCACTGTATACACTGTAAAAAAAAAGTGGAACTTTACACTAAAAATGGTGGCAGCTCAGCTGCCACCAATATTGGTGTAACGTTTACCCTCTATATGAGGTGTGACATAACTCTGCACTAGTGTAACATTACTCTTAAGTGGTGTAACATAACTCCTAAGTAATGTAATTTAACTCCTATGTGGTGTAAAATATCATCTGTATGACAGGAAACTTTACACCCTTTCATAAGACAACTAACACCAAAGTATGTGTTAGTCACATTACTTATCACCATATCTAGGGTAACCTTTCACCAAAACTCATAGAGTAACCTTACACCACCCTTCTTGGAGTAACCTTACACCACCCCTCTTGGAGTAACCTTACACCAAACCTCATAGAGTAACCTTACACAAGTATATGAGTGGCAGCAGAGATGCCACCAAATATAGTGTAACTTCAAACCAACATGCATTTTTTGTTTGCAGTGTATCAATTTTCTTTCACAGGTTACAAAAAATAAACACTACAGTAAGTAAATGAGAAAAATGTCAAAAAGAGGAAATTGTGTCAAATCTATAAAAATGAATATGATTAAATTGATGTTCTTTCTCAAGATTTCTAAATTCAAGTTAATGTTTTTCTTGTTTTCTGAATATTGATTTTGCTCATAAGAGAACTTTTCGTTCCTTTATAGGTTGTTGATATTATGATTTGTTCGGCCCCTTTCATCTACTTTAGCATTGTCGAAAAAGAGACACATGTTCTAGACAATGGCTCTAAACCAGTTCCCAAATTTTCTGAGTAAGGAGCCAACTAGCAAAGAGGCTTGAAACATTAAAATAACAGGTTATGAGTATCAATATTTAATATAACAAGTCTGCATTTTTCCCCGACTGCAAGTACAAATTAACTTAAAAAAACATACTTTAAATACCATATTCATCCTATTAAGCACCCCTGCTCCTATAATTTACCAACAAAACATGAATAAGCGCCCTCTAAGATCATCATAAATTACCACTTTTTTTGCAGAAAGACATCAATATTTGCTATCTTCGCCATGATTTTCAAACCGGAAACACAACTTTAAAGGTAATTCTGTATTGGAAACAGTTTCGGACAGGTAAAAAGTCTGGATTTTGCTGATCTCAATAAGTGCCTCCGTTTTCAATTTTTTTTTAACGCCCTGGGTGCTTAATCGGACAAATACGGTAGCATACATGTACAATCACATAAATATTACATCAAGTTATGATCAAGTCCCTTCATAGAAGTCATGTGGTCATACTCTATTACAATAGTATCTTGTAAGAACAGTGAAACTTCAAGACTTACAGCAAAATAAAATAGAAGGTATAAAAACGGATTTGATCTGAAGAGTGGTGAAATGGCATTAGCGGTCCTAAACCCATCCCAATTTTTTATTTTAAGGTGGATCTCTAGTTATAAATATGGCTCCTTTTAGACCCTCTTATCTCCAAAGCTGTAATTCTCTCTGTAAATCAAAGATACATGCTTAATGTTTAAAAACTTTACCAAAAAGTAACAATCTTCATGCTTTTGTGAACTTATTCATTAGTTGCAGTGTTTGATCATTTGACTTACATTCTGATTTGTTTCCTAATGTGTTCAAAAACTGTATATGTTGAAAGCTGTCCTCAAGAGGAACCAAATTTAAAAAATCCCACCAAATTGGATGGAAAATAAAAATTCTAAGTAGTATGTAATAGTGTGAAAACTCTGAAACTGTAAGAGATACTTAAAGTCTGTTAAACATACAACTGAAAGCCCTCATCAAGAAGAACCAAATAAAAAATCCCATTCAAACTGGATGAAAAAAATTCAGGTACCATATAAAAGTGTGATGTTTGGCCCCTTTGGCCCCTTATAGTTAGAAAACCCCGACAGCTACCTCAATTCTGATTGGACAAATCAATTATTACATTCTGTAAGGAGAAAAACTTTGACGTCAGTCTTCCATAAAAGACATGTCGTCGCCTATGTTTTTGCTTCCGAGAAACCTCAAAAATAGAAGTGACCAAAAATTGTAATAGGTGCACAACTTCACTCCCCACAGAAGCATCTCTGCAAATTTGGTTTGTTTCTGTAAAGTAGTCTAGGATGAATTGCAGATTAACAATATAACATCTACTGACCTACTAAATGGCAAGATAAAAAAAAACCGTTAAAAATGACAAAAGAAAAATAAGAAAATATACATGTATGGTGCACATCTACAATATATCCATGCACTTTTAATTACCAGAAGGGCCCACAACCTCCCAAAATCAATACCAATCTGCCTTTAGTGCCAAGGAACCTATCTTGTATAAAATTTCACAAGGATCTGCCAACTACAACTAAAGTTTTTGCATGGAAATGAGTGTCTACAGACAAAATCGATGCCAAAGGCCACAATAGCCCATTAACCAATAAGCTACCACAATTTTTTAAGGTTGTATAAAAAAGAAAAACAAATCAAGGCTCCAATAGTCTTTGGGCCAGATTAGCATAAATCAATATTATAGCATCATGTTGCATCTTATATTCTATGTACAGAAGCAATACAAAAATGTTGTATCTGAATACATGCATGTGTAACATTTCATCAAAGGTTTATGCCATCTATCATTTATTCATTGTTTTACAATCAACATTCATTTACTCATTGCTTCACAAACATTTTAACAGGTTGGGTACAATGGCTGAAATGGCATATAATAGGTAATTTTGCATATTATTGGACAAATAGTCTATATATTTACAGTGTCATTTTTATCAATTTTGGATTTCAAAGTTTTTATTGAAAAGCGCATTTATCTAGGTAAAAAGCAGCAACTTTTGTTTTGAAACTGTTTCTGTAACGATTTGAGGCTATGATCTCCTTAACAGTTAGGTTAAACAAAAAGTTACTAAACAAAAGTTGCTGATTTTCACATACTAGTAAATAAATGCACTTTTGAATAAGAAACTTTGAAATCCAAAAATTGAAAATTTTGCGCAGTAAAATTATAAGTCATTTGTTCACCTATTATCTGCCAAATGACCCATTATATGCCCAGCCTGTTTAATTTTTTCTATGTTTGTCTCCTTGTCTCCATTCATTTACTCATAGTTTTACAATCACCATTCGTTTACTCATTGACTCACATACTTTACAAGTTTTTCAATATTTGTCACCATTCATTTACTCCTTGTTTTACCAACAACCTATGTCTAAGTTAATATCATCAATCATTTCTTCATTGCTTCACAAACATTCTATTTTTCTATGTTTGTCACTATTTACTCATAGTTTTACAATCACCATTCGTTTACTCATTGACTCACATACTTTATAAGTTTTTCTATATTTGTCACCATTCATTTACTCCTTGTTTTACAAACAACCTATGTCTAAGTTAATGTCATCAATCATTTCTTCATTGCTTCACAAATATTTTTTTTTCCAAGTTTGTCACCATTTTCTCACAGTTTTACAATCACCATTCATTTACTCATTGTTTTACAATGTTTTTCCAAATTAATATCTATAAAATATTGTTTAGCTAAAACACACATATCTATCAACTATAATTACTCTTTTGAAAGTTTCATATTCAGAAAAATATGCTAACAGAAAAAAATATAACTTGCACCATTCATATGTAGTCATAATTCTTTATGACATAGTGTTTATCACTGTTAAGACCATTGAACTAATTTCCTTATCCAACACCTAATTAAAATTCAAACAAATGGAAAAGCTGTCTTATAGACAGCAAACTGGGTTTTCCATATTTTGTGGAAATATTAAAGAACCATAATTCTTGATTTTATAGCTATAAACACCATATTGAAATTTGAAAAGACCTGGTTAAAGGATACTCAAGTTATTGAACTAAAAATGAAAAACAATGACATTTTTTCGAATAAAAAAGAACCGCAACTCTTTTACCGCAAAGGGTAAAATCATCACATCAACTTGACCTTGATTTTAAAACCATTAACACCATATTAAAATCTGAAAAGATTTGGTTAAAGGTTACTTTATGGAAGAGAAAAGGAAAAAATTTTGTTTTTCAAATAATGAAGAACCATAACTCTTGAACCACAAAAGGTAAAATTATCAAAATCAACCTTGACCTTGATTTTATAGCCATAAACACCATATTAAAATCTGACCAAAACCATATAATCCCCTCTTTTTCTTCAAAATTTAATTACTTTTTACTGTATGTAAATATTAATAACCCTACCTTCAAAACCTCCCCGAGGCACTTGAACATCTGCTATAAATAAGTTAATAAAGGTTACAACAAATGTACTGTACTCCAAGGTGTATTCAAGAGGGAAAGTCAACAAAAACCGAAGAGAAGCTTAACCATATCAACCAGCGGAACAATTTGAAAACAATTGTCATATTCCTGACTTTGCACATGTATTTCCTGAAGAAAATGGTGGGTTAAACCTGGTTTTACCGTGCACCAAACCCCCCACTTGTATTACAGTGATGAGTTAAAATGGCAGAATTTGAAAGTTTGTCTGCTACTACATGTAAGTTGTGCTTTGAAATTGAACACATGATTCATTATAACAAACAAAATGATTGAGTCAGACACAATTTATTGAATGGAAACCATAATGTTTAGTGTAAGCCATAATTGGGGAACAACAAAAGTGAAATTTGTCAAACTAGAACTTGACCTGGTTCCTTACATCATATCCAAATTTCAATCAAATGGTTGATCCAAATACAAGTAATCAAAAGGAAGCCTCAAATTTTAACCTTTTGTACTTTATAAAGGGGCATTAACCAGGGGTTACAAAAGTGGAATTTTCAACTTGACCTGCCTTAAGTGGCTGCAAAATTAGGATTTTTTAAGTTAAATATGGTGTTGGATGAGAAAATGAATCAAACAGTCTTTCTAGTGAAGTACATTATAAATGAAATACACATACAACTTTATCCAACTTCTTCGTCAAAGTCTGACCAACTACAGTTTTACCAATAAAAATCATAACGAGGTGGGGAAAAACTAAAACAGACATCTCTATATTGTCTATTTACATCTTCAAATTGTTCTTTGCTTACAGAATTGTTTATTCCACAATGAACAGTTAACAAAGTTGAATGACAGACTTTCAACAAGCCTTTTACATGATCTAAATCTAGTATGATACCAGAAATATCAATGTGAACAATTGGAGGTTTAATAACCTTGACCAATGTTTCTCCATCCAAGTTTGTAAATGCAGCATTTAAGTTACTTAACTGATTACAGAATTTTAGATTTTCAAATTCTTTGACATCAATTTTTTGACAAAAATCAAGAACCAAAGTATCCAAATTATATAAATGTTTCAAAAATGATAACTTTGAAATCTGTGTACCTGAAAGATCTAACCATTCTAGATTATTATTATATATAGCAGACTGAACAAAATATTTGTTCATACAATGGTCCATAAATTCAGTGCTTTTGTCAAATGTACATGTCATGTACGGTAATTCAAAACAATGAAAAATCCTAGCATGTTTCAATATCTTTTCTATTTGAGCAGGATCCTGGAAAATTGGTACTTCATTTACTCCTAGAAAAAAATAATGTTGCAATACATGTGGATGACTATGTATGAAGTTATACATATATTTATTTACTCGAACAACATTCCTCAATAAAGATTCAACTCCAACATATAACAATACTCGTTCCAATGCCAAATCTGGCAAATTCAGCAATTCACTCATCTTTATTTCTAATAAAATACCAAAGCTCTAAAGTATTATAATTATCTTGCAAAAATGAATACATGCATGTGGAAAATATATGGACAATAGAAGTACATTTGGACACAATGCAATTTTTATAGTTGGATCATTTTGAATATCAAGTGACTGACATCCCCTCAAAAAAAGAAACATACAATGCATACATAAATTTGAGTAAGAGTGATAACTTTTTTCAGCACCTTGCCACCTTTATTTTCTGCAATGACATGCTGTATAAATTGCCAAGAAGCTATATTGTCCTGGTAGTATTCTATGTTAAAAATGTAAAACTGGCTGCAAGTCAGAAATAATGCCTCTATAATTTCCACTCCATTTATTACCACCTGACCTTCAACAACATAAAAGGTTTCTGCATCATGTATGGTTTTACCAAAAGGCACAATGAAAGCAAGAAATGGTGTCCTTGGTATATCTCCTTTCAGTATGTCTTCTTTTGTGATACTTTCCTGAAAAAAAAAACTGCAGTTCTTAAACAGATGCTAAAAGATACCCTGTCATATTTTATAATCATATTCGAACTAGATGCTTATGTGAGCCTATATTGCTCACCTGAATGTAAACTGGCCCACTGCAGCTTTAGTAATTACATGTACTAGAAGGCGCTGTATTTAAATGATTTTTAAATGTTTATGTACCATCTGGAAATTTTTCAAAACTCTTCAGATTAATTTTGTTACTTAAGAACTACAAAATTCTTCTTGTTTTTCTGGGATTAAATGCTAACTTAACCAAAATATAACCACAGACACTTAAATCACCAATTCCAAATAGCCTACACTGCAGTTTTATTTTTATAAAACATTTTCTATTTAACAATACTCTTGTATTTTTTGTGACCTATTCAGTGTTCTGCCTTCTAGTTTTAGAGTAGTCAGATACAATTCTGAAAGGAGACCATTGATGCACCATCCATGCAAATCTTGGTTCAAATCGGCACAGTGGTTTCAGAGGAAATGATTAAAATGTGAAAAGCAAACAACAACGGACGGAAGATGACAGACACCCAGTGAAGACAAAAGCTTACATGACCTTTTGTCCCAGGGCCAGGTCAGCTAAAAACAATAACAATCACACAATTTCACGCTATATAATTTCATGGCCTAATCTCCACAACCATAAACACACAAAAAATAGTACTTGATCTCAGTTTTGTGACAAGAAGCTAAATACATGTACAATTGGGGAAAAGATGTACATATAGACAGATGGAAGGACATCACATAACAACCAACCACTGTGTGTGGCAGGGTATTAGCTTATCATTAAAATTATAAGAGAACAAATAAAGAATGTTAAAAGCTTATAAGAAGGCAACTTTTCAGCTGATGTTTTCATCTCTATCATGTCCACATGATTGATATTTTCTTTCATTAAGCTAGCTCTGCACTATCATCTGTTTGTTAGTTACTAAACTTTGACACATTATCCTGACTGTAATCTATCTAAGGAATTTGCCAAAGAAGTTAAGCAAATAATAATTTGCAGAGTGAAGACTTTAACCTTTCTATCACTGAACTTTCTTTTATTTTTTTAGGTTCTTTTACAAACAGTGAATGTTTAAAATAAAATGTAAAATTGCTGTAAATTCAGAAATTATTATGATGTTTTATTAATGTGAAAAATGATACTAGATGACCATTGCAATCATCAAAACTTGCATGTGTCTACATTTTCTAGTGTTACCTTTGTATTCTGTTTTAAAATGAGCAACAATCACAACAATCATGATAAGAGAAATCAAATAACCATCATCTGTCAAAAGATTTGCAATAATAAATGCATGCAATAAATTCTGGATTTACAGTAACTAAAATTAAGACAATGTTACAAATTACCTATATGTGTAATCAATGTATGGAAAGTGTGAACCAATACATGGTTGATTGGTGTATGCAAACCGATAAAACTATTGAATGGTGTTATTTGTGAACCGATAAAATGGTTGACTGGTGCTCCAGGTAAGAACACTAATCAACAGTTTTATCGGTTCGCAAACATCAATCAACTATTTACCAGTTTGCACTTTCCATACACTGGTAATTATAAAGTTGAATAATGAAGTGAATTACTTCCTTAAAATGTGTTCTGAGATCCTCCAATTGCAATAAGTGATATAAGCAAATGCATATTGAAGAAAACCAGTATACCTTATCCAGGGGTTTCAAAGTGGGCCGGTACCCGGTACTTTTACCCACCTGAGATCGTGTATAGTACCGGCAGAAATTACTGAACCCCCCAAAATTAACGGTGGTCAAAACCACAAGTACGATGGTCGATTGGCTTGTGGAATATTTTTCATAAAAAATTAATGATCACGTCAATTGCTGAATTCTCGCATTCAAATCGAACAACTGCTTCACGACCAAGTTGATTGGATATTTCCTGTTTTAAAAATAACTTTACCTTAGAATCGTAAATAGCAGTTTGCGCATGCGGTAAATAGATATGTTTTCGCTCCCAATATTTTTTCATCCTTGTGTAAAACTCGGACCGGAACAAAGCTGACATCATTTCAAAATAAAAAAAATGATTGATTACAAATTATGTTCAAATACAATTTAGTGTAATCTCCAGTAATATAAGTATGATCATCATGTATTATGAATATAAGACTACACAATATTTTGAGCGATTTTTTTTATCCATTTAAAACCCAAGGTCGAATCATTCTGGGGCGTACTGTCTTGTTGCTTAACTCCGTCCATATTGTTTAACTTCCGGTATAAAAAAAATAAAAACCGATGGCTAATTTATTTACATATTTTGACGGGGCCCTACCGCAGTTGTTCATAGAAATGAAAGTGTGCCGAAAAACATTTTTAAAAGGGGGTACGAGGATCTAAGGGATAGAAAATTACTAGAAATCTTGAAAAAGGACCGGACATGGCTCAAATATGAATTACATTGTAATGTCAAAACGCCGGCCCCCTTTTTTTCCAAAATAATTTAACTTTTGTGATTCAAATGTTAATAAATGTCTTCCCGCGAATCGTTTTTGTTCAAACATTTTTTTTGCACATAAGTCGTGAAAGTAACAATATATATTGTTTTTGTTTAATTATATTTGTATTCATCTATTAAAAAATTATAAATTTTATTAAAGATTGATGATTGCAAATTAAATTTATATGTTTCATCAAGGATGTATTCTATATACGTCCTTGGTTTCATTAATTATGACACTTATATGTCTTGATCCTGCCAATGATCTTTGATGAGTTTAATTACTGGTAATAAAGTAAAAAAAAAACACACAAGCCAAGGTATTGTAAAAAAGAAAAGGACAAAGCCAACAAAAGAATTTTGAGAAGTTTAAGCTTTGATAACAATGGCTTGGTCAAGCCTAGCTGCGGAACCGTAGCTCTTTATGGTCCTTTTGTTTTTTTTAAAGATATGGCAGACTATCTATGAATAATCTTGGCTGAAGTCTGTAAACTGAAATATTCAATAAAGAAATTGGGGGGGGGGGGGGGGGGGGGGGGAAATCCAGGCATTATGCATGGTCTTCACTCTTGGTGAAATCTGAACTCTAAAGTTAATGGGATTTTTCTTTCAAAAACAGTCTCTGAAGTACATTTTTTGGTCCACAAAAATGCTAGATTTCAGGAGCTTCTGTCCCCTGGACCACTTACGGCCCTCAGCCTAATTTTTTAGGTACCTCCTAAAATTTAAGAAGTACCTCCTATTATAAAAAACTTTGAAACCCCCTTGCACTTCCTCCTTCGGAGCATGGGTATAATATGATAAGATTTAAATTGTTTTGAAACTTACATCATATACTCTGATCATACCATCACTTTTCTCTCCTTGCATCTCTGGGATTAACATGATAGTTGTTACACATCTTTCATATGCAACCGCCTTTGGTGTTTGTTCTTCAAGGTCATTTATTGCATCTTCCATTTCCTTCAGATGTTTTGTAATATTTGAGCTTGCTTTTGGAAAGGATCTTTTTCTGGCAACACTTGTTAGAATCTTGTCTGACATTTTGAGTTTCTTTCTACAAGTCGCTGATGGTTCGTCAGACTTCCTACGCACATTTTTAAGCTTGTCCTTTATACAAATGTACCACCCATCATACCCACTGCCTATTTTTTCACAAAGATGGGGAAACTTTTGAATAATAGCCTTTGCAACGTCGTATACTTGATGACATGACGGATAATATGTATAAGTTGTAATCTGCTCTGTAATGTGGTTTAGAAATTCATGTTTACAATTCCAATCCAGCATAAGTTTCCTTTGTAAGCATTTCAATCAACCGTTATGAAAAATTTTCAGAACATATTGTAAATATTTTTGGCCAGGTAGACTGAATCACTTACTTCATCAATCT
This sequence comes from Bathymodiolus septemdierum, assembly GCA_963383655.1. Taxonomy (NCBI): domain Eukaryota; kingdom Metazoa; phylum Mollusca; class Bivalvia; order Mytilida; family Modiolidae; genus Bathymodiolus; species Bathymodiolus septemdierum. The sequence continues at coordinate 14,110,446 of OY726529.1, forward strand.
GCAAGTTAGCTGATGCAATGGTAATGTCAGATTCTTTAGGTCCAGACAAGCTTTTATGCAATGTTGGATTTTCAGTGGGTTCCAAGCAAAATTTGTATCTTTAATTCATCACAATCCTGTAACTCTTCATTACAATTAATATCAATAAATTCTTCCCAAGTTTTATCAAATCTTTGTATGATTATGTCATCCTCAATATTAAATGATTCCTTTATTATATCTTTCACTTTTGTCAGTTCAGTCTCCTCTACACTTATGCCTTTTGCATGAATTCCATATTTCACCAGAAACTTCATCATGTCAAAACATTATCTAAAATAAAAATAAAAATTGCCAAGAAATGCCATTGACTAGGATTAATCCGAAAATTAACCACTGAAAAATTCTTAAAGTTTTTTTTATACAACTCGAGGCTCAAGGGATCCTGTATCGCTCACCTGACCTCATCTTCGCTAGCCAAGGGTTACGATCCGCTAGATGAGTAGAGTGGATCGTAACCCTTGGCTAGCGAAGATGACCTGACCTAAATAAGCTATCCATAGACCCCTGGAACATGTTTTGTACCAACTTGAATAATCATGTACCATTAATGATTCCTGTCAATTATTGCACTTCCATCGATAGTTCTCAAAAATATTTAGTTTACTCTATTGAAACCCATATCAAAATTTAGACCCCCACTGCCAGGATCCCTAGACCTTCATTTGTAGATGTATAAACTTGAACATTCATGATCTTCTTGTGATTCATTAAAAATCTCACCATTGCTGGTTCTAAAGAAGATTTTAAAAGCTTTTTCCCGAATAAAGCCGTTGTTATAATTTTGGACCCCTATATTAAATGAAACTGCACACGTTGTCATGCTAAATATAATACCCCACTCGCTCCCACTTTGTCAGTGATTTTTGGTGTACATATTTAAACCCCTGAAAAAAATAAGAAACCCCTTTTTTCCACTCGACCAAAAAATCTTCAAAATAATTAATAGATAATTCAAACCATGTCTGGATCCCTATCATAAAAAAAAATTGGGTAGGGGTTGCTTTAACCCTTGTCTCAGTGCAAAATCAATAAAAAGCCCCTTCTGAAACCCCAATTTAAAAAAAAAATTGGAAGGGGTTCCAAACCTAACCAGTCTGGTCTGAGGGCATTAGTCTAATACTATTGCGAAATAAATACTAAAAATGTATACACAACTTCAATATGATTATCTATTATGTTTTTATCCCTTTTTATCCTAAAAAATCAATAAAAACACCCTTTGGAGCCTTCATTTTTCAAAAATTTGGGCAGAGGTTCCCCACACCAGCCTAACTGGCTGTTTTGGGAGTGTAAACCAACTTATATTGCTGAAAATAAAACATATTTAACATTAAATGATAAAATCACCATTTTCCCATATTTTTCTTCAGTAAAAATCGGTATAATATGCACATGCTCAGATCATACCCAACCGTTATACCAAATATGAACAAAATCCGCCAAATAATAAATGACTAGATGCATACACAAGACACAAAAATGAACTATACCCATTAGGCACATAACTCTGGCAAGAATCAACCAACCGTAAGATGAATACACATTGGTATGTCCTATTGGCTTGCAGTTTTCATGTGGACATATTAAAGATTCATCATTTCGTATGTGTGTTCCTAAATCAGTAAATGTCCAACCAAATCACTCAGTTTTGCAGGGTTGTGATTTTTGACAGTGTGGACAAAAAAAATTGTGTATGGCTGACATTCTGTATTTTGTTGAACACGTGTTTTCTTGAAATGTGGCTTGTGAAAGAGGAAAACCTCCTGAAGCCTAGGCTATATATAATATAGCATCCTTCTATTCCACGACCACATTGCTATATTAAAATTTGGATCCCCTCTGTGGATTAAAGATACATTGTATATGCTTGATGTAAGAATTGACACTGTTAAAATCTTTACTACAAATTCTACATATCATTGTGAAATGCACTTTGGGACAACTGTAGCTTACCGCCGTGTCAACTTGAGGTGCAGTACGTTCGCTTCGGAAGTGTTACATGCGGTCAAAATTGTTGTATGCTTTTCTCCAAAGGAAGCAATGATGAAGCATAAAGCGCATCAATAACTCTGATAAAAAAACAACGATCGATAACACGAATCGTAGAATTTTAACACCAATTTCGGTGTCGCTTTTCTCCTTTCTCTGCCGCAATGTGAACCCATGGCTCGCACTGGACCTGTCGAGTCTCACACAATTATTTCATACTTTTATGCTTATAATATTTTATGTTTCATTAGATTTACATATTTAATTGGTTCTGGGATTAGTCAAAGCAAGGACGAATATATACATATTTAGCTTGTCGGAGGAAAAAAAAGAGTAAATGAGAAAAAAAGATAATTACCATCCTAGTTCTTTTATTTCTGTTTATCTTCTCGTGAAGATCAAGATCAAGGTCGTGTACGACCACAAAAAAAAAGCCCAGGTAACAACAGAGACATATAAAACATATATATATATGTCTCCGGTAACAACGATCTTTTATTACGCAATGAATTCTGTTTTTCTTTTCTTTTTCTGTCTGAACAAGCTGACAAAGGTCAACTTCCCGAACGAACATGTACAGCTCAGCGATCTGATAATTATACACCAGCTATATATATGGTATGAAGGTGAACTCAGCGCCTGCGGTGTGTACACGCACGTCTAGATGGCATCGTTACACTGACAAGGCAAAGTGATCTTGTTACAATGATTTAGTTCATAAACTTTGGAGTTAGTTTACATTACTGATTAAAATCTGTATCATTTTTGCGGAAAGATTTTTTATTTAGGACAGTTGACACCATATAACATTAAATGTATGTTATATGTGTAAAGTCCAACTTAACTTACACCACTTACTTCGGAAACACCTCTTTTTAAAATTATTTACGCTGTAGATGATGTAACATAACACCGATTTTTTACAGTGTAGGTATGAAAGTTTTAAAATGGCCTAGTGGAGAGATATTAACAAATTCCAATTGTCGGTACCATCAGAAGTAGAGTGGGTCTTAAAATCAACCTGGACATCCTCACATAGCAGGTCGGCCCATTGTTGTTTAGTTGAGCGGACTATGTACAGGGTATTGCCCAAATGCCCGTATGGACAGTCCCGTCTGGGTAGTACAGATCATGCAGTATATTTTGTGGATGTGTCGTCCATTCTACACCTGTTTCTGTTTTTACACGATAACTCAAGTTCGATTTGACCTATCTTCTGAAATTTTAGCCCAATGATCCTAAGCACTGGCGCGTGGCACGAAATTATCACCCCCTTTTTTAACTTTCTATATACATGTACATATTTATTTTCAATGAAATTTCTTTATTTCTTTATTATTTCATCATTTTCCTTATTTTAACTTGTTCGTGTCAATATTCATATAATCTTATGTTAACAGCAACTTGCATGTTTCGATCCTATATACTATTATCCACAAGGCAGGAAACACCGAAACTTAAAATCGTACACCCGCTCGCTTCGGTTACATTTAATGCACCTTATTTCCATTATATCATTCAAACTAGGACATGTATCAATTCCTAAAAGACGTTCCTTTTCGCCTCTCTGCTTGTTTTGTGCATACGATAGCTCAGTTCTCCATAATTTTAAGATTTCCACTAATTTATTGCTTCATTTTTCGTATAGCACCCTTCCGTTGACGAAGTAGAGTGTGAGTCTTGTGTCGAATGTAATTACTTCAACGATAGGGCAAGAAAAGATCGAAAAACTTTCCGGATTTCATTTTACAACCTCTAGGAAAAAACTTTTCCTGATCCTAAGCACAGACTAGTTCGAATTGATGCTGGAGTTACTAACCCTATTCTGTTTTCAAGCAAGGGGTTAAAGGTGAAAAAATGTTGGTTTTTTTGTAGATGTAATAGGTTGTATAGATGCGTGACCCTTTATTTAAAATAAGTAACTTGCTTAGATTCAGCACAAATCGGGTTTCTGTGAAACAGTTAAAGAGCTAAAATATCAGACATATTCAACATATCACAATATCTTCATTCGGATTTACAACTGCCTATCACCACTAAAGTTGTGAATTTGAACACCGTACATGGCGAGGTGTACTCGATACAGCATTATATGATAAAGTTTGCGACAGATGGTTTTCTCGGGATAATGCCATTACTCCGACACTCAATACTCCGACAGTCATTACTCCGACACTTATTACTCCGACAGTCATTACTCCGACACTCAATACTCCGACAGTCATTACTCCGACACTTATTACTCCGACAATCATTACTCCGACTCTTAATACTTCGACAGTCACCGATAGTCTTTGCAATTCTGGCACTTTTAGCAATCCAAATACAGTACGGGACTGCCCATTTAACTTGAAAGGGGCATGGTTTTTATCCCAGAGTCGAAAGTTTTTTTCGTATGCAGCGCTATTGTTTTTAAAGCTTTTCAGCGCGGCCCAGCAAAATATTTTTTACAAAAGAAAATATTATTTCATGTAGATCTAATAAAAATGCTTTCTCTGATTAGTTTGTTTCTTCGATTCCCGTCATATTTTCCTCAAAATTCAGGATAGAAAAAATACATGGCCTACTTTTTCAAGTTATCAAGTCGTCTCATAGTTGAGCGACACCTACCTACCATTGCATCAGATGCGTACGGACTTGGGTTTGTTGGAGAGACCCGTACTACCCGCGACCAATACTGTGGGTGCATTGCAACAGTTTCAGACAGAAATTGCTTCACTCGCATTCGGTCGAACTCATTGGGCTCGTAATTTTGTGTTTTTCCCCCTTTAGATTGTTGTCTGTACTCCTCGGGTTTGTATATAAAAGGCCAAGATTGGATTTGTTTTTTTGTTGTTGTTGTTATTTTCCTTCACTTCTTTATTGACTCCGCACAGGACACTTGTAAACACACATAAAATTAACAAATGTGTCAAGTTTGGAAGTATTCTGTTGGGTAGTTCATCTAAATTTTCGACTATATCTTTTATGTTCGTCAATGAAATAAATATAATAATCAATTGCATGTCGTGAATATTGAATATATGATCACTCGTGCCGAAAAGCATTCAGATTAAACTCGTGCGCGTAGCAAGTTCCGCACACTCGTTTAATCTGATGCGTTTTGCGGCACTCGTGATCATATTTTCAATATCCATTCCGTGCAATTATCCTATAGTTGTTTGGAGTTGTGATTATATAGGACATAATGATACAGTCCGGAATGCATGGTCGGAGTATTAATGAGTGTCGGAGTAATGACTGTTGGAGTAATGACTGTCGGAGTTATGAGTGTCGGAGAAATAACTGTCGGAGTTATGACTGTCGGAGTAATGACTGTCGGAGTAATGAGACGACCCCGTTTTCTCCGGGTACACAGGTTTCTTCCACCTATAAAACTGACCGCCACGATATAACTGAAATATTATTGAAAGTGGGGTTAAACACCATAAACCAAACCATTCAAAACATCCACCCATGCACACGAAAACCAAACCATAATAGAAATCGACATTTATTTTTATCAGGATGGATATGTTCAATAATTGAAAAGTAAAACAAATAAGTTATTTTGAATTTTATTAATTTTGTAAAGTGACATCATGTTCAAATAAAATCTGAATGATTTCCACGTGTTGATAGAATTATCCCTAGTGTCAAGGACATCCAGAACATTTACACGTGTAGTGGTCACAGTCTCCACGGTCACATCCGGCTCTACGACAACACGTGAGACATGAGCTATCTGCCGAAAAGCTCGGACATTCTCGGACATTAATGGAGCAGGAACTAGTAATCAGTGTTAGTTTCGCATATGTCACCTCCAAAACTACAAAAAAAATAATATATATCCTGTAAAGTGATAGCATGATGAGTTTTTGGTTCGTGTTGCTCCATCTTTGTTTTGTGCGTAGTGTTTTATACATCGTTGTTTGTACTTTTCTGTTGGCCATTGTTTTGTCTGTCCTTCGAATTACGACTTCTGATTACCACTTTGGTATCTTCAAAACTTTTCTTTCTTAAGGTTTCCAGACATCTACACATGGTCGGTTTTTTCAATGGTCTGTTTGAGCACGACCAATATAACCATTCGAGTAAAGCTCTCGACAACATATTGGATTGACTGATTGATTTTTGGTGTTTTAACGCCACTTTCAACAATATTTCAGCTATATCATGGCGACCAGTTTTAGTGGTGGAGGAAGCCGGAGTACCCGGAGAGAACCACCGACCATGGGCAATCAGCTGGTAAACTTTATCACTTGCACCCCGGCTGCGAGTCGAGTGCACCCTTTTTTGTAATTCACAAAGCCAGGCGCGAACCCACGCCGTATTGGTGATAGGCTTGTATGAGTTGTTAGATCCAACGACCTAACTCATTGAGCCACCCGGGCCCCGACAACATATTGGCAACTCGTGTTACTATATAAGTGTGATACTGTTATAGTGACAGCCGGAACCTTTGAACCGTAATGAAAGCGGGAGGTTTGGCGCTTTAAAATCTGATTCAACCCACCATTTCTTTAGAAATACCTGTACCAAGTCAGTGTCATTACGGTTTTCACAGTTTTCCGGTTGTTGACTGATTTTGTCTGTTTATATACTTATGGGTTTTGACTTTCCCTTTGTAAGATTGTTCGGAGTTCGGTAATTTTGTTATTACCCTTATGGAATAGGCCGTGTAACATATTTCATATATATCTAAGACCAACATTATTATTTTCTCTATAGGCCTTTAATTTACGTGTAAATTATCTTACCAGTTAAACAGAGAAGTAGTCCTACAATAGCCACAGCCTTCTGCATTTTACCTAAGCAAATGGAGTTAAGTCAAAGTGCATATGAAAATGACGTTCATATAGAAATCAAACCTAGTTTCTAACAACTTCTCGTGAAAGTAGCGCCTGTCGTTGAATAGGACAAATCAAAAGTACAACTGAGGGGCGGATCCGGGAGGGGGCGCACGCCCCCCCCCCCCTAAAATTGGAAAAAATATGATTTTTTGGCGTAAAATCGTGATTTTTCACACGAAATACCCCAACAATTTTCGCGCCTCCCTCCGCTCGACGCAATTTTTTTAAGAGCGCCCCCCCCCCCCCCCCCTAAATTGAAATCCTGTATCCGTCCCTGCTTTGAAGTCGGACTCGTCTTAGAAGGCACATACATGAGTGATTCATGTTTGTAAAATGACACACTCCTTGCACGCTAAGGAGAGGTTATGGTCCTATTCATTTGTTGTTATAAACATTAAAATATATTTAAACTAGAAAAAAATAGAGGTTATGGTGACCTGTTGAGTAATATTTAACAAACCCAGCCATCCATTATCTCCCCTTTAACCATTGGCAGTCAAAACGACCATCCATAATCGCGTCTTAGTCAGACGTTTTTCACTTCAAATTTGTTTTTGTCATGAATATAGGTGAAATAGTGCTAACTTGAATAGAAACAGAAACACATGCGCACTATTGTTAATATCTTCTCATAATATTGCATTGAATTTGTAATTACAAATTACTGATGCTGATATATCCAACTTTTATTTAGACTTACATCTAGATATTGACCGTGAGAAACTATTGTGTTCAATGGTTTATAATAAACACGATAATTTCAGTTTTCCCATAGTAAATTTCCCATTTTGTTATTAAGTATATTCCTGCCTGTCCACTTTACGTTGTGTATTATAACCTGTTTTACTCATCGTCCCTTCTTGTAACAGGGGGTTATTCGTATCTGACAAATTAATCAGTCATGGTTTCCAGACCTCTAGTAAATTGCTTAAACCGAGTTACTTGAAATCTCCTTTAAAAATTGTATGATTGTCATCATGTCTATACGGAAATCCAGTGTCTTAATTGATTGCAGACAAGTCTCCATTATATGTTAATTTGCTTTTTGGGAGACGAGGGTTGAAGGAAGTCATAAACGAAATAGGGCACCAGTATGGTAACCCTTCCAGGTCATCTGGTCTTGTTTGTATTTTTTCTGACCTAAGTACTCTGCCGTGTTCGCCTAATTAGTAAAATAACCATAATGAAAATGTGTCTATAATTGCGATAATTTTAGTCAAGGAACACGTACACATATTTATAGAAGTATCGAGTACGAGCTTGGTACTCTTACTCGAAAAAAACATCCAATCAGAACGTCACATCCGATAAAAACGACGCTTTGATTGGACAATTTGGAACTTATGGATACGAAAGACGTTCTTGAAAGTTTTTTTCCCCGTGATGCCATATCACATTGTTTTTTTTAATGTGCAGCAGTAGAGCATATTTTATCTCCGAAACATGTCCCCGACAAGATTGGATCCCGGGGCCTATCGCACTGTAAGCCATAGTTCTACCAACAGAGCTAAAGAAGATATCTACTTAAGCAGTTAGCAGAGGTGGTTATGAACATAATACGGTTCATATAACCTTAGGTATGGGAGCTTTACCGCTACACATATGGAAGATTAAGGAAACAAAAATAGCAGACGTGATTTTGATGTTTGTGGAATGCTTTTCAAATGTCTATATGATGATTGGTATTTGTTCTTTCCTCCTAGCTGGTTTATATAGCAATGACAAACGAGATAAACACCTGTCTAAAAAACACATCTGATCACAGGCGCATGGGGCATGGATTTCGTTTCCTCCTCCCCCCTTTTCTCTACTACCCCCCCCCCCTTTTTCAAAATTTTCATATAAATCATTCCTTTTTCAAAATTTTCATAATCATTCGTTTTTTCTTCATTTGACAATATCAGTAGACGTCATACATCATGTTTAAGGAGGGGGGGGGGGGGGGGGGGGGGGGGTAGTAGAGAAAAGGGGGGAGGAGGAAACGAAATCCATGCCCCATGCGCCTGTGATCTGATGAGGAATTAACACCCCGGTGTAACGGCCAAACAAAGTTTAATTACACTGGAACCAAATTTGTCGGTCCATTTGATTTCGAATAATCGGGGTTCGATTTATTTGGCTTTAAAAAAGAAGTTTTTTAGATAATTTTAGACAATGAATGTTAGTCAGTCGCATGTTGGCTAAAATATAACGCCGGTAATTAGCTGGTCAAAATTTGTTGTAAAAAAAGACACGGATATCCTTTTTCGACTTTGACTCTTCATAAAATAATTTTGTGCAAATGAGATCGTTAAGCATCATTTGATTAATATGTATTATTTATTGTTTCTGTCCGACATATTGAGTTTAGCATACATAAACATGTTACCATGATGATTACGCAGATGCTAATTAGTTCTCTCGAGTTAAAAATAGCGAGAACGAGAATCGTAGTGTAAACAGATACCGGCATTTCAGATTCCCCCCACCCTATAACCCATGAACACTAATTTATTCACAGTATGCCTCTATATTTTAAATTGATAGTCTCGTGTTCTGTGAGGGACAAGTCAAAAATGTTTTTTCCGTAAAATAGTCATGGGAGGTTCCGAATACGGATCACAAAAATTGCCGACGCTGCACATGCGCTGTACAGGTGTGATAACAAAATTTGGGAAGTTGCACCTTGTTTATCAAGTTGTAAATGCTTGATTCATGAATCACGATCGACGATTAATTACAACAACAATAGGTATACATTGTAGAGCTTGCAGTCGCTAAAGCAGTTCACAATACGATATTTTGTCTTATCAAACACTGAACCGGCTAGAGTTATTTCCCCCAAACCAAACTTGTCCAGGGAGGTCGTAAATATTTTTATCGAAAAGCTATCGTGCCCATGTAATGAATGGTCTAAGACATTAAGACTTCAATATCACAAACACAATAATTAAGTTGTCAAATATTTTACTTTTTTTCTAATGGTTTTGTGCACATGGATCTGGAATTTACCGCTGGAATTTTATCAATGAAAGACCCCAGGCGCAGCAATTTTGCTATCCAAATATCTTTATTGCATATATGTCTAAAGCAAAAGACAGACATTAATGCAACACAAAGAAACTTCTTAATACCAACACTTTCATCCAAAAACAGATGTTATATGCCGATTTTATGCACATTGTTAAACTAATAAAGCCAAAGCATACATCCCTCGCGGTCATACTAAAAAGTGCCGGGTACTGGAAATAACGTCTGTCGTATTGGAATATTGTTTAAATCGAATATTTGTCGAAATTATAATGGAATATGATGTTAAGTGAAGTCTTACAGTGAGTGTAAATGTTCAAGTTATGTACTAAAAAGTGCCCGGGAGTATTCCCTAGTTTGGTGTAAATATTAGGGTTATTTCAATTCTATTATATATAACTTGCTATATTTTATTGTCTTTTTCTTTGTTGTTTTTAGTTTTGTATAAAATCTGTGTATTAGCAAATTAATTACCGACACGTGCCTCGGTTATGACATTACAAGTTATTTAAATTTTATTATTATTGAATAAACATCACTCACCAATTTAATTAATTAGCGGGTAATTACACTTGCCATGTTATGCTTGCATTAATCTATGATTACCTCGTTAATACGGTTTACTTTAAAATATAATTAATCAAAAATATCTAAAAATATATTACTGTAAAGATATATATTTTAAATAAAAACAAAACACGAGTAATATTTGTTCAAGTTGTGTTGGAGTCCCGGGCGGCAATGTTTGGTGCAAATGGCTTGTACAATATATAAAATTAACAACATAATTCTAAAATAGCACATTATTTAAAACAATTATATACCCGTATATAATTTTGACAAAAATTTGATTTAAACAATATTCCAATACGACAGGCGTTATTTCCAGTACCCGGGCTGTCCCGGGCGCTTTTTAGTATGACCCTTCCTTCGTGAATCTTAGTGTGCTCATATGAAGATTGTGGTTTTGAGGCCTTGTCAGGTCAATATATAGTGTGGAACCATAGCTCTTTATGGTCCTTTTTTTTTTTTTTTTTTAAAGATATGGCGGACCATCTTGTCTATGGTCTGCCATATTTTAAAAAACCCCAAAAGGACCATAAAGAGCTACGGTTCCGCAGCTAGTCAATACAAAGACTATTAAATTGTATTATTTGTTTCTCCACCAAACATGCAGCATTAAGGAGTAAGAGCAAAGACTGATTGGCTCTGAATTATGAAAATGTATGATATATTTGTTTTGATAAAATCAAATCATTTTGTGAGACTGGCATGTTTTTCTACAAAAAAAAGCATTAAAAATAATAGCGTTAGGAAATATTCAAATAAACATATGATTGAAGGGATGAACTGAAATCTAAAATTGTCATCACAAAATCAAAATAAATTGGTCTAAATAGCCAACATCTCTACATTTTATACTAACATCTGGAAACCACAGATAATTCTTATTAAATGTATTTGATCTTATCAATAGTATTCATCAGATACAACACAACATAAACCTTAGTGCAGGTGAACTTTATGTTCTCCCTGTCTTTTCCAATACTAAACCCACTGGCAAGATTTTACAATTTTAGTTTTGTTGGTTAATCTAATTCAAAATGTGTCGGATGTTGATTGTCCATTTCACATGTGATTTTAACCAAATTGTCCTCAATGTAATTAGATTTCTTTGTGCTCAATATAGAGGCCATACAGGTTACTAGCAGACATTGTTTATGTTAGGGACCCAGGTCTTCCACTACTGTAATTTTTTTTCTGGTTGCTGTATATAACCCAACTGATCAACCAAAACTGTCCCAATCCAAAGATTTTTTTGTCTCTTTTTTTTTAGCAAGTTATTTTGCCTTAAAGTAAAATTTGTCTTTAAATGTTTGAATGAAAAAAATAATTGACCTGTGGCTGTGACTTTTTAAAGATGGCTCCCTAGCCATCCAATGACATAAGGGCAAGATGGCCCTGTTAAATTTGATACCAATTCAACTAAATACATGTATAATGTTTTTGTAATGTTATTTATTCTCAAAATGACATTTCTTTATAATTTCAGCATAGAATACCAGCACAAAGATGGCTGATGAAGTGAAAGAAGGTTAGTTATTGAATTTTTTGCTGATTTTTTTTCATTCTTTAAAAAATGTCAAATAACAAAAAGAATAGTTAGAATGAAACTTGTTTTTCTTGTACAATTAAACATTGTATTATAGAATTGATCCTAAATCATTTTAAAGTAAACTCTTTTGAAGATATACATTGTGGATGCATTTACAAATAATGGGCTTCACTGTACATGACCACCTCCTCCAAAAAAAAAAAAGATAAAAATTAACAAGCCAAAACACACACACACAAAGATATAAGTATCATTTTGACAAGAAATAACATATTAAAATGAAACAGAATTAAATGATATTGAAGTCAGCAGTGAGATTGAAACGCATGTATATATTTCTTAAAACAAAGATATATCCAAATCACCAAGAAGAGTGATACGTCTGTCACAGTGATTTATCATGCTATGTTTCTGACTGTACTATAGTTCTGTATTCTTATATTTTTCACCATTACATTCACATTTGCAGTTGTTTAATAGACAAATAAAATGAATGATTTTTGTACGATAACCCCCCCCCCCCCCCCCCCCCTCCAAAACATGTTGATCAAGATTCAAGTTGATAATTTCCAGAGATTGTTATGACTCCAACAAAAAAGGGGAAGACAACACATATCCGCATTGAGAAGAAAAAGAAGGGAGAAGTTGATGCATCAGCTGCAGAACATGTGGGTGACGGTAAAAATAAAGGATTTGTTGTCAACAAACAGGCACAAGGTATGTTGTCAGAATTATCATAAAACTATCGATGGTGAAAAAGTTAGCTTACTTGCCACGAGTGTGATAAGAAGAGTTTGAAGATACCAAAGGGGTAATCAGAGTCCGAAAATCGAAGGACAGACAACACAATGGCAACCAACTATCTACCAAACATTACACATAAAACTAAAGATCGAGTATCATGATTGGGTCAAACCAAAGACTATGAAATTGGTTTTTGCTGCTTTTCTGATAAGCATGTGCCAATTTTTAGTTAAGGATAAAGAGCAAAAACTGGTTGGCAAGGAATCTGGATCATTTGTCCAAGTGGAGTGACATGTCCACCCGTGGTGTGTTGTTTCAGTGAGATAGCACTATAAAAATACAACCAAGTGTGTTGGTCTAGTACAAAGAGGACATCATCATCATATCATTTATTGTAACTTTTTCTCGACATGATATAGCTGAAAAATTGCTTATTTGGCATGAAACAATCACTCACTCACTCACTTAGAATTGTAGTCTTTTTGGCATCAGAACAAATAGTGGCAAGCTAAGATAATAAAATGGTTTTTCATTTGTGTTTATGTATAAAGTAATTAATGTTATACCTAACTATACACATACTATATACATGTTAGATAATGGATGATTAAAAAAATAAAATAAATGACTGATTACCAAACTTTTTTTTAGGAGATTTAGATTCTTACGGCAGACCACAGTTACAGATAGGATTTAATTGTTTCTTGGTTGATCAGAAAACTGGAAAACATCATGTGGTTTGTACAATTTTATAGAATACAGTCAAACCTGTATTAAGAGGTCACCTTTTGGACAAAGAAAAGGTGGCCTCTTAAAAGGGGTTCAATTCATATGAAATTTTCTTTAGCAGGACGGCAAAAAGGTGACCGTTTGACTATTGTGTAATATCACATGTATACTCAGAGCTCCAGATAAGCTGCGTATTTGCATTTTTTACGCTATGAAGACAAGTAAAAACGCATGTATTATCAGATCAGAGTGTACATATTGCTGTGTAAGCAAACTTTCCAAATTCGGAGCGTACTTGTACAGTCGTGTACATAACAATACATTTTTGTCTGAGAAATTCCCCGTAATTACTTCCCTTTATACTTTTCGAAGGAGAGAGTGCAATCGTAACTACTCGGCAATTCTGGCTACCCTGCAATTACAGGGTAGCGAGAATGGCCGAGTAGTTACGATTGGGAGAGAGCATATACATCCAAGGGGTACCGAAAGCTTGCCTTTCTAAGCATCGATGTGAAAAGAGATCTGATTGGATGTTTACGATAAATCATCCAATCACGGTCAATATTACAAATAAATGCGGTTTTACGTAATAAGTAAGAACTAAAACGAAAGTAATTTTGGGAACACGTTCGTTGAAAATGAGCAAGAACATGAATAAGCGTGCTACTAAGCGCAAGAGCGCTACGGAAAATTATATACTTAGTTCCTGACGGTTTCATCTGTGTCTAGTGACAGTATAGTTAAAGGAATCATTGATGACATTGTCAACACGGCTGTGAAAACTGCCAAAGTCAACGAGCAAAAAACAAAATATTCACAACATTTTATTAATAAACATGACACAATCGTGTCAAATTAAACAGAGATATACATTTCACTTGCATCCTGCATTTATTGAATAACACTTGTGTCAAAGTCAAACATATTTTTAAAAGTGTACATGTAAGCAATCTTTTCTGAAGTAGAGAGTACAACAGTGCAAAGGAAATATGCAAATATCCATCATTTTCAAAAGTAGGGGGTAATTACCCTTTGGACGTAACAATTATCTGGAGCTTTGTATACTGTACTTACATTTTTGGCACTAAACTCAGTTGGCAGCCATCGAATCAACAATTGATGCCAGCCAAACTTCAAATACAGTGCAATTATCTCTTAAGTAATTGTCATCACTCAACAAATGTATCACAAACTACTCCCATATCAAATAAGCATTGGAGAAAACCGGAAGAGCAATCAAGAATGGACAATCCAGAGACACAGCCAACATTGAGCACACAAGACACAGGATGAAGACAAACAAAACACAACACAGAAAATAAAAAAAAAATGAGCAACACAGACTCTGCCAAGAGTCATATATATGAATTATGTAGTATACTAGTGTGATCACCAAGGCTTGGTGGTAAGGTGGAAGTTTTAAAAATTGAAGTAGATTTTGAAAGTCCCACCAGGTGTTTGATTCTATCAGGTGCCAAAATATTACGAACGTGTGTTTAATGCTAATATGTTAAAAGGTTAAAGTATAAATTCACAAGATCAAAAGAAAAAAATGGATTTTTAATAATGAACAATGGTGTGATGTCAGAGAAATTAGAATAGAAATTACATTTTAAATATATAAATTTAATTTTAAGCCATTTTTTATAGGAAAGTCGTCGGTTAAAATTCTGGTATGTGGATGGAACAGATTATCTTGAACAAGTTACTACAGCATATGAATTTTTTAAAGAATTGGTACGACCACAGAACTTCCCAAGAGGTAATTTGTATGTAGACTTTTAAATGACATCACCTTTGTGAACAGAGGCACTGTCATGGTCATGATCAAATGGTAGTTGGATTTTCAACTACCTATGCAATCAATGCCTATACCACTAACGTTGTGAGTTTGCACCCGCTCAGGTGAGATGTACTTACTACAACATTATGTGATAAAGTTTGTCAGTGACTTGCGGCAGGTCGGTTAATTTTTCCTGGTAATCCGGTTTCCTCCACCGATATAACTGAAATATTGTTGAAAGTGGCGTTAAACACCATAGCCCTAGCCTTCCCTTTGTGAACATTTTAATATTGGTATTTATCACCAATGTTGTCAATTTGATTGGTGCCACACGGCGAGGTGTACACAATACAGCCTTATGTAATAGTTTTGTCACTTGACATGATTTGTTGTTTTCTGAAGGTACTCTTGATTTCTTCTGCAACATTTCATCCCAATGTTTCCATGGAAACTAATGATTTTTGAAATACCTAAAAATTATTTCCTATTGAATTCACAAAAAGTGCACTCACTTTACAAAGATTTCAAAGAAATTTACAAAAGTATAACATCTTTTTAAAAGTAGATCAAGTCTTGATCTATAGTCCAACATTCATAATTGCTGTAATTCTGTATAATAAGAACTATTGGAAACAAAATTAGTTAAAAAAATTAACGATAAGGCCATGAGAAAATGATTGTCGGTTTCCCCTAACCCGACCGGGTCAAATTTTTACTGCCGGGTCGTTATCTTTTATTACTAATAAATAAAATAAAATAAACACAGGCCGTGTGTCTTCTAACTCAGTGATATGAAGATTTTTGTTATCGTAAACAATTTCAGTCGTGTCTTTTTCAATGTTTTTCCACATGTCAAGGTCATTGATCTAGATTGCCAAAGCGCTTACGATATCGGTAAAATGACCATGATTTAAAACGTGTACATGACGTACAGTATGTATAAAATGACCACCGCCGGTGTGTCCAGTGGAACCATTCTGGCTGTTCATTAAAATCATTTACAGAAATGTTCGCATTTACCAAATGAAATAAGACTGATGCAAAATTTTTTGCATAGCAAAAGCCTTTATGATATATTTTCTGACCTTCATGGGAAAGATAGCAAAACCTTGATTTGCAATATCTCTTGAAAATTGAAAAAAAAACAAAAAAACTGCCTGCCTTTAAAAATTTTCCTATGTTAGGGGAAACCAACAATCAATTTTACATGGCTTAATTTTCTTTTACAGATTATGTTGGTTTTATAAAGAAATGTATGAAACAGATGAAAAAGCCAGACTATCATCTAGCCAAGAATGTTGACCTAGAAATACGCTTACTGGATGAAGAAGAGGCTCCGGCAACACCAGGTTTGTTTGTAATCTTGGTCTTCTCATTTCTTACTGTACACCGTCTTATGATGTACAAGCTTTTCTTAGAAAATAATACTTAATAGTATTTACAATGGAATCTTGGGTGAGGTAAAAACACTCTGCCATATTGGTATGAAATCATTGGTCACTTTAATTTTGACATGACTAGGTTCTAGTGTATCATAATTTGTTAAATATATGTATAGGTGGATAAAAGATATAAAAGCCAATACTTCAACATAACACAGGCAAGACTAATCTTTTAATAGAAAAAGCAGTCTTGGTCTATGAGTCAGAAAAAGGTAGTTTCTTCACCTGACTGATTTCACACATTTACTTTGTAGAAAGTTAAAAATGTTCATTTTGTGTAGTAGTAGAAGATTTTAGTACAAGTTTTTACACAAGATATTCTATTATGCAGTGACACCTGTCTAAACTGAATCCTGAATTAATTGGATTTCAGAATAAACAGAGCTTTAAATAAAGTCCCAATGCAGGAATTTTTTTGTTAATTTAACCTGTATAAAGTGAACACTTGTCTATTCCGAACATAAAAGCTGCTCCCAAGGAAGATCTGATGTGACCTATCGCATTTGAGTGTATATATTAATTAAAACATGTTCTGGGTGTACCTTCATGATTTCATAGCATTGTGAACAGAAGTTCATGATTTATGCTCTTAAAAAACTATATACATACATGTAAATACGCAACAAACAAAACATCACAGAATCTTAAAACATTTTTTTGTACGAGGTAAGTCAGTATCTATCAGATTGATCAATACTATGCACATATATAAATTGCTGTGCTTCAAATTACATGCTGATGGCACAAAAAGATGCAGCATAATTACAACAATCTTTTAGAATCTTGTACAAGAATACATCAACAGTTCTACACATTTCCTAGCTCTTTATCATACTTTAAATATATAGAGATAATACTGATAGTATAGAGTGTCAAACTTACATCAATACTTTGTATTTCATCAGGGGAGGGAATTTCTCCTGACATGATAGGTAGGTCTGGTCGTCGTATCTGCAGTTCTCAGTTATTTCCCTTTATTTATATTTTCATAAATATTGTATATAATTGTTGTATCTATTATCCTTTTGTTGTTACACTATTTTTATTTCAATTTTCATGTGCTCTTTTAGAATAAAAAAATAATATGAAATAAACGTTCCTAGAGCACTTAAAAATACTTATTTTGTTCATACATTTTATCTCTTTATTTGGAAAATCGTTACTCAGCCAGACAAATTTGGAACCAAACAATTTAGGACAAAATATATCCTACATCTATTTTCCTTAAATTTGTTGTAACAAGAGAACAGAAAAGTATTTCGAAAACAAAAATACAAATATTTGGAAGGTTGGATCTAGGAGGCAAATCCAGTTTAAGCACACAAAACAAATTACATGTATAAAGAATTGAATATATGTAGAAAAGCGAACTGGTTCAGGAAGAAACATAAACGTGAGAGATACACACTACTGTTTTGTTGCATCCTTTTATCTGTGGACAGTTTATCCAAAATCTTTATCTTTATTTTGTCATTTCAAAGAAAAGAGTACATGAAAAAGAACCACATTAATTTAATTATATTCCTCTCCTGTTGTTTGTGTATCATATGACTTAGCACTGCAGATATTTCATGGCATGAGTGTGAACTTTTGATCATAAATATGGATGCATGACTTTTTACAAAATTTCACTGTCACATGACATTACAATAGAGGAATGTTCATCACATGACATTATGAATGTTCATCACATGGCATTATTAATGTTCATCACATGACATAATGAATCTTCATCATATGAATGTTCATCACATGACATTATGAATGTTTGTCACATGACATTATGAATGTTCATTACATGACATGAATGTTCATCACATGACATTATGGAAGTTCATCACATCACATTGTGAACATTCATCACATGACATGAATGTTTATCACATGACATTATGGATGTTTGCCACATGACATTATGGATGTTGGTCACATGACATTATGAACATTCGTCACATGACATGCATTTTCGTCACATGACATTATGAACATTCGTCACATGACATTATAAACATTCGTCACATGACATGAATTGTCGTCCCATGACATTATGGATGTTCGCCACATGACATTATGAATGTTCATCACATGACATTATGGATGTTCATCACATGACATTATAAATGTTCATCACATGACATTATGGACGTTCGCTCACATGACATCATGAATGTTCATCACATGACATTATGAATGTTCATCACATGACATTATGGATGTTCATCACATGACATGATGAATGTTCATCACATGGCATTATGGATGTTCATCACATGACATTATGGATGTTCATCACATGACATTATGAATGTTCATCACATGACATTATGAATGTTCGTTACATGACATTGGGAACATTCATCACATGACATTGTGAACATTTGTCACATGACATTATGGACATTCGTCACATGACTGAATGTTCATGACATGACATCATGAATGTTCATCACATGACATTATGGATGTTCGTCACATGACATTGTGAATGTTTATCACATGACATGAATGTTTGTCACATGACATTATGGATGTTCATCACATGACATTATGAATGTTCATCACATGACATTATGAATGTTCATCACATGACATGAATGCTCATCACATGACATTATGAATGTTCATCACATAACATTATGGATGTTCATCACATGACATCATAAAAGTTCGTCACATGACATTATGAATGTTCATCACATGACATCATAAATGTTCGTCACATGGCTTTAGGAATGTTCACATAATTTTTTTTTTATCATATTTCTGTATATGAGTTCATTTTCCTATACCTGTTTGTTGATGACTTGATAGCCTTCATATCCTTATGTTAAATCAGAAAATTGGCTTGGTATAAACAGACAAAAAGTATAATAGAAATAAATTGCATATAAACTATAATGATAAACCACCTTTAAAATGTTTATGTCATTTATTTGTTAATGGTCATTTATACAAGTATGTATTATTTTGGAGAAAAATATTGTGCTTTGCAAACCCTTTGTTTCCAACAAATGTAATCAGAGATGGAAGCTTAAATGTTATGTAGATATTTGACTGGTTTAAAATGTCATTTTCTTCTTTTTGTTTTCTTGTGGCAATATAAATTGATGGTTGATATTGACTTATTTTGCCGAGTTTAGATGTGAGGATGAAATACTCTGGAAAATTCTTAGCAAGAAAGGGTGCCTATTTTAAATCTTGATAAAGAGAGACAACTCACTGATATTTTTCATTTATTTTACAGAGTGAAATATGCAGGAGTCCAATTTTTAAGGCCTTCATACATATATTATGTTTGTTTTATTTTGTCATATCCACAAAATGTGAAAAATTATCTAAGCATGATCCTTGAGTTGAGTTTGTTATGAGTCACCAAATTGATTCATGTTTGTTGTGGTTGGTGAAATTGTCAACCATTCCTGTTTAATTTTTCATATTTTATTGCAAGAACTATCATTGATTTTTGCTATTTTGAATTTGAATATCTCTACTTAAAACCACTTTTATTGTGTGCATAGTATATCATACCATGATGGGGTATGTTTGGAATAGCTTAAACTAATGTTTATTCATGTGTCACCAACAAGTTGAAAAGAAATCGGTTGGATTATATTTTGAATAAACTCCCAAAACTTTGACATCAAAAATACATTCTCAATAAATTTCCTACATAAGATTAGCTATTTCATTTCTAACAAATTAAAACTATTGATTCTGTTTTTTGTGACCAGAAGCATAAATTTTGAGAATTTTAAATCTTGAGGAATTTGAGGTTTTTTTCAGGAGATTTGTTAAATCTTTATTTTCTGTTAATATTTGCAAGTTAGGTGTATTTGGTTCTTTTATATGCATTGACTTTCTATGTAAAGTAATAATTTCATTGTTAAGACCCACAAATTTTAGTTTGCAGTCTGGCTGCAAAATCACTAGCCGTAAGTCCAAGTCTAGTAAAAATTGGTTTGAGCTGGTGAAAATTTCATGAAATACACTTAACCTCTTTTCTCACAATGTTATTGGCACAAACAGTTTGTAGCCACAATCATGGAAATGATGATACCTACAATAAATAAAAAAATGTATAAAATATAGGAAGACAGATGGCCCTTATGGCCCCTTAATGTTGTATGAAACATGGCAGGGCTCACGAAATTGCATATGGGATTGGTGATCCTAGTGGAAAAAATGTCAGTTGTCAATAATTTTCTAATCCAAAATACCAATCTTGTCAGTCCTTAGCAAAATTCGCCCAAATTTTGTTGGTCATGTCTTACAAGAGTCTTGAAGACTGAGGAATTTCATGAACTCTTGATACAGTGACGTAGATATCATGCATGGTTGTTTTATGTCTTTAATATGTAAATGAGCACTGTATGGATTATGTATTCTTATAGGTAAAATAGGGGTATTTGTTTAGGAAATGTAGATACATTTATTGACATGTAGTTACTTCACTAGTTAGATAAAATATCAAAGTAATGTTAATTGATGCCACAGAATACATGTAGAATATTTGCATTCATGAAATAATATTTTTTTTATGCTGTGAAGAGCGGAATATTGATATTTATTCTGCAGTTGTTGTATTTTACAATTAAATAATAGTGTCAAATAATGGAAAGGTTGTTCTGCTTCTAGCGTAGTACCACTTTTTTTTCTGGTACCCCCCCCCCCCCCCCCCCCATTCACCTGTTTTACCTGTTGAGCTTTGGGAAACTAGTTTGAGCTATTGTAAATCAGTTCACCACTTCCTGTTGACAGAAAAGGAATATTTGTGTAATTTTTTTATTTAGTATAAAGTAAATGTAACCTAATCTATTGAGGAATGCGATATTTCTGCAGGATTAATTATGGTTTTAATATATGAATTTCATGTATATTCAGTGCAAAACTGGTAAAAGACTTTATATACCTTTGCTCTGTCACAGTTACTAAGCCTTATACACATCAACTTTTATATTTTAAGACACTGTACACATTGTATACATATTTATGAAATATGATTTTTGATACATTGTAAAAACTTCTAAGGTTAGGCCAATCCTTTAAGAAATAATGGTTTGATGTAAGCCGAATTTCAAGTTTCTATTTCCTTCCAAATATCTATTAAATAAATGTAATTTACGGGCACGAAATATTGTAAAAAAACATTTTCTGTTGATTTTCTAGTAAAAAATGATGAGTTGAGGGAGTTTTAATGAGCTTACAGAGTTACAGTAAATCAAAACAAATTATTGATATCATGGCCATAATTTTTCAATAGAAATTTCAATTGCCTCCTTTTCTCGTACATTTGAGGGATTAGTTACTTTCTTGCTTTTCTATATTTGTTGCATTACAGATTTTTGCTGTTGTGTTCAGTGACAATCTACTTAGATATTGTTATTTTTTTTATTGAGATTTATTTTCTGAGACTGAAAATTATCACAGTACAATATATGCATTATAAAAATGATCGTAAAATCTGGAGTGATATTAAAAAAATAATTATAGACACATGTTATTGTAGTTATAGAATATTTAAAAGTATTTATATCATAAATCTGTAATTTAATGTCAGGACGTTCTGATGCCGAGGATTATTTTGGTAAGTATCCGGTTGCCATGGTGACAGAACGAGTGTTGTAGTTATGGAAATTGACACCTAATATGTTTCATATGTAACTTTAGTTTGTTCCTTTGTACCAAGGAAAACACAGTAGTTCCAAATATCACATCTGAGTCTTTTCTTCATAAAGTTGTTTAAAAAAGCAATGTTTTTAAAAGTAAGCCTGTAAGGTCATACATGTACATGAAATGTTTTTGGCGCCGAACTGTTGCCAGACAGACCTGCCACCAATTGTTATTACCCTAAACAAAAATTTTCTGGGATTATAAACAAGTTTTGTTAGCTATTGTAGTGATTTTACTGCATTTTTATTTATTATTTAAAGTAAGCTTTTGTCAACTAGGTGAGTTACGGGCTCATCACTTTTGATTGGGACTTGCATTCTTTCAAAAAAAACAAAGAATACACTAGTGCAGGGGTTTCAAAGTGGGCCGGTACCCGGTACTTTTACCCGCCTGAGATCGTGTATAGTACCGGCAGAAATTACTGAACCCCCCAAAATTAGCGGTGGTCAAAACCACAAGTACGATGGTCGATAGGCTTGTGGAATATTTTTCATAAAAAATTAATGATCACGTCAATTGCTGAATTCTCGCATTCAAATCGAACAATTGCGTCACGACCAAGTTGATGGGATATTCCCTGTTTTAAAAATAACTTTACCTTAGAATCGTAAATAGCAGTTTACGCATGCGGTAAATAGATATTTTTTCGTCCCAATATCTTTTCACCCCTGTGTAAAACTCGGACTGGAACAAAGCTGACATCATTTCAAAATAAAAAAAATGACCGATTACAAATTATGTTCAAACACAATTTAGTGTAATCTCCAGTAATATAAGTATGCTCTTTATGTATTATGAATATATGACTACACAATATTTTGTGCGATTTTTTTTATCCATTTAAAACCCAAGGTCGAATCATTCTGGGGCGTACTGTCTTGTTGCTTAACTCCGTCCATATTGTTTAACTTCCGGTATAAAAAAATAAAAACCGATGGCTAATCTATTTACATATTTTGACGGGGCCCTACCGCGGTTGTTCACAGAAATGAAAGTGTGCTGAAAAACATTTTTAAAAGGGGGTATGAGGAGATAAGGGATAGAAAATTACTAGACATCTTGAAAAAGGACTGGACATGGCTCAAATACGAATTACATTGTAATGTCAAAACGCCGGCCCCCTTTTTTTCCAAAATAATTTAACTTTTGTGATTCAAATGTTAATAAATGTCTTCCCGCGAATCGTTTTTGTTCGAACATTTTTTTTGCACATAAGTCGTGAAAGTAACAATATATATTGTTTTTGTTTAATTATATTTGTATTGATCTATTAAAAATTTTATTAAAGATTGATCATTGGCATTGCAAATTAAATTTATATGTTTCATCAAGGACGTATTCTATATACGTCCTTGGTTTCATTAATTATGACACTTATATGTCTTGATCCGTGCCAATGGTCTTTGATGAGTTTAATTACTGGTAATAAAGTAAAAAAAAACACACAAGCCAAGGTATTGTGGAAAAGAAAAGGACAAAGCCAACAAAAGAATTTTGAGAAGTTTAAAGCTTTGATAATAATGGCTTGGTCAAGCCTAGCTGAGGAACTGTAGCTCTTTATGGTCCTTTTGGTTTTTTTAAGATATGGCAGACTATCTATGAATAATCTTGGCTGAAGTCTGTAAACTGAAATATTCAATAAAGAAATTGGGGGGGGGGGGGGGGGGGGGGGAATCCAGGCATTATGCATGGTTTTCACTCTTGGTGAAATCTGAACTCTAAAGTTAACGGGATTTTTCTTTCAAAAACACTTAATGTTTTGCAGTCTCTGAAGTACATTTTTTGGTCCACAAAATGCTAGATTTCAGGAGCTTCCGCCCCCTGGACCCCTTACGGCTCTCAGCCTAATTTTTTTAGGTACCTCCTAAAATTTAAGAAGTACCTCCTATTATAAAAAACTTTGAAACCCCTGCTAGTGTTACTCGTGACTTTTTGGTTGTTACTCATGAAAATAAATTTTATCCTGCCAGGATCTCTATTGCCTATCTACCCTACGTACCCACTTCAAAGGTGGTCCATGCAGGACTTTCAATATTTTTCAAGTGTACCAGTACTTCACTATTTACAGGTGGTACTTTTTCTTAAAATTTGAACATTTTGCATGAATATCTTATGCAACACTCTTTGAAATTAGGAGTTACTAATTACCATTTTAAGTGGGTAAAAGTACCTGGTACCACCCCTTTTTGGAAGTCCTGGGTACATGTAAGTCTGGTTTCAGTATACCTGTATTTCAGAATGACCTAAGTGAACTTTTGATCTTTTGATGTTGTACTATTAAGGATGACCCTAAGTGAACTTTGATTTTTCGACATTGTTGTACTGTTGTTTTCCTTGGGCATATTTTAATCAACAATAAATGGACAACCAATATAAAAGCTGCTAATTAACATCGAACTATTATAAAGATAAATATATGTCAGAGTAATAACGATGCCTTTAAAAAAAAAAACTTTTTTCTTCTTTAGAACACTATATATTTACTTCCAGTTATTTTATAGTAGCTTTCATATTATGTCTATGTTTGCAAGTTCTTAAAAATGAGATGTTTGTATTGTAGGCTTTTCTTTTGATAAATTCCATAGGAAATGGCTGTAGTAAAAAAAAACATAAATTTGCTCTTTATATTTTTTTCAGTGTTATATTTATTATGTGAGAAAAAATTAATAAATAAAAAGCAAGTTATAGTTTGACCACACATTTTCTTCTGAAAACACCAGTCTTTATAATTTATTTTATTCTTTTTTTTTAAGAAAGGCTTTTAAAGTAAAAGATTATCAACCATGGAATTGATTATAACTGAAATCAGTGATGCCATTAAAAAATGTTGCTGTCCCTTTACTGAAATTTGTATTCAAGGTGTAATAATATATTACTTTCTCTCAGTCTTTGCCTTAATTGTTTTTCACCTTCTTGCCCGAAAGCGAAATTTAGAAAAAAAATTCATTTATTTAATCAAATTCTTTCATAATTTTCACTTGTCTGAATTAAGTTTTACTTGTCTTGGACTTTGGGCAAGTAGATTAACGTGAAGACTGTTCTCTCATATACCTATACATCCATTCTCCGTCTTGTCAAATAAATTCGCTTGAGTGATTGGTAAAGCTCAGGTCTTAGCGGCATAAAACTTTTGAGTATAATTTTGATACTTGTACATTGTAATTAAAAATTCAACTAATCTAGAGCAAGGCATTCAATATAATACACTGATGGAGTTTCAGACTCAATATCGGAAGATAATCTCAAGTGCAAAAAACGAGATGCAAATTCAGTTGTACAGGGTATTTTTCCTAGATCTAACTTTCTGATTGAGTGATGGCAAAAAATTTCATGCTCGTACTGGAAAACGGCCAATAAAAAATCTATCAAGGATATTATACAGTGGTCTGATTTCATACTAAAAAGTTTTATGACGGAATGCCAAGTCTGGGTTGTCAGGTACTGTGTCTGGAATCTTGTTCTTATTTTGTTTACTGTGGATGTTATATTCTCTATCGTGGAACCCATTCCAGCAAATCCAGGTTATAAAAAATATGGCTGTAACAAGGTCAAAATATGTGTACATTTGATTTGATTTAACAAGTCACATGTTTTGTTGTGTATTGGGTGAAGCATGGTTGAGAAGCACTATTACTTTTGTAAACATAGTTTAAGACAATTAAATAAAATGTCAGAACTTCAAAAATTCCAAAATTTTCATATGACGTGTGATATTCCATTTATGTCACAAGCCATTGATTTCTATGGGGAAAACAATCCTAAACATTGTGAAATGGCCAGTAATTTAACTTTGATTTTCATATTTCGTTAATTTATCCATACAGTTTTGTTTTGAAATAAAAAAAAATTCTTGAAATTCTCTCTTTGTTAGAGAATTTTGGCATCAGCATTACAATGGGAAACTATCCTGACTATTTCTGAAGTTCTGAGATAGAAAAAAATGAATACTTTAATTATTTGAATAATATTCCCTAAATAACAATATAATCTTACAGATGTTGTGTAATAAAAGTTTTGTTGATGCATGTTTTAGACTGTTAAATGGGTATGAATGCTAGATATGAGTAATGTTATATTTTTATAGTAATGTCAGACTGTTAATTTTACTGCCAAATTTAAGACTTGTGCACATTTTGTAAATAATTAACTCCATTCTCCATGTTAGGCAAGGGAGATAATAAAAAATTATCTCCCTTTGGGACTAATGACTAAGAGACAATTTGATTCTCAACTTGTTGAAGAGTACATGTCATTTGTACCTGTAATATGGTTAAATAATTATAAAAATGAGCACATGTTTTGAGTTTGGCAATTTCAGAATCTTGTTATGACCAGTTTTTTTTACAAACAGTTTCTTCATGTACATGTAGAGTAATAACATGGCATTCATGTTAGAGATCAGAGTGCACAGGTCAGGATCGTAATGGTGTCTATATCAACATAGCTTGCCATAATAACATTTTTGTTTCAAATTTATTTTTCATCTATGTCCATGAATACATTAATCATTTATTTAATGACTTGTTTTGACATTATCAAACAATAATAATTTTAACTAACAGTCAACTTGAAGATAACATTTATAGATTTTGTCAATTAAAAAAAAAATATCATAATTTACGACCACAATAGAAATCATCAAAAAAGAAATGTTGAAAATTTAAATCTGATTGATAATTAAGACAATTATTTACAGGTTGAAATCTTCAAATAATTTTTTAGACTATTCTTGTAGGTTATTGCATATATATTTTTGAAGTCGATTTTCAAGACATTCACCAAATAAGAACAGAAATGTGGAAATTATTATTTTTTGTCTGTTATTAATGTGATTTTAGAAATTTGAATGGTTTTTAACTGTATTATAATGTATCAATTAACAGGTATAAATAAAGTAGATAAAAGATCTGAGGAGGAGATTCTACGAGAAAAACTTCTTCAAATTCTTGAGTCTGCATATCCTAATGTGATGGAGGTAGAAGATTTAATGAGGTAATTTGCACTAAGCACCCTGTATACATGATTGATTTAGCAAAAGCAAATTTTGCAATATTTGTTTTCAGAAATAATTCATTTAATTGCTAATTTTGCTAAAACATTTATTATTTCCAGCTGAAAAAACAAATTGAAAACTTTCGCATGAGGGGTTATTTTTGCACATCTATGAAACACAAATTAATCGTAAATTCCACTTAGGCTAAAAAAAAAAATATGTGTGTTTATGGTCACCCGACCGACCCTAATTTTTGCTAGCGACCCTATCAATTTTTACACAGAATTCGGATAACCATTTTTGTGGTTTAATCAGCAGCAATGTTTTATTTATTCATCCGCAAGCTTTTTGTCGAAATTGAGAGCAAAGAAGGTAGAAAAACTGCGTAACTCTCATAATACAGCTTCAAAACAAATGATGGCTTACCGGAAATTTCGAAAATGAATTATCGGAATCGGATTCAGGAATAGGGAGCGACTATTTCCAGTTTTGCCGATAGTAAAAAAAAAAAAAAAGAAATGTCGACCGACCGACCCTAGATTTTTTGGACATGTGACAGTAAACACACATATATTTTTTTTTTGCCTTATAATACAGTAGACATAAGCTATTGAAGATGATATACAGTGAAAGTACTTTCATTCGCTGGCACCAATTTTCGTGGTTTCTACAAAATGCAGTAATCCTAGGGTTCTTGAATTTGTGGTTTCAAACATGACAGGCAACAGTCAATGGGAAAATTAATTTTCGTGGACCACGAAATCCACAAAAATTAGAATCCCACGATAAATAATGATTTCACAGTAGTTGTGACAGACGTTCTTGTCAAATATCTTTTTGCTCTGGAATAATAAGATTGCATACAGTTTGTTCTTTATATGAAAATGAAGGTTAAATAGAATACATTTGTTTACACTTGTAGTACATTTGTTTACACTTGTAGTAGATCATGTGATTTGATCCTGAACAGCTAAATTCAAAGACTATAAAATTGGTATTTGTTGCTTCTCTAATAAGCATACAGCATTAAGGAGTAAGAGCAAAGACTGGTTGGTTCAGTGTCAGGATAATATGTCAGAGTGGAGTGACATGTCTACCTTAGGACTGTTTCTGTTAGCACTATAACAATTTTGCTAAGCATGTTGATCTAGGACAAAGCCTAAATCATCATGATCTCATCAAATGTAACTAGTTGAAAAATTGCTCTCTTTGGTGTTCAACAATGGCTCACTTGTTCCCACTTTGAAGGCCATTTCTATCTTTAATTAAGATTAAAATTAAATATTCTTGGGATCTTTTTTTATTTATTTATTTTATCCTATAAGCAAAATCCTCCTGTATTAGGTTTTGTCTGATTATCTTAACTACACATGATTAGGATGCTCATTGCTACTTCATAAAACCATTGTACTTTTTTATACATGAAGATTTTTAAAATTCTTCAATGGTACCCTTAGATAGATGGTCTGGATGGGTATCGGGGCACAAATCCATGTTTTTGGTACGTTGTCACAAGTCTAACCACTAGACCACCTATTTTTTGTATTTATGATATAATCAGGATTTTATTTCTTTTAGAATAACAAATGCAGACCCAGCTATGGTTACACAACAGTTAGGAGAACTTAAACAGAAAGAATTGATTGCTGAAATGGAAGATGGCAAGAAAGTAGTCAGACACGTGTTAGCTGATGATAAAACAGGTTGGTTTGTATTATGACTTCATTGTTTTGAAGATCATGGATTAATCCCCAGATATGTTATACCCATGTAATGACAGTAGTAAACCACATCAGTGGTGTATGGTTAGCATGCTCCTAAGGGGGAAGCGATTCACCGTATGTACCGAAATCACGATTATTTTGGGGACGGTTCGGTTCACGATACGTGGAGGCCGCTTACGATATAAAAAAAGTAGTGTTAAACTTCCGTTTTCTTCTTTTGGTGATCATTTAATTAATATTTTGAGAAAAGTGAATCGATTAATTTACGCTTTTAAAATTAATTAATCAAATATCAAATACTTATAATTTCCGCTAGTACGTAAGCGACCTCATATAAAAAAAAACATGGCAGCGCCCATGTCGACCAGCATGAACTTCAAGTAATAGTTACAGTTTCTATTAAGCGTATCGTGATACGTATCGTAATACATATCAAATATCGCGATACGTATCACTTGTGGAAAAAGTGTATCGTTGCACCCCTACATGCTCCCCTTGAGAGCGGTAGATCATGGGTTCACATCTTAGTCAGGTCAAATCAAAGACTGTAAAACTGGTTTTTGCTGCTTCTCCACTAAGCATTGAACATTAAGGAGTAAGAGCAAAGACTGGTTGGCTCCGAATCAAGATAATGTGTGCGAGTGGAGTGATATGTCTACCCACAGACTTGTTTCAGTGAGCTAACTAAGCATGTTGGTCCAGTAAAAAGTGAACATCATCATCATCATCGAAATTTAACTTGTTCTCACCATGATATGGCTGAAAAATTACTCATTTGGCATTAAACAACAATCAATCAATTACTCTTTGAATTTCATATACTAATAAATCTTACCTCCTCAATATAACTAAAATAATTTTTGAAAATGGTGTTGAGTATCAATATATTTCGTACTTATTATGGAATTTCCAATCAATCATGGGTCAGTGCACAAATCCTGAGTGTTAACAATGTACCATCCAAATGGAACACACATTTTTAACAAATGAATTCCTTGTTAATTTAAACATCTTCAATATTCTAAAATAAGAATCAATAGGAATATATTTATGCTAATTGAGATGTTTTTTATTTGATCTCAGAGGTTCAACATGTTAAACAGATGCCAACAATAGCTGCCAACCAACAACCGACCATCGCTATTATTACGGCTAATTATTGTGAGAAACTAGCTGTAGATGCCATGATGGAACAAAAAACTACCTTTGTCAAATTTAAAACAGAAGGTAAGGAATCTTTATTTTTTTGGATCCTTATTTTTTTATATTTTGAAATATTTTTGGATGCCATTTAGAAATTCTTGATAATATTCCTTTTATAATTTAGAGACCGTCGTGATCATGATCGTATGGTAGTTGGATATGCAACTACCTGTGCAATCAGTGCTTATCACCACTAAAGTAGTGAGTTCAAACCCCGTCCATGGCGAGGTGTACTCGATACAACATTATGTGATAAAGTTTGTCAGTGACTTGCAGCAGATTGGTGGTTTTCTCCAGGTACTCCGGTTTCTTCCACCATTAAAACTAACCCCCACGAAATGCCTTAAATATTGTTAAAAGTGGCATTAATCACCAAAACTCCATTCCCTGCATATTTTTAAGCAAATTTTAATGAATAATATGTATTTAAAAAATGTTTATTAGAAGATTACATCGCAATAGATGTCAGGTATTTTGATTTATAAGATCTATATCTGCCTTAAAAAGCCCTTTATACATCTAATCCTTTGAAAACTGATCTGTTGGTATTGTCCAAATAGTTGATAATTAATAATAAGTATTATGTATTAATATAGCATGCATATTTCTTCTCAAAAGGAACATTAACATTACAGTTTATATCCAATAAATTTCAGGTATTTTGATGTTGAAGGTCAATATTATTTACCTTTTTGCACCTAAATTATATCAATCATTACTGTCCAATAGATTTCAGGTATTTTGAGGTTAAAGGTCAATATTATTGACCTTTGTGCACCTGTTTACTATATTATTATACAATTAATTACTCCCTAAGAAGTCAATACCAGGATATGAGGACCTCGAGACTTGGCACTCAAGGTGACCTGACCAAGGCCAATGGCCGAGGTCAGATCAGGTCACCGAGAGTGACAAGTCGAGATAATTATATATGTGTTTTTGTTTATCTCAAGTAATTTTCCGTGAGCAGAAATATATAAAAATATAAATATATATGAATATAAAAATAAAAATAAAAATATTTATGAATAAAAAAATAAAAATAAAAATATAAAAATATAAATATATATGAATAAAAAAAAAAAAACAAAGAAAAAAAAAGATCAGCATGCTACTTCCTCCTGTGGGAAAATATTCAGAGTTGTCGACCTGAAATGAGAGCAATAATTGTTAATGGTAATGCCATAGATGCCAACCATTACGATTTTTCCGTAATTGTTACGAATTTCGGGCCAAAATTACGGTGTTACGGTCAACAGTCTACTTGTTACGGATTTCCGATTATTGCCGGCCCGAAACCGTTCCCCATTTAAATATCATTGTGATCATTTAGACGCTTCATTGTATGTTAGAATTGCGTAATGATAAGCGCTTGAGGGATTTCGATTATTTAATCTTTTAGGGATTCTCGGGACTATCTATAGTAGAAAACAATCTATCCATTTCTTGTTTGATCCCGAGTAGTTAATGAACACAGCACGTTTTTGTCAATTTCGCGATGTCTGAGGGTACAAGTGAAGCTTCTGCAGCGAAGAAAAGAAAATTGGGACAACGATTTCGTCCCGAATATTCTTCTCTTGCCTTATGAAATCGATACGGGAACATTATGCCTATTGCAAATATTGCAAACAAGACTTGTCCATTCAGCACGGTGGTCGGGATGAACACACATATACAACAAAACAGTTCAAAAGTGCCAAGTCAACAACATATCAGGCACTCCAGAATTAGACATTAATTATTCCATGGGAGGGTGAGGGAGGGCCACTTCAGGAAATTTTCATTTCTATTGACAGTAAGTTGAAACATAGAATACATTTGTAAGTGAACATACATGTATTAAAACTTAACTTTTTATTTCTTTTTGTTGCTCATCAATTTTACATCTAGTTGTCACAAATAAAGGAAATCATTTGCTCATCACTTTGTGCCTAGTCTGTAGTACGATTATGGTAATATTTTATGAAAAATTATGATTACTGAAAAAAATCACAAATTACTGACATCTCAACTTTTTGTTACTGATTGCACCAAAAAGAGGTTGGCATCTATGTAACGCATATATTTTTTGTTTGTTTCAGGAGAATCAAATGTATATACAGTGGGATATATTGGAGAACATAAAGTGGTGTCTACAAAATTACCTCAGATAGGATATCACAGGGCAGCTCAGATCTCATCAGGAAATACCACAACTAGGCTTCTAGGTACGATAATTATGCAACTTGACTTCACAAACATCGCATTTAGTTCATACTGAGTTATGCCGAGAGCCCAACTTGAAAGAGATGTACAAGGAAATTATAAGGGTTAATTTAGATATTTTACAATACAAGACAGTACAAACAAAAGAAAACAACAAATATTTAAAAAAAATACACAATGCATCTTAATTATGTCTGAAGTCAAATCTGTTAATTTTTATCTGCCATATGTTGAGGGGATGAGTCTAGAGAAGGATGTATCGGTTGTTACTAGTAACAAGGGAGACAATGGAAAGTCCGAAATTAAAAACCACCAATCCAAATATAATGTTCATTATTTGGTTTGGTATGTAATTTGCAAGTAGAATCATGTTCTGAATTGAGCAAGCTTTACAGTAGTACCACTCTTATAAGCCCCTCCTACCTCTTATCTGTCCAGTTTTTAGATGCACTGAGATAGTAAACTACTACTAAATTGTCCCTCTCAAGAGACCTCCTCTCTTATAAGCCCCTCCTAGCTCTTATCTGTCCAGTTTTTAGATGCACTGAAGTAGTAAACTACTAAATTGTCCATCTCAAAAGACGCATCCCCTCTTATAAGACTTCTTTTTCATTACAGAAGGGGGTGGTCTTGTAAGAGGGTGACTCACTACTGTATTTATGCAGAAAGGGTGATCTTGTAAGAGGGTGACTCACTACTGTATTTATGCAGAAGGGGTGATCTTGTAAGAGGGTGACTCACTACTGTATTTATGCAGAAGGGGTGATCTTGTAAGAGGGTGACTCACTACTGTATTTATGCAGAAGGGGTGATCTTGTAAGAGGGTGACTCACTACTGTATTTATGCAGAAAGGGTGATCTTGTAAGAAGGTGACTCACTACTGTATTTATGCAGAAGGGGTGATCTTGTAAGAGGGTGACTCACTACTGTATTTATGCAGAAGGGGTGATCTTGTAAGAGGGTGACTCACTACTGTATTTATGCAGAAGGGGTGATCTTGTAAGAGGGTGACTCACTACTGTATTTATGCAGAAGGGGTGATCTTGTAAGAGGGTGACTCACTACTGTATTTATGCAGAAAGGGTGATCTTGTAAGAGGGTGACTCACTACTGTATTTATGCAGAAGGGGTGATCTTGTAAGAGGGTGACTCACTACTGTATTTATGCAGAAGGAGTGATCTTGTAAGAGGGTGACTCACTACTGTATTTATGCAGAAGGGGTGATCTTGTAAGAGGGTGACTCACTACTGTATTTATGCAGAAGGGGTGATCTTGTAAGAGGGTGACTCACTACTGTATTTATGCAGAAGGGGTGATCTTGTAAGAGGGTGACTCACTACTGTATTTATGCAGAAAGGGTGATCTTGTAAGAGGGTGACTCACTACTGTATTTATGCAGAAGGGGTGATCTTGTAAGAGGGTGACTCACTACTGTATTTATGCAGAAGGGGTGATCTTGTAAGAGGGTGACTCACTACTGTATTTATGCAGAAGGGGTGATCTTGTAAGAGGGTGACTCACTACTGTATTTATGCAGAAGGGGTGATCTTGTAAGAGGGTGACTCACTACTGTATTTATGCAGAAGGGGTGATCTTGTAAGAGGGTGACTCACTACTGTATTTATGCAGAAGGGGTGATCTTGTAAGAGGGTGACTCACTACTGTATTTATGCAGAAGGGGTGATCTTGTAAGAGGGTGACTCACTACTGTATTTATGCAGAAGGGGTGATCTTGTAAGAGGGTGACTCACTACTGTATTTATGCAGAAGGGGTGATCTTGTAAGAGGGTGACTCACTACTGTATTTATGCAGAAGGGGTGATCTTGTAAGAGGGTGACTCACTACTGTATTTATGCAGAAGGGGTGATCTTGTAAGAGGGTGACTCACTACTGTATTTATGCAGAAGGGGTGATCTTGTAAGAGGGTGACTCACTACTGTATTTATGCAGAAGGGGTGATCTTGTAAGAGGGTGACTCACTACTGTATTTATGCAGAAGGGGTGATCTTGTAAGAGGGTGACTCACTACTGTATTTATGCAGAAAGGGTGATCTTGTAAGAGGGTGACTCACTACTGTATTTACGCAGAAGGGGTGATCTTGTAAGAGGGTGACTCACTACTGTATTTATGCAGAAGGGGTGATCTTGTAAGAGGGTGACTCACTACTGTATTTATGCAGAAGGGGTGATCTTGTAAGAGGGTGACTCACTACTGTATTTATGCAGAAGGGGTGATCTTGTAAGAGGGTGACTCACTACTGTATTTATGCAGAAGGGGTGATCTTGTAAGAGGGTGACTCACTACTGTATTTATGCAGAAAGGGTGATCTTGTAAGAGGGTGACTCACTACTGTATTTATGCAGAAAGGGTGATCTTGTAAGAGGGTGACTCACTACTGTAT
Organism: Bathymodiolus septemdierum; assembly: GCA_963383655.1. NCBI lineage: Eukaryota > Metazoa > Mollusca > Bivalvia > Mytilida > Modiolidae > Bathymodiolus > Bathymodiolus septemdierum. The sequence goes on from OY726529.1 coordinate 14,145,332, forward strand.
TTATGCAGAAAGGGTGATCTTGTAAGAGGGTGACTCACTACTGTATTTATGCAGAAGGGGTGATCTTGTAAGAGGGTGACTCACTACTGTATTTATGCAGAAGGGGTGATCTTGTAAGAGGGTGACTCACTACTGTATTTATGCAGAAGGAGTGATCTTGTAAGAGGGTGACTCACTACTGTATTTATGCAGAAGGGGTGATCTTGTAAGAGGGTGACTCACTACTGTATTTATGCAGAAGGGGTGATCTTGTAAGAGGGTGACTCACTACTGTATTTATGCAGAAGGGGTGATCTTGTAAGAGGGTGACTCACTACTGTATTTATGCAGAAGGGGTGATCTTGTAAGAGGGTGACTCACTACTGTATTTATGCAGAAGGGGTGATCTTGTAAGAGGGTGACTCACTACTGTATTTATGCAGAAGGGGTGATCTTGTAAGAGGGTGACTCACTACTGTATTTATGCAGAAGGGGTGATCTTGTAAGAGGGTGACTCACTACTGTATTTATGCAGAAGGAGTGATCTTGTAAGAGGGTGACTCACTACTGTATTTATGCAGAAGGGGTGATCTTGTAAGAGGGTGACTCACTACTGTATTTATGCAGAAGGGGTGATCTTGTAAGAGGGTGACTCACTACTGTATTTATGCAGAAGGGGTGATCTTGTAAGAGGGTGACTCACTACTGTATTTATTTTGTGTTATTGGTTGTTGGTATTGAGCATTTGACAATTTTTTACTTGTATACAAATAATCTCCTGATTTCTGCTCTTTTCAGTGAGATATGGCAGTTGTTTTGAATTTTATTTACTTTTCAGGAAAATACAATATCTATATTTACTGGCAAAAATTAAATTAATTTATTTATTAATATGGAATTTTATCTTAAAGAAGTAACTTAATCTCAAGGAAAATACAGTGTTGTTATACAATAAAAAAATGAAATATATTGAATCTATTTATAGGTACATTCCAGAATATAGAGCATGTATTTGTTGTTGGAGTTTCCGGGGGAGTTCCTCATTATACAGACTATTACAAACATGTCAAGTTGGGAGATATCGTTATGTCGCAGTGTAACGATAAAGGATATGTTTACTATCACTGTGACAAAATCTTGAAGGATAAAGAGGACAATATTGTTTATAAGCTACGGACATTCGCCCCTCGGGAATTTGTACTCCAAAATCTCGTTGAAAAATTGCATGATCGAACTAGGAGGAAACCTGACAAAGCACCATGGGAAAAATATATCTATGAAGGTCTGGATCTTTTACGTAATCAGGAGGCCGATTTTAATCGCCCACCAACAGAGAGTGATCGGTTGTATATGAATATTGGGGAGGACGACTTGATTGAAGTTCAGCATCCTTTGAAACCAGATGACGGTGAGAGCATCAAGGAGGGAGTTCCGAATGTCCATTATGGTCAAATTGGTTCCGGTCGACAAGTCACCAAGTACGATTCCACCAGACTTGATTTTGCTCATAAATACAACATCAGCTGTTTTGATGCAGAATTTGACCAAGTCTTAGAATCCATTGTCGGTAATAGAAAAGATAGCTTCCTGTTCATCCGTGGTATCGCTGATTATAACGACGGCACGAGAAATAAGGAATGGCAACCGTACGCTTCACTGGTAGCAGCAGCCATGATGAAAACAATAATTAAGTTAATTAGTAATCCATATCTTAGTGAAGATGAAGATTGAGAAATACATGCATAATTGTTCTATTAATAGATTATACTATCAAACCTTCCTTAAAGGGTACCACTATATAACTAATCACTGTCTATAAAGGGCAGTCTCATGTTTCCTATTAATGAATAGTGCATATAATTTTAACCTGTAAATAAAGGGAAACTGCTCATAAATGCCACATTTTTAGGTTCCCTTGAGGGGCCTATATATGCAGGTTTGACTGTATATATATGATAGACTCGGATCGACGTCCAGTCTCTAACTGACGTCATTATCTCAAATCACGGTCCAATATTTTAGGATGTTCTCAAATCGACATCCTTTCCAAACTCTCATATCTATAGGCCTGTTTACACGATCAAAGTTTGCCATCAAAAATAATTGTAACGACAGTTTTGTTTTTTTAATCTGTTTTTTTTGTGTGTATTTTTTATCAGATATAAGTCAGATATTGTAGTAAGCAAAGTGCATGACCCATAACCTTTCATTTTGTTACCATGCGAATATGACAACAAAAGGGTTAGGGTTAGGGTTAGAGTTAAGGTTAGGGCTAAGGTTAGGGTTAGGGTTAGGGTTAGGTTTATGGTAAGGGTTAAGGTTAGGGCTAAGGTTAAGGTTAGGTTTAGGGTCCGCTAAAGTAGAAGTACTCCTAAGCACAATAGGATTTTATCTACAGTGACTATAAAATACATAGGCATTTTGTCATCAAGAACCCCTCATCTGGAATCTGATCTTGTTCCTTCTCCATCATTGTTTCAAAAACATTCATTAACGAGTGTGTTGTCATTTGAAGTATACGTCAGTGACGTCATTGGACGTCGATTTGAGAAAGTGAAAAACGGCCATATATTTGAGAATTGGACGCCGATTTGAGGATTGGACGTCGATTAGAGACTGGACGTCGATCTGAGTCTTACATATATATAGTCAAACCTGCCCATGTGGTCACCTCTATTAAACAATTACCTCAATTTAAATGGTCACATTTTCTTGTCCTATCATAGAAAATATCATATGAATTGAACATCTTTAAGAATCACTTTTTCTTTGTTCCAAAGGTGACCTCTAAATAAAGGTTTGTCTGTATATAACTTTATTGTAAGAGATCCTAAAAATAAATTGGATTTGACGTCGTCTCAATTTATAGACGCGCCGCAATATTGCTGAAGTACTGCTAATGTTGGCGTTAAACACCAATCAATCAAATCAATTTATAGATTAAGTATTTGTTATACCAATTTTATGCAAATGTTGTTTTTAAGTTCATACGTGTGTTATATAATTGAGATCAATACAAGCGTAATGAAAAATTGTCAACGTGCTACTTTTAACCTTGTAGTGATCGAGAAACAAGAGGCACACAGTAACTTTAAGGATTGGAGTTTTTTTTATTAATAGAATGTAACTATTTATAGCTATTTGCTTTTTTCTAAAAATAGAATTGAACTATTTATAGCTTTTTTTTTTGCTACCAGGAAGTGCTCACAATTGACATTATCACAATCATGTAGTATATCACTTTATTTGGTGCAATAAAACATTGTACATAAAATGAGGCATTAACATCTTGAAAATTTGTACTTGAAAGTATGAATATCCTAACAGATTTTTTTTTATCTTAGTCGTCATCTCACGTGCATCCAGCGTCTTCTTCATACCATAATGTCGTAGATTTAAACTATTGGATCAATTGGAAACAAAGTTTGTTTGAATGTTCATCTGTACCTCGTTGAAATGTATGTGTATTATTTTGGTATTGGTATGGAATCACATTTGAATGTTCATCTGTACCTTGTTGAAATGTATGTGTATTATTTTGGTATTGGTATGGAATCACATTAGCACCTACAGCCAATAATGCAATTTGATTCAGAAGTCTTTTTAACTCAATCATTTTAAATTTAATGTTATTTGAATAATCCTGGAGTGATCCGTAAGAAACTTTATTTTTTGTGTCAATCTGAAATCCAAGATGTTCACCACAGTTGGACATGTTTAACATAGTAACATGGGACCATAGTCACCCTACTTAAAAATGAAAATAAAAAAAAGCTATTTCTCAGACTTAATTGAACCTACATCAGTACATGTACATGCATGATCATTCTACGTTTCTTTACAAGGTTCAAGTTATTTTTTTATGAAGAATAAATTCAAGATGGCCACCAACACAGGACATCTTGACATTATGGACCCAATGGACAAAATGTGTTCAATATCATTTTCTCTGAAACCACTGAACCATTTGAAAGCAGACTTGGCTGGAATATTCATTTATGTAGCCCTCTTCAAAGTTTTAGGTTTTGTGAAATTAAAATTGGCTGCCATTTACATGTAAGTAGAATTTTTAAAAGGGTCCAATGGAAATGTTAAAAATATCTTCTCAGAATCCACAAACCTGATTGGTCCCAGAATTTACACATTTAAGTGATGATTGCATGTTAAACAAACATTTTATGAACAGATGAGTGATACACCCTCTACCTGCTAGTTATTATAAACGGAATTCTTTTATAATGTATGTTATATACTGGTAAATTACAGTGTTTTTCCTGTAACAAATGCATACAAACAGAATGACATATATATATTCATCTCGGAATTGCAATGAACTAATAATTATATATTCAGAATTTTAATGGCCTGTTTCACTTTGAAAGTACTAATACATTCTTATGTTTAAATTGATGACAATATAATTTTATAAAATCTCCCACTCAGGATTGTCTTGTATAACTAGTCAGGTCATCTTCATTCATCTTTGCTTTGAAAAGTTTACTATCAAGTTCACTGTATTTGAAATATGTAACAAATTGAAAAAAAAAAGGAAATGTGTATAGTAATGAAGGGGAGATAACTGAATATTTTTTTTTGAGTAAAGAGGGGAGATAACTGGAATTGTTGTTGAAAACTTCCAATGGTAGATGTCTGTGTAGTTACATTGTACTGAAGATATTTCTCCCCTGGCGGCTATGCTATTCTTGCATAATATTCCATAGGAATTTTTAAGCGAAAAAAGTCCAGGTTAATTTCAAAAATGGAAATGTGAATCATTCAATACAAGAGGAATTAATTGCTCTTAATGATCATAAAGTTATATCAAGAACAAATCTCATGCTTTTAGCCAATCGGATAAAAGAAGTATTTATAGTCATATGATAATTTGCAATATTATGTGTATTAATGTCATTCAGCAATATTCAAATAGAAAACTACTTGTCATGAAATCATGCATGAGAAAAATAAAAGATTTTTTATTATTATATTACAAGAAATTTTGAGATGCCAGTTATAGATAATTGGGTTGTTATACATGTACATGTATGTAAAATCTTAACTTTAAAATAAGTTTTCATATGTAATATTGTTTTTTTTTTCTTTGCGATTTTTATACATGTTATATTTTATCATTGAGACAAGGTTGTATATAAGAATCTCAACTGTGAACAAACTTTGGTCATGAAGTATATATACCTGTTTATACCTTAAACCTTTAGAAATCAGTAGAATAGGACATGTTTTCCATTTGGAAAATAATCATAGAAATTGAGATGTATTTGAAAAATGTCAAATTACAAAGCATTATTATATACAAATTATTATTTTCAACATAGGATGTTATTTTACAAAGGTTCGTGAAAATAATGTGTGCATTATACATTACTAAAACCTTCAATGCAAGCACATATATAAGATACCTATTTGAGCCTATCTTATTTTTCACAAATCATTCACATATATGATCCTAGCACAAAGCACATACTTTCATCAAGATAAGTCCGTGCATCAATTCTTACGATGAAATAAGAAACAAGATATCTTTATGTGTGTAATTTGATTCTTGAAAAGGGTCAATGACAAATAAGGGAAGTAACTCTTGTATTTTTCACCTTATAGTTTACAAGAAATTAGAAAGCCTATATACTTCTATAACAAAATTGAGAATGTAAAATTAAGAAGCATGGATGCTTGTTATTCACAAATGTGTATTATTGAGAACTAATTATCTTAGTAACTTTTTCCGTTACGAATGTGTATTATTGAGAATTAATTATCTTAGTAACTTTTTCCATTACGAATGTGTATTATTGACTACTTTTTACGGAAGTAACTTTTTTCCGTTAGAATTTTGTGAAAGAATGTTTATTATTGAGAACTAATTATGGTAGTAATTTTTTCCGTTAGAATTTTGTGATCTTGTACATAGTATTGTTATTTCTGTTTAGCACATTACAAATCATTCCATATTTTATCACATTATATTATATAATTATCTATCTATATAATTACACTCCTTAAGTAGGCTAGCGACCTCTGGGTGAATGTTTTTCCTTTTTATTGATGTTTATGTATATATTCTATGAAAGTTTACTTAGTAATTTTGGTGCTTTTTTTGCAATTTTTCAATATTATATTTCTTATATTCAGGAAAATTACTTATTTGGGGGAACTCTTTTTCATGGATTTCACAGATCGACAAATCTACGAATTTTAAGAAATTAATAAAGTTTAATGTTTTCCTTTCATTTATGGAAACAGTACTAATAAATAACGCAATATATCTATAATGTTGATTTCATTATATTGGGAAATTTGAAATCCATCAATTTCAGAACCAACTAATATGTCTTTTGTGAGCAATTTTTAAGGTTTTTTTTCCGAAGTAGTTTGATTATTACAACATTATCTTTGAATTAGTGACATTAGTATTGAAACTGTTGTGTTTTTTTCCTTATAAAATCTATTTTTTAAAATTTCAAATTTTTCCAATATTTTACTATAATGCAGACTGGGAGAGTTTTTTTTTTTTAATATGAGAAGAACCAGTGAAAAATCCTATTTAGTTGGAATTATAACTACCTATGCAATCGGCACCTAACACCACCAACGTTTCTTTGAGCATAATACTTTTTTGTCTTCGTCTTTGTTTTTTATTAGCTTGCCTTTCATCAAAGGTGTATTGTCATTACCTTTCATATGTCAAAGTTTTTTTCACTTCAATATTGTTCTCCGAAACTACTGGATAAATACTGAACTTAATAAGAATTTTTCTTGTTCTTTAAAAAGTTTGTTTTTATTTTTATGTCCATTGTAAAACTAAAATTTCAACCTGTTTTAGACATATATTTGTAATTTCACACTATAGACTTTGAGCAAGAAAGACTTATAAGCTGTCTCAGAAACCACTCTTCTGTCAGAATTCAAACTGGATATAAAGGATAATCAGAGGATCCTTCAAAAAATTTTTTTTTCTGTGTTTAACCAAGTCATCAGAAAGTTTATAACAATGTTAACTACCAATACAGGCTAGTTTTATTTACTAAAAAGGACTTTAAAAGTTGACTCGGGATAAAATACTTTTCCTTTTTATCATAAAAATGTCATGCTTTCATTTTTTTTATCAAGCAAAATTTGCATATCAATATACCTCCCACTCAAGGAAGAATGATGGACCGTTTTTAGTGACCATTGAGAAATTACTTGCAAAATTTTGATTTGTGAAGATTTTTGGGGGAGGCTCCTATAGAATTGTTGTGAAAGCTCTTCCCTGGGGTGGAGCTTATAGTAAAGTGAATTGCCCCTCAGGTAAGGCAAGTTTATAGTATCATTTCATTGGTTGTTTCTATTTCTGTTGAGTTTATAATTTAATCAAAATATACATGGTTGTGTTTCTATGATTTATTTGGGTTGTTGTTTTTATAATTTTTATTTGTTCTGTATGTTAAAAGAAAATCTATTTTTAGAAATGTTATGATGTCAAGTTTATTTCAAACATAACTTTCTGATAACAGATTCTACTGTGAAACTTAGTATTAAAGCCACCGTGTACATGTGTCAAATTTGTATTGTAAGTCCGAGGTATGCCAATTAAATTCATTATATCATATTAGGCAGCATACGAGACAGATAAACACAAGTTCATAAAAGCACGTTTTTCTTGTTGTGTTTGACTGGTTGATTTAAAAAAAGGTGTATTTTGATTGGTTGTTTGTGAAAAAAATCAAATATTAATCTGATTGGGTTGTTTCTGTTGGGAAGTTGTTTTTTTTGTAATTGTTATTTTACTTTATACTATAAATCATACCTTAAAGAATGAAATTTTCAATAATATTCTAGCAGAAGTTTAGTAAAAAAAAATGAATAACATACAACTGGGTATATCCAGGAATTATTTTACCTCATCAGTGCAAATAAGAGTTCTCTACCTTTGACATGTCAAACAAGAGTTGTCTCCCTTGTCATGTCAAATTGCATAGACATAATTAGAGCTTCAGGAAATAATATTATTAATAGCCAACTTATACATATCTATATCAGTCTTCACGATAAAGTTTAGATGCTAACATATATTTTTAGAGGTTTGGGGCTTCAAGCTTGTTGTATTTATGAAGACTTGTTACATTCACATTGCATTCAATTAAGGCTTAGTGACTTCAATAGTTCTGCCAAATATCTTTGAAAATAAAAACATTGGATGAGGTATGGTTTAAAGACAGCTATATATTATATACATGCTTCCTCGTAGAATTGTATTGTATTGTTGATCCCTTGATATCTGTTTATCTACAGTTGTTTATAAAACCTTAGTTAATACATGTAGTAGTTAACCCTTGATCCCTTTATAATGATTCCAATGTCTCCAACTGTTATGGAGGGTGTCGTCGTGGCAGTGATCATATGGTAGTTTGATTTACAACTACCTGTGCAATCAGTACCTATCATTGTTGATCCCTTGATATCTGTTTATCTACAGTTGTTTATAAAACCTTAGTTAATACATGTAGTAGTTGACTCTTGATCCCTTTATAATGATTCCAATGTCTCCAACTGTTATGGAGGGTGTCGTCATGGCAGTGATCATATGGTAGTTTGATTTACAACTACCTGTGCAATCAGTGCCTATCATTGTTGATCCCTTGATATCTGTTTATCTACAGTTGTTTATAAAACCTTAGTTAATACATGTAGTAGTTAACCCTTGATCCCTTTATAATGATTCCAATGTCTCCGACTGTTATGGAGGGGGCCATCATGGCAGTGATCATATGATAGTTTGATTTACAACTACCTGTGCAATCAGTACCTATCACCACGTACGTTGCAAGTTTGAATCTGCTTGTGGCATGGTGTACTGTGATAAAGTTTGACAGTGACTTGCAACAGGTCGTTGGTTTTCTCCTGGTTTTCAAATCAAAGAATATTCCAAAGTTTTAACTTTGCAAATGTGAATCTGTAAGAAAGGTGCCCAGGGCTATGCAATTTTTGTGTATATGCACATTAATAAACAAGGACACCACCTCATGAAGCCAGATGATCTTTGATATATGGATTGTAATAGTCATAGTTCAACCAAAGTCTTGACTTTAATATTCTTTGGTTTTCAAGGAGATGGTGGGGGACCTGCCGAATCCTATATAGGTTACATTGTATGATAATGCAACTAACAAAATGGAAGGTTTTTTTTCTATACATATTGCTTATATTAATAGCATATCAAAGGGAACAAGGGTTGATTGCTACATAAACTTTATGCATTATGTTATATCAGCCTTGTATTGTTTGTTGTTAAATCATTGTGTATTATTTGCATTGTTAAGCAAACTACCATTTAATATTTTTTCTTTCAAAACCATATTATGTAGACATTTATGGAATTTCATTTTGAAATCAGATAACTATATTTTATACATGTATATAACAAAATTGACATGTTGTGAAACTTCTCTGGTTCCAGGGCCTCGGTGGACAAGTGGTTTAGGCTATTGGGCCCTGTTGCCCATCTACGGTATTCAGGACCTGATGACTGAGAGGTTAAGGCTGTTGAAATATTACCATAAGCATTTTGGGCCCTGTTACCCACCTTCAGTGTAAAGGTTTCTAAGCACTCGTCCAAGTCTGGGGTTTTCACCGGTGAGTTCATTATTCCTGGTGAGTTCATTATTCCTGTCGGGGCTCGCCTTAATAAATCTGGTAGTCATGACATGCTGAAAGTAACGATAAATACCAATACCAATAACCGACTCTCAAATTGGTTCCTGAGAATACTGGTTTACCTCTATTTACCAACCAATTCATTTTGACTATAATGTCTAATTTACTTTAATATTCACACTTAACATAGACTAATGCATTTTGTCTATATATTGGTTATTCCCTTTAAACATACACTTCATCTGAAGAAGCAGATGATTTTAATGAAAACTGATCATGGAAATTAAAAACGTAATTCTACATAATATTTCTGTTGGATATAAGTTATTGAAGGTCCTAATTATAGAATGGTAAGTATGTTTTAATGGAATACCTTTGACTTTCTGTCATAAAATTTTTGAGTATGATTTTTATAGAAGAATAAGCCAATTAAAAGAATGTATCCAGCATATACTGTATTCTGATTGGACGATTTTGAAGTACAAGTAAAAAAAATAATTATTTTGGTATACAGTAGACCTAGAATTTACTAGAGACATTTCTTGGATGATTTTGGGATACAAGTACGAAACTTATTATTTTGATATATGGTAGAACCAGCATGTATTTGAGTATATACTTACAAATTGCAATACAGATATATCAAACAAATATTTTTAAGCAATTATTGATTGTATTCTTGTCATAGAATGGTAGGTTTTTATGTATGTTATTTAATTAATCAACTATGAAATTAAAAAATGCTTGAAATAAAAATAATGAATTATTTTTTTCCCTGTATATAACTTCTACATTTGTTAGATATATGTTTGGAATACTGTGACAATAGACAGCTATATATACTACATACTCATTGAACACAAATTTGATGGATGGTTATACCGTGTTTATCACTACTTTCAACAATATTTCAGTTATATCGTGGCGGTCAGTTTTATTGGTGGAGGAAACCACAGACCTGTCGCAAGTTGCTGACAAACGTTTTCTCATAATGGTGTATCGAGTTATGGAGTACACCTCGCCTAAAAGAGATTCGAATTCACAACGTTAGTGGTGATAGGCACTGATTGCACAGGTAGTTATAAATCCAACTACCATATAATCACGGTGACGACGACCCCTAATTTGACCAGCTCCTGGCAGGGGAAAGACACAAACATGTGGTGGTGTTATATCAGTTAACTGTTCACTTCTTGATAACTGAATCTCCACCCCAATACACATGTATAAACAAGCAATACAATCCTGCACATATTCTCTTAAACTCACAAAGACCACATACCATCAGAAAGACCACATACCATCACAAAGACCCCATACCATCACAAACATCACACCATCAAAAAGACCCCATACCATCACAAACATCACACCATCAAAAAGACCACATTCCATCACACAGACCATATACCATCACAAAGACCACATACCATCACAAAGACCACATACCATCACACAAACCACATACCATCACACAGACCATATACCATCACAACGACCACATACCATCACAACGACCACATACCATCACACAGACCACATACCATCACAACGACCACATACCATCACACAGACCACATACCATCACACAGACCATATACCATCACAAAGACCACATACCATCACAAAGACCACATACCATCACACATACCATCACACAGACCACATACCATCACACAGACCATATACCATCACACAGACCACATACCATCACAAAGACCACATACCATCACAAAGACCACATACCATCACAAAGACCACATACCATCAGAAAGACCACATACCATCACAAAGACCACATACCATCAGAAAGACCACATACCATCACAAAGACCACATACCATCACAAAGACCACATACCATCAGAAAGACCACATACCATCACAAAGACCACATACCATCAGAAAAATAATGACAACATAAACATGGACAGTACAATGACAGGTTCAGTGAATGCTCGTAGTTAACTGACTATTAACTAAGGAGGTAGAATCTGTTGGTTAAAGACCATTGCTCCTCAATTTTTTTTTTTTATATACTAAGTAAGTGATACTTCTAACAGATTTAATATCAATTTGTCATTAACATCTAAAGAAACGAATGATCTTCCTGCGAGACCAGAATAAATAGGTCATCAATTTGTTAGAATTAAATATTGAATTTAATAAAAACATAGATATGGAATAACCTTCATCGTGTATGCTCAAAATCGAAAGACTGGCAAGCCAAATAATTTTAGTTTTGGGAGCAATAAAACCAAAAGGCCTCAACAGGACAAGGCCACCTATGTCTGAGGGAGGAGAACTCATTACATTATTTATGAACTGTGAATTTCAATACTAAAAATATCCAATATAGCATGTCTGTGCTGAAGCACTGAATACCAGTACTGGGCGGATGATACCGTCGGGGACTGATAGTCGACCAGCAGAGGTATCGACCACGTGATAGTAATAAAATCGTAGATATCTAATTTAGTGCGCATGACGAGTTCCTGGAATAATCTGAAGTATATATAGTAGTAATATGATATGAAATGAAATATACTGGTACTTAAAATAAGAATAAGATAAGAAAACTTTATTTTGATTCGGCACATAATAAAACAGTACAACATAAGCTCTAAGGAACTTTTTACCGAATATACATTAACAATAAAACAACACAAGTCACATGCAAAGTTGCAAACTAAAATAAGCTAAGACATACAGGCATAAAAAGGAGGACTGAGTATAGATCTGAACAAGAACCCACGTGGCAAGTGCCTCTTTGGCCTCTTGTTCAAGATCCACACAAGGTACGCGCCCCCCCTAAAATTGGAAAAAATATAATTTTTTGGCGTAAAATTTTTCACACGAAATACCCCAAAATTTTCAGCGCCTCCCTCCGCTCGACGCAATTTTTTTAAGTGCGCCCTCCCCCCCTAACTTGAAATCCTGGATCCGCCCCTGCATATGTATATAGATATAACTATGTAGCTCCACTCGGACACATTATTCTGATTCAGAGGCAACCAGTCTTTGCTGTTTCTCATGATGCTGCATGCTTAGTAGGGAATCAGTAAAAAACAATTTTGTATTCTTTGGTTTGATGGTAAGTGAGTATAACCTGAATATAACATGACCATCACAATATAACTGAAATATTGTTGAAAGTCATCTTAATCACCGTGACCTAAGTTTTTATTCACTTTCACACAGGGTATTAGTTTGTTTTAAAACATAATTTATTCATAAATTAATTATAATATAGATTACAATCTATGCACCGTTTCCTTCAATGAAAGAGATTTAAAAACAAATCATAACACTGAAATTAATTTGCTTCCCTGGAAATGCGATATTTAAAATTGACCTCGGAAAAATAAAATCTTAAGGTAAATAATTGTATGTTTGTTTGATGGTGTTTAACGCCACTTTCAACAATATTTCAGTTATATCATGGCGGTCAGTTTTATTGGTGGAGGAAACCAGAGGACCCTGAGAAAACCACCGACCTGTCGCAAATCACTGACAAACTTTATCACATAATGTTGTACACCTCGCCCTGATCGAGATTCGAACTCACAACATCAGTGGTGATAGACACTGATTGCATAGGTAGTTGTAAATCCAACTACCATACGATCACAGCCACGATGGCCCCTGAATAATTGAATGATAAAATTCTAAATTCAAAAAAAATAATCGTAGAAAGAGACAAAATCGACTTCCTTGATTCCGAGCCGATCAGTCTTTGTTCTTACTCCTGGCCGTCCTGGTCGTGATCGTATGGTAGTTGGATTTACAACTACCTGTGCAATCAGTCACCACTAAAGTTGGAATCCCGCTTATGGTGAGGTGTACTCAATACAATATTATGTGATAATGTTTGTCAGTGACTTGCGACAGGTCGGTGGTTTTCTCCTGTTTCACCTACCAATAAAACTTACCGCCACGATATAACTGAAATATTGTTGAAAGTGGCATTAAACACCACAAACAACCAAACCAAATCTTCATGCTGTATGCATAGCGATGAATCAACAAATACCAATTACATAGTCATTGCGTTGGCACGACCGGGGCTCGAACCCATGATCTGCAGAACGCGAAGCAAACAGTCTAACCATTACACCACCGATGCACTTCAAAAAGTCGCCAGGTAAGTGTAAGCTTATATTGATTGTCCTATAGATGTTAATTGTTTAGAAGTTCGTCTTAATGTTTTACATTGTTTTAAAAGTGATATCATATCCATGGCAACAATAATTACAAATATAGACACCAAGACAGTAATACCCACAATTCCTAAAGATTTTGATGACGATCTATCATCCGGGGCACTATTTAGAGTATTTTTAAATGATGCTAAGTTTTTCCTATCAACTTTTAGATCTTCCTTAATGGAGGATAAACGAGGTTCTAGAATGATACGTAACTCGTCCATTGTATAATTAGTGCCGTTCTGCGTCATCCAGTATTCTATGTGTTGTTTGTATTCACAGCTACAGGGACATTTATCTGTATCTAAAAATAGAAGTTATAAAATGGAAAACAAAAAATTACCACACATAGTTTTAATATCTAATAGAAAAATCGTAGAAAGAGGCGACATCGACACACTTAGCATGTAAATACATAAACGCACACTTAGTACAGTCACTTCAATAAATAGTGGCGGGGTTAAACTAGTCTTAGTGCGTGATTGTTGTTCTGTGCCAAGTAAGTAATTTTCACAGCTATCGCGACGAGAACAGAATTACAATTCGAAAGGATGATGATGAAGTCCGCTCGACCAAAATGTTTAGTTAGACATCTATTGTACTTGCTCACTCTAAAAGCGGTTTGCGGGTCTACATGTCGCTCCACTCAGACATATTATCTTGATTCTGAGGTAATATGTCTTCGCTCTTACTCCTTAATAATGTGTGTTCAGCTAATGCCAATCCTGTAATCTTTGGCTTGACCCGATCGGCACTCGAATCTACGGTCTAGCGCACACAAAGCGAGGATGATAAGAAGAGTTTGAAGATACCACAGGGGTAATCAGAATCCGTATTTCGAAGAAGGACAGACAACATAATGGCCAAAAGAAAAACCATTACACCAGCAGATAAAATATTTACATTACTTACCAATATATATATTAAGTATAATTTGTATTACGATTCTGTGGCGAAAAACTTGATAGATCTCCGTAGTTGAATCGAACCAATATATGATTCAATTGTTTGTTGTTTATCATACGAGAGTTTTATGATTGCTTGAACGGATGTAAAGTTTTTCAATTTATAATCATTCATGGAAAATATCATCAACATTGAGACCTTTGGTGTTTGTTGTTTGCGTTATCGATTTTGCAATCGAAGGGTTGCATATAAAGTAAAAACACGTCACTTATTGACTGTTATCCAATCAAAATTCTAATATCCGCTTCATTAAATTATAGACGATGGCAGTTAGCCAATCTAAATTCTACTTTCAGCCTTCATACAATGATATGAGATGGCTGTTAGCCAATCAAAATTCTACATTCCGTGAGAGCATCAGATAAAATTGTTTTTCTGACTATTGAAAAAAAGGTAATTATCAAGAAGGGAGATTTCTGAACACGCGTATGAATGTAAAGTATAGTCCATTTTTATCAACAGAAAAAGAGACGGACATCCTGTAGAACATTGAATGTTTTAGTAACCTATGACATTGTTTAAAACCCAGTAACGTATATTATAAAATTCTGCAACTCCAGTATGGTAACTACCTATATAACCAGTGCCTATCACCACAAACGTTGTGAGTCTGAAACCGGCCCGTCCAAACGAGGTGTACTCGATATGTAACATTATGTGATAAAGTTTACCAGTGAGCTGCGGCCGGTCGATAGTTTTCTCCGGGTACTCCGGTTTATTCCACCAATAAAACTGACCGCCACGATATAACTGAAATATTGTTGAAAGTGGCGTTAAACACCATAGCCCACCCCATCCGCAACTCCATGCATTATAAGAATTCAAATAGCAACCATTAATCATTATTTCTTTGCATTTGAGTCTGAAATCTTATGAAATTTTTGAGATAGTACAATATGCATATAGCGTGCAAATACAAGGATAGATTGCACGATTCTTTTTCATTTTTATTTATTACTATATAATAATGCAAAATATTGAATTTGAGTGGTCCAATTTTTACTTTGTCCAAACTTCTACACAAAATACCCTGTCCAGCAGATCAATTGTAGAGTTGGTTCATTTTCCCATGTCTTAGTTGATTAATAAATTAGCAGATATATAAGTTAGTGTGAACTTATATATCTAATTCAGTACAAACTCTGGATTTACAAAGACTAGATACGCTTATAATTCAAATATTTAAATCAGCGACATATATTTTGTCGTCGTTATCGTCTTTACGTTCACTCTTCACAACCTCAGCTAATTCCTCCTTTAGATCTTTATGTTCACTCTTCACAACCTCAGCTAATTCCTCCTTGAGATCTTTATGTTCACTCTCCACAGCCTCAGCTAATTCCTCATTGAGATCTTTATGTTCACTCTTCACAACCTCAGCTAATTCCTCCTTGAGATCTTTATGTTCACTCTTCACAACCTCAGCTAATACCTCCTTGAGATCTTTATGTTCACTCTTCACAACCTCAGCTAATTCCTCCTTGAGATCTTTATGTTCACTCTTCACAACCTCAGCTAATTCCTCCTTGAGATCTTTATGTTCACTCTTCACAGCCTCAGCTAATTCCTCCTTGAGATCTTTATGTTCACTCTTCACAACCTCAGCTAATTACTCCTTGAGATCTTTATGTTCACTCTTCACAACCTCAACTAATTCCTCCTTGAGATCTTTATGTTCACTCGTCACAATCTCAACTAATTCCTCCTTGAGATCTGTATGTTCACTCTTCACAACCTCAGCTAATTCCTCCTTGAGATCTTTATGTTCACTCTTCACAACCTCAGCTAATTCCTCCTTGAGATGACAGATACGTAATTATACGAGGTTTGCCGATTGCTTTATGTGTATATAAAAGTAACAGAAGATAATAATTTTGGTGTTGTTGGCGAAACCATCAACCTCATCTGTTATCCTTTCAAGCTTAGTTTTACACCATTAAACCCAGGCTGAATGCTTCAATTGAAATATAATCAATTTTAGCATCGGTAATGTGTGTTTTAAAAACAAAATTGGTTTTCCATCGATTTCCCCATTATGACAGATGATGAGATATCATGTATTGGACTCCACTGAATAAGTTTATTAATATTATGTAAAACGATATTCACCTGTTCCTGTAGATGACACTGTTGCATATGTTGTTGTCCAATCAGAATCACCAGAAGTATTAAATTCACTAATGTCACTATTCATTACAGACGATGCTGTAGTGCCAGGTACTAAATATATAAATAAGTTATGCTATATGTAAAAAAAAAAAGCAAAAAAACCATAAAGAACGCCGGTAAATATTATTTCTCTTTTGAAGAACATTGTGTAAATCCTATTTCTTAGATTATCCAGAGCAGAACACCATGTGATGATAAAAATGAACAATGGTGACAAGTTGGGCATGAAAATAAAATGAAAAACAAAAAATACCACACTGTTGGAACTGTTTCATAATCCAAAAGTAAAGTCAGAGAAAGAGGCAAATTCGATACCTCTTTAACACAAATCACGATCGCTCACTTTCATGGCTTCCTCATATCCAGAAATTGATGGTACTTTCCTCATAAATATTCATCATATTTAAATTAGATTTTGATCACGTGACTGCAATTTCAAGTTTGATGGATCGGTTATTAGATTTGTCAAAAATAGCCTACAGTACGGAAATTCAATGTGTCCGTCAATGATTCGAAAATTAAAAGTTATTGTTTATTTCCGCAAAGTTTTTCTTCTGTCAAAATTCAAATATTTTTGTTTTGTAACGATTTTAGACATGTCTTTGATATCGCGATCATGCAAAAATGATCATATTATATTTAATGTGGGAACCCCGAGTTTAGAAGCTAGAAATATAAGGTTAGTCAATATAATTACATATATTATTGAGGAATCTAAATTAATTTCAGAAAATATGTCGCCAAATGTCATTCATTTTTAAATTTTGTGACACATGCCACCAGTTTCATGTATTTCAGACATTTTTACATAGACTCTTATGGCCAAAAAAGGGTTCGTCGCCTCGGATTTTCATTTAGTCCAGGAACCTCGAATATTTAATTGTTTTCATTAATTTTTATTTCATTTAATTCAGCTTGATTCAATGTATCATTTTCAAGTTCAGAAAATGACACACATGCAATTATGAATGATATCGTCTATATAGATCATATGAAAATTGCAGACGTCCCGGCGTCGCCATCTTAGATATGCAAATGAGCAAAGTACCCATCATTTCTGTCTATGAGTAGCACTTCAATGTTATTTCAAATTTCTCGTTTGTACTCAGCAGGAAGATGGCGGTAAATATTCTTTCTTTAGTTATTGTCTGCTTTAGATCAAGATTGTCGTTATCCAATAGATTAAATATTTATATTTGGTTTCGGCGGAAGAAGTAAGCATATCACATGGACATTGGTTTGGCGTCACACGAGAGTAACGAGACTCACATTCTGGCACATAGCAGGGCTGAAGAATTATATAAGCGACCAAACCTACTAATCTCTATAGATCCTCTTAATCCCCTCTAAAGTGATTAAAGTTTATCAGTGACTTGAGGTTGTCATTGTTTAACTAAACGGGAACCACCAATAGCACTGACCGTCACGAAATAACTGAAATATTGTTGAAAGTGGCACAAAACACCAATATCACACTACACAAGTGAATAAGGGTAATAACAAAATTACCGAACTCCGAACAATCTTACAAAGGGAAAATCAAAACTCATAAGTATATAAACAGACAAAATCAGTCAACAACCGGAAAACTGTGAAAACCGTAATGACCCTGACTTGGTACTTGAATCAGATTTTAAAGCGCCAAACCCCCCCCCCCCTTTTCATTACGGCTCAAAGTCTCCGGCTATTTACCTGTAGTTGAATCTAAATTATTATCTAATGTTGATGTAGGTTCTTGTATGGTTGACTGACTTTCACTTGTCACTAAAGTGGTGTCCGCCGTTTGTGGAAGAATGGAAGCTAAATATAGATATTATAAATCTAACATGGTCTATGACTGTATATAACAAACGTATACAATATCATGAAAATATACCCAGTGCTAGGGGTTGTCGTGGCAATGATCGTATGGTAGTGGATTTCCATCTACTTGTGCAATCGATGCCCATCACCTCCTCAGTTTTTAAATTATTATCTCATTCATGGCAAGATATACCCAATACAACATTATCTGATCAAGTTTTCTTCTTTTTTTCTTCTTTAGCTTCCGATTGCTATGAAGCACACCAATTCATTGGTTGCAAAAACGGGTTAAAAATCCAGAAATGGTTCTATTTAACTGGCGAACATTCTTTTAGAATTCAAAAACTTTGGAGGTATACAATCTTTAAAATTCAACGCAGAATTGAACATAACGAGAAGTCTACTACACGTACATGTACAGTTTGTGTGCTAAAACGGTTAGTTGTATGTATATAAGAATATAGCTGAATATGAAAGACAACGGCTGTATACAAGAACGGTTCGTTTCATCAGAGCAACAGATGATATTAAATTATATATTTACTACACTTATAAAAACAAGCAGGTTAAAATTACAATATCAAAAGCACTCAGTTGATGGTATTCAATTTGCTGAAATTTAGAAAAAAATGTGCCATACATATATATTGCCATACATCACTACACATTCATTATTGCCCTCTTCCTTTGTCGTAAGTATATTGTTGTGTTCAAATCAGTTTATCAGTGACTCGTGGCAGGTCTATGGTGATCTCCGGGTTCTCCGGTTTCCGTCACCAAGAAAAATACTTTTGAACTTAGCGCTAAACAATAAAACCAAGTGATAATTTTGAACATAACGTTAAACACCCAGAACCCTAACCTTCTATCAGCATTTAATTTTCCAGTTCGTTTTCCGCCTATAACGCGGTGTACTCGATGCAACTTTAAGCGATAATTTTCATTCGTGACATCCGGGTTCTTCTATCATTAAAACTGACCACTACGATATTGCTGAAATACTGTTGAAAGTGATATAATACACCGACAACCCACAGCTCATCACACAAGGCAATGTTGCAATTCTCTGGATTGTCCATTCTTGATTACCCCTTCGATTTTATCTAACTTTAATTTTTTTATCTAATACTAAAAACTATTTAATGTGTAGCACGCGTTTCTGGAATGACCTTCATAAGGTACATTCAAGGTCAAAACACTGAAAAGCCAAATAATTAAAATATCGCTAGGAGCAAGCAATTCAACAAAGGGAGATAAATAGGATAGCCAAAATCAGCGAAGATCGCCAATGCCTGAAACCTTTGTTTTCATAATAATTACGTTATTTAGGAACTAGAAACTTCCATAATAATAAACATAAACTATTTACCTGTAGTTGTATCTAATTCATTATAAAATGTTGATGTAGGTTCTTGTGTTGTTAACTGACTTACACTTGTAACTAATGTAGTGTCAGTCGTTTGAGGAATACTAGAGACTGAAAATAAACATAATATATTTAACATGGACTAATCTTACAACAAATGTATCTAATATGATATAATATCACGAAAATATACTCAGTGCTAGGGGTCACCGTGGCAGGAATCATATAGTAGTTGAATTAACATCTACTTGTGCAATCGATGCTTTTTACTACTAACGTTGTGAGTTGGAATCTCGCTCATGGTAAGGTATACCCGATACAACGTTTTCTGAAAAGTTTATGTTCTTTTTTCTGTAGCGTCCGCTAGAGATGAAGCACACCAATTAATTAGTTGCAAAACAGATTAAAAATCCACATGTTTTTCTATGCAACTGATAAATACTTACCAACATTATTTTAGGATTCAAAATCTTTTGAGGTTTGCAATCTTTAAAACTCAACACAGAATTGAACATAATAGTCTACTATATGTACTGAAAAGTATGAAGATAACAAATCAGAATCCGTAGATCGAAGAAGAACAGACAACACAATGGCCAAAAGGAAAAGACAAAAGGACAAACAACGATCTACAAAACATACACATAAATGTAAAGATCGAGTAACACGAACCCCACTACAAACCGAGGGTGAACTCAGGTGCTCCTGAAGGGTTGGCAGTTCCTGTTCCCCTTATAGTAAAAAACAGGTTAAAATTGTAATATCAAAAGCACTAAGTTGATCATATCCAATTTTCTAACAGTTAGAAAAATTGTGTTGTATATACATATTATCATACATCAATACGCATTCATTTTTATGGATATTTAGTTCCCACTTTTTTTGTCGTAAGTAAAGTGTTGTGTTCAAATCAGTTTATCAGCGACTCATGGCAGGTATGTGGTTATCTCCGAGTTCTCCGGTTTCCGTCATCAAGAAAAACGATTTCCAGTCAAATCGGCCCCAAGTCAAATCGGCTCCAGTCAAATCGGCCCCAAATCAAATCGGCCCCAAATCAAATCGGCCTCAAAATGAGTCATATCGGCCCAAAAAAATAAAAATAAAAAAAAAGAATAAATAAATAAAAATTATATATTAATATAAATTAATATTTTTAGTTAAAAGATGTAAAATTTAAATCTTATTGGTGAGCGGATTCTTTTGTAAGGATCAAAGAAATTAATTAATGATTAATTTATGGCATTATTAAGTGATTAGCAATTTACATAAAACGTGATTGGCGGCAATTATATAATGATCTTTATGTTGATTAGGAACATTCTTTGATGATTTTTTCTATTGTCTATAAATTGGATTGAGAAATTCTTTAGTTTATAAAAGAGAGTCAACTTCAATCGCGATCATTCTTTTTGAATACTTCATTATGTCTTTTCCTTGTGTAATATGTTATAATGATGTTAGACCAAGACAGCATGCCTTAGAATGTGACTCCTGTCAAAGCTGGCAAAATATTTCATATCGTTTTAATCTTATTTTTTAATGGTTTACCGTATACGCCACTCTCAACAATATTTCGGTTATACCGGTAATTAATAGAAAACCAACAACCAAGTAATTGACCAACTTTATATTTAGTTTATTTTCGTATCAATGGTAAACATTTACTGGTACAAAACACAACTGTACTTACTAGACAGTTTTAATTCTTCAATAATTAAAACGTATTGGATATGTTTAAATATTTTGCTGAATAGTGTTCAAATTATTTAACTTTGCATGTTGACAATAGTAAGCAACAAAAATGGGGCCGATTTGACGTGGGGCCGATTTGACTGGGGCCGATTTGACTTGGGGCCGATTTGATTTTGGGCCGATTTGACTAGGGCCGATTTGACTTTGGGCCGATTTGGTTTGGGGCCGATTTGACCTGCTTCCAAGAAAAACACGCGTGAAAGTAGCTTTAAACTATAAAATGAATAAAATACTTTGGAAATGTGTTAAACACACAGAACCATAAACTTCATAATAAATACACGATTTCAATATCAGATGATGTTGGTGTCATTTACCAGTAACACGACGGGTTTCACATGTAGAACAGGAGCTACTAACCATTCCAGACCACCTGAGTTCACCATAGGTTCTTGTGGGGTTAGTGTTGCTCAATCTTTTTATAATGTTTTGTAGATCGTTGTTTTTAATGTCTTTTTTCTTTCGGTCATTGCATTGTCTCTTCTTCTTTATGACTGCGGAACCCTTTGATATCTTCCAACTTCTTCTTCTTTACGACTCCGGAACCCCTTTGATATCTTCCAACTTCTTCTTCTTTACGACTCCGGAACCCCTTTGATATCTTCCAACTTCTTCTTGTTTACGACTCCGGAACCCCTTTGATATCTTCCAACTTCTTCTTTACGACTCCGGAACCCCTTTGATATCTTCCAACTTCTTCTTCTTTACGACTCCGGAACCCCTTTGATATCTTCCAACTTCTTCTTCTTTACGACTTCGGAACCCCTTTGATATCTTCCAACTTATTCTTCTTTACGACTCCGGAACCCCTTTGATATCTTCCAACTTCTTCTTCTTTACGACTCCGGAACCCCTTTGATATCTTCCAACTTCTTCTTCTTTACGACTCCGGAACCCCTTTGATATTTTCCAACTTATTCTTCTTTACGACTCCGGAACCCCTTTGATATCTTCCAACTTATTCTTCTTTACGACTCCGGAACCCCTTTGATATCTTTCAACTTCATCTTCTTTACGACTTCGGAACCCCTTTGATATATTCCAACTTCTTCTTCTTTACGACTCCGGAACCCCTTTGATATCTTCCAACTTCTTCTTCTTTACGACTCCGGAACCCCTTTGATATCTTCCAACTTCTTCTTCTTTACGACTCCGGAACCCCTTTGATATCTTCCAACTTCTTCTTCTTTACGACTCCGGAACCCCTTTGATATCTTCCAACTTCTTCTTCTTTACGACTCCGGAACCCCTTTGATATCTTCCAACTTCTTCTTCTTTACGACTTCGGAACCCCTTTGATATCTTCCAACTTATTCTTCTTTACGACTCCGGAACCCCTTTGATATCTTCCAACTTCTTCTTCTTTACGACTTCGGAACCCCTTTGATATCTTCCAACTTATTCTTCTTTACGACTCCGGAACCCCTTTGATATCTTCCAACTTCTTCTTCTTTACGACTTCGGATTACCCCTTTGATATCTTCCAACTTATTCTTCTTTACGACTCCGGAACCCCTTTGATATCTTCCAACTTCTTCTTCTTTACGACTTCGGATTACCCCTTTGATATCTTCCAACTTCTTCTTCTTTACGACTCCGGAACCCCTTTGATATCTTCCAACTTCTTCTTCTTTACGACTCCGGAACCCCTTTGATATCTTCCAACTTCTTCTTCTTTACGACTCCGGAACCCCTTTGATATCTTCCAACTTCTTCTTCTTTACGACTCCGGAACCCCTTTGATATCTTCCAACTTCTTCTTCTTTGCGACTCCGGAACCCCTTTGATATCTTCCAACTTCTTCTTTACGACTCCGGAACCCCTTTGATATCTTCCAACTTCTTCTTCTTTACGACTTCGGAACCCCTTTGATATCTTCCAACTTATTCTTCTTTACGACTCCGGAACCCCTTTGATATCTTCCAACTTCTTCTTCTTTACGACTCCGGATTACCCCTTTGATATCTTTCAACTTCATCTTCTTTACGACTCCGGATTACCCCTTTGATATCTTCCAACTTATTCTTCTTTACGACTCCGGAACCCCTTTGATATCTTTCAACATCTTCTTTACGACTTCGGAACCCCTTTGATATCTTCCAACTTATTCTTCTTTACGACTCCGGAACCCCTTTGATATCTTCCAACTTCTTCTTCTTTACGACTCCGGATTACCCCTTTGATATCTTCCACTTCTTCTTCTTTACGACTCCGGAACCCCTTTGATATCTTCCAACTTCTTCTTCTTTACGACTCCGGATTACCCCTTTGATATCTTCCAACTTCTTCTTTACGACTTCGGATTACCCCTTTGATATCTTCCAACTTCTTCTTCTTTACGACTCCGGATTACCCCTTTGATATCTTCCAACTTCTTCTTTACGACTTCGGATTACCCCTTTGATATCTTCCAACTTCTTCTTCTTTACGACTCCGGATTACCCCTTTGATATCTTCCAACATCTTCTTTACGACTCCGGATTACCCCTTTGATATCTTCCAACTTCTTCTTTACGACTTCGGATTACCCCTTTGATATCTTCCAACTTTTCTTACATTATTTCGGAACTGAATATTTTATTTATAATAAATATACTATTTACCTGTAGTTGAATCTAAGTTATTATCAAATGTTGATGTAGGTGTTGTAGAATGACTTTCACTTGTAACTAAAGTGGTTTCAGTCGTTTGTGGAAGAGTAATATTATAAATCTAACATGGTCCAAATCTATGACAAATTTAATCAGTGCCTAATAGAAGTCTAATGCGCAATGAAAATAAATTTAATAGAATGGTATACATTTAAACAGGATATCCGAAATCGGCTAATACCACCCATTCATGAGAAAGGAGAACTTTAATTTAAATAACAATTGCATTATTTAGGAACTGCAAATTTTAATAATAAATCTATCTAATACACCATGCGAGTGCCAAAATACTGACTATTAGGGGAGAGATACCTTTGGGGACTAATAGTCATCAGCACATGTATAAACGCAGTGATAGTAATAAAAACGTAGTTATTTAATTAAGTGTGCACAGCGCGTTTCTCTAATAACTTTCTTCAGGGCGCTCAAAATCGAACGATTAGAAAACCAACATTTTTGAACGTAGCGTTATAAAATAAAACTAAGAAAAATACATTTGAACGTAGCGTCGAACACCTTAAACCACAACCTTATATCAGAATTTAATTTTCCAGTTCGATTCCTCCCATAACGAAGTTTACTCGAGACAACATCAAAGGATAATTTTCGTCAGTGACATCCGGGTTCATTTACCAGTAAAACTGACCACTACGATATTGCTGAAATACTGTTGAAAGTGATATAATACACCTACAATCCACAACTCACTAAACAAGTCAATATATATAGCAAAAACGGAAATATCGAACTTAGTGCGCACGACGCGCTTTTGGAATTAACTACATCGTGTACGCTCAAGGTCAAAGCATTGGAAAGCCAAATAGTATAAAAATCGTCGGGAGCAAACAAATAAAGGAAATATTTAGGATAGCCAAAATGTTCACCTATAATTGAAAGAGGAGAGCCTTAGTTTTCACAATAATTACATTATTTAGGGGCTACAAGTTTCAAGCATATACAATTTACCTGTAGTTGAATCTAGATTATTATCAGTTGTCGATGTAGGATCTTGTGTGGTTGACTGACTTGCACTTGTAACTAATGTGGTTTCAGTCGTTGGTGGAAGAGTGGAAGCTGAAGATAAATTTAATATATTTAACATGGTCCAAAAATCTGTCCATTTGAATTATATAAGAATTTTACCGGATTTGACTCTGTGTAACACGGCGGGTGTCACACCAGGAACAGGCGGCTCATTTGTTTCTTTTTAGTTTTCTGGGTTCTGTTTCTTTATTTCGTTGTTTGATTTTTGGTTTTTCTAACAATATTTTGTTTGTTGTGTTCTTTTTGTATTAGATTGTTATTTGCTTTATACTGTTCAATGTAAATAATTATACTATCAGCGTGTATCGTCAGTTTAATTTTAGTGCCAATTCCGCTTTTCTGGAATAACCTTCATCAACTACGCTCAAAAGAGAAATATTGGAAAGGCATATAGCTTAAAAGTCTTTGGGAGCAAACAAACCAAAAGGGCATAAACAAAATGGGTTAATGTCACCTTAGTTTTAATAATAATTATATTATTTACATTATTTGTGAATTTCAATAATACATATACCTAATAAGCCATATCAGTGCCGAATCTGCGTGAATGATACCCTGTAGGATTAACAGTCCACCAGAAGAGGTATCGACCCAGTGATAGTAGTAAAAACGTAGATATCAAATTTAGTGCGCACGACACATGTAGTCATCAACATGGACTAATTTGTGGGTGAGTGACGTTGGAAAGCCGTCTGTGACGTCAACACTATACAGTATCACGAGGACTTTCCAAACTATTCATTAACTTCCATTCATATTTTATTCATGTACTTTGTAATTTATTCAATGAAATTTCTTGCTTTGTTGTTTTCAAAACATATATTTTCTAAGTTCTAACATTCTAATTAATAATAGTGTTCCTCACATACTCTCACATACTCTCACATGCGTGGGAGACCAAATACAATCGCGTTAGGCTCACGTTCAGGTGACCATTTCAATGACATTGGGCTAACCAATCAGGTGGTGGTTTACTTCAAGGACGAACTATGCGTCTTTGATTACATTAGCATGCTAGACAGTTAAAACACGGTTTTTCTATTAAATAAACATTTAAATCGTAAACTTGTATATCTTATCAATAGATTTTCGCTAGTATTACCGCACATCAAACTTGGTTGACTTAATTGTTTGAAATCGAATAAATCTTGCCTCGCTTCAAGGTGCTACTATCATTCGGTTCAATGACGATGTGTATTTTCGCATAATGTATTTCTTATGCACGCGGAAAGTTCGCTCTCTGTTTGCAAATGAAATAAGGTAAATACTAGTCGCCAAATCAGTTCAGTTTTATTTCTAAGATTTGATTTGTCGAGCATCAGTGTGATTGGTTGGACGAGTAAAGGTCATTTGAAAGTGAACCCTTTATGGGATGTTGTTAGATCTCCCACATAGTGCTCAGCGACAAAGAAAATAAGGGGGTAGGGGTAAATGAGGAGCTCTGTTTGTAATTGGATTGTTTTTCAACAATTGAAGTGCAAAATGTGAAGCAAAGCCACAGAAGACATGCAAGTTGTAGAATATACTACGTACCTAAAATTATTAGGAGCTGAATATTGCTTCCCTCACCTCGACCTTTATCATTAGTGGCAGTACATTTATACTGTCCAACGTCTGTAGATGCAAAATTGTAAATAGTAAGTGAGGGAAGATACAGCGTGGCGCCACTGTATTTGTGAAGATTAGTGTTCTGTGTTATCGCATTGGTGATACCAGAAGAAGTAGCAATAAACTCCCATTCTACCGATGTGGCAAGACCATAGGCAGTGTAAGAGCAGTCAAGTGTAACGCTGGATCCCTGAAGTACGTCTACTGTAGTCTGTGTTGTGTGAATTACAGGCTTCCTTTTACCTGTGCGAGTACACAAATTACATTTTTTAAAATTCAAAATAGAAAAAAATTAAATACAAAGGAGAAATATTTATAACCTTAATTAACAAAAATAAGTATATAGATATCGTATTCTAGTGCACTCGGTACGTTCCTCTAATGAATTTCATTATATATACGCTTAAGGTCAAAAGATTGGATAGACTAATAATTTAAAAGTTTTCGGGAACAACAAAAATCAAAGAGTATAATCAGAAAATCCAAAATCGGCCAAGGTTATCTATTTATGTAGCAAAACTAGTAAACCATACATGTACTGACAACTAAACAACATTTGACCTAATTAAGTGAAACATTTGACCTAATTAAGTGAAACATTTGACCTAATTAAGTGAAACATTTCCTCCATCATAAGTGTTCAAAATGTTAATATATTAATTAAAAATGATCTAACCAAACGTTCTGTAACCATGAAAACAGAGATATCAAAGTACATTTATTTTTTCCATGTGCTATTTTCTATTTATTTTACAACCAAATCATTGAAACCAATCTATTCAACAACAATTCAATATTAACTACACAGATTATGTCAGGTGACATACGATATACTATTGCTAATGTTTCATGCCAGTATTTCAGCCTAACATTAGAACTGAACTGACTAATCGCAAACATCAAGCTAAATGTACCCACAATGCATTGACATGCAGTAAATAAGTCTTCATGATTACGACAATACCTGGACAATTTCCTGTTCTAGTGGTTGCCGATGAAAAGGAACAGGAATCTACAAGATTTTTTTTTTTTTTTAAAGTACATATATAATCAGTATATACCGTGTGCATAAAAAGTTCGTTCACAACTTTCTACTCTTTCATTAATTAATATGTCATTTCTCTAAATTCCATGAACTTGAGATCCGCATCCATGGCGTCATGGTTAGCCTGATCACATGGTGTGTGGTAGATCGTGGGTTCGAGCACCATGCAGTAAGGTAAAACCAAAGACTATAACATTGGTATTTGTTGCAGCATTAAGGAGAAAGGTCAAATACTGGATGGTTCGAAATGTTGGTTCAGTGAGCTAGAACTAGATAGATCCAAGAAAACGTTTTTGTCTAGTACAAAGCGGGAACAATCATTACGTCATTGAATGTAGCTTGCTTTTGCCATGATACAACTGAAGAAAAAAGCTGCTTAGTTAGCATTTTATTAAAGTGCCTGTACCAAGCCAGGAAAGTGAGTGTTCATGTAAATGTGTATTAGGGATAGTAAATGTATAATTCTTCATTTTCATTTGATAGTATTATAACTCAAATATATAATTGTGGCATGGGTGGCGGTCATGCCTAACAACACCTACGTGGGTTGCTCGCGTTTAGATACCCAACTTAAGTGTTAAAGATTCCAGACAACTACGCTTGTACTGTTGATTTCCCTCATCAGTTCATTATAACTGTCCACATATCACTTCCGCAATTAAATCGGGTAGCCACGATATGGCTGAACATTCATTGCTAAAATTGATCATAAACACCAAAAACTCAAACTCAAAACATCATATTGATTCTGTTTTACTTTCACTCTAACCTCTTTGTACTCACATTCTTTTGTGTTCATTAAAGCTCATTTTGACTCTATTTACTTTCAGTAATCTTTTATGGAATAAAGCAATGATAGAATTTTATATGGGCAAGTATCAATCTTTGTTGATTTAAGGAGCAAATATCGACCTCAGACTGTGGCCTCGTTCAATATTGAATTTTCATTTTCTTTTAAAAAAAGCAGAAGACGTAAATCGACGAAAGACGGACAATAGAGTGGCAAAAAGACGTAGGACAAAAAATAGTTGTCGACAAAACACTTTACAGAAAGACAATAATTGCATAATAAACATTTACTGGTCAATAATAAAATTTACCTTTGATTGACAACTCAATGTGAAGATCGTTCGCAGAATTTATGTCATTAAAGCCTGTAGGATTTTCATTTGCTAAAAAAAATAATCATCCTGAGTTTTTGATTTCTACTTATAATCACGATAATGCTATTCGAAATAATCTGACTAGTTTTTCATACAATCAATTCATATGTATGAGGGCATATGCAGATCTAAAAATGTAGATGTAGAAGGGACTACTAACCCTTCCAAACCACCTGAATTCAACCCCGGTTTTAATTTGTTTCGTGTTACGTAATCGTTAGTTTTCTATGTAGCTATTTTAAGACTACTGTTTGTCTTTTGAACATGTTGGCCATTGTACTGGCTATCCTTTAATGTACGGTTATTTCCTTTGGTATTTTCTAACTTCTGTCACTGTTTATAACCCTTCGGGTTTCACTAAAGTTTATTTACTTTGAAAAATAAATGCAAAGTTTACTGATGACTGCGTAATGAAAGCATAAATATCATGATTCTATCTATTGGAATTTAAAATGTCGTCCGTTAAACGCTAGTATTGAAAGTTTTGCTCCTATCATTTTTCCCCAACAGCAGCATCCAACGCTTTTGTTAGTTGTTTTATACATGTAACTTCATTCAATGTTCGATAAGGTTGTTTTAATCACGTGATTTGTTTTCATTTAATGGCAGAATTGCAATCATAAAAAGGATAACAATTAATATTACAAATCTTAGAAATTAACGAGAAATTCCTTTCATGATGAACATATTATATTGACAATTGTCCTTTGTTAGCCGGCTTGGAAATTTGCTTGGAAAAAACATATTTGGACAATAACAAGAACTACTCACCCTTCCGGAGCACATGCGTTCACCCTCTATTTTAGTGAGGTTCGCGTTGCTCGACCTTTAGTTTTATGTGTAGTGTTTTGTAGATCATTGTTTGTCCATATGTCCCTTTTCATTTGGCCATTGTATTGTCTGTCCTTCTTCAATGTACGGCTTCTGATTACCCCTTTGGTATCTTCATACTTGTCTTGTCCATGTTGACCTTTCTTCTTACCTTTGTATGGTGAATTTGTTTTCACATTGTATACAAACGCTGGTGCTTTGCTGGTATCCGTACTGTGATAAATTCCTGCATAAATGGTCTTGTTTAGATTGTTAAGCCAGAGAAACTCGTATCTGTTGTTTGGGCTGAAAAGAATGCAAATGTTAATAAAATGAACAACAAAAATGCAACACAGTCTGAACAATCTCAGCTGGTTACCTAATGACTGTGCTATAGACCTCAAGCTTTTAACCAGTGGTAATCCTATTCTTTCAAATGAACAGAACGAAATTATTTTTAAGCACGTGTTTGAATATATAAAGAGGTCTGAAAGGTTTCTTGTTTAAGTGGTTCACCAAATGAACAACCACACACACCATCACCACCAACCTCTCTCTCTCCTTCTCTAATTCCTTTCTTCATTCTCTGTTCTTCTTCAATTTACACATATTAATGTAAGAAATATTCATATGCATGTATACTCTATCAAATAATGTTGTAACTTATTGTATATAGGAGAAGACTTCATAAGTTTGTTTAACTTGTGTCTTATCCTTTTTGCATATTTGAGCAAATAAAATATGCTTAAACTAAACTAAACTAAACTAAACTAAACAATTCCAATATCAAATATCAAAATCGTAGAAAGTCACCATTGTTACCCATCAAACACAAATACATGACGTCTAACACACAAATACATGACCGCTCACTTTACTAGCTTGATACAGGTACTTCAATGAAATCCCAACAGATCAATTTGATGACAGATACTTATTACATAGTTAGCAGATGTGGATCCAAGATGGGGCGGGGTTCCACAAATTGAAGAAGGACAGACAATACAATAGCCAAAAAGAAAAAAAGCAAATGGACAAACTATATTCTCATAAGCACTACATAGAAAAGTAAAGATTGAACGACACGAGCTCAAATTAATATATAAAATATAACTAACATTCCGTGTAATAGAAGTTTAAAAGATAAATATAGAAATAAAACGGCAATTTAACAGCATAGTCATACATATGTCATCTCATTTTCATTCAAAACCCCACCAAGGTCCAATGCTGTACATGATTGGTCACAAAACACAGAGAAAGCCCGAGTAATCAGTAACCATTCAACGACGTAATATAAGCCGTGTTATGAAATTATAGAAGTTATTTTTGAAGCGTTAAATTAAATTTCTTGAAATGATTTTTGTAATTACAATTAAGCTAAATATTTTGGCGGCTTTTATGATGTAACAGAGATTTAAATAAAACTAACCACAATTACTATGGCTAGTTTCTTGGTAAATTAAATTTAAGTATACGTATCACAGAACTATTCATGGGTATATTATCTTTTCATAGTAAATTAGCACATGCAAGCAAACTGAAAGTACAACAATTTCTACGCAGATTTCAGCAGTAAAGGAAAACTTAAAATCACAACGTTAAAAAATTGAATTGCTCTGTAAACTGAAACTGCATGAATTGATTTATTTACAGACATCACCAATTAAATATTAGCTAACAGGTGAAAATAATCAGAAAATTTGACATGATAAACATCATTATGCAAGTTTAAATTTCAGATAATACAAGGTATTGCGGTAATTTCATTTTCAGGCGACATTCGAATGATTAATGAAAGAATACACAATATAACTTCCTTATCTTGAAGTAAGATATAACTCACATGTAATCGTTTGCGTGCTCATCTCGAGTGCGGAAGATCGTTGGATTTGAAACCCGTTTGGGTCAAACCAAAGACTATTAAACTGTATTTGTTGCCTCTCCGCTAACCAATCAGTATTAAGGAGAAAGAACACATACTGGATGGTTCAGAGTGAGGATAATGTGTCGGAGTGGAACGAAATTGTTTCCCGTTTCCAGTGAACTAGCACAATAAAGATCTAATTAAGTGTTTTGGTCTAACACAAAGCAGATATCATCATCATTTTATTAAATATAAGAAAAATTTTAAGATATCAAAGGGGTAACCAGAATCCGTAAATCGAAGAAGGACAGAGATCACAATGGGCAAAAGAAAAAGGACAAAAGGACAAACAACGATCTACAAAACATGTTCTCGTCTTGGTATCACTGAAAAAAGCTTATTAAGCGCTAAACAACAATCATTCACTCACTCCTTGATAAATGGAATATTCGTTTTTTCAAGAGGAAAATCATAGGTCCTTTTAACATCGACAAAATGAGTTCCGAATGCATATCAACAAACAATGTCTATATTTAAGAGCAAACAAACCGTCTTACCTAGTCATATAGTTATCTGCTGCAAGTGGCATACGTGGAGATCCATAATCAGGTTTTCTTCTGAGAATATCCTCTAATACATTACTAACAGGATTATCATACCGCAAATGGAGCTTATCCTTCCCCTCGTAAATAACACTGAGCTGAAAACAAACGTAAAGGCTGATATTTTCTTTCTAATGGAATGTAGTACCGGTGTCGTATAGTAAACCTTCCGCATAGCAAACTTTCCCCCGGAATGTTTACTATATAGTAAACATTCCCCCGGATACTTTACTATATAGTAAATATTCCCCCGGATACTTTACTATATAGTAAATATTCCCCCGGATACTTTACTATATAGTAAATATTCCCCCGGATACTTTACTATATAGTAAACATTCCCCCGGATACTTTACTATATAGTAAACATTCCCCCGGATACTTTACTATATAGTAAATATTCCCCCGGATACTTTACTATATAGTAAATATTCCCCCGGATACTTTACTATATAGTAAATATTCCCCCGGATACTTTACTATATAGTAAATATTCCCCGATGGAAAATTTACTATATAGCAAACATTCCCCCATCCATAGCCGATCATACCCCCGAATATTTTGCTATATAGTAAATGTTCCCCCTTAATCCGGATAATTACTATTGATTCGTAATTTAGCACCTTAATTGTGTTAATTTTAATTGTTATATGCCATTAATTATATGGTTATGATTAAAAGGTAAAACAAAAATATGTACGGAGCCATTTTGCAGTATTTGAGTAGGTAGGAAGGTTTACTATGCGGAATAAATACTATATAGTAAACGTTCCCCCATGGAGGAAGGTTTTCTATATAGTAAATCTTCCGTTCGGTTAATCTACTATTGGGGAAGGTTTACTCTATGACACCGGGTCGGTCGGGTCATTAGTGAGACCTGCAATGATTTTCTCTTCCCATAATGCAACCCTTATTCGATGCCATTTGCTCATATGAATTAGATAATTTCATACGTAATCTAAATATCGGCGAATTGGGCAGCCATACAAACAGTGGACATCAAGAAAAACAACAGGTAATTGTAATCAATTTTGGCTATTGCAACAGCGATGAGGAGTTTTCGCACAATTTTGGACGAAATATGTTTTTCCAAAAAACGTGCCGTGAGCACTAAATTAGATATCTACGTTTTCATTACTATCACGAGGTCTATACGTCTACTCATGGACTATTAGTTTCCATCGAGTAGTTAGTTACATGGTTTATCGTGGCAGTTACATATATTGGTAGAGAACAACGGAAAACACGACTTTCTTCCTTAGAGGACCAAACTCCTGGCAATCTTTTGTGCTGACAGACATTTATTGTCTAGTAATTAGGCACGGATCAAATAGGGGGTGTTATTTGGGTTCGAACCTCATTCTTTTCTGAAAAGTTAAAACATCCCTCGAGAAAATTGCGTAAATAGACCCTTGTAATACATAGAATCCAGTCCGCACTTTACCTTCTCGAATCGTCCTTTTGAAAAATCCCCGATAATGGTCAAGGCGAAAGTAGTTCTTACTAACTCAACACAAGATTGTACATTTATATAGGGTCTTGGTGGCCGAGCAGTTCAGATCTAAGATTGTTGACCACAATCTTAATACTATCGATCACTACTGACGTAGGTCCAATTCCAGTTACCCACTCTAAGCGTAAAGGTAACCCAACGTCATGGATTTTACCAGGGCGTTCCTACCTAATATATCTGATGTTCACAATATATTAGAAAAACTGCTGAAAGTGACGATAAATACCATAACCCCAAAATAAAGATGTATAATTTTAGAGTAAACTCCGATATTGATAAGTAGTGGAGAATACACTCTAACTGTAGATTCTTAAATATATTCCGTCTCTGCAGAAAATATTATAAACGATGGATTTTCATATAGTGAAAATGTATAAAGATAAGGTGTCAACAAAAATGTCAAAAATATTTTTTTTATCAATGTGTGACGTAAAAGTGTCTTTGACATTTACTTCACTGAGCTTGGTGCTGCTTTGACAACTGATTTATCTGTTTTGTTCAAGTATTGTTATAAATACTGTTATAGTGACAGCCGGAAACTGAGCCGTAATGAAAGCGGGAGGTTTAGCGTTTTAAAATCTGATTCAACCCACCATTTCTTTAGAAATGCCTGCACCAAGTCAGGGTCATTACGATTTTCACAGTTTTCCGGTTGTTGACTGATTTTGTCTGTTTATATACTTATGAGTTTTGACTTTCCCTTTGTAAGATTGTTCGGCGTTCGGTAATTTTGTTATTACCCTTATTTTTAAGAATCTACAAGTTGGAGTGTATTCACTTACAAAATACATTTCTATCTGCAACAGTGTTTTCATTTTATATTTTTACCTTTTTAATGTTCAGAAAGTTAAATAAGCCACAATTAACAAAAATTAAACAACAAAATTTTATCGGCATTCGTGCTTTCGATTTTCGTTTATATTTAGATATTTCAAGGTCTTTCAAGTGAAAGCATGGTTTATATTTAGATATTTCAAGATCTTTCAAGTGAAAAGGATGGTTTATATTTAGATATTTCAAGGTCTTTCAACTGTCCCAAATGTTCCCCTGTCGGTTCGTTAATTGTTTTTGTATTGAGAGAATACATTTTAAAAATTCACATTCTCGTCAGTTCTGAACATAAATTATGCCAGATCTGAAATACTTGTCTCGCGTCTTGTATATATTGATCAATTGCTTCTTAAAACAAATTGTTGATATTTTTTTTAACAAAGCTTACTATCAAGAGTCATATATACTAATTATAGAATATATTAGTGTGGTCACCGTAGCCGAATGGTTAGATGGAAGTTTTGAAAGTCAAAGTAGACTTTAAAAAGCCCAGCAGTGGTTCGATATCCGAAAGTCCCAAAATATGTATATCACGTTTTAAAACCTAAAAGGTTAAAGTTCATATATTCAAGAACAAAAGAATAAACTGTAGATTCTTAAAAATAATCCACTGTTCGAATAATAGTGTGACGTCAGAGAAATGTATTATTAATCAGGAAAGAAAACAAAACCACTTGAAATGCCATTTTAAAATATAATGATGGAAATTCATATACTCTTTTCATTAGTATTTTATTATGATCAATGAACCAAAGTCATTAGTGTTTATCTAAACTTACAATATACAATTATGGCCTTCATGAGAAGTTAATATCCATAATTATTAAATTGAGAAAGGGTTATTTTCCCGAGGTCCGAAAGACCGAGGGAAAATAACCCTTTCGAGATTTAATAATTATGCCGGATATTAACTTCTCATGAAGGACATAACTGTATTATTATACTGAACTAATATGAGGGAAATAACTAGTTATTGGTTCGACGTGCTGAGGGAAATAACTAGTTATTGGTTCGACGTGCAAATGCGCGCCAATTTCAAACAGTTATTTTGTACTACGTGCAGATTCCCTCACAGTTATTTGACCTACGTACAGTTTGCCGCGGGAATAATGAGTTATTTCTTATTCTATGGAATAAAACTTTAAAATATCTTAATTATTTCTTGCTTGGTTTCTATAGTAAAGTATAATAATAAGGATTACATGAGTGATTAATAACACTGTCAAGGATATTTCAATTATATCAGGACAGTCACTTTATATTTTAGAGGAAAGCGGAAACCAGACAGCAATTGTCGGCCTGTTTTAAGTCACTAACAAATAAGGTTGCATCGAAAACACCCACGTACGAGAGTTGACCTCATAAACAATAGGTAGATATAAATTATTATCGCTGTTTTGTTTACTTTCCTTTTGATGTTTAAAACCAATATATTTCATATCACGTAAGCGCTGAGATGATTCCAATTATCGCTAATCGCTAAGCGTTGTCAAAGACGCACGTAGCAATATCGCTGTTTTCTAATATGACGTTATAATGACGTCACATTACCAAATCCTTGATAAACATACCATCATAGCGATAATAAGTGATAAACGATGTTTTTTTTTAAAACGAGAGGACTTTTCTCAGTCATCTCTCATCGAAGGGCGAGATGAGAGATGACTGAGAAAAGTCCTCTCGTTTTAAAAAACATCTCTAATTATTTGATCGCTATTTTGTATTCATAATTAAATAATTTTTGTTGAGATCCTGACATTTTTTTAAACACAATTAATATTTTATATCGTTAATCACTTATTATCAAGGATTTGGTAATGTGACGTCATTATAGCGTCATATTAGAAAACAGCGATAATACTACATGCGTCCTTGACAACGCTTAGCGATTACCGATAATTGGAATCATCTCAGCGCTTACGTGATATGAAATATATTGGTTTTAAACATCAAAGGGAAAATAAACAAAATAGCGATAGGATAATTAAAGATGTTTTTCTAAAACTCGAGGACGTTTCTCAGTCATCTCTCATCTCGGGGGCTTCGCCCTTCGATGAGAGATGAATGAGAAACATCATCTCGTTTTAGAAAACATCGTTAATCACTTGATATACAATACGATCGATTCCTTGAAAATTGTCCATTTATATCTAATGCATTTCCTTTATAAATAAAGTTCACTCTAGTACGCCTTGTGTGAATATCAACCTTTCTAATGTATAACAATCTCACGTCGGGATATTTTCAGCATCAACAGTCTCTGATACTGAAGATTATCGCTATTTTGTTTATTTTCCCTTTGATGTTTAAAACCAATTTCCTTTTGATGTTTAAAACCAATATATTTCATATTACGTAAGCGTTGAGATGATTCCAATTATCGCTAATCGCTAAGCGTTGTCAAGAACCCACGTAGTAATATCGCTGTTTTCTAATATGACGTTATAATGACGTCACATTACCAAATCCTTGATAAACATAGTTATCATAGCGATAAAATATTTAAAGATGTTTTTTTAAAACTCGAAGACGTTTCTCAGTCATCTCGTCTTAAAAAAAACATCGTTAATCACTTGTTATCGGTCAGAGTGACGTCAAAGCAATAGAGACGTTACCATCACAACAATAACATCATTAACAATAACTCCACAAACATTATCACTAGTATCACAGTTCGTCCAATCGATGTTCTTTAAAACGAGATGACGTTTCTCAGCCATCTCTCATCGAAGGGCGAAGTCCCTGAGATGAGAGATGACTGAGAAACGTCCTCGAGTTTTTAAAAAAATCTTTAATTATTTCATCGCTATGATAATATGTTTATCAAGGATTTGGTAATGTGACGTCATTATAACGTCATATTAGAAAACAGCAATATTACTACGTGCGTCCTTGACAACGCTTAGCGATTAGCGATAATTGGAATCATTTCAGCGCTTACGTGATATGAAATATATTGGTTTTAAACATCAAAGGGAAAATAAACAAAATAGCGATAATATTGATAATATCTGTCTCGACCCCCATAGCTACCGTTATGCTATATTTGAAGCGAATATTCTGACCACTACATCAGAGAGGTGTGAAATTTCATTGAAATAGAGAAAAAATATATTTACGTGTGAAACACATGCTGGATCAAAATAGTCTATATAGTCGTGACGGAACACATTAGTATTATCTACACTTCCACAATATGTATATTTCAAATTCCACACATCAAACACCTTAAATCCACATTCTTTGTGCAGCTGTAGAACAATATGAGTGTGATCTCCTAAAAAAATAATAGACAATATATTCTACAGGTTTTTGGTGGTGTCCGTGTTGTTCATCGTTTTAGTTTTCTGTATTGTGTTTGTTTGTCTTCGTCTTTGTCTTGTGTGCCCAATGTTGCCAGTGTCTCTGGATTGTCCATTCTTGATTGCCCCATTCGGTTTTCTCTACCGTTTTGTAAACTAAAATTTGGTAGCAATTTGAAGTGGAATATAGTCAGAAGACAATTATAAATTTAGTTTTCATTTTGGGAGTTTTGATGTTGGTATATCATGGTCGTTATCGTATGGTGGTAGTTAGTTGGATTTACGCATACATATGCAATCAGCTGCGAGTTCGATTCGTGTCAAAACCGAAATTATAGTACCCGATACAACCTTATGTGATAAAATTGATCAGTGCGAAAAGTTTGAAGATACCAAAGGGGTCAGTGGCTAATATGACCTTCTGAAACACCCACCAATAACATCGAAAAAACAAGATCCGGCATTTACAAATAAAAACTGCGTAGAAATATCTGTGTGGAATTTCTCCAATAAAACGACATCAGAGTTATCTGCTAATTATTATGTACTTTACAGTAATTGACATATCGTGCAGTTATATTATCATCAGCATATATATTCATTAGAGAAAGTGTCATTTGCATAAAATGCTCGTTTCAAAGACATATAAGTAGAATTCTAGCATGACCTCTTTTTTTCGCTTTGTTAACAAACGAGCGAGTTATCCATTCGGTATAATCTCATTAGCACATGTGCCGGTGAATGTGACGGACTTTTCCATTGGCAGCATAAATTGTAACCCGGATAATGCCGATAGAGAGCGCAGTATTATTCGAGTTACTTAAATTGTGTGCGACATTTTCCGCAAGCGTAAATATAAATTACCGTCTTCCAATCAAAGTATACTACCGTATTTGTACTCTTAGACATATCAGAATTGAAATAAATCACGGAAGCCAGAATGTGTTTTGAGTTTTAACATGGATTGGTGGATATTAGTAAATTTTATCCCTCGCTTCTGGCTCGGGATAAAATACTAATATTCGCCAATCCATGTTAAAACTCCCAACACATTCTGGCTCCCATGATTTATTTTTTAAATCTTCACAAATTTATTTTATTTACCGATCATAAAAAAATCTAGAATTTTAAGTGAAACGAATCATACAAAACATTATAAGAAAAATAAAACACTTTTGGAGTATAAATTATACAGCTACGTTGGAAAAGCATTAACACGTTTTCAGTGAAATTCATATACATGTATTTGCATATTCCCGAACATTTCGATGGAAATCTATTATTATATAAGTTCTTCAATATAAGTAAACAATGCCGTAATAAAATTTTCAATATTTTTTTTTGCACATGCGTATTACAGTACATATTGTGGCCATCAATACCTAGTGGTGTCATGCATTTAAACAGGTTCGTGGAAAATACATATATATATAAATGTGCGTGTTGTTTCTTTTTGCGTTAATTGTTCGAAAAAACAACTATTGATGGATATTCATAAATATTCGAGTTTTGATGACGTTGTTTCCAAGGGAAAAGAATGAACGCTGGTTACTTATTTATTTTACAATATTAGAGTATTTCAATTCATAAGCTCAAAATATCATCAAATTGGAAAATTACAACCAAGGCTATTGTGCTTAACGCCACGTTGAAACAACATTTCAGTTATATCGTGGCGGTCAGATGTTTGGTGAAGAAAATCGGAGTACCCTGACAACTTTGTATCGAGTGCATCTCGCCATGAGCGGAATTCGAACTCACAACTTTAGTGGTGATAGGCACAGGTTGCACAGGTAGTTGACCCAACTGCCATATTATCATGCCCACGCGGTAGCTCGGGGTATAGGTTTATACATAGAAAGACTGTCAACATGAAAGTTAGGCGTAAAGGATTTTGTATTTCTATATTGCATTCCGTTAGAAAAAAATAAGATACACTTTCCTACGAAAATCAGGAAAAAATACCGGAAGCCATAAGTTCAACCCACCATTTCATTAGAAATACCTGTACCAAGTCAGGGTCATTACGGTTTTCACAGTTTTCCGGTTGTTGACTGATTTTGTCTTTTTATATACTTATGAGTTTTGACTTTCCCTTTATAAGATTGTTCGGAGTTCGGTAGTTTTGTTATTACCCTTATTTGTCTAATATTTTAACGCAGATACAATTATTTTCTTTTCATTTTATCCCTCGTTGACACCCGGAATAATGTTTAAAAGGAAACAATGTTACCAATGTTGGCAACTGCAACAAGCGTATGTCTGCCATGAAGTTTTCCTTGAAATGTTAATCAGTGTTACTCATTATATCTTTCGAAATATCTCCCTATATATACCAAACTAGGATAAATTCATATTTTAATAATTCTATTTGAATTCACGATTCTTTAGCGTTAATACCTCAGATTACTCGAATGCTCGGCAAATTCGAAGTTAACATTTTAGCCTTTCCAACCTTGAAGTAACCAGGGTTTTAAAGAATTATTTATATATGTTCGTATCGGTTGAATAATCGTCCCCTTGAAGAAAGTATATGAGACCTATGGTTTTTGGAATCCATTAACCTGTGAATCATGAATTGCACTTTAGAGCGTTTCAGAGTTCGGTTTTGATTCGGGATTTGCAGATGAAAATACGACGAAATTGTCGCCTATAGTGGTGTCTAACATGTCTTGATTATATGAGTAACATGGCGGGTGTCGCATAAGAGGCAGGAACTGCTTATCCTTCGCGATCATCTGGGTTGACCCTCATCTTTTGATGGGCTCCGTGTTGCTCGTCTTTTTAATTGTCTGTGTTGTGTTTTCTGTGTTGTTTGTCTTCGTCCCGTGTCTTGTCTACTCAATGTTGCCAGTATCCCTGGTGTGTCCATTCTTGATTGCCATTTCTGTTTTCTGTAACGTTTATTTACACAGAACGTTATTGTTCTGTAGAATGACCACCAGAACAAAAGCTAAGCTCAACAAAATTAACGTAGACCATGACAAGGTCGTGTCTAAAAAAATACAACAGGAGTTCAAACGCTGACTCCAGGATCAATAGTAACAAACATTTACTTTGGCATATCTTAATGCTACTGAAGATATACGACGTATTCACTTTAGAAAAATATGATATTGATGTAATGAACATATTTGTATCATAGTATTAGTTATATAATAGGTTGGTTGGTTTATGGCGTTTAACGCCACTTTGAAAAATATTCCAGTTATATCGTGCGGTCAGTTCTATTAGTGGAGGAAACCGGAGTACCCGGAGAAAACCATCGACTTATCGCAAGTCACTGACACACTTTATCAGATAATGTTGTATCGAGTACTACTCGCCATGAATGGGGTTCGAACTCACAACTTTAGTTAACTTGCTCCCAAATACATTAATATTGTTTGAATTTTCAATCTTTTGATTTTGAGTGTACATGATGAAAATTATTCCTGAAACACGTCGTGCGCACTAAATTAGATATCTACGTTTTTATTATAATGCAAAATGAGCAATTTGTCAAGTAAATCTGGCGAAAACAAGTTGTTTTACTGAGTTCATGATGATGTCTGTCTTGTACTATATATAGACCATGCACCAATTTGCATTCACAGTGCTAGTTAATTGCAACAACAGCCTACAGACACATCGCTCCATTCGGGACACATCACCCTAACAATTATAACGGACGAAAACAGGCTTGATGTTTGATGTGCTGGCGACAATGTCTGTCCTGTACCTTTTAAAGCATACTGAGTTAGAAGTTTATAGTGCTCACTGAAACAACAGTCTACAAGAAGAAATATCGCTCCACCCGGGCACACCATTTTGACTCCAACAGGCTCTGCTTTTACAACTTATGCTACCTTCTTAGCGTAGTACTAATATTAGTTTAACATGACATGTTGCAGAACCTACGATCGAACGTTCTCTAAGCGAGCACGTCAATCATAATGAGGAAGTTTTCATTGTAAATTGACTACAATTGTCTTTTCAATAGTTTTGCTATTTCATTGTTTGAAATGGATTAAACCATTGCAGGACACAATGATTACAGTATTTGTCAGATTACGCTACCAAACAAAGATAAAGTACAAAGCAAATTACAAGAACAAACATGTAAATAACATGACATCTCCTATCACACTGGGAATGAGCCCATGTGCTTCGGGAGAGTTAACATCTATTCCATGGAAGACAAGTTTGAGGATTCAAAAGGAGTTATCATAAGTTGTAAATCGAAGACGGACATGTGTTTAGAAATTTGGACTAAAATTCCTCTTACTCTTACCCATATATTATATACTTGAGAATGAGCGTCTCGGTGATCGAGCGGTTAAAGTTGGCGACTTCTGACCACAACTTTAACATCAGTGACATTAGTTCGCGCCCTGATAACAACCTCAAGAGGGGGCATCGTGCTCGTGATCATATGGTAGTTAGATTTATAACTGCCTATGCAATCAGTGCCCTTGACCAATTAGGTTATGAGTTCGAATTCCGTTCAGGCGAGGTGTACTCAATACAACATTTTGTGATAAAGTTTGTCAGTGACTTGCGGTAGGTCGGTAGTTTTCTCCGGGTACTCCGGTCTCCTACATCAATAAAACTGACTGCCACGATATAACTGGAATATTGTTGAAAGTGGCGTTAAACACCATATCCCTAGCCCTGACCCATCCTCAAGGGTTAATGCTCCCAGTTACCTACTCATGGCGGAAGTTTTCATCGGTTAGTTGGTACAAGATGTCCTGGCTTTCCCTCCATAAATTGTGATAGTCACGATTAGCAGATAAATTGTTGAATGTCAGCAGTTAAACGTCAACAATCCGGCCGTACGCTTCTGAAGAATTTATAATTAGTACAACTAAAATGCAGCACACGCGAAAACAAAGGCATTAAGTCATTAAGATGGCGTGGGAATATTTGCATTAGGAGTGATCAAGCTATTTGCTCTCTGATGTGTTACTTGATGTAATTAAATTAGGGATGGCAACGAGTAGTACTCGCTCGAACATCCGATTATCGAATACCAAAATCGGTATTCGGTTACTCGGAAAACTTTTTTTTATGAAAATAATGATAAAATTTTCCGGACAATAAATAATTAATGTTAGATATAATAGAAATCGTACACATAAACCAGCGCTTGGCATATGTTTACATAACAATTATTGGTCAATTAAATGGTAATTGATCTCTGATCTGCTTATTCCCCCGGCAAAACATTAGCTTGTAGGCTTAACAATGTTAACCAAAGTGATTAAACTGGTATGAACACAATTCAAATTTAAAGTATTGAACTATTAAAAGTGTGTTTGAATTGAATTTCGAGAGATAGGGCTGTGAAAATGCCACCTCCTACATCTAAAGTTTGGAAGTTTTTCAAACGATGTAATGACTCGAAACTGTCATGATTGTTATTCGGTCATTGTGGTACAGAGTTTTTGCTAAGGAAAATAATTTGGTCGATGCAAGACAAATGAATCTTATTTAAAGGTCATCACATAATCTAGAATATTAAATGAAACGAATGATACAAAGCATAAAAATAACTGATTCTCTTGCGTGGTGAAAAGATAATTCCGATAAATATTCAAGCTCGGTTCTTGCGCGCCGGTATTTAGCTGATCCGACAACATCTGTTCCGTCGGAAAGAAATCTTCTCGGCAGAAGGTTTGATTGTTACGAAGCAACAGACTGTCATCGTCTTGCATCGACCAAATTATTTTCCTTAGCAAAAACTCTGTACCACAATGACCGAATAACAATCATGAATGTGACATGACATAACCTGGTATATAAATAATTTGTACTGTGTTGTAAAAAATAAATTTATATTTTTAATTTTTTTATCATTCAACTGAATCTTTACAATTATAGTTGAAATATAGAATAATGAAAAGAAAGGAAGAAAACAGAAGTGTCATTGAACCCAGCTGTACCTTTTTTAAACCGAACAAAATAAATTGTCTACCGAGTAACCGGGTACTCGATCGGAAACCTGACCGAGTAATCGGTTATAAGGTTTTAATCGATTTGACATCCCTAAATTAAATCATAATTAGCATATAATTTGAATAAAAATAGCACAAGTTGCATAAAACATGACATTTAGATATCTATGATTTTATTTAAAAGACAAATGAGAT
Source organism: Bathymodiolus septemdierum (assembly GCA_963383655.1). Taxonomy (NCBI): domain Eukaryota; kingdom Metazoa; phylum Mollusca; class Bivalvia; order Mytilida; family Modiolidae; genus Bathymodiolus; species Bathymodiolus septemdierum. The sequence goes on from OY726529.1 coordinate 14,189,796, forward strand.
GAAATCTTTACAAATGAATCTTATTTAAAGGTCATCACATAATCTAGAATATTAAATGAAACGAATGATACAAAGCATAAAAATAAAATAGTTTTGGAGTAACGCTATACAATAACGCGAGAATGATTAAAACATGTATTTAGTGAAATTTATATAGTTGAATTAATTTTGATGACAACAATATAGAATCTATTATATTCTAATCAATGTTATCTTAGAAGAGCTTGACGATACCACAGGGGTAATCAGAATCCGTATATCGAAGATTTATCTAATTTGATATTTCGATATATATGCATAATAAGCTTAGTGTCTGTCAGTGTGTTCAGTCCATCCTTTATCTCGAACTCCGATGAATCGATTTGAATCAAGGTACCAATTTCGATAGTTGTAAGCTATTAGCAAGACTTCGAAGTAAATATTATACAATTACTGTCTTTTGATGAGGTAAATGTGTGGATATATTGACTTTTGAAAAAAATGATATTCACTGAGCCCGAAAGGGAGAAGTGAATATAATTTTTTTTCAAAAGTCAATTAATCCACACATTTACAGAATCAAAAGACAGTAATTGTTTTATTCTATATGTTAAGGAAATAGTGGTATTCTGAAATAAAAAGTTACATGTCCACTGTCCTGACGTATTGTTACATTATTGTTTACATCACCATGTTATTATCTGAATCTTTATCATTTAATATATTTTGCAATGTTCCGTCCGACAAAGTGACAAATCTTGGTTTTGGGCACCGGCGGTACGTCTGCATCTACAGACCACATTTTGTTTTTGTATTGACGGATGCGGTAAATGAACTACTTTTTTTCATTGGTTGATTAAAATAGAATATTCCTATAAAAAATTCAATGTTCCAAAAATAGTAACATGTGACATTTACCGCGATGAATATTAAAGCTGAGGCGGTGAATACGTCTTTTTACTTAAAAAAATTATTTTGGTAGAGATCGATACTAAAGAATTTACTATTATAGAATAATAGAGTCTTTTCAACTACTAATGGAAGCTTTATTTGAGATTTTAATAATTAAAAGTAATTTTTTTGCTTGAGGATCAACATTTATACTAGTGAGCATTTCGATTTTCACTCGTGTTCTGCAGTTGAAAACATTACCGGACTTGTCACTTAATATAAGAGTTTGAAGATACCAAAGGGGTAATCAGAATCCGTAAATCGAAGAAGGACAGACAACACAATGACCAAAGCAAAAAGGACAAACAACGATCTACAAAACATACACATAAAAGTAAAGATCGAGTAACAGAAACCCCACTAAAAATCGAGGGTGAACTCGGGTGCTCCGGAAGGGCAAGCAGTTCACACAAAACCATATTGTTCTGTACAATAACGTTCAGAACAGTAGCGTCACTCCACAAAATTAACCTAGAATTAGGACAAAGGTCAGCTGAAGCTTATTTTATTTGCCAATTAAATAGACAAATAGGTTAGACACAGATTAAACAAACCTTATGAAGTCTTCTCCAAATAACAATTTGTTACACTAAAGAAGTACATAAAAGGCATGTATTACTATATATATCACTAATAACGAATCGATGATGTAATCAATATTCACAAAAAAGAAGGAAGGTAAAATCAAATTAAAATGGATTCATATGATGCGCAAGTTCCAGTTATATGATAATGAATGTTTTTGAACATTTGATATAACCAAGAACACATCTAAATATACACAAAGAAAAAAGTTAAACACCCCCATGTTTTTTTGAAATGACAAATGATACGACACATATCACGAGATTACTGACCAAATAATCTCAAGAACGCAATGGTGATCTGTTAGGACATTACATTGGCTGTAAGAAACCACAAAATAAATCAAGAAAAATGTCAATTTAATGAATATATAATCACAATATCACAAGGCCAGTTTTTGCAGTAAAACATGTTCATTTTAAGTATTGACCTTTACAGTTCAAAAAGCACGATACGATTGTCATTTCACTTTCACAACGTCACTTATGAATCACTTGACGACATTTAATGTTCAAAGTGCAGTACCGGGTGTAACCCCCACGTGCTTGGATGACGGCCTCAACCCTGCGTCTTAACCCTTCAGTTAGACGTCGGATGTCATGTTGTGATAGCTGCTGCCATTCCCGATGCAGTGCTGCTTCCAACTAACGAATGTTTTGCACAGGAGGTTCCCGAGCCTGTATACGACGGCCCAACTAAATCCAGCTTGCAGTCATGAGAGATACACCCCCAAACCATTACTGAGCCTCCACCGTAAGGGACAGTTGGCTGGATGTTCCTTGGGATATAAGCTATATTCTTGTGTCTCCAAGCCCTCATCCGGCCGTCGGTTACATGAAGCAGAAACTGGCTCTCGTCTGACCAATTTATCTTGTGCCATGTCCTTAAATTCCAACCACGTCGTGCTAAGCACCATGCCAAACGTGTTCGTCGATGTTGGTCTGCCAACAGTGGACGTTTAATGACTCTCCTTGACTTAAGTCCCGCTGATTTCAGACGGTTTCTAACTGTTCTTGTTGACAGACGTCTATTGGGCAGCCAATGTTGTTTGAGTACGGGACTGGTTGCGAATGGCATCCGTCTAACCAAACGCTGCACTGCCATGTCGTCACGATCAGATGTTACCCGTTATCTGCCGGATCTTGGCAAGTTTTTCACATTGTTGGTTTGTGTGTGTTTTCTCACCAGCCGGCTGACTACAGTATAGTGGTAGCCCATCTGACGTCCAATAGCTTTGAAGGAGATCCCTGTTGTATGCATGCCGATTATTTGCCATCTTTGTGCTTCTGATATTCGCCTTCGTACCATACTTACTGAGAATGAATAAATTGTTTAAAAGTAAAAACACCGGACTTAAATACCCAAATTCAAAGCGTGAACATACTGAATTTTGAGTAATGCGTGAGAGGCATGGTTCACGTGTATGACTAATATCGACATAATGGTCACACCTGTGTGAGCACATCTTTTTAATGGAACATTGTTCTTGCTATAATCAATATAAATATTAGAATCTAAATTTAGTGTAACTTATTATGTTTTAATATATCAGGGCGTGCTGAACTTTTTTCTTTATGTATATAATACAATTTAGTTCATAAGTAAAATTAACATTGCCACTGGTTAGAAATTCGATATCTAGGCTGTAACAAGGTCTTGATGATAATAAAAGATAAACATCATGAATTCAAACGCTGAATCAGAGTAAATATTTACCTGAGTATATTTCGTTTTTGCTATGGTAGACGTTGTGTATTGTGTTAATGGCAGGACAAACGAGAAATCTCATGATCAAAGAACTCCCACACAAACAACCGGAAGTGTGACCCGGTGCACCGGATGCTCGTTATTAAAAAAGTAAATATCGAAATTAGTGTATATTAGCGTGACTAGGTCGTGACGCGGTCATGCTAATATAAATGTATAACTGGATTAGTTATCTAATAATGCGCCCGGTTTTGTAAATTACAAAAAGGGTGCATTCGACTAGCAGCCGCAAGTGATAAAGTTTACCAGTTGCTTGCCCGAGGTCGGTGATTCTCTCATGGTACTCCGGCTTCTTCCACCACTAAAACTGATATAGCTCAAATATTGCTGAAAGTGGCGTTAAGCACAATAAATCTAATCAAATTAAATCAACCTTCTTGAAAAATATTCTGTCATTTGCGTACAAATGTCTAAAGATGGCATTGACAATTAGAATTTCGTTCAACGTTTGACTATTATGAATCTCTTACGTCTTACGATGGATGGCCTTGTGTACCATGCAAATATATCCTGTTAGTGAGGGATATTAGCGAAAAATACCGCTTGAGATGAGAGGCATATTTCCCGTGTCGCCTAAGCGGCGAGGGAAATTTTTCCTGTCCTCGAAACCGGTATTTGTCGCAAAAAACCCTCACTAACAGGATATATTTGTTCAATTCCGCCGAATATTTAATAGTCTGTAAAAAGTGGCATGCAAGCAGCATTGTAGATTGGAACCAAGGAACCATTCAGTGTCTTTTTTCACCATTCAAATTAACCCTGTAAAGCTCAAAATAACGGCTGACACTGTCGTCTGTAATTTTTCTTTACTTTATTGTTGGTTGGAAGAAGAAACTCGAGTAATTCGGAATTACATCCGTGACGTCATAAACGATTTAAGGAAGGGATTTTTCTCACGAGCGTGGTATTTGCCTAGGCAAATATCACGCTATACGGAATTCCAAAGGACATATACACCTCCAATTGGGAAAAAGCGGATAAAACTAAGGATTGGTAAAAAATATCCCTTAAATCAACCAATCAGAAGACAGCATTCTTATATAAGGTGGAATTATATCTAATATTGTAATGATGATCGAGGCAATATACTCTCTTTAATCTCTTATGTCTTGCGATGGTCTTGTGTACTATCTAATATTGTAATGATGATCGAGGCAATATACTCTCTTTAATCTCTTGTCTTACAATGGCCTTTTGTACTATCTGATATTGTAATGATGATCGAGGCAGTATACTCTCCTTAATCTCTTATGTCTTATGATAGCCTTTTGTACTATCTAATATTGTAATGATGATCGAGGCAATATACTCTCTTTAATCTCTTGTCTTACAATGGCCTTTTGTACTATCTGATATTGTAATGATGATCGAGACAGTATACTCTCTTTAATCTCTTATGTCTTATGATGGTCTTTTGTACTATCTAATATTGTAATGATGATCGAGGCAGTATACTCTCTTTAATCTCTTGTCTTACAATGGCCTTTTGTACTATCTAATATTGTAATGATGATCGAGACAGTATACTCTCTTTAATCTCTTGTCTTACAATAGCCTTTTGTACTATCTAATATTGTAATGATGATCGAGGCAATATACTCTCTTTAATCTCTTGTCTTACAATGGCCTTTTGTACTATCTAATATTGTAATGATGATCGAGACAGTATACTCTCTTTAATCTCTTATGTTTTATGATAGCCTTTTGTACTATCTAATATTGTAATGATGATCGAGGCAATATACTCTCTTTAATCTCTTATGTCTTATGATGGTCTTGTGTACTATCTAATATTGTAATGATGATCGAGGCAGTATACTCTCTTTAATCTCTTGTCTTACAATGGCCTTTTGTACTATCTAATATTGTAATGATGATCGAGGCAATATACTCTCTTTAATCTCTTGTCTTACAATGGTCTTTTGTACTATCTAATATTGTAATGATGATCGAGGCAATATACTCTCTTTAATCTCTTGTCTTACAATGGCCTTTTGTACTATCTAATATTGTAATGATGATCGAGGCAATATACTCTCTTTAATCTCTTGTCTTACAATGGCCTTTTGTACTATCTAATATTGTAATGATGATCGAGGCAATATACTCTCTTTAATCTCTTGTCTTACAATGGCCTTTTGTACTATCTAATATTGTAATGATGATCGAGGCAGTATACTCTCTTTAATATCTTATGTCTTATGATGGTCTTGTGTACTATCTAATATTGTAATGATGATCGAGGCAGTATACTCTCTTTAATCTCTTATGTCTAACGATGGCCTTTTGTACTATCTAATATTGTAATGATGATCGAGGCAGTATACTCTCTTTAATCTCTTATGTCTTATGATGGCCTTTTGTACTATCTAATATTGTAATGATGATCGAGGCAGCACTCTCTTTAATCTCTTACGTCTAACGATGGTCTTTTGTACTATCTAATATTGTAATGATGATCGAGGCAGTATACTCTCTTTAATCTCTTATGTCTTATGATGGCCTTTTGTACTATCTAATATTGTAATGATGATCGAGACAGTATACTCTCTTTAATCTCTTATGTCTTATGATGGCCTTTTGTACTATCTAATATTGTAATGATGATCGAGGCAGTATACTCTCCTTAATCTCTTATGTCTTATGATAGCCTTTTGTACTATCTAATATTGTAATGATGATCGAGGCAATATACTCTCTTTAATCTCTTATGTCTTATGATAGTCTTTTGTACTATCTAATATTGTAATGATGATCGAGGCAGTATACTCTCCTTAATCTCTTATGTCTTATGATAGCCTTTTGTACTATCTAATATTGTAATGATGATCAAGGCAGTATACTCTCTTTAATCTCTTATGTCTTATGATGGTCTTTTGTACTATCTGATATTGTAATGATGATAGAGGCAATATACTCTCTTTAATCTCTTATGTCTTATGATGGTCTTGTGTACTATCTAATATTGTAATGATGATCGAGGCAGTATACTCTCTTTAATCTCTTATGTCTTATGATGGTCTTTTGTACTATCTAATATTGTAATGATGATCGAGACAGTATACTCTCTTTAATATCTTATGTCTTACGATGGCCTTGTGTACTATCTAATATTGTAATGATGATCGAGGCAATATACTCTCTTTAATCTCTTACGTCTAACGATGGTCTTGTGTACTATCTAATATTGTAATGATGATCGAGGCAGTATACTCTCTTTAATCTGTTATGTCTTATGATGGTCTTTTGTACTATCTAATATTGTAATGATGATCGAGGCAGTATACTCTCCTTAATCTCTTACGTCTTACGATGACCTTTTGTACTATCTAATATTGTAATGATGATCGAGGCAATATACTCTCTTTAATCTCTTACGTCTAACGATGGTCTTGTGTACTATCTAATATTGTAATGATGATCGAGGCAGTATACTCTCCTTAATCTCTTACGTCTTACGATGACCTTTTGTACTATCTAATATTGTAATGATGATCGAGGCAATATACTCTCTTTAATCTCTTACGTCTAACGATGGTCTTGTGTACTATCTAATATTGTAATGATGATCGAGGCAGTATACTCTCTTTAATCTCTTATGTCTTACGATGGTCTTTTGTACTATCTAATATTGTAATGATGATCGAGGCAGTATACTCTCGTTAATATCTTATGTCTTCCGATGGTCTTGTGTACTATCTAATATTGTAATGATGATCGAGGCAGCACTCTCTTTAATCTCTTACGTCTAACGATGGTCTTTTGTACTATCTAATATTGTAATGATGATCGAGGCAATATACTCTCTTTAATATCTTATGTCTTACGATGGTCTTGTGTACTATCTAATATTGTAATGATGATCGAGGCAGTATACTCTCTTTAATCTCTTATGTCTTACGATAGCCTTTTGTACTATCTAATATTGTAATGATGATCGAGGCAGTATACTCTCCTTAATCTCTTATGTCTTATGATAGCCTTTTGTACTATCTAATATTGTAATGATGATCGAGACAGTATACTCTCTTTAATCTCTTATGTCTTATGATGACTTTTTGTACTATCTAATATTGTAATGATGATCGAGGCAATATACTCTCTTTAATCTCTTATGTCTTACGATGGCCTTTTGTACTATCTAATATTGTAATGATGATCGAGGCAGTATACTCTCTTTAATATCTTATGTCTTACGATGGCCTTTTGTACTATCTAATATTGTAATGATGATCGAGACAGTATACTCTCTTTAATCTCTTATGTCTTACGATAGCCTTTTGTACTATCTAATATTGTAATGATGATCGAGGCAGTATACTCTCTTTAATCTCTTATGTCTTATGATGACCTTTTGTACTATCTAATATTGTAATGATGATCGAGGCAGTATACTCTCTTTAATCTCTTATGTCTTACGATAGCCTTTTGTACTATCTAATATTGTAATGATGATCGAGATAGTATACTCTCTTTAATCTCTTATGTCTTACGATGGTCTTGTGTACTATCTAATATTGTAATGATGATCGAGGCAGTATACTCTCTTTAATCTCTTATGTCTTACGATGGTCTTGTGTACTATCTAATATTGTAATGATGATAGAGGCAGTATACTCTCTTTAATCTCTTATGTCTTACGATGGCCTTTTGTACTATCTAATATTGTAATGATGATCGAGACAGTATACTCTCTTTAATCTCTTATGTCTTACGATGGTCTTGTGTACTATCTGATATTGTAATGATGATCGAGGCAGTATACTCTCTTTAATCTCTTATGTCTTACGATTGTCTTTTGTACTATCTAATATTGTAATGATGATCGAGGCAGTATACTCTCTTTAATCTCTTATGTCTTACGATGGTCTTGTGTACTATCTAATATTGTAATGATGATCGAGGCAGTATACTCTCTTTAATCTCTTATGTCTTATGATGGTCTTTTGTACTATCTAATATTGTAATGATGATCGAGACAGTATACTCTCTTTAATCTCTTATGTCTTATGATGGTTTTGTGTACTATCTAATATTGTAATGATGATCGAGGCAGTATACTCTCTTTAATCTCTTATGTCTTATGATGGTCTTTTGTACTATCTAATATTGTAATGATGATCGAGGCAGTATACTCTCTTTAATATCTTATGTCTTACGATGGCCTTGTGTACTATCTAATATTGTAATGATGATCGAGACAGTATACTCTCTTTAATATCTTATGTCTTACGATGGCCTTGTGTACTATCTAATATTGTAATGATGATCGAGACAGTATACTCTCTTTAATCTCTTGTCTTACAATGGCCTTTTGTACTATCTAATATTGTAATGATGATCGAGACAGTATACTCTCTTTAATCTCTTATGTCTTATGATGGTCTTTTGTACTATCTAATATTGTAATGATGATCGAGGCAATATACTCTCTTTAATCTCTTATGTCTTATGATGGTCTTTTGTACTATCTAATATTGTAATGATGATCGAGGCAGTATACTCTCCTTAATCTCTTATGTCTTATGATAGCCTTGTGTACTATCTAATATTGTAATGATGATAGAGACAATATACTCTCTTTAATCTCTTATGTCTTATGATGGTCTTTTGTACTATCTAATATTGTAATGATGATCGAGGCAGTATACTCTCTTTAATTTCTTATGTGTTACGATGGCCTTTTGTACTATCTAATATTGTAATGATGATCAAGGCAGTATACTCTCTTTAATCTCTTATGTCTTATGATGACCTTTTGTACTATCTAATATTGTAATGATGATCGAGGCAGTATACTCTCTTTAATCTCTTATGTCTTATGATGACCTTTTGTACTATCTAATATTGTAATGATGATCGAGGCAATATACTCTCTTTAATCTCTTATGTGTTACGATGGCCTTTTGTACTATCTAATATTGTAATGATGATCGAGGCAGCATACTCTCTTTAATCTCTTATGTCTTACGATGGTCTTGTGTACTATCTAATATTGTAATGATGATAGAGGCAGTATACTCTCTTTAATCTCTTATGTCTTACGATGGCCTTTTGTACTATCTAATATTGTAATGATGATCGAGACAGTATACTCTCTTTAATCTCTTATGTCTTACGATGGTCTTGTGTACTATCTAATATTGTAATGATGATCGAGGCAGTATACTCTCTTTAATCTCTTATGTCTTACGATGGTCTTTTGTACTATCTAATATTGTAATGATGATCGAGGCAGTATACTCTCTTTAATCTCTTATGTCTTACGATGGTCTTGTGTACTATCTAATATTGTAATGATGATCGAGGCAGTATACTCTCTTTAATCTCTTATGTCTTATGATGGTCTTTTGTACTATCTAATATTGTAATGATGATCGAGACAGTATACTCTCTTTAATCTCTTATGTCTTATGATGGTCTTGTGTACTATCTAATATTGTAATGATGATCGAGGCAGTATACTCTCTTTAATCTCTTATGTCTTATGATGGTCTTTTGTACTATCTAATATTGTAATGATGATCGAGGCAGTATACTCTCTTTAATATCTTATGTCTTACGATGGCCTTGTGTACTATCTAATATTGTAATGATGATCGAGACAGTATACTCTCTTTAATATCTTATGTCTTACGATGGCCTTGTGTACTATCTAATATTGTAATGATGATCGAGACAGTATACTCTCTTTAATCTCTTGTCTTACAATGGCCTTTTGTACTATCTAATATTGTAATGATGATCGAGACAGTATACTCTCTTTAATCTCTTATGTCTTATGATGGTCTTTTGTACTATCTAATATTGTAATGATGATAGAGGCAATATACTCTCTTTAATCTCTTATGTCTTATGATGGTCTTTTGTACTATCTAATATTGTAATGATGATCGAGGCATTATACTCTCCTTAATCTCTTATGTCTTATGATAGCCTTGTGTACTATCTAATATTGTAATGATGATAGAGACAATATACTCTCTTTAATCTCTTATGTCTTATGATGGTCTTTTGTACTATCTAATATTGTAATGATGATCGAGGCAGTATACTCTCTTTAATTTCTTATGTGTTACGATGGCCTTTTGTACTATCTAATATTGTAATGATGATCAAGGCAGTATACTCTCTTTAATCTCTTATGTCTTATGATGACCTTTTGTACTATCTAATATTGTAATGATGATCGAGGCAGTATACTCTCTTTAATCTCTTATGTCTTATGATGACCTTTTGTACTATCTAATATTGTAATGATGATCGAGGCAATATACTCTCTTTAATCTCTTATGTGTTACGATGGCCTTTTGTACTATCTAATATTGTAATGATGATCAAGGCAGCATACTCTCTTTAATCTCATATGTCTTATGATGACCTTTTGTACTATCTAATATTGTAATGATGATCGAGGCAATATACTCTCTTTAATCTCTTATGTCTTATGATGACCTTTTGTACTATCTAATATTGTAATGATGATCGAGGCAGTATACTCTCTTTAATCTCTTATGTCTTATGATGACCTTTTGTACTATCTAATATTGTAATGATGATCGAGGCAATATACTCTCTTTAATCTCTTATGTCTAACGATGGTCTTGTGTACTATCTAATATTGTAATGATGATAGAGGCAGTATACTCTCCTTAATCTCTTATGTCTTATGATGACCTTTTGTACTATCTAATATTGTAATGATGATCGAGGCAATATACTCTCTTTAATATCTTATGTCTTACGATGGTCTTGTGTACTATCTAATATTGTAATGATGATAGAGGCAGTATACTCTCCTTAATCTCTTATGTCTAACGATGGCCTTTTGTACTATCTAATATTGTAATGATGATCGAGGCAATATACTCTCTTTAATATCTTATGTCTTACGATGGCCTTTTGTACTATCTAATATTGTAATGATGATCGAGGCAATATACTCTCTTTAATATCTTATGTCTTACGATGGCCTTTTGTACTATCTAATATTGTAATGATGATCGAGACAGTATACTCTCTTTAATATCTTATGTCTTATGATGGTTTTGTGTACTATCTAATATTGTAATGATGATCGAGGCAGTATACTCTCTTTAATCTCTTATGTCTTATGATGACCTTTTGTACTATCTAATATTGTAATGATGATCGAGGCAGTATACTCTCCTTAATCTCTTATGTCTTACGATAGCCTTTTGTACTATCTAATATTGTAATGATGATCGAGACAGTATACTCTCTTTAATATCTTATGTCTTACGATGGTCTTGTGTACTATCTAATATTGTAATGATGATAGAGGCAGTATACTCTCTTTAATCTCTTACGTCTTACGATGGTCTTTTGTACTATCTAATATTGTAATGATGATCGAGACAGTATACTCTCTTTAATCTCTTATGTCTTATGATGGTCTTTTGTACTATCTAATATTGTAATGATGATCGAGGCAGTATACTCTCTTTAATCTCTTACGTCTAACGATGGTCTTGTGTACTATCTAATATTGTAATGATGATAGAGACAGTATACTCTCTTTAATCTCTTATGTCTTATGATGACCTTTTGTACTATCTAATATTGTAATGATGATAGAGACAGTATACTCTCTTTAATCTCTTATGTCTTACGATAGCCTTTTGTACTATCTAATATTGTAATGATGATCGAGGCAATATACTCTCTTTAATATCTTATGTCTTACGATGGTCTTGTGTACTATCTAATATTGTAATGATGATAGAGGCAGTATACTCTCCTTAATCTCTTATGTCTAACGATGGCCTTTTGTACTATCTAATATTGTAATGATGATCGAGGCAATATACTCTCTTTAATATCTTATGTCTTACGATGGCCTTTTGTACTATCTAATATTGTAATGATGATCGAGGCAATATACTCTCTTTAATATCTTATGTCTTACGATGGCCTTTTGTACTATCTAATATTGTAATGATGATCGAGACAGTATACTCTCTTTAATATCTTATGTCTTATGATGGTTTTGTGTACTATCTAATATTGTAATGATGATCGAGGCAGTATACTCTCTTTAATCTCTTATGTCTTATGATGACCTTTTGTACTATCTAATATTGTAATGATGATCGAGGCAGTATACTCTCCTTAATCTCTTATGTCTTACGATAGCCTTTTGTACTATCTAATATTGTAATGATGATCGAGACAGTATACTCTCTTTAATATCTTATGTCTTACGATGGTCTTGTGTACTATCTAATATTGTAATGATGATAGAGGCAGTATACTCTCTTTAATCTCTTACGTCTTACGATGGTCTTTTGTACTATCTAATATTGTAATGATGATCGAGACAGTATACTCTCTTTAATCTCTTATGTCTTATGATGGTCTTTTGTACTATCTAATATTGTAATGATGATCGAGGCAGTATACTCTCTTTAATCTCTTACGTCTAACGATGGTCTTGTGTACTATCTAATATTGTAATGATGATAGAGACAGTATACTCTCTTTAATCTCTTATGTCTTATGATGACCTTTTGTACTATCTAATATTGTAATGATGATAGAGACAGTATACTCTCTTTAATCTCTTATGTCTTACGATAGCCTTGTGTACTATCTAATATTGTAATGATGATCGAGGCAGTATACTCTCTTTAATCTCTTATGTCTTACGATGGTCTTTTGTACTATCTAATATTGTAATGATGATCGAGGCAGTATACTCTCCTTAATCTCTTATGTCTTATGATGGTCTTTTGTACTATCTAATATTGTAATGATGATCGAGACAGTATACTCTCTTTAATCTCTTATGTCTTATGATGGTCTTTTGTACTATCTAATATTGTAATGATGATCGAGGCAGTATACTCTCTTTAATCTCTTACGTCTAACGATGGTCTTGTGTACTATCTAATATTGTAATGATGATAGAGACAGTATACTCTCTTTAATCTCTTATGTCTTATGATGACCTTTTGTACTATCTAATATTGTAATGATGATAGAGACAGTATACTCTCTTTAATCTCTTATGTCTTACGATAGCCTTGTGTACTATCTAATATTGTAATGATGATCGAGGCAGTATACTCTCTTTAATCTCTTATGTCTTACGATGGTCTTTTGTACTATCTAATATTGTAATGATGATCGAGGCAATATACTCTCTTTAATATCTTATGTCTTACGATAGCCTTTTGTACTATCTAATATTGTAATGATGATCGAGGCAATATACTCTCTTTAATCTCTTATGTCTTACGATAGCCTTTTGTACTATCTAATATTGTAATGATGATAGAGGGAGTATACTCTCTTTAATATCTTATGTCTTACGATGGCCTTTTGTACTATCTAATATTGTAATGATGATCGAGGCAGTATACTCTCTTTAATCTCTTATGTCTTACGATAGCCTTTTGTACTATCTAATATTGTAATGATGATCGAGGCAGTATACTCTCTTTAATCTCTTATGTCTTACGATAGCCTTTTGTACTATCTAATATTGTAATGATGATCGAGGCAATATACTCTCTTTAATCTCTTATGTCTTATGATGGCCTTGTGTACTATCTAATATTGTAATGATGATCGAGGCAGTATACTCTCTTTAATCTCTTACGTCTTATGATGGCCTTTTGTACTATCTAATATTGTAATGATGATCGAGGCAGTATACTCTCTTTAATCTCTTACGTCTTATGATGGCCTTTTGTACTATCTAATATTGTAATGATGATCGAGGCAGTATACTCTCTTTAATCTCTTACGTCTTATGATGGCCTTTTGTACTATCTAATATTGTAATGATGATCGAGACAGTATACTCTCTTTAATCTCTTATGTCTTACGATGGTCTTGTGTACTATCTAATATTGTAATGATGATCGAGGCAGTATACTCTCTTTAATATCTTATGTCTTACGATGACCTTTTGTACTATCTAATATTGTAATGATGATCGAGGCAATATACTCTCTTTAATCTCTTACGTCTAACGATGGTCTTGTGTACTATCTAATATTGTAATGATGATCGAGGCAGTATACTCTCCGTAATCTCTTACGTCTTACGATGACCTTTTGTACTATCTAATATTGTAATGATGATCGAGGCAATATACTCTCTTTAATCTCTTACGTCTTATGATGGCCTTGTGCACTATCTAATATTGTAATGATGATCGAGGCAGTATACTCTCTTTAATCTCTTATGTCTTACGATGGTCTTTTGTACTATCTAATATTGTAATGATGATCGAGGCAGTATACTCTCTTTAATATCTTATGTCTTCCGATGGTCTTGTGTACTATCTAATATTGTAATGATGATCGAGGCAGCACTCTCTTTAATCTCTTACGTCTAACGATGGTCTTTTGTACTATCTAATATTGTAATGATGATCGAGACAATATACTCTCTTTAATCTCTTATGTCTTACGATGGCCTTTTGTACTATCTAATATTGTAATGATGATCGAGACAGTATACTCTCTTTAATATCTTATGTCTTACGATGGCCTTTTGTACTATCTAATATTGTAATGATGATCGAGGCAGTATACTCTCTTTAATCTCTTATGTCTTACGATGGCCTTTTGTACTATCTAATATTGTAATGATGATAGAGACAGTATACTCTCTTTAATCTCTTATGTCTTACGATAGCCTTGTGTACTATCTAATATTGTAATGATGATCGAGACAGTATACTCTCTTTAATATCTTATGTCTTACGATAGCCTTTTGTACTATCTAATATTGTAATGATGATAGAGACAGTATACTCTTTTTAATCTCTTATGTCTTACGATGGCCTTTTGTACTATCTAATATTGTAATGATGATAGAGACAATATACTCTCTTTAATCTCTTATGTCTTACGATGGCCTTTTGTACTATCTAATATTGTAATGATGATCGAGGCAATATACTCTCTTTAATCTCTTATGTCTTACGATGGCCTTTTGTACTATCTAATATTGTAATGATGATCGAGGCAATAAACTCTCTTTAATCTCTTATGTCTTACGATGGTCTTGTGTACTATCTAATATTGTAATGATGATCGAGACAGTATACTCTCTTTAATCTCTTATGTCTTACGATGGCCTTTTGTACTATCTAATATTGTAATGATGATCGAGACAGTATACTCTCTTTAATATCTTATGTCTTACGATGGCCTTGTGTACTATCTAATATTGTAATGATGATCGAGACAGTATACTCTCTTTAATCTCTTATGTCTTACGATGGCCTTTTGTACTATCTAATATTGTAATGATGATCGAGACAGTATACTCTCTTTAATCTCTTATGTCTTACGATGGCCTTTTGTACTATCTAATATTATAATGATGATCGAGACAGTATACTCTCTTTAATCTCTTACGTCTTACGATGACCTTTTGTACTATCTAATATTGTAATGATGATCGAGGCAATATACTCTCTTTAATCTCTTACGTCTAACGATGGTCTTGTGTACTATCTAATATTGTAATGATGATCGAGGCAGTATACTCTCTTTAATCTCTTACGTCTAACGATGGTCTTTTGTACTATCTAATATTGTAATGATGATCGAGGCAGTATACTCTCCTTAATCTCTTACGTCTTACGATGACCTTTTGTACTATCTAATATTGTAATGATGATCGAGGCAATATACTCTCTTTAATCTCTTACGTCTAACGATGGTCTTGTGTACTATCTAATATTGTAATGATGATCGAGGCAGTATACTCTCTTTAATCTCTTACGTCTGATGATGGTCTTGTGTACTATCTAATATTGTAATGATGATCGAGGCAGTATACTCTCTTTAATATCTTATGTCTTCCGATGGTCTTGTGTACTATCTAATATTGTAATGATGATCGAGGCAGTATACTCTCTTTAATCTCTTATGTCTTACGATAGCCTTTTGTACTATCTAATATTGTAATGATGATCGAGGCAATATACTCTCTTTAATATCTTATGTCTTACGATGGTCTTGTGTACTATCTAATATTGTAATGATGATCGAGGCAGTATACTCTCTTTAATCTCTTATGTCTTACGATAGCCTTTTGTACTATCTAATATTGTAATGATGATCGAGGCAGTATACTCTCCTTAATCTCTTATGTCTTATGATAGCCTTTTGTACTATCTAATATTGTAATGATGATCGAGACAGTATACTCTCTTTAATCTCTTATGTCTTATGATGACCTTTTGTACTATCTAATATTGTAATGATGATCGAGGCAGTATACTCTCTTTAATCTCGTATGTCTTACGATAGCCTTTTGTACTATCTAATATTGTAATGATGATCGAGGCAGTATACTCTCTTTAATATCTTATGTCTTATGATGGTCTTTTGTACTATCTAATATTGTAATGATGATCGAGACAGTATACTCTCTTTAATCTCTTACGTCTTATGATGGTCTTTTGTACTATCTAATATTGTAATGATGATCGAGACAGTATACTGTCTTTAATATCTTATGTCTTACGATGGCCTTTTGTACTATCTAATATTGTAATGATGATCGAGACAGTATACTCTCTTTAATATCTTATGTCTTACGATGGTCTTTTGTACTATCTAATATTGTAATGATGATCGAGGCAGTATACTCTCTTTAATATCTTACGTCTTATGATGGTCTTTTGTACTATCTAATATTGTAATGATGATCGAGGCAGTATACTCTCTTTAATCTCTTATGTCTTATGATGGTCTTTTGTACTATCTAATATTGTAATGATGATCGAGGCAGTATACTCTCTTTAATCTCTTATGTCTTATGATGGTCTTTTGTACTATCTAATATTGTAATGATGATCGAGGCAGTATACTCTCTTTAATCTCTTACGTCTTACGATGGTCTTGTGTACTATCTAATATTGTAATGATGATCGAGGCAGTATACTCTCTTTAATCTCTTATGTCTTACGATGGTCTTGTGTACTATCTAATATTGTAATGATGATCGAGGCAGTATACTCTCTTTAATCTCTTATGTCTTATGATGGCCTTGTGTACTATCTAATATTGTAATGATGATCGAGGCAGTATACTCTCTTTAATCTCTTATGTCTTATGATGGTCTTTTGTACTATCTAATATTGTAATGATGATCGAGGCAGTATACTCTCCTTAATCTCTTATGTCTTATGATAGCCTTGTGTACTATCTAATATTGTAATGATGAAAGAGACAATATACTCTCTTTAATCTCTTACGTCTTATGATGGTCTTTTGTACTATCTAATATTGTAATGATGATCGAGGCAGTATACTCTCTTTAATCTCTTATGTCTTACGATGGCCTTTTGTACTATCTAATATTGTAATGATGATAGAGACAGTATACTCTCTTTAATCTCTTATGTCTTACGATAGCCTTGTGTACTATCTAATATTGTAATGATGATCGAGACAGTATACTCTCTTTAATATCTTATGTCTTACGATAGCCTTTTGTACTATCTAATATTGTAATGATGATAGAGACAGTATACTCTTTTTAATCTCTTATGTCTTACGATGGCCTTTTGTACTATCTAATATTGTAATGATGATAGAGACAATATACTCTCTTTAATCTCTTATGTCTTACGATGGCCTTTTGTACTATCTAATATTGTAATGATGATCGAGGCAATATACTCTCTTTAATCTCTTATGTCTAACGATGGCCTTTTGTACTATCTAATATTGTAATGATGATCGAGGCAATAAACTCTCTTTAATCTCTTATGTCTTACGATGGTCTTGTGTACTATCTAATATTGTAATGATGATCGAGACAGTATACTCTCTTTAATCTCTTATGTCTTACGATGGCCTTTTGTACTATCTAATATTGTAATGATGATCGAGACAGTATACTCTCTTTAATATCTTATGTCTTACGATGGCCTTGTGTACTATCTAATATTGTAATGATGATCGAGACAGTATACTCTCTTTAATCTCTTATGTCTTACGATGGCCTTTTGTACTATCTAATATTGTAATGATGATCGAGACAGTATACTCTCTTTAATCTCTTATGTCTTACGATGGCCTTTTGTACTATCTAATATTGTAATGATGATCGAGACAGTATACTCTCTTTAATCTCTTACGTCTTACGATGACCTTTTGTACTATCTAATATTGTAATGATGATCGAGGCAATATACTCTCTTTAATCTCTTACGTCTAACGATGGTCTTGTGTACTATCTAATATTGTAATGATGATCGAGGCAGTATACTCTCTTTAATCTCTTACGTCTAACGATGGTCTTTTGTACTATCTAATATTGTAATGATGATCGAGGCAGTATACTCTCCTTAATCTCTTACGTCTTACGATGACCTTTTGTACTATCTAATATTGTAATGATGATCGAGGCAATATACTCTCTTTAATCTCTTACGTCTAACGATGGTCTTGTGTACTATCTAATATTGTAATGATGATCGAGGCAGTATACTCTCTTTAATCTCTTACGTCTGATGATGGTCTTGTGTACTATCTAATATTGTAATGATGATCGAGGCAGTATACTCTCTTTAATATCTTATGTCTTCCGATGGTCTTGTGTACTATCTAATATTGTAATGATGATCGAGGCAGTATACTCTCTTTAATCTCTTATGTCTTACGATAGCCTTTTGTACTATCTAATATTGTAATGATGATCGAGGCAATATACTCTCTTTAATATCTTATGTCTTACGATGGTCTTGTGTACTATCTAATATTGTAATGATGATCGAGGCAGTATACTCTCTTTAATCTCTTATGTCTTACGATAGCGTTTTGTACTATCTAATATTGTAATGATGATCGAGGCAGTATACTCTCCTTAATCTCTTATGTCTTATGATAGCCTTTTGTACTATCTAATATTGTAATGATGATCGAGACAGTATACTCTCTTTAATCTCTTATGTCTTATGATGACCTTTTGTACTATCTAATATTGTAATGATGATCGAGGCAGTATACTCTCTTTAATCTCGTATGTCTTACGATAGCCTTTTGTACTATCTAATATTGTAATGATGATCGAGGCAGTATACTCTCTTTAATATCTTATGTCTTATGATGGTCTTTTGTACTATCTAATATTGTAATGATGATCGAGACAGTATACTCTCTTTAATCTCTTACGTCTTATGATGGTCTTTTGTAATATCTAATATTGTAATGATGATCGAGACAGTATACTGTCTTTAATATCTTATGTCTTACGATGGCCTTTTGTACTATCTAATATTGTAATGATGATCGAGACAGTATACTCTCTTTAATATCTTATGTCTTACGATGGTCTTTTGTACTATCTAATATTGTAATGATGATCGAGGCAGTATACTCTCTTTAATATCTTACGTCTTATGATGGTCTTTTGTACTATCTAATATTGTAATGATGATCGAGGCAGTATACTCTCTTTAATCTCTTATGTCTTATGATGGTCTTTTGTACTATCTAATATTGTAATGATGATCGAGGCAGTATACTCTCTTTAATCTCTTATGTCTTATGATGGTCTTTTGTACTATCTAATATTGTAATGATGATCGAGGCAGTATACTCTCTTTAATCTCTTACGTCTTACGATGGTCTTGTGTACTATCTAATATTGTAATGATGATCGAGGCAGTATACTCTCTTTAATCTCTTATGTCTTACGATGGTCTTGTGTACTATCTAATATTGTAATGATGATCGAGGCAGTATACTCTCTTTAATCTCTTATGTCTTATGATGGCCTTGTGTACTATCTAATATTGTAATGATGATCGAGGCAGTATACTCTCTTTAATCTCTTATGTCTTATGATGGTCTTTTGTACTATCTAATATTGTAATGATGATCGAGGCAGTATACTCTCCTTAATCTCTTATGTCTTATGATAGCCTTGTGTACTATCTAATATTGTAATGATGAAAGAGACAATATACTCTCTTTAATCTCTTATGTCTTATGATGGTCTTTTGTACTATCTAATATTGTAATGATGATCGAGGCAGTATACTCTCTTTAATCTCTTATGTCTTACGATGGTCTTTTGTACTATCTAATATTGTAATGATGATAGAGGCAATATACTCTCTTTAATCTCTTATGTCTTACGATGGTCTTTTGTACTATCTAATATTGTAATGATGATCGAGGCAATATACTCTCTTTAATCTCTTACGTCTTATGATAGCCTTGTGTACTATCTAATATTGTAATGATGATAGAGGTAGTATACTCTCTTTGATCTCTTATGTCTTACGATGGTCTTTTGTACTATCTAATATTGTAATGATGATAGAGGTAGTATACTCTCTTTAATCTCTTATGTCTTACAATGGCCTGTGAAGGTTGATATTTTACAATAGCGATGTTCGCACGATTGTGTGTGAGGGTTGGTATTTAACAATAGCGATGTTCGCACGGTTGTGTGTGAGGGTTGGTATTTTACAATAGCGATGTTCGTACGGTTGTGTGTGAGGGTTGGTATTTTACAATAGTGATGTTCGCACGGTTGTGTGTGAGGGTTGGTTTTTTACAGTAGCGATGTTCGCACGGTTGTGTGTGAGGGTTGGTATTTTACAATGGCGATGTTCGCACGGTTGTGTGTGAGGGTTGGTATTTTACAATGGCGATGTTCGCACGGTTGTGTTTGAGGGTTGGTATTTTACAATGACTATGTTCGCACGGTTGTGTGTGAGGGTTGGTATTTTACAATGGCGATGTTCGCACGGTTGTGTGTGAGGGTTGGTACTTTACAGTAGCGATGTTCGCACGGTTGTGTGTGAGGGTTGGTATTTTACAATAGCGATGTTCTCACGGTTGTGTGTGAGGGTTGATATTTTACAATAGCGATGGTCGCACAGTTGTGTGTGAGGGTTGGCATTTTACAATAGCGATGTTATCACGGTTGTGTGTGAGGGTTGGTATTTTACAATAGCAATATTCGCACGGTTGTGTGTGAGGGTTGGTATTTTACAATAGCGATGATCGCACGGTTGTGTGTGAGGGTTGGCATTTTACAATAGCGATGGTCGCACGGTTGTGTGTGAGGGTTGATATTTTACAGTAGCGATGTACGCACGGTTGTTTGTGAGGATTGGCATATTACAATAGCGATGTTCGCACGGTTGTGTGTGACGGTTGGTATTTTACAACAACGATGTTCGCACGGTTGTGTGTGAGGATTGGTATTTTATAATAGGGATGTTCTCACGGTTGTGTGTGAGGGTTGGTATTTTACAATTACGATGTTCGCATGGTTGTGTGTGAGGGTTGTTATTTAAGAATAACGATGTTCGCACGGTTGTGTGTGAGGGTTGGTATTTTACTCACATCTAGAAAACACTTGCATGACCTTATCATTTCACTAAGAGGGGAGGGTGGGGTCAATAGAACAAGTTTAACCCCGCCACATTTGATTGAAGTGCCTGTACTAAGTCAGGAAAGAGGACAGTCATGTATTAGTGTGTTAATATTATCGAGTTTGCCTCTTTCTATGATTTTTTGATTGGATTTTGGAACTTTTACGGCAGTGTGGTGTTATATGTTTTTAATTTTATCGTTTTGTGTTGGGTATTTAGCTTAGTTAGACGGGAGTGTTTATCTATTATAAGAGGACAAGTCAGACGAGAAATCTGCTTACATGATTCTTAGTGCAAATTAAACGATTTTACAGTAATCGTACATATGTCGATTATAAGTTAAAAAATAAGTCAATAGAAGCTGTTGTTATCTGTCTCATCATGTGTTGAATGATTGAAAATAAACATAATGTTGCAGTTCCGTTTTCATTCCGGTTGTTTTATTGTCAATCACTAGATACAAAAGCACGAATAAGGTAGTATAAATAATTATAAAATTATGTTTCATTTATTGTTTTTAGACAATAATTTTTCTGATTGGTGATTCTGTTGAACGTCGATGATATCCGATTGGAATCGAATCAATATGATGCTGTTATAACCATTTAATTTGTGTCTACTTATAATGGTAGAAAGTCTTGTCAATGATAAAGAGGAGACGAAACCCAATCATAATGGAATGTGATAAAAACGTATTTACTTAAAAAAAAACAGTAATACATTATATTTTCTCATTAAAATAGTAGTAGAAAGCTATTAATTGGATATGTTTACATGAAATATTATGCATTTCCCACCGGAAACGTAGCTGCCATATTGATAAAGGCAGTGACGTCACTCCTTCTGTGTCGGTTATTTCAAGCATCTAATATAAAAAAAAAATGCACATTATCAACCAAACAAGAAGAGTTTGAAGATACCAAAGGAATAATCAGAATCCATAAATCGAAAAATCACAGACAATACAATGGCCAAAAGAAAAACGACAAAGGGACAAACAACAATCTACAAAACATTAACATTAAACTAAAGATTGAGTAACACGAACCCCACCAAAAACCGTGGGTGAATTCAGCTACTCCGGAAGGGTAAGCAGTTCATGCTCCACCAATGACGTCATCATGTTACTCCAGTTACAAACCCGGTGAGATAAGTCATGAATAAGGAAAGGACCGGGAAGTGTTTACGACAAGTGGAACATATCTGTGATCATGTTAGCACAAATATTCCGTAACAGTTAACCGAGAGATGGTGCCCACCGTAAAATGTGTACATTTATGGCGTTTTAATGAATAGGCAATCAGACAAAATGGATTTAGTTCCTTATAATATAGATCCAGACTATTCGATGATAGAGGAAACTAACAATAGTCAACAATTAATCACCGAAATAACAGCACAACCATATCACCTCTTTTTACGACTCAAATAACCTTTCAGAACGCTAACAATGCATCTAAAATATAATTTTTGCTTTTCGTCCAAAAATATATGTGAAAAATCCTGTGGTGCTCGAAGTTTACTTTCCTTCGACTATTGTAAAATCTGTGTAGTTAGCAAATGCACAAGGAAAGCGGAATGCATTTGTGTGCTTTTTAATACTAAAAAGTGCCACAAAAAGGCGACGCTCGTGAAAATCAAAATCGTATTTTTTTCAACCGTCTGTGCGACTATGCAATTGGTTATTTAAAAAAGATAGAAATGACTAAACTATTTTGCTACATCTATTGTTTGAAATAAACACACATCTTTTGTTGGGTTTCTTTCCCATTTACTATTTTGTGAGTGTTCGTGTTTATTTTACTTTTCATTATCAAATATATTTTTAGCTGACCTAACCCATAGAATCAAAATGAACTATTGCCATCACTTGGCGTCTGTAGTCTGTGTGTAAACTTTAAAAATGAATGCAGCCAAACATGCCTTAAAGGGCACTTCTATATAACAAATCACTATTTATAAACGAGTGTCATTTTTCTCATTAATGAATATTGCATATAATTCTAACCTGTATATAATGGACAACTGCTTATAAAGGACACCTTTCCAGGTTTCATTGAGTGTCCATAATATACATGTTTGACTGTAGAATCTTATGGATATTATATACTTTCAAAATTATATCAGATGATCAAACCAACCATCCACTGACCACGGTTGCAATAATTAGAACATACATGTCAAATACTAATAATAAATAAATTGAAAAATGATAAATCTTCTGCAGAAGATCAAATAGTTAATGAATACTAAATTATAATATGTACAGTGGAATTAAGACACGTATTGTATATAATTGCAGAAGATCAAATAGTTAATGAATACTAATTTATAATATGTACAGTAGAATTAAAACACATGTTGTATATAATTGCAGAAGATCAAATAGTTAATGAAAACTAATTTATAATATGTACAGTAGAATTTAAACACGTGTTGTATATAATTGCAGAAGATCAAATAGTTAATGAATACTAATTTATAATATGTACAGTAGAATTTAAACACGTGTTGTATATAATTGTAACAAAACTGAATATTTTGCTTGTAACGAGTCCGCGGCCATCGTGATCGTGATCGTATGTTAGTTGAATTTACAACTACCAATGCAATCAGTGCCTATCACCACTGACGTTGTGAGTTCGAATCTTGATCAGGGCGAGGTGTACACATTATGTGATAAAGTTTGTCAGTGACTTGCGACAGGTCGGTGGTTCTCTTCGGGTCCTTCGGTGTCCTCCACCAATAAAATTGACCGCAACGATATAACTTAAATATTATTGAAAGTGCCGTTAAGCACCATCAAACAAACAAACAAACTGTAATGAGTCAGACAAGGAGAAAATTTACCCCTTTTCTATTTTCTCACTACTTGAATGATCTAGAACGATTTTTACATGATAGAAATTCTAAAGGTTTGGATGTCATAGCTAAAGATATTGAAGACGAATTAGATATTTTTCTTAGATTGTTTATATTACAATACGCATGACACTGTGGTATTTTCTGATTCAGCAGAAGATCTCCAAGTACAGTTAAATAATCTTAGTGAATACTGTGACACATGGGAGTTAATATAACAAGAATTGTTGTTTTACTAAAGCACTATTGCATCATTTATTTTTTCATATAACGGTTCTAATTTAGAAATTGTATTTATCTTGGAATAAATTTGTCTAATACTGTCAGCTATTTGAACACAGAAACAAAGATGGTTGGAAAAGCTACCAAAGCTATGTATGAAGTATTAAGAAAGGTCAGAGTTCATAATCTTTCACTAAAATGCCAGTATGATCTTTTTGATAAGAAAGTAAAACATATTCTACTATATGGGTGTGAAATATGAGGTCTTGGTAATAATGATATTGAAAATTGTTTTAGAAACATTTGTTAAATTTAAACAAATCAACGCATAGCATAATAATATATGGAGAGCTTGGTGGATATCCTATGTCTTTTTATATAAAACTGCATATGTTAAATTATTGGTCTAGATTAATAAATGGATTGATTGATTGATTTTTGGTTTTTAGCGCCACTTTCAGCAATATTTCAGCTATATTATGGCGACCAGTTTTAGTGGTGGAAGACGCCGGAGTACCCGGAGAAAACCACCGACCATGGGCAAGCAACTGGTAAACTTTATCACTTGCGGCTGCGAGTCGAGTGCACCCTTTTTGTAATTTATAAAGCCGGGCGCGAATGCACACCGTATTAGTGATAGGCTTGTATGAGTAGTTAGATAATCCAACTACCTAACTCATTGAGCCACCCGGATCCTCATTAGTAAATGGTAAAGATAGCAAACTATCACTCATTCTTTATACGTATATGTATGTTAAAACTATTCATGGTCAATACCAGTCTTCTTGGTTTGATAGTGTGAAAAAGCATCTTAATTGTGGATTCAGAAATATCTGGGAGAGTCAGGAAACTTTTAATTCTACATTGTTAAATCTTAAAGCAAAGAATATTTGACCAGTTACAACAAGGATGGCGATCAAATATGGAAAACTCGTCAAAAGGGTTATGCTATGGCCAACGTAGAGACAAATACATTATGCTAGGAAGGGACAAAAATTCGCGAACAAATAGTTCTCAAAAGGAAGTGAAATAATTTTGATTTAAATGAAGATTTATTGATTAAGATGAAAATCTATATAGAAAATTGATAGCTAAGAACCTGAAATATATACATATTTAATATGTTTTTTCATAGATATGAAAACACATTTATTTATATTGCATACGTCATGATGTGTGTACGACGCTCATAAATGTGCACAGATTGTAGACATGTGAAGGCAACAGGTACACATCGACGATTCGAGCAAGTTTTAAGTAAACTAGCAAGGCACAGTACAGAAAACAAAAAGATTAATCATTTATTTCAACAAATTGAACTGATTCACAGAAAAGTTATTTACCACCGCTGTCAAACACTCAAATGTTCAGTTATTGGGATATATCATTTGTGTACACATTCACTGATTCAGTGTGTTGACATGGAGGACCGCCCCGTAAAACATAGAACTAATTTGACTTGACATATTTGTATTGACACAGTAAGAAGGAACATCGGGATTGCTTCGAAAAGAAACATCAGAAGTGCTACTGGCTGTGTAATTTGTGGAAGTTGTACGAGGTAAGTTGCTGGCAACTGGTACCAAAGCATTTCTATTAGTTTCAGTGTTGCTGAGGATATTTGATATTTTCTTGTGTCTTTCCTCACTCAATGTTGAGTAATTATTAATAGATGCCACATTTTTATGCCCTGATATTTGCATAATATCTGTCCCCTCCACATTGTTTCCTCTTAGCTTCTGGAGAAGATATTTTCTGGCACTGTGGTTGGTTAATCGTTTATTATTAAATGTCTAATTTGTCACTTTCCTTCATTTTTTTCATGAGAGTGGAAAGTTTTCTTTCTCACACTTTTCTACCTGTTTCTAAAGCTCGTACAAATAAATTATATATTTTGCAACAATGCAAGTATATAAAGGAGGAGAAACTAACACCAATCCTCTGGATATGACATAGGTTTCAATGGAAAATTGGAATTTATTTTTATAGAATAAAATAAAATAAAACTTTCATATATAAATTGAAGAAAATCAAAATAGAGATCTGATTTAGTGTCAACAAGCACCAGATATGATTTTAATTACTATATTTAACTTCTGTTTGTATATCAAATGAATTAATATGCATTGAAGTCTGTAGAATCCAGAAGATTATGATTGGCTTCACCACCAACTATTTTCTTCATACCAAATTTGCTAACCATAATCCATTGATTGGTAAATTACATAATGCGATGTCACTAAGGAACCAATAATATTATGGACATAGGTTTATTGCATAAATGTTTTGGTGAGAAAAATATTAGAGTGAAGGATATATTTTTCTGGAATGAATAATATTTACATGATAATGTTGGCTGTTGCGAGTAATGTGCGAATATATTTTCTGAGTCAGATCATACAAAAATGCATTATGAAAGCTTGAAACAAACAAATATTCAAACATTGCTAAATTAGTCTGCATTTTGTTCTTTTTTTCTTGTTATTTTATTAATTAGTAAATATATAATAACATGTATTTTAATTATAATCAATACTATTTTAATGTCTTTCAGATGAATGGCTGAGTTAATGGTCTAACAGTGTACATGTGATGTTTGAAATAAGTGCAAAGACTATAGAATATATTTGAAAGAAATAATTGCATAAAAACCTATGAAAATTTTATAAAGATCTGATTAAACAAAGGAAATTTTTCAAGGACTATCAGTTGTTGCATACAGGCCAGGGGGTATGTGAATCAAAATTTTAAATGGAATTGCACAAAATAAAAAATGTAATCCTGATCAACAGTAAAATTCCAGCAGAAAAAACACTAGTTTCAACTGACAAATCATACAAACTTGTTGGAATTTCGCAAAAGACAACATGGTTTAGAAAAAGATGCAAAATGGTTGGAGGAAGTGACTGAATACAATTATTCCAAATGGTTAAAGCAAATATAGATATTTTGTAGTGTCATAAAGAATTCAGAATATAAATAATTATCTTTAATTTTAAAGTGACTTGATGCGATAGCAGGAATATGTGATCTTGTTTCAATTTTTCACCTTGAAGAACTGATATGTTGAAGTAATTGATGTGAATTAAATGAACATTGATCGAGAAATTTTATAATAAAATATATGTACTAACCTTAGAGTGTGATGGTCATCTACAACTCTCAAACCAAACGGTACTGAGTTATTTAACCATAAGTGTGTTTAGTAAAGATTGTGGTGTGTGACTGCCCAGAACGTTTCTGTTATAAAGGATGTTAATTTCCTCATCTGTAAGAGGGCATGTCCTCTTTGGTTTATTCCCTTTTCCCTGTTGTTTTAGCTGCTCTTGTTTTGCTTTCAAAGCTTCCCGTGTCAAGTTAAATGATTCGGATTTGCTTAAATTTTTTTTTTGTTTTTCATTGACTTCTAGGATTTTTTTATTCGTAAAATATGTATAAAAAAATTATGGAATTTAAAAATTATTGGTTTCATTTATTTCATTTTGTCGGTTTATATTTATTAGCGAGAACGAAAACATTTATTAGAAAAAGACGACGAACGATTATTGACATTGGTTACGATTCATATTGTACCTCCTTCACAGGAGAACAGAAACACAAAAAAGTTGTTCCTGAATATATAGGCGAGGCCTAAAAAGTTATTCGTAGGTTTAAAAAAAAAGTTATTCGTAGGCTTAAAAAGTTATTCGTATACTACGAATAAAGCAAACATTTATTCGTATAGTATATTTGTACAGCAAATGTACTGATTGCAGGATAAATATATATTCAAACCTGCCCATGTGGTCACCTCTATTAAGCAGGCACCGGTATTAAGAGGTCATATTGTTCTTGTCCTATCCTAGACAATTTCATATAAATGAACCTCTTTTTGGAGGTAACTTATAAGACTATAAGGCCACTTTTTCTTTGTCCCAAAGGTGGCCTGTGAATTCAAGTTTTGATTGCATATGTGGAACTAAATTATTCCAAATGATAATGAAAGAAGAAAAAACCCCACTTCACTTCATGTTCTCATTTGATTGATTGCTTCATTAATGCGCAATGTCGTTATAATGGGAAACATGAACAATAACTCTCTTTTAGAAAAGCAGACTGGCTTAAGTAATGTCTGATTATTTTTAAAGAGAAAATGTTAAGTGGAAATATAAAGACAATATAATTCCCTTTGTTTGATAAGATTGATAGAATGCAACAATGACTAGTATTGAAATTAGACATAGAAGTTTAATAATTGTTGGCAAGACACAGACAGTGAAAAAATGACAATTTATACAACAATTTTTATTCACGGCAAGACTGAACATTCATATCGGTCTTTGATATAAAATTCCTGTTGTTTGAGGGCGAAAATGTTGAAGATCCAAAGAAGTAATATTAACAGCCGCAAATCGAAGAAGTACAGACAATGCAATGGCCAAAAAGAATAGGACCAACAATGATTGAAAAAGCACTAAAATGAAGATTAAAAATAGAGCAAAATGACCCACTAAAAGCTTGGGGTGAACTTGTCCATTTTAATCAATTACTCACCAATATCGTGACAACTATAACGGACTGACTGGTTAAAATCCTAGGTTATATGAATTTTTCTGGAATCGCTACCAGTTACCAGAATAAGTGGGCATCAGGAGGCGAACCAACGATTCTTATGATGTTTAACGCCACTTGCAACAATATGTCAGCTATGCGTTGCGGTCAGTTTTATTGGTGGAGGAAACTTGAGTATTCGGAAAAAACCACCGACCTGTCGCAAGCTACTGAAGAACTGTATCACATACAGATTTTTGTAAGCGAAAAGTAATGGTCAATATCATACATTTGTTTTCATTTTACAGGTTAAACAGCGATGGTCAACAATTCCACCAACAATTCCACCAACACCAGCATAACGAACAACCAACGTTCATATAAAACTAGTGAACACAAAAAGACTACAACATATGGCATTGGAAAACCAGTTGTTGGGTTGGTACAGGTATAACTATGTGGCGGGGTCAAACAGATAACGATATCCCAGCCCTCTCCTCTTGATAATTTTTATATCCAAACGCAAAAAATAAAAACAATAAAATACCTGCACAGATTCGTCTCCACTAAGAAAAACCAACATACTATCACAAAAATCAATGACAAGATAAACATGGAAAGTACAATAGCAGAGTCCATGAATACTCGTAGATATAACCGACTACCAACTAGGAAGATAGAATTTGTTGATTAAATACCATTACTCTAAGGACAGAAAAAACATAAAAACTTATACATCTAACAGATTTGATATCAATTTGTCATGGACATTTAAAAATATAATGGTCTTCTCGAGGAACCAGAGTAAATATTTGTTGGAATAAAATATTGAACATTAAATAGTAACTAAATATGGAATGAAAGTTGCTGGTATATGAAAACGGTATCATTGGTGTAGACGATTTTTCCGTTACGTACTAACTAAGAAATGAAAACAACATATGAAGGGCAATGAATCGACACCATACAAAGAAAAGAAAATACGTCTCTTTTGTTGTAATCTAACTTGAATAATACTGCGCCCTCTATCGGCACTATCGCTGGATGAGGGCTTGAACGCTCTTAGTGGTAAAAATCCGTCAGCTGCTGGCTGGTTCAGCCGGACAATCAAATGTCAGATATTAGCGCGTATGCGCATTAGTGACTTCCTTTACTTCCTTTATTCTCATAGTTATGATTTAAATTGCATTTTTATTATTTCATCTCTTTTTCCTGAATTTATTGTGGATAATAGAGTCGACAAAAGTAACTTGTCGTTAACATAAGATTGTATAAATATGGATATGCACAAGTTACATTAAGGAAAATGGGATGAAATAATAAAGAAATTTTATTGAAAATAAATATGTAAACAGAAAGTTGATTAAATTAAAATGAATAAGAAATACCCATCACAATATCGTTATTTAGGTAAAAACTTATTAGACTGATTTTTTTTAAAACCATTTTTGTCTTTTTAATTGATAACTGACCCAAGTTAGCCTAAATAAATGAAATGTGACTTAATGTGTTAATTATATAAATCCTTGCTTTCTATCAATTTTAATTTCTTATCTAAATCTTATTATGTAGCAATATGGTCAGGTTGTTATTTTCATTGAATGGCATCTCAAAATAGATGGCTTCACAGTAGAAGCTCTTCCTGTATATTGGTTACATCCTGTATATTCCAACTGACAGCTAATGCATGACAAACAATTTTAATCAGCCATCAGTATCATAAATTAAATTTTTTAAAATCTTTATTCTAAATGAAATTAAAAAATCATAAAAAGAATGCATTCAATTCAAGCTTTTATTTACTTTCCAACTTTGAAATAAAAATTAATATGTTTTAATATTTAAAAAATAGTAATTATTCATTTAAGTTTTATTGAAAAATAGTAATTATTCATTTAAGCTTTATTTCATGCTTGGTTGTATTTATCCGGATATGTGTATTGCATGCAGCATTACATCATCTGATCGCTTCATTGGACATTATTTACAAACACTTTAGATCCTCATATTTTATGTCGTAATACCCATAAGTCATAGCGATTTAATATTTCCGGTTTGACCGATTTTTTCAATGAATGCATCCAGGCGTTAATGTAGCGACCAGCGGGAGCGTAATATAACGACTGGATTATTCGGGTTAGTTGTAATCCAGTGTATAAAATTTACATGAGAATGGGAGATGTCTAGATCCAAAAATTGACATAAATTGCTTGTTAAGAGCCCCGTATTCATCTTAGGTACTTGGGATAAATTTGTTTTACTAGGAATATTTGCAGTAAAAGTAGGAATCTAATTTAATTCGCACGACACGTTTATGGAATTACCTTCATCACGTACGCTCAAAGTCAAAAGATTGGAAGCCAAATAATTGGAAAAGCTTTGGGGCAAGAAAACCAAAAGGACTAAACAAGTTAGCCAAAATAGTCTAAGGACGTCCATGCCTAAATGAAGAGAACCTTTGCTGTAATAATAATTAACATTATTTAGAAACTGTTCATTCCAATAATGATATATCTAATACACCATGTCATCGCCGAAGCACCGACTATCAAGCGGATGATTATTGTTGAATAAACTAATCAGCGTGTGCATATATGTGTCTGTTGGAATCTGATCATAAATTGAGATTCATAACAGTATAAGAACAAATCCGCAATGAAAGGAGCACGTTTAGTTATCATATGAATTCCAATAAGTTGACGAAAAATGTATACCCAAAGCGAACACAATTATAGTATGGTAACAGTATTTATCTCTTTTGTCATCACTAAAAATGATCTATGTATCGCTACAGCACGTGTAAGGCTGGGGTTAATGTTTAAGTTCTGTGTTCTTCTACAAATAGTTATTTATTTGAAAACAATTACCTTTCAATTATTTGCTTTAATTAATTTTCCGGCCTGTAAAACTAGCTTAAGCCCTGCAACTTTTCATTGAAGTGCCTGTACCAAAAAAGTTTGAAGATGCCAAACGAGTAATCAGATTTCGTAAATCGAAGACGGTCAGACAATACAATGGCCAATGGTAAAGGGACAAAACGATAAACAATGTTCTACAAAACACTACACAGAAAACTAAAGATCGAGTAACATGAACCCCACTAAAACCGGGGGATGGGAGGGGGCGAACTCAGGTGATCCGGAAGTGTAAACAGTTCTAAGCCAGGCAAGTGAGTGGTCATGTATTGGCATGTTGGGTGTATCAATCTGGTCTTCCTGACATTTTTCGATTTGATTTTGAGACTTTTTATTTACCATTTTATTAGCTATTTTAATGAAGTAATATATTTGATTTTGTCATAAAATATCTACACCCTCTTCCACTTTTAGATCAATTTCTATAGGTTTGGTTTATGGTGTTTAACGTCACTTTCAAAAATATTTCTGTTATATTGTGGCGGTCAGTTTTATTGGTGCAGGAAAGCGGAGTACACAGAGAAAAACACCGACCTATTGCAGGTGACTGACAAACTTTATCACATAATGTTGTATCCATTACACCTCCCCATGAGCGGTGATCGAACATACAACTTTAGTGGTGATAGGCACTGATTGAACAGATGTAAATAGAACTACCATACGATCACGACCACGACGAACCCCTCCAATTTCTATAGAGCTATACAACCTTTCTATGAAAGTAATAAAAGACTATGAATAATAACCACTTGGTTGATAAGCACTAACCAGGAAACAGAATTAAAAAAAGTATTTGTTTGTTTCTGAATCCTATTGTACAACTGCTGTTGTTCTGTTTATATATGTCAGTTATACCAATAAAATATGCTTAAAATGTTAACATGTCTCGAAAAAAACCAAAAGTGTCAGATTCTCTCCGCATAGAGTTAAATCTACAATAAAAGGTATATTTTAAAATATTAAATTAAAACATACTCAGGTCATATAATAGTAAATAAAACATATAACGATGTAATGGATTTTAAATGCCTTGTCAAATAAATCTACGATTTGCAAACAAATGTCTTTTTGCTGAGGGTTACGTCTATTATAAAACAATATATTTATCACATCGTCTTGTTTTATACTCATAATAATCAATGATGGAAATCACTTGTTATATATGTCATATAATTGTAAGTCTGTTGGTAAAAAATAATGAGTTTTGAAGTTTTATCGATGGAGGAAACAGGAGTACCCGGAGAAAATAACATACCTGTCGTAAGTCACTGACATACTTTATCGCATAATGGTGTATCGAGTACACCTCACCATGAGCGGGATTCGTACTCACAACGTCACAGGTGAATTGCACTGATTACACAGGTAGTTGCAAATTCAGCTACCATACAATTACGACCACGGCGGTCCCTCTAAGTTTGTTTTTATTACTTTTAATAAATGACCATATTTTGTTAGCTTTTCAGGTTTGAAAGCTTGCCCCACTACTTTTCGGTCTACTCCTGAAGCTTGATTCCCACAATTGACCTACTTCTAAAACTTGCTCCATACGTTCATATCCACTCTTGAAGCTTGCGCCCCATTTTACAGACCAGTCCTAAAGCTTGCCCTCTCCCCACTTTCCGGTCTACTCGTACGCCTCTGGCTAGCACTTGTTCGATATGGTAAAGATAATCTGATCACAAAGCAAAATGTTGACATATTGTGCGCAGTTCAGTTCATGGCCACGTCAAATACACCTACGACATTGTTTGACTTCAGCAGGCATTTGCATAGATTTTGTTCTCCATGTATTGTTTTTATCTTCTTTAGTTTTCTATTATTCTTACTGTCATGACTTCAATGTTTTATTATACGTTATTATTATGAAATATCTATATTTATGTTACTGCCATCACAATGCATGTTGTAAATTGTAGAGGAACGACTTTATACAATATTGTAATAAATGACGCCCAATCTCATTTTGAATTGTTATTATGCAAATAAAACATGTTCAATTCAATCAATTAAAATAATTCACCTACGTACAATATGGTTTAATTGTGTTGTTTTTCAGTGGAAAATGTTAATATGATTTTTTAAATATCAAAATAAATATAATTTGTATAACAGTCAAACAAATATTTGCACGAAAAATCTCGGAAAATATATAACACTACTAATCATTATGCAGCTTCAGTCTAAATTTGAACTCATTTTGAAATAAAATAACACAGTAGGTGTCAATGAAAGGAATTTCTATTTTAAATAACGACGGCCATCTTCAGAGTGCAGAGCTGTCGGACACAACTTAGAAGATTGGCGACCCATCTCGACCTATTTTGATTTCATTTAGATCAATTTTTTCTGAGGAGACGACTTGAATGTGATTTTATAATAAAAAAAATAAATTTGCATAATCGATCAGTAATAAAGTGATAATAAGTGAATATCCAACATTCCACTTAGACACAAATTAAAGTAAAGGAACATCTTGTAGTAAGAAATGACATAGATGTAAATGAACATGAGAGACTATCCAACATTCCACTTAGACACAAATTAAAGTAAAGGAACATCTTGTAGTAAGAAATGATATAGATGTAAATGAACATGAGAGACTATCCAACATTCCACTTAGACACAAATTAAAGTAAAGGAACATCTTGTAGTAAGAAATGACATAGATGTAAATGAACATGAGAGACTATCCAACATTCCACTTAGACACAAATTAAAGTAAAGGAACATCTTGTAGTAAGAAATGACAGATGTAAATGAACATGAGAGACTATCCAACATTCCACTTAGACACACATTAAAGTAAAGGAACATCTTGTAGTAAGAAATGATATAGATGTAAATGAACATGAGAGACTATCCACCATTCCACTTAGACACAAATTAAAGTAAAGGAACATCTTGTAGTAAGAAATGATATAGATGTAAATGAACATGAGAGACTATCCAACATTCCACTTAGACACAAATTAAAGTAAAGGAACATCTTGTAGTAAGAAATGATATAGATGTAAATGAACATGAGAGACTATCC
Organism: Bathymodiolus septemdierum; assembly: GCA_963383655.1. Taxonomy (NCBI): domain Eukaryota; kingdom Metazoa; phylum Mollusca; class Bivalvia; order Mytilida; family Modiolidae; genus Bathymodiolus; species Bathymodiolus septemdierum. Next base: position 14,225,038 of record OY726529.1, read on the forward strand.
AACATTCCACTTAGACACAAATTAAAGTAAAGGAACATCTTGTAGTAAGAAATGATATAGATGTAAATGAACATGAGAGACTATCCAACATTCCACTTAGACACAAATTAAAGTAAAGGAACATCTTGTAGTAAGAAATGATATAGATGTAAATGAACATGAGAAACTATCCAACATTCCACTTAGACACAAATTAAAGTAAAGGAACATCTTGTAGTAAGAAATGACATAGATGTAAATGAACATGAGAGACTATCCAACATTCCACTTAGACACAAATTAAAGTAAAGGAACATCTTGTAGTAAGAAATGATATAGATGTAAATGAACATGAGAGACTATCCAACATTCCACTTAGACACAAATTAAAGTAAAGGAACATCTTGTAGTAAGAAATGATATAGATGTAAATGAACATGAGAGACTATCCAACATTCCACTTAGACACAAATTAAAGTAAAGGAACATCTTGTAGTAAGAAATGATATAGATGTAAATGAACATGAGAAACTATCCAACATTACACTTAGACACAAATTAAAGTAAAGGAACATCTTGTAGTAAGAAATGATATAGATGTAAATGAACATGAGAGACTATCCAACATTACACTTAGACACAAATTAAAGTAAAGGAACAGAGCTTTTATTGTATTACTACCATTTCAAAGCCACAGTAGGGTCTTTAATAATGAGCATAACTCATACCCGAACCCGACGGTATATATAGTAAATAATCATCAACTGAAAGAAAATTCAGAGAAACACGCTTAAGATATGTTGGACTACTTATTGGCACGGCACGTAAGAAAAGTTTGAATATATAAAAGAAATAATCGGAAGAAGTAAATCGAAAGACAGACAATACAATGGCCAAAAGAAAAAGGACAAAAGGATAAACAATGATCTACAAAACATACACATAAAACTAAAGATCGAGTAACACGCACATTACAAACTTCGCATATTAATGAAAATGATAAAAACAAATTAGAACTTTTCCGGAATAACATATGAGTATTTATTATTTATGAACATAAAGTTAATGCATGGTAATAATTGTATCGTCTAATTGTGTATATTATAATGAAATGTAAAAACAAATCAATATGAAATATGTTTTATTTTCACTTGCTACCCCTGGACAAGTGAGATTTATGTAAAACAGGGACCCTTAATGTTCACTCCTGGGCCATTAAGGTTATTGTAAACAGGAGATTTTGAATAAACTATATTATGATGAAAAAAAAACAAAAAACAAAAAAAAACCGGGGGTGAAGTCAGGTGATCCGGAAGGTTTTAAGATATCAAAGAGGTAATCAAAAGACGTAAATCAAAAGACAGACAATACAATGACCATTATAACAAGGACAAACCACAAAGCACAACAAGCTAAACAAATTGCGAAACACGAATCGGTTGAACGCGGATGCAACTGCAGTTTCAATTTGAACTCATTTTGACTAAAAATAAAACAATAATGCTTAATTTGAGAAATTTCTACTTTTAGCTACAGAAGCCATCTTGAATGGATGGTCGTGCTATTTCGCCACTTTGAGCAGTTTTAATGATGGAGAATATATATAGCATTTTTTGTTTTCTTATCAAATTGAATAATGTTTGATTTACATGATCGCAATCTCTTTCAACTGGAGATGTTCGTGATAGCAGCATTCAAAGTCATGGGTGTCAAAATTACAAAACACAAAATAATATTTCACCACCATTGATGCGTGCTTGATAACGACGCCTCATTGAACCCATGAGAGTGTTGAACGATGCTTGTGGAACGTCATTCCAGATCTGACTTATGTTGGGTCCATTTCCGCGCCGGTTGATAAATGTCATGTCATCCCAGACATGTTCAATTGGTGACAGATCAGACGAAAGGCGGGCAATAGAACTACATTGATATTCTGCTGTGCCAGATAATCCATTAGAATACGTGCAAATTGTGGTCTGGCACTGTCCTGCGAAATAGTGACGGCATGTTTTTGAGTTGAATGAAATAACATGTTGCTGCATGATCTCATTACGATATAGTACGTCGTTCACCTACTTGCCATTGACGGTAATCAGAGGTGTTCGCTCGTTCATGAGCAGTAATCCCATACCACGCCATCACGCTGCCTTCACCAAATTGTATGCTCGACAATAAACACAAGCAAGACCTTCACTGCTGTCCATGTAATATTCATATAATAATGTGGTCTTGTCCAGGTAATATGCCAAAATATTACCCAGGTCTGAGAGACCGAAATGTTTTCTATATTCTCCACCCATTCTGGGTAATATTTTGGCATATTACCTGGACAAGACCAATTTAATAGCATTATTAATACTGAGTATCTAATTGTCCAGGTAATATGCCAAAATATTACAGTACCAAATATCACTACAGAAACTTACACGAAGCATAATAATCGAAATTATCTGAGAAGAGAATATTGACCTAGTCATGTATTCAGAATCTCATATTGCGTATGCACCATGCCAGTCTAGCAACACGATGCCATGGCGCAAAAATGGACGTATTGAATGTCATATTGGTCGGATGTCATGCTTACACAGCCGATTGCGGAGGTCATACCACAAATTGTTCTCAATCCAGGACAGTATAACTTGCAGATTGGGGTCGATTTCTGAGGTGCATGCATCAACCTGCTGTAATAGTCTTGAAAATCCCGATCGCTACCATTGTGTTTTCTGTTCTTCTTCGATTTACCCATTCTGATTACCCCTTTGGTATCTTCAAACTCTTCTTAACAGACTGTTGAAAACATCTCCAATGGGATCTAATAATGTTTCGGTGCATATTTAAACGTCTATCAACAACGTTTGAAGAACTCGATGTCGTTCATTTTCGCGCAGGCTGGTCATTACGCTGAGTAGACATTCTGTCAGACAATGTTGTTTCACTGTTCGTAGACAATGTTGTTTCACTGTTCGTAGACAATGTTGTTTCACTGTTCGTAGACAGTGTTGTTTCACTGTTCGTAGACAATGTTGTTTCACTGTTCGTAGACAATGTTGTTTCACTGTTCGTAGACAGTGTAAAAACCTTAGAATATCGACAAGCGGACAAAACAAACTGAATAAATTTGTCACACCAAAAAATGTCAAAAAATGAAAAGTGCTAGTATTGTGCGTAAAAAATCCGTGAAAATAACAGACGAACAACCGGTATTATTTTATGTTTTCATATGAAAAAAATATTGATATTATTTTGTACGTTGCATTTAGTGATGCCCAGTTTGTTTTGTTTTCCCACAACCTAAAGCGACCTGTTGTTATCCGTCTTTTATTAGAACTATATAAGATGCAAATAAGTAATTTAATTTCGATTTTTCTTAAAGGAAAAAATAAAAAATCGAGCGAAAGAAACGTTATTTTCAATTTATTTGATGTTGCTCTGAATGTCACTAAATATATGTATTCTATCTATTTAATATATTCAATTTATATTTTGGGGTCATCGTGGTCGTGATCGTATGGGAGTTGGATTTTCAACTACCGGTGCCTATCACTACTAACTTTGTGAGTTCGAATCCCATGGTGTACTCGACATGTGATAAAGTTTGTCAGTGACTTGCGATAGATAGATGGCTTTTTCCGGGCACTCCAGTTTCCTCCAACAATAAAACTGACCGCCAAGATGTATGCTGAAGTATTGTTCAAAGTGGCTTTAATCACCATACATCAAACAAAACCAATATATAAATATTTGCTCTTCATCAGTTCAAAATTTTTATTAATTTACAATATTTCGTATTTAATATAATTCATCTAGAATTTACCAACTCAACATTTGAATTTTGCTTCACCTATCTTAGAACATATATACATTTAATTGTGTGTAAAACTCAATCTAACTCTAACTCTTAACATTACTCTGATCTATCTACTCTTACCTTTAGAGAAAGCCATCAAACCAAACACGAAAAAACTTAAAATGGAATTATACATTTTCACTTTGAAAGAAAGTTACCATACTCCGTGAATGTTTATCAAACTCCGTGTTAAAAATTATTGTTAGATAACATAGCATAAATTCTCAATCAATCCTAGATCAGCTATGACGGCCTTACAACGCATGCTCAAATGTTAAAATGTTAATCAGCATATATTTCTGTTAAATAGCATACATATGGGCTGTTTTGTTCTTTATGGAAAGTTAAATTTAAATTATAGTTATAGACGACCTTATCATTAATTAAACTTCAAAGTTATAATAAATTGAAATATATAATGATTATTATTCTATTTTTATGTTGATCAATTTTGCGAAAAAGTTTCAAAACCAATAATTAATAGAGTGTGGATCTAGCTATCTAGCGGTATATGATAACTTTTAAAGATACGCTTCGTAAATGCTAAAATATCTAATAGAAAAACACAAAAGTAATCGTTAATTATAAATGTTAAAATATTTAATTAGAAATCACAAATGTTATCTTATTTATCAATGCTAAGATATTTAATAGGAAAACACAAATGTATGTACAATGTAGTCGTTAATTATGAACATCACAACACATAAATAAATAATACTAATACTGATATGATATGTCATGTGGAACTGATGGAAAAAAATAAATCTCTGGATACGGACGTTGTTGATATGATATTGAATATTTGTTAATAGACGGGTCAACATTCAGATCAATTGCTATACTAAATTGGAAAGAATTTATAAAAGTGATGCGTTTTTTGTTTTCTAATCCCGTTTGATATTGTATATTGATGAAACAAAATAATGTTTACACTGAATTGGAAAGGATATTCTGAGGGCGTGATATGCAATGGAAATATAAAACAGAAACTGTTGGCTATCAATGTTTTTCCTTCTTCCTTTTCGTCTTATAACAACACATTGATGATCACAGTTCGCATTCAACACCTTCTTACACACCAGTTTTCATTAGCACATCTTGAAGTTTCATTGTACGTACAAAGAGCTTACCATTCTCTAAAGAAGATTCGCCGAGTCGCTCGTTTTTCCTCCTTATCATACGTATTAGCTACACCCTATACAATTAACATAAACTGTTTCTGTTTGAGTTATAGTTGCGGAACTTTCAGGAACTGTTGACTCTTCCGGAGCACATGAGTTCATCCCCGGTTTTCAGTTGGGTTCGTGTTATTCGATCTTTACTTTTATATGTATGTTTTGTAGATCGTTGTTTGTCCTTTTGTCCTTTTTCTTTTGGCCATTGTGTTGTCCGTTCGTCTTCGATATACGGATTCTGATTACCTCTTTGGTATCTTCAAAATTTTCTCTTAGATGTTCCCTTATTATTTCAAAGTATTGTTTTTTTTAGAGGTTATCGACTGGATAACCAGTGGTAATCTTATTCTTTCAAATGAACAGAACGAAATTATTTTTAAGCACGTGTTTGAATATATAAAGAGGTCTGAAAGGTTTCTTGTTTAAGTGGTTCACCAAATGAACAACCACACACACCATCACCACCAACCTCTCTCTCTCCTTCTCTAATTCCTTTCTTCATTCTCTGTTCTTCTTCAATTTACACATATTAATGTAAGAAATATTCATATACATGCATGCTCTATCAAATAATGTTGTAACTTATTGTATGTAGGAGAAGACTTCATAAGTTTGTTTAACTTGTGTCTTATCCTTTTTGCATATTTGAGCAAATAAAATATGCTTAAACTAAAACTGGATATGTCTGGGAATACATCAACAGTTATAATTCGTTTTCTAACTTTGTCAATTCTGAATTAAGAAGATTCAGTTCTAAAAGAGGTGTTGTAGTTGGTTATATTGTCGACCATTACTTTGATTTTTTTATAATTTCAATTAGGCATTCTGGCAATCGGTGTACCTCCACTGTAGATTTTTATCACTCTTTTTATAGAATAAATGAGTGTTTTTTATTATTAACGTCAAGTGAACAATTTTCAGCTATATCAGGACGGTATCAAATCATTTCTATTGGTGACATGCCAATAATGTCTGTTTTGTACCAGACTAACATTTGAGTTGGATTTTATTGTCTTTGCTGTAACACGACTATGGCTCAAACCCACGAATTACTAACGCATGATCTACGGCACTCGAGGAGAACACTCTAACTATTACATCACCGATGTGGTTCACGAACCCATGATCTACGGTACTGGAGGAGAACACTCTAACTATTACACAACCGATGTGGTTCACGAACCCATGATCTACGGTACTGGAGGAGAACACTCTAACTATTACACAACCGATGTGGTTCACGAACCCATGATCTACGGTACTGGAGGAGAACACTCTAACTATTACACAACCGATGTGGTTCACGAACCCATGATCTACGGTACTGGAGGAGAACACTCTAACTATTACACAACCGATGTGGTTCACGAACCCATGATCTACAGTACTGGAGGAGAACACTCTAACTATTACACCACCGATATGGTTCAGTTATTTAGAAATAAATCAATTGATCCTGTCTACATGGATACATGACTTCACACTTGTTACATACAAATACATCCATCAATTTTTGACCTCGCAAATAAAAGGTAAAGCCTGAACCATCTGTAAACAATAACTGTAAATCCAGGAAAATACAATACAATTTCACATTTAAATCATTTGAATAGGAGATCGATCTAAACGAACTCCAAACCGCCAAGACTTAATCAATGTTTATACAACACACGTTTAATCTGTCATATTTTTATCTTTGTATTCCCTTGATACTCTGTGTTATATTATTACAGTGTATTGGTATACTGAACTAACATTACTAAAAGTTTTAAGAGTTAAATTTTCTAATCAGCTCTAAATCCATTTGATTAATATTACAGAGAATGTACTTTATATGAAATAGAGGAAATCGTGGGATGGTAGATTATCTAGGAAAAGTTTGAAGGTCCAAAACGGGTAATCAGATGGTAGATTATCTAGGAAAAGTTTGAAGGTCCAAAATGTGTAATCAGATGGTGTACATCGAAGGACAGACAATGCAATGGCCAAAAAAAAAAAGTACAACTGGACAAACATAGATCTACAAAATACTACACAGAAAACTACTAATAAAACAACATGAACACCACTAAAAACCGGGGTTGAAATCAGGTGCTCCGGAAAGTTCCTGCTCCAAATGTGGCACCCATCTAAGATATGAAATATTGTAAAACGTATAAAAAAATAATTGATAGTTTGCTGCTTGACGTCCAGCAACAAATATTTCATGTATATTCAGGACTATAATAAGTTGATCAATATAATAAACATCATATAGAAATGCGAAAGGAAAGGGACAACGAAGGCAGTGACATTTGACTGTCACTGGGAAAGCCTAGGACGTTGAGCAGCCATGAATAAAAAAATAAGCCGCAGTCTAGTGAAACAAATGCGTCTACTCTTTCGCAATTTCTACATATAAGTTGTTTACCATGCAAGCTAATGACGATCTCAACCATCATTTAAATATTAAATAGTACACAATGCCATCGTATGACGTAATAGTAAAGCAATTGCAAGCTTTTAACCAAATTCTAATTGAAAATACCATCTTTCATCATATATAAGCTACTGACAGAATACGTCTGAACAAGGTGTTGGTAACTTCCAAAAAAAAAAACCAATGAGACCTTTATATCAATTCTAGATTTAACAGTTTAGTAGTCAGAAGATGATGACGTTATCAAAATTCTGAATGCAATGTCTAAGTTCGAGCGTAATTTATGTGAGTTGTGAAATATAAACTCCATACCCTGGAGCGGTTGGTATATTACTATCAAGTTGTGGAAAATTTATAATGGCAAAATTGAATTGTTCAATTTTGCCATAATAAATGTTTTGTTCAAAAGTCTTGTAGAAAGTTGAGGAAAATGTCAAAAAATGGGACAGAGGAAACTAGTATGTTGGTTCTCTTTATTTCCAAGTCAAGTAAGCAATATTTGAGCTGTATGACGAGTGCAAATTTACGAAGAATTACCGATGTCGGAAAAAATGGCCAAGGGTGTACATATGAACAGACGATTTAATTGCTACAAGCACAAGAAAAATGACAGATGATGGATATTTTTTTCTGGCAACCTAGGATCACTCTAAGCAGTTACAGTTCAAGTACAATAAATCTGCCATTTTTCTCCACACAGAAGTCACTTATTTGCGTTCAGTCATATAGACGAGTAATGTAGTTAATGCGTGCCTCACAACCAAAAAACTCTATTTTTGGAAGGGCTGTACATCCTCATTGGAGAAATTAGGGTTTTATTTCTATACTCTATGGTTCCTTGAAGAATTCATATGGTTGACAGTGGTATTAACCCCCCCCCATCTGTAGACCTAGTCCACCTAATCCATACTTAGATATTAATTGTAGATAACATCGCATACATCCGCTAGATGATTTTACATTGATTTTACCACAAGGAAAACGATATTTATCTTTTTGTTATAAAAAAAAATAAAATCGCATGACTTGACGCCATCAGTGGAATTCCAAGGTTTAACAAGGAGACGCGATAGCAAATGATAATGAACTTTAAGCATTTATGTAAATCAAAATAAAATATAGTCAATATTGCCCAATTAGTAAAATTAAAGGATAAATAAAAAATAATAGTGTAGTGTCTGAAAAGATAATGGTTTTTGTGTAAGAGGCTTACACACTAAGATAAAGGCGTGGTTCGTCGAGTCTTTCCACATTTTTGCACCGACCCGACTACACATAATCTTTATATTTAAGATACTGCATTATTATTATGTTTATCCTGCAGAAAAAAAACCCATTAATATATCGACGTTTATATTTTCTTGCAAAATTATACTGAAATGTGTTCAAAGGGATACAGTGTCGTTCTGTTGGGGGATTTTAATGGCAGATGTCTAAAAAGGTGTGATTTTACAAAACTAAATGTTACTAGCAATTTACCGTCCTAATAACGGTACTAGATTGTGCCAATTTTTCCAAACAATTGACCTTAGTTTAGCAAACTGAATGAGTTGTTGCAATGGGTTCTTTACGCGTATCCTTAATAATCAAAAGTCTGCGATCGATTATGTGCGGGTGTAAAACGTGTTACTATCGATGAGGAAGGTTTGTTCGATATTCATAGTGACAATATCATTGTTCGAATAGTCTTCCCAGAGGCGGATCCAGGATTTCAAGTTAGGGGGGTGCACTTAGAAAAAAATGGGCCGATCGAAGGGAGGCGCGAAAATGTTTTCCAATCTTAGGGGAGGGGGGGGGGGGGGGGGGCGCCGGGTGCGCCCCCTGGATCCTTTGCAAAGGGAAAACAAAAAGTTCTCAGTTTTATTTGGGGAAAAAACGAGGACACTGATTAGCCAATGTTTCAGGAATTTATAAAAAATAAGTTTAAGAAAGTTAAATTTGATAACCAGAATACCTCTGATGTAAGAAAAGTTTGAAGATACCAAAGGGGTAACAAGAATACGTAAATCGAAGAAGAACAGACAACGCAATGGCCAAAAGAAAAAAGTATTAAAGGACAAACAACGATCTATAAAACATACACATAAAACTAAAAATAGAGTAACACGAAACCCCACTAAAAACCGGGGGTGAATTCAGGTGCTCCGGAAGGGTAGGATGTTCCTGTTCCACTAGTGGCGCCCGTCGTGTTAATTTAGTTACAAACCTGGTGGTAAGTCATGGATGAGGAAAGGACCGGAAAGTGTTTACGAAAAGTAGAATATATCCGTGGTCATTTGCGACACAGATATAGTAAATGTAGCCTGGTCAGTATGGAAAATACCATCAACGAGGCTGCTTTAGGAGATAATGGAAAACATAGAAAGATGAAAAAACTACAGAAGTTTGTGGGACAAGGAAATTGATAAATTATTCAAGGAAAGACGAGAAGTAAATCTTTTGATAAATTTCATGATAAAATGCGAAATTATGATAGCGAAACTGGGCAACGCTTACCTAATGTGTATAAACTTTGTAAGCTTAAAATTCAAGAGCCGATCAAGAAAGGGAAAGTGTGGCTAAATTCAAATCTTTTCAAGATAGATGCATTAATTCTACTCATAAGGTTAAAGGATTCTGGGAACTTCTAAAAGGTAAAAAATGTGATAAAGCCCCATCACAGCTTCTAAACCCTGTAAATAAGTCTGAAACGCTGACAGAGAAAAATGATATTAATACCATTTTAAGTAGTCACTTTAACTCTCTTGGCAAACATCCCAACACTGACCTCTTAATGTATGATGACATAAAAGTATTTCTTTCCAGTATTGAGAATAGCGTAATTACTCCGTCGTTCCCTATACCAGTGAAATTTGACAGCGGAAAAATATCTAAAATAGTAAGCGAAGTTAAAGCAGGTAAAGCTTGTGGTATTGATAAAATACCAAACGAGTTATTAAAATTCGGAAGCCAGACACTAATTACCTCCCTAATTGACCTTTTTACACTCATCTCTGATCTTGATACTGTACCCGATGACCTGCAAATAGGTATAATAAAACCTCTCCATAAAAGTGGTTCCATGTATGATCTTGATAATTACAGGGGTATTACCTTAACATCAAGCGTATACAAGATATATTCGAAAATCTTAGAAGAAGCCGTAATGACTTTTCTAGAAGACAATGCAATTCTAGGTGAAGTCCAATGGGGCTTTAGGAAAGACAGAGGGACCGAATATATATTTTAAGACAACCTTTAGACGTTTTCGTTTAGCATACAATAGCATGTTTTACAGCTAAAGAGAGATATTGACTGTGACTGTATTATAATTAACGTGTTTCTGGAATAAATTCACGAAGGACGCTCAAAATCAAACAATAAATTCACCAAGGTCGCTCAAAGTCAAACAGAATAAATTCACCAAGGATGCTCAAAGTCAAACAGAATACATTCACCAAGGTCGCTCAAAGTCAAACGATTGGAAAACCAAACAATTTTAAACAAAATTTAATATGAGCAAAATATACAACACGCATTCTATTAGTAGAATTCTTGATGTTAGTTTTTCGTAGTAGAGTGTTGTAGATCATTGTTTATCTTCTTGTCCCTTTTCTTTTATCCATTGTATCGTGTTTCCTTCGATTTACGGCATCTTACTATCCCTTGGTATTGGTATCTTCAAACTTTCCTTGTGATTGGTGCCACTAGTGGGATATAAACTATTTACCATTCAGAAGTACCTGCGCTAGCCCAAGTGTTTTGTGGGTTCGTGTTCTCAATCTTTAGTTTTCTATGTAATGAGCTGTAGATCAGTGTTTGTCTTCTAGTCCCTATTACTTTAGCTATTGCATTATGTGTCCGTCTTCGATATTCGGCTTCTGAGAATTCCTTGGTATTGATATTTCAAACTTTACTTGTGATGGATGCCACTAGACGGACAAAAAATGCTTACCTTTCCGAAATACCTTTGTTTATCCTGCAATGACAGCATTTACCGACCAATATAGCCTGCCCAATATTTATTTTGATATTGGTCAGTTATAAATAGAACATACAAATGTAAGCTCCGCCCACATCGGGGCACATCGAGGGATATTGTTTTCAAATACATACACAAAATTATTTCAAACACGTTTATCATCGTCCAGTAAACGTTTATTTACGATTTAAAATTGCAGGATAAATACAATACATGTGCACTGTCGAAGCATATAGGTAAATATGTGTATTCGGCGTGAAACGCGGGAAAAGGTTCGGCGAAGCCTCGCCTTTTCCCCCGTTTCTAAGCCTCATACACATATTACCTATATGCTTCGACAGTGCACAAGTATTGTATATTTATCCCCATATTTTTGTGTGGTTCTTGTTGCTCAATCTTTAGTTTTCTATGTAATGTGTTGTATGTTGTTGTCTTCTTGTCCCCTTTTTCTTTAGCCATTGTATTGTGTGTCCTTATTCGATGGACGGCTTATAAGCTCCCTTTTGGATTCTTCAAACATTTTATGGAGACGTTGTATATTGTTTGCGTTGTTTCTCTTTGAAATTTTGAATTTTCGTAAGAAAGAGTATTATCAGACACTAATCATCAGCACTAAGCTCCCCTTTGTCATCTTCAAACTTTTCTCCTGAAGCCGCTGTATATTGTTTGCGTTGTTTTCTCTTTGGAATTTTGAATTTACGTAAGAAAGAGTATTATATAAGGGTAATAACAAAATTACCGAACTCCGAACAATCTTACAAAGGGAAAGTCAAAACTCATAATTATATAAACAGACAAAATCAGTCAACAACCGGAAAACTGTGAAAACGTAATGACAGACAGACATCTTCAGCTTCACTTCCTTCATTAATCCTTCCTGTTACACATCATACTAAATACGGCGAATCAATAGAAATGTACTCATACAAATTACAAGAAACCCGGGTTTATAATCTATTTTACATATACCGGTATATTTGACTGTCTTTTATCTATGTCTCTATATACCTGGAAATAAATTTACCATGTGTAAGAAAACGAAAACAGATTAACCAATTTTAAGACAGTGCAATGATACCATTTGGTGCAAAAAGTGCAAAGAATGTTTTGAATGTGTGGGAAAAGATTTTCCTGGAAAAGGATGATCTTGTGAGTATTCATTATGTAAAACAAAACAAAGTAACTTTTTTTTTCCTTTCTAAATATATGATTGATTGAATGATTGATTGGTGTTTAACGCCAACTTTAGTAGTATTTCAGCTATATCGTCGCTTGAGGTTTTTTTAAATAATGATTTCTATCTAAATGTAGGTAAATAGTAATTGAAAAATATCTTAAAAGAATTGTAATCAAATGGAAAACAAAATATGCTCTACTCAATTCCTAATCCAGTAGACAAATCTTATAAACAGAAGACAAATCTTATGAACAGAAGCGATAACTCTAATACATGTACATGATCGCTCACTCTCCTGGATTGGCATACGATGTTCAGTAAATAGTGATGGGGTTAAGCTGATTTTATGAGCTCAAACTACCCCTCTTAGTGAAATGATGTGGTCATGCAAGTGTTTTTCCAATGCGAGAACAATGCCGGTCCTCACATATCACTGGTTGGGAAGTTTTGTTGTAAAGAACACTGTAGTGTAATTCAGCAATTTAATATCATAAGTAGAATTGCATTACTATGTATTCCTGTAGTTAATTCTGTAATAAAACCGGTAGATATCCAATTTAGTGTGCACGACGCGTTTCCATAGTAACCTCCATCAAGTACATCAAAGTATGCAAAAATGGAAAGCTTAATAATTTTAAAATCTTTGCGAGCAAGTAAACCGAAAAGGACCGAAACAGGATAGCTAAATTCAGCTAACTTTAATTAAGTCTGAGGGTTATAAATCGAAATCAATTAGATATTTGTTTCATCTTTACTCTCCTTTCTTTCGCGATACACTATAGCATTGAACGACATCTTGTATGGGTGTCATGTCAGGGTTCATATTTTCAACATTGCAATCAGTGATGAGCATACTAAATCTTTAGGTATCACTACCGAGTACACGCTAATAGCTGTTGCCCGATTGGGTTAGGGTTTTGGTGCTTAACGCCACTTTTAACAATTTTCCAGTTATATCGTGGCGGTCTATTTTATTGGTGGAGGATACTGGAGTACTCAGAGAAAACTACCGACCTGTCACAAGTCACTGACAGAGAAAACTACCGACCTGTCACAAGTCACTGACAGAGAAAACTACTGACCTGTCACAAGTCACTGACAGAGAAAACTACCGACCTGTCACAAGTCACAGACAGAGAAAACTACCGACCTGTCACAAGTCACTGACAGAGAAAACTACCGACCTGTCACAAGTCAATGACAGAGAAAACTACTGACCTGTCACAAGTCACTGACAGAGAAAACTACCGACCTGTCACAAGTCACTGACAGAGAAAACTACCGACCTGTCGCAAGTCACTGACAGAGAAAACTACCGACCTGTCACAAGTCACTGACAGAGAAAACTACCGACCTGTCACAAGTCACTGACAGAGAAAACTACCGACCTGTCACAAGTCACTGACAGAGAAAACTACCGACCTGTCGCAAGTCACTGACAGAGAAAACTACTGACCTGTCACAAGTCACTGACAGAGAAAACTACCGACCTGTCACAAGTCACTGACAGAGAAAACTACCGACCTGTCACAAGTCACTGACAGAGAAAACTACTGACCTGTCACAAGTCACTGACAGAGAAAACTACTGACCTGTCACAAGTCACTGACAGAGAAAACTACCGACCTGTCACAAGTCACTGACAGAGAAAACTACCGACCTGTCACAAGTCAATGACAGAGAAAACTACTGACCTGTCACAAGTCACTGACAGAGAAAACTACCGACCTGTCACAAGTCACTGACAGAGAAAACTACCGACCTGTCACAAGTCACTGACAGAGAAAACTACCGACCTGTCACAAGTCAATGACAGAGAAAACTACTGACCTGTCACAAGTCAATGACAGAGAAAACTACCGACCTGTCACAAGTCAATGACAGAGAAAACTACCGACCTGTCACAAGTCACTGACAGAGAAAACTACCGACCTGTCACAAGTCACTGACAGAGAAAACTACTGACCTGTCACAAGTCACTGACAGAGAAAACTACCGACCTGTCACAAGTCACTGACAGAGAAAACTACCGACCTGTCACAAGTCAATGACAGAGAAAACTACTGACCTGTCACAAGTCACTGACAGAGAAAACTACCGACCTGTCACAAGTCACTGACAGAGAAAACTACTGACCTGTCACAAGTCACTGACAGAGAAAACTACCGACCTGTCACAAGTCACTGACAGAGAAAACTACCGACCTGTCACAAGTCAATGACAGAGAAAACTACCGACCTGTCACAAGTCAATGACAGAGAAAACTACTGACCTGTCACAAGTCAATGACAGAGAAAACTACCGACCTGTCACAAGTCAATGACAGAGAAAACTACTGACCTGTCACAAGTCACTAACAGAGAAAACTACCGACCTGTCACAAGTCACTGACAGAGAAAACTACCGACCTGTCACAAGTCAATGACAGAGAAAACTACCGACCTGTCACAAGTCAATGACAGAGAAAACTACTGACCTGTCACAAGTCACTGACAGAGAAAACTACCGACCTGTCACAAGTCACTGACAGAGAAAACTACCTACCTGTCACAAGTCAATGACAGAGAAAACTACTGACCTGTCACAAGTCAATGACAGAGAAAACTACCGACCTGTCACAAGTCAATGACAGAGAAAACTACCGACCTGTCACAAGTCAATGACAGAGAAAACTACCGACCTGTCACAAGTCAATGACAGAGAAAACTACCGACCTGTCACAAGTCAATGACAGAGAAAACTACCGACCTGTCACAAGTCAATGACAGAGAAAACTACCGACCTGTCACAAGTCAATGACAGAGAAAACTACCGACCTGTCACAAGTCACTGACAGAGAAAACTACCGACCTGTCACAAGTCACTGACAGAGAAAACTACCGACCTGTCACAAGTCAATGACAGAGAAAACTACTGACCTGTCACAAGTCACTGACAGAGAAAACTACTGACCTGTCACAAGTCAATGACAGAGAAAACTACTGACCTGTCGCAAGTCACTGACAGAGAAAACTACTGACCTGTCACAAGTCACTGACAGAGAAAACTACCGACCTGTCACAAGTCAATGACAGAGAAAACTACTGACCTGTCGCAAGTCACAGACAGAGAAAACTACTGACCTGTCACAAGTCACTGACAGAGAAAACTACCGACCTGTCACAAGTCAATGACAGAGAAAACTACCGACCTGTCACAAGTCAATGACAGAGAAAACTACTGACCTGTCGCAAGTCACAGACAGAGAAAACTACTGACCTGTCACAAGTCACAGACAGAGAAAACTACCGACCTGTCACAAGTCAATGACAGAGAAAACTACCGACCTGTCACAAGTCACTGACAGAGAAAACTACCGACCTGTCACAAGTCAATGACAGAGAAAACTACTGACCTGTCACAAGTCACAGACAGAGAAAACTACTGACCTGTCACAAGTCACTGACAGAGAAAACTACCGACCTGTCACAAGTCAATGACAGAGAAAACTACCGACCTGTCACAAGTCAATGACAGAGAAAACTACTGACCTGTCGCAAGTCACAGACAGAGAAAACTACTGACCTGTCACAAGTCACTGACAGAGAAAACTACCGACCTGTCACAAGTCACTGACAGAGAAAACTACCGACCTGTCACAAGTCAATGACAGAGAAAACTACTGACCTGTCGCAAGTCACAGACAGAGAAAACTACTGACCTGTCACAAGTCACTGACAGAGAAAACTACCGACCTGTCACAAGTCAATGACAGAGAAAACTACCGACCTGTCACAAGTCAATGACAGAGAAAACTACTGACCTGTCGCAAGTCACAGACAGAGAAAACTACTGACCTGTCACAAGTCACTGACAGAGAAAACTACCGACCTGTCACAAGTCAATGACAGAGAAAACTACCGACCTGTCACAAGTCAATGACAGAGAAAACTACTGACCTGTCGCAAGTCACTGACAGAGAAAACTACTGACCTGTCACAAGTCAATGACAGAGAAAACTACCGACCTGTCACAAGTCAATGACAGAGAAAACTACCGACCTGTCACAAGTCAATGACAGAGAAAACTACTGACCTGTCGCAAGTCACTGACAGAGAAAACTACTGACCTGTCACAAGTCACTGACAGAGAAAACTACCGACCTGTCACAAGTCAATGACAGAGAAAACTACTGACCTGTCGCAAGTCACTGACAGAGAAAACTACCGACCTGTCACAAGTCAATGACAGAGAAAACTACCGACCTGTCGCAAGTCACTGACAATCTTTATCACATAATGTTGTATCGAGTACACCTTGCCTGCGCGGAGTTCCAACTCACGTTAGTGCTGATAGGCACTGATTGCATAGGTAGTCGTAAATCCAACTACCATACGACCACAACGGACTCGTGCTCGATTGTTCAATAGAAGTCGTATATATGATTGGGAGTCAAAGATGTATATGTTATCTGGATCTCAATTGATTGATACAGAAAATATCAGCCTACCGAGCAAGAATACGAAGTTTGTTGACGAGTCAGCGAAGCGAACGAGTCACAAACTTCATATTCTGTCGAGCAGGATAATATGTTGGTATCAATCAATTGAGATCCAGAAAACATATACATATATGGTACATTTTTAAATTTAGATATTTGTATATTCGCGGGAAAAATCACATGATTCAAAATAGTCATTCACGCTCACTCCTTTAGACAAAATATACTGTTCATTATTACAGTAAATGGTGGAATTTGTAGCGTAACTTGATGAACATTTAACAAAGAAAAAATAGTTCAAAAACAATGATTTAAAATAATGAATTTATTACAAAATGCATACCCATAACACACATGTACAAAATGCATACTCATAACACACATGTACAAAATGCATACTCATATCACACATGTACAAAATGCATACCCATAACACACATGTACAAAATGCAAACCCATAACACACATGTACAAAATGCATACCCATAACACACATGTACAAAATGCATACCCATAACACACATGTACAAAATGCATACCCATAACACACATGTACAAAATGCATACCCATAACACACATGTACAAAATGCATACCCATAACACACGTGTACAAAATGCATACCCATAACACACATGTACAAAATGAATACCCATAACACACGTGTACAAAATGCATACCCATAGCACACATGTACAAAATGAATACCCATAACACACATGTACAAAATGCATACCCATAACACACATGTACAAAATGCATACCCATAACACACATGTACAAAATGCATACCCATAACACACATGTACAAAATGCGTACTCATAACACACATGTACAAAATGCATACCCATAACACACATGTACAAAATGCATACACATAACACACATGTACAAAATGCATACTCATAACACACATGTACAAAATGCATACCCATAACACACATGTACAAAATGCATACACATAACACACATGTACAAAATGAATACCCATAGCACACGTGTACAAAATGCATACCCATAACACACATGTACAAAATGAATACCCATAGCACACGTGTAAAAAATGCATACCCATAGCACACATGTACAAAATGAATACCCATAGCGCACATGTACAAAATGCATACCCATAACACACATGTACAAAATGCATACCCATAACACACATGTACAAAATGCATACTCATAACACACATGTACAAAATGCATACCCATAACACACATGTACAAAATGCATACACATAACACACATGTACAAAATGCATACTCATAACACACATGTACAAAATGCATACCCATAACACACATGTACAAAATGCATACACATAACACACATGTACAAAATGAATACCCATAGCACACGTGTACAAAATGCATACCCATAACACACATGTACAAAATGAATACCCATAGCACACGTGTACAAAATGCATACCCATAGCACACATGTACAAAATGAATACCCATAGCGCACATGTACAAAATGCATACCCATAACACACATGTACAAAATGCATACCCATAACACACATGTACAAAATGCATACTCATAACACACATGTACAAAATGCATACCCATAACACACATGTACAAAATGCATACACATAACACACGTGTATGGACGTTCTAGTTGCTCCCTTGGTACAGATCAGACACTTCAATAAACTGTTATAAAAAAAATATTTTTAATTTACAACTGATCACGTTTAGAGTCTGCTTATCATGAGCTCGCAAATCGAAATTCTAAGATCATCTCATCTTCGTCTTGTTGCCAATTTCTCTGGATTCTTCATTTTTCGGTATTCTCTAACCTTTATTTAAATTGATTTAAATGTATTAAATTCTGCCTTAAAAGTTTTTTTTTTAAATATTTACTTGCAAGTAAATATACGGGAGGTCTTGATGTTTTAACGTCATTTAAATGTATTTAAATATTGTTTTACAAAATATCATAATATAGTACCATGTACAGATGTAAAATGGGTTTGTTTTGATTTGATTTTATTTTTTTTAAAGATTATATCGTTTCAAAAAGGTTTGTTAACGTTATAGCATTGTGTTATTATAAGTTTTAATTCTTATTTATGTAACAATTAAAGTCTTTGTTAAATCAAGCCGTCATTAGATGTATATTTAACACTACACGTGGTTCCTATGAATTCTATGTGATTCAATCGTTATTGACATTTCACATTATCAAATGGTATCCATAGCGACAAACAAAATAAACCAACCAAGGAAATGCCGGAATAGAAATAATTCAAAATGATCAACATTTTACAATAGTGGAATTAACCTTGAAAAAGAAAATAGCGTTACGGTTATATTGTTACAATTAAACGTTACATAATACTGAAGGGACATTCAAAAAATGACAATCCAGAGAAACTGGCAACACACAGAGTGCACAAGACGAAGAAAAAAACCACAACACACTATGTGCTGGACACCACTATACGCAAGCAGACACAAATAACGTAAATAAGATATGCATCATCATACAAACAACTGGAGGTAAAGACGACCCGAACATCGTTTTATGAGGAAATCGTAACGGACATTACAACATGGAACTCAGAACGTGAAGATACATAATAGGACAACAACAACGAATAAAAAATAAAAAGATGAGCAACACGGACACCACCAAAAAACCGGGGGTGGACTCAGGTGCTCGTGAAGGATAAACAGTTCCTACTTACATATGGTTTGCTGTTGTTGACAACAAATGTTTATTGCAAAATTTGTATGTAAATTTCATTTTGCTTTTCAAGTTCTTGCTAGAGAAGTCATATCAAATTAAAGAATCATAACATTTCTTAATTCATTGTTATCTAAGTGTAATAGAAGATTGATGTCATTTCGTTTTTTAACTGCAAGATGAATTCAGAACTAAGATTTGAATTAATTGTTAAAACTGAACAAACACCTGCAGGTAAAACCGAACGTGTTTTTTGTACGGAAATCGTAATGGACATCCCAACACGGATCTAAGAACTGAAAGACACATAATAGGACAATAATATTTGTAGCAATGGAGTGCAACTTGGAACATCATATGAAGGGGAGGGGTCAATGTACAAAATGCTTGAGAGTTCTACAATAGTGGAACAGATACTGCTAACTCTCTCGAGTTTTGTGGGGTTCGTTTCGCGCAATGGCATGCTTTCCGAGTATTGTTTTGTGGACTATTGTTTGCCCTACTACCTCATTGTATTTTCTCACCTTCTTCGGTTTACGTCTTCAAATGACTACTCATTTGGTATCAGCAAACTGTTCTTACAGTGTGTAAGTCGACTAAGGGAATCATGTTGCTTTTTATATACATTAAATTGGCTAAAACTCAGCGTCTAAAAAGTTTTTTTTAGACTTGCCTAGTCAGCTCAAAGTTACAAAATAGAAAAGATGGTTCATTTGAACATTGAATGTGCATTTACATATGTAATCAGTGCATATCACTACTAAAGTTTTGAGTTTGATTCCCGCTCATGGCGTGAGGTACACTAAGCAACTTTTCCTTAAAAAATAAAGTTGATCACCAATGACATACTTGCGTTAAACACCCAGAATTCTAACCCGATAAGCCATATGACTTCCTAATATTTCGATACTGAGCGTACCTGATCAAGATTATTCCAGAAACGCGTCGTGCGCACTAAATTTGATATCCAAGTTTTTAGTACAATGTACTTATGTAAACCTATCCTAATTATTGACCCTACTCTTACTGACCACTGTTACTGCAAACACGTCACTTCCGCTGATGGTAAACATTTTGAATTGATTACAAATTTGAATAATATTAATTTATCAATATATTAAATATTTATTTTGACAGTAGTACACAAAGTTTAATTTTGTGTAGGTAACTTTTGTCTATCAGCTGAAAACGATAAGCGACTATTACTTCTATAAAAGTATTGTCTTTCTATTACATTAGTTTCTTGCTTGTGTGTGATTGCTATTTATTCATATTTTTATTTAGATAAGTCTAGCGCTTGCTTAATAGTGATATTATTTATATAATTACACCTTATATAAAAATCCTGGATCTTGATTGGTTAATAGCCGCTGTATTTTTCGTGTATTTTCATATTTAGGATTAATTTCGTTCATTTTAACCGCTGCCAGGGTATTTGCATGAGGATTTAACTTTTTCCCCTCTGTGCTGTGGTATTTGCGAAAACGTTTTTCACTTTTGTACCCTCTCGTGCATCAAACCGCCAAATTCATTCGGGATATTTCTCCTTTACCCTTATACCTAAGGTAACGTGATTAATCAAATTTGAAACCCGGAAGTGTTCTGTGTAAACGTATTTCTCATTTTTACTCTCGCGTGCCTCAAACCGCTAAATTCATTCGGAATACCCATAAACAAATTACAACAATCAAAAGAAAGTTTGGAGAGAAAAAATATGGCCGCCACGATATAACTGAGCTATATAATTATTATAAGTCGATTTGGATTAAACGCCCTGTTCAATAATGAACCCATAAATCACTAATATTGCGACTTTATTTTAACCTTATATATGTACCAGTTGTTAAAATAAACAATACAATGTTCATATAACCATACACCAAAGACAATGGTGGTATTCCTACGTAATCTGTTTAGAGATATGTGATTAACAAATTTAGTTCTAGAGATTAATACATATACAATGTAGTTACAAAATTAGTAAGAAAATATTTTGATTTAAGATAAGATGAAAGAAAAGCCACCAGGTATAAGCACTGTTAATGCCAACTTATTACCATGATTATGCCTTCCCAATGTTTTCTTAGAAATTCATAGCATTATTGCCATATTCTGGGGAAAGTAAAATACCACTTAAAGGAAACTATTAAAAATGATCAGATAAAAGAATTAAAAATTAAGAATTAAAAGAAAACAGAAATTTCTAGTGTGAATAAGTTATTTATCTTGAAGATGACGGTCGGTCACAAAGTGTGGTCGGCACAATTTTCTTCCTGATTTTACATTCCAATTATTGAAGAATGCAAGTATTTGGCTCACGTTTTGTTTGTTTTTGTCTGAAGAGTATTTACCAATACCGATAATCGTAAAAACGTAAAAGAGCAATCCATGCGACAAACCATCGATATTGCTATCTTGTTTTAGTACCATCCCTGAAATGGACAAGATCGATTTGATTTCATGTAACTACATGGTCTGAAAATCTTAATAATTGCCATTTCTGTATTGGTCAAATCGACAACGGAAGATCAAAAACAAAACTCTACGACAAACGCATTGACTTCATTTTTCCAATAGTTAACTTCCCCTTCATCAGTAGTAATATTCCAACATCACCAGCGTATGGAATTTACATTTCACAACTCATATGTTATTCAAGAGTTTGTGCCCAGTACAGTGATTTTCTGGACAGAGTTCAGCTGCTGACACAATAGCTACTTAAAACAAGGCTACGTTGTTCCTAGGTTAGAATCATCGCTACAGAAATTCTACCGTCGTCGTCATAGTCTGGTTGACCGTTACGGAATATCCATATCTCAAATGACAATGGAACTTTTACTTTTTATGCAAATATTTTCTTTCCTCTATCAATTCCAATATTTTCACCGGTACACGGCGGGTGTCTTATTAGAAGCAGGAACTGCTTAGCAGTCGCGAGCACCTGAGGTCATCCCCGGTTTTTTGGTGGGTTAAGGTGTTGCTAATATTTTTAGTATTATGTGTTGTTCTATTTACGTTCCGTGTTGTGATGTCCGTGACGACTTCCACATAAAGCTATGTTCGGTTCGTCTTTACATCCAGTTGTTTGTAGGAGGACTCATGTTTTATTTACGTTATATGTGTTTTTTCGCGTATAGTCGTGTACAAGACAAATTGTGTCTTTTTTTCTTCGTCTTGTGTATCCTATGTTGCCAGTTTCTCTAGATTGTCCATTTTTGACGTTTAGTTCGATACCAAAATATTAATAAGCCTAAACAGTAAATGGTTAAAGCTCAAATATTCAAGAACAAAAGAAAAAGCAGTGAATTTTATAAAACGATAAACTGTCCAAAAAAAATGGTGTGACGTAAATGAAATATATAAAGGAGGTAAAAGTTGGTTTTGCTTGGTTTATGATGATTAACGCCACTTTCAACAATATTTCAGTTTTATCGTGGCAGTCAGTTTTACTGGTGGAGGAATCCGGAGGACACGGAGAAAACCAGCGACCTGTCGCAAGTCACTGACAAACTTTATCACATAAAGTTGTATCGAGTACACCTCGCCATGAACGGAGTTTGAACTCCACAACTTGAGTGTTGATAGGCACTGATTACACAGGTAGTTGTAAATGCAACTACGATGCTCACGCCCGCGACGGTCATTTTTATAAACTGGTGGACGCGTTATTAAAGGGAGATATTTCTAATAAAGTGCCTGTATAATTTTTTGTGTATAAGTGATAATTTTTATGGTAAACAGTAAAATATAATGCCGGCAGTTTATCGTGATCACTATTTACAATACATTCACATACCCACAATACAGATTAATAAATAAAACGTCATGTGATAGTTCATAGAGAGAAAACTTTGTACAATATGTTCAAATAACCATTCACAGAACATAATGAAGTATACCCCCCTTTTTACATTAATATTTAAATAGTTTCACTGATTTTTATTAATATAATATTGCGATATTAACAAATATATTTTAGTGTAATGGACCATGAGAATAAATTCATCTAAAACTTAGGTAAGAACTGGTTTTACTTACTAATTACAATTATTATCTTATACTGATTTATCCTTCTTCAATTTACGGCTTCTAATTAACTCTTTGTTAACTTCAAACTTTTTTCGCCCGTTTTCCGTAGAAACAGTCCTCGAAATGAAAATTTGAATCTATTGGTCCAGATAAAATTCTTGAATTCAAAATAAAAACTGACAACTTTACTGGTCTTGTTCGGAGGACCGGTGCTTATCGTAACGACTGGAATACCAACATTAAGAAATAAGAGAAATCACTAATTGGCTCGGAATCTAGACAATGTGGTCGAATGGAGCGACATGTCTATCCACGGATGTTTGTGTCAGTCAGCTAGCACTATAAAAAATCGATTTATGTGTACAAAGCTTACATCATCAACATATCATCGAAATAAATTTCCGGAGCACCTGACCTCATCCCCGGTTTTTAGTGGGGTTCGTGTTATCCGATCTTTCGTTTTATATGTATGTTTTGTAGATAGTTGATTGTTCTTTTGTACTTTTTCTTTTGGTCATTGTGTTGTCTGTTCTACTTCTACATACGGATTCTGATTACCTCTTTGGTATCTTCAAACTCTTCTTACACAAATGTTTCTTTGAGATTGTGGTTTGGTTTATAATGCTTAGCGTCAGTTTCAACAATATTTCAGTTCTATCGTGGCGGTCAATTTTTTTGGTGGAGGAAACCGGAGTACCCGGAGAAAACCACCGACCTGCATGCCGAAAGTGACTGAGAAACTTTATCACATAATGTTGTATCGAGTACACACGCCATTAGTTTCTGTTTTCATTTTTTTTCTTTTTGGAGGGGGCTTTAGTTGATATGTATGATATATTATCCATTCAAGCTACATTTTTCATTTTTGTATGTTTTTTCTGTGTTATATAAATTTTTTTTAATTAACCTCTCTACTTGTTTTCTTTTTTTTTTGAAGTATATAAAGACATTGAAAAATATATCTTAAGGTGTAAATCTCTTACAACAGATAATACATTTTATACTGCTAAAATATTTCAATGTCTTTATTCACTGTCGTCAAAGAGCTCCGATCGAAAATGTTTGGTCAACATCAGGGATATTTTAAAGCGATATTTTTAAAGTAGACACGGATAATTATCGTAAGTATTTATAAATATACTGTGTATATAATGTTTTGAATTATGATGCTTTATGATTGTTGTTATTATTAATTTCATTTTTTGTCCAAATATCATTTATTTTTGCAGTGTAAAATTAGATTTTTCTATAAATATTTTGACTATGTGCTGGTGTTTTTTTTTCACAACTTTTATTCATTGAAGACAATTTTTTTGTTTTTTCTTTTTATCAATTTGCAAGTCGAACATATCCTTGACAAGTGTTATAATGAACCTTAAATAAATTACAAAAAGGAAAAATAATTGTGATATTGAGCTGTTTTCGCTATTCTTTCAATTTTTTTACATAGACAAAACCGGTTCTATTGAAAAACTATTTTTGGGACCCAACCGGAAAGTAGTGGCTGACAGAGCGGGAACGAATGTACGTAAATAAGCATTGTGTTTTTTACTGTAGCAAGTCTAAAACTATTCATGGTGGCACGGCAGTGCAAACTATCATGTATATAAGCATTACAAAGGGTTTGTGTACTTTAATTACACATATAGACTACTTTTTATAGCTTTATTTGATGATTTCAATCTCATTATTAGCATTTTTCATTGTTTATGTCCATCATTTTATCTATATCTGAGTAATCTATTAAGTTAACCACAGAAACATATAGGTAAAAACAAGCAAAAATAATCGACCGATAACGACATCTTCTGGATTCAAGATATAATAAAACTATATGATCATAATACTTACATTTTGTCGTCGCCTGTATGTCAAACATGCCTAATTGACTTGTACCGGAAGATGACAGAACAATTCCGACCGGAGCTCTTTGACGACAGTGTTATTAGTAATATGAAATATTGCTCACTTAGCGATAAAGAACAATCATTAACTCATCCATCCTTTTCGTTAGTTTATATTTTGTTAGAAGAAGGGAACTTCATATTAAGCGAACTCGGATGTAACGAAAGAATGTAAACAGGAAAGTTGAAGAGCAGACTCGCAAAAATTATAATTTTCCGGTCCGTGGAATATTTAAAAATCCAAGGGAGATAATCGTAAATATTTTCCGCTAGATGGCGGTTCACAAACCCAAACAATTATACGTACTTGGAAAACTACGTTTTTCTTCTATTAAACCAATGAAAATGATTGAAATATGATTAAAAATCACATTTATATTTATTAATGGTCATGATTTTCAGTCTGGTATAAAATCGGTCTGCGATGAATGTAAAAATAACGTTTTTTTTCTTTTTTTTTGTCGCGTATGTTTACACTTTTTGCATCTGACAGAATAAAGTTCCCGTGGAGGGAAAAATTAAAAAACTGGTTCCTTGGACAGAATAATATCTACACTTCATCGGGTAAAAGGGAATTTACATCGCTCGTAACAGTTTAAGAAAAATAGCCCATATTCCAACGTCACCCAAACAGAGTCAAGGTTGAACAATTTGCTCCTCCCATTTTGCTCGTACAATCAATATTTACACATGTAAACAATGGAATAACGGTAGGCATGTGAGGTAAAACACACTGTTTTGATGTACAATGCAAATTGTCTAGAAATTCGATGCATTTATCCCATTCTGTCAATCTCGTGGGTTCACAACTACAACCCGAACTTGGTTATATGCACCCCCCTTTTCTGAAATATGCCCCCAAAGTCAAACTGTCAACGGGTGCAGGCCTTTTAGTTTTAATAAGGGACGGTACCAGGTACCCACTTAAAATGGTAATTGGTACCTCCTAATTTCAAAGAATGTTGTACAGCATGTTTGTTTGCTCATTGTGTTTATATGACTGAGTGGTTTTTATTTGTAGATAATTTAAACAGGATTGTTAATTTTTAGGATTTATTTTTAGTTGAAATATATAGGAAAATCAAAGTCAATTTTCATTTGTTATATTTAAATTATGTACAAATAAAAACCACTCATATAAACATAATGAGCAAATAAACAGTCAAAATATAGACAATTCTGAATGCTTTGGTGTAAAATTTGCTAAAATCTATCCAGAAATGATTTCACAATAATTTTTTGAAAAAATATGGTTTTGGTTGATTATATAGGGATTTTTTTTTACATGTGGCAATACTTTTGGCCACATACTGTATAAGATATTCATGAACAATGTTCAATTTTTAAGAAAAAGTACTGCCTGTAAATAGTGAAGTACTGGTACAATTGAACAATTTTGAAAGCCCTGCAGGGTGCATGAAGCCAGTCCACCAAGCCCTTGCATAAACTGTAAACGAGAAGATGTGACTAAGCGTTACTGGCACCTCTCACAGGGGCGAATTCAACCACTGTTTTATACTTTTGTCAAAAATGCATATGCATTCAAAGATGATGACTGTATTTGTAGAATGTGTGAGGTTTGATTTAGAAAATCACTCGAAATGTCCCACGATACAGAAGCAACATCAAGCAAAAGAAAATATGATTCAGCCATAGATACAAGCTGTGCATTTGAAACAAATGATTTAAATTTAACAACAGCAAACTTTGACAGCTATGGTAATGTGTCATTTGACCCATGTGAATGTACACTCCATA
Source organism: Bathymodiolus septemdierum (assembly GCA_963383655.1). Lineage (NCBI taxonomy): Eukaryota > Metazoa > Mollusca > Bivalvia > Mytilida > Modiolidae > Bathymodiolus > Bathymodiolus septemdierum. The sequence continues at coordinate 14,252,475 of OY726529.1, forward strand.
CTGCGGCTAATGCAGAAAATAATGACTGTAGTAAAAACCTTGTATGCTTTTTGCAACACATGAACATGTGTGAAAAAAATGGTGACCATTCGACATCAGTTAATGTTGACTTATTCCAGTCATGCTTTCAGATTTAGCTAGATCAGAATAACAACGAAGCATGTACATCTAATAAATTTTTTCCCTGTATTGATCACTACAAGAAATATAGAAATTTCAAACCCCAACTAGAATGTTGTTTTTGTGACAAAAGTATATACAGTCAAAGAAAGACCATTTAACTTAAGGGAAAGGATCTTCTAGAAAGAATAAAGTTAATTTTAAATTCTGATACATTTGTGTATGCAAATTTTCTATGGTAATGGCATCAGCATATTCAGTTAGAATTTTAAATTAGAAACATCTGGTTTTTTCCTATTATTCACATGTTTTATTATTTTTAATAAAAAAATTTAGTTGAAGTTTTTGTGAATTTTATTTTGTAAAATGTTATCAAATAATGGATCTTAGTACAGTATGATCTGCTTTTGTTTAAAAAAAAAGGTTAAAAACATTACACCCCTCGCCCCTTTTTATAAAGAAACATCTATAAAATAGTAAATATTGGCTAACACGAGTTCTGCTCAAGAGTCATTACGAGGATGTACTATGCATGTGATAAAATTTTATATTTTTTTCATTATCATCATTTTCTTTCATTTGTCTTTTATAAGGTCATTTACATTGAAAAAAGTATCACTTGTATCAAGTACATTGACATCAACATGCTCGTGGTGGGTTGCTAGGGGGCGCTATGCATGATTTGTATGGTGAATCCACCAATAAAACCGGTGGACGTGTTTGAATAGCCTTATATGTTAAAAAACAGTTGAAAGTAATTTTTAATATTCCAAGATTTACCATTGCATATGATATGAAAATATGACTGTTTTTTTTTCTCAAGTTCATTCGATAAATTTAGTAGACCATTACAGTTGATTCTTGTTTTGTTATACCTTCATGGAACAACTTTACATGTATTTCGACCGAAAGGTCAGCTTACCAGGATTACTTTTACAGTAATATAATTGCTCCTTACTTAATACTGTTATGGTTCCATAAAATCTCAAATTTTGACTCATCTGTTAAATTATATTTGATCAATTTATTAGCTGTAGATATAATAAACAATTATTCTGACTAATTTCAACATTTTTAATACAAAATAATATTTGTTTTATTGAGAAAACATGCATTTACTTACACTCGTTCTATAAATAGAGCGTTAAAAATTACGGAGTATGTGACGATTCTAGTTACCTCCCTTGAATCCAACCAAAATGTGACACGATCCATCTGACAGAAAAAAGTTCTATTGTATGTTTAATTACAGAAAATGTTTCTTTGAAATACTAATATAGAAATCTATGGAACTATAAATATGATTTTCCATCACCCTTTCGGCAAATATTTTAATTTTGAATTTTTCGTGTTTTTTGAAACAACTTCCGCCATTTCCGTGTCGTTTTAATTTCTGCATTACTCCTTTGTTACAATAAATTCAAGCACCGGGCCTCAAATTTATATGAAAGAAACAATTTTCTATGTTTTTCTCGCTTCTTCGGTTATATTTGACGCTCGCAACGATTAAAACGAGTGAATTTTCAACACTTGGTCGATGTATTCTAAAACGTGTCCGATTCCGGTAAAAAATGTACGTGACAAATTAATTGAAACGCCATTATCGAGTCTGCTCTCCGACTGACTCAAATCGACGTTTTTCACTTTCTCAAATCGACGTCCAATGACGTCACTGACGTATACTTCAAATGATTTCACACCCGTTAGGGAATGTTTTTGAAGCAATGATTGAGAAGGGACAAAACCAGATTCCAGATGAGGGGTTCTTGATGACAAAAATGCCTATGTATTTTATAGTTACTGTAGATAAAATCCTATTTTGCTTAGGAGTACTTCCACTTTAGCGGACCCTAACCCTAACCTTAATCCTAACCATAACCTTAATCCTTACCCTAACCCTAACATTAACCATAACCCTAACCTAATCTAACCCTAAACCCTAACACTAACCATAACCCTAAGCCCTAACCTTAACCCTATCTTAACCCTAAACCTAACCCTTTTGTTGTCATATCCGCATAGTAGCAACATGAAAGGTTATGGGTCATGCGCTTTGTTTATTACAATATCTTGCTTCTGTGGTCCGCCAAAGTAGAATCTACCTCTGTTGATAATATTAAAGAATGGGAAAATGCTTAAAAAACACACAAAACAAAAAAAAAAAACACTCGCACAAAACAAAACAGATTAAAAAAACAAAACTGTCGTTACAATTATTTTTGATGGCAAACTTTGATCGTGTAAACGGACCTATAGATATGAGAGTTTGGAAAGGACGCTGATTTCATAATATCCTAAAATTGGACCGTGAATTGATATAAGGAAAGAAGAAAAAGAGAACATTTTTGAATTTCCAAATCTTAAAGGAATGCATTTTATTAATGTGAATGCAAGATCAATCCTACCAAAAATGTCAGAACTTAGAATCATGGCCAAAGAGTACAAAGCTGCAGTCATTGCAATATCAGAAACTTGGCTTGACTCTTCTGTGATAAACAGCGAAATCCAGATCGAGGGCTATTCCATCCTGCGTAACGATAGAAATCGCCATGGAGGGGGCGTTTGTACCTATATAATCAACAGTATTGCATTTAATCCAAGAGCTGATTTACAAACGGATGGTGTAGAGTCGCTTTGGATAGAACTACTGCTTCCTCAGACAAAACCAATAGTCATCGGAACAATATACCGTCCACCTAAGATGTCTGACTTTATTGATAAATTTGAAAATGTATTATGTCAATTAAAATCTGACACTGAAACTATTATTCTAGGTGACTTTAATATATGTATGAAAAATAATAACAATTCACTTGGTATATTATTTACTAAGGGACCGACCATTTAACTTGAAGGGGGGGGGATTATGGTTTTTTGTTTCGTTCAGAATTTTTTTTTCGGACAACACGAGAGTTACAATATTTATTTTTTTTGTCGCGCAAAGCCCGATTTTTTTTCCAGAATTCAACATTAGGTTATATGACAAACACTCTGAATCAGATTTATTTTTCCTCTACCAAAATCAGAATATTTTTTTTCAGCAACATTGGGAATCAGAATATTCTTTTTAGAAAAAAACCCTCCCCCTCCCCCCTTTTTAAGTTAAATGGTCGTTCCCTAATATAATGCAATTATTTGGTTTTGAACAGATTATAAATGAACCTACAAGAGTAACTGAAAATTGTTCTTCGATAATTGACCTTATTTTATGTAACAAACCAGAAAATATAGTTAAATCCGGGTCAATTTGTGTTGGTTTAAGTGATCATAATATAATACATTGTTGTAGAAAAATTAAAAGATCAACAAGTGGTAAACATAAAAACATCAAAATAAGATCTTAAAAAAGGTATAATACTGCTAGTTTTGTTGAAGAATTAAATAAAATAGACTGGACAAAGTGTAATGAGACAAAACCAGTAAATGTAAATTGGAATTGTTTCAGGAAATTATTTACAGGTGTTCTAGATATTGTTATTCCATTGAAAGAAATTAGAGTAAAACAAAATACAGAGCCTTGGATGTCAACAGAAATATTAAATCTCATAAAAGAATTATTACTGAAATATAGAAAATCTAATAATTCAGAAAATCATAAAAAATTCTGTATTATAAGAAATAAAGTTCAGAGAGAGGTAAAATCAGCTAGATCAAATTACTTTTCTGACAAAATTGAAGAAAATAAAAATGATCCAAAGAAATGTGGAAACAGTTAAATGATCTGGAGTACACAAGTAAATCTGAAGAAGCAAGTATTGTTCTGAATATAAACAATGAACTGTGTCATGATTCTAAAACTATTGCTGATTTTTTCAATAATATTGTTACTACAGTGGCTTCTGAGCTTGTAAAAAATCTTGCAAAAGCAAAAGGTGTCTATAGTGTTACCTCACAATTATTTTTAATTTTTTATAAAAGGAGAAATCCTCATAACAGAAAACTTTTTTTACAACCTGTAACTGAAGAGTTTGTTTTTAAAGAGTTATGTTCTCTTAATGCCAATAAAAGCACTGGTTTAGATGATATTCCAGCTCGATTTATAAAAGATGGTGCTAATATAATAAAAGTCCCTATTAATCGATCAATTACCACAGGGGTTGTTCCCCAAAGCATGAAATATGCCAGAGTTAAACCTCTATTTAAGAAAAACATCCCTTTAGAGGTTGGTAATTATAGACCAGTCAGTATATTGAGCATAGTATCTAAAATATTAGAAAGGAGTGTGTATAAACAAATTGTTGAATTTTTACAAGAAAACAAAATGTTATATCATTTACAGTCGGGTTTTAGACAAAAGTATTCCACAGACACATGTCTCGTATATCTATTGGACTATTTAAGAACTAATAATGCTAAATAATGCTAAAGGTCTGTATACAGGGATGATAATGTTAGACCTACAGAAGACTTTTGACACTGTCGATCACAATATTTTCTGTAGTAAACTGAAAGTCATGGGTGTACAGTCAGTAGATTGATTTGAGTCATATCTAACAGACAGAGTCCAGTTTGTATCTGTAAACAGTACAATTTCAGAACCTATGAATGTATCATGTGGGGTGCCACAGGGTAGTATACTAGGGACCCTGCTTTTTCTGATCTATGTCAATGATATGTCAATAAGTATAGATGGAGAATGTAAACTGATATTGTATGCAGATGAAAGTGCAATACTGTATACATATAAAGATCCTAATATTATATCGTCTAAATTAGGCAATGTATTAGAAAAATGTTCAGACTGGTTAACTGATAATAAATTGTTTTTACACCTTGGCAAGACTGAATGTATGCTTTTTGGCCCTAAAAGAAAGATCAGACAAATTAAAAACTTGTATGTGAAATGTTATGAACATGTTATTACATCAACAGAGGTAGTTAAATATTTAGGAGTACATATTGATAAATATTTAAATTTTGAAAATATAGTCTCAAATATTGTCAGTAAAGTAAATGGTAGACTTAAATTTGTATATAGAAATGCAAAATGTCTTGATCCCAGGTCGAGAAAAACACTCTCAACAGCTTTAATTCAGTGTTATTTTGATTATTCATGTTCTTCATGGTACAGTGGTTTAGGCTTGGGATTGACCAAAAAGCTTCAAATATTACAAAATAGGGTTGTGCGATTTGTCCTCGACCTGGGACCCAGAACTCGCATAATTTGTGATATACTAGACAGTGTTGGAATGTTTTCTGTACCAGACAGAGTAAGTCAACTTAGAATTAACCATGTTTTTAATATATATCATGGTAGAGCACCAGAATATTTATGTGAAAATTTTAATATTAATCAAGAAAATACAAGGGGAGCCTCTAATTTAAATTGTATTACTCCAAGAGCAAATTTATGTAACACTAATAGCTTTTCATATAATGCAATAAGAGACAGGAACAGTTTGCCAATTTCTATTAAGAATGTAAATAATAAGGAAGCATTTAAAAATGCAGTAAAAGATTTTTTTTAATTTGAGGCAAGAAGAAGAGAAGAAAATGAATATCTTAATTTTTAAAAATCACTCTTCAAAATTTTTAAATATTTTTGTTCAGGCAAACTCAATATAGTGCTTGTATTTTAGTGCTTTATTATAAAATATGTTATGTGCTAGTGTATTTTATGAGTAAACAATTTTTATTATTTTACTCTTGTAATCTTACAAGATAATGATCCCATTGGAAATAAGCTCAATTTATAGGGCTTTATGGGTTATCCTAGGCTGTCAAGTTTACAATATTTATAACTTATTTTTATGTATATTGTAATAGTATATGTGTGTTTTATATGTATGGGCTTGATTTGCCTGAATAAAATATTATTATTATTATTATTATTATAATGACATCAGTGAACGCCGATTTGAGGAGTGGACGTCGAATAGAGACTGGACGTCGATCTGAGTCTATCAAACATACATAAGGGAACGACCTTTTAACTTGAAAGGGGGGGGGTTATGTTTTTTTTCTAAAAAAAATATTCTGATTTCCAATGTTGCTGAAAAAAATATTATAATTTTGGTGGAGGAAAAAAATATAATCTGATTCAGAGTTTTTGTCATATAACCTAATGTTAAATTCTGGAAAAAAAATTCGCGCTATGCGCGACAAAAAAATTAAATATTCTATCTCTCGTGTTGTCAGAAAAAAAATTTCTGAACGAAACAAAAAAACATACCCCCCCCCCCCCCCCCCCCCCCCCTGCAAGTTAAATGGTCGGCCCCTAAGTGTAAGAAACAGTTGAAAAAACAAATATATACTAAACATTTTAATAGTAGAAAAAAGCTTTTAATTCCCATTTTCAGTCACTCGTAAAATTAAATATTTTTTTAATATGTTCAATCTCATATTACCTACATTTTGCTTTAATAACCTGATATATCTAGTTATTAAACTATCGTTTACTTTGATTCGATTCGTTCCGATACATACACAATAAGTTAATTTATAAACAACTTTTAATATTTCCTTAATGATATTGACATGATTTTGATAATAACTTTTGATTCGATGTAGAGTTTGTAACTAATAGTTAAAAGTCAAAGTTAACATATTAAGTTAATAGTTGTTAAATATGTCTTTTATTATTAATATTATTGTGAATCGATTTTAAATCATTTTTACGATTTTTCAATTGGATTTTGGTATTGTTCCAACGGTGTGGTATTTTGGTAGCATATTTTATTATTATATGATATTGTATTTATTCCTGATTTGGTACGATGTCGTAATACGTCTGTTTTCAACAATTTGTAAGGTGTCGTAAAAACGCCTGTTGTCAACTATCATTGCGATGTCGTTAAACGCTTGTTTTCAACTATTATTGCGATGTCGTTATAAACTTGATTCAACTATTATTTCAGGAGGACAAACATAGTGTTATCGAACCAGAAAACCTACCGTGTTGCCATAGAAACTTTCATGAAAAATTGTTAATTAACTCATTATCTGACAGAAGTAGATAAATCTTGTCCTAAATGGAGAAATTCAAAACGAACTATACTTCAAGAATACGATTCAGGAAAGTAATTGTTTTATTTGAAGCCATTGGTTTCACATTTTATCTGGTTGGGTTTACAACACCATACTGGGTGTCGTTTTTATCTACAAAGTCGATGTTGACTTCTACCAGAGGATTTTTCGCAACATGTGTTACAACAGCAGGGAAACCTAAATGTGCTAATATTGAACATTATACAGGTAAGTACGTAATAAATATACCCTGGTATTGACCACTTTAAAATATATCACTTTACTAACCACATAGCCTGGTAATAAATATAGTATGAGTCAAGTAGACCCAAGTCGTAACCTATGATCGTAATAACTTGTGTATCACCTTCATCTGTTTTTTGTGTAATACGTATACATTATCTACTTGTGTATCACCTTCATCTGTTTTTTGTGTAATACGTATACATTATCTACTCATTCTGTCATCTCTTAATAATGATCTGTAAATAAGTGAAGAGCTCTTGTAGCGCAGTCTGCTGTGCCTGAGTTTATTAAATAGTTGAAAGTTGAAAGGATAAACCGTTTCCCTGGATAATTCAAAGTTAAATCAAATTCATTAGTAGTAAGCATACAAATCAATTTATCTCAAACAAGCTAAGACAAATGCAAAACCTCGAGCAGATGGCCAACTCGAATACAAAAAACACAAACGAAAGTACAAATGAAATCACATAATGGTAGCGCAAAACTTCAGAATAAATGCCAAGTTAACAAGAAACTTCCACAAAAAAACCCCGAAGTTCGAACTTTGTACTCGTATTCGAAAAACAACCAATCAAAACACTGTATTCGGTATATAAGCAATCGTACTCAAATGTAAAACTTCGATTTACGACTTCTGATTACACTTTGGTATCTTAGATTTACGACTTCTGATTACACTTTGATATCTTCAAACATTTCTTGCATGACCTTAAGGCGTGGTATGCTAGAAAGGGTAGCAGCTTATGCTCTAAAAATAACCACTACAAATATAATAAGATGATATTGGTAGTTATGATTCTTGAATGAATGTGAAGAATATACATGCTTCATTAAGAGCCAGTTCATAACATGATCTAAAAATAGATTTGATATTTTTAGACATATTTATATAGTTATATATCACAGTAAACAACAATAAATCTGACAAATATACTGGTGATTTACGTTTGTGTGTTTTTCATGCTTCAGCAAAGGCCACATTAGCTTAATTTATAGTTCATATTTCATACATGTAATAATATCATTGCAGCCTCGTGTTATATTTGCACTCTTCTATGTCTGATAATGTCTTTATCGGTTCAATTTAACTTTTTTCGTTGGAATAAAATGAAATTTGTTTACAAGAAAATAATGTCTTAACACATAGTTCCTTGCTACCATGTAGTATGTTTGATAAACATTTGACGCCACGATATGCCTAAAATATTGCTACAAAAAGAAACCTAATAGGTCATCACAAGTGGTAAATAGAAGAAGGATAGACGATAAAATACACAAAAGTAAAAAGACGAAAGAACAAATAATGACCTAAAATACTATGCTGAAAGCTAAAGATCGAGCAACACGAACCCGACTAACTGTTAACGCAGGTGCTCCGGTAAGATAGGCAGTTCCTTGTCTACTAGTGGCACCCGTCGTGTTATTCTGTCAATGTATCTGGTTCGCAACAACCAATGCTTATCTCTTTTGAAGTGATTATCTTCACATTCATTATATTGCGATAGGTGTCACTAGTGTAGCAGGAACTGCTTACCATTCCAGTCCACATGTACTCACTACTCAGTCCTTAATAGAGTTCATGTTGTTCGATGTAGTGTTTTGTGGACCTTTGTTGGATATTTTTTAAATCCTTTCCATTGTACTTTCTGTCAGTTTCGATAAACAGTTTCTGATTACCCCTGTTGTATCCTCTATGCTCTCTTAATAAGTTTATATTCCGATACCAAGATCTTGTCGAAATATATTCCGTCTCTGCAGAAAAGATTATAAGCGATGGATTTACATATAGTGAAAATGTATAAAGATAAGTGGTCAAAAACAAAAATGTCAAAAATATTTGTTTATCAATGTGTGACGTAAAAGTGTCTTTGACATTCACTTCACTGAGTTTGGTGCTGTTATGACAACTGTTTTACCTGTTTTGTTCAAGTATTGTTATAAATACTGTTATAGTGACAGCCGGAAACTTTGAGCCGTAATGAAAGGGGGATGTTTGGAGCTTTAAAATCTGATTCAACCCACCATTTCTTTAGAAATGCCTGTACCAAGTCAGGGTCATTACGGTTTTCACAGTTTTCCGGTTGTTGACTGATTTTGACCGTTTATATACTTATGAGTTTTGACTTTCCCTTTGTAAGATTGCTCGGAGTTCGGTAATTTTGTTATTACCCTTACTTACTCCTACATCAATAATAAACAAAATATATTATTCATAATACGTTCTTACATTGAAAACAAATTAAAATAATAGATAAATAAAAACAAAATCTGATTTGGAGTCAGACATCTGAATCTATAAATATGTATTATATTGTTTTGTCACAGACATGTAGGCGAACACGTTTGAAAAGTAGAATAGTCTAGAATTTGAACTGGAAGTTTGTAGTGCTTTTTTAGAATTAGGAATTCCACCACAGAGAACATGACAATAAATCTGAGCAAAAAGAAAGTTTGAGAAAAAAAAGTAGTTTAATACACATCAGGATTACAAATATAGGTTTGAGATTTAATCGATTTTAATTTTCACTAATATCTTTAAATAATAGTAGAATAAATTGCAAAACGCCTTCATACAAAACTGCCAATTACATTTCTATGCCACGTGCACTATGATTGTGATAATTGTTGTAAAGGCAAAATACAGTTTGAATAAATAAATAACTCATACACCGAAGGACTTCGTGTTCCGTGTCGATGTAAAGCGCAACCTTGAGCAGTAATTCAGTTTTATTTGTAGAGTTTAGCTTTATACCAACCTAGAACCTAGATTTCAATCAGCATACGTCGTGGTCAGTTTTGCTTTCAATGATTTAATTCGAATAAGGGTAATAACAAAATTACCGAACTCCGAACAATCTAACAAAGGGAAAGTCAAAACTCATACGTATATAAACAGACAAAATCAGTCAAGAAGATCTGTAAAGAGATGTTTACTAACACAAGCACATGTATATTGTGTTTTACTTCAGATCTGTTGATAACCTCTATAGTGTTTGCCTGTTTATCTCTGATAACGTATATTGTGTTTTATTTCAGATCTGTTGATAGCCTCTATAGTGTTTGCCTGTTTATCTCTGATAACGTATTTCGTGTTTTATTTCAGATCTGTTGATAGCCTCTATAGTGTTTGCCTGTTTATCTCTGATAACGTATTTCGTGTTTTATTTCAGATCTGTTGATAGCCTCTATAGTGTTTGCCTGTTTATCTCTGATAACGTATTTTGTGTTTTATTTCAGATCTGTTGATAGCCTCTATAGTGTTTGCCTGTTTATCTCTGATAACGTATATTGTGCTTTATTTCAGATCTGTTCATAGCCTCTATAGTGTTTGCCTGTTTATCTCTGATAACGTATTTTGTGTTTTACTTCAGATCTGTTGATAGCCTCTATAGTGTTTGCCTGTTTATCTCTGATAACGTATATTGTGTTTTATTTCAGATCTGTTGATAGCCTCTATAGTGTTTGCCTGTTTATCTCTGATAACGTATATTGTGTTTTATTTCAGATCTGTTGATAGCCTCTATAGTGTTTGCCTGTTTATCTCTGATAACGTATTTTGTGTTTTATTTCAGATCTGTTGATAGCCTCTATAGTGTTTGCCTGTTTATCTCTGATAACGTATATTGTGTTTTATTTCAGATCTGTTGATAGCCTCTATAGTGTTTGCCTGTTTATCTCTGATAACTTATTTTGTGTTTTATTTCAGATCTGTTGATAGCCTCTATATTGTTGGCCTGTTTATCTCTGATAACGTATATTGTGCTTTATTTCAGATCTGTTGATAGCCTCTATAGTGTTTGCCTGTTTGTCTCTGATAACGTATATTGTTGCTCTTATATCTGGACTACTGGTAATAAACTGGTTAAAAGAACAACGTAGTCGATTGGTGAAGTTGTCTATAGTAACAAACATATTAACAGGTAAATACATGTTTATTTATTTTAAGGCACAATATATCAATTCTTTGTGGTTAGAGTTATGGTGTTTGGCGTCACTCTCAACAATATTTCAGCTATGTCGTTCAATTATTTTGGGACTGCTCTCTGTGATTGTAGTGTTGTTGGATTAACACCTATCTATCCAATCAGTGCCTATTGTTACTACAGTTTTCAGCTCATTTTGGCGGACGTGGTTAGGTGTACTCGATACAACATAATATTTGCCAATGACTTACAGAAGTTCAATGGTTTTCTTCTGGTTATCCTGTTTCTTCCACCAATAATACTAACCGCCACGTTATAGTTGAAATTTGATTGCAAATTCAATTAAACACCAATAACCCATAATCCTGAGTTCTTAGTCCACTCTCAAGTGTTTCAGTATTGTTCCTTAGTTCCATATATATTCATAAATAAAATATGCTGGGGTCCTTTGTTGAACTTGTGATTAAACTAATCATATGATTAGCCCTAATTAAAATGTTAATTCCTAATCACATACTTAGCTAATGCAATGATTAAATTCTGTTGCTGAACTGTATTTAATCAATGTATTAATTAATCATATTTAATCATTGCATTAGCTAATTATGTGATTAGGAATTAAAAATGTAATTAGGGCTAATCATATGATTAGCTTAATCATAAGTTCAACAACGGACCCCAGGTGAATAATAAGAATGCACAGTATCTCTAGTGCTAAACGAATGGCATGCATAAGTAATAACGAATATTGATGTAAATGAACATGAAAGACTATCCAACATTACACCTAGACCCAAACTAAAGTAAAGGAACATGAGAGACTATCTAACTTTACACTTAGACCCAAACTAAAGTAAAGGAACATGAGAGACTATCTAACTTTACACTTAGACCCAAACTAAAGTAAAAGAACATGAGAGACTATCTAACTTTACACTTAAACCCAAACTAAAGTAAAGGAACATGAGAGACTATCTAACATTACACTTAGACCGAAACTAAAGTAAATGAACATGAGAGACTATCCAACATTACACTTAGACCAAAACTAAAGTAACAGAACAACGTTTTTATTGCTGTTCGTCATTTGACAGTCACAGTAGGGTCTTTAATCATTAGTGAATGGGTATTGTTCAACAACAATTGAATAATTTGTCAGCTATATTATGGCGAGAACGAGTTGCATATTTATGAGATGATAATGAAGTCATTTTTGTAACTAGTCCAACACGATTAGAAAAATATAAAAATGTTGAGGAAAGAATGCTTAAACAGTGATGGTTAGCGAATTCACCAATATCTACAAAAGGAATACCCGCATCTCACCTCAAACCACTGAATACATTAAAAGACGACGAGATATGGCATTGGAAACAGTCCGCGGGTAGACATGGTAATGATATAAACTATTATTTTTAAATAATACCGAAATTCACATATTCAACAGTCAAATGCAAAAAAACATCGGGTCCATCACTCATTCATGATGACTGTATCAGGAGTAACACGACGGGTGCCAATAGTGGAACAGGAACTGCTTACCCTTCTGGAGTACATGAGCTCACCCCTGGTGTTTAGTGGTGTGGCTCGTTCAGTCTTTAGGTATCTGTGTAGTGTTTTGTAGATAATTTTTTGCCCATTTGCTCTTTTCATTTAGACATTGTTTGTTCTATCCTTCTTCGATTTACGGATTCTGATTATCTCTTTGATATCTTCTTCAAAGACAAACATTGTTAATATCTTTCAAAACCATTGTTCTGTCTCATTATAAGGACAACCTTGAGAATATAATACACGGACACAAAAAACAACAACATAATCCCGGAATCAGTTGTATGCATTGTAAAAATAATAATATCCTTTTCACTACTTTAATAACTTCTTTATCGTGTTCACCCATGAAACGTGGATTATTTTAAGATTATTGAACTTCTAAGTGTGAGATAAATATCACAAATACGTTCTTTTTTTTGTACAATTTAAATTAAGTTCACAACAATATAAAATAAAACAATGTCGACAGAGATGACATATCATGCTATAGTAAGTCTTAATGTTTAAAATATTGTCAGGAGGTGAAAAAGAGTTTGAAGAGATACCAAAGGGGTAATCAGAATCCGTATATCAAAGAAGAGAACAGACAACGCAATGGCCGAAGGAAAAAAGTACAAAAGGACAAACAACGATCTACAAAACATACACATAAAACTAAAGATCGAGTAACGAACCCCACTAAAACGGGGTTGAACTAAGGTGCTCCGGAAGGGTAAACAGTTCCTGATCTACTAGTGGCACTCGTGTTAATCTAGTTACAAACCCGGTGATAAGTAATTAATGAGGAAAGGATCGGGAAATACTTACGACAAGTGGAACATATCCGTGGTCATTTGTGTTACAGATACCTCACAGACAAACATTATTGTCACGTAAAACACATCCACGAATTGACATTCACTACCTCCATCTACTCAATAACGAGAATTGTGGGATATGATATTTGTATCTATAGTCAAACACAGCTGTATTGTGACTGTAGTACTAATGAAACATGAATTCCGGGACAGAAAATGTGACCGTTAAGGCATCCGGCCGTGTATGGATGTCTAGAAATTTCAAAGACATAAAGTGAATATCGAAGATCAAATCCACATAAGTGATGCCTGACTTATGGTGATACATAAATGGTGTCAACCATCTTGCCACTCGGACATTCACTCCCCAAAACATCTTTAAAACATACTATTTTGAAATATTCGTGTTGGGTATAATTTCATTGTTTTGGGATGTTAAGTAAATTATCACGTCAGGGTCACACGAGTTCATTCCTGTTTTGTGTGGGGTGCCTGTTGTCCAATTGGTAGTTTTTCTTATGACCACTGCATTGTCTGACCTTCTTCAATTTACGGTTCCTAATTAGCATTTTGGCATCTTCAAACTTTTCGTACGTTTTCTCTGTTAGCCAAAAAATAAGCAAAAACAAAAAACAAAACAAAGCAAACAAAACAGCCAAAAGCAAAACAAAGCAAAACAAAATAAATATCAAAACAAGACAAAACAAAGCAAAACAACAACAACAACAAAAAAGAAAAGAAAAAAAGAAAAGCAAATAAAAATTGAGAAAAGAATAAAAATGTGATAAGTTTTATTTTCAATCAGGAAGTACATGTATAAACAACAATGCTACAATTTTCTATTGAACTATATTATATTACATTACTTATCTGTACATGGTTAATTACCGTGCAATATAGTGTCACATAATATATGAATTAAACAAAGAAAAAACAATCCTTGTTCATTTTGTTATATAATAGCTTAGGAATTTTCCAAAGTATTATTTACAAACTCTAGACAACATTGATGCACATACACATACGAGAGGTCATGCATATGCATGCTATAGTTCTCGATGATTTTGTCTCTGTTCCTACAATTTGTTGTATATTATATTTTGAAATGGTTATCTCCATTTAAGGCCAACAAATAAATTAATGTAATGCAAAGTTTAACGAAAATAATTATGTTGCCAGTTTCTCCGGATTGTCCATTTTTGATTGCCCCTGTAGCATTTATTTAGATTTAGATATATAGATTAGAGTCTGTAATTCTATTTTTGTTTCTTCATTTTATTAGTAAAAAATCTTTTCATAATCAAATGACTTATTTTTCTATCTATTTTTAGGTGTTCTAATAATAGCAGTAGTAACTGTTTATTCCCTGAGTTTCAGGGAGATAGAAGGGACACCATATTTCGCGTTCTACCTTGTAGTTGTCAGTGGTTGTATTGTCATAGTGACAGGTGTTGTGTGGATAATCGACTATCAATTACCAGAACCCAAGAAATCACATCCATTTAATATAACACCACTAATAACTCTAACACAAACTAATAAAAGTACATTGGTGAAGGTCAGGCATACCAAGGTCATACAAGCATGGTAAAATTGTATAGTACATTGGTGAAGGTCAGACATACCAAGGTCACACAAGCATGGTAAAATTGTAAAGTACATTGGTGAAGGTCAAACATACCAAAGTCACACAAGCATGGTAAAATTGTATGTATGTATTGTTATTAAAAGACAATCAAACATATACGTCTGTAGTCTTCTTATTAACAAACCCCCAGCGTGATGTAATTGTTAGCGTATTCGCCTAGTGTGCGATAGATCTTGGGTTTTAGCCCCGGTCTGGTTAAACAAAAAAACTTTCATATTGGTTTGTGTTGCTTCTCCGCTAAGCACGCAGCATTAAGGAGTAAGAACGAAGACTGTTGGGATAGGAATCAGAATACGGTGTCCAAGTGGAGTGAACGTCTATCCGTAGACTGTTGTTTCAGTAAGCTAGCACTGTAAAGCTCCAACTCAGCTAGTTGGTCTAGCACAAAAAACAGACATTATCAGCATCATCTCATCAAAATCTTCCATGATATATCTGAAAAGTGGTTCATTTGACGTAAAACAATAATCACTCACTTACTCTTATTAACAAACAATGATTACCCTTTGATTAATAAACCAGCCAACTGCTATTTTCAAAATAGTGTTGTTTCACTTATTTTCTGTCGTATCGGTTTTCGTGGAATAGGCTAAAATGATATTATTGTTGATTTTCGCTTTATTTTGTTTTATATGCCTTTCGTGGTTTCATGGCACCAATGGAAAGCGCCAACATTTGGGTGTCTGTGCGACGAATCAGACACGCGACAGGCAGTAAGTTAGATGATCGCGTATGCAGAATGTCCCGTCCCTTGTGCGTACATGGCAGTTACAAGAGTAACACGATGGGTGCCATTAGTGGGGCAGGAACTGATTAACTCTCCGGTTCACCCCCGGTTTTTAGTGGCGTTCGTGTTCCTCTCTTTAGTTTTATGTGCAGTGTTTCTTGGCTAATTGGTTGTTCTTCTGTTTTCTTTCTTTTGGGCATCATGTCTGTCCATGGATTTCCGTTTTCTGATTACCCACTTGGTATCTTCAAACTTTAAATTTAAATGCAGCTACTCTAAATGAGGAGTTGTCGTTGCAGGCCCGCTACAAGGCGAAACATTCAGACCCTCTCCATTATATCCTCTATTTCCTGTTGCAATCTAAGATTCATAATCGACAAGTAGGAAAGATTAAAAAAATACTATCACAAACGGGATGACTTCTCTTTTCCAATAGTCAACTTCCTATTCAACAGGTATGGTAGTTGGATTTACAGCTACTTATGCAATTAGTGCCTGTCATCACTGAAGTTGTGAGTTCAGACCCGCTCATGGCGATGTCTAATCGATACAACATCATGTGATTGTCAGTGACTTGTGGCAGGTCAGTGGTTTTCTCCAGGTACCGGGTACAAATAAAACTGACCGTCACGATATAGCTTAAATATAGTTGAAAGTGGCGTTAAATACCATAACCCCCATCCCCTTTCACCAGTAGCAACATTCCAGTATTCCAGCAGTAGCAGCGTATGCAGCTTATATTTCACAACTCGTACGTTATTCTAGGGCTTTGTAACCAGTACATCTATTATCTGGACAGAGATCAGCTACTGACGCAAAAGCAAGGCTATTTGTATGGAAAAATCAATAAACAAAATCTCTGACTTGGCGTTAAGCAACAACCAACCACATAACATTAATAGAATACTTTCAGATATTTATAGACATTAAATTTAAGTAATTATCATAAAAGTACACGTCTCAAGTGTTTCGGAACGGACATGGTTTAAAAGATATATATGTTATTTAAATTTGCCGTTGCTAAATAATGTAATAATTATTAAAACCACGATTCAACTCATCAGGCATAGATGACTTATACCGTTTAAAGGGAGATAATCCAAGCAAAGATTCATATCCCTGCGTTTTTCAACGTTATAAATTTAATTCTGAACAAGAGAAGAAACACACCACTTTAATATATTAAAACGCTTTCCACTTCTAATAGAGGTGATTTTTGAAAGAGGTTCGCCATTTATTCGTCGTCTCTAATATCATCTTCCTCCATTGAGTAATTGAATGGGGGGATTGCTGTTTAACGCCAAGCTCATGTCGAGAACAAGTTCGATGACATGATGATAATATCTGCGTTGTACTGTACCAAAATGCTCATCTGGATTTTAATAGCGCTAGGTTACTGAAACAGCAATCTGTGGATAGACATGTCGCTGTACTTAAGACTCGTCATTCTGATTCAGATTCCACACTATCTTGCTCTTACTTTGAGTGCTTAGTGGAGAAGCAGCAAATACTAATCTTGCAGTCTTTGGTTTGATCCTATTGGTACTCGAATTGATTAGCTACTGCATTCGAGGCGGACACGTTACCCATTACACCGTCAATGGAGTTTGTTCATCTCCAGATAAACAATCGATGATCACAATAGATGTACATTTTTATTTTTTATTTTTTTATATTTTTATTATTTTTTTTTTATTTGATGCGTCGGATATATGCCTTTCGAAATAATCCAAGTCAAAGATACAATACAACACACGATGATAACACTTTAGACAGAAACTTAGTATTTGATGAAAAAAAATGAATCTTCCGATTTCACCGGTTTAACTTTAATCTATGCAACTCAAAGCAACAATCACCCGTGGTCCACAACTGTATTCTCGTAGGTACATATGTGATGGGAATTAAAACATAATTAATGACCTTCCAATACATCAACACGGTTTTTGAATATTTCGATAATTGTACAAATAAATGTCTTTTGACTTTTGCCACTTTCAAACAGTATGACAATTTCTAATGCAATACAAATTAGCATTTATGATGGAAGGCGATGGGAAGCAATCAGTGCCGGATTTACCTATAGGTTCGATAGGCTGAAGCCTAGGGCCTCAAAATTTAGGGGGACTCCGGTCAAGGTGTATAATATTTTCAACACTGTTATTGGACTTTCACACTTATGCTGTCATAACGTACTGTACTTTCTAAGCAATCTTTCAGTAGTTTTCCTTACACAGTTGCACTCCATTTCAGAATATTGCAGAATTTTAAGCACCCGTCATCATCTTTGCCTTTATTGAAATTGATTAAAAACACTTCCATGTTCCTCCATTCGTGAAGGTGGGGAAGTGGGAGGGGCCTCACAAGTGGATTAGCCTAATAGTCCAGTCAATCTATCGAATATACAGCTGAACCTAGAAAAACAAGATGTTGCACGCTACGTCGTGCTAAGAATATCCCCACTCGTTCATTTGTAAGTCGCACGGTAAACAGGAAGTAGATGTGCGGTAAACCTGGAAAGGGTAGACACGGTACAAGTCACCATGCCAAAGCCATATATCAAATATAAAATTATTTCTTCCATTAGAAGCTGAAATAACTGTTACGAAAGTGTGAACGGACGAACAAACGGACGGACAGACAAGGTGATTGCAATATAGCCCCCACTCAATGAGTGGGGGTATAAAATGCAACAGAAATCATTTTATCTTGATTAAGCACAGTAACCCCGCTAGAAACAAATATGAAAAATCGGTTTTGAGCTGAGTATGGGGAAACTGTCATTTTGGGGTAAAAAATAGATTTTTCAACAAAAAATCGCGGAAAACTGGAAAACTTCAAATATATTTTTATTTCTCATGAAATATACTTAGTAGACATATATCATATGAAAAAACGTGGGTAGGCTGAAACAATATAAAAAATGTAGGGAGTAGATACTAGCGGAAGCCCACAATTTTGGGGAAAAACGGATTTTTTTGTGAAAAAATCGCTAAAAACTGGGAATTTAATTTTGGTCCATGCCTGTCAATATAAAACGTAAAAGAGATATATGATCTTTTGTAATTTCAAAAGAAGAAGAACGATTTTCATCAAAATCTTATTTGTATACTAGTATTTAATAAGAATAGTAGAAATCGCGAAAATTTGACATTATCAACATACATGAAAATCAGGATATTATCATGCGACCATTCCGTAAACACAATCTGTTAATCAAACTCCTTGCTACAACTAAATAATAAGAATTGTTGTACTTGAACCAACATTATTTCTAAGTACGCATTCTGAGCTTATAAATGTTATGACATATGAATCAATATAAGACATTTCAAATAAATATCCATGTGCCCTGATAAAGTTATTCCAAATCATTTTGGTCCTCTTCAGCTTCAACTTGTTCGGCATTTGAGCTACTACGACCCCTGCAGTCAGTACAAGCTGTAGTACATTGGAGACCATGCTTTCAACAGGAACAACGACGATTGCCACAATTAGATTTGCACTTGCAACGGATGATCCGGAGCAGCAGGGAGACGAGTTTTTACAGGAACTAATTTACCATTTGACATAGTCCATCCCCAGTCAAGAGTATCTAATTGTAAGTTCTCATCACGTTTTGTCCATTCAATAACTTGGTAGAAAGTTCGCTTACAGTGATGGTCTGCTGCAGCTGTAGTTGGTGGTAAGGTTTGAACTTGCAAGAAACTGACAGAATTCGATACAACTTTACTTGCAAACTTCCTGTAACGCATGATATCAAGAATTTCAAACTCGAAGCTACCATACATTCGAATAAGGAGCTGGATTCCAAACTTCGTTATATCAGATGAATCCACATCGAAAACCTTTCCAGCTTTTTCTATCAGATCCTGATTTCCCATTACTTTTTTCAGTACTAAACTTTTCCCGATACCAAATAACCTTGACGTCGTGTTACAAACAGTAATTGCGTGTATTACTGGTAAATAAGGGTAATAACAAAATTACCGAACTCCGAACAATCTTCCAAAGGGAAATTCAAAACTCATAAGTATATAAACATACAAAATTAGTCAACAACCGGAAAACTGTGAAAACCGTAATGACCCTGACTTGGTACAGGCATTTCTAAAGAAATGGTGGGTTGAATCAGATTTTAAAGCGCCAAACTTCCCGCTTTCATTACGGCTCAAAGGTTTCGGCTGTCACTATAACAGTATTTATAACATTACTGGAACAAAATAGGTAAAATAGTTGTCAAAGCAGTACCAAATTCAGTGAGGTAGCACATGACAAAGCTGATCTCCTAACAACTTCTTTGTTTTCGAAATGTCCCACACCTTCAAAGTATTAGCACGGCGATTGCTTTGATCCGATTAGGAGTGTAGCGTCGTATTTGCACTTGAATGAAATAGAAGAAGTACTAAGACATCCGTGTCCTCACCAATTATAATAGTTGGATAATTTTCCGTCAAGACAATGCCAGTTTTTGCAATCATAACATCAGCATCTGCTTCAGCATGTTCAGTCCTTATACCATTACTGACAAGAAATTCACTAAGCATGTTGATGAATGCTTGTTTATTTTCATTATTGCAGAGGAAATTTTCTTTTTTACTCTTGAATAGTGTGTTTTTCCTAAATTCAATCTTTGTACCCTCTATGCCTTTGGTTCTTCCACTGTGTGTGTGATCTTTAGTGTTTGGCCCCGAGGAGTAATCATCAAATACGACTGCATGTGCAAATCTTTTTGTCACATAATCAAGGTACATTTGACAAATTTGTCCGAAGGTTGCACCTTTATTCCATGGAATACGTTGAATCAAAGATCCACCGTCAATGACATGTCTAGTATTATCTTGTATGACGACGTCAGCTGCTGAACAATCACCTAAGTTCCAAATAGTATCTACAAGGTTATCTGTGTGGGCTTGTCTCATCATTCCCGATGGTTCAAACAAAGCAGCAGGGTTATTACAAAGTTCGTACCGGAATATTTCAGACAGATCAGGAAACATGCCATTTGCTGCTGACAATAGTCGTTGGAACAGTAATTGTGGATCAACAGATATTTCATCACCATCAACTTTCAGATTTGTCTTGCTAGCTAACGTTACCACTGTTTATTTTTCTTGAATACATAATCGTCTATCTGTTGTTCTAGCATTGATCGTAAAATATTGTTTCCAATTTTTACTGATCTATTGACATCTACTTTTCCATCTGCTATTACTCCAGTTTCAATATTCAGCAAATTTGTTCCTGGTGTAAAGGGATTCCTTTCCTTCAAGAACTCTAAGAATGCAGATGTATCTTTGTGGTCATGTTCTGTTCTAGCTTTTCCCATTTCTTTATGCTGTTCACTGGTTTGATAATTTACATCTGTTAATTTTTGCATAGCTTGATTCATTTCCGTACAATGTGGCATGCTCAGTAACCACTGAGCTCTTTGAGTTTCGGTTAAGCCTCGTGTTAAACCTCCTATGGACTTGATGCTTCTCATAAGTGCCTGTTCAATTACCAAATCTGTAGACAAGCCAGACCAAAATCGATCACTTCGTCTTACAACACGAAGTTCAGATTTGAAGGCTGTATCTAAATTGGGATGTGTTTGTTCTAATTCTAGCATATGCTGTAAATATACATGAGCAGATTTAACATACAAGTTGTGTCCAGAGGCAGCCAGATACGGAAGCATTTGTTGAAGACTTTTCAAATGAAGAAGCCAATGTCTCGACCTTTCAGCGGTGATGAATTGACGCAACAAATCAATCATATTCATATATTCAATACAAATTTTTGCAGTGTGATTTTGGCCAAAGGAGTCTTTAAAAGCCTGTATGCGTTTTTTCAGAGTTTTCACGGCATTGTTTTCTCCGAGTTCTGTGACAGAAATGCTCCCATCCAGGAGTTTATCAATTACATGTAACATCTCAGTTACCTCGCTTAGGATATTGACTCCATTTTCTGATTCATTGTCATCTACCTCATGTGCAGTGTTCTCTTTGTCGTCCCAATGAATTTTGTCCAAAATGTTTATATCTATTTCATAAATGTCTGTTATCATTAGCAATGCCAACGCTGTATACACAAGAAAATGACCTCTACTAGCTCTTGATATTGCCTTTCCACTGAGCATGTGAACCACCACTGTTGGTGCATAAACACTTTCCAATAGTTCTGATAGTCCAGTATTATTCATAATGTTACCTATTGATCCCAGAAAGCTCATCTCTGTATGGAATCCACCCAATCTTAAGACTATTGACTTCAATGCACTATCATCGTTCTGAATAAAGTTCATACCATTCCAGTATAACGTTTGATTAAAAGTTAACACTGGATCAGAATTGTGACGTCTGGCTTCTTTTGATACAAAGTTTAAGGTGGAATATATACAAGTCATGTCGCTTGGATCCATGTCGATCATCGGCAAAAAGACAACGCTAGATTTGCCTGGAAAAGGTTCTTTGTAAACCATTTGACACAATGCAGACCATCCCATTTTGTTAACAGGCCATGTGGCAATAGATAGTAAGCTTATGTCTTCTGAACAGCTCGCGGCCTGGACTGGTGATAGTTTTTTGTATTTCAATGGCGACTGAATATTTAAATCAAGCCCATAGAATTTAATGTCGATATTAGCCAGCTATTTCAATTCTTCTATGTCAACATTTACTCTTGGTACAGTACTTTTTCGTTTAAATCCAGGGGTTACACTTGCCACTATCCCTATGTCATAAAAGGTACCGTGCCCATCTATCGTATAAAAGTTATGATCTACATTGTCTACAATGTATTGAAGATGAGAACTAGTTAAAGCTTCTGGGATATCGGTCTTCTGTGTAATAGCAGCATTTAATTGGTACTTTTATTTTTACCTCCGAATAGGATGACGAAAAGCCGCAACTATTTAAGCTATCCATCAGGTAGCTTGAACCAAATGTGTGATGCATCTGCACGACAAGTCCAATCTGCAAAGGTACAATCAATGGCCGGGGTCTTGTGGCTTGGACTATAGCCTGCCCAAAAGAACATTAGTTGATCAGCTGTCATTTCGCTCTCTGGATATTCTTTCGATGTTGATCTGGAAGTCCTTAGTTCGCACTGGTCGTAGCAATGCTCAAGCAAAGGGGAGGTAATTCAATCGGAAAAAATTACCTTATTCCTAACACACATCTCTCTAGACGCTTGCATATCAAATTTGTTTTCTGTGTAATCTCGCATTCGATTCAAACGTTCAAATGATCTAAGTTATAAAGTCTATAAAGAACAAGGTGAAGAAATTCCCTTTGATCCGAAATGTCGAAGCGGTAATATTTGAGAGAGGTTTGAAGTGAAAAAATCAGTTTTGCCAGACAAATAAGATTATTCCATCAAATAAACTTGTATTTTCATACTTATTAATGTCCATTTTATCCATTTAGAACACTGAGTAACCCTTATTTCTCTGATCCTGAGTGAAAATTGACAAAAAACGACTTTCAAAAGTTCAGCAAGGAATGGGGTAAATGAACAAATATGGATGACGTCTATTGACGATATTAGACAAAATTGGTAGATTTACAGTAGTAGAATGCAATGTCACATAAGTATCATAATGCAGATTCTTTCAAAAGTCCATAGTAAGTATATGGATACAAAATGTCATGGACATGGGCATGGCATTGTCCTTTTTATTGCCATTTAATTTATGTAAGATGCCAGGCTAAAATTTTGAAAAAAACTTGTGCTTAGCCTTATGTACTGTTACAATACTTTGTTCAAGTTTATTAATGACGTTTTAAATTACCTGTATAATATACTTATCAAAGACAAAGGTAGAAGCCAGTGGCGGATCCAGGATTTTAAAAGGGGGGGCCCGCCAACTAGGCAGTGTTCGGATTGGGCTTGTAAGTTAGAGGCCACACACTAAATCCACCTCTGCCTCTGGTAACACAAAGATGACATCAAAGCAAAGCAACAGAACATGCTCCTTGTGCTTGACAATGACTAATATTGTTTGTATCCGAGCATTTTCATGCTCATTAAAATACTAGGCAATAGGGATCCAAAGGAATAATTTAAAATAGTATCATTTTTGTAATGGTACAGAAATTCATATTCAAAACTAAAAGATTCACACCGTGCTATGAAAGTTCAATTATATATATACTTTCCTAGCATTTCATCCTGTTGATTCCGTTCAATTTGATTTTTCCTCTCTTTTTTTTAAACTATAAAATAACCATACATATTTTGTATTTATTCTATGCTCCAAGTAGTAATCAGAATTTGGTATGTCATAATTTTTTGGAGACAAATTAAAATAAGCAATGTTGCTTGTTTCTGGATCCTATTTGTTTATATTACATTATCTTATATGTACATTTTGTATATTTATACTGCAGTCTGTAATTTTACAAGATTGATAAATGGGGGGGGGATAAACTTTTGCTCTATACGCTCAATGACTGTATAAAGTCTACTGATACCTTTGACTTCAACTTCAAAGCTATAAATAAAAACGTCTGGGTCCCTGAAATCATTATTGTTACGTAGCAATGTGATTTCTATTATATGCAAGCTTGATTGGCGCAATAATTTCCTCAGCAGATTTTAGCGTTTGTAAACACGGTTTTCTACTTTATTTTAGATAATTTCTTAAATATTTGAAATGCAGTATAAAAACAACATACATTCCTAGTCGGGAAATATAAAATTTATTTGTACTCGCTACGAAACATGCGAGTAATGCTTGGTAAATCTTACATCTCTTCCTGTTTTTAGAGCTCGTCCAAATAAATTTTATATTTGCCGACAAGGAAGGTATATTGTCTAAATATATGTATTTACTGAATAAATATTGCTTAAACCAATAACTGCAAATTACTGATAAATAAGGGTAATAACAAAATTACCGAACAATCTTACAAAGGGAAAGTCAAAACTCATAAGTATATAAGCAGACAAAATCAGTCAACAACCGGAAAACTGTGAAAACCGTAATGACCCTGACTTGGTATAGGCATTTCTAAAGAAATGGTGGGTTGAATCAGATTTTAAAGCGCCAAATCTCCCCCTTTCATTACAGCTCAAAGTTTCCGGCTGTCACTATAACAGTATTTATAACAATACTTCAACAAAACAGGTAAAGCAAATTTAGTTTTATATTCACCTGATATAGGATTAACATGATATGAGTACTATAGGTTTTTATTTCAGATTTAAAAACGTATTAGATACTATCACTATTAGTGACGAAGAAGAAGAAGAAGAAGAAGAAGAAGAAGAAGAAGAAGAAGAAGAAGAAGAAGAAGAAGAAAAAGAAGAAGAAGAAGAAGAAGAAGAAGAAGAAGAAGAAGAAGAACAAGAAGAAGAAGAAGAAGAAGAAGAAGAAGAAGAAGAAGAAGAAGAAGAAGAAGAAGGAGGAGGAGGAGAAGAAAAAGAAGAAGGAGGAGAAGAAGGAGGAGAAGAAAAAGAAGAAGAAGAAGAAGAAGAAGAAGAAGAAGAAGAAGAAGAAGAAGAAGAAGAAGAAGAAGAAGAAGAAGAAGAAGAAGAAGAAGAAGAAGAAGAAGAAGAAGAAGAAGAAAAGAAGAAGAAGAAGAAGAAGAAGAAGAAAGTCAGAGCATTTTGAAACCTAAGGTCGTAAGTATTTGACTCGTCAATGCTAACAAAAAATACTCTGATGCATGAGCTGTATACATATAGGTCAAAAGACATTTCTGGAATTTGTCGGTTGAAAATGATTTAATACAAATACATTATACAAATAATCAAACATTTAATTTAAAACTATGATGCGGTGCTTAAATATATAGTTATTTACACCGATGGATATTTTTTGATGTTTTGAAATCAAGTAGTACCTTATCATATTCATTGAGAAAAACTGGCTATTTTTTTGACAATTTTAAATAGGATTAAGTAAATGGTGGGTTACAGAAATCCAGTTGTGTCCCAGAAAATTGGACAAGATGCACCTATTATATACGTGTACCACATATCTCAGTGAATATTGAATGAAGTAAATAAAACTGGTATCTATTAAATGTATTGAAGTTATCGTATCTAATTTTTGAACGCATAGTGCTACCCTTGTTCATCCGTAAATCCGTCTGTCTGTCCTATCTCGTTAAGTTCTTGCCTCATCTTACAGTCTTTCATGATATGTAGGTCCCTGGTGTGGCATATCTCAGAAAGGAGACATGGTGTAGCAGTGATTCTTAACAAATGAAAGAATGTTGTATAGTATTCCAAAGTGGAATAAGTGAGGATACCTGTATTTTATGCTTAACTAACCTAATATGAGTTTGGGTAAGGCAGATAGGCAGGACATCCAAGTCTTACAGAGATCAGACATATCATGTAGTGTTGGTTTTTTTTCAGAAAAAGAAAAAGACAGCCAAACTGCCAATAAGAAGCAACAGTGATGACGATTTGGCGTTTGATGACGAACCACAACCGCGTGTAATAAATGTCATAAGAAGAGATTTTACTCCTAGAAAGGAAGTAAGTTATAGATACCAGATGGTACAGGATTATATTCAGTTAAGAAGCAAGTAATCATGTTAGCCTTTCTGCTAATATGAATACTTCTATACATATCCTTATTAAATGTAACTATTCAACAGAAACATGACTGTTAAAGCCAAACAAATGTTTGTTTAGGGTTTCCAGACCGACCCTAATTTTGAGCTCCGACCCTAATGCCAGGTGAGCTATTGTCATCACATTGCGTCCGTCATTTGTTAACTTTTGACATTTTAACCTTTTCCTCTGAAACCACTTGGCCAATTGGAATCAAACTTGATGTGGATAGTTCTTGTGTGCTCCCCTTTCAAATTATATTTGGTAGCCATGTCTGCCATCCCAGATGGCCGCTGTTACTATGAATAGAAAATTTCTTTAACTTAAAAGGACTATTTTATTTTCAGACAGAAATGACAAGTCCCTTTTATAAACTATATCCATCAGTCCCTCTTTTTATCAAAAATGGCTACCAGTAGGTACATTTGTATAACATATATAATTCTCCTTCAGTATTTGTTGACCTTCCTTAATATTTGTTGTATTGCAATTTTCTAATTTTATTTATTTTGTAGGTAAAGTGCTTATCTGCAAAACTAAAGGAATCAGAAGAGGAGAACAAAAAACTACGGGTAATTATTGAAGAACAAAAGAAGACATTGCAAAATCAGCATATTTGGCAGCAAAAGATAAATGTTAAAGAATCACAAATGAACAAGCAGTTGCAGTCATTAAAAGAAAAAGTATACAAATAAAGTTAATACTGTATCCCGGAAGTATTTGCCAAACCTTAAGTATTTCTAAAGAAGAATTTTTGATCTTCAATTTTAAATGCAATTTGCTTGAAACTGAAATAACTAATGGGTTTGTTTTGGAAATATTTAATTTTGCAAAAGTGGAATTTCAAAAAGACCCCGCATCCAGAGTAAGCAGGTAGATTTCTCTTTTAGTTGACAAAAACAATATTAGCACGACAGCTCTACAAAGTAAAATTTATAGAATATTATCAGAGAAAAAGAAGAAAGGCGGAAAAGAAATGAAGCTGTTTTCAAGTAATAAGTTTTTAATACCTGTAAGTACGTGTACTTCAAATGATACCATTTTTGAAAAAATCGAGCAAAATGCAGAAAAGTCAGTTATGAAAGAGCTACAACAACAATTATCAGACGCACAATGTAAATTAGAAAAGCAAGATGATAAGCTTGAGGAAATAAACAATGAAAGAAAGAATCTAAAACGTAAATTACAGCGCTCCATACCTAAGATGGAGCATCTTAACAAACTGAAAATTGAAGTGAATGGAAAAAAAGGAATTATTGCAAATTAAAAAAAACCAAAACAAACTGTCATAAAAATAGAGCTAAAGAATTGAAAACAGATAAACTAGCACAAACTGAAAAGGAAATACAAGAACTGAAAGCAATTCGTCGTAAAAAAAAAGAGAAATTATTGATCTACATCTTATTTCTGATGTAGTAGATCACTCTTTAGATGACTCTATCAAAATAATGGATGAACAAAAGAAGAAGACTAAAGATCTGATAAAAGAAAATGAGCAATTAAAAGAAGAAAATCATTATTTAATCACACTTTTAAATGACAATCAAACAGATCAGGGAGTACATACTTGGGATGATGATAAAAATTGTTATAGTCCCCAGTTAGTAAATTGTATAATGAAACTTTTGAATTTCAATATTAGTACACGTCATATTTCAAAAGTGATCGAAGAAGTTTGTCACTTATGTAATGTTGTTCCAAATAAACTACCTTCTCGTCAGACTATTGATATAATAAATGATTCTCGTTTGGATGTTGCAACAAAACAGATGGGAACTTTAATAGAGAAAGAAAATTTAACATCATATTCAGATGAAACATCGAAATATTCCAAAAATTTTGAAGTATTTTCTGTGACAGACAAGGATAGAAACAGTTACATTCTTGGTTTGAGAGAAATGCATTGCAAGTCATCAACAACTGTACTTGATACATTTAAAAGTATATTAAATGATATTGATGACAATACTAGTGTTAGTAATGATGGTTTAAAACTTCTAGCTAATATCAAAAACACGATGTTAGATAGAGCTGCGACAGAAAAAAAATTCCATGATATTCTGGAAAACTATAGGACAGACTATAGGCAAAAAGTTTGAGAAAACAAAGTGACCATTCCTGCACATAAACAAAACTTTGTCAACGCATTTGTGAGGTTCTCGTGATGCTTTGAAGGGAAAAGTGGAATATGTTTGGTCGCATACAACCTACATTTGATTACCATGATATTTTTTTATCACAGGAATGTAAAAATGGATAGAAAAGTGATGTTTTATGACGCTGTGCTCACCTCGATTTTTATTTCGTTTGTTTACTCCACTTTGAATGGTTAGTATGTGAATTTCGGTGAATTTTCGGATCAACCCTTTGATGCATGAGGTGAACGATTCCTCTATCTGTCTCCGTATATATTCAATTGATGCTATAATGCAAAGTAAACAACATTAATCATTCAAACGACAAGACCTACCTTGAACAAACTGGCCCGTCCGCCATCTTGAAATGACCATTCCTTCTCAAGTACACGACAGTGTTATTCATAGAAGGGTGCAGAGCGCTAGGTATAATATCTAAGTGTGTCTGCGCATCACTGTGGCGTGACATTGAAGATGAATCCTATGTCTTGATACTGAATGAGAGAATACCCAATTTACTTGAATTTTTTTCAAAGGCAAAGGAGGATAGCTCATCTGTCATAACGGGAAAATTAGCGCCATTTCCAATAAACCATGATGATAACACAGTAAAAGAATTCTTACGTGCAGATGATACAGATACAATCACAGTTCAAATGTTACAGTGTTTATTTGAGGTCATGGAGACGTTATTAAAGAGACAAGCGGCTGATCACTTACCAAGAGGATTTTTTTGAATGCTACCCCTGAATTGTGGGAAGAGAGTGTAAGTACACTGAAGCACAATAAGGTGCCTGCTTTTTTCTTTGGCCAGCTTGATTACTTTATGAAATATCGACCGAATGCAACCACACTTTCAAATGAAGCCTGTATTGTTTTCTCTCATAATAAGACTAGTGATTGGCTTGACTCCTTAGATGAGGAAACTAGAAATAAACTTCTCGTCAGTAGCAGAAAAAATGGCAGGGAGATAAGACTTCAATTTAAAGAAAGAATGAAAGAGATAGAGCAAAAGAGGCTACTGGTTTTAAGAGCAAAAGAGGAAGAATTGAAGAAGAAAAAGTTGAAAACATTACAATGGAAAGAGAATATGACAAATGATATACTTTATTTTGGACTTTGGCAGAGTTCTGATCATGTCAGCCAACATTTGTCTGAGTTTCAAGCAAAATCTGAGAAAATCCGTGCTCTAAAAGCGCAATTGAATTTTAGAAACAACGTTCTAAAGCAGAAAGCCAGTGACAAAAAGTTGTATATTTTCTCTGCTGTTAAACGTACTAAAAGGGTTGAAGAACTACAATCAAATCTAGTCGAACTCATCGAGGAATCAAGAGCTTTACCTACAACAGAATGCACTCAGAAAGATATGCCATTGTTAGTTGGAAAGTATGTTTCTCACACATTTGCCAATGGTAAACGTTATGTGGGCAAAGTATTGTCAGTTGTCCCTGGGTTTTCTAGAAGGTTCAACATAAAATATGAAAATGATGATGCTGTGTATGTTTATAAACTCATTGATGACTACCAGAGTGATGATCTAGAAATTTTGCTTGGGCCTCCGGAAGGTTTGAAGAAAAGAATGTTGCTTGTTCATTTGTTCAGTTTCAAGAAATGTTAATGATACCAGTGTTCCAGCAAGCATTTCTAAAGGGCGGAGGAACACAATTTCAGGGATTTTTACATGTTTTTATTGCAAAAGGTAGAGGAGAGAGTTACAGGGACAAAGAGAAGCTGCTCCCCTCTGTTTCTTGCTTGCTGAAACACTGCATGTAATTTACTGTCAGATCGGAAATGTTTTGGTTCAAATTCAAAAGATTTGCTCTTTATTTTAATTTAAGAATGCAGATATCTAAATTTATATATATTGGGAAATTGACAGTCAATTCCATTTTAAGTGTTTTGTTCATTAAGTTTCAGCAAATCCAGATATTGAGCTAAATTTGGAAATAGCTGCCAGCATATAGACGAAATACTGCTGAAAGTGCTGTTAAACTTCAATCAGTCATATTCATGTATGCAAACTATTCAGTACAAATTTCTTCATTAGATAAATATTTAGATTTGCTTGTTTTTATTTCACCTGACCCAAAGTGTCATGTGAGCTATTGCCATCACGTTTCGTCCATCGTCGTTTACATTTCACATTTTGATCATCTCATCTGAAACTACTGGGTCAATTGAAAGCAAACTT
Organism: Bathymodiolus septemdierum; assembly: GCA_963383655.1. Lineage (NCBI taxonomy): Eukaryota > Metazoa > Mollusca > Bivalvia > Mytilida > Modiolidae > Bathymodiolus > Bathymodiolus septemdierum. The sequence continues at coordinate 14,283,333 of OY726529.1, forward strand.
TTCAGTAATGATGTTTATGAGGTCCTCAATATGTTGTCCACATTTCATCTTGTTTGGGCGAATAATATGACCTTGAGAGATCATTTACAATCAAGCAAGAGATATAGGCTTTGGTGAGCCTCTGTTTTTTTGTTTTTGTTTTTTTTTAATTATCTGTTTTTAAAAGGGTGAGACTTGCAGGGATTACACTTGCAGTATTTTCCCAAGAAAATTGTTGAAGGATCATGGTACATGTATGCTCTAAAATTAGCATCTTTTATTTTTCAGAAGATGACATTTTCAAAACAAAATTTTAAGAAGCACAAATTAAAATAGAATCAGAGTCAAAATTTATAAGATCAGGGTACACTGATGCTAAAACAGATTTGGAAGAACACTGCCTTTGCCAAAATTTCAAACTTTTTGTATGCATATACTTTCTTTATTTTTTTGTAGAATGTGGATTCTAGCAAGACTCACTCCTGTCACTTTATTCAACATTGTCACTTTTTTTGAAGTATCAATAAATACATTGGTCGTCTGATATTTTTCATGATTCAATGTATATATATCATTCAGATTTTCTGTGTTAGTAATTTTTAAAGATACATTTTGATAATGCATAATTTCTGATTTACAACACAAGGATGTAAAAGGTTGATGTCATTTTCCTTTCAAGTATAGTGTAGATTTTATTTGATATGAAGTTAATAACAAATCTCGCATTGTTAAGGTGTATGTATATGACATTATTGATTAGGTCTATAGCATGTTCCTATCTTCTATTTCAGGTGTAAAGATATAGAGCTGGTAGTGTGGTTATTTTACTTCCAGGTAGGTACACCATAAGTAGTATTCTAAAGAACAAAAAATTTAACTGTACTTAGTTAATCGCTTGGCAATTTTGCATGCAAGCTAGAATCTATGTATATGTAGCATGATATTTGTGCATGTACCAAAGGTATATGGTGAGGATTTCAATTTTGTTCAATTCATCACAAATTTAAAGATTATTTTTATGACATTTCGAACACAAGGCACATCGAATACGTCGATAAATTTCAGTGTATGGTAGAACTTGTTTACTTCTTCCAGTCAAACTAAATTTCTTCTGTGGTAGACCAAAATTCTATTCTGTATTATAATGTATTTTCTAATATTATTTCAGCTTCTGGAGAAGACAAGAAAACCTAGAAGTGGATAAAAGCTGCAAAAATATGACAATTTCTGTTTGAAACTGCAATTTTAATGAATTGCATAATTAAATATATGCTATTCTAGATGATGTATATTAATTTTTGCATTTAAGTTTATAAAATCCAAATAATTAAGCAATATAACATAGAAAGCGGTTTTTTTATTATCTCCTTTGGTAATTTTTTATTATCCCCCTTGGTAAGTCAAACATTTATTGCAAATATTCTGTTCAGATGACTTCAAAACTACTTAATTTTATTCCTTTTCATCAGAAAATGTAATACTTTAGTTTTTGAAAATGAAAAAGACACACTTAATGTTGAACAGAGTTATATTTACCAACTGGACCATAAATTAAAGAAAAAGTGAAAATACAGTAATAAAATCTGAATTCTGGAACTTTTAAAAAAATTGTAGAAAAAATATCTGAGCTCATACATATATTAAGTTAGTATTTTTTGGATGCATATATGATATTCTTTGATAAAAACCTAAAAAAATAGATTATTTTCGAGAAAATATTTTTTTGAGCATTCACTTACGGAAGCGTATTAGGGCCACATTGACACTTTTTTATTTTTATTTTTCACACTTTAATCTGTAAAATTCACACTTTAATCTGTAAATTTTACACTTTAATCTGTAAATTTTACACTTTAATCTGTAAAATTTACACTTTAATCTGTAAATTTTACACATTAATCTGTAAAATTTACACGCTTCCGTATTCACTGGAAATATCGTCCAGGTATCAGTTTCGGAGCCGCCGATATGCATATTCATTACTCGTGAGCTAGTGACCCGTATGACGTCAGAGGCGTATGTTTACATTGTCGATACAGTTGACAGTTCACCATACAAAGAAATGTCCTGACAGCTTTCAGTTAACGTACGTATTTTATACGTTATAAAACACCTATAGAATATCACTGTATTTCCTAAGTCCATTTTTTATACCCAAAATTTCCTTAAAAAAGTACCCATTGTTGCAGTGCAAGAATGTTGTTTATCCTTTTGTCGTCTGCCCATTGAACACATTTCAAGTGTGGAAAGGGGGACAAATCTTAACAAAAAAAAATCTATGGAAACCGATACCGCGAGGATACATCGATACCCCTTTTACTAGTATCAGTTTGACTGGCTTGCTGTCCACAAAAAAGGCAGTTATCTGTGTACGTGAACTGTTCTTTCGACCTGAGAACACGACTTTCTGCTTTTGGCTGTTGTGCTCCTTTATTTTTAAACGATTTCATATTGGTATACTCTCGTCTACAATCTTGATGCAATGTCTGTCCAGGCTCAACACATAATGAATCATTTCGTAGTTTGCTGTATTCATTTATGACATTATGTTCTTGGCACCCTTCTATCTTATTGTTACAGTGGTTTTTCTGTTGGAAAGTGGTTCTCTACATAAACAGCAGTCACCCATTGCCACCTGAACAATGATATTAGATATAATTATTTCGAAATTTTAATAATAACATGTGACGTAAAAATGTTTTTGACATTTACCGTCGTAATTAAAATACTTCAAAGGACTCGTAGTAAATGATGGAGATGGTTCACGAGAAATATTCTACCCTTCTAACTGAATTTATAGGTATTGCGTTGACTACTATTGTACCTATTTTGTTCCAGTATTGTTATAAATGTTGTTATAGTGACAACCGTAGGGGGTTTTTTTCGGAAAAAGGGGGACCCCTAGAAAATATCTCATACGATGTTTTTCATTAGAATTGTAAATAATGATGGCTATATTTGCGTGGTAACACTAGAAATTGTCAAATTGTTTTTCATGCAACTTTTTTCTAAGAATATAAAGCAAAAGATATCGATTACCTTGACATTGAAAACTCCGTCTTGTAACTTTATAACAGGACTTTGAAATATTTCGTGATTGGAATTTACAATGATGACGAAAAAACATCTAAAATTACCTTCTTTGTTTTATGTACCATTCCATAATCAGGATTAACCATTTACGTCGCTGCATTTGCTAGTATTCTTGCAAATCATTTGAACATCATTTGTTTGGGTTATTCCCCTTTGGATGTACGGCGCGCTGTACGGGAAATATTTTTACGACGAAAAACACGAAAATTGAAACCCAAATTTAATAACTTTCCCGTTTTCCGATTTTGTGCGATTTTTTATATGTTATTTATTGATATCAAATCTCAATTATTTCGCAAAATCTATTTCTGTTGCAATTTTTTAAAGCTAAACTTTTATTATGACTGGACTATAGGGCCTCTCTTTATCTAAATCCGACACTGGAAGCAATATAAATGTAGATATCTAACTAAGTCTACCAATTCTTTAAAGAGAAATCTACTCAACCAATGGGTCATAGGTGCTATGTTGATCGCATCACTTCGAAAGTTTTACGGTCGCAACCATAGTGGAATATGTGTGTCACAAATGACTGGATAGATTCCGTTTGTCGTAATTACAATCCGGTCCTTTCCTGATTCATGACTTTTCACCGGGGTTTGTAACAAGAGTAACACGACGGATGCCATTAGTGGAGCAGGAACAGCTAACCTTACATGTCACGGATAATTGTGGATTTGTTGATATGTTCCGTTTGTCGTAATAACAATTCCGTCCTCATTTCCTCTGTCATGACTTATCACGATTGGTACCACCCGCATTGCAAGAACTACTTTCCCTTCCGGAGTACATGAGATCAATTCCAGAGGTTTGCCCATCTCAGTCTTTAGTTTTCTGCCTTGTGTTTTGTCGACAATTGTTTTTCTTTTGGCATTGTCTATCCTGTTGAATCAGCTTCTGTTTACCCCTTTGGTCTCTCCCTTCCGCAGCACATGAGATCATTCCCGGGTGCTTAGTGAGGTTTGCCCATCTCAGTCTTTAGTTTGCTGCCTTGTGTTTTGTCGACAATTGTTTTTCTTTTTGGCATTGTCTATCCTGTTAAATCAGCTTCTGTTTACTCCTTTGGTGTCTTCAGACGTCTCTTAATGCTCAACAGTTCTTTACGTGTGTTACTTTAAAGCTTAAAATGTCAAAATACTAGTATTCTGATAACATGTATTATATCAAATTGTTCCTGTTGCAATCACAACCTTACCTTAACGTCTTCCCTACAACCTCTCGTGAACTTGATGGATTGACGTTGCAGGCTTGTTGAAGTTTAACATATATTTGAGCTATATAATCTTCGTATTACCTTTCAAAGCAATGGCCCAATCAAAAGCAAACTACAAACAGAATGCATTTGGCAATATACAACATAAAACGTATCATATAAGCTTTGTCAGTTATTGTCAAGTTTTTTTTCCTTATTTATTAATAACATCATTATTGATTGCACATCTCTGGTCTACTGACACAATTGTTAAAAGTTTATTTTACTTCAAACAAATTGCACTGGTGACTTATATAATTATATAACATTATCAATATTTCCTTGTTGTTATTATGTACATTGTATGTATGTATTCCATATTGTCAATCATTGTAATTGCTATGCCCTTTGTGGGTCCTTAATTGGTCAATAAAGTATTATTATTATTATTCTTATTCTGTATATCTTTTTGTATCTCTGTAATGGAAATAAGTTTGATTGGTGCACATAGAGGTATACTCGATAAAACATTTTGTGATCAAGTTTGTTACTTTCATGTCGATGGGTAAATTTTTGTTGGGGGAGGGGGGGGGGGGGGGAGGGGAGGGAGTATTCTGATTACTTTATCAATGAAATGGGCTACAACCATATAGATAAAATGTCGTTAAAAGATACCGTTTTCATTGATGGTCAATATATATGTCTTTCAATTAGAAGTTTGTTTGATATAGAAACTTGGTTGTTTCACTTTATTTAGGTCAAAATAGCCCTGTATTGTTTTTGGTTCCACAATATTATATTAAATTGCATCTTCAATAAGTAGAATCCCGTTTGATAAAAGAGACAAAAAATATGATTTTTTTTGTTATTTCTGAAAAAAAGATTAAAATATTATTGTTATGAAAAGTAAATTTTGGTAAGTAAACTTTTGTAAATGAATATCTGGAATAAGAATCTTGATTTTAGACGATTCATAGAAAACCGAGAAATATCATTGTGACGTAATATTATGTATTCGGACGTCATCAAATGTGTTCTCAAGTACCTGTATGTATGCAAGAAATATATATATTCAATTCATGCCAGAATGTTGTACAATCTTGTCCGTGTTGTTCGATATTTATTTTTCTGTGTAGTGTTTTGTAGATCGTTGTTTATCCTTTGGCATTTTTCTTTTGGCCATTATGCTGTCTGTCCTTCTTAAATCTATGGATTCTAATTACCCCTTTGGTATCTTCAAACTCTTCTAAGCATGTTTTTTTCAGTAATCCGTGCGATAAACAGCAAAAATCTTCTGTTTATGAAAAAGCTATTGTACCTCTGTCATTTCATCATTTATTTAAAAGTTTATATGTTTTAATTTAGTGTTTTCTTTTTAAGATTTTTCAAAATGATTTTTATGGGAAATATTGCATACAGGCAGCAAGGAGGAATTGGTATGCTTACTTTTCACATGATCCCTTCGTTTTCAAATACAAGTAATCGGGTTTCCCTGTCTAGAAACGAGTTCTGTTTTTATAGTAATTGCCATTAAATCAAGTATATGTACCATTTAATAGTCTATAGAGGAATTGATAATATGGAATGACACACCAGCTCAGAATAAACCATCATTATGTTCAATCAAATTCATCTTCGCTCAATCCCCACGAAACAATTACTATAAAGTGTTGATTAATTCATCAGATGATGGACAAGCAACCTTTTAATTTGCCAGCAATTTAGAATTATTTGTTCGGCATTAAGCTGACAATTCTAACATGTCAAACTCATTGGTTTAAGTATGCAAGTCATCACTGGAGCGTTGTATATTGTTATTTTACCGTCTCTGTAGGACGAGTGATACAGAGAAGAATAAACGGTTCATTTTCTAATTGAGGCTTAGGAAAAGAACATTGATTAGTAACTGGAGAAAGCGTTTTCATCTTAAAAAGGACTTGTATAGGGAATAAATCAATCTTTGTTTTCTGTATAAATTAGAAGAATAAACGACAATATTGGCGGGTATGGGTCCCCTTTACCGCATAATCTTGCCACATTATTGCACCTCTCCTAAGGTAGGACATGCATTAACAGCGTCATACGTCGTGTTGTGGACTTTTGCGTCCATGTGTTTGTTCGTTTTGTTGATATTGGTAAAGAACATTGATCAGTAACTGTAGAAAACGTTTTCATCTTAAAGAGGACTTTTGTGGAGAATAAATTTATCCTTACTTTCTGTATGAGTTAACAGTATGGGGAAAATTAGAAGAAAAAGCATGAGGGGAGGATAGGGATCCCATTCATCGATTAAATCTCGGAACATGATTCTGCCTGTCCCAAGCCATGACTTGAATTTACAACGTCATATTTTGTTGTCTTTTTGTGTTCAGTGAGTTAAGGTGAGAGGTTATTGTTCAGTGAGTTAAGGTGAGAGGTTATGGTTCAGTGAGTTAAGGTGAGAGGTTATTGTTCAGTGAGTTAAGGTGAGAGGTTATGGTTCAGTGAGTTAAGGTGAGAGGTTATTGTTCAGTGAGTTAAGGTCAGAGGTTATTGTTCAGTCAGTTAAGGTGAGAGGTTATTGTTCAGTGAGTTAAGGTCAGAGGTTATTGTTCAGTGAGTTAAGGTGAGAGGTTATTGTTCAGTGAGTTAAGGTGAGAGGTTATTGTTCAGTGAGTTAAGGTGAGAGGTTATTGTTCAGTGAGTTAAGGTGAGAGGTTATTGTTCAGTGAGTTAAGGTGAGAGGTTATTGTTCAGTGAGTTAAGGTCAGAGGTTATTGTTCAGTGAGTTAAGGTGAGAGGTTATTGTTCAGTGAGTTAAGGTGAGAGGTTATTGTTCAGTGAGTTAAGGTGAGAGGTTATTGTTCAGTGAGTTAAGGTGAGAGGTTATTGTTCAGTGAGTTAAGGTCAGAGGTTATTGTTCAGTGAGTTAAGGTCAGAGGTTATTGTTCAGTGAGTTAAGGTGAGAGGTTATTGTTCAGTGAGTTAAGGTGAGAGGTTATTGTTCAGTGAGTTAAGGTGAGAGGTTATTGTTCAGTGAGTTAAGGTGAGAGGTTATTGTTCAGTGAGTTAAGGTGAGAGGTTATTGTTCAGTGAGTTAAGGTCAGAGGTTATTGTTCAGTGAGTTAAGGTCAGAGGTTATTGTTCAGTGAGTTAAAGTGAGAGGTTATTGTTCAGTGAGTTAAGGTGAGAGGTTATTGTTCAGTGAGTTAAGGTGAGAGGTTATTGTTCAGTGAGTTAAAGTGAGAGGTTATTGTTCAGTGAGTTAAGGTGAGAGGTTATTGTTCAGTGAGTTAAGGTGAGAGGTTATTGTTCAGTGAGTTAAGGTCAGAGGTTATTGTTCAGTGAGTTAAGGTGAGAGGTTATTGTTCAGTGAGTTAAGGTCAGAGGTTATTGTTCAGTGAGTTAAGGTGAGAGGTTATTGTTCAGTGAGTTAAGGTGAGAGGTTATTGTTCAGTGAGTTAAGGTCAGAGGTTATTGTTCAGTGAGTTAAGGTCAGAGGTTATTGTTCAGTGAGTTAAGGTGAGAGGTTATTGTTCAGTGAGTTAAGGTGAGAGGTTATTGTTCAGTGAGTTAAGGTGAGAGGTTATTGTTCAGTGAGTTAAGGTGAGAGGTTATTGTTCAGTGAGTTAAGGTGAGAGGTTATTGTTCAGTGAGTTAAGGTCAGAGGTTATTGTTCAGTGAGTTAAGGTCAGAGGTTATTGTTCAGTGAGTTAAAGTGAGAGGTTATTGTTCAGTGAGTTAAGGTGAGAGGTTATTGTTCAGTGAGTTAAGGTGAGAGGTTATTGTTCAGTGAGTTAAAGTGAGAGGTTATTGTTCAGTGAGTTAAGGTGAGAGGTTATTGTTCGATTTGTTGATATTGGTGGAATTGTTGACCATCACTGTTTAAAATGTATTTTCATCAAGACAAATGCGTCGCTTATCTATCCAGTTATATCTGATATCAGATGGTAACCCTTTCTTCTTTTAAATTTTGTGTGTCTATTGCATAATTTAATAATACTATTTTTTTTCTTTAATGCAATGTGTACATTGGAAACAAATATGTTCACGAGTTGTCGTTCTTTCCTTGTCTAAATAATATAAACAGCATTTCAATTTGGTAAATTGATTCTAAAAGGAGCTTTAATCTGGTATTATAGTTGTCAATTAGTTATGAACGAATCGTTTGATGTTTCCTAAATCTAAATAAAATGACGGCTTATTGACACTTATAATCAGAGAGATCACTTAGAGACGGATTGATCCGTTGAAATGGTCGTTAAGAGGACAAAATTGGTTACAAAATGGGTCTCAAAATTAAGGGGTTCTCGTTGGTCGATTAATTGAGATGTGTATCAATTGCTTTATACAAATTGAGTTGATGAGATGTTAAACCAAGGAACGATATTATTATATCTTTTATAGTCGACTTTTTAGGCTAAAAACGATATTATTATATCATTTTTGTTGATTTTATAAAATGACAATCTATTTTCTTCAATATTAGTGTTATGTGATCAGTGAAATGGACATAATGTCTAATAAAGAGATTACGTGAAGCATAATGAAGATAATTCTTAGTCAAATATAATGAAATGAAAAAAAAAAAAAAACAGAAAAAAACTACCATTGTCGAACCGTTCCAAATTCGAAGGAACAGAGCCAAAATCAACTCTTCAACCTACATTTACATAACTACTAATTTTCCTGACTTAGTACAGGCACTTCAATAAATGTCTTGAGTGACGCGGGCACATTATCCTGACTTAGACCCAGCCAGCCTTTGATCTTACTGCTCAATGAAGCATCAAATAGTTCTCTGATTTGACCCGATCGTGGCAGAATCGACAATATAACACAGTCGAGTCGGGCACGCTATGAAAAGTTTGAAGACACCAAAGAGGTCATCAGAAACAGTAAATCGATAGCCAATAGAACAATAACAATAAGACAAACCAATGATCTATAAAACGCTACACAAAACTACAGATTGAACAACACAACAAACTTCACCAACAACCGGGGGCGGGGCGGGGAGGGGAGGGGGGGGGGGGGGTGAACTCAGTTGCCCCAGAACGGATAGCAGTTTCTTCTCCACTAGTGGCACCTGTCTTGTTGCTCTTGCTACAAATCCGGCGATCATGACCAGTTATGAGGAAAGGGACGAATTGTGATTACAAACGGAGTTGTGACACAGTTTTGTCGTAACGGTTAACCAAGTGATGATGGCAACCATATAATGTTCGACGTGATGACTTCAACATAACCACTAGGAACCCTTGGTTCAGTAGGAACCTGTTCTGGAATATCGTACCAACTGAGAGATATGAAACTCCATATGCAGATGATGCTAGAATGTTCCTACATATAAAAGGAAAGTTCACAATGAGAAAATTGAAATAATCCCGTTTGTCTTAAAGTTTCGTTCTTAGCCGTCCCTTACTGTCAATTTCGAAGTGTAGGTCAAAGAAGAAGCAAATCTAACTGTATCTGAGGTATCCATTATTTCAAACTAAATGGGATAGAAGCGAACAATAAAATCACCAAGTTTAGAATCACTTAGTGAAATAACATAACCTGAATAGAGGAAATTGAAAATAGGGAATCGGGCTAGCTTCCTGTCGTTTGTGTTGATAAGTCTGTGAATAAAGGAACCATTACACCATAGTTGTGATCAATTATGATCTTAGCCTGGATTTAAAAACAAGAAATCGGTTAGAAAAGTAGTTGTTCTCACTATGTTTTATATTGTTTTCATGATATTTAATTTTGCGAAAACAAAATCTAATCAAACCATTAGTATGATTAGTAAAATAAGGATTTTATTCAGCTTCAAAAATAATATGTATTCTTACATAGAAGTATATATTGTAGTGTAATGTAACCAAAAGTTAGCATGCAAGAAAAGTTTGAAGCCATAAATTCTCCGATACTACAAAATCACTAAAAATCATTCAAATCATATGGTCATCGACAGGAAAAGATGGTGCTCTTGTCATTGTCAAAGTTTTACTCGATCTTTAGCTGTGTGACGTAAAAGTGTGTTTTCCATTTATTTCACTGAATTTGGTACTGCTTTGACAACTGTTTGACCTATTTTGTTCCAATATTGTTATACATACTGTTATAGTGACAACCGGAACCTTTGAGCCGTAATGAAAGCGGGAGGTTTGGTGCTTTAAAATCTGATTCAACCCACCATTTCTTTAGAAATGCCTGTACCAAGACAGGGTCATTACGGTTTTCACAGTTTTCCGGTTGTTGACTGATTTTGTCTGTTTATATTCTTATGAGTTTTGACTTTCCCTGTGTAAGATTGTTCGGAGTTCGGTAATTTTGTTATTACCCTTATTTTTGTGTAATGTTTTGTAGATGGTTGTTTGGCCTTTTGCACTTGTTCTTTTTGCCATTGTGATGTCTGTTCTTTGATTTACGGATTATTATCACCCCTTTGGTATCTTCTAACTTTTCTGTCTTGTGCTATATATGACATATAATATGTCCTTCTCTGGATATCCATCGCAATCTTGTGCAATATAATATTCTGTACGGGACAAATATTAACCAATATACGTGCAATAACCGTATATTACTAAAAGAAGAGACAATTTGGACGACGGGTGCCACTAGTGGAACATGCATTTCTCACCCTTCCAGAGCACCTAAGTTTGCCTCCGGTGTTCGTGTTACTTGATCTTTAGTTACCTGTGTAGTGTTTTGATGATCATTCTTTGTCCTTTTATCCTTTTATGGACATTGCATTGTATGTTCTTCTTCTGTTTACAGATCCTGACTACCATTTTGTATTTTCAAATTTTCCATTTTCCTGCTATTCAATACACCTGGTAGATTTGAAATATCTTTTTAGTATGCATATATTTTATTCACTTGTTTTTTTTTAAGAGATATTCAATTAAAACAGTTAATAAATAGCTTCAGATAATTGTAGCCCTTTTTTACCATAATTTTATGAGGAAGTAATCATACTTTCACCTGGCTTTTATTTCATAAATCATCATTAAAATAGCATTACAAAAATACGTGCATAATTATCTGCGGAAATTATATTACGATTAAAGCAATTTACTACAAAAATTATCGCTAACCGATAATCGTACTGAAATGCAATTGATTTTAAATTGAAAACCTCAAAGAAAGAAATTAAAAAAAAAAAAAAAAAATTCTGCACTGTCGGAACAGTTCTTAATTCTAATAGAAAAATTGCAGAAATAAAATGAAAAGCAAAAAAAATGCTTACTTTTCTGGCTATGTACAGGCACCTAAATAAAAAGTGGCGGGGTTAGCATATTTATATGTCCCACACCTCCCCTCTTATGGACAAAATGCGGTCATTCAAGTGTTTTTCCACAGAAATAAAGGTAAATATCATTCTCAGCAAATATATCACTTATGCATTCAATATTAGCAAGATTATTTTCCATGAATTTGAAAGTATATTTTGGAAAGGATCATTCTTATTCTACCATATTTACTATGATTAAAGCAGGTTAAATACGGGATCGTTCACGAACGAAGTATACGGTGGCCTATATTGCCCATCATATTATCACGTCTTTTATTGAACTTACACAAAGACTATATTTGTACAATGTTTACAAATACAAAATGTACTTGTACGAGCTGTAGAAATATGAAGAAAATCTCCTATTTCGTGGCGAGGACAAATATATTTTATATTGCCCGACAAAGCACGCATATTGTGTTTATAAGTTTGTACTGCAATGACATGTGTGCAAAAAAGTGCTAAATTCACAACCAAAAATTTCTTCTGGTGTCTAACAAAGCGGTCCGTGTGCGAACAGTGTCTATTGTGCGTTGATTTTCTTAAAACGCAGGATACAGGGGATTTCATACGTCTAGCATGCGTTTATTCGTACGCTTTTATACAGTTAGTAAATGCATTGATTGTAGTATACGATCAATGCTAAAAAAAATATGAACCCGTGGCTAAAGAACGCCATGGAGCTATTTACCATAAAAGGGAAGCTGTAAAATTTCTCGATCAACTTTTTATAATTATTGTTAGAAGGTGACATTATGAATTATGAGAATGAATTCGTTTGTAATTACCAATACGGAAATTATATTCAAATCTGGGTCGTAATCGAGTTTTACTACATCAGATGGAAATTATATGATAATTCTTCTTTATTACAGAATGTTGATGGTTTCAATTTAAACAAAAATGCAGTTTCGCTTAATGATGTAAAGTAGAGAGCAGAGGTTTAATAAACAGTTGGACGCACGACAGTATACATTATTAATGCAGTGTCATACAATACTGAAATTTATTTGTACGATGCTTAAAAACCGAGACATGGGCGAGGTTTACCGGTAGAACTTTTCCCAGTTTTGCGACGAATCCACAAAAACTTTATTTTTTACAACTACCAAAGCCCAACAGGATAATCCGAGACTCAACATTCGAAATTCGGAAATTCAATATCTGAAGATCGAGATTCGAGATTCGAAATTCAGTATCCTAATTAAGAAGAGTTTGAAGATACCAAAGGGATAATCAGAATCCGTAAGCCGAAAAAGGACAGACATCACAATTGTCAAAAGAAAAAGTACAAAAGGACAAACAACGATCTACAAAACATACACATAAAACTAAAGATTGAGTAACACGAACCCCACTAAAAACCGGGGATGAACTCAAGTTCAGTTGAATTCATGTCGCCTACTTTATTGTTTTATAATTAGTATTTTGTTGACCAATCTTTATCTTTTGTCCTTTTCTTTTGGTTTTTGGCCACTGTATTGTCTGTTCTTCTTCAATTGACGACTTATGATTACAGTTTTGGTATCTTCAAATTTTTCTTAGGACTATAGCAATTAATATCAGCCGCTACAAAAGAAAATCTTTGTGTATTATATATTATCACAAGTACAGCTTTAAAAGATATATTCACACTTATACATCTAACATCAGTAGTTATTTAAAAATAATCTCATTATGTGTTAATTTTCTTTAAAAAGCATCAGGTGATTGCTTAGAAAGTTCGCATCTGTCATAGGATTTGGAGCTACATCGATCAATGAAGTCCACCACGATCTAACCACGCCCACTTCGGGGGACTATTTCCTACCGTCTGTGTAAAGAGATAACAATGGACAGTAATAACTCTTCAAAATGTGCAATATCGAAACAATTAAAAATAATTTCTATTTTATTTGATATTGCGTTTTATACCAAATGTAGTTCAGTCGACGCTTTTCCAATAAAACTACAAATGATTACATTAAATTCTTAATGATAAAGAACGCTTTTATTAAGAAAAAAAAAGAAGAAAAGAAGACAACGGTATCGCCATATTTACAATGCAATCGCTAGACACAATATTAACATCACTGTTTAAAATTTCTTTCATAATACAATAGTATCACAAGTGACATTTATAAATTATTTTTTTTACAGAATTGATTGTATATAATATTTAAGAGACTATATAATTCTTTGATGTTGCTATTATCAATATTATTATTCCCATGGTCTCTAATTAATAAAATTATAACGCAATAGGACGTTTTAAAATCGTTTGTAAATTAAACTCTTAATGACGGCTTTTACGGAATCTTTTCTCTAGACATCGTTTTCATTCTACGATTCGCTCTAGTGTTTTAGCTAATTATATTTGACAGCTTATTAACCTTATATTTCACTGCAATTTCGTTTTTTTTGTAGCTCATCAATTAAATACAATCCATTAATTATATGTTGCTCACGAGGAACCATTTTCTTTTTTCAGGTAATCGGCTTTGGAGTGACAAATTTGCTGTTAAACTATATTAACCCATCAGAGGCGTAACCGTTTTCTCCAGAACTGCCATTTTGTAATCAACCATTTGAAAGAGTTTTCCAATAAATTCACTTGATTGAAACTAATATTTTCAGCAAATTGGGGCAAAAAATCAATTTCATTTAAGGCAATTTATTTTTTCTTCATTCTTTTAAAAGCTCCCAATTATATTCCCTAAATCTACTTCTAAAGAGCATTAAAGCTAAACATAGCCATCTAATTTATATATAACAGAAATAGTACTTTACAATATTGTAATAGTCACTAAACATAATTTTAAAGCTTGCGAAATTAAAATTTTGTGGATTAGTGAAATAACGTACTGTATTCGATTTTGCGTATTATGTTTAATTTATGTGTATTTTCAGAAAGCAATACATCATCTTTTGGGGGATGGTTAGGGGGTATGATAATGGTGTTTAACGCCTCTTTCAACACATCTTTTGGTAGAACGGTTGTAATTTGTAATAGGGATCCACTCAACAATTTTGAGCACCTTACATTCAGGTTAACTGTAAATACTGTAGACTGACTGTTTATTGATAATGTATACATATGGGCAGGGTTTTTCCATTTATTTATACATTTTGTATATGTATTGTCGTTGGAGATCCGGATATCAAGAGGGAAGGGTGGGAATTCCATTAACCGCCACATGTTTGTGCATGTCCCAAGCCAGACCCTGGATTTCTAATGACATATGTCTTGGTCTTTTCTATGTTCAATGAGTTAAGGTGAGCGACGATTGTTCGTTTGGTTGATATTGGTGGAATTGTTGACCTTCTCTGCTTAAACTTTCTTTTCATAATACGATTCACATGTTATGATATTATTTGTCCAAACTGGAGAATGATTTATTTATCTAGAATAGAAAAATATTTTCATCACTCCAAAATGAAAAAAAAAATGTTTTAAAACAACTTTGTATTGGTTCATTGCCGGCACAGTAAAACGAAAGTAAACATAGAGGTCATGCACATTATTCAAATCTTCGAAATAGAAAAATGGTCATCGGTATGCTTAAGAGTTAATTTTGTCACAAGTGAATGGAAGTTCTTCAGCTAAATGTTTAACATACTCTTGGTTCTTGTTTAAAAGTGATGACATACAAATACAAGTTACATTTGTAGACTATGGAAAATGAATACTACCGGAATCTCTTCTTTTACACTACCTGGTCGTCATTGACGAGTTATAGATTAGTCAGCTGATAGTATGAAACAGTTCTTTGCAACTTATTTTGATGTGTATTTTCAGAACGGATCCACCCAGCAATTTTGTGCACCTTACATTCAGGTTAACTGTAAATACTGCAGACTGACTGTTTATTGGATAATGCACTTGGTCGTCATTGGCGAGTTATAGATTAGTCACCTGATAGTATGATGCAGCCCTTAGCAACTTTTACAAATTGAGTTAATTGATTGATTGATTGATTTCGTGAACTCATTATTTGTTTTCCATTTTTGACTTTCACATTTTATTCTTCACTGATGATGTATTGACTCTAAGTGAGGATTTCACGACTGGTGGTATGCATAGAGCAGACAATATTTCTGTTCAATACAAATAAATAAAGATTGTAATAGTCACTAAACATAATTTTAAAGCTTGCGAAATTAAAATTTTTTGGATTAGTGAAATAACGTACTGTATTCGATTTTGCGTATTATGTTTAATTTATGTGTATTTTCAGAAAGCAATACATCATCTTTTGTGGGATGGTTAGGGGGTATGATAATGGTGTTTAACGCCTCTTTCAACACATCTTTTGGTAGAACGGTTGTAATTTGTAATAGGGATCCACTCAACAATTTTGAGCACCTTACATTCAGGTTAACTGTGATTACTGTAGACTGACTGTTTATTGATAATGTATACATATGGGCAGGGTTTTTCCATTTATTTATACATTTTGTATATGTATTGTCGTTGGAGATCCGGATATCAAGAGGGAAGGGTGGGAATTCCATTAACAGCCACATGTTTGTGCATGTCCCAAGCCAGACCCTGGATTTCTAATGACATATGTCTTGGTCTTTTCTATGTTCAATGAGTTAAGGTGAGCGACGATTGTTCGTTTGGTTGATATTGGTGGAATTGTTGACCTTCTCTGCTTAAACTTTCTTTTCATAATACGATTCACATGTTATGATATTATTTGTCCAAACTGGAGAATGATTTATTTATCTAGAATAGAAAAATATTTTCATCACTCCAAAATGGAAAAAAAAAATGTTTTAAAACAACTTTGTATTGGTTCATTGCCGGCACAGTAAAACGAAAGTAAACATAGAGGTCATGCACATTATTCAAATCTTCGAAATAGAAAAATGGTCATCGGTATGCTTAAGAGTTAATTTTGTCACAAGTGAATGGAAGTTCTTCAGCTAAATGTTTAACATACTCTTGGTTCTTGTTTAAAAGTGATGACATACAAAAACAAGTTACATTTGTAGACTATGGAAAAAGAATACTACCGGAATCTCTTCTTTTACACCACTTGGTCGTCATTGACGAGTTATAGATTAGTCAGCTGATAGTATGAAGCAGTTCTTTGCAACTTATTTTGATGTGTATTTTCAGAACGGATCCACCCAGCAATTTTGTGCACCTTACATTCAGGTTAACTGTAAATACTGCAGACTGACTGTTTATTGGATAATGCACTTGGTCGTCATTGGCGAGTTATAGATTAGTCACCTGATAGTATGATGCAGCCCTTAGCAACTTTTACAAAATAAATATATTAAATATTAGCTTTTTCATCCATAAATGTAACACCATGGAAACTTTTCTGAGTTAATTGATTGATTGATTGATTTCGTGAACTCATTATTTGTTTTCCATTTTTGACTTTCACATTTTATTCTTCACTGATGATGTATTGACTCTAAGTGAGGATTTCACGACTGGTGGTATGCATAGAGCAGAAAATATTTCTTTCGAAGCATCTAGGCTCCCTTTTGATTCATTGTGGCAGTTTGTGTCGCTCTAATCAGTACTTTATACGTCTGTTTTCTATTGATTAATTCAGTGCCCAGTCTAGGTAGTGAACAGCATGTTCATGTATGTAATGAATTGACCTTTGTACCCAATGAATTGTCTGAAAATAAATAAACAATATTAGTGCATTGTCTTTCAAATATAAAGTTTATGTGCATGAGGCCTAAAACAGAGACAAAGGCTAGGTTCACCGACCATTTTCCCAGTTTTCAGCCGAATACACATAAACTTGATAATTTAAGACATAGCATCAACATTGGGTTTATCCTTTAGAAAAATCACAGTAATTGATGGACGGTAATATTTGAATTAAATAATAAAATCATACAATTATCCCACGTGACATTTTCTATCAACAGGAAGTGGACTGATTTACAACTAGGTAAATCATCTGATAGAGGTACCAGAAAAGCTATATTTCGGTCAGTTACTGTAAATAGCAAAAAATTATCCAGATTATGTAATTTGACTGTTCAAATAGAACAAGTTCATGATAATAAAGTATTTGTTATCATTGCTATAGGATTGAGCAGAAAGTCTAATAATCTTGTCATCATTCGTTAAAGTACATGAAACTGCATATGCTCATTTGCTTTATCTGAGAGAGATATGGTGGGAAATTATTCAGCGAAATCAATTTATTATTACTATTATCATTATTAAATAGGGAACGTCGTGGTCGTGATCGTGTGGTAGTTGGATTTACAAGTACCTATGCAATCAGTGCTTATCACCAATACACTTGTGAGTTCGAATCCCGCTCATGGATAGGTGTACTCGATACAACAGTATGTGATAAAGTTTGTCAGTGACTTACGACAGGTCGGTGGTTTTCTCTGGATACTCTGCTTTCCTTCACCAAAGCAACTGGCCGCCACGATATAACTGAAATATTGTTGAAAGTGACGTTGAATACAAAAATCCTAACAATATTATTAAATAGGAAACAAAATTCTAAAAATGTTAAAATAATATTTTGATCGAAAGATAAATAGCTATAAGAGAAACACCAAGATATATTCCAGCTGACATTTGCCTAATCAACAATAACAAAAGAAGGTTGCATTTTATTTTTAGATTATTAAGGGAAATATATTGATTTTTGTCTAAAAAGTTTGAAGTTTGAAGATAACAAAAAGGTAATCAGAAGGCGTAAATCAAAAAAGGACATATAATACAATATAATGCCCAAAAGAAACAAACACCACAAAGAAATTCAGAGGTGCTCCAGAGGAATAAACCGTTCCTGCTCCACTAGTAATACCCGTCGTGTTTCTCTTGTTGAAGATCCGGGGAATTAATTTGTATTAGATATCTACAGCATGTGGACAAAAGTGATTCCGTTTCCACCATCTTCCCTCTATATTTCATATAAAGCCATTTATTTTCATAACATTCTCATGAAGTCATTCCTTATCGGATTTTCATGAAATTTTTAGCATTAAATGCAGAAATAAATATAGTTTCTTCTTCGTATAATTTGCAAATAATTTTATTTCTACTTTCTCTTAGGCATTGATTTAAAAACAAAGTTTAATTTTTTCACCAAATCTTTACTATATAATCATATAAATTGTGACGTCAAGAATTTACATTTGTGTTTAAATCATAAATGCTTGCAAATAAAAGTTCGAAAAAATTACATGAAGATATTAAGATAAACTCTAATTAATTCTGTTTTTAAAGGTGAAAATGTCATGAAAATCGGCTAAGGAATGACTTCATGAGAACGTTATGAAAATAAGTGGTTTCATATGAAATATATAGGGAAGATGGCGGAAACGGAATCACTTTTGTCCACATGCTGTACATACATGAACAACTACTTACTCTCTACATATTAACAAGTAGTTTTTCTGTCAAGATAAGAATTATAGTTATTACCTCATGTTACATTATATTTTTCTGAGTGGTGAGAAATAAATTAGAAACAATACACAAGGGCCCAGATGGCTCAATGAGTTAGGTAGTTGGATTATTTAACTTTACCAGTTGCTTGCCCATGGTCGGTGGTCTCTCTCCGGATACTCCGGCTTCTTCCACCACTAAAACTGATCGCCATATTGCTGAAAGTGGCGCTAAAACACCAAAAATAAAATAAAAATCTAGAAAAAATACTTCTGTTTGAATATAATCTTCTAAGTTATAATTTCAGCAGTCTATCTGATATAGATGAATACACATTATTAGTGTGGTTTCTCGAAATATTTTACGAGTATGAGTCTTGAATTCTGGGGCAATAGACAACAAACTATAAATAATATATACACTGGTAACTCAGTCATTGTTTTGTAGCGACAGCCAATTGTTTTTCAGATCAATCATATTGAGAACAAGCTTCTTAGACCAACACACTTAGTTGACATTTTATAGTGCTAGCTTACTGAACCATCATTCCATAGATAGACATATCGCTCCAGTTCCACATTTTCGAGCCCAACATTATTTACCCATACTCCTCAATGTTGTGTTTTAGCACAGAAGAGCAAGAACCAAATACCAGTTTTATTGTCCTATTTGACTATAAGGGAGAACGAACCCCACGATCTACCGCACTAGACGCGGGCACTATAACTTTTACACCAAGTATACGGTCAATTATGTTAAAAAAAACACTTAATAATAAACATAAAACGAAGTAAATAAAATAAAAAATTAAAACTACTACACTGTCGGAGCAAAAAGCAAGATAAATAAAAATCTACAAATCGTAGGAACGGGGGCAAAACCAATATCACAAACACATATACACGACCACTCACTGCTTGTTGTCATGTCCGTTACGATTTCCGTATAGAAAAGATGTTCGGTTCGTCTTTATCTCCACTTGTTTGTAGGAGGGCTCATGTCTTATTTACGTTATTTGTGTTTGCTTGCCTGTAGCGGTGTCCAACGCATATTGTGTTGTGTTTTTGCTTTATTTGTCATCGTAATATCTACTGCCAGTTTCTCTGGATTGTACATTTCTGACTGCCCCATCGATATTCTCTAACGTTTATTTCATGACTTGGTAAGTATATGCGTCTGACTGAGTTTTACCTACATCATGGATATTTAATTGATCGATGAAAACGACACGTATTCATACCAATCTTACCCATAGCATTCTATAAAGAAGGTTTATTTTCAGCTTCAAGAGATAATGATGAAAAGATGATCCAGTAAATGTTTTATTTCTAAGCAAAATAAGAGAAGTATTTATATGGAATCTTACAATGAGTAGAAGAGAGATTGTAATTATATTTTTGTAAATTCTGCAGTTATTATTTGTTCTTAATAATTAAAAAAAAATGAAAAAATAAACAAAATATGAATATTATTAATAAAAACATAGATATCAAAATTAGTACGTACGACTCATTTCTGGGAATACATTCATCAGGTATTGTCTTAAAAAGATCTGGAAGTCAAATAATGTAAAATTCTTTGTGATCAAGGAAAAAAATAATGGTCTAAACATGATAGCCAAAATTATTAATGACAATTAATTAATACAATATCATGTAGTAAGTAAATATAAAAAAAAAAAAATATATATAAAATACAAAATGCAGGTACTAAACCATAAAAAGAATTCTATCATCCAGATAAATTCCGTAGATATGACACAACAGTCGGAATATTTCAGACATATAAACTCCGTCATCTTTAAAATCCGACCCGTTGTTACGGTCTAATGTATTTTGTAATATTTGCACTGTCCCGTAGTGATTCAGATTGCATAAGGTAGCACTGTTTAAAACGTTTCAGATTGATTAGATTATTTAAATAATAAAGCACTGCTGAAATACACTTTCGTACATTAAATTGATATTGGAAGCTTCTGTGCTTATGGGTACCTGAATGATTGTTTTTCATCTTTCCAAGTCAAATCTACTCTTATTATTAAGTTAAATAAATAATTCATTTCCCTCAGACGAGATAGTATTAGCCAATTTGGTTTATCCTATTTAGACCGTTTGGTTTTTAAATTATTTGGCATTTAATCTTTTGACTGTGTATGTACGTTGTTCAAGAGCCGTGCGTACTAAGTAAGATGTCTACGTTTTTATTTTTGCTAAAAAATAGATCTATACTATATAAAATGCTTAACCAGTCATTTCTTATACTGGTATTCTCCTTATTTGACAATAAAAAATGTAAATTGGTACCTACATGTAATACGTTTAGAGCAAGGGATGTGAAGTACAAAATGTTTTTTCTCCTTCTTCGTCTATGGTGCCAGTTTCTCTGGATTTTCCATTATTTGCTTGTCCCTTCGGTGTTCTCTAACGTCTATTTTTAATTAACGAAAATCGTACATTTATATATATTTACGCAATAATTTTCAAAGTAATAATGATAATAATAATAATACTTTCCTGTTTAAATAAAATAATTATTATTATTATTAAAATACTACATTGTAAGAATAACGTTTATAAATAAAAACTTAGATATCTTTCATAATCTTAAATAATACGAAATATATACTGCATTATTATGTTTACCATAACATATAATATAGCTTTTTTTATTTGACAGTATACTGATTTAAAAGAATACCCAATTTAATTTTAAAAATAAATTTTAAATTTAAATATTGAAATTTACAAAAAAAAAAAAAAATTCATACGAGATATATCTTTTATATCATAATTTCTATAACCAATGTAACAGTTTGTATGATAACTTCAAAGACCACCTGAAAACGTAATCTTCTTATTTTAAAACAGTTCAATTCAAAATTCAAAGTAGTCAGTGGCTTATCATATCTAATAAGCATAAGTATTTCCTGCTACTTTCTTACATTCCACTGAGTATTTACTGGATAAAAACATTCGAGAAATACGTAAGTGTTATACAAATTATAAATAGAGGTTAGGCGGGTGATTTGTCGTTTGTGTTGTGTGTGTGGTTTTTTTTTCGTTTTTTTCTTCTGCTTTTGCTTTGTTTTTATTATTTTATTTCTTTCTTTATGTTTTGTTTGTTTGTTGAATTTCAAATTTTTTTTTCTATTTTCTAAAAAATTTAATATACATGGCACTTTTCGTAGGAAATAATAAGACATAAATGAATATAATATTAGATTTAAAACTATTCACTTAAAACATTCTTTACAAAAGGTAATAATATCCTTTTAATTAAAATATAGATATACAATTTATTGCGTACGATTCGTTCCTGGAATAACTTTCAACAGGTACACTCAGAGTCAAAAGTTTGGAACGTCGAAATAATTTAAAAGTGCAATTTTGGATTTCAAGGGAACAAATCAAATCTTAGTTACATATTAAAAAAAAATGTTGCTTCTAAAGTGAAATGACTATGATCAGGAATAAATCGCTTTCAAATTTAAATAGTCAAATAAAAATGCTACACTGCCAGAACAGTTTTAAAATATTGCCTCAAAATCGTAGAAAACCGAAAATTTGATATCCTTAAAATACATATACATTACCATTAAATCTCCTGACTTTAGTAATGTATTAGAAAGAACATTGTTCTGTAGAGCTCTTTAAATCGTTTCCATAGATATCCCGAAATAATATCAGAGAGAACAGTCCATAAGATGTCATAACTGTTTATCAAATCCCATTGCAGTTTTATTTACAATAGAATAAAATTAAATTAAAATTTAAATAAGAATATCATTTATTTGTTTAGACCTCTTTTGTGCTATTGCTCCCAATGATTTTTAAGTTATTTGACTTTTCAATCTTTAGACTTTAAGCGTACCCGATGAAATGTATTCCACAAACGCATCGTGCATACTAAATTAGATACATATGGGGTTTGTAATTGTAAGCCAAACTTACTCCTGAATACTCGAATACTTGACTAAGATAGAATGTTCGATTTAACATGTTACGATTTCAGCATAAAAACGATGTTCGGTTCGTCTTTACCTCCAATTGTTTGTAGGAGGACTCATGTCTTATTTACGTTATTTGTGTTTGTTTGCGTATAGTGGTGTCCAACACATATTGTGTTGTGTTTTTGTTTTGTTTGTCTTCGTCTTGTGTACCCTATGTTACCAGTTTCTCTGGATTGTTCATTTTTGATTGCCCATTCGATATTCTCTAACGTTTATCAATTAATTAAAAAAAAATAATAATAATATTCAGTTAGTGTATACCTTCCATTAATACGTAAATCAGGCCCAATATTTGTTGACAATGCGTCCCCCACCCCCAATGACTTTTAAATTATTTGGCTTTCCAATCCTATAGCCTTGGGCGCACCTGATGAAGGTTGTTCAAGAAATGTCTGGGGCGCATTGAATTTGATATCTTCGTTTTTATTCATTGCATATGAATTAAAATTTTACTATGTACCTTTATGTCATATTTCTCTAATGTATGAACATATTTATTGAAATATAGTGTTAATATTTAAGTGTGTATCACCAATTTCAACAATTATCCATCCATATCATGACAACTAGATTTGTTTGGGGTTGGGGTATCTAGACTAACGGGAGAGTTTACTCTCACTCAAATGGGTTATTAAGTTTTCGCTCAAATGGGTTACAAGTTGTCGCTCTTATGTCCGTTTTATTTCGCTCTTTTGTCCGTTTTATTTCGCTCTTTTGGCCTGTCAATTCTCTCAAATGTCTTCCGCCAATCTGGACAGTTGTAGCAGGTTGATCAGCCTTTAGTATGTGTCTTGAAACCGTACAGTTGAGTTGGGTATTGGTGCTTGAAGTATGTGTTCTCATCCCTCAGACATAGGTGATCATAGCCGATTTTGGCTAACCTTTTAAGGCTCTTTGGTGTAATTGCTCCCAAAATTATCAATTATTTGGATTTCCAATCCTTTCTATTTTGAGCGTACCTGATGATATCGACATTTTTAATTAGTATTGCTACAAAATCACCACCTTATCCACTTGACCACACAGGATCACAATTATCATTGATGAAAGACATTCACATCTTATATTTATTATTGTCTTATTAGATATATTTATTACTGAAATTTACAGTTCCTAAATAATGTAATTGATAATAAAACTAGGGTTCTCCTCCCTCATTCATAGGTGACATTAGCCGATTTTGGCTCCTTGGTTTTATTGCTCCTAAAACTTTAAATTATTTAACTTTCCAATCTTTCGAATTTGCGCCTACCTGATGAAGATTATTCCAGAAACGCGTCGTGCGCAGTAAATTTGATATCTACGGTTTTATTCTCAACTTACATTTTATTATTATTATTATACAATATTTATAAAGTGCCACTCTAATAAAACAATTACTCTAAGCGCTGTACAAAACACATAAAATGTTAATCCTATCAATAAAAGTAAAAGTAGCAATAAGAGTCAAGATTAAATAAAAAAAATAAATAAAAAGTGTCCAAAAATAATTATAATTAAAAAGAGAGCTTAAAATCAAATACTGTCACCATAAGCTGCTTTAAAAAGATGAGTCTTTAAAAGTTTCTTGAAAATGCCAACTGATTGCACATGTCGAATGTTTTGAGGAAGACTGTTCCATAAAGTTGCGGCAGATTTGTCCAATCGGCATTCACCGTAGGTTTTGGTGCGTATGCGTGGAGTCTTTATTATTGTCTTAAGCGCAAATGATGGTCTTTGGTCCTGGCATTCCATGGTTCAGTTTTGGGTTAAAGTGGGAATTTATTTATATAAATAGAAAAATAGAATTCCCATTTGCAGGAAGAAAATTTATCGATCTAAAAATGCTTAAATGAAGTGAGAAAATATAAATATATTTGTCTAAGATGTTTAGAATAAAATGAGACGAAATTTATATATCTGTCTAAACAACAAATGTGTATCCTGAAATAATAGAAATGAATCTATTTATCTAAGCACTGTTTACGGTAAAATTAAAAGAATAAATAACTCTGTCTAAATTGGATACAATTTTAAATGAAACAAATATACATAATTTATAAACATATCCCCATTTTCATTACGAAGACTCCTCAGTGGATTTTTAATGTGAATGACAAAGAATTGCAGAATATTTCTTGACAATGATGCTTTCATTTCTTGCTAACTTTCATGCAGATAAAAGTGCTCTTAATTCACAAATGTTATCTATAAAAAAAATGTCAAAAGCACGTTTATTAAAAGTATGGTAAAACATGTCAAAGGTCAGTCTACATACGTTCTGAGTTCCGTGTTGTGATATCCGCGACGATTTCTGCATAACAACGACGTTTGGTTCGTCTTTACCTCCAGTGGTTTGTAGGAGGACCCAGGCCTTATTTACTTTATTTAGGTTTGCTTGGGTATAGTGGTGCCCAACACATATAGACTATATGAATAATAAGGGCGGGTGTCCTATAAGAGGTAGGAACTGTTTACCATTCGCGAGCACCTGAATTTACCCCCGGTGTTGGTGGGATCTGTGTGGCTCATCGTTTTAGTTTTCTTTGTTTGTCTTCGTCATGTGTTGCCATTGTCTCTGGATTCTTCATTCTTGATTGTCTATAGATTGTACATTCTTGATTGTCTCTAGATTGTACATTCTTGATTGTCTCTGGATTCTTCATTCTTAATCGTCTCTAGATTGTACATTCTTGATTGTCTCTGGATTCTTCATTCTTGATTGTCTATGGATTGTACATTCTTGATTGTCTCTAGATTGTACATTCTTGATTGTCTCTGGATTCGTCATTCTTGATTGTCTCTAGATTGTACATTCTTGATTGTCTCTGGGTTCTTCATTCTTGATTGTCTATAGATTGTACATTCTTGATTGTCTCTAGATTGTACATTCTTGATTGTCTCTGGATTCGTCATTCTTGATTGTCTCTAGATTGTACATTCTTGATTGTCTCTGGATTCTTCATTCTTGATTGTCTATAGATTGTACATTCTTGATTGTCTCTAGATTGTACATTCTTGATTGTCTCTAGATTGTACATTCTTGATTGTCCATTCGGTTTTCTCTAACATTTATTATCTATAGTAAGGTAAATTAACATAAGTATGCTGGATGTTTATAACTTCTACTGGGTCGATGCCGTATTGGTGGAATGTAAGTTCCTATGGTATCATTTCCACATTTGTTAGGACCTCGGTGTTTACACGAAATAAAATTCACATATGTATTACATTACATTTTAGAAAGTTTCTTTCTATGATAATATATAAACGTTAGAGAATACCGAAGGGGCAATCAAAAATGGACAATCCAGGGAAATTGGCATCATAGGGCGCATAGAGGAAGGAAAACAAAACAAAAACACATCATAATATGTGCTGGACATCACTCTACGCAAACAAACTCAATTAACGTAAATAAAGACAGGAGCCCTCCTACAAACAACTGGAGGTAAAGACGAACCGAACGTCGTTTTCATGCGGAAATCGTAACGGACTTCACAACACGGAACTCAGAACGTAAAGACACATAATAGTACAACACAAATCTTCCCAAGGCAAAGATTGTATCAGCAGGGCTGCTACTTCCCCATCTTCATGTTTCCAGTAATCTGAAAATGATATACTGTTTCCAGTCTGAGTAGCCTATATATACATGTTTTCAATTAAAATTTCAAAATTTAATTATAAAAAGTGCAGGAAAAAGAATTACTTCTATTAGCATGCGATTAAAATTATTTATACACATTTCTTGGTATTAGAGATGCATGATGGGGCTAAGAGCAACCGGAATGAGATGTTCTCTCATTGCTTCGCTGTTGTGGCTGAAGCAAGGTATGATGGAAATATTTTTATGTATGCGTTAAGGTTAACGGGAAAAGAACATTTATATAAGAGCATTTAGGTGTGGAGGTGTGTAATTGCTTGGATCGAGTATCATTAAAGATATAAAATACAAAAATGCGTTTCTGCCTTCTGTGTTTTTGTTGGCTTCGTGTTGCGCGATCTTTAGTTATCTGTGTCCTGCTTTGCTCATCATTGTTGTGTTTGTCCTCTTCACGTTGGCTGTTGTATTGTCCTCTTCACGTTGGCTGTTGTATTGTCCTCTTCACATTGGCTGTTGTATTGTCCTCTTCACGTTGGCTGTTGTATTGTCCTCTTCACGTTGGCTGTTGAATTGTCCTCTTCACGTTGGCTGTTGTATTGTCCTCTTCACGTTGGCTGTTGTATTGTCCTCTTCACGTTGGCTGTTGTATTGTCCTCTTCACGTTGGCTGTTGTATTGTCCTCTTCACGTTGGCTGTTGAATTGTCCTCTTCACGTTGGCTGTTGTATTGTCCTCTTCACGTTGGCTGTTGTATTGTCCTCTTCACGTTGGCTGTTGTATTGTCCTCTTCACGTTGGCTGTTGTATTGTCCTCTTCACGTTGGCTGTTGTATTGTCCTCTTCACGTTGGCTGTTGTATTGTCCTCTTCACGTTGGCTGTTGTATTGTCCTCTTCACGTTGGCTGTTGTATTGTCCGTCTTCTAATTACCCCAAAGGTATTTTCAAACTGTTGGTAGATGAAATAATTTTTCTTTTAATAATTTTAAATCGTATTTACTTTGACAATTTGATAATTTAATAGATATATATTTTAACGTATAATAAACTGGGGAAAACTTACACATCAATCTTATAAACACCAGCTCCATTTTTTAGATCATACGTTTTCATTACTCCGCTCGATTTTGTTTTACTATTGTATATGCGTACATTGTCTGTGCTATCATGAGTGCTATGTTTAAACTATTAATTTGCATGCATGCTTTTGTTGCTTTTATCTGTTATTTATTTATTTATTTTTGTGCAGTGTATGTAGGTATGTTGTATTTGTTGTTATTGACATTCCGACTTTAAATAAAACTTATCTTATCTTAAACATACATATCCACAACAAGTTGAATGATTCGAAATGGATCAAGCATCAATCTATTAGATACTGTCCATTTCAGATTCTGTTGAGCGGAAAATAGAATTAAACCATTAAAAATACATTTTTGTCAGAATAATACATTTATTTAGCCATTTAATACAGCGGGTGTCCATAATTTGGTTTTTAAAAACCTTTTTGGTGAACCATACAATTAAAATGACCAAAGTGAAAATGAGACTAACATGTTGCATGCGTTTTCATTGGACCTTAACAGATGTCGAATATGATAATTTTTACTACTTTATTATTTTTTTACGGCCTCAGAAACAAATGTATTGATACAAACAAGTACATGAGATACAACGTACATTGAATAAGTCTTTATCCCAAACACTGCACCTCAGTCAATACAGGACAAGGGAAGGTGTAATAGAATCCATCCTACAGATTCTGTACTCTGTTAATGGGGATATAACGACGATAAAACAGCGTTCGGTCTCTATAGAGACCTTCATGGTATATAACATATACCGATCCTTAACATGATTCGACACTTTCTTAATAATTGGAGAAAAAAAATGTTATTTTTACATTTAAGAGGGTAATGTTAAAATGTACGTGAAATATTTTCATTAGTGAATAGTTACAGTCCTTATCTAATGAAAACAACTTATAGTGAAAACATAAAGGTGTATATGAACATAAATATCTATCTAAAACAGAATTACAAGCAAAATGAAAAGGACGACTATTCTTCAGAACGAAAATCTTATAGTAAGAACCTACAAATCTGCAATTCAACGACATATATCATGTTGTTTTGCTAATTAGCTTAAACACAACTTTTGGTGAAAAAAGGAATCTTTCCGTACAAATTTAAATAAATGAAAATACCAAAACCGACACACAAAAAATACCAAACACACAAAAAAAAAACAAACAAACAAACAAAACAGAAAAAAAAGAAAGAAAAAAAATAGAAAAAAAAAGAACATGATAATTTTTTTTTTATTAATTAATATAATGAAATAAATAATATAAATGAAAACAAACCTATTATTATACTATGCCATAATATGTTTGAACAAACATTAGCCAAAGGTTATTTTTTATGAGTTTAAAACAAACATGGTCTAATGCAAAACTTGCAAGTCAACTCTTACACATCTACATATAGAACACTCTTATTCGTAAACGTTATAGTTTGGTAAATAGTGGTTGACTTTTTGAGGCAGAATATCTTTGAAAATATAGACAATTGAATGTTGGTTTCATTTGTTTCTAGGAGAGTTTATGTCTTACCTACGTTATTTGTATTTGTTTGCGTATAATGGTGTCCAAAGTATATTGTGTTGTGTTTTTGTTTTGTTTTTCTTAGTCTTGTGTACCCTACTTTACCAGTTTCTCTGAATTGTCCATTTTTGATTGCCCCTTCGGTATTCTCTAACATTTATTTCAATATCAATTAAGGGGGTACCATACACTACAAGGAGATAACTCTTTAAAATCAGTTGAACGTTTTGATCATATGATGTTTGTATGCAGATTTCAAGCATCTCGGTGATCAAAACCACAGAGAGAAAAGCTGCTATGTGGTTAAATAAGGCTAGTGAATTTATAGCTCTGAGTCTGTTGGTTGGAATTTGTTAAAATTTTGATATTTATTACAGTGGATATATTCAAACACACTGCCAAAAAAATAAGAAAATTAAACGAGCAGATCAAATTTTACCTGAAGTGTGTGGTACCACCTTAAATAAGTACATTTATATGTTATTTCATATTGTGTTAAATATAATTTATATAAAGTATCTAATTCTAACAAATTGATGACCTATTTATTCTGGTTTACTACAAAGACAATTAATTTCTGTAGATGTTTATGACTAATTGATATTAAATATGTTAGAAGAATCATAGCTCTATTATGAGTTTGTTGTTGTAAGAGGAATGGTCTTTAACCAAAAGATTCTATCTTCCTGGCTGGTAGTCAGTTAACTATCAGCATTTATTGACCACGCTATTGTGCTGTCCATGTTTATGTTGTTCATTTTTGTGATATTGTGAGGTCTCTCAATTGAAGTATATATATGTAGGACTTTTATTGTTTATTCACCTGAGTGTTGTTGTTGGAGATCCAATCATAAAGAGAGGGGTTCAACTAATCGGGTTAACCCCATCATGTGTGTTTGCTTGACCCAAATCAGAATTTGGATGTACTTCGGCATATGTCGTTGTTTTTTGTGTTCAGTGATTTAATGTCAGATATAGTCTTTCGTTTTGTTGACATTGATATAATTGTTGACCATCACTGTTTAAATTTCTGTTTCATAATGGTAAAATTCCAATTAGATTGAGTATTAAAAAATACAATCCGAATTGAAAAAGGAACAGACGTGAAACAAAGATAAGTAATAAACATATAGAGATGTAATTGAGTGTGTACGACCTGTTTCAGGAATAACTTTTATTAAGCATACTCATAGTCACAAGATTGGAAAGCCAAAAACCTCAGGGGCCGTCGTGGTCGTGATCGTATGGTAGTTGGATTTATAGCTCTGTGCAATCAGTGCCTATCACCTCTAACGTTGTGAGCTCGAATCCCACTCTGACGAGGTGTACTCGATATAACATTAAGTGATAAATTTTGTCAGTGACTTGCGGTAGGTCGGTGGTTTTCTCCGGGTAATCAATCCAGTTTCCTCTATCAAAAAAACTGACCTCCATGATATAACTGAAATATTGTTGAAAGTGGCGTTTAATACCATAAATCTAAACCAACAAATTTAAAAGTCATTTGGAGAACGTAAACAAATGGGTCTAAACGTGATGGCAAAAATCGACTGAGGTCATGTATGCTTGAAGGAGATTGGTTCTATTTTTAATAAATTGCATTATTTTAAGCATAAAATAGTACCAGATCGGACAATAAAACCCGAGAGGGTGATATTGTATTCTAATGTAGTTGCTTAGTATTCCTGGTTTGTGATTGGACAATGCTGTAATTTTCACGGTATCCATTCCATTCAATTGAAATAGCATGAGATTTATTTTTAGAATTTTAGCCGCTTACGTCATTTTGTCAATAATGTGGCATTACACATCTATATACATGATTACATTAGAATGGAGATAACTGTGTTGTATTTGATAATGTCACGGTATCAATTGGAGATTTGATGATTGCAAATTGAGTTTACTGGCGACGCGTTAGGGGGGGCAAGTAAACGGATATTTGCGACCATTAAATCGACAATTGATGCCGTGACATTTTCAAATACAATACAGATATCTCCTAACTCTTATGAATGACTACGTTTGTCCTGCTCCATCTATTGTTACCCTTCGTGAAGTCCTCGTTTGCACAGTCGTACACATTTCGTCGCCTGAGCTCACTTTCAATGATTTATCATGCTCATCTCATGGATCATACAGTACAAAATTGTCAACAACATTGATGATCCAATATAACGAATAGAGAATTAAAACTCGTTAAAAAGTATGTAGAACCAAAATGTATTCCCAAATCCCGTCACAAAAAAGAAATAAAGAATATAGATATCAAAATTATTGAGGACTACGCTTTTTTGGAATAATCTTCATCAATGACGCTCCAAATCTAAAGATTGTGAAAGCCAAATAATTCAAAAATCGTTCGGAACAAAATAGCAAAGACAATCCGAATAAGAATAATGTTTTCATGTTCAATCAATTGATTTTCTTGTTCCTATTCTGTAAATTAAAATAATTTTTTTGATTATTCGTTTTTTTTCCGTTTTTTCCCTCCAAATGCTTAAATAATTGACATTTATACGTTCAACATTTCTATATTACCACTTTTAACATTAACCGATAGCTAGCTGGTGCATGTAAAGTGATGGCGATTCCTACAATATTTTGTTCTAGATCATTCTGCTGAGGCATTTGCTAGCTCTCATTGAAGAAAAGGTTCACAGACTGACATGTCTCTCTATTCGTGAGTCTGAACCTGCCTGCGTCCCACATTCTGTATGATATGATATTATATCTTACAGTAGAAATAACAAACCAATTTTACCGTTTTTGGTTTGACTTGACAAGGGGTCGAAATCACGATATTCTGCACCCAAGACAAAATCATTACGCCACTCCAATGTTTTTTCTAAATAGAAAAATAAAATTATTTTCGCTTATAAATTTTTTGTTAATACCGTTGGATATTATATATTTATTTTAAACATTTTAATACATGACTGTATCTTTATTATCTATGAATAAGAGAGTCTTTCTATATGATACCTGCACCCGTATGATTGTCTAACCACGTGGAACAACCTACTTAACATAAACGGCGTCATTTTCGCGGCTTTTCACAAACACATTAACATAATAAATATTTAGTCGGAGCATGCTGAGAAAATGGCCCGATTTTGAACATGTTAATAGAATAAGTGCTTTTGATCTTATAGAAATTGTCCTTCCTTGAGTATAAGGGATTGTTGGTATCAATTACAATCTTAGCATGGGGGGGGGATCTCTATTTCTTTCCGTTTTATTTTTTGTGTGACAGTATTTATATTTATTTATACATTGTAACATATTTCTTAAATAAAAGTCAATCTTAAACATATTAAAGCGTAAAAACTATAAAATTATTATTTTTTAAAATAAATTTAGAATAATTATGCAAATGTAAAGATGTAAAATAATTGGATAAAATCGATATTATCTCGTGCATAAATAGTATTTAACTAATTATGTTATTATTAGGATTTCCATTGATTAGAATATTTGTAATAAGCAATAAGCAATCATTTTGAACGATTAGCAATAAGAAATGATTATTTTGAGAAGCTTTAGTGAATCGATTAAATATCATTGTCTATCGTCAGAAATGATGAACATAAGGGGCATTTGGATGAACATAAGGAGCATTTTAGGTCATAAATTGAGTCTGTGACCAGTCAAGCGTGGCGATAACAGCCGTCATACTCACAGTGCTGTTCTAGACTCTTATTTTTGACATAATGGAACTTCATTAAAATTCTTCCACGTGGCTAACTATGGCATAGGTCTTCTCAATAGACAGAAATTAAGGCAAATATGGCATTCAAATTTCAAAGTGAAAAGATGGCAATATAATTTGATTGATAAATATTATAATAACGGAATAATGAGATATCAATCAAAACGTTGTTGAAAACCGCTGTGATTGTTCAATTAACCCCTGGACCATCTCACCTAGATGATCGCTAATTGTAATTCAAAAAAATAGAGTCAGTCAATTAAACGGTATTGAAATGTAGCCTAAAATTAAGTAAGACCTTTATCAAGCAAGACCTAACCTGTATACAAAGGTTGATGCGGGTATTAGCTTTTCTGTCCTTATTTTCGAATTGGTTGAAAGTTTAGATTCTCAATTTAAAATTTCATCCCAAAAAGGCGGTCGTTGCATAGAAATATTTGTTTTTTATTACTGATCTTGCGGGGGAGGGGGGAAAATAGATATTCGCTCCTATCAGCACTTTTTGCTCATTATAAACGAGAAAATAGTGACAAAACCAAGCAGGGTAAATTTGGAATTTAGTACCTTTCCGATAAGCATTAATCGTTTAGAAGCGCGATGATACGCGTCCGGGAGCGGGCTGCTTGTCTGATATATGTTGTTTCAGTGAGCTATGATAATAAAAATCCAACTCAGTGTGTTGTGTCCTAGTATAAAGCAGATATAATCATATTCATAATCATAACATATTCCGGCCATGATATAATTGCTAACTGTTTCACGGCGTTAGACAACAATCATTCGTTCACTCACTCATCAACTCACAGTTCTTGATGTCTAGACAACAATCATTCGTTCACTCACTCGCCAACTCACAGTTCTTGATGTCTAGACAACAATCATTCGTTCACTCACTCGACAACTCACAGTTCTTGATGTCTAGACAACAATCACTCGTTCACTCACTCGCCAACTCAGAGTTCTTGATGTCTAGAAAACAATCACTCGTTCACTCACTCGCCATCTCACAGTTCTTGATGTCTAGACAACAATCACTCGTACACTCACTCGCCAACTCACAGTTCTTGATGTCTAGACAACAATCACTCGTTCACTCACTCACCAACTCACAGTTCTTGATGTCTAGACAACAAATATTCGTTCACTCATTCGACAACTCACAGTTCTTGATGTCTAGACAACAATCATTCGTTCACTCACTCGACAACTCACAGTTCTTGATGTCTAGACAACAATGATTCGTTCACTCACTCGCCAACTCACAGTTCTTGATATCTAGAAAACAATCACTCGTTCACTCACTCGACAACTCACAGTTCTTGATGTCTAGACAACAATCACTCGTTCACTCACTCGCCAACTCACAGCTCTTGATGTCTAGACAACAATCATTCGTTCACTCACTCGCCAACTCACAGTTCTTGATGTCTAGACAACAATCACTCGTTCACTCACTCGCCAACTCAGAGTTCTTGATGTCTAGAAAACAATCACTCGTTCACTCACTCGCCAACTCAGAGTTCTTGATGTCTAGACAACAATCACTCGTTCACTCACTCGCCAACTCACAGTTATTGATGTCTAGACAACAATCACTCGTTCACTCACTCACCAACTCACAGTTCTTGATTTCTAGACAACAAATATTCGTTCACTCATTCGACAACTCACAGTTCTTGATGTCTAGACAACAATCATTCGTTCACTCACTCGCCAACTCACAGTTCTTGATGTCTAGACAACAATCACTCGTTCACTCACTCGCCAACTCACAGTTATTGATATCTAGAAAACAATCACTCGCTCACTCACTCGACAACTCACAATTCTTGATGTCTAGACAACAATCATTCGTTCACTCACTCGCCAACTCACAGTTATTGATGTCTAGACAACAATCACTCGTTCACTCACTCGCCAACTCACAGTTCTTGATGTCTAGACAACAATCACTCGTTCACTCATTCGACAACTCACAGTTCTTGATGTCTAGACAACAATCATTCGTTCACTCACTCGCCAACTCACAGTTATTGATGTCTAGACAACAATCACTCGTTCACTCACTCGCCAACTCACAGTTCTTGATGTCTAGACAACAAATATTCGTTCACTCATTCGACAACTCACAGTTCTTGATGTCTAGACAACAAATATTCGTTCACTCACTCGACAACTCACAGTTCTTGATGTCTAGACAACAATCACTCGTTCACTCACTCGCCAACTCACAGTTCTTGATGTCTAGACAACAATCACTCGTTCACTCACTCGCCAACTCACAGTTCTTGATGTCTAGACAACAATCACTCGTTCACTCACTCGCCAACTCAGAGTTCTTGATGTCTAGACAACAATCACTCGTTCACTCACTCGCCAACTCAGAGTTCTTGATGTCTAGACAACAATCACTCGTTCACTCACTCACCAACTCACAGCTCTTGATTTCTAGACAACAAATATTCGCTCACTCATTCGACAACTCACAGTTCTTGATGTCTAGACAACAATCATTCGTTCACTCACTCGCCAACTCACAGTTCTTGATGTCTAGACAACAATCACTCGTTCACTCACTCGCCAATTCACAGTTCTTGATGTCTAGACAACAATCACTCATTCACTCACTCGCCAACTCACAGTTCTTGATTTCTAGACAACAATCATTCGTTCACTCATTCGCCAACTCACAGTTCTTGATGTCTAGACAACAATCACTCGTTCACTCACTCGCCAACTCACAGTTCTTGATGTCTAGACAACAATCACTCGTTCACTCACTCACCAACTCACAGTTCTTGAAGTCTATCATATTTCGACTCTAATGTTATAATCGTATGAATCATTTGATGATACCATGATGTGTTATCTGAAGCAGTAAATCAAAAAAGGAGAAACAACAATACACTGGACAAAAGAATCAATGGTTGGCAAATATTCTTAACAGTAAACCTGGTTAATCGTTAAGGAATATATGTGTCTAAGATGGTCGTTTGTCATAATCACAACCACATCCTTTCCTCATTCATGACTTATCACCAGATGTGTAACAAGAGTAACATAAAGGGTGCCGATAAGGAATTAATTAACCCTAAGTTTGTTAGTAGTATTCGTGTTGCTCAATCATTCTTTCTCTGTAGTGTTTTTCGACCATGTTTTGACTTTTTGTCCTTTTCCTGTTGACCATTGTCTTGTCTGTCCTTCTACGACTTACAGCTTCTGGTTACCCTTTGGTATCTTCAAGCTTTTCTACAAGATAACAAGATTCTACGATAATTGTCCATTTCATACCTGATCACAACAGAAATAAATATAGCGATTTAGTTATATAACGAAATATCACAACAGATATAAATATAGTGATTTAGTTATATAACGAAATATCACAACAGATATAAATATAGCGATTTAGTTATATAACGAAATATCGCAACAGATATAAATATAGCGATTTAGTTATATAACGAAATATCACAACAGATATAAATATAGCGATTTAGTTATATAACGAAATATCACAACAGATATAAATATAGCGATTTAGTTATATAACGAAATATCACAACAGATATAAATATAGCGATTTAGTTATATAACGAAATATCACAACAGATATAAATATAGCGATTTAGTTATATAACGAAATATCACAACAGATATAAATATAGCGATTTAGTTATATAACGAAATATCACAACAGATATAAATATAGCGATTTAGTTATATAACGAAATTCGCTACATCGCAATAATGAATTATTCAACAAACGTATTCTGACTATCATTTAATCTTAACAACAGCTGTGTCTTACTGTACATGTTTATGACCATTAACAATATAAAAACATATTTCTTCACACTGTGAGATACATGAAAAATATAAAACACTGAAATATATTCATTGATTACAGATTTTAATACATTATGATGTTCAATTGATACTGTGGAACCCTTCTAAGCCGAACAGATGTGTAGTCTGAAATTTAAATTTAGTCAGAACTCTGATTTTTTCCCCTGCATAATCAAAGCCCCTGTATATTCGATTTAGATAGGTACCATTGCATATATAAACTTGCTTTTAGCATCTTGTTCTAGTAGATAGTATACCTACATTGTCGGCCAATATAGAATTTATTTGTACGAGGTTTAGAAACAGGTGGCAAAGCAAATCTTGGACGAGCTTTTCTTTCCTGCCTCGAGATGAGTACACTAATTTTTTAATTTGCCGACAATGTGTGTGTACTGCATTGTCATGTAGGAAATATTAACTTACAAGAAGAGTTTGAAGATAACAAAGAGGTAATCGGAAACCGCAAATCGCAGAAGGACAGGAAACACAATGACCGAAAGAAAAAGGACAAAAAGACAAAGTTTCGGTTGATTTTATTATAGGGTATCTACAACACAGTCTGCTGTTGACCAGCGTCTTATATTTACGCTTTGTTCTACAAAAGACGCCGTATTCCAGGAGACTATACACGTCTAGTAGGAAATATAATTATGATAATCTAGTCGGTGAAGTCATTATACATTTTCTTATGTCATTGTCTTATAATCTAGCACTGTATTAGTATGTAGTAAGATGGGAATTCTATAGCGATATGTAAACAATCCAATTTATATCACAACGGGCTAAAATGGGAGTTTATTGTTCACTTTGTTGATATATGCGGAATTGATGACCATCACTGTTTAAAATTTCTTTTCATATATATAAAATTTAGATATTACATTCCATGTATTGACGATAACGTTGAGTTTTCATGTCTAGCTGCTGAGTATACCTTAATAACATTTAGACCTCCTCTGTGCTGTAGTGATCAACGTTCTCGTCTTGAGCGCACTTGATCGTCATCTCGATCCCCGGTCAGGTCAAGCAAAGACTATATGAATAGTTTGAAGGTACCAAAAAGAAACTAAAGATCGAGTAACACGAACCCCACTAAAAACCGGAGGTGAACGCAGGTGTTCCAGAAGGGTAAGTAGTGCCTGCTCCACTAGTGGCACTCGTCGTGTTACACTTGTTACAAGCCCGGTGATAACTCATGAATGAGGAAAAGATCGGAAAGTGTTTACGACAAGTGGTACATATCCGTGGTCATTTGTGACACAGATATTCCGTAACGGTTAACCAAGTCATGGTGGCGACCGTAAACCTTTCGAAGTGATGACTTCAACTTAACCAATCGGAACTCTTGTTTCAGTAGCTTCCTTATTAGCAGCAACTCTCTGTCAAAGAAATCCTGATAAGATCCACAGGCTCTACAAATTTGTCGTTCACTACTTTTTCACTAAGTACACACTACTAAGGAGTATGAACAAATACTGATTGGCTTGTAGTCAAAATAATGTGTACGAGATTGTTGCTTCTGTGAGCGAACACTACATACATCCAACTCATGTTGATGTGTTGGTGCAAAACACAATATATCATCATCATCACCACATCATTATCATTGTCAACATCCCATCAAGACGCTACTATCACCAACAAATCAACTTGTTTAAGCCATACTATCACTGACAAATCACACACTTGGCGCATAACAACAATAACCTTTCTCACTTAACATCATTTAAACAGCTTGAAAAGCTATCTATATGTATTGTAAGCATTTTCTTACACAAATCGTTTATTTGCACTTTAAAGTTTTGCAGAAATTGTAATTTAAAATCTCCTGGGATCATATTTAATTCTTTGAATGCATCATTTATATAGGCATATAAGGAGTATAGTCCAAATGCGCAAAAAGAGTAACACGAACCAGGACCAGGAATTACTTACCCTTCCGGAACACCAGACCTCATCGCAATTTTTTATTGTGTTGTTCGATCTTTTGTTTTCTGTGTAGTGTTTTCTATTCAGTTGTTTGTCCTTTATTTCTTTTGGTCATTCATCTTCTATTTACGGTTTCTGATAACCCTTTTGGTATCTTCGTATTTTTCTTGTCATGTTTTTTTTCCTTTTTGCCATTTTATAGTATGTCCTTCTTCAATGTACGGCTTTTGACTATTACTTTGGTATCTTCTAACGTTACTTTTCGTAAAGACTATAATATGGTAGGTTTTTCTTACATATGAAATAAGGGTAATAACAAAATTACCGAACTCCGAACAATCTTCCAAAGGGAAAGTCAAAACTCATAAGTATATAAACAAACAAAATCAGTCAACAACCAGAAAACTGTGAAAACCGTAATGACCCTGACCTCTTCCTTAAATAAAAGATTTGCATTATTTGAGCCTATTACCAATACGGCGTGGGTTCCCGCCCGGCTTTGTAAATCACAAAAAGGTGCACTCGACTCGCAACCGCAAGTGATACAGTTTACCAGTTACTTGCCCATGATCGGTGGTTTTCTCCTGGTACTCCAGCCTCTTCCACCACTACAACTGATCGCCATGATATAGCTGAAATACTGCTGGAAATGGCGATAAACACCAAAAAATCTAATCAAATCAATCAAATACATTATTTGTCTGTAATCTATTTAAAATATTTGGATTAAGATTTTCCATTTTGAAGTGTAACTCATTCTGTCTTTGATACAATACATCATTTTGCAAATCATAAATGTTAAGAAAGGTTTGAAAATACCAAAAGGGTAATCAGAAAAAATGAATCAAAGAAGGACAGACAACACAATGGCCTAAAGATAAAGAACAAATGGACAAATAATGATGTAAACAACACTACACAGATATTATTGATATTCAGCAAGCACATGTAGAAAAAAAATAACCAGCAGCTTATGGCGATGCCGAGTTGTAGATGGAATTATATGTGTGTGTGAAAAATGGGTTAACGGGCATAATTATTTAAACATAGTTCTTATCAACGATGCTGGGAAAAACACAATTAAGGTAGAGAACACGTATTTTACAATCAGTATATAACATGGTCATACAATTACATAATACAGAATTCAATGATGATAGCACATATATACACCGTTAATCTATCATAATTATTCGCCAGTATATGTAAAATATGTAATGGAGAATACACTCCAACTGTAGATTCTTAAAAATAATCAACGAAACCCGTTCTCTTACATAATACATTTTCATCTACAACAGCGTTTTCATTTTATATTTTTACCTTTTTAATGTTCAGAAAGCTAAATAAGCCACAATTAACAAAAATTAAACAACAAAATGTTATCGGCATTCGTGCTTTCGATTCTCGTTTATATTTAGATATTTCAAGGTCTTTCAAGTGTCCCAAATGTTCACCTGTGGTCGGTCTAAATTGTATTACTTGCGGTCGGTTCGTTAGTTGTTTTTGTATTTCGAGAATACATTTTAAAAGTTCACATACTCGTCAGTTCTGAACATAAATTATGCCAGATCTGAAATACTTGTATCGTGTTTTGTATATTATCGATCAATTGCTTTTTTAAGCAAAGTGTTGATATTTTTTTTAACAAAGCTTACTATCAAGAGTCATATATACTAATTATAGAGTATAGTAGTGTGGTCACCGTAGCCGAGTGGTTAGATGGAAGTTTTCAAAGTCCAAGTAGAATTGTAAAAGCCCAGCAGTAGTTCGATACCCGAAAGTCCCAAAATATGTATATCACGTTTTTAAGCCTAAAACAGTAAAAGGTTTAAGTTCATATATTCAAGAACAAAAGAATAAACTGTAGATTCTTAAAAACAATTCACTGTTCGGACAATAGCGTGACGTCAAAGAAATGTATTATAGTAGCCTATGTTGTTGCTTTTTTGCCTTGTTGTATTGTATCATGTCCATAGTATGCCTACATGGCTTTATAAATGTATGATCTGTATATTGTGTTGATTGTGGCTGATCAGCTGCATTGTTTTATTGTTTATTCACGTCTATTTATTTTTCACAAATTTATTTAGATCAAATTTGTGAAATGGAAGAATCTACAAAATCAATTAAAGAAACCGAATAACAACTATGAATGACAAAGCCAAAATATAATTCTTCAAATAGTCCTTACGATTAGTACGAACACTACGAAATGGAACGTGGGATGATGGCTCTTTCCTGTACCAAGACAGGAAAGTTAGAGGTCATGTAAATGACAGAGACAAAATATAATTCCTCAAATAGTCCTTATGATTAGTACGTGGGATGATGCCTCTCTCCTGTACCAAGACAGGAAAGTTAGAGGTCATGTAAATGACAGAGACAAAATATAATTCCTCAAATAGTCCTTATGATTAGTACGTGGGATGATGCCTCTCTCCTGTACCAAGACAGTAAAGTTAGAGGTCATGTAAATGACAGAGACAAAATATAATTCCTCAAATAGTCCTTATGATTAGTACGTGGGA
Source organism: Bathymodiolus septemdierum (assembly GCA_963383655.1). Classification (NCBI taxonomy): domain Eukaryota; kingdom Metazoa; phylum Mollusca; class Bivalvia; order Mytilida; family Modiolidae; genus Bathymodiolus; species Bathymodiolus septemdierum. Next base: position 14,324,453 of record OY726529.1, read on the forward strand.
TGATGCCTCTCTCCTGTACCAAGACAGTAAAGTTAGAGGTCATGTAAATGACAGAGACAAAACATAATTCCTCAAATAGTCCTTATGATTAGTACGTGGGATGATGCCTCTCTCCTGTACCAAGACAGTAAAGTTAGAGGTCATGTAAATGACAGAGACAAAATATAATTCCTCAAATAGTCCTTATGATTAGTACGTGGGATGATGCCTCTCTCCTGTACCAAGACAGTAAAGTTAGAGGTCATGTAAATGACAGAGACAAAATATAATTCCTCAAATAGTCCTTATGATTAGTACGTGGGATGATGCCTCTCTCCTGTACCAAGACAGTAAAGTTAGAGGTCATGTAAATGACAGAGACAAAATATAATTCCTCAAATAGTCCTTATGATTAGTACGTGGGATGATGCCTCTCTCCTGTACCAAGACAGTAAAGTTAGAGGTCATGTAAATGACAGAGACAAAATATAATTCCTCAAATAGTTCTTATGATTAGTACGTGGGATGATGCCTCTCTCCTGTACCAAGACAGTAAAGTTAGAGGTCATGTAAATGACAGAGACAAAATATAATTCCTCAAATAGTCCTTATGATTAGTACGTGGGATGATGCCTCTCTCCTGTACCAAGACAGTAAAGTTAGAGGTCATGTAAATGACAGAGACAAAATATAATTCCTCAAATAGTCCTTATGATTAGTACGTGGGATGATGCCTCTCTCCTGTATCAAGACAGTAAAGTTAGAGGTCATGTAAATGACAGAGACAAAATATAATTCCTCAAATAGTCCTTATGATTAGTACGAACACTACGAAATAGAACGTGGGATGATGCCTCTCTCCTGTACCAAGACAGTAAAGTCAGCAGTCATGTAAATGTGTGTTGGTGATATTGATTTTGCCTATTTCTACGGTTTTGATATTTTATTTTTCAGTTGCGGTATTTTTTTCTTCATTTTCTCATCAATTGTAATAGGAGTCACTGCACATCATAGAGAGCTATTCTATGTATTATATAAATTTCTAGAAAAAACTTATTTATTGATAAAACATGTGTTAGGTCAAAATACGCAGAGTAGGATTTACAACTCGGTTAGTATGTTTGTAGCAGCTTTAAATACATTCATTATTTCATGCACGAAATATATGTTCAGACAAATGTGATACACGACAAGAATTGTATGTGTTATTTTACATATATTGATCCACGACAAATAAATGACACTGAGGCTGTTGTACATGTAAGTTTCTAATCACACGCACGCAAAATTTTGGAGTTTTTACTCTTTACAAATTTACCAGAAATCTTTCAAATATTAGGGAGTATTTTTGTTTTGTTTTATTTTTGCTTTTTTTTTCGTACAGACTCAAACTTCTCTGATCATTCATGTAACTATTAACACGTAAATAATAGTGAAACTGGTGGTAGGTGACATGGACCTACTGTTACGTACTGGTTTAAATTGTAAACATGAACAAGTAACTACCAATTAAAAACAAGTACATAATCAAGGAACCAACAATGCATGCCTAATAAAAATAATATTGTTACCGGAAATGACTTTGAGCTGTTGTCTTATGGGAAACAGGAACTGATTATCCTTCTCGAACATTAAAGTTTTTCTAATATGTGGCAATCGCAAACTTTCAAAAGCATCGAGTGGCTAAAGCAAAGTATAAAACAAAGATTGTTAGACCAGTTTTTACAGGATTGGAATTCGTCAGTCCATATTTCCACAAAATCATATAATAATAGAATTTTCAAAACTGATTTTAAATTTGAAGAATATTTTAATATTTCAGATGAGCAAAATTCCCTTCTCTTATGTAAATTTAGGGCTACAAATCATAAATTGCCCATCGAAAAGGGAAGATGGAGTAATATTCCGAGAGAAAATCGCTATTGGAGACGAATATCATTACATATTTGAATGTACTAATTTAAGCGAAAAACGTAATTCACTTCTTCCAAAACATCTAATTGAACGTCCCAATATAATAAAATTCAAAAAATTAATGACTAGTAAACGGAAACCAATCCTGCAAAAACTATGTAAATTTATTAGATATATAAATATGATAGTTTGTCCTCCCGGCTAATTCCATTTGTCGATTTCTACTTGTCTGTCAGTTCATTTCTTTGTAACATCTCTGTATATATGTGTTATGCCACTGTCAGTTTGAGAAATAAAGATATAAAGATATAACAACACCTGAATTCACCACTGGTTTATTTTTTGTGGTTCCATATTGTTCTTCTTCTTACTTTTTGTTTTAGATTTGTTGATCTTTAGTATGTGTCTTGTGTCCAATGTTGTTTTTTTCTCTGGATTGTCCATTCTTGATTATCCTTCGGTTTTCTCTAGATCTAACATTAATTTGCCGTTGAAAAAACATATTCTTCTAGGACGAAGACGGTTTCTGAAATAAATACACTACAGAAATGTACTAATTAGTGGACAAATTTGACCATTCCGCCATCAAGATGATAAATATATAATATAAAAAAATAAAGCCACCTTTTAATATATAATGATGCCCATTTACAATATGTTCTTTAAAAAATAATCATTAAATTTTTCTTAAAAATTATTTCAAAATTTTTAACTACTAAATATAGTACTTATCAAAAGCAGTTAAAATTCTGATCATAAACGGTGCGATATAATAAACTACTTAACTTAAACGATACCATTTTATTAACTATTGATACTGACATTTATGTGATAAATATCGAGTCAAAACCTGCTGTTAAATAGCACATTTTTTTTAGCATAAAATTAATTGAAAATATTTGATGCTTTAGAAAGTGAGTTTCCTCCCTTTATGTCTAGCTTGCCTTAATTATGTCTCCAACAGATCCTCGCTTCAGAGAGAAAATTGTGGTTTAAATTTCAGAAAATAGGAATATATTGACATATATGAACTAAGTTAATATACACTGAACTGCAAAAGAAACGTCGCATTTAAAAAAAAATCTTTTTAATACCGAAATAACCATTAAAAATGTTATTTTTGAAAATACATGTGTTGATTAACACACAAAAGTTGGATCTTTATAGTGCTAGATCACCGCGTGTGGACATGTCTACCCAATCGGCCACATTTCGTGATTTCTAGTCTGTCTTTGCTCTTACTCCTTAATGCAACTTGTTTAGTGGAAAAAAAAACAATTTGATAGTATTTGGCTTGACTCGATCGGTGTTCGAACCTACGATATACCGCATTTTTTTTGTATGTAAGTATAATGAAAACTAATATTATAGTGTTGTTTATGACACATCTCACACGTTTATGGGACATGTTTCCTCGAGTGGTGAACTCGTTGATTTCTGACCACAAGCATACTATCGCTGGTTGTACGCGCCCTGATACCCACCTCAAGGCGTTAAGATTTCCAAACAACTAATAATGGCTTAGGATTTCACCAGCCAGTTAGCTACATGTATGAAAGGCCTGGGTTTTCTACCTATTAAATCTTGTAAGTCCAAATCAATCGGCAATTGAACCGCTGATGACAACCCTTCCGGAGCACCTGGTTTTTGAATTGCGTTGTCCGAGTTATTGTTCTATTATTTTGTTGTACATTAATGTTCTATTCCATCCACACGTCACGATATAGCGTTATATTTTATGTATTTGTTTCTCGGTTTAACAGAAGAAATACCAAGCATTGCAAGTAACACAAATAAGCACATACATGTACATCTATTCAATCAAATTTTGAAAATAATTTGAAATATTATGATTTTCATAAAAAAAAAGTTATAACAATAATTGAAAATGATAATTCAAATCTTTAACTTCTAATAGTCGACAATATAACCAACAACAAAAAATGAACCACTTCTCTGTCAAACTGCAAATAGTAATGGTCTACAAAATATCCACCTGTAGCAACCCGAACCACTCTTCTATTAAAGCTCAATCCAAAATAGTCGGCAAAATAAGCAGTTATAATAACCTGAACCACTCCTCTGTCAAACCTCAAATAGTAATGGTAGACAAAATAACCATTGGTAACAACTTGAACCACTCCTCTGTCAACCCACAACCAGTAATGGTAGACAAAATAACCATTGGTAACAACTTGAACCACTCCTCTGTCAACCCACAACCAGTAATGGTCGACAAAATAACCATCGGTAACAACTTGAACCATTCTTCTGTCAACCCACAACCAGTAATGGTAGACAAAATAACCATTGGTAACAACTTGAACCATTCTTCTGTCAACCCACAACCAGTAATGGTAGACAAAATAACCATTGGTAACAACTTGAACCATTCCTCTGTCAACCCACAACCAGTAATGGTAGACAAAATAACCATCGGTAACAACTTGAACCATTCCTCTGTCAACCCACAACCAGTAATGGTAGACAAAATAACCATTGGTAACAACTTGAACCATTCCTCTGTCAACCCACAACCAGTAATGGTAGACAAATTAACCATTGGTAACAACTTGAACCACTCCTCTGTCAACCCACAACCAGTAATTGTAGACAAAATAACCATCGGTAACAACTTGAACCACTCCTCTGTCAACCCACAACCAGTAATGGTCGACAAAATAACCATTGGTAACAACTTGAACCATTCTTCTGTCAACCCACAACCAGTAATGGTCGACAAAATAACCATCGGTAACAACTTGAACCACTCCTCTGTCAACCCACAACCAGTAATGGTCGACAAAATAACCATTGGTAACAACTTGAACCATTCTTCTGTCAACCCACAACCAGTAATGGTAGACAAAATAACCATTGGTAACAACTTGAACCATTCCTCTGTCAACCCACAACCAGTAATGGTAGACAAAATAACCATTGGTAACAACTTGAACCATTCTTCTGTCAACCCACAACCAGTAATGGTCGACAAAATAACCATTGGTAACAACTTGAACCATTCTTCTGTCAACCCACAACCAGTAATGGTAGACAAAATAACCATTGGTAGCAACTTGAACCATTCCTCTGTCAACCCACAACCAGTAATGGTAGACAAAATAACCATTGGTAACAACTTGAACCATTCCTCTGTCAACCCACAACCAGTAATGGTAGACAAAATAACCATTGGTAACAACTTGAACCATTCCTCTGTCAACCCACAACCAGTAATGGTAGACAAAATAACCATTGGTAACAACTTGAACCATTCTTCTGTCAACCCACAACCAGTAATGGTAGACAAAATAACCATCGGTAACAACTTGAACCATTCTTCTGTCAACCCACAACCAGTAATGGTAGACAAAATAACCAACGGTAACAACTTGAACCATTCTTCTGTCAACCCACAACCAGTAATGGTAGACAAAATAACCATTGGTAACAACTTGAACCATTCCTCTGTCAACCCACAACCAGTAATGGTAGACAAAATAACCATTGGTAACAACTTGAACCATTCCTCTGTCAACCCACAACCAGTAATGGTAGACAAAATAACCATTGGTAACAACTTGAACCATTCCTCTGTCAACCCACAACCAGTAATTGTAGACAAAATAACCATTGGTAACAACTTGAACCATTCCTCTGTCAACCCACAACCAGTAATGGTAGACAAAATAACCATTGGTAGCAACTTGAACCATTCTTCTGTCAACCCACAACCAGTAATGGTAGACAAAATAACCATCGGTAACAACTTGAACCATTCTTCTGTCAACCCACAACCAGTAATGGTAGACAAAATAACCAACGGTAACAACTTGAACCATTCTTCTGTCAACCCACAACCAGTAATGGTAGACAAAATAACCAACGGTAACAACTTGAACCATTCTTCTGTCAACCCACAACCAGTAATGGTAGACAAAATAACCATCGGTAACAACTTGAACCATTCTTCTGTCAACCCACAACCAGTAATGGTAGACAAAATAACCAACGGTAACAACTTGAACCATTCTTCTGTCAACCCACAACCAGTAATGGTAGACAAAATAACCATCGGTAACAACTTGAACCATTCTTCTGTCAACCCACAACCAGTAATGGTAGACAAAATAACCATCGGTAACAACTTGAACCATTCTTCTGTCAACCCACAACCAGTAATGGTAGACAAAATAACCAACGGTAACAACTTGAACCATTCTTCTGTCAACCCACAACCAGTAATGGTCGACAAAATAACCATCGGTAACAACTTGAACCATTCTTCTGTCAACCCACAACCAGTAATGGTAGACAAAATAACCAACGGTAACAACTTGAACCATTCTTCTGTCAACCCACAACCAGTAATGGTAGACAAAATAACCATCGGTAACAACTTGAACCATTCTTCTGTCAACCCACAACCAGTAATGGTAGACAAAATAACCATCGGTAACAACTTGAACCATTCTTCTGTCAACCCACAACCAGTAATGGTAGACAAAATAACCATTGGTAACAACTTGAACCATTCTTCTGTCAACCCACAACCAGTAATGGTCGACAAAATAACCATCGGTAACAACTTGAACCACTCCTCTGTCAACCCACAACCAGTAATGGTCGACAAAATAACCATCGGTAACAACTTGAACCACTCCTCTGTCAACCCACAACCAGTAATGGTCGACAAAATAACCATCGGTAACAACTTGAACCACTCCTCTGTCAACCCACAACCAGTAATGGTCGACAAAATAACAATCGGTAACAACTTGAACCACTCCTCTGTCAACCACAACCAGTAATGGTCGACAAAATAACCATCGGTAACAACTTGAACCATTCTTCTGTCAAACCACAACCAGTAATGGTTGACAAAATAACCAACGGTAACAACTTAAACCATTCTTCTGTCAAACCACAAACATTAATGGTCAAGCATATAACCAGTTGTAGCAACCCAAGTCACTCCTCTGTCAAACCTCAAACAGTAATGGTCGACAAAATAACCACCGGTAACAACTTGAACCACTCCTCTGTCAAACCTCAATAAAACATAGTCGACAAAATAACCAGTTGTAGCAACCCGAACAACTCCTCTGTCAAACCACAAACAGTAATGGTCGACAAAGTAACCACCGCTAACAACTTGAACCACTCCTCTGTCAAACCTCAATAATTCATAGTCGACAAAATAACCACCGGTTGATCCACCTTCTATCTTCCTTTAAATGTAATAATATGTGTTATATTGTTGTTATCTCTGTACCTTTATAAAATTGGTTATGAGAAATAAAGATATACAACTTGAACCACTCCTCTGTCAAGCCTCAATAAAAAATAGTCGACAAAATAACCAGTTGTAATAACCAGAACAACTCCTCTGTCAAACCACAAACAGTAATGGTCGACGAAATAACCATCGGTAGCAAACCAAAGAAAAAAAACCCAAAAACTAAAAATGTTGAGCGTCATGCAAGTGGATTATCCAAGCTAAAGTATACTTAATCGAACACACCCTTTTATCTTAATGACACGAACACACCACACATTTAATTGGGATTTAACTTTCTAATGGATTTATATTTAAAGTGGGTGCTTAATTAAGGTAGATATAGGGAGGAAGCATTCATCTATTAACGTTCGGCAAGTATATTGCTTTTTTAAATATTTTTGCTAAAGCTGTTATTTATGATATGACGACTCGATAATCCAGTTACATGAGACTGTCTCGAAACTAGTTCATACGATCTTGATCAATAAAGTAAGACATAAATCTATTATTAACCTGTTACATGTTACAAATATGGCAAATTTATAAACATTTATGATCATCACATAGAAAAGCGACAGGTGTCTTTAATGTATTTTTGTACAGCCACTCCTCTGTCAAACCTCAATCAAAAATAGTCGACAAACTTAGCAAGTTGCAACAACTCGAACCACTTCTCTGTCAAACCTCAAACAGTGATGATCGACGAAATATCCACCTGTAGCAACCCGAACCACTCTTCTATTAAACCTCAATCCAAAATAGTCGACAAAATAACCAGTTGTAATAACCCGAACCACTCCTCTGTCAAACCTCAAATAGTAATGGTCGACGAAATAACAACAACAAAACATGAACCACTCCTCTATCAGTCAAATCTCATTAAGTGGCGAGCGGCAAAAAACCAACTACAGCAACCCGAACCACTCCTCTATCAAACATTAAACAGTAATGGCCAATAATCAATCGTAGCTACTCTGACTTTCTCGCTACCCTGCAAATAACCTCGTACGTACATAGTAGAAATTCTTCCTAATTTGTTTGCCGGAAGTTAAGTTAAGTTAAGCCGCACAAAAATATAGTCCACGAAAATCCAATATGGAAGACATAGCATCGTGTAATGGGTTTTCGTACTATTATCGATTTAACCCTTCATTCATATGACGATTGGAATTTTCAAAGAATGGCTAGTTAAATATTTCTTTGTACTTATGATTGTTTTAAAAAGCCATTCTTGTATTTTAATATACTCTCGATTATCTGGCAACTTTTGTTGTCAGTAAAATGACGTCATATGTTTTCGTCTGAAGTGAAAACAGGGTCAATATACGGGATGGAAACGAATATAAAATCCGAAAATGGCTGGTTTTAAAATTTCATGGTTCTAGCCATCTACAAATCATACTACATCTAAATAAAATAACAGAATGTTTGAAATTGGCCACTTTTAAAATTGGGTTTACTTTAGATGTTTTTGTTAGTGCTGAAACCACATGCACTGCAAGGTGACATGTATTTTATATAAGAAGCAGACACATTTCAGTCAGCTCTTTTGGTTACAAGTACGATCAATGACCCCATGACAGTCACATGACAGGAAGAGCCGGTGTCTGAGAGGCAGACGACATAGTTAAATTTGATATAGCCCTTCTGGATTTTTTTCCAGCTACTTTATAAATGAAGTAAATTTTTAGCATTACAAAAAGTATGGTTCAGTAGGTAGGTTCACTATTTTTGGTATTTACGTCTTTAAAAGCAACCTTGAAAATTTTTTGACAGATGTCACGTTGGAGTTCTGTTTACGTTCCCGAAATATTAACCGGAAGACACGTAAAAAATCATGCGTGCGCTGTGGAAATAAAAAAAAAATGGATGATACGAAAACATATGACATACGAAAACACATACCGGGACGATACTAAGTAAAATCTAATCATGCAAAGCTAATTAAAACTTTAATTGAAATATAGAAAATTGTTTAAAATATAACTTTATCAAACTTTCATGTAACTGACATGTGAAAAGTAGTGCGATTTATACGCCTAATGCATACGAGGTTATTTGCAGGGTAGCGAGAATGGCCAAGTAGTTACGATTGGGTCAATAATATAGCAAACCACAAGAAAATGAAAGCATCACCAACACACAGAAAAGGACTAGTTATGTTCTAATTAAAGTACATGGCCTAGGAAATGGAACCCCTCAAGTTTGCTAAATGACAATTTCTTTATTATTGTTACAAACACTCCAGTTGTGATGAAGGAATCAAATAAGTAATACGCATATTAGAAGTACATTTTTTTGTATTTGGAAATTGTCATTCAGATTAAAATTTACACCAGCTCATCATATGCAAGTGTGTTGGTACTGCTCCTTGATAACCTGTTGTAAGTCAGCAGTAAGGAAGTGTGTTGGTACTGCTCCTTGATAACCTGTTGTAAGTCAGCAGTAAGGAAGTGTGTTGGTACTGCTCCTTGATAACCTGTTGTAAGTCAGCAGTAAGGAAGTGTGTTGGTATTGCTCATTGATAACCTGTTGTTAATCAGCAGTAAGGAAGTGTGTTGGTACTGCTCATTGATAACCTGTTGTAAGTCAGCAGTAAGGAAGTGTGTTGGTACTGCTCCTTGATAACCTGTTGTAAGTCAGCAGTAAGGAAGTGTGTTGGTAGTGCTCCTTGATAACCTGTTGTAAGTCAGCAGTAAGGAAGTGTGTTGGTACTGCTCCTTGATAACCTGTTGTAAGTCAGCAGTAAGGAAGTGTGTTGGTACTGCTCCTTGATAACCTGTTGTAAGTCAGCAGTAAGGAAGTGTGTTGGTACTGCTCCTTGATAACCTGTTGTAAGTCAGCAGTAAGGAAGTGTGTTGGTACTGCTCCTTGATAACCTGTTGTAAGTCAGCAGTAAGGAAGTGTGTTGGTAGTGCTCATTGATAACCTGTTGTTAATCAGCAGTAAGGAAGTGTGCTGGTACTGCTCCTTGATAACCTGTTGTAAGTCAGCAGTAAGGAAGTGTGTTGGTACTGCTCCTTGATAACCTGTTGTAAGTCAGCAGTAAGGAAGTGTGTTGGTACTGCTCCTTGATAACCTGTTGTTAATCAGCAGTAAGGAAGTGTGTTGGTACTGCTCCTTGATAACCTGTTGTAAGTCAGCAGTAAGGAAGTGTGTTGGTAGTGCTCATTGATAACCTGTTGTTAATCAGCAGTAAGGAAGTGTGTTGGTACTGCTCCTTGATAACCTGTTGTAAGTCAGCAGTAAGGAAGTGTGTTGGTACTGCTCCTTGATAACCTGTTGTAAGTCAGCAGTAAGGAAGTGTGTTGGTACTGCTCCTTGATAACCTGTTGTAAGTCAGCAGTAAGGAATTGTGTTGGTACTGCTCCTTGATAACCTGTTGTAAGTCAGCAGTAAGGAACTGTGTCGGTACTGCTCCTTGATAACCTGTTGTAAGTCAGCAGTAAGGAACTGTGTCGGTAGTGCTCCTTGATAACCTGTTGTAAGTCAGCAGTAAGGAAGTGTGTTGGTACTGCTCCTTGATAACCTGTTGTAAGTCAGCAGTAAGGAAGTGTGTTGGTACTGCTCCTTGATAACCTGTTGTAAGTCAGCAGTAAGGAAGTGTGTTGGTACTGCTCCTTGATAACCTGTTGTAAGTCAGCAGTAAGGAACTGTGTCGGTACTGCTCCTTGATAACCTGTTGTAAGTCAGCAGTACTTTTACTTTTGTACCAAATTGTTTGTGTGTAACTTCATTGTCATGAAATACTAATTATTTGACATACATATAATGGTAGACATCTAATTTAGTGCGCAGAACGCGTTTCAGGAATAAGGTTCATCAGGTCCGCGTAAAATTTAAAAGAGTAAAAACCCAAATTATTATAAAAGCAAGAAAACCAATATGTCTAAACAAGAAAACCAATATGTCTAAGCAAGAAAACCAATATGTCTAAACAAGACAACCAATATGTCTAAACAGGAAAACCAATATGTCTAAGCAAGAAAACCAATATGTCTAAACAAGACAACCAATATGTCTAAACAGGAAAACCAATATGTCTAAGCAAGAAAACCAATATGTCTAAACAAGACAACCAATATGTCTAAACAGGAAAACCAATATGTCTAAACAGGAAAACCAATATGTCTAAACAGGAAAACCAATATGTCTAAACAGGAAAACTAATATGTCTAAACAGGAAAACCAATATGCTTAAACAGGAAAACCAATATGTCTAAACAGGAAAACCAAGAAAAATTGAAGATACCAAAAGGGCAATCAGAAGCTGTAAATTGAAGGACAGACAACACAATGACCAAAATAAACAGGACAAAAGAACAAAAGGACAAGCAACGATCCACAAAACACTACGCAGAAAATTAAATATCAAGCAACACGAACCTCACTAAAAGCTGGCGATGAACTCATGTGCACCGGAACGGTAAGCAGTTACTGCTTCACGTGTAGCACCCAACATCGGTTTTGGTCATCTATGTCTGAGGGAGGAAACCTTAACTTTAATACACCATGTCAGTGCTGAAACATAAAACAAGTGTCATTGAGAGATTAATTGATTGTTGTTTAACGTCAAGTGAGCAGTCTTATTAAATCAACCAATATTTAAAGAGAGTGTATGGTGTTTGACGGAACATTTCCAAAGTCATATATCAAAACCATACAAACAGGCAAAATCGATACCCCTAACACACAAATACATGACTGCTCACTTTCTTGATTTAGAGGAGGTTACAGTTATGGTATTTAACGCCCCTTTTTAACAATATTTCAGCTATATCGTGAAAGTCAATTTTACCGGAGTACCCGGTGAAAATCTCCGACTTGCCGCAAGCCAATGACAAACTTTATCACGTAAAGGTGTATCATGTACACCATGTCATGAGCGGGATTCGACCTCAACAACTTTAGGGGTGATAGGCGCTGATTGCATAGGTAGATCTAATTTCAACTTCCATGCCAACGCAATATTTAACGCATTTAAAGGAGTCAGATTGATTTTAATGAATCTTCCTACATAAGTTTTATATTGACAAGATGTTCTCTTCGCTTTATGAACAGAAGAACACTTACAGTGAAACAAATTAAAATAGTATATATATATATATAATTTTACAACCTGGTGTGTATTTATAAATCTTCTTTGGTCTAATATAGTAGCAACAAGCAGGCTGCTTACACAGATGGTCATCTGCTGCATGTCATTAGCATATTAAAGACATTTAAATAAAAAGTTGTCGTTTTAATGACGTCTTAAATGAAGTCTAAACAGTACAAACAACTTTTCACAGAAATCTAAGGAATCTCACAATAATTTACTCTAATATACTTCAGTAATAGCGGTTTATCTCACATCCGGTTCTCCTTAATAAGTGTTCGAGTAGTTAATGACCTCTAACCTCTGATCTTATGTCTACACCACTGATGTGGCTTCGCGCCTGATACCCATCTCAAGGGTTAAGGTTTCCAGATGCACATTAAAGTAGGGGGTTTCACTAAGGGTTCGGTTCGTTAACTGTCTAGGATTTTCCGGAAGCGGAAGCATCAATCAAGAAAAAGTGGTATTCAGATACCATTAATGAAGGGATTTGATTCCCTTATTCTTCGCAGATGATGATATTCAATAACACGCGCAATACAATGACAAGACGAGTAGCCACTCCGCATAATGTCTACCTGTCTGCCTATCCTCTTCAAGCGCGGTGGCGCATAAGGCCTTATTACACTGCCTTCATTTATCTCTGTCTTTCCCCTTGCTCTCTGCTGTTCAACTTGTTCCTTTCTGTCTCTACAGTCCCACACAATTTATTGAACAATTATTTTCAAACAAATGCTGGTTTTATGTGTGATGAGAGGGTCAGCATGAAATGGCCAGACCCCATACTTGCGGATCTATTTGCATTTCGGAGCACCTGTAGAGAACCGCCGATTTATCGTATGTCACTAACAAACTATATCACTTCTTATGTTATTTCATTATGTTTGAAGCTTACAGGTATTATCATTATTATGTATATTTTGTATATGTTTAGGAGAACTACTTGTAGCCATTGGCTGTTAGTAATCTTTGTTAAATAAATAAAGAATTAAATTAAATTAAACTATATCACTTTAATGTGTATCGAGTACACCTCGTAACAGGTATGAATCGAACTCAACCTTAGTGGTGATAGGTACTAGCTGCATGGGTAGAAGTAAATCCTAACAATGAATGACAAAGATAATACGCAGATAATATGATATCTAAACACATGTTATTGGAGGGCTCATGTGTGATTCACGTTATTTCAATATGTTTGCGCATAGCGGTATCCAACACATTGGTTTGTGGTTTGTGCTTTTTGTTTGTCTTTGTCTTGTGTCTTGTGCCCCCGGTGTTGCTGGTTTCTCTGGATTGTCCGTTCTTGGTTGCCCGGTGTTACCGGTTTCTCTGGATTGTCCGTTCTTGGTTGCCCCTTCGGTTTCCGTTAACGTGTAACATGAAGTCAAATATAACAAAATAATGTTAATTAACATGACGGAATAAACAAATGACAAACAGAGTAGTTAATACAAACATGCTCCATAAAAGTTATGACAAATATTATGTATACATATAATATACAATTTCATAATAAAGCTGCAATTTTTCTTATAAACATAGATACTTTTTTTTATATAATTGAGAGTTACAAATTGTGAGTAGACCTACAAGTTTAAAATAAGATGGATGGATTCCATAATATTTCGGTATATATTTGTTTCTTAATATTACAACAATTTCATTTTCACATAAGAACAGAATATGAAATTCATCGCCAATCACATTCCCACAAAAATTACATGCTCTGTCTTCCCTTGGGATATTATACCAACGTCCTGTTTCGATTTGTAAGCGTAAAGTTGATGTTCGGGATTTAGTTATCCATTTTCTATTATATTCATTGAGCCTTAATAAATAGTTTTCAAGACAAAAATCATTTTTAAATCCCGAGTAAAATTGTCCACGGGACGAATTATTTATGTCACTGTCCCATTTTTGTATAAACTGATCCCTTAAAATTAGCTTAACCATACTTTTGTCGAAGTATCCAACCTGATTTTGAAAAATATATCCCAGTCCAACTTCATTAAATATAGACTCCACGCATTTATTCCATTTGAAAGTGTGATGATTTTGTTCATACAAGAACAACATTAATTTATATAAAATGCTACTTAATTTTGATTCACTTTGAATAAGCCTACTCCAAAAGGATATCATTCTGAGCTTAACTTTAACCTCAATAGGAAATCTTCCAAGTTCTCCCAGAACCATAAAATTAAGAGTGGTATTTCTAACTTGAAGTACTCTTTTACAATATTTCAGGTGGATTTGTTCAATAAATTTCAAATTTTCATATCCCCATACTTCGGAACCATCAATTAAAATTGGCTCAATCATGAAATCAAAAAGTAATAATTTGATATCTACGGGTAAAGCTTCCTTTCTAACAAGTTTATACACACAATACAGTGCCTTTTCTGCTTGTTCTACAAATTTGTTCTTTGTTTCTAAAAATGTACCATTATATTTAAATATAACATCGAGGTATGAATATGTGTCTACAATTTCAAGAACCTGTCCTTGTAATGAAAAACCAAAATTAGGTCGAAACGTTTTTTCACAGAAAATCATAACTTTAGTTTTATTAACATTGACTTGTAATTTCCAAATCTCACAGTATAACTCAAATATATCTAGGGCTTTTTGTAATTCATCTTTACTCTCAAACAAAATAACAGTATCATCTGCAAATAATACTATAACAAGCAATTTGTAATACACATGTAGTTCACTCTCAAGTTTATCTCTTATATTTTTTAATGGTACCCCCCCCCCCCCCCCCCCCCCCCCCCACCCCCCCCTAATTGACAAAGAAAAGTCTTCAAGATCATTTATGAAGATCGAGAAGAGAAAAGGAAACACATTTTCACCCTGACGAACACCTGTAAGACAAGGGATCAAATCCGACTGACCACCATTATATTGAACACAAGATTTGACACCAGTATACATATTGAAAATTACTTTAAAACATTTACCCTTTATTTCACTTCTTTGTAATTTTTTCCACAACCCTGTTCGCCAAACCGTGTCGAACGCTTTCCGAAAATCAACAAATGTACAAAATAATTCTTTTCCAAACAAAAAGTATAGTTCAATAAGTGCATGTAAAACAAATATATTATCTTAGGTTGAGGATCCTTTACGGAAGCCGGTCTGGTTTTCAGAAATTATACCAAGTTCATTAGAAAAAATATTAAATCTAGTATTTAAAATGGAAGTAAACAATTTTCCAAGATAACTAATAAGGGTAATAGCACGAAAGTTATCAGGATCGGTAGGACATCCCTTGTTTTTAAAAATTGGTTTTATGACACCACAAGCCCAAATTTCAGGAATAATACCCGTATTCAGCACAATGTTGAATAATTTACAATAAATTTTAACTAAAAACGGAGGTGAATGTTTTTAATATTCATTCAGTATCTTGTCTGAATTCGGAGCTTTGTTGTTTTTTTCAAGTTTTGGATAGCTTCATATACTTCTAAATCTGTTATAACACCATTCAAAATTTCATCGTAAATAGGGTTATTACTTACCTCATTTATATCAATATCATCGGCTTCCTTTTCACCCTCCCCATACTCACCTGCATTTAATTTTTTTTAAATATTCCAAAAAATTCTCCAGATCTATGTCTGGGTTGTCCTTTTTATTCATAGAATACTTGTGTAATTTTTCCAGAAAACCTTCGTGTCTGATTTAGAAAAAGATCGAAAATCATTTGAACACTTCTGATAAACAAACGCTTATAATGTTAGCACAACGATATAAAAAAAGATGTTAAAATATAACAAAAATAACTACCCGGATAAGTCTACAAAAAGACTATAATTATAATTAAATCGACGGATATTTCGCTTGACCGACAAGCTTCATCAGTGTCTGTAATATGATTTGAAAGATTGTCACGTGACCATCAGTTATCGTGACGTGAAAATCATAATCTTGAACTTTATGCTTTATATTATTCAAATACATTTGTATATATGTACACTAATTTATAAACAATATGAAAACAATGAGAAATTGTAATGATGAAATTTACCAACTAGCTAAGGACCAGGCACTGGTTAAAAAGTTAAAAACCAAATGATTTAGGCCTTTTTGTTTATGCCTTCCGGATGTAATGTTTTTAACTCGCGGATCCAAAAACTCTCTCTTTTTTTTGTCTTTGATTCTCTTTCCAACTTGGATTGTGGTCAATGATATAAATTTTGGATCTGCCAAAGTCATCCAATGAGTGCCCCGGCGACACAAAGTGTTGACTCACGGCCAAGTGCGTCTTTTTCGTAAGGTCACTTCTGTGTCCATTCATTCATTTCTCCTACGTATTGCGACCCACAGACGTGACAGTCAAGGAGGTAAGCCACATTAGGTGTTTTGCAATTGACATTGCAAAAAATCTTATACTCCTTTCCTGTCGTCTTGTATGGAACACTTGTGCGTGTTGCAATTGGAGACAGCACTTGCAACGCTTGTCACCACATGGTTTACACTGGCAGACCGTTGTTGAAGGTCTAGATACCGCAGTTCTGATCAGTGTATCCTTAATGCTTTTATGTCGCCGGAACGCTACAATGGGTGGTTCAGGGAACAAATTGGCCAGCGTTTCACTTTTTTCAATTTCTTTCCAATGATGATGGACAATGCCTGACATTTTCCCTAAAGAGGGATAGTAA
Source organism: Bathymodiolus septemdierum (assembly GCA_963383655.1). NCBI lineage: Eukaryota > Metazoa > Mollusca > Bivalvia > Mytilida > Modiolidae > Bathymodiolus > Bathymodiolus septemdierum. Next base: position 14,341,395 of record OY726529.1, read on the forward strand.
GTGAGAACCCGTTTGTTGATCTTTTTTTCTTTGTACTCCAGGAGGTGATTTCTGTTAATTTCACTGGCCTTTGAAAACCCACTCTCTATAACTTTGTCATTATATCCCCGTCTCATCAAATGATGGCGTAAATCTCCTAGTATTTGCTTGGTGGCTTCAACAGTGGAGCATATTCGTTTTACCCTAATGGGTGAAAGGTATTGATGTTTGTCTGTGGGCTTAGAGTATAAATCAATTGTCATGTTGCCATCCTTGCCACCGGGATGGTAGTATCAAGGAAGGACATTTTGGTTTTCGACACTTCGTGTGTGAATTTTTTAGACGGATGGATACTGTTGGCATGTTCGAAAAATTCATCAAGCTCTTTATCGCCATGTATCCACTTCATGTCAACATCATCTATAAATCGGAACCATGAAAGAGGTTGTTTAAGTGACGAGAGGAGTAATCGTTCTTCTAGGTCCCCCATAAATATGTTGGCATAGGAGGGTGCTATTTTGGTTCCCATAGCTGTCCCATTTATGTGAAGATAGTGGTTTCCGTCAAAAGTAAAATTGTTGTTTTTTAGAACTAGTGAAAGCATCTCCACTAAGCATTCTGTCGGAGATTCTTGATCTGTTCGTTGTTCCCATATTTTTCTGCATGCGGCAATTCCGTCATCATGGGGAATGCTCGTGTAAAGGGAAGTTACATCCATGGTAACAAGGTAGTATTTTCTGGAATGGTTCAGTTTTCCATTTTCTTCAAGAAGTCGGTAGTATCTTTGATGTGTGATGGAATGTTTTCAACGAACGGCCGAAGGTGAAAATCAATAAATTCCGATATCTTTTCAGTTGGGTGACCAATGACTCATACAATCGGTTTCCCCGGATTGTTTTCCTTGTGAATTGTAGGCAGAAGATAGAAACGGCATGGCTTGGGATCCTCTGGAGTAAGATACTCCATGGTCGTATTGTCTATGTGACCACGAGCATGCATAGCCTCTAAGGCTCGCGTGATCTTCTGTGCATAATCCAGTGTAGGATCAGAATCTAATTTTTCGTACAATCGACAACCGGACAGGTGTCTTTCTGCTTCTTGTATATATGTCGTTTTATCCATGACTACTACTGCACTCCCTTTATCTGCTGGCTTAATAATGATATCATCTCTTTCCTGTATATCCCTAAGGGCTGATCTTTCTGCCTGTGTTAAGTTGTCGGTCTTGGGGACATGTACTTCAACATTGTGTTTTGATATCCGACTTAATTAGGTTAATGATCGATTCTAGCCTGGTACTTTTGCTAGGTTACGGGATCCAATTACTTTTCTTGACAAATATAGGAATATCAATGACTTCCTTTATGTCAGATTCGTCTGTTGATAGGTTTTTGATATTCCTAGATTTGTCAAGAAAAGCAATTGGATCCCGTAACCTAGCAAAATTACCAGGCTAGAATCGGTCATTAACCTAATTAAGTCAGATATCAAATACAATGTTGAAGTACATGTCCCCAAGAACGACAACTTAACACAGGCAGAAAGATAAGCCCTTAGGGATATACAGGAAAGAGATGATATTATTATTAAGCCAGCAGATAAAGGGAGCGCATTAGTAGTCATGGATAAAACGACATACATGCATATACAAGAAGCAGAAAGACAACTGTCCGATTGTCGATTCTACGAAAAATTAGATTCTGACCATACACTGGATTATGCGCAGAAGATCACGCGAGCCGTAGAGAATATGCATGCTCGTGGCCACATAGACGATCAGACCATGGAGTACCTTACTCCAGAGGATCCCAAGCCAGTGCGTTTCTATCTTCTGCCTACAATTCACAAGGAAAACAATCCGGGGAAACCGATTGTATGAGCCAATGGTCACCCAACTGAAAAGATATCGGAATTTATTGATTTTCACCTTCGGCCGTTCGTTGAAAACATTCCATCACACATCAAAGATACTACCGACTTCTTGAAGAAAATGGAAAACTGAACCATTCCAGAAAATACTACCTTGTTACCATTGATGTAACTTCCCTTTACACGAGCATTCCCCATGATGACGGAATTGCCGCATGCAGAAAAATATGGGAACAGCGAACAGATCAAGAACCTCCGACAGAATGCTTAGTGGAGATGCTTTCACTAGTTCTAAAAAGAACAACACTTTTACTTTTGACGAAACCACTATCTTCAAATAAATGGGACAGCTATGGGAACCAAAATGGCACCCCCCTATGCCAACATTTTTATGGGGGACCTAGAAGAACGATTACTCCTCTCGTCACTTAAACAACCTCTTTCATGGTTCCGATTTATAGATGATGTTGACATGAAGTGGATACATGGCGATAAAGAGCTTGATGAATTTTTCGAACATGCCAACAGTATCCATCCGTCTATATAATTCACACACGAAGTATCGAAAACCAAAATGTCCTTCCCTGATACTACCATCCCGGTCAAGGAGGGCAACATGACAATTGATTTATACTCTAAGCCCACAGACAAACATCAATACCTTTCACCCAGTAGTTGCCATCCTAAACACTGTTTTAAGAGTATTCCATTCAACCAAGCCATTAGGGTAAAACGAATATGCTCTACTGTTGAAACCACCAAGCAAATATTAGGAGATTTACGCCATCATTTGAAGAGACGGGGATATAATGACAAAGTTATAGAGAGTGAGGTTTCAAAGGCCAGTGAAATTAACAGAAATGACCTCCTGGAGTACAAAGAAAAAATGATCAACAAACGGGTTCCCCCTGTTCTCACTTACCATCCCTCTTTAGGGAATATTTCAGGCATTGTCCATCATCATTGGAAAGAAATTGAAAAGAGTGAAACGCTGGCCAAGTTGTTCCTTGAACCACCCGTTGTAGAGTTCCTGCGACATAAAAGCATTAAGGATACACTGGTCAGAGCTGCGGTATCTAGACCTTCATCAACGGTCTGCCTGTGTAAACCATGTGGTGACAAGCGTTGCAAGTGCTGTCTCCAATTGCAACACGCACAAGTGTTCCATATCAAGACGACAGGAAAGGAGTATAAGAATTTTGCAATGTCAATTGCAAAACACCTAATGTGGCTTACCTCCTTGACTGTCACGTCTGTGGGTCGCAATACGTAGGAGAAATGAATGAATGGACACAGAAGTGATCTTACGAAAAAGACGCTCTTGCCCGTGAGTCAACACTTTGTGTCGCCGGGGCACTCATTGGATGACTTTGGCAGATCCAAAATTTATATCATTGACCACAATCCAAGTTGGAAAGAGAATCAAAGACAAAAAAGAGAGAGTTTTTGGATCCGGAAGTTACAAACATTACATTCGGAAGGCATAAACAAAAAGGCCTAAATCATTTGGTTTTTAACTTTTTAACGAGTGCCTGGTCCTTAGCTAGCTGGTAAATTTCATCATTACAATTTCTCATTGTTTTCATATTGTTTATAAATTAGTGTACATATATTCAAATGTATTTGAATAATATAAAGCATAAAGTTCAAGATTATGATTTTCACGTCACGATAACTGATGGTCACGTAACAATCTTTCAAATCAGATTAAAGACGCTGATGAAGCTTGTCGGTCAAGCGAAATATCCGTCGATTTAATTATAATTCTTTTTTTTTTGTAGACTTGTAGCTATTTTTGTTATATTTCAACATCTTTTTTGATATCGTTGTGCTAACATTTCAGACGTTTATATATATATATATGTCTGAAAATTAAACCAAACAGTGTTAGAATTAGATCTTTGAGCTGTCAATTGTTTTTGTCTTCCCTCGACGGGATTTGAACTCACACCATTGATACACTGCAGCACCAATCGCTTAGCCTTATGTCCAGCGCCCTAGACCACTCGACCACATCCGCTACAAAAATAGTGTTACCTTGTCTCGTAAGGAAAATCTAAAGATAGACATAAGACATGTGTCTAAGCGTGTGTAGAAGGTACATATATATATATATATATATATATATATATATATATATACAACTTCTGAAAAACCAGTCAACGATCAATCTTACGGGGTGTTGGATCGTTACGGTATAACGATACTATACAAGTAAAACAATTATAAACGTTTAAAATGGTTTGTAAAACAACACCAAGTACACAAAACAAAGTGATAAGGAATTAAACACTTCGTTGAATGACAAAATTTTCGTCCCACCGAGGGACTTTATCAATGTCTAATTAAATAAAATCTCGAAACAATATAGCGACTTTATGTCGTACGGTAGTTCGCGGGTTCGATCCCCGGCCGGGCCAAACCAAAGACTATGAAATTGGTATTTGTTGCCTGCCCCCTAAACAGTGCCGGATTTAGGACAGATGAGGCCCTGTGCAAGTTAAGTTATGAGGCCTCTTACTTGGGCCCTGAATGTGGCACGCTCCCATATACTATCAACTCTAACATTATGTCTGGAATCGCTCCGAAACAGAACGCCTTCAAATTTAAAATTGCACCACATAAGCAAAAATCCATCGTAAAAAAATGTTGGCAGGAAGATGAGCCCCTTCTGGCCAACGGGGCCCTATGCCTAAGCACACCTAAGCACAATGGTAAATCCGACACTGCCCCTAAATACGCAGCAATAAAAGAAAGAGCAAGGACTGGTTGGCTCGGAATTAGGATAATGTGTGCAAGGGGACTAGCATGTCTACCCGTGGACTGATGTTTCAGTAAGCTAGCACTATTAAAATCCAGTTAAGCGTGTTGATCTAATACAAATCAGACATCATTATCATATCATCGATGTCATTTCTTCTTGCCATGATATAGCTGAAAAAAATGCTCATTTTGCGTTAAGCAACAATCGATCACTCACTTACTCTATATATGTATTTCTGCAGGAATGTTGGCGTTTAATTTTCTCACAAATCCCCAAATTGATCACTCTTTTTATAGGTAATAAGCGAAATTTCAAAATGAGACGAATTCATACATTTATCTGCAAAGGAAAATCAAATTATCTTTTAGTATAAATAGACATATATTAATTTAATACAAAAATTCGTATATTTCATTTTATTTCATAATAAATATTTTAAAAAATATTATTTTCTGCTTATATTTTTGTACTGAAATATGTCAAAAAACAAACAACCCAGATAACATTTTATATAATATTATTTCAAAGTAAATGTTTCTTTTAGCTCATTAATTTCTACTTATATATGTTTTATAGGCATTTTTATTTATTATATCATGACTTTTTTGTACTAAACATTTATATAGATATATTATTACGTATTATTCAATTTAAGATACAGATGATTTTCCTTAAAACCGGCTTCTGTAAGAACAAACAAAAATTGAGCGTATCACAAGAAAGCAATGCTTTGATTTTATAATTTTTGAAATTAAAAAATAACATATTTATTAAATTTCAAATAGTGTTTTTCTCATCGCGTTATAACGGCAATGTAAGGTACTTTGGTTGAAATGTAAGATTTTGCTGTAATTTTATTTCAAATGCATTTTTAAGATACTTACGAATAATAAAGGTTTACAATAAAGTCGTACAGACGGATTCCAAAAACCAAACAAATGGAAAAAAAATTAAACGGTGAAGGAGAATAGCATAAAAACTTCAAAATATTTTGCTTTTATGAGCGAAAATTTGAGCAAAATTGGTGAAGAAATAACTTCTGTACACTTTGTTTGTTGACAAATTGTGGTTTTACATGAAATATATAGGAGAAAATCAGAGGTGACGAACAATTATGTCACCTTACTGTATCTCCAAAGATGGCTTTAAAAGACTTCGTTTTTAATAAATTTATAAATGAACACTTTAGATGTTATTAATATATTAATAACACAGAAATTTACTGCCAATTAAATTATTTTCAGATAGAAAATTTATTTATAAAAATCTAATTAAAATTAGTACGATCGAAGGAGCATGTAAATATATGAAATGTATTTTGGTCACGTAAACTAAAATTTGGGAACGGTAATATTGAGGATAAATGAATAATGATATCATAGCAGTTTAGAAAAGTAAATATCAAATTTTACCCGCTTCAGTTATCTCCTAAAGGATGTCGATCCTAGTCCAATTAGCCATTATACAACTAGAATGTATATGTTTGTTTAATAGCAAAAGATGAAATGGAAATGTGCTTATACCAGAATTTATCTGATAATTTATCATGTCCTGCTTTTCTTTCGTTTCTATCAATTTCTTCCAAAATATAATATGTTCTCTCCCCCCCCCCCCCCCCCCCCTCCCCCCCCCCCCCCCCCCCCCCACCCCCAAATTCGGTAGTATAAATAGAGCATGGCTGCTACTTAATATATAAATTGTATCCAGTTTTCTTTGATTTTATATATGTAAAAAAATCAATATTTTTAGTATATATTGATAGCAATGTTTTGAAAATTTTGTGAAAATATTTCTTTTTTCTGAAGTTTGATCAAGATATTACTACGAAGAAGGAAAAAACTGTATATTTTTCTATTATCATTTTGCCTATTTCTTAAAATTGAAATGCAAACTTTTCAAAAAGAATTTGTGTTCTGCGAATATACACATAGAAAACAAATTACATGGTTTTTTTTAAACTTTCAAAATATTTTATTTTACGAATTACAATAAAAAATTGATTTTCTTGGTTTCAATATTGAAATAATATTTTATAATTAGTTCAAATGCATTTAATTTTTTTTCCTCCAGGATTTCAATTTAAATATGTTCATGTCATTCAATCAGAAACATATCTGTATCATTAGGACTTTTTGTTCACACATGGTAATGCAGTGAGTGTATTATTTGAATTATAAAAAAATGTATTTAATATTTTTAACATTTTTAACGATTTTACTTTTTTGTTTTAAAGTTAATTAAAAAAAAATCAAAACTAAAATTTTAAGTGTTTATTTTTCATGTATATTTGCCTTGTCCAGTTTGATATATTTTTTTTTTTAATTTCGTGTGTGAAAAAAAAAATGCTACCTCAAGTATTATCGTGGTGTCATCTATTTTCATTGTTTTCATTATTCGCGAAAATGAGAATTTCGTTGAAATTTTAATTCGTGGTTTTTATACATGTTAGTAACTTCCCCTTTATCACATGGCTTTTCCTTGTGCACTCGGTGATGGACAATTTAGCGCTTTGGTAGGACAATTTGGCGCCGACAAAGTGGACAACTTAGCGGCGAATCATAGGACAGATTTTTAACCCATTTTAGCGCAAACAGCAAATATCAGTACGATGTATCTCTTCCGTTAGCCAGTCTAAGACTGTTACCCCTTAATCACCACGGGGAGGTGGAAATACACTATTCACTATATACTTAAGAAAATTCAGTTTAAGTCATTCGGACATATATATAGTTGTACAGATAAACGGCGTCAAATTGTCCTATGATGTCGGCGCTAAAAATGACCACACTCATTTTTTTCCGCGGCGCTAAAATGTCCATCGCCCTGTGCACTAACTTTCGCAGTTTTTATAGTACCAACGAAAACCACGAAAATTGGCATTAAAAAAAAATGAATTCAAAGTAATTAACTTAATAAAATAATATTTATCTTTGGTGAAAAAGGGGATATGCTTCCTCATAAGGCGTCATAATATTTCGATTGGTTTTTAAAAAGAAAAATATACATATATGTATGTTTCTGACGTGCAGCTCACCATATATTACTTTTATTAGTTTTTTCCCATTAATTATTTATGATAACTACAACTGTTTTCTTTATTTATTTTTTCCATAAATAATTTATCGGTATTGTTTTTATTTTTGTTTTTTTTTAAATGAGATTGACAGCCTGTAATAATTTTCAAAATTAATAACATCGCCGAATAACATATAATATGTAAATAACATATACAATAGAAACCGACCGCCACGATATGACTGAAATATTGTTGAAAGTGGCGTTAAACACCATAAAATAATATAAACGTAGGTAGCTAATTACGTTTTAAAACAATGTACTGTCCATGTGGTACGGTAAAATTTTTAATTCCATGTGCGTATTAAATAACTGTTATCTCCAATGACACATAAAAATATATTACCAAATAAGGTTAAAGGCAAATGATTAAATCGAAAATTTATCATCCAATTTTATTTGTCTTTGTTTTAAACCCTATCCACATATTAACCTGTTCAAAAACAGGTTCCCGGAGGCTCCGTATCAAAGGTGGTAACCAAACCTTGCTCAATTTCAGAATTCATTAAGATAATCTTGTCACATAAAATGTTTTCTATGGAAAGTCATTCAGGCCATCATTAATCTTAATTACTTTCGCTTCATTTCATTAGTAGTCCTACTGCAATTTTCAATTGGGCACGTGAACCAATGAAATTGCTCTATTGACCTATGGTAATGAGAAGATAGGAGGGATTTAACCTGCTTGTCTGTTCGGAACCAATAGGATTACAGGATATAATTAAAATTCTGTCACGGAATCAATTGAATTCTAATTTGAGGAATAATAAACGGAGTAATTTGAGAATGATATATATGTTTACCATCGGACTCCTTTCAGTTTAATTTACCTGTGATGATCAAAACATATTCTTGTTGACATAAGAGCCGTCGTATACCAACCATCTTACAAATATACACCATTCGTATAAGTTTATTATACACTTGGGACTTATCGCTAATATATTTAAAGACAGGAATTGAAGCAGCTTTGCGCCATGTCGATGCAAAGACCCGGTATTGGGTCGTTTTCCATAGATTCATTGATGGCACCGACAGCCGTGGCATCTCGTTATGGACCATTTTTCTGTAATTCTGGATATTTTTTTATGCCTCCGACAACAGGAATTGCAGGATATTCACCTTCAAGTCAAGCATCTGATTCTCCATTTAGTTATCAAAATCTAACAACCGAGCAGCTTCTTGCTGCAAGGGCACATCAGTTCAGCCTCGGACATTTCCAAAACCCTTACGGTCTTCCTAGTGTGCATCCGATGACTCCTCTTGCAGGAATTAATTTTAAATCAAAACTGTCTCCTGATGCACGCGACCAGCAGCAGACATTCACTGGAAAGTCGTCTGATGAAGAACAGTTAGACAATAAAACAGATTCTAGAGACACATATGACAGATGCTCGCCATTGAGTACAGGTATTGTATAGTTCTTGTATATTTTTTTATCATTGAATTTGAAAAAAAAACAAAAAAACAACAAAATATCTTTTAAAATGAAACAGAAATCTTAAGGGTTTTATTACGGAAAAAGTGTTCCAACTTAAGCGGCTAAGATTTTTCTTAGCTTTGATGAAATGAAAATAAAATTTATGTATAATTGAACATTTAAGTCAATAATCTATATTTTGTTTACTAAAATTCATTAATCTTTACTAAGTTAACTTTGTCATTCAAATAATGCATACATTTCAAATGTAATAAAATCTTCAAACTCATTATATTCCGAATAAAAACATAACCATAATAATAAATTATTTCATAAACTTTAAATAAAAAAAAATAATGGTATAGACTTTATAATTATGAGGGACCTTGATAGCCGAGTGGTTTAGATCGCCTACATGTAACTTCAAACCAAACAACACTGACTTAGGTAAGCACCATCACCTCAAGTGTTAAGACTTTCAGAGCCCAATAGTTTCACCGGTCAATTCGTTATATCTACCCGTGCTTTCATTATCAGTTTGAACAGTTTATTGAGAAAACACTCAGACACATATAAACGTGTAACATGAGGTCAAATATATCAAAATCATGTTAGTTATCCAATAAGTCTGTAAACAACGACAAAGCTAATAAATTTGAACAAATAATTTAGCGGGATATTAACTGGCTTTTTTTTTGTGTGTTACAGAATAGATAAGAAATCCATTCAAATGGTAAAAAAATATGGAATAATGTATAATAAATAACGTGTATCTTATTAATGAAAAAAAAAAAGCACCACAAGATTATTTTAGGCATGATATACTGTGGGAATCAGAGGTTATAGATCTACAAGATACCAAATTTATAAATTATTTATTTAACTTGTGAAAGAAATATCTCCTTTTTTTTTGTGAAAAATGAAAATGAAATTAATTAAATGATCTTGGGTTAAAAATTATCTATTTAATTATGTGTACATGTATGTATACAAAGACATGAACACAATATCAAAATATAACCCATAAATTGTTGGGCGGCGTTTTACGTTTGGACTAAACGACATATCATTTCGGACAAAATATACGATCTGACGTAGAAAAAAGATACGTTGACATATATACATATTTATTAATTTGATTTTGGAATAAATAGATAAAAAATATAGAAGGTTAAAATATGCTTTGTTTATTTTATATATTTTTTTTGTCGTTGCTTTTGGGCTTTTTTTTGCAATTTGTGACTATTTCAAGATAAAATGATGATTTTTAGGTCAAATTTAGCAAAACAAGGTTTTTCTAATAACGCTCAATTTTTTATGTTTATTTCTGTGCATTATGCACTAACTTCACCAAACAATTAAAAAAGGAGTATTTATTTATTTTTGCTACTTGAATATGGAATGCGAATGTTGTAATCTTAAGAATACCTAAAACTAATGATTTTGGTGTGGTCAATATATTGTTGCCACAGAAACCTTTTTATCAAAAGACGGATTCTAATTTACAAAGAGAGAGCACATTTCGGGACGGATGAGACAAAATGACAGGGCGTTGAGTACACGATTGATTTGACAACTATCCCTTTCAAAACTCTGAATATTGTTTACTTAAAACCAGCACGTTGGCGTCTCTTAAATTCAAATTTGATGAATTCCAACCGAGGGTATGTGGATTAAATAGAAATGTGTAATTTCACAGTGATGCATTTTGTGCGACCCGTAAACGTGTAAGGTTAAGATGATTTCGAAAAAAAATAATATGAAAATAATAAATAATATATTCACTTGATAAATATAGCGATCTCACATAGAAATCGCAAAAAAAAAATATTTAAATAAAATATTCTATTTTTATATTAAATATTAAAATTAAATGAAACAAGTGATTCGAAATCATTGTACTTTTTTGCAATGTTGCTAATTTCCTAATTCGAACAATAAAAAAAATGTTAAAAAGAATCTGAAACTCAGATTGATGATATGAGCTATGAATACTTGGTAGCCATGACCTACATATGTACATATTGTCATCATGCTACTGGGTCAGGAAGAAAATAAAACTACTTGCAAGAAGTTACATTTTAAATAGGATAACATATATACATTTGTATACCTATCAGTGGAAAATAACAGTCACGGAGATTACATTTCTCTTTTTTAGAATTGATTTATTTAGTCAAATTCCCGTTGAGTATATTTTTTTAAACTTTGTCTTTGTAAGATTTTGTGATGGAAAATGAAAAGTTCAGTGATGTTTTCGTAATATCGAACGTGTTACTCGATCGTTAGTTTTATGTGTATGTTTTATAGATCGTTGTTTATCCTTTTGTACTTTTTCTTTTGGCCATTGTGTTGTCTGTTCTTCTACGATATACGGATTCTGACTACCACTTTGGTATCTTCAAACTCTTCTTATTAAAAAGATTTTAATAAAATATATGAATTTTCAATAATTCTTATGCTTTAGGGGAAAAAAAACAATATACCTATGTGTTAATTTGTTTAAATATAAAACTTCAATAAAATGGAAGCATTTTTGTTTATATTAAATTGCTTTATAGCACAATAAAAATAAAAGAAATTTAGCATAACGAAACAAATTATACCAGCTTTACGGACGACAAGATCTCCCTCTCGGATTAAGAAACAATATGCAATGGTTCGTTGTATATATTTTTTTTCTTTTTTTCATCTGAATAATTTGTAAAATGTTGATAAGAATACAACCCCTTATATCACATCTTCAACTTTTGAAGACCAAAACAAGTGTTTCGCTGACAGATTCAGATACATTAGAAACATAATACATACATGACAAACCACCATTATATTTGTCTACGGGTATTAGAATTGCTAATATATTACATGCTCGCTTATGTCAAAAATGTAGTAGCCTCAAATGTGATCTATTCAGATGTAATTTAATTGCCTCTTGTAATTGTGATTGTGGAAATTACATCGAGTCTGTGGACCATTTCTTTTTAAAATGTAATATATATACTGAACACAGAATACAACTATTCCGTGGCATGAGTAATTTGGGTTTTGATATAAGCATCGAAAATATATTATTTGGAAATGCCTCTTTTGAAAACGTCAAAAACTCTAAACTGTTATTGCTCGTCCAAAAATACATTGTTAACTCTAAAAGATGTGTCTAATAAATTTATATATTGAATATACATCAGAGGACAACGACCTTGTATATACGTTTCCGTATTTGTGCTTAAAGATAAATATTATACTAAACTGACTCTTATATTTCAGCCAATAGAACTGTTTTTATCCTGTTATGTTATCTTCAATTTTTGTTATAGTAGTTATTCATATTATCTGTATTTGTAATATATTGTCTTTGCTAGTGTTTATATGTGTACCGGAGAAAACTTCACAAGTTTACAACTTGTGTCTTATCCATTTGTCTTGTTTTTTATGACAATAAAATATGTTTAAAGTATGATACAATACGAAATACACACAGCTAAATTCTACAATGTAAACGGGAGAAATACACACAGCTAAATTCTACAATGTAAACGGGATTTTTGACGAAAAATATTAAGTAGTATCACTTCTTATATTAAAGACATATTCAATAATGAGTGAAATCAATCTAATTATATCAAAATCTGGAAAATCTTGTACATAACCTGAAAGTAGCATTCTATTTCCATGGTAACTGCAGCATTTAGCAGTGCAATATGTATACCAAATTAATACTAAGGCCAAACCAATCCATATCAAAATTAGGGTTTTTAGTGTTTAACGTCACTTTAAACAATATTTTAGCTATATCGTATCTGTAGTTTTATTGTAGGATAACGCAATATTTCACATACCCATAGCAAGACATTTGTAGTACCATACGGTGCAACATTAATGCTATTAAATATAGCTTAAATTATGTGGATTACTTGAAAATGGCTCTGTCTTCCTGTTAACCATCGTTTTATCACAAGTGCCAAGAAAGTGTTATGGCCATGGGCATGTAATGCCACTTTCAGCCTTTTTATTTTGCTATATCGTAGCCGTCAAATTTATTGACGAAGGGAATCAGAGTACCGTAAAAAACCACCGACCATCCACAAGACACTGACACATGTGCTCATATAAAGTTGCATCGAGTAGACCTCGTCACGACAATAGCTCTCCGTCACAATACTTTCGATTTTCGTACTTGTACTCCAAATTTGCGAAATATGATGGCTGTATATATCGGATATGACGTTCTGATTGAACGTTCTTCGAGAATGGTTACAAAACTTGTACTTGGAAGTTTTATGACAGAGTCCAGAAATGTGAAGTCGCAATTTTTGTGGTGTGTAATATAGCATTAAGTCATAGGTACAATGTAGATGTAACTACCATCCGATCACGACCATAACGGCCACCTTAATGCTCTTCATGTCTTCAAATTTTAATTCTTAAAAGAAAATGGTTAGATGTAAATAAACAAAAGTCTGATGCAACAGGAAGAACAAAAAAATTGTCAGCAAGAAACAAGTTTGGTGTTACACCATTACTCTTGTTATATGTTAAAGAATAAAATCTGCTACAATATCTGCCATAAATACTTTTTTTTCCCGTTTATTTTTAAATCAAATCGTATCCGCCCTGGACGGTATAGTATACATCAATTTATTGTTTATCTTTTTTTAATGACATTTGACATTTTTGAGTGTCATGGCATTTACTAATTGTTTTTCTTTCTTAAAAAATAAAAACAAATAAGGCAAGAGCAGAAATGTAGCAAACCTTTTTCATCAATTTAACCCTTGTATTTAATGAAAGGGGAAAAAAATACCAGATAGACCCTCTCTTGGCTAGGTGCTCTTCATAAGGGTAATAACAAAAGGGAAAGTCAAAACTCATAATTATATAAACAGACAAAATCAGTCAACAACCGGAAAACTGTGAAAACCGTAATGACCCTGACTTGGTACAGGCATTTCTAAAGAAATGGTGGGTTGAATCAGATTTTAAGGCGCCAAACCTCCCGCTCTCATTACGGTTCAAAGGTTCCGGCTGTCACTGTAACAGTATTTAAATACAGGAACAAAATAGGTAAAATAGTTGTCAAAGCAGTACTATATTCGGTGACGTAAATGTCAAAAATATTTTTACGTCACACATTGACAAAAAAAAATATCCTTGACATTTTTGACTTCTTTATCTTTATACATTTTCACTATATGAAAATGCATCGCTTATAATTTTTTCTGCAGAGACGGAATATATTTCGACAAGATCTTGGTATCGGAATATAAACTTTTTAAGAGATCGAATAAGGCGAATCTTTTTATAGCCCTGGTCCAGTAGCCTGTTTCTCAGATGAAGATGACGTTTCAGGAAATCAGAATAATTGCTACTGGCCCTTGCATAGCGAATCAATTGCGAGATGTAAACACCATATGCAGGAGAAGCTGGTATATTGCTGCACATGAGAGTCTTTGTAATAAAGATTGACTTGCGACAGGTCGGTGGTTTCTCGGGGCTAGGTCACAAGTGGCGTAAAAGAAGCAAAACCTAAGACAAAACTGAAATTCCTAACTTACAAAAAATATAAAACTTCTACAGTTGATATTTTTCGTAGTGAGCAAAATTGTTCTACATTGAAGAAAAAATGAAGAGCAAATAGGAAAAACAAATATTATCTAACTAAATGGTATAGGTTTTATTGTATAGAACTAGCTCACATTTAATTTGGTAACCCAATTTCTTTATTTGAAAGAGCTAGATTTTGTTTGCAGATCAAATTATTTGTTATTGACTTGGAAAAAAATCGGTTATGCTACTGGTACATTGCTTATATATTCCAAGATTCATTTACCCTCTTCTGGAAGGTTATATTGTCGTGTTAAATTTTGAGATAGATAGATTGGGGCTACATCAAGGATTTTCTCGTCGAAAAAAAAAAAAAACAAAAAAAAAACAATTATAAAAGATGTATCTCAGTTTTTCAAAGATATCAGTTCATGCCACGATATAGCAGATATAATGCAAAGTTTGGCGTTAATCAACAATCAATCAATTATTTCTTTGCTTGAATGTTGAGGTTTGTCAGTGGACTGCAGTGTTGTATTTTCATGCTACTAAATTATTATGTTCAAGAAACGCGCCGTGCACACTAAAATCGCGAAATTAGATGTCAGCGTTTTTATTTTATGATATTCCAACAAAACTCCCCTTTCCGTAAAAAAGGTGTATAAGAATACGAATTACGCTGGGAGTAAATCCATCACACTCCCCCCTTGCAACATGAAAACAAAGTTTAAACAGTCGTCAACCATTCCACCAAAATCAACAAAATTAACAACCACATCTTACCTCAAACTTCTTCGGAATATCACATTCCTCCTTGGTCGTGATCGCATGGTAGTTGGATTTACAACTATCTGTGCCTATCACCTCTGAGTTCGAACCCCATTCATGGTGAGGTGTACTCGATACAACAATATGTGATAAAGTTTCTCAGTGACTGGCGACGGGTCGATGATTTTCTTGGGGTACTCCGGTTTCCTCAACCAATAATGCTGACCGCCACGATATAACTGAAATATTGTTGAAAGTGACATTAAACACCATAAATCAATCAAACCTTACGCTCAGCCAGAGACATGATAGATCATTAAATTATTTATATATATATATATATCAATATCATATTCTCATATTGGAACATAGATAAAAAATCATATAGTATCTCAAAATTATGAAACTAAAATAATCTTGTAATTTCATAAAGTATAATGTACACAATGTACAACTAACCCACGAACAGATTCGATAACACATTCACCTGCTTTAAAAGATGATCAAAACCTATGACTTCATCATCTAAGAGCTGATCAAAGGGACTATATTTATTGTCGAATCACCCTTTATATTGTTAGACGATAACATTAAGTCTTCACTAACTCCTGTCTAAATCATACTCTATTTCATTTTTTTGAAAAATTTGTAACGTTTCTGCATGATTGATTCCACTAAATAAACGCGTAACACATGTTTAAATCTTTTGAAAAATATTTAACCATACTACAAAACAGAGACTTTAAAATGTCGTTAAAACTAAATTTAACAACATCACTTAGAAAGTAATGTGCTTTATTCCAAAATTATTTTAGCATTTTGATATTTTAAGGGAAATTTCGTTTTTGATGAAAATTTTGAAATCAATTTCGATTCTTATTGGTCTAAATGTTTTTTGTCTAAATGAAGTAATTCTCCTTTCATCTCTGACATTGTACACATTTTTGAAAATGATTCACCACTTTCGGTCAATCGATAGACACATGGGGAAAAATAGAAAAATAAAAAGATATATATATAAAATGATAAAAAATATTTTCAGTTTCAAGTTTGTTTTCAAGATATATACATATCCATGGCAGTTATATTTTCATCTACCTAGGGAATGTTTGCCTTTCAACACAAAGGTTTCTCATTTCGTTTTCCGAGAGTGGCTACTCGATACAATCAACCATTTCCTTCAGTAGACAGTGCCGGGTTTATCCATAGGCTCGACAGTCGGAAGCCTAGGGCCTCAAAATTTAGAGGGCCTCAGGTCAAGGTGTATAATTTTGTTTAACACTTATTGGATTTTCACACTTATGCTGTCGTAACGTACTGTACTTTCTAAACAACCCTTCAGTAATTTCAGAATATTGCAGAATTTTAAGCACCCGTCATCATCTTCACCTTTATTCAAATTGATTAAACTTATTTTAATCTTCCTCCAGTCGTGAAGGTGGGGAATTGTGAAGGGCCTCACAAGTGTAATAGCCCAGGGCCTCTCTTATTCTAAATCCAGCACTGTCAGTAGATCTTTCTTTTATTCTCAAATGTTTACGAGTTGTCTAGATCTTCGTTCGTTGAAGGTACACACGATGTTTATCGAAATCTTTCATAGGTATTATCACGGGAAAATTATTAGAATTTCTAATGAAAATTAGAACTCATGTTCAAAGTAGTTATTAAAAACGAGTTGCTCGTCATACCTTATTCATAAGAAATATATGGCATAGAATTGAAATAAACATTGGCAGGTGTCTTAGGGACGGACCATTTAACTTCCAGGTGGGGGTTATGGTTTTTTCTAAAAAAAAATATTCAGATTCCCAATGTTGCTGAAAAATTTTGGTGGAGAAAAAAAAAAAATAATCTGATTCAGAGTTTTTGTCATATAACCTAATATTAAATTCTGAAGAAAAAAAAAATTATAACTCTCGTGTTGTCCGAAATTTTTTTTCTGAACGAAACAAAATACCATAACCCGCCCTCCCCCCCTCCCCCCCCCCCCCCCCCTTTGCAAGTTAAATGGTCGGTCCCTTATAAGAAGCATGAACTGCCTACCCTTCCCGAATACCTGGGTTCCACTCTGGATTTTGGTGGCGCCCGTTATGCTGATCTTTTTAGTTTTCTGTGTTGTGTTTTTGTATTCTGCTTTTTCTTCGTCTTGCGTCTTGTGTCCTAATGTTGGCAGTATCTCAGAATTGTTCATTCTTGAATGCCCCTTTGAAAACCCACTCTCAATAACTTTGTCATTATATACCCGTCTCTTCAAAGGATGGCGTAAATCTCCTAGTCTTTGCTTGGTGGTTTCAACAGTGGAGTATATTCGTTTTATCCTAATATATAAACATACAAACAATACAAACATCAATACCTTTCACCTAGTAGTTGCCATCCTAAGCACTGTTTTAAGAGTATCCCATTCAGCCAAGCCATTAGGATAAAACGAATATGCTCCACTGTTGAAACCACCAAGCAAAGACTAAGAGATTTAAGCCATCATTTGAAGAGACGGGGATATAATGACAAAGTTATAGAGAGTGGGTTTTCAAAGGCCAGTGAAATTAACAGAAATGACCTCCCGGTATACAAAGAAAAAAAGATCAACAAACGGGTTCCCCTTGTTCTCACTTACCATCCCTCTTTAGAGAAAATTTCAGGCATCGTCCGTCATCATTGGAAAGAAATTGAAAAAAAGTGAAACGCTGGCCAAGTTGTTCTCTGAACCACCCGTTGTAGCGTTCCTGCGACATAAAAGCATTAAGGATACACTGGTCAGAGCTGCGGTATCTAGAACTTCATCGACGGTCGACCAGTGTAAACCATGTGGTGACAAGCGTTGCAAGTGCTGTCTCCAATTGCAACGCGCACAAGCGTTCCATAGTAAGACGACAGGAAAGGAGTATAAGATCTTTTGCACATTGACTGTCACGTCTGCGGGTGGCAATACGTAGGAGAAAGTGTCCAACCATTCAACAAAAGAATGAATGGACACAGAAGTGACCTTACGAAATAGACGCTCTTGCCCGTGAGTCAACACTTTGTGTCGCCGGGGCACTCATTGGATGACTTTGGTAGATCCAAAATTTATATCATTGACCACAATCCAAGTAGGAAAGAGAATCAAAGATAAAAAAGAGAAAGTTTTTGGATACGCGATTTACAAACATTACATCCGGAGGGCATACACAAAAAGGCCTAAATCTTTTGTTGTTTTTTTTTAACTTTTTAACCAGTGCCTGGTCCTTAGCTAGTTTGTAAATTTTATCATTACATTTCTCATTGTTTTCATATTCTTTATAATTAGCGTCCATATATATTTGAATAATATAAAGTATAAAGTTCAAGATTATGATTTTTACGTCACGATAACTGGTGGTCACGTGACAATTTTTCAAGTCAGATTACAGACGTTCATGAAGCTTCTCGGTCAAGCGAAATATCCGTCCATTTGATTATAAGTCTTTTTGTAGACTTATAGTTATTTTTCTTATATTTTAGCATCTTTTTTATGTTGTTGTGCTACATTTTAGACGTTTATTTATTATTTTTGTTTGTTTGCACAGAATCGTTAACACTTGTTTCCGATCCAACATCCCGAAGGTTCATACGTTGGCTACTTTTTCAGACGTATACATATGTTTATTTAGAATAACTATCCCTTTACATCGTGGCACATAGAAGCGGAGCACCTGCACTGCGTCTAACATATAAATATGTACATATTACAATATAAAATAAAAATAGATAATAGTTTAGGTAGTTTAAAATATATTTCAATCAATATTTAAAACACTTGATCGGAAGACATACATCCTATTTAACGTAAGTGTCTAAATTTAACGTCTGTTTTAAACAACAAATCGATGTCAGGAAAACCCTGCTGAAGAAGGGAAGCAACTCTTGACAACAGAAAGATTGAATTTTGACATCTCTCTACTTTTTTTTTTAAATATCAGCAATACATGCTGTCAATGGCATGCACTAGTGAGGGAACAAAACACTATATATTGTATGCTTTACTAGCAAGTGAAAGAAGTAGTTTGGAAATAATTTATTAATTGACGAAATAACGTATTAAATACATTTAGAGAAATGCACATAACTAACCTTCAACTTTTTTTTAACTCACATGCAGATGTATTCAATGTCGATAAAGTCGTACTTCTACTGCTTGACACAAAAAATAACTTAAGCCAGGATTAAACGGCTAATTGAAGTGTGCATGATGCGATAAATAAGAAAAGAGGGTTATAATTCAGTCGGTAAGTGGCTGATAAATCAGATACCACTCAGCATGAAGAAGATTATACAAGTACATGTCATGAAGTGTAGGAATGGGGGTAGACTTTGCAAAGGGACGAACAATTTTGAGAAACTGAATTTATTGCATGGAAACAAAAATAAATGTCCTGTTAACTACCAAAGGTATAAGGGTATGATTTGAAAAACAACGTCCCCTATTTAACAGGTTTGAAAACTTGCCCCACTGTCGGGTCCACTCCTGATACCTCCCCCCCCTCCCCCACCCACCCCCACACCCCCACCACACACATACACACTGTCCTGTTCATTCTTACACCTCTTCTTCTGTTCATTAAAATATAAGTTTCTCATTAAAAGATACTTTTAGGATTTTCGGCTATAAATGCTGCCTTTCTTGACAATTTTATTTAAATATATTACATGTATATATTTATTGAGTAAATTTTTTTTAATTTACAGAACTATTACACTTAAATTTCAGACCAAAAAGGGGTTCTATAATTCTAAAATAAGTTTGTATAAAAACGATTTTTCTCGATATTTTCAGTCGGGTTTTGTTCACAACATAATATACCACATTTCATTCCTTTTGAAAATTTGTTGAAAGTATCATAAGTTTTAAGGAGTCAATCTTGATGAGTTTTTTAGTTCTCAACCTAAATTTGATGAAACAACTATGAAAATGTAATGATATTCAAACGAGTATATATTTCCATTTTAAACCTTTTTTATGTCTTTTATACTTACAAGGCGTACTCATTTTCGATATTATAACATTTCAAATATTTTTTCCCTTAATTACTTCAAGTTTTAATATAGATATATAGATACAAATACTCCCAGCCAACAACTGCTTTCCCCATTTACAAGCCACAAGCTGGGTTCTTAATGACTGCTTTTCAAACTTACCATTAAATATACATCCAATATTTCTTAATATTGTAAAGTTGATTTTTATATTTATAATCAATCTTCATATAAAATAAGCGAGGTGTTATTTCTTGTATTCAATTCAAGATTAAAGGATTTTTTTATTCCAGATCACAATTACTTTTGCCTTTGATTTTTACGGTCTTAAATTGGTCAATCTATTTCACCAATCAAATGCGCCAAAGCGAATAATTTTACTCGGAACTATTTCAGATTAAGAGCCATCAGAAAGCATATGTTCAACACCTAACAAAAATAGTGTTTCATCGCCGTACATCTCTGATTTTCTTTTAATTCATTTTTACTGTCATTAAACAGGAGAAATTGTTACATGATTTCAAGAAGTAATCACTCGAAATTATAACGTCGGCAACATCGGCTGCATTAAAAGGTCCCATTTTATGATATGATTACTAAAACATGAGCCTCTTTTTGAACAATTAAGCAGAAACATACATGACAGACAGCTGTGAAATAGATAAAATAAAAATGATTTTAGTTAAAGGCGAATACAAAAATTTCTATACAATGTAATTGAATTGATCGTAAAATGAGAATTTATAAATAAATATGAATAACACAGAATTAATTTATAACATTAATATTTGTATTCATAATTTCATTATTTGAATGTTTCACAATTGATACCATAATTTCAGAAAAAATGGACGCTAGCTTCCGAGATTCACTTCATCAACAATTAGAGGATGCACATGGGAATGATGCATTTATGCAAAGCGAATCTTGGAAATGTTTTGCTCAAAATAACCATAACGATTAAAAAAATCCTTCCAATTTGACCCTAACGATAGCCCGAAAAACCGGGTTAGACTTATCACAACAAAAAAGTCTGGTCTATCTGACGTTACGTGTAACGCTGGAAGGGAAACAAGGCGTTTGGTATCTGACGGTAAAGAACATTCACACCCTCGTAGTAGTATGCATTGCATTAATTTTCTTTTTTTTAAATTGTTTACTTTTGTATTTCGTCAGGAAACCCAGATAATAAAGCTTTTCTTATGAGCAGAATCATCGTGGTCTGTTGTGTGCTTTTTAATCAAGAATAGTTACCATAATAATTCATGGTAAAAAACGAATCGGATGTGCGTGGATTTTTTTTTTTTTATATAATATGGGTGGAGCCGACTGATGGTTAATTACCAGTTTTCATGGAACTAAAATCTGATTTAATTGCACTTAATTCATCAACATAATTTGTGAGAAATGATTTTTTTTCACTTAACAGGACTTAACAAGGCTAATAAAACCACACAGAGTCATATTTTCAACAACAATAAAAAATGACAATTTTATTTGGCAGCAAATACTGTGATATATTACTAAATTAACATCACATCTGGTGATATTTAATTATTTGATACTATAATTAGGTGAAATTTATACCATTTGAAAATTAATGGGCGGGACGTATCACTGTCGGGAATTGTCAATTTTGTATGAAACTGACAACTTCTAACTCCAGGTAAAATACCCCAATATTTACTTTAAGGCAACGTAAAATTCAATGAAAACAAAATTAGGATCAATTTTAAAGAAAGACTTGTGACAACACAATTTTTACATTACTCCTTTTCATTTCACGAAGACGTTGTTATGCAACATACTTTTATTAAAAACAGTAAGAAATGTCTAAAAGATGGGAGGCCAAATGTGAAATAAATTAATGTCAGTTCCTTTTACATGCCCTAAATGTCCAATATAAATAAGAGTGAAATTTATACAGGAAATTAGTAACACATCTTACAAAAGATTTTATAATTGGACATTTACATCTGTCCAGCCCCAGGGACTAGGGATTGGAATGATGTTTGAATATCGTTGCTTAATAGTCAATATTAATTAAATCGCAAACCGTATCCGTAAATGAGCTGAT
Source organism: Bathymodiolus septemdierum (assembly GCA_963383655.1). Taxonomy (NCBI): domain Eukaryota; kingdom Metazoa; phylum Mollusca; class Bivalvia; order Mytilida; family Modiolidae; genus Bathymodiolus; species Bathymodiolus septemdierum. Next base: position 14,363,886 of record OY726529.1, read on the forward strand.
ATTCCGTAATAAAAACATGTTACTGTTGCATAGCACAGATTGAAAATTCACAACAGACGCTTGAAAAATATTGCCTGATCGACTGATTATTGCTTAAAGTTTAGAGAAAAGTATTTCAGCTATATTCATGCCGAAAACAATCTCAACAGTATTAAATAAATATATATATAATTGAGGTAAATTATGGAGAGTTGGGTAGGGAAGAAAATAAGGGCTTCTGTAGTGGCTACCTTGTGACTTCTTCTGTTTTAAATCTACAAAAGCGGTCTTTTACGTGCAGGGAGTGTGGTACTATCTGGCAAACCCGTTACCTACTATGGTCCACGATCGGGCTTTTTGTATTATAACCTCACAACTGAGGATACCCTTGTATACGCCACATGGGGATGTACTGTGTAACTCGGTGGGATGATTTCTAGGAACATTCACCGAGACCCAGTCTGAAAATGTTATGGCGAAGAATATATACATAAAACATACATTGATAACGGATACAGAGAATAGATAAGGTTTTCTGTTAAATTTGTATACAGCGTAGTATTAAATCATGATAATAAAGTGAAAAGGTTGTTAATTATAGTCCTCAATTTCTAATGAAATAATGGCTATCGTGAAATAATTATTAGAAAGTGTTTCATTTGACAAAAAACCGTTTCAAATATTAGTCACTTCTTTACTTATATAATAAGTATATATGTGTTTATTGTACATTAAAATTTGCATCATATGAAGAAATTATTTGGAAAATGGCAATATTATTTTAAAAATATATTTATCATTAACTATTCTTCGTTTTATATTGTCTTACGTCCCCATCCGCGTTATTTTAAAACAAGATCCCCAAACAGTTATTGTATATTACAAAAAAAAAGTTTAAACATATCAATGAACCGTCTCAAACATCAACTCATTGAACATAAAATAAGACAACGAAATAAGACGTTGGAAACCCAGGTCCTGACTTAAAAATGTAGAACAGGCACAAAAATAGTGCGGGGTTTAACCGGTTAATATAATAGTGTTACTAATTGGCTGTTTCTGTATTGGCCCTGGTATAGATTCGAGGTTAGCAGTATTTGGACCGATGGCCAATACTGCTGACCGAGAATCTATACCAGGGTCAATACAGAAACAACCAGTTCGCAACACTTTTATCAAATAATCTAACTGGTCCGTATGACAGGGCCGTATGAATATTTTTCCAGGGCCATATGGATAAATTAACAGGGCCGTATGGATATATTGACAGGGCCGTATGAGCATGGTTTTTAGGGCACTAATGATGACCAATAATATAGTGTTACTAACTGGCTTGACAATGGTGATTACTTTTACCTATGTAACATTTTGCCACCAACAGCAGTACCGCACCTATTTGTTTTGCCACCAACGGCAGTATTCGGGAACGTATCTATGACAACACATGTTTCCTTCCCCTAAACTGTAATATCCCCTCGAACTGCTGATGACGATCTCATATGAAAACATGATTTTAAATAAAAGTATGATTCTTCATTTGTACAATTATGCAAAAGAGAAAGTTTTGAAATGAACTCCTCTAGATGTAAAATGCAGCTCGGATTAAAACCGGAGGTGAATTTATCCGTATTGGCCCCGGGTTAATACTTATTGGCCCGGGGCCGAAATGGCGTATTAAAATAGGCAATCAATATGAGAGGAAAAATGAAAACCGTAATTTTGTCATAATAGGACAGATTTTTACATATTATTTAATGAATTTATTTCTTATTGTATTCCTAATTGAGTTGCATAATACCATGTGTTGCAAAAAAAACTACAATTTATTGCATTCAGTTTCTAAAATTATGTCTATCATACGGCGTTTATATGTATATATAATACCACATCTAAACAAATATAATTCAAGATGACATTTGAGGTTAAGGAATATGTGCAAAATGCGATTTTTCCCATATTATAAATTGTAGATGGGCTAAAAAAAGAATCACAATTTTATTTCCATCACACAGACACAATAAGTGTAACATGAGGACATTGTTCAAATTATTGATGTAATAGAAATTGACAATAACGACAAACATGTTAAAAAAAGAAATAGCATCAGAGCATATAGTATACAAATGTACATCATAATTGATTTTTTAGCTCAGAATCAAAGGCCAAGTAAAGTCGGTAAAACAGTTTATCTTGTATAATAAGCTCTATAGAGATGTTAAAACTGACATGACATAATATATACAATATACAACACGTACAAAAACATAACATCATATAGTATATAAGTTTGTCAGTGACTTGCGGCAGGTCGGTAGTTTTCTCTGGATCCTGCGGTTTCCTCCACCAATAAAAGTGACCGCCACGATATAACTGAAATATTGTTGAAAGTGGCGTTAAACACCAAACCCATAACCCATAGTATATAATATGCTAATTTAGCTGCATTAATTATTGTGATTGTTAAAATAGAAAATGCTCAAGAGACAAACAATAATTTACAGTTACATAAATTGTGGTCGTCTTATTTAAAAATAAATTTGCAGCTCGCTAAATTCTAAATATAGCCTTTTAACATTATAGTAAAATGAAATTGACGAAATACACCATTTTATTATTACAGGTAGTGGAAGCAACAACAAATTAAGGACTCACAGAGATTCTGATTGTGAAATTAATGACACTTCTTGTGACGAAAGAGATACAGAAATTGACTGTGATGACCTCAACGACACATCTACCGAACTTAAATCAATACAAAGTACCGGAAACGGAAGTGACTCAGCAAATGTAAAATCAAGACGACGAAGGACAGCTTTCACTAGTGAACAGTTACTCGAACTTGAAAAAGAATTTCACAGTAAAAAGTACCTTTCACTTACCGAAAGATCTCACATAGCACACAATTTAAAACTCAGTGAAGTTCAAGTTAAAATTTGGTTTCAAAATCGTAGAGCGAAATGGAAACGTGTAAAAGCCGGAATGGTTCATGGGAGGACCGGAAATGACATGTCAAACAAACCGAAAATTGTTGTCCCAATCCCCGTTCATGTAAATAGACTAGCTATTCGAAGTCAACATCAACAGTTTGAAAAAACAATGAAGCAAACTTCGCCATGTTGAAAATCTTTAATTGGGACTTCCGGATGAAAATTGTTGTTTTGACAAATAGAAGCGAATTTGCTTTAAAATGGGATCCTTTGTTACAGTGATTTGTTTAATTGTGGGTATTTATTTGTGATGTCATAGTTTTAATACATTAAAATGAATAAAACAAGAAAAAAACATCCTGCTGATCAGATACACGTGCATGCAAAAAAAAAAAACGGATGTGAAAGTGACCAAGAATCATGAACAGTCAATTTACGAAAACCATTCATAATGTACTGTATTATTCATATGAATTTTATGTAGGCCGCTCTTGTATTTTGTCCAAGAGCAACCATGTATGAACTATTGAATTATTAAAATTATATTTAAAATTGTGGGATTGTGCAACTTAGTGAACAAGGTCACTTTATATTTTGAAAAAAATATGACAAAATGTATTGCGGGTCACTTTCAAATTTTGGCGCATCTTTGAAAAAAAAAATATCAACACAAAAATCATCAAAATCAAAAGTCAAATGATATTTTTTCATGATCGCTAAAATACAAAATGCAAAATATTGTTATACATATCTTCCTGTCAAATCGCTATATTTTACTTCTGCCAGATTTACCCATAATTCAATAGGCAAGATGGGAATAGGCCTTTCCGTTTTTGGTTGAAAAACTAGAACAGAAAACCATGCGAAAATTAAGGTATCTGGTAGAAGGGCTGTCATTTTGGCTCTCGATTTTTGCCTAAATTTCGAATAATTTTTTATCATGCTTACATACGTCCGATTCGTAATAAATTCATAAATTACAATATCATCCAGACACTCCACACCGAAAAACAATTAAATGAGTGTTCTCAAACAGAAATATAAGTGTATATCACTCTACATGTCATGCATTATACGTTATAAGTGTTTAAACCCACTTTCAACAACATTTCAATTATATCGTGACAGTAAGCGGCGGGAACTGGACGAATCCACCAACCTGCCGTTCGTTACTAGCAAATATTATCACATAAAGATGTATCGAGTACACATTCCCGTATTCAGGAAGCCTACTAACAACTTTTGTGGTGATAAGCATGAGTTGCCTGAACGTCTATCATCTAAAATCAACATATTAATCAATTATTAAAAAATGATATGGATGTAAATTAAAATGAGTTTTACATTTAGACACAGATTAAAGTACAAGAACAGGGTATATATTGCTGTTCTACATTTCAAAATGGCAGCGGGATCTTCAACGACGAGCGTAACTCACAACCTTAAATGAGTGTGAAATGCTTCATAGCCCACAGTTGACCAGTTTTCCTTATTCAATATGCATTTAAGTAGGGACATTTAAGCTTGATCTATTTTATGACTTAACAAAATCTAAATCTGCCACTGAGTTGTGAATAATAGTATGTACCGAGTTATGAATATAATTGCCTTTTTGATAATGATTCACATTCACAAGTATGAGTCAAAATCAAAAGTTAATAAAAAATATACTATATATCTAATGAGCTTTTGAATCGACTACAAATATAAAATAAAGACATATGACAAATATAGGAGACATACATACGACAAGATATATCTGATCATACTTAAAACATGAGTTTTAAAAATCAAGACAGTTGAATTATAATTAAAAATAAGCTATAAGAAAGGTTTGAAGATACCATAGAGGTAACTATTAGTAAGATAACATAGAGGTAACTATTAGTAAGATACCATAGAGGTAGCTATTAGTAAGATACCATAGAGGTAACTATTAGTAAGATACCATAGAGGTAACTATTAGTAAGATACCATAGAGGTAACTATTAGTAAGATACCATAGAGGTAACAATTAGTAAGATGTCATAGAGGTAACTATTAGTAAGATACCATAGAGGTAACTATTAGTAAGATGTCATAGAGGTAACTATTAGTAAGATACCATAGAGGTAACTATTAGTAAGATACCATAGAGGTAACTATTAGTAAGATACCATAGAGGTAACTATTAGTAAGATACCATAGAGGTAACTATTAGTAAGATACCATAGAGGTAACTATTAGTAAGATATCATAGAGGTAACAATTAGTAAGATACCATAGAGGTAACTATTAGTAAGATACCATAGAGGTAACTATTAGTAAGATACCATAGAGGTAACTATTAGTAAGATACCATAGAGGTAACTATTAGTAAGATACCATAGAGGTAACTATTAGTAAGATACCATAGAGGTAACTATTAGTAAGATACCATAGAGGTAACTATTAGTAAGATACCATAGAGGTAACTATTAGTAAGATGTCATAGAGGTAGCTATTAGTAAGATACCATAGAGGTAACTATTAGTAAGATACCATAGAGGTAACTATTAGTAAGATACCATAGAGGTAACTATTAGTAAGATACCATAGAGGTAACTATTAGTAAGATACCATAGAGGTAACTATTAGTAAGATACCATAGAGGTAACTATTAGTAAGATACCATAGAGGTAACTATTAGTAAGATACCATAGAGGTAACTATTAGTAAGATACCATAGAGGTAGCTATTAGTAAGATACAATAGAGGTAACTATTAGTAAGATGTCATAGAGGTAGCTATTAGTAAGATACCATAGAGGTAGCTATTAGTAAGATACCATAGAGGTAACTATTAGTAAGATACCATAGAGGTAACTATTAGTAAGATACCATAGAGGTAGCTATTAGTAAGATGTCATAGAGGTAACTATTAGTAAGATACCATAGAGGTAACTATTAGTAAGATACCATAGAGGTAACTATTAGTAAGATACCATAGAGGTAACTATTAGTAAGATACCATAGAGGTAACTATTAGTAAGATACCATAGAGGTAACTATTAGTAAGATACCATAGAGGTAGCTATTAGTAAGATACCATAGAGGTAACTATTAGTAAGATACCATAGAGGTATCTATTAGTAAGATACCATAGAGGTAACTATTAGTAAGATGTCATAGAGGTAACTATTAGTAAGATACCATAGAGGTAACTATTAGTAAGATACCATAGAGGTAACTATTAGTAAGATACCATAGAGGTAACTATTAGTAAGATACCATAGAGGTAGCTATTAGTAAGATACCATAGAGGTAACTACTAGTAAGATACCATAGAGGTAACTATTAGTAAGATACCATAGAGGTAACTATTAGTAAGATACCATAGAGGTAACTATTAGTAAGATACCATAGAGGTAACTATTAGTAAGATACCATAGAGGTAACTATTAGTAAGATACCATAGAGGTATCTATTAGTAAGATACCATAGAGGTAACTATTAGTAAGATACCATAGAGGTAACTATTAGTAAGATATCATAGAGGTAACTATTAGTAAGATACCATAGAGGTAACTATTAGTAAGATACCATAGAGGTATCTATTAGTAAGATACCATAGAGGTAACTATTAGTAAGATACCATAGAGGTAACTATTAGTAAGATATCATAGAGGTAACTATTAGTAAGATACCATAGAGGTAACTATTAGTAAGATACCATAGAGGTAACTATTAGTAAGATACAATAGAGGTAACTATTAGTAAGATGTCATAGAGGTAACTATTAGTAAGATACCATAGAGGTAGCTATTAGTAAGATACCATAGAGGTAACTATTAGTAAGATACCATAGAGGTAACTATTAGTAAGATACCATAGAGGTAACTATTAGTAAGATGTCATAGAGGTAGCTATTAGTAAGATACCATAGAGGTAGCTATTAGTAAGATACCATAGAGGTAGCTATTAGTAAGATACCATAGAGGTAACTATTAGTAAGATGTCATAGAGGTAGCTATTAGTAAGATACCATAGAGGTAGCTATTAGTAAGATACCATAGAGGTAGCTATTAGTAAGATGTCATAGAGGTAGCTATTAGTAAGATACCATAGAGGTAACTATTAGTAAGATACCATAGAGGTAACTATTAGTAAGATACCATAGAGGTAACTATTAGTAAGATACCATAGAGGTAGCTATTAGTAAGATACCATAGAGGTAACTATTAGTAAGATACCATAGAGGTAGCTATTAGTAAGATACCATAGAGGTAACTATTAGTAAGATACCATAGAGGTAGCTATTAGTAAGATACCATAGAGGTAACTATTAGTAAGATATCATAGCGGTAACTATTAGTAAGATACCATAGAGGTAACTATTAGTAAGATACCATAGAGGTAACTATTAGTAAGATACCATAGAGGTAACTATTAGTAAGATACCATAGAGGTAGCTATTAGTAAGATACCATAGAGGTAACTATTAGTAAGATATCATAGAGGTAACTATTAGTAAGATACCATAGAGGTATCTATTAGTAAGATACCATAGAGGTAACTATTAGTAAGATACCATAGAGGTAGCTATTAGTAAGATACCATAGAGGTAGCTATTAGTAAGATACCATAGAGGTAACTATTAGTAAGATGTCATAGAGGTAGCTATTAGTAAGATACCATAGAGGTAACTATTAGTAAGATACCATAGAGGTAACTATTAGTAAGATACCATAGAGGTAACTATTAGTAAGATACCATAGAGGTAACTATTAGTAAGATACCATAGAGGTAACTATTAGTAAGATACCATAGAGGTAGCTATTAGTAAGATACCATAGAGGTAACTATTAGTAAGATACCATAGAGGTAACTATTAGTAAGATACCATAGAGGTAACTATTAGTAAGATGTCATAGAGGTAACTATTAGTAAGATACCATAGAGGTAGCTATTAGTAAGATACCATAGAGGTAGCTATTAGTAAGATACCATAGAGGTAGCTATTAGTAAGATACCATAGAGGTAACTATTAGTAAGATACCATAGAGGTAGCTATTAGTAAGATACCATAGAGGTAGCTATTAGTAAGATACCATAGAGGTAACTATTAGTAAGATGTCATAGAGGTAGCTATTAGTAAGATACCATAGAGGTAACTATTAGTAAGATACCATAGAGGTAACTATTAGTAAGATACCATAGAGGTAACTATTAGTAAGATACCATAGAGGTAACTATTAGTAAGATACCATAGAGGTAACTATTAGTAAGATACCATAGAGGTAGCTATTAGTAAGATACCATAGAGGTAACTATTAGTAAGATACCATAGAGGTAACTATTAGTAAGATGTCATAGAGGTAACTATTAGTAAGATACCATAGAGGTAGCTATTAGTAAGATACCATAGAGGTAACTATTAGTAAGATACCATAGAGGTAACTATTAGTAAGATGTCATAGAGGTAGCTATTAGTAAGATACCATAGAGGTAGCTATTAGTAAGATACCATAGAGGTAACTATTAGTAAGATACCATAGAGGTAACTATTAGTAAGATGTCATAGAGGTAGCTATTAGTAAGATACCATAGAGGTAGCTATTAGTAAGATGTCATAGAGGTAACTATTAGTAAGATACCATAGAGGTAACTATTAGTAAGATATCATAGAGGTAACTATTAGTAAGATACCATAGAGGTAACTATTAGTAAGATACCATAGAGGTAGCTATTAGTAAGATACCATAGAGGTAACTATTAGTAAGATACCATAGAGGTAACTATTAGTAAGATACCATAGAGGTAACTATTAGTAAGATACCACAGAGGTAACTATTAGTAAGATACCATAGAGGTAACTATTAGTAAGATACCATAGAGGTAACTATTAGTAAGATACCACAGAGGTAACTATTAGTAAGTTAATCGTAGTACGAACAGTACTTTGATCAACAGAAAAGGGAACAAGAGACAAAGCAACGATCCACAAAACACTGCATGGCTAGGGGCCGCTTCACACTTATTTAAAGGAATGAGTCATTGTCATTGTTGCAGACCCTACTGTGACTGTGAAATGTAGAATAGCAATAAAAGCGCTGTTTCTCGACTTTGCATATAAATGTAATATTGGTTAGTCTCTCATACTCATTTACATTCATATCCTTTCTCACTAACATAAAAACTAAAGATTGAGCAACATGTTTCTTAGTGTATACCGGAGGTTATCTCATATACTCAGCAAGAGTAAGCAGCTCGTTCCTGCTCGACTAGTGTTATTCGACATTTACTGGTATTAAAATCGGGTAAGTCATGAACGAGGAATAAAGGATAGGATTGTAATCACGATAAATGGAATATATCTGATGTTATATGTGAAACAGATATTCCGTAACGGTTAATAAAATCATGATCACAACCGTCAAATATTTGATGTGGTGCCTTTGAGCCGTAATGAAAGCGGGAGGTTTGGCGCTTTAAAATCTGATTCAACCCACCATTTCTTTAGAAATGCCTGTACCAATTCAGGGTCATTACGGTTTTCACAGTTTTCCGGTTGTTGACTGGTTTTGTCTGTTTATATACTAATGAGTTTTGACTTTCCCTTTGTAAGATTGTTCGGAGTTCGGTAATTTTGTTATTACCCCTATTTACCACTGCGAATCCTTGGTTCAAGAACTGACTTGTTAACAGTAACCCTCTTAAGAGGAAATCCTGGTGAGGTCAATATTACCATCCATAACAACACGAATCAGTCGTCTGAGAAACCTCAAACGTTAATGGTCAACAATATAACTAACCACAACAACATTAACCACTCATGTTGCAAATCTCAAACTACAATGGTCGACAACGGTACCAACAACACGAACCATTTCTTTAGTAAACCTAGAACAGTAATGGTCAACAACGGTACCAACAATACGAACCATTTCTTTAATAAACCTGGAACAGTAATGGTCGACAACGGTATCAACAACACGAACCATTTCTTTAGTAAACCTGGAACAGTAATGGTCAACAACGGTACCAACAATACGAACCATTTCTTTAATAAACCTGGAACAGTAATGGTCGACAACGGTATCAACAACACGAACCATTTCTTTAGTAAACCTGGAACAGTAATGGTCAACAACGGTACCTACAACACGAACCATTTCTTTAATAAACCTGGAACAGTAATGGTCGACAACGGTATCAACAACACGAACCATTTCTTTAATAAACCTGGAACAGTAATGGTCGACAACGGTACCAACAACACGAACCATTTCTTTAATAAATCTGGAACAGTAATGGTCGACAACGGTATCAACAATACGAACCATTTCTTTAATAAACCTGGAACAGTAATGGTCGACAACGGTACCAACAACACGAACCATTTCTTTAATAAACCTGGAACAGTAATGGTCGACAATGGTACCAACAATACGAACCATTTCTTTAATAAACCTGGAACAGTAATGGTCGACAACGGTATCAACAACACGAACCATTTCTTTAATAAACCTGGAACAGTAATGGTCAACAACGGTATCAACAACACGAACCATTTCTTTAATAAACCTGGAACACTAATGGTCGACAACGGTACCAACAACACGAACCATTTCTTTAATAATCCTGGAACAGTAATGGTCGACAACGGTACCAACAATACGAACCATTTCTTTAATAAACCTGGAACAGTAATGGTCGACAACGGTATCAACAACACGAACCATTTCTTTAATCAACCTGGAACAGTAATGGTCGGCAATGTAATCAACCACGGCAACACGGATTACTCCTCCGGCCATCCACAAAAAGTAATGATCGACAATATAATCAATAACCACACGATAAACTCCTTTGTCAAACTCCAAGCTGAAAAGTTCAACAATACATATGTAGTACCAACAACAACAATTCATTTTACAATCCTGAATCAGCAATGCACCCATATAGTACCGACCACAACAACATGAACCACTTACCTGGTATAAACCCTTAGGGACAGACCATTTAACTTGCAGGGTGGGGGGGGGGGGGGGGGGGGGGGGTTATGGGTTTTTTTTCGTTCAGAAATTTTTTTACGGACAACACGAGAGTTAGAATATTTCTTTTTTTCCAGAATTTAACATTAGGTTATATGAAAACAACTTTGAATCAGATTATTTTTTTTTTCCTCCACCAAAATCAGAATATTTTATTCAGCAACATTGGGAGTCAGTTAAATGGTCCGTCCCTTAACTGTAATTGTGTACAGATACCGAATTAAATGGGTAACCAAACACTGTACATCAAAGGACAGATAATACAATGGCCAAATGAAAAGGGACAAAAAAATACTAAAAGTTGTTGACAAAACATAATAGAAAACTAAAGATTGAGCAGCTCGAACCCCATCAATAACTGTGGGTGATCTCAGAAGGCCACTGGAATGATGAACAGTTCCTGCTCCGTTCTTGACACCAGTAGCGTTAATCATGTTATAAATCCGGTGATAAGTCAAGCACGAGGTAAGAAGGGCGGCACTGTGATCACGAGAAAGGGAAACTATCCATGGTCTTCTGTGAAACCGATATTCCGTAACGATTAACAAATCACAATTGCGACCGTACAACTTGCGAATTTTACCGCAAGAAACCCTTGGTTCAGTAGCTTGCTTGCTAGCAGCAACATCTATCATGGAAATCCAGATAAGAAACACAAGTTTCGTGTACCAATGTAGGGACGGCCATGTGTCTACGTGTACAAATGTAGGGACGGCACTGTGTCTACGTGTACCAATGTAGGGACGGCCATGTGTCTACGGAAATAATTTAAGGCTTCTCATATAGGTTTTGTTTTGTCTCTCTACACGAGATTCACAAGAATAACCAAGGTAATAGCAAGTCTCTAACATATACATTTTTGACTCCTTGTTTGTTTTTCCCCGTTTGTAAAAAATGTACCCGACAACACCGCTTTCTTGTCAAAAATTCATATATTTGGATTTTTTCAAAATTTCACTACACATAAATACACTCTTCAATGATTTCTGCCTTAATATGACCTTCTTAAACATAATCTTGTTTATCATGTGGGGGGCATTATACAAATTCTGAAAAGTCGCTCACGTGTAATCTAATGGACTCTTTAGATCATAAAGCAATAACTATTTCTAAAGAAATATGTTATCACCATTCTTCCGATATTAAAATTATTTGATGACAAATAAGCGACGGTAAATTATAAGAAGAATGGGAGTTAACTCTGTTTTCCATTTCAGTTATTCGTAATAAAACGCTGGCGTCAAGCGGACAACGATCTCTGTACATCGTTTGTGCTGATTTTCATTATGACTATATCTATTAGAGTGCGGTTAAGGTCTTAAAATATTCGTTTCATAATAAACCTAAATAACCATACAATAATGAAATTCTGATTAAAAAGGCGTGTTGGAATATTCTGCGTGATAATACTTTATTTCGACCTTAACCACTATCTAATTTTCATATTAAAATATTTTGTCTGGATTACCTCAAATATTCATTAATATGCAAATCTGTATGATATTCGGAAACCCATGGATAGTAGATATTATAGCAAAAAATACAAATAGAATACGGACAGTAACGTATTCCGTAATTGAAGGGAAAATGTGACGCATTGTAAAACGAAGTTGCATCATCCCCATTGGCTTGAAAATTAGCATTATATATAACCAAAATTAATTATTAATTTGATCTTTTTGTATATTTAGTTTTATCCGACGAGTCACTGACAACATCCCGTATCTTGCCACAACAGACAAACTTTTATTGACATTCGTAAGCTCTCTATACTATACATGCAAGTATTTTGTTTTTTTTAATTGAAAATTATAATACACGTGCACTTTAATATTGTCATTTAAGTAAGGATAATAACAAAATTACCGAACTCCGAGCAATCTTACAAAGGGAAAGTCAAAACTCATAAGTATATAAACAGACAAAATCAGTCAACAACCGGAAAACTGTGAAAACCGTAATGACCCTGACTTGGTACAGGCATTTCTAAAGAAATGGTGGGTTGAATCAGATTTTAAAGCGCCAAACCGCCCCCTTTCATTACGGCTCAAAGTTTCCGGCTGTCACTATAACAGTATTTATAACAATACTTGAACAAAACAGGTAAAACAGTTGTCATAACAGCACCAAACTCAGTGAAGTGAATGTCAAAAACTTGTTTACGTCACACATTGATAAACAAATAGTCTATGCACTGTGTTTAAATAACCAATCGCTTCATTCCTCGGCATATTACAGCTACATGTAAAACATATCAATAAATTTTGTAAAATCTTACCCTTGCTGCAAAGGGATTGTAGGAGTTACACACCTTGATCATTTTAGCTTGATTTGTGGGCATTTATCATAACTTTCAGCAAAGGTTTGCTAAATGGTACCATAGAAAAACCCAAACGAACCGACTACCTTGGGTAGATATCTAGTAACGCTAACTCTTGTGGTAGATATTATTTCACGAACTCAAGCAAATTGTGTTAGGCTTGAGGTCAGATGTCAAGGAGTCTAGCCACTCGGTCAACAAGTCCCTATAATGCACCTTGAAGACATAATACAAAGACATTAGACGCGTTGATGAATCAGCTTATTTTTTATGTCCTGACCAATCTCGAACATTGGCGACAACATCCAGTAGATGTACATGTATACCACTTCAAGAAATAATATTAAAACTGTAATAATCTTCTTGTAGGCAATAAAATAAAAAAAATTAATAAAATAATACTACTGCCGGAACAGTTCCAAAATCCAATATCAAAATCGTAGAAAGATGCAAAATCGATATCCCATACACATAAATACATGACCACCCACATTTCTGGCTTGGTACAGGCACTTCAATATAAAAAAAAATGGCGGCCTAAAGTAGCCTTGAACCGGAACTTAAAACACCACTCAAAACAAACACTGTCTTTATGGTATCGAATGACACATATAAATGGAAAAGGAACAATCATTCTAGGCGCACTCAAAATTCTGAATATCAAACATGGTGCTGTTTTTTAAGTATACATTTTACCATTTTAACGTCAAGTAAAGCAGTATACTTCAGTCTTTTCCACGTCGAGAACAAATAAATTATGTGGGTTAAAAGATGGCTCTGAAATGGGCCTATGAGCGGAAATTAAGATAATGTAATGGATAGGGTCGAAAATGCTGGCTTGTAAACGGCTATCAACGACAACGCATAAGGTACTGTTACTCATTACCAGTCTCTGCAAGTTGTCTTTTACGAGTAAGGAATGTGACATTCTCCATACACGAGGCACCAATGTGCGTCATATGATCATATCTCTTACATAATAAAAACGTAGATATTAAATTTATTGCGCACGACGCGTTTCTGGAATAAACTTCATCGGGTACGCTGGTAATTAAAAAAAAATAAAAAATAAAATTTATTAAATATTTTTAAATAAGTTTAAATAGCTTTAATTTCCAAGATTTTATTAGTACAGTCAGACACATGAAAATATGCAACATGAGGTCATATTACATGTACAAATATGAAAGAAAAAAACATGACAAAATAAACATGGAATTCCCATATAGCTCCCACTATGAATACCCCTTTATGAGCCCCATCATTATCAATGCAGTAGAAGTAATTAATGAAATCAACAAGTAAATGAATGATTGTAATAATGCATACACCTTATTGTAGTATATGTAACATGCATTGAGTGAATAATTCATCAAAGTGCCTGGCTAGTGTAATGTTATCCCTCTAGCCTTCCATGTCGCTTCTTCTTCTCAATATCTTGCCTCCTGTTACAGTTTCACATGATTTCACAAAGACTGTACCTGGTAAGAGTGATGTCTCTGTTACTGCTTTCACAGAAAATGGCTTCCTATCAGCTCTCATTTTAATTAGATATCGCTGTCGTTCGGATTTAAATCAAAAATACAAATCAATATTAGTGAAGTCTTTCCATATTAGTTTAAACAGAGCTTTGTCTGGTGTGTCAGATTGCTTTCATCTTTTGATCAATTTAATCGACATGATTCTAAAAGATTCTTGCTGATTGGCCAATCAAAGAATGAGAGAAATCAACAAAAGAATTAATTTCACTTCGCTTTGCCAGTTATCCGGCTGCGTGCGTCTTTCTTCGTATGCTATCCTTATTGGCAACAATTACATAAATGAAGATATTGGTTGTGCTTTCATAGGAATTAGCTAATTTCAAATCATTAAAATTGAATAAAGCTTTAATTACATGGGCAAATTTGTAAAAATAAAGGTTAAGGTGCGTTTATCAGCAATTACTAATGCATATATGAGATCTTGAAGTAAGCATTCAATTTCTACTTTTGAAAGAAAGTGGAAATCGCAGCCTTTTTTGGACGGATCACTTGCGACAATCAATCAGGTTTACGGTTGGATATCACTTAACGACATATGAACCTCATTTATGGTAAAGTGTCAGTTATGGGTAATGGCAACACGATAATAATAATATATTGCGTTGCAGTACTATCGACATTTTGTTAATTTCGATCACTGATTACTGTTCTTAAATGCCCCTGACAAGAAAAGAGCAAAATGAATGCCAAAAAAAGAAAAAGAAGAAAAAAAAAAAAGGAACACCCAAAGCAAAATGAACTTATTAAATAACAACTCTTATATTTTGTCGAAGTGAACCTCTAATTCCACTCCTCAATACCCGTTATACAGTACTGGTGATTTCGCATACCACGACCATGGCTTGAAAATGTGTTTGTTGCTCATCTTAAGCTTCTGAATAATACGACTTATTATGAATTTGCATATAATTGCCATCTTGACTATCGAATAAACGTTAGAGAAAACCGAAGAAGCAATCAAGAATGGTCAATTAAGAGAAACTGGCAACATTGGGTGCAGGAGATACAGGGCGAAAACAAACAAAACAAAAAACACAATGCTTAAACTTATTAGATGAGCAACACGGACCCTACCAGACAACAGAGGTGAACCCAGGTGCCCGCGAAGGGCAAGCAGTCCCTGCCTCCCACAAGACACCCGCCATGTTACTCATATAGTCAATATGCTTTGGACACCACTATGCGCAAACAAACACAACTAACATAAATAAGACATGAGCCATCCAAGCAACTGGAGTCAAAGATGAACCGAACATCGTTTATAATAGCGAACATCACAACACGGAACACAGAACGTAAATATATATGATAGGACATGACTCCATGCAAACATACACATATCTTTCATTCGTTTCAATAATATAACTTTAAAATTACTATAATGGATTTAAGTCAAGATGAAGAATCTATTACAGTCAAAACACTTTATCAATCATACTTATACCCCTTGAATATTAACACAAGTATATTATAGATCATTACAGGCAAGATTTTACACTAACACATCTTACTTTTGTAATCCCGTATTTTTAACTAGCACGATGTGGATCTTTAGAGGAGTTTAATTATATGGTAGGCCTCGTGTAGCTTTAACATTCAAGGATTCTGGTGTAAGAAGACGTTAAAGAAAGAAAGAACTCTGAATAAAATGCATGACCGATGTCCCTAGTGGAGCAGAAATTGCTTTCGCTCTGTCCGCTACACACCCTTTTTTTGTGTTGCTCAGTCGTAAGTTTTCTTTGTAGTGTTTTGTCGACATACAGAACCTTTGAGCCGTAATGAAAGCGGAAGGTTTGGCGCTTTAAAATCTGATTCAACCCACCATTTCTTTAGAAATGCCTGTACCAAATCAGGGTCATTACGGTTTTCACAGTTTTCCGGTTGTTGACTGATTTTGTCTGTTTATATAATTATGAGTTTTGACTTTCCCTTTGTAAGATTGTTAGGAGTTCGGTAATTTTGTTATTACCCTTATTTAGTCCATTTCCTTTGCCCATTGCATGGTTTGTCCTTCGATTTATGGATTCCGATTATCCTTTTCGGCCCTTCAAATATTTTTGCTGTTATTCATTTTTGACAGTCTTCAATGATGGGTTTTTCACTTAAGGAATTAACCATATAATTTTAGAGGGTAAGGACGTTGTCTGTTATCCTTATTAAATACATTTTTATCCTAGTTTATTTATTTGGATTATGATGTTCTTGCTAATCCTGTTAAATTTTTTTCCATCTCCCTGGCATCTTGACATTGTTCATCATATTTCTTGGCTGGATTTTATTTTGAAATTCGGTCCTTGCCCCAGTAAAATTCATTGGTTATACCTTAAAGTAAATGCAGATGATCTATACTCTAAATGCTACACAATCCTCAAAATGAAGGCGGTCAGTATTAAGTAGAAGTAGAATTACATATTTGGTGTAGCATACAATGATAGTCTGGAAATGTTTATAACATTATATTATGCAAACTCAATAGTTGGTATATCAAATATCTGCTAAGGATTAAAATATTACTAAAAAGTAGATGATCTTTGGCTTAGCAATTTAATGTAAATGAACCGGGTAAAAAGCTGGACATTTAAAATATTCTGTAGGTGTCAAGTTCAAGATCATTTTGCACCCTCAAGACCCAGATAATATCAGGCTGGTGGGAATACTCAATATGGCTTATAGAATATTGTGATCGTAAATTGTTCGCGTGACATGGCCATAATCAGATATGTTAATAGGGAATTTAGTCACTTCATGGTTAAATCGACCTAAGGGTTACATATGGACAATATACGATACTTAAATATTTGTTAAATCAAGAAGTAAATATATAAATACTATGCGGTTTCATGATACATGCGTTAGCATCAACAAGCACAGCATTAAGCACTGGAAGGCCCTCGGACGGTCAATTGATCGCAAATTTCTTTTATAAATTAAAATGCATATCCAATGGACAAACAAGCAAGCAACCAAACAAACAAACAAACAAACAAGCAAAATCAAAACCACACAAAAGCAAAAAACAAAACAAAACAAAACCAAAACAAACAAGAAAAAATAAGCACACACGCACTCAAAACTAAGCTAAAACAAAATAAAACAAACTTAATGACCAACAAAACAACACAAGAAAAAATTGGTCCGAATCGCTGATCCTGATGAAGATGGTATAGATAAACAAATGTTTGGTTCAATATTTTACCAAGTTGTATGTACTTGTTATTCAATTGTTTCATCAATTGCAAGGAATCCATCAACTTTAAATCAGAATTTCGTCAGTGAAGACGCGAGACCTTATTTTAACAACAAACCATAAACTGTCTAATCATATTTCTACGCCATTTTATTTTTTAACGGAAATCAAAAATAAAAATGTTGTATTACAGAAACGGAGCAAAAATTATTCTGATTCCAAGGTGGTGAACAGTCCATACATATTATGCTTACAATAAAATATGGATAAAAATATTTAATATGAATTGCTGCTTTATATCAAAAACTTAATAACCGTATTATATGCATACATGTTAAACTTTGCCTTCTGGGTACAGATACTATCGCACTCGAAAAGGCATTTTTAATATAGTACGTAGAACGGCGTGGTCATAAACGCTCGTGTGACCTAGTCATTATCAGATTGCTGGAGCACAAAATTGGTGATTAACAATGTAATGGCTGCAGGTAAATTAAGAATGTGTAAGATATCACTTAAATAATCATATGAACACGTGGTAATTCTATCAGATTACCCGATCATAAAATAACGAAGCAATAAATACTACCTCATAAAATACCGAAATAATAAATACTCCCTAAATTAAATATTGTGTCATGAGGTGACCGTTCATGACTCCATTATTTGTCACGTGGTTGATTCATCTCAAAACGATGTTGATGGTTTGGTTTATGATGTTTAACGCCACTTTCATCGTCAGTTTAATTGGTGGAGGAAACCGGAGTGCCCGGAGAAAATCACAGACCTGTCGCAAGTTACTAACAAACTCTATCACATAATATTACATCAAGTAAACCTATTCATGAACCAGTTTCGAACTCACAACTTTAGTGGTGATAGGCACTGATTGCGCAGGTAGTTGTAAATTCAGCTACCATACAATTACGACCACACAGTCTTTTATTTCTATTATTGAAAATTACAGTTCCTAACTAATGTAATTAATAATAAAACTAAGAAGAATTTGAAGATACCAAAGGGCCAATCAGAATCCGTATATCTGACGAAGGAAAAACAACTCAATGGAACATATCCGTGGTCATTTGTGACAGATATTCCGTGACGGTTACTCACGTCATGGTAATACTTCAACATAACCAATAGGAACCCTCATATGAGACCTTAGCAGATTTTGGCTATACTGTTTAGTCCCTTTTGCTCCCAAAAACTTTTAAATTATAAAATGTATTGGATTTCCTATTTAGTAGGGATAGTGTCATTCACTGCTCTTACTCACAAAGACATTAGTTCTGGAACTAGGTTGATGATGATGACGTCCAATAACATGCGTAATACAATGGTCAGACAAATAGTGTGATGATATTCCCACAGCACGTCGGACGTAAAGACATTCCATTATTGTATTACTGTGAATCAGTAGCAATATTACAGCATCATCAGCATATGGAGTTCACATTTCACAACTCATACGCTATTCTAGAGCTTTTATCCAGTGATTGTCTGGACAGAACTCAGCTGCTGACGTAAAAGTTACTCAAACCAGGCTACGTCGTTCTTATGTTGACGTTATCGCTACAAATATTCTACGGTCACTATTACAATCTGGTTGAACGTAACGAAATATCTATTTCTCACTAATGAGACAGCACAGTTCCTATTTATAGCCGTGTGAGATATCCTTGTCTCAACCCGTGGGTGAGATAAGAATTTCACGCTACTTTTCCCGTAAAAATGTTACGTTTCGCAAAATGTTATTGTATCAATAAAATCGTTTATATATTTACGTTTTGTGTATTTATCTAGTCAGCCACTTATCAATTGCCCCCCGAAAATTAGGTTACACTAGAAACATGCATCCCTTTCGCATCAGATTATGCGGTACACATCAAAAACACACGCGCTTATATAAATTATGTACACGACCGACTACTTTCAAGGGGAAATAACTCTGTTTGTTTACTTCGTCTGCTAAAAGTGCATAGCTGTCAAATAAAAATATCCTAAGATACTATTGGAATGCAGAAAGAATTTAACGTTGGAGATCGAGTTGCAGTGGGCGAAAATGGAAAAAATGGAAAATTGTAAACAAGTACAAGCCACTAGGAACATATACATTATATACTGTACATCTATTTCATGATGGAACTTTCGTGACGGCATTTAAACATGAACTTGTAAAGGAATGGATGAATCAGATTTTTTACCTTCCAATATTATATCAACTACATTAACCACTTTATTACTATTTCTTCCACAACATCTACTGCTCATAGAAATGAAACTCCTGCCGAGAAGTTCCTACTGAAATACCTCCCCCTCCTACATGTACCTTATTCTCTGAGGAAATCCCTACTGAAATATTCGACCTGTTTGAGGAAATTGTTCAAAATGAGGCTTCAAATGAAATTCAAAATGCTGATCCATCCAAATCTTCTAGATTTCAAGCTGTATCTGATGCTGATGTTGAGAATGACAACACTAAAAGAAAACCTTTAGGTCACATCAAGCTGTTGACACAATATTTAGTTGAAAATGGAGAAAACCGACAAATCCATGAGATTCCACCATTTGAACTTGATGCATTATTATGCAAATTTATCATCGGTGTCAGAAGAAAAAATGGTGAGGAGTATGAACCTTCGTATTTGAGGGGGATGTTCGGAAGTTTTGAGAGATACCTAAAGAGACATAAATATAGCACTAGTTTAATTAAAGGACATGAGTTTTCAAGATCCAAACAAACCTTACAAAGCAAACAAAAAAACCTAAAAATGCAAGGAAAGGGAAACCTACCTAAAAGGGCTGCTGCCATAACTGACGAGGAAATCAATACACTATATGAGAAGAGATGCTTAGGGGCCGACACTCCTTCTAGCCTTCTAAACACTATGTGGTTTTTGAACACCCTTCATTTCGGAATACGAGGGGGAGAACATAGATCCCTGTGTTGGGGAGACCTCAGTTTGAAATATGACACAAATATTAAACTTGAGTATATTGAGTACAGTGAACGATAAACGAAAACCCAGACTGGTGCTGATGTAAGAAACACAAGGGACAGCAGGCCAAGGATGCATGAGATGAAAGATGATGATCACTGCCCTGTCAAAATGTATAAAGCATACAAAGGAAACAGACCAACTGACTACAATCAGGAAGATAAACCATTCTATCTTGATCCGGTTACAAATAAATTCAAACCTAATGACAATGAACAGTGGTTTTTAAGGGCTCCAGTAGGAAGGAATAAACTTATTAACCTGATGAAATTGATGGCTAAAGAAGTTGAACTCCCTGACTTGGAAACAAAAAGAACCAGAAACACAAGTGTCTGTAAACACTTGTCAAAAACTGTTAGATAACAACATTCCTGATACCCAGACAGTGCACATTACAAGACACAAAAATCCATCTTCTTTGAATAATTACAGGTAAGGTTTACTACCGGTATCTTTTTATCTTTTAAAGCGTAAAAAATGATCTGAAAAATGATATTACTTTCCTGTATTATATCTTTTATATCATTTCAAAACAGTCTCATTTTTATCTCTAACAGGAATGCCAATGAAAAAAAAATATTGTCATTGTTCCCATTTTCTATCAATTTGTTGAAGTAAGCATCATAGTAATGTATATGAAACTTAGATAATGGAGAGGAAAAAACATTGTACAAACTCACTTTATCTCCTGGAAAAAATATTTTCGTAGAAGAATCATGAATTAATTTTGATTTCAATGAAAATGTTAGGCACCGACCATTTTACATGTGCTACTTGTGTATTTTTACCCCCACTACTACAATAATAAAATGATTGTTGTCTTTCATATGATTGCGATTACAATGTACATGTAGTTGATGAAGAATTTGAAGAAGGAAAAAACATCCTAAAATTCTGAAGATCTCCTCTCACTTGAATACAACTTGTTCTTGTAAAAATGTACACAAAAAACATGAATTGGGAGTTATTCCACATAAAAAAAAACAATATTTTGTTACTTTTACCTGAAATTTAAAAAAATGTCTTGTAAAGCCTGTCATGAATGGATTATTGTTACAGAGTGCTTGACCACAAGAGGAAAGAGGAGATGTCAAATCTTCTATCAACTACAGTCCCGAATAAGAAACAATGCTTACCATCTGAAAATCATGATCCAGCTCCAGCAACTAAATTCGTTGACGAGATGTCGAATGGAATTCCTCAAAGACCGAACTCTTTGTCGGCATCTGTGTCACAGAACTCCGTCAACACAACAAACAGCAACCCTATTGACATTTTTCATTCCGTGTTCTATAACTCAACAATAACTGGTGGAACATTTAACATGAACATCACTTTCGTGTCCAATGACTCAAAACGCGCCTAAATGTAAAATCGAAAGTACACACCGTGGAACCTACAACTTGTTGAATTCTATTTTTGTCTCGTTTTCCATACCAACACGTGAACATTTTCGTGAATTAAAGTTCATTTTTTCTTCGAACTGAATATATTTAACACTTTATTATAGTTAAATATACAACATTCTTATTATTGAGTCCAAGCGATAACGAGAACTACTTTTTTGTGTAGTTAGTGAAAAAGTGTGCTGGCAGTATTTAACCGTAGCGAACAACAAATTCCTACGCTCGGCGTAAAAAATGTAAAGAAAAAACGTGGAATTATTTTGTTAAATTAGCGAGAAAAAGAATCAAATATCGGTAAGAGGGCAAGACGGAAAAATCTCAGACACCCGCGGGAAAGATTTCTATTGGTCTCCAACTCGGCGGAGCCTCATTGGAGATCAGAAATCTTTTCTTTGGGTGTCTGAGATTTTTCCGTCTTGCCCTCTTACCAGTGTTAGATCCTTTATATCTCATATGACAATGGTCTTTTACTTTTTATGTAGATGTTTTCTTTCCTCTATCACTGCCAATACCTTGACCGGACATTATTGCATATATATTAATAACACGGTGGGAGTCTTATAAGAAGCTGGAACTGCTTACCCTTCGCGAGCATCTGAGCTCATACCTGGTTTCTTGGTTGGGCCCGTGTTGCTCATTTTCTAAGCAAGTTTTTTGTGTTGTCCTATTAAGTGTTTTTATGTTTAGAGTTCCGTGTCGTGATGTCCTGTACGTTTTCCGTAAAAAAAACCGATGTTCGATTCATCTTTACCTCCAGTTGTTTGTAGGAGGGCACATGTCTTATTAACGTTATCTGTGTTTGTTTGCGTACAGTGGTCTTTAACACATATTGTGTTGTTTTTCTGTTTTGATTTTCTTCGTCTTGTATACTATATGTTGCCAGTTTCTCTGGATTGTCCATTTTTGATTGCACTTTCGGTATTCTCTAACGTTTATTTAGTAGTGCATATAATTATTGAAAAAATCAGTCATGCTAATAATGGTACGTGCATGTATGTTTGGGGTATTTTAGCGGCACAATTTTAAAATGTGGGTGATGCATTATGGGATAAGCTATATAGTTGTTGATAGAATAATAATGCCTCCTGCTTTGATGTGCAC
The DNA here is from genome assembly GCA_963383655.1 of Bathymodiolus septemdierum. Taxonomy (NCBI): domain Eukaryota; kingdom Metazoa; phylum Mollusca; class Bivalvia; order Mytilida; family Modiolidae; genus Bathymodiolus; species Bathymodiolus septemdierum. The sequence goes on from OY726529.1 coordinate 14,387,363, forward strand.
TGCTATGCTTCATTTACTATAAAACTCTTTTAATTTTTAATGAATTTTAGACTTTTAAACCATTCACTGACTTGTACACCGTATCACCGATTTAGTGAGTTTATTTAAATTTGCCAACTGATCAATTACGAGTCTCTTCTATGGCTACACCTTAGCCCACTTTTTAAAGTAAATGTATGTAGAACATGTTTATATTTGTAAATAATGTAGTCATTTTTAACAGTGCAATACATGAACCCTTATGTATGTGATTTTTTATATACATTTTCGGCTACTTTATTTTCAAAAATCTAATTATTCCAATGTAGTGTATAAATACATACATGTATATTAAAACCAAAACACGCTACCAAGTCATTAAAAAATCCCTTGGATCAAAAAATCAAATTCCAACAGACGGAACGTGTTGATAACACCTGGGTAGCACATCATTCTAATCCCGCACAAAATGACAGGTACGCAGTAAATTGGTGTATAATTATTTAAACTTCGTGTTTAAATTTTTTAAAATACACGACCATGTAATTTGACTCCTGATAAGCTTCTCGTTGTGACAATCAAGGGCTAAAACCCACTTCTTAATATTTCTAAGGAGGAATTTTCACACTTATAACGTTCTCGAGTACTAATTAAGTGCCAGATCTGTACCTACTTGAAGCAAAGGTAACATAATGATAAACAAACTTAATTCAAGTGAGGTAAACGATATCACATTTAATTAAGATCGTGCTGACTCATAATCTAAACGTATTTGGCGGGAATTTGTTTTAAAAGGCGGAAATAAGTAAACCTACCGCCATTTTTGATGTAACGCTGATAGAAGTAATTGATAAGTTTGATTTTGTTGACAGAACATTGACCATTTAATATAAACCCGGTTACTAAACGTTTCTTATATTAAAATATTTACTGGAGTCATTTGAAAACCCTAAATATATATAATAAAGACCTATATACATGTATATCTCAAAACTGACTGATGGATCTTTCTTTTTCTTTTAACTTTAGATAAAAAGAGCCCAAGATACTATACTTTTATAATTGATATTGTGTAAATATAAATTATAATAAAACAGACGATTATGACATAAACATTCAAAAATGTTCAGAATTGTAGATATACATATTGTACTAACGATACAAGCCACCTACACCCTCCCACACACACACAATATTGCTAAGTAATGACTATTTATCAGTTTGAAATGACATACAACAGATTGGGACTATGATGTTGTGGGAAGCTGTTAATTATATTACAGCATATGGCGAGGTGTACTCGATACAATTTTATGTGATAAAGTTTGTCAGTGACTTGCAGCTGTTGGTTTTCTCTTGTTATTCGGTTTCCTCCAACACTTCGCCTCGCAATAGGTGAAATATCGCTGAAAGTAGCTTTAATCATCTATTACAACAAAATTGTAAGAATTCGACATTAATAAATATGAGCTTAGGATGATTTATCACCAACAATGCATACCAAAACATGGGGCCCAACGTGTTCGTCAGATGATTTAAATGGGATGGGCAAAAACAAATAGATAAAAGTTAGAAATTGAAAAGGTTTTAATAATTACAAGTAACATAAGGGATTATCACATCTGTAAACATTTATATATATACCTATCCCATTACAATTTATAACAGATGTGTCTGGGGTTTTTTTGGTCTTTTTTTAGTGGTTGGTTTATGGTGTTTAAGGCCACTTTCAACAATATTTCAGTTATATCGTGGCAGTCAGTTTTATTGGTGGAGGAAACCAGAGTACCCGAAGAAAACCACCGAACTGTCGCGAGTCACTGACAAGTTTTATCACATAATGTTGTGTCGAGTACACCTCGCCTGCGAGGGATTCTAACTCACAACATTAGTGGTAATAGGCACTGATTGCAAAGGTAGTTATAAATTCAACAACCATACGATCACGACCACAACAGACCCTTTTCTTTTGAAAAAATGTGGCCTATAAATAAGAGATGATTCCACTGTGTTCTTTGTCGCTCAGTTAATCTGAGGACAGTGATCCTAGATCGTAATTCTAACAGTACAATCTTAAGCTGTAAATATTGGAATATGAATTAATATCAATATTATAAAAGAAAAGCATGTTTGTGCTTAGCTTAAAACAAAACAAATCATGTATTTAGTTTGGAGACGCACCTTGCAACCTCTCAGTCACATTAACACTTTACAGACTATGCCTTGGACGCTGGCGTCATCACCAGCAACGCGTAGACTTCAACCCCAGCAGCATCTATGAAATCGACAGTCATTAACAGGACATTTCAAAAACTCTGCTGTATAAATTAGACTTAGGTATTCAATATGATGTAGATTACGTTCGGAACTAATCTCTATTGTTTACCATATATTTTCATCGAATGTTTTCAGACAATTTTTGTTTCAATTTACATTAACAATTTTTAAGCTTCCATTGCGCATTGTAAAAATGGAGAGAACAAATATAATATGAACATTGGTATCTTAGATAATAATTACCTAGTAATTATACTACAATGATCTGCATGGTATCTATTGAAACGAAAGCATGGCATTTTCCGCTTTGAGTGGATCATAATTCAATATGCTAATACAACCTTTTCTCTTAAGGAAGTTCTTTTCACTAATTGAACTGTATATGAATCTTATAGTTAGAGATAAATGTATATAAAAATAAAACTTTACTTGATTGGTTAAATGATTCGAGATTCTAAGCACTATTTAGTATTCAAGAGCGGAAGGAGTAAACAGAAACCATAAATAGAAGGAGAACAGAATATACAAGGGCCAAAAGAAAATAAACAAAAACACAAACAGCGATCTACAAAACATTACACAGAAAACTAATGATTAAGCAACACGGATCCAATATTAACCCATGTGTTCCGACGTGGTAAGCAGTTCATGCTCCAGTAGTGGCACCCGTCGTGTCACCTTTGCTGCAACTCTGTGATAATCTATGAATGATGAAATGACAGAATTATGACTACGACAAACGGAATATACAAAGTATGTGGTCAAAAGTATTGCAACATGTAAAAAAAATCCCTATATAATCAACCAAAACCATATTTTTTCCCAAAAAATATTGTGAAGTCATTTCTGGATAGATTTTAACCAATTTTACACCAAAACATTCAGAATTTTCTATATTTTGATCGTTTATTTGCTCATTATGTTTATATGAGTGGTTTTTATTTGTTCATAATTTAAACAGGATTGTTAATTTTTGGGATTTATTTTTAGTTGAAATATATAGGAAAATCAAAGTCAATTTTTATTTGTTATGTTTAAATTATGAACAAATACAAACCACTCATATAAACATAATGAGCAAATAAACAATCAAAATATAGACAATTCTGAATGTTGTGGTGTAAAATTTGTTAAAATCTATCCAGAAATGACTTCACAATAATTTTTTGAAAAAATATGGTTTTGGTTTATTATATAGGGATTTTTTTACATGTTGCAATACTTTTGGCCACATACTTTGTATATGTGGTCATTTTTAACACAGATAGTTCCATAGCAGTTAACTAAGTCATTGCGACGATCGTAAAACTTTCGAAGTGATTGCTTCAAGTTGACCACTGGGAACCATTAGTTCAGTTGCTTTCTTCTTTGCAGCATCCCTCTGTCAAGGAAAATCATAACATGAACCAAAAACTCTGGAATATTTTATCAACTAATATATATATACTCCAAATACATGTACTAATGGAATGTTAATACACGTAAATGGAAAGTAAATCTGTTTAATTTCTGACTAAAATATCACTTATAAACCTAGTAGTTCAATGGCTGCTTAACTCCATGTAATGTATACAAATTTAAATACACAACCCATTATTTAAACAAGGATTATTAAATTTCTATAAAAAGATGGTTTTATGTAAGCCACACAAAATTAATTACTAAGATCATTGTCACTTTAAACAGCTTGTATATCATACTCATAGAGACTCAAAGTAAGCTATCAAATCGATTATCGATTTTTTTAAGGAGCAATATTGTTGGAAAACAAAAATCTGTTTACAACAGTTACAGCAGAATATCAATCTGAAATGAAAATTAAATATCTTTTACATTTCTGCGAAAGTTGGTCCGATTTAAGAACGATTAAAAGTAATTAACTTTAATTATTCCAGATTATTCAATATAAAAGCATTCAAATTGTGTTCAAAGTGTTAAATATTATACTGACGCCTGGGAAGAAAGTATCTTTATTCTCTGAAAGCTTTGAAACTGGTATTATAACACATTTTTTTTTGTGCGAGGTCTGCGATAATTAAGATATTATGAAAAATATCTTTATTAAATTTTGACTCCTTCTCTGTTATATTTTCTCTTGGTTTTCACAAACGAGTGAACAAAATAATCTGCACAGACCAATTTCTAACGAGAGCAAAATTGTCCTTTTCAGTGAAACACAATGGCGGTCTTTAAATCTCGCGACACGCAGACGACAGTTAGGCGCGAGACATGGGGTTTTCAAACGACGATAATCTCCAAAAATAAAAATATTCTTTGGAAATTTTTATTTGAATTTCTTAATATATAATGATTAACTTTGAAGTTAAATTTCCGAGTGTGAGGTTTTAAGTCGTTTAAGATAATTTTCTCTTGGCATGAAGAGAAATATAAACTTTCACTTCATATATTTATTGTCAAAATTTTGTTGGGTGGATAATGCGGGGACGATTAAACCGCATGCTAATAATTTGTCAAAATTGTTCCGATTTATTAATTTACTGATTATTGATGGGAATCAAATGAAGAAAGGAATTTTCATAATTGGGAAGGTATAGTATATTTATGACTTTATTAATAAAGAATCCTTTGATCTTTGTACTTTTATTATAATTTAAACGTTAATCAAATTTGTCTTTCTCAAGAGAACAAATTTACTTTAAAAAGTAAAAAGGGACCAATGGATTTGTTATTACTTTAGATTTAATCACTATTTAGTGTGATACGATATGGTTAATCTATTATTATTTTTTTTAATTCCACGGGGAGACTTCTTTGATGGGTATTAAATTAAATTGATTATTACTGCTGATGCAATTTTTTCATTGTATACTTGATGAAGGTTAGTTCATATAATGCAAATATTATTAAAATTAAGGTTTTCCCTCTCTTAGACATAGATGACCTTAACCAAGTTTGCCCATCATGTTTAGGGCCAGTGGTTGTTTTGCTGCAAAAGACTTTTATTTAATAAAGTTTTTGTCTTTCCTATCTTTTGCCTTGGAGCGTACCTGATGACAGTTATTCCAGAAATGCGTCGAGTGCTTCAAATTAGAGTTACCGTAAACCGGTTTTTCTTGATTTTTGAAATATATTAAAAAGTAAAAAATATATTTCGTGTAAGATTATGTTAATGAAAAATTCGTATAGCATATACAGAAACAAAAACGTTTTTTTCATACTTTCATCTGAAACATTTTGACTATTATAAAGTTATTCAGAATAGGAATTCTCAAAAATTCAACATGTAGGCTAAAAAAAAATCAGTAAAAACAAATCCTATTTTGCAATCCCCAACAATATCAAGTTGCATGCAAAATAAAAGCAAAGAAAAAAAAATTAAATTAAAAAAAACCCAAGTGCTGGTGGTTTTATATATCCTCGCTTAAGGACACTTTAATTCAAAATTTTCCAACTTTAGAAAATCCTTTTTTTAATCAAATGAAAAAAAAAGAAAAGAAAAACAAAAAACAATACCACACTGTCGGAACAGTTCAAAAATCTAATAGAAAATTCGTAAAAAGAGAAAACAAATCGATACCCATAACACACAAATACATGACCACTCACTCACCTGGCTTGGTACAGGCACTTTTATTAAAAGTGGCGGGGTTTTAATGGGTCCAATCCTTAATATGATTTTAAATATTCCTATCAATTGGCATAATGTTATCATTATTAATATTTACTTTTAACTAAAACATAATAATAACTTAATATTCATAAATTCAATTTAAGCCGTTTGTTATTATCGAAGTAAATGTAATAAAATAAAATATAAAAAAATGTTACACAGATATAATGTATACATACTATTAGTCAATATTAATTATTTTTTTATATTCTTTATTTCTATATAATGGGGGGGGGGGGGGGGGGGGGGCGGGGGGTTAATAGAAAGAGAATACATTTATATTTCTCTTAAATACAATAAAAATGTAGTCATCAAGTGCTACTAAATTAAATGAATATACATACATATTAAAAATTGTATATTTACATGATATATACTTTTCATTAATCTTTTATTTCAATTTTTAAATTTTTTATTTTCTAATGCTTTTCTTCAAATTTAAAATTTATGCAAAAATATATCCATATATGTTCATATGCATCTTTCGTACATTGTACATTACAGCACCGTTTAGCTTAGCATAATGACGAACCATTTTAGTCCCCATCCCTTCAGTCAAATCTTCTATATATTTAGGATTTAAACATACATAATTGTGTACCAAAGCATTATAAAAGTACCTTTGAGGAAGACCGACATGTCTGAAGCCAAACTCGGGAGTTTTTACAAAATAGGCTTTGCATTTTTACCTCAAAATGAGATTTTATATCTACTCAAAATTCTTTAATATTAATTTTATTTTAATATCTATGTAAAAGAAATAACTATTATTGGTATTCTATATATAATGCCAATATAATCTACTTGTACAGTTTGCAAAAAAAAAGCCAGATTATTTAAATTTTGTTTGTTATATAATTAGAAATAAACTCTTTTCTAAGCTTGAAAAAAAGTACGCTTTTTATATGAACATTTTAAATGAAAATAAACCCCTTCATTTTACTTATCAAAGGTGACGTTTTTTGATAGCTTATTCTGGGTAAAAATAATGTATATACGATTTTATAGCGTAGTTATTCGCTATATTCATTTAAAACCCTAAAATTAATCCCAACTTATATGTGCAATAACACATACACATGTAAATATGCATTTAACTTATTTCTATTAAGTAAGTAAAATTATTTTAATTCATAGTGTTGACTTAAATAGACACATTTACTCTGAAAAAAAACCGCAATTGAGGAAATTTATTTGAAAAAAGGCATTGGAGAACAGGAACTTAACAAGGGGTTATTCCACCAGGATACCTTTATATCTCAATACTAAAAAGGAGGATGTTAAAAATACAGTTGAAACTCAGATACAAGTAGTTTCTTGTTTGGATTAGGGTCTTTTTTTCTGGAAAAAAAAATGTCAAGATGCAAATTCTAGAGAAAAAGCACAACTTTCTGAAAAAAGGGAACGGAACAAAATAAAATAAAATATCTTCATTAAAAATAGACATTACTTTCTTAAAACAAGCTTATCATAATGAAAACATAATTTAAGTGTAAATTATGTTAAAGAAATAACAATTAGAAATATATAAATAAATTATAGAAAGTCTCATAATTTACTTTGGAACCGTATCAGTAGTGTAATGGTTATCGTACTCGCCTCAAGTACGGTAGATCATGGGTTCGAACTCCGGCCAGGACAAACTAAAGACTAATAAATAAACGTTAGAGAAAACCGAAGGGCCAGTCAAGAATGGACAATGCTGAGAAACTGGCAACATTTGGCACACAAGACACAGTACGAAGACAAACAAAACAAAAAACACAACACAGAAAACTAAAACGACGAGCAACACGGACCTTACCAAAAACAGGGGGAACACGGACCTTACCAAAAACAGGGGGAACACAGGCGCCACCAAAAACAGGGGGAACACAGGCGCCACAAAAAACAGGGGGAACACAGGCACCTATGAAGGGCAATCACTTCCTGCATCTTATAAGACACCTGCCATGCAATTCATATAGTAAATATGTGTTGAACACAACTATACGTAAACAAATACAAATAACAAAAACAAAACAGACATGAGCCTACACATAACTGGAGGTAAAGACGAACCAGACATCGCTTTTATTAAAATTAGTATTTGCTGTTTCTCCACTAAGCACACATCATTAAGGAATAAGAGCAAAGATTCATTAGATTGTAATCAAGATAATATGTCTGTGTGGAACGACATGTCTTCCCGCGGACTGCTGGTCCAGTAAACAAACACTATAACATCTCCAACTAAGCGTGTCGGTCTAGTAAAAAGGGGACCTCAACATCATCGTAATCATCATGCTCCTCTTCATTATCATCTCCTTTAAATGTAACGTTTTCTGGCCACGATATAGCCGAATAATTGCTCATTGGGTGTGAAACATCCCTCACTCACCCACTCACTCATAATTTACTTTGGAATATAACCAGTGTTCAGATGTATCCCTGTGACCGTAAGATTAACTTAACTTATATTAAGACACGTAAATAACAATATAATTATGATAAAACTATGTCAGAATATAGCATTGCCTTTGCAAATAATTTTCAATAAATCTCTCCAACAAAGTAAATATCCGATGAACTGGAAACTAGCTCATGTTATTGCAGTACTAGTATTTAAACGAGGGATTCTTCATTGCCGTCTAATTACAGACCTATATCACTAATAAGCTGTGTTGGGGAAATACTGGAGAGAGTTATATACAAACATGTTTATAACCATCTCCACCAAAATAGACTTATATATGAATATCAATCCGGTTTTCTTACCAGGCATTCATCAGTACATCAGTTAATAGAAATTTATAATAGTATTTTAAATTCATTGGAGAATAAGGAAGCAAACTGTTTTGTATTTTGTGACTTTTCTGAAGAATTTCATAAAGTTTGGCATCGAGGTCTTTTACATAAAATGAGAGCATATGGGATAACTGACAATTTAATTGATTGTCTTAGTAGTTATATAAAAGGTAGACGACAAAAAGTCGTTATTAAAAATAATTCTTCAGCATATTGTGAAATATCTGCAGGAGTCCCATAAGGGTCAGTCCTTGAACCTCTCTTATTTAATATATATATATATAAATGATATTGCTGACAAACTTGTCTCACTGAGCAGACTATTTGCAGATGACACTTCGTTCGGTTATTCAAATCATGATATCATGCAGTTGAAAAATGTTATTGATCATGATTTGAATGAAATGGATATATGGTAAAAAAAAAAAAAAAAGTGGCTTATGTCATTTAATCCTGACAAAACAGAAATCATGATTTTCTCTAATCGTAGCATTCTAGAAAATCTTGATTTCTCTTTTAGTGGAAAATCAGTGCCCATTGCTACTTCTCATAAACACTTAGGTGTTACATTTTGTAACGATGCTAAGTGGAACACCCATGTTGATAATATTCAGAGTAGTGTATCTAAACATTTGAATTTTCTACGTAGATTGAAGTACCGTCTTAGTCGCACTAATTTAGATAAACTATATATTGTGTATATTAGACCACTTTTTGAATATGCGTGTGAACTATGGGATAACTGTGGGATTGGAAATTAACAAAAATTAGAATAACTTCAACTGGAAGCTGCCAGGATTGTTACAGGCTTACCTATTTTCACAAAATCTGAAATTTTATATATAGAGACAGGTTGGGAATTACTATCTATGAGACGGAAGAGAAGAAAACTTCAACTTTTTTTTATAATATAGTTAATAAAAATACCCCTAATTATCTTTGTACATTGATTCCTCCCACTATGCAAAGTACATCAGTGTATCCGTTGAGATATTGGAATGATATTATTCTATCTTTCTGTAGACTGTCTTCAACTAGAGATTCTTTTATCCTCTCTACAATAAAAATGTGGAATAGTTTAAATAACACTATTCGAAACGTTGATACCTTATCAAAATTTAAATAAGAATTAAAGAAAATTGATGAAACTGAAAATCATGCTGCTCCTAAGCATTATTTATATGGTCCTAGGAAATTGAATATTATTTTAACCCAGCTAAGAAGTTCAACATTGTTTTTGAATTATGATTTATTTCGAGTAGGAATTGTATCTGATCCATCTTGTCGATGCGGTGCTGCCCTTGAAAATTTAAAACATTTCTTTTTTGATTGTCCAACATACTTACAAGCCAGAACTACATTTATAGATAATCTCAACATGGTTACAACCCGCTATTCTCTAGATATCAAATTTCTGACATGTGGCAAAGCAAATTTAACTTATGAATAAAATTGTATTATATTTAAATAAGTTTTTGATTATATTAAATGTTCAAAAAGATTCCATATCTAATAACTGGTAAAACTGGAATTGAATTGGGTGAACATGCACATCATATGAATCCATCTTAATTATATTTTTCCTTCAGTTTGTGAATACTCATCATTGATTCGTTATTAGTGCTATATATAGTAATTGCATGCCTTTTATGTACTTATTTAATGTAGCAAATTGTAATTTGGAGAAGTCTTCATAAGTTTGTTTAACTTGTGTCTGATCCATTTTGTCTATTTAATTGGCAAATAAAATATGCCTAAGCTAAAAATTATGATAAATATATCACTACTAAGGATATGCAATAGAAGTACACTTCATGAACAATAAATTCTTTTATATTACACTTTACGTTTTTATTTTCCCTATTTGTCTTTGTTAGCGCAGCCGGTCACTATTTTAGTATATGGACCGGCCAGGTACCTGCATTATTATTTTAGATAAAAAGTATAATATAGCAAATAGTTCATGTCACTTCGGGTCATATGGCAGTATATGGATCGGTTCGTCACCAAACAAATATTATATGGACCTCAGAAGCTTCGGTCCATATAATTTTTTTTGGTGACGGACCGGTCCATATACTGCCATATGACCCTCAGTGCCATGAACTACTACCAAATACTGGCGGCCTTGTATATAATGTCAGAGATTGCTCATGGAATTTGAAAAAAAGTTAAAACTATTTACTGGTTTCATAACTTAGTAGTAACCGCATCGGTGTTGTAATGGTTAGCGTGCTTGCCTCGAGTGCGATAGATCATGGGTTTGAGCCCCAATCAGGTCAAACCAAAGACTATAAAAATGGTATTTGTTGCTTCTCCACTAAGCACGCAGCAGTAAGGAGTAATAGCGAAGACTTGGTTGGCTCTGAATCAGGATAGTGTCCGAGTGGTCGACATGTCTATCCGCGGACTGTTGTTTCAGTGAGCCAGCACTATCAAAATCCAACTAAGCGTGTTGGTCTAGTACAAAGCGAACCTCATCATCATCATCTCATCGAAAATTAACTTGTTCTCGATTATGGGCTGTGGAAGCCGGTTCCAGTCAAATATCGTACGAGTATTGTCTTGTTGAGTCCTAGAAGCAGGGATAATAAAAGACGAGGAATGTATGCTCCGTGATTGCCTTCGAGGGGGGAGGGGGGGGGGGGGGGGGGTGATGGCTTAAGTGTTTCTTTTTTGTTAGTCCGAGGTCGATATGCGAATGCTGGTCAATATAATCACATATCGACCTTATATAAAGGACACAATTGTTATATTATTAATAAAAGTAGCTATGTGATATGGCCATGCAGTCTACTGTTTTAGAGATATTTAGTGACATGGAATATACCAATGCGATCTTCTATAATGCAATCCTGATTAACATAGCGAATCACGTGACCTAGTATAAGCAAACCAAAACGAAGAAAATATATCAGATTGAAAATATCATAATAAATTAAATATTCAATTATAATTTGCTGTCTTCGTGGATGATTGTGTTTATATAATGGATTCAGTTCAAGTTTGGTAGTCCTACCGAGCCCTTCCAACATTCAGACTCAGAGAACCAAAAGTGATGTCTTGTAAAATGTCTGGAAGATGAGATGCATTTTCTTTTACATTTTAAAGCAATGACATATTAAGAAATAATATATTTCAAACTCTACAGAGTAACCAGAAATGGAAAAAATACATATCCCAACAAACCTTCAAATGGTCGAATACATTATGACTCTTTATATAATACATAGTCATAAGAACATAATCTGATATGGAAATCGTGGTGGACACCAGTGCGTAAATAAATACAAATAACACAAATTAAACACACAGCTCCAACAAAACAAATGGGAGTAAAGGCGAACCGAACACCGTTTTCACGCGAAAATAGCAGCGGACACCAACACCCGTAATTAAAAACTTGAATACAAGTAATTTGACAAAATAAACAACACGAACACCACTGAGACAAATAAAAAATGGGGTGGTCCGGAATGGTGGGTAGTTCATGCTCCACTAATCATTGCTAATGTACAAGATTCCGAGATTTTAGCTTTACAATATTATGACTTGTCATATTTCACATTATTGTTGTTTCTGCCCCAAACCAAGAAGCGTGTTTCAATGGTTTGTTTGTATTTTGAACAATAATGTCTGTTTGTCTATTATAATATAAACTATATTTCTTTTCAGTACGTATTTGACCACTCCATCATTTCCCGGGTATATAGAATCAGATCTGTTCTGCCAAATTTACAACCGACATAGAATTACCAGTATGGTTACATATGAGAACAACGAAAGTTTCAAACTACCATGGACGGAAGGACCATGTATATGTCATCACTTTGGGTCCGTCTTCGTCGTAAGTTAAAGCATCCCAGAAAGCGCTTGGGCCAGAGAGCACTTAACTTGACAGGAATGTTGGTTGGATAAAACCAGAATTTGCGATTTTTGTTTGGATTAAAAATTCAAAATAATGTCTTCGTAGGCCAATAATGAACTTTGATTTTGATTCAGAACATGAAGTGTCAATACCGTACATTTCTGGAACCAGTAGTGTAATAGCTGTAACATGGAACAATTGGATTTCACAATTTTTGAATTCCCACTTTGCTAAGTACACTGGAAGATTCTCGGAAATATTGCATTTTAGAAAAAGTACCTTGCAAAAATACATTGCTGGAACCAAAATAACAATAGCTGTGAAATAGAACGAATGGATTTCAATATATTTTAATAAACGTTAGAAAATACCGAAGGGACAATCACAAATGGACAATCCAGAGAAACTGGCAACTTAGAGAACACAATACGAAGAAAAACAAAGCAAAAATACAACACAATATGTGTTGGACACCATTATATGCAAGCACACATAAATAACGTAAATAAGACATGAGCCCTTCTTACAAACAACTGGAGGTAAAGACGAACCTAACATCGTTTTTTTCACAACACAACACGGAACCCAGAACGTAAGGACATATAATAGGACAACACACACAATTTGAAATACACCTATAGTATTTCCAGGATGATTTCAATACTGTTATTATTTACACAATGACGAGGAGATTCCTCCCACAATCAAATACTACGCAGTTCTTTTTATTATCATTGATATTGTATCAAGGCCCAAATGAAGGGTAGATATAAGTCTTAGCTCAATAATGCAGCAGTCCATCTTGTATGTTGTATTTGATTTAATACCACACAATTTTGGTTAACCCAAAAGAATGAATCCAATTGCTTTCATTCAATGAATATTAGAATAATAGGGACAGCAATATTAAGCCATCAACACCAACCACTTTGAGAAACCCCGAACTCCAAAACACAAAAACGAACTCGACAAATTAGCCATTGAAATATAGGTCCTAGATTGAATCAAACACAAAAAGGAGGCGAGGTTAAATCAGCTAATATGATCCATTTTATTCTCATTTGATAATTCGATCTTCAGTGGCAAAAGCGGATATACAGTATTACAGACCAGAATTATATATATATAAACGTCTAAAATGTTAGCACAACGATATATAAAAAGATGTTAAAATGGAACAAAAATAACTATAAGTCTACAAAAAGACTATAATTATAATTAAATCGAGGGATATTTCGCTTGACCACAGTCGTATGAATTTTAGTCATAAACAGAGAAAAATAGTGAAAATATAGATGTTGAGGTAATATAATATATATATATATATATATATATATATATATATAAGAGACAAGTTGTGCAATGTAAACAAGCCGTTGTAGACGAACGAAGATGCCAAGCGATGGACTCCTGTTGTTTTTTTCAACTGACGATGCATTTATTTATTGAAACATGTCATTTTTACCTTATAATTTAATCGAAGCTTAACGCTACGAACATTTTTGCACTGGAACATTTGCCTGACAGTTTGCTACGATCGCCATGGTGGTGGTCCCGCAGTGAATGTTAGAAAAAATATACTCGATTATAAAATAAAAATCCTAGCTGCATAGCAGATGCTGGACAAACCTGAAAATAATATATAAGGTTGTTTTTCATGTAAATTATTATTTCTTAATCAAAAATGAAAGACTACACTCTGAAATGGCAAATCTACCAATGGGCGATAACTGACTGAAAGTTCTGACTTGTATAACATTCTTGTACGGAAATTGTCCGGATGTGACGCCCGACTTGTATCAGATATTTACTTTCTAACATTCACTGCGGGACCACCACCATGGCGGTCGTAACAAGCTGTCAAGCAAATGTTCCAGTGCAAAAATGTCCGTAGCGTTAAGCTTCGATTAAATAATAAGGTAAAAACAACATGTTTCAATAAATAAATGCATCGTCAATTGAAAAAACAACAGGAGTCCATCGCTTGGCACCTTCGTTCGTCTACAACGGCTTGTTTACATTTTGGCGCAAAATTTACATTGCACAACTTGTCTCTTATATATATATTATATTACCCCAATATCTAAATTTTCACTATTTTTCTCTATTTATGACTAAAATTCATACGACTGTGGCTTGACCGACAAGCTTTATCAGCGTCTGTAATCTGATTTGAAAAATTGTCACGTGACCTTCAGTTATCGTGACGTAAATTTCTAAAAATCATAATCTTGAACTTTATACTTTATATTATTCAAGTATATATGTACACTAATTTATAAACAATATGAAAGCAATGAGAAAATGTGATGATGAAATTTACCAACTAGCTAAGGACCAGGCATTGATTAAAAAGTTAAAAAAAACAACAGATTTAGGCCTTTTTGTTTATGCCTTCCGGGTGTAATGTTTGTAATTCACGGATCCAAAAACTCTCTCTGTTTTGTCTTTGATTCTCTGTGCAACTTGGATTGTGGTCAATGATATAAATTTTGGATCTGCCAATATCATTCAATGAGTGCCCCGGCGACACAAAGTGTTGACTCACGGGCATGAGCGTCTTTTTCGTAAGGTCACTTCTGTGTCCATTCATTCTTTTGTTGAATGGTTGGACACTTTCTCCTACGTATTGAGACCCGCAGACGTGACAGTCAAGGAGGTACAGCACATCAGGTGTTTTGCAATTGACATTGCAAAAGATCTTATACTCCTTTCCTGTCGTCTTGCTATGGAACACTTGTGCGTGTTGCAATTGGAGACAGCACTTGCAACGCTTGTCACCACATGGTTTACACTGGCCGACCGTCGATGAAGGTCTAGATACCGCAGCTCTGACCAGTGTAGTGTATCCTTAATGATTTTATGTCGCCGGAACGCTACAACGGGCGGTTCAGGAAAAACTTGGCCAGCGTTTCACTCTTTTCAATTTCTTTCCAAGGATGACTGACAATATATAGTACAAAGTGGATCTCATCATCGTCACCTTATTGGAAATCTTCCCATGATGTAGCTGAAAAATTCACTCGCCTTAATCGTCGAATATGTCCAAATTAGATGACAATAGTCCATTCCCGATTTGACTTTAAATTTATACGTTTTTATTCTTTTTCATAATATGGACCTCTATAATACGCCCTTCTATTGCCCAAGATTATGCCGTATGGTTTCCTTCCGCAAGTTCAAGTGCTCAAATATTGAAAGTTTGCAGTACCAAGCTGGAAAAAATATTTTGAAAACGAAAATGTGCTTTCCAAAATCTGCTCTCCTATCAGAATTTGGGTGGGAACCAATTAATGAATTTCTTGACCGACAAAGATTTGGTGAACTTCCGACTTACAGGTTATGCAAAATTGCATTCATGGAGCTAAACAAATTGTGTAAATTATATGAATAATAGTTTCCAGTCAATAGGATTAGACCATTACTACTATGGAAATTTTAATACAAACATATTTAAATATTTTTTCGGTAAAGCAGTTCAAGATAAAGAATTATCTAGGAGACTGAAAATGAGCAGTCTATCAAACTATAACACATTTAATATTTCACTAGGGAAACAAGCATATTTATGCAGTATGAATGATTTCTGAAGTTCCTAGCTAGAACCAATTACTTGCCCTTGAATGAACTTTTTTTTTAGATTAATCTCCGTGAAAGTTCTCAGTGTAATATATCCTATGACGATATAGTCGAAGACTTGCACCATTTCTTTTTTGAATGCAAAACCTTAAGTTGTATCAGACAGGAAATATTCGAAGAAATAGAGACAGTAATAAAATCGTTGTATCCGGATCTCGCGTTTTCAGAGTTACCGCCCTTTCAAAAGCTGCAGTTCTTGATCGGAGACTTTTGTCTTAGTTTTAACACTGAGCTTGGTTTCTTGCTTGACCAGCTCAGTAAAAAAACTATTATGTAAAATGATAAAAGAGTGAACTATTTTAATTGAGTCATGTGTCGACAATCAGGAACTCACTTAATATTGTGTTTCTCTTATTTTATGTCATTTTTATATTTTACAATTATTTCTGTGATAATGTGTTACCAATGAAGCTGACTTTTATCACAATGATATGTTTTAAACTATGTTCTGTGATGAGAATGTCTTATATTTAATGTTCTGTGATGAGAATATCTTATATTTAATGTTCTGTGATGAGAATGTCTTATATTTAATGTTCTGTGATAAGAATGTCTTATATTTAATGTTCTGTGATAAGAATGTCTTATATTTAATGTTCTGTGATGAGAATGTCTTATATTTAATGTTCTGTGATAAGAATGTCTTATATTTAATGTTCTGTGATGAGAATGTCTTATATTTAATGTTCTGTGATGAGAATGTCTTATATTTAATGTTCTGTGATGAGAATGTCTTATATTTAATGTTCTGTGATAAGAATGTCTTATATTTAATGTTCTGTGTTAAGAATGTCTTATATTTAATGTTCTGTGATAAGAATGTCTTATATTTAATGTTCTGTGATGAGAATGTCTTATATTTAATGTTCTGTGATGAGAATGTCTTATATTTAATGTTCTGTGATAAGAATGTCTTATATTTAATGTTCTGTGTTAAGAATGTCTTATATTTAATGTTCTGTGATAAGAATGTCTTATATTTAATGTTCTGTGATGAGAATGTCTTATATTTAATGTTCTGTGATGAGAATGTCTTATATTTAATGTTCTGTGATAAGAATGTCTTATATTTAATGTTCTGTGATGAGAATGTCTTATATTTAATGTTCTGTGATGAGAATGTCTTATATTTAATGTTCTGTGATGAGAATGTATTATATTTAATGTTCTGTGATGAGAATATCTTATATTTAATGTTCTGTGATGAGAATGTCTTATATTTAATGTTCTGTGATGAGAATGTCTTATATTTAATGTTCTGTGATGAGAATGTATTATATTTAATGTTCTGTGATGAGAATATCTTATATTTAATGTTCTGTGATGAGAATGTTTTATATTTAATGTTCTGTGATGAGAATGTCTTATATTTAATGTTCTGTGATAAGAATGTCTTATATTTAATGTTCTGTGATGAGAATGTCTTATATTTAATGTTCTGTGATGAGAATATCTTATATTTAATGTTCTGTGATGAGAATGTCTTATATTTAATGTTCTGTGATGAGAATGTATTATATTTAATGTTCTGTGATGAGAATATCTTATATTTAATGTTCTGTGATGAGAATGTCTTATATTTAATGTTCTGTGATGAGAATGTCTTATATTTAATGTTCTGTGATGAGAATGTCTTATATTTAATGTTCTGTGATAAGAATGTCTTATATTTAATGTTCTGTGATAAGAATGTCTTATATTTAATGTTCTGTGATGAGAATGTCTTATATTTAATGTTCTGTGATGAGAATGTCTTATATTTAATGTTCTGTGATGAGAATGTCTTATATTTAATGTTCTGTGATAAGAATGTCTTATATTTAATGTTCTGTGATAAGAATGTCTTATATTTAATGTTCTGTGATAAGAATGTCTTATATTTAATGTTCTGTGATGAGAATGTCTTATATTTAATGTTCTGTGATGAGAATGTCTTATATTTAATGTTCTGTGATAAGAATGTCTTATATTTAATGTTCTGTGATAAGAATGTCTTATATTTAATGTTCTGTGTTAAGAATGTCTTATATTTAATGTTCTGTGATGAGAATGTCTTATATTTAATGTTCTGTGATAAGAATGTCTTATATTTAATGTTCTGTGATGAGAATGTCTTATATTTAATGTTCTGTGATGAGAATGTCTTATATTTAATGTTCTGTGATGAGAATGTCTTATATTTAATGTTCTGTGATGAGAATGTCTTATATTTAATGTTCTGTGATGAGAATGTCTTATATTTAATGTTCTGTGATGAGAATGTCTTATATTTAATGTTCTGTGTTAAGAATGTCTTATATTTAATGTTCTGTGATGAGAATGTCTTATATTTAATGTTCTGTGATGAGAATGTCTTATATTTAATGTTCTGTGATAAGAATGTCTTATATTTAATGTTCTATGATAAGAATGTCTTATATTTAATGTTCTGTGATAAGAATGTCATATATTTAATGTTCTGTGATAAGAATGTCTTATATTTAATGTTCTGTGATGAGAATGTCTTATATTTAATGTTCTGTGATAAGAATGTGTTATATTTGATGTTCTGTAATAAGAATGTCTTATATTTAATGTTCTGTGATCAGAATGTCTTATATTTAATGTTCTGTGATCAGAATGTCTTATATTTAATGTTCTATGATAAGAATGTATTATATTTAATGTTCTGTGATAAGAATGTCTTATATTTAATGTTCTGTGATAAGAATGTGTTATATTTAATGTTCTGTGATAAGAATGTCTTATATTTAATGTTCTGTGTTAAGAATGTCTTATATTTAATGTTCTGTGATGAGAATGTCTTATATTTAATGTTCTGTGATGAGAATGTCTTATATTTAATGTTCTGTGGTGAGAATGTCTTATATTTAATGTTCTGTGATAAGAATGTCTTATATTTAATGTTCTGTGATAAGAATGTCTTATATTTAATGTTCTGTGATCAGAATGTCTTATATTTAATGTTCTGTGATCAGAATGTCTTATATTTAATGTTCTATGATAAGAATGTATTATATTTAATGTTCTGTGATAAGAATGTCTTATATTTAATGTTCTGTGATAAGAATGTCTTATATTTAATGTTCTGTGATAAGAATGTCTTATATTTAATGTTCTGTGATTAGAATGTCTTATATTTAATGTTCTATGATAAGAATGTCTTATATTTAATGTCTGTGATGAGAATGTCTTATATTTAATGTCTGTGATGAGAATGTCTTATATTTAATGTTCTTGTATGATTTATGCTAATTTTAATTGTTTTACATGTAGTTATTTATTTATGATTATTAAACACAAACATTGGTACCCCCTGATATTTGCTCCCGTTGCAAAGGGGTAGTTTGTCAATAAAAATATATCTATCTAACATTATATACGTTTTCCTTTGAAATTAACGAAAGTTGCCTGTCTGATACAATATGTTGTATCTCCACACTGTGGTGATAAAAGACTGGCGAGACGTTGCACGAGACGTTCTCTGCCGAACTACTTTGACACGACGTCATACCATTGGTATCGCGACTCATAGTGATACTGGTTCACACAACAGACTCGATCTGATACAAAGTATTGTACCACCACACTATGTATGTAATGGGTATATATAACAAGACGGACGCGACTAGTGGGGCAGGAACTGCTTGCCTTTCCGGAACTCCCAAGTTCAACCTCGGTTTGAGTGAGGTTCCTGTTGCTCTATTTTTAGCTTTCCGTGTTGTGTTTTGTTGACCATTGTTTGTACTTTTGTCAGTTGAAAAATAAGCTAAAATCTTACTGTCCTCAAATTCTAGGCAATCTCAAGCTTATAGCACAAACTCGTTCTGTCGGTATGTGGATTAAAAAAAACCACAAAAAGTTCAAAAAGAAATGTTATAATAACATAAGATTAATATGGATGATCACGACAGAATTATTCGATTTACATAGAGCTAAGTCATTGTATTTCACACATATTTATTTGTCTTCATTTTAAGCAGGGTATATTTATAGTCTTTCTCCTTTCCGATGTATTCTTTCATTTATTTGTGTTTATATTGTTACACTCTTAGTTGCTCATTGTATACTGTCCTTTATAGCATTTATAAATAATATGGTTCAGCAATAAGTTTCACATATAATTATGCACGTGAAACGTGGCTTATTTACCACAGCAGTTGATCCCAGTTCTTAACCTGTCACAAAATCTCATTTTCTTCTCGAGTAAACGTGATTTTGACACGCGCAATTGACAAGTATGCTAATTAATACAGCTTAAAGCAAACACAAAAAAGTCTTGTTTCGGAAACATTTATTTATTGATTATCCTCTCCAGCGTAGTAATCAATTTTCCAGGACCTTTTTTCTTTAGCGGATTGACCAATAATTAGTAAACAACACGACATATAATTTGTGATACAATAGCACTGCCACTCAAAACATGAAACTGATTGGAAACAGACAACCAGAATTTTATTTGCACAATTGTTAGCGGATTAATATATTTTTTTGAATTAATAAAATGACCCTGTCATTCGTCAAATGGGAATCATTTAATTGATATGTGACAGATGTGATTCACATGGAGTGATTCACATGCAGTCTGTGTTAATAAATATATTGAATAGAAAGGCACCTTTACGGTATAAGCCGACATTAAAAGGTTCAATAAACGAGAGAACAAAACGGTGACAATTACAAAAATCGTTCTACAGTTATTTCTGCACTTTAGTTGATTACCTTAAATGGACATTCATTTTGTAATAACGGTTTTACTGATTAAATTGTTACTGTTCAGATTTTTGTCACAAAGTGTTGACGAGAACGACAAACTGATAAATTGATAGCAACGAACTATTCAAATGGATGAAAATTAGAAATGTTGTTTTTCTGTGAAAAAGGATTTAAAAAAAAAATTTATACACAGTACTTGAATAAAAAAATATTTTCAAATAATTTCATGTTTTTTTTTTTAGAAATATCGATTAAATTTATTTCCAATAACCATAAGATAAAATTAGAACCACGAAATATGGGACGAAATATTCGAGTTATGCGGGATCACACGTGTAAAACAAAAAATTAAAAAAGGACATAAATTGTGAAATTTCTCATTTTATCTGGAATGACATTGTTTTATAATATATTTTGCATGATATTATATTTTAATGGTTTCTAAAAAAAACCTGCGACATTTTGTGAAAATTACGTGTGACTGTTTTTGGAAACTTTGATCAGATGTAGCTTATTATGTTTTATCAAAGAGAGAAAGACTCCTCCCTTCTTCCTTTTATCCGTGTGTTCCTTTTATGTAATGTTGTTCTTTTCTTCACTTAGACGACAATTATACACCTATTCTTATGGGCAATTACCTGAAGAAAATGACAAAATTTGATTTTTTTCTTCTATGTATTTTAAGGGGAGGCGTACAGTTGATGACAAAGCTAAGCATCAAAGGATCAAAGGGGACATACAACACAGGAAATATAGTTTTGTCAACGAGCAATTTAGTTTATGTGTAATTAGAAGTGTTTTTCAACATTTTAATCGAACAAGCTTCAAAGTGACATAAGTTTTTCAAGCTATTAAAAAAAAGAACAAAAAGGAAAATGACAAATTAGCGGAAATTTATAAAATAGCTTAACATATGATATTTTCTTAAAGACCTTGATGAAGAGAGAATGCATCATATTTTTACGTAAAACTATTTAAGCAACGGAGATGCATACAAAAATTGAAATTATGCGGTCGTTATATCATCAAATGAGGCAGTGACGATCGTTTTTGACTTAAAACAGCATCAACTATCAATTTACTCAATTTCTTCTTTATCCCTTTTTTTTCTGGTAATTATACTGTGCATTTCATTTCGTAATATTTTATTTCTGTAAATACAAAACTAACCTTTTTTGTAAAGTAACTCAAGTTTGAATATCTTTCTGTCTATGTAGTTCATTCATTGAACCTTGTTTTTCTATTTTTAACTATTTTCTTTTCACATCAAAGGGTATGAATTTATTTATAGTCGATTGTTGAAAGAACCATCTGTCTCATGGGAGATGTGTCGTTGCAAAAATAAAAATACATTATCTTAAATGCATTATAGATGCAGCAATTCTCAGTCTATATTTGTTTTGTCTTCCATACCTACATAAACTATTTCCACTGTACGATAAAACAAAAATGGAGAAAATGACAGCAGTAATAGTACCTACCAAGCTAAGATGCAAAATGATGGGGAAAAAATAATAGTCTTATGTATATTATATAGTTATATAACGGTAAAATCATAGGGTATTTTAAGCAGGCATATCAGAGTTATTCCCCTTTTTCTACTTCTGTAAAATACCGATCATACAATTAGCTAAAACTGTCTATTATCAATTTTATTTTTCAGCTTTATTTTCTGATTGAGTTTGTGATTGTTGTTTAATTCTAAATGAGAAAAATTTCAGCTTTATCATTGTGAAAACAAATTACCATTTAATGAGACAAAGATGCTGTCTGATTGGTAGTTAACCCGCCGAGCACTGGGACGTGTTCCCGTCCTATAAAATTTGTTTACTGTCAATATGCAACCCACTGAGAAAAAATCCAACATACATCGATAGTTGAGCAAGTGCCTGTATTTGAGCTGAATATGTATTATCCTGAAACATTATCCTGTCTCCAGGACAACCAGTCATTCAAGGTTACAATAATCTATATATAACATTACGATTTAACCGCCAAGACATCCATATGTTTAAAACCCGTTGTTCATTTCAAATACACCCTTTTAAATTGATTAGAAATGTTTTGGTGTTTCTTCTTCAAATTTTCGAAAGGTCAACTATAAGAACTTTTTTTTTATCACAAGCCAAGACTACAGTTAGAACTATCAGGAAAAACGTCTTAAACAAGTTGGGTGATGATATTCATTTTCTCTCATGAATCCCGATGGAACTCCGCTCTATAGGGCATAGAAATAGAACGTAGTTTCTCCGCTGTGGTGTACAACCCCTTCTAAACGGTGGCTTGTAGCACGGAACGAATCATATACACAACTCACCGTAAGACTGCTATCCAAAGGACTGATTCGTGTATGGAGAAAATTTGTAGCATCTCCTATGAGTTTTCGTAGGATGTCATCAGCTTCGAATGCGCAAAAACAGCATCGGTGGCGTAATGGTTAGCGTCCTCTCCTCGAGTGCGGTAGATCGTGGAATCGAGCACGGGTCGGGCAAAAGCAAAGCCGGACTATGCAATTGGTATTTGTTGCACGCAGCATTAAGGAGAAAGAGCAAAGACTGGTTGGCTCGGAATCAGAATAATGTATCTGAGTGGAGCGACATGTCTACCCGCGGACTGTAGTGAGCTAGCACTATGAAATGAATTGGTATTAAACAACAATCACTCACTCGAATGCGCAAAAGTTTGGTAGTAATGGTCACTGACTGCCAATTGCAAGGCAAAAATTTGCGACCCTATAAATCAATCAATCACCGCAAACACAAACACAAAAATAGTGATCATGCCAAAGAGTATTACTATATGAATATAGCAAACAGTATTATACACAACAACTTGGATAAATAAATTCCACAACTTGATCGATGACAATATGTATCTTGTTGCTCAAAAATGGAAAGCTTACTATATGAAAGACGAAGTCATCACATCATACTTTACATGTCAAACTGCGAATGACGCGATCAACTATATGCATTTACAAATCATAGAATGAATGGCAAAGGTTTGCATGAACTACTCGGCAAAAAAAACTCAATAATGTTTTGGCAATATGTACATCTTTCGCTGTACGTTGGACTCGTTTTGATTAACCATATTCGATGAATTAAAAGATGAGTGTTGTTCATGTCAGATCATGGACAATATGGGGCACATTTACATTAATTACCTCTTAGTATAACCAATATAATCTCGAACTTGGGCTACCTCGAAGCAAGAATGCAGAACGCCGTAGTAGTTGCTTTGTTAATAAATGCTACAGAAAACCGAAGGGGCCATCAAGAATGGACAATCCAGAGACACTGGCAACATTGAGACCACAAGACACGGGACGAAGACAAAGAAAACAAAAATACACAACACAGAATATTAAAAAGATGAGCATCACAGACTCCACCAAAAACTGGGGATGAACCCAGGTGCTAGCAAAGGGTACGCAGTAATTCATTCGGAACAATTTGAATACTCTAATTATCGGTCTGTTCGCCTTCGACAAAACGAGGTTAGATGGTATATTCTTCTGTAATGAAAATTGTACTAGAATTTATAAATTCAAAAGTACACGTACAAACTGTACACACCCCGATACATACCTCACGTGTTAATGTTTCTAGAACCCACTCATGACCCGAGTATTTACAGATCAGTGCGTTACAACCGAGGGGCTGTGATCGTTTGGTAGTTGGATTTACAACTTCCTATGCAATCAGGTGTACCGTGCAATCAGCTGGGGCGGATCCAGGGGGGGGGGGGGGGCACCCGGCGCGCCCCCCCCCTAAAATAGGAAAACATGATTTTTTTGGCGTAAAATCGTGATTTTTCACACGAAATACCCCAACAATTTTCGCGCCTCCCTCCGCTCGGCGCAACTTTTTTAAGTGCGCCCCCCCCCCCCCCTAACTTGAAATCATGGATCCGCCCCTGATCAGTGCTTATCACCACTGATGTTGTGAGTTCGAATCTCGATCAGGGCGAGGTGTACAACATTGTGTGATAAAGTTTGTCAGTGACTTGCGACAGGTCGTTGGTTTTCGTCGGGTGCTCCGGTTTCCTCCACCAATAAAACTGACAGCCACACTATAACTGAAATATTGTTGAAAGTAGCGTTAAACACCATCAAATAAAGGTTACAACTGCCCGGATTTTACTCTCACATTAAGTTTTGTAGTCACTATATACTGTTATGAAAAACAAGTTTAAACAGTGATGGTCAACAATTCCACCAATGTGGACAAAACGAACAATTAACTCTCACCTCTAATCATTTAACTCACACAAACAAAAGATCACGACATATGTCGAAGGAAATCTAGGCCCTGGCTTATGTCAGGTACACAAACTGACAGGACTGATAAATAAATGAAAGCTACAATAAACACCACCTAGCAATAACCTGAACCAATCCTAAATATTAAATATG
Source organism: Bathymodiolus septemdierum (assembly GCA_963383655.1). Taxonomy (NCBI): domain Eukaryota; kingdom Metazoa; phylum Mollusca; class Bivalvia; order Mytilida; family Modiolidae; genus Bathymodiolus; species Bathymodiolus septemdierum. The sequence goes on from OY726529.1 coordinate 14,412,677, forward strand.
TAAAATCAGAAGTGGTTCTGAAGAAAGTAATTAATGGCAGCTGATACTATTTTGAAATAAAAGTACAAACGTTTGTGCAAGGTATACGCCATAATTTATAAGAACATTATGATTTCAGAAACCTAATCGATACGGAAGAATTAATTGATAGTTTGCAGTTTAACGTCTAGTGACTAATATGTCATACAATATTCAGGACGAAAATAAGTTCGGCTCTATATACCAATAATACCGACATAGATATTTGTTTTCTTTTTTTCTTTTTTTATTTCTGTATTAGAAATAATATGCTAAAATAATGTGTACACATATGTTTGAATGGTTACTGAAAATATTATGTCAAACTTTCATTGCTTTTGATCAAAATAAAATTATATATGACAGAAAAAAAAAAAAAGAAAAAAAAAAAATACCGACATGACGGAAGGATTGGATAACCTTCTACCCTTTCTCGAGATCTCCAAAGAGGTTTTTGGCACACTCTAAACACACAACACATTATGTTCAACGATCAGGTGTTCTGAATTATAACCATACAAACCACATCGAGAGTGCACCACTATTCGTCATCAGGAGACGCACTGCACTATGGAGCTTGAAACCGTCATCACTACCCAGCCAAACAAAAAGACAATTATCAAAGTCTCCAAACAAACTGCATTTCTTATCATATAAATGATTTTTATTTGTCTCCATGATATATCATTTAATATACATTTTTTGTATATTACATCAAAACTGTAATAAACATTTGGATACATATCTATATATCATATTTGTATAATAAGCTAAATACACATTTTCATCGATTCAAACGCACTGATGCCAAGGACTAAGCTAACAGTAGCCTAACTTGTATTCATACCAGGGGACACGAATCAACCAGAGTACATACCAATGCAGGGGCGGATCCAGGATTTCAAGTTAGGGGGAGGGGGGGGGGGGGGGGCACTTAAAAAAATTGCGCCGAGCGGAAGGAGTGGGGGAAATTGTTGGGGTATTTCGTGTGAAAAATCACGATTTTACGCCAAAAAATCATATTTTTTCCAATTTTAGGGGGGGGGGAGGGGCGCGCGCTGGGTGCGCCCCCCTGGATCCGCCCCTGGAATGTTTGAAACCGTTATTAGACGGTAAGAGCATGATAGGATACCATCGTAATTGACATCAGTTGGGTTGTGGATGTTTAACGCCACTTTAAACGATACTTCAGTTAAATAACAGCGACGGTCAGTTTTATCGGTGCAGGAAACAGGAATACATACGTTAAACATACTTTTCAAATAAAAAGATAAATATCAGATTTTGTGATTACAGTGTAGTCATTTTATTACTCGGAACTATTTTATTACTCGGAACTTCCCGGATGATACAATTCCCAACAGCGGATTCCGCTTGCCGAGTGACTATTCCATTACACGGCAGACTTTAAATAAATATAATACAAAATGCATTCAATGCACTATCTTCTGATATTAGATATTTTACAACTCTTGGAAATTGTTAAACACCGAATTGACTCTCACCATTGAATTCTTTCCTAACGATTAATTGTTATTTTAGTATACATGCAATGTGGATTTCTCTCTCTCTCTTTTTACCAGTAAGACTAATAGACTTTCTGATTCGCATCAGTAAGCAAAGAGAACTCATGTTGTCTATTACACTTATTGGTGCCGAACCATATCCGATCCTGGCTGTAAATTTTAAAAAGTATTTTACTAAATTTACCATAGGGTTATTCAACTCAAACAATAATTGTTCACTTGTATCATAATGATGAAGTGATACCAGCACGACTTTCTATGTTTTACTCACTGTGGCTGGATAATATTAGAAAAAAATATGGAATAAGTAGCAAAATGAGATCAATTACTTTGTAATAACGCTCTATGATAGAGAAAAGAGCTAATATAAAACTATTTAATTTCACCAGGTGACGTCGTAATATCCTGATTTTAATTTCTCCTAATCCCCGTAATTAATAGGTTTAAAATTGTATGTCGTTTATATATATTGTATCTGTGTTCTCTATTCTATAATAAACTGTTACCGTAATGTGGAATAGATACAGCACAATAAACATTTACTTCCGCTTCTTCGAACTTCTCTGTGGTTTACTTCGTTTTAAAGGCATTAACATTGCAATAAAATTCAAATTACTGGATTTTATAAACACAATAAAGTACAAACACACGATAAAGTACAAATACAAAAAATATGAAAAGAAGGTTTAAAAAGTGGTGGTCAACAATTCTACAAATATCAACAAAACGAACAATCACCTCTCACTTCAAATCATGGAATAAATAGACCACACGTCATATGGCGTCGGAAATCTAGGGGCCGTGTTAACAAAGGTGTCTTAAGATTAAGACGTGTCTTACGATGGTCTTATGACATATCTTAGTCCTAAGTCGGGTTAATGAAAGTGTCCTAAATTGCGATATGTCCTAAAATTTATCCTAAAGTTAGGACACCAAAATAGGTGTCCTAAGAGTGTTTAAGGATAATCCTAAATTAGGATAGCGTTATGATATGCTGTGCGTGTATGGGTGCTTGTATTGACGGAATTTATCCTGGAACAAATGGTATCCCAAGCCCTTTTCTTGACACTGTTTGTGGCGAAGTTTGACAGCTTGCTAAATAATAGAGCTTTGTGCTTTTCTACTTCTGTTAACAGCGTCTGTAGTTCGGACTCTGAAAAATTCGGGCTTCTTTTTCTGCTCATTTTGGTACAGAAGTACAGAATGGATTACACGGAACAGTTACGTACAAAATGATGGACAGACAAAGTTTTACTTTCAATTGATAAAAACATTAACCCTTTTGAATAACTGATGATGTGACACGTTGACATTTTGAAAACAGCTCATCTGGTTAAAAGTTTAATGTAAAGTATACGTATTGATTAAAATTTACCATCACTTTCATTGATATTATTTTATTAAATCGTTAGCAGATTTTATTAGGTTTATATACATTTCTTTTCTAAAAATCACAATTAAATCAATGTAATATATAAATAAAATAAAATGTAATCTTATTATTTTATTTTCTATGTGAACATTTGCGTAACACATTAATGTTTGTAGCATTTATATTTATATTATTCTTTCTTTACACAAATTAGCTCGTATTCATATTTACGATTATGTTTAGGACATCCTAAACGAAGATAGTGCTAAGACAGCTTTGATATACAAGCTTAGACATGTCCTAGGATAGTCCTATCAGTGTCCTAAAATATGTCATAAGGCATATAATGTAATAATATGTTATTACGATAAATTAAGCAATAGGATCAGACACAAGTTATTGCAACTTATAGTAAGTCATCTCCTTACATATATAATACACATACTATATAATGACAGCAGAACATATACAACATAGTATTAGAAATAAGAGGTAAAAGAAAAAAAATATAACAAAACTCTAAAGCTGCTGACTTGGAGTGCAAAATCTTTTTGTCTGTTTAATAAAACAACGAACTTTCTGAAAAATTTTCGAATTACTACGTCACAATATTTACAAATAATTTTTTTATCTTCTGTTTATTTTTTGTTTATTCTGATTGATGTGATGATCCTGTTCATTTGGGGAGCCTTTGACTGGCAAATAAAAAGTGTTTGTTTGTTTTGTCAGTAAGTCACTGTAAGTGAGTGATTGTTGTTTAACACCAAATGAGAAAACTTTCAGCTATATCATGGCGAGAACAAATTACATTTTGAGGAGAAATGAAGATGATGTCCGCTTTGTAATAGACCAGCACGCTTAATTGGATTTGTATAGTGCTAGATTCTCGTTTCTCTTACTCCTTAATGATGTGTGCAAAGTAACTCGAATAATACTGCGCCCTCTATCGGCACTATCGCTGGACGAGCGACCAGCGGGAGCGTAATATAACGACTGGATTATTCGGGTTATGTGTAAAGAGGAAAAACTACAAATACCAATTTTATAGTCTTTGGTTTGACCCGAGCGGGACTCCATCCCATGATCTACTTTTGACCCGACCGGGACTCGATCCCATGATCTACCGCACTCGAGGCGAGCAACTAACCATTACAACAACGATGTGGTTGACAAGTTCTGACGCACGACTACGTCACAACATAATAATTTAAAATAATAACTTTTATTTTCTGTTTAATCTTTTATTTGTCTATTCTGATTGATGTGCTAATTCAGCTCATCTTGGTCGCTGTTGGTTGGCAAATAGAAATAGTTTGTTTGTTTGTTTTGTTTTCACGATTCTTACTCCGATTTTTTTCTTGAAAGTACAGAGTGATATTTACTTTGATTTTATTTATTATTATTATTATTAGTAGTAGTAGTAGTAGTAGTAATTTATTAGTAATATATTCATATTAATTTTCCTCCTTTTCTTGAGGTTACTTATTCTCAAAATCATTTTATTTAATTTTTCCGTCAACAAATTCCCTTAGAAATCAAGCTTAGAAATCAACTGAAAAGTTTATATACATAATAAATTAAGGATAACTAATTTGAAATGTATTTAAATGTTACATTTTTCTTTAAAAAGTATTACAATATTCTATCTGATCATCAATTAAGTAAAAGTGTTAATATATCAGTAAATATATAGAAAGTGACAACAACGCAAATCAATGTTAAAATTGCATATTCAAACAGACCGGAATAGATTAAATCGAGAATACCTGTAAAACATAAACACGTGACGGTGTTGATTTCCTGGACAGGTAAGAATTATGAATGAAATATCTTTGTTTACGTCATCAAAATTGTAAAATGATGCAAATAAATTTTAATCATATAAAATACTTTGAATCATTTCATTTTCACTTACAATTAAATCATAATTCTTTCGTTCATGTGTACATTTCAGCGGTGTGCTCGACTTGAGCATGTCAAACATTATCCCTGTTATCCAGAAACACATCTATTAAACGCACATACTTGAGGACATAGACAATAATTTAAATTAAAAACTTGCATAAAACTTGATTTTAGTGTGGGTTCATCTGATAATAGTTACGAACTCTTAAAAAAACGGGGGGAGGGGGGGTGTAACTTCCTAAATTTGTATTGTGTTTCTAGGGATGAGCTCCCGGAATAGGTAGCGATATTTAACATATATGATACATGTTATTCAAGTCCTAGCTACATACTACCATGAAATACAGAAATTACCCCTCTCTCATTCGACACCATTTTCAGGTTTTTCATAGAATGGGTCCGAACTAAGCAAATATTCATTGTAGAATTTATTTGAAGGACAAAGTTTGTGACTAATATTGTTAGTTACAACCATCCATCAGATTAAATATCAAAATAAGTAAATAAACAATTCCGAATGACAAACACCAAATGATTTCCATTGTGACCTAGATAATGACCTTTCAAGAAATTTCCAAAAATATTAGTTCTTGATCTATTAGAAAATATACAACAAAATGAAACACGAACTATAAACATAACTCATGTAAGGTACAATTGTATATTAATAGATTACTATTTTTTAACTAAACTTTCCATATATGATTCTTGTCCTCAGGTGACAGAAAAGAATTTAAATGCAATTTTGAATGAGAGGAGGTGGGGATACGATTTTATTGCAGAAATCAAGACCATGGAGCATAGTGGGTGCTATGTTTACAAGAGTTTCACGCTCCTTGCAGCATAAAAACCACGTTTGTAGATTTTGGCTTTATGGAGTAGTTACAAAAGACCATTTTGTCTGTTACTTCTGAAATATCTATACATTTCCAGTGGCAGTCAAAGATCGCTGTCCAGGTTGTCCCTACTCATTTAATGTAAAAGAGTTTGATCCAATAAAATATCTTCCTATCTCAAGGAGAGTTGTCTCTCCTGGATACACAGGTATATGTATTCACAAGATTCTACTGCCTTTACTTTAAGAAAAGTTTGAAGATATCAAAGAAAGACAGCCAGCATAAAGACCAAAATTAATAGTAAATGTTAGTTGACAGTTGTTCTTTTTTTTCTTTCCAGCTGTAAAAGATATCGCCTACATCTTAAAAGCTGTGTTAGCAACAGATGTTTGGAGATTCATCAAATAGTCGTAAGGTTCAGAGTTCAAGAAAATGGTTGAAGGTAAATATAGAATTCGGAAGTATAAGAATAAGAATACTTTATTGACCAATTAAGGACCCACAAGGGGCATAGCAATTACAATGATTGACAATATGGAATACAAATATATAATGTACATAATAACAACAAGGAAATATTGATAATGTCATATAATTATATAAGCCACCAGTGCAATTTGTTTGAATATAAATAGTTTTATTTCCAGTAAAATAAACTTTTAACAACAACTGTCAGTAGATCAGAGATGTGCAATCAATAATGATATTATTAATAAATAAGGAAAAAATAAAAAATAAAATATACACACATATATATAACACCTATATATATACATTCGGAAGTTTTCCGATCATATAATTCCGGAATTATGGTTTAAATGTTGTAAGGAATTTTAACTTCAAAGATAAACCTAGTATGTACAGCACATAGTTGTATAAAATTACATGAATGCTATCCTCGGGTTCAATTTTTTTGTCATTTAATATTTGTTAAGACTAAAAAAATCGTCTTCAAAAATATATATATATTTCATTTTCACACTAATTTTTGGGGTAACTATTAACTAAGAAAATTATTCCCAGTACCTTAAAAGTTTAAAAACTAGGAAAATTAATCACCATGGGATTTATTTCACTATAATTTTTGTCCATCCAGACTTATTTTACCATGACAAATTGACGAATGAACACTAGTTAAATGTATATACATTGTTGTATAAGATAGAACTAGAAAGTAAAACAAGTCTTTATTCTTTATTTACAGAATCTGATCCCAACACAGAAGCTAGTCTATTTATTGATATATTCGTTGCTCGGAGGTAACTTTTTAAATTTAATTCTTTATTTATTTTATGAGGATTACATAGTCAGATGCTACTAGTAGCTCTCCTCAAAAAGGTAACCTTTTAGGGACAGACCATTTAACTTCCAGGGGAGGGGGGGGGGGGTTATGTTTTTTTTCTAAGAAAATATTCTGATTCCCAATGTTGGTGAACAAAATATTCTGATTTTGGTGGAGGAAAAAAAAAATAATCTGATTCCGAGTTTTTGTCATATAACCTAATGTTAAATTCTGCAAAAAAAAATTGCGCGACAAAAAAAAAATAATATTCTAACTCTTGTGTTGTCCGAAAAAAAAATTCTGAACGAAACAAAAAACCATAACCCCCCTGCAAGTTAAATTGTCAGTCCCTTAATGTGTATTGCTTCTATTTATTTATTAACTGTATTACTATAATAAAATTGTACAGCAAGTAAAGTAAGATATGGTATTGAGGAACAGCCATATATCCATAGAAAATGACCTTGGTAAAACTACCTGGGTAAACACAATTCACAAAATATAACATGAAAAATTAAGGGTATTGTGTTTAATGCCAACTTCAACAATATTCAGTTATATTGTGGTATTAATATTGGTGGAAGAAACGGGAGTACCCGGAGAAAACCACAGACCTGTTGCAAGTCACTGACACTTTATCACATAATGTTGTATCCGGTACACCTCACCATGAGCGGGATTCGAACTCACCTTTTTAGTGCTGATAGACACTGATTGCACAAGTAGTTGTAAATCCAACAACCATACGGTCACGACCATGACCGCCCATCTCACAGGAAATAAAAAAATAGATAAACGAACACCCAACAATAATACATGGATGAAAAGGGTGAACAGTACCTGCTATGTTAGTGGCAAATGTTGTTTTCCCTATAGACAGAAATGAATAAGAAGGCTGAGATAATTTTATGACAAAGAGAACAGATCTTCGATTGCCTGTGAAATGGATACAGGTCGGTGGTTTTCACAGGGTACTCCGGTTTCCTCTGCCAATAAAACTGACCACCACCGACCTGTCGCAAGTCACTGGCAAACTTCACATACTGTTGTACACCTGATCGAGATTCGAACTCATAACATCAGTGGTGATAGGCACTGATTGCATAGGTAGTTGTAAATCCATCTATCATACGATCACGGCCACAACAAAATACTCACTATTGTGCACTTCAGATGGCTCTACGACACATGCTGCTACCACTACTGCAGATCTAACTACTATAGAAACTACCACTAGTGTAGACCTTACGACAACTGTAGAAGTTACCACTACTGTAGACCTTACTACAACTGAAGCTCCCAATACTACTGTTAAAGCTACCATGACCACAGCAGGTGCTACCATGACCACAGCAGGTGCTACCATGACCACAGCAGGTGCTACCATGACCACAGCAGGTGCTACCATGACCACAGTAGGTGCTACCATGACCACAGCAGGTGCAACAACAACACAATCTTCAAGAGCCACAGGTATGTCAATTTTATTTTTTTCTATGTGTTTTATATAAAAAATGAAGACAAAGTAAAGTGCTTATACAAGTGTAGAATTACTTTCTTTTTTGATTAAAAAAAAAAGAAGAAAAAATATGATTTTTTCTATTTTATTTTCTTCAGTAAAGGAATAAAATTAACTAAGTTATTTGTGTTGTGTCAGCTTTTTAACTCGTTTGACCCAAAAGGTCATGTGAGCTCTTGTCTTCACTTTGTGTCTGTCCTCATCGTCTGTGAGCTTTTCAATATTACAGCAAGTTTTGTCTGGCTCGGACCGTTTCCAAGATATAAAGAAGTCAAAATGGGAGTCAACACCCAAATTTTGAATTTTTATTTTAAGTCCGATTTTGATATTGTTTCTTTATGGAATTTCCTGCCAAACAGCTATTACCTAACTCTTCTCGTTTCCCAGATAAAAGGGGCCAAAAAAGGAGCTTATTTCCAGTGTATTTCCTTAAAACAACTACTATCTTGAGTAAACTGACATATTTGTAGTCACTCCTGGCATTAGAGATATTAAGGTTTCCACCCCTCACCAAATATTTCCTCATCCATTATTCTTATTTACATTTTATTTTATTATTATTATCACCATTTTTACTTTTATACTTTCAAAGGTTGTATACATCAGAAAACGATCAAATTACTAATTTAGGTTTCACATTTGTATTAAAAAAGGAATAACTACCCCTTTACTATTTTTGTTATTTTGTTTCAAGTTGGAAAAAAAGCTTCATAATAAATTTCGGGATTTGCTGCAAAATAACGTGAGTTTTTCTTCTCATTAGATTGAAGCTTCTCTACATATGCAAGGACTTGAAGAATACAGTTCTTAAAGTCAATTTCTATCAATAGCTATTTTATACTACTATATACACATTCTTCTATAAGTGTCCAAATTGAACAGAACGCTGTCAAATTTAAAATTGCACCACATAAGCATGAATCCATCTTCAACTTTTTTTTTTGCCAATAACCAGAGGCCCCTAATAATTTGGTTTCTATGCCACTGAGCCACTGTCATGACTGCCTGCTTTGTGGCACACTCCAATAGGCTATCAACTCTATCATTATGTCTGGAATCTCTCCGAAACAATGCCTTCAAATTTAAAATTCCACCACATAATCAAAAATTCTATGTGAAATACTATTTGGCAGGAAGATGAGGCTCCCCTCCTGACCAACAAGGCCCTGTGCTTAAGCATACCTAAGCACAATGGTAAATTCGGCACTGCCTGAAGGAGATTGTCCTTAGTTTTTGTGAAACATTTTACTACTTTCCAGATAAAGTTTGCATCGTGTCAACGGACTACAGAATACAATGTCATACCTGCAATAGGTGGTCCAATAAGGACACATGTTCCTTGTACCAACAAGAGAATTCCAAATGCAACACTTAGATGTTCAGTTCCTAGCAGGTCAACAACTAGGACAGGCTGTGCTTCACTGTATTACATTAGCAAATAAGAACGTGAAAATTCTAGCACATCATTGGTTGAGAGCACTTTACTATGTTTTATGCTTCTTTAGTATTCAGAAATGATTTAAATACAAGTTATTAAGGTAAATGGTGGGTTTCCATTCATTCAATTTCTGTTTCGATCATTTTTCATTATTTGAATGCTATTGGATGTCTCAAAATTGATAAGAACAATGGCTGCCATTGTCGGATTCCAGTAAGTTTCAAACTTGATATAGATTTATATTAGAAATTTATGGCTTTGCAATCTTCCGGATTTGAGTGTACATGATGAAAGTTATTCTAGAAACGTGTCCTGCATATTAAATTAGATATCTACGTTTTTATTACAAAGAGGTAAAATATAAGTAGCCTTGTAGCCCGTAATATTGTCAAGATATCACTATGATAATAAACAATCAGGAACAACTTGGTATGCCCACATATATCAGTATAATTACTACTTGGATAATAAATGGAAAGTACATGTTTAGCTTAACTACAGAAGTATCTAAAATGTAAAAATATTTTTTGATACAAAAATTGATAAATAACAAAAATATTGTTTTTTTCTTCAAAAACTTTGTAATTTTTCATTAACTGCACTTGAAAACGTATGTAGGAAAACGGGTCATACATAACATGCAGAGTGACTAAGTAAGAAAATGGTAGATGGTGGTTTATATTTATTCTTGGAAAAGTTAATCAAAGTTCTTAAGCAACATATACAATGATATTCTGTTTTTTCTTAAGTGATGACGAAAAAAAATCATTATTGGCTTCTATGAATAAAGTTTTTGGTTTGTTTGCTCCCATAGACTTTCAATGCATTTAACTTTCTCTTTTTTGAACTTTAAGCTACTCGATTAATGTTTTTAAAGAGAAGGGTCGTGCCGCAAAATTAGATATCTTTGCTTACACTGCTATCGCTTGGTCAGTCCCACTTCTGGTAGACTATTAATCCACGAGGGTATTATCCACCGAGTAGTCAATGTTTAGGTACTGACATGGTTTATTGGATGTATCTATTACTGAAATTTATAAAGTCCTTAATAAGCAGTGCCTGAAATTTTTTTTTTTGGCCAGTAAAATGTTAGAGTCAATGGTTCAAATGGCATAATGGTGGCCCAAACATTTTGTGACATTTTGTGACATTTTTTTTATGAAAAAAAGACATCAGATATCAATATATAAACAGTTTTCAGATTAATTGTTTTTGATCAATAACATTAAAATTCATTCTTTCACTAGTCTCACGGGGGTTGGGGGAGTCTTTTCAAGGTAATTTTGGTAGGTACAGGTGTGCAGCTGAAATTGCGAAAACACCCCAATGCATATATTGCTATCAAATGAAACCTGAATTTACTTGTTATAACCTTTTTGACAACCTTGACGCCATTGGCTAGGGTGGTCTTAAGAAACGATGCTAGTTCATCGGATGGGGACAATAAAAGGCTGGTTTGTGTAAGAGGAGATCAATGCCATGATCACATTAAAGACATCCTGAAAAGAGTAGACTAATGCCACTACAAGGACCGCTCTTGCACTCCCCAGAGTGAAGAGTGACATCACTTGTTTCAATCCACTATGAAGAAGTGATTTTAAAGTAAAATAACCTCTCAGTTCGGGGTAATGTCAGTTGGTTATTCATTCCAAACAAGTATCTCACTTTGTTGAAATAACAAACGATGCTGTCATTTTCTGTTATATAAACAACTGTTATTTTTTAATTTGTAAACAAAAGTTCTGGTTCCAAAAAAGAAAACCACTCCCAATTGTCATTAAAATGTAGCCGTGTACATGAACTATGAAAAGTTTAAAAGAAGTGACAGGCCAGATCGTTTCCGTAGTTTGACATTACTGTCAACGATTTTCTCTCCGTTGTTAGGGAAAAGTTTTTCAATGATTATCTAAGGATTGACACAAAAAGGTTTTCGATTTCTGTAAAATGAAATTGGTACATGTACATTTTGCAGCAGATTGAATGAATAAATTTCCGAACCGTGGAAGATACCAGATCGCAAGCATTATAAGTTGACAGAATTCTCTTTATTGTTTACAACTTTCCACTTTGTCCGTGATTTTTAACAATTTTAATAATTAAAACATAAAGAAACAAAAAAAAAACACGTTTCTTTTCTAATATTTAGTGAATACTTGTGTATTACATGAAAACATGTAGGAAACGTGTATTGATTGGCTCGATAAAAATACATAATTGGGGAGAACAGTAAATTACATTAGCTATGTATTCATTGGCAACACCCAAAATGTTGAGTTTTACACCTCGCCATGAACGGGACTCAAACTCACATCTTTAGCGGTGATAGGCACTGATTGCATAGGTAGTTGTAACTCCAGCTACCATACGATCATGACCATGACATCCCCCAAGTATTAGAACAGAAGAGTTATCTACCGTTGAAGTTACAGTTTAAGTCCAGTTTCGGTAAAACAACAATTTTTAGCAGTCTTTTAGGCAATCGCCCAAACGTTTTTTGTTGGGCCAGTGACTACATAATTTGGAGCAGCTTTTGGTCACCCGAATAAGATATTAGTCGCATTTGGCGACTGAGCGACCGTCCATTTCAGGCACTGAATAAGTAATAATTATTGTAACTAAGGTTCTTCTCCAGCAGGTAAAGGCAATGATAGCAAATTTTGACTATTCTGTTTAGACCTTTTGGCTTTCTGATATTTTGGCTTTTGACAGGACCTATTAAATGTTTTTCGATAAAGGCGTGGTGTACATTACATAAGATATCTACATTTTTAATTTACTAAGCCACTGCGACTCGAAGCCTGTATAGAGAAAATGTTATTGTTTCTAAGAACTAGCAATTGTCTCACAATTATCTATTTGTAGTAAAACACACTGAAATAATCACATTTTTGGCCTTTTTTTCTAAAATCAAATGCATGATATGTTTACTATCATCGTAGTTAACTCACGGCAGATCAGGCTCAGATACTCTCCACTCATCAGTCGAGAGTATCAGTGGTGTGGTCAACCATGGATTACGGACGATGGTGTACTAAATAAGCTTCATTACATTACACATGTCTACAAATGTTGATTTTAAGTCCACAGAATTTTTTTTCTAAAACATTTGTAATTTACAATGCAAAACCCCCATCTACCTTCCCAATAAACCCTCCATCTACCTTCCTAATTTTTCTCTTGTTTTATATGATATTGATTGCTGTTTTACTAAGATTATTAGGGACGAACCATTTAACTTCCAGGGGAGGGTATGGTTTTTTTCTTAAAAAAATATTCCGATTCCCAATGTTGCTGAAAAAAATATTCTGATTTTGGTGGAGGGAAAAAAAAATCTGATTCAGAGTTTTTGTCATATAACCTAATGTTACGACAAAAAAAAAAATATTCTAACTTGTGTTGTCCGAAAAAAAAATTCTAAATGAAACAAAAAACCATAACCACCCCCCCTGCAAGTTAAATGTTCGGTCCCTTATGTATTGTTGTTATATTAAACCATATTATGTAGAATCATTTATATACAATGTTAGTTATAATAATACTAGTAACCAGTCCAGGTCAATCTGAGATGAACAACAAACAAATAACAGGTAATACCTTAGGGACGGACCATTTAACTTCCAGGGGAGGGGGGGTTATGGTTTTTTCTAAAAAAATATTCTGATTCCCAATGTTGCTGAAAAAAATATTCTGATTTTGGTGGAGGAAAAAAAAAATAATCTGATTCAGAGGTTTTGTCATATAACCTAATGTTAAATTCTAGAAAAAAAATTTGCGCATAGCGCAGCAAAATTTTTTTTTTTCTAACTCTGTGGTGTCTGAAAAAAAATTTCTGAACGAAACAAAAAACCATAACCCCCCCCCCCCCCTGCAAGTTAAATGGTCGGTCCCTTACTAATGTTGCCATGCACCTGTATGAAATGCTGCAGTGTGATGACCAGGTGTGTGAGGTAGATCACACGTATTAGTAATTGAACATGATATTTACACCAAAAAAATTACAAGAAAATGATGCAAAATATTTAGGTTGTTTTCTAAAACCATATATCGTCCGGTACATTCAGGACAGTAGTTTGATGTTACCAATAGTTCATGTATTCCCATTTTGTTCTGCCAAAAGTCATCATTGATAGCGGATTTCAATCATTTAATGGGGTCCCAATGTCCTCTATGCATCCCTAGATCTCCCGAACATAATACATAATATATAGAAACAATAATGAAAGTAAATCGAACCCAAGGTCCGTTTGAGCCAGCTTCTGAACATAATATATAGAAAAAACAATTATAATAAACCGAACCCAAGGTCGTTTGAGCCAGCTTCCGAACATAATATATAGAAAAAACAATTCTAATAAACTGAACCCAAGGTCGTTTGAGCCAGCTTCCGAACATAATATATAATAAAAACAATTCTAATAAACTGAACCCAAGGTCCGTTTGAGTAATCATGCATCACGTTTATTTGCTTCTCACAAGGATAACAAGATATGCACGAGATGGAGGATGACATGTGTTAACACCATCAATGTTGTTGCAAAAATTCGCTACATTTTAAGTGTAATCTAACTCATTATTTTAATAACAAAGTAAAAATAAATGAATTAATGTACCATACAGTATGATTTTCCAACACTTATTTGACTATAAAGCATACATCACAAATAAGCGTAAGCAGCTGAAACAAAATGGTGGACCTAATTCATCAACATGAGCTGAATAACCGTTTTATTCTATGTATTTATTTGTTTATATATGATCAAAATGTATATCTTTATATCAGAAGATCTAAGTGAGTGTACTGTTGATGGTAATCCGTGGTTGTGTAGATTAACAACAATTACAGTCTGGCATTCCATGCTAAATGTATCTGACAAATATTTTATTGCCCTGTTATAAAAAGTGGAAACGGTTTGAAAATTAAATCAGTAATGTTTACTAGCATCAATATATGTCACATTTCTGATAACTGTTTTTTATTGGATACAGAGTAAATTTGTCCCCATTTATATGTATATTATTAGAATAAGGTATCTAACCATGCAAGACGATATTGAAGAATTACCGTTTTCTGTGATCAATAAAGGTGTGTTTTTGTTGTATTTATAATAAACATTTACAGAACTGTTATAAAATGTGAGATCTATAATATCAAACCTTTTATGCATGTATTATTAAGTCTCTCAAACAAAGTTTGGGAGACTTATTGTTTTTGCTCCGTTTCTTATTATTTAAAATTAAAATTACTTAGCTTCTATACATTTTGCCAAGTTAGACAAACATATATATGTGTTCACATTTGTTTTATGAGATTTGTCCTCTGTTAGACCTACTACAATGTCATTCAATTTTTTTCAAAGAATTGATATTTATGTTTCACCTGACCTTGACCTTACATTTACGTTCCATATTTATGTCTTACCCGACATTGACCTCATATTCACATTTCATTTTCCGGGTTATTGAGGTATTGTTCATTCATGATGCAATAATTATTTGAGTAAAACTACTACTTCCCACAATCCACTAACCTGAAACCATTTCCGGCATACAAGCACCTCAGGGATAACACTTTATAAGCGACCAACCAGAAATGAGCTTTTGAAATCTTAGGATAGTGGTGATATGTAGGGAGTACAGAAATATCGAATGTAAACGAAAGGTTATCTGACCTAAGATGTTGTTAGATTTTAATTGATCCCCGGATTAAATAGATTACAAGATCACATTAACAACTAGTGGACATCACATGCCATTGTGGGGATCTGAAATATTTGTCACTCTTGTTGTATTAGGCATATATTAGACAAAGATTCAGAATGTGTTTTACTCCCAAACATTAGTGTTGTTACTTACGTTCATACCGCTTGCGTTCGTTGGCTCCCTAGCGATGTGCCGCTTACGTTCAGCGACCCTTTAAAGATGAACCGCTCACGTTCTTTGACTCCTTAGGACATTGCGTCTGCGTTTGTCTACTCCCGAAGAATCTTCCGCGTATGCACTTTGACTTCCTAGGGATGAGCCGCTTACATTTTTAGACTCCCTAGCGATGTGGCGCTTTCGTTTGACGATTTGGAGGAATGTGTTGCATTCCGAAAATATTAAAACGACTTGTAGTGCAGTATGTCTTGGTACATCAACATACCGGTATTTGTTTTGGACTGTTTCATTGGTACGTGATGAATTCAACACTGTAGCATTCTGGTTTTATATACATTTATAAAACTAGTAAACATTCCATAATATCTTACTTCATACAAACTTCTAGGAATATCATTGGTTTAAAGTGAACACGTGGAAGCCCCATATGAAATTTACTGTCCCCGTACATATCGTATTAGGTCACTAATACACTGTATAGCTAATAATATCAGAATCAGTGTTTGTGTAATCATAATATTTCCATTTGAGATAGAACAAAATTCCCTTGATGTACCTTATTTGATATTGAAATAGAAAAATCCCTTGATGTACCTTATTTGATATTGAAATAGAAAAATCCCTTGATGTACCTTATTTGATATTGAGATATATAGAATCTAACACCGGGGAGAGTACAAGATAGGGAAATCTCCGACACCCGAGGGTAAGATTTCAATCATTCTCTTTGCGAGGCTTGCCGAGTTAGAGAACGAT
This sequence comes from Bathymodiolus septemdierum, assembly GCA_963383655.1. Classification (NCBI taxonomy): domain Eukaryota; kingdom Metazoa; phylum Mollusca; class Bivalvia; order Mytilida; family Modiolidae; genus Bathymodiolus; species Bathymodiolus septemdierum. The sequence goes on from OY726529.1 coordinate 14,429,206, forward strand.
TGTAATGTTACCCAAGGGTGTCGGAGATTTCCCTATCTTGTACTTTGTCCGGTGTTTGATTTTATTTCTCACTAAACACCTAATTGTTTTTGTTTAGATTCCATCGAGCGTTTTCCCGCAATTTATTTTTCCATTGCTGAAGTAAATATTCGTTTTATCCATATGCAACCGTATCTCGGCAGTATTTCAAATGTATTTCATCATAAAATACAATGTATTTAATAAATATATTATAAATGTTACTACAACAGAGATAAATACCCGTAAAAAAATATTTGAATTTGGTCAAAGGGAGGTAATTTCTTTCTTTACGTTAGTTACTAATAAGGGAGAGCACTCTATTATTTACTCAAAGTAAACAAACATTGACTGGAAGAGAGCCTGAAAAAAGAATAAACACCATGAAAGGTGCACGTTAGCTAGCAGAATATAATACATAAATGAATTTAAAAATACTTATGTAGTAGAATAGTGGTTAATTGTTTATTTTAAAAAGGAAAAGCATGGAGATATTGGGGGACAGTCGACATAAACTGCACAGCGTGCATTTGCTGGTAAAACGCACATGATTTTTTTGTTTTGCACTAGTGCAAGATAAGAAAATCTCACATGGCTAAAAATAGGTACTGGTTGGTCTCAAAAATGAGAAAGAAAAATCTCCTGACATACCTTATTTGATATTGAGATAGGAAAATCCCTTGATGAACCTTATTTGATATTGAAATAGAAAAATCTCTTGATGTACCTTATTTGATATTGAAATAGAAAAATCTCTTGATGTACCTTATTTGATATTGAGATAGAAAAATCTCTTGATGTACCTTATTTGATATTGAGATAGAAAAATCTCTTGATGAACCTTATTTGATATTGAGATAGAAAAATCCCTTGATGTACCTTATTTGATATTGAGATAGAAAGATTTATGATGTACCTTATCTGATATTGAAATCGAAAAATCTCTTGATGTACCTTATTTGATATTGAGATAGAAAAATCTCTTGATGAACCTTATTTGATATTGAAATAGAAAAATCCCTTGATGAACCTTATTTGATATTGAGATAGAAAAATCTCTTGATGAACCTTATTTGATATTGAAATAGAAAAATCCCTTGATGAACCTTATTTGATATTGAAATAGAAAAATCCCTAGATGTACCTTATTTGATATTGAAATAGAAAAATCTCTTAATGTACCTTAGTTGATATTGAGATAAAAAAATCTCTTGATGTACCTTATTTGATATTGAAATAGAAAAATCCCTTGATGTACCTTAATTGATATTGAGATAGAAAAATCTCCTGATGAACCTTATTTGATATTGAAATAGAAAAATCCCTTGGTGTACTTTATTTGATATTGAAATAGAAAAATCTCTTGATGTTCCTTATTTGATATTGAGATAGAAAAATCTCTTGATGTACCTTATTTGATATTGAGATAGACACATCTCTTGATGTACCTTATTTGGTATTGAGATAGAAAAAACCCTTAATGTACCTTAGTTGATATTGAGATAAAAAAATCTCTTGATGTACCTTATTTGATATTGAAATAGAAAAATCCCTTGATGTACCTTAATTGATATTGAGATAAAAAAAATCTCTTGATGCACCTTATTTGATATTGAAATAGAAAAATCCCTTGATGTACCTTAATTGATATTGAGATAGAAAAATCTCCTGATGTACCTTATTTGATATTGAGATAGAAAAATCCCTTGGTGTACCTTATTTAATATTGAGATAGAAAAATCCCTTGGTGTACCTTATTTGATATTGAGATAGAAAAACCCCTTAATGTACCTTATTTGATATTGAGATAGAAAAATCTCTTGATGTACCTTATTTGATATTAAGATATAAAAATCCCTTGATGTACCTTATTTGATATTGAAATAGAAAAATCCCTTGGTGTACCTTATTTGATATTGAAATAGAAAAATCTCTTGATGTACCTTATTTGATATTGAAATAGAAAAATCCCTTGATGTACTTTATTTGATATTGAAATAGAAAAATCTTTTGATGTACCTTATTTGATATTGAAATAGAAAAATCCCTTGGTGTACCTTATTTGATATTGAGATAGAAAAAACCCTTAATGTACCTTATTTGATATTGAGATAGAAAAATCTCTTGATGTACCTTATTTGATATTGAGATAGAAAAATCCCTTGGTGTACCTTATTTGATATTGAGATAGAAAAAACCCTTAATGTACCTTATTTGATATTGAAATAGAAAAATCTCTTGATGTACCTTATTTGATATTGAGATAGAAAAATCTAACGATGGACCTTATTTGATATTGAGATAGAAAAATCCCTTGATGTACTTTATTTGATATTGAAATAGAAAAATCTTTTGATGTACCTTATTTGATATTGAAATAGAAAAATCTCTTGATGTACCTTATTTGATATTGAAATAGAAAAATCTTTTGATGTACCTTATTTGATATTGAGATAGAAAAATCTTTTGATGTACCTTATTTAATATTGAGATAGAAAACTGCCTTGATGTACCTTATTTGATATTGAGATAGAAAAATCTCTTGGTGTACCTTATTTGATATTGAGATAGAAAAATCTCTTGGTGTACCTTATTTGATATTGAGATAGAAAAATCCCTTGATGAACCTTATTTAAGAATTGAATGCATTCTTTTGAAGTTTCATTGGGGTATGAAAGCGTTGACCGAAGTACATTTTCAATGAAACGCGGTAGTGCTTCATGTTGAAAATGTAGTTCGATCAACGCTTTCATAACCCAATGAAACTACAAAAGAATGCATTCAATTCTTATAATTATATTTAAATCACACCAAAATATAATATAGTTGAATTTTTCGTTGTGAATTTTATTTGTGTTAGATTATTGCTGTTGGAAATTACTACGCCATTGATTGTTTACATCTGACGTCTTGGAGGCACGTGCAAGTTCGGATTTGAGTTTCATTGGGATGTGAAACATCACTTTTATTATCATGTGACCACTTCATAACCAATCATATTGTCACATTTCAATGAAAAACGGAAGTAATGTAATTATTTGATATTGAAATAGAAAAATGTCTTGGTGTTCCTTATTTGATATTGAGATAGAAAAATCCCCTGATGTACCTTATTTGATATTGAAATAGAAAAATCTCTTGATGAACCTTATTTTATATTGAAATAGAAAAATCCCTTGATGTACCTTATTTGATATTAAGATAGAAAAATCCCTTGATGTACCTTATTTTATATTGAAATAGAAAAATCTCTTGATGTTCCTTATTTGATATTGAGATAGAAAATTCTAACATGGACCATATGTGATATTGAAATAGACAAATCTCTTGATGAACCTTATTTGATATTGAGATAGAAAATTCTCTTGATGTACCTTATTTGATATTGAGATAAACACATCTCTTGATGAACCTTATTTGATATTGAGATAGAAAATTCTCTTGATGTACCTTATTTGATATTGAGATAGACACATCTCTTGATGAACCTTATTTGATATTGAGATAGAAAAAACCCTTAATGTACCTTAGTTGATATTGAGATAAAAAAAATCTCTTGATGTACCTTATTTGATATTGAAAGAGAAAAATCCCTTGATGTACCTTAATTGATATTGAGATAAAAAAAATCTCTTGATGTACCTTATTTGATATTGAAATAGGAAAATCCCTTGATGTACCTTAATTGATATTGAGATAGAAAAATCTCTTGATGTACCTTATTTGATATTGAGATAGAAAAATCCCTTGGTGTACCTTATTTGATATTGAAATAGAAAAATCTCTTGATGAACCTTATTTGATATTGAGATAGTAAGACTTATGATGGACCTTATTTGATATTGAGATAGAAAATCCCTTGGTGTACCTTATTTGATATTGAGATAGAAAAAACCCCTAATGTACCTTAGTTGATATTGAGATAAAAAAATCTCTTGATGTACCTTATTTGATATTAAGATATAAAAATCACTTGATGTACCTTATTTGATATTGAAATAGAAAAATCCCTTGGTGTACCTTATTTGATATTGAAATAGAAAAATCTCTTGATGTACCTTATTTGATATTGAAATAGAAAAATCTGTTGATGTACCTTATTTGATATTGAAATAGAAAAATCTCTTGATGTACCTTATTTGATATTAAGATAGAAAAATCTCTTAATGTACCTTATTTGATATTGAGATAGAAAAATCTAACGATGGACCTTATTTGATATTGAGATAGACACATCTCTTGATGTACCTTATTTGGTATTGAGATAGAAAAAACCCTTAATGTACCTTAGTTGATATTGAGATAAAAAAATCTCTTGATGTACCTTATTTGATATTGAAATAGAAAAATCCCTTGATGTACCTTATTTGATATTGAGATAGAAAAATCTCTTGCTGTACCTTATTTGATATTGAGATAGAAAAATTATTTGATATTGAGATAGAAAAATCTCTTGTTGTACCTTATTTGATATTGAGATAGAAAACTGCCTTGATGTACCTTATTTGATATTGAGATAGAAAAATCTCTTGGTGTACCTTATTTGATATTGAGATAGAAAAACCCTTGATGTACCTTATTTGATATTGAGATAGAAAAATCTCTTGATGTACCTTATTCGATATTGAGATAGAAAACTGCCTTGATGTACCTTGTTTGATATTGTGATAGAAAAATCTCTTGATGGACCTTATCTATTATTTATACATAAAATCCCTTGATGTTCCTTATTTGATATTGAGATAGAAAAAACTCTTGATGAACCTTATTTGATATTGAGATAGAAAAATCTCTTGATGAACCTTATTTGATATTGAGATAGAAAAATGTCTTGGTGCTCCTTATTTGATATTGAGATAGAAAAATCCCTTGATGTACCTTATTTAATATTGAAATAGAAAAAATCCCCTTGATGTACCTTATTTGATATTGAAATAGAAACATCTCTTGATGTACCTTATTTGATATTGAAATAGAAAAAATCACCTTGATGTACCTTATTTGATATTGAAATAGAAACATCCCTTGATGTACCTTATTTGATATTGAGATAGAAAAATCTCTTGATGTACATTAATTGATATTAAGATAGAAAAATCCCTAGATGTACCTTATTTGATATTGAGATAGAAAAATCTCTTGTTGTACCTTATTTGATATTGAGATAGAAAAATCTCTTGATGTACTTTATTTGATATTGAGATCGAAAAATCCCTTGATGTACCTTATTTGATATTGAAATAGAAAAAATCCCCTTGATGTACCTTATTTGATATTGAAATAGAAACATCCCTTGATGTACCTTATTTGATATTGAGATAGAAAAATCCCTTGATGTACCTTATTTGATATTGAGATAGAAAAATCCCTTGATGCACCTTATTTGATATTGAGATAGAAAAATCCTTTGATGTACCTTATTTGATATTGAGATAGAAAAATCTCTTGATGAACCTTATTTAATATTGAGATAGTAAGACTTATGATGGACCTTATTTGATATTGAGATAGAAAATCCCTTGATGTACCCTATTTTATATTGAGATAGAAAAATCCCTTGGTGTACCTTATTTGATATTGAGATAGAAAAAACCCTTAATGTACCTTAGTTGATATTGAGATAAAAAAATCTCTTGATGTACCTTATTTGATATTAAGATATAAAAATCTCTTGATGTACCTTATTTGATATTGAAATAGAAAAATCCCTTGGTGTACCTTATTTGATATTGAAATAGAAAAATCTCTTGATGTACCTTATTTGATATTGAGATAGAAAAATCTAACGATGGACCTTATTTGATATTGAGATAGAAAAATCCCTTGATGTACTTTATTTGATATTGAAATAGAAAAATCTGTTGATGTACCTTATTTGATATTGAAATAGAAAAATCTCTTGATGTACCTTATTTGATATTGAGATAGAAAAATCCCTTGATGTACCTTATTTGATATTGAGATAGAAAAATCTCTTGCTGTACCTTATTTGATATTGAGATAGAAAAATTATTTGATATTGAGATAGAAAAATCTCTTGTTGTACCTTATTTGATATTGAGATAGAAAACTGCCTTGATGTACCTTATTTGATATTGAGATTGAAAATACTCTTGGTGTACCTTATTTGATATTGAGATTGAAAAATCTCTTGGTGTACCTTATTTGATATTGAGATAGGAAAACCCTTGATGTACCTTATTTGATATTGAGATAGAAAAATCTCTTGATGTACCTTATTCGATATTGAGATAGAAAACTGCCTTGATGTACCTTGTTTGATATTGTGATAGAAAAATCTCTTGATGTACCTTATCTAATATTTATACATAAAATCCCTTGATGTTCCTTATTTGATATTGAGATAGAAAAATGTCTTGGTGCTCCTTATTTGATATTGAGATAGAAAAATCCCTTGATGTACCTTATTTGATATTGAAATAGAAAAAATACCCTTGATGTACCTTATTTGATATTGAAATAGAAACATCTCTTGATGTACCTTATTTGATATTGAGATAGAAAAATCTCTTGATGTACATTAATTGATATTAAGATAGAAAAATCCCTAGATGTACCTTATTTGATATTGAGATAGAAAAATCTCTTGTTGTACCTTATTTGATATTGAGATAGAAAAATCTCTTGATGTACTTTATTTGATATTGAGATCGAAAAATCCCTTGATGTACCTTATTTGATATTGAAATAGAAAAAATCCCCTTGATGTACCTTATTTGATATTGAAATAGAAACATCCCTTGATGTACCTTATTTGATATTGAGATAGAAAAATCCCTTGATGTACCTTATTTGATATTGAGATAGAAAAATCCCTTGATGCACCTTATTTGATATTGAGATAGAAAAATCCTTTGATGTACCTTATTTGATATTGAGATAGAAAAATCTCTTGATGAACCTTATTTGATATTGAGATAGTAAGACTTATGATGGACCTTATTTGATATTGAGATAGAAAATCCCTTGATGTACCCTATTTTATATTGAGATAGAAAAATCCCTTGGTGTACCTTATTTGATATTGAGATAGAAAAAACCCTTAATGTACCTTAGTTGATATTGAGATAAAAAAATCTCTTGATGTACCTTATTTGATATTAAGATAGAAAAATCTCTTGATGTACCTTATTTGATATTGAAATAGAAAAATCCCTTGGTGTACCTTATTTGATATTGAAATAGAAAAATCTCTTGATGTACCTTATTTGATATTGAGATAGAAAAATCTAACGATGGACCTTATTTGATATTGAGATAGAAAAATCCCTTGATGTACTTTATTTGATATTGAAATAGAAAAATCTGTTGATGTACCTTATTTGATATTGAAATAGAAAAATCTCTTGATGTACCTTATTTGATATTGAGATAGAAAAATCCCTTGATGTACCTTATTTGATATTGAGATAGAAAAATCTCTTGCTGTACCTTATTTGATATTGAGATAGAAAAATTATTTGATATTGAGATAGAAAAATCTCTTGTTGTACCTTATTTGATATTGAGATAGAAAACTGCCTTGATGTACCTTATTTGATATTGAGATTGAAAAATCTCTTGGTGTACCTTATTTGATATTGAGATAGAAAAATCTCTTGGTGTACCTTATTTGATATTGAGATAGGAAAACCCTTGATGTACCTTATTTGATATTGAGATAGAAAAATCTCTTGATGTACCTTATTCGATATTGAGATAGAAAACTGCCTTGATGTACCTTGTTTGATATTTTGATAGAAAAATCTCTTGATGTACCTTATCTAATATTTATACATAAAATCCCTTGATGTTCCTTATTTGATATTGAGATAGAAAAAACTCTTGATGAACCTTATTTGATATTGAGATAGAAAAATCTCTTGATGAACCTTATTTGATATTGAGATAGAAAAATGTCTTGGTGCTCCTTATTTGATATTGAGATAGAAAAATCCCTTGATGTACCTTATTTGATATTGAAATAGAAAAAATCACCTTGATGTACCTTATTTGATATTGAAATAGAAACATCCCTTGATGTACCTTATTTGATATTGAGATAGAAAAATCTCTTGATGTACATTATTTGATATTGAGATAGAAAAATCCCTTGATGTACCTTATTTGATATTGAGATAGAAAAATCTCTTGATGTACCTTATTCGATATTGAGATAGAAAACTGCCTTGATGTACCTTGTTTGATATTGTGATAGAAAAATCTCTTGATGTACCTTATCTAATATTTATACATAAAATCCCTTGATGTTCCTTATTTGATATTGAGATAGAAAAATGTCTTGGTGCTCCTTATTTGATATTGAGATAGAAAAATCCCTTGATGTACCTTATTTGATATTGAAATAGAAAAAATACCCTTGATGTACCTTATTTGATATTGAAATAGAAACATCTCTTGATGTACCTTATTTGATATTGAAATAGAAAAAATCACCTTGATGTACCTTATTTGATATTGAAATAGAAACATCCCTTGATGTACCTTATTTGATATTGAGATAGAAAAATCTCTTGATGTACATTAATTGATATTAAGATAGAAAAATCCCTAGATGTACCTTATTTGATATTGAGATAGAAAAATCTCTTGTTGTACCTTATTTGATATTGAGATAGAAAAATCTCTTGATGTACTTTATTTGATATTGAGATCGAAAAATCCCTTGATGTACCTTATTTGATATTGAAATAGAAAAAATCCCCTTGATGTACCTTATTTGATATTGAAATAGAAACATCCCTTGATGTACCTTATTTGATATTGAGATAGAAAAATCCCTTGATGTACCTTATTTGATATTGAGATAGAAAAATCCCTTGATGCACCTTATTTGATATTGAGATAGAAAAATCCTTTGATGTACCTTATTTGATATTGAGATAGAAAAATCTCTTGATGAACCTTATTTGATATTGAGATAGTAAGACTTATGATGGACCTTATTTGATATTGAGATAGAAAATCCCTTGATGTACCCTATTTTATATTGAGATAGAAAAATCCCTTGGTGTACCTTATTTGATATTGAGATAGAAAAAACCCTTAATGTACCTTAGTTGATATTGAGATAAAAAAATCTCTTGATGTACCTTATTTGATATTAAGATAGAAAAATCTCTTGATGTACCTTATTTGATATTGAAATAGAAAAATCCCTTGGTGTACCTTATTTGATATTGAAATAGAAAAATCTCTTGATGTACCTTATTTGATATTGAGATAGAAAAATCTAACGATGGACCTTATTTGATATTGAGATAGAAAAATCCCTTGATGTACTTTATTTGATATTGAAATAGAAAAATCTGTTGATGTACCTTATTTGATATTGAAATAGAAAAATCTCTTGATGTACCTTATTTGATATTGAGATAGAAAAATCCCTTGATGTACCTTATTTGATATTGAGATAGAAAAATCTCTTGCTGTACCTTATTTGATATTGAGATAGAAAAATTATTTGATATTGAGATAGAAAAATCTCTTGTTGTACCTTATTTGATATTGAGATAGAAAACTGCCTTGATGTACCTTATTTGATATTGAGATTGAAAAATCTCTTGGTGTACCTTATTTGATATTGAGATAGAAAAATCTCTTGGTGTACCTTATTTGATATTGAGATAGGAAAACCCTTGATGTACCTTATTTGATATTGAGATAGAAAAATCTCTTGATGTACCTTATTCGATATTGAGATAGAAAACTGCCTTGATGTACCTTGTTTGATATTTTGATAGAAAAATCTCTTGATGTACCTTATCTAATATTTATACATAAAATCCCTTGATGTTCCTTATTTGATATTGAGATAGAAAAAACTCTTGATGAACCTTATTTGATATTGAGATAGAAAAATCTCTTGATGAACCTTATTTGATATTGAGATAGAAAAATGTCTTGGTGCTCCTTATTTGATATTGAGATAGAAAAATCCCTTGATGTACCTTATTTGATATTGAAATAGAAAAAATCACCTTGATGTACCTTATTTGATATTGAAATAGAAACATCCCTTGATGTACCTTATTTGATATTGAGATAGAAAAATCTCTTGATGTACATTATTTGATATTGAGATAGAAAAATCCCTTGATGTACCATATTTGATATTGAGATAGAAAAATCTCTTAATGTACTTTATTTGATATTGAGATCGAAAAATCCCTTGATGTACCTTATTTGATATTGAAATAGAAAAAATCCCCTTGATGTACCTTATTTGATATTGAAATAGAAACATCCCTTGATATACCTTATTTTATATTGAGATAGAAAAATCTCCTGTTGTACCTTATTTGATATTGAGATAGAAAAATCTCTTGATGTTCCTTATTTGATATTGAGATAGAAAAATGCCTTGGTGTACCTTATTTGATATTGAAATAGAAACATCCCTTGATGTACCTTATTTGATATTGAGATAGAAAAATCTCTTGATGGACCTTATTTGATATTGAGATAGAAAAATCTCTTGATGTACCTTATCTGATATTGAGATAGAAAAATCTCTTGATGAACCTTATTTGATATTGAAATAGAAAAATCTCTTGATGTTCCTTATTTGATATTGAGATAGACAGATCTCTTGATGTACCTTATTTGATATTGAGATAGACAAATCTCTTGATATACCTTATTTGATATTGAGATAAAACAAATCTCATGATGTACCTTATTTGATATTGAGATAGAAAAATCTCTTGATGTTCCTTATTTGATATAGAGATAGAAAAATCCCTTGATGTACCTTAATTGATATTAAGATAGAAAAATCTCTTGATGTACCTTATTTAATATTGAGATAGAAAATCTCTTGATGAACCTTATTTGATATTGAGATAGAAAAATCTCTTGATGAACCTTATTTGATATTGAGATAGACACATCTCTTGGTGTACCTTATTTGATATTGAGATAAAAAAAAATTCTCTTGATGTACCTTATTTGATATTGAGATAGAAAAATCCCTTGATGTACCTTATTTGATATTGAGATAGAAAAATCCTTTGATGTACCTTATTTGATATTGAGATAGGAAAATCCCTTAGTGTACCTTATTTGATATTGAAATAGAAACATCCCTTGATGTACCTTATTTGATATTGAGATAGAAAAATCTCTTGATGTACTTTATTTGATATTGAGATAGAAAAATCTCTTGATGGACCTTATTTGATATTGAGATAGAAAAATCTCTTGATGTACCTTATCTGATATTGAGATAGAAAAATCTCTTGATGAACCTTATTTGATATTGAAATAGAAAAAATCTCTTGATGTTCCTTATTTGATATTGAGATAGACAAATCTCTTGATGTACCTTATTTGATATTGAGATAAAACAAATCTCTTGATGTACCTTATTTGATATTGAGATAGAAAAATCTCTTGATGTTCCTTATTTGATATTGAGATAAAACAAATCTCTTGATGTTCCTTATTTGATATTGAGATAGAAAAATCTCTTGATGTTCCTTATTTGATATAGAGATAGAAAAATCCCTTGATGTACCTTATTTGATATTAAGATGGAAAAATCCCTTGATGTACCTTATTTAATATTGAGATAGAAAAATCTCTTGATGAACCTGATTTGATATTGAGATAGAAAAATCTCTTGATGAACCTTATTTGATATTGAGATAGAAAAATCTCTTGATGTACCTTATTTGATATTGAGATAAAAAAAACTCTCTTGATGTACCTTATTTGATATTGAGATAGAAAAATCTCTGGATGTACCTTATTTGATATTGAGATAGAAAAATCCCTTGATGTACCTTATTTGATATTGAGATAGAAAAATCCTTTGATGTACCTTATTTGATATTGAGATAGAAAAATCTCTTGATGTACTTTATTTGATATTGAGATAGAAAAATCTCTTGATGTACCTTATTTAATATTGAGATAGAAAAATCTCTTGATGTACCTTATTTGATATTGAGATAGAAAAATCTCTTGATGAACCTTATTTGATATTGAGATAGAAAAATCCCTTGATGTACCTTATTTGATATTAAGATAGAAAAATCTCTTGATGAACCTTATTTGATATTGAGATAGAAAAATCTCTTGATGGACCTTATTTGATATTGAGATAGAAAAATCCCTTTAAGTACCTTATTTGATATTAAGATAGAAAACTCCCTTGATATACCTTATTTGATATTGAGATAGAAAACTCCCTTTTAGTACCTTATTTGATATTGAGATAGACAACTCTCTTGATATACCTTATTTGATATTATCACCACTTAAACAGTCTAACTTAAATATCTTGAAATCGAAAAATTGGATTAGTTAGCTCGAGATAAGAAAATTCGTAGTAGTATTCTTTTTTATTCATCTCGGATAACTCGAATGCTCTTATATTCCGAAGAAAAACCATCGGTATTTTTTACTATGACACAATGAAGTTCTACTGTGTATACATCTGTAGTGAAAAGGTTTTGTGAATCACCTTTTTGATATTTTGAAATTATGTTGATCATTGTGATATTATTGACACATTGAGTTGCAATCAATCCTCATTATCTCGAAATCGGATAAATCGGATCCGATACATAGTAGAAATTTCGTAATACGGTTGTTTCAGCTTGATAAATCTCGGATAACACGAATACGTGGGTGCCTGAAGTAAATACATCGGTCTTTTTTTTTACTTCGACATATCAAAGTTCCACTGTATATACAGCTCTATCGAAAAATTTAATCCCACGATAGTACGTCAGAGAGAATTTGTCTCTAAGTCCTGTGACTAATATTTAGTTTGTTTTGTCGTGTTGCTTATGTCTTATGCTAAGCTTCCATTCATTCATTTCTTTATATGTTACACTGCATGTCTTTTATAAATTATTTGCACTCTCTTCGTATTGCAATGACGAGGGTGGTTGATTCCTTATGATCGTTTTCTTTCAACTATAAACAGAACACCACTGATATATGTTCGTAACCTAATACCCATTTGTGTTATCCTCAATTTTTATTCTTTTCATTTTTCTTATCTAGAAACAATTGAATATTTGAGTACATCCATTACATTATTATTTTTTTTTTACAAAAGTACTAATAGTTTTCTCTTGATAAATTTTATCTCTGAATATCAAACTTGAATAATGAAAAATATCGAAATAGTTTTTGCTTCGAATGCATAACAACCTGATCATCTGAGTATCCGACATCCAAGTATCCGACATCCGATCCTATGTGATTGTCACACTACAGTTATTTAACAAGTGTGGTATATTTTATAAGTTAAGATATAAGTGTTTTGTTTGTGTCTTTTATTTCATGATGCCAGATGGTTTCCAACATTACAATATCAATTATGTGAAACAGTGTAATTCTCATTATTAAGCCATGTAGATTCTGCTGTCCTATTTATCTTTCATGGACGTTTTCATAGTAGAAATGAATTCTTCTTCTATCTCCACATTATTTTGTAGTTTTCTATGCCCGCAACAATAGCTATTGTTTTACCCCTGTCAGTCCGTCCGTTCCATTATAGTGTAACTGTTTGTCCATGTCCACCCCATTATTTAAATGTTTTGTAGCTTGAAGTTCTTTATATATATTTATTTGTACATATTCAAAAGGTGTGCATTTTATTTTCTTCTATTTTTCAACAAATTATGTTTGGTTTGTTTTAATGATTTTTCGCATATATTCGTATGTGCCCTTTGAAAATTAATGAACCAACAGTATTATGCATATACCTACGCTGATGATGTGCATATCTCCCCTGTTATAAGCACATACATTTTGAGATACTTATGTAGAACTCCCGGAAGAATCGTAGGTGTCTTACACAACAAATTGTAGGAATAACAAATCATGTTCTACTGAAAATGCAGTCTACTTTATTAATAGACATGGTCTTGACAAATAACATTGAAATGTTGACAAATAGCATAAAATGTAAAAGTCAATCTGTAATCAAAACGAATGAAATAAAGAGAATAACATTTCTGACTGATGTCAAAACATCGAGTTCATTATAGTACAATTTAATGCTAGCGATTGCTAAGCAGAGAGGACATAGAAGACTCACTACACGTCTTCTTGTGTAGTCATTTGTGTTGTTCGTATTTGTTTGTCCATGTCACACTATTGTTAACCAGTAGCTTCTCTAACCAATTTTTGCTCCTTTCCATTTCTATACCAGACTTCAAAGAATTTTTAGCAACTTTCATGGAATACCTAAAAACGTCACATCAACATGTTAATGATTATAATTGACAAACGACATTTTACTAAAAAAAGGTTTATATTTGAATTTAAAAACTGATTTTGAAAAATCAAGTTCACGGCAAAATTACAAATGTTGATGGTTTCGTTCATGGTGTTTAACGGTACGTTCAACAATATTTCAGTTATATCGTGGCGACCAGTTTTATTGGTGGAGGAAACTGGAGTACCCAGAGAAAACCACCAACCTGTCGCAAGTCACTCACAAACTTTATCACATAATGTTGTATCGAGTACACATCGCCTGAGTGGGATTCGAAATCACAAAATATATGCAACTGAATATGCCAGTCCCCTTATTTACAGTTTTAAGAGTTGTGTAGATGTATATATTGATTTTAAGACCAACTCAATGATATAATAGTTAGCATTAGTGCGGTAAATCTTAGGTTCCCATGACATCTTAGAATAACGACAAAAACATATCTGCTTTTGTTAAAAACCAATGCACATTGCAGTTGCAGTATCATGCATGATTTGCAGTCATATTGATTAGTTGAATTTTTACAGTTGAAAACCCTTTTGTCGATAACAAAAACATCAGACTTTCAACCATGTTTTATGAATGAGTATTTCTTCGTTAACATAGCATTCGTTCACAACTCACAGTATTTGTTATCATTAATAACATTCATCTTACAAAATGAGAAATATGGATTGGCGTATGATTTTCCAACTATTGATAATCACTCTGATTTCCAAGAACTTGGAAAACATGTTTTTCTTTTTTTATTCCTTTAAACCTGTTATAATTGATGTTCTTATTAAGCACGTTTATTGTTGAACTTTATTATTGCTTTCAGAAGTTATATTTGAGTCTTAAATACTAGTTAATAATACAATAATGATATTGTTTTCCTATAGAGTGTCGTTTTCATACAATAGAACACTTATTTACATGTTGTTCGGGCAATATCAAATTTATTATCCCCCTCGTCATCAATTATTTCCCTCCGCTTCGAGTCGGTAAGCAATTGGTGTCCAGAGGGACAATACACCAGTAAATATTTATATATTTTATTGTCGTGAAATAATGAAAACCATTTTTGTCAATTTTAGTTTGAAAACATGATTTACTATTATTTACCAAGTAATTGCATATCTACTTGTAGAATCTACGATGTCAACAACACAGACAGAATCTACAACTGTTCCTGAGCCAACAACACAAGCAGAATCTACTACTGTTACTGAGCCAACAACAAAAGCAGAATCTACTACTGTTCCTGAGCCAACAACACAGACAGAATCTACAACTGTTCCTCAGCCAACAACACAAGCAGAATCTACTACTGTTACTGAGCCAACAACACAAGTCGAAACTACTACTGCTGATGTTACGACTACCCTAGAACCTACTACAACTGTAGAACCTACTACAACTATAGAACATACCACAACTGTAGAACCTACCACAACTGTAGAACCTACTACAACTGTAGAACCTACTACAACTGTAGAACCTACCACAACTGTAGAACATACCACTACTGTCAAACCTACTACAACTGTAGAACCTACCACAACTATAGAACCTACCACAACTGTAGAACCTACTTCAACTGTAGAACCTACTACAACTGTAGAACCTACTACAACTGTAGAACTTACCACAACTGTAGAACCCACCACAACTGTAGAACCTACTACAACTGTAGAACATACCACAACTGTAGAACCTACCACTACTGTCGAACCTACAACAACTGTAGAGCCTACTACAACTGTAGAACCTACTACAACTGTAGAACCTACCACAACTGTAGAACCTACCACAACTGTAGAGCCTACCACAACTGTAGAACCTACTACAACTGTAGAACCTACCACAACTGTAGAACATACCACTACTGTCGAACCTACTACAACTGTAGAACCTACTACAACTGTAGAACCTACTACAACAATAGAACCTACTACAACTGTAGAACCTACTACAACTGTAGAACCTACTACAACTGTAGAATCTACCACAACTGTAGAACCTACTACAACTGTAGAACCTACCACAATTGTAGAACCTACTACAACTGTAGAACCTACTACAACAGTAGAACCTACTACAACTGTAGAACCTACTACAACAGTACAACCTACTACAACTGTAGAATCTACCACAACTGTAGAACCTACTACAACTATAGAACCTACCACAACTGTAGAACCTACTACAACTGTAGAACCTACTACAACTATAGAACCTACCACAACTGTAGAACCTACTACAACAGTAGAACCTACTACAACAGTAGAACCTACTACAACAGTAGAACCTACTACAACTGTAGAACCTACTACAACTGTAGAACTTACCACAACTGTAGAACCTACCACAACTGTAGAACTTACTACAACTGTAGAACATACCACAACTGTAGAACCTACCACAACTGTAGAACCTACCACAACTGTAGAACCTACCACAACTGTAGAACTTACTACAACTGTAGAACATACCACAACTGTAGAACCTACTACAACTGTAGAACCTACTACAATTGTAGAACCTACCACAACTGTAGAACCTACCACAACTGTAGAACCTACTACAACTGCAGAACCTACTACAACTGTAGAACATACCACAACTGTAGAACATACCACAGCTGTAGAACCTATTACAACTGTAGAACCTACTACAACTGTAGAACCTACTACAACTGTAGTACCTACTACAACTGTAGAACTTACCACAACTGTAGAACCTACCACAACTGTAGAACTTACTACAACTGTAGAACATACCACAACTGTAGAAACTACCACAACTGTAGAACATACCACAACTGTAGAACTTACTACAACTATAGAACATACCACAACTGTAGAACCTACTACAACTGTAGAACCTACCACAACTGTAGAACCTACTACAACTGTAGAACCTACCACAACTGTAGAACCTACTACAACTGTAGAACCTACCACAACTGTAGAACATACCACAACTGTAGAACTTACTACAACTATAGAACCTACTACAACTGTAGAACCTACCACAACTATAGAACCTACCACAACTGTAGAACCTACCACAACAGTAGAACATACCACAACTGTAGAACCTACCACAACTGTAGAACCTACCACAACTGTAGAACCTACTACAACTGTAGAACCTACTACAACTGTAGAACCTACCACAACTGTAGAACCTACCACAACTGTAGAACCTACTACAACTGTAGAACCTACCACAACTGTAGAACCTACCACAACTGTAGAACCTACTACAACTGTAGAACCTACTACAACTGTAGAACCTACTACAACTGTAGAACTTACCACAACTGTAGAACCCACCACAACTGTAGAACCTACTACAACTGTAGAACATACCACAACTGTAGAACCTACCACTACTGTCGAACCTACAACAACTGTAGAGCCTACTACAACTGTAGAACCTACTACAACTGTAGAACCTACCACAACTGTAGAACCTACCACAACTGTAGAACCTACCACAACTGTAGAACCTACTACAACTGTAGAACCTACTACAACTGTAGAACCTACTACAACAATAGAACCTACTACAACTGTAGAACCTACTACAACTGTAGAACCTACTACAACTGTAGAATCTACCACAACTGTAGAACCTACTACAACTGTAGA
The DNA here is from genome assembly GCA_963383655.1 of Bathymodiolus septemdierum. Lineage (NCBI taxonomy): Eukaryota > Metazoa > Mollusca > Bivalvia > Mytilida > Modiolidae > Bathymodiolus > Bathymodiolus septemdierum. The sequence continues at coordinate 14,447,122 of OY726529.1, forward strand.
ACCTACCACAACTGTAGAACCTACTACAACTGTAGAACCTACTACAACAGTAGAACCTACTACAACTGTAGAACCTACTACAACAGTACAACCTACTACAACTGTAGAATCTACCACAACTGTAGAACCTACTACAACTATAGAACCTACCACAACTGTAGAACCTACTACAACTGTAGAACCTACTACAACTATAGAACCTACCACAACTGTAGAACCTACTACAACAGTACAGCCTACTACAACTGTAGAACCTACTACAACTGTAGAACCTACTACAACAATAGAACCTACTACAACTGTAGAACCTACTACAACTGTAGAACCTACTACAACTGTAGAATCTACCACAACTGTAGAACCTACTACAACTGTAGAACCTACCACAACTGTAGAACCTACTACAACTGTAGAACCTACTACAACTATAGAACCTACCACAACTGTAGAACCTACTACAACAGTAGAACCTACTACAACAGTAGAACCTACTACAACAGTAGAACCTACTACAACTGTAGAACCTACTACAACTGTAGAACTTACCACAACTGTAGAACCTACCACAACTGTAGAACTTACTACAACTGTAGAACATACCACAACTGTAGAACCTACCACAACAGTAGAACCTACCACAACAGTAGAACCTACTACAACTGTAGAACCTACTACAACTGTAGAACCTACCACAACAGTAGAACCTACCACAACTATAGAACATACCACAACTGTAGAACCTACCACAACTATAGAACATACCACAACTGTAGAACCTACTACAACTGTAGAACCTACCACAACTGTAGAACCTACCACAACTGTAGAACCTACTACAACTGTAGAGCCTACTACAACTGTAGAACCTACCACAACTGTAGAACCTACCACAACTGTAGAACCTACTACAACTGTAGAACCTACTACAACGGTAGAATTTACTACAACTGTAGAACCTACCACAACTGTAGAACCTACCACAACTGTAGAACCTACTACAACTGTAGAACCTACTACAACTGTAGAACCTACTACAACTGTAGAACTTACCACAACTGTAGAACCCACCACAACTGTAGAACCTACTACAACTGTAGAACATACCACAACTGTAGAACCTACCACTACTGTCGAACCTACAACAACTGTAGAGCCTACTACAACTGTAGAACCTACTACAACTGTAGAACCTACCACAACTGTAGAACCTACCACAACTGTAGAACCTACCACAACTGTAGAACCTACTACAACTGTAGAACCTACTACAACTGTAGAACCTACTACAACAATAAAACTTACTACAACTGTAGAACCTACTACAACTGTAGAACCTACTACAACTGTAGAATCTACCACAACTGTAGAACCTACTACAACTGTAGAACCTACCACAACTGTAGAACCTACTACAACTGTAGAACCTACTACAACAGTAGAACCTACTACAACTGTAGAACCTACTACAACAGTACAACCTACTACAACTGTAGAATCTACCACAACTGTAGAACCTACTACAACTATAGAACCTACCACAACTGTAGAACCTACTACAACTGTAGAACCTACTACAACTATAGAACCTACCACAACTGTAGAACCTACTACAACAGTAGAGCCTACTACAACTGTAGAACCTACTACAACTGTAGAACCTACTACAACAATAGAACCTACTACAACTGTAGAACCTACTACAACTGTAGAACCTACTACAACTGTAGAATCTACCACAACTGTAGAACCTACTACAACTATAGAACCTACCACAACTGTAGAACCTACTACAACTGTAGAACCTACTACAACTATAGAACCTACCACAACTGTAGAACCTACTACAACAGTAGAACCTACTACAACAGTAGAACCTACTACAACAGTAGAACCTACTACAACAGTAGAACCTACTACAACTGTAGAACTTACCACAACTGTAGAACCTACCACAACTGTAGAACTTACTACAACTGTAGAACATACCACAACTGTAGAACCTACCACAACTGTAGAACTTACTACAACTGTAGAACATACCACAACTGTAGAACCTACTACAACTGTAGAACCTACTACAATTGTAGAACCTACCACAACTATAGAACCTACCACAACTGTAGAACCTACTACAACTGTAGTACCTACTACAACTGTAGAACATACCACAACTGTAGAACATACCACAACTGTAGAACCTACTACAACTGTAGAACCTACTACAACTGTAGTACCTACTACAACTGTAGAACTTACCACAACTGTAGAACCTACCACAACTGTAGAACTTACTACAACTGTAGAACATACCACAACTGCAGAACCTACTACAACTGTAGAACATACCACAACTGTAGAACCTACCACAACAGTAGAACCTACCACAACAGTAGAAACTACTACAACTGTAGAACCTACTACAACTGTAGAACCTACCACAACAGTAGAACCTACCACAACAGTAGAACCTACTACAACTGTAGAACCTACTACAACTGTAGAACCTACTACAACTGTTGAACCTACCACAACTGTAGAACCTACCACAACTGTAGAACCTACCACAACTATAGAACATACCACAACTGTAGAACCTACCACAACTATAGAATATACCACAACTGTAGAACCTACTACAACTGTAGAACCTACCACAACTGTAGAACCTACTACAACTGTAGAACCTACCACAACTGTAGAACTGATTACAACTGTAGAACCTACCACAACTGTAGCGCCTACCACAACTGTAGAACCTACTACAACTGTAGAACCTACCACAATTGTAGAACCTACTACAACTGTAGAACTTACCACAACTGTAGAACCTACCACAACTGTAGAACCTACCACAACTGTAGAACCTACCACAACTGTAGAACCTACTACAACTGTAGAACCTACCACAACTGTAGAACATACCACTACTGTCAAACCTACTACAACTGTAGAACCTACTACAACTGTAGAACCTACTACAACAATAGAACCTACTACAACTGTAGAACCTACTACAACTGTAGAACCTACTACAACTGTAGAATCTACCACAACTGTAGAACCTACTACAACTGTAGAACCTACCACAACTGTAGAACCTACTACAACTGTAGAACCTACTAAAACAGTAGAACCTACTACAACTGTAGAACCTACTACAACAGTACAACCTACTACAACTGTAGAATCTACCACAACTGTAGAACCTACTACAACTATAGAACCTACCACAACTGTAGAACCTACCACAACTGTAGAACCTACCACAACTGTAGAACCTACTACAACTGTAGAACCTACTACAACTATAGAACCTACCACAACTGTAGAACCTACTACAACTATAGAACCTACCACAACTGTAGAACCTAATACAACAGTAGAACCTACTACAACAGTAGAACCTACTACAACAGTAGAACCTACTACAACTGTAGAACCTACTACAACTGTAGAACTTACCACAACTGTAGAACCTACCACAACTGTAGAACTTACTACAACTGTAGAACATACCACAACTGTAGAACCTACCACAACTGTAGAATTTACTACAACTGTAGAACATACCACAACTGTAGAACCTACTACAACTGTAGAACCTACTACAATTGTAGAACCTACCACAACTGTAGAACCTACCACAACTGTAGAACATACTACAACTGTAGAACCTACTACAACTGTAGAACCTACCACAACTGTAGAACCTACCACAACAGTAGAACCTACCACAACAGTAGAACCTACTACAACTGTAGAACCTACTACAACTGTAGAACCTACTACAACTGTAGAACCTACCACAACTATAGAACATACCACAACTGTAGAACCTACCACAACTGTAGAACATACCACAACTGTAGAAACTACCACAACTGTAGAACCTACCACAACTGTAGAACCTACTACAACTGTAGAACCTACTACAACTGTAGAACCTACCACAACTGTAGAACCTACCACAACAGTAGAACCTACCACAACAGTAGAACCTACTACAACTGTAGAACCTACTACAACTATAGAACATACCACAACAGTAGAACCTACCACAACTATAGAACATACCACAACTGTAGAACCTACCACAACTATAGAACATACCACAACTGTAGAACCTACCACAACTGTAGAACCTACCACAACTGTAGAACCTATTACAACTGTAGAACCTACTACAACTGTAGAACTTACCACAACTGTAGAACCCACCACAACTGTAGAACCTACTACAACTGTAGAACCTACCACAACTGTAGAACATACCACTACTGTCGAACCTACTACAACTGTAGAACCTACTACAACTGTAGAACCTACTACAACAATAGAACCTACTACAACTGTAGAACCTACTACAACTGTAGAACCTACTACAACTGTAGAATCTACCACAACTGTAGAACCTACTACAACTGTAGAACCTACCACAACTGCAGAACCTACTACAACTGTAGAACCTACTACAACAGTAGAACCTACTACAACTGTAGAACCTACTACAACAGTACAACCTACTACAACTGTAGAATCTACCACAACTGTAGAACCTACTACAACTATAGAACCTACCACAACTGTAGAACCTACTACAACTGTAGAACCTACTACAACTATAGAACCTACCACAACTGTAGAACCTACTACAACAGTAGAACCTACTACAACAGTAGAACCTACTACAACAGTAGAACCTACTACAACAGTAGAACATACTACAACTGTAGAACCTACTACAACTGTAGAACTTACCACAACTGTAGAACCTACCACAACTGTAGAACTTACTACAACTGTAGAACATACCACAACTGTAGAACCTACCACAACTGTAGAACTTACTACAACTGTAGAACATACCACAACTGTAGAACCTACTACAACTGTAGAACCTACTACAATTGTAGAACCTACCACAACTGTAGAACTTACTACAACTGTAGAACATACCACAACTGCAGAACCTACTACAACTGTAGAACCTACCACAACAGTAGAACCTACCACAACAGTAGAACCTACTACAACTGTAGAACCTACTACAACTGTAGAACCTACCACAACAGTAGAACCTACCAGAACAGTAGAACCTACTACAACTGTAGAACCTACTACAACTGTAGAACCTACCACAACTGTAGAACCTACCACAACTATAGAACATACCACAACTGTAGAACCTACCACAACTGTAGAACCTACTACAACTGTAGAACCTACCACAACTGTAGAACATACCACTACTGTCGAACCTACTACAACTGTAGAACCTACTACAACTGTAGAACCTACTACAACAATAGAACCTACTACAACTGTAGAACCTACTACAACTGTAGAACCTACTACAACTGTAGAATCTACCACAACTGTAGAACCTACTACAACTGTAGAACCTACCACAACTGTAGAACCTACTACAACTGTAGAACCTACTACAACAGTAGAACCTACTACAACTGTAGAACCTACTACAACAGTACAACCTACTACAACTGTAGAATCTACCACAACTGTAGAACCTACTACAACTATAGAACCTACCACAACTGTAGAACCTACTACAACTGTAGAACCTACTACAACTATAGAACCTACCACAACTGTAGAACCTACTACAACAGTAGAACCTACTACAACTGTAGAACCTACTACAACAGTAGAACCTACTACAACTGTACAACCTACTACAACTGTAGAACTTACCACAACTGTAGAACCTACCACAACTGTAGAACTTACTACAACTGTAGAACATACCACAACTGTAGAACCTAACACAACTGTAGAACTTACTACAACTGTAGAACATACCACAACTGTAGAACCTACTACAACTGTAGAACCTACTACAACTGTAGAACCTACTACAACTGTAGAACCTACCACAACTGTAGAACCTACTACAACTGTAGAACCTACTACAACTGTAGAACATACCACAACTGTAGAACATACCACAACTGTAGAACCTACTACAACTGTAGAACCTACCACAACTGTAGAACCTACCACAACAGTAGAACCTACCACAACAGTAGAACCTACTACAACTGTAGAACCTACTACAACTGTAGAACCTACCACAACAGTAGAACCTACCACAACAGTAGAACCTACTCCAACTGTAGAACTTACTACAACTGTAGAATCTACTACAACTGTAGAGCCTACTACAACTGTAGAACCTACCACAACTGTAGAACCTACCACAACTGTAGAACCTACCACAACTGTAGAACCTACCACAACAGTAGAACCTACCACAACAGTAGAACCTACTACAACTGTAGAACCTACTACAACTGTAGAACCTACCACAACTGTAGAACCTACCACAACTGTAGAACCTACTACATCTGTACAACCTACCACAACTGTAGAACCTACCACAACTGTAGAACTTACTACAACTGTAGAACCTACTACAACTGTAGAACCTACCACAACTGTAGAACCTACGACAACTGTAGAACCTACTACAACAGTAGAATCTACCACAACTGTAGAACCTACTACAACTGTAGAACCTACCACAACTGTAGAACCTACTACAACTGTAGAACATACTACAACTGTAGAACCTACCACAACTGTAGAACATACTATAACTGTACAACCTACTACAACTGTACAACCTACCACAACTGTAGAACCTACTACAACTGTACAACCTACTACAACAGTACAACCTACTACAACTGTAGAACCTACTACATCTGTAGAACCTACTACAACTGTAGAACCTACCACAACTGTAGAACCTACCACAACTGTAGAACCTACTACATCTGTAGAACCTACCACAACTGTAGAACCTACTACAACTGTAGAACCTACTACAACAGTACAACCAACTTCAACTGTAGAACCTACTACAACTGTAGAACCTACCACAACTGTAGAACCTACCACAACTGTAGAACCTACTACAACAGTACAACCTACTTCAACTGTAGAACCTACTACAACTGTAGAACCTACCACAACTGTAGAACCTACCACAACTGTAGAACCTACTACAACAGTAGAACCTACTACAACTGTAGAACCTACTACAACAGTACAACATAGCACAACTGTAGAACTTACCACAACTGCACAACCTACTACAACTTTAGAACCTACTACAACTGTAGAACCTACCACAACTGTAGAACCTACTACAACTGTAGAACCTACTACAACAGTACAACATAGCACAACTGTAGAACTTACCACAACTGCACAACCTACTACAACTTTAGAACCGACTACAACTGTAGAACCTACCACAACTGTAGAACCTACTACAACTGTAGAACTTACTACAACTGTAGAACCTACCACAACTGTAGAACCTACTACAACTGTAGAACCTACTACAACAGTACAACCTACTATAACTGTAGAACCTACCACAACTATAGAACATACTACAACTGTAGAACCTGCTACAACTGTAGAACCTACTACAACTGTAGAACCTACCACAACTGTAGAACCTACCACAACTGTAGAACTTACTACAACTGTAGAAGCTACTACAACTGTAGAACCTACCACTACTGTAGAACCTACTACAACTGTAGAACCTACCACAACTGTAGATGCTACTACAACTGTAGAACCTACTACAACTGTAGAACCTACCACAACTGTAGAGCCTACCACAACTGTAGAAACTACCACAACTGTAGAACCTACCACAACTGAAGAACCTACCACAACTGTAGAACCTACCACAACTGTACAACATACTACAACTGTAGAACCTACCACAACTGTAGAACCTACCACAACTGTAGAACCTACTACATCTGTAGAACCTACTACAACTGTAGAACCTACTAGTACTGTAGAACCTACTACAACTGTAGAATCTACAAGAACTGTAGAACCTACCACAACTGTAGAACCTACTACAACTGTAGAACCTACTAGTACTGTAGAACCTACTACAACTGTAGAACCTACCACAACTGTAGAACCTACTACAACTGTAGAACCTACCACAAATGTAGAAACTACCACAAATGTAGAACCTACTACAACTGTAGAACCTACTACAACTGTAGAACCTACTACAACTGTAGAACCTACTACAACAGTAGAACCTACTACAACTGTAGAACCTACCACAACTGTAGAACCTACTACAACTGTAGAACCTACTACAACTGTACAACCTACCACAACTGTAGAACCTACCACAAATGTAGAACCTACTACAACTGTAGAACCTACTACAACTGTAGAACCTACCACAACTGTAGAACCTACCACAACTGTAGAACATACCACAACTGTAGAACCTACTACATCTGTAGAACTTACCACAACTGTAGAACCTACCACAACTGTAGAACCTACTACAACTGTAGAACCTACTACAACTGTAGAACCTACCACAACTGTAAAAGCTACCACAACTGTAGAACCTACCACAACTGTAGAACCTACTACAACTGTAGAACCTACTAGTACTGTAGAACCTACTACAACTGTACAACCTACTACAACTGTAAAACCTACTACAACTGTAGAACCTGCTACAACTGTAGAACCTACCACAACTGTAGAACCTACTACAACTGTAGAACCTACCTCAAATGTAGAAACTACTACATCTGTAGAACCTACTACAACTGTAGAACCTACTACAACAGTAGAACCTACTACAACTGTAGAACCTACCACAACTGTAGAACCTACTACAACTGTAGAACCTACCACAAATGTAGAAACTACCACAAATGTAGAACCTACTACAACTGTAGAACCTACCACGACTGTAGAACCTACCACAACTGTAGAACCTACTACAACTGTAGAACCTACTACAACTGTAGAACCTACCACAACTGTAGAACCTACCACAACTGTAGAACATACCACAACTGTAGAACCTACTACATCTGTAGAACTTACCACAACTGTAGGACCTACCACAACTGTAGAACCTACTACAACTGTAGAACCTACTACAACTGTAGAACCTACCACAACTGTAAAACCTACCACAACTGTAGAACCTACCACAACTGTAGAACCTACTACAACTGTAGAACCTACTAGTACTGTAGAACCGACTACAACTGTACAACCTACTACAACTGTAAAACCTACTACAACTGTAGAACCTACTACAACTGTAGAACCTACCACAACTGTAGAACCTACTACAACTGTAGAACCTACCTCAAATGTAGAAACTACTACATCTGTAGAACCTACTACAACTGTAGAACCTACTAGTACTGTAGAACCTACCACAACTGTAGAACCTACCACTACTGTAGAACCTACTACAACTGTAGAACCTACCACAACTGTAGATGCTACTACAACTGTAGAACCTACTACAACTGTAGAACCTACCACAACTGTAGAACCTACCACAACTGTAGAACCTACCACAACTGTACAACATACTACAACTGTAGAACCTACCACAACTGTAGAACCTACCACAACTGTAGAACCTACTACATCTGTAGAACCTACTACAACTGTAGAACCTACTAGTACTGTAGAACCTACTACAACTGTAGAATCTACAAGAACTGTAGAACCTACCACAACTGTAGAACCTACTACAACTGTAGAACCTACTAGTACTGTAGAACCTACTACAACTGTAGAACCTACCACAACTGTAGAACCTACTAAAACTGTAGAACCTACCACAAATGTAGAAACTACCACAAATGTAGAACCTACTACAACTGTAGAACCTACTACAACTGTAGAACCTACTACAACTGTAGAACCTACTACAACAGTAGAACCTACTACAACTGTAGAACCTACCACAACTGTAGAACCTACTACAACTGTACAACCTACTACAACTGTACAACCTACAACAACTGTAGAACCTACCACAACTGTAGAACCTACCACAACTGTAGAACCTACTACAACTGTAGAACCTACTACAACTGTAGAACCTACCACAACTGTAGAACCTACCACAACTGTAGAACATACCACAACTGTAGAACCTACTACATCTGTAGAACTTACCACAACTGTAGAACCTACCACAACTGTAGAACCTACTACAACTGTAGAACCTACTACAACTGTAGAACCTACCACAACTGTAAAAGCTACCACAACTGTAGAACCTACCACAACTGTAGAACCTACTACATCTGTAGAACCTACTAGTACTGTAGAACCTACTACAACTGTACAACCTACTACAACTGTAAAACCTACTACAACTGTAGAACCTACCACAACTGTAGAACCTACTACAACTGTAGAACCTACCTCAAATGTAGAAACTACTACATCTGTAGAACCTACTACAACAGTAAAACCTACTAGTACTGTAGAACCTACCACAACTGTAGAACCTACTACAACTGTAGAACCTACTACATCTGTAGAACCTACTACAACTGTAGAACCTACTAGTACTGTAGAACCTACTACAACTGTAGAATCTACAAGAACTGTAGAACCTACCACAACTGTAGAACTTACTACAACTGTAGAACCTACTAGTACTGTAGAACCTACTACAACTGTAGAACCTACCACAACTGTAGAACCTACTACAACTGTAGAACCTACCACAAATGTAGAAACTACCACAAATGTAGAACCTACTACAACTGTAGAACCTACTACAACTGTAGAACCTACTACAACAGTAGAACCTACTACAACTGTAGAACCTACCACAACTGTAGAACCTACTACAACTGTAGAACCTACCACAACTGTAGAACCTACTACAACTGTACAACCTACTACAACTGTACAACCTACCACAACTGTAGAACCTACCACAACTGTAGAACCTACTACAACTGTACAACCTACCACGACTGTAGAACCTACCACAACTGTAGAACCTACTACAACTATAGAACCTACTACAACTGTAGAACCTACCACAACTGTAGAACCTACCACAACTGTAGAACATACCACAACTGTAGAACCTACTACATCTGTAGAACTTACCACAACTGTAGAACCTACCACAACTGTAGAACCTACTACAACTGTAGAACCTACTACAACTGTAGAACCTACCACAACTGTAAAACCTACCACAACTGTAGAACCTACCACAGCTGTAGAACCTACTACAACTGTAGAACCTACTAGTACTGTAGAACCTACTACAACTGTACAACCTACTACAACTGTAAAACCTACTACAACTGTAGAACCTACTACAACTGTAGAACCTACCACAACTGTAGAACCTACTACAACTGTAGAACCTACTACAACTGTAGAACCTACCACAACTGTAGAACCTACCACAACTGTAGAACATACCACAACTGTAGAACCTACTACATCTGTAGAACTTACCACAACTGTAGGACCTACCACAACTGTAGAACCTACTACAACTGTAGAACCTACTACAACTGTAGAACCTACCACAACTGTAAAAGCTACCACAACTGTAGAACCTACCACAACTGTAGAACCTACTACAACTGTAGAACCTACTAGTACTGTAGAACCGACTACAACTGTACAACCTACTACAACTGTAAAACCTACTACAACTGTAGAACCTACTACAACTGTAGAACCTACCACAACTGTAGAACCTACTACAACTGTAGAACCTACCTCAAATGTAGAAACTACTACATCTGTAGAACCTACTACAACTGTAGAACCTACTAGTACTGTAGAACCTACCACAACTGTAGAACCTACCACTACTGTAGAACCTACTACAACTGTAGAACCTACCACAACTGTAGATGCTACTACAACTGTAGAACCTACTACAACTGTAGAACCTACCACAACTGTAGAACCTACCACAACTGTAGAACCTACCACAACTGTACAACATACTACAACTGTAGAACCTACCACAACTGTAGAACATACCACAACTGTAGAACCTACTACATCTGTAGAACTTACCACAACTGTAGAACCTACCACAACTGTAGAACCTACTACAACTGTAGAACCTACTACAACTGTAGAACCTACCACAACTGTAAAACCTACCACAACTGTAGAACCTACCACAGCTGTAGAACCTACTACAACTGTAGAACCTACTAGTACTGTAGAACCTACTACAACTGTACAACCTACTACAACTGTAAAACCTACTACAACTGTAGAACCTACTACAACTGTAGAACCTACCACAACTGTAGAACCTACTACAACTGTAGAACCTACTACAACTGTAGAACCTACCACAACTGTAGAACCTACCACAACTGTAGAACATACCACAACTGTAGAACCTACTACATCTGTAGAACTTACCACAACTGTAGGACCTACCACAACTGTAGAACCTACTACAACTGTAGAACCTACTACAACTGTAGAACCTACCACAACTGTAAAACCTACCACAACTGTAGAACCTACCACAACTGTAGAACCTACTACAACTGTAGAACCTACTAGTACTGTAGAACCGACTACAACTGTACAACCTACTACAACTGTAAAACCTACTACAACTGTAGAACCTACTACAACTGTAGAACCTACCACAACTGTAGAACCTACTACAACTGTAGAACCTACCTCAAATGTAGAAACTACTACATCTGTAGAACCTACTACAACTGTAGAACCTACTAGTACTGTAGAACCTACCACAACTGTAGAACCTACCACTACTGTAGAACCTACTACAACTGTAGAACCTACCACAACTGTAGATGCTACTACAACTGTAGAACCTACTACAACTGTAGAACCTACCACAACTGTAGAACCTACCACAACTGTAGAACCTACCACAACTGTACAACATACTACAACTGTAGAACCTACCACAACTGTAGAACCTACCACAACTGTAGAACCTACTACATCTGTAGAACCTACTACAACTGTAGAACCTACTAGTACTGTAGAACCTACTACAACTGTAGAATCTACAAGAACTGTAGAACCTACCACAACTGTAGAACCTACTACAACTGTAGAACCTACTAGTACTGTAGAACCTACTACAACTGTAGAACCTACCACAACTGTAGAACCTACTAAAACTGTAGAACCTACCACAAATGTAGAAACTACCACAAATGTAGAACCTACTACAACTGTAGAACCTACTACAACTGTAGAACCTACTACAACTGTAGAACCTACTACAACAGTAGAACCTACTACAACTGTAGAACCTACCACAACTGTAGAACCTACTACAACTGTACAACCTACTACAACTGTACAACCTACCACAACTGTAGAACCTACCACAACTGTAGAACCTACCACAACTGTAGAACCTACTACAACTGTAGAACCTACTACAACTGTAGAACCTACCACAACTGTAGAACCTACCACAACTGTAGAACATACCACAACTGTAGAACCTACTACATCTGTAGAACTTACCACAACTGTAGAACCTACGACAACTGTAGAACCTACTACAACTGTAGAACCTACTACAACTGTAGAACCTACCACAACTGTAAAAGCTACCACAACTGTAGAACCTACCACAACTGTAGAACCTACTACAACTGTAGAACCTACCTCAAATGTAGAAACTGCTACATCTGTAGAACCTACTACAACAGTAGAACCTACTAGTACTGTAGAACCTACCACAACTGTAGAACCTACTACAACTGTAGAACCTACTACATCTGTAGAACCTACTACAACTGTAGAACCTACTAGTACTGTAGAACCTACTACAACTGTAGAATCTACAAGAACTGTAGAACCTACCACAACTGTAGAACCTACTACAACGGTAGAACCTACTAGTACTGTAGAACCTACTACAACTGTAGAACCTACCACAACTGTAGAACCTACTACAACTGTAGAACCTACCACAAATGTAGAAACTACCACAAATGTAGAACCTACTACAACTGTAGAACCTACTACAACTGTAGAACCTACTACAACAGTAGAACCTACTACAACTGTAGAACCTACCACAACTGTAGAACCTACTACAACTGTAGAACCTACCACAACTGTAGAACCTACTACAACTGTACAACCTACTACAACTGTACAACCTACCACAACTGTAGAACCTACCACAACTGTAGAACCTACTACAACTGTACAACCTACCACGACTGTAGAACCTACCACAACTGTAGAACCTACTACAACTATAGAACCTACTACAACTGTAGAACCTACCACAACTGTAGAACCTACCACAACTGTAGAACATACCACAACTGTAGAACCTACTACATCTGTAGAACTTACCACAACTGTAGAACCTACCACAACTGTAGAACCTACTACAACTGTAGAACCTACTACAACTGTAGAACCTACCACAACTGTAAAACCTACCACAACTGTAGAACCTACCACAGCTGTAGAACCTACTACAACTGTAGAACCTACTAGTACTGTAGAACCTACTACAACTGTACAACCTACTACAACTGTAAAACCTACTACAACTGTAGAACCTACTACAACTGTAGAACCTACCACAACTGTAGAACCTACTACAACTGTAGAACCTACTACAACTGTAGAACCTACCACAACTGTAGAACCTACCACAACTGTAGAACATACCACAACTGTAGAACCTACTACATCTGTAGAACTTACCACAACTGTAGGACCTACCACAACTGTAGAACCTACTACAACTGTAGAACCTACTACAACTGTAGAACCTACCACAACTGTAAAACTTACCACAACTGTAGAACCTACCACAACTGTAGAACCTACTACAACTGTAGAACCTACTAGTACTGTAGAACCGACTACAACTGTACAACCTACTACAACTGTAAAACCTACTACAACTATAGAACCTACTACAACTGTAGAACCTACCACAACTGTAGAACCTACTACAACTGTAGAACCTACCTCAAATGTAGAAACTACTACATCTGTAGAACCTACTACAACTGTAGAACCTACTAGTACTGTAGAACCTACCACAACTGTAGAACCTACCACTACTGTAGAACCTACTACAACTGTAGAACCTACCACAACTGTAGATGCTACTACAACTGTAGAACCTACTACAACTGTAGAACCTACCACAACTGTAGAACCTACCACAACTGTAGAACCTACCACAACTGTACAACATACTACAACTGTAGAACCTACCACAACTGTAGAACATACCACAACTGTAGAACCTACTACATCTGTAGAACTTACCACAACTGTAGAACCTACCACAACTGTAGAACCTACTACAACTGTAGAACCTACTACAACTGTAGAACCTACCACAACTGTAAAACCTACCACAACTGTAGAACCTACCACAGCTGTAGAACCTACTACAACTGTAGAACCTACTAGTACTGTAGAACCTACTACAACTGTACAACCTACTACAACTGTAAAACCTACTACAACTGTAGAACCTACTACAACTGTAGAACCTACCACAACTGTAGAACCTACTACAACTGTAGAACCTACTACAACTGTAGAACCTACCACAACTGTAGAACCTACCACAACTGTAGAACATACCACAACTGTAGAACCTACTACATCTGTAGAACTTACCACAACTGTAGGACCTACCACAACTGTAGAACCTACTACAACTGTAGAACCTACTACAACTGTAGAACCTACCACAACTGTAAAACCTACCACAACTGTAGAACCTACCACAACTGTAGAACCTACTACAACTGTAGAACCTACTAGTACTGTAGAACCGACTACAACTGTACAACCTACTACAACTGTAAAACCTACTACAACTGTAGAACCTACTACAACTGTAGAACCTACCACAACTGTAGAACCTACTACAACTGTAGAACCTACCTCAAATGTAGAAACTACTACATCTGTAGAACCTACTACAACTGTAGAACCTACTAGTACTGTAGAACCTACCACAACTGTAGAACCTACCACTACTGTAGAACCTACTACAACTGTAGAACCTACCACAACTGTAGATGCTACTACAACTGTAGAACCTACTACAACTGTAGAACCTACCATAACTGTAGAACCTACCACAACTGTAGAACCTACCACAACTGTACAACATACTACAACTGTAGAACCTACCACAACTGTAGAACCTACCACAACTGTAGAACCTACTACATCTGTAGAACCTACTACAACTGTAGAACCTACTAGTACTGTAGAACCTACTACAACTGTAGAATCTACAAGAACTGTAGAACCTACCACAACTGTAGAACCTACTACAACTGTAGAACCTACTAGTACTGTAGAACCTACTACAACTGTAGAACCTACCACAACTGTAGAACCTACTAAAACTGTAGAACCTACCACAAATGTAGAAACTACCACAAATGTAGAACCTACTACAACTGTAGAACCTACTACAACTGTAGAACCTACTACAACTGTAGAACCTACTACAACAGTAGAACCTACTACAACTGTAGAACCTACCACAACTGTAGAACCTACTACAACTGTACAACCTACTACAACTGTACAACCTACCACAACTGTAGAACCTACCACAACTGTAGAACCTACCACAACTGTAGAACCTACTACAACTGTAGAACCTACCACAACTGTAGAACCTACCACAACTGTAGAACATACCACAACTGTAGAACCTACTACATCTGTAGAACTTACCACAACTGTAGAACCTACGACAACTGTAGAACCTACTACAACTGTAGAACCTACTACAACTGTAGAACCTACCACAACTGTAAAAGCTACCACAACTGTAGAACCTACCACAACTGTAGAACCTACTACAACTGTAGAACCTACCTCAAATGTAGAAACTGCTACATCTGTAGAACCTACTACAACAGTAGAACCTACTAGTACTGTAGAACCTACCACAACTGTAGAACCTACTACAACTGTAGAACCTACTACATCTGTAGAACCTACTACAACTGTAGAACCTACTAGTACTGTAGAACCTAATACAACTGTAGAATCTACAAGAACTGTAGAACCTACCACAACTGTAGAACCTACTACAAAGGTAGAACCTACTAGTACTGTAGAACCTACTACAACTGTAGAACCTACCACAACTGTAGAACCTACTACAACTGTAGAACCTACCACAAATGTAGAAACTACCACAAATGTAGAACCTACTACAACTGTAGAACCTACTACAACTGTAGAACCTACTACAACAGTAGAACCTACTACAACTGTAGAACCTACCACAACTGTAGAACCTACTACAACTGTAGAACCTACCACAACTGTAGAACCTACTACAACTGTACAACCTACTACAACTGTACAACCTACCACAACTGTAGAACCTACCACAACTGTAGAACCTACTACAACTGTACAACCTACCACGACTGTAGAACCTACCACAACTGTAGAACCTACTACAACTATAGAACCTACTACAACTGTAGAACCTACCACAACTGTAGAACCTACCACAACTGTAGAACATACCACAACTGTAGAACCTACTACATCTGTAGAACTTACCACAACTGTAGAACCTACCACAACTGTAGAACCTACTACAACTGTAGAACCTACTACAACTGTAGAACCTACCACAACTGTAAAACCTACCACAACTGTAGAACCTACCACAGCTGTAGAACCTACTACAACTGTAGAACCTACTAGTACTGTAGAACCTACTACAACTGTACAACCTACTACAACTGTAAAACCTACTACAACTGTAGAACCTACTACAACTATAGAACCTACCACAACTGTAGAACCTACTACAACTGTAGAACCTACCTCAAATGTAGAAACTACTACATCTGTAGAACCTACTACAACTGTAGAACCTACTAGTACTGTAGAACCTACCACAACTGTAGAACCTACTACAACTGTAGAACCTACTACAACTGTAGAACCTACTACAACTGTAGAACCTACCACAACTGTAGAACCTACCACAACTGTAGAACCTACCACAACTGTAGAACCTACCACAACTGTAGAACCTACCACAACAGTACAAGCTACTACAACAGCAGAACCTACCACTACTGTAGAACCTACCACAACTGTAGAACCTACTATATCTGCAGAACCTACTACAACTGTAGAACCTACTAGTACTGTAGAACCTACTACAACTGTAGAATCTACTAGAACTGTAGAACCTACCACAACTGTAGAACCTACTACAACTGTAGAACCTACTAGTACTGTAGAACCTACTACAACTGTAGAACCTACCACAAATGTAGAAACTACCACAAATGTAGAACCTACTACAACTGTAGAACCTACTACAACTGTAGAACCTACTACAACTGTAGAACCTACTACAACAGTAGAACCTACTACAACTGTAGAACCTACCACAACTGTAGAACCTACTACAACTGTAGAACCTACTACAACTGTACAACCTACCACAACTGTAGAACCTACCACAACTGTAGAACCTACTACAACTGTAGAACCTACTACAACTGTAGAACCTACCACAACTGTAGAACCTACCACAACTGTAGAACATACCACAACTGTAGAACCTACTAGTACTGTAGAACCTACTACAACTGTAGAACCTACTACAACTGTAGAACCTACTACAACTGTAGAACCTACTAGTACTGTAGAACTTACTACAACTGTAGAACCTACTACAACTGTAGAACCTACTACAACTATAGAACCTACTACAACTGTAGAACCTACTACAACTGTAGAACCTACTACAACTCTAGAACCTACCACAATTGTAGAACCTACTACAACTGTAGAACCTACTAGTACTGTAGAACCCACTACAACTGTAGAACCTACTACAACTCTAGAACCTACTACAACTGTAAAACCTACTACAACTGTAGAATCTACTACAACTGTAGAACTTACTACAACTGTAGAACCTACCACAACTGTAAAACCTACCACAACTGTAGAACCTACCACAACTGTAGAACCTACTACAACTGTAGAACCTACTAGTACTGTAGAACCTAGTACAACTGTACAACCTACTACAACTGTAAAACCTACTACAACTGTAGAACCTACTACAACTGTAGAACCTACCACAACTGTAGAACCTACTACATCTGTAGAACCTACTACAACTGTAGAACCTACTAGTACTGTAGAACCTACCACAACTGTAGAACCTACCACTACTGTAGAACCTACTACAACTGTAGAACCTACCACAACTGTAGATGCTACTACAACTGTAGAACCTACTACAACTGTAGAACCTACCACAACTGTAGAGCCTACCACAACTGTAGAAACTACCACAACTGTAGAACCTACCACAACTGTAGAACCTACCACAACTGTAGAACCTACTAGTACTGTAGAACCTACTACAACTGTAGAATCTACAAGAACTGTAGAACCTACCACAACTGTAGAACCTACTACATCTGTAGAACCTACTACAACTGTAGAACCTACTAGTACTGTAGAACCTACTACAACTGTAGAATCTACAAGAACTGTAGAACCTACCACAACTGTAGAACCTACTACAACTGTAGAACCTACTAGTACTGTAGAACCTACTACAACTGTAGAACCTACCACAACTGTAGAACCTACTAAAACTGTAGAACCTACCACAAATGTAGAAACTACCACAAATGTAGAACCTACTACAACTGTAGAACCTACTACAACTGTAGAACCTACTACAACTGTAGAACCTACTACAACAGTAGAACCTACTACAACTGTAGAACCTACCACAACTGTAGAACCTACTACAACTGTACAACCTACTACAACTGTACAACCTACCACAACTGTAGAACCTACCACAACTGTAGAACCTACTACAACTGTAGAACCTACTACAACTGTAGAACCTACCACAACTGTAGAACCTACCACAACTGTAGAACATACCACAACTGTAGAACCTACTACATCTGTAGAACTTACCACAACTGTAGAACCTACCACAACTGTAGAACCTACTACAACTGTAGAACCTACTACAACTGTAGAACCTACCACAACTGTAAAAGCTACCACAACTGTAGAACCTACCACAACTGTAGAACCTACTACAACTGTAGAACCTACTAGTACTGTAGAACCTACTACAACTGTACAACCTACTACAACTGTAAAACCTACTACAACTGTAGAACCTACTACAACTGTAGAACCTACCACAACTGTAGAACCTACTACAACTGTAGAACCTACCTCAAATGTAGAAACTACTACATCTGTAGAACCTACTACAACAGTAGAACTTACTAGTACTGTAGAAGCTACCACAACTGTAGAACCTACTACAACTGTAGAACCTACTACATCTGTAGAACCTACTACAACTGTAGAACCTACTAGTACTGTAGAACCTACTACAACTGTAGAATCTACAAGAACTGTAGAACCTACCACAACTGTAGAACCTACTACAACTGTAGAACCTACTAGTACTGTAGAACCTACTACAACTGTAGAACCTACCACAACTGTAGACCCTACTACAACTGTAGAACCTACTACAACTGTAGAACCTACTACAACTGTAGAACCTACTACAACTGTAGAACCTACCACACCTGTAAAACCTACCACAACTGTAGAACCTACCACAACTGTAGAACCTACTACAACTGTAGAACCTACTAGTACTGTAGAACCTACTACAACTGTAGAACCTTCCACAACTGTAGAACCTACTACAACTGTAGAACCTACCAGAAATGTAGAAACTACTACATCTGTAGAACCTACTACAACAGTAGAACCTACTAGTACTGTAGAACCTACCACAACTGTAGAACCTACTACAGCTGTAGAACCTACTACAACTGTAGAACCTACTACAACTGTAGAACCTACCACAACTATAGAACCTACTACAACTGTAGAACCTACCACAACTGTAGAACCTACCACAACTGGAGAACCTACCACAACTGTAGAACCTACCACAACAGTAGAACCTACTACAACAGTAGAACCTACCACTACTGTAGAACCTACCACAACTGTAGAACCTACTACATCTGTAGAACCTACTACAACTGTAGAACCTACTAGTACTGTAGAACCTACTACAACTGTAGAACCTACTAGAACTGTAGAACCTACCACAAATGTAGAACCTACTACAACTGTAGAACCTACTACAACTGTAGAACCTACTACAACTGTAGAACCTACTACAACTGTAGAACCTACTACAACAGTAGAACCTACTACAACTGTAGAACCTACCACCACTGTAGAACCTACTACAACTGTACAACCTACCACAACTGTAGAACCTACCACAACTGTAGAACCTACCACAACTGTAGAACCTACCACAAATGTAGAACCTACTACAACTGTAGAACCTACTACAACTGTAGAACCCACTACAACTGTAGAACCTACTACAACTGTAGAACCTACCACAACTGTAGAATATACCACAACTGTAGAACCTACTACAACAGTAGAACCTACTACAACTGTAGAACCTACTACAACTGTAGAACCTACTACATCTGTAGAACCTACCACAACTGTAGAACCTACTACATCTTTAGAACCTACCACTACTGTAGAACCTACTACATCTTTAGAACCTACCACTACTGTAGAACCTACCACAACTGTAGAACCTACTACATCTGTAGAACCTACCACAACTGTAGAACCTACTACATCTTTAGAACCTACAACTACTGTAGAACCTACTACATCTCTAGAACCTACCACTACTGTAGAACCTACCACAACTGTAGAACCTACTACATCTGTAGAACCTACTACAACTGTAGAACCTACCACTACTGTAGAACCTACCACAACTGTAGAACCTACTACATCTGTAGAACCTACCACAACTGTAGAACCTACCACAACTGTAGAGCCTACCACAACTGTAGAACCTACCACTACTGTAGAACCTACTACAACTGTAGAACCTACCACTACTGTAGAACCTACCACAACTGTAGAAATTACTACAACTGTAGAACCTACCACTACTGTAGAACCTACCACAACTGTAGAACCTACTACATCTGTAGAACATACCACAACTGTAGAACCTACCACTACTGTAGAACCTACCACTACTGTAGAGCCTAATACAACTGTAGAACATTACACGATTGTAGAAACTGCTGCAGATAAAACAAAAGAAAGTACAACTACTGAACATGGAACAACACACACAGCTGGAACCACTATAACACAAGTTGGTATGACAGAAGCAATGACAACAGAACAGAGTACTGTAAAAGCTGTAGCAGATGATTCGCCAGCTGGTGCGGAGGGCTTTACTCAAACGACTACTTTGACAACGGGTGCTGCTACAACATCCGGTGCAGAAGATAGACATACCCAAACAGCAGCCACAACTGAATCAGTCACTACTACTACACAGTATAATACAGATATAGGTTGGTACTTTTATATGAGATAGGTTTTTGACAAATTACTCACCCTTGCACTGCTCAATTGCTAAGCGCATGAAGAAATACTTACTCTAGAACTACTTACTGGAGAAATGCATAATAAAATACTGACTCTAGCACTGCTCAATTGCTAAACCCATGATAATATACTGACTCTAGCACTGCTCAATTGCTAAACGCATGATAAAATACTGACTAGCACTGCTCAATTGCTGATAAAACACACTCAAGCACTGCTCAGTTATGAAATGCATGACAAAATACCATATAAGTGGGTTTTTTCGAGGCTACATAATTGTTTGCTTTATTCACGATAGCAACAGATGGGCGAAAAAATAGAATGGGTGTAAATTTCCACCCTTTAGTACATAAAAAAATCTTTATTTTGTTAAATAATTCTACAAGATCTACCTCCCCTAGTATGACTAGGGAATATTTAACAATTCTATGTTTACTGTCATTTTTAAAGTTGTTGTTGAAATGATGCTTTTAAAATATCTAACAAAGGGGAAAATCACTCCCGAAAGCAATGCATATGGTGACAAAAACCAGGTAAATTATTTAACATGTATTTAACCGCCCTTTTATCATTAAAGCACTATTACCCTGAATAGTTATTGTTGTATAAACACATCTTTATTTAATATTTGCCACATTCAACGATTTTTAATTACCTGTAAGTTGACCATATTTGGTGTTAATTAATCGGTCACAATATCAAATTCCCTGACCTTATTTTCAATTAATGAACACGCCGTGGGTTCGCGCCGCATTGGTAAATTACAAAAAAGGTGCACTCGACTCGCAGCCGCAAGTGATAAAGTTTACCAGTTGCTTGCTCATGGCCGGTGGTTCTCTCCGGGTACTCCGGATTCTTCCACCACTAAAACTGATCGCCATGATATAGCTGAAATATTGCTGAAAGTGGCGTTAAAACACCAAAAATCAAATCAATTAATGAACATGTATATACAGTTTTGAAATAACGCTGATGACATACAAAATTTTTTTACTCAATTTCCTATTTTGAATAGTTGGTGAAACAATTCAGACAATGTTATTTTAATAGAACGGTCAATCTGCTAAGATATGATTTTGGTTAAAATTCGGATTGTGAAAATTAAATACAGATAAAACATTTTCACCAATTGGGAAGATAATGGCGAAATTTGACTCCCGCCAAAAAAAACCCACTTATACGGTACTCAACCTAGCACGGCTCAATTGCAAAGCGCAAGATCACTTAATGTAAAGCTAGCATATTAAATAAAACCTATTCTATATCAACACATACTAACAAACTTTGATAAACTAATATATTGTCCAACAATTTGCTAATTGACATATTTGACGGTGATCACCACGAACTGGTTGACCGTTACGAAATATCCATTGATCAACTGGCAATGCATCTTTTCCCTGTTACGTAGATTTTGTTTGTGCTCCGTCACCGACTTTACTTTTATCGAACTTGACAATATGAGTAACACGGCGTCGGATGTCTTAAATCCAACAGGAATTGTTTACCTTTCGCGAGCACCTGAATTCACCGCTGATTTTATGGTGGTGTCCGTGTTGGTTTTTTTTTTGTTTATTTTAAGGCACAGATGATTTTATTGCACTAATTGCTGTTAACAATTCACAAGGTATACAGCTTTTACCTCGTATCCCTAGTTGTTAATCACTAAATAGCAAGGGATTTGATATTTAGTGAGGTTTAGTTCAAAATAAATGTTGTTAGTACACTTATACAGTTAATATCCAGTATATATTGTAATTCTGACATGTAATAAACATATAATAGCTGTCTATGGTGATTTCATATGCTTTTTGTTGACAATATTTGACACTTTCAAACCGATCAAGGTCGAAAGGTTAATTGTTCATGCTTGTGGATTACATGCACGATTGCGGTGTTTTGTCCGTGTTGTTCATCTTTTTTGTTTTCTGTCTCTTGGGTATGATAGTTGAATTTACATCTACATACACAATCAGTGACTATGACCGCTAAAATTGGCAAGGTGCACTCGATATAACGGTACATTTGTGATTCACTCGTGGCTAGTCGGTTGTTTTCACCATCTACTCAGATTTCCTCCACCAATATAACCGAAATATTGTTGAAAGTGGCGTTAAACATCAATCAATCCAAAATCTCATGAATATGCTATGACTTTAAACAACGCTGTACTTGTAAATTCACCTTTAGAACCATATTACTCTTTTCTATTGTAATATGATATAGTCTTGCTATGAAAAACTGTGTGCATAAAAGGTTAAATATAGCACTTTGTCAGTAGTATCGTGATATTTAGTCATAATAATGGGGTGAAATAACTGCAGAGTTATTTTAGTCATGGGCATTATTAAGAGATTATCACATATTTTGTTGCAATATGTTGATTTTGTCATGTCCAATAATAGCTAACAGTCAGTGTTGGTTATTTTGCCCTCCCAAATATCCGTATTTGCCCTCAAATATCCGTATTTGCCCTCATATATCCGTATTTGCCCCCGTATTTTCCGGTATCTGCGCAGTAGTCTCAAAGATTATATGTCAAAGTACAAGGAAAGATGATGCATAAAGATATGCATAAAATCGTATTTCAATCAAATTAACACATTTCAACATATTGGAATAAATTTTAAATAACTTGAAACGGAATAATTAGCTCAAATATATACGTCGTGCTGAATAGGAATTTCCATTCAAATGTCAACGTCTTGGGTAGATTTTACAAACAGTTTCAAACGTCATTGTACAGATCGACATTGTTTGGTATATTTTTGAAACCAGATTCGAAACAAAAATATTTGCAAGTTGAACAAAGGCAACTCTATTAAGGATTTATTTTCGCAATTTGTCTGTTCATAGATCATTTTTACAATATAAAAGTCAATGCTTGGAAAAGATCAATGTAAAATATGTGATAAAAAGATTATGACATGAAATTTTCCATATGGTCCCTGGTATCAACCCTCGACCCATATCAGCCCTCCAGCTTCGCTGTCGGGCTTGATATATTACATGACATTTTTCATATCGGCCCTGGTATTAGCCCGAGACTTCCATATCAAGCTCTTATTATTACATGACATTTTCCATATCGGCCCTGGTATTAGCCCAAGACTTCCGTATCAAGCCCGACAGCGAAGCTGGAGGGCTGATATGGGTCGAGGTTTGATATCAGGGACCATATGGAAAATTTCATGTCATAATCTTTTTATCACATATTTTACATTGACCTTTTTCAAGCATTGACTTTTATATTGCAAAAAAGATCTTTGAACTGACAAATTGCGAAAATAAATCCTTAAGAGAGTTGCCTTTGTTCAACTTTCAAATATTTTTGTTTCGAGTCTGGCTTCAAAAATATACCAAGCAATGTCGATCTGTATGTACAATGACGTTAGAAACTGTTTGTAAAATCTACCCAAGACGTTGACATTTGAATGGAAATTCCTATTCAACACGACGTATACATTTGAGCTAATTATTCCGTTTCAAGTTATTTAAACTTTATTCCAATATGTTGAAATGTGTTAATTTGATTGAAATACGATTTTATGCATCATCTTTCCTTGTACTTTGAGACCACTGCGCAGATGCCGGAAGTTGAATTAGGGGGCAAATACGGATATATGAGGGCAAATACGGATATTTGAGGGCAAATATGGATATTTGCCCTGAGGGCACCAACACTGACTTTTAGCTATTATTGGACATGCAAAAACGAACATATTGCAACACAATATGTGATAAAAAGCTTTATCACATATTTTGTTGCAATATGTTAATTTGTGCATGTCCAATAATAGCTAAAAGTCAGTGTTGGTTATTTGCCCTCCCTCAGGGCAAATGCAATTGCCCTCATATATCCGTATTTGCCCCCGTATTCAGCTTTCGGTATCTGCGCAGTGGTCTCAAAGATTATATGTCAAAGTACAAGGAAAGATGATGCATAAAGATATGCATAAAATCGTATTTCAATCAAATTAACACATTTCAACATATTGGAATAAATTTTAAATAACTTGAAACGGAATAATTAGTTCAAATATATACGTCGTGCTGAATAGGAATTTCCATTCAAATGTCAACGTCTTGGGTAGATTTTACAAACAGTTTCTAACGTCATTGTACAGATCGACATTGTTTGGTATATTTTTGAAACCAGATTTGAAACAAAAATATTTGCAAATTGAACAAAGGCAACTCTCTTAAGGATTTATTTTCGCAATTTGTCTGTTCATAGATCTTTTTTGCAATATAAATGTCAATGCTTGGAAAAGATCAATGTAAAATATGTGATAAAAAGATTATGACATGAAATTTTCCATACGGTCCCTGGTATCAACCCTCGACCCATATCAGCCCTCCAGCTTCGCTGTCGGGCTTGATATGGGAGTCTCGGGCTAATACCAGGGCCGATATGGAAAATGTCATGTAATAATCTCTTAGAGTGAACAGGAATGATCCT
This sequence comes from Bathymodiolus septemdierum, assembly GCA_963383655.1. Classification (NCBI taxonomy): domain Eukaryota; kingdom Metazoa; phylum Mollusca; class Bivalvia; order Mytilida; family Modiolidae; genus Bathymodiolus; species Bathymodiolus septemdierum. Next base: position 14,473,934 of record OY726529.1, read on the forward strand.
CAAAGGCTGAAACCATGACTATTTCACGAACAATTAACAAACCGCATCATCCTGACATTTTTATGAATGACACTCCTATAGCTGAGGTTGCTAATCACAAACATCTCGGACTGAATATTTCGAAGGACGGTACTCGCCATACTCATATTGACTTAATAACAGAGAAAGCGTACAGACGATTAAATATTTTACGGAGATTTAAATTTATTCTTGACAGAAATACTTTGGAGACCATATATCTGACTTACATAAGACCATTATTAGAATATGCTGACGTTATTTGGGACAATAATATAACTTACTTAGTTGATAAAATCGAGAAAGTACAAATGGAGGCTGCTAGAATCGTAACTGGGGGAACTCGGTTAGTCTCATTAAATAATCTATACTTAGAAACAGGGTGGGATAAACTGAAGAACCGTCGGGAAATACATAGACTAGTTTATTTTTACAAAATGAAGAACAACATTTCGCCACAGTACTTATCAGACTTAGTTCTAAATTCTCTTAATAGTATACATAGTGATAACACAAGAAATTCATCTATTATTCCCCCTATAAGGACACGAACTAGTTTATGCACACATTATTTCTTACCGGCTATCATACGCTCTTGGAATCTTTTACCTGAACGCATCAAGTCTAACACTTCGGTCAATTCTTCAAATCTAATCTGAAATCCAATCACCCACAAAAACCGCCCTATTATTATACAAGTTGGAAAACGACTTGATCAAATTCTACACTTCGTATGCATTGCAGCTCTTTAAACCAGCATCTTTACTTAAAAAATATTGTTGACTCCCCGCTTTGTCAAGTGTGGTGCTATTGAAACAACAGAACATTATTTGTTATACTGCCCTCTCTACAACGTACACAGACAGCTTTTTATTGAGCCCTTTTTTGACGATCCTCTGATTTCATATCATCATTATCTTTTTGGATCGCCCGAGTTCAGTTACAAACAAAACGTTGAAATTTTCTTGGCAGTGCAATCCTTTATTATCAACTCGAAACGATTTAACTGAAATTAGAGTTGTCAATTGAAACCACGACTTGTCTTTTGACATATGACACAAACAGTGCATGTGTTCACTTTATTTTCTCTATATCATATTTCTTTTCATTATTTAATTTCACATGTATAACTGTATATTATTGTATCAAGTTTAATTTGTCTTAATTATTATAGTAATTCATTATAATTCCTACCATTATTATATATTATTATATCAAGTTTAATTTGTCTTAATTATTATATTAATTCATTATAATTTCTACCATTTGAGCATATATTCTGCTTTGTAAATTTAATTTCTTCAGGAAACGGATTAATATAAGTTTTATAACTTGTTTCCGAATCCTATTAATGATTCATCCGAATAGTTTGTACATATTCATGCTTGTATTGTCTTAATGAATTACTTAATAAAATATGTTTACACTAAAGGCTCACATTTCTACATGTTTATAAAGCTCGTACAATCGAATTTTATATACACATGTATTTCAACAATATATTGTACATTGTATATTGATTTGATGAAGATGTTGTCGTGATCGTGATGGTATGGTAGTTGGATTTACAATTACCTATGCAATAAACGCCTATCACCACTAACGTTGTGAGTTCGAATCCCGATCATGGCGAGGTGTACTGGATACAACATTATGTGTTAAAATTTGTCTGTAACTTACGACAGGTCGGTGTTTTTCTCTTTGTACTCCGGTTTCCTCCACAAATATACTGACCGCCACGATATAACTGTAATATTGTTGGCAGAGGCGTTAAACACCATAACCCTAACCTTTAACTTGATGGCAGTATATTGAGTAATAGTTTTATCGTACATGTACTACAAACTTTAAATTTTTGAATTAAACGTGATTATAAGGTCAAAGGTCAACTGAAAAACATGACTGCAAAGTCACCCTTAATATTAGTATCTTCATGCGTCTAAAAATATAGATACATGTAATAACCTATTGTTAACTTGTAATATGAGACAGGCAACCTGTTTGAAGGACGAAGTCCTAAAATTTCAATAATACGATGATCCGTACACGTTAGTCTTACCGCCACCGGACGCAATTACGAACAATTTCGATGATATTGACCGTGGCATTTGATAATAATTTTTATTATACCTCAGTATATACTTTCTTAAAGCTTTTTTAAAGAAATAAAAATGCCATTGTTTCACATTTTTAACACTGAGACTATTGACCGGTCCATAGTTTTCAAGACTATTGACCGCCGCTGAACTATTTACTGGCAACTAACAACTTTCGCGGAATTTTTAATTGGACGTCGCTTATTGAACAAACTACGGCAATTGTTTTGCGTGATCCTCTGGCGTTATCGTCGCTATCGAGAAACCCGGATTTTTTTTCAAAATTTCAAAATTTTCAAAAATTTCAGTTTTCATAAAATTTCATAAAATTTCAAAATTTTCAAAAAAAAATTCAAAATTTTAAAATAAAAATTTTAAAGTTCAAAATTTTCGCAAAATTTTAAAAATTTCAAAAAAATTCAAAATTTTCATAAAACTTGTCACCATGTACATTTATGTTGAAGTCTACTTTCTCAAACGAATCACTTATGAATGACTGGGGAAATAGCATAAAAATGTTCATGAGACAATATTCAGATTAATAATGCAAAATACTGGCAAAAGATGCCTGATTTTATTGGTCTTTATCATTTTGAGGTGATCATTCAACTATGAGTCTAATGTTTTTCGGCATAATAAAATACATATAGACTGTATTCGGGAATAGCAAGTTTGTTGTCCCCTCGACCCTGACTATTGACCTCGGCTTCGCCTCGGTCAATAGTCAGTGTCTCAGGGATAACAAACTTGCTATTCCCTCATACCCAGTCAATAAGTATATAATAAATTTGACCAAATTGATGAAGCTGATTGCATGTTCATATTTCAGATTAAACACCAATATTCCTTTTGAATCATAGCCCATATATTATTCAATGCATTGTTACGGGTTTTAAACAGATTTTCATGACCCCGTTCTAGTCACTCTGTGACCTAGATCCGGACACAATTTCGAACGACATCATAATAACCTTTCTAGTGTAAATTATTTAATGACAACTGTTAAAATTGAAAGAGCATTCATTCATTTACGTTCACATATCTGATTTGTATATAATACACATGACATAAAAACCTTTCCTTTATTCATACCATAAATGTGTGCCAGATTGCATTCGGAATTCCTTGGACTCTTCAATGAATAAGGTACATCACGGATTTTGACATTTTGGGATAGATCAAGGTAAGGAAAATGTATTATATTGACTGTTTTTGTTTTAATTTCAATGTGTTCTACATATGCATAGAACCAGGAGATCATATTCTTTCCAATTACAGGCATAAGATAACAAAATATGCGAACCTCAATGAATTTTAGCGATAGATTCCAAGTGCAATTGTCGATCGTTTTCTGTTTACAAATATGAAAACCCGTCGTCTGCAACATTCAACAACTGCGCATGAGTAATTTTCTCCCAAAACACGAGTAATTTAGCGGGGTATCTATTTATGAAAGCACTTTTTTAATTCATGTCTTGAAGGAACAATTAGGGGACATACTTTTTATTTCGTTCGTAATTGCGTCCGGTGAGGCTATTATCTTTTATTTTGAATAAATTGTGTAGCCGATTTGCTATGGCGTTCATTTTATCTACGCCGCTCTTCCATCGGTAAACTGACGAGTTCTGTCCCCTGGCTCGTACCTCGGCTAGATTGAGACAGATTGAGTCAGTCTATTCCATCGGGAGTTTCGTAGAAAGAGATTTTTTTATTAGAATTTTATTAAAAGTTTATTTCGATTTTGCATAGAGTAAATAATCAAAGAATTGGGAATTTTTCATTGAAATAGATTTCTTTTGCGTTTCTAAATTATCAATTGATCTAGTTTTTAAACTTCCGGTGAGCAGATTTTTAGCTATCAATATAGAAGGAAAAATCGGACAGCTTACCGTTAGAAGGACATCGTCCTTTACTAAGATTATTATTATAAAAAGGGAAAATATGACTTTATTGATCACAGAAAACGTTTGTCTCGGGTACCTATAAAGTGCGAAACGAAATAGAAACGAAACGAAACGAAACGAAACGAAACGAAATCAACGAAAACGAAACGAGATCAACGAAATGAAACGAAACCAACGAAATAGACTAATATGAAGAAAATAGAAGGAAACAAATAAAAGACAAAACGAAATAAAGAAATAAAAAAAAAGATAATTCGATTTTTTAAATACAATAATTTTGATTAATTATAACCCATCTTGCATGTCTGTCCGTTACAGTACTCCTCACGTACATTACCCGCAACTCAATCCAAGCTGGGTTTGCTTGCCGACAAACTTTTAGAAGTTCAAATGTCATATTTTTATTTGTGTTTGTGTGTGTGTCAGTATTTATGAATTATAAAGTTTCTGGAGTGGGCATATAGAAAAAAATGGGGGGATATGAGGGGGTATTTTCATAGATTGGGATATTGAGGGTTCATTATTCGTCTGATTTTATTACGTTTTTCGTTTGTATTCTACATAAATTTGCCTATTCGCAAATCAAACAGGATGGTCTTGAGTTTCAGATTCTGGGCACTAGTTGACTACTAGATCTTCCCGACTTGTCACGTTTAATCCCCATGAACCCCCCCCCCCCCCCCCCCCCCAATTTGTCAATATGACGGAACTATTAACGACTGTCATACAAGTGGGAGGTTTGACCCACTATTTTCTTGGGAAATGCCTGTACCAAGTCGGGAATATGATAGTTGTTTTCTAGTTGCACATTTGGTCATGTCTTAGGATTAGAGAATTTACATGTACCGATTGTTTTTATACTTGGTAACGTCTTAGGGTTAGACGAGTGGCATCTGCCTATCTGCTATCAGAACCCACCATTTTCCTGGGAAAATTACTGTACCAAGTCAGGAATGTGTTGTTTTTCAGTTGTTCCGTTGATTGAAAACTCAGATGGTAGAGATTCTTATCGGTTTTGTCTGTTTTTGTGGACTTCCCCTTTTGAATGTGATTTGGGTTTTTTTTTTTTTTTTATGAAAAAGGATAAAAGGGAAAAAGGTACTTTTACAAGATATGTAGATTTTTTAAAATTTCTAAAGTAAATTTTTTATAGGATTTGTATACATCCGCCAAAAAAAAGATTGGGGTATATAGAACTTCTGCTGTCCGTTCGTTCGTTTGTCCGTCCGGTCGTCACACTTTTTCGTCTCTCCGACACACTTTTAAATTTTGCTCGGACGGGGGTATTTATTAGTGAACTTTAACTACTGCACTTCTGTTATTTTAATTCCTCTCCTTTCAACAGACTTGACGTTGCTCTTAAGGTTCCCAAATTTAAAAGAAGCCACTAAGTGAAAAGGACAGACTCCCGCTGAATAAATGCATAGTATTCTTGTTCAACGGTGATCAAATCCTGTCCTGTTCTGATGAAAGACAGACATGTGTGGGAAGTAGTCTAGCATCGTAATTGTGAAAATAGGTTTGATTTCTTTTAGGCCCCTATTATTTTTTCTTCCATTTTCTATTTCGTTTTGTTTTCGTTGATTTCGTTTTGCTTTCGTTGGTTTCGTTTTATTTCGTTTTCATTTCGTTGATTTCGTTTCGTTTCGTTTCGTTTTTGTTGATTTCGTTTCGTTTCGTTTTCGTTGATTTCGTTTCGTTTCTATTTCGTTTCGCACTTTATAGGTGCCCCGTTTGTCTCTATAAATAATGGTTTGTTGTGTGATTAGATAATGTTGGTGGTGTAATGGTTACGTGCCTAGAGTGCGGTAGATCGTGGGTGGGTTTGGGTTAAACCAAAAATTAAGATTGGATGGCTTAGAATCATAATAATATTACCCAGTGAAACAACATGTCTGTCCATGTACTATTGTTTCAATCAGCTAGCACAAAAAATCCAAATAAGCGTGTTGGTATATTACAAAGCGAACAAAGCTCATCATCTCGTCGAATGTTGAAAATTTGCTCATTTGGCGTTAAACAACAATCACTCACTTACTACCAGACCTTGACTTGTATTCGATGTCAGGAAGATCCCTCGTCTTCAAAGAAGGATAACGCAACGATATAGCTGAAATATTGCTAATAATGTCGTTAAACACCAATCAATCAATCAATCAAAGAGGGATATAAGGAAATGATGCATGATTACTCAAACATAAGGACAGGGCCTATGAGAGGGGGTTCAACCGGTACATTGGTCCGGACCCGGAGAGCCAAGAATTGCCTGTGAATCTCTGAAGGGCCCCTTAGACGTTTTATGTCGATTGTTTACAATTTTTCGGGGGTAATTTCAACTATTTTTAGTTTATTTAGGAAAATAATTATGTAAAATTTTGTATAAAGTATATGTTATCTGGATATTTTGCTGCACAAGAAATAAAACATTTATGAAAGATTACCAGTGGTTTTATTGGACCTCAAATCCTCAATTTTGAAAGAAGACTCAGTCTATCCCGGAGCCTCAAAGCAGTTTTGTTCCGACTTGCAAAATTTCTCTTGGAGGCCCTGACTAAGGGCTGCCATTACAAGTTAATTTTAATTTGATATTGTTTGTCACTTGAGACAACATTTAATCACATTCGTGGACCGACCATCGTGGCTGTGATCGTATTGTAGTTGGATTTAAAACTACATGTGCAATCGGTGCACATCACCACTAAAGTTGTGAGTGTCAACCCCGTCCATGGCGAGGTGTACTCGATACAACATTATGTGATAAAGTTTGTCAGTGACTTGCGACAGGTCGGTGGTTTTCTCCGATCGCTCCGGTTTCCTCCACCAATAAAACTGACCGCCACGATATAGCTGAAATATTGTTGAAAGTGGCGTTAAACACAATAAACGTATACCTTATCACACTCGGAAGCTCTCTAATCTTTTCAATGCTGCTATGCTGTTAATCCATAATTCTAATATGACGTCCTTTCACGGCCGTAGGCCGGGTCTGAATGAAGTGAGGCAAAGGGGGTGAATTTAGACAAATTTTGAGAAAAAAAAGATTGTATTTGCTTTCAAAAGGTTACACTTGCCGTTTCAAAAGTGAGGCATTTGCCTCCATTGCGCTACGGCCAGGCATTTAAACGCTTTGAGTCCAAACCCGTGGTAAAAATAATATGTATCTATGACCGATTATGTCATAGATAGACGTGGCCTGTGCTTTATAAGCAGCTGTTCCATGACACTCCCCTGTAAAAGGTACACAATGATAAATATGCAATACACAAAATAACTAACCATTCGTGTATTGGAAATCGGCTCAGGCGATATAGAAAACAGACAGGAAATATAAACCCACATCCCTTGCGAAGATCCCGAATAACATATAGTATTCTTGCATATCCCTGGGCTTAAAAATCACAGAAATTAAAATTCCGCGAAAGGTTGTTGACGATTTTGGCACGTAAACAACATAACGTCATATGAAGACTTCCAGTTTAGAACATAAAGATCCTGACGTTTTTTGGCTTTGTGTACGCCTCCTTGTCGAAGTGGAATTTGTAGTATTTTCCCTTTCTTTTGAATTAATGTTCATGAATGGCAACATTTAGTAATCTTCAAACATCTTTGGGAAAAAAACGGAATATTATTGTAACATTTAAGTCGGGTCAATTAACGGAACAGCCAAAAACACTGGATGACCTAGGCTGCTTCGATTTGAAAATGTTCCGTAATTGTCCTATTAGAATCGAAATATATCACAAACCTGTCGCTATCTTGACCCGAAACCAACATTTGATTTTTGCGCTTAAGATGTAATCCGATATGTATGTATGGAACGTCATGACTGTCTAATATAATAATAGTACACTTCTGTTTGTTGTTTAATGTAAGTTGATATAGTTTTCACATCATTTGAGGGTTTTGTTACCGCATCGGTGGCGCAATGGTTAGCGTGCTCGCCTCGAGTGCGGTAGATCGTGGGTTCGAGCCCCGGTCGGGTCAAACCAAAGTCTTTCAACTTAGTAGTTGTTTCTTCTCCGCTAAGCACGCAGCTTTAAGGAGAAAAAGCTAAGACTGGTTCGCTCGGAATCAGAATAGTGTGTCCGAATGGAGCGACACGTCTAACCGCGGACTGTTGCCTCAGTGAGCTAGCACTATAAAAATCCAACTCAGCGTGTTGGTCTAGAACAAAGCGGACCTCATCGTCATCTCATTGAAAATTAATTTGTTCTCGCCATGATATTGCTGACAAATTGCTGAATTGGCGTTAAGAAACACTCACTCACTCACTCACTCACTCACTCACTCACTCACTCACTCACTCACTCACTCACTCACTCACTCACTCACTCACTCACTCACTCACTCACTCACTCACTCACTCACTCACTCACTCACTCACGCACGCTCGCTCGCACGCACGCACGCACGCACGCACGCACTCACTCACTCACTCACTCACTCACTCACTCACTCACTCACTCACTCACACTCACTCACTCACTCACGCTCGCACGCACGCACGCACGCACGCTCGCTCGCTCGCTCGCACGCACGCACGCACGCACGCACGCACTCACTCACTCACTCACACACTCACTCACTCACTCACTCACTCACTCACTCACTCACTCACTCATTTGAGCTTAAACTTGCAGCAATGGGGTTGTCATTACATTATGAAAGGGCAGCTGAATTCTAAGGCTCCAGCTCATGTCGAGGTGTACTGCATACAACATTACCGTATATAGCGATCCAGAATTTTAGCCAAAATAAAATTTAGTGGATTGACCGTTAATATCTAATCAGGTTGAAAATTCGCTGGACAAACGAGTCATACTAGGAAATGTTTTAAGATATTAATTTTATATTCATATTTGGAAAAGGATCGATTAGCGGGTTGGGGTAGTTATATTGTGTATGCCGATAATTATTGTTCCGACCAATTGTGGAATTTGCATTTGTGTATCTAATTTAAATTGAGTAAGAGCTTTTTGATGTATTTCAAAATTGTATGCATGTTCATTTATTGTAAAATTTTAATATAACTTTATTATATTATTACAACAAGCATAAAATAATTAAACACATTAACAGATTCCAAAAAAATTGATAGTTAATTAAAACCCAAAAATTGTCAAATTGCAAATTTTAAACGATTAAAGGGAGATTAATTTGTTTGAGCTTGTAAAATAATGTACCTGGTCAAAGGGAGGTAATTTCTTTCTTTACGTTACATAAGTATTTTAAAATTGAACTATGTATATATTCTGCTAGTTAACAATTTAACGATCTTGCACCTTTTACGTTCTTCCGTTTTGATGCGTTTTCTACGTAAGACAAGCCATAAAGACAGCTGCGCGTGATCTTGTCTTGCATGGCATTGTCAGCCAATCAAATCGACCGAGTATAATCAATGGAGTCCGCTTCTACGACTGCTGTCGTCATAGTAGATCGACATGCTTTGTTTTTAAGTTGAAACAGAAGAAACAGGTACTTGCACTCGTCCTTATTGAAGATCTGGGATTTCTTTCACTCGGGACAGAAATTCAGCGTCTTTCCACTCGTTCCGCTACGCTCCACTCGTGAAAAGACGGAATTGCTCATACTCGTGGAAGAAATCCCAGATCTTCAATAGGGACTCGTGTAAGAACCTATTAGTCTTTGACTCTTTTCTTTTCTTACCTCTTTCTATTGTGTCAATGTCTGTTCATTTTGAGCAAATAATAGAGTGCTCTCCCTTGTTAGGAAATAAGGTAAAGAAAGAAATTACCTCCCTTTGAAAAAAGTAAAATATTTTGTTACGTGTATTTATCGCTGTTGTAGTAGTATTTGTAATGTATTTATAAAATACATTGTATTTTATTATGAAATACATTTAAAATACTGCCAAGACACGGATGTATATCGATAAATCGACAATTTACTCAGCAATGGAAAACAATATTGCGGGAAAACGCTCGATGGAATGTAAACAATGTTTAGTGAGAAATAAAATCAAACACCGGAAAAAGGAAAAGATAGGGAAATCTTACTCGCTTGTGTCTGAGATTTCCTTATCTTGTGCACCCCGGTGTTATATTCTATATATCTTCCACCCCTAGAAATAGGAACTTGTTTATTTTTTTAGTGAGAAATTGTTTTGTGTCTAAAATAACATTTGATTATACATGTATTGTTCTTGTTCTGAATATACATGATATATTTACTGCTGGACGTTCAGCAACTAACAATTAAATAATCATTATGTGCACAAAAACAATTCGAAGTAGGCCATATAGGCAATATAGGCTGATCGCGCATGTGTAGCATTGAGTCATGTGTACGTAAACGTGATACAATATTTTCGACACTTTAAGAAACGGTTGATTTATGGTTGGTTGGTTGGTTTATGGTGATTAACGCCACTTTCAGTTATATCGTGGCGGTTACGAAAAGAGAAAAAAACATGATAATTGAAATGAAAAAATAAGGAAGACAATGTATTTTTGGTGAGACGAAACGGCATATTAACTAGTAAATTAATGTTCGTTATTGTGAATTCGCAGTGTACATTTATGAAAGACAAACAATTGAAAAACACTGGCAGTGCTGTCCAGTAGATGTAATACTTTAACAATACTTTAACAAGTTCGCCATTTCGTTAACATCATTGGGAATACATGAACGTCCACTTTCGAAAACTGAACTTTTATAACATATAATTATATAGTAAAATCACAATGAAAATAAAACCAGTTTCAGTGATATTCATTACTGGAAACTTAGTTAAATACTTGTCAAACGGGCCGTTTGCATATTTCCGACTTTGATTCTAAAATTATACGTTTTACAGGAGTTTTTTTTTCTGTAAGTCAGAGAAAAGGATCCCCAAACTTAAATGGAAAACAAAATCTATTTTTTCCCATGATATGTTTCAAATTTTGATGTAATAACTTGTAAAATGTCTATTTGCTACAAACTATTTTCAAAAAGGCTCAAATATCTACTAATTATGAGAACATTCCTGATCCTTTCCATTGCTCAATATAAACATAGAATTTCAGAATCAAATCAGTTAAACATCACATAGAGAAAACAAACAATAATTTTAATAGTTGTTGCTAAAAGCCATCCAAAGTTTGTGGATTTATAATACGATTTTTGTCTCCCTTTTAACATTTCATATTTGTAGAATATTCCACTACTGCAACTGTAGAACGGACCACAACTGTACAACCTACCACAACTGTAGAACCCACTACAACTGTAGAACCTACTAGTACTGTAGAACCTACCACAACTGTAGAACCTACTACAACTGTAGAACATACCACAACTGTAGAACATACTACAACTGTAGAACCTATCACAACTGTAGAACCTACCACGACTATAGAACCTACCACAACTGTAGAACCTACTACAACTGTAGAACCTACTACAACTGTAGAACCTACCACAACTGTAGAACTGATTACAATTGTAGAACCTACCACAACTGTAGCGCCTACCACAACTGTAGAACCTACTACAACTGTAGAACCTACCACAATTCTAGAACCTACTACAACAGTAGAACCTACTACAACTGTAGAACCTACCACAACAGTAGAACCTACTACAACTGTAGAATATACCACAACTGTAGAGCCTACAACTACTATAGAACCTACAACTACTATAGAACCTACTACAACTGTAGAACCTACTACCACTGTAGAACCTACTACAACTATAGAACCTACCACAACTGTAGAACCAACCACAACTGTAGAACCTACTACCACTGTAGAACCTACTACAACTATAGAACCTACCACAACTGTAGAACCAACCACAACTGTAGAACCTACTACCACTGTAGAACCTACTACAACTGTAGAACCTACCACAACTGTAGAACCTACTACATCTGTAGAGCCTACCACAACTGTAGAGCCTACAACTACTATTGAACCTACAACTACGGTAGAACCTACTACAACTGTAGAACCTACTACAACTGTAGACCCTACTACAACTGTAGAACCTACTACAACTATAGAACTTACTACAACAGTAGAACCTACTACAACTGTAGAGCCTACAACTACTATGGAACCTACTACAACTGTAGAACCTACCACAACTGTAGAACCTACTACCACTGTAGAACCTACTACAACTGTAGAACCTACTACCACTGTAGAACCTACTACAACTGTAGAACCTACTACAACTGTAGAACCTACTACCACTGTAGAACCTACTACAACTGTAGAACCTACTACAACTGTAGAACCTACCACAACTGTAGAACCTACTACAACTGTAGAACCTACTACAACTGTAGAACCTACCACAACTGTAGAACCTACTACCACTGTAGAACCTACTACAACTATAGAACCTACCACAACTGTAGAACCAACCACAACTGTAGAACCTACTACCACTGTAGAACCTACTACAACTATAGAACCTACCACAACTGTAGAACCAACCACAACTGTAGAACCTACTACCACTGTAGAACCTACTACAACTGTAGAACCTACCACAACTGTAGAACCAACCACAACTGTAGAACCTACCACAACTGTAGAGCCTACAACTACTATAGAACCAACCACAACTGTAGAACCTACTACAACTGTAGAACCTACTACAACTGTAGAACCTACTACCACTGTAGAACCTACTACAACTGTAGAACCTACTACAACTGTAGAACCTACCACAACTGTAGAACCTACTACATCTGTAGAACCTACCACAACTGTAGAGCCTACAACTACTATTGAACCTACAACTACGGTAGAACCTACCACAACTGTAGAACCGATTACAACTGTAGAGCCTACTACAACTGTAGAACCTACCACAACTGTAGAACCTACTACAACTGTAGAACCTACTAGTACTGTAGAACTTACCACAACTGTAGAACCTACTACAACTGTAGAATATACCACAACTGTAGAGCCTACCACAACAGTAGAACCTACTACAACTGTAGAATATACTACAACTGTAGAGCCTACAACTACGGTAGAACCTACTACAACTGTAGAACCTACTACAACTGTAGAACCTACTACAACAGTAGAACCTACCACAACTGTAGAACTGATTACAACTGTAGAATATACCACAACTGTAGAACCTACCACAACTGTAGAGCCTACAACTACTATTGAACCTACAACTACGGTAGAACCTACTACAACTGTAGAACCTACTACAACTGTAGACCCTACTACAACTGTAGAACCTACTACAACTATAGAACCTACTACAACTGTAGAGCCTACAACTACTATAGAACCTACAACTACGGTAGAACCTACTACAACGTTAGAACCTATCACAACTGTAGAACCTACCACAACTGTAGAACCTACTACAACTGTAGAATATACCACAACTGTAGAATATACCACAACTGTAGAGCCTACCACAACTGTAGAGCCTACCACAACTGTAGAATATACCACAACTGTAGAACCTACCACAACTGTAGAGCCTACCACAACTGTAGAACTTACCACAACAGTGGAACCTACTACAACTGTAGAACCTACTACCACTGTAGAACCTACTACAACTGTAGAACCTACTACAACTATAGAACTTACCACAACTGTAGAACCTACTACAACTATAGAGCCTACAACTACTATAGAACCTACAACTATTATAGAACCTACTACAACTGTACAACCTACCACAACTGTAGAACCTACTACAACTGTAGAACCTACTACAACTATAGAACCTACCACAACTGTAGAACCTACTACAACTGTAGAACCTACTACCACTGTAGAACCTACTACAACTGTAGAACCTCCCACAACAGTAGAACCTACTACAACTGAAGAACCTACCACAACTGTAGAACCTACTACAACTGTAGAACCTACCACAACTGGAGAACCTACTACAACTGTAGAACCTACTACAACTGTAGAACCTACCACAACTGGAGAACCTACTACAACTGTAGAACCTACTACAACTGGAGAACCTACTACAACTGTAGAACCTACTACTACTGTAGAACCTACTACAACTGTAGAACCAACCACAACAGTAGAACCTACTACAACTGTAGAATATACCACAACTGTAGAACCTACAACTAATATAGAACCTACAACTACTGTAGAACCTACCACAACTGTAGAACCTACCACAACTGTAGAACCTACTACAACTGTAGCGCCTACCACAACTGTAGAACCTACTACAACTGTAGAACCTACGACAACTGTAGAACTGATTACAACTGTAGAACCTACAACAACTGTAGAACCTACCACAACTGTAGAATATACCACAACTGTAGAGCCTACAACTACTATAGAACCTACTACAACTGTAGAACCAACCAAACCTACTACAACTGTAGAACCAACCACAACAGTAGAACCTACTACAACTGTAGAATATACCACAACTGTAGAGCCTACAACTACTATAGAACCTACTACAACTGTAGAACCAACCACAACTGTAGAACCTACTACAACTGTAGAATTAACCACAACTGTAGAACCAACCACAACTGTAGAACCTACTACATCTGTAGAACCTACCACAACTATTGAACCTACAACTACGGTAGAACCTACCACAACTGTAGAACTGATTACAACTGTAGAACCTACTACAACTGTAGACCCTACTACAACTGTAGAGCCTACAACTACTATAGAACCTACAACTACGGTAGAACCTACTACAACGTTAGAACCTACCACAACTGTAGAACCTACTACAACTGTAGAATATACCACAACTGTAGAATATACCACAACTGTAGAGCCTACCACAACTGTAGAGCCTACCACAACTGTAGAATATACCACAACTGTAGAACCTACCACAACTGTAGAGCATACCACAACAGTGGAACCTACTACAACTGTAGAACTTACCACAACAGTGGAACCTACTACAACTGTAGAACCTACTACCACTGTAGAACCTACTACCACTGTAGAACCTACCACAACTGTAGAACCTACTACATCTGTAGAGCCTACCATAACTGTAGAGCCTACAACTACTATTGAACCTACAACTACGGTAGAACCTACTACAACTGTAGACCCTACCACAACTGTAGAACCTACTACAACTGTAGAACCTACTACAACTGTAGAACCTACTACAACTATAGAACCTACTACAACTATAGAACCTACTACAACTGTAGAGCCTACTACAACTGTAGAGCCTACAACTACTATGGAACCTACTACAACTGTAGAACCTACCACAACTGTAGAACCTACTACAACTGTAGAATATACCACAACTGTAGAACCTACTACAACTGTAGAATATACCACAACTGTAGAACCAACCACAACTGTAGAACCTACTACAACTGTAGAGCCTACAACTACTATAGAACCTACTACAACTGTAGAACCTACCACAACTGTAGAACCTACTACAACTGTAGAATATACCACAACTGTAGAACCAACCACAACTGTAGAACCTACTACAACTGTAGAACATACCACAACTGTAGAACCTACTACAACTATAGAACCTACCACAACTGTAGAACCTACTACAACTGTAGAACCTACTACAACTGTAGAACCTACTACAACTGTAGAACCTACCACAACTGTAGAACCAACCACAACCGTAGAAACTACTACCACTGTAGAACCTACTACAACTATAGAACCTACCACAACTGTAGAACCTACTACAACTATAGAACCTACTACAACTGTAGAACCTACTACAACTATAGAACCTACCACAACTGTAGAACCTACTACAACTGTAAAACCTACCACAAATGTAGAACCTACCACAACTGTAGACCCTACCACAACTGTAGAACCTACTACAACTGTAGAACCTACCACAACTGTAGAACCTACTACAACTGTAGAACCAACCACAACCGTAGAAACTACTACCACTGTAGAACCTACTACAACTATAGAACCTACCACAACTGTAGAACCTACTACAACTATAGAACCTACCACAACTGTAGAACCTACTACAACTATAGAACCTACCACAACTGTAGAACCTACTACAACTGTAAAACCTACCACAAATGGAGAACCTACCACAACTGTAGACCCTACCACAACTGTAGAACCTACTACAACTGTAGAACCTACCACAACAGTAGAACCTACCACAACTCTAGAACCAACCACAACTGTAGAACCTACTACCACTGTAGAACCTACTACAACTGTAGAACCTACCACAACTGTAGAACCTACCACAACTGTAGAACCTACTACATCTGTAGAACCTACCACAACTGTAGCGCCTACAACTACTATTGAACCTACAACTACGGTAGAACCTACTACAACTGTAGAACCTACTACAACTGTAGACCCTACTACAACTGTAGAACCTACTACAACTATAGAACCTACTACAACTGGAGAGCCTACAACTACTATAGAACCTACAACTACGGTAGAACCTACTACAAATTTAGAACCTACCACAACTGTAGAACCTACCACAACTGTAGAACCTACTACAACTTTAGAATATACCACAACTGTAGAATATACCACAACTGTAGAGCCTACCACAACTGTAGAGCCTACCACAACTGTAGAATATACCACAACTGTAGAACCTACCACAACTGTAGAGCCTACCACAACTGTAGAACTTACCACAACAGTGGAACCTACTACAACTGTAGAACATACTACCACTGTAGAACTTACTACAACTGTAGAACCTACTACAACTGTAGAACCTACTACAACTGTAGAACCTACTACAACTATAGAACCTACCACAACTGTAGAACCTACTACAACTGTAGAACCTACTACAACTGTAGAACCTACTACAACTATAGAACCTACCACAACTGTAGAACCTACTACAACTGTAGAACCTACTACAACTGTAGAATCTACTACCACTGTAGAACCTACTACAACTGTAGAACCTACCACAACTGTAGAACCTACCACAACTGTAGAACCTACTACAACTGTAGAACCTACTACAACTGTAGAACCTACTACAACTGTAGAGCCTACAACTACTATACAACCTACAACTACGGTAGAACCTACTACAACTTTAGAACCTACCACAACTGTAGAACTTACCACAACTGTAGAACCTACTACAACTGTAGAATATACCACAACTGTAGAATATACCACAACTGTAGAGCCTACCACAACTGTAGAGCCTACCACAACTGTAGAATATACCACAACTGTAGAACCTACCACAACTGTAGAGCCTACCACAACTGTAGAACTTACCACAACAGTGGAACCTACTACAACTGTAGGACCTACTACAACTGTAGAACCTACTACCACTGTAGAACCTACTACAACTGTAGAACATCCCACAACAGTAGAACCTACTACAACTGAAGAACCTACCACAACTGTAGAACCTACTACAACTGTAGAACCTACCACAACTGGAGAACCTACTACAACTGTAGAACCTACTACAACTGTAGAACCTACCACAACTGGAGAACCTACTACAACTGTAGAACCTACTACAACTGGAGAACCTACTACAACTGTAGAACCTACTACTACTGTAGAACCTACCACAACTGTAGAACCTACTACAACTGTAGAACCTACTACAACTGTAGAACCAACCACAACAGTAGAACCTACTACAACTGTAGAATATACCACAATTGTAGAGCCTACAACTACGGTAGAACCTACCACAACTGTAGAGCCTACCACAACTGTAGAATATACCACAACTGTAGAACCTACAACTAATATAGAACCTACAACTACTGTAGAACCTACAACTACGGTAGAACCTACTACAACTTTAGAACCTACCACAACTTTAGAACCTACCACAACTGTAGAACCTACCACAACTGTAGAGCCTACCACAACAGTAGAACCTACTACAACTGTAGAACCTACCACAACTGTAGAACCTACTACATCTGTAGAGCCTACCACAACTGTAGAGCCTACAACTACTATTGAACCTACAACTACGGTAGAACCTACTACAACTGTAGAACCTACTACAACTGTAGACCCTACTACAACTGTAGAACCTACTACAACTATAGAACTTACTACAACTGTAGAGCCTACAACTATTATGGAACCTACTACAACTGTAGAACCTACCACAACTGTAGAACCTACTACAACTGTAGAACCTACCACAACTGTAGAACCAACCACAACCGTAGAAACTACTACCACTGTAGAACCTACTACAATTATAGAACCTACCACAACTGTAGAACCTACTACAACTATAGAACCTACCACAACTGTAGAACCTACTACAACTATAGAACCTACCACAACTGTAGAACCTACTACAACTGTAAAACCTACCACAAATGTAGAACCTACCACAACTGTAGACCCTACCACAACTGTAGAACCTACTACAACTGTAGAACCTACCACAACAGTAGAACCTACCACAACTCTAGAACCAACCACAACTGTAGAACCTACTACCACTGTAGAACCTACTACAACTGTAGAACCTACCACAACTGTAGAACCTACCACAACTGTAGAACCTACTACATTTGTAGAACCTACCACAACTGTAGAGCCTACAACTACTATTGAACCTACAACTACGGTAGAACCTACTACAACTGTAGAACCTACTACAACTGTAGACCCTACTACAACTGTAGAACCTACTACAACTATAGAACCTACTACAACTGTAGAGCCTACAACTACTATAGAACCTACAACTACGGTAGAACCTACTACAACGTTAGAACCTATCACAACTGTAGAACCTACCACAACTGTAGAACCTACTACAACTGTAGAATATACCACAACTGTAGAATATACCACAACTGTAGAGCCTACCACAACTGTAGAGCCTACCACAACTGTAGAATATACCACAACTGTAGAACCTACCACAACTGTAGAGCCTACCACAACTGTAGAACTTACCACAACAGTGGAACCTACTACAACTGTAGAACCTACTACCACTGTAGAACCTACTACAACTGTAGAACCTACTACAACTATAGAACTTACCACAACTGTAGAACCTACTACAACTATAGAGCCTACAACTACTATAGAACCTACAACTATTATAGAACCTACTACAACTGTACAACCTACCACAACTGTAGAACCTACTACAACTGTAGAACCTACTACAACTGTAGAACCTCCCACAACAGTAGAACCTACTACAACTGAAGAACCTACCACAACTGTAGAACCTACTACAACTGTAGAACCTACCACAACTGGAGAACCTACTACAACTGTAGAACCTACTACAACTGTAGAACCTACCACAACTGGAGAACCTACTACAACTGTAGAACCTACTACAACTGGAGAACCTACTACAACTGTAGAACCTACTACTACTGTAGAACCTACTACAACTGTAGAACCAACCACAACAGTAGAACCTACTACAACTGTAGAATATACCACAACTGTAGAACCTACAACTAATATAGAACCTACAACTACTGTAGAACCTACCACAACTGTAGAACCTACCACAACTGTAGAACCTACTACAACTGTAGCGCCTACCACAACTGTAGAACCTACTACAACTGTAGAACCTACGACAACTGTAGAACTGATTACAACTGTAGAACCTACAACAACTGTAGAACCTACCACAACTGTAGAATATACCACAACTGTAGAGCCTACAACTACTATAGAACCTACTACAACTGTAGAACCAACCACAACAGTAGAACCTACTACAACTGTAGAATATACCACAACTGTAGAGCCTACAACTACTATAGAACCTACTACAACTGTAGAACCAACCACAACTTTAGAACCTACTACAACTGTAGAATTAACCACAACTGTAGAACCAACCACAACTGTAGAACCTACTACATCTGTAGAACCTACTACCACTGTAGAACCTACTACAACTGTAGAGCCTACCACTACTATTGAACCTACAACTACGGTAGAACCTACCAAAACTGTAGAACTGATTACAACTGTAGAACCTACTACAACTGTAGACCCTACTACAACTGTAGAGCCTACAACTACTATAGAACCTACAACTACGGTAGAACCTACTACAACGTTAGAACCTACCACAACTGTAGAACCTACTACAACTGTAGAATATACCACAACTGTAGAATATACCACAACTGTAGAGCCTACCACAACTGTAGAGCCTACCACAACTGTAGAATATACCACAACTGTAGAACCTACCACAACTGTAGAGCCTACCACAACTGTAGAACTTACCACAACAGTGGAACCTACTACAACTGTAGAACCTACTACCACTGTAGAACCTACTACAACTGTAGAACCTACTACCACTGTAGAACCTACCACAACTGTAGAACCTACCACAACTGTAGAACCTACTACATCTGTAGAGCCTACCACAACTGTAGAGCCTACAACTACTATTGAACCTACAACTACGGTAGAACCTACTACAACTGTAGAACCTACTACCACTGTAGAACCTACCACAACTGTAGAGCCTACCACAACTGTAGAACTTACCACAACAGTGGAACCTACTACAACTGTAGAACATACTACCACTGTAGAACTTACTACAACTGTAGAACCTACTACAACTATAGAACCTACCACAACTGTAGAACCTACTACAACTGTAGAACCTACTACAACTGTAGAACCTACTACAACTATAGAACCTACCACAACTGTAGAACCTACTACAACTGTAGAACCTACTACAACTGTAGAATCTACTACCACTGTAGAACCTACTACAACTGTAGAACCTACCACAACTGTAGAACCTACCACAACTGTAGAACCTACTACAACTGTAGAACCTACTACAACTGTAGAACCTACTACAACTGTAGAGCCTACAACTACTATACAACCTACAACTACGGTAGAACCTACTACAACTTTAGAACCTACCACAACTGTAGAACTTACCACAACTGTAGAACCTACTACAACTGTAGAATATACCACAACTGTAGAATATACCACAACTGTAGAGCCTACCACAACTGTAGAGCCTACCACAACTGTAGAATATACCACAACTGTAGAACCTACCACAACTGTAGAGCCTACCACAACTGTAGAACTTACCACAACAGTGGAACCTACTACAACTGTAGAACCTACTACAACTGTAGAACCTACTACCACTGTAGAACCTACTACAACTGTAGAACCTCCCACAACAGTAGAACCTACTACAACTGAAGAACCTACCACAACTGTAGAACCTACTACAACTGTAGAACCTACCACAACTGGAGAACCTACTACAACTGTAGAACCTACTACAACTGTAGAACCTACCACAACTGGAGAACCTACTACAACTGTAGAACCTACTACAACTGGAGAACCTACTACAACTGTAGAACCTACTACTACTGTAGAACCTACCACAACTGTAGAACCTACTACAACTGTAGAACCTACTACAACTGTAGAACCAACCACAACAGTAGAACCTACTACAACTGTAGAATATACCACAATTGTAGAGCCTACAACTACGGTAGAACCTACCACAACTGTAGAGCCTACCACAACTGTAGAATATACCACAACTGTAGAACCTACAACTAATATAGAACCTACAACTACTGTAGAACCTACAACTACGGTAGAACCTACTACAACTTTAGAACCTACCACAACTTTAGAACCTACCACAACTGTAGAACCTACCACAACTGTAGAGCCTACCACAACAGTAGAACCTACTACAACTGTAGAACCTACCACAACTGTAGAACCTACTACATCTGTAGAGCCTACCACAACTGTAGAGCCTACAACTACTATTGAACCTACAACTACGGTAGAACCTACTACAACTGTAGAACCTACTACAACTGTAGACCCTACTACAACTGTAGAACCTACTACAACTATAGAACTTACTACAACTGTAGAGCCTACAACTACTATGGAACCTACTACAACTGTAGAGCCTACCACAACTGTAGAACCAACCACAACCGTAGAAACTACTACCACTGTAGAACCTACTACAACTATAGAACCTACCACAACTGTAGAACCTACTACAACTATAGAACCTACCACAACTGTAGAACCTACTACAACTATAGAACCTACCACAACTGTAGAACCTACTACAACTGTAAAACCTACCACAAATGTAGAACCTACCACAACTGTAGACCCTACCACAACTGTAGAACCTACTACAACTGTAGAACCTACCACAACAGTAGAACCTACCACAACTCTAGAACCAACCACAACTGTAGAACCTACTACCACTGTAGAACCTACTACAACTGTAGAACCTACCACAACTGTAGAACCTACCACAACTGTAGAACCTACTACATCTGTAGAACCTACCACAACTGTAGAGCCTACAACTACTATTGAACCTACAACTACGGTAGAACCTACTACAACTGTAGAACCTACTACAACTGTAGACCCTACTACAACTGTAGAACCTACTACAACTATAGAACCTACTACAACTGGAGAGCCTACAACTACTATAGAACCTACAACTACGGTAGAACCTACTACAACTTTAGAACCTACCACAACTGTAGAACCTACCACAACTGTAGAACCTACTACAACTGTAGAATATACCACAACTGTAGAATATACCACAACTGTAGAGCCTACCACAACTGTAGAGCCTACCACAACTGTAGAATATACCACAACTGTAGAACCTACCACAACTGTAGAGCCTACCACAACTGTAGAACTTACCACAACAGTGGAACCTACTACAACTGTAGAACATACTACCACTGTAGAACTTACTACAACTGTAGAACCTACTACAACTGTAGAACCTACTACAACTGTAGAACCTACTACAACTATAGAACCTACCACAACTGTAGAACCTACTACAACTGTAGAACCTACTACAACTGTAGAACCTACTACAACTGTAGAACCTACTACAACTATAGAACCTACCACAACTGTTGAACCTACTACAACTGTAGAGCCTACTACAACTGTAGAATCTACTACCACTGTAGAACCTACTACAACTGTAGAATCTACCACAACTGTAGAACCTACCACAACTGTAGAACCTACTACAACTGTAGAACCTACTACAACTGTAGAACCTACTACAACTGTAGAGCCTACAACTACTATAGAACCTACAACTACGGTAGAACCTACTACATCTGTAGAACCTACCACAACTGTAGAGCCTACAACTACTATTGAACCTACAACTACGGTAGAACCTACTACAACTGTAGAACCTACTACAACTGTAGACCCTACTACAACTGTAGAACCTACTACAACTGTAGAATATACCACAACTGTAGACCCTACTACAACTGTAGAACCTACTACAACTGTAGAACCTACTACAACTGTAGACCCTACTACAACTGTAGAACCTACTACAACTATAGAACCTACAACAACTGGAGAGCCTACAACTACTATAGAACCTACAACTACGGTAGAACCTACTACAACTTTAGAACCTACCACAACTGTAGAACCTACCACAACTGTAGAACCTACTACAACTGTAGAATATACCACAACTGTAGAATATACCACAACTGTAGAGCCTACCACAACTGTAGAGCCTACCACAACTGTAGAATATACCACAACTGTAGAACCTACCACAACTGTAGAGCCTACCACAACTGTAGAACTTACCACAACAGTGGAATCTACTACAACTGTAGAACATACTACCACTGTAGAACCTACTACAACTATAGAACCTACCACAACTGTAGAACCTACTACAACTGTAGAACCAACCACAACTGTAGAACCTACTACAACTGTAGAACCTACTACAACTATAGAACCTACCACAACTGTAGAACCTACTACAACTGTAGAACCTACTACAACTGTAGAATCTACTACCACTGTAGAACCTACTACAACTGTAGAACCTACCACAACTGTAGAACCTACCACAACTGTAGAACCTACTACAACTGTAGAACCTACTACAACTGTAGAACCTACTACAACTGTAGAGCCTACAACTACTATAGAACCTACAACTACGGTAGAACCTACTACATCTGTAGAACCTACCACAACTGTAGAGCCTACAACTACTATTGAACCTACAACTACGGTAGAACCTACTACAACTGTAGAACCTACTACAACTGTAGACCCTACTACAACTGTAGAACCTACTACAACTATAGAACCTACTACAACTGGAGAGCCTACAACTACTATAGAACCTACAACTACGGTAGAACCTACTACAACTTTAGAACCTACCACAACTGTAGAACCTACCACAACTGTAGAACCTACTACAACTGTAGAATATACCACAACTGTAGAATATACCACAACTGTAGAGCCTACCACAACTGTAGAGCCTACCACAACTGTAGAATATACCACAACTGTAGAACCTACCACAACTGTAGAGCCTACCACAACTGTAGAACTTACCACAACAGTGGAACCTACTACAACTGTAGAACCTACTACAACTGTAGAACCTACTACCACTGTAGAACCTACTACAACTGTAGAACCTCCCACAACAGTAGAACCTACTACAACTGAAGAACCTACCACAACTGTAGAACCTACTACAACTGTAGAACCTACCACAACTGGAGAACCTACTACAACTGTAGAACCTACTACAACTGTAGAACCTACCACAACTGGAGAACCTACTACAACTGTAGAACCTACTACAACTGGAGAACCTACTACAACTGTAGAACCTACTACTACTGTAGAACCTACCACAACTGTAGAACCTACTACAACTGTAGAACCTACTACAACTGTAGAACCAACCACAACAGTAGAACCTACTACAACTGTAGAATATACCACAACTGTAGAACCTACAACTAATATAGAACCTACAACTACTGTAGAACCGACCACAACTGTAGAACCTACCACAACTGTAGAACCTACTACAACTGTAGCGCCTACCACAACTGTAGAACCTACTACAACTGTAGAACCTACGACAACTGTAGAACTGATTACAACTGTAGAACCTACAACAACTGTAGAACCTACCACAACAGTAGAACCTACTACAACTGTAGAATATACCACAACTGTAGAGCCTACAACTACTATAGAACCTACTACAACTGTAGAATTAACCACAACTGTAGAACCAACCACAACTGTAGAACCTACTACCACTGTAGAACCTACTACCACTGTAGAACCTACCACAACTGTAGAACCTACCACAACTGTAGAACCTACTACATCTGTAGAGCCTACCACAACTGTAGAGCCTACAACTACTATTGAACCTACAACTACGGTAGAACCTACTACAACTGTAGAACCTACCACAACTGTAGAACCTACTACAACTGTAAAACCTACCACAAATGTAGAACCTACCACAACTGTAGAACCTACCACAACTGTAGAACCTACTACAACTGTAGAACCTACCACAGCAGTAGAACCTACCACAACTCTAGAACCAACCACAACTGTAGAACCTACTACCACTGTAGAACCTACTACAACTGTAGAACCTACCACAACTGTAGAACCTACCACAACTGTAGAACCTACTACATCTGTAGAACCTACCACAACTGTAGAGCCTACAACTACTATTGAACCTACAACTACGGTAGAACCTACTACAACTGTAGAACCTACTACAACTGTAGACCCTACTACAACTGTAGAACCTACTACAACTATAGAACCTACTACAACTGTAGAGCCTACAACTACTATAGAACCTACAACTACGGTAGAACCTACTACAACTTTAGAACCTACCACAACTGTAGAACCTACCACAACTGTAGAACCTACTACAACTGTAGAATATACCACAACTGTAGAATATACCACAACTGTAGAGCCTACCACAACTGTAGAGCCTACCACAACTGTAGAATATACCACAACTGTAGAACCTACTACAACTGTAGAACCTACCACAACTGTAGAACCTACTACAACTGTAGAACCTACCACAACTGTAGAGCCTACCACAACTGTAGAATATACCACAACTGTAGAACCTACCACAACTGTAGAGCCTACCACAACTGTAGAACTTACCACAACAGTGGAACCTACTACAACTGTAGAACCTCCCACAACAGTAGAACCTACTACAACTGAAGAACCTACCACAACTGTAGAACCTACTACAACTGTAGAACCTACCACAACTGGAGAACCTACTACAACTGTAGAACCTACTACTACTGTAGAACCTACTACAACTGTAGAACCTACTACAACTGTAGAACCAACCACAACAATAGAACCTACTACAACTGTAGAATATACCACAACTGTAGAACCTACAACTAATATAGAACCTACAACTACTGTAGAACCTACCACAACTGTAGAACCTACTACAACTGTAGAACCTACCACAACTGTAGAACCTACCACAACTGTAGAACCTACCACAACTGTAGAACCTACCACAACTGTAGAACCTACCACAACTGTAGAACCTACCACAACTGTAGAACCTACCACAACTGTAGAACATACCACAACTGTAGAACCTACCACAACTGTAGAACCTACCACAACTGTAGAACCTACTACAACTGTAGTGCCTACCACAACTGTAGAACCTACGACAACTGTAGAATTGATTACAACTGTAGAACCTACAACAACTGTAGAACCTACCACAACAGTAGAACCTACTACAACTGTAGAATATACCACAACTGTAGAGCCTACAACTACTATAGAACCTACTACAACTGTAGAACCAACCACAACTGTAGACTCTACTACAACTGCGGAATTAACCACAACTGTAGAACCTACCACAACTGTAGAACCTACTACATCTCTAGAACCTACCACAACTGTAGAGCCTACAACTACTATTGAACCTACAACTACGGTAGAACCTACTACAACTGTAGAACCTACTACAACTGTAGACCCTACTACAACTGTAGAACCTACTACAACTATAGAACCTACTACAACTGTAGAGCCTACAACTACTATGGAACCTACTACAACTTTAGAACCTACCACAACTGTAGAACCTACTACAACTGTGGAATATACCACAACTGTAGAGCCTACAACTACTATAGAACCTACTACAACTGTAGAACCTACCACAACTGTAGAACCTACCACAACTGTAGAACCAACCACAACTGTAGAAACTACTACAACTCTAGAACCTACTAGTACTGTAGAACCTACTACAACTGTAGAATATACCACAACTGTAGAGCCTACAACTATGGTAGAACCTACTACAACTGTAGAACCTACTACAACTGTAGAACCTACTACAACAGTAGAACCTACCACAACTGTAGAATTAACCACAACTGTAGAAGCAACCACAACTGTAGAACCTACTACCACTGTAGAACCTACTACCACTGTAGAACCTACCACAACTGTAGAACCTACCACAACTGTAGAACCTACTACATCTGTAGAACCTACCACAACTGTAGAGCCTACAACTACTATTGAACCTACAACTACGGTAGAACCTACTACAACTGTAGAACCTACTACAACTGTAGAACCTACTACAACTGTAGAACCTACTACAACTATAGAACCTACCACAACTGTAGAACCTACCACAACTGTAGAACCTACTACAACTGTAGAACCTACTACAACTTTAGAACCTACCACAACTGTAGAACCTACCACAACTGTAGAACCTACTACAACTGTAGAATATACCACAACTGTAGAATATACCACAACTGTAGAGCCTACCACAACTGTAGAGCCTACCACAACTGTAGAATATACCACAACTGTAGAACCTACCACAACTGTAGAGCCTACCACAACTGTAGAACTTACCACAACAGTGGAACCTACTACAACTGTAGAACCTACTACCACTGTAGAACTTACTACAACTGTAGAACCTGCTACAACTGTAGAATCTACTACCACTGTAGAACCTACTACATCTGTAGAACCTACCACAACTGTAGAGCCTACAACTACTATAGAACCTACTACAACTGTACAAGCTACCACAACTGTAGAACCTACTACAACTGTAGAATCTACTACCACTGTAGAACCTATTACATCTGTAGAACCTACCACAACTGTAGAGCCTACAACTACTATAGAACCTACAACTACGGTAGAACCTACTACAACTTTAGAACCTACCACAACTGTAGAACCTACCACAACTGTAGAACCTACTACAACTGTAGAATATACCACAACTGTAGAATATACCACAACTGTAGAGCCTACCACAACTGTAGAGCCTACCACAACTGTAGAATATACCACAACTGTAGAACCTACCACAACTGTAGAGCCTACCACAACTGTAGAACTTACCACAACAGTGGAACCTACTACAACTGTAGAACCTACTACCACTGTAGAACTTACTACAACTGTAGAACCTGCTACAACTGTAGAATCTACTACCACTGTAGAACCTACTACATCTGTAGAACCTACCACAACTGTAGAGCCTACAACTACTATTGAACCTACAACTACGGTAGAACCTACTACAACTGTAGACCCTACTACAACTGTAGAACATACTACAACTATAGAACCTACTACAACTGTAGAACCTACAACTATTATAGAACCTACTACAACTCTACAACCTACCACAACTGTAGAACCTACTACAACTGTAGAACCTACTACCACTATAGAACCTACTACTACTGTAGAACCTACCACAACTCTACAACCTACTACAACTGTAGAACCTACTACAACTGTAGAACCAACCACAACAGTAGAACCTACTACAACTGTAGAATATACCACAACTGTAGAACCTACAACTAATATAGAACCTACAACTATTGTAGAACCTACCACAACTGTAGAACCTACCACAACTGTAGAACCTACTACAACTGTAGCGCCTACCACAACTGTAGAACCTACTACAACTGTAGAACCTACGACAACTGTAGAACTGATTACAACTGTAGAACCTACAACAACTGTAGAACCTACCACAACAGTAGAACCTACTACAACTGTAGAATATACCACAACTGTAGAGCCTACAATTACTATAGAACCTACAACTACTATAGAACCTACTACAACTGTAGAACCAACCACAACTGTAGAACCAACCACAACTGTAGAACCTACTACCACTGTAGAACCTACTACCACTGTAGAACCTACCACAACTGTAGAACCTACCACAACTGTAGAACCTACTACATCTGTAGAACCTACCACAACTGTAGAGCCTACAACTACTATTGAACCTACAACTACGGTAGAACCCACTACAACTGTAGAACCTACTACAACTGTAGACCCTACTACAACTGTAGAACCTACTACAACTATAGAACCTACTACAACTGTAGAGCCTACAACTACTATAGAACCTACTACAACTGTAGAACCTACCACAACTGTAGAACCAACCACAACTGTAGAAAGTACTACAACTCTAGAACCTACTACCATTGTGGAACCTACTACAACTGTAGAACCTACCACAACTGTAGAACCAACCACAACTGTAGAACCTACTACAACTGTAGAACCTACTACAATTGTAGAACCTACCACAACTGTAGAACCTACTACAACTGTAAAACCTACCACAACTGTAGAACCTACCACAACTGTAGAACCTACCACAACTGTAGAACCTACTACAACTGTAGAACCTACCACAACAGTAGAACCTACCACAACTGTAGAACCAACCACAACTGTAGAACCTACTACCACTGTAGAACCTACTACCACTGTAGAACCTACCACAACTGTAGAACCTACCACAACTGTAGAACCTACTACATCTGTAGAACCTACCACAACTGTAGAGCCTACAACTACTATTGAACCTACAACTACGGTAGAACCCACTACAACTGTAGAACCTACTACAACTGTAGACCCTACTACAACTGTAGAACCTACTACAACTATAGAACCTACTACAACTGTAGAGCCTACAACTACTATAGAACCTACTACAACTGTAGAACCTACCACAACTGTAGAACCAACCACAACTGTAGAAAGTACTACAACTCTAGAACCTACTACCATTGTGGAACCTACTACAACTGTAGAACCTACCACAACTGTAGAACCAACCACAACTGTAGAACCTACTACAACTGTAGAACCTACTACAATTGTAGAACCTACCACAACTGTAGAACCTACTACAACTGTAAAACCTACCACAACTGTAGAACCTACCACAACTGTAGAACCTACCACAACTGTAGAACCTACTACAACTGTAGAACCTACCACAACAGTAGAACCTACCACAACTGTAGAACCAACCACAACTGTAGAACCTAATACCACTGTAGAACCTACTACAACTGTAGAACCTACCACAACTGTAGAACCTACTACAACTGTAGAACCTACTACAACTGTAGAACCTACCACAACTGTAGAACCTACCACAACTGTAGAACTTACTACAACTGTAGAACCTACTACAACTGTAAAACCTACCACAACTGTAGAACCTACCACAACTGTAGAACCTACCACAACTGTAGAACCTACTACAACTGTAGAACCTACCACAACAGTAGAACCTACCACAACTGTAGAACCAACCACAACTGTAGAACCTAATACCACTGTAGAACCTACTACAACTGTAGAACCTACCACAACTGTAGAACCTACTACAACTGTAGAACCTACTACAACTGTAGAACCTACCACAACTGTAGAACCTACCACAACTGTAGAACCTACTACAACTGTAAAACCGACCCCAACTGTAGAACCTACCACAACTGTAGAACATACCACAACTGTAGAACCTAATACCACTGTAGAACCTACCACAACTGTAGAACCAACCACAACTGTAGAACCTACTACAACTGTAGAACCTACCACAACTGTAGAACCTACTACAACTGTAGAACCTACCACAACAGTAGAACTTACCGCAACTGTAGAATATACCACAATTGAAGAACCTACCACAACTGTAGAACCTACTAGTACTGTAGAACCTAGCACCACTGTAGAACCTACTACAACTGTAGAACTGATTACAACTGTAGAGCCTACAACTACTATAGAACCAACCACAACTGTACAACCTACCACAACTGTAGAACCTACTACAACTGTAGAACCTACCACAACTGTAGAACCTACTACATCTGTAGAACCTACCACAACTGTAGAACCGACCACAACTGTAGAAACTACTACAACTGTAGAACCTACTACCACTGTAGAACCTACTACCACTGTAGAACCTACCACAACTGTAGAACTGATTACAACTGTAGAATATACCACAACTGAAGAACCTACAACTGTAGAACCTACCGCAACTGTAGAACCTACTACAACTGTAGAACCTACCACAACTGTGGAACCTACCATAACTGTAGAACCCACTACAACTGTAGAACCTACTACAACTGTAGAACCTACTACAACTGTAGAACCGACCACAACTGTAGAACCTACTACAACTGTAGAACCTACTACAACTGTAGAACCTACACCAACTGTAGAACCTACAACAACTGTAGAACCTACCATGACTGTAGAACCTACCACAACTGTAGAACCTACTACAACTGTAGAACCTACTACAACTGTAGAATATACCACAACAGTAGAACCTACCACCACTGTAGAACCTACTACAACTGTAGAACCTACTACAACTGTAGAACCTACCACAACTGTAGATCCTACTACAACTGTAGAATCTACTACAACTATAGAACCTACCACAACTGTAGAACCTACCACAACTGTACAACCTACTACATCTGTAGAACATACCACAACTGTAGAACCTACCACAACTGTAGAACCTACCACAACTGTAGAACCTACTACAACTCTAGAACCTACTACAACTGTAGAACCTACCACAACTGTACAACCTACTACATATGTAGAACATACCACAACTGTAGAACCTACTACAACTATAGAACCTACCACAACTGTAGAACCTACTACAACTCTAGAACCTACCACAACTGTAGAACCTACCACAACTGTAGAACCTACCACAACTGTAGAACCTACTACAACTGTAGAACCTACCACAACTGTAGAGCCTACCACAACTGTAGAACCTACCACCACTGTAGAACCTACCACAACTGTAGAACCTACCACAACTGTAGAGCCGATTACAACTGTAGAACCTACTACCACTGTAGAAATTTCTACAACTGCTGCTGAAGCAACAACAACACAATCGTCATTCACAACAGCGACTGAATTATCAGTTACAACTGAATCCCAAATGGTTGATATTGGTAAATAATGAACATAAGAGAGATACAGATTAATGGTGTTTCATGCCACTTTCAACAATATTTCAGCTTTGTCGTGGCAGTCAGTTTTATTGGTGGATGATACCAGAGTACTAAAGAAAGTCACTGACAAACTTTATTACATAATGTTGTAAAGAGTACACCTCAGCTGATCTGGTGATAGGCAATGATTGCATAGGTAGTTATAAATCCAACTACCATGCGATAGCGGCCATGACTGCCCCTAGCATAATAGAAAACTGCAGGCGTAATCAAGATATTGTAATCTAGAAACACTGGCTAAATTGATCTTACAAGATGCAGGAAGATGACAAGCAAAACAAAAAAACACAATATAGCACAGAAAACTTAAAAACCGCCACGATATAACTGAAATATTGTTGAAAGTGGCGTTAAGCACTATAAAACCTAACCTAAGAAAACTTAAAAGATGAGACAGACCCAGGTGTTCATGAATGGTATTTAGTTCCTGCTTCTCACAAGACACCCAAAAACTATTTATTTGAAAATTAGTATAGTTGAACAATTATTGGAATGATAGACGACTTCAGCAGGAGTAATCCATAAATATAACTTCTTGGTAAGTCACAACACCATAATTAGAATTGCGGCACTGTTCATCCATGTGTAATTTTTATACTGTTACTTTTTGAAGTACGTGTTCTTGTATTATGTTTTAATTTGCTAGAGAACCACACCAGTGGAGTAATAGTTTGTGTGTTGGCCTCGAGTGTTGACGATCATGGTTTCAAGCCACAGTCAGATCAAACCAAAGACTAAATATAGTATTTGTTGCTTCTCTGCTAAGTACACATAAAAAAGTACAAAGACTTGTTGACTCAGAATCAGGTTATTGTGTCCGAGTGAAGCTACATATCTATCCGATGACTGTTGTTTCAGTGAGCTAGCACTTTGAGAGTCTCAACCAAGTGTGTCGATCTAGTACAAAGCAGAAATCATTATCTTATTAATTGAATTTAACCTGTTTTCGCCATGATTTAGCTGAAAAATTGTTCATTTGGCATTAAACCACAATCACTCACTCACTTAATTTGCTAGATCTAGAATGAGATAAAGCTTTTGTCAATACTCAAATACTCAGTCTATCTCATTGTCGGTAACCAACATCTGATCATTCTGCGATAACACTGAACAGAATTAAAGACCATTCCTCGTAACTCATAAATCATTAAGCTATACTGCATGGAAGACAGAATGTGTTTTGAGCTTTAACATGGGCTGGAGATAGATTTATAAAAGCAATAATAGCTTGTTTCTGAATCCTGTCTGTATTTACTATGTTTGATGTACTGTATATTCTGATTATTTTCTAAATAAATATTGCTTAAATTAAATTACAGACCAAAAATGTCTTCGGAATCCTAATCTTAACGAGTTTAGCTGCATTGATATACAAAATTACTGTAAATGCCCTATTAGAATCAAAATAATTCTCCAATGTAATTTTTTATGCTCATTTTAACATGGTTAGGCATTATATTTCTCTAAATTTTACACCTCACTATCGCTCTGTTAAATGAACATAAAACATAAAACATGACATGGGAGAATTATTTAAAGCCGATTTAAAGTTGATTTATTTGTAGAATTGTTTTCATTTGGAACTTCTGTGTCTGATCAAGAAGGCCAGATAGGTGATGACGTCTTGGTGGCCACAATAAATAACCCAGTAGGATTCACCTGTAACTGTCAAATATCAAATCAAGTATATGTAAGTAATGATAAGATTAAGTCTGTCTTGACGCATCTGACCCAAAGGTGAGCTATTTTTATCACTTGTCTGTAAACTTCTGGGCCAATTGGAACCAAACTTGACAATAAATATGTTTATGAGACCTCAACTTAAATGGATCATTTCATCCTACATGACCAATTTTTGTATTTAATTGCATTGGCATTCAAAAATTTCTACGAAACTTTTATTTGTTGGTTAATGTTTGTGGGTGCTCTTTAAATTTAGAAATAAGGGAAATAGTTGAAATAATGTTTTTTTTTTTAGATTTTCAAATGATTGTCATTGCCATGGAAACAAAAATATATGATATCTGATACGTGTTGCTTAACTTTAATGTTTTGTTTGTACTTAATTTAACCTGATGTTTTTGTAAAGCTGGTATCTTAATGTGTAAATCTTGACTGGCACACTTTCACATTGGGGTTCTAAAGGGAATTTTGGAGGCATCGGTTTCAAATTGGGATGGTACATGCCATGTTACCCTGAATAATCTGTAGCCTATAGTTTATTTTATTGTACAGATTTACTCCAACGGATATATAACTCTTGACTCACAGTATTCCTCAAATATACCAAGATTATTTCCTTCAACGTATACCAATGGAGTCAAAATGCTGGCGCCATTCTGGACGGATGTTTCAACAAATGCCGACACACATGTATGGTACCATCTATATAACCGTTATGACCCGGATGCTACAACAATGGCGTTCCTTACAACTGTCCAATCATTCATACAGGCTAATTTCCATGATAGTAATCAGGTTGTCAACTTTGTACCAAACACGGCTTTGAAGGTGACATGGGAGAATGTGCATCCTAATCCACTAGTTAGCAGTTCGGTAAGTCTTCTTATATTAATTTACCAGTGAGCAAACGTGCATTAGGGCGAACGGACCTGGAACCGTCTACTTATATTAATTTACCAGTGAGCGAACAGACCCAGGGCAAACTTGCATTAAGGTGTATGGACCCGGAACCGTCTGCTTATATTAATCCAGCATTGAGCGGTGTGGTAAGTCTGCTTAAATAATTTTAACTGTAAGTCTGCCTGTATTATTCCATCAGTGAACGGTTTGTTAAATCTGCTTATTTAAGTTTATTAATGACAATTTATTGGACAAAAGAAAAATGGTGAAAAGACATACAATTTTCTGGAAAATACTACGCTGAAAATAAAAAATTTAGCAATGCAAATGCCACTAAAAATCGGGGGTTAATTCAAGTGCTCAGGAAGGGTAGGCAGTTCCAGATAATAGTAATTCAAGTGCTCAGGAAGGGTAGGCAGTTCCAGATAATAGTGTTAAAACTTTCTTATATCAAATCAAGGATATAAATCCTTGATCAAATTGCACAAAATATTATATATTTGAAAATTGTGATTTAAAATCCTGTTTCATTTATTTTATTTTGCTGTAACTTTTTTTACAGAATGCAACAGTGCAATTGATCCTGGTATCAGACGGGTCACTTACATTCACAGGTTTTCTCTACGGAAGTATCACCTGGGCATCAACAATTTTTCAACCAATTTTGTCATCATGGCAATGTAGTGAGTCTGGAGGCTTCCATAATCACCCGGCATCACTGGATTATTCTTTCCCCACAGTAATTGGTAGTTCCTCTAATAGCCGTAAGTATAGGTATCTTGTTATGTCTATTTTCTATTTGTTGAAGCGGTCTCATCGGTGTTATGGTTATCGTACTCGTCTGTAGTGCTGAAGAACGTGTGCTCGATCGAAGGTAGAGTGAAACCAATGTCTGGGAAAATTGTAATGGTTACTTCTCCAAATGTAATGATTTTCGTGCTTGTCTGTGGTGTGGTAGAATGTACGTTCGGTCGATCTAGTCAAACCAAAGTTTATTAAATTGGTTTTGGTTACTTCTCCATTAAGTGTGCAGTACTAGGGATTAATAACAAAGAGTGGCTGCCTTGGAATCACATGACAATGTGTCATAATGGAGCAATGTATCTACACACATGACAATGTGTCATAATGGAGCGATGTATCTACACACATGACAATGTGTCATAATGGAGCGATGTATCTACACACATGACAATGTGTCATAATGGAGCGATGTATCTACACACATGACAATGTGTCATAATGGAGCGATGTATCTACACACATGACAATGTGTCATAATGGAGCGATGTATCTACACACATGACAATGTGTCATAATGGAGCGATGTATCTACACACATGACAATGTGTCATAATGGAGCGATGTATCTACACACATGACAATGTGTCATAATGGAGCGATGTATCTACACACATGACAATGTGTCATAATGGAGTGATGTATCTACACACATGACAATGTGTCATAATGGAGCGATGTATCTACACACATGACAATGTGTCATAATGGAGCGATGTATCTACACACATGACAATGTGTCATAATGGAGCGATGTATCTACACACATGACAATGTGTCATAATGGAGCGATGTATCTACACACATGACAATGTGTCATAATGGAGCGATGTATCTACACACATGACAATGTGTCATAATGGAGCGATGTATATACACACATGACAATGTGTCATAATGGAGTGATGTATCTACACACATGACAATGTGTCATAATGGAGCGATGTATCTACACACATGACAATGTGTCATAATGGAGTGATGTATCTACACACATGACAATGTGTCATAATGGAGAGATGTATCTACACACATGACAATGTGTCATAATGGAGCGATGTATCTACACACATGACAATGTGTCATAATGGGGTGATGTATCTACACACATGACAATGTGTCATAATGGGGCGATGTATCTACACACATGACAATGTGTCATAATGGAGCGATGTATCTACACACAGAAAAAATGTGTCATAATGGAGCGATGTATCTACACACATGACAATGTGTCATAATGGAGCGATGTA
Source organism: Bathymodiolus septemdierum (assembly GCA_963383655.1). Taxonomy (NCBI): domain Eukaryota; kingdom Metazoa; phylum Mollusca; class Bivalvia; order Mytilida; family Modiolidae; genus Bathymodiolus; species Bathymodiolus septemdierum. Next base: position 14,510,904 of record OY726529.1, read on the forward strand.
TCTACACACCAAAAAATGTGTCATAATGGAGCGATGTATCTACACACAGAAAAATGTGTCATAATGGAGCGATGTATCTACACACATGACAATGTGTCATAATGGAGCGATGTATCTACACACACAAAAATGTGTCATAATGGAGCGATGTATCTACACACAAAAAAATGTGTCATAATGGAGCGATGTATCTACACACAGAAAAATGTGTCATAATGGAGCGATGTATCTACACACATGACAATGTGTCATAATGGAGCGATGTATCTACACACATGACAATGTGTCATAATGGAGCGATGTATCTACACACATGACAATGTGTCATAATGGAGCGATGTATTTACACACATGACAATGTGTCATAATGGAGCGATGTATCTACACACATGACAATGTGTCATAATGGGGCGATGTATCTACACACATGACAATGTGTCATAATGGGGCGATGTATCTACACACATGACAATGTGTCATAATGGAGCGATGTATCTACACACAGAAAAAATGTGTCATAATGGAGCGATGTATCTACACACATGACAATGTGTCATAATGGAGCGATGTATCTACACACAAAAAAATGTGTCATAATGGAGCGATGTATCTACACACACAAAAATGTGTCATAATGGAGCGATGTATCTACACACAAAAAAATGTGTCATAATGGAGCGATGTATCTACACACAAAAAAATGTGTCATAATGGAGCGATGTATCTACACACAGAAAAATGTGTCATAATGGAGCGATGTATCTACACACATGACAATGTGTCATAATGGAGCGATGTATCTACACACACAAAAATGTGTCATAATGGAGCGATGTATCTACACACAAAAAAATGTGTCATAATGGAGCGATGTATCTACACACAGAAAAATGTGTCATAATGGAGCGATGTATCTACACACAGAAAAATGTGTCATAATGGAGCGATGTATCTACACACATGACAATGTGTCATAATGGGGCGATGTATCTACACACACAAAAAATGTTCTTTCATTGATCTAGCACTATAACAATCCAAAATTACCGTGTTTGTCTAGTACAAAACATACAAATCATCATTATCTCATCAAATGGTAACTAAACTGCATTGGTGTTGTAATTGTTAGTGTGTGCACCTTAGGTGCAATAGAACATGCATTTGATTGCCAGTAGAGTACAACCAAAGTATGTGAAATTGGTATTGGTTACTTTTCCGTTAAGCATGCAGCATAAAAGATTAAGAGTAAAGAGTTGTTGGGTCAGAATCATGATAATGTGTCCGAATTAAGTGATATATCTACTGACGAACGGCTGTGTCGGTTATGTATAGCTGATGTTTGCTGTCTTGGTGTTGAACAGTATTAATCACTCACTTGAGATATCTTTTCTTAAATATAAAAAAAAAGTTCTCCATCGAAGACATGTTCTTGTACTAAAGATGGCCTTCAACATTGTCTAAGCTTATATTTATGTATTCAAATTTAAAATAAATACATACCCATGCACATGACACGATATAGATTATTCATTTTTTTCTAAACCTGGCCCCAACCAATAACTTAATATAATTCCATTCTAAGAATATATAATATAGAAACTTAAGCATTTTATGTAAATAAACGAAGGTGGAATTGAGAATGGACATTCTAGAGGTACTGGCAACATTGAGTACACAAGACACAGGACAAACCAAAGCAACCACAACACAGACAACTAAAATGATGAGCAACACAGACCCCACCAAAAAACAAGAGTGCTCCCGAAAGGCAAGCAGTTCCTGCCTTTTATAAGATATCCAAACTAGGTGTACGTACTGTATGCATCTAATTGTTTTACTATTAAGAATTATCAATTAAAAAAAAAAAAAAAAGAATTAACATTTAATTTGCATTTTCCTAGGAACTCCATTGAATGGTCTCTGGTTGTATCGTGTAGATACCTGTACCACTACAAGAGTTAATTATGCTCAGCTTTGTTATGAATGGTCAAGTACTTTAGCTCAACAACAGAGCAGTATATTAAATGTTTATAATGGGGTTCTAAAAGAATGTCCGTGTAACATAAAACAGGCACAATATGATCCACAGTTCTACCAGGAAGATGCAACCAACTGTTTCTATACTCAGTATGCTCCTTTAGTAACAACTGGAGTCAGGGTAAGTAACTAGATAGTTGGATGTGTTGCCATGTTGTATGCTCAATATATTCGGCTTACAACAACTGAGTAATCAACCAGATAGTTAACTCGAATAATACTGCGCCCTCTATCGGCACTATCGCTGGATGAGAGCTCCTTGTGATAAAAACGTGTCAGCTGCTCTCTGAAAGAGAGAGCCAATCAGCGATGATTATTTGCCAAGTATGCGCAAGGCGGTTCTTTCAATTTCCAGTAATGTTTACAAACAACAAGAAATGGAGATCGACAAGTTGATTAACGATGCTTAATTCATTATTTAGTTTTCCTACATTTCTTCTCTTTTCACCTTTTAGATTAGTAAGGTCAAACACGTGGGTACAATGAAAACATTTGACACCTGAACACTCCATTGACCTATTATGTTTACAAACATTCCCTAAGCTCCTCCTTCTTTTAGTGCCAAAGTCACCACGTGCAGTTTATACCCAAAATGCATTGCTAATTTGAAGCTTCCGATTGACACGTTTTATCGAGAAAGTCGTTCAGGCGTTAATATAGCAAAGCGTAATATAACGATTGGATTATTTGGGTTACCAGATAGTTGGCTGTGTTGCCATATTAAATTCAGCATTATTCGTTAATAAAAACTGGAGTCTGAGTAAGTAACTATATAGCTGATATTGTTACCATGTTCTGTGCTCAGTATTGGTGCTAGAACACCTAGTTCTGATAATGTAGAACATGAAAAGAATTTTCTCCAGCAGAACCACTGACCAATTTGTACTGAATAGTTGGTGTGATAATATCTTTTGGGTTGAATACTTTGTTCTAGATAAAACACACTGATTGGTTTAGATGTATTGTTTCAGTGAACTAATGCTTTAAAAATCCAACTAAGCGTGTTGGTCTACTACAAAGCAGACATCATCATCATCTCATCAACTATGACTTGTTCTCTTTATGATATACATGTAGTTGCTAAATTGTTCATTTGACATTAAACAATAACCACTCACTCACTCACTCACATAAATTGGAAATTGTATTTGTACTGTGAGAATTCTTTTCATTGCAATCTCTTGAAGTATGTTGTTTGTCTGTAAATGTTCATACTTAAGACATCTCTGAAACAACAGGGCCAATTATAGCAAAATTTTGCTAGAAGAAACCTAGTTTGGTCCTTTTCAACAAATTATGTCTGACAGGTCCGCCCACAGTTAAAGATGGCCATCATTACTAAAAAATGTATAAATGGGTTCAAGTCCTTGATTATCAAAATTCTACCTATTCTACAATATACTATAGTTCAAATCTTCTCTACTAGGTGAGCGATACAGGCTCATGTGAACCTCTTGTTTTATCCACAATTTGTAATACTCACACTACCTATTTACTCTTGAATTTTTACAGAAATGTTGTTATTCCTCTGTAACCTCCTCTTTATTGAGGAACACGGCAGACAGTGGCTACCTGATGTTATACCATCCATTAAACAATACCTTTAATAACCAAGAATTTGACATTCAACCATTTGAGAACTGTTGTGTAAAGGCTGGTCTGTGTAGCCTGTTTTTTGGAGAGAGATATTCTAGTGACTGTAGAGGTTATATAGCTCCTCAATTAGGTAAGATATAAATATTTTGAGTACTTTTAATTGGATCATGTTGGTGTCTGTCCCGGTCCATTAGCAGAGACAAACATCCCTTACTTGTATATGGTAGAAATTGGCAATGTTGCACATGTTGTCATATGGCTCAACTTTTGAAATGTTAAATATTATGAAGTAAATTTACTTTTGCCTATGCCATATAGATACAATTCCATACTATCAGAAAAGGGGATTTGCATTTTAAGCTATATAAATGGGGACCCGACCAAAAATTTGTCCAAAAATCCCTGTAAATTGAGATCAAATATAGATAGGAGGGTCCTGAATCCCAAGCACTGGATTTGCCTATGATTTGGCACTAAGGCCATATCTTGCATGGTTCGTGTGTTCTCCATCATATCTCCATACTTTTTTTGCAACATTTGTCAGTTACTTACAGAAGATTTCTGATAGTAAATATCCTGTTACCTTCATCATCAATAAACTGGCCTACATGATATAACTAAGACATTGTAGATACTAACATTATCATGTTTAAATTGTCAATGAAAGCATATTGGTTATCCATATAGCAATTATAAAAAAATACACATTTGCATTTGATTTTTTTTAAAGGTTTGGTTGCTGGTGACCCTCATTTTAAAACTCTGGACGGTTTTGATTACACATACAATGGTATAGGAGAATATACCTTATTGAATCTAAATGATAAAAACTCAGGATCAAAAATATTTACTCTACAGACCAGGACGGTGGAAGCTCATGACAAAAATAATAAGCCTATGTCGGCAACAGTATTTGGTGGCTTTGCTGCATTAGATCTTCAGAGTGATGTTAAATACCAGGTTGAAATGAACAACAACAGAGATGGTAAGATAATTAGTCAGTTCTCTCTTTTTTGTTTTGTTTGTTTGTTTTGTTTTCTTGTTCATTATCGTCGTTTTCCGTCTGTAGACAGAATATTTTTCTGACCGTAATATTGATTCTTTTCTGTTTGACCTTCAGAAATTTTAACACAACAATCCTTTGCATAGAATAAAGGTTCTGGTTGATTTTGGGGGTTTGAACGGCTGGAGGTTACCAAACATGACTCTCAAAGGTACAATATTTCCATCTTGAGTTGTGATCTTTATTCGGTCACTTTTTTATGTCACTATTAAATTGGTGATAACTAGACTTAGATATACTACCAGGTGATAACTAGACTTAGATATACTACCAGGTGACCTGGATGAAGAAGTATTTTTATGGGCTTCACTACATTTTTTATGGTCAAAACAAGAATAGAAGTTGTCCCATGTCGTTCAGTATTTTACATTATAAATCATAAATGTTTTATTGTTTGAAATCCATTCTAACCTTAATCATTAAATTATGAAGTTCTATTCCCATCTGTGGAGAGGTACAGTACAGTCAGAGACATAGCGTGATAAATCACTGTGATAGACATATCACTCATCTTGGTGATTTGGATATATCTTTTGTTCTATTAAATATATCTTCAAAATTTCTTTTACATTTAGAGTGTTGCTTACTATTACCCAAAAGGCATATCAGAATAAGTAAATAGATTAAACAGACCAAAAGATATATCAGTATCACTAAGAAGAGTGATACGTCTATCACAGTGATTTATCACTCTATGTCTCTGACTGTACTGTATACTTGTGTAATCTAGGTTGATTGTGTTCTCTTTTGACTCGCTCCTGTTTCCTCCAGTAAAATCCTCCAAATTTACACTGTCATGATATCTAACTGATTTATTATTGAATATGGAGTTAAATATCCATAATCTATTCTAATCAATGTATGAGATTGATCAACGTGTCAACTTTTTTACTAATTGAAATTTATTTTGTTTTTACCATTCTATTGTTGCAGGACTGAACTGGGATACACAAACATCAATTAAATAATTAGTGTAAATTAAATTCATTTACAGTTTAAGTAACTCTAAGCATCAATTAAGCTAATTATGAGAATAAATAACAATGATTTATGTAATAAACCTAGAGAGTACTGATATTTGACAATTTTGTTGTTGCAGGTCTGATAATAAGAATAAATAACAATGATTTATGTAATAAACCTAGAGAGTACTGATATTTGACAATTTTGTTGTTGCAGGTCTGATAATGAGAATAAATAACAATGATTTATGTAATAAACCTAGAGAGTACTGATATTTGACAATTTTGTTGTTGCAGGTCTGATAATGAGAATAAATAACAATGATTTATGTTATAAACCTAGAGAGTACTGATATTTGACAATTTTGTTGTTGCAGGTCTGATAATGAGAATAAATAACAATGATTTATGTAATAAACCTAGAGAGTACTGATATTTGATAATTTTGTTGTTGCAGGTCTGATAATGAGAATAAATAACAATGATTTATGTAATAAACCTAGAGAGTACTGATATTTGACAATTTTGTTGTTGCAGGTCTGATAATGAGAATAAATAACAATGATTTATGTAATAAACCTAGAGAGTACTGATATTTGACAATTTTGTTGTTGCAGGTCTGATAATGAGAATAAATAACAAGGATTTATGTAATAAACCTAGAGAGTACTGATATTTGACAATTTTGCTGTTGCAGGTCTGATAATGAGAATAAATAACAAGGATTTATGTAATAAACCTAGAGAGTACTGATATTTGACAATTTTGTTGTTGCAGGTCTGATAATGAGAATAAATAACAAGGATTTATGTAATAAACCTAGAGAGTACTGATATTTGACAATTTTGTTGTTGCAGGTCTGATAATGAGAATAAATAACAATGATTTATGTTATAAACCTAGAGAATACTGATATTTGACAATTTTGTTGTTGCAGGTCTGATAATGAGAAGAAATAACAATGATTTGTTATAAACCTAGAGAGTACTGATATTTGACAATTTTGTTGTTGCAGGTCTGATAATGAGAATAAATAACAATGATTTATGTAATAAACCTAGAGAGTACTGATATTTGACAATTTTGTTGTTGCAGATCTGGTAATGAGAATAAATGACAAGGATTTATGTAATAAACCTAGAGAGTACTGATATTTGACAATTTTGTTGTTGCAGGTCTGATAATGAGAATAAATAACAATGATTTATGTTATTAACCTAGAGAGTACTGACATTTGACAATTTTGTTGTTGCAGGTCTGATAATGAGAATAAATAACAAGGATTTATGTAATAAACCTAGAGAGTACTGACATTTGACAATTTTGTTGTTGCAGGTCTGATAATGAGAATAAATAACAAGGATTTATGTAATAAACCTAGAGAGTACTGACATTTGACAATTTTGTTGTTGCAGGTCTGATAATAAGAATAAATAACAATGATTTATGTAATAAACCTAGAGAGTACTGATATTTGACAATTTTGTTGTTGCAGGTCTGATAATGAGAATAAATAACAATGATTTATGTAATAAACCTAGAGAGTACTGATATTTGACAATTTTGTTGTTGCAGGTCTGATAATGAGAATAAATAACAATGATTTATGTTATAAACCTAGAGAGTACTGATATTTGACAATTTTGTTGTTGCAGGTCTGATAATGAGAATAAATAACAATGATTTATGTAATAAACCTAGAGAGTACTGATATTTGATAATTTTGTTGTTGCAGGTCTGATAATGAGAATAAATAACAATGATTTATGTAATAAACCTAGAGAGTACTGATATTTGACAATTTTGTTGTTGCAGGTCTGATAATGAGAATAAATAACAATGATTTATGTAATAAACCTAGAGAGTACTGATATTTGACAATTTTGTTGTTGCAGGTCTGATAATGAGAATAAATAACAAGGATTTATGTAATAAACCTAGAGAGTACTGATATTTGACAATTTTGCTGTTGCAGGTCTGATAATGAGAATAAATAACAAGGATTTATGTAATAAACCTAGAGAGTACTGATATTTGACAATTTTGTTGTTGCAGGTCTGATAATGAGAATAAATAACAAGGATTTATGTAATAAACCTAGAGAGTACTGATATTTGACAATTTTGTTGTTGCAGGTCTGATAATGAGAATAAATAACAATGATTTATGTTATAAACCTAGAGAGTACTGATATTTGACAATTTTGTTGTTGCAGGTCTGATAATGAGAAGAAATAACAATGATTTGTTATAAACCTAGAGAGTACTGATATTTGACAATTTTGTTGTTGCAGGTCTGATAATGAGAATAAATAACAATGATTTATGTAATAAACCTAGAGAGTACTGATATTTGACAATTTTGTTGTTGCAGATCTGGTAATGAGAATAAATGACAAGGATTTATGTAATAAACCTAGAGAGTACTGATATTTGACAATTTTGTTGTTGCAGGTCTGATAATGAGAATAAATAACAATGATTTATGTTATTAACCTAGAGAGTACTGACATTTGACAATTTTGTTGTTGCAGGTCTGATAATGAGAATAAATAACAAGGATTTATGTAATAAACCTAGAGAGTACTGACATTTGACAATTTTGTTGTTGCAGGTCTGATAATGAGAATAAATAACAAGGATTTATGTAATAAACCTAGAGAGTACTGACATTTGACAATTTTGTTGTTGCAGGTCTGATAATGAGAATAAATAACAAGGATTTATGTAATAAACCTAGAGAGTACTGACATTTGACAATTTTGTTGTTGCAGGTCTGATAATGAGAATAAATAACAATGATTTATGTTATTAACCTAGAGAGTACTGACATTTGACAATTTTGTTGTTGCAGGTCTGATAATGAGAATAAATAACAAGGATTTATGTAATAAACCTAGAGAGTACTGACATTTGACAATTTTGTTGTTGCAGGTCTGATAATGAGAATAAATAACAAGGATTACTCTACTGATTTGAGTAACAACATTAACTATCAGATACAAGAAAATAACATCTTTGTAGAGAAGCAAGGCAACAATTCTGTTAAAACTGTATTTACAACAACAGGTATGTCAAAATTTAAGCGGCAAACTACTCGGTAATTGTTTTAATCTTTGATCATTTTCAAGAACAGAAAATTTGAATAAGAAAACTTTGAAGATACCAACAGTGTAATCAGACGAACGAACAATGACAAAACAGTTGTCTACAAAACACTACAGAAAGCTAAAGATTGAGCAACACGAATCTCACTAAAAACCTGTGGTGAACTCGGGTGCTCCAGAAGGGTAAGCAGTTCCTGCTCCAATAGTGGCACTCATTGTGTTTCTCTTATTAAAAGTGCAGCGATAAGTCATGAAAGTTTTTTCCCCCGATTACTTTTTAGGTCATGCATGTACATTATTGGCATCAGGTACATCTATTGTCGTGCAGTCTTTTCATATTTAGTAATCTTTAATCCATTGTTCAGAAAACCAAACTAAACTTTATACAAGATTGTCATATCTGGATACCAGCATTTGTTATTTATCTGAAATCAATGATAAGCATTGCAGAGCTAAATATTCTGTCTGATTTGCTAAGAATTCTGTAACCCTAAATAGTCTATGAAATTGACTTATGGAATATCTATGCGAGTACTTGTAGGAACGTAGTTATGGTACCGTCCTTAAACCAAATGCCAGCAGTTTTTGGTTGCCAACCATAAATACATAATGGCTAGCTAAATGTTGGAAATTATTTTATGATATATATTTTTATAGATTTCTTTACAAGCTAACTTTCTTTATTCTCATAAAACTACATTAGTGCATATTAATAGAGATGATATACAGGTTTATAATAAAGTTATTTATATAAAAAAAGTTAATTGAAAAACTAAATATATTTTTAAGTAAATGTGTGAACAATATTTTGGTTGACCAATTGTTATAAAAGTTCTTGTTAGCCTCCGGTTTCAGTGCTTAATTTAATTTTGAATAGTGAAAATTGTTAGGGAAATATAGAGTTGATCCCTTAAATTATATTTATCAGAAATATTTAAAGTTTCTTTACTCACTTATAGTTTATTATGGAAGATAATTAATATATTTACTGTAAAGTTTATACCAATAAATCTACATTTTTTCCAGGAATATCCATTGAAGTTTCATTAAAATGCAGTATGTTAGATAACAAAATTGCCTTACCAGTGCAGTTGAAGGGAAGTTATAATTTCCAAGGCCTTCTGGGTAATATAAATGGTAATCCAGACGATGACCTTGAACTTCCTGATGGTACTACACTACGGTCTAACTTGACAGAATCAGAGATTTACTACCAGTTTGGTGAACAGTGTAAGTATTTCATATATATTAGAATAGAGATTTGGGGTTAGGTTTATGATGTTTAAGGCCACTTTCAACAATATTTCAGTTATATCGTGGCAGTCAGTTTTATTGGTGGAGGAAACCGGATTACCCGGAGAAAACCACCGACCTGCTGTATGTCTCTGACATACTTTATCACATAATGTTGTATCGAGTGTACCTCGCCTGAACAGGATTCGAACTCACAACGTTAGTGGTGATAGGCACTGATTGCATAGGTATTTGTAAATTCAACGACCATTCATATATATTTTAAAACCTGAATTAAAAAAATAAGATGACTATTTCATTAACAGTGAGTGATTGTTGTTTAATGCCAAATGAGCTATTTTTCAGCTATATCATGGCAAGAACAAGTCAAATTCAGTGATATGATGATGATGTCTGCTTTGTACTAGACCAACAGTTGGGTTTTTATAGTGTAATTCACTGAAACAATAGTCTGTGGGTAGACATGACGCTCCACTTAGACACATTACTTAGATTCCGAGCCAACAAGTCTTTGCTCTTACTCCATAAAACTATGTGCCGAGCAGAGAAGCAGCAAATGCCAATTTTATTGTCTTTGGTTTGATCTGACCGCAGCCCAAACCCATGATCTACCACATTCAAGGGGAGCACACCAACCATTACACCACTGATGCCGTTTTTCAATAACAAAAATAATTTACCAGACAAAAATCACTACTCTTAATAAGAAGGTAATTAAGATTTAATTTGGAAGCAAATTAAAATCGCTGACCATCATAAATAATGTGCAATAGAAATATTTATATTCAAACCTGTCTTAAAAAAATAATAAAGATAATGACCAATCCATTAAAAAAACTCTTCATTCTTAATACATTTGTATAATGTTTGAAGAATTAAAACCAACCTGACCTGTTACCAGAAACATGTTATAACCAATATGCAGTGAACAAAAACTTGTTACTACCGGTATGTCTATACACTGCCATAAAATTTCCCTCACTTAAGCTACTTAATGTCTAGATATATGTGAATGTAATGAGAATCATCTCCTGAAGTTCTGTATTCAAGCAGTGATACAGCTGTTGTATTAAAAGTCTTTTCTAGATATCAACAGGAAGCTAATAAGAAATGAGTGTTTTTATAGGAGACCTAAAAAGACGGGATGAACCAGAAATGTGCACTCCATTATTTTAGATTGCAAATAAATTGATTGAACAAACACCACAATACTACACTACAGATCACATGATTTTGACACTTTCCACCCACCCAACACAACACAGGACAAGCCATGGTAAAGGAAATTTCCACAAGTCAGCTACAGTTCTCACCATTAACCCTGCAGTATGTTGATATCACACCCTATGGCCTTAAAGCAGTCATTGAAATGAAAACTTAGGCTGAAATGATGATCATGTAGATAGCATGCTTTTGTCTACAGTAGGCAGGTGAATATGTGAGAGAAAAAAACATGTTGTTGACCTGTAATTAGTTATATAATAGCAATGGACATTAAAAGCACATTATTATTTTTTTCTCCTTTCAGGGAGAACCAATGCAACTTCTTCAATATTTTTTTATGAGAATGGATTTTCAAACGAATATTATCAGAATACTAGTTTTGTACCAGTCTTCCTTGATGCCTTTAATACATCAGATGTGGCAGACGCTGAGAAGATTTGTGGTTTAAACAACGCTGGCTGTGTCTATGATTATTTAGCTTTAGATAGAGATGAAGCTGTAGCTAATAATACAAGGAATATACAACAGGCTGCTGAGCAGGAAATTATAACTGCGGGTTTGACCCTTATTTAAATCAACATCCAAAATTTAAAATTTTTATTTAATGTCTGATTATGATTCTTTGTATTCTTTATTAAATTTCTTGCCCATATATTTAAGAGAGACTTGATCTAGCTCTTATGGTTTCTGAGATAAAAGATGTCAAAGCGACCCAAAAAGGCCATCACACCCAAAATTCATTACCTCTTTTATTGTAAAAGAACTGATTAAGCATAGATGCAACTGGTTTGCTGTAGTTTTACCAACAGTTCTATGAGTATGTAAATAAATATTCTTTAAAATATTGAGTTAAGGAAAATACGGACTCCACTTAAAATGTCTGAAAAAGATTTGTATACTTTAATGCAACAAATATTTGCTCAAGATAGTAAGAAACAATATTTCTCGATAAAAAAATGTTTTAGACAAGACACTTCTTGTATTTCCTAACACATGTTTGCACTTTTATTTATAGAAAATCAGATCCCAAAAGTCACTGGAACACTACGAATCAACGCAACTGTTAACCAGCCTGTTGAATTGTTTGCTGAAGCAACTGATGCAGATAAAGAAACAGTAACAATTTATTTCATTGGTTCCATCACTGGACAGAATAGCAGCCAACAGAATGCTACCTATTCTCAATCATTTATTCCAGATCAAATGACCAATTATGAAATCAGGTATATTATTCTCAAAATTTTTATTTGTTGTTTTTCTAAATATGGTATGTCCAACATCATCTTTATATATTTTTGCTATTATTATGAACTCCCTTGGTTGTGTAATGGTTGGTATGGTCTTCTCAAGTTAATACCAGGTCTGGTCAATCTAAAGACTATACAATTAGTACAGTCAAACCTGTCTTGAAGGGTATCTCTATACAACAAATCACTGTCTATAAAGGGAAACCTCATTTTGCCCATAAATGAATAGTACATATAATTTTAACCTGTATATAAATGGCAACTAATCATAATGGGCACATTTTCAGGTTCCCTTGAGTGCCCTTTATACGTAGGTTGGACAGTATTTTCAGATTTACTGAATGTGTTTTGACCAACTGTTATTGCAGATAATTTTCAAATAGATAGGTTAATTAAGTAAGAAGATGCAAGAATTGTTTTGATTTGTTTTGTCGCTTGGTTTAATTTGATTTAGACAAGAAGTGGCAATTATATAAGAGGACATTTCCATTTTATGAAGCTTTCTACTTACAATGAATGAATGTTTTATTGTTGTATAATATCAAATAGGTATTGATTGCGAGTGGTGTTAGGATGAGATATAAATGAACTTTTAAAACAATATTTTCTGGTCCTTGTCATTATGCTGTCATTTCTCACCCCTTGGATAAAGTTGTCTGTTAATTTAGGTGAAAAAGATTTTTCAATCTTACCCAGGCTCCTGGGTAAGACCAGTTTAAGTAGCGTTTTCTCGAAAAATTGTTTTCCATTGTTGAAGTAAATTGTTGATTTATTGATATACATCATAATAAGATATATAGACAGTATATTGAAATGTTACCACGACAGCGATAAATATCTATAAAAGTTTATTTGACCCACATTTCACATTTTCTTAGGATTTAGTCAAAGGGAGGTAATTTTCTTATACAAACATTGACACAGTAGATTCAAATTGGTGAGAAAAAGAGTGAAACACAGTGAAAGGTGCAAGATGGTAAAATCTGAGACACCCTCGATTTTTCGATCTTGCACCTCTCCCAGTGTTAGAACCTATAAATCTGTCTTACTTTTTGGGGCCTACGTCACTGAGACCATACAGTTGTTGTAAGGGACTGTCCAATGGTTATTCATGTAAAATATTGGCTCAATCAAGAGAAGTGTATGGTGTCATGGTAAGAGAATATGGATAAGAGTTAAAAAAAAATGCCTTGTAACAGAGACCCAATAGCCACAGCAACATTTTATCAAAATATACACAAACTCTGTGGACAGTATCTTCATTTTAAAAGTTTAATTGACATTCCAGAACTGTGCGGTGAATTCAAATGGAATGACCTTTCATATACTCTTGTTTTAATATGCATTTTAAATTGTAACAAACAGTGTAACCTGTCTACATTGAACCTCCTTGGGAGCAACTTTTGTGTTCAGAATGGACAGGTAATCGGTTAATACACGTTAAATTAACAAAGATTTCCTACACTGGGACTTTTTAGTTTATTTAAAGTTTGACTTAGACAAGATTTACTGTATTTGTCGAATTATTAATAAACTCTATGGACCCCTTATCTTCATATTCGAAGTAAAATGGACATTCCTGTCCTATGGAGTAAATTCAAATGGTATGACTTAAAATATGTTCATCTTAATGTATATGTATGCATTACCATAATTGTTTTTCCAGTTACTATGCAGTTGATGGTACAAATGGTATTTCATCAACAGAAACTGTCACAATCTACCTGTGTCCTGGTTGTATTAATGGGGTGTGTGACTACAATACAGGTGTGGTCAATAGTACTTCACAGTTATTTTATACTGTACCATGTAAATGTGACACAGGATGGACAGGTGAGTTACCTTTAGAGGTTAAGGTTGTGACTACAATACAGGTGTGGTCAATAGTACTTCACAGTTATTTTATACTGTACCATGTAAATGTGACACAGGATGGACAGGTGAGTTACCTTTAGAGGTTAAGGTTGTGACTACAATACAGGTGTGGTCAATAGTACTTCACAGTTATTTTATACTGTACCATGTAAATGTGACACAGGATGGACAGGTGAGTTACCTTTAGAGGTTAAGGTTGTGACTACAATACAGGTGTGGTCAATAGTACTTCACAGTTATTTTATACTGTACCATGTAAATGTGACACAGGATGGACAGGTGAGTTACCTTTAGGGGATAAGGAGGTAGCAACTATATAAGTGTGGTCACCACTACTTCAATCTGATTAAAATCATATCTCTCAAATCCTCCCCTTCACTGATATAATGTGACGGTTCTGAAGAAACTCCATTAATGGTCATATGTGAGTGACCTTATGTCATGAATATCTAATGATATGATAAATATTGTATATGGCCTTTATGGCTAATCTGATCGCTAGCGGCATACAACGATGTTTAGCAACGCTTTCATAGTCTTAGAAATTCCAATTTTCATTGGATAATACATAGGGCCACTTGGATGAACACGGAAAGGTGTTTCCTCAGATCTCCCACACTGCGACATATCAATAAAGGGGAGCAAGTGAGAGATCTGATTTAAATTAGATTACCACTACTTCACAGCTATTCTATACTATACCATGTAAATGTGACAGAGGATGGCTAGGTGATTTAGTGTAGAGTGGTAAAAATGATGACTGAATTATCAAGGAAGTTGTCACTAGTACTCCACTCACTTATTATATGCTTTACATTTTATAATTGTATGAATCATTGTTGATTAACTCAGTGAGAACAAGGTTAAATTTTTAGTGAAATGATGATGAGGTCTGCTTTGTACTAGACAAATGCTTATAGTGCTAACTCATTGAAACAACAATCCTTGGATAGACAAGTCGCACCAATCGGACACATTATGATTATCCTGATTCCAAGCCAACCACTATTTGCTCCTTCTCCTTAATGGTGCATGCTTAGTGGAGAAGCAACAAATACCAATTTTATTGTCTTTGGTTTGACCTGATCAGGGCTTGAACTCACGATCTACCACACTCGAAGCGAGCACTTTAACCATTACACCACCGATGCGGTTCTCTACATTTTA
Organism: Bathymodiolus septemdierum; assembly: GCA_963383655.1. Lineage (NCBI taxonomy): Eukaryota > Metazoa > Mollusca > Bivalvia > Mytilida > Modiolidae > Bathymodiolus > Bathymodiolus septemdierum. The sequence continues at coordinate 14,526,435 of OY726529.1, forward strand.
TATGCTACAGAGATATTTGAATATAAAACTAAAAACTTCTTTTTCAATACAGCACCACCAATGATAAATGTTTTGTTTCCCAGTCATTTTAGCTCACCTAAGGCACCAGATGATCTTTTGTATCCATCGTCCAATAAATTTTCACATTTTAATCTTTTCTATGAAATTACTGGAGCAAATAGAACTAAACTTGACAGAAATGTTAATTGGATGATCATATTTTATTGTCTTTGGATTGACCCAATGGGGATCAAACCCACATTCTACCACACTTTTCTGACCATAACACTACAGCGGTGGTTTTTATGAAAATAAACTTAAACACTGATGGTCAATCAAATTAGCAACTACCTCTAACCTCAAGTTAAACACAAAAAAGTCCATGACATAACGAATGCATCACCTATATCGGCCTCCCACTAAGAAAGCACCATTAAGGAGTAACAGCAAAAAGCAACAATCACTCACAGACATTCACTATTTATATTTTAACCCAGCTTCGTAATAATCCTTACTTTTATATATTTTTTATCCATACAGGTGCTACCTGTGACGTTGACATAGATGGCTGTGCCAACGATCCCTGTCCGTTACATACTACATGTAACGACAAGTCGCCTGCGGACCAAGTTAGAGATCAAGTTCTGTACAACTGTAGTAATTGTCCTGCCGTATATCAGTTAGTTGATGGAAAATGTATAGGTTAGTCTATAATTAATCTAATAAAAAATTATATGTTCACTTAATTGTGCAGGTGGTAAAATTCGCAGGAATTTAAATTCTAAAATATGACAGTCAAACTTATTTGCGATGTTAAATAGTTGCAACTGAAAGTCGCTGGTATTAAAGCAGGTTTTTTTCTGAAATTGTGTACTGCTCAGTTACAACCAAAGGATAAGCAGCGAAACAAAGTGTTCAAATGTTAATTGAAATTTATTTTTGATTTTTGTGTGGCTAAGCGTCTTAGAATTTCTGAGAGTACCTCTCATGTTTATTAAACCTTTACATGCAAAGGGATAATTGACAAAGATATTTTAAAACAAATATATGTTTTTGAAATCATTCTATTATGGTATTGAACTTTTTTGTTTTGATAAACAAAAACAATTAGACTGCTTAGACATGTTACTAAATTAGCCAATTAACTCTATTTCCTTAAAATATTATTATCCTATTAATTTTTGTAAAGTAAAAAAAATAAGAGATGTGCATTATACACCAATGCATGCTATACACTACCAATTATGGTAATAGAATTTTACAATTTCCTGTATTACATTTATATCATAGCTACTCTACATTCAGAATATACAAAAATAAAACACGAGTTACCAAACAAGGCAGTAATTCACAAATGTTGGTTTGCACATGAGTGAATTATCATCATTGTTTGTTTACTAGTGGTTGAAAAGTATTTTTGATATTCGGTATGCAAGAGTATTTATACTCTTTATTACATAGATATTACAGTTTTTATTGTGCTCATACAACGTTTTAAAGGGAATTTGTTTCTCATTGTTGGACGCTCAATGATATTTTTGATTATGACGACTTTACTACAGTGACGTGAAATAATGTTTCACTAGGAAATCTAGGTATTTCATGGACATCTTCATAATAATAGATGATACTTAATTGTTTATATCTACAGATGTTGACGAATGTGCAGACACTGTTAATCCTGTCTGTGAACAACTTTGTACCAATTACAATGGTGGCTACACATGTTCTTGTCAGGCTGGATACAGGAAACTGGGAGGACAATGTTTTGGTGAGTAACTTGATTATTTGAACAGTATTTTGGCAGTAACAACTGTGGCAGCACATATTATTGTTAACTAGAAAGCTTGGCAGACAGTTATGTTTTTATGATATCGTGGAGTACTGCACAAGTGTTGTAATTTGATTCACATGATTACGTCCTGTGTTTGATCCACCATCAGGTTAATTATTAACCAAAGACTATAATATTGGTATTTGCACTTTCTGCACGCAATATTTCAAAGTAAAAGCAAAACTGGTTGGCTTGGGATAGAGGTAATATGTACGAGTGCCGTGAAATTGTTATGATCGATTGTAAAATTGTTTGTGAATGGTTATAAGACTGTCGCGACCAGTTGTAAAACTGTTACTACTAGTTGTAAAACTGTAATGACCAGTTGTAAAACTGTTACACCCAGTTGTAAAACTGGTACAATCAGCTGTAAAACTGATACGACCAGCTATAAAACTGTTAAGATCGGTTGTAAATATACTATGATAAGTTATAAAACTTCCGCAATTTGTAGTAAAGCTGTTACAAAAGGTTGTAAGATTTGTATATAATTATTTGTTTTTATTTTTTCAGATATTAATGAATGTGTGGAATTAAAATCCAATTGCAGTCAGGTGTGCAATAATACTATGGGGTCATATTCTTGTTCTTGTCATGAAGGGTATATTCTGAACAGTGATCAGGTTACTTGTGCCATTGGTAAGTTATCTGTAGTTTAATGAAGTTTTCTTCTTTAATTAGGTGTATTTCATTCAATAATAAAAACATTGAAAATCTAATTTAGTGTGTACGACCCTTTTCTAGAATAACCTTCATCAGGTACACTCATAGTCAAAAGGATAGAAAGACAAACAATACGGTTGTTTCGAATCATTTCCATTCCGTCAAAATTTTGTTATTTTTGTCCGCCAGATGACGTGATTTCGATGGACTAATCGACATTGAACTTCTGGTGTCAATGTACACAACAAAAACTCCAATCGATTTGTGCCGTTTTAATAAACGTTCGATCCTCAACTTTAAAAAATCTTAACATTTTCTGTAAAAGACAGATATCAATTAAATTATTTTATTTGTATCAAAGACTTCAACACAGAGACAATTACTTCTTTAAAATTAAATTTGTTTTCTTTCTTTATTTGCTGCTGTCAGTATCATGAAACCAAAACGATCTGCCTTTATATATTTCTGATATCAGACAGATAGTGGGGTACCGAACACCAGTATTTATTCAGCGGTTTCCTTGGTGTCTCCATATTACAATTACTTATAATCAACCGCATCTACGACTATGATATGCTGACGTCACAGTAATAGCGTAAACACCGGAAGTCGCCTGCCGATTTGTTCAGACGTCAAGACACGAAAAAGATGGAACGTGGTCGGAATTGACATGATTCGAAACAACCGTATTGAAAAGTCTTAGCAGGGGAATTCAGCTGGTACATTGGTCCGTGGCCCGGAGAGCCAAGAAGGGGACTGTGAATCTCTGAAGGGTCAACTTAACAAGTAGCACCTTGCTGCATTAACTGGTGATGTCAAGTTTGTCATGGCTGTATAAAGTATATGTTGACATTCTGCGGCACAGGAAATACAGCATTTATGACAGTTTACCAGTGGTTTCATTGGAATTCAAATCCCCAATTTTGAGAGAAGTCTCAGTCTGTCCCCGAGATCCCAAAGCAGTCTTGTTCCATCTTGCATCATTTCTCTTGGAGACCCAGGATAGCCAAAATTGGCCAGGGTTACCTATGCTAGAGGGAGATTGACCTCAGTTTTAATTAAAATGTTTTCTATGGTGGGATAAGTTTACACTAAATAAATGGAATGGCTTTTAATAATATATTGGTACCTTCTGGCTCTACTTTCTATAGGTGAAGTACTACTCAAAACAATGTTCAATGTCTACGACCTGATGAAGAGATTTAATGTAGATACTACTAATGATCTCTTATGTCTATATATGGTCTTGTTACACATCCAAACTTAAGTTTTGTTTGAAATTGATTTCAAATCGTGTATCAACAATAGTATATATTATATTTATATATATATAGACGACCATACTAACAATCTTCATTTAGATAATTATGATAATAATAATATACAATTATGGCCTTCTTAGGAGGTGGACATCCAGAATTGTCAACTTGTGAGGGTTGTTTTCCCTAGGGCTTTAGGTTGACAAATCTGGATGTCCACAGACTAAGATGGCCATAATCGTTTTATTAACCGAACAATGGACAAAAAGTGATACCTTTATGACAACAGTCTAAAATTGTTGATCACGTTACCAAATCCTCAATAAACATACTATAGTTGATTTGCTTTGCGAGAATGGATTTCTCAGAGCAATCTCACATTACAGGTGAAGTATATATTTATCAGATAGTATGTCTGTAAGTACATTTTCCAAGTTCCTCTGAGCTAGCGGCAAACCAACCTGCAGTTGCCATATTTTCTACACAAACAGACGATTTACGGTTATCTCCACCTAGTGAAAAAAAAATTGGGTTGTTGAGGGTGACAATATACAATTATGGCCTTCTTAGGAGCTGGATGTCCACCAACTAAGATGGCCATAATCGTTTTATTAACCAAACAATGGACAAAAAGTTATACCGACCTGCAGTTGCCATATTTCTACACAAATGACGATTTCTGGTTTGCGGTTATCGCCACCTAGCAGAAAAAATTTGGGGTTGTCGAGGGTGACAATACTATTATTTACCTTGCACGGTGAATTTTTGGGGTTGTCGCAATTTTCAAAGTCATGTGACCGCTGATCTGACCAATCCTAGATACATATATATATAGAGAGGTTTAATAATAAGAGATTACTGACTTCTAACACCTATATTACTTCTTCTGATTGGCTAATAATTGTCTTATTACACCTATGTTACTTCTTCTGATTGGCTAATAATTGTCTTATTACACCTATATTACTTCTTCTGATTGGATAATAATTGTCTTATTACACCTATATTACTTCTTCTGATTGGCTAATAATTGTCTTATTACAGATCCAAACTATAATATTACCCTATGTAACCAGACGAATTGTGAGTTTGGATGTACAGTACAGGGCAATGTAGCTGAGTGTTTCTGTGAGACAGGGTACCAGTTAAACAATGATAACAGGACTTGTAGTGGTAAGTGGTGCTGGAAACAGTACTTCCATGTACATATCTCAGTGTAATACTACATTGAAGGGCACAGACATTGTCAAAAGAAACTAAAACAGTTGTGTTCTCTACATTAACTCCAGAAATTAATTTCAAAAGTTTTTTTCTATTGGGTTTTATGTTTTTATCCAATATGTTGGATTGTGAACAGATTATTGTATAGATGATGTACGTCGAATGAAGAGCAGTATGTTAGAAGTTTTGGTACAAGCTCAACAAATATATCTGAAAAGAAATTTTAGGCTCATGTTTCTTATTATAACATAAGTTTCTCAACTTTTTGAAATGCTACCAGTAATGCAAGTGTGAAAAAACCCAACATGGATGCCAGTACAATATTAAAGTATTGATGCAATAGCTGCATCTCGCACTACTTGACATATTATGGGGTTTTTAAACACCATTATGAAGAAAAAACTGGTTGAACGAGCTAATAAGGGTCACGGATCACTGTAATTGGGCGGCTGTATCGAGAAACAGATACTGTTGATACTCATAAAATATTGATAAATGCAATAAAATTTTATGTTTGTCTTCAAGAAATATGATAGACAAAACCATGTGTGAAGTTTTATGACGAAATATCTCCGATTTCTATGTAAATTTACGAGTTGAAGTGGGGAAACACCCACAGGTAATTTTAGCGATGTATTTTTATCTTGGACAAGAATAATGAGCTTCCTGATTGGATGACCGATTTAAAACACACTGACAACGCATGGTAAAAAGATTCATGTAAAAGAAATCTATGTTATATTTATTCATTTGTTTGATTCTGGAATATTGTTGATCATTGATTTAAACAAGAAAAAAAGGGAAAAAGGGTGAATTTTATTTGTGAATTTTACAGTTAAATAAATGTTATGTTTCGACAGTTTAAAGAGAAAAATAAAAATTTGTTGCGACTAAAGCTTAAATCAGCGTTAAAAATTGAACAAATATCAGTGGTTTTGTAAATGAGATTTATTTTAAATAGAAAATCTGAATTTATTATTTATTAATTTATTATTAATGATACAATTTTATATCCCTTGGGAGGAGGAGGGGGGGGCTATGATGAAAATTTGAAATAAAAACACAGGACCGGACTTTATTCAATAAAAAAATATATATAATTTTCACTCTTTTTATTTTAAATTCAAAAATTCTCTTTATTAATAGTAAGTGTTTTTCTGTCCTGTAAAATAATATCTATAAAATTGTGATTCTGCAAAAAAAAAATCAACAATTAATTTAGACTCCAGAAAGCTAAATTTTTAAGTATACTGTAGGTTTATGATTGCTATTTGCAAGTGATTGATTGATGTTTAACACCAACCTTAACAGTATTTCAGCTACAGTATATTGTGGTGTGAACAAATTTTACAAATTAACTTCCACTTCTACCAGACTTTATCAAGTGCAGGGGCATACTTCTTTTCTAGTTCTAATATAATTTTGAACGAAATAATGCTATGTTTTTGTAATATATTATCTACTTAATGATTTATATGTAATGGAGAAGACCTCGTAAGTTTATAACTTGTGTCTGGTCCATTGTCTGTATTTGTTTGACAATAAAATATATTTAAAGTAAAGTATAAATGGGGACAGGTTCAAATCTTAGAATACTCTACATAATTATGAAAAAGTTAAAACAGTGATGTTTAACAATTCCACCAATATCAACAAAACAAACAATCACCTCTCATCTTAACTCATTGAACATAAAAAAAAGACCACAATATATGATGTTGTAAATTTGCATACTTTTTTTTTTTTTTGCAGACGTAAATGAATGTAACATAGGCATAGCAGTTTGTCCTGAGATCTGTACCAACAGTCAAGGCTATTACATGTGTAGTTGTTATGATGGGTCAAAGTTACAGGAAGACAGGACATCGTGTGAAGGTAAAATTATGGTTATGAGTTATGGGTGTTCAACAATATTTCAGTTATATCATGGCGATCAGTTTTATTGGTGGAGAAAACCACTGACAAACTTTATCACATAATGTTGTGTTGAGTACACATCACCATGAGCGTGATTTGAACTCACAACTTTAGTGGTGATAGTTACTGATTGCATAGGTAATTGTAAATTCAATACCATACATTCATGACCACGATGGCCCCTTAAGGTAAAATACAATTTTCACCCAGCTAAGGGTAACTTGTACTTGTGGTATCGCAAAGGTATATATAGTTTAGAAATTCTAGAACTGATAATTGTTTTGTTTAGTTTTTTCAGCTAAATATTGGATTTCTGAGGGGAAAAACAAGATTCTGTTTTGTGAAATTAAGAGTTATAACTTTTTATATAAAAATTCATCTTATACCGGTACTTGCAACTTGTCAAGGTGGGTACTGAGCTCACTACTTGTGTATGAGACTCACTATTTTTTACACACAAAAAAAAAATGTACGAGTTGTAATTGGTCCAGTGGCTTTTTGGTAAAAACTCATCAATATTTTATTGTACCAGGATCTCTACGAAAGACTGAAAAAATGTAAAATTGAAAATCTGTGTTTTTGTTAGAAACTACATTTGTAAATATAATATGATCATCTATTATCTGATCGTACAGATTCAATGGTACTTTCTTGTCATATGTATCATGCTTTAAAATAGATATGTATTATCTTATATGTACTTACTAACAAATACTAATAGCTGTATATTACATCATTTTTACTAATGTTAACGAGGCCGGGATAAGGTACCGGTATTCAATGTTTTCTTAACTTAACAAATGTACAGATTTCAATAAAAATATTATGAATGAAAAAAAAAAAAAAAAAAAGACTACACAATTCATAGCAAATACTAATTTAAGAAAAAAGAAAGAACATATTGGTATTTGCTGGTTCTACACATGCAGCATTAATTTTAGCTTGGAATTTGAATACTGTGTCTTAGTGGGGTGACAAGTTTACTTGTTGACTGTGTTTTCAGTAAGCTAGCACTATTAAAATCAGCTTGATGGTGTAGTACATAACAGACATCATTTTCTCAAAATGTAGCTTGTTCTATGCAAGTTATGGCTACAAAATTCTCCACATGCATGTAAAACCTGGTGCGGTAGATCGTGGGTTCAAGTCCTGGTCAGGTCAAACCAAAGACTAAAAAATTGGTATTTGTTGCTTCTCCGCTAAGCACGCAGCATTAAGGAGAAAAAGCAAAGACTGGTTGGCTCGGGATCAGAATAATGTGTCAGAGTGGAGCGACATGTCTACCCACAGACTGTTGTTTCAGTGAGCTAGCACTATAAAAATCCAACTCAGTGTGTTGGTTTAGAACAAAGCGGACCTCATCATCATCTCATTGAAAATTAGCTTGTTCTCGTAAAACCTGACTAAATCTGTTTCAGAGTGTAGCTCCTTGTATTGGGGACCAAACTGTGGTAACAAATGTAGTGACTGTTCTGCCAATACACAAAATTGTGATAGGGTCAAAGGTTGTGTTTGTAAAACTGGATGGAGTGGCGCCACCTGTACTACAGATATTGATGAATGTAGTACAGCTGATATCTGTGGAACTTTAGAAGATTGTAAGAACTCTTTTGGATCCTATGAATGTGTGTGTAAAACTGGATATGAAAAGTCAGCTGATGGAACGTGTCAAGGTGAGTAAACTTATAACCTAAAACAGGGGGGACACCATGGTCTAGTGGCATTAGAAGATTGTGAAAACTCTTTTGAATCCTATGAATGTGTATGTAAAACTGGATATGAAAAGACAGCTGATGGAACGTGTCAAGGTGAGTAATCTTGTTACCTGCGACAGCAGAGGGGGCACATTAGTCTAGTGTCTTGGGTGGTTAAAATCATTGTCTTCTGATAGTAAGACTAACCACTGTCGGGCCTGCTGTTTCATGTACGGATATATTTTTTTCTTCTACGAGATGACACATAATCTTTTTCTTCAAAAAGATAAGAAATAGAGGGGATATTGAGGCTTAAGAAATATGACTTTTTTGGGGTGGACAGGAAACAAAATATTTTATTTTATTTTTAAATCTCAGCACCACTTTCAGCATGTTATTGGTGGAGGAGAAGCAATGTATATGGAGAAAACCACTTTGAAACACTTTATCACATGTTTTCAGTTCACTTTGACACTTGCAGCAGTCAAACTCACAACATTAGTAGTGATAGACACTGATTTAAGAGGTTGATGTTTGTCCAACTACCATGCAATCACCACAATGACTGCCCTTCACATTTACCACTTAAAATAATGTATAAATATTTATTAATTGATTTTGCAGTTCTTAAAAAAACATATTCACTACAGTTTATATGTCATTATAATAAACTACTCTTCTTTTTTTTATTTTAGACATCAACGAATGTTCAAAAGGTTTATATGATTGTGACAAAAATGCTGACTGTATCAACACTGTAGGAAGTTATCTGTGTGACTGTAAACCTGGTTACCTTGGCAACGGAATTTCATGTTCAGGTAAACACAATTTACAGTCAAATAAATATGCCAAGTATTTGAATTTAGATTTGATAGGAAGACAAAAATGAAAAAGGGTTGTTTCAATATTATACCAAACCAACCAAATTACCTGACAAAACTTTAGTGTTAAGGTAAGAGATATTGAATGCCACTTTTAAAAATATGTCCATTATATCTTGTTGGAGAGATCCAGAATGCATGAATAAACTTACAGACCTGCTGCATAGTATATCAATAAGTAATATATAATCAGTGCCTATCATAAGGTGTTATGCAGTACAGGACTTGACAATAACGTTTGTTCGCTTGTCCAGTAACCAGCTAAAAAATTGAGAGAACCGGAATACATGAAGAAACCTACAGATCTAATGCAACTCATTGACAAACTTTAACACATAAGTTGATATTATTAAGTGACACCTCACCATGTGCTGGAGTTTTAACTGTCATCTTTAGTAGTGATGGGCACTGATTGCATAAGAATATGCAATTCTGACTATTAAAATTATGCCTTAAAATCTACATGTGTGCAATTTCTTCATATAAAATTGTCTGGGCAGAATTTTTCAAAAAAAATATATCAGTGGTCATGCATTGACGTATATACTCAAACCCTCTACAAAATTATTTCTTCCCATAAATAAGTGTGTTTTAATGTTATCGTCAAATTGGATTTTTTCCTTTTGATGTGTGCAGCTGATAATGTTTTGATCACTGAACTGATCTTAATTCACGACATTTTTAGGCCAATTCGTAACTGGCATGCACAAGTTTATTGGTCAATCTAACGTAAAACACATTATGACTGATAAAAACAATAATGTCAGTTCTGATGTCCTCTTCAGACATTATCACAAATAAAAAAGTGTATATTTTAATTATTACACACCAATTGACATTAATGATGATGTTGATATGTTGACAGATATAGATGAATGTGGCTTGAAAACAGATGAATGTGAACAGGAATGTGAGAACGTAATTGGTCGTTACAACTGCCACTGTTTGACAGGATTTACTCTTAACCAAGACAGAAGAACTTGTACAACATTTGTCCTTTCCAGTGGTAAGATGTATTAGTAATAAATCTTTATATAAAAATCTGCAGTTGAATGATGTATGTTATGCAAACAATAGGTCATTGATACAGCCTATTATTTAAAAAAATGTTGGTAGTTAAATTTCGGTGGGTCGGTCGGATTTCAGCTTGCCAATTTTTTTCCTATGTATGACACCAGTTGCAAATTAAATTTCATGCAACATAACTTTACCCAATGTTTCAGACCACAACAGTTTGAACTTGATTCAGTTTTGTACAGAGGATCTTGTTATGATTTTCCCATACTAATATTTTACAGAGCAACTCCATATGATTTTAAATGTGAAATAAACCAATTTCTAATCTACAATATTTGTTAAATAGATAACTCTCAAAAATGTTTTATATTTATTGACATATCTTTCTAAAATGACTTAGAAGTCTAATTAATAAATAATTCATGGAAGCCATAGTTTGTTTCCACTTTTAACATTGATAACATTGTTTTCTTAAAATTTGATCCTGAGCGACAGCGAGGGACAAAATGCAACAAAATAATGTTAACCATGTTAAAACATTATACAACCTATGGCTTCCATGAATTATTCGATTCTTGTAGGAAAAATCTATCATATTTTTCGAAGTGGAAGTCAGTAATGGAAATGCATTTTATAACAAAATCCACTAACCTTCATGTTTACAGTTGATTTTCTTTTATTTATAACTAGACTGTGATGCAATTAAATTACTGATATTTTCCAATTTGATGGCATTTTGAATTTAGCAACTTAAACAAATAAAATGCTCACAAAATCATAAAATAAATCAATAACCAGATTATGTCAGTGTCAACAGCGTTCTTATAAACTACATCACCGGAAGACAACAATTACAAAAACTAATATTGATAGTCTTAAGAATTGTTTCTGGAAATAAATTATGTCAAGAAACAATATAATTGTTTTTATGTTTTATATATGCACCATAGTTTTGTATGAATACATGAATTCACCGAGGAATGATGTTTATGATTTGTTCGTAAATTCGCATGTGTGAATTAAGATATAACAGAACTTTTAAGCCAAACAAACAAAATTATTACCTTCTCAGGCCAATTTCCAAAAATTTTGATGAGGCAGGGAGGCACCTTTTTTGTTTGTTTGTAATAATCAGTGTTGGTTCAAATGCAGTGGCAGCTTATACCGGAAACAACCATGCATGCCTTTGACATAAATGCTTTACTGACAATGATCGCGATCAACAAACTTACGGATCGAACCGGAGCGGACCCAGAAATGACCGGAAATGGACACAAATTTTGCTTTCCCAATGTAAAAACGATCAATGCGGCAGTAAAAACACACACGCGGCGGTGCCTGAGAAGCTAACAATTAAATTTGTTTGGCCTTATCATGGTATAATATATAGCCAATGAAGGATTACATGTCAGAATTAAGAAAAACCCTGTTTGTACCTGCCAAACACAAAATTAGAATAATAATATATTCCTATATTTGATGTTACATTTTATAGGAAATACTGTGTTTTCAGTACATTATTTGTCTATTTCCAAGGATATACATAGAATTTGGGATTTCTGAGACTAATAAGTAATATCTCAACAACAACAAAATATAATTACTGTCTGTGGAAGGGTCAACTTATGCCTCAGTTAAAATAATATAAGACAGGAGGGGAGAGAGGCTAAATTGTTATATGGATATATTTAAAGTAGGGTGATATGGATATATTTAAAGTAGGGTGATATGGATATATTTAAAGTAGGGTGATATGTATATATTTAAAGTAAGGTGATATGAGAAGAAGTGATTTGAAAGACCAGTAAATTTACTTCTCCTTTTACCAAATACTGACCACCTTCGACAAGTTGAAGATTATAGATTATGTCAGAGGTTGAACCTGACGATTGAAAAAGGTTAAAACTATTTACAGGATTTAAAATTGTATCTCCCTGATTTCAAGAAAATATTTTATATTAGGGATTATCTCCCTTTACTTAACAAAAATCATAATATTTGTGTATTTTGCAGTAGTACAGTGAAACCTGTCTAAACCGAACCCTGAGTTAACTGAAAACCTGCCTAAACCAGACAGACTTTACAGTCCCATCTTCTAAATGTCTATGTAATTTGAACCTGTCTAAACTGAACAAATTCTTCAGTCCCTAAGAGATTTGGTATAGACAGGGTTTACTGCAGTTATTTAACATTTTGAGTCAACATCTTTTATCATTGTAGTTGAAGATAAATGTAATGATCCAGGCCTGGATTGTGACACAATAAATGGTGGATGTTCTATAAACAGTACTGGGGATGCCTACTGCTTCTGCCATCTTGGATTTAGAATCACCATTTCTGGTGTTAATCATACATGTACAGGTAAAATTTGATGAATTTAAATAACCAACTCTTGTCTTATTATTTCAAATTACAAATGTGTCTTGATTTTTCAGTCAACAGTAGAAAAAATATTGAAGATGGTTTTCTTCCCTATTTATCTCATGATCATCTGACCCTAAGGGTCAACATGAACAATATTGAAAGCCCTGCTAATAAGAGGTTGGCCGTCTTGAAGGGAGGGAGATTATTTAGTAGTGTTATACTATCTCAGTGCATCTGAAACCTTGGCTAATATTATAAGAGGGGTGGCCTTTGGTGGGAGTGGTCTTATCGGAAGGATGGCCTTTGTGGGAGTAGTCTTATAAGAGGGGTGACCTTTGGTGGGAGTGATCTTATAAGAGGGGTAGCCTTTGATGGGAGTGGTCTTATAGGAGGGGTGACCTTTGGTGGAGGTGGTCGTATAAAAGGGGTCGCATGTTGTGGGAGTGGTCTTATAAGAGGGGTGGCCTTTGGTGGGAGTGGTCTTATAAGAGAGGTGGCCTTTGGTGGGAGTGGTCTTATAGGAGGGGTGACCTTTGGTGGGAGTGGTCTTATAAGCAGGATAGCCTTTGGTGGGAGTGGTCTTATAGGAGGGGTGACCTTTGGTGGAAGTGGTCTTATAAAAGGGGTGGCATGTTGGGGGAGTGGCCTTATAAGAGGGATGGGCTTTTGTGGGAGTGGTCTTATAAGAGGGGTAGCCTTTGGTGAGAGTGGTCTTATAAGAGGGGTGGCCTTTGGTGGGAGTGGTCTTATAGGAGGGGGACTACTGTATTATTAGTACTTTGTGTGATTCATGCTCATATTTCAATGGTATTTTTATTACAGATAAAAATGAATGCCAAGTTAACAATGGAGATTGTGAACAGAATTGTACAAATAATGAAGGAGGTTACAGTTGTTCCTGTCAGACAGGATATAAACTGTCAGCTGACCATGTGTCATGTGATTGTAAGTATGTCAGCTGACCGTGTGTCATGTGATTGTAAGTACATGTATATCAAATGGCTCAAGTTGGATCCACTGAATCAAACTTTAACCCACTTTGAAAAACAAACCGGTAGATAAACCATATTTTCAGGATTTTTCTGTGCCATTTATTTTTCTTGTAGCATAGATTTATACATGTACAGAGTTTGCAAAATTCGTCAGACATGACCAGCAAAATTTGGGCAAATTTTGCTAAGAACTGACACAAGATTGGTATTTTGCAATAGAAAATTAATGAGGACAGACATTTTTTTCACTAGGACCACCAAACCCATATGCAATTTCGTGAAGCCTGCATGTATTGACAAATATATCACTGAAAAATCTTAACCAATGAGCTAAATTAAACTTACCCTTGCTGGCATGGTTCTTGAATGATCCTATTTCCCAACTGTATCCATGGTTACAGTGAGTGAGTAAAGTCATTATTGTTTAACACAATTTTTCACCTATATCGTGGCGAGAATAAAATACCTTTCGATGAGATGATATCTGATATTCCAGATTTTTCTGCGAAATTTATAGTTTTGCCCATTTTTGCTGAATGTGTAAATTAGGCTAATCTTCTCTGAAATCAATGTGCCAATCTACAGTGCTGTTCACAAGGTTGTAATTTACAAAGTCTTACATTTTTGGTGCTGCTCTGAAATTCAACATGGCTACCAGGACCAGTAATTCATTCTGACAGGCTGAAATTTAAAAAAAATCATCTTCTCAGAAACTGCTTGGAAGATTATAATTAAATTGTGTATTTTAAGAATATTCCTTTGATGGTTCTCTACTAGTTTGTAGTCGGATCAAAAATCAAAGATGGCTGCCACCACAGAACTTATTTTTGATAGGACCCTATGGCAATACATGTAAAACACTTCTTCTCAGAGTTTATTTGCCATAATAATAATAATAATAATAATAATAATAATAATAATACCAGAATTTGTAGAGCATCCTATCTAAAACAAATTACCCTAAGGCATTTTACATGGATAAAAAAACAACACGAAATATTTGATAAAATTAGCAAAGCATAAAAAAAAGTAACCCCTATGTATAGAAATAACAATGATACAAATTAAAACAGCATGAAGGGATAATGTTGAATGTAGTTGATAGCAGACGAAGAAGGAAAACAATGGAAAGGAGGTGGTGTGCATGCAGAAATAGGTCAATAAGGAGTTTAAGGCAGAAAAATAGGCGGTTGAGTTGATTAAACCAAATCATGCACAAAATGATACTAAGTCAGAAATGTACTAAACTTGAGATTTAGGTGCCAATTTGAAATCCAAGATGACCATCATTGTTTGATGAAGAATTTCAGATCTGTTATTAATTAATTACAAATGTACCTATATAAATCAGGTGAGTAATACCAGAGTTCTTGAGGACCTCTGGTTTTTCACTGACATCTACTTATTGTGGTCTGAGACTATCTACTTATAATATAACCGTAATGGTTAGCGTGTTTGTCTTGAGTGCGGGAGATCGTGGGTTTGAGCACTGGTCGGGTCAAACCAAAGACTATAAAATTGGTATTTGTTGCTTTTCTGCTAAGCACGCAGCAGTAAGGAGAAAGACCAAAGACTGGTCAGCTCGGAATCAGACTAATGTGTCCAAGTGGAGCGACATGTCTACTCGCGGACTTCTTTCAGTGAGCTAGCACTATAAAAATCCAACTCAGCGTGTTGGTCTAGAACAAAGCGGACCTCATCATCATCTCATTGAAAATTAACTTGTTCTCGCCACAATATAGCTGAAGAATTGCCGAATTGACGTTAAACAACACAATCACTCACTCACTCTACTTGTAATAATGTTTTATTAAATATACATATAAACCCTCTTGAGCAATTAGACTTGTAAGCACTCGTCAAGAATTATTTATTATTTCAGCCTGTAATGACACAGATTCCTGGGGAGAAAATTGTGCCAATAAATGTGATTGTGGAATAGGGGCAGATTATTGTGATAGACTCACAGGTTGTATGTGTAACCAAGGTTACAATGGTACTTACTGTACACAGAACATCAACGAATGTCTGAGATCACCATCACCATGTATAAATAACCAGAAGTGTGTGGATACCAAGGGATCTTACCATTGTACATGTGAAACTGGATATCTTGTACACAACGAGACCTGCATTGGTATGTTATTCTTAGTATATATACCTATGTACATTGTATATACCATATAGGTAGTTAATTTTGCAGGTCTAAAATTTTCGTTGAGAAGCCAGGAGCTTTTAGAGCAAAAAATTGTAGCATCCACCTTCTTTTCAGAATGTCTGGATCCATCTCTGAATTAATAGATGATCTATGGGAAAAAGTCAACCAAAAATCTTCATAAAAGATATTTGACTTGCTTTTATAATTGGTTCTATAAGCCTCGAACTATTAGTCCGTCTCGAGACAGGCCGCATTATGTGATTGGGTATGGCGGGCGGACGTCCACACAGGTTTCCACACAATAATTTTAGTTCTGTAAATCGGATCTTTACCAAACTTGGCCACATGATTCCCCTGTGGAAGGAGAAGAACCCTACATATCTTAGGGTCATTAGATCAAAGATCAAGGTCACTGTTACTATAAATAGAATTTTTGACAACAGGGTCGTTTCCACATGAGAACTTTAGTTCTGTATATTGGATCTTTACCAAACTTTACCACATGATTGCCCTTTGGAAGGGGAAGAACCCTATTTATTTTGGGGTCCTTAGAGAAAAGGTCAAGGTCACTGTTACTATAAATATAATTTTTTAGCGTTTGATAATTTATATAGACGGGCGTATTTTGTGATGCACACATTTCTTGTTTTTATTTGGGATGGGGAGGAGGGTGGAGTTATATCTCATTTCATCCAATAATCGGCCATTTGTAGCAATGATAAATAAGTGAGACTCTTGTATTTAATATACAGTGTTTATCAGTACTTTCAGTACTTTGCTTTTATTTTTGTAGATATAAATGAGTGTAATTCAAGCACAGACTCCTGCCAACAGGGATGTATAAACTCTGATGGAGGTTACTACTGTTCATGTGAAAGTGGATTTGTACTGAATGGAACTACGGCATGTCAAAGTTTGTATCTTTTTAAAATTTAAATAGAATTATTAGTTAAAAATAGATACAGTTTAGCATGCGTTGTGCAGTCAGCTTTGTTGATTAATTATTCTTACCATTTAATAGTGTCATAAGGTGGACACTTACTGTCTTGTATTCACCTTAGCTGATGAGTTTTGGTCATAATCAGCTGTACATGGCTTTAATATGTTCTATTTACTGACCCCTAAGTAACACATTTTGAAAAAAAAGGGTAATTAAAGTTGACAAAGAAGTGTGAGCATCAGGATCATATGAAAAAAAATGAATTGTCTTCAGTTGTTTTGTACATCTTAGGGTTCAAAGTAGTGACCAGAGTCTCCTACAATACAGAAGGTATATGGAATATGTGTGGTGGTGTCCTATCAGGCACCTTATTTTCTTAGTGCCTGTATTAAATGTGATTAATGAAAACTACACAGAACATTGTATTGTCAGAGAAGATTGTCCTTACACTTTCACTATAAATACTTACAAGTTTTTATTTCCAAGTTTTGATCTCAATCTGTTCCAAAGACCAAACACTTTTTGAAGCATTAACCCTTTGGGCTAGTTAAAAAAATATGACAAGCCAGGGGGAAAATTGTACTTGACCGTAAATTTTAAATGTATCTACTGCTTCATTCTTAATGTGACTGTATCTAATAGTGTTAAAATTTGAACAGGAACAGAAGTTGTTTGTTCCTAGATCAGAGAAATATATCTTAATTGAATTCACTGGCTCCCTGTTGAAAAAAAAACCTGTAACAAGCTTTATTTTGGTTGTCTTATTTGTACTCCTGGCATCTGTAGGTATTGATTTCAATAATGGGAAAATCAGAATCTTCTTACAAGCTTCTAACATAAATGGTTGACAATGGCCTGATCAAACCACCGCAAATAAATCTATCTTTGGACACTCTTCAAACTCGAAAAAGCAAAAATAAATACTGTAGTGAAATTAGTTTAATAACCTTCATGTATCATAATATATTTAAATAACCCTTCTGCTAATTGATCTAGTAGAAATATCCTTTACTTCAGAGTGGTTGTTGGGGCCGTGATCGTATGGTAGTTGAATTTACAACTACCTATGCAATCAATGCTTATCACTACTAATGTTGTGAGGTTGAATCCCACTCAGGTGAGAGGTACTCAATACAACATTATTGTCATTATGTGATAAAGTTTGTCAGTGACTTGCGGCAGGTCGGTGGTTTTCTCCGGGTACTACGGTTTCCTCCACCAATAAAACTGACCGCCACGATATAGCTGAAATATTGTTGAAATTGGCATTGATACTATAACCCTAACTCCTTTAGTTCAGTTGGCAGAGTGGTTGGCTTCAGTATATCAGGTACAGGGTTTGATCCTAGGTGGGATGTTGCAGTACAAGCACAAATGGAATTATTGATATTGACTTGGGACATGTTTCAGGATTAAATTATTATAAAGGAGGCCAATCAGCTATGTATACTTAATGGTACACAGCTATTTATAGTAATTATATCATCAATCTACCTTTAACATGATTTAATATTTCTACTTTCAGATGTGGACGAATGTAGACTTTTGAGTGACAACTGTGAACAGCTGTGTTATGATACTAGTGGTAGTTTCTACTGTACCTGTAAAGATGGCTTTGTTTTGAGCTCTGATCTGTCTACATGCAATAAAGGTATATACACCAACAGTCCAACAAGCTATATTCTCAATTCCGTATAACAGTAGATATTATATTTCAACTGTAAAATACTAGAAGAAGAATACCATTTCTTTTTATATTGCCTGTCAGTTATAGAAGATGAATGCCATTTCTTTTTATATTGCCAGTCAATAATAGAAGATGAATACTATTTCTTTTTATATTGCCAGTCAAATGAACAAATTAGAAATGATCTAATGAGTACTATAGAACAATAACAATTTTTTTTTACCTCTATTTCACAATTTTCCACTTTTGAGCAAAATGGGTGTGTGATTGTTGTTGAATGCCAAGTGTTCAATTTTTGTTTGCCTGTCAAAGAACGAACTTATCATGGTGTTGATGAAATTATGATGATGTCTGTTTTATACTAGACCAACACACTGAGTTGGATTTTATAGTGCTAGCTCACTGAAACCACTGTCCACAGGTAGACATGTAGCTCTACATGGATACACTATCCTGATTATGTAGCTCTACTTAGATACACTATCCTGATTCTGTAGCTCTACTTAGATACACTATCCTGATTATGTAGCTCTACATGGATACACTATCCTGATTCTGTTGCTCTACTTGGATACACTATCCTGATTCTGTAGCTCTACATGGATACACTATCCTGATTCTGTAGCTCTACTTGGATGCACTATCCTGATTCTGTAGCTCTACATGGATACACTATCCTGATTCTGTAGCTCTACATGGATACACTATCCTGATTCTGTAGCTCTACTTGGATGCACTATCCTGATTCTGTAGCGCTACATGGATGCACTATCCTGATTCTGTAGCTCTACTTGGATGCACTATCCTGATTCTGTAGTTCTACATGGATACGCTATCCTGATTCTGTAGCTCTACTTGGATGCACTATCCTGATTCTGTAGCTCTACATGGATACACTATCCTGATTCTGTAGCTCTACTTGGATACACTATCCTGATTTTGTAGCTCTACTTGGATACACTATCCTGATTCTGTAGCTCTACATGGATACACTATCCTGATTATGTAGCTCTACTTGGATACACTATCCTGATTCTGAGTCAACCAGTCATCACTCTTACTCCTTATGATATTTATTTTACGTAGAAGCAGCAAATGCCAATTTGATAGTTTGGTTTGACCTGACCAGGGTCCAAACACATGATCTACCACACTCGAGGTGAACATGCTAACCATTAAAGTACCGATGTGGTTTCCAGTCCGGTATATTTGATATTAATTTTGCTGTTTCTTTTGGCAAGCACTGACTCAGCATTTGGAAAGAATATCCAAAACTGATTATCTCAGAATCAATGTCATATATGTTCAAGTGGAACGACATTGTCAACCACTCTATTGTCATTGGTTTAAACTTAGCAGGAATTAAACCCACAATCTACCAAACTAGTGATGAGCACACTTACTATTACACAACTGAGGTGTTAATCATGTGTGTTTTATACACAACTAATAACAGGTGAGTGAAATAGGTTCTGATGAGCAAAACAGGGTCAGGTGAGTAAAACAAAATTTGGTGAGCCTTTGGTTTAGAAATTTACTTTTGCAGAAAGTTTTAAAACTAAATCATAAAATAAAATATAAGGTAAAAATTACTGATATATTTTTTTTATTTTGTAAATTTGTTTAAATTTGAAAAATAATTTTGAAATGAAGCCATTGTAATAATCTGTAATATTATGTTGTAGTGGATGACCCATGCTTAGGCTATAATGTCTCCTGTAGTTACAGCTGTGAGTTGGTCAATAATCAACCTGTTTGTTTCTGTCCTCGAAATTCTGAACTTGGGTCAGACAACCAGACATGCTCAGGTAGGCTGAATGATTGATTGGTGTTTAATGCCAACTTTAGCAGTATCATGGCGTTATTAGTTCTCAATAGTTTTGCGGGTGTGCAATTTGACAGATTTAGCGAAATCGCACGTGTGTCCTGTTCGCTTGGATTTTACCATCAGAACACCACATCGCTTGATCAAAGCAAAAAAATCTCCATGTTACGTATTAATGTATGTAAATAAACATAGTTTCCTTCTACCCCAAGTTTACGGTCTTTCTCTTATTCCCAAAACTAGACCAACTTCCCCATTTTCGCTCAGAAAATCCTGGTTATCAATGTAATCAAAAGGTGAACTGAAATGAAGGTCAAGTACATGCAAGTCATGCATAATCGGAAGTATAGCTGAAAAATGTCCACCATACATACAAATGCACACTTATCGAGAACAGATGACGCAGTACACAAAATGTCAGAAATTAGCACACATGAAAATCATTGATCTGGAGTGAAATATTATTGCGGCATACATAGGGATAGTATGCAAATGAAGAAAAACGTATGAGAAAATAATGTAAACAAAATTATAGGTTTTTATTGTGCATACAGGAAATTGGATAAACAAGTTTGCTATGTTATCGAGAACTGTTAACGCCAGGAATAAATTTTATATTAATTTAAGTGCTCAGGTAGGTATTTATGATAAATATTTAGAGTATGCATATGTTACAATGGTGTTTTCTATGTAATTGTAATTATCCACGTAAACATATATTTTATCGACTGTGTAGAAGTTGTTGATGCATTTACCGGACATTCTACAATTTCAACTCTTTCTAATTTATATACAAATGTCGCAGACTGCACAATATTGAAATTTTTAAAGGAATTTGATTTATATACTCAAATATACTTTCTAAATAGATGATTTTTATACTTTTAGCTTTTCTTTTATTTGTATATTTCATATTATTATTTTATGCACAAATACATATTTCAAGTTGAACAAAAAGAAATTAATTTATACAGTAAAATATCAGATAACATAAGTTCTAAATAAAATGTTTAAATTTTTTTTGTTTTTTTTTGTACATATACACTCCGACAAAAGTTAAGCACCACCCTATATTTTTATCAATATATTTGTTTACATCAATACTGTTAAAACAATAAAATAGATATCACCATTTTTCTTACACTTCTTAAAAGACTACACCAAGAGCTCTAAAATTACCAATCTACGAAGTATTTATCATCCTGAAAGACGTGACTATGACGTGGCAAAAATGGGGTTCAAAACAGGTGCTGGAAAAACGTAAAACCAGTTTGTCTTTGATGGAAGTTTTTAACATTGCATTAAAATGCAGAGTCTTCAGATTTTAAGAACTTTTAAATGCATCTATTGTGCATATGTGTAAGGCATAAAAATCAATAATGAGTATATCCACCGCGTTTATTGTGAAGTTCTGTAACACACCTCGTCATGCTTTGCACAAGATGCCTAAGCCATTCTTGGGGGAACTGTTGCCACTCCTGTAAGATAGCAGTTCTAAATTCGTCAATATTTTGACATTTTGGATTGCGTTGGTTAATTTCTCGGCCAATACATGCTCTATAGGGTTCATGTCTGGCGACATCGCAGGCCATGGAATTGTCTGAACAGCCTCTTGCTGTAAAAAATGTTGTACAATTCGGGCTCTATGGGGCCTAGCGTTGTCATCCATGAACATTGGCCTGTTAGCCAACGCATGATTGTCGAAATGAAGGACTACGCGTGGAGCGAGCACATTGTCACGGTATTTTTGGCCTGTCAGATTACCATCAAGAACGTACAAGTCCAACTTACAGTCAAAGGAAAAACAACCCTGGACAGTTACACCCCCACCCCCAAAAGCAGTTGTGCCCAAAATGTGGTTGTCCTGAAATGAAGTGTTTCGTTGGCGCCAAACTCTTGCACGACCGTCGGTAGGGCGTAACAAAAAACGACTTTCATCAGACCAGTGGACCCGTCTCCATGTGCGAATAGTCCACCCCAAATGATCATGTGACCAGTCAAATCGAGCATGGCGATGACGTAATGTCAACTGTGGACGTTTTATGGGTTGTCGCACTCGCATTCCCTGATGGTGGAGGCATCTGATTACAGTGTGTGTGCTAATGTGGCCTCCAAACGCTAAATTACCACGAAGTGCACCAGCTGTACTGAACGGCCATTGCCGCGCCCATCTGGATATGAGCCTGTCCTCTCTCGGCGTCGTTTTGCGAGGTCTACCTGCCCATGGACGGTCTGTAACATTCCCCGTTTGACGAAAACGCTGCATCAGTCGTACAATGATGGAATGGTTAACCCTGAAGTGGTCTGCCACCCTTCTATGGCTAAAACCACCGTTATGCATGCCAACAGCTTGCCACCTTTCTGGTATGGTTAATTTTCGCCGCACCATACCAAACCAATAGAAAATGAAACTTAAAACTTTACACAAAAAAAATCAGCTTTCGTTCACAAACACAAATGTTGAAAAGTACACGTGGCACTTTACACACCCTGTCATATACACATAAATAAAAATCAATCAATAACCTGTTTCACAGGTAAGTAAGTATGTGTGTACAGATAACGAAAACAGCAAACCGATTTGAAATAAGTTCATTATTAGAAAAGATATTATTGAAACAAGTCAGGTGGTGCTTAACTTTTGTCGGAGTGTATATAACAGAGTTTTTGAGAGAAAAAAATTCTGAAACACTTTTAAAAAAAAATTCTGAAAGCATGCAATTTTTATTCCATACCAATCTACATGTATTGGGCCATGACATTTCTTTGAAGCTGGTAAGGACATAAGATATTAAGATACAAATCGTCATCGGTACCTTCGTTCCGCGAAAAATACAGTAGTAAAGAAAATAAACATTTTAAATCCTTGCCGGTAAATTAAAAAAATCAAAATTCAAAACGGGTAAAAGGTTTTGATGATGGTGAAGTAAATAAACAATCTGTTACAAAAATAGAATCGCTTTTTTTAGAAATCGATGTCATCGCCTTTAAACAATTTCCATTGATCGGAACTAGTTTTAAGTTCTATAATTTGGTAACTGTCGGCAATCACGAGATTGTATGCAATATTCTTTAAAGGGATTCCCCTAATCCCACCAATCAACGATAATGTTACAGAACGGCTGCGGATAACTTTGTTTACCAAATTTGCTATTTATGAAACCTGGACAAATATGACCGTTATATTTAGAACCAAGGTTGCATAAACAATCTGTTAAACAAGAAATCAATAACCACAGGACATGTTTGGCAAAGCCATTACATACAAAGCAAAAAAAAAAGTTTGGCGGACAATAGGACCGCCAAGTATGAGGCTTCTGTCAGACCTGCCGAAAATCTGCCCTTCGGTCCGACGGTCCAACAAATTTCAAAAACTCTGATATAAACCCAATTCTTTTATACACAAATATGTTTTATTTTTAAGAGTCTTGGAGTTTATGAAATTATTTTAATTTGTAAAATTTGTTCATGCCACGATATATCTGAAATACTGCTAAAGTTAGTGTTAAACACCAATCAATCAAGTTGAACAAATACAGCAATGTAAACTCATAGGTAAAATTATTTTAAGACATTACATCGTGACAAAGAAAGCTATACATGTGTATATAGTCAAAATAGGTAAAGTTCTAAATCCTGAGAATATCACAAAATCACAGAAATCTGACCATATAATTCGGGAAAAGGCTCCTGAATTTAATTTATGTATTGATGTAGATGAACAAAACACAGATTACTGAGTATAAATTTATGCCATTACATAAACAAGAACACAGTAGAACTGGTTTAGGGGACCATCCAAACAGAATATTATATTGAGGGGAGGAGCTTACGAGTGTAACAGATATTCTGTGAGGAACAATATTCCTGCAATAACGCTTTCATAGAACCTTGAAAATGATGAGAGCGCCATTTTAAACCTTCAATGACGTTATGATTTGAAGATTTGATATTCTGCTACATGTAGTGATAATAGCAAAGAATATTTAACAATAATTTTAGTTTATATTCTACATGAAATAAGGTTCTGCTATACAACAATAGCTTATAGTTACTTTTTCAAATTTCTTAAAATTCTGAACGATTCACACCATGATATCAGACTATTCAATAAGGGCTGGTACCAGGTATTTTTGCCCATTTGAAATGGTAATTGGTACCTCCTAATTTCAAAGACTGTTGCATAAAATATTCATCAAATATGTTCAAATTTTAATAAAAAGTTTCACCTGTAAATATCAATTTTCTGATACACTTGAAAAATATTGAAAGCCCTGAGAGGATATCTGAAATATTGCTGAAATTGGTTTTCAACACTAATTTATCACTAATTTGCTATTTATTTGTTGAGTTCATGTAATGTAATATTTTTTGTTTGTATATTTCACAGTTGTTTACAACTCAATAGAACTCGCTATGACAACAAGCTATCCCTGGACATCTGGCCTATCTGATCCTACGTCTGCTGAATTTAAACATGCACAAGCAGATATTGGTGCCTCGGTAAGATTTATTTATAGATATTAGCGTGTCAGTATTATTTACTTATCTTTATCGGTAATTTGGACGTTTTTCTTTGATATCATCGAGCGATATTATCAATTGCCAACAAACTCTGATGCTTAAAATTATCGGTAAGTGTGACGTTAAGCACATTATCAGGCCTTTCAATAAGGGGCGGTACCAGGTACTTTTACCCGCTTAAAATGGTAATTGGTACCACCTAATTTCAAAGAGTGTTGCATAAGATATTTCTGCAAAATGTTCAAATTTTAAGAAAAAGTACCCCCTGTAAATAGTGAAGTAATGGTACCTTGAAAAATATTGAATACCCTGCATGATGTTACTGATATATAAAGTATAAGGTCAGTTTTGAAGGTCTTGATATACATCCTATTGTGATAATGTTTATGTCGACCTTCATTACTTCTGTTGTTCTACATAAATTGGCACCTCGAAAAGATTTATGTACATGTATGATGAACTGTTTTTTTTTGTAAGGTGACTTCAGTTTAATATTCCAAGACTGCATGTGTTGCAATTTAAGTCCTGGAAGTTAAACTTACATTTTCTTTTACATTGTAAGACAAACCCATATTAGAATAAATGTGTTTCAAATTCTTAAAAAGAAAAAAATGCTGTCCTTAAAGAATGATCTGAAATTGACACTTATAAAATGATAAAAAATTGACAATTTAAATACATGATAGCTCCATCTTTTTCTAAATTTGTTGAAAAGACTTTATAATGAAGTCAAATAGAACTAAGGACAACAGACCTGTAATAATACCCACTAGATGTGTATATTATCTTTGTAGTATTTACTACATTGTTTACTAATAATTGTCACAAATTTTAAATAAACGTCAGCGAAAACCGAAGGGGCAATCAGGAATGGACAATCGTGAGATGCTGGCTACATTAGGCACACAAGACACAGAACAAAGACAAACAACAAAAACTAAAAAGATGAGTAACATGTACCCCCTACCAAAAACCTGGTGATTAGTTAGAAGACAATAAAATATAATATTTGATTTGAAGTTAGTTTCTGAATAATGAGCAACTATTGAATTGTATATATTAGGTACAAATGCACCTGAATTTGTTTTGAAATTGTTTACCCCTTTCTCTTGTTTTCTATAGTTGACTGCAGTCTTTGATGGTATTGCTGGATTTGCATCATTAAAAATAATTGGCTTCAAGTGAGTAAAAAATAATAAGTTTTAAGTGAGTAAACACAATCAGAATAGTAAGATGTATTGATCCTATGTTTTCTTGACAATTAAAGTTAAGTCAGAAAGAGAGATTTTACCAAGTTGTGACAAAGTCAAACTTAATTATATGTTTTGGTTTTTTTTATATTCATATTATTTTTATTGAAATCTGTACATTTGTTAGCTCATATTCAAATTTAATTATAAGATCAATGAAAGGCATCAGAGAGAGTCCTTCAATTTCTGAGGTTTCTGAGAAAAATGTTTTAAAAAAATCTATTCATGCAGACTTTTTGTTTTTTAAATTAATTGGCCATGATGGAAAATAGTTACTAAATAAATATGTTCATGGACTGGGAATAGTATTTCAAGTACCTTTTAAACAAGGACAATCAAATTTATTTTATGTTAACCACATAGGTGATGTAATGGCTAGACTGTTCGCCTCGAGTGCGGTAGATCGTGGGTTCATCGGTGGTGTAATGGTTAGTGTGCTCGCCTTGAGTGCGGTAGATCGTGGGTTCGAGACCTCATCGGGTCAAACCAAGGACTGTAAAATTGGTATCTGTTGCTTCTCCGTCATCCACGCAGCGAAGGATGGTTGGCTCTGAATCAGAATAATGTGTCCGTGTGGAGCGATATGTTTACCTGTGGACAGTTGTTTCTGTGAACTAGCAGTATAAAAATCCAACTAAGCATGTTGATCAAGTACAAAGCAATCACTCATTTTTTTTGTTACGACCAATTTTAACTAGATCTTTTTACCAATGCTCTGTGGTATACACTATGAAGTCAGACTTCCTGCACCACTAAACATGGTGAAAGAGATGTAAAACAGACTCACAATCAATTTTATTTTATTTCTTCTTTGATTTAGCTAGTTCACTTTGTGCTTACCGGTATGTACAAAATTATACAGTGAAATCTGTCTAATCCAAACCTTGAATATATGGTATCCTGTATAAACTGTAGTTGTTTCGTTTATCACTATTGGAGACCCAATGCCAAAACATTTATTTGGCTGTGAACTAATTGGTTTTCGGATGATGTTTATTCCCATCTTCTTCTTTCTGAAATACATGTAAGAGACGGACCATTTAACTTCCAGGGGGGGTTATGGTTTTTTTCTTAAAAAAATATTCTGATTCCCAATGTTGCTGAAAAAAATATTCTGATTTTGGTAAAGGAAAAAAAAAAAATCTGATTCAGAATTTTTGTCATATAACCTAATGGTAAATTCTGGGGGGAAAAAATTGCACTTCGCGCGACAAAAAAATAAATATTTTAACTCTCGTGTTGTCTAGTAATAAGAAATCATCTGTTTTTCAGATTTGGTAGTACTGTGATCCAGTTTACAGTTATATTTAATCAGAAGGTGTCAAACAATATCATTAAACAGACAGCCAATGTCACAAGCAATATAAAACAGTTGACTGTTTTTGGCCAGTCTTATGGTGTGACAGGACAAATAATTATAACTTATCAAAATAGTCAGCCAGGTAAATAAATACAAGGATGAAGTTCCCACAATTATATACATGTGATACTTATCTATTTTTACATACAGTAGTCCATTTCTTATAAGCCATTGCTTTTGCAATGAAAAATTGGCATAATAAGAACAGTGGTCTCCCTTGAGGAGGACAATTTAGCAGTATTATGTAATTTCAGTGCATCTGAAATTTGGCTTGATAAGAGGGGTGGTCTATGGTGGAAGTGGCTTATAAGAGGGGAGACAACTGTATAACGTAATTTGTTATGTAAAGTACACCTTGGTGTATGATACACATCTTTCAATGGTCCTTCTAATATTGAATTATGATAGAGTAATTCTAAGTAGAAAACTTTATGACGTTTCTGCTTTCTTGTGTATAATACCCCCAGGCTGGACTGTTAATGAGAGAAAAAAATTACAGAGTTCAAAATACGGTCATGGAAAATGTTTCATAGAGAATATGATATTCCACAAATTACACTGCATTAGTTGAATAACAATTTTATTTGAAAGATCACATATGTTCCCCTTTTGTTTTGATTTTTTAATATATCAGTTGGCCAAAGTCTTTCAACACAGTATAAAATGACACTGTTCTTGACAATTTTACAGAAATCATGACCCTTCTTTGTGCAATTATATAAAAATGATTACCCTATTTAAGACAGCAAGATAAATAAAATATTGCCCTAATTTATTGCAACACTCTCCTATTACCAAAGCATTGGAAGTCAACCTCCCACTCATCCCTTCCTCCTCCTAAGTTTTTTACATACTGTTTGTTTAGTATATATTGTTTTTTCTTTATTTTAGAACCATTGTTTTGTACTTTATGTGGAGTGGGCTATACCTGTGTTATATTAACAGCTAATAATTACGCGTGTCTTCCACCATTATGTAAGTTTTAGTTAGATTTACCTCCCTTGTTTTGTACTTTATGTGGAGTGGGCTATACCTGTGTTATATTAACAGCTAATAATTAAGAGTGTCTTCCACCATTATGTAAGTTTTAGTTAGATTTACCTCCCTTGTTTTGTACTTTATGTGGAGTGGGCTATACCTGTGTTATATTAACAGCTAATAATTACGAGTGTCTTCCACCATTATGTAAGTTTTAGTTAGATTTACCTCCCTTGTTTTGTACTTTTTGTGGAGTGGGCTATACTTGTGTTATATAAACAGCTAATAATTATAAGTGTCGTCTACCATTATGTAAGTTTTAGTGAGATTTACCTCCCTTTCTTTGAAATTGTATGAGGAAAGATTTCAGTACTATTGATAAATGGGAGTCAATTAAATATATAGATCTAAATACAAATACCAAAAAATTGTGGTCACAGCAGTTCTTATATGAAATACTTCTTTTGTAAATTAACAGAAATTTTGGATCTTAAATAATACTTTTGATGATTATTTATAAATTTCAAGATAACAACTCGGCCTTCTTTACAACAATAACATGTGGAATTTTTAGTTTTTCATTACTATTTTTGTGTTGATCAGAAATTCAAGATTGTGGGCACCGCAGGAATATGTTTTCACATAAGATCCTTCCTATAAGAAATAATAATAAATAAATTAATAATTTGACAAATAATTTTTCTCTGAAGCTACCAATTTGATTGAGCCTAACCAGTACATTAATAAAAATCATCGGATGTTGCCTGAAAAAAATGTAATTTTACATAATTTTACAATAAATGGAGTGTTTGTCTCTTGTTTCAGATGAGGTAGAAAACAGGTCAGTGTTTGTAGAAGTAACATTACAGAAAACATTTAACCAGAACTATATCAACAAACTTAGCCTGGACTATGCTGCTTTTGAAGATATTGTTGAACAAGCTGTAAGTAGTTCATACAGTTAAAAGGTCAAGAAAATAGGTACCTGTAACAGAAAATTTGAAAACACAATATTCAAACAAAAATAGAAATACAATTCTTGAAGCAATGTACATGTGAGAGAAGTAGAATATAAAAAAAAGTCATGGTATTAAACCAGTCTGTGCTAAAAACCACTAGCTTTAAGCCCTGGTCTAGTAAAAACTTGATTAAAATTTACATTATTAAATAGAAAAATATCTACTAAGCTGTCTTTTGAGTTAATTTGGCACAGACTGTTAGGCTTGTGTTAAAAAATCAGGGACCATAACTACTCAACTCGTCCAACCTCAACAGATTCTTATAGACTGTTTACAGAGTTAAAAATACCTCCCCATTCCTGATTATACTGTTTGCTAGCATAGGCCTATGTGTCCATATTTGATATATTTTGTTTGTTTTATAGTTTGTGACTTTGCTGACAGACGTTCAAGGCATCCAGTACCTGAATGTAACTAATTTTACGTAAGTTTGTAACAATACAGTGTGGTATCCAGTATCTATAGCAGATTCTTGTCAATTTAAAGAGCTCTAACATGTTATTAAGCAAATACAATCAAATCTGCCCATGTAGTCAACTTTTTCTTGTCCTGTCATAGAAGATTTCAAATGAATAGAATTTCTTTTAAGAAGACACCTGTCTTAAAAGGACAGGTTTTTTGTTGTTCCAAAGGTGACCTCTTAGTTTAAGCATATTGTATTAATTTATAAATATAGTACCTCTTATGACAGGTTTGACTGAACAGTATTTTTTTGGACCATTAGTACATTGTCTACTGCAAGGGTACCTGAATGAATATGGAGATTTACAAAAAAGACTACAATTATCAATTTTTGAAAAAGGTTATGCAATATATCCTGGTTTGAGCAGTTTACACTTAATAAACCAGATTATGCAAGTAATATCCTGTTCAAAATTTGATAATATTCCTTATAATTTATTACAACAAAATTTAATTATTCGTTGATTTTAATTACGATCATTTCATGAGACTATTTGAATTTGTCGTTGGCGAATGAATATGTTGGCGACGTCACAATACCAACCCAGGTTATCAAGTATAACTAATGTTGCTCCTGAAGCAGTTCAGCCAATCAGATTGGAGTATTCACATCAAATTTGATTATTTTGAAATATCCCACTGTATTCAAGTTATCTGGCATGTATTAAGCTAATAGCTATTATGAACTGACAAAATTTTGATTTGAGCTATCTATATAAGGAAATGGCTGTCTTATCAGAGTTCAAGATAACAAGGTTTTATTGTTAAACTCATTAAACATCTTTGGTCCTTTTGATTTTTAACTATTTCAATTAAGTATCAATTGGATTCTATTTCACAGTCTTTTAGAGTTATTCAATCTAACCTTGCTTCCAATAAAAGCAGATTATTTTGAAAAAAAAGTTTTAAGATACCAAACGTGTAATCGGAAGACGTAAATTGAAGTACAGAAAATACAATTGCCAAAAGAAAAATGACACAAAAAAGAAATCTACAACTAAACCCTATGCAGAAAGCTAAAAATTCAGCACCACAAACCCCACTAAAAACTGGAGTGAACTCAGGTGTTCCAGACAGGTAAGCAGTTCCTGCTCCATAGTGACACCCATTGTGTTGAAATCATGGATGAGCTATAGAAATGAATGAGAAATAGACTTATTATTTTTTATTTTTGCTCACAAATCGTGATGGTCAACAATTCCACCAATATCAACAAAACGAACAATCACCTAGGCCTCTCACCTCAAATCATTGAACATATAAAATACCATGACATATGTTGGAAATACGGGTCCTGGTTTGGGACAGGCACAAAAATGTGGAGGTGAGAAACTGATTAATGGGATCCTAATCCATTCTCTATAATAAAATATCTTGGTTTTTTAAGACATTACAATTTTCTAATACTTTTTTGATAATTGTTTTTGACAGGGCACATCCAGAAGGAATAACTACAGACTTGATGATCATCTTTGACACTGTTGCCAATAAGACTGACCAGATGAGTAATGTTCTGAACAATTTACTCAGTATTGAGTCTACAACTAGATGTGTGGACATTGTAGACTCGTGTGTCTCCATATATGGAAGTATACTGCTGGGAAATGCATCATTATCATTAGGTAAACAATATATGTTCTGAGTTTGAATCCCACATATGGTGAGTTGTAATCGATACAACAATATGTGATAAAGTTTGTCATTGACTTGTGACAGGTCGGTGATTTACTCTGTTTACACCGATTTCCTCCACCAATAAACCCAAATAGTCACAAATTGTACATGTACTATATATTAGTATATATTTTTTGAAGAAAAAAACAGACACCTTAGTCAGGTGGTGGTGTAGGGGTTATGTAAAATCCTGACTTGAAAAAAAAATAATAATAATAAAGCTGACCGCCACGATATAGCTGAAATATTGTTGAAAGTAGCGATAAACACCACAACCAAAAAAACCAGAGAAACTATTGAACTTGTTTTCATCTTGAATATAGCTGAAATACTGCTCGCTGGATCTAAAGCAATTGTCAATCAATCATTCTTATTTCTTGCAAGACTTATAGGCAATGCCCAATGAGCTACTTATTTAAGCAATATATTTATGAACGAAAAGATGCCCTGATAGATCACCGATGCCAAGACCTGGTTTTTAAGATCTCGCCCACTTCTGCCATTACTTCATACTTGACCCAGATATTTTTTTCATGTCAAAATTAAATAAGAGTTTTTGTTTACAGTCACTCACTGAATTATTTGAAAGGAATTGTTTTTTGTGTTTATCAGAAATTAAAGATGGCCATCATTGCAGAAATGTATCTCATCAGAAACTGCAAAATTGATTCAATTGAATTGTGATCATGTGAGTGGTGCAAGGTCAGATGAGCTATGATGTATGAGTTTTCTTAATATCAGATCTTGCCTCATAGTCATAAAACTTTTGTACATGAGTTTTGTCCTCATACTCGAAAAATGATCGATCAGAATGCTGTATCCAAAATTTACAATTCTCTGATTGGACGAATTTGGAATATGAGTAGAAAACTCAGTTGCACGATAGTAAAGTCTCGTATATTAGGATCTGTTTATTGTATTTTGCTCCAGCCATGCTAATCTTCATCAGCAAAATATGCTTCAATGATGTAATGATTATGGTGCTTTCCTAACATCAATTAGCCCTTGGCTTTGATTTCCACTCCGTTCAAATCATAGACTATAAAATTGGTATTTGTTGCTTCACTGCTAAGCACGCAGCATTAAGGAGAAAGGGCAGACTGGCTGGCTCAAAATCAGAATAATGTATCTTGAGTGGAGCGACATGTCTACCCACAGACTGTTGTTTCAGTGAGCTAGCACCATAAAAATCCATCTCAGCGTGTTGGTCTAGTACAAAGTGGACCTCATCATCATCTCATTGAAAATTAACTTGTTCTTGCCATGATATAGCTGAAAAATTGCTGAATTGGCATTAAGCAACAATCAGTCACTTTATCAGCTGTTTGTCTTATTACACTTGATGGAATTTAGCTAAACCTAACCTCATTCCTCCTCGTAATATACTAATGTGAACCTCCAAATAATAGTTTTTAAGTTTCTACATGCCATCTGAGATCAGGATCTTTTTCAGAAATGTTTTATTTTATATACACATCAGTGGAGGGTAGGCAATGGAAAAGACCAATAAATGTATAATATCCATTGCATCATATTTATTTTTAGATCCAGTGATATGTAGTACCTGTGATATAACAGAGGATTGTACAGAGAACAATGTTACCTCAAGATATCAGTGTGTGTAAGTATACTGACCAAATAAAACTTTGGATGGAATGCAAACGGTTGAAATCATTAACGCCTAAAAAGGGAAAAATGTTCATTTATAAATACAGTCAAACTTCGGTGCCTCGAACTCGGATGGGTTGAATACCATGGATGAGTCGAATACCATGGATGGGTCGAATACCATGGATAGCTCGAACTGATTTGAAAGTCCCGTCAATTTTCCTTATATTTCTAAGTAAAAAAAAAACCTTTCGCTCGAACAGTCGAACTCAATAAATGATCCCGTCAATAATAAAATCACGAGTTTTACCATGCCAAACTTGAAAATCGCAATTTAACTGACAGATGTATGATAAATGTCAGACTACCAACAGATAATTGTTTGCTTAACAATTACAGGTAGAGGGATAAATTCAGCTGTGGCTTGATTGTTAACCATTAATTACTGTTGATAAAGAACGATTATTGAACACTAGACTAGTGTTGCTGATTGTACCAAGCCGTGCCTACACTCAACAATAAATAAAACAATCCAATGTTTACAATCGTAATAAAGTTTATTAAAACAATATTTAAAATTGTTATTACATGAATTATTATTATTGAGAGTTTTTTTTTGTTTTTTTTTATTTTTATAGTTGCTGGGATTGAATAATATCAAACTGCGTGCTCTTAAGGTCCATCTAAGTACCAAAAAAATAGAAATGTACTCGTACTGAAATTCCGATTAACCTGAGTTTTTATGTGTATATGAAAAAAAAAATCTTAAATCTTAATACCAAAAGAAACAAATATAATTGCTTCAAATTCTATTTCAAGAAAAAGAAAATGGCTAAAATTTGAAAATTGGCAATTAAAAATATATATCCGAATTATCAAGCATTATACTGATATCGATCGAAGTTTTAATACCCGACCTCATATTTCCTGTTTATAAAATAGATTGCGAACAAATTGAAAAAACGTTTCTAAGGAAAGTTTGAAGATACCAAAGAGGTATTCAGAAGCCGTAGTCTTTGAGAACTTTCTAAAGGATTAAATATTTTTTACGAGAAAGGCCCACTTTACTGTGCATCAATTATCATACCGTAATGAAATTGTCCCGGGTCGGAACCAGATTTTATTCTCTCTAAAATTACGGGACCTCGGTGGCTCGTACTTCTGAAAACTCGAACAGATTTTGACAGTCCCTTCGAGTTCGAACCAGTGAAGTTCTACTGTAGTTAGAATTATGGTTTAATTTTATTGGTGGAGGAAAAAGTAGTACCTGGGGAAAAAAAAACACTTATTGCAAAATTTTATCACATAAAATTGTATTGAGTACACCTTGCCATGGACGGGAATCAAATGCGCAACTTACGTGATAGGCACTGAATGTATAGAAAGATATAAATCCAACTACTATGTGATCTCAGCCAAGGCATGTTTAGGTTGAATTAAACATTATTTAACCGTTTGATTGGCAATTACCATGGCAGTGTGTACAAGGTACAACTTTATGTATGTTATCAGGTACTTGCTATTTTATGAAGCTATGTCAGTGACATATTTCATATTTTTATATCATGCAACTATGTTACTGACATATCTGGTATTTTTTATATTTTACGGAGCTATATCAGGGACACATTTTTTTTTTATTTTTTTTTTTTTTTTTAGCTATGTCAGTGACTTGCTTTATGTTTTATATTTTAGTGATAAGTCACAACAAGAACAAATAAAGAATCCAACAGATGGCATTACTGCATCATCAGGTATGAACTATACATGAGTTGAGGTGTACATAACATTTATAGTGGCTAAAGCTTACTTCATATATAATTCAAAAAAAAGGGAGAGGGGGTGGGAAGGAGGCATTTATTATTTTTGACCACTTGAAATATTTTTT
The DNA here is from genome assembly GCA_963383655.1 of Bathymodiolus septemdierum. Taxonomy (NCBI): domain Eukaryota; kingdom Metazoa; phylum Mollusca; class Bivalvia; order Mytilida; family Modiolidae; genus Bathymodiolus; species Bathymodiolus septemdierum. Next base: position 14,561,650 of record OY726529.1, read on the forward strand.
CAATTACAGTGGTTAGAAATTCTGGTAAAATAGCAGAAAAACTGTAGAAATACAACATGTAAAGTACTATAAAATGACTTACAGTTCAGTGGTCTAGTGGTATAAGACAATAAATAATCTATACAGACGTCTGTCCTGTTAGCAGTGAAGGAATACTTATGTCACTTGGCACGATAGTGCCTCTAGAAGAAATACATCAGCTTCCGACAGAATGTAGGTCACCAAGACAAACATTCCATGCTTCATTGACTTCATTTACATTTGGATAAAGTTTAGGGCAAAGTTTTTTTCTCAGATAAGTCCTTATAGTAATGATATGGTGATACACCTAGAGGAGTATGACTTACATTTCATGCTTTCTTTATCATTAATTTGACAGTTTTATTGTATAGCAGGGGCGGATCTCGCCTAAAATTTGAAAAAATATGATTTTTTGGTGTAAAATCGTGATTTTTCACACGAAATACCCCAAACATTTTCGCACCTCCCTCCGCTCGGCGCAATTTTTTTAAGTGTGCCCCCCCCCCCCCCCCCCCCCCTAATTTGAAATCCTGGATCCGCCCCTGTATAATATTAAAAAGTGACATTATAATCTTGCATGTCTAAGACTTGTGGAGGTACAATTAATTTCCTAATCATGCTTTACAAGCAATGAATCCTCTCCTATGTTTATCACTGTACTACACAATCAGAGATTTACTTCATCTGGATGTGATCCCACGTTTATCGACAAATTGGGCATTTTCCCTTTGATTTGTGCCGCTGATAAAAGTCTGGATCACTGAACTCACCTTGATCCACAAAAATATTAGGCCAGTTCGTAACTCGCATGCGCAAGAACTGACTGAAAATTATCGGTCAGATTGACATCAAACACATTTTGACGTCGCCAATAAAAACAACAACGCCAGTTTTGAAGATACTAGCAATAATGTCTGTCTCGATCTTCAAAACTACCCGTATTCTATATTTAATTGTTACTTTCTGTTTCAGATAAGACATCATCAGACCTGATTTTGGGTCTTGGTATACCTCTGATTATTACAGCATTCATCGTGGCAGCTATTTTTGTCTGTACACGTAGACGTAGATATTACCGATCAGACACTTCTACTTATCCTGATAATAAGTAAGTATATGCTTATATAGTAGTCCAAAGTCTTATAGGGGCCCTCCTACCAAAGGCCACCTCTCTTATCCAGATTTCAGATGCACACAGATAATAACATACTCCTAAATTGTCCCCCCTCTGATAGGGCCACTTTTGCATTGTAGAATGGATTCTTATAAGAGTTGAACTACAGTACTAAATTTTGAACTTAACAATCAGATCTTGTTGACTCTATTCTCTTCTCAATTCTAAAATGCAACCCATCTGTTTTAGCAGACTTTCAACAAAGTTAAACTTCTATTGGATTAATGAAGGGATTATTGGATTAATGAAGGGATTACTGCTCCACTTTTGGTTTCTGAATATTCTCTCATGTTTTAGTTTCTAAATATTCTCTCATGTTTTAGTTTCTGAATATTCTCTCATGTTTTAGTTTCTGAATATTCTCTCATGTTTTAGTTTCTGAATATTCTCTCATATTTTAGTTTCTGAATATTCTCTCATGTTTTAGTTTCTGAATATTCTCTCATGTTTTAGTTTCTGAATATTCTCTCATGTTTTAGTTTCTGAATATTCTCTCATGTTTTAGTTTCTGAATATTCTCTCATGTTTTAGTTTCTGAATATTCTCTCATGTTTTAGTTTCTGAATATTCTCTCATGTTTTAGTTTCTGAATATTCTCTCATGTTTTAGTTTCTGAATATTCTCTCATGTTTTAGTTTCTGAATATTCTCTCATGTTTTAGTTTCTGAATATTCTCTCATGTTTTAGTTTCTGAATATTCTCTCATGTTTTAGTTTCTGAATATTCTCTCATGTTTTAGTTTCTGAATATTCTCTCATGTTTTAGTTTCTGAATATTCTCTCATGTTTTAGTTTCTGAATATTCTCTCATGTTTTAGTTTCTGAATATTCTCTCATGTTTTAGTTTCTGAATATTCTCTCATGTTTTAGTTTCTGAATATTCTCTCATGTTTTAGTTTCTGAATATTCTCTCATGTTTTAGTTTCTGAATATTCTCTCATGTTTTAGTTTCTGAATATTCTCTCATGTTTTAGTTTCTGAATATTCTCTCATGTTTTAGTTTCTGAATATTCTCTCATGTTTTAGTTTCTGAATATTCTCTCATGTTTTAGTTTCTGAATATTCTCTCATGTTTTAGTTTCTGAATATTCTCTCATGTTTTAGTTTCTGAATATTCTCTCATGTTTTAGTTTCTGAATATTCTCTCATGTTTTAGTTTCTGAATATTCTCTCATGTTTTAGTTTCTGAATATTCTCTCATGTTTTAGTTTCTGAATATTCTCTCATGTTTTAGTTTCTGAATATTCTCTCATGTTTTAGTTTCTGAATATTCTCTCATGTTTTAGTTTCTGAATATTCTCTCATGTTTTAGTTTCTGAATATTCTCTCATGTTTTAGTTTCTGAATATTCTCTCATGTTTTAGTTTCTGAATATTCTCTCATGTTTTAGTTTCTGAATATTCTCTCATGTTTTAGTTTCTGAATATTCTCTCATGTTTTAGTTTCTGAATATTCTCTCATGTTTTAGTTTCTAAATATTCTCTCATGTTTTAGTTTCTGAATATTCTCTCATGTTTTAGTTTCTGAATATTCTCTCATGTTTTAGTTTCTGAATATTCTCTCATGTTTTAGTTTCTGAATATTCTCTCATGTTTTAGTTTCTGAATATTCTCTCATGTTTTAGTTTCTGAATATTCTCTCATGTTTTAGTTTCTGAATATTCTCTCATGTTTTAGTTTCTGAATATTCTCTCATGTTTTAGTTTCTGAATATTCTCTCATGTTTTAGTTTCTGAATATTCTCTCATGTTTTAGTTTCTGAATATTCTCTCATGTTTTAGTTTCTAAATATTCTCTCATGTTTTAGTTTCTGAATATTCTCTCATGTTTTAGTTTCTGAATATTCTCTCATGTTTTAGTTTCTGAATATTCTCTCATGTTTTAGTTTCTGAATATTCTCTCATGTTTTAGTTTCTGAATATTCTCTCATGTTTTAGTTTCTGAATATTCTCTCATGTTTTAGTTTCTGAATATTCTCTCATGTTTTAGTTTCTGAATATTCTCTCATGTTTTAGTTTTTGAATATTCTCTCATGTTTTAGTTTCTGAATATTCTCTCATGTTTTAGTTTCTGAATATTCTCTCATGTTTTAGTTTCTGAATATTCTCTCATGTTTTAGTTTCTGAATATTCTCTCATGTTTTAGTTTCTGAATATTCTCACATGTTTTAGTTTCTGAATATTCTCTCATGTTTTAGTTTCTGAATATTCTCTCATGTTTTAGTTTCTGAATATTCTCTCATGTTTTAGTTTCTGAATATTCTCTCATGTTTTAGTTTCTAAATATTCCCTCATGTTTTAGTTTCTGAATATTCTCTCATGTTTTAGTTTCTGAATATTCTCTCATGTTTTAGTTTCTGAATATTCTCTCATGTTTTAGTTTCTGAATATTCTCTCATGTTTTAGTTTCTGAATATTCTCTCATGTTTTAGTTTCTAAATATTCTCTCATGTTTTAGTTTCTGAATATTCTCTCATGTTTTAGTTTCTGAATATTCTCTCATGTTTTAGTTTCTGAATATTCTCTCATGTTTTAGTTTCTGAATATTCTCTCATGTTTTAGTTTCTGAATATTCTCTCATGTTTTAGTTTCTGAATATTCTCTCATGTTTTAGTTTCTGAATATTCTCTCATGTTTTAGTTTCTGAATATTCTCTCATGTTTTAGTTTCTGAATATTCTCTCATGTTTTAGTTTCTGAATATTCTCTCATGTTTTAGTTTCTGAATATTCTCTCATGTTTTAGTTTCTGAATATTCTCTCATGTTTTAGTTTCTGAATATTCTCTCATGTTTTAGTTTCTGAATATTCTCTCATGTTTTAGTTTCTGAATATTCTCTCATGTTTTAGTTTCTGAATATTCTCTCATGTTTTAGTTTCTGAATATTCTCTCATATTTTAGTTTCTGAATATTCTCTCATGTTTTAGTTTCTGAATATTCTCTCATGTTTTAGTTTCTGAATATTCTCTCATGTTTTAGTTTCTGAATATTCTCTCATGTTTTAGTTTCTAAATATTCTCTCATGTTTTAGTTTCTGAATATTCTCTCATGTTTTAGTTTCTGAATATTCTCTCATGTTTTAGTTTCTAAATATTCTCTCATGTTTTAGTTTCTGAATATTCTCTCATGTTTTAGCAATCTCATTGACTTGAAATTCAAAAACTAGTTTAGTCAGATGAGTTTTACAGGTCATTATTGAATTTGAGATATTCAAAGTTTGGTGTGTCTGAGAAATGTCCCTTGATTATGCAAAAAAAATGATGTTTTATTGGTTTCTAGGGATTAACCCATGTCTATCAATTAGATCGATTTAAATTTTTTAAAATAACCTTAGACGAGACATCATGTTATACCATTGTTCCTCCATTAATCTCTGTCTATCCAACCAATGTAAACATGTCATGTGCTAACTCTACTTGGTCTCTGCAAAATTTCTTATATTCTTATGAACCGCATCAGTGGTGTAATGGTTAGTGTACTCGCCTCAGGTGCTTGTGGATCGTAGGTTCGAGCCCCGGTCGTGTCAAGCCAAAGACTGAAATTGGTATTTGTTGCCTCTCCACTAAGCATGCATCGGGATAATTTGTTCGAGTGGGGCAACATGTCTATCCGCGGACTGTTGTTTCAGTGAGCTAGCACTATATATTAAAATCCAGCTAAATTTTCATTGAAAATTAACTTGTTCTCCCCCATGATATAGCTGAAAAATTGCTGAGTTGGCATTAAACAACAATCACTCACTCGCTCACTCACTCACTATATTCTTATGGTCTGTGTATATTTTGATGTTTTTCACTTTTGTTGTTCAAGAATAATCATACTTTATACTTTATCATCTTCATATGGCACTGCTATTTATTTACATGGGTATGTGTAAGTAGATAGACAAATTGTTTTTCTCTTTGTAATATCAGGAAAACAAGTTAATACAAAACAATAAAACTTGCATGCAAAAGTGAAAAAAAATCTTTGAATAACTAAGCTAATAAATAATTTCTGTATAAGCAGTTTTGATTGGTCGAAGGATTACAGCAAACCAGACAAAGATACAGTCAATCCTGTCGTAACGGTCACCTTTGTATAATGGTCACTTTCGTGCTCTCCCTGTGCATTTTACTATCTATTTTAATTCGATATAGCGGTCACCATTTATTTGTAATTTCCAGTGTAAAACCTTTGTATAACGCTAAGTTCATTTTTAAAATAATACCGGAAGTGATTTCGAAAGTTCGGTATTTTTCTCAAATGTACACAAAATCCTGAGGTGTTACAAAATATATTGCTTAATTTAATTAACTAAATAAACAAACACTATTAAATTTTGTGAGTAATAAATTACATAAAGGAAAGTTTATACCCGGGGGTTATTGGAGATATTTATTCATTACGAAGAGAGTAGAAATTCACTCACCAAAAATATTTTGTATCTAGTGCATCATGTCAAAATCATCAACATCCGTAAATAGGAAAGCTTTGAAATTAGACGACAAAGTGAAAGTTATCTGTATGAGTACATTGTAGAATCCCTGCTGGGCTTTAATACAACGGGTTATAAATCGTTGTGATCGATGATGGGAAAAGTTGTGGGCTGTGGGCGAGGAGAAGGGTGTTGGTCGTACCCAGATAATGAACATTCTTTAAAGAAAACGTGAGATTTAATCGACGATTTTGAAAACAATGTTTCCAGTTCAACATTGTGTTACTGGAAATTGTACTTTTGTTTATTAAATATCTTTCTTTATTTCTTTGTATGTTTTATTCAAATCATATCAGATTGAGATAAACATAACATGTAATTAAAAATGTTTATTTACAACTACTGTAGAATATTTCGTCACATAATCAAACCCCTTCATATAAAGGTCACCAGTCTATAGTGGTCATTTTGTCAAACTCCCCCAGGTGACCACTATAGACAGGTTTGACTGTACATGTATATTTATAAATGGCCAAATACATTAATTTCATTATTATGCATAATTTCAATTTTTAGCTTGAGATTTACATTGAGAAATTTTGATCCAAGTCTTACTGGCAGATCTCACAGAAATCCCAATGAAACTTTCGATGGTGCGTTTCGATTACAGAACTTGAGTAGGACATCTACATCTCTTGGTCCTTATTACGTAGAAACTCCTGTCAGTGTCACAAGACCGCTACCTGAACCTAAACGTCATATAGATGAATTTAATCGAACAAGGCCACAGCTAAGTGAACCGATTTACGATGGTGCAGGTAAGTTAATGGGTAAAAAAATGAATTGTCTGTTCACTGATCTGGTATAACCTTTCTCACAAAGCTTTTCAAGAAATCCTAGTTACCAGTATGTACAAATGAATAGATTCTTCCAAGTTTTTAGAGACAAACCAGTTAGTGGGTGGTATAGGTGGGATTTAATTTAATTTTTATTACGTAGGGGGTCATTGTAGTCGTAATTGAATGGTAGTTGGATTTACAACTATATGCAATCAGTGCCTATCACCACTAATGTTGTGAATTCAAATCCAGGTCATGGCAAGGTGTACTTGATACAACATTATGTTAGAAAGTTTGTCAGTGACTCGAGACAGGACAGTGGTTTTATCCCATGTACTCCTGTTCTCTCCACCAATAAAACTGTCGGCCACGATATAACTGATATATTGTTGAAAGTGACGTTAAACACCATTACCCCCTATTTACTTCAATTACCCACAATTACGTCACATGTATGACCTTTCAACGTTTCCAATTTCTCATGTGTTATGAAAGTAAAACGTCTTGTATTTATATAGTTGTCAAGTTCTACCAAAGGTGTTCCACTTCCTAACCCTAATATGTAGGGACCATTACTTTATTTAGTCAGCTTGAAAGATTTATATGTGTTTATCCTTAATTATGGGGATGCGAGTAAATAAGACAATGAACCATTACGATCATTGTCCAGAAGACTTTCGGTACGTTATCAGGGTTTTCTTTGTCCATCATAATTGATGTTGTTTTAGTGGTTACATTGTCAACCAAGCCGTATTAGTTAGCGTGCTCGCCTCGAGTGCGGTAGATCGTAGATTCAAGTCCCGATGGGGTCAAACCAAAGACTATAAAATTGGTATTTGTTGCTTCTCCGCTATGCATGCAGCATTAAGAAGAAAGAGCAAAGACTGGTTGGCTAGCACAATAAAATTCGTACTAAGCGTGTTGGTCTAGTACAAAGCAGACCTCATCATCTTCTCATAGAAAATTTACTCTATATTGCATGATATAGCTGAAAAATTGAGTTGGCGTTATAACAACAATCACTCATTCACTCACTCGTTGTCAACCATTACTGTTTTAGCTTTTTATTTTCAATCTATTGTAGAATCTACTGTAGAACGAGATGATGATAAAGGGTATAGACCTAGACAGCAGACATTTTCATGGCATCGGATGTTTGATATTTTAGCACCTAGAGATGAGGTAATTATTAAATAAAATTACTTCTCGGAAAACGGAGTTGTCTTTTCTTGTTATGACTTTAAAAGGAGGTAGATAGATATTGTATTATACCATGGAAACACATTAGATTTAAGAAACAAACCTTTTATTACTATTAGAAGATAAATAAGTGCTTTATTTGAAAAAAGATGTATCTTGGGTTCACGACCCGATACCCACCTCAAATGTAAAGGGGCTTCACCGATCACTTGTCAGTTCATTATATCTGTCTGGGATTTTCTCCTCAAATTAATCAGGTAATCATGATAAAAGTAAAAGTTGCTGCAACTAATGAACACAAATAAGAAAAGTTTGAAGACAGGGGGAATAAAAACCTGTAAATCACAGGACAGGCAATACAATGGCAAAAAGAACAGAAAAAAGACTTTTAATAGGTCCAGCCATCGGTCAAATCGTGATGCCAAAACAATCTAGACTGCTAAAATATTTCTTTCTATTTTAGTTTAGAATACAGAGACCTCAAGTAGATGAAGATCCTATATCAATATAGGTAAGTATGGCCATGTTTGTGTTCATAATACCTCAAATTAAAAAAACATTTTAACATTTTTTTGTCAAAAAATTATATTGTAATATTTCATAGCAAGATCTTGGAAAATATTCGCTTATTTCTTCTATGGAAAATTGGTTGAAATTTTTATTTCATTGCATTCAGAACCAGATGTTGGAAAATATCATTTTAATTTCTTTTATGGAAAATTTGGTTGAAAAATTATCTCAATTAAGCAGGTCCCATTCTGATTTTGGCACAGCATATACTACCCCCAAGGTATAGAAATATGACCTAGTATGCTGCAACTATTACACAAATTTAATCCAGACAATATAGTGTTTTTGGATGGACCACTTTCTTAAGTACAGTGGAACCTGAGCAATCCGACATCCTGTGACATCCGACAAAAATGTATGGTCCCAAAGTAGTTCTGTTAACTAAAATCAAACCTGAGTATTCCGACATCCTGTACAATCCGACACATTTCCCTGGTCTCTTGATGTGTCGGATTAGACAGGTTCCACTGTATATCCAACAAATTGTCCAATGAATACTCAGCAATAAAATGTTTTTTTGAGTTACTGTTTTGGTGTTTAATGCCACTTTAAACAATATTTCACTTATGTTTTTTTGGTAGCCAAATGTGAATTGTATATACATATAATAAATGCTTAATGTCGTTGTTTCCAATTGTAAGGTAGTTGAATTTACGAGATATATACCACTTGTGTTTGCAAATTTGATTCCCGCCCAAGGCGAGGTAGACTTTATACAATTGTATGTGATAAAATATTTAAAAAAAAAAATTAAATACCAATATCGGAACAGTAGAAAAATCTAATCGGAAAATCGTAGAAGCAGAGACAACATTGATATCCCAACATACATTTACATCACTGCTTACTTTCCTGGCTGGGTATAGATATCACAATAATAAGTGTTAGTTTATCAGTTACATGTGGCAGGGTACCCTAGGCTCACCCACCAACTGAAATACAGTATTACTTTTTTTTCTTAAAAGTCAGGAATTTGATAACAAAGTACCTATATGTTATTTCTCATTTGTTAATTTTAGGAAACAGACATACTTGATGCTTGATGTTAACACACAAATAGAAGTCTGTCTTTCAAAGTTGTGTTTTGTTTAAAGGAAAGATATTCAGACTAATCCTTGTGTTAACTTGATGTCAAAGTGGTTGTAAGCAAACATGGTTCATTAGTTGTAAACAAACGTGGTTCATCTCTGACTTGTAAATTATTTAGAATCATGCAATGATTGTGGATTCCAATTCTAGTAATAGATTATGACATGTAACATAGTGCTAGGAAAATATGATGTTGTTATGTTTGAATGTGGAATGTATGACAAAAATAACTTAAATGTGTCATACAGTACTTAGTAGATAAAATGAATGAGTGATATTTAAAATATTTCTTTTTCCAAATTTTGAATATAATATTCATTTTAATGGAAGATATGAAATAACTGTCAGTGCAGAGTAATAGAAAATGTGAACAATTTATCTCTAAGCATGAAATATTATAATATTTATAAAAATTATGAAAATAATTCTGTTCAAATGCTAATCGGGGGATTTGTTCCTTATTGAGCAAAATATTTGCTTATTCAGGCATTGAGTAGGGGCTTCCTCTTAATCAACAGTGAACACTTTCATCTCTGGTTGTATTAAGTGTCGTAAATATGAAAAAAAAATACATCCAAATGTTAAATTATCTCCCTTTAGAGAAATTGACTGGGAAATGTTGAATTATCTCCCTTTAGATAAGTAGACTGATATTTTTTGGGGGGGGTTTTTGGGGTGCTTTGAAGGACACAATTATTTTTTTAGCAATTTTGCTCTTTTTGTTTTTGTTACATTGTTTTCTTCTGTAGATGAAAAACAGACTTTTAGGTAGATTGTTTTCATAAATAAGTCTGAATTTTAAAGAGTTTACAAAGAAATAAACAATAATTATTAGTTGTTGTTATTATTAAACTTTTAGGGTTTTGAATATTATGCTTACATCATTATTTTGAAACTATGTTGTTTTTCCTGTACACATTATTTAAACTGTTATACTATTTATAGCAATATATATAAACAGAATTTTCTGTTTATTTTGGGTTTTTTTTCAATAAAATATGTAAACTAAAGCTATTAAACCATAAGTATTGATTATGGAAAAAAAGGTAGAGCATTATTCAAAATACAATTTTGACAAATGATTTTCTGAACTGAACATCTTTTCAACATTTTAATTTTGACTCGGTAAATTCAAAGAGTTAGCAGACTATATGTTTGTTATTTAAAATTCAGTCATTTATTTGTTTATTTTGTGTTTTTTTATCAAAGGTTCGGATAAAAAGAGATCTTGATATTTGTTTAATTTTCTGAAGTCACTTTTTCTTATATGAAATGTCAGTGTCACTTCAGTGATACTGGATTTGTTAATCATGTATCCAGTAGTTAATTGTAAACAAAAATAATTAGAGAAAAGTATACAACAAATATATAATATATTTTGTGTTGTTTTATTAAATTTTTGATATTTACTATATATTTTTCACATCTATTTACTTTACTGGATTTGTTATTCATCGTACTTAAATTTATACAAATACTAATGTATTTTTTTTAAAGTTTTTTTTATATTTTTGATTTTTTTTCTTTTTTTTTTCTCACTATCTGTTTACATTATAGGAAGAAATATGTTGACCATTGTCATTTCATAATTTACATCTTTATTTTTCATGTTCTATTATTTATGTGTTGTTGTTTTGTCAGAATAAAGCAAATTTTTATTCATGCTGGTTTTGAATTAAGCTCACATCAATTTCCCAAAAAGGAAACAATTAAAAAACTAAAAATACCACATAATTCCATGGAAAAATTGTAAATAGAGGCACAGTCGTTACCCCTATCACATATACATACATGACCACTGACTTTCTTGGCTTGGTACAGAGGCATTATTTAAAAAATGAATCTACCACAAGAATAAATCAAGTTGTTAAAATTTATGATAAATAACTTAAAACTAACATTTGTTCAATCTAATTAAAATTAAATCTCAGAACTTGCTCCCTATTTTCATTTTGTTGTTTACATGTCGCGTGTTTCGAGCGACAAAAAAAAGCAAAAACATAGAAAATACGGAGCAAGTGTGTAGATCTAATTTTAATTAGATTGACATTTGTTTGTCCAAATATGAAAAAAAACTGTGATAAAAGGCATCCATTAGAAATGAGTGAATGTTGTGTTAAGTGAGCTATTTTTAAGTTATGGTGAGAACAAGCTACATTTCAATGAGATGATGATGTCTGCTTTGGATCAAATTAACACACTTAGTTGGTTATTTATAGTGGTAGCTCACTTAGAACAACCGTGGGTATACATGTCGCTTCACTTGTACACATTAAACCTGATTCTGAGCCAACCAGTCTGCTCTGGTATACATATCGCTTCACATGGACACATTAAACCTGATTCTGAGCCAACCAGTCTGCTCTGGTATACATGTCGCTTCACTTAGACACATTAAACCTGATTATGAGCCAACCAGTCTGCTCTGGTATACATGCCGCTTCACTTAGACACATTAAACCTGATTCTGAGCCAACCAGTCTGCTCTGGTATACATGTCACTTCACTTAGAAACATTAAACCTGATTCTGAGCCAACCAGTCTGCTCTGGTAAACATGTCGCTTCACATGGACACATTAAACCTGATTCTGAGCCAACCAGTCTGCTCTTGTATACATGTCGCTTCACTTGTACACATTAAACCTGATTCTGAGCCAACCAGTCTGCTCTGGTATACATATCGCTTCACATGGACACATTAAACCTGATTCTGAGCCAACCAGTCTGCTCTGGTATACATGTCGCTTCACTTAGACACATTAAACCTGATTATGAGCCAACCAGTCTGCTCTGGTATACATGTCACTTCACTTAGACACATTAAACCTGATTCTGAGCCAACCAGTCTGCTCTGGTAAACATGTCGCTTCACATGGACACATTAAACCTGATTCTGAGCCAACCAGTCTGCTCTTGTATACATGTCGCTTCACATGGACACATTAAGCCTGATTCTGAGCCAACCAGTCTGCTCTGGTACACATTAAACCTGATTATGAGCCAACCAGTCTGCTCTTGTATACATGTCGCTTCACTTGGACACATTAAACCTGATTCTGAGCCAACCAGTCTGCTCTGGTATACATGTCGCTTCACATGGACACATTAAACCTGATTCTGAGCCCACCAGTCTGCTCTGGTATACATGTCGCTTCACTTAGACACATTAAACCTGATTCTGAGCCAACCAGTCTGCTCTGGTATACATGTCGCTTCACTTAGACACATTAAACCTGATTCTGAGCCAACCAGTCTGCTCTGGTAAACATGTCGCTTCACATGGACACATTAAACCTGATTCTGAGCCAACCAGTCTGCTCTTGTATACATGTCACTTCACATGGACACATTAAGCCTGATTCTGAGCCAACCAGTCTGCTCTGGTACACATGTCGCTTCACATGGACACATTAAACCTGATTATGAGCCAACCAGTCTGCTCTTGTATACATGTCGCTTCACTTGGACACATTAAACTTGATTCTGAGCCAACCAGTCTGCTCTGGTATACATGTCGCTTCACTTGTACACATTAAACCTGATTCTGAGCCAACCAGTCTGCTCTGGTATACATGTCGCTTCACTTAGACACATTAAACCTGATTCTGAGCCAACCAGTCTGCTCTGGTATACATGTCGCTTCACTTAGACACATTAAACCTGATTCTGAGCCAACCAGTCTGCTGTTGTACCATTATGCTTCGTACTCAGCAGAGGAGCAACAAATACCAATGTTATAGTTATTGGTTTGATCAGACCAGGGCTTGAACCCAGTTATTAGTTTGATCAGACCAGGGCTTGAACCCAGTTATTGGTTTGATCAGACCAGGGCTTGAACCCAGTTATTAGTTTGATCAGACCAGGGCTTGAACCCAGTTATTAGTTTGATCAGACCAGGGCTTGAACCCAGTTATTGGTTTGATCAGACCAGGGCTTGAACCCAGTTATTAGTTTGATCAGACCAGGGCTTGAACCCAGTTATTAGTTTGATCAGACCAGGGCTTGAACCCAGTTATTGGTTTGATCAGACTAGGGCTTGAACTCAGTTATTAGTTTGATCAGACCAGGGCTTGAACCCAGTTATTAGTTTGATCAGACCAGGGCTTGAATCCAGTTATTGGTTTGATCAGACCAGGGGTTGAACCCAGTTATTGGTTTGAACAGACCAGGGCTTGAACCCAGTTATTGGTTTGATCAGACCAGGTCTTGAACCCAGTTATTGGGTTGATCAGACCAGGGCTTGAACCCAGTTATTGGGTTGATCAGACCAGGGCTTGAACCCAGTTATTAGTTTGATCAGACCATGGCTTGAACCCAGTTATTGGTTTTATCAGACCAGGGCTTGAACCCAGTTATTGGTTTGATCAGACCAGGGTTTGAACCCAGTTATTAGTTTGATCAGACCAGGGCTTGAACCCAGTTATTAGTTTGATCAGACCAGGGCATGAACCCAGTAATTAGTTTGATCAGACCAGGGCTTGAACCCAGTTATTGGTTTGATCAGACCAGGGCTTGAACCCAGTTATTAGTTTGATCAGACCAGGGTTTGAACCCAGTTATTAGTTTGATCAGACCAGGGCTTGAACCCAGTTATTAGTTTGATCAGACCAGGGCATGAACCCAGTTATTAGTTTGATCAGACTAGGGCTTGAACCCAGTTATTGGTTTGATCAGACCAGGGTTTGAACCCAGTTATTAGTTTGATCAGACCAGGGCTTGAACCCAGTTACCGTATTAGTTTGATCAGACCAGGGCTTGAACCCAGTTATTAGTTTGATCAGACCAGGGCTTGAACCCAGTTATTGGTTTGATCAGACCAGGGCTTGAACCCAGTTATTAGTTTGATCAGACCAGGGTTTGAACCCAGTTATTAGTTTGATCAGACCAGGGCTTGAACCCAGTTACCGTATTAGTTTGATCAGACCAGGGCTTGAACCCAGTTATTAGTTTGATCAGACCGGGGCTTGAACCCAGTTATTGGTTTGATCAGACCAGGGCTTGAACCCAGTTATTAGTTTGATCAGACCAGGGTTTGAACCCAGTTATTAGTTTGATCAGACCAGGGCTTGAACCCAGTTATTGGTTTGATCAGACCAGGGCATGAACCCAGTTATTAGTTTGATCAGACCAGGGCTTGAACCCAGTTATTAGTTTGATCAGACCAGGGCTTGAACCCAGTTACCGTATTAGTTTGATCAGACCAGGGCTTGAACCCAGTTATTAGTTTGATCAGACCAGGGCTTGAACCCAGTTATTGGTTTGATCAGACCAGGGCTTGAACCCAGTTATTAGTTTGATCAGACCAGGGTTTGAACCCAGTTATTAGTTTGATCAGACCAGGGCTTGAACCCAGTTATTAGTTTGATCAGACCAGGGCATGAACCCAGTTATTAGTTTGATCAGACCAGGGCTTGAACCCACGATCTACCTCATTTGAGGCGAGTATGCTAACTATTACAATACCGATGCTGTATGTCTTTAATTACATCCCAAATATCTCATCCATATGCAAGATTATATATTTAAGTGTTCGATTGCCACTTTTCAAGTTCATATTGACTTGCATATATTTAGTGGTTGACTAATATTGACTTCAGCAACTTTGTGGAGTAAAATACTAGTGCTGCTGGAATATACAGTGGAACCTGTCTAATCCAACACACCAAGGGACCAGGGAAATGTGTCGGATTGTACAAGATGTCAGAACATGTCTAATCTAACACACCAAGGGACCAGGGAAATGTGTCGGATTGTACGAGATGTCGGGATACTTAATTGGGATTTATTTTAGTTAACAAATACTTTCGGACCATAAATTTTTGTCGGATGTTAGAAAACTCAGGTGTCAGATTGCATAAGTTTCACTGTATATATAAATGTATCCACACCTTTCCGTAGGGGCCTTCGTGGTTGCTATCCTATGGTAAATTAACTTCTCTCTATGTATGCCAATTCAGCACTCAGATTTGTGAGTTTTTCTCAATCTTTCATAGAGGAGTGAGTGGCCTTGAATGTTTTCATCTACTATGGGATGCTACATCCAGATCTAACGGTAGTCATATTGTATGAGAGAAAACGATTCTTTTCTTAAGCTTGGTCAAGTCTTACAAAGAGGAATAATGAAAGACGAGAAATGATTTGTCATGATTGTCTGAATGGCTTAAAAAAACATAGATATCAAATTTAGTGAAGTCTGGTTTTTTTCAAAGGGGGGTGGAGTGTTTGGGTTATGGTGTTTAATGCCACTTTCAACATTATTTCCGTTATATTGTGGCGGTCAGTTTTATTGGTTGAGGAAACCAGAGAACCATCAACCTGCTGCAAGTCACTGACAAACTTAGTGGGTTTTTTCAGTAATGGCTTCTTTTTTCCAAATATTGTTCAAAGGTGTGTTAATGATAAAATTTGTATTGCATAGCAAAAGGTAGGTTTGTATGCTACAATGTTAACAAAAGGGATAAAATAGAACCAATACCATCCCCTAGCTAATAAATTAATTTTAGAGTCACATGTTATTTTATACGTGTTTTGATTGGTTTAAAAAGTTGAGGTTATTTGTATATGTACTGAATCTTAAAATAGACGTCGTTCTCAAGGCGTCGCGTGCCATTGTCATCGGGTGATTTTCTTTAAATGAGGCACCTTTGGGGTTATTTAAATTTATTTCCGATTATTTGCCTTATTTTGAACAAATAAATGTATTTTTCGATATCACAACAAAAAAAGTTTGAATTAATTTGTAAGGATTGATCGAAATTATTTGTTCGGTTCATTCGAAATAACCTCAATCAGGTTGCACACACCCTTGTGTAACCCGCGGTAATCTGAAGAAAATCAAAATAGAGATCTGGACTGGGTTGTACAAACCTCAATTCATGTTAGGTCTCAATTGTGTAAATTAATTTCATGTACATCCCAAGTGAATTTAAGTTTTGATTGCCACCTAAATTTAATTGAGGTTTGTATAACCCAGTCCTAATTTACATTGGTGTCAACAGACCAGAAGTGAGTTTAATTACTCCCTATTTAACTTTCGTTGATGGATATGAAATAATTGAATTGATTTGAATTTAGACGGCGACTTTCTCAGTGAGAAATTGCGCCCTTAAAAAAAAAATTATTTGAGTTTTGGTGATTCTCTTATTATTTTCTTACTTTTTATGCCTTATTATTACATATTGTGAGATTTTAGAATAATTGAAATTTGTAAATGATGAAGTTTATTTTAAATATTTAATTAAATAATTGATTTTAATATATAGTTTGTCATATTTATTATGTGAACCAAATAATTAATTTGCATTGAAGTATATGTAGGATTATGCTTGGCTTCACTTCCTAACATTTTCTTCATATATCTAAGCATTGATTGGTTGATTGGTCAATTTCATAATGCGATGTCACTCCGAATTCCGAACAATCTTACAAAGGGAAAGTCAAAACTCATAATTATATAAACAGACAAAATCAGTCAACAACCGGAAAACTGAAAACCTTAATGACCCTGACTTGGTACTTGGTATTATTGATGTACATTATACTTTGGATGAGACCATGAATTGTTGCATTTATCTGGTTCCAAGGGGCCATCGTGGTCGTGACCTTATGGTAGTTGGATTTACAACTACATGTGCAATCAGTGTCTATCACCTTTGAAGTTGTGAGTTTGAACCTCATTCATGGCAAGGCGTACTTGATACAACATTATGTGATAAAGTATGTCAGTGACTTGCGACATGACTGTGGTTTTCTCTGTGTACTCAGGTTCCTCCACAAATTAAACTTACCGCTACGATATAACTGAAATATTGTTGAACGTACAGATAAACACCATAACCCTAACCTCTATCTGGTTCCAAAATAACTAGAGAAAAACATTACAGGTTCTGTACCAGGAATATTTTTACCTAGACCAATTTTGTTCTCAAAATCTGCAAGGAAATATTTTTATAGATACTAAATTCATACATCTAGTTTTCAATTTTATTGACAGAAAACAACATTATCATCAGATCACTGCTAAGATTAGCTTGTAGTCTTAAGCTTGTAGGCCATACTATTGTATTATTATATATTGTGTGTAAAATATGTGGTTAAGAATACTTGTGCATTTGTTACATTCATACAACTGGATGCTGAAAAAGTATATTAAGCAACGACTTTAACAAAAAAAATGATATATCAACTTCTGATGTCCTTAATATTAAACACGAATATTTGCAGCAATCTTTACCATTAGCCAGTTACAAACCTGCAGAGAACAAATTTGTTTGCAGGAAACCAAAATGGCAATGTGTAGATGTTTGAAGCTAGTGACAATCTTCCTGGAACACAATGCAGCAAATTTGTAGAAAATTCTTAGTATTTGTTTTTGTTAGTCACAGAAAACTTTGAAAAAGTCTATTGTTAGCAGAAAGGTTTCTACAAACATTGATAACTTAAGATGTTTTTATTATACAATTCAAAATGAGTGATAGCTAATGTTATACCAGTCCTCGAAATGAAAATTTGAATTTACCCGTCCCACTCTAATTCTTGAATTTCTTTTATATACATATCTAAATGAAAACTGACAAAATTACTGGTCCGAATAAAGTTTTAGTGGTCTTATGTCGGAGGACCGATGCTCACCACGAAGACTGTTATATTATGTTCTGTAAATATCTAGATTAATAGATGTTCTTGGTCTTGGGCGTTGTAAAATTGGCTTCAGTTCTCTGTTCCTTTCCAATTCCAAGACATTGTGCAAGTAACATTGAAATTTATGCATATGAAGACTAGCCGCTGTCGGAGCAGGGACACTTGATAATCGCTCAGTCGTGGCCTGGATTTGTTCTCTTGATGCCAGCTTCCATGTTCCAGGATAATGCTTCTGAATTGAAGGGTATTCATGGTTCATATACGGTTTGTCCTTGAACTCTTCCGCTTCCTGTCGATGGTTGTCTTCGTACAGTCGACGATCACGTGACCAAAGTACGGATCGACGTGCACTCGATACTGTCGGTCGTCTGATTGTGCTATCTGCTCCAAGAAAAGTCATTTCTCTCAGTGGTTTCCCATAAATATGTCTTCTTACGTCCCATTCATTGACTTTTGACTGCAAAACAATATGTTATAAATACTGTTATAGTGACAGCCGGAAACTTTGAGCCGTAATGAAAGGGGGAGGTTTGGCGCTTTAAAATTTGATTCAATCCACCATTTCTTTAGAAATGCCTGTACCAAGTCAGGGTCATTACGGTTTTCACAGTTTTCCGGTTGTTGACTGATTTTGTCTGTTTATATACTTATGAGTTTTGACTTTCCCTTTGTAAGATTGCTCGGAGTTCGGTAATTTTGTTAAATTTTATTACCCTTATTTATTAGGTAAAAGTAATATACATATATGTATAATGTAATAATGTCACGGTCCGTTATATACAATTTGTATGTACTTGTAATTCACGAATAACCCGACGACACTTGCGACAGAGGAAATTCTGGGCAATCATTGTCATGTTTTGTACACGTTCCGTGGATTACCACCCAAAATCAAGGATGTACATGTACATGAGATACTGGCCTTGCAAAGATGAAGAACTGCACCTTCCTTATATAATTAACTGTGGAAGTGTCCGTAATTCACGAATAACCCGACGACACTTGCGACAGAGGAAATTCTGGGCAATCATTGTCATGTTTTGTACACGTTCCGTGGATTACCACCCAAAATCAAGGATGTACATGTACATGAGATACTGGCCTTGCAAAGATGAAGAACTGCACCTTCCTTATATAATTAACTGTGGAAGTGTCCGTACAAACAGCGTTATTTTGCAGGGTGTGCCAATTGATCCATGAAACCACTTTTCAAATTACAAAAAAAATTGTATTAACATTTATCGGTATTATAACAGCGGCCAAAAAATAGTTTCAGAATTACTGAGTGAAAAATTGGTAAAGATCTTGAGGAGTACAAACAATCAAGTTCCTCTCCTCGTGCAATATCATTAAAACATTTGACTTCTTTCTGTCATTACACAACTATTACTCGCTGTTGGCCAAAAGACATATTTAAATTTATAATTAGTTTAACTATTTTTCATAATAAATGGCCAACGTAGTTACAAATACCTTGTCATAGGAAGGGACAAATCTTAAGATTGTTGAACAAAAACATTCTGATTCTAACAAAATGTCCCCTGCTATGACCCTATTTATGTACAGGTTTCATGAAGGCCAATCTAATTGTTGTATTTTTTTGTGATACACTAACATTTCACAGGCGCTCGTGACACGGACTTACCAGCCCCCTTTTTTCTAACTTTCTGTTTACAAATTTTTTTCCATAAAATTTCTTTATTTCTTTATTATTTCATCTCTTTTTCCTTATTTTAACTTGTTCGTGTCAATATTCATACAATCTTATGTTAACATCGACACATATTCATACAATCTTATGTTAACATCGACACATGTAATTTGATGTTAACATAAGATTGTATGAATATTGACACGAACAAGTTAAAATAAGGAAAAAGAGATGAAATAATAAAGAAATAAAGAAATTTTATGGAAAATAAATTTGTAAACAGAAAGTTAGAAAAAAGGGGGGTGGTAAGTCCGTGCCACGAGGGCCTGTGTAACATTTAACAACATCCCCGTTGGTCTTTCAATTGACATTTGATTGACAGATTTAATGAATTTAAAGGTTAGACGAATAATGGATGTTACATATGGGTTGGTGTTGAGACAGTAGTCTGGAGACAGACTCGATGTAGGCGCCAGAACAAATGCATACATGTACTATATATAGGTACTGATGACAACACTCTGAATACGAATTACATATACAGATTTCGTGAAGGTAGTACGACAGGCATTACAAATATATTCCCCTATAATAGAACTATCGATAGTCATTACTATTCTATTATTGAGGGACTTGTAGTACTTATTGCGTTTTCTTACAATGTCATGTCAGAGGCGACGAGAGAAGGTACTATAGGGAGAAGTCCGTAATATCTTAGCAGGGGCAGATCCAGGGGGGGGGAGGGGGGGGGCGCACCCGGCGCGCGCCCCTCCCCCCCTAAATTGGAAAAAATATGATTTGTTTGCGTAAAATCGTGATTTTTCACACGAAATACCCCAAAAATGTTCGCGCCTCTCTCCGCTCGGCGCAATTTTTTTAAGTGCACCCCCCCTAACTTTAAATCCTGGTTCCGCCCCTGGTTAGTTCATAACATAAATATTATCATTATGCTAATAAAATGAAAACATCAAACACACTGTCGGAGCAGTTCCAAAATCAAATTAAAAAACGCAGAAACAGATAGATACGAAATCGATACTTCTAACACACATATGTGACCGCTCATTGTCCTGGCTTTGTACAGACACTTCTAACACACATATGTGACCGCTCATTGTCCTGGCTTTGTACAGATACTTCTAACACACATATATGTGACCGCTCATTGTCCTGGCTTTGCACAGACACTTCTAACACACATATGTGACCGCTCATTGTCCTGGCTTTGTACAGACACTTCTAACACACATATGTGACCGCTCATTGTCCTGGCTTTGTACAGACACTTCTAACACACATATGTGACCGCTCATTGTCCTGGCTTTGTACAGATACTTCTAACACACATATATGTGACCGCTCATTGTCCTGGCTTTGCACAGACACTTCTAACACACATATGTGACCGCTCATTGTCCTGGCTTTGTACAGACACTTCTAACACACATATGTGACCGCTCATTGTCCTGGCTTTGTACAGACACTTCTAACACACATATGTGACCGCTCATTGTCCTGGCTTTGTACAGACACTTCTAACACACATATGTGACTGCTCATTGTCCTGGCTTTGTACAGACACTTCTAACACACATATGTGACCGCTCATTGTCCTGGCTTTGTACAGATACTTCTAACACACATATATGTGACCGCTCATTGTCCTGGCTTTGTACAGACACTTCAATAAAGAGTAGTTGGGTTAAACTAGTTTGATATGCCCAAACCTACAAGTAAATATGTCAAATAAGCATATTTAAGATGATTGAAAAAGGTGGGAATGTTGTCTCAAAGCAATCTTATACTAGTACTTGGATAACTATGAGTAACATTTCGATCCGTTGGTAGTAGACATAGGTGAGCTTAGCCGATTTTTGCCATTCCTGTTTAAACCCTTTGGTTTTATTATTCCCAAAACTTTGAAATTTTGTCTTTCCAATCTTTCGATTTGGAGCGTACCTGATGAAGGTTATTCCAGACACGCATCCTGCGCTACGTTTTTATTTTAGCAGTTTTCACCGAATATCGAAGCAAAGGCATCTGTCTGTTCGACACAATGAGGTTGGTCTACATATCGTGTGGGACTATTTTGTTGGTTGAGCTAATCGAAATACACTGCGAAAACCCACCGACATTCTCCTCCGATGGGAGAGTGCACCTCGATACCATCCAGAACTCAAAACTTATCTTAGAACGGACAGTATAGTTACAATAGTGCGTCTCCCAGCAGTGGTGTGCAATTTCCACCCATTGGTATATTCGATAGTTAGTTGAAAAATGCTGCATATTTGTGTTAAGTTTGTAAATTACCAGATCAATATCCCTTTTTTCTGCCTCTAATGCAGGATTTGGAAACTGGTATTTGAAGGACTGTCGTCTGAATGTTTCAGATTCTCGACTATCTGGTATGATACTGTATGCACGTGACTTCCGCCGACCAAGAATAACGTCAGTTCCAAATGATACAGTTGTAGGTCTCTGTGATATATCGGTCATTGTGCTCCCAGTTTGGCAGATTTAAAAAATATCTCAACCTAAAGTATAGATCGTAGTAACGTGAGATGATGACAGAAAGTCTCTGAAATACCAGAAAACAAAACAAAAACAAACAAACAGTAAAACAACATTTATTTTCCTCCAGATTTACATATTCTAAAATTTAAAAAAAAATACATTCTCATAAGTATACGTTTGTATCTTCTGTAGAGTGAATGATTACTGTTTAACGTCAAATGATCAGTTTTTAGACCACAGCAAGAATAAGTCACTTTTTGATGAGATGGTGTCGAAAAACTCATGTGTCGAAAAACTCATGTGTCGGAAAACTCATGTGTCGGATTATACTAGTTCCACTGTACCAAACATACCAAGTATATTCGTTAGTTAGACCTGACCGGAAGCCGCATCATTAGCTTAATGGATATAGCGTGCTCTTCTCGAGTGTGGTAGATCGTGTATTCGAACTCCATTCGGGTAAAACCAATGACAATAAAATTGACATTCGCTGCTTCTTCGCAAAATCCACAACAATAAGAAGTAAGAGTAACGATTGACTGTCTCGGAATCGGGATAATATTTCGAATGGAGCGGCGTGTCTACCCGCGGATTGTTGTTTCAGCGAGCAAGTACTATTAAAATCCAACAAAGTGGACATCATCAGCATTGTACATCATCTTATCGAAATATAACTTATTCTCGCCATGGTGTAACTGAAAATTTGATCATTTGGCGTTAAACAACAATCACTCAATCACTAGACCCGACCGAGAATAGAACCTACGATCTACCACACTCAAGACGAACACGCTAACCATTATATCATCGATGCGGTTCAATATACCATCGAGGCGGTTTCCTTGGTATATTATTGCTAACTGTATTTGTATACTTCGACTGAATTCGAGTGTTTTTAATATTATATTTGTAATTTAGAAAAAATTATAATTTATACACACTATTTTACTTTGAGAAGGAAGACATAAACAAACTTACCTGGAGTTGTATACATTTAAGGTAGATTATAAAATGTTCACAGTTCCACACCTTATTCAAAATTATAAATCTTCATACGATTCAGGCCTCATCAACAAACACATTATGTGTTTCTCATAACTAAACTAATCGTAATAGATCATATTCAGGTTAGGTGAGAAGATTGTTTATTCTGATATTAAAAGAAAACAAAGCACAATTGAGACAATGATGTTACCACGTCTGTTCCATTGAAGTCTGTCTTGTGTTTTCTCCGATTAGGAATACGGTTCACAAAATTGTTTATCTTCACTTTTATATTTCATCCGAAATTCTTCATCTATCTCATGCCAAGGACACCCTTTGGCTACTCATAGTTCTAATTAAAACCTTATATTTGTTGGCTGGTTGGTTGGTTAGTTGGTTTGTTTTTCTCTTTGATTTTTGTTTTTTGTGTCTATTGTCATTTTAAGTAATTGGAGAAGCCAGCATGGATATTTATACATACAATAATATAGTCGGTTATAGACATGTGTCTGGAAACGCAAGTCGTCAATAATTTCCATACTCATGTCATTTCTATCAACAAACGCGGTTTCAGATACATACCCAAAGGAGGGGGTATCAAATGTAAGTTAGCTGGGACTATCTGGTTTCTCCCCCAATAAGTCTGGTTGACAATACACCATTTCCGGGTTTTCGGTTTTTCTTTTTAGATCAATAATACTTGCTAAAACTGTCCACCCATATGACTGTTTTGACTGGACAGCTAAGAAATTGTCCAAACGATTAGTTTGGTCGTTTGCATGAACCAGATCTTAAAGCTGATTTATGCAGGAGAGAGGAATAACCGATTGTAGAAGCCACTATCACTATGCAATTACAAATAAGTCTGTCGGTCTAACACAAAGCAGTCATCGTCAGATTATATCATCCTAGGGGTAATAAATCCCCAAAAAATACTCACTCATTATTATTTTGTCCCACCCCTCTAGAGAAGTGTGTACCACGTCCGTCAGTCACAAACATTTTTATGCGCAACTTCTACATTTTAAATGGAAATTCCTTAAAACTTTGTATGCCTGCTTATTACCTCATCGCATTTAGTTACAACCGTTTAATCTGCCATTTGTGAAGGAGCTACTGTCCTGTTTGACTTAAAACATTTCATAAAAAAAAAATTGGCGGGGCTATATTTGTCTTGTGTCCAAATAATAACCTTAATATTTGTGTACGGTTTCATACATACATTTGTATATTTAATTTGCTTGGCCTTCGAATATCTTTTTAAATGATGCATAAAACAATTGTGAGATTTATATCATTTTTATGTTCATTTCCCACGTTATCGCGTCATGTATCTGTTCATTTCAATACCACATTAGATAACAGTCTTATTGAAACTTAATTATAATTTAATCCAGATGTAAATTAATATATTATTTATAAATTGTTAAAATTTGTCAAATCATTTAATATTATTACACATAGTTCGCTCAATGGATCAATTTAGTTGATTGTGTTCAAGACTATTTAATACCATTATTTTGTTATTAAACAGTATACAGTGACAATCGTATATATATACGATCTGTCATCTCCTCAAAGTTCGCATACCAATTATGATCAATGAATATTTAAAACCTAACTACTAATAGTATACATTTCCTCCTGACAGTTTGGTGCAACTAAAATACACCCAACGGTGTCAATGAAATTGATGCTTTTGTTGCTATATAATAACCATATTTGCAGGTTTATTTTTGTTTGTTTGTTTGTTTATTTTCGTTTGTTTATTTGTTTGTTTGTTTCTTGTCTTTTACAATGTCTAATGTGGCTGTATAGGTTTGAAATCACCTACTTTCCCACAAACGCGTCGTGCGCACTAAATTAGATATCTACGTTTTCATTACTATCACTGGATCGATACCTCTGCTGTTGGACTATTAGTCCTCGATGATATCATCAGCCCAGTAGTCAGTGCCGCGTCGGCATTGGCATGATTTATTAGATATATTTATGATTGAAATTTACAGTTCCTAAATAAGTAGTCAGTGCCGCTTCCTCGATGATATTCGTCACCCCCAGTAGTCAGTGCCGCTTCCTCGATGATATCGTCACCCCAGTAGTCAGTGCCGATTCCTCGATGATATTCGTCACCCCCAGTAGTCAGTGCCGCTTCCTCGATGATATCGTCACCCCCAGTAGTCAGTGCCGCTTCCTCGATGATATTCATCACCCCCAGTAGTCAGTGCCGCTTCCTCGATGATATCGTCACCCCCAGTAGTCAGTGCCGATTCCTCGATGATATTCGTCACCCCCCAGTAGTCAGTGCCGATTCCTCGATGATATTCGTCACCCCCAGTAGTCAGTGCCGCTTCCTCGATGATATCGTCACCCCCAGTAGTCAGTGCCGCTTCCTCGATGATATTCGTCACCCCCAGTAGTCAGTGCCGCTTCCTCGATGATATCGTCACCCCCAGTAGTCAGTGCCGATTCCTCGATGATATTCGTCACCCCCAGTAGTCAGTGCCGCTTCCTCGATGATATTCGTCACCCCCAGTAGTCAGTGCCGCTTCCTCGATGATATCGTCACCCCCAGTAGTCAGTTCCGATTCCTCGATGATATTCGTCACCCCCAGTAGTCAGTGCCGCTTCCTCGATGATATCGTCACCCCCAGTAGTCAGTGCCGATTCCTCGATGATATTCGTCACCCCCAGTAGTCAGTGCCGCTTCCTCGATTATATCGTCACCCCCAGTAGTCAGTGCCGATTCCTCGATGATATTCGTCACCCCCAGTAGTCAGTGCCGCTTCCTCGATGATATTCGTCACCCCCAGTAGTCAGTGCCGCTTCCTCGATGATATTCGTCACCCCCAGTAGTCAGTGCCGCTTCCTCGATGATATTCGTCACCCCCAGTAGTCAGTGCCCCGTCGGCATTGGCATGGTTTATTAGATATATTTATGATTGAAATTTACAGTTCCTAAATAATTAAATTTTTATTAAGAAAAAAACTAAGGTTCTTCTCCCTCATGTATAGGTGACCTTAACCTATTTTGGCGCGATCCTGTTTAGACCCTTTGGTTTTATTGCTCCCAAACACTTTTTAATTATTTGGCTTCCCAATATTTCGATATTGAGCGTACCTGGTGAAGGTCATTCCAGAAACGTACTGTGCGCATTAAATTAGATATCTACATTTTTATTACCGGGTACAAATTTATCGTAGGAGTAAAACAAGCTTCATACTCACTTTGACCTATCTGTATTGATAGTACAGAAGATTCCTCGGATTGCTTACTATTTATGAACAACAAATGGAAATGTAGTCTGTCAGATACGTAGATGGATTAATTTTGGATTTATTGTACATATATATCCATAACATTTTTAAAAAATTACAAAAAGGGTGCATTCGACTCGCCACTGCAAGCGATAAAGTTTACCAGTTTCTTGTCCATGGCCGGTAGTTCTCTCCGGCTTCTTCCACCACTAAAACTGGTCGCCAATGATATAGCTGAAATATTTCTGAAAGTGGGATTAAAACATCAAAAAATCAAAATCATATCATAACATTAACTATATGGAATTAGAGCTATGATTAATGAAATAAGAGACGATATTTATTGTGCTCCCAAATTTTATGACAAATGTACAAGAAGTCGACTAAAAGATCTAAAGGTGTGATCACACTATACGAATTTCTGTCCGCTTTTCCATCCGATATTTCTGTTCGACACGCTATCGACAAAAATCGTAAATGTGTGAACACAAAAGTGTAATGTCGAATCGAAACGTCGTTTCAAAATCGATTAGCATCTTATATCCATCCAACAGTCTGATTAGAATAATCGTATCATGAGAACAATAAAAGAAATAAAAAAAATCCAACGAAAAGTCAAACTGTGGTAACATTTTGCCATTGACTTGCCTGTGCCACAGCTGTAGAATAGTATGGAAGTCAGAAGGAAAATCGTATCGTGTGATCGCGCACTAAGAGAGATTACATTGTATCTTAATTATCCAATATAATAATGTCTCAAAGCACAAAGTAACTGATTTTAGCTTATATGATGCTTCCAAATAGATTTGGGGGAGATGTACTGCCGTTCAACGGTAAATATAGCTTGCAGGGTGTTGTATTATGGTAAATTGTCAAACGAGGGAATACTACTATCAACATTTACATATATATATGTGAAAATATGATGGCAAACGGTTTAACGTATATGATGGCAAACGGTTTAACGTATATGATGGCAAACGGTTTAACGTATATGATGGCAAACGATTTAATGTATATGATGGAAAACGGTTTAACGTATATGATGGCAAACGGTTTAACGTATATGATGGCAAACGGTTTAACGTATATGATGGCAAACGATTTAACGTATATGATGGCAAACGGTTTAGCATATATGATGGCAAACGATTTAACGTATATGATGGCAAACGGTTTAACGTATATGATGGCAAACGAGTTAACGTATATGATGGCAAACGATTTAACGTATATGATGGCAAACGATTTAACGTATATGATGGCAAACGATTTAACGTGTATGATGGCAAACGATTTAACGTATATGATGGCAAACGGTTTAACGTATATGATGGCAAACGATTTAACGTATATGATGGCAAACGGTTTCAAACCACTTCAGTAGTCTTCAATGTTTGACGAACAATCACCTCTCACCTCAGTAGTCTTCAATGTTTGACGAACAATCACCTCTCACCTCAGTAGTCTTCAATGTTTGACGAACAATCACCTCTCACCTCAGTAGTCTTCAATGTTTGACGAACAATCACCTCTCACCTCAGTAGTCTTCAATGTTTGACGAACAATCACCTCTCACCTCAGTAGTCTTCAATGTTTGACGAACAATCACCTCTCACCTCAGTAGTCTTCAATGTTTGACGAACAATCACCTCTCACCTCAGTAGTCTTCAATGTTTGACGAACAATCACCTCTCACCTCAGTAGTCTTCAATGTTTGACGAACAATCACCTCTCACCTCAGTAGTCTTCAATGTTTGACGAACAATCACCTCTCACCTCAGTAGTCTTCAATGTTTGACGAACAATCACCTCTCACCTCAGTAGTCTTCAATGTTTGACGAACAATCACCTCTCACCTCAGTAGTCTTCAATGTTTGACGAACAATCACCTCTCACCTCAGTAGTCTTCAATGTTTGACGAACAATCACCTCTCACCTCAGTAGTCTTCAATGTTTGACGAACAATCACCTCTCACCTCAGTAGTCTTCAATGTTTGACGAACAATCACCTCTCACCTCAGTAGTCTTCAATGTTTGACGAACAATCACCTCTCACCTCAGTAGTCTTCAATGTTTGACGAACAATCACCTCTCACCTCAGTAGTCTTCAATGTTTGACGAACAATCACCTCTCACCTCAGTAGTCTTCAATGTTTGACGAACAATCACCTCTCACCTCAGTAGTCTTCAATGTTTGACGAACAATCACCTCTCACCTCAGTAGTCTTCAATGTTTGACGAACAATCACCTCTCACCTCAGTAGTCTTCAATGTTTGACGAACAATCACCTCTCACCTCAGTAGTCTTCAATGTTTGACGAACAATCACCTCTCACCTCAGTAGTCTTCAATGTTTGACAAACAATCACCTCTCACCTCAGTAGTCTTCAATGTTTGACGAACAATCACCTCTCACCTCAGTAGTCTTCAATGTTTGACGAACAATCACCTCTCACCTCAGTAGTCTTCAATGTTTGACGAACAATCACCTCTCACCTCAGTAGTCTTCAATGTTTGACGAACAATCACCTCTCACCTCAGTAGTCTTCAATGTTTGACGAACAATCACCTCTCACCTCAGTAGTCTTCAATGTTTGACGAACAATCACCTCTCACCTCAGTAGTCTTCAATGTTTGACGAACAATCACCTCTCACCTCAGTAGTCTTCAATGTTTGACGAACAATCACCTCTCACTTCAGTAGTCTTCAATGTTTGACGAACAATCACCTCTCACCTCAGTAGTCTTCAATGTTTGACGAACAATCACCTCTCACCTCAGTAGTCTTCAATGTTTGACGAACAATCACCTCTCACCTCAGTAGTCTTCAATGTTTGACGAACAATCACCTCTCACCTCAGTAGTCTTCAATGTTTGACGAACAATCACCTCTCACCTCAGTAGTCTTCAATGTTTGACGAACAATCACCTCTCACCTCAGTAGTCTTCAATGTTTGACAAACAATCACCTCTCACCTCAGTAGTCTTCAATGTTTGACGAACAATCACCTCTCACCTCTCACCTCTCACCTCTGTAGTCTTCAATGTTTGACGAACATTATTGTGTTTACATGGACTAACTCACCCAGTGACTGTAGATATGTATAGGAGAATGTCCGAGTAACTCTCCATTCCTTAAAAATAATGGAGCCGAGGCCCATTGTTTTTAAGGAATGGAGAGATACGAGGACATTCTCCAACTTAAAATCCACCCATTTTACTTTATTAATTTGATTAATTATTAATCTTCTAACAAAAAAAAGTCTGAGTATAGTATCTAAAGTACAAAGAGAACAATAACTCTGTTTACAAATTGTTCACAACTCTCCATTCCTTAAATCTAATGGAGAGTTTAGACAATAGATTTACATCACAAGTGGATTTTAAGGCGATTTAATGTACCTTTAGATTTTTAATATGATGTGTGTGTGTGTGTATGAGGGGAGTGGGTGGGGGGGGGGGGGGGGGGGGGGGGGGGTAATCTCTTTGTGATTGGACCTCCGAAGACACTTTCTGCTCTGTATTTCCGGATGGAAATATCTTCGGACGTCTAATCTCAACGACATTTTGGGGGTGGGGTGTGGCTGGGTTATCACTAGAAGTTTTACCATGTTCCTCTAATATGCATGGTATTTATTCAAATTAAATTAACTTTTAATGTAAAGGGATTCCCTCACGTATCACCACACATTTTCAGTATATATTTCTTGATAAAATGGGAATAAAATTTGAAGTAACCTTAGCCGATGTTGGTTTTCCTGTTTAGACTTTTTGGTTTGCTTGTTCACAAAGATTATAAATTATTTGGCTTTCCAATCTTTTGATTATGAGCGGCTATAATTACCTGTTTGAGGTTCCAGATGAAGCGCTTCGTGCACACTAAATTTGATATCTACGTGTTTATTGAAAAAGGGGGGCAGTCAAGTCAAGTAACCTTCACTGGCCAAGGACTCGGTAAATACGTCCTTGCTTTCACTGACAGGAGTATTCGTTTTTTTCTCAACACCAAGTCATAACTGCCTAACTAGGCTTTCGACATTTAATATACCAAGACTAAATTCATTTACCAGTCAGACTTACAATATTAGTAAATGTATGATCTCCCGAGTTTTTATTGTTATTGTTATTTTTGCTTTAATAGGACTGATATTGACAAAATAAACATATGTTAATATAACACCAAGAAATATAAATGCTATGCTTTTGTGTTTTGCTTAAAAAATATAAGATTTCACTGAGTGGCGATTGTTTTGTTATCAGAGTGCCGAAAGTTCAACCATGAATCTAGTAGAATATCTTGTTTTTTATATACAAGATATCTTGAAAAAGAAAATGCTTTGAAATGTTTAACCTTTATTTAGTTTTTTTTTCTTTAAAAAATGGGGAAAAACAAGTTTTGTACCTATAATTTCGTAGCCGATTCATCGTAAATTCTTGTGAATAGCTGGGCAAGGTAAAGTAAGTTTACGTTTTGTACGTTCAGAATTTGAGATTACATTTTGTGTCAGTCATACGAGTGCATAATAAACAGACGGGTCATCAGACGGTCAATATCCTAAACCGGTTCAATGACCGTTCGTTAATATTTCCCGCCATGCTGGTTCCCTGTCTTCAATCCCATATCATATTATTATGACTAGTCAAAGAAACAGTGCATATTTCCCGCCAGTGCAAAAAAGAGAAGTCCCGAACTTATCCACGTGGAAATTTTGAAAATGGCAACAACAAGAGAACTCGGTAAGAATGAATACAACAAGCTATTGACATTCACTATTCTTATGTTTTAGATAGTTACCATTTTATAATGGCGGTGTCTGTGGCCAGATACGTTGTCACAGATCGTTTTACTCGAAACTTGTGACGTTTTGAGCTCACATTTTTTTTCCATTTGAAGCTCCATAATTTGGCATAAACATGATAAAGTGTTGGTTTTTTATTTACAGAAGCAATACTTGGTATTATTTTTTTATTTATTTAATTTTTTTTTTATTCCGGACGTAAATGCAAGATTCAGACGGGAGTGCATATCTTGAAAATATATAAAGCCTTAAAAGGATTGGCCGTGCGTTCATTGACATTAAAAACCTTTTGGCTTTAACAAAGGAGTAAACCATTTTAACTTCTATAATTTCTAATTATTATGAACTTACACATGGAGGCATATCTAGCTCTGGACCCTCATTAGATGGTGCCCTGGACCTAGTCCTACAATAGAAGACTCCATACTTTCCATTCCTTTTTATTTTCATTCATTAAAATGTGGGACTCCATGAGTCATGCCAATCCAATGGTAGAGCATAGGGATCGATTGTATTGTAAGTGACTGCTCTACCAACTGAGGTAAAGGAGATCTCCACTAACACAGTTAGCAGAGGTGGTTATGAATCAAAGATGGTTCCTTTAAACTTAGGAAGTTAGGTAGAGGAGCCTTCCTGTTACCCTCTCCCCACCTCAAGATTCATACCTTAATGACGATATATCAATTACCAGCATTCAACCCGATCAGTTTTCTTATTCTGATCAACTTTAGTTGAGCGCAATGTAACAGTACTAAGTAGAGCATATTTTATCTCTGAAAAATGCAACGTCTCAGATGGGAATCAATCCAGGAACGTCTCGCATTGTACGTGACAGCTCTACCAACTGAGAAACAGTTGGCAGAATAGGGAAAGAACCTACTACGGTTCCTATAGCATTAGGTTGGGGAATATTCCTGTTACACATGCTTATGTTTTTCCCGTTGTATGTTTTGAAATGGATAGTCTTGGGTAGCTTGCAGCCAATCTGATTAATATCACATCTCTTACCTGTGCCGAGACCTATTGTCTGCCAAATACGCTACCTAACATTAAATCCTGCATCCATACCTGCAACTAGCATATTGAAATTATCTTTTTTTTTCTGGAAAAATTAGACATTAATATTTTGTCCCTAACAAAGACGCTTATCACTTCTATCATTTGTCTGTTTTTAAAGAGGGTCACTGAGCTAGGTTCAAGCAGAAAAAAATAAAGACCTAAAGTTTGCCATTCTATGACAAATATATTTATCAACGATTTTAATTTTGTTTAAGCTTTGTTGAGTGTGTCTGATAAAAGAGGGCTAATAGAATTTGCTAAGAACTTGTCTGCCCTTGGATTAGACTTGATTGCATCTGGTGGGACTGCCAAAGCCATAAGAGATGCTGAAATTCCAGTCAGGTGAGATTAGAAATCATTAGTTAGAAGAAAAACGTTGTTACAACATTAAAGTTTTGAATAGATTATGGGAAAATATATATGTTATTTTCATTGAATTTTGCATGAAAAGAGACCATTTTGCTTGCCTTATTAACCATGGTAAAACCAATAAGTCAGAAACATGAACAATCTTTCTCTTAATTTGTTTCACCTCCTTGCCCGAAAGCCAAATTTAGAACAATTTTCTATTTATTCAAACAAATTCTTTCATAATTTTCACTTGTCCGAATCCAGTTTTACTTGTCCCGGGCTTCGGGCAAGTGGGTTAGCACAAAGACTGCATGCAAATGGCCTATTGGAAAGCATATATTATCATTGGTTTTATAAAAACAAAAAAAAGCAAATAGTAAACCATACTCACTTGCTTCATATATAATCTATTTTGTTTTATATTAGGTATTAAAGAAGAAAGAGAAAAATGGAAACCAAAAAAAAATATTTTCTACATGTATCCACAACTGAAAATCATATATTTCAAATAATCATTTTAGAGAATCCTCATTTCCCAGAGGCAACCATCGCTGTAAAGTGAGGACTAGTTTATACCAAAAAGTACCAATGATATTACATTGCACTAGT
The DNA here is from genome assembly GCA_963383655.1 of Bathymodiolus septemdierum. NCBI lineage: Eukaryota > Metazoa > Mollusca > Bivalvia > Mytilida > Modiolidae > Bathymodiolus > Bathymodiolus septemdierum. The sequence continues at coordinate 14,594,825 of OY726529.1, forward strand.
CCTTTGAAAAAGTTAGTCTCTAACCCTGAAATATGATCTTTGTGGAAAAAGTTAGTCTCTAACCCTGAAATATGATCTTTGTCATTACCTGGTACAGGATCACTTAGACAAAATAGAAATGAAAAACAATCCACAAATCTTTATGTTCTTTTTCAGAGAAAGGGTGCACTCTACTCGCAGCCGTAAGTGATAAGATTACCAGTTGCTTGTCCATGGTCGGTGGTTCTCTCCGGGTACTCCGGCTTCTTCCACCACTAAAACTGGTCGCCATGATATAGCTGAAATATAGCTGAAAGTGGCGTTAAACACAATAAAAATCAAATAATTTCAAATCAATCTTTTTCAGAGATGTGTCAGAAATCACAGGTGCACCAGAAATGTTGGGAGGTCGTGTCAAAACGCTGCATCCAGCAGTACATGCAGGTAAGCACAGTAGTCTCTATCTTAATCAGTACAAAGTTTATATGCACTGACTAGTAAAATGCTAAATGTCCCTTTTATAATCTATGAACAAGTTAAGTTTGTAGTGGGATACATGGTGGTGAAAGAGTTGCTTGTAAAGTAATTAAACATTAGAGGAAATTGAAGGGACAATCCAGAGACATCCTTTAGAGAAAACTGAAAGGAAAATTCAGAAACACTGGCAACATTGAACCACATCAAGAAAACAAACAACCACCCAACAATTTGCATTATAACTAAATAAGTTGATTTACATGCAGAAAATTAATTCACATGACAGGAGTATGTATTCTCTACAATGACATTTTTATGTACAGGTATACTGTGCAGATTGACAGATTCTGACCAGGAAGATATGGAGAAACAGAACTACCAGATGATCAGGTACTCAGGTGTCAGACAAACCTAATGTAGTAAATGTAATACATTGTATTAACAGTACTGTAGGCCCTCTCTTATAAGGCCACACCCACAAAGTCAGATGTCAGAGGCACTGAGATAGTGATATACTACTAAACTGTCCCCATCAAGAGAGACCACCCCTCATAAGGCAGAAGGAATGGCCTTATAAGAGAGAGATTACTGATTTTGTGTTTAACACCACTTTTTAGCTCACCTGACCCAAAGGGTCATGTGAGCTATTGTCACCACTGAGCGTCTATCCGTTAACTTTTCACATTTTAATCAACTCCTCTGAAGCCACTGGGCCAATTTGAACCAAACTTTGGTGGAATGGCCCCCTTCCAAAATTGTGTCCGGTGATCCTGACTTCCAACCAAGATGGCCACCAAGCTAAAAATAAAAAAAAGGGGGATGAAATTTTAATTGTCCATTGCTGCTTTAGTATAAGTCAAAATGAGCTCAAATTTTAACTACAGCTACATGGCAAGGAGTAGTTTAACAAATATTCCAGGTTTTTCTGTGAAATTTTTCTTTCAGCCGATTTATACCGATTATGCAAATTAGGCATATTTTGATAAAAGATCACATTTAAATCTTCTCATCTGAAACCGCCGAACCAAATTAAAACAAATTTGGCTGGGATGGTCCTTGGGTGGTCCCCTTTCAATATTGTGTCTGACAGCCCCGCCCTCCATTCAAGATGGCTGCTGTTACTAAAAATAGAAATTTCTTCAATTGTCCATTGCTGCTTTAGTATTAGTCAAAATGAGCTCAAATTTTAGCTGCAGCTACATGGCAATCAGTAGTTTAACATATATTCTGGGTTTTTCTGTGGGATTTTTTCAGCCAGTTTATTCCGTTTAGGAATATTATGAGATAAAAATTACATCTAAATCTTTTGCTCTGAAATTTTAGTTGAAATGATCTTTGGGTGGCCCACTTTCCAAATTACGTGCAACACCCCCATTTTCTATCAACTTTAGATGTCAAATTGAAAACCAGGTGAGCGATTACAGGCTCCTGGGAGCCTCTAGTTGTAATTTACAAAGCCGGTCGGGAACCCACGCCATATTGGTGATAGGCCTGTATGAGTTGTTAGGTAATCCAACTACCTAACTCATTGAGCCGCCCGGGCCCTCCTGGTTTTTGAATTGGGTTGTCCGAGTTATTGCTCTATTATTTTGTTGTACATTAAAGTTCTTTTCCATCCACACGCCACGATATAGTGTTATATTTTATGTATTTATACCCCCGCAGCGAAGTTGTAGGGAGGTATACTAGTTTCACCATGTCTGTCCGTCCGTCTGTAGACAAATCCTATGTTGTACGATAACTTGAGTTGTGTTTCTTAGAATCTTTTAAATTTTATCAGTTGTTTACTGGGGAAGAGAGGAGGATCCCTTTCATTTTTGACGATTTTCACTTTTGCCGTTCCAGAGTTATTGGACTTGATATGATGGAAAATAGGATTTTTACCCTATGTCGTATAATAACTTGGGTAGTGTTTCTCAGAATGTTTTGAAATTTTATCAGCAGCTTACCGGGGAAGAGAGGAGGGTCCCTTTCATTTTTGGTCGGAACAATCAGTAATGTTTTGGTTATGGAAATAGGTTGGACAGATGTGGGGAGCGAGGGGTATATCTGAGATACTAGTTGTTTAACAACAGAAATACCAAGCATTGATTACTGTATACAAGGCCACAAGAAATAATTACTTGGTTCTCATTCCATCAAATGTTTATTTTGGGACACCATTATCAATTGGATTGGCATGTCAAAGAAATGTCCAAAGTCTCCACATCTGATTTTGTTTTATAACAGCTTTTTAATCAAAGGGAAATAACTCTTACTCATTTAGAATAAGAATGCTATTTCTGTGATCCAGCTACATTAAAATCCAAGAATGTGTGTTCAACTGTTAATTATCTAGTACAAAGCAGATATTGCCATCATCTCAATAAAAAGTGAGTATAATATTGCTCACTCACTCACTTGGCATTGAACAGCAATCGTTCACTCTCAAACCTCATCAAACCTCATCAAAAATTGATTTCTTTTTGCCATGATATAGCATTAAGTAACAATCACTCTAACTTTAAACTTTTTCAGAATTGTAGTTAATAACTTGTATCCATTTGTAAAGACAGTGGCTGATCCTAATGTACTTATGGAGAAGGCAGTGGAACAAATAGACATCGGTCAGTATACTAAATTAAGGGAGATAACTTCTTGTTAGCTAGTATACATAATCAGGGATCGTAACGTATTATGTAAATTTATACACGTAATTAAGGTAGATAACTTATACAGGAGACGACTAGAAAATGAGGTGTGCAAGATTTTAGATATGACCAGAAAGTGAGGCAGGGGGTCAAGCTTGCAAAACTAACAAGCAAAAATAATTTTGTGACAGCTTCTATTCTAAGCATGCATTTGTAGCCTTGTATTTCCAGATTTACTGCACATATTCTGCTTCCACGTTCAAATTTCAGTTGTTTCTAAATTTGTTACCATAAAGTGGGGAGGGGGCAAAAATATAGTTTCAGTGATGCAACTAGAATTTAGTGATTGATATTAAAGACAAGAAGCTATGCATGACAAATTACATCTAGTCCTTAGTAATGGGTATATATTAAATTGATCTGAAGTTTAATTGTCTCCCTTCTTGACAATCTGACATTAGAAAGAGGATATTATTTTTTTATGTTTAGTTGTGTTTATTGTTATGATTTATGTTGATAAAGGTTAATTAATTATTAAGTCCATTTTGTAATAAATTTGCTAAACCAAAATATCAATTGTACTTTAAGCTTGTTGAATAAGTTTTTTAATAACATTAAAGTTTTCAAGAATGGTGGTGGGTAAATGTTGGAGTACACGGCTCACCACACATAGTAAAAACGGGGCTACTTGACTTGAGGGCGAAGTGAGGGAAAATCTGGGAGACTTCCGAAAATCGATCCAAATTTGAACGTTTCTTTCCCCGCTACCGCATGTTCCCCTACCTTTCACAAAAATGAACAATGATCTTAAAAGGATGCAATTAACGAGTTTGGAATATAATATTGAACATCAAACCCTGTATGGGTCACATTTCACGAACATGGGAGCTCCTTGTATGTGAATATTGAAGAAAAAGTATGATTATTGGTGAAAAATATACGGACTTGAAAAGACTGACAGAGCGACTAAACCTTCGCTTTTTGACAGAATTTGTGCGACTTCATTGAAACCAAGGCGAAGAAGTCACCCACTTCGCCTGGTTTGGTGAGCCCTGGGAGTAAGACCTGAACTGTGGTCAGACTGAGAAAGCTTCTTAACAACAGCTTGACCCAAGCGCCAATATACGAGAAACCGCCATACAAAAACCTGTGAGGAAGCTTATCCTGTACAACATTTCCATATTTTGTGCCAATCATACTTTTATTGCCGCCATGGGCAATTTTTGCTTGTTATTGGCCAATTAAAAAAAACTTCTCTAAAACCATTTGGCATAATTAATTGAAATTTGGTAGGAAGCACCTATGGAAGGTTATGTATCAAGTATCCTCAAAGCAAAATGAAAGGTGAGCGACACAGACTCAACCCATTGAGCCTCTAGTTTGGTTTTAGTCTCACATGAGGGTACAAGATTTAATCAATCAGTAGTATTGTGTCCCTTATGGTAATGAAGACTTCCGACCTCTATAAACTTGTTTGAATCTAACCAATTTATAGTGCACGAATAACCAGTTGAGTGATTCAGGCATATGTAAGCCTCTAATTTATACATGTCCTTCAACTACTGAGGAAAACTTATATATGTGTATTTATAGGTGGCGTAACATTGCTAAGAGCTGCAGCTAAAAATCATGCCAGAGTTACAGTTGTTTGTGACCCAGAAGATTATAACAGGTATTGGTATTTACAATGTTCATCTTTTTTTTTAGGTCGCTTGACCAAAGGCTCAGGTGTCGTGAACTTTTCACATAGCAATATTCAACTTTGATTGTGAAATTTATATCAGACTCAGGACTCATTTACATGCCAGGGAAGAGTTGTGAATTTGATTTGATTTGTTCATGCCACAATATAGCTGAAATATTGATAAGTTGGTGTTAAACACCAATCAATCATGAATTTTATTTGCCCCACAAGAACAATGGATTTCTTTGGGAAGAGGTGTATTCTAGTAGCACAAAGTCTTGATCACCAGCTTTAGAAATATTCTAGGGGGCCCGGGTGGCTCAATGAGTTAGGTAGTTGGATTACCTAATAACTCGTGCAAGCCTATCGCCAATATGGCGTGGGTTCGCACCCAGCTTTGCAAATTGCAAAAAGGGTGCACTCGACTCGCAGCCGCAAGTGATAAGTTTACCAGTTGCTTGCCCGTGGCCGGTTGTTCTCTCCGGGTACTCCTGCTTCCTCCACCACTAAAACTGGTTGCCATAATATAGCTGAAATATTGCTGAGAGTGGCGTTAAACACAATAAATCATCAATCAAATTAGAAATATTCTTGGAATGTGATTATAGTAGGGACCAGTAAATTCATAGCAAATTGCACAAAATGGATTCCCTAGTTGGCAAGACTCCTTGTTCTTAAGGTCAAAACTGTTTTGACCAGTTGTTGTATAGGTCATGGTAGATTTACCCATAGTTATTGTACCATGTAATTCCAATTTTTCACTGAACAATGTTTTAATTGACTAGATGTTGATGATGTTCGTCAGACATTCTACAATGTCAACAATATATCTGATATATTTACAAATGTCGCAGGTGACACAAATTTTTTAAAGAAATTAAATTGTATACTAAAATATAAATGGATAACATAAATTCGTAATACTATGTTTTTATCCTTTTAATTTTTCTTTTTTTTTGTATATATATATATATATATATATATATATATATATATATATATATATATATATGTTGTGTACATGTTATTATTTTGTACAAGTTACAACTTGTACAAAATATTTATACAAGTTATAACTTGCATAACACCATCATACAAGTTATAACTTGTCCAATTATTGCTATACAAGTTATAACTTGTACAATTGTGATTGAAAATACATCATAACTTGTACAGTTTTATTTACAGTGGCCTATATGTGTAATTAACCCATATGATAACATTCATAGATCGTGGTTTGATAAGAGTGTAGAAACAGAGGAATCATTGTAGACAAAACTGTAAATGGATACAAAATTGGTACAACAGTTGGGGTAATAAGTGGACTTTTGAGTCGAAATCAAATTGAGAAAATTCATGGACATGAATTAACTATCTTAGATGTTCCTGATAATACAGAAATAAGTGTGAGAAAAGCCGTACAATTGCTTTCTTTGTATGGTGGTCAAGGGCTTATTCATTGCAGCTGTCGTAGTGGCTGCAAAACTGGGAAATGCAAGTGTAAACGGAAAAATATATTGTGTAATTCCAGATGTCATGCATCTTTGTCATGTGCCAACAAATGCATTTCAAGAGACATTCAATGCCTCAAAGAGATATGTGTTTCTTGACAATAAATGTTTGAAAAATTCATTTAGTCTAATTAAATTTGATTTAAATCTCAAGAAATTTCAAAGTTTCTATTTATAATGCGATCCGATCTTTTGTCAACACTGGGTATACAAATAAATATGTAATTACCCCAAAGCAAAAAAAAAAAAAAATGAGATATTGGATATTGAATATCTACTGTCAATACAGTTGACATATATGTAGCTGTCATGTTTCCAACACAAATAATACAAATAGGCCTATGCACAACAAAGTTGTACAAGTTACGATGTATTTTCAATCACAATTGTACAAGTTATAACTTGCATAGAAAATTGGACAAGTTATAACTTGTATGATGGTGTTATACAAGTTATAACTTGTATAAATATTTTGTACAAGTTATAACTTGTACAAAATAATAACATGTACACAACATATATAACAATTGTTTTATAAACAAATATACTTTATTTCTAAGAGTATGGTAGAAGTAGAAATTAATTTGTAAAATTTGTTCATACCACGATATAGATGAAATACTGCTAACACCCAATCAATCTCTCAATCGGAATGTGATTGGCTAATGACACGTCCATAGAAAAATTGTATACCCAAAACAAAAACACACCACTGTGCACAAATAACACAATAAGACAAGAGCCCTCCTACAAACAACTGCAGGTAAAGACAAACCGAACATCGTTTTTATGCGGAAATCGTAACGGACATCACAACACGGAACTAAGAATGTAAAGACAATCAGAGTGATAAAGTCTTCATATCTTATATTGACCTCAGTTAATTTTTTTTTTAAGAATTGTAGAAGAAATGAAGAACTCTAAAGATAAGAACACTTCAGAAGATTTGAGGAGGAAGTTAGCTGTCAAGGTGAGAACTTCAAAATACAGTCAAACCTGTATATAAAGGCCACTCAAGGGAACCTGAAAATATGAACTTTATGAGTAGATGCCCTTTATATACAGGTTAAAATTATATGCATTATTCAATAATTTGATTTGATTTGAATATTTCAATCTGATTGGCTAATCCGCCTGGAGGAAATTTTGGTTATACTCGATAACCTGGGTTGGTATTGTGACGTCACCAACATGTTCATCCGCCAACGACAAATTCAAATAGTCACATGAAATAATCGTAATTAAAATCGAGGAATCATTAAATTTTGTTGTAAAAATTAAATTATAAGAAATATTTGAAATTGTTGAATAGGTTATACTTGCATAACCTGGTTTGGGTCAGTTTACACTTTTCATAAACCGCTTCGCGAAGCGTAAACAGACCCAAACCAGGTTATATCGTATAACCTGTTCAACAATTTCAAATATTCCTTAATTAATGGGGGGGAAATGAGACTACCCTTTATAGACAATGATTTGTTATATAGAGGTGCCCTTTAAGGCAGGTTTGACTGTAACCAATTGTAGTACCAGCAATATTGTTGAAGAAATGACCAATTGCTTGGTTGTCGATCATTGGAACCTGTCAGTGAAATTGAAATTGAAGTTTTTCAAGAACTGATGGATTTGAATCACTATTTCATTGTTTCATTATGTCGTCTGCATCACGAACACACTATCGTTACCTATTCTGCACTTGCAGTTCTCGAAATGAAAATTTGAATTTACTGATCCAAGTCACATTATTTAATTTATTTTTATTTGCTTTTAAATAAAAACTGAAAGTTTTACTGATCTGAACAAAGTTGTACTGGTCTTTGGACGGAGGACCCATGCTTATTGTGAGGACTGACTTCTATTTGTGCAGTCAAATTGCATGGACTGAATAATTTTTTGTTATATATGGTCTTTGTCCAAGATATAGTGTTTTCTGGTAACTGATTGGTAAGAGACTGTAACAGTTTAAGTGCAGTCGTGTTAGAGGACACCATTGAAAATGATTGCAATTTCTACTCTTCTGACAATTCAGCAGCTGTTTCAGACTTTTTGAAACAATAGACATACATTGTCTGTAAATATAAGCACTTGCTCCAAAACAAGTCAGAATAACTTGTTATCATCCCCTCGCCAACGAAGTTGCGAAGGGATATAGTAACGCTACCGTCCGTCCGTCCTTCTGTAACATCCTTGTGAACACTCTAGGATCAACATCCTTCAATGGATTTTGACCAAACTTGGTACATATTTAGTCCTTAAGAAAATCTGGAACCCTATTGATTTTCAAGGTCAAAGGTCAAGGTCACCGGGTCAAATTTTTACCACATAGCATCCTTGTGAACACTAGAATCAACATCCTGCAATGGATTTTGACTAAACTTGCTACATACTTAGTCCTTAGGAAAGTCTGGAACCCTATTGATTTTCAAGGTCAAATGTCAAGGTCACTGGGTAAATTTTTTACTGTGTAACATCCTTGTGAACACTCTAGAATCAACATCCTGCAATGGATATTGACCAAGCTTGGTACATACTTAGTCCTTGGGAGAGTCTGAAACCCTATTGATTTTCAAGGTCAAAGGTCAATGTCACCGGGTCAAATTTTTACCGCGTAACATCCTTGTGAACACTCTAGAATCAACATCCTTCAATGGATTTTGACCAAACTTGGTACATACTTAGACCTTAAGAGAATCTGGAACCCTATTGATTTTCAAGGTACAAATAGATTATATATTTTTCTACAATGTACATATATTTCATTTATCGTTTTGCCATCGTGGATGAAATTTAGTTTGTCAATGACTTGATGCAAGTCGGTGATTTTCTCCAGGTACTCTGATTTCCTCCACCAGTAAAACTGACAGCCACGATATAACTAAATTATAGTTGAAAGTGGCATTTCACGTCATAACGCTAACCCCTGATGAAATTTAATTAAATTTTAATAAAAAAAAGATTTCATATACCATATTTATATTTATGGTATGTGCACCTCAAATTGTATTTAAAAGTCCTCGTGAAGTTTTGTCATCACTTGGCATCCATTGTCCTCTGCGTCTGTTAGCACTTCAAATTCAACCTTTTCTCTGCAATCACTAATGCAGATGAAATCAAACTTGGTAAAAATGTTACTTGTATGATCCTTAACATTATTTTCATTTCATTTTGAAATTCTACATGGCTGTTGGGTATAAAACGCTTTTTCATTACTGCAATATAAAAAAACACCTCAGAAACCACTTGTGTGATGGAAATGTTGCATCATGGGAATGAACGTTATATGAACCTCTGAACCGTTTATTTATGGAAATTTTTGAATACTTGGAAGGCCAATAGGTTGCAAAACATGTCATACATCAATTAATCGCTGATTTAAGATAAAAATGTATCCCAAAATATTACACTTCAAATTCCACCATCCATAAGATGAAAGGATTACATTCACTCTGTAACGTACCACTTCTTAAACTTCAGGATTTTTTCTAGATCATATTGTATTGTTGATTTTCTGTATAATTCCAATTGTAATCGCATGTTCATTTTGTCATGTTTTTGTCATATTTGTACATGTAATATGGCCTCATCTTGTGCATTTTCATGTGTCTGTGTACTAATAAAATCTTGAAATCATAATATTTCAAAATTTTAAATAAAGTTTGTTATTTGTCCAGGCTTTCAACCATACAGCAGAATATGATAGAGCTATATCAGACTACTTCAGGAGACAGTACAGTGCTGGACAGTCACAGTTGACACTGAGGTATGGAATGAATCCTCATCAGAAGCCTGCTCAACTGTTTACAGACATGACAGAGTTACCACTAACAGGTAAGACAGTACAGCGCTGGACAGTCACAGTTGACGTTGAGGTATGGAATGAATCCTCATCAGAAGCCTGCTCAACTGTTTACAGACATGACAGAGTTACCACTAACAGGTAAGACAGTACAGCGCTGGACAGTCACAGTTGACGTTGAGGTATGGAATGAATCCTCATCAGAAACCTGCTCAACTGTTTACAGACATGACACAGTTACCACTAACAGGTAAGACAGTACAACGCTGGACAGTCACAGTTGACGTTGAGGTATGGAATGAATCCTCATCAGAAACCCGCTCAACTGTTTACAGACATGACACAGTTACCACTAACAGGTAAGACAGTACAACGCTGGACAGTCACAGTTGACGTTGAGGTATGGAATGAATCCTCACCAGAAACCTGCTCAACTGTTTACAGACATGACACAGTTACCACTAACAGGTAAGACAGTACAGCGCTGGACAGTCACAGTTGACACTGAGGTATGGAATGAATCCTCACCAGAAACCTGCTCAACTGTTTACAGACATGACACAGTTACCACTAACAGGTAAGACAGTACAGCGCTGGACAGTCACAGTTGACGTTGAGGTATGGAATGAATCCTCATCAGAAACCTGCTCAACTGTTTACAGACATGACACAGTTACCACTAACAGGTAAGACAGTACAGCGCTGGACAGTCACAGTTGACGTTGAGGTATGGAATGAATCCTCATCAGAAACCTGCTCAACTGTTTACAGACATGACACAGTTACCACTAACAGGTAAGACAGTACAGCGCTGGACAGTCACAGTTGACGTTGAGGTATGGAATGAATCCTCATCAGAAACCTGCTCAACTGTTTACAGACATGACACAGTTACCACTAACAGGTAAGACAGTACAGCGCTGGACAGTCACAGTTGACGTTGAGGTATGGAATGAATCCTCATCAGAAACCTGCTCAACTGTTTACAGACATGACACAGTTACCACTAACAGGTAAGACAGTACAACGCTGGACAGTCACAGTTGACGTTGAGGTATGGAATGAATCCTCATCAGAAACCTGCTCAACTGTTTACAGACATGACACAGTTACCACTAACAGGTAAGACAGTACAGCGCTGGACAGTCACAGTTGACACTGAGGTATGGAATGAATCCTCACCAGAAACCTGCTCAACTGTTTACAGACATGACACAGTTACCACTAACAGGTAAGACAGTACAGCGCTGGACAGTCACAGTTGACACTGAGGTATGGAATGAATCCTCACCAGAAACCTGCTCAACTGTTTACAGACATGACACAGTTACCACTAACAGGTAAGACAGTACAGCGCTGGACAGTCACAGTTGACGTTGAGGTATGGAATGAATCCTCACCAGAAACCTGCTCAACTGTTTACAGACATGACACAGTTACCACTAACAGGTAAGACAGTACAACGCTGGACAGTCACAGTTGACGTTGAGGTATGGAATGAATCCTCATCAGAAACCTGCTCAACTGTTTACAGACATGACACAGTTACCACTAACAGGTAAGACAGTACAGCGCTGGACAGTCACAGTTGACGTTGAGGTATGGAATGAATCCTCGCCAGAAACCTGCTCAACTGTTTACAGACATGGCAGAGCTACCACTAACAGGTAAGACAGTACAGCGCTGGACAGTCACAGTTGACGTTGAGGTATGGAATGAATCCTCACCAGAAACCTGCTCAACTGTTTACAGACATGACACAGTTACCACTAACAGGTAAGACAGTACAACGCTGGACAGTCACAGTTGACGTTGAGGTATGGAATGAATCCTCATCAGAAACCCGCTCAACTGTTTACAGACATGACACAGTTACCACTAACAGGTAAGACAGTACAGCGCTGGACAGTCACAGTTGACGTTGAGGTATGGAATGAATCCTCACCAGAAACCTGCTCAACTGTTTACAGACATGGCAGAGCTACCACTAACAGGTAAGACAGTACAGCGCTGGACAGTCACAGTTGACGTTGAGGTATGGAATGAATCCTCACCAGAAACCTGCTCAACTGTTTACAGACATGACACAGTTACCACTAACAGGTAAGACAGTACAACGCTGGACAGTCACAGTTGACGTTGAGGTATGGAATGAATCCTCATCAGAAACCTGCTCAACTGTTTACAGACATGACACAGTTACCACTAACAGGTAAGACAGTACAACGCTGGACAGTCACAGTTGACGTTGAGGTATGGAATGAATCCTCATCAGAAACCTGCTCAACTGTTTACAGACATGACACAGTTACCACTAACAGGTAAGACAGTACAACGCTGGACAGTCACAGTTGACACTGAGGTATGGAATGAATCCTCATCAGAAGCCTGCTCAACTGTTTACAGACATGACACAGTTACCACTAACAGGTAAGACAGTACAGTGCTGGACAGTCACAGTTGACACTGAGGTATGGAATGAATCCTCATCAGAAGCCTGCTCAACTGTTTACAGACATGACACAGTTACCACTAACAGGTAAGACAGTACAGTGCTGGACAGTCACAGTTGACGTTGAGGTATGGAATGAATCCTCATCAGAAACCTGCTCAACTGTTTACAGACATGACACAGTTACCACTAACAGGTAAGACAGTACAACGCTGGACAGTCACAGTTGACGTTGAGGTATGGAATGAATCCTCATCAGAAACCTGCTCAACTGTTTACAGACATGACACAGTTACCACTAACAGGTAAGACAGTACAACGCTGGACAGTCACAGTTGACACTGAGGTATGGAATGAATCCTCATCAGAAGCCTGCTCAACTGTTTACAGACATGACACAGTTACCACTAACAGGTAAGACAGTACAGTGCTGGACAGTCACAGTTGACGTTGAGGTATGGAATGAATCCTCACCAGAAACCTGCTCAACTGTTTACAGACATGACACAGTTACCACTAACAGGTAAGACAGTACAGTGCTGGACAGTCACAGTTGACGTTGAGGTATGGAATGAATCCTCACCAGAAACCTGCTCAACTGTTTACAGACATGACACAGTTACCACTAACAGGTAAGACAGTACAGCGCTGGACAGTCACAGTTGACGTTGAGGTATGGAATGAATCCTCATCAGAAACCTGCTCAACTGTTTACAGACATGACAGAGTTACCACTAAGAGGTAAGACAGTACAGCGCTGGACAGTCACAGTTGACGTTGAGGTATGGAATGAATCCTCACCAGAAACCTGCTCAACTGTTTACAGACATGACACAGTTACCACTAACAGGTAAGACAGTACAGCGCTGGACAGTCACAGTTGACGTTGAGGTATGGAATGAATCCTCACCAGAAACCTGCTCAACTGTTTACAGACATGACACAGTTACCACTAACAGGTAAGACAGTACAACGCTGGACAGTCACAGTTGACGTTGAGGTATGGAATGAATCCTCATCAGAAACCTGCTCAACTGTTTACAGACATGACACAGTTACCACTAACAGGTAAGACAGTACAACGCTGGACAGTCACAGTTGACGTTGAGGTATGGAATGAATCCTCACCAGAAACCTGCTCAACTGTTTACAGACATGACACAGTTACCACTAAGAGGTAAGACAGTACAGTGCTGGACAGTCACAGTTGACGTTGAGGTATGGAATGAATCCTCATCAGAAGCCTGCTCAACTGTTTACAGACATGACACAGTTACCACTAACAGGTAAGGGGAGATAATTGTCACAAGGGTCAAAATGTTTTGGAGATTTAAATTGTCTTTTTACAACATGTTTCCACTAATTCAACATGACAGTTTGACTACATGTATTTACTGTTTTGAATTTGTTAACATTTGTCAAAAAAGTAAGCAAAAAACAAATTGCACAATTAGTAAGAATTACTTTTCTACTAGAACGAACTATGTTTATATAACAACATTTTTGCTTTGTACTCAGCAGTTAATTATAAGCAAACTCCATTGTTTATTCGTCTATGTTTTATCACAAATCCCGTCAAAAATCCTGTTTTTAATTCTTGTATGCAATTTGATCAATGATTATTACTGATACTACCATGCACGAGAGACTACACATCTTTTTCACTTCTAGCAGGACAAGATTGTTTTAGAGTTAATATTTTGATTTGTAGTAGATGGAACTCCAGTCAGTAAATAAAGAGAACCATCATAATGAACCCAATTAACCAGTGTTGACTGATTCAACAGAGAATTTCTGCTATTTTCAAGTTCGTCAGCCTTATCCACCAGTTTGGAAGCTGACAGTTTTTAGCAATTTCTAATATTCACTAAGCTCTTTTATTTTCTATTATCTCATAAATACAATTCTACTTATTGTCACATATAGCGATAATTTTCCACTTTAAAAAAAAAATTCTTCTCAACAAAATAAAGTATGTTTTCACCACAATGAAATAAAATCTCTTTCTTATTATGTCACATGATCATGTTTGTATACTTGTTGTATTCTAGTTAGATTGGACTATTAAATTCATATATTTTCAGTTGTAAACGGTTCTCCTGGATTTATCAATCTTTGTGATGCACTGAATGGTTGGCAGCTCGTAAAAGAATTACGTCAAGCTTGTGACAGACCAGCTGCAGCATCATTCAAACATGTCAGTCCTGCAGGTAAGTTTTCATATAAATATATATATATATATATATATAATGCAAAACAGCTTTTGTCATGGGTAAGCATCCGTCCGTTAGCTTTTCACATTTAAATCTTCTTCTCTGAAACCACTGAACAGAATTGAACCAAACTTGTCAGAAATGTTCATTGGATGGTCCTCTACCTTACGGGATTTGAATAGTAAAATTTAGATGTATTTGGCATGCAGACATTCTTAGAGGGCTTATTTATGTCAGGTGAGCGATACAGGCTCACCTGAGCCTCTAGTTTTATCATAAGACATATTGAAAGGTTTACAAACACTTAGTTGTGATTTTTGTGTACCATTCAAACATCCAAGATGACCATCATTGCATAAACCATTTGAATATACCATAATATATTCTCTTAAGCTACAAACATAAATGATTACTAGATAATAAGATTTTTTTTTGTTTTTTTGTTTTTTTTTTTGTTTTTTTGTTTTTTTTTTTATTATTTGTTTCTTCAATAGTCAGGAATTTACATTCATAAAAAAGCCCATACATTACCACCTGACATGGATGTACAAGGATTTACAACATAATTATTATGTGACTATTGCATTTTTTTAAAGTTAATTAATGAATAAATAAATCAATTGAGACACATTCATTCTTTCACATTCTCTCTCTCCCTTTCATAAACAAAACACCCATTCCTTTACAATATCTGTCTTCTATTATTTTGTGACTTTAGTAACTTACTCCTAATTGATACAAATAAATACATAAACATAAATAACGTAGTGTACCCAGGTACCTATCCATAGTTAAAAATCTGGAAAAACATGTTTCAATGGGGTCCAGTATTTTTCAAAACCTTTTAAGTTGTTGTTCTTTATGGCTATATATTGTTCAAGTGAATAGTAATTTTTAATTCAATACTTCAATTCTATGATATTTGGAATTTTTTCTTTTAGTTTACATTTATATATATAATTTTTAGCTATAAGGATCAGCAAGTTAAGAGTTAAACTTTCTTCTTTAAATCCAAGCAAAAATTTTTCTTTGTGAAAATAGCGTTTAAGACAGTCATAGAAAGCTCTAAGGAAAGGAAATATCAAAGGACAATTAAAAAATAAATGTTCAACCGTTTCGTCTTCAACATTTCAAAATGAGCACAATTTTGTGTCTTTAATATGAATTTTGAATAAAAAGGTATTAGTAGGTATAACTCGATGTAAAAACTTATACTGAAAATTGATCAGATATGTATTCCTACAACACTTTTTAAGAATTCGAAAATATATAGACCAGTCTGCAATGTCAATCCCAAGTATTTCTTCCCATTTCAAAAAATTTTGAATGGGAAGATGAGTTAATGTCTGCAGTAAAGTAATATATACAAACTTTAAACTTGTCTGTCTAAAAAGTCATCTTTTGGATGAAAATTTTCTGTATTGATATTATCAATGTTATCTTTTAAGCACTTTTTAATATTAGTAGGAATGTTTGAGATTAATGTGTAATATCGAATGAAGTTGTTACTTTTAATTAATGTTTTAATCTTTTCAAAAGTCAAGAAATTTTTTGTAACAGTATCCATCATATGATTTAAGTTTGTTACACCTGCATTTTGCCATCTCATATAAAAAGGGAAATCATCAATCGATACAAAGTTAAGTAGATCAAGAGATAAACACTCCTTTATATTCAATTTTACAAGTGGCTTTGCTAAATACAAGCTATAAAAGACATCTTTCCAAAATGGGTTACTGAATATTTTAGAAATTTCAAGGATCTTTTCCTTTTGTAAGGAAAAAATTCTTTCACCCCCATAATATTTTATATTCTTTGCCATGATTTTTTGCCAGCCACCTTTCAAATTGGAAAAGAATCTTTTTATCCAGCTTATTTTGAGATAGGCATTGAACTGTTGTAAATGTATCATTTTTAACCCTCCATCTTCAAAATCAGCTATGAGTGTATTTCGTTTGATTTTTTCTGGTTTTCCATCCCATATAGAATTAAAAAATAGTTTATTTAGATCATTAAACAGTGATTGTTTTAAATTTGGCAGTGAGGTAAGTAAATGAATAAGTTTTGGAAGTGCAAGTGTTTTTATCACGGTTACCTTCCCAAGAAGGGTGAGCTTTCTATGTTGCCAGCTTTTTAATATTTTTGAAACATCTATAATTTTCTTTCTAAAATTTAGGTCAGGCATAGAACTGAGATCAAGAGAAAAATCTATTCCAAGTAGTTTGAAATTGGATACAGACCAGTTCAATTTGAAATCTGGACAAAGAATTTGATTGGAATACCTTTTATTTCCCACCCATACTACCCTTGTTCTAGATGTATTAATTTTCAGACCTGAATCTTTATAAAAGTTTTCAAAACAAATAAGGGTCTCCCTAAGTGATGTCTCACAACCATCAAGTACAAGGAATGTATCATCTGCATATTGACTAATAAGTGATTCAGTATCGTTCACCAATGCTCCTTTTATTTTGGGATTTGATTTAATTTGTAGGGAAAGCAACTCAACACCAATAATAAATAAATAGGGAGATAGCGGATCGCCTTGACGACAGCCTCTTTCCAGATTGAAAAAGTTTGATATATGTCCATTATTTATCACACAACTTTTAGAGTCTACATAAAAAGTTTCAAACCATTTGCAAATAGAAGGACCAAAATTAAAACTATTTAAAGCTTTCTGTAAAAATTTCCATTCAATAGAATCAAAAGCTTTTTCGAAATCAACTAATAATAATAACCCATCCATATCATTTTCTTCTAAATAGTGCATTAAGTCATAGAGAAGACGAGTATTTTCACCCATGAATCTGTCTTTCATAAAACCTTTTTGAGTATCACTAATAATACCACCTAAAACTTGTTTAAATCTATTTGCAATTGCTGCAGAAGCTATTTTTAAATCTGTATTTAGTAAACTGATTGGACGCCAGTTGCTCATATATCGCCTATCTTTATTCTCCTTAGGAATACAAGTAATAACTCCTCGAGTCTGAAATTGAGAGAAATGGCCTGTTTCATAGCCAAAATATAATGACCGAAAAACAAAAGCACCAATATCGTTCCAAAAGAATTTATAGAAATCTACTGTGAAACCATCTGACCCAGGGCTTTTGCCATTTTTCATTAATTTAAGAGATTCACCACATTCCTTGAATGATCAATTCCCCTCCAAAGAATTTTTATTCATCACTTAATTTGACATCATGCTGGAAGAAAAATTCATTATCTACACATAAATGATTGGATGAATACAATTTCCTGTAATATTGTTCCTGTTCAAATAGAATTTTTGATTGTTCTGAAATATGATTACCTTTTTCATTGATAAGTTCAGAAATGGTTTTGTTGATAGAGGACTTTTTTTCTAATTTACAAAAATATTCAGAGCATCTTTCCCCATTCTCTTGCCAATTGGCCCGAGATCGAAGAAGTAAACCCTCTACTATATCCTGCCTCCGATTTTCTAATTCCGCCTTTTTCTGATTCAAAGATGCCTGAGTAAACTCAGTAGGATTCAAATTCATTTGATTTTCTAAAATTTGTATGTCATTCTCAAGTTTTAATGTTTTTTCCTTTTCATCTCGAGATTTTCTTATACTGTAGGTTATGGAAACACTTCTGATTTTCATTTTCAATATTTAAAAAAACACCTGATCATTACATAATAATTCAACATGAAGAAAATCATCAATATTTCCAACTGAATAGTATTCAGATAATGTATCTCTAATGCATGTTTTAACTATATCAATATAATTTGAGTCCATCAATAATTGGGAATTAAATTTCCAGTAGCCCTTTCCCCAATTAGCAGGAGAGGCAGAAAAACTAAAAACAATGGCAGAGTGGTCAGTTCTATAGCCTGGAATTATTTTGGTATACTCCATGAGAGAAAAAATATCTTCTGAGACAAAAAAGTAATCAATTCTGCTTTGTTTAATAGGAGAGGTTTGACGCCATGTGAACTTTTTATCCACAGGATAACAAGTTCGCCAAGGATCTAATAATTCAAATGTTTCTTTAAGTTCCTCTATTTTCTTACATGCATTTTGGTTTCTGTCATGTATTACATTATAAGTATCATCAGATTTATTCTGTACTACATTCCAGTCACCACAAAATAAAAAACTAGTATTAGCAAATCCTGCAGACTTTTGCAGTATTTCAGTAAACAATTCAGGTTTGTCAGTGTTTTAACCATATAAACAAACTAGTGTTAAACGTTGTTCATAAACAGTTAAATCTAAAATAATATAGCGACCTTTCTGATCTAATATAGAATCATTAACCTTATAATCAAAACCATTTCTGAACATAACACTTACTCTGGCACTTTTACTATCACCATGACTAAAAAAAACATTTACTACCCCATTCGTCCTCCCATTTGACTGCTACATCTTTGGTACTATGTGTCTCCTGAAAACAAACTATGGAGATTTTCTTTGCCTTGACCCAATTAAATACATCTGACCTCTTTTTAGTATTTGAAAAAAGACCCCTTACATTCATAGACAAAATTTGTATATGGTTATTCATTATGTTATATTAACATGTAAATATACTGTACCAATAAGAGCAAGTTACAAGTCAATACAACCAAGAACACAGATACACAAAACATACCGCTACACTCATTCATACACTTAAGATAGCACATTTTATACATGTAAATAATTGAAACACGAGGGCAGTCAATCTGATATTTTACATATACATTTGAAAAAAAGAAAATTAGCACTGATTTTTAAAACCAAAGCAAAAAAAGAGAGTTATACATTTTGTAAATTCATAGTTTTAAAGTATTTATTTAATCTTACATAGAATTAATAAATTACTAATAAATGAAAATATCCAATATTAAAAAAATTAACCGTTTTGAAAGGTTTCATTTGACGATTAGATATTTTTAGGGTACAACAGAAAATTTAAGAGATTCATTGATTGGTAATATGATTTGAGTTATCTCCCTTTGGCTATAAAAATGATAACTGTAATTTACAGGTACATGTATTACAATTTTATGCTCACAATATTTGTATTGTATATAATATAAAAGAAGTGGATTTGAAAATGTTTAATTTTGATGATCATTTGGTGTGTTAGCAAATAAAAGATATTTGACTAATTTAACTTATCACCCTTTTTTACATTCATAAATAACAAAATTATATAATTGAAAAAAAAAATGTAAATAAACTTACTGTTTATTGAATAAAAGTTCACTGTATTCCTTTATAGTACATATAAATCCAGAGCAAATGGTTAATTTAGTGTCTTTTTGCAATTTTGTTGTTGATGTCATCAAAAATATCAAATTTTATTCTCTTTTCGTCAAAAGTTTTACCATACACAGAACAATTAAAGTACCAGGCACTTTCAAGTTCTTTACAATTTCTCAGTCTTGTTATAAGTCCCATATTGTGTTTTGTAACATCATCTACCAGTCTTACAGTCTCTTTCTTTGGTAAGTTCTTTTTTGCCCTCATAATCCTGTATTTCACTTCAGAATTGACTAATTTCACAATTACAGGTCTTGCTTCACCGATCTTCCCTGGTATCCTATGTATAGCTTGGATCTCTGATGAATCAACTTTTACATTTAGTTTGTCCTTTACAATATCCTTGACAAATATATCTCTTAATTTTTCGTCTTTATTCTCAGGATAGTTCATGATTTTGATGTTAAATTTCCTGGAGTATTGCTGGTTATAATTAGACATTTGTAGTGCCTCTTTTGATATGATTTCGTTATCAGCTACCTGTTTCTGAATCTCACTCATTTTTTTTCTTTGTCCAGCTATTTGTTCTCTCAACTCCTCATTCTCCTTAGTTAAATTTTCAATAGACTTTGTCTGTTTGTTTGACTTTTCACTAATTTTTTCGTTTATTTCTTTCTTGAAGCTATCAAGTAATTTGGTGACAATTGAAGTGATTACAGTTTCTAAATCACTTTTCTTTACAATGTCAGCAAGAGATTTGTCAAGATCTGTTTTTGTAACAACACCCTCCAGGCTAACCTTGATAATGTCCAGATCATTTTGGAAATTTGTCAATTCAATTGTCAAATTTGAACTACTATCCATTGAAACTTCTATATTAGGCCTTTCAGGAGTTTTCTTCTTTTGTTTTTCATTTCCATTTTTTGCTGCAAGCAGTGTTTTTACAGTTTGAACAGGTTTTGGTTTCTCACTACTTTTATCACTATTCCCAGGCATGTTATGTTGTGAGTTATAATCCAATCCAAATTGTAAAGTGTTTGTAGATTGTAACCGAGTTCTGTTCACAAGACAAAGGTTAAATATATTTCCATCAAATTTAAGAATTTAAAGTTCAAATATTTAACATAAAGTTTCCATAACTTGTAGATAATAATGTCCTGAGCATGTAGATATGAATAATTTTCTTAATTTCATTCCATAACACAGTGAAATTATCAGAAAACTGCAGAGCAAAAACTCAGGTGACTAGCTTGTCGGCCATCTTAAATCCTTTCTAAATAAGAAGATAGTGTATAACAAGGTGGGCCTCTTGTTTGATGTTCAACAGAATTCTTTCTACATCAAGCTGGTAATGCAACTGTCAAAAAATCCTAGCAACAGTTTTTTTTAACTGTGTTGGTTAAATAGTCACTTTCTTAATATTTTTTATAGAATATTTATTATGCAAATTCTTTCTAATTCATGTTTAAATCTTTTAGACTGGGATGCAGTTAACCCAAAAAATAGTCACTTTCTTAATATTTTTTTAGAATATTTATTATGCAAATTCTTTCTAATTCCTGTTTAAATCTTTTAGACTGGGATGCAGTTAATCCAAAATAATATCAACTCTTTTGTTTTTCTATTCAGGAGCTGCTGTTGGGGGTCAGGGTATGTCGGAGGCAGATAGAAAAGTTTGTATGGTGGAAGACATAGAGAATCTGTCGCAGTTAGCAGAAGCATATGCCAGGGCAAGAGGTATGTAATATGTTATAAGTATATGTGTACAATAATCCCCAGCAACGCTATTGTAAATGTGGCCTCTGATACAGGCCGCTAATAGAGGCCAATGATACAGGCCGCTGTACTGAATATATGAACTTTAACCTTTTACTGTTTTAGGCTTAAAAACGTGTTAAGCATATTTTGGGACTTTCGGGTATCGAACCACTGTTGGGCTTTTCAAAACCTCCATCTAACCACTTAGCTATGGTGACCACACTGCTATACTCTACAATTAGTATATATGACTTGATAGTAAGCTTTGTTAAAAAAAATATCAACAATTTGTTTATAAAAGCAATATACAAGACACGATACAAGTATTTCAGATCTGGCATAATTTATGTTCAGAACTGACGAGTATGTGAGCTTTTAAAATGTATTCTCACAATACAAAAACATCTAACGAACCGAACGCAAGTAATAACAAATCAGACAGACCACAGGTGAACATTTGGGACACTTGAAAGACCTTGAAATATCTAAATATGAACGATTATTTTCACTTGAAAGACCTTGAAATATCTAAATATAAACAAGAATCGAAAAGACGTTGACCGATAAAAATTTGTTGTTTTCTTTTTGTTAATTGTTGTCTTATTTGGCTTTCTAAACATTAAAAGTGTAAAAATATATGCCATACCATATATTTTTTCAACACTATTATTGTACAAGTTGGATACATTATTATTGAAACAAAAGAATTTGCCCGTATTGGATATAACGGGTTTCTTTTTCCGCATTCGTACTCGGGTGACGGCCTTGGTGCTATGAACCTCAGCCTTCACCTAAGTACTCATGCGGAAAAAGAAACCCATTATATCCAATACGGGCGCTTCTTTAGTTTCAATAGTACTGTATTTTATACATGTTCAGAGTTGAGGCAGGAGGACATGTCACATCATAAAATTGGGTACCTCTACAGCAGCCTAGCCTATATAGTTTTTGTTTGACTATATATGTTGATTTATGAAACACTAATTTTAAAAAGCATTCTTAATTGTTCCGATAAAAAATTGTAACCGTTGGTGGTGTACAATATATCTTTTTGGTAGTCCCATTCAGAATTTGGTGCTGATCTGAAATTCAATATGGCAACCAGAGCAAATATTGTCATTTCAATGCCCTTTTATTCATTAACTTCTCATTTTTTTGAAATTCGATGTGATTTGTATAATTATTCAGTGGTCCTTTTCAAAGTTTGTGTTTTTTCTATTAGTTGGAAATCCAAGATGGCCACCAGAACCAATGTAAGGTTTTTAATATAACGATAAAGATTGACAGTGAATGAAAAGGTCGGCGGTATTCACCTAGTAAATACATTGGTTTCCTCTACCAATAGAACAGACAGCTCCTGCTGAATAAATGCTAGAGAAAAACAAAGGGGCAATAAAGAATGAACAATCCAGAGACATTAACAATATTGGGTACACAAGACACAGGACGAAGACAAGCAAAACAAAAAACACAACACAGAAAACTAAAAAGATGAGAAAACAGACATGCCACCATAAATATGTGGGCGAACCCAAGTGCTCGCAAAGGATAAACTGCTTCTTATAAGACACCCGCTGTGTTACTTACAAGTCTGGTAAAGACTGGTCAGTGATAGAGGAATGAAACAAATCTACATAAAAAGTATAAGATCCATTGTCATTTGAAATATTGTTTAAATTTACTTTAAAACGTTTACAACTCTAATCCCACTGACTGCAAGATTTCTGTCTGTCAATCCTTTAAAATAACCATGTAATTTATATTGTCTTGTTTTACTAGGAGCAGACAGAATGTCATCTTTTGGAGATTTTATTGCTTTATCTGATGTATGTGATGTACCTACAGCTAGGATTATTTCAAGGGAGGTAACTACATCTAGAATTTGATTTGTTGTTTATGTTCTTGCTATCTCCTTCATTTGACCATCTATAAAACTGACCGCCATGATATAACTGAAATATTGTTGAAAGTGGTGTTAAATACAATAAATTCATTGGACATCTTTGGGTGTATGTAAATATTTTATATCAGTTTTTTAAATTTTTCTTTAAAAAAAAAAAGGGTGTTTGGTCATTACCATGGAAATTTGTATTTAGAGGTGTGGAAGGTGGCTATTTCTTCTTTCTTTCATTTCTTGTGAGCTGATATGACTATTTTAAGTCTATAAAACTCCTGATTATCTCCTTATTTCAGCAAAAAAAAATCTTACTGATTTCCTATATTTTTGTATTCTTTTAATGTGCTCGACAGTCTGAACTCCACAGCAAAAAATGAAATTATTTGTAACATGGTCATGTTAATTATCAATTTTACTCTCTGTTTCTAGGTATCTGACGGTATCATTGCTCCAGGCTATTTACCAGAAGCATTGGAAATACTAAAGAAAAAAAAGGGAGGCAACTATTGTGTTCTTCAGGTATTTTATTTTTATCTTGACTGACCGATATTGTCATGTAAGCTTTTGTCATCACTTGAGCAGACAGGCAAAATCCCAGTCACAATTTGGTGTCTGAAAACCGTAAGTCGTGAAGTGTGTGTCAGAATATTAAATTATCCAGGGATAACTGATTTCTAAATGAATCTGCCTTAAAATGATTGGTGATAAAAGCTTTGAAGACAAAAATATTTCTGTTTTACAGTGTCACTGATTAAAAAGAAATTTTATGTGTACCAATTATTTGATTCAAGCTTAGCAATTTCAAAGATTGCAAAATAATTACATTACTTCCGTTTTTCATTGAAATGTTACAATATGATTGGTTATGAAGTGGTCACATGATTATAAAAGAGATGTTTTACATCCCAATAAAACTCGAACCCGAACTTGCACGTGCCTCCATGACGACATCAGATGTAAACAATCAATGGCGTAGTAATTTCCAACAGCAAATAAACACAAATAAAATTCACAACGAAAAATTCAACTATATTAAATTTTGGTGGGATTTAAATGTAATTATAAGAATTGAATGCATTTTTTTTGTAGTTTTATAGGCATGTAAAAGCGTGAACCGAGGCACATTTTTTGTATGAAGCGCTAGCAATGTGCTTTGGTCCATGCTTTTACATGCCAATAAAACTACAAAAAAATGCATTCAATTCTTAAATATTTGAAAGATATGAAGAAAAAAACAAAAATAAACAATCTTGTGTTGAAAAGGCGATGCAAAGTAAATGTAAATTTTGTATGTCGGATTCAAATGTTTCCGTCTAGATTTCAGTCAAATCTGACATTTGTTTTATATTGTAATTTTTGTGACTTATAGTCAGGACTGAAATGTGACTTGGAATTGTGTTTACCTCAGATTGAAAATATTCAATTTGTAGATGGACCCAGAATATCAAGCCCCTTTGATGGAGACCAGGACTTTATTTGGACTTCAGATGCAACAGAGGAGAAATGATGCCATTATAAATACAGAGATGATGAAAAATGTGGTCTCTAACAGAAAGGAGGTTTGTTGATAACCTACATGAAATTATTATTCAAATTTACAGCTTCTAAATAATGTAATTAACGTTTGGGAGACTTATTGTTTTTGCTCCGTTTTTTATTATTATTATTATTATTCTCTTTCTCCTTTCTTTCTTTGGCACATGAACTGGTCCACAGCAGATCTCAGGAACTACGGGACAGAATTTCATGAAGCTTGGTGGAGTTATAGATATATGTTTCTAGTTGATCCTAAAGTTTTCAGCTTTGTGGTAAAGGGGGTCAAAGTCATATTTTGAGGGGTTCAAAGGGGGTGGGGGTTACTATAGAATCCTATGGGAAAGTTGAAATTTCGTACATTAATGTTGATAACTTCTAAATGAATAATGATAGAGACATAACATTTGACATAGTGATAGGTCATCATTAGAGGAGCAATTCTGCGTTTCCAAAATTTTCAAGGTGTCTGCCAAAACACGGCATAAAAAATGGGCGGTAAAAATTCAACATTGTCCGATATCATCAAAATTTGATATGTGAGTAAGATAATGATGTTCCGAATTGATTCCTGAAATTGAACAATTTCTACCGGTCACCATTTTCAAAATGGCCGCCACAATACCGCAAAAATTCAACATTGTCCGATTTCAACGACATTTCATATGTAGGTAGATTATGATGTCCCGATTTGATTCGCAACATTGAAAAATTTCTACCTGTTGCCATTTTCAAAATGGCCACCACAATACCGCACAAATTCAACATTGTCCGATTTCAACGACATTTCATATGTAGGTAGATTATGATGTCCCAAATTGATTTCTGACATCGAAAAATGTCTACCGGTCGCCATTTTCAAAATGGCCGCCACAATACCATACAAATTCAACATTGTCCGATTTCAACGACATTTCATATGTGGGTAGATTATGATGTCCCGAATTGATTCCTGACATTGAAAAATTTTTACCGGTCTCTGTTTTCAAAATGGTCACCACAATACCACAAAAATTCAACATTGTTCAATTTCAAAGGTAGCTTTTGATTTATTTTTTAAACCTGTTGTCAGTGGCCGGTTTGGGAGACTTCATAATCGTTAGATTATAATCATATCTTGTTATTAATAAAACTAAGGTTCTCCTCTCTCAAGCATAGGTAAGTTTAAATGATTTATGGTAGCCTGTTTAGGCCCATTGGTTTATTACTCCCAAAGACTTGTATATGATTTGACTTTTCAGTCTTTTGACCTTGAGCGTACCTGATGAAGGTTGTTACAGAAATGCACTGTACACACTAAGTTAGCTATATACATTTATTTGTATACCGTATTTTACGGACGATAGGTCGATATTTTTTTTTTCCCTCAACACGCTGGCTTCAACCTATCGTCCACATTGACCTATACAAGGATGAAGTTAAAAAAATCTGGAATCCCTAAAAAAAATATCAATAAAAATGACGATTTTGTTTACAGTATACCTTTATTTTGCTGTAGGTTTTTTTTTCTGAATAAGATTGAAATCATCGATGTTCTTGGTGGTTTTTTTTTTTTTTTAAATAAAGCAATAAAAGTATACTACATGTACTAACAGGGGGTGCAATTCGGGGAAAAAATGTTCAACATCTGAAAAAAAAATCAATATTTTAATGATTGAAGTGTTAATATAGCAAAAATCAGTTCAATATTGTATTGTATATTAAAATATATACTATAAAAAATGTATGTTTTAGTAAAAAAAAAAAAAATCACAGGGTTGATCGTTTTACAATATAAAATTATTATCACAAAATATCAAAATATAGCTATAAATAGCTTTTCAATCAAACACGAGCATGCGCACGAGGTTGTAGTAAAAAATGGCGGTTGCATTACATCTCGCAATAAATGTGGAGAACAAGCCTTTTTATACTAAATATACTGGAAAATAATTATCAATTTCGTTAAATTAGAATGTTCTACACTTGAATTGGTCAATTAGGAACAAATAAAATAATCACCATGAGATAATCAACACAGGTGAACATCGGTCGGCACTTAATTATCCTGATCAGCTGATTGAAAATTTACTGGACCGAGACGATCACATAATTTGTGTACTACAGTAGACTCCACTTAATTGCAAACCGGTTAATTGCAAAATTCGCATTATTGCAAAAAAAAGCTTGAACATCGATCCGTTTACCATTCATTTAACGTTAAAACACCCGGTTAATTGCAAAGCGGTTAATGGCAAAATTCGCCTTATTGCAAAGACAATTTTTGCCAAAAATGTATAAAAGTGTCGGTTATTTGCAAAACTACCCTAGAACTGATATAAAAAAAGAAGGAGAACAAAAAATCCAATACACCTTTGAACTAATTGATTGATTTTTTTCTTGCAGATCAATGTTGAAACGTCGTGTGGTGATAACCTGATCAGACATTTGGAGACGTTTTGAACTATTGAATATTTTAATAAAAATCCATTTACATGTTTATTTGTGTTTAATCCTTTTCCTGAACTTCAATAAAGCTCTAATAAAGAACGTTTTGTGTTCCTCAATCAGTGTTGATCGTCCGCCATTTTGATTCAATAATTAAGTGTGTGACCCTGGGCCTGGTGTGTGACCTTACAAGCCCTGGTGTCTATTTTTAGATTTGTAACAATCGGCCACGCAACAATTCAAAACACATAATTAATGATCAAAGAAATTAATATGAATGCTGATCAGTGATTAAAAACTTAAGAGAAATTAAAATATGTTTACTTAGTTAATTAATTAATGTAAATTAGAACATCAAGCAAAAAATCAAAGCGGATTAATTATTTTTTATTTATTTAATAATGAAAAGTATTCAGATTTTGGGCTTGTGTTTTTTTTATTTTGCTATAAAGCATAGGGGAAAAATGAGTTTGTCATTCAGTAAGCAAAATGTCAAAGAAGAAGCGTAACGATCTTACCCTAGCTGACCGCTATGAAGTTGTAAAACTGTTAGACCAGAAGCTAACTCAGACCGAGATATCTAAGAGACTGGGTTGTTCAATCTCTCAGATCTGTCGCATCAACTCCCAAGAAACATGACATGCGTACCCAGTATGAGTCAAACTCAAACCCTGACCGGAAACGCCAGAGATCCAGTAAAGCCAGCAACATGGAAGCAGCACTCACGACGTGGTTTATCGACGCCAGAACCAGAGATATACCTATATCTGGTCCAATACTAGAGGAGAAGGCCAAAGACCTAGCCCAGGCACTTCAGCAACCTGACTTTAATGCAACCTCTGGCTGGCTGTCTAGATGGAAAACCAGAAACAACATAGTCTACAAACGACTTCACGGAGAGAAGAAAGACTCCGATTTTACTGCAGCTGACCACTAGGTTACCAACGTCCTGCCAAACCTACTCGAAACCTACCAACCACAAGACATATACAATGCTGATGAGACGGGTCTCTACTACAGAACTCTACCATTGTATGATGTATTTTATAAATATCAACTTGATAATTAAAAAAGTTATTCACATTTTTATTTTATTTTTTAGTTACCTGCGATGCTGCAGCAATGGTTATAAACATTAAAAAAAAAAATGACTCCACAAAAAAAAAATTACCCTTTTACTTTAATAGTGTTATTAAAGTAAACGGGCCATTTTTTTTATGGCGCCACTTTAATTATTTTTTTTCATCCTATGGTTATAAATATCCACCATCACGTGATATAAACAACTACACAAATCCTCAATACACAAAGCTCCCATTACACAGAAATGAAATGAAGTCAACAACAGAGATATCTATCGATAATAACCTACCAAGATGAAAAGTAAATCCCTACAGTTATAAATAACAATATGGATAACTATTATTAATTTAGTACAACTCATTTACAGTACACAAAACGTAACATCTATCGCGTTATCATTTGACACTCGATGTACACAATAAGCTCCCCCAATACACAGAAATGATGGAAATATTATTTACACCAGTAATAAACAACAAAGACTTTCATTAAATATTCTAATTTATTATTTACATTCATGCATTTACTTTATCAACATATCAGCTCCAGGTAATAGTAGTCTATACTTCCGGTCTGAATAGCATTTTGTTTTATTGCAAAATCCGCTTAATTGCAAAATTTTCTCTGACAAATAGGCTTTGCAAATAAGCGGAATCCACTGTATTATTAATTAAACACATTTTAAAGGTATGTCAATAAAACTGCACAAGGTGATGCATTGTTTTGACAGCTTGATTATTTTATTGTATGAACATACGTTTACCTTCTATTTTGAGACTCACAGACGGCCTGATTTGAATGTCATCGATGTCTGGCTTTACAAACCAGACTCTTCATAAAAAACACAAGTTTAAAAACAACATTTTATTTCATTTAACTTTCATAATTATTTCGTTTATGTCACATAAGAATAGTATACTTGAGCTAATATTTACAGATACAAATGTACGATTACCGAAGAACATTGTTATAGGACAAATGCTTACCGATGTACAAACAAAATAACCCGTTCCATGTGATGATACTTACCCAAGTTATCATCGGCATCCTCGACCTATGGAATGCTTCGACCTATCTTAGTATTCCCCCAAAAATGTTGCCGAAAAGCAGCAGTTCGACCTATAGTCCGTAAAATACGGTAGGTGGTTTTGTTTGAGACGATCTGTCAATTGCATAATATGTTTGCAATATGAAAACATGCAATTATCCTTTAAATAGGTTTGAATTTATTTTCTCTTGAAATCTTGCCAAAAGTCCACTTATCTATCTGTTTCTTCAGCTCATCCAAATAAATGTAGAACACGAGAAATTGGAAAATAAGAAGATCACCCTCTAGGGCTTAATGCTAAAACTTGTACTTGGGATTTTATTTTGTCTGAGCAAGCAATTTGGGATAATTTACTCAGATAATTAAACTATTAGCAGGGAAGTAAATAGTAAAAATGGCAAACTATTTCTATCAGACATTTGGTCAAAATCTTTCCTAACCCTACTCAATAGTGTATCTAAAATGTTGCTTATCTTGCAGTTGAGTAGTAATTTACATTGGTAAAAATTTTACCGTACTTCGAACAAAGATCCATGTGAGGTATTGTAATCGCTTAAGAGTCCTTCATTTGGTTCTGTTAGCTTTACAAGTGAAAAAAAGAAAAAGAACAAAAGGAAAGAATAAAGAAAAGAAGCTTTACACATGTCAAGCTAATTCTCACAAACCACTGACTTAGTTGGATATTTTGAATAATTGAAATCTATTCTTAACATGGCAAAGCTACTCTTAGAAACTAGGGTTTTTATGATTTATGGTGTTTAATGTCAGTTGCAACAATATTTTAGTTATATCGTGGCAGTCAGTTTTATTGGTGGAGGAAACCGGAGTACCCTGAGAAAACCACCGACTTGTCGCAAGTCACTGACAAACTTCATCACATAATTTTTTTTAGAGTACACCTGGCCATGAACGGTGTTCAAGCTCACAGCTTTAGTGGTAATAGGCACTGATTGCATGGGTAGTTGTTAATCCAACTACCAAGCGTTCATGACCACGATGACCCCTAAAAACTGGGGAATACTACCACTAGTGATCAAGTCCGGATCTGTAAAGATATACATTATACTATACTTTTCTTCTTTAGCTTACCAATGAAGCAGTACAGGATCTGGTTGTTGCCAGTATCACACTGAAGTATACACAGTCTAATTCTGTCTGTTATGCTAAAGGTGGTCAGGTGATTGGTATAGGAGCTGGTCAACAGTCCAGGATACATTGTACCAGATTAGCAGGGGACAAGGCTAATAACTGGTATGTTAATAGCTAAGTAGTTGGTCACACTGGTGTTGACCAATAGGCCAATACTGTGAAAATACAGTCAAATCTGCCTATGCGGTCACCACTGTTAAGCAGTCACTGATCACCTGTATTAAAAGGTCACATTTTTTTTGTCCAGTCATACAAAATTTCATGTGAATTGAATCTCTTTTAAGACGTTACCTGTCTTAGAAGACCACGTTTTCTTTGTCCATAATACAGGTTTGACTGGAATTGTCACACTGGCCTTACCCAAGTGGTAACATTTTACCAAAAAATAATAATAAAAAAAATCTCTCACTTAATTTTGATATGATCTCAAAATATTTGCAGTCGTATTATATGTGTTGTTATTTTTAATACATCTGTCAACACAATGTTTTTTTCCCCCTAATAATTGAGTTTTATATCACAAATCATTCTGAAATTTTATCACAAAAATCCTTTGCAAAAAAATAAAGGTTACAATGATTTTTAGAAATTTTAACCCTACCCGTTATCAAACAAGAGGCCCAAATATGTAAAAAGATGAACTTGTTATGGTACTATCAAGTTGCAACTAGACAGAGCTCTTTATTGTTTTTAAATGGAAGAATCTTTTGATTGAAACATTGACTTTTAACAGAAGTGGATGTGTTTCTCAAATTCTGTAATATCTGAATGTCGTATTTGATAGGGGGAGATAATTTAAGAGTTCAAGTAAATAAACAAATTAAAATTCACATTAATAATTCTATTTCAGGTGGCTGAGACAACACCCCAAAGTGTTGAATATGAATTTCAAGGATGGAGTGAAGCGAGCAGAGAAAAATAATGCTATTGATCAATACGTCTTGGGAACAGTTGGCACTGTGAGTTATCTCCCTTCTATTGTCTGTGGATTGTTGGAACCATATATAAGTTATCTGCCTTCTATTGTCTGTGGATTGTTGGAGCTGTGTATGAGTTGTCTCTCTTTTCACTACTGCATTTTTAGCTCACCTGGCCCAAAGGGTCATGTGGGCTTTTGCCATCAAATGGTGTCTTGTTGACGTCCATAAATTTTTACATTTTAATTTTCTTCTCTTTAAAACCACTGAGTCAATTAGAACCAAATTTGGTAGGAATTTTCTACAAAGTATATATTTTTACGATTGGAAATCCACCTCAGAAAAAAAGAGGCCCAAAGGGACTAAATATGGCATTTTCCCTATGTTTGTAGAGTATTTACAGTTGTATTTTCAACTAATTTTGAAAAAAAAAAAAAAAAAAGTTCCTGAAAGGATTTTCTTTATGTAGTATGCCAAAATATATTTATAGCTTTTACTGTGGTCAAAATGGAGTCGCCACCCAAAATTGTGAATTGACTCATTTTTATTCTTCTCAAAATCTAGACTTGAGTGACCACAAATTGTTTATAAATAACAAGGTGAGCGATAGTCTCAGATGAGAGTCTAGTTCAAAAACATTTTCACTAGATGGTACCTATTTTGCATAATCAATGCCTTCCACTATTTTCAGAGCAGATCTTTGAAGCTGTCAGAATGTTTAAAAAAATACATTCACATTTTGAACTTGCTGACTTTTGTCACATTTAACCTATTGAACACCTTGGTAACATTACCATTTCTAAAATTGAATGGATTTTTTTCACTTATTTCCTCATACAGTGAAACCTGTCAACACAGAACCTCAATGGGATCAACTTTTGTTCTGAATAGACAGGTGCTTTGTTTACATTGGTTAAATGGACAAAGATTTCTTACATTGGGACTTTACACTATACTGGATTTTGGTTTCACTGTAGTTTAATTGCATTGTTGTGAATTT
The DNA here is from genome assembly GCA_963383655.1 of Bathymodiolus septemdierum. Lineage (NCBI taxonomy): Eukaryota > Metazoa > Mollusca > Bivalvia > Mytilida > Modiolidae > Bathymodiolus > Bathymodiolus septemdierum. The sequence goes on from OY726529.1 coordinate 14,627,604, forward strand.
GTTCATGATCTGTAAGTATCAATTCAAGATACATGGAGGACTTGTAAATTACAGGATACCATTGAACTGAATTCACCCTTAATTACCAGTAAGCATATTTTTTCGCTCTCTTTTTTCAGGATCAAGACAAGGAATCATGGGATAGTATGTTTGATGCCCCGCCAGCTCCACTGACAGAGGTTAGATAGAGAGAAAAATAATAACACATTGAATTGAGATCAAGTTAATTTCTTTTTATTGGAGGGATAATATGTTGGTGGACGTTGTTGATTTGGTTCATCATGTCCAATCTTCACTAAACTTTATCAGTACAAAACAAAACAGTTTTTATTATACCCCCCACTCGTAGAGAGGGGGCTATATTGCAATCGCCTTGTCCGTCCGTTCACACTTTCGTAACAGATATGTCAGCTTCTACTGGAAGAAATGATTTTATATTTGATATATGGCTTTGGCATGGTGACTTGTACCGTGTCTCCCCTTTCCAGGTTTACCGCACATCTACTTCCTGTTTACCATGCGACTTACAAATGAACGAGTGGGGGTATTCTTAGCATGACGTAGCGTGCAACATCTTGTTTCTATTAAATGTCATATTTGTATGTTGAACAAGGGGTGCTGTAACCCAAGACCAGTAACATTTGGTCTGGGTCCCCGAATAAGGTGTAAATAACAAACAGTTGTATTGGCGAGAAAAAAAAACAATATTAAGTTAGTTGTTTTATAACAGAAAGTAAGCAATTATTCAGCTCTATTATGACCAGATGTGACTTTTTCATGAGATGATGATGGCTGCTAGATAAACATGCTCAGCTTGGATTTTTATAGTGTTAGCTCACTGAAACAACTTTTAAAGTCTGATCCTTATACTGTATAGCCTAGGTAAAAAGTTAGAAAAACAATAAACAGTTTGCCTACATACCCATAAGAGGGAAACGATTCACCGTATGTACTGAAGTCACGATTATTTTTGGGACGGTTTGGTTCACGATACGTGGAGGCTGCTTACGATACAAACGATATGATGCTCATTTTTTGAAAAAAAGTAGTGTTGAACTTCCGTTTTCTTCTTTTGGTAATCATTTAATTAATATTTTGAAAAAATTGAATCGATTAATTTACGCTTTTAAAATTAATTAATTAATCAAATATTTATAATTTCCGCTAGTACGTAAACGACCTCATATATAAAAAAAAACACATGGCAGCACCCATGTCGACCAGCATGGACTTCAAAGAATAGTTACAGTTTCCTATAAAACGTATCGTGATGCGTATCCTAATACATATCAAATATCGCGATGCGTATCGCTTGTGGAAAAAGTGTATCGTTACACCCCTACCTACCCAATATTTTTTTTCTCAAACTATTAGTGGAAAAACAAGTAATTTTTTCCATGAACTGATTATGAAAATGGTTACAGTGATTGTTCTAATTAGAATCATTTGTGGGCTAAAAACTTATTATTATTTTTTCACCTACATTATATTACTTATACATTACAGGAAGAGAGACGTAATTGGATTCTACAATTAAAGGGAGTGTCCTTGAGTTCTGATGCTTTCTTCCCATTCAGAGATAACATTGATAGAGCTGCTTTGGTTAGTATATATTTATATAATGTTTTAGAAACTAGTTTTTGAGAGAGAAAAAACATGCATTATGTATTTTGTCAACTTGTTTCCTAAGTCAACATGGGTGGGAACATGTCTAAATAAATATATCTTTTTGACACAAAAGTTTTTATTTTTGTTCACATGTGTGCCTTGTAGCTAGTAAATATATATATTGTCAGTGTGGCTAATAAAAAAATAATTAGTTAATGAAAATTTCCGTCAACTGCTGAACACAATGATGTTAGTCATTACTATACATCTTTATTCTATATTCGTCTGACAATAAGTCGGTCAGTCATTGGATAATGTTTGATTATTTTTTTCATGTTTGAAAAGTAAACATTTTTTTCTTTTTAATTATGTTCCTCATCTATTCTTGCTCACATGTGTAAAGTTCCATGGAAAAAAGATCGATAATAATAACACACTGACCCATATTTGTTTACTACCCTTTTTCCAAATGACATCCTATTACGTCACATAAAGTCGGTCAAAGCACATGATTTTGTCATAGGCCAACCAAACTTAAAAAGTAAACCAGATTAAGAAAGTACAGTATTTTAGCTTTTTCAGTGTAATTGTTTTGTCTGAAAAATTTCAAAGGATGTTTTTTTTAAATACAGTAGAGTTCGTTTATAACGAACAGGCTTATAGCGAAGTAAAGATAAATCCCCGGTCCCATCACTATTTAAACAATGTATTTGTGAAGGCCTATTATGAATTTTTTATAACGAAATCAGTCTTATAACGAAGAGATTGTTCAACCCAAACAACGTTTTTATTACTCAAAATTGACATGATATAACAAAGAAAATTGCTGAACAAACAAATCGTTTACCTGTCTTCCGTTACGCACGGACGATCACATATTAGAATGGTCAAGTGCACTTGACACTTCCCTTATTGATAATTCAAAAATCAATAATCCCACCTTTGATGTTGTTAATGATGTCAATCAAGACTTTTCTTTGAAATATTCAAACAATAAAATGGGTATTAATGATGTGTTTAACAAGTTGTCAATTAATAACACACACGCTAATTTATTGCATTAAAAATTAATAAAACATAATCTAAATTTTAATGAATGGATGCACAAGCTAAAGAAATTAAAAACAAAGTCTTGTGTGAGATTAATTCATTCGCTATTGTTTATTTTTTCTTTGATGATAGACTCTTTACAAACTGCATGGTCTCAAGGTTCATCTAAATACCAAAAACAAAAGAAATGTACTTGTTCTGAAATTTCGATTAACCTGAGTTGTTATGTGTATATAATACCAAAAAGAAACAATTATTCTTCAAATTCAAATAAAACAAAAGGAAAATGGCTACAATCATAAAATTGGCCATTAAAAATATATCTGAATTATCAGCATTATACCGATATCGATCCAAGTGTTAATACCCGACCTCATATTTCCTGTTTATAAAATAGATCGTGAACAAAGTTGAAAACATGTTTCTAAGGAACATTTGAAGATACCAAAGAGGTATTCAGAATCCGTAGTCTTTGAGAACTGTCTAAAGGATCGAATATTTTTTTACGATAAAGGCCCACTTTACTGTGCATCAGTTATCATAGCGTGATGAAACTGCCCGGGTCAGAACCAGATTTGTTTCTCTCTTAAATTACGCGACCTCGGTGGCTCGAACTACCGATAGCTAGAACAGATTTTGACAGTCCCTTCGAGTTCGAGCCAGCGAAGTTCTACTGTAAGATTTTCAAAAGGGGAGGTAATTCTACATTGTTTCTCTTATAACGAACGATGTCTATAACGAACTTAAGATCGAGAGTCCCCTGGACTTCGTTATAAACGAACTCTACTGTAGTTTGAAATTGAAGTATTAAAAATTAATTATTTCATGCAAATATTAAAGTTGCTTACCCATATAATAAAGTATTTAATCCAGTGAATTTGGTGTTTTTGCTTTTGTCAATAGACTGACTACATTCTGCCATATTTTTGTAAAACAATTAATGACTGATTTCAATTTATTTTAATCACATTTATTATCACAGTGGTAACAATACAGTTTTATTGATGCTATTTGTAATAATGACAGGTTTTTTTTTACCCAGATAATCTCATTTTTCTGTCTGGTTTAATTTAATTCTCTGTTCAATTTATGCAATAAATTTTGATTATTGCTGTAAATTAATTCTTTTTCTATCTTCTCTGTGAATTTCATTTCATTACCCCAAGAAGTAAGGGGTATATTTGTTATTAAAGCAGCAGTGGAAATGCTAAATAATCTGCCATTTTGTGACTAATGGAGAGCACTTGCATGTATTTTCCCGGTAAAATCTGCCATTTTCTAGAAAATGGTAGAATCTGAATGATCAATCATCATATTTTCAAAGTATCTTAAAATACAATTTGCTTGGCCTACATTCCAGAAACGGTCATGAACTATGATGACGATTATGTCAACAAACCGGAAAAATAAAAATGCTTGGGGAATACCATCGATGGAAACATATTAAACAAGCATAATGATCAGGAAAAAAAGACATTAGTAAAAAGGATCTTTTTTACTTGCATGGAATTTATTCAATTCAAACTTCTCTGTTTTAATCTCATCTAGTAATTTTGACGTTGAAAAGAATTTTCTCTGTGTTTTATGTATGCTATGAATATACAGAATGACGTCATTGGTCTCGTGCTGCACGAGAATTGTAAATCAAAACAAGTGACCGACTTTATTGCATGACCGAGCAGATGTCATGTCACGATATATACAGTAAAACCTGTCTAAACAGAACCCCTTTGGGACTGAAGAATTTGTTCAGTTTACATAGGTTCAAATTACATAGACATTTAGTAGATGGGACTGTAAACTTTGTCTGGTTTAGGCAGGTTTTCAGTTTACTCGGGGTTCGGTTTAGACGGGTTTCAATGTATTTACTCACTTTGGCTTGCGGAGAAGCAACAAATACCAATTTTATTGTCTTTGGTTTGACCTGATCAGGACTTGAACTCACGATCTACTGCACTCGAAGCAAGCATGCTACACATTACACCACTCATGTGGTTGTTTAGTCATGAGGCCTAATAATAAAAAAAACTAGTAGAAAGCCAATGATTGGTTGTTATTTTTCTGTTTAGTTGGTTGAATTTAAGTATTTATAATATATTTTTTTCAAATTTCTACAAAAAAAAATAATAAGATGGAAAAAACTTTATATTTCAGAGTGGAGTTGAGTACATTGTGTCACCATCCGGGTCTACTAATGATGACGGTGTTACCCAGGCCTGTAACGAAAACAACATGGTCTTAGTCCATACCAACTTACGTCTGTTCCACCATTAACTGTCACACAGAAGTCAAGACCAGCATTTGTTTTTTTGTTTTGTACCAGACAAAGCACAATGACGTCTTATTCCATGGATTTTAACAAAATCGATGGGACCATTTTTGTGTTAGTTTGCAATATAAGGGGAGAGCAATCTTGTAATGGTTCATAATTTGACATGTTTATAATACTCAATTTTTTTAAGCTTACCTGGACAACGGCCATTAAAGCTTTTATCTTCTATTAGGTTGTATTTGTCTTCGTCATTAACTTTTCACCTGTAAACAATTGGACCATGACAAATTAAAACTGTCGTCTAGAATTGACACATCCAAGATGGCCACCAAGACTAAAGAGGAAGTCTTTAAAATGATAGAAACAGTTTACTCAGAAATTGGTTGAACTTTGAACTGTTGCTACATATATAATATATTGTTTTACATGTAGTACTGAATTTTAATGATTATGCAAATTAATCTTCCTATATAAATTGTATCTAACTGACATAATCTCATTCCAACATAAATTCTTCAAGTCTTGAAAAATGTTGACCAGTCGTGATTTTTTAATAGCTGAGGTTTGAGCAATCTGTGTCAGAGTTATCTTTCCTTGATCTCACATCAACTTCTGTCAACGTCTGAGCTTTTGCAAGATTGTTGTAAAACTTTAACTAAACTCATTCAAGCAAAATACTCAATTATGGAGTATAATAAGCTCAAATTTCAAATATTTATCTGTTTATCTTGCACTTATTATCACAGATTTGAATAATTTCCGGATTGTTTTCCCAGATTATTTCGTTATAATGCATGATTAGAATGCATTTGTGGTAATCTAAGCAATCATACAGTCAGAACGGAATACCATTTAAACAATGTTAAATTCATTTAAGAAATAAATCGTGGAAGCCAGAATGTGTTTTGAGTTTTAACATGGGTTGGCGGATATTAATAAAATTTTATCCCGAGACTCTCCAGCTCAGGATAAAATACTAAGATACTAATATCCGGCAACCCATGTTAAAACTCAAAACACATTCTGGCTTCCATGAATTTTTTTTCGATTCTGATATATCTAACAGTACAAATACGGTAGTATATCTTGATTGGAAGACGATAATCTATATCTACATTTGCAGACAATGTCGCATACAATTTATGCTGCCCAATTCAAGCAGACGATAATTCATCAACATGTTCTTTTACAATGGGATAGTCAGTCACATATACATTTACGACAGGAAAGTCAGTCATATTGATGGAGCATCCGTAACAATGATATTGTGTTTGCATGTTTTAATTGCATGGTACATATTACTAATTTTGGATATGTTGATTATTTTCAGTGAAGATAGGTGTTAAAACATTAACAACAGTGTAAATAATTTTATTTAATTATTTTATTACCTGGCTTAAATGTGTGCACCGGCACATGTGCTTAAATGAGATTATACCCAATTGATAAATCAATTGTGCCATATTTTACATTAAAAGTTTTGTTGTGTTCTTTTTTTTTGGGACCAATTATTTATGTTGAAAAGTTTTTGTATTTATGTATTGTATACCCCCCAAGTGCTGTTCAATTATATAATTAGTTGTGTTTTTTTATTTTTTATTAATTACTACACAAAATAAAACAATAAAGACAAAATGTTACTGATATATGTGTTTCATATTTTTCTCCATCCATCGTGCGAAAATATAGGAGGAAGTCTGTAGATGTGATCATATGGTTAGAGTTAGGGTTATGGTGTTTAACTCCACTTTAAGCAATATTTCAATTATATCAGGGTGGTTCCTTTTATTGGTGCAGGAAACGGGAGAAAACCACTGAGTAGTCGCCAACAAACTTTATCACATAATGTTGTATCGAATACACCTCACCCGAGTGGGATTCGAACTGACAACTTTAGTGGTGATCGGCACTGATTGCATAGGTAGTTTTAAATCCAACTATCATACGATTCCGACCTCGACGTCTCCTGATCATATGGTAGTTGAACTTATAACTACCTATGCAATCACGACTTGAGTAGTGTGTTTGATTCCTGTCCCTGGTTTGCTGTTTTGTGATAAATGTTTGTCAGTGGCTTGTAGCAAGTCTGTGGTTTTCTCCTGGTACTCTGGTTTCCTCCACCAATAAAATAAAACCAATGCCACAAAATAGCTGATATATTGTTGAAAGTAGAATTGAACACTCTCAACATAAAATCATCAACTTTTCTAAATTTAGTAAATGTTTCAGACAACTGAAACTTGTGTCATGAACCTAACTGTCTCTGATTTTTACCTTGCCAACAATATAGCTGACATTTTTCCTAAAGTTGGTTTTAAACAATGTGCAATTGATAGACAGTTTTAGTTTTATTTAATTTTGTTTTTGCCATCATGGATTTCTGATCGGCACAAACAATTTAAGGGGCCGTCATGATCGTGATCGTATGGTAATTGGAGCTACAACTACCTGTGCATTCAGTGCCTATCACCAGTAGTGTTGTGAGTTTTGAACTGTGTTCATGGCCAGGTGTACTCGATACAACATTATGTGATGAAGTTTGTCAGTGACTTGTGAAAGGTCAGTGGTTTTCTCCAGTACTCCGGTTTCCTCCACCAATAAAACTCACAACAACAATATAACTGAAATATTGCTGAAAGTGGTGATAAACACCACAAACCAGCCATCAAAAAAAGTAATTTGTAAGGTACCATCCAAAATAATGCAGGATTTAACTCTGCATGAGATACTACACATGTGAAAAATGATTTAGTAGTCTTCTCTGAATCTACAAAACCGGTAATAAAACCAAACTAGGAATGTTCATTAGTTGGATGAGGGATCTCACATTTACTGTACATGTTCATTGTTTTTATAAACCGGGAGAACAATACCGTCTCTTGATGAAAGCCTCTGTGGGATTCTGCCTACCAATGATGTCAAATATCTGCCCTGTTATGGAATATATATAATCAATCTTTTTAGTTAGATTTTACAAAATCACCTTTGACCATCGATTCATGTAATTTTTAAGGTGAATAAGTTGCCGAAATATGACTGCTTTAAGAGTTAAGTCTTCTTCCGTATACAGAGTGTACTCATCATTGAGCGTTATACGCCAGCGTGACAGTCGAGATAAAAGCCCCGCAGGGCAATATTTACAGTTAAAAACGGGCGGGAATCTTATCTACACGGTCAGGAACTGGGCAGGTGGTAAGTTGCCCAGCGTGTCCCTGAACTCCTCCACGGAACTGGCTGTTGCTGCCGATGGAAGGTTGTTCCAATCCCGGATGGATCTTGGGGGGAAAAAGGAGTTTCGGTAGACATCCTTCCTGGTTGATGGAATCCGAAAGGTATTCTGACCTCTAGTCCTGAGTCTGATGGAAGAAGATATGCTTCTGCCGGAATAGCCACTAGGTTATGCTGGGTCTTAAATAGCAAAAGAAGGCGGATCTTAACTCTCCTAACCTGGAGTGGTTCCCATCCAAGTTGGGTTACCATCTGAGTGACACTTCCTGGTTGTCTGTCTGTGTAATTCTTGGTGGTAAATCGTGCCGCTCGTCTCTGTACCTTTTCTAGTTGGTTAATTTGCCCGGTGTTATATGGGTCCCATATAGATGCAGCATATTCCAAGGTTGGGCGAACTATAGCTTCATAGGCTATGGCTCGTGTTGATGTTTTGCACCCTCTAAGATTTCGTTTGAGGAAACCTAGTGTCCTATTTGCTCTCGCTGTGATGTTGTTGATATGGTCATTCCATCTTAAGTTCTTGTTGATGGTAACGCCCAGGTACTTACTAGAGTCAACAACATCAAGTTGGTGGTTATGCAGTGTGTAGTTAGCTGGGATGGTACTTTGCTTAGATGAAATCTGGATGACTACACATTTTTCTGGATGGAAAGCCATTTGCCACTGCTTTTCCCAGTCTTCCAGTGCCGCTAGATCTTGTTGCAGGTCCTCTGTGTCCTTCCTACTGAAGATGGGCCTGTATAATAGGCAATCATCTGCGAAGAGGCGTGCCTCAGAGTTGGTGACTTCTGGAAGGTCATTGATGAAAGTTAGGAAAAGCAGCGGACCGAGAACGGTTCCCTGTGGTACTCCTGATAACACTTCTGCTGTTGATGAAGTATGGCCATCGAGGAGGACTTGTTGCAGTCTATTGTTGAGGAAGTCCTTGGTCCATTGTAGGGTTCGTCCACGCACTCCGTAGTACTGTAGTTTGTGGAGAAGCCTCTGGTGAGCTACAGTGTCAAACGCTTTTGAGAAGTCAAGTAGTATAATATCTACTTGACTCCCATCGGCTAGGGTACGTGCGATGCTGTCAATGGTGACTGATAACTGGGTCTCACAGGAACGTTTGGATCTGAAGCCGTGTTGTTTGTCACTCAGGATGTTGTGTCTGTCGTAATGATCCATCACCTGACTGGACGATATGCTCTAAAAGCTTACAAGCTATTGAAGTCAGAGAGACGGGGCGATAGTTGGATGCTTGATGTCGGTCACCTTTCTTGAAAACCGGTACAATTAAAGCTGATCGCCACTCATCTGGTATAGTGCCTGTGTTGACAGATATCTGGAATATCTTTGTCAGAGCTGGAGCTATGTGGCTGGCATATTCATGGAATAGTCTGGCTGGTATACCATCTGGACCTGTGGCCTTGTGACTGTTGATATTGTTGGGCAGTTTCAGCACTCCAGCTTCACCAATGTGTATATCTGGCATATCAGGATATGGACTTTGACCCTTCTCTGGCATAGATGTCATATCTTCCCTGGTATATACAGAGTAAAGCTGGTCATTTAGTATCTCAGCTTTGGTCTCGGTATCGCTGTATAGGAAGCCATCGTCTTTTCTGAGTGGAGTAACACCTTGGGAGTCTTGTTTCTTACTCTTCAGGTAGGACCAGAACTGTTTGGTATTGTTCTTCATGTCTCCAAATATGGTGTTGTCGACATATTGGTCGTGAGCTTTCCTAGCCTCTCTTTGTACTGTTGTTTTTAGCTGTTTGTATCTGGCCCAATCTTTTGTCTTGTTTGTGTGTCTGGCTCTGAAAAATGCTTTTTGTCGTCTACGTAGTAAACGTTTGATATCGGTTGTCATCCATGGAGATTTTCGATGGTACAAGTTCAGTGATGATTACTGACATAGCATTTTTGAAATCATTCCATATGTCGTTTACTGATGTGTATTGTGTCCTCATGATCTTTTCTGTTGCATCTTGTATATGGCTGCCTATGATGGATTTATCAGTTTTATTCCACAATAAGATCTTTCTTGGGCTAGAACGTTGTTGGTGTGCAGTCAGTGCAAGGTCTATTAGCACGGTATCATGGTCGCTTCTGCCCAATGCCGGTAATGCTTTACACTGATCAATGATCGTAGGATGTGATGTGAAGAGTAAGTCAAGTGTATTTTGTCCACGAGTAGGGAAAAGTACCATCTGTTCTAAAGCTAGGTCATGTTGCATGGATATAAACTCTTCGTTTACCCGCCTTGGCAATTGATGGCCCTTCACCGTGGAGGACTCCCAGTCTATGTCTGGCAGGTTGAAGTCGCCCCCTAGGATGAAATACGAAGACTGGTACTGTGATCTAACTGTAGTAATATCTTTCACTAGTTGTTCAATGTATTCTCCATCGGTTCTATTGGGTGGTCTATAGGCTGCTGATATGATGACTGCTTTTCCATGGAGCAGCTTCACTTTAATGCCAATGAACTCAGTGGTTTTGCCGATGTGTACTATTGAACCTACGAGTGAGCGTCTACAAGCTATGAGTACACCTCCATGTGGGTCGCTTCCTCTATCACGTCGAAAAACCTCAAAGTCGTTGGGTATAAATTCTGACGAGTTCATATCTTTAGTTAACCATGTCTCGGTTCCAATAATAATGTCTGGTTGTGACGAGTCGATAGCCATTTGTAAATCACCTGATTTGTTTGTTATGCTTTGGAAGTTTATTTCTAATAATCTTAATTTATCTCTTGGCTTATGGTGGTTCATTCTTTTGGGCGACGATGCTGCTGCTATTAATAGCTTTCGACAAACAGTTTAAGGGGTAATACTCCAAAAGTAAAAAGGGGGAGGGATCAAAGCATTTTAGAGTGGGATTTGATTTTCTATTCATTTTCCAATATTTGATTCTGTATTTACTGGTATTAAGTTTTTAAGGTAAAAACCATCTTCTCATGTACTTTTTATCATTCTTAAAGATCTTGTCTGTTGGGTACTGGAGAAGGTTCCATAGCTGTCCAGCGTCACCAGAATGGCGGATAGGGGGGAGATCCCTTTCAGTCTTCTGTAATTTTCAAGTGCGCAAATTTAGCCTTCAGAAGTATTTGAAAGATTAATCTACTATTTGAAAGTTAACGAACCATTTTTGTGGAAATGTAAAATTGTGTACTGATCGACCCTGTATAAATTTATTCTCTCTGCAGGTGCAACACTGTTTATTGTAGACTAACATTTATATTTTAATTACTTTTGCATACCTGAACATGACTTGACGTGGGGTTATGGTGCTTAGCGCTACTTTCAACATTATTTCAGTTATATTGTGACCTGTCGCAAGTCACTGATAAACTCTACGAAAAATGAGAAATATTTAAAAGAAAAATTATGTAGATATGAAATTGTATATTTGTTTATTAATTTTCAATATATAGTAAAACCTTTCCTTAAGTGCAAAAACTGCTCACTGACTTATTGGACATATTCATAGTTATTTTAAACTATACACAAATGTATTTGTTAGGAAGAAACTTAAGTCCACATTCACAATACAGTAACAGTAATTTCAAACTTTCGAAAACAAACCTTCCCCCATTACGATCGTATTTTTTCCTAATTTCATTAAAATAAAATGAAATATGATTGCCCCTCTTTCCCCCTTTTTAGCTCACCTTGCCAAAGGCAATGCGAGCTTTTGTCATCACTTGGCGTCCGTCGTCTGTCGTCCGTTAACTTTTCACATTTTAATCTTCTCCTCTGAAACCCCTCAGCCAAATGACCTGAAACTTGGTAGGAAGCATCTATGGAAGGTCCTTTATAAATATTGCTCATTTTGTCCCGATCCATTAACAAAGATGGCCGCCAAATGCAATTCTTGTTTCTGATTAGCCGATTTTTTTTAATCTTCTCCTCTGAAACTGCTTGGCCAAATGAACCGAAACTTGGTAGTAAGCATCTATGGCAGGTCCTCTATAAAGATTGCTCATAATGCCGTTAAAAGACATTTACGGCGGTTTGGATCATAGATGGTGATATATATTTATTTTCCAGGTAAAGAGATCCTTGTTTAACGTTTCGCTAAGGGAAAATTATTTTTTATCGTGGATTGAATGGAAAATAATGGAATGTAAATCGAAACGAAAATGATGTTATCTGTCAAGACTATAACGGAGCATGCGCACAATCTCTACCGAGTGAGTTCAAATCTGAGGTCAATAGCATATGATTTGCATTATTGTCCGGGTAGCAATTGTTCTAATAATAAAACCCTAAATGCTCGCTTACTCGCAAGGGTTATAACGGGATGCCATTACACGTAATGGAGCGGCCGCCGAGATTTTTTGCGCTCACTTACAGAGTTTCTGACGCCTGCATTTATAAGATAAGATAGGAAAACTTTATTTGAATTCGGTTTTTGTATAACAATAAACACAAGCTCTCAGGAGCTTTTTACCGAATATACATAGTAGCACAAGATACATACAAATATTAACATAATCACATAAACACACATATAAAGCACATACAGTTAGCAAATGCAACATAAAAAGCACAAAAATAAAGGACATACTAAAACATGCTGAAGCAATATCAAACAAACATAAAATAACTAAGCAGCATTAAAGCTTGGAAAAAGCACTAGAAATAAAACAGAAAGCTGAATATGTTATCTGCATGCAGAACAACGACATACTGAGCCATTCTAGGACTGAATCAAACTTTTAAAGTGGTTGAAACTGTTTTCATGTTCTGAAATGGTTCGGAAAGTCGTTCCACAGAGTTGCAGCTGTAAACATGAATGATTTTTTGCCATACCTTGTAGTTCTAACTTGAGGTACATCTAATATGTTCGAATACCTGAAAGCATATTTAGAATTCTTCACATTAACTAAATCATGAAGGCATACATGAGCTAATTTGTTAACGATTTTATATGTCTCCAAGGCCATTGTCCTAATACGTCTGATCTGTAAGGAGGGCACTAGAGCTTTTTCAAGAAGGTTGATATATGAACTGGTGTAGTCATCGTATACAAAGCGAAGTGCTCTTTCCTGCACTTTCTCTAATTTTTTGGAATTTGTATCGGTACAAAAATGCCAAGCCAAAGGGCAGAAGTTAAAGTTACTGAGAAAGAAAGTGTGGAATATAGTTAATTTGCTTAATCTGTCTAAATATCGGCCCAAACGTTTAAGTATATTCAATTGCTCTGATGCCTTCCTACAGATTGAACTGATATGAATGTAAAAATTTAATTGATAATCTATTTCAATTCCTAAAAGTTTTACTCTCTCTTCACATGAAAGCGTAGCATTCTGTATACAAATCTTCATGTTTTTGTCAAAAGTCTTCTTCCCAACCGCAAGTACCTGAAATTTATCTGGATTAGCCTGCATTTTGTTAACTTTAAACCAATTAATAAGAACATTTGACTCTGATTCTAAAACTGAGGTAAGTACATTAAAATCAGGATGACCATAAGACAAAGTATTGTCATCCGCATAATTATATAAAGTACCCTTTTTTACAAAATAAAAAATATCATTAAAAAGTAGAGGTCCCAAGATTGACCCTTGGGGTACCCCTTTTTGGATGTCAGACCAACTGCTCAGGATACTATTAATTTTAATTTGTTGTTTCCTTATCAATAATAAGACATAACCTTTCCTTTTGTCCATTATTATAGCAAGTTTTTATCACCTACCAGTATTTTAGAATGTAATTCCCACAAAATAAAAATTCTCTCTCTGAACATTTTGAATTTCGTCATTTTCGGCCTCACTACTTGGATGTCGATACCATATTTGGCGATTAAGGCGTGAATGTTTACATCAGCCGTCGTAAGCATCGTAGTAAGAAATACCATATTTAGAAAAGCTCTGCCTTCCGTAGTTTCCGGTTATGACAAACGATCGATAAATTTGAACAAGGTTGTTGCTACCTTTGAAAAGCATATATTTCTCAGCCAAACCGATTTAACAAGGACTGGGATCATCAATAATAGTTATAATGAAATGTTTGAAGCGTAAATAGTGAGTTTTTATGTTTCAACTGCAACTTTTTTTTGCTCCATTGTGACGAATGGGACCGCGTTGTAGCTCTGCCGAGACACAAGTTTGTCACAGGAGCTACATTATATGAAATATGGGTAGCAAGAATTATCGAAGACAGAATAAAATTACGTTTTCTCCTGAATTATACATCGTAGCTCTCAAAAATTGAATGGCTTACGTTCTTTATATATTTAATCTTTACATATCAGAAATTTTTAGAAAACTGAAAATAATGATTTTGGCATTTCATATTACTTTAATGTGTTATTTATATAAATCCTTGCCTTCTATAAATTTTAATTTCTTATCTAATTCTTATTCTTATTATGCAACACTATGGTCAAGTTGTTATTTTCATTGAATGGCATCTCAAAATAGATGGCTTCACAGCAGTAGGAGCTCTTCCTGTATATTGGTTACATCCTGTATATATTACAACTGACAGCTAATGCATGATAAATAATTTTAATCAGCCATCAGTATCATAAAATACATTTTTTTTAATCTTTATTTTAAATGAAATTAAAAAATCATTATAAGAGTGAATTCAATTCAAGCTTTTATTTACTTTCCAACTTTGAAATAAAAATCAATATGTTTTAATATCTAAAAAAATAGTAATTATTCATTTAAGTTTTATTTCATGTTTGGTTGTATTTATCCGGATATGTGTATTGCATACAGCATTACATTAACTGATCGCTCCATTGGACATTATTTACAAACACTTTTGCTCCTCCTATTTTAGTTGTAATACCCACAAGTCATAGCGATTTACTATTTCCGGTTTAACGGATTTTTTTAATAAATGCATCCAGGCGTTAATGTAGCGACCAGCGGGAGCGTAATATAACGACTGGATTATTCGGGTTAGATCGACAGCAACTTTTTACTCTAAGAGTATAGTTCCGCTCTTTTCACATCTTATTCATATTTTTAAACTTTGTGATTTTAATACTAAGTACGTACGCACAAAACATTTTTCATGCATATAACTATTTATTATGTATACCTGTTTTTGTTATGAATAATTTATTTATTAAATCAAATATATAAAAATCCATGTTATGGTGTATTTTGTTTGGCCAAGAAACGATAGTAATTTGTTTATTGGTTTTTCATGCATGATCGATCAGTCATCCGGTTGTGTAATGGGCGGCATGTCAAAAGGATATAAGAAAATCCTTCATAACTCCTAAATCGTTCAAGTTATCTGCACAAAACTTTGACAGTTCAATAACTATAATGTACTGAAGTCATATACATGTCCTGTGTCAAAATAAAATAACCACATCATGTCCTGGGTGCACACAGGAGTCCTGAGCGGTGTTTAGACGTACCCAGCTGCCACAGGAAATTCTTGTTTTAGATTGGTCGATTTCTAAAAAATCTTCTTCTCTGAAACTGCTTTGCCAAAATGAACCGAATTTTGGTGGGAAGCCCCTATGGAAGGTTCTGTATTAAGTTTCCTCAAAGCAGAATGAAAGGTGAGCGACACAGGCCTCTAGTTTTTTTCAGATACGTTTCGCCCATAATTCTAAAAGGACACATCAGAAAAGAGAGGGGAAATTAAAGATTAAATTTTAATATTGTTGATATTTTCCAAAATCAAAACAATTACATTGGTCCGTTCTACAGCGGGTACGTATTACGTAGAAGTTGGCAAGTAAATCGGAAACTCTACACCAGGAACTAGATATATGCATATAATTATAATTTTGTTATGTAATTACGCTACCATATTTGGGGAAAACTGGATTACATTAACACATTTATTGGATTGATTTCCTATTATCCAAGACTATTTTAAATAGAAAATCTGAATTTATTATTTATTAATTTATTATTAATGATACAATTTTATTTCACTTGGGAGGGGGAGGGGGGCTATGATGAAAATTTGAAATAAAAACACAGGACGGGACTTTAAGCAAAAATAATAATCCAGGATTAGTTTTTTATTAAAAAAAAATCCAGGATCCCTGTGTCCACGATTTTTTTTTTTAAAGTTAATAATATGAAATATTGACATCCACACTTGCCTTCTGGACAGTACATTTCTGTGTCCACACTTGTTATTTAAAATAAGATTCCTGATCGTATTTGGCATGGGTCAGTGAATACGATGTATGCACCTTGTTATTAAGCCTATGGTAACCTTGGTTACTATATTAACACGTTAATATAGTATAAATAGTCAAATATTTATTAGATGAAGTCGAGAGGACATTATTAACACGTTAACGTTAAAAACATTATATAACGTCTTTTCCTCTGATTTTCATTATGACGAGGAAATGTTATGTTAATCTCATTGTCTAGACTGTCTCGTAATTTAAGTAGAACTTTTGTATGTGTTAATAACAAAAGCCGCGATATATTTATTTTTGCTCCATTTAAATAACATTGCCGAAAGGCTCACGGTTTTAGTGCGTATTATTTTTGTTGATTCTTTTATTTTAAGAACTTGGATCGAAATGAAGACGATCGGATCGTCAGCTGTATTATTAGTTGGGAGTTTTATTCTACATTTCATTGGACTTGGACTGTCACAATCATTTGGAATTATATATAGTGAACTTTTAACATTTTTTAATTCGGGAAAAAGTGAAACTAGTTGGATTGCCTCTCTTAATTCCGGTCTATTTCTAGGATGTGGTAAGTTTGTTCAGATTTAATGTCTCTTTTTTGTGTTACAATATTTTTTGTCATCAGTTTCTGTTTTGCACCGAAGAATTTTGGGGTTATATAACCCTTTTAATACAAAGTAAAAAAGCGATATATTAGCTATAAAAAATAAAAATAATTTATATCTAGTTTATATCTATGTACGATTTGTATATAATTTGAATTTTATGAACAAAGGCTCAAATGACCCCCCCCCCCCCCCCCCCCCCCCCCCGCATGTTATTTTATAAATGGCTTATATATATATCTCCTCACTTGCTCCATCCCCTTTTTTCTTTATTACTGTGTGGGACAAAGAAAAAAAGGAGCAATGTTAAATAATGAGATAAGCAATATTTTAGCTAAATTAATGACATGGGACTAAGTTTACAGTGGTAATAATTCGTGTAGGTACGCAAAGGGGGGAGGGATAAAGGTGTGCAGGGACGAATCCAGAATTTCAAGTTAGGGGGGGGGGGGGCGCACTTAAGAAAATTGCGCCGAGCGGAGGGAGGCGCTAAAATTTTTGGGGTATTTCGTGTGATAAATCACGATTTTATGCCAAAAAATCGCATTTTTTCCAATTTTGGATCCGCCCCTGGTGTGTATGTTTTGACTGACTCAAAGATAAGAGCGAGATGATTTATAAGGTTGGAAAATGTTGCCTTTTTTCAATTGTCTGTCGCCAAATTTTATAGTAAAAGGTATCTTGATCTGAAAGATGCAAAAATAACTAATTTGACCCTGTAGCTATTGGTAAAATTTGAAGAAAAATTACAGAATTTGTCATGTCAAAAAAATTGTTTCGTATGAATAAAAATTCTGGCTCGGCGAGACCTTTATTTGTATGTATCGTCTCTTTAATACTTGTTTCAGTTATATTGTGACTAATAGACATCTATAACGAACTGACTACTGTCTAAATTTTAACCGGGCACATGAAATGGGTATTGGAGCGTGAACCTGCGTCATTGGTGTAAATAAGGCGAGTCGTCATGTAACGAAATAAAAGTCGACGACCTTCGGTACTCGATCACCCAGATCCATATAAAAGTGTGTTAATGTGTAAATTCGATTTATATGTAATACGTATGTATATTGACTTGATTATGGCAAACAATTACGGTCGTTTAACACCGGCTTTAACAATCATGGTTTGAAGTTTCATTGCTGGTGGAAACCACCGGGTTTAGGGGACAAGTACCCCACCCCTTTTCCCAACTACGAAATAGTTGTATCGTATCTATCAGCTATTATTTTCAGTGTATTTATTCCTTAATCTGGTATGTTATACAGGGACATGTACCTCCCCCCCCCCCCTTAATTTCTCCAATTACGAAACTTTTTTATCGTATCCTTCAGGCATTTTGTGATTACAGGGTATATATTTAAGGGGGGAGGAGGTACATGTCCCCGAGTACCTGAGGTGGGAACACGATGACCCGTGCGAAACCACCGACATTTCTTTATTCACTGCATGATAAGCTTTACTATATCCATATCCATACAATCTTATGGTAATATGAAGCTTACATATGGAATTCGTAATGCTTAATCTTTAGTTTTTTTGTGTATTATAATGTCAACCTCTATTCCTCAATTATCGGGATTCGAACACACATCATTGACACACTACAACATCAATTCGCTTAGCATAATAACACACTTTATAATTTACTAGACTGTAACGGTGTCATCAACATTTATGGTGTTATGGATTAGTTTTTTATTAAAAAAAAATCCAGGATCCCTGTGTCCACGATTTTTTTTTTTAAAGTTAATAATATGAAATATTGACATCCACACTTGCCTTCTGGACAGTACATTTCTGTGTCCACACTTGTTATTTAAAATAAGATTCCTGATCGTATTTGGCATGGGTCAGTGAATACGATGTATGCACCTTGTTATTAAGCCTATGGTAACCTTGGTTACTATATTAACACGTTAATATAGTATAAATAGTCAAATATTTATTAGATGAAGTCGAGAGGACATTATTAACACGTTAACGTTAAAAACATTATATAACGTCTTTTCCTCTGATTTTCATTATGACGAGGAAATGTTATGTTAATCTCATTGTCTAGACTGTCTCGTAATTTAAGTAGAACTTTTGTATGTGTTAATAACAAAAGCCGCGATATATTTATTTTTGCTCCATTTAAATAACATTGCCGAAAGGCTCACGGTTTTAGTGCGTATTATTTTTGTTGATTCTTTTATTTTAAGAACTTGGATCGAAATGAAGACGATCGGATCGTCAGCTGTATTATTAGTTGGGAGTTTTATTCTACATTTCATTGGACTTGGACTGTCACAATCATTTGGAATTATATATAGTGAACTTTTAACATTTTTTAATTCGGGAAAAAGTGAAACTAGTTGGATTGCCTCTCTTAATTCCGGTCTATTTCTAGGATGTGGTAAGTTTGTTCAGATTTAATGTCTCTTTTTTGTGTTACAATATTTTTTGTCATCAGTTTCTGTTTTGCACCGAAGAATTTTGGGGTTATATAACCCTTTTAATACAAAGTAAAAAAGCGATATATTAGCTATAAAAAATAAAAATAATTTATATCTAGTTTATATCTATGTACGATTTGTATATAATTTGAATTTTATGAACAAAGGCTCAAATGACCCCCCCCCCCCCCCCCCCGCATGTTATTTTATAAATGGCTTATATATATATCTCCTCACTTGCTCCATCCCCTTTTTTCTTTATTACTGTGTGGGACAAAGAAAAAAAGGAGCAATGTTAAATAATGAGATAAGCAATATTTTAGCTAAATTAATGACATGGGACTAAGTTTACAGTGGTAATAATTCGTGTAGGTACGCAAAGGGGGGAGGGATAAAGGTGTGCAGGGACGAATCCAGAATTTCAAGTTAGGGGGGGGGGGGGCGCACTTAAGAAAATTGCGCCGAGCGGAGGGAGGCGCTAAAATTTTTGGGGTATTTCGTGTGATAAATCACGATTTTATGCCAAAAAATCGCATTTTTTCCAATTTTGGATCCGCCCCTGGTGTGTATGTTTTGACTGACTCAAAGATAAGAGCGAGATGATTTATAAGGTTGGAAAATGTTGCCTTTTTTCAATTGTCTGTCGCCAAATTTTATAGTAAAAGGTATCTTGATCTGAAAGATGCAAAAATAACTAATTTGACCCTGTAGCTATTGGTAAAATTTGAAGAAAAATTACAGAATTTGTCATGTCAAAAAAATTGTTTCGTATGAATAAAAATTCTGGCTCGGCGAGACCTTTATTTGTATGTATCGTCTCTTTAATACTTGTTTCAGTTATATTGTGACTAATAGACATCTATAACGAACTGACTACTGTCTAAATTTTAACCGGGCACATGAAATGGGTATTGGAGCGTGAACCTGCGTCATTGGTGTAAATAAGGCGAGTCGTCATGTAACGAAATAAAAGTCGACGACCTTCGGTACTCGATCACCCAGATCCATATAAAAGTGTGTTAATGTGTAAATTCGATTTATATGTAATACGTATGTATATTGACTTGATTATGGCAAACAATTACGGTCGTTTAACACCGGCTTTAACAATCATGGTTTGAAGTTTCATTGCTGGTGGAAACCACCGGGTTTAGGGGACAAGTACCCCACCCCTTTTCCCAACTACGAAATAGTTGTATCGTATCTATCAGCTATTATTTTCAGTGTATTTATTCCTTAATCTGGTATGTTATACAGGGACATGTACCTCCCCCCCCCCTTAATTTCTCCAATTACGAAACTTTTTTATCGTATCCTTCAGGCATTTTGTGATTACAGGGTATATATTTAAGGGGGGAGGAGGTACATGTCCCCGAGTACCTGAGGTGGGAACACGATGACCCGTGCGAAACCACCGACATTTCTTTATTCACTGCATGATAAGCTTTACTATATCCATATCCATACAATCTTATGGTAATATGAAGCTTACATATGGAATTCGTAATGCTTAATCTTTAGTTTTTTTGTGTATTATAATGTCAACCTCTATTCCTCAATTATCGGGATTCGAACACACATCATTGACACACTACAACATCAATTCGCTTAGCATAATAACACACTTTATAATTTACTAGACTGTAACGGTGTCATCAACATTTATGGTGTTATGGATTAGAGTTATTGTATTTAGCGTCATTTTCAACAATATGTCAGTTATATTGTGGCGGTCAATTTTATTAGTGGAGGAAACCAGAGTACCCGGAGAAAACCACCGACCTGTCTCAAATGACTGGTTAAAATTTATCACATAATGTTGTAGCGAGTACACCACGCTATGAGCGGGATTCAAACTCGTAACTTTAGTGGTGATAGTCACTGATTGTACACGTACAGGTAGTTGTAAATCCAACAACCATACGATCATGATCACGACGGTCCCTCATACTTTATATATAATTTACTCGACTGCAACGGTGTCATCAACCTAGGCCAATATTTAATGTGTTTCATCTACTATCGTCACGGGTCAGTGCATCTTTAAACTGATTATTAAAATGTATGATATTTGTCCTATGATGTACTTGATTTGAAGTGTACAGTTTTGTCACACAAAAAAATATACGCGGCATTATTACAATATACAAATACATATGAGAAATTGTTAAAAGTGTTTTAATTGTGAATCTGAATATGTTCAGTTATAGTCTTAAAAACAGCGCATCTTTGTTCGGATCTTTTTTTGTTTTAATAACTTTTTATACATAGAGGCCCGAGGTACATGTATATACGAATATTTCTTCACCACACGTTAAAATCGCCACTGTTATCGCTAACTCTGCTCGAAAGATTTTGATCAAATATTGGATGACCGTGATTCCTTTATACAGCTTACAATTGATGTTCTTAAACAAGTTTATCGTTGAACTTTCTTATTACTTTTAGAACTTCTATTTGTGTCGTTAACACAAATAGTTATATTGTTTGATTGATTTGTGATTGGTTTATTGTGTTTACCGTCACTTTCAACAATATTTCTGTTATATCGTGCTAGTGTCCTTATAGCCAGAAAAGTAGATTGATTTTGATTTTTGGTGTTTTAACGCATCTTTCAGCAATTTTTCAGCTGTATCATGGCGACCAGTTTTAGTGATGGAAGAAGCCGGAGTACCCGGAGGGAACCACCAACCCTGGGTAAGCAACTGGTAAACTTTATCACTTGCGGCTGCGAGTCGAGGGCACCTTTTTTTTTATTTACAAAGCCGGGCGCGAACCTACACGTATTGGTGATAGGCTTGTATGAGTTGTTAGATAATCCAACTACCTAACTCATTGAGCCACCCGGGCCCCAGCAAAGTAGGTGCATGTCATCTAAATTAAAACGTAGCTATTAAAAGATGGTCGTTGATCAGGCAAATGTAAAGCTCCTTCTCAATTCATTATACCGTAAATGTCTGCAAAAATATATCTAATACTAACATCATTATCATAAAGAAAGGTCAATGACCCTGTCCACGAAGAAATAATTTATCCTGCAATCAGTACATTTGCTGTACAAATATGCTATACGAATAAATGTTTGCTTTATTCGTACTAGACGAATAAACTTTCCGTACTATACGAATAAACTTTTCAGCCTACGAATAAACTTTCCTGGTACCCTGTAGCTATGTACAGCGGAGGGCGCAGACAAGTATGAAACTGGTACTAATGTAACGCGGACCACGAAGAAGACGAAGCTAGTCATTTCGTACCATAACCATTTCGTACCATTGCCATTTCGTACCATAATTTACCATTTCGTACCACAAAATTGCAATTTCGTACCATATGTATTTTGCACCATAACCATTTCGTACCATAATTTACCATTTCGTACCACAAAATTGCAATTTCGTACCATAACCAGAAACCATTTCGTACCATATGTATTTTGCACCATAACCATTTCGTACCATATGTAATATTGCTCAATAGCCATTTTGGAAATAGAATTACACTATGACCATTTCGTACCATATG
Organism: Bathymodiolus septemdierum; assembly: GCA_963383655.1. Classification (NCBI taxonomy): domain Eukaryota; kingdom Metazoa; phylum Mollusca; class Bivalvia; order Mytilida; family Modiolidae; genus Bathymodiolus; species Bathymodiolus septemdierum. The sequence goes on from OY726529.1 coordinate 14,650,451, forward strand.
GAAGTAGATACATTATGACCATTTCGTACCATATAGAAATAGAATACCACATTACCACTATGACCAATTCGTGCATATATTTATTATGGTTAAGTTTGTCTCCCCAGTTGTAGATACTTGGATGTTTTGAAAAGTATGAATTGAATTTAACTCTTTGTTATGATTTGTTGCAATTTTGTTTTTCAATGTAATTGGTGTTTCACTGAGTCATCCATTAAATAAGGATTTCCATCTAGTTGAATAAGAAAACAACACTCTATAATTGTTTTAACAAATACATTTTATTACATATAATTATGAATACATTTTACATTTAACAACAAGAAGATCAACAAATACAAATACAATACAATGCAACAATTCAGCTACTATGATAGTAGTCCGAGATTCCTCTGTCGTTTAACGGCTTTTATAAAGTTGCTGTAGCCGTTCAACGTCAGAGCGTGATACATAAGGAAAACAGCGGATTTGTTTCTCCAACTTTGGGTCAGCACATTTCCACGTTTCGTGGCTATCGGATTTTATTTTCTATCAGAAACCCTTATATAAATCGCTTCACCAATCATTTTTCTATTCATTCATAAACATCTTACCCTCAGAAAGTGGTGTTACACTCCATTACAGCACGATTTTGCCTTAGAACCTATGATTTCGACATTTGTCTTCCATTTTTCAAACATTTGTCACGTGACTACGAGAAAACTACGATTACCGCAATGTATCATGGGAGATGATTTGCATATAAACAAACAAACAAATATTTTTATTGCCAATCATAGGTGTCTGTTAAGGCAGAACAATTAACATAAAATTTAATACAGTTGATTATATTGATTGGTAATGATTTTAACAGCAAATTTAGTGAATTACAGATAACCATAAGAAAACAAAATGTTGTAGTACCTTGTCCAAAAAGGGGGAACGTAACACATGCTCTTTCCGAAGCCCGTTGGTAACACTCTGCCATTGAATTCTGTATTATTTCCTTCTGCTCTGCTTTGATCTGTAGATGGACTGTTTGTCCTGCAGAATACGCTTAAATGTATCGTCTTCCATGTGATTTGAATGTTGTTTACGTATGCAAATAATGCTCCAAATAATTTGGCACGCTGCATTAATTAGCTCCCATCATGCAATGCGTTGCTGTCATCATTCAGTTAGTATCGCGAGATCACGTGTGTAGATTCGAAAATGGAAGTCAAATGGCGGAATAATAGGATCTAAGGCAAAATCGAGCTGTAATGGAGTGTAACACCACTTTCTGAAGGTAAGATGGTTATGAATGAATAGAAAAATGATTGGTGAAGCGATTTATATAAGGGTTTCTGATAGAAAATAAAATTCAATAGCCACGAAACGTGGAAATGTGCCGATCCGGAGCTGGAGAGGCAAACCCGCTGTAATCCGTATATATCACGCTCTGACGTTGAACGGCTACAGTAACTTTATAAAAGCCGTTAAACGACAGAGGAATCTCGGACTACTATTATAGGAGCAACATCTTGGAAACAGTTTACTGGTCTGGTATATACACTAATCGGCCACATAGACGTAGGAGACGGCCGACGGAAATACTACCCTCTACGTACTGCTCCCACTGGTTAAACAGAAGTCGTTGTGTTGTTCTGACATTTCTACGCAGTAGTCTAAGCCATCACCTTTCACTGTCTTCTCGTAGATATCACGGGAAATGCCTGAAATTTATTAATAGATTTAAAGTAAAAGCGTCAAAATTTTAAAAAACATATATGTCAACCGTGAGACGTTTAAAAACAACACACTTGTATGATTCATTCGCTTTTCAGTTTCTACATGTTTTTTTTGTGGAATTTTGCATTGAAACACATCAAATAAATACAGGGGAAAACGGCCCTGCCTATTTGGTCCCAATATAAAAAGAATATTTTCACAATTAATGATTGTAAAGCCAGATTATATATGCACGCGTCATGACATGATTACTAATTATCTACACGTGTGTAATGTGTGTTGACACTTTCTATCATTAATTGTTTTAAATTATTCAAATTCTTTATTCAAAAGCAGTACTGCTTATAGAAATAAACATACAATATACAATTATTCAATGCATGAGTAAAAATACATACATTGTATACAATTATGATAATAACAGCGGAGCATGTTAATATATATGTAATACAATAATACGAAATGAAATGAAACTAAGTGTTGCGAATTTTTTCAGCTAGTAACAAATATTTACCAAGATTGTAAAAGGTAAATATTTCACATTAAACAGCTTATCGAACCACTTTTCGCCTTTTGAGAACGAAAATTACCATCGATTAGTTATTTCCTTTCAAGCAAATAATTTGACCTCGTTTTTCCGTATGCAACTGACCTTACTAGTGACAGGTAAAAAACGAATAATTTGTATTTTGTCGCTTATTAAAAGCAAACTTGCATGGTTCTTTGTCCGTAATTAACACCGAAAATAAGAAATAAGTGCATTGTTGTACTGATTTAATGACAATTCGACAAACTCCTAAAAAAATGTCGATAATTAATAAGATGGCGTCCATCTCTTGATCGATCTCAAAACACGAGCAGTTGCACGATTGTTTCCCGATGCGCGTACATTTCATAACATTTATAAGTTACAGAAACACGTTTTATTAAGGCATCAATCATATCTGATAGTTGTTACGGGTAACAAAAATTTACGATTTACGATTTAAGTTCTTTAATATTACGTAGACAGTAATTGTATTAATTCAAAACATGACGGCATTTGCCAATAATATTTCTTAAGATATCTTCTTCTTACATCAATATATTTTTCACATTGTAGAATAAAATGATATTCACCTTCAACAACATTTAAGTTACACATACTACACACTCTTAAGTCTGTTACTGGTAATTTACAAGTTTGCATGTACTTTAACAATTAATAGAGATCATAGTCACTTGCAATCCGCTCTACGGAAAGGAGACATTAATTACTGATAATTATAATTAACACTTACCAGTACCACATACACGATGCTGCATGGCTTCTTGTCTTGGTCTAACCGTGGAATTGTAACGTAGACATTCGTTACCCGTCATTTTTGCATATGTATTATATTCATGAAAAAATCACTTTTAAGATTTTTCATGTTAATAAAAAAAATTCAAGTCATTTGATTTGATAAACTAGCAGGAAATATTTGTAAAAACAAAAAAAGTGCATGGCTTTCTCTTTAGAAAATTAGAGCTTGGGTAACTTTTGTTAGAATTTCTCTTCAAACGATATGAGCTTGGGTAACTTTTGTTAGAATTTCTCTTCAAACGATATGAGCTTGGGTAACTTTTGTTAGAATTTCTTTTCAAACGATATGAGCTTGGACTTCCTTTCATGTCATTTCCTAAACACTACCTTTGATCTAATAGCAATAAAAGCAAATGGACAATGATTAGTTCTTTTATTTTTTAATTACCATCTTTGATTAACTGTTAAGCAAATAATAAATTAAATGCAGACAAAGCTTTATTACTTCAAAGGTTCTACAAGTTGTAACGAAATAATTATCTTTATTAAATAAAATAATAAATAATGTTGAAATCACTGAACATTTAATAAAATTAATAATCTGTATATACAAATACAAATACAAATACTTTATTAGCACAAACTCATCAACAATAAATGGTTAAGGCTCAGAATATATGATAATACACAATAACATAATATACATGAAATTTTTGTTTGTTCGTTTGTTCCCCGTCTTAAATACATACTTTTTACGGTACCAACATGCAGCATGTACTTGGGTATAACATTTATTTGAATATGATGTAAAATCAAGATAAATGTACTATCTTCATAAGATTTTGCATACGGTACGAAATGGTCATAATGCGTCGATCTGCATATGGTGCGAAATTGTAATAATGTATCGATCTGCATATGGTACGAAATGGTCTTAATTTGCCGATCTGCATATGGTACGAAATGGTCATAATGTATTTTTTAATATGGTTCGAAATGGTCATATGTGTCAATATGCATATGGTACGATATGGTCATATAATGTATTGATCTGCATATGGTACGATATGGTCATAATGTGTCGATCTGCATATGGTACGAAATGGTAATAATGTATCGATCTGCATATGGTACGAAATGGCAATGGTACGAAATGGTTATGGTACGAAAATGATTTTCACTATGGTACGAAATGGTTATGGTACGAAATGACTGTAATTCGAAGAAGACACCCTTGACAACATTTATGAAAGGCGAGGAATGACGCTTGTTTCTGTCCTTTTTGTCTAAATCTGACAAGTTTTCCGACTTTTTTGACATTGCAGGATAAACACAATATACGTACATTGTCGTTAAATATATAATTCATTTGTACTCGCTGCGAAACAGGCCTGAAAAGCTCGCCGAAGGCTCGCTATTCTGCCTGTTTCTAAAGCTCGTACAAATAAATTTTATATTTACCGACAATATACGTATATTGTATATATATTACTCAGAAATCAAGCAAATAAACACCCACCATTGTGTCTAGTGCAGAAAGGCTACGGAAAAAAGGGCAATGGGTATGATGGCCACAAAGAAATGAAACACTACACAGAGATCAATCAAACAAGCAGTGTTTACATCAGTTTAGCTGTTATATCATAGAGTTGTCTGTTTCTCGTGTTTGGTAATCCATATTCAGATCTCAGCGTACAAGTATTTCAGCCCGGTACACCAGTGTTCAATATAACAAAAATTGCAACCTGTTCTCTGCATATGCCGAAAATGTCACTTTACTCACATTTTAAATTATTTTCAATTATACGGGTATTCCATGTAATTTGACTGCTACATGTCATGCTTAGCATTTAACTCACACGTGGAAAGAACTTGCATGACCTCATGACCTCATGACCTCATGAGACTAGTTTAACTCCACCACTTTTTATTGAAGTGCCAAGTGAGGGAAGTGAACAGTCATATATTTGTTAGGGGTATCAAGTTGGTCTCTTTCTACCATTGTAATATTTATTGTTTTAGTCTGATTTTTTCTTCCGCTTCTTCCGCTTCTTCATGTTCTTCTCAGCGAAGCTTGTCCAGACCATAACTTTTTTGTCTTTCGAGATAGGTCAATGCTATTTCGTATGTGGGTGCATGACCATAAGACGGTGTGTCGCGTACCGTGATTACCTTTGTGGGACCTTGACATTTGACCTTAAGGTCAAATAATTCAAATAAATCCAACAAAACTGTTCACGGACAGATAGTTCGTATATGCATGACCATAAGGCGGTGTGTCACATACCGAAATGACCTTCGTGGGACCTTGACCTTTGACCTCAAGGTCAAATAATTGTTTTTTAAATAGTATTTTCTTGTCTGGGCCATAACATTTTTGTCTTTCGAGATAGGTAAATGATAATTGGTATATGGGTGTATGACCATAAGGCGGTGTGTTGCGTACCGTAATGACCTTTTTGGGACCTTGACCTTTGACCTCAAGGTCAAATAATTCAAATAAATCCAACAAAACTGTTCATTGACAGATAGTTCGTATGTGCATGACCACAAGGTGGTGTGTCGCGTACCATAATGACCTTTGTGGGACCCTGACCTTTCACCTCAAGGTCAAATAATTGTTTTTTAAATAGTATTTTCTTGTCCGGGCCATAACATTTTGGTCTTTCGAGATAGGTCAATGATAATTGGCATGTGGGTGCATGACCATAAGGCAGTGTGTCGCATACCGTAATGACCTTCGTGGGACCTTGAACTTTGACCTCAAGGTTAAATAATTCAAATAAATCCAACAAAACTGTTCATTGGAAGATAATTCGTATGTGCAGGACCATAAGGCGGTGTGTCGCGTACCGTAATGACCTTTGTGGGACCTTGATCTTTGACCTCAAGGTCAAATAATTGTTTTTTATATAGTATCATTCAACTCATAATGTGTAACTTATTGTTGTACAGATGGCCGCATTAAAGGGAGACATAAGTTTTAGGTATCTAAAACAGTTCTTCCTAGTTGATATTGGAATTATTACCGATAGTCAGTGTCGTATTTTTAGCTTTTCATTTTATTATTATTTCATCTTTTACATTTTTGTTTTGGCAATTACAGGGTCAGTAGGTGGGATACTTGTAAAGCATCATGGGTGCCGGAAGGTGGCAATCCTTGGATCTATTATTGCTACAGTTGGCTTGGCAACCAGTATGTTTGTACAATCAATGTACTTCCTGTATCTGACATACGGCTTTGTAACGGGTAAGTTGTTTATTTCGATATAAATGTAGAACAGGGTCACATATTATATAAGTTTATATGACGTTACGCGTGATGTTCGAGCCTTTACAGGTAGCATGATGTGGGATGTAAAAGGTAGACGGTCGCGTTATGGAATCAAATGAAATGCTATGTCCCTGCCTGTGGTCAGTGTTTATTATTAATCATACCTATAGATTACATCGAATACACCTCGCCACGAATAGCAACCGAACTCACTCACAGTTTTAGTCACACTAGGTACATGAAAGACATGTACGAAAAGTTATGAAAGGTGTAATCAGAAGCCGTAAATCGAAGGATAGATAATAAAATGAGCAATAGAAAAGAACGAAAGACAAACAATGATAGATCTACAAAACACTACACAAAAAACTAAATAGGTACGATCGTGTCAACAACATCTACAAAACACTACACAGAAAACTAAATAGGTACGATCGTGTCAACAACATCTATAAACACTACACAGAAAACTAAATAGGTACGATCGTGTCAACAACATCTACAAAACACTACACAGAAAACTAAATAGGTACGACCGTGTCAACAACATCTACAAAACACTACACAGAAAACTAAATAGGTACGATCGTGTCAACAACATCTACAAAACACTACACAGAAAACTAATTAGGTACGATTGTGTCAACAACATCTATAAAACACTACATAGAAAACTAAATAGGTACGATCGTGTCAACAACATCTACAAAACACTACACAGAAAACTAAATGGGTACGATCGTGTCAACAACACCTACAAAACACTACACAGAAAACTAAATATGCCATACGATCGTGTCAACAACATCTACAAAATACTACACAGAAAACTAAATATACCATACGATCGTGTCAACAACATCTATAAAACACTATACAGAAAACTAAATATACCATACGATCGTGTCAACAACATCTACAAAACACTACACAGAAAACTAAATAGGTACGATCGTGTCAACAACATCTACAAAACACTACACAGAAAACTAAATATACCATACGATCGTCTCAACAACATCTATAAAACACTACACAGAAAACTAAATATACCATACGATCGTGTCAACAACATCTACAAAACACTACACAGAAAACTAAATAGGTACGATCGTGTCAACAACATCTACAAAACACTACACAGAAAACTAAATAGGTACGATCGTGTCAACAACATCTACAAAACACTACACAGAAAACTAAATAGGTACGATCGTGTCAACAACATTTATAAACACTACACAGAAAACTAAATAGGTACGATCGTGTCAACAACATCTACAAAACACTACACAGAAAACTAAATAGGTACGACCGTGTCAACAACATCTACAAAACACTACACAGAAAACTAAATAGGTACGATCGTGTCAACAACATCTACAAAACACTACACAGAAAACTAATTAGGTACGATTGTGTCAACAACATCTATAAAACACTACACAGAAAACTAAATAGGTACGATCGTGTCAACAACATCTACAAAACACTACACAGAAAACTAAATGGGTACGATCGTGTCAACAACACCTACAAAACACTACACAGAAAACTAAGTATACCATACGATCGTGTCAACAACATCTACAAAATACTACACAGAAAACTAAATATACCATACGATCGTGTCAACAACATCTATAAAACACTATACAGAAAACTAAATATACCATACGATCGTGTCAACAACATCTACAAAACACTACACAGAAAACTAAATAGGTACGATCGTGTCAACAACATCTACAAAACACTACACAGAAAACTAAATATACCATACGATCGTCTCAACAACATCTATAAAACACTACACAGAAAACTAAATATACCATACGATCGTGTCAACAACATCTACAAAACACTACACAGAAAACTAAATAGGTACGATCGTGTCAACAACATCTACAAAACACTACACAGAAAACTAAATAGGTACGATCGTGTCAACAACATCTACAAAACACTACACAGAAAACTAAATAGGTACGATCGTGTCAACAACATCTATAAACACTACACAGAAAACTAAATAGGTACGATCGTGTCAACAACATCTACAAAACACTACACAGAAAACTAAATAGGTACGACCGTGTCAACAACATCTACAAAACACTACACAGAAAACTAAATAGGTACGATCGTGTCAACAACATCTACAAAACACTACACAGAAAACTAATTAGGTACGATTGTGTCAACAACATCTATAAAACACTACACAGAAAACTAAATAGGTACGATCGTGTCAACAACATCTACAAAACACTACACAGAAAACTAAATGGGTACGATCGTGTCAACAACACCTACAAAACACTACACAGAAAACTAAATATACCATACGATCGTGTCAACAACATCTACAAAATACTACACAGAAAACTAAATATACCATACGATCGTGTCAACAACATCTATAAAACACTATACAGAAAACTAAATATACCATACGATCGTGTCAACAACATCTACAAAACACTACACAGAAAACTAAATAGGTACGATCGTGTCAACAACATCTACAAAACACTACACAGAAAACTAAATATACCATACGATCGTCTCAACAACATCTATAAAACACTACACAGAAAACTAAATATACCATACGATCGTGTCAACAACATCTACAAAACACTACACAGAAAACTAAATAGGTACGATCGTGTCAACAACATCTACAAAACACTACACAGAAAACTAAATAGGTACGATCGTGTCAACAACATCTACAAAACACTACACAGAAAACTAAATATACCATACGATCGTGTCAACAACATCTACAAAACACTACACAGAAAACAAAATAGGTACGATCGTGTCAACAACATCTACAAAACACTACACAGAAAACTAAATAGGTACGATCGTGTCAACAACATCTACAAAACACTACACAGAAAACTAAATAGGTACGATCGTGTCAACAACATCTACAAAACACTACACAGAAAACTAAATATACCATACGATCGTGTCAACAACATCTACAAAACACTACACAGAAAACTAAATAGGTACGATCGTGTCAACAACATCTATAAAACACTACACAGAAAACTAAATAGGTACGATCGTGTCAACAACATCTATAAAACACTACACAGAAAACTAAATAGGTACGATCGTGTCAACAACATCTATAAAACACTACACAGAAAACTAAATAGGTACGATCGTGTCAACAACATTATGTAATTTACTTGTTTTTTGTTTGTTAATCCACTGAAAATATGATCAAAAATTACATCTAAAACTGTAAATATTGATCAATTCTCGAAAATGTGGAGAACTGTTAACAAAGGAACTGTTTTGATTGATTAATTGATTGATTGGTGTTTAACGTCAGATGTAAATAGTTATAACCTTAGAAATAATCAGAATTATGTTCCACCCAGATGTAGACTGAGAACATCAGCAAGCTCATTTATTCCATCTACTGTTTCGCTTTGGAACAATCTAGACATATCAATAAGAAATTCTCCTACATTATTTTCGTTTAAAAACAGAGTGAAAGCTGATATTTATAAAACCCCAAAGTATTACAATGAAGGCCCACGGAAACTAAGTATATTACATACTAGACTTAGACACCAATGCAGCTCACTCAATGCCGATCTGTCAAAAATACATACATGTATAATAAATAATTTTAAATGTAATTGCGGTGCTTCTTTTGAAGATGCTATACATTATTTTCTGGAATGTCCTTTATACCTGAACGAAAGAAGAACACTTCTGAGTAATTGCGACGATATCAATATCAATATTGAAACTTTGCTATTTGGGAACGATAAGTATAGTTATGACGTCAACTCCAAAATATTTGGAAAAGTTCGAACTTTTATAAATCAATCAAAAAGATTTTAGGGCTAATGTCAGCAATTTTTCACTTTTTCACTTTTTCACTTGTACTTCTTACTTTCTTCCAGTGTCAAAATTTGAAATGTCTATTGTCTGTGTTTTGTTTTGCTGTCATTAATTCATGTGTATAATTTGTAAGGAGAGGACTTCATATAAGTTGGTATAACTTGCTGTCCAATCCTATTGTTTATGTACAATAAAATATTATTAAGCTAACAATTTAACGCCAAATGTAGCAGTATTTTAGCTATATAGTGGCGATGTACTGTTTTCCGGGCGCAATTTCTTTTTCAAGAAAATCACCGTCAAAATCCATAATTAATTAATGTACTGTTTTGTTTTTATTCTAGGTGTCGGTATGGGACATTTAAACTTGGCCTCTGAAGTTTCTGTTGCTGTAGGATTTGATAAACATAGATCATTGGCCGTGGCAATAGCTTCTATGGGTGGCGGTCTTGGTACGTTTGTACTACCGTTTTTAACAACGTTCTGTCTGGAACAGTATGGTTGGAGAGGGACTTTTCTTATCCTATCAGGAGTTATGTTACAAGGTGTTGTAGCTGGTGCCTTGATAAATACAGATTCTATCAGCAAAAAAGAAGGTAATATTCTAAATTTACATGAAAAAGCAATCAGAGCCTATCACCACTAAAGTTGGGAGTTCGAACCCCATTCATGAGGAGGCGTACTCGATACAACATTATGTGATAGAGTGAGTCAGTTACTTGCGACAAGTCGCTGGTTTTCTCCAAATACTCTGGTTTCCCCCATCAACAATACTGACCGCCACGATATAACTAGAAAATTGTTGACAGTGGCGTTAAACACCAGAAACCAAACCAAACCATTATAAACCTCATATCTGTATAATACAGCTGAAAACTGACGGTTAGCAGGACTCGACCCGCATAGCTCCCCAATGCATCCCAACATGTAAGTGTTGGAAGAACACTGTCGATGGAGGGGAGCAGTGTGTGCTGTCGGATTATAATACGCAAAGTCTGATCGTGGACTATAGTATGTAACTTGTGAGGATTGTGAGGAGAATGCCATGCTGCACACAACCTTTAACAGACTTCTTTGTGAAGGAACAAAAGCTATTAATGAGATAACCAGAAACCGCAAGTCGAAAAAGGACAGACAAATCCATAGCCAAAATAAAAAAGAGAAAACAAAAACCAATAATCCACAAAACACTTCACAGGAAACTAAATATTGAGCAACACAAACCGTACTAGAAACCTGGAATGAACTCAGGTGCTCCGGAAAGGTAAGAAGTTCCATTATTGAGGAAAGGAGATCGTGATTGTCAACATCTCCGTGGTCATCTGAGACACAGGTATTCAGTAATGAGTGTTAAAGTCATGATGTCGACTGTGAAACTTGCAGAGTGATGACTTCAAATTAACCACCCTAGCATAACATGGTTTAGTAGCTTCCTTGTTAGTAGCAATGAAATAAAGATAGGAACCACAAGCTCTGGAAAATCATATCAACTGAGAGATATACATTGCACATGCAGGTGCTGTGGAAATGTTGTAGTGCATGTATATAAATATAAAGTTCACAATGGGAAAATTGAAATCATGTTTTTGTTTTTGTATTGTTTCGTACACCACCGTCCCTCTCTGGTGGTAAAGGTTTAGATTGTTGTCATAGAAACGTAAATATGTAATTTAGTATACAGGATGCGTTTCTGGATTAACATTCATCAGGTGCTCCCAAAGTCAGCGTTCCTGGATTAACATCCATCAGATGTTCCCAAAGTCAGCATTTCTGGATTAACATTCATCAGGTGCTCCCAAAGTCAGCGTTTCTGGATTAACATTCACCAGGTGCTCCCAAAGTCAGCGTTTCTGGATTAACATCCATCAGGTGCTCCCAAAGTCAGCGCTTCTGGATTAACATCCATCAAGTGCTCCCAAAGTCAGCGTTTCTGGATTAACATTCATCAGGTGCTCCCAAAGTCAGCGTTTCTGGATTAACATTCATCAGGTGCTCCCAAAGTCAGCGTTTCTGGATTAACATCCATCAGGTTCTCCCAAAGTCAGCGTTTCTGGATTAACATTCATCAGGTGCTCCCAAAGTCAGCGTTTCTGGATTAACATTCATCAGGTGCTCCCAAAGTCAGCGTTTCTGGATTAACATTCATCAGGTGCTCCCAAAGTCAGCGTTTCTCGATTAACATTCATCAGGTGCTCCCAAAGTCAGCGTTTCTGGATTAACATTCATCAGGTGCTCCCAAAGTCAGCGTTTCTGGATTAACATTCATCAGGTGCTCCCAAAGTCAGCGTTTCTGGATTAACATTCATCAGGTGCTCCCAAAGTCAGCGTTTCTCGATTAACATTCATCAGGTGCTCCCAAAGTCAGCGTTTCTGGATTAACATTCATCAGGTGCTCCAAAAGTCAGCGTTTCTGGATTAACATTCATCAGGTCCCAAAGTCAAAGGATTTGGAAGCTACATAATTTAATAGTAGAAGAGTTTGGTAGCAAGTAGAACCTGTGTGATGATGTACAATGGTGTAAAGATTAATGATAATGAATATAGCATACACAAACTACATAAACCATGTAAACAGAAGGTGGGGCCGTCGTGGCCGTGATCGTATGGTAGTTGGATTTACAACTACTTGTGCAATCATTGCCTATAACCACTAAAGTCGTGAGTTCGAACACATTTCATGGCGAAGTGTACTCGATACAACATTATGTGATAAAGTTCGTCAGCGGCTTACGCAAGTGACAGGTCGGTGGCTTTCTCTGGGTACTCCGGATTCCTGCACCAATAAAACTGAACGCCACGATATAACTGAAATATTTCTGAAAGTGGCGTTAAACGCCATAAACTAAACCAAACTAAACCGTAAACATGATGATATATGTACTCCTTTATTAAACCTTAGGTCTTCCGTAATGTAATGGTTAGCATCAATAAAGACTATTGAATTGCAATTTGCTACTTCTCCGCTTAACATGCAGCAGTAAGCAGTAAAAGCAAACACCCGTTGCCTCGAAGGCAGGATAATATGTTCGCGTGTAGTCTTCATTTCAGACTAATAGCACTATAAAATCAAACTAACCTGTTGGGCAAGTACGACAGAAACACATATACACCACATCAATGCGTAAATACAGCTAGAATAAATACCACAAAAATGTTCACTACCCGCAATATAAAAATGAAACTACCTTTTTTTCAAATGTATTTTTTTAGATAACCATTTGTTCTAGAAGTATTAATTGAAAGTCTTCCTTTTCAGAAAGTGAATCAGATAAAAAATTGACAGAAATAGTCAAGACAATTTTTTCAAGTGTTGGATTTATTTTGCTTTTGATCTCGGGAGTTTTCGTTTCACTTGCTTACTTCATACCGTATATTATGTTCCCGGATTATGCAAAGAGTAAAGGACTGTCCACGAATGAAGCTAGTATGGTGATTACCGTATCCGGCATTTCAGGTATGTTAAATATGTTAAAAGACAAAACAAAATAAGTCACAATAAAAAAACAGAATAAACACATTATTATGCGTTTGTTGTGGTCTAGACAAGTAGCCGATACCTTTATATGTATTTGGACACTTATTTTTACTTCCAGTGACAAGATTCAATGTCCTGTGACACGTTTGCATCGTGTTATACTAGTATAGGGAAATTTCTGAATATTGTTATGATTGTTATTTAGTTAGTTCTTTTGGAGTTTATTTGATCAACTCTTAGCTGTATAACTTTGTCAATTTCGTTTTGAATTCCAAAAGTTCCTAAATAATGTAATTATTAATAAAACTAGAGTTCCCCTCCCTCAGTCATAAGCGACCTTAGCCGATTTGGCGATCCTGTTTAGATCCTTTGGGTTTTATTGCTCCCAAAACTTTATAAATTATTTGGCTTTCCAATCTTCCGATTTTGAGAGTACCCGATGAAGGTTATTCCAGAAACGCATCGTGCACACCAAATTTGATATCTATTTTTTTTTAATTGGATAATGGATTTTATGGTTTGTATAACAATATTGCAATTATATTGATATGTGATATGCTCAGATTTATTTATGGACGAAACCGTAGTACCCGGTAAAAAGGGGAAAAACGCATCCAACAGCAAGTCATTAAAATTCTTTATCACAAAGAATTATATCGAGTAGACCTTGACCAGTCGGGAATCAAACTAGCAATAGAGGCGATATGAATCGTTTGCACAGGTAGACATAAATCAAAACACCATAGTTCACAGATACGACTGTCCAGATGCTTTGACTTTCCACATGTTTTTCGTTCTTGATCATTCAAATACAATGTCTTACAAAGTATAAGCACAAATTTGCTCTCTTAGTTTTGTTTTGCAGGAAGCTTAAATTAATACAGTCAAAACTGCATTAAAGGGCACCTCTATATAACAAGATCACCGTCTATTAAGGGCACCTCTATATAAAAAAATCACTGTCTATAAAGGGCACCTCTATACAAAACAATTACTGTCTATAAAGGATATCCCCATTCTTCTCATTGATAAATAGTGCATATAATTTTAACCTGTAAATAAAGGACATAAAGGGCACATTTTCAGGTTCACTTGCTGCCCTTTATATACAGATTTGACTGTAAAATATACTGCAGATAGAAGATAAACAATTTTATTCATGGACAGCCATGACCGCGATGGTATGGTAATATGTTTTATATCTACCAGTACAATCGGTTGCTAGCACAATACAGTTGTGAATTTGTTAATTTCCCGAAAGGAGGAATACTTGATTTAACCTTGTAAGACGTCTAAGGAGGAATACTTGATTTAACCTTGTAAGATGTCTAAGGAGGAATACTTGATTTAACCTTGTAAGATGATTTAACCTTGTAAGATGTCTAAGGAGGAATACTTGATTTAACCTTGTAAGATGTCTAAGGAGGAATACTTGATTTAACCTTGTAAGATGTCTAAGGAGGAATACTTGATTTAACCTTGTAAGATGATTTAACCTTGTAAGATGTCTAAGGAGGAATACTTGATTTAACCTTGTAAGATGTCTAAGGAGGAATACTTGATTTAACCTTATAAGATGTCTAAGGTGGAATACTTGATTTAACCTTGTAAGATGTCTAAGGTGGAATACTTGATTTAACCTTATAAGATGTCTTTTTAGTTTTCTGTTTTGTGTTGTGGTTTTTTCTTGTTTTATGTTGTTTGTCTTCGTCCTGTGTCTTGTATGCCTTTTATGTTACCAGTGTCTCTGGATTGTTCATTCTTGATTGCGACTTCGGTTTTCTCAAACGTTTATTTATCAGTGACAACAAGCCGACTTCCGTTCTCGGGAAGTTTACCCACAGCGGAGAAAAATGTCCCTTTTCTATACCCGAGGTGTTCCTCAGAGGGTGACAGTACAAGTATGTCATCATGATGTATTTATCCACATCAAGTA
The DNA here is from genome assembly GCA_963383655.1 of Bathymodiolus septemdierum. NCBI lineage: Eukaryota > Metazoa > Mollusca > Bivalvia > Mytilida > Modiolidae > Bathymodiolus > Bathymodiolus septemdierum. Next base: position 14,666,010 of record OY726529.1, read on the forward strand.
GAAAGAGCAAAGACTGGTTGACTCGGAATCCGAATAATGTGTCCGAGTGGAGCGACATGTCTACCCGCGGACTGTTGTTTCAATGAGCTAGTACTATAAAAATCCAGCTTAGCGTGTTGGTCTAGTACAAAGCGGACCTCACCATCATATCATTGAAAATTAACTTGATTTCGCCATGATAGAGCTAGAAAAATTGCTGAGTTGGCAATAAACTACATATCACTCACTCAAATGTGATTGATTGATTTTATTGTGTTTAACGCCACTTTCAGCTATATTTCAGCTATATCATGGCGACCAGTTTTAGTGGTGGAAGAAGCCAGAGTACCTGAAGAGAACCACCGACCATGGGCAAGCAACTGGTAAGCTTTATCACTTGCGGCTGCGAGTCAAGTGCACCCTTTTTAGCTCACCGTCGTCCGTTAACTTTTCACATTTTAATCTTCTCCTCAGAAACCCCTCAGCCAAATGAACTGAAACTTGGTAGGAAGCATCTATGGACGGTCTTCTATAAAGAATGCTCATTTTGTCCCGATCGGTTAACAAACATGGCCGCCACAGGCAATTCTTGTGTCTGATTGTTTGATTTCTAAAACATCTTCTCCTCTTTTAAAAGAAAAATAACGCTTGCCATTATCTCCCTTAGAAATTAACTAATGCTTATATAGTGTAGCATGTTTATTCTATACATTACAAGTAGGTATTCACATTTTAATATTCTTTTTAGCAAACCTTGCCAAAGGCAATATGAGCTTTAGCCTTTTGCCATCATTTGGTGTCCGTCGTCTTTACTTTTCACATTTTAATCTTCTCCTCTGAAAACCCTTAGCCAAATGAACTGAAACGTGGTAGGAAGCATCTATGGAATGTCCTCTCTAAAGAGTGCACATTATGTTATGATCCATTACCAAACATGGCCGCCACAGGCAATTCTTGTTTCTGATTGGCTGATTTTTCTAAATCTTCTCCTCTGAAACCGCTTGGCAAAATGAAACGAAACTTGGTAGGAAGCATCTATGGAATGTCCTCTATGAAGATTGCCCATTTCGTCCCGATCGGTTAACAAACATGGCTACCACCGAAACTTGGTAGGAATCATCTATGGAATGTCCTCTATGAAGATTGCTCATTTCATCCCAATCGGTTAGAAAACATGGCTACCACCGAAACTTGGTAGGAAGCATCTATGGAATGTCCTCTATGAAGATTGCTCATTTCGTCCCGATCGGTTAGCAAACATGGCCACCACATGCAATTCTTGTTTCTGATTGGTCGATTTCCGAAAAATCTTCTCCTTTGAAACTGCTTAGCCATATGAACCAAAACTTGGTAGGAAGCATCTACATGTATGAAAAGTTCTGTATTAAGTTTCCTCAAAGCAGAATGAAAGGTGAGCGACACAGGCTCAGCCCACTGAGCCTCTAGTTTGTAATTTACAAAGCCGGGCGCGAACCCATGCCGTATTGGTGATAGGCTTGTATGAGTTGTAAGGTAATCCAACTACCTCACTCACTGAGCCACCCGGGCCCTCACTCACAAGTGCATGATGACATTATCAACGAAGCTTAAAAGCTAAAGTCTGACATACCTAAACTAATCTGTCAAAAAATCTAAATCATAAAGGCCATATATTTTAGCAACTATCATTCATTCACATCTGTCTATTACAGGTATTGTGGGAAGGTTGATAGTTGGGTTTATTGCCGATACAAAATATGTCAACAGATTTATCATTAGCGGAGGAATACTCATTCTAGGAGGAATGAGCACATTTGGAGTTGTGTATGTAGAAACAATGTATCACTGGTATCTTGTCTATGGAGCTATACTTGGTATTTTTACAGGTATGTATTAGTATATTACTGATATACGGTATACCCATAAATTAGAACATCACAAAAACCATCGGAAATACATAAGTCCCACAGGGGATGATAACAATAACCACACGAAATAAAACACAATCCATATATACTACTATACCAAGAAGGATAATAACGTAATTGTACTCAGCACCTTTACTTCAAAGTATTATATCTCTACATAGAACAGAAACGTCTCAAAATGTACATACAGTTGTAGTTACTCATAAACTATAATAGGTTAAGAAAAAAAAAGCTTCATTACCTTCACTTGACTCTAGAATATATTTTTAAGCATGGGTAACATTTCATTGTTACTCTTCTTGGTGTAATAGCAGTGCCGGATATAGATAAAGAGAGGCCCTAGACTAATCCACTCGTGAGGCCCCTCCCAATTCCTCACCTTCACGACTGGAGGAAGATGGAAGTGTGTTTAATCAATTTCAATAAAGGCAAAAATGATGAGGGGTGTTTAAAATTCTGCAATATTCTGAAATGAAGTGCAACTGTGTAAGGTAAATTACTGAAGGGTCGCTTAGAAAGTACAGTACGTTATGACAGCACAAATGTGGAAGTCCAATAACAGTGTTAAAAATATTATACACCTTGACCGGAGGCCCCCTAAATTTTGAGGCCCTAGGCTTCAGCCTATCGAGTCTATATGTAAATCCGGCAGTGTATAATAGTATATACATGTATTGGATTTTGAGTCATTTCGTGCGGTGATTGTTGCCGGTTATTTGCATAAGCCATGCCAAATCTAAGCCACACATCAGATTAAAATATAATTCTGGTTTTCGAAGTCGAAAGTGATGCTACAGACTGAAAGCATAAGTACATGTATTGTTTTATTTGTTAAAGATATAAAAACCTATCTGTATATTTTGGCCGTCATTTACTTAAAGGGACATAACTCTTTCGTTACTTGCCGAAGATGTACTGCTTAGGAACAATGATATTGTTTTTGCACAAGACTTCAAAATAAATTTTATTTGCATTTTAAGAGAAGCAAAAAAGATAATTCGCCTACAACTATTATAATTGTATTTTGCTTCTTTTACACAAACGGTACTAAAAACAATTGAATTTTTTAGTTTTTCCATAACATGTTTTTTTTTTTAAATTATTTTAAAACCACTGTATTATGCAAAAAAGGCTTGGCAGTACCGATCGGAAATTTCTAAGAGGAAATGTCATTGAACATATTTGCAAACGTGAAAAAACTTAGCAACTACAATACTTATTGAACCATATAAAGACCTTTGGATATTTTACTTTATTTGTGTAATAACCGGAAGTCCAATACGTCCAATCATATAGTTTATATCCATGTGCACTATATATTTTAATACTCTTCTTCTATACCGCAAAAGTAATAGTGTATGCCTTAGTGTCCTACTTGGCCTAGATATCAATTACAACATTCATATAATGTACAATTTAAACATACACTTTTAACGTATATACTATTTCTTGTTTTGAAAAAGCAGATTTGTGTATGTTAAAATTTCTCGTAATTGTTTTCCAGGTGTATTTGCCTTTTTACAGCCTGTCCTAGTTGTTGACCTGCTAGGAACTGAGCATCTAAGTGTTGCATTTGGAATTCTCTTGTTGGTACAAGGAACATGTGTCCTTATTGGGCCACCTATTGCAGGTATGACATTGTATTCTGTAGTCCGTTGACACGATACACACTTTATCTGGAAAGTAGTAAAACGTTTCACAAAAACTAAGGACAATCTCCTTCAGGCAGTGCCGGATTTACCATTGTGCTTATGTGTGCTTAAGCACAGGGCCTCGTTGGCCAGGGGGCCTCATCTTCCTGCCAACATTTTTTTTACGATGGATTTTTGCTTATTTAAATTTGAAGGCGTTCAGTTTCGGATCGATTCCAGACATAATGATAGAGTTGATAGCCTATTGGAGTATGCCACAAAGCAGGCAGTCATGACAGTGGCTCAGTGGCATAGAAACCAAATTATTAGAGGCCTCTGGTTATTGGCAAAAAAATAGTTGAGGATGGATTCATGGATGCATCTTATTGGAGACCCAACAGACACCACAGTAGTCGCCTTTACAGATGGCTCATGTCAGGGTAACCCTGTACCATGTGGATCTGGAGCAGTGTTATTTCCAGGTGACAACGAAGGAATCAGCCCCAAGAGACCGGTAGCACAAAGAGGATCCATACTGCTGGCAGAGCTTGTGGCAATAGTCATGGTATTAGAACACTGCATAGCTGCATTAAAGGATGGGTTCACTGATATCAAGATCTTGTCAGACAGCCAAACTGCAGTAGGTATCCTGATTCTCAACTGGAAGTCATCAAACTACATTGACACGATCTCCATACGGAATGCGAACAACCCTATCTTGGAATCCAGGACATGCTAATATAGCCGGGAACGAGATAGCGGACCAACTAGCAAAGGAAGCAGCAAAAGAGTCAATGTCCTTAAATGAACAGTATAATGTCATCACCATGTCAGATGTTAAACAAGCAGTGAAGACTTCAACTAAAATGAAATGGCAGAATAGATGGATCATCAGCGAATCAGGGAGACAACTATATGACCTGATACCAATGGTTGGAAATGCCAGCCATTTAGATATGCCAAACCCACAGATAGGCCGAGTTTTGACAGAGATGAGAACAGGATACAGCAGATTAAACAAATACCGGAATAACATAGGTCAGTCCCCCACGCCACTATGCGACTGTGGAGAAGAAGAAACCACTGAACACTACATATTGCACTGCCACATTTACGATCATGAGAGAGACAAACTCGCAGTGCAATTAAAGACCATAGATGAACGTTTTGACCTACTTCATCTCCTGACTAGAGTCTTCAATAAAGAGAAACATCAAAAGAAATTAACATTCTTGGAGGAATTCATCAAAAGTACAGGGCGCTTCCCAGAATTAGCAAGCCCTGTACCCCGATCCTGAGCCTAAGCAACTCAATACTCCAGTACAAAGAGAAATTACAGTGAGACAGTAAAGCACCAAAGAGAACAAATTCTGTACTCTGGGACCAGTAGTGTCAATTGCGACCTTTAGGATCAGAATCAGGATCAGGATGCTTACGTGGTGCAATTTTAAATTTGACGGCGATCTGTTCAATTTGGAAACTTATAGAAGAATGTAGTAGCATAAAATAACTATTGATAGAAATTTACTTTAAGAACTTTATTCTTCAAGTCCTTGTATATGTAGAGAAACTTCAATCTAATGAGAAGAAAAACTGACGTTACTTTTGCAGCAAATCCCGAATTTTATTATCAAGATTTTTTTCCAACTTGAAACAAAATAACAAAAAAAGTAAAGGAGTAGTTATTCCTTTTTTAATACAAATGTGAAACCTAAATAAGTAATTTGGTCATTATCTGATGTGTGCAACCTTTGAAAGTATAAAAGTAAAAATGGTGATAATAATAATAAAATAAAGTGTAAATAAGAATAATGGATGAGGAAATATTTGGTGAGAGGTGGAAACACCTATCCAAAAGCAAGATCTTGCCCAAACGGAAGACAACATACAGACATTAAGATGAGTTGCCTTGGGACTGTGGTCTGTGTGCTCACCCGTACATCGATCAAGATGAAGTGGTCAGAGCTTTTGACACTCGTGTGAACCGGTCTTTAAGATACTGTTGCATCTTGGCACCTGAATCTGTGCTTCATATACCTGTTGATTATTATCTATCTGTGCACAACTCTGGTAACATATATTTGCAACACCACCACTGATATTATATACATACATACACACGATATACCTTTTTTCTGAATAGCAGTTTATTTATGATGGCGTTATCTTACGTTTTTGTTATCCATATTAAAGCTATTCGTCCTTGCTGATATTAAGGGTTCTACAAGTTAACAACAGTCTACTTTCTGATTTAATTGACACTGACATAGCAAACTGTCATATTGTTAGTAACGCCTACTGGGGCCACCACGACGCCTCCTTCCTGCGAGCAGCAAACACCACTGTCTTCATACACTCTGTCCTTGCAAACAAGCTCTGACTCGCGCTCAAGGTTACAGGCAAGGTTACTGATAGTGATACTGTCTTGGTATTTTGCTTGATGTATTCTCAGTCCCAATGCTTGTCACTATGTTGCCAGCAATATGGTGTATGGTTAATATTTTTTTTTAAACTCATGCTATTTTTACTGTATGTTAAAATGGTTTATTATGAGTTATTTTACTAGTGTACATAAATGATCCATAGAATTTAGTTGTTAAATACAGGTTTATTTTCATTAAATTAGTTTTACTCCAAATAAAGCATATACATTTACTATTTCTATAATACAATTTCTAAAATCATTTATTAGTAAAAGAATAAAATAAGCTTTTACATCAAATGGTTATGGGGATCCACCAAAAAAATTAAGAGTAAAAGAAGTCCATGGGGGAAAAAGGTTGAATGATGTTTAGATTTAATTACATGATGTTGCCTGTAATGACTGCACTGTCTGTTCTCTTTTTATCAGGTTTGACCTGTGTAAGACAGTGTTGGGCGGGTTGGGGCTTTGGGTAATATATAATAGCTTCTAGTTTGTTGAAGACGCAGTGTACATGTCTGACCTAATATAACGTAATATTTTAACTATTCCTAATTTTCCGGAGCATGTATGCCTGCCTGCATGTGTAGGCCTACCGGGTCTACCTCCTTCAGTGCCCAAGTAAGGGACCTCATAGCTTAACTAGCACAGAGCCTCATGTCCTAAATCCGGCACAGGTAACCTTAGTAAATTTTGACTATTCTGTTTAGACCATTTGGTTACATTGCTCCTGAACACTTTCTAATTACCGGTATTTGTCTTCCCAATCGTTTTACTTTGAGCGTATCTGACGAGTGTTATCCAGAAACGATTCGTGCACGCTAAGGTAGATATCTACGTTTTAATCACATTTCACCAATAGTATTGATTTGTGTATATCTCTTTTTTTTTCTCAATTGTTAAGCAGTCTGCACTCTATATAACATACACAGAACAGATGACGAACCGTTGTGGTCGTGAATGACTCGTGATCGTATGGTAATTGGATGAGAGAGCTTCTCCTCAATTTAACACGACACAAAATAATTTTAAAAATTACATTTATTGGTGATTATTCATATTTTTTGCTTCAGTTTGGGAGGTTAGGTGTTATGGCGTTTGTCCTCACTTTCAACAATATTTCAATTATATGGTGTCAGTCAGTTTTATTGGTGTAGGAAACCGGAGTACCAGGAGAATACAACCAACCTGTCGCAAGTCATTGATAAACTTTATCACATAATGTTGTATCGAGTACACCTCGCTATGAACGGGGTTCGAACTCACATCTTTTGTGGTGATAGGCACTGATTGCACAGGTAGTTGTAAATCCAACTACCATACGATCATGAACACGACGACCCCGTGAATGTAAATGAATATGAAAGACTATTGAACATTACACTTAAACATAACTTCAAGTAAGAGACCAGAGCTTCTATTGTGTTTCTGCATTTCACAGTCAAAGTAGAGTATGTCTATATAGGTTGTTTTAATTTCTACTTCATGAAAACAGCAGTTAATTCGATGTGTCATTGACAGCACAGGAGATGTAATGATTAGCGCGCTGTCATCTATTGCGGTACAACATGGGCTCAATTCTCTGTTGAATCAAACCAAAGAATATGTACTAGGTTTTTACTGCTCACCAATAAACACCTAACATCAAGGACGAACAGCAAAGATTTGTCGACTAGAAATCAGGACAATGCGTCGAATTGAAGTTGCACGTCTCTCTATTATGCTGTTTCAGTGAGCAAGCACATTAAAAATCAAAATAAGCGTGAATATTCAGTACAAACAGACTCCATCTATTAAAAATAAGGCGTTCTCCCCATAATATGACTGTAAAAATTGTACTGTTGGCGTTAAACAACAATCACTAGATCAATGCTTTGTTTCTGTGTTTCAGGGTGGATCTCCGACTTGTCTGGACGTTATGACGAAGCATTTATGTATGCTGGTAGCATGTTTGCCACGTCTGGATTAATTTCCTGTTTTATACCACTAGTACAATCTAGAAAATCAAGTGAGAAATATGACATCAGTCAGTGCACGAGTTAAGCTGATACACCACTTCGTCTGTAAGTTACGGAATTTCTGTCACAAATGACAACAAATATGTTCCGTTTGTAGTAATCGCAATCCGGTCCTTTCCTCATTCATGACCTAGCAAGAGCAACATGACGGGTGTAACATGTGGAGCAGGAACTGATTCCCTTTCCGGAGCACCTGAACCCCCGGTTCTTAGTGGGGTTCTTGTTGCTCTATCTTTAATTTTGTGCAGTGTTTTATAGATAATTGTTTTTATCGTTTTTCCCTTTTAATTTGGCCACTGTGTTGTCTGTTTTCTTGTGTTTCTACTAACGATTGACGGAGCAGCAGACATATAGAAATAAACCACCCATAAATTGGCAATCACAAAATAGGGAAACTAAACAGCATAATAAAGGTCAATATTAATGTTACATTGACACGAGTGTTATTCTCTTTTGCGTAGCATTTCTGATATGAAGAAAATGTTTGACATCACCGTAACAAGAGTAACACGACTGGTGCCACCAATGGATCAAGAACGGTCCATTCCCGGGTTCGTGTTGCTCGATCATTAGATATGTTGTGAAGTGTTTTGTAGATCACCGTTTGCAGTGGCGGATCCAGGGGGGCACACCCGACGCGCGCCCCCCTAAAATTGGGAAAAATATGATTTTATTTGCGTAAAATCGTGATTTTTCACACGAAATACCCCAACAATTTTTTTAATTGCGCTCCCCCTAACTTGAAATCCTGGATCCGCACCTGGTTTGTCCATTTGTCCTTTTTCTTTGGCCATCATCTTTTCTAACCTTCAAATAACGGCTTCTGATATGAAGATAAGGTTACGTCAATAATAATTATCGGACTTCCATCGCTGTTTTATCATTTGATATCTATCAACCAAAGATGAATATAGTAATACAATTAACGCCTGGTCCTTGTTGACATGAAATCAGATTGTATTTTTATTTTCTGCAAACTATATGTGACAGGTTTATTTTAAATTACAAAAATGTATTTAAAATTTCCCATTGAAATGGAGGTAAAACCCAGAGGATACCTTGGTTTCTTCCCCATCGATTATCGAGTGATAGGATGTCTAGATAAATGAATACGACTCATGTCAGCAGTTAAACCTCTTAATTCTAACCAGTTGAGGGCGGTCGTGATCGTTATCATATGGTAGTTTTTTTTACAACTACCTGTGTAATCAGTACCTATCACCACTAAAGTTGTGAGTTCGAATCCTGCTCATGGCGAGGTGTACTCGATACAACTTTATGTGATAAAGTTTGTCAGTGACTTGCGGCAGGTCAGTGGGTTTCGGCAGGTACTCCAGTTTCCTCCACCAATTAAAATGACCGCCACGATATAACTGAAATAGTGTTGAATGTGACGTTAAACACCATAACCCTAACCCTAACCAGTTACTGACACATCTGATCCCTAACTCGTAGATGAATAATATGATGTAATGGTATATTTCAGTGGCCAGAATTGTGTCGTGAAAACTATTGGCGACACAAGACCAGAAATGTACCTGTTATTGGAGAAGCACGATCTGAAGCCTGCCTGACAATGTGGATGGAGAAACACGACATAACCAATACCTGACAATTATGTTGTAGATCTACAAGCGTATAAGTGTGATTGTTATTGTAGAATCACATTAAGAGAAGATAGGTGCTCTAATGACAATATTACTCAAGAGAATATTAAACTGTGCAATTGATGAATTCAAAGCGTTGAATACTATATAAATAACACATAGCTGAGAGGGTGGTAGAGTAGATTGTTACTCCCGAGAAATTCATTGTCAACCGAGGCGAAGCCGAGGTTGACAATGACATTTCTAGTGGTAACAATCTGCTCTACCACCCTCTCAGCTATGTGTTGCTTGTTTTTATTATACTGAATGTTCTTTTCTCCTGGTTTCATTCTTTTTTATGACTTTGATGCCCTGAATTTCAATTGCTGTTGTCTTTAAATGTGTTAAACTGTGATATCGATGATGTGTAATAAATAAGATTATATACATTTTTTGTATTTGTTAATATTTTTCTGCCATTTTGGTGTGGTGTATGTTTTATACAGATGGGTGTTCTTAAATGAAAAGTGAGCAATTTTGTCAGCTATGCCATGTGATAGACTAAATTATCACCCTCTGCCATGTGATAGACTAAATTGGCACACGCTCCTTAACCAATGAGAAGACAGGAAATTTACATGAAATATAATAATTTAAAATATTAATGGATATAGTACAGTGGAACTTGTGCGATCCGACACCTCAGTTTTCCGACATCCTGTGACATCCGACAAAAATTTATGGTCACAAAAGTATTTCTGTTAACTAAAGTAAAACCCGAGTATTCCGACATCCTGTACAATCTGACACATTTTCCTGGTCCCTTGCAATTGGTGTGTCAGATTATACAGATTCCACTGTGTATGATACAGCTGTCGGTCATGAAAATAAGAGGAATATATTGGACACTAACTTCTTATAGAAAAATACGAACGTTGTGTGGCAAACAGGACGAGATCGGGATCACCTAGATGCAAAAACAATTAAACATGTTAAATAAAACTCCAAAGTATACTGCAGTACCAAATCAATTCAAGTCCTTCAGCTTGTTAGTCAAATACCACAACAAACAGGGACAGTCGTAGTCATCATCGTATGGTAGTTGTACTTATAGCTACCTGTGCAATCATACCCTAACACCACTAAAGTTGTGAGTTCGAACCCCGTTGATGGTGAGGTGTACACGATACAACATTATGTGATAAAGGTTGTCAGTGACTTGCGGCAGGTCTTTGGATTTCCTCCGGTGCTCCATTTTCGCCATCAATAAAACTGAACTATTGTTGAAAGTGGCGTTAAACACCAAAACCCCCATAACAAAATACATTAATCAATGATATCCATAAAAAGTTCATGTGTTCCGGAAGGTGAGGACTTATCTTCATAAATCATATGAAAAATAATCAAGACAGTCTGAACATCTCTTCTTTTAGTAGAGGGCCCGGGTGGCTCAATGAGTTAGGTAGTTGGATTGCCTAACAACTCATTCAAGCCTATCACCAATACGGCCTGGGTTCGAGCCAGGCTTTTTAAATTACAAAAAGGGTGCACTCGACTCGCAGCTGATAAAGATTACCAGCTACTTGCCCATGGTCGGTGGTTCTCTCCGGGTACTCCGGCTTCTTCCACCACTAAAACTGGTCGCGATGATATATTTGAAATACTGCTGAAAGTGGCGTTAAACACCAAAAATCAAATCTTTTAATACAATGGGTATGGGCAAGTTGGTTTAGTGCTTTAAAAGAAAAATTGTCTATAGTTGTAATTACTCGAAAGTTTTTCGAAAAAAAAATCTCTGTTTTTGTCTAATATATGGGTATGATGGCTTATTATTTAACCAGACGACGATGGTCTCTAAATATAATCTAAACCCGACTGCTATTCAGAACTCTCGGACTTTTCCAGTACATTGGCATGATAGTATAGTAGTTAAGCCGAAGATCGTCTATAAAATAATTAGAAATGCTTCAGGTTTTCAGAATTCTATGACTTTTTCAAGTATATTCTGCGCGATGTTCTAGTGGTTAAGCAGGCGACAGTCTATTAGATAAGCTAAGCCCAACAGTTATTCGGGATTCTCTCCCTTTCCAGTATATGGTATGGTTAAGCAGGCACACAGTCTATTAGATAATCTAAACCAAACAGTTATGCAGGTTTCTCTCCCCTTTCCAATATATGGTATGGTTAAGCAGACAATAGTTTATGCGAATCTAAACCCAAATTATGCAGGTTTCTCTCCCCTGTCCAATATACGGTACGGATAAGCAGGCGACAGTCTATTAGATAATCTAAACCCCAATTATGCAGGTTTATCTCCCCTGTCCAATATACGGTACGGATAAGCAGGCGACAGTCTATTAGATAATCTAAACCAAACAGTTATGCAGGTTTTCTCTCCCCTTTCCAATATACGGTACGGTTAAGCATGCGACAGTCTATTAGATAATCTAAACCCCAATTATGCAGGTTTTCTCTCCCCTTTCCAATATACGGTACGGATAAGCAGGCGACAGTCTATTAGATAATCTAAACCAAACAATTATGCAGGTTTTCTCTCCCCTTTCCAATATACGGTACGGTTAAGCAGGCGACAGTCTATTAGATAATCTAAACCAAACAGTTATGCAGGTTTTCTCTCCCCTTTCCAATATACGGTACGGATAAGCAGGCGACAGTCTATTAGATAATCTAAACCAAACAGTTATGCAGGTTTTCTCTCCCCTTTCCAATATACGGTACGGTTAAGCAAGCACACAGTCTATTAGATATTATTATGCTTTCTGTAAATTTCTTCTGTAATATAAGTCCATACGATATTTTGGCATATATCACAAAGAATTATATAGCGTTGATATACTATGCGAAAATAGTACTACTATGCCAGTTTCACGCGGGGAAGGTTGGGCTTTCAGGTGTCTGTCAAACTATTTATAGCTAGTCCATGTGCAAGGGGGCGGATCCAATCTGTCAATCTATCATAGTCGTCTAAACGTTGTTTAATACTTGTTATTGTTGTTAATTAAATTTCAAACTTCAAAATGTTTTATATTTTTAAAGCCTTAAATGAAACAAAGAATATTCTCACACATTCAAGACTATCTGATCCAATATATTAGTCACCAATATCAGGACCTCCTTTATTGTAATAGTTCTCAATATATTTTGTCTACATATAACAGTCAGCATAATAATAATAATAATGTTGTGCTAGCAAGGACTATGCCATATAGTGGTCAGGGTTGAAGACATATAGTGCACTCCCCTTCACTATGTCTTCAACCCTGACCACTATATTGGCATAGTCATTGCTAACACAACATTATTATATAAATCTAAACCAAACAGTTATTCAGGATTATCTCCCTTTCCAGTATATGGTATGGTTAAGCAGGCACACAGTCTATTAGATAATCTAAGCCAAACAGTTATGCAGGTTTCTCTCCCCTTTCCAATATATGGTATGGTTAAGCAGGCACACAGTCTATTAGATAATCTAAACCAAACAGTGATGCAGGTTTCTCTCCCCTTACCAGTATATGGTATGGTTAAGCAGGCGACAGTCTATTAGATAATCTAAACCAAACAGTTATTCAGGATTCTCTCCCCTTCCAGTATATGGTATGGTTAAGCAGGCACACAGTCTATTAGATAATCTACACCAAACAGTTATGCAGGTTTCTCTCCCCTTTCCAGTATATGGTATGGTTAAGCAGGCAACAGTCTATTAGATAATCTAAACCAAACAGTTATTCAGGATTATCTCCCTTTCCAGTATATGGTATGGTTAAGCAGGCACACAGTCTATTAGATAATCTAAACCAAACAGTTATTCAGGATTCTCTCCCTTTCCAGTATATGGTATGGTTAAGCAGGCACACAGTCTATTAGATAATCTAAACCAAACAGTTATGCAGGTTTCTCTCCCCTTTCCAATATATGGTATGGTTAAGCAGACAATAGTTTATGCTAATCTAAACCCCAATTATGCAGGTTTTCTCTCTCCTTTCCAAAAGATATTGGAAATGTAACTGTTGTAGATAAAAATCATCCTAGTATCATTGAAATTAACAAAAATAAAAAAGATATACCTAATCTTGAATTTAAAGAAATATCTGATGAATTTGTACATAAACAAATAAATAAGACCAATGTTAAAAAAGCAACAGGTAGAGATGGTATATCAGCTAAATTATTAAAACTAGCTAAACCTGTAATTGCAAAACCAATAACAAAAATGATAAATAAAACAATAACAAATTCTGTGTTTCCAGACCAACTAAAACAAGCACAAGTTGTTGCACTACACAAGAAGAACAGTGCACTAGACAAAAGTAACTATAGACCAGTAAGTATACTACCTGTTATTTCACAATTCTTTGAACGGGCCATTCACGAACAGTTAACAGAATATTTTAACAATCACTTCCATCCATTTCTGTCAGCTTTCAGATCGGGCTACGGATGCAATACTACACTACTAAAAATTATAGAAGATTGGAAACAGGCACTAGGCCAAAATAAATACATTGCAGCAGTACTAATGGACCTGTCCAAGGCCTTTGATTGCCTACCACACAAATTATTATTACTCAAACTTGAAGCATATGGCATGTCAAAATCTGCATTACAGTTAATTGAAAACTACCTTACTAACAGGAAACAATGCGTCAAAATTGGTACCACACTAAGTAACTGGCAAGACATCTACAAAGGCGTACCACAAGGGTCAATTCTAGGCCCTGTACTATTTAGCATCTTTTTAAACGACATTTTTCACTTTACCACAAGCAGCACACTTTATAACTATGCAGACGACAACACTCTCGCACATGCAGATGATAATATTGATAAAGTAGTTGAACATTTAGAAAAAGACAGTTTGGCATTAATAGAATGGTTTTCATGTAACCAGATGAAGGCAAATCCTGATAAATTTCAGGCCATAGCTATTGGCAAAAAATCAATGGATAAAAATATTGTTCTTGATTTAGCAGGAAATAAAATTAAATGTGAAAAAGAAGTAAAATTACTAGGGGTTACAATTGATTTTGAACTTAAATTTAATTCTCATATTTCAAACATTTGTAAAAAAGCATCTAGGCAGTTAAATGTGTTAAAAAGGCTAGATAAATATTTAAATAAATTGGGTAAATTAACCATATATCATTCATTCATATTGTCTAACTTCAACTTCTGTCCACTTTCATGGCACTTTTGTAGTGAAGCCAATACAAATAAAATAGAAAAAATTCAGGAGCGAGCACTAAGATTTATTTATAATGATTATAATAGTATATATGAAAACTTGTTAATAGTCTCTAAACTTCCAACATTAAAAGTGAGAAGACTGAGAACTATGGCCATTGAGGTTTATAAAATTCTACATCAAGAAAGTCCTTCATATTTACACGACTTAATAAAAATTAAAGATACTAAATATTGTTTTAGGTACGACAACATTACAGAAATCCCTTCAGTACGAACGACAAGGTATGGTCTAAAATCCTTTCGATATGCTGCTGCTAAACTGTGGAACGAGTTGCCAAACCACTTTAGAACACAAACATCTTTTAATCAATTAAAAAATTTAATAAACTCATGGAATGGCAACTCGTGCCGCTGCAATGCTTGCTGCTAGTATAAATTTTTTTCTAGAATAGACATCGCATGAAATTTGCCTTACTGCTGCCTTCTTGCTTTTGTATGCTTTTCAGTTTAACTTTAATTTATTTTAGTTTTTTATTTTAGTGCTTGGCTATTCTGCATGAATATTTTTAAAATATTTTTAAAGTATTCTTGAAATATTTTTGGAATATTTTTAAGATATGTTTTAGAGTGTGTTTTAAGAAGTATATACATATTTTACTTTGTATGCTTTTCAATTAACTTGTGCTTTATTTATTATAGTGCTTTGCTATTTATGCATGAACATTTTTAAAATGTTTTTAGAATATTTTTGGAATATGTTTTAAAAGTACATGCATATTTTATATGTGTTTTGAGTTAATTTTCTTACTTGCTTGATCATAGACTGCTTAAAATTTGCATGAATGTACTTGTATGTGTAATGGGTGCTATAAATGTCTGCATCTATTTTGTGTTTTGACTTCTGGTCCTATGACAATAAGTACACAGAGAGGCACTGGCTGTGGAGGTCCAGAGGTCAAGACACAGAAATGTATGCATAAATATTATCCGGATATGTATTTAATTTTGTATTGCATGACATGTTTTATTGTGCTGTATTTAATTTATGTAATTTATTATGCATGTCGGTTTGAAAAGCTCTTGAGAGCTTATGTTGATTGTTATAAAATGTACCGACTTTAAATAAAACTTTTTGATTTGATTGATTGATTTGAATATACGATACGGATAAGTAGGCGACAGTCTATTAGATAATCTAAAGCAAACAGTTATGCAGGTTTCTCTCCCCTTTCCAATACACGGTACGGTTAAGCAGGCACAGTCTATTAGATATTATTATGCTTTCTGTAAATTTCTTCTGTAATATAGGTTCATACGATATTTTGGCATATATCACAAAGAATTATATAGTGTTGATATACTATGCGAAAATAGTACATCTACTATGCCAGTTTCACGCGGGGAAGGTTGGGTTTTCAGCTGTCTGTCAAACTATATATAGCTAGTCCACGTGCAAGGGCGCGGATCCAATCTGTCAATCTATCATAGTCGTCTAAACGTTGTTTAATACTTGTTATTGTTGTTAATTAAATTTCAAACTTCAAATTTTTTTATATTTTTAAAGCCTTAAATGAAACAAAGAATATTCTCACACTTTCAAGACTATCTGATCCAATATATTAGTCAACAATATCAGGACCTCCTTTATTGTAATAGTTCTCAATATATTTTGTCTACATATAACAATCAGCATAATAATAATAATAATGTTGTGTTAGCAATGACTATGCCATATAGTGGTCAGGGTTGAAGACATATAGTGCACTCCCCTTCACTATGTCTTCAACCCTGACCACTATATTGGCATAGTCATTGCTAACACAACATTATTATATAAATCTAAACCAAACAGTTATTCAGGACTATCTCCCTTTCCAGTATATGGTATGGTTAAGCAGGCACACAGTCTATTAGATAATCTAAACCAAACGGTTATTCAGGATTCTCTCCCCTGTCCAATATATGGTATGCTTAAGCATGCAATCGTAACTAAAATAATCTAAGCGCATCAGTTATTCGGAACTCTTGGTCTTTTCCACTAGATGTTTCAATAAGTCATAATTGATCACTTCCGATACTACAGAATCATGTTTGTAATCAGGGTGGGTGATGACAAAGTTCCGTATTGACTTGGCTATAGTTGGTTCTTTACTTGAAAGACAAGATAATAATTGTTACATAAAATAATTAATGAATCACCTCACTAGTGTAATGGTTAGCTTGCTGGCCTTGTGCTCATAAGTTCGAGCCTTGGCCAGGTCAAACCAAAGACTATGAAATTGGTATTGGCGAATATCCGATAAGAGCACAGTATTAAGGAGAAATAACAAGGACTGATTGGCTCGGAATCGGGATAATATGTCCGAATTAAGCAACACGCCTACCAGTCAGTGGACTGTCGTTTCCGTATTTCACTTTAAAGAATTCATTTAAACATGTTGGTCTAGTTAAAAGTAATAACTAATCAAAATTCAATTTGCTATCGCCATGGTATGGCTGAAATAATTGCTCACTAGCCGTCATTCACTCACTAAAATAATTATCGTGTTCATTAAAATGAGGTGCAATGAACCTTTTTCAATGGCTTCTACCAGACCAGTATCAATAATATAGCCTCTATACTAGCTAGCCTACTACCAGACCAGTATCAATAATATAGCCTCTATACTAGCTAGCCTACTACCAGACCAGTATCAATAATATAGCCTCTATACTAGCTAGCCTACTACCAGACCAGTATCAATAATATAGCCTCTATACAAGCTAGCCTACTACCAGACCAGTATCAATAATATAGCCTCTATACTAGCTAGTCTACTACCAGACCAGTATCAATAATATAGCCTCTATACTAGCTAGCCTACTACCAGACCAGTATCAATAACATAGCCTCTATTCTAGCTAGTCTGCTACCAGACCAGTATCAATAACATAGCCTCTATACTAGCTAGCCTACTACCAGACCAGTATCAATAATATAGTCTCTATACTAGCTAGCCTACTACCAGACCAGTATCAATAATATAGTCTTTATACTAGCTAGCCTACTACCAGACCAGTATCAATAACATAGCCTCTATACTAGCTAGCGTACTACCAGACCAGTATCAATAACATAGCCTCTATACTAGCTAGCGTACTGCCAGACCAGTATCAATAATATAGCCTCTATGCTAGCTAGCCTACTACCAGACCAGTATCAATAATATAGCCTCTATACTAGCTAGCCTACTACCAGACCAGTATCAATAACATAGCCTCTATACTAGCTAGCCTACCACCAGACCAGTATCATTAATATAGCTTCTATACTAGCTAGCCTACTACCAGACCAGTATCAATAATATAGCCTCTATACTAGCTAGCCTACTACCAGACCAGTATCAATAATATAGCCTCTATGCTAGCTAACCTACTACCAGACCAGTATCAATAATATAGCCTCTATACTAGCTTGCCTACTACCAGGCCAGTATCAATAATATAGCCTCTATACTAGCTAGCGTACTACCAGACCAGTATCAATAACATAGCCTCTATACTAGCTAGCGTACTGCCAGACCAGTATCAATAATATAGCCTCTATACTAGCTAGTCTACTACCAGGCCAGTATCAATAATATAGCCTCTATACTAGCTAGCCTACTACCAGACCAGTATCATTAATATAGCCTCTATACTAGCTAGCGCAACCGTCACTTTATTCAATAAAAAGGGAAAAACAACTGTTATATATCAACAGTTATGTTATCTTATCTCTATTCTAAGTAGCTTAGGGGCCGTCATGGTCGTGATCGTATGGTAATTTGATTTGCAACTACCTGTGCAATCAGTGCCTATCACCGCTAACGCTGTGAGTTTGTACCCCGCCCAGGCGAAGTGCACTCTATACAACAGTAGGTGATAAAG
This sequence comes from Bathymodiolus septemdierum, assembly GCA_963383655.1. Taxonomy (NCBI): domain Eukaryota; kingdom Metazoa; phylum Mollusca; class Bivalvia; order Mytilida; family Modiolidae; genus Bathymodiolus; species Bathymodiolus septemdierum. The sequence goes on from OY726529.1 coordinate 14,684,670, forward strand.
TTTGTCAGTGGCTTGCGGCAGATCGGTGGTTTTCTCTGGGTACTCCGGTTTCCTCCACCAACAAAACTGACCGCCACGATATATCTGAAATATTGTTGAAAGTGGCGTTAAATACCATAATCCTAACCCTCTAAGTAGAAGATACCAAATCAGAATCTGTAAATCGAAGAATGTAAGTAGTTTAGAAGAGTTTAAAGATAACAAATCAGAATCTGTAAATCGAAGAATGACAGATAACGCAGTGCCCCCCCCCCCCCAAAAAAGGACAAAGCGACAAACCATAATCTACAAAAAACTACACAGAAAATAAAAGATCAAGAAACACAAACCCTACTAAAACCCTAAGGTGAACTTCGGTGCTTCGAAAGGGTAGGCAGTTCCTGTACCACTAGTGTTTCCGTAATGTTATTTTACCTGATGTTCTGTTAGAAATCAGTTCAAGGTAGTTGTTTACCATAGCACCAGTTTCAGAGGTTGTCTCTAGATTGTTAACGTACATTTGTATCAGAGGAATCAACCCGGGAAACGTATCCTACAATTATAATAAAACATAACCCGGGAACCGTATCCTACAATTATAATAAAACATAACCCGGGAAACGTATCCTACAATTACAATAAAACATAACCCGGGAAACGTATCATACAATTACAATAAAACATAACCCGGGAAACGTATCCTACAATTACAATAAAACATTACCCGGGAAACGTATCCTACAATTACAATAAAACATAACCCGGGAAACGTATCCTACAATAACAATAAAACATAACTCGGGAAACGTATCCTACAATTACAATAAAACATAACTCGGGAAACGTATCCTACAATTACAATAAAACATAACCAGGGAAACGTATCCTACAATTACAATAAAACATAACCGGGTAACGTATCCTACAATTACAATAAAACATAACCCAGGAAACGTATCCTACAATTACAATAAAACATAACTCGGGAAACGTATCCTACAATTACAATAAAACATAACCCAGGAAACGTATCCTACAATTACAATAAAACATAACCCGGGAAACGTATCCTACAATTACAATAAAACATAACCCGGGTAACGTATCCTACAATTATAATAAAACATAACCCGGGAAACGTATCCTACAATGACAATAAAACATAACCCGGGTAACGTATCCTACAATGACAATAAAACATAACCCGGGAAACGTATCATACAATTACAATAAAACATAATCCGGGTAACGTATCCTACAATTACAATAAAACATACCCCGGGAAACGTATCCTACAATTTCGTTTTGATCCATTAACAAACATGGCCGCTGCAGACAATTCTTGTTTCTGATTGGTTGATTTCTAAAAAAATCTTCTCCTCTGAAACCGCTTTGCCAAATGAACCGAAACTTGATAGGAAGCATCTATGGAAGGTTCTGTATTAAGTTTCCTCAAAGCAGAATGAAAGGTGAGCGACACAGGCTCAGCTCAGTGCTCTAGTTTTTTTCAGATACGTACATCGCTCATAATTCTAAAAGGACACATCAGAAAAGAGAGGGGGAATTAAAGATTAAATTTTAATATTGTTGATATTTTCCAAAATCAAAACAATTACATTGGACCGGATTTAGGACATTTAAAGTCCACCAGTGTATTTCCGGTACGTTTAAGCACCGCTCAGGACTCCTGAGTGCACTCTGGACATGAAAAAAGGACTTATTAGATATTAAAGTACTAGTAGATCATCTTATTCGAAATTTGATTTGCAATCGTATGCAATAGGACTGAAATCGATAGTATCAATATTTTTTAAGATGCAACCATTTTTGTGCGACACGTGCAATAGCTGTGTAGTCAGTCGTGCGTGAACTCATGTTTATTGTAGCCATTGGTGCGGAGATGGCCATCAAGCGTGCAATAAACAAAATAATTAGATTGAAAACGTGAAAACAAAGAATCGAAAAATGATATATATACAACATTAACACATTGTTGTGTACTAGATATGCAATGAAAACTTATTAAAATCTATACGGAAATAATATGGCATTATTTTTTTTCCAATATGAAATTGATTTTATTTATCCATATTTCCAAGAGATTTTTTTTTATCCTGGAATTAAATTAAATGAATTTATCCCAATATAAAATGTGATTTGTTTTTAATTTACATATGCACATATAACATGACATTTTTTTTTATCAATTATTGCAAATGAGATGAGAATAATTATCTGCTCATTTAAGTTCTTTTTGCAACAAGAAATTTTCAATTTTAAATTGTAACAAGGATTAGTAGAACAAAGCCTTGATTGTAATGAGATTTTTTTTATAAAGTTTGAAATTAGAAAATATTATTGAAAGGAGTGAGTATGATAAGGGTAGATTTTGGCCCAATCTCAGAAACTGTTTATATAGATATAATATCAAACACAATCATTGAAAGGTAAGAAAAATATTTTTTTTGATGATTTCACTTTGTCCTTTGTTGCTTAGCAACGTAAATGGAGGAGGGCCCAATTAATCATTGGAAATTCAAAAATGGTGGTTTTATTTGACATATCTTGCATAGGTTTTCCGACAAAATGTTATATTCTGTGTATGTACACTCTAAAAATAATATTCCAATTCGCTATATAGTATATTTGTGTAGTTTTGTTACCCTAGTAACGGTTTCGTAAACATTAAATTAACCTATATTATTGCAATTAATGGTTGAATTTTGACATCTACGATCTTTTGACTTGATATTTGATTAAGCGGTACATTTTTGTCAAGCTATACACATTACAAATGTCATTTCATATTTCAAAATTACATTTTGATATTTTTATTCATACTTATGCTCCGTCCATAGCAACAGGTTTCCCTATGCACAGTATTTTCCTGTAGATCTCATGGACCTTTTATTTAATCAAGAAAACAAATTCTACAACAGCACCTTAGCAGATCTAGAGACATCTTATCATTTACTAACCAGTATATATTATAAGAATTCCTTAAACCTTACAATGTCCCTAGTAACCAAATATTATCCCTAGCAACCGCAGAAACTCGTCAATGCTGAGCTCTGTAAATTGCTTTTTTAAAATATTTTTATTACCGAATGTTGATCTTTTTATTTTTTAAATCATGAGAGGAAATTATTCTCAGTAATTAGAATGTAAAAGGAACCAAGTCAACTGCACAACATGGTAAAGGAGCGCTACAGCGGCAGCAAATGGGCAGGAGAGGATATAATCCATGTTGAATAATTAAGAAATAAATCATGGAAGCCAGAATGTGTTGGGAGTTTTAACATGGATTGGCGGATATTATACGTTATTAGTCTCGAGATATTATATATCCCGTTTTAAAGGGCAGTGGTTTTGTTAAAAGGTGATGTGCCTCACCTTTTAACACTAGAGGCTCCCAGGAGCCTGTAATCGCTCACCTGGTTTTCAATTTGACATCTAATGTTGATAGAAAATGGGGGTGTTACACATAATTTTAAAAGTGGGCCACATAATATTCCTAAACGAAATAAACTGGCTGAAAAAATCTCACAGAAAAACCCAGAATATATGTTAAACTACTCATTGCCATATAGCTGCAATTAAAATTTGAGTTCATTTTGATTTGTAATAGAGCGGAAATTGACAACTAAAGACATTTCTATTTTTAGTAACAGCAGCCATCTTGAATGGAGGGTGGAGCTGTCGGACACAATTTTGAAAAGGGACTACCCAAGGACTATCCCTGCCATGTTTGGTTTCATTTGGTTCAGCGGTTTCAGAGGAAAAGATTTAAATGTAATCTTTTATAAAAATATGTCTAATTTGTATAATCAGTATAAATCGGTTGAAGGAAACAATTCACGGAAAAACCCAGAATATATGTTAATCTACTCATTGTCATGTAGCTGCAGCTAAAATTTGAGCTCATTTTGATTGATAATAAAGCAGCAATGGACAATTGAAGAAATTTATATTCTTAGTAACAGCAGCCATCTTGAATGGAGGGTGGAGCTGTCGGACACAATTTTGAAATGGGACTACCCAAGGACTATTCCTGCCAGGTTTAGTTTAATTTGGTTCAGCGGTTTCAGAGGAAAAGATTTAAATGTGATCTTTTATCAAAATATGCCTAATTTGCATAATCGTTATAAATCAGCTGAAAGAAAAATTTCACAGAAAACCCCGGAATATATATATGCTAAACTACTCATTGCCATGTAGCTGCAGTTAAAATTTGAGCTCATTTTGGTTTATACTAAAGCAGCAATGGACAATAGAAGAAATTTCTATTTTTAGTAACAGTAGCCATCTTGAATGGAAGGTGGGGCTGTCAGACACAATTTTGAAAGGGACCCACCCAAGGACCATCTCTGCCAGGTTTAGTGTAACTTGGTTCAGCGGTTTCAGAGGAGAAGATTTAAATGTGATCCTTTATCAAAATATGCCTAATTTGCATAATCGGTATAAATCGGCTGAAAGAAAAATTACACAGAAAAACGCAGAATATATGTTAAACTACTCCTTACCATGTAGCTGCAGTTAAAATTTGAGCTCATTTTGACTTATACTAAAGCAGCAATGGACAATTGGAAAAATTTATATTTTTAGTAACAGCAGCCATCTTGAATGGAGGGCGGGGCTGTCGGACACAATTTTGAAAGGGACCATCCCTGCCAGGTTTGGTTTAATTTGGTTCAGCGGTTTCAGAGGAGAAGATTTAAATGTGATCTTTTATCAAAATATGCCTAATTTGCATAATCGGTATAGATCGGCTGAAAGAAAAATTACACAGAAAAACCCGGAATATATGTTAAATTACTCCTTACCATGTAGCTGCAGTTAAAATTTGAGCTCATTTTGACTTATACTAAAGCAGCAATGGACAATTGAAGAAATTTCTATTTTTAGTAACAGCAGCCATCTTGAATGGAGGGCGGGGCTGTCGGACACAATTTTGAAAGGGACCATCCCTGCCAGGTTTGGTTTAATTTGGTTCAGCGGTTTCAGAGGAGAAGATTTAAATGTGATCTTTTATCAAAATATGCCTAATTTGCATAATCGTTATAAATCAGCTGAAAGAAAAATTTCACAGAAAACCCCGGAATATATATATGCTAAACTACTCATTGCCATGTAGCTGCAGTTAAAATTTGAGCTCATTTTGGTTTATACTAAAGCAGCAATGGACAATAGAAGAAATTTCTATTTTTAGTAACAGTAGCCATCTTGAATGGAAGGTGGGGCTGTCAGACACAATTTTGAAAGGGACCCACCCAAGGACCATCCCTGCCAGGTTTAGTGTAACTTGGTTCAGCGGTTTCAGAGGAGAAGATTTAAATGTGATCCTTTATCAAAATATGCCTAATTTGCATAATCGGTATAAATCGGCTGAAAGAAAAATTACACAGAAAAACGCAGAATATATGTTAAACTACTCCTTACCATGTAGCTGCAGTTAAAATTTGAGCTCATTTTGACTTATACTAAAGCAGCAATGGACAATTGAAGAAATTTCTATTTTTAGTAACAGCAGCCATCTTGAATGGAGGGCGGGGCTGTCGGACACAATTTTGAAAGGGACCATCCCTGCCAGGTTTGGTTTAATTTGGTTCAGCGGTTTCAGAGGAGAAGATTTAAATGTGATCTTTTATCAAAATATGCCTAATTTGCATAATCGGTATAGATCGGCTGAAAGAAAAATTACACAGAAAAACCCGGAATATATGTTAAATTACTCCTTACCATGTAGCTGCAGTTAAAATTTGAGCTCATTTTGATTTGTACTAAAGCAGCAATGGACTATTGAAGAAATTTCTATTTTTAGTAACAGCAGCCATCCTGAATGGAGGGCGGAGCTGTCGGACATAATTTTGAAAGGGACCCACCTAGGGACCATCCCTGCCAGGTTTGGTTTAATTTGGTTCAGCGGTTTCAGAAGAGAAGATTTAAATGTGATCTTTTATCAAAATATGCCTAATTTGCATAATCGGTATAGATCGGCTGAAAGAAAAATTACACAGAAAAACCGGAATATATGTTAAACTACTCCTTACCATGTAGCTGCAGTTAAAATTTGAGCTCATTTTGGCTTATACTAAAGCAGCAATGGACAATTGAAGAAATTTCTATTTTAAGTAACAGCAGCCATCCTGAATGGAGGGCGGGACTGTCGGACACAATTTTGAAAGGGACCCATCCAGGGACCATCACTGCCGGGTTTGGTTTAATTTGGTTCAGGGGTTTCAGAGGAGAAGATTTAAATGTGATCTTTTATCAAAATATGCCTAATTTGCATAATCGGTATATATCGGCTGAAAGAAACATTTCACAGAAAAACCCGGAAAATATGTTAAACTACTCCTTGCCATGTAGCTGCAGTTAAAATTTGAGCTCATTTTGACTTATACTAAAGCAGTTCTATTTTTAGTTTGGCGGCCATCTTGCTTGGAAGTCGGGATCACCGGACACAATTATTGGAAAGGGGCCATCCAAGGACCATTCCACCAAAGTTTGGTTCAAATTGGCCCAGTGGTTTCAGAGGAGTTGATTAAAATGTGAAAAGTTAATGGACGGACGGACGGACGGACGACGGACGACGGACGACGGACGCTCAGTGGTGACAATAGCTCACATGACCCTTGGGTCAGGTGAGCTAAAAACCACTGCCAATTAAAACGGGATATATAACATCCAGAGACTGATAACATTTTTATCTGAATGTTCCAACATTAATAAGTATGTCCTTATTATAGGAAAAACATAAAATACGTGTATCTTTGGACAAAGATCACAGAGAGCGATTATTGATTTTCTGTCATCTTGTGAAATGTGTGTCGTCTGCTGTGCACAATGTAAATGGACAGCACATAGGTGAGAGCGATTAATGATTTTCTGTCACCGCACGGCTTCCCTGAAGTTTTAAAAGTACCTTTTTAGCCAATCAAAATTCTACTTGCCACGAGAACATCAGAGAATAGTATTTTATCCCGAGCCAGAAGCGAGGGATAAAATTTACTAATATCCGCCAATCCATGTTAAAACCAAAACACATTCTGGCTTCCATGATTTATTTCGATTCTGATAAGACTAAGAGTACACATACGGTATTATACTTTGATTGGAAGACGGTAATTTATATTTACGGTATCTTCAAACTTTTTTTGTTGAGAAAAGTAAAACGTGATAGATTATATAATACTGTATTATTCGTCATCGCCAGACACATTTTTGGAAGAGAACCATCCAATGACTATTTCATCAAAATTTTCTTCTTATTGAGCAAATGGTTTCAGACAAGAAGGTTTTAATGGGAATTTCTCATAGGGTCCTATGTTAAATTAAGTTCGGCTGTGGCGGCCATCTTGGTCGGTGTTCTGAAATGGCGGACACATTTTTGGAAGAGGACCACCCAAGGATCATTTCAGCAAAGTTTGGTTGAGATTGGCTCAGTAGTTTCAGAGGAGAAGATTTTTTTTAAATTTCATCCCCCCTTTTTTCTAAATTGCATAATCGGTCAAAATCGGCAAAAGTTCAAAGTTCATAAAAAATCCCGTAATATTTGTTAAAAAGCTCATCATTATGCTTATACAGTTCAAATTTGGGCACTTTTTGGCTTAAAATAGAGCAGTTTTGGCCATTTGAAGAAATTTCTATTTTTAGTAATGGCGGCCATCTTGGATACAGGACGGTGCTGATGGACACAATTTTGAAAGGGGACCACCTAAGGATCATTTCAGCAAAGTTTGGTTGAGATTGGCTCAGTAGTTTCAGAGGAGAAGATTTTTTTAAAAATTTCATCCCCCTTTTTTCTAATTTGCATAATCGGTCAAAATCGGCAAAAGTTCAAAGTTCATAAAAAATTCCGTAATATATGTTAAAAAGCTCATCATTATGCTTATACAGTTCAAATTTGGGCACTTTCTGGCTTAAAATAGAGCAGTCTTGGCCATTTGAAGTAATTTCTATTTTTAGTAGTGGCGGCCATCTTGGATACAGGACGGCGCTGACGGACACAAATTTGAAAGGGGACCACCTAAGGATCATTTCAGCAAAGTTTGGTTGAGATTGGCTCAGTAGTTTCAGAGGAGAAGATTTTTTTTTAATTTCATCCCCCCTTTTTTCTAATTTGCATAATCGGTCAAAATGGGTAATGGAATTTACTTCAAAATTGCAGGGTAGGTAGATCTTGACATGCTGCACATTTTTGTAATTTAAATTTAACATCTCTAAATAGTTTTTGAAATATAAGACGAAAAGTATTAAAATTAAAAAAAAAAATTTGATGAAAAAAGGGCAATAACTCCAAGATGGGTCATCAAATTTCCTTCAAAATGGCAGGGTAGCTAGATCCTGACATGCGGAAAATGTTTGCAGTTTCAACTTACCATCTGTCTCTTATAGTTTTTGAGATAAAGGACGAAAAGTATTAAAATTTAGAAAATTTGATAAAAAAAAAAGGGAAATAACTCCAAAATGGGTAATGTGATTTACTTCAAAATTGCAGGGTGGGTAGATCTTGATATGCCGCACATATTTGATATTTAAAGTTAACCTTTATCTCTTATAGTTTTTGAAATATAAGACGAAAAGTATTAAAATTTTACAAATTTGATGAAAAAAGGGCAATAACTCCAAGATGGGTAATCAGATTTTCTTCAAAATTGCAGGGTAGGTAGATCTTGATGTGCTGATCATTTTTATTCCATGTCAGATTTTTGATATTATTAACGGTTTTTGAGTTATTACCCAAAACCTGCAATTTTACCATATGTTCTATTTTTAGTAACAGCGGCCATGTTGGTTGGTGCACAGCATCACAGGACACAATTTTGAAACTAGACACCCTAGTAATGATTCAGACTAAGTTTGGTTTCCATTGGTACAGAAGAGGAGGAGAAGATTTTTGAAAAAGTTTACGACGTACGACGGACGACAGATGACGGACGACGACGACGGACGCCAAGTGATGGCAATAGCTCACCTGACCCTTTGGGTCAGGTGAGCTAATAAAAAGTAAAGGGACTACTAAAAATAGAAAGTTCCGATGTGTTTACATGTCCAATGAATTAATTTCTAAGATAATCTGACGTACTAATTTTCTTTTTGGTTGCTTGTTTTGTTTTCTGTACTTTTTGTGAATTGTGGGGATAATATTAAAGTATACTTTAGTATAGTAACACATGAAATTCCACTGAGGGTTAGAAAAAAAACACGTCGGACTCAATGCACAATCAGGTCGGCAGTAAATCACCTCCAAAATTTATTTAACGTCAAAACTGTTTCATAAAAATTGTTCAAGTTTTACTCCCGTAGCAAAACAAATACGATAACCAACTTTATTTTGGATGGGATTAACAGGTCGATTTATATTTCTGTCTATTACGGATGAAAACGGTCAATAAAAAATGGCCGCTGACGAGAAATCGACCTTAAAATAATTTTTTTATTGCAGATTTCATACTCTCCACATTCGGGTACCAACACAAAAATTAATTGAGATATGTGTTTATGTATATTAAACATCATACTAAAATATGCCGTTGGTACCTGCTTGTGGTTATACTGAAAATTGACATTAAATATACATTTCTTGTTAGATTTCATATATTTTCACGAAACGACAGACTTATCATTGACTGGTGTGACGTCATCGCACGTGCACATATGGAAAATTGTTACCAAAATAGTAACAAGTAACAATGGCTAAAGGTCTTATAAAATCATGAAACAACGAAAGCTATACGTTTCATTTATAATTTGTCTATTTTTTAGGCCAATTTCTGCCCTTATCATACCTACTCCTTTTTTGCAGGAGAGAAAAAAAAAACAACAGAAAAAAACCCAATTATTCATATTATTTGAACTTATAGTTTTCAAAATAATTTATTATTCTAGTGTCTTTTGATGTTCGTGATGAAGACTTTTAAGCGTGGACACACAACAGCTACAATAACTAATAATTAGCTAAAATGTTAATGAAAGTAATTGTTATTGTTTATTACAAAATTGTTAAGATAACGATAGACATCTTACACAATGAAACTATTTGAGTAAAATGATAATTATTTTGGAAAAAAACCCATTCTCGTCTTTTCCAAGCCATTTGTGAAATTGCTCGCACAATGTTTCGTCCTTGGTTATCACCGGAATCCGGTTACAACTATCAAGAGTCTCTCGACAGTTTGGCAGAGGTATTATTTCTTATGATTCTTATACATGCTTGGTATTAGTTGAGTCGTATTACAACAGCCGTCTTTAGAGACCGACTAGAAGACCACGTTCTTCAGCCAAAAATCATAACTACAGCACGAACAATTATGGACAAACAACAATTGTGAGTCGATTAAGCATGTCTTAAAAAAAAGCCGTTGATTGGACGCCACAACCCATTCCCGAACTGACAACCAAACTATTGAACGTCGTTCGTATTCAACATGTAGGCTTAAAACGATCTCTGTATGGTACCGGAAACTACGAACTCTGTGGAAGATACAAAACGCATAGTGTTTCTCACCAATGTTTGTTTTCAAAGACACTCGAGCAGCGTGAGCGCTTATTTTAAAAGTTGTTGAACGACCACACTCTAGTCACAACCGTCAAATCTACATGTTCAGATTTCGAAGTTCCGAAACCCCAGAAACCTCACCAGAACAAACCACCTCGAACCAATCGTACACAGCCAAGATATTAGAACTTTCTTTTTCCATCCTTCAACTCATTATGTTTTCAGAACTATAACTGAATTAATTGAAATATTGTATATTGTGTTTTGCTTCTGTCATATTATTTTAAATACGCATTCAAGAAGTAACAAGTACATGTACATTAAAAAAAATGTGCAGACAAATGATCATCTCTTCTTTAATAATTTTATTTGATAAACTATGTACTTTAAAAAAAAAATATATAATTTCCATAGTATGTACTTTTTATTTAAAAATAATTCTTATTGCATGTACTTTTTAAAATAATTTTAAGTTGCATAGAATTTACGCAAAAATAATGATCTCTCCTTAAAGACCAAACCATTGTTTTCTGAAAGTATTCATATTTTTAAACTTTGTGATTGTAATACCAAGTACGTACCCACAAAACATTTGTTCATGCATATAGCAATTTATTTTATTATACCTCACTAACTTCTCATTGGCTTAAATTAAATCACATGACCAGAAACAATTTTAATGTTTTATGAAAATTAACCCAAACGGGAAACAACTAGTTGTTTACCGGGTAACAACCCTATTGTTTCCCGGTAAACAACCCATTGCGTGCATTTAACATTTGTTAAAAATTTGTCAAAACTTATTAAACACACATTTTGTTTAAATACATGTATTTATTTAAATGCCCAATCCTTGGTCTGTTGTTCGGTATAATAAAACAGTTATCGCCTTCAATGGATTGTAAACATCAGAATTGTTAACCCTCAAGGGGTTGTTTCCCTCGGGCTAAAGCCCTAGGGAAAACAACCCCCTTCAGGCTAACAATCCATTGAAGGCAATAATTGTTTAATGTATACCTGTTTTTGTTATGAATAATTTATTTATTAAATAAAATATATAAAAATCCATGTTATGGTGTATTTTGTTTGGCTAAGAAACGATAGTAATTTATTTATTGGATTTTCATGCATAATCGATCAGTCATCCGGTTGTGTAATGGGCGTCATGTCAAAGGGATATAAGAAAATCCTTCATAACTCCTAAATCGTTCAAGTTATCTGGACAAAACTTTGGCAGTTCAATAACTATAATGTACTGAAGTCATATACATGTCTTATGTCAAACTAAAATAACCGCATCATGTCCAGTTCTGAGTGCACTTTGAAGGTCCCGAGTGCACGCAGGAGTCCTGAGCCCTGTTTAGACGTACCCGTGCATTTCTATTACGTAGAAGTTACCAAGTAAATCGGAAACTCTACACCAGGAACTAGATATATGTATATAAATTATAATTATGTTATGTAATTACGCTACCATATTTGGGGAAAACTGAATTACATTTACACCTTTATTGGATTGATTTACTATTATCAAGGACGTATATACGTCCTTGCTATTATAGACCTTTTTATTCTTAAAAACATGGGCGCGGCCATTATCGATTTCCGAGTGTGTCCGCCATTTGTAAAGAGCCAAAATATTATGTTCTCGGAGTTTATCGATACGCTAATGTATGGTTTCTCTAGTACAGGTGTCACAATATACTGTTATTTCGGCTTGAAATTCAATGATAACATCTGCTGTGAAGTGATTTATAAACGGAGATATAATAACAATGATATAATGACAACAAATAAATTACCTGGTATGTATTTTTTTTTTAATTACCGTTATATTCCCCATACAAAATCAGTATAAATCCTACTTGATAAAAAACTGCATGCACTTTTTTTCCTTTTTTTGTTGTTGTTGCTTTTCAAGCATAAGAAAAAAGGGGTAATCAAATTAATATTTTGTATGAAATTAAAAAGTAAATATATAAATTATAATATACGCTTTTTGAAATTATTACTATACGATTTAAAGTGAAGTAATAATGATAAAAAGTGTGCCTAACTTATAAGAAATAACTTAACTTTGAATGTGACATCTTAAGGTGCATTTTTCAATTCTGTTTTATTTTTATTTATTTTTTGTTTGTTAAATTGTAAAACAAATTAAAACTTTTTGTCGGTCAATTTCTGTAGTGAAGATGAAAAGGAATTTAAGTTTTATCAAATTAAAACATCTGAATATCTGAATTTCTTTATCTGAAAAAAAAGTTTCATGAGGAACCTAATATAACTATTTGCTCCCAGGTTTCAGATACGTGAACCGGACGGGCATTTTTCACCCCATTTGTCTTCTTTTTTAAATTTCTTTGCTAGGATTTCATAGTTTTATATTGATTTATTCTTTAATTTTATATGTTTTTGAAGATTAATTAAAATTTAATATTGACGTGTTAAGGAAGTGGTAGCGCTTTCTAGACTTGTAATCTGCTGAAGGTCGACCGTATTAACAGCGATGCGATGCTTCCCGGGTTTGGCACTTAGGGGAACAGACAGTCGTGTCATTTTGTAACAAAGGTGTTAAATTCATATTGTAGAAAGATAACTATCATTATAACTGATAGTTAACTGTGTATTGCATAACAAGTTATAGCAAAGACATCACTAAAACACAAATTTTTTATTTATGTATTAGGTTGATTCTTAAATGTATTTGATTTGCAATATGACAGTTAAACTCTACCCCCTTTCCACAAAGGGTTAAAAATGATAAAAATATATATAACTGAATTATAATGACAAAAAACTAAAAGAAAAAAAAAAATCGCCGAATTTTGTTGCAGGACATCATGTCGTTCATTTTTACTTCTTACAGAATCAAGATTTATTTCAAGATTTATCTACAGAAATGCGATACCTCTTTGTAAATTGTTAATTATTTTATGCGGCTTCTACATGAAAAACAATAATTCCTACACTGCTCACTTTGTTCCCGTTTCCTTTGTTTATATTATTTAAACTTTCATTTAAGACAACATTTAACTCAGTTTTTTTTCCTTTCTATGTTATCCTCTACCGCATACGGAAGGAACATTATTCCTCCACATATTTGCTACTCTATCATTGTGCAAATGATTGTTTTTTTGGTCAATTGCATAAGTGCTCCCTACATCATAAAATATGCGACTTTGTGAAGTGAAGACAATATTCGAAGGGAACTTAGTTCTTTTGTACAAAATATATACCGTTAGTAAAAAATGTGTGTCGAGGGTTTCCATACCGCCTGGTGCGCCCCCCCCCCCTGGATCCGCCCCTGATTAAAGCTAATTTACATGATTATGATATAACCGAACGTTCTTTTCTGTTGAAAGTAATATCTTTGCTGTTTATATATATTCTTTAAGCACTGTGAAAACCATAATGACCCTGACTTGGTACAGGCATTTTTAAAGAAATGGTGGGTTGAAATATGCTATCTCAATCTCATTGTCTAGACTGTGTTGTAATTTAAGTAGAACTTTTGTATGTGTTAACAAAAGCCGCGATATATTTCTTTTTTTTCCATTTAAATAACATTGTCAAAAGGCTCACGGTTTTATTGCGTAATATTTTTGTTGATACTTTTATTTTACGACCTTGGATCGAAATGAAGACGATCGGATCGTCAGCTGTATTATTAGTTGGGAGTTTTATTCTACATTTCATTGGACTTGGACTGTCACAATCATTTGGAATTATATATAGTGAACTTATAACATTTTTTGATTCTGGAAAAAGTGAAACTAGTTGGATTGCCTCTCTTAATTCCGGTCTATTTCTAGCATGTGGTAAGTTTGTTCAGAAACAATGTCTCTTTTTATGTGCTACAATATTTTTTGTCATCAGTTTCTGTTTTGCACCGAAGCGTTTTGGGGTTTTATATAACCCTTTTAATACAAGGAAAAAAAGCGATATCCCAGATAGCAACACTACGTTGGGCCGACGTTGGTCTTCGGGCGTTCGGATCGTTGGCCCGACGTCGGAATCCAACGTTGGCCCATCGTAATGTTGCTCATTGGCGCCACGTTGGCCCAACGTTCGGTTTACAACCATATGCCAACCCAATCCCACCATTATCCAACGTCGGCCCAACGTCAGTCAAAACTATTTACAACCATGTGCCAACATAATCCCACCAGTATCCAACGTTGGCCTAGCGTCAGCCTAAGTTATTAACTACTATATGCCAACCATGTTCAACCAGTGTCTTAGGTCAGCCCAACGTCCAGCCTCGACTATTTACAATAATATTCCACCAGTGGTTCACGTTGGTCAATATAACTTTTAGTTTGGAAAGAAGAAGTTGGTTATATTATTTTCAGCTGGACAGGTTTATTTTCGAGAGGCAGTCAGGAGTATGACAATTTTATTTAAGAAATAGATTATTTTGTATGCATATAGCCTCCATAAAACTGCTTGTAATTGTCTTGGGGAATTATTTAATTCTCAATAGGCACTATACTCTTGAAAAGATGTATAAATGGTTGAAAATTGAGTTGTCAATTTTTTATAATTATGGTAGTATTACTTAGAATATGATAAAATATGATTGAAATAACATCATAGCAATGCAAAAATGAAATATATTCAAGGGAAACCTTTTTCAGTCAAAATAGATTATGTACTACTACTTAAAAAAGTTATTGTGACCAACAATGATTGCATTTAGCTTGATATTTGGTGTATTTATCTTTTAGAAAAATGTGTCAGGAGTGTGACAAAACATCAAAAAATGGACAGTATTTTCATTTGGTTACCTCTAGTTTATACCACCAATGATCAACTTAACTTAACTTTTGCTATATTTATTAGGCATATATAAATAATTGATTTACAACTATTAAGCCTCATTAGATCATATTTTTTATGCTTGTATGAAAACTTTAATTACCAGATTTTTTAAAATATACAGTAAAAATAGTGTTTCTTTGATATACTGAAACTGTTTTTTCATGATATATACAAGGTTTGGTACCAAAATGTGCCTTTTTCATATCATTATCAAATGGAAATACATTTAGGTCTTTTACCATACCCAAAAGAAAATGATACCTCTGAGGAAGTAAGTCTGTATTTGTTATCATTTTAACACTTTGTTGCTAATAAAAGTTGGAATTTTTTTTTGTCTTCATATATTGCACTGAGCAACTGAATCTGAAAAATATATCATATTGACATTATTTTACGACCAAAATTATGTCAATTTGTCCAATTTGAAATTTAACCCTCTATGTCACACAAAGTCTTTATTTTTTTTGAAGATCACCCATTAGTACTTTCAGAACAGAAGACGCATGCTTCAGTCGGTTCAAATTTCAACTAAACTTGTCTTCTTAACTAAACCGTATCAATACATATGAGTTCCCTCTTCAGTGCGGTTTCGATGTGTTTCACACGTTTCGTGAATGTGTATTAAGCTCTGATTCTGGATTTAGTATCATAACAAAGGTACCTATGTCCTAGTGTATGTGATTTTTTTTGTCATGTGTCAATTGTTCGCAATCAGAAATATTGAACAATTCCTTCGATATTCTACTGCCAACATTCAATAGCTTCATAAAACTGCTAGATAAAAACACCCTAAGTTTTAAAACATTTAATCAGCTATACTGCAATACCAAAACAATTATTCCTTGTTCCAAAAAATTCCAACAGGGAATACAAAATTAAAATTGTCCAGCATAAACCTATTATGATACGTTTCGGCAAAACCGCTAGATAAAACAAGTATTGTCAATATCTATTGATGAGGAACGTTCGGCACCTGTTGATTGCATTCCGCATTTTTTCTCTTTTTTCTTCCACCATCCCGATCACTAGCATATTTTAACCAGTCTTGATCACATTTTCTATTCTGTCATCCGTTTCCTGTCTTGTTAGAATATTTCTGCGAACTGCACCTGGAATAATTTCAAACAAAATAAGTATACGTTTTGAAGAATAGATTCATAAATGCGTCCAAATGTTTCACCAAATTGTAAATGAATTCAGTTGATATCTGTTTTGAAGTCGATTTCTCTTACTTGTGTAAAATTAAATTAAATGAGAGACAGTAACTTGGGAATGTATTAGAACCGTATTAGAATCATCACAATTTGAAGCATGTGTTACATCAGCACCGGCGGGGGCTTGGGATTAACCGGCAAATTGTCTTCCAGCGATTTTTTTTTTTTAACTTTTCTTTTAACTGTCCAGTAAGACATTTTATTGAGTCTGATGTGAGAACGCGAGTTTTTCTTTCTGAAATAAAAAAATAATACCGCGACGGTAGTAGTTATTTTAAATGTATTTATTATGCATTCACCAGCCAGTACTGTGTATGATAAGCCGGTATGTTATTTAATTTATAATACTAACAAATTGTACAACTTGTCAAGTTACTCATGCGTTTGATCCAGTACACCTGTCGATGTGATAGATAAAAGAAAATAGGTCAGGCCGCTCGTGTTACAATTAATCAATTGTTCACGCAACTTCTCAAGTAATAGTTATTTAGATAATACACAGAGTATAATTATAACAAACACCAATCTATAGCTAAATGGTATTTTTCAAATTTGTAGACACAAACTATAATAAAAAGATCAGAGGTTAATTTCACCTTAATTTAACGACATAAAAATAACCTGCTATAGCTTTTTTTAAATTGTATTTCTCATCAATGAAAACTCCCTCATAAATCTAGTATGTACAAGTGCAATTGTAAAGGAAATAACTGTGCGAGATATCGACCGAAGCTGCAAAAATTTACATGGTAATGAAAAAAAAACATGGGAAAAAAATCAGTATATATACAAAATGTATTATTTCGCAGATAAACAAAACATTCAAATGCAAAAAGGGAGTTCCCCATACTTGTATATAACCAGTACGGTTTGTCCTGAATTCGCACAAAACACGCAATATTTAAATCATTTTATAAGCAAGCTTTAAACAATCATCATTTCAGACGCATCCTTGATATATAGGAATTCTTAATTATTCTTTAACAGTGATTTTTCCGTATGACACCTTCAATTACTTTCGTTATTTTTTTTCAACAAAGTTTTTCTTTAAAACATAAAATGTAAACACGTACATTTCTTCGTCTTTCTTCCTCTTTTACGCAGCTGGATGTCAAAAGAAGTGGCGTGCAAACGATGTCAATAAAGCTACAGGAAGTATCAAATTGCAAACCGATACTGACATGCGCAAGATTTAATGGTCGTGTAATAGAGCTGTTCTAAAAAATGGGAAATAATACTGGAAGAATTAATTTCTAAATCTCCAAAAGCATCAAAGGAATGTCACATGTCATTTGATAATTGAATGATTGCTGAAAATTTTAACAAATCTGCACTTAATCAAACTAACATTACCTGTTATTAGCGAACCGGTTTGTAAATATAAACAAAGATGGCAGCCCCTACAAAAGTAAACAATCCAAACGTCGCAGTACTAATAAACCATAAACAATCTGAATTACCATCCGAAAATACACTAGAAACACCTGGCAGACCCAATAAAAGACGAACTCCTGAAAGTCCAGAAGATCTGTCAGCAACTTCAAAACAACAAACACGACAAACGAGGCATCGTAGCACATCAGTGGGTGAAAAAGGTCGTAGTGCATCAGTCAGTACCAAAAAAGCTCCAGTGCAAAAAAAACCTATCACTGTACAAGTTATTGAGGCACTAACTAGTCCAGAAGTTCTTGGTAAAATCATCCCCATTTTGTCGTTCGGCACCTGTTGATTGCATTCCGCATTTTTTCTCTTTTTTCTTCCACCATCCCGATCACTAGCATATTTTAACCAGTCTTGATCACATTTTCTATTCTGTCATCCGTTTCCTGTCTTGTTAGAATATTTCTGCGAACTGCACCTGGAATAATTTCAAACAAAATAAGTATACGTTTTGAAGAATAGATTCATAAATGCGTCCAAATGTTTCACCAAATTGTAAATGAATTCAGTTGATATCTGTTTTGAAGTCGATTTCTCTTACTTGTGTAAAATTAAATTAAATGAGAGACAGTAACTTGGGAATGTATTAGAACCGTATTAGAATCATCACAATTTGAAGCATGTGTTACATCAGCACCGGCGGGGGCTTGGGATTAACCGGCAAATTGTCTTCCAGCGATTTTTTTTTTTTAACTTTTCTTTTAACTGTCCAGTAAGACATTTTATTGAGTCTGATGTGAGAACGCGAGTTTTTCTTTCTGAAATAAAAAAATAATACCGCGACGGTAGTAGTTATTTTAAATATATTTATTATGCATTCACCAGCCAGTACTGTGTATGATAAGCCGGTATGTTATTTAATTTATAATACTAACAAATTGTACAACTTGTCAAGTTACTCATGCGTTTGACCCAGTACACATGTCGATGTGATAGATAAAAGAAAATAGGTCAGGCCGCTCGTGTTACAATTAATCAATTGTTCACGCAACTTCTCAAGTAATAGTTATTTAGATAATACACAGAGTATAATTATAACAAACACCAATCTATAGCTAAATGGTATTTTTCAAATTTGTAGACACAAACTATAATAAAAAGATCAGAGGTTAATTTCACCTTAATTTAACGACATAAAAATAACCTGCTATAGCTTTTTTTAAATTGTATTTCTCATCAATGAAAACTCCCTCATAAATCTAGTATGTACAAGTGCAATTGTAAAGGAAATAACTGTGCGAGATATCGACCGAAGCTGCAAAAATTTACATGGTAATGAAAAAAAAACATGGGAAAAAAATCAGTATATATACAAAATGTATTATTTCGCAGATAAACAAAACATTCAAATGCAAAAAGGGAGTTCCCCATACTTGTATATAACCAGTACGGTTTGTCCTGAATTCGCACAAAACACGCAATATTTAAATCATTTTATCAGCAAGCTTTAAACAATCATCATTTCAGACGCATCCTTGATATATAGGAATTCTTAATTATTCTTTAACAGTGATTTTTCCGTATGACACCTTCAATTACTTTCGTTATTTTTTTTCAACAAAGTTTTTCTTTAAAACATAAAATGTAAACACGTACATTTCTTCGTCTTTCTTCGTCTTTTACGCAGCTGGATGTCAAAAGAAGTGGCGTGCAAACGATGTCAATAAAGCTACAGGAAGTATCAAATTGCAAACCGATACTGACATGCGCAAGATTTAATGGTCGTGTAATAGAGCTGTTCTAAAAAATGGGAAATAATACTGGAAGAATTAATTTCTAAATCTCCAAAAGCATCAAAGGAATGTCACATGTCATTTGACAATTGAATGATTGCTGAAAATTTTAACAAATCTGCACTTAATCAAACTAACATTACCTGTTATTAGCGAACCGGTTTGTAAATATAAACAAAGATGGCAGCCCCTACAAAAGTAAACAATCCAAACGTCGCAGTACTAATAAACCATAAACAATCTGAATTACCATCCGAAAATACACTAGAAACACCTGGCAGACCCAATAAAAGACGAACTCCTGAAAGTCCAGAAGATCTGTCAGCAACTTCAAAACAACAAACACGACAAACGAGGCATCGTAGCACATCAGTGGGTGAAAAAGGTCGTAGTGCATCAGTCAGTACCAAAAAAGCTCCAGTGCAAAAAAAACCTATCACTGTACAAGTTATTGAGGCACTAACTAGTCCAGAAGTTCTTGGTAAAATCATCCCCATTTTGTCGTTCGGCACTTGTTGATTGCATTCCGCATTTTTTCTCTTTTTTCTTCCACCATCCCGATCACTAGCATATTTTAACCAGTCTTGATCACATTTTCTATTCTGTCATCCGTTTCCTGTCTTGTTAGAATATTTCTGCGAACTGCACCTGGAATAATTTCAAACAAAATAAGTATACGTTTTGAAGAATAGATTCATAAATGCGTCCAAATGTTTCACCAAATTGTAAATGAATTCAGTTGATATCTGTTTTGAAGTCGATTTCTCTTACTTGTGTAAAATTAAATTAAATGAGAGACAGTAACTTGGGAATGTATTAGAACCGTATTAGAATCATCACAATTTGAAGCATGTGTTACATCAGCACCGGCGGGGGCTTGGGATTAACCGGCAAATTGTCTTCCAGCGATTTTTTTTTTTTAACTTTTCTTTTAACTGTCCAGTAAGACATTTTATTGAGTCTGATGTGAGAACGCGAGTTTTTCTTTCTGAAATAAAAAAATAATACCGCGACGGTAGTTATTTTAAATATATTTATTATGCATTCACCAGCCAGTACTGTGTATGATAAGCCGGTATGTTATTTAATTTATAATACTAACAAATTGTACAACTTGTCAAGTTACTCATGCGTTTGACCCAGTACACATGTCGATGTGATAGATAAAAGAAAATAGGTCAGGCCGCTCGTGTTACAATTAATCAATTGTTCACGCAACTTCTCAAGTAATAGTTATTTAGATAATACACAAAGTATAATTATAACAAACACCAATCTATAGCTAAATGGTATTTTTCAAATTTGTAGACACAAACTATAATAAAAAGATCAGAGGTTAATTTCACCTTAATTTAACGACATAAAAATAACCTGCTATAGCTTTTTTTAAATTGTATTTCTCATCAATGAAAACTCCCTCATAAATCTAGTATGTACAAGTGCAATTGTAAAGGAAATAACTGTGCGAGATATCGACCGAAGCTGCAAAAATTTACATGGTAATGAAAAAAAAACATGGGAAAAAAATCAGTATATATACAAAATGTATTATTTCGCAGATAAACAAAACATTCAAATGCAAAAAGGGAGTTCCCCATACTTGTATATAACCAGTACGGTTTGTCCTGAATTCGCACAAAACACGCAATATTTAAATCATTTTATAAGCAAGCTTTAAACAATCATCATTTCAGACGCATCCTTGATATATAGGAATTCTTAATTATTCTTTAACAGTGATTTTTCCGTATGACACCTTCAATTACTTTCGTTATTTTTTTTCAACAAAGTTTTTCTTTAAAACATAAAATGTAAACACGTACATTTCTTCGTCTTTCTTCGTCTTTTACGCAGCTGGATGTCAAAAGAAGTGGCGCGCAAACGATGTCAATAAAGCTACAGGAAGTATCAAATTGCAAACCGATACTGACATGCGCAAGATTTAATGGTCGTGTAATAGAGCTGTTCTAAAAAATGGGAAATAATACTGGAAGAATTAATTTCTAAATCTCCAAAAGCATCAAAGGAATGTCACATGTCATTTGACAATTGAATGATTGCTGAAAATTTTAACAAATCTGCACTTAATCAAACTAACATTACCTGTTATTAGCGAACCGGTTTGTAAATATAAACAAAGATGGCAGCCCCTACAAAAGTAAACAATCCAAACGTCGCAGTACTAATAAACCATAAACAATCTGAATTACCATCCGAAAATACACTAGAAACACCTGGCAGACCCAATAAAAGACGAACTCCTGAAAGTCCAGAAGATCTGCCAGCAACTTCAAAACAACAAACACGACAAACGAGGCATCGTAGCACATCAGTGGGTGAAAAAGGTCGTAGTGCATCAGTCAGTACCAAAAAAGCTCCAGTGCAAAAAAAACCTATCACTGTACAAGTTATTGAGGCACTAACTAGTCCAGAAGTTCTTGGTAAAATCATCCCCATTTTGTCTGACAAAATCAGTGAGTCAATAACTGATTCTATAAACAGCTCAGTTGAAGCTAGCATTAAGGCGCTGATGGAAGAACATATTATTCCACTAAAACAAACACTGAAAGAACAACAAAAACGAATCGACGAACAGAAAGAGATGATATCTAAGCAGGCACACCTTGTAGTCCAACGTATTCAAGAAGAACAACATTTAAAGTCCTCATTAAAGGAAAAAGACAAGGAAATAGACTCTTTACATGACATTGTCATTAATTTAGAAGTCCGTCTTGAACACCAGGAACAATATTCCAGGAGAACCAGTCTTCGATTCCATAACATTGATGTACCCGTAGACGATAGAGGTCATATCATTCACCCTGTTAACACAGATGACATCATAGTAGATATCTGCAAAAATAAACTTAAACTAGACATCAGCACCAATGATATTAGCCGGTCACATGTTATTGGTAAAGTCAGAAACGGAAAATCTCTAGTCATTGTTAGATTCTTATCATACAGATGTCGCGAAAAAGTGTATAACTCCAAAAGAAATCTCAAAAATGATGCCGACAGAATCTTCATCACAAAAAACTTGACAAAAACAAGGACAAACCTAGTAAAATCCCTCGCTGATCTAAAGTACAACCAAAACATCAAGACCTACTGGACAACGGACGGTCGTGTCTACGCCAAACTTAACGAAAGTAGCAGACGAACGCTCATACGGAACCATGATGACATCAGAAACCTACTTAATGCCTCTGACTATGATATAAATTAAACTTAAAAAACTTAGCTATATATTTATCTCAGATTAATAGTTATTGTTTCTGAGTTTTTTTTCCCTTGCCATTCATGTATTGAATTGTATGTAAATATTTATCTTCCATCAGATTTGTAACCACTATAATCGACTATCCTCCTACAATTTCATTCCCCATATAACTTTTATGCAGTAAATCCAGGTCAAATCACATTGTTTTTCTCCATAATGCTAAAAGTCCAGCTTACATCCATTAAGTTTCATATCTATTGTTCTTCATATCCTATTTTTGCCATAACCCAACTTGTCCACACGCTGCAAGTCATGCTATCTAAAAGAAACATTGTTTTTGTTTAACCTAGTTATATATATGCCCCCCTATCATACCCCGTAGGAGAAAGTGGACGTATCAAAGTATTGTCATATTATCTAAAAACCTTTCATAAAAAGCCAAAACGTTTAAAATTAGACAATACAATTCAATTAAATTGATATATCTGCACAGCGTAAATCCCCAACAATTAAAGATTGAGTTTTATTTATTATCTATAGATATCCCTATACAGAACCCCTAATTTCCGGAGAAAGGGAACGTGTCAAAGTGTTAGCTTATTATCGAAAACTTATTTAAATAAAATCAACTTATAACTCATTCTATGCGCAATCGACTGACAAATTTATCAAATACCTAATACAGTAAAGCTATCTAGTTAAGCTGTCACATTAGTTGCGAAATTACGTGGTTGATTTCCGCGATCTATTCTAAAAGGTGTTCTCGACTCATCTGTTTTTTTCTTTTTTTTCTGTTTTGGCTCACTGTCTCGAAACGACTTCTGAAATATACCAAGATAGTGCTTTCTTTCCGTCTTTGTAATTCTGTTACTATATGCACCAATCGTTACTTGATGTATTATTTGAAAATTTGTGAAAAAGATATTACATAGATATATAGAGAGACTGTAACTGTAACTGTACATTATATAAAATACTGTTCTTGTGTTGTGTCATGTTAAAAATACTTCAATTGATTAGTGATCGTTCATGCAGGAAATACACAACTTGTTATCGGAGTTTAACAAACAACAACTCAATATTTGGTATTGTAAGCTTATCAGTAGGTAACAACAAGCTAAATAAATAAAACCACAGCATTTTTATTTATTTATTTTTAATTTAATTTGAAAGCAAAACTGATGATGTCTTCCTGTCTGAACAGATTTTTTTTTTTTTTTTTTTTCAACAAATATTAGACCTCCTAGACGAGATATTTTGTACTTTTACAGAGATCAATCAGATATTTTCCCTCTTCAATAACTGCTTATGGTGTACCATCCCTCCCTAAAGGAGAAATATCGTGGTTCTATTTTAATTTTAATATACACCAAATTTCCGTATGTCGGAATTATTTTCCATATCTTCAAATCTATATACAAAAATGTACATATTATATTCGACCGATTAATAACAAGTTTTTTTTTGTGTTTTTTTTTCCCCTTTTTTCTCAGTGTACGAAATATCAAAGATTAAATTGTAAAATGATGAAAATCTCCTGGAAATTAATACGTATCATGATCATGTATCCAAATATGTTCATTGTATTCGAGATGTCGATAATAATAAATACGCGAGCAAAATAAATGAAAATTGTGTATCATCCATATATGAAGTTATTATTATTATTATTATTTTTGTTTAATTATTTTTTATGGTTACATTTTTTCTTTTAATTGATTGATGATAATGTGTACATATGTGTGTAAAGTGATTTTCTTTTGTGTGTCTAAAACTGTATTACCAATATTGTATAGTGTTTACGATATACAAATGTATAAAATTATCTATTATACATATAATTTTAATATAATGTAGAATATATAAGTCGTAGATATGTGGAGTGATGAATTGTGACAGGAATGATACAACATACCTGTAAATTAATGACATATGATTCTTTTTTCCAATGAAGTTTAATATAACCACTATAATTTCCCATTTGAAACCCCGTTATATCTCAACATTTCAAATGAACTTACTTTTCATTTTCTTTGCTTGTATATATACATGTATTTATGTTTTGTTAACTTTCTTTACTATCTCATCATTGTTGCTATTTCTCCCATTTAATTTTGTTTTTACTTTTTACACTCCATTTTATACTATTTGTAGGAAATATCGAATCTAATCCTGGTCCACACGAATTATCACTGTCAATTTCGGAAAACAATCATACTGATAGATGTATTTCGTTGTGTAATATTAATATCCGCAGTATTAGAAATAAAATGGAGTTCCTTGAAACCTCTTTGAATGATTTCGATATAGTAGTTGTAACTGAAACACACCTTGATAACCAAATAAATGATAGTGACATAACTCTCGATTCGTTTCCGAATATTATCCATCGAAAAGACCGTTCAAATAGTGGTGGTGGACTCCTTATTTATTCGAAAAATGATATGTCTATAAGTAGGAAATCCGAATTAGAAAACAATCTTGACGAAACTATCTGGGTTGAAATACGATCCAAAGGTCAATCTTTTTTATTATGTAACACATATAGATCTCCGTGTACAGATATTGATTACTGAACACGATTAACATACGCAATAGAGTTGGCCCTTCAGGTAAATGAAAACATCATTATCACAGGCGATCTGAATTCAAATCTATTGTGTTCAAATAACAACAAACTTATTGACCTTGTGAATATTTTTAATCTTAAGAATGTGATTGATAAACCTACCAGGATAAGTGGTAATACTAGTACTTTATTAGACCCCATTATTCTAAGCGATACTTTGAAATGTAATTATTCTGATGTACTTAAAATACCAAGACATATAAGCGACCACGATGCAGCAATTGCATTCATTAAATGCCCAAAAGCTACATCGAAATCATTTACAAGAGATATCTGGTTATATGACCAAACTGATTTTGTTAGATTTAATCAGATGCTAACTGATATAAATTGGAATGAAAAACTGTGTAAGTTTGATGATGTAGATGATTTGTGTGAAGAATTTTCAAAAACTTTCCTTCAAATCTAAAGTGCATGTATCCCTTCAAAAACAATATTGATACGCGAAAAAGACAAACCATGGTTCAGTAACAAAATACGAAAAGAAATCCGCATACGTGACCGGCTTAGGAAAAAATTATTAAAATCTCAAAACGAAACCAACATTATTAAATATAAAAAACAAAGAAATAAGGTAAATAATATGAAAAAAATAGCAAAGGAGAAATTTGAAAATAATTTAGACAACTTTTTATTAAATAACTCTTCAAATCCCAAAATGTATTGGAAAATAATGAAGATGTTAATCAAATCTAACAAAGGAAATTATTGTATACCCCCACTCCGGAATTCAATTAACGATCAAAATATTGATGATATTGCTTATGACGATTCGGACAAATGCGAGTTATTGAATAAATACTTTAGCTCAATATCAAAACTGGACGAAGAAAATGTTACTCTCCCACAGTTTGACTCAAAAACAAATAATATTATTCACGAAATACATATAACAGAGAACGAAATTACTGATGTTATTCAAATTCTTGACCCAAACAAAGCAACAGGACCAGACAAAATAAGTCATAAAATGCTTAAAATTTCTCCTGAGAAAATTGCAAAGCCCCTTTTAATAATATTTAATAAATCTTTACAACAGAGCAAATATCCTTCTAATTGGAAGAGTGCTCATGTTATTGCAATTTTCAAAAAGGGTGATACATCCCTACCCTCCAATTATCGCCCGATATCTTTATTAAGTTGTGTAGGTAAATTAATGGAACGAATAGTTTATAAACATGTTTACAATCATCTTGTTGATAGCAATCTCATATATAAATACCAATCGGGGTTTTTGCCAAAACATTCCACTGTCCATCAACTATTAGAACTATACAATTCGCTCCTAAACTCTCTAGAAAAAAAAGAATTTAGTTGCTTCGTCTTTTGCGATTTTTCTAAAGCTTTCGACAAGGTTTGGCACAAAGGTCTTATTCACAAAATGAATTCATACGGAATTCAAGCGAAGTTATTAAAATGGTTCGACAACTATCTGTTCAAAAGAAGACAAAAAGTAATTAATAAAAACTCTTGGTCAAGTTTCGAACCTGTCTCAGCTGGTGTACCCCAAGGGTCGGTATTGGTCCCCTCATGTTTCTAATATACATAAATGATATAGGAGAAAAACTTATATCGTTGAGTAGATTATTTGCTGACGACACATCACTCGGATATTTTAGTCAAAGTGTTGATCAAATAAAAACTGTAATCAATCATGATCTACTCGAACTAAATGCCTGGTCTAGTAAATGGCTAATGTCATTCAATCCCGAAAAAACAGAAATCTTGTTTTTCGCCAATACCGGTAACATAGACAACATCGAATTTTCTTTTAATGGCAAAAGTATCCCTTTATCTACTAGTCATAAGCATCTGGGAGTTATCCTCTCCCAAAATGCAAAATGGAATGAACATTTAGAAAATATGATAACAAATATAACCAAACATTTAGGTATATTACGGAAATTAAAATTCAGTCTAAATAGATCCAACTTAGAAAAAAATGTATTTAGTCTACATTCGCCCCCTTTTTGAATACGCTTGTGAAGTCTGGGATAATTGTGGAATTGGCTATTCAGACAAATTAGAAAAACTTCAATTAGACGCTGCCAGAATTGTAACAGGTTTACCCATTTTTACAAAATCGGAGTATTTATATGCTGAGACAGGTTGGGAAACACTATCAGAGCGGAGATATCGAAGAAAACTCCAATTATTTTTTAATATAAAATGTGGAATGGCACCTGAATACTTGCGTCATCTAGTTCCCCCAACTATTCAGAGTACTACTATATACCCTTTGCGAAATGGTGATAATTTAATAGTTCCTTTCTGTAGACTCTCTATAACCAATTCGTCCTTTATTCCTTCCACAGTTAAAGAATGGAATAAACTTGACAATGCAATCAGAAAATTAGATTCATTATCCAAATTCAAAAACGCTATCCGTCTTAACAGCCAATCAAATAAGATCTCAGTTCCCAAACTTTATTACTATGGCCCTAGAAAGTTAAACGTGATCCTAACACAAATTAGATGTACAGCTTCTTTCCTCAACCATGATCTACACAAGGTTCATATTTTATCTAGCCCAGCGTGTAGCTGCGGTGCCCCCCAAGAAGATGCGAACCACTTCTTTTTTGTTTGTACCAAATATTCTGAAATAAGAAATGATCTGTTTCTCAGCATAAGCGATTTGTCTCAATTGATCAATACTTCACTTCTCACATCAGGAAGCGAAACCTTAAGCTATGCAGTTAATTGCTTTATTTTTGATTCAGTTTGTCGATTCATAAAAAGGTCTAAGCGATTTCTAATCGTTTAATGTACTAATCAAACACCATCCGGCATCCTAACACACACACACACACATACTTTTTCCTCATTTCTTTTTACTCGTTTACTATTTTCAGCTATATTATTTGATAAAATTGTATTTTTCTTGTTTTCTTGTGCATGCTCAATATAATGTAATAATGATTGTAAATATAGGAGAAGACTCCATAAGTTGGTAAAACTTGTATCTGATCCTCTTTGTATCATTGATCAAATAAAATAATTATAAACTTAAAATCAAATTGCATGCAACATCAAATATTATCAAAGAGGGATGGTAGAAATTTACGAGACAGCTGTGACGGCCAAATATTTATCTGAGATTATATTCAGCAAGCTAGATATAAAATTAAACCTATAATAGATGTTAAAAAAGTAACAAGTGCATATAAAGGAAATGAAAGATGTACAATTCAGGCATAAATATAGTGTGGGTGTGTGTGATGGGCCATAATATCAAATAAATGTATTGATGAAAAAAAAATCAAATCGACATACAATGGAGTAAGTTAATGTGCGACCAAGTACCGAAGCCCGGCCGACAACACCTGGCCGACGGTTGGTCAATGGTCAGATCCCAACGTTGGCTAATCGGCTACACATTTCACCATCAAAAATCATACGTCGTGCCAACATTGGGCCAACCATATCAACACAACGGTTGGGTTGCTCACGTTGGCCCAGCGTGGGACGAACGTTGGCATGCCAACTGCGACGTTCGACCAACCATGCCGACCATGTACCAACGTTGGATCAACGTTTTGTTGCTGACTGGGATATTAGCTATAAAAATAATTTATATCTAGTTTATGTCTATGTACGTTTTGTATATAATTTGAATTTTATGAACAAAGGCTCAAATGACCCCCCCCCATGTTATTTTATAAATGGCTTATATATATATCTCCTCACTTGCCTCCATCCCCTTTTTTCTTTATTACTGTGTGGGAGCTCGAGCGACAAAGAAAAAAAGGAGCAATGTTAAATAATGGGATAAGCAATATTTTAGCTAAATTAATGACATGGGACTAAGTTTACAGTGGTAATAATTCGTGTAGATACGCAAAGGGGGAAGGGATAAAGGTGTGCAGGGGCGGATCCAGAATTTCAAGTTAGGGGGTGGCGCACTTAAAAAAATTGCGCCGAGCGGAGGGAGGCGCGAACATTTTGGGGTATTTCGTGTGATAAATCACGATTTTACGCCAAACGCCCCTGGATCCGCCCCTGGTGTGTATGTTTTGACTGACTCAAAGATAAGAGCGAGATGGTTTATAAGGTTGGAAAATGTTGCCTTTTTTCAATTGTCTGTCGCCAAATTTTTTAGTAAAAGGTATCTTGATCTGAAAGATGCGAAAATAACTAATTTGACCCTGTAGCTATTGGTAAAATTTGAAGAACAATTACAGAATTTGTCACGTCAAAAAAATTGTTTCGTATGAATAAAAATTCTGGCTCGGCGAGACCTTTATTTGTATGTATCGTCTCTTTCATACTTGTTTCAGTTATATAGTGACTAATAGACATCTATAACGAACTGACTACTGTCTAAGTCTTAACCGGGCACATGAAATGGGTATTGGTGCGTGAACCTGCGTCATTGGTGTAAATAAGGTGTGTCGTCATGTGACGAAATAAAAGTTGACGACCTTCGGTACTCGATCACCCAGATCCATATAAAACGTGTGTTAATGTGTAAATTCGATTTATATGTAATACGTGATAATGGCAAACAATTACGGTCGTTTAACACCGGCTTTAACAATCATGGTTTGAAGTTTCATTGCTGGTGGAGGGAGGTACATGTTCCCGAGTACCTGAGATGGAAACACGATGACCCGTGCGAAACCACCGACATTTCTTTATTCACTGCATGATAAGCTTTACTATATCCATATCAATACAATCTTATGGTAATATGAAGCTTACATATATGGAGTTCGTGATATTTAATCTTTAGTTTTTTTGTGTATTATAATGTCAACCTCTATTCCTCAATTATCGGGATTCGAACACACATCATTGACACACTACAACATCAATTCGCTTAGCATAATAACACACTTTATAATTTACTAGACTGTAACGGTGTCATCAACATTTATGGTGCTATGGATTAGGGTTATTGTATTTAGCGTCATTTTCAACAATATGTCAGTTATATTGTGGCGGTCAATTTTATTAGTTGAGGAAACCAGAGTACCCGGAGAAAACCACCGACCTGTCTCAAATGACTGGTTAAAATTTATCACATAATGTTGTATTGAGTACACCACGCTATGAACGGGATTCAAACTCGTAACTTTAGTGGTGATAGTCACTGATTGTACACGTACAGGTAGTTGTAAATCCAACAACCATACGATCATGATCACGACGGTCCCAATATTTAATGTGTTTGGTCTACTACTATCGTCACGGGTCAGTGCATCTTTAAACTGATTATTAAAATGTATGATATTTGTCCTATGATGTACTTGATTTGAAGGGTATAGTTTTGTCACACAAAAAATATACGCGGCATCAGGCCTCTACATTAACATATTTTTCAACGTATCCCTTCAGACAACTAACTAAAAAAAGTACTTGTCCGACTCAATCTATTAGTTGTCCGAAAAAATTAATAAAAATTACAAAAACTAGAGAATAATTATCCAGGGCTCCCACTACTTTTAAATTAGAGGGAGAAGTGACTTCTCTTTCAGAGAGCTCACAGGGAGAAGTGGGAGACAACAGAGAGAAGTGGGTAGACTTCTGGGAGAAGTCAATTGCGATTAACCGAAACATTGTTACGCGACCCCTCTGACGTTACCCTGCCCAAATTTAGTAAATAATTAAAGCTGCCTGAACTGATTTGTTCTGGGTTTTTTTTTATTCATAAATACCTTCAGGACATTATTCAATGTCACATTTTTATTTCTGTCTACCTTGATTGGAGTCTTGCATACCAGTGATTTTTATATGTACCCCCCCCCCCCCCTTTTTTCTTTTTGAAATATTACTGTGTTGTGATCCAATATCACACAAATTGTAATAACTCGTATTTTGTTATATAAATCCTTGTTTCTGGTAAAAAAAATATACCTAGATACTGGTATATACCTAGATACTGGTATATACCTAGATACTATATATACCAGTATCTAGGTATATTTTTTTTTACCAGAAACAAGTGATATAAATAAAGCAAACTATTTTATTTAAATTCACAGAGAAATAAAAATTTTAGTGGATCTTTTCAACCAGATCAGAAAAAAAATTGTAATATTTGTTCATTTCAAAGGTTTCAATATTTCCCAATAGCCTAAATCCCAAAATCCTCTATCGTATTTTGCACAAAATACCAGTTTAAATTTGGTGCCAAATTGATATCCGATAATTTTTACGTGTCCGTTCCGGAGTGATTCTTGTTCTTATATTTCAAATATTGATATTTCCGTTCATTAAAGCGTTTCTGAAATTGCGACTTTAATTTTTATCAATGTCCTTGAACTTCATATGGAGGAACGATGAATGATACAATAAAAGAGTT
The DNA here is from genome assembly GCA_963383655.1 of Bathymodiolus septemdierum. NCBI lineage: Eukaryota > Metazoa > Mollusca > Bivalvia > Mytilida > Modiolidae > Bathymodiolus > Bathymodiolus septemdierum. The sequence continues at coordinate 14,716,514 of OY726529.1, forward strand.
TTGATCTGGCGTTTCACTTTAGTTTTAATCAAAATAAATTATGGACAAATTGGAGATCAAACAGGGCTCTTTTATACAACAAACCCAGTATTTTATACCAGTGGAAATAGATTTGTCCATCGTACCGGCACGTTTGGGAATCTCTGATTTTTTCACTTGTCCCGTCGGAGAACCGTAATACAAAATCTACTTGTCCGACGTCAGTTTTCACTGGTACCGGACAATCGGACAAACGTTAATGTCGAGGCCTGGGCATTATTACAATATACAAATACATATGAGAAATTGTTCAAAGTGTTTTAATTGTGAATCTGAATATGTTCAGTTATAGTCTTAAAAACAGCGCATCTTTGTTCGGATCTTTTTTTGTTTTAATAACTTTTTATACATAGAGGCCCGAGGTACATGTATATACGAATATTTCTTCACCACACGTTAAAATCGCCACTGTTATCGCTAACTCTGCTCGAAAGGTTTTGATCAAATATTGGATGACCGTGATTCCTTTATACAGCTCACAATTGATGTTCTTAAACAAGTTTATCGTTGAACTTTCTTATTACTTTTAGAACTTCTATTTGTGTCGTTAACACAAATATTTATATTGTTTGATTGATTTGTGATTGGTTTATTGTGTTTAACGTCACTTTCAACATTATTTCTGTTATATCGTGTTAGTGTCCTTATAGCCAGAAAAAGTAGGTTGATTTAGATTTTTGGTGTTTTAGCGCATCTTTCAGCAATTTTTCGGCTATATCATGGCGACCAGCTTTAGTGATGGAAGAAGCCGGAGTACCCGGAGGGAACCACCAACCCTGGGTAAGCAACTGGTAAACTTGATCACTTGCGGCTGCGAGTCGAGTGCACCCTTTTTTTAATTTATAAAGCCGGGCGCGAACCTACACCGTATTGGTGATAGGCTTGTATGAGTTGTTAGATAATCCAACTACCTAACTCATTGAGCCACCCGGGCCCCAGCAAAGTAGGTGCATGTCATCTAAGTTAAAACGTAGCTATTAAAAGATGGTAGTAGAGCAGGCAAATGTAAAGCTCCTTCTCAATTCATTATACCGTAAATGTCTGCAAAAATATATCTAATACTAACATCATTATCATAAAGAAGGGTCAATGACCCTGTCCACGAAGAAATAATATATTACTCAGAAATCAAGCAAATAAACATCCACCATTGTGTCTAGTGCAGAAAGGCTACGAAAAAAGGGCAATGGGTATAATGGCCACAAAGAAATGAAACACTACACAGAGATCAATCAAACAAGCAGTGTTTACTACAGTTTAGCTGTTATATATCATAGAGTTGTCTGTTTCTCGTGTTTGGTAATCCATATTCAGATCTCAGCGTACAAGTATTTCAGCCCGGTACATCAGTGTTCAATATAACAAAAATTGCAACCTGTTCTTTGCATATGCCGAAAATGTCACTTTACTCACATTTTAAATTATTTTCAATTATACGGGTATTCCATGTAATTTGACTGCTACATGTCATGCTTAGCATTTTACTTACATGTGGAAAGCACTTGCATGACCTCATGACCTCATGACCTCATATGGCTAGTTTAACTCCACCACTTTTTATAGAAGTACCAAGTGAGGGAAGTGAACAGTCCTATATTTGTTAGGGGTATCAAGTTTGTCTCTTTCTACCATTGTAATATTTCATATTAGAATTGTTACTGATAGTCAGTGTCGTATTTTGAGTTTTTTATTTTATTATTATTTCATCTTTTACATTTTTGTTTTGGCAATTACAGGGTCAGTAGGTGGGATACTTGTAAAGCATCATGGGTGCCGGAAGGTGGCAATCCTTGGATCCATTATTGCTACACTTGGCTTGGCAACCAGTATGTTTGTACCATCAATGTACTTCCTGTATCTGACATACGGCTTTGTAACGGGTAAGATGTTTATTTCGATATAAATAAGGGTAATAACAAAATTACCGAACTCCGAGCAATCTTACAAAGGGAAAGTCAAAACTCATATGTATATAAACAGACAAAATCAGTCAACAACCGGAAAACTGTGAAAACCGTAATGACCCTGACTTAGTACAGGCATTTCTAAAGAAATGATGGGTTGAATCAGATTTTAAAGCGCCAAACCTCCCCCTTTCATTACGGCTCAAAGTTTCCGGCTGTCACTATAACAGTATTTATAACAATACTTGAACAAAACAGGTAAAACAGTTGTCAGAACAGCACCAAACTCAGTGAAGGGAATGTCAAAAACATTTTTACGTCACACATTGTAGAACAGGGTCACATATTATATAAGTTTATATGACGTTACGCGTGATGTTCGAGCCTTTACAGGTAGCATGATGTGGGATGTAAAAGGTAGACGATCGCGTTATGGAATCAAATGAAATGCTATGCCCTTGCCTGTGGTCAGTGTTTATTATTAATCATACATATAGATTACATCGAATACACCTCGCCACGAATAGCAACCGAACTCGCTCACAGTTTTAGTCACACTAGGTAAATGAAAAACATGTACGAAAAGTTACGAAAGGTGTAATCAGAAGTCGCAAATCGAAGGATATGTGACAATGGTCTGCGACAATAACTAGTGTGGTGTTATTGTTCTGGTGTAATTGAAGCAGTCCTGTAACTTGGGAACACGTACCGGGATCTCTATAATATTTAAATAATAAACACATAAATTAAGTGATCCAGCAGGAATCTGATTTTATTTGTTGACTTAATATATATAATTACAGTATACAAAGGAATCAAAAGAAACATATCAATAGTTTGAAAGTATAATACTGCATGATAATAAAATGAAAATCGAAAGTATAGTAAGTAAATTGAAATCGAGACTAAATCATCTAACTATTTTTATCTCTTTAACATTATGAAAAAATACAATTTAAGTATTTAAAATTTCACCTTTAAAATACAATTTTTAATTAATCACATTTATACCTTGATAGTCCATCTCACATAGGTTCCTACCAATAAAGTACAACATTAATTCAAGATATGCTTATTAATAAAATTAATCATTTGAATATTTTCATTCACTCACTCATTTAAGATGCATACATTATTTCAATTAATTCTGATTCTCATGCTGGAAAAACAATTTTCTTTTATTGTTAACAATCCATACTAATGATATTTAATAACATAAATTTCATATTAAACTAAAGAAATTTGAAATTATCATTAAGATAAAATAATAAAACAAAATAACAGAGACCTATCTATAATATTTAAATAAACACAAGTATTCCAGCAGGAATCTGATTTTATTTGTTGACTGCCGCACACTGGCATTTCTCCTCTTTTTATACTACTTGAGGGATCATCACTCGACCTTTCGACCCTCTTTCGTTTTCTTACTTCAGATTTCTTATTATTTTTTTTTTCGATATTAAAAGGTTTTCATATATTTCTTTCCAAACTTTCTGTTTAGATTTCATCTTTGAGTATATATATTTAATTTATTTTTCATATTTTATTTTCTTGCGCGGGAACTATTTTTTCCCCTTGAATTATTAAGCCAAATTCGGTTAGGTGATAAACCCGATCATCACGTTTTTTTTAAGCTTCCTTGACTTTTTAACCCTGTACTTTTTCTCTGAAATATTTTTTTACTATTGGCATTAGACTGGTTTTCGTAACTGGACAGAGGCCAAGCGATGTTTTTATATGTTAGGCAGTCAACATATTTTTTTCGTGATTTTTCTATTCTGACAGATAGATAATAAAATGATCAAAAGGAAAAGGACAAAAGACCTACAAAACACTACACAGAAAACTAAACCATACGATCGTGTCAACAACATCTACAAAACACTACACAGAAAACTAAACCATACGATCGTGTCAACAACATCTACAAAACACTACACAGAAAACTAAATATACCATACGATCGTGTCAACAACATCTACAAAACACTACACAGAAAACTAAATAGGTACGATCGTGTCAACAACATCTACAAAACACTACACAGAAAACTAAATAAGTACGATCGTGTCAACAACATCTACAAAACACTACACAGAAAACTAAATATACCATACGATCGTGTCAACAACATCTACAAAACACTACACAGAAAACTAAATAGGTACGATCGTGTCAACAACATCTACAAAACAGTACACAGAAAATAAATAGGTACGATCGTGTCAACAACATCTACAAAACACTACACAGAAAACTAAATAGGTACGATCGTGTCAACAACATCTACAAAACACTACACAGAAAACTAAATAGGTACGATCGTGTCAACAACATCTACAAAACACTACACAGAAAACTAAATAAGTACGATCGTGTCAACAACATCTACAAAACACTACACAGAAAACTAAATAGGTACGATCGTGTCAACAACATCTACAAAACACTACACAGAAAACTAAATAGGTACGATCGTGTCAACAACATCTACAAAACACTACACAGAAAACTAAATAGGTACGATCGTGTCAACAACATCTACAAAACACTACACAGAAAACTAAATAAGTACGATCGTGTCAACAACATCTACAAAACACTACACAGAAAACTAAATAAGTACGATCGTGTCAACAACATCTACAAAACACTACACAGAAAACGAAATAGGGACGATAGTGTCAACAACATCTACAAAACACTACACAGAAAACTAAATAAGTACGATCGTGTCAACAACATCTACAAAACACTACACAGAAAACTAAATAGGAACGATCGTGTCAACAACATCTACAAAACACTACACAGAAAACTAAATAGGTACGATCGTGTCAACAACATCTACAAAACACTACACAGAAAACTAAATAGGTACGATCGTGTCAACAACATCTACAAAACACTACACAGAAAACTAAATAAGTACGATCGTGTCAACAACATCTACAAAACACTACACAGAAAACTAAATAAGTACGATCGTGTCAACAACATCTACAAAACACTACACAGAAAACTAAATAGGTACGATCGTGTCAACAACATCTACAAAACACTACATAGAAAACTAAATAGGTACGATCGTGTCAACAACATCTACAAAGCACTACACAGAAAACTAAATATGTACGATCGTGTCAACAACATTATGTAATTTACTTGTTTTTTGTTTGCTAAACCACTGAAAATATGATCAAAAATTACATCTAAAACTGTAAATATTGATCAATTCTCGAAAATGTGGAGAACTGTTAACAAAGGAACTGTTTTGATTGATTAATTGATTGATTGGTGTTTAACGCCAGATGTAAATAGTTATAACCTTAGAAATAATCAGAATTATGTTCCACCCAGATGCAGACTGAGAACATCAGCAAGCTCATTTATTCCATCTACCGTTTCACTTTGGAACAATCTAGACATATCAATAAGAAATTCTCCTACATTATCTTCGTTTAAAAACAGAGTGAAAGCTGATATTTATAAAACCCCAAAGTATTATAATGAAGGCCCACGGAAGCTAAGTATATTACATACTAGACTTAGACACCAATGCAGCTCACTCAATGCCGATCTGTCAAAAATACATACATGTATAATAAATAATTTTAAATGTAATTGCGGTGCTTCTTTTGAAGATGCTATACATTATTTTCTGGAATGTCCTTTATACCTGAACGAAAGAAGAACACTTCTTCCGTAATTGGCAGTTTTCGAGTGAAGACGACCGAGGTAAGACGAGTCCACGTGCACTCGTCTTTACTCGTTGTGACATCCAATCAGAACGCCTCTAACAAGAAAAAAAATCGTTTAAATATATACCCTAAGCCGGGAATGTCAAATTATATACCCTGTCTGATAGCTGAATAACAGATATATTACGGATTTAACCATTGTTTTTTTTTCAAATACAGACTCCAACCGTATTAAATATATTTGTGTCTTTAATTTTCATTTTTTCGTATTTCTAGATGTCCTTTTCCGTACCTTTGACGTCATTCTTCAATGACGTCAAAATATGTGTCACGTCATATTTCATGTATGGGGTGTCTCACGAAGGAAAATATTCTACTTTCAATAAAATATTAGTGAGAAAAGCTCAAATATCAGTAGAAAGCTACTTAGTTTATTAGTCGGTGTCACAAATGTCAATTTTATGTGATGTGTATTTCATAGCGCTCAATGATATTGATCTGATAATTTATGCAACTTAGTTACTGATCAATGGCGGGCCTCTCTAGGAGTTCGCGATAGTGAAAGTTGTTGGTTTACGGAAGAAATAGGTACTTACATGCGTTGTTGGGAAAGCTCGGGTGATCTTCCACTCGTGATAGAAATTGTTGTGTCTTTCGCTCGTTTCGCTGCGCTCTACTCGCGAAAAGACATAAAATTTCTATCACTCGTGGAAGATCACCCGGTCTTTCCCAAGAACGTATGTAAGAACCTATCATTCTGAGTAATTGCGACGATATCAATATCAATATTGAAACTTTGCTCTTTGGGAACGATAAGTATAGTTATGACGTCAACTCCAAAATATTTGGAAAAGTTCGAACTTTTATAAATCAATCAAAAAGATTTTAGGGCTAATGTCAGCAATTTTTCACTTTTTCACTTTTTCACTTTTTCACTTGTACTTCTTACTTTCTTCCAGTGTCAAAATTTGAAATGTCTATTGTCTGTGTTTTGTTTTGCTGTCATTAATTCATGTGTATAATTTGTAAGGAGAGGACTTCATATAAGTTGGTATAACTTGCTGTCCAATCTTATTGTTTATGTACAATAAAATATTATTAAACTAAAAATTTAACGCCAAATTTACCAGTATTTTAGCTATATAGTGACGCTGTACTGTTTTCCGGGCGCAATTTCTTTTTCGAGAAAATCACCGTCAAAATCCATAATTAATTAATGTACTGTTTTGTTTTTATTCTAGGTGTCGGTATGGGACATTTAAACTTGGCCTCTGAAGTTTCTGTTGCTGTAGGATTTGATAAACATAGATCATTGGCCGTGGCAATAGCTTCTATGGGTGGCGGTCTTGGTACGTTTGTACTACCGTTCTTAACAACGTTCTGTCTGGAACAGTATGGTTGGAGAGGGACTTTTCTTATCCTATCAGGAGTTATGTTACAAGGTGTTGTAGCTGGTGCCTTGATAAATACAGATTCTATCAGCAAAAAAGAAGGTAATATTCTAAATTTACATTAAAAAGCAATCGGAACCTATCACCACTAAAGTTGGGAGTTCGAACCCCATTCATGGGGAGGCATACTCGATACAACATTATGTGATAGAGTGAGTCAGTTACTTGCGACAAGTCGCTGGTTTTCTCCAGATACTCTGGTTTCCCCCATCAACAATACTGACCGCCACGATATAACTAGAAAATTGTTACCGCCACGATATAACTAGAAAATTGTTGACAGTGGCGTTAAACACCAGAAACAAAACCAAACCAACCAAACCATTATAAACCTCATATCTGTATAATACAGCTGAAAACTGACGGTTAGCAGGACTCGATCCGCACCAGAAACCAACCAAACCATTATAAACCTCATATCTGTATAATACAGCTGAAAACTGACGGTTAACAGGACTCGACCCGCACCAGAAACCAACCAAACCATTATAAACCTCATATCTGTATAATACAGCTGAAAACTGACGGTTAACAGGACTCGACCCGCATAGCTCCCCAATGCATCCCAACATGTAAGTGTTGGATGAACACTGTCGATGGAGGGGAGCAGTGTGTGCTGTCAGATTATGATACGCAAAGTCTGATCGTGGACTATAGTATGTAACTTGTGAGGATTGTGAAGAGAATGCCATGCTGCACACAACCTTTAATAGACTTCTTTGTGAAGGAACAAAAGCTATTAATGGGATAACCAGAAACCGCAAGTCGAAAAAGGACAGACAAATCCATAGCCAAAATAAAAAAGAGAAAACAAAAACCAATAATCCACAAAACACTTCACAGGAAACTAAATATTGAGCAACACAAACCGTACTAGAAACCTGGAATGAACTCAGGTGCTCCGGAAAGGTAAGAAGTTCCATTATTGAGGAAAGGTGATCGTGATTGTCAACATCTCCGTGGTCATCTGAGACACAGGTATTCAGTAATGAGTGTTAAAGTCATGAGGTCGACTGTGAAACTTGCAGAGTGATGACTTCAAATTAACCACCCTAGCATAACATGGTTTAGTAGCTTCCTTGTTAGCAGCAAGGAAATAAAGAAAGGAACCACAAGCTCTGGAAAATCATATCAACTGAGAGATATACATTGCACATGCAGGTGCTGTGGAAATTTTGTCATATATAAATATAAAGTTCACAATGGGAAAATTGAAATCATGTTTTTGTTTTTGCATTGTTTCGTACACCACCGTCCCTCTCTGGTGGTAAAGGTTTAGATTGTTGTCATAGAAACGTAAATATGTAATTTAGTGTACAGGATGCGTTTCTGGATTAACATTCATCAGGTGCTCCCAAAGTCAGCGTTTCTGGATTAACATCCATCAGGTGCTCCCAAAGTCAGCGTTTCTGGATTAACATCCATCAGGTGCTCCCAAAGTCAGCGTTTCTGGATTAACATTCATCAGGTGCTCCCAAAGTCAGCGTTTCTGGATTAACATCCATCAGGTGCTCCCAAAGTCAGCGTTTCTGGATTAACATTCATCAGGTGCTCCCAAAGTCAGCGTTTCTGGATTAACATCCATCAGGTGCTCCCAAAGTCAGCGTTTCTGGATTAACATCCATCAGGTGCTCCCAAAGTCAGCGTTTCTGGATTAACATCCATCAGGTGCTCCCAAAGTCAGCGTTTCTGGATTAACATCCATCAGGTGCTCCCAAAGTCAGTGTTTCTGGATTAACATTCATCAGGTCCCAAAGTCAGCGTTTCTGGATTAACATTCATCAGGTCCCAAAGTCAGCGTTTCTGGATTAACATTCATCAGGTGCTCCCAAAGTCAGTGTTTCTGGATTAACATTCATCAGGTGCTCCCAAAGTCAGCGTTTCTGGATTAACATCCATCAGGTGCTCCCAAAGTCAGCGTTTCTGGATTAACATCCATCAGGTGCTCCCAAAGTCAGTGTTTCTGGATTAACATTCATCAGGTGCTCCCAAAGTCAGCGTTTCTGGATTAACATTCATCAGGTGCTCCCAAAGTCAGCGTTTCTGGATTAACATTCATCAGGTCCCAAAGTCAGCGTTTCTGGATTAACATCCATCAGGTCCCAAAGTCAGCGTTTCTGGATTAACATTCATCAGGTGCTCCAAAAGTCAGTGTTTCTGGATTAACATTCATCAGGTGCTCCCAAAGTCAGCGTTTCTGGATTAACATCCATCATGTGCTCCCAAAGTCAGCGTTTCTGGATTAACATTCATCAGGTGCTCCCAAAGTCAGTGTTTCTGGATTAACATTCATCAGGTGCTCCCAAAGTCAGCGTTTCTGGATTAACATTCATCAGGTGCTCCCAAAGTCAGCGTTTCTGGATTAACATTCATCAGGTGCTCCCAAAGTCAGCGTTTCTGGATTAACATTCGTCAGGTGCTCCCAAAGTCAGTGTTTCTGGATTAACATTCATCAGGTGCTCCCAAAGTCAGCGTTTCTGGATTAACATCCATCAGGTGCTCCCAAAGTCAGCGTTTCTGGATTAACATTCATCAGGTGCTCCCAAAGTCAGTGTTTCTGGATTAACATTCATCAGGTGCTCCCAAAGTCAGCGTTTCTGGATTAACATCCATCAGGTGCTCCCAAAGTCAGCGTTTCTGGATTAACATTCATCAGGTGCTCCCAAAGTCAGCGTTTCTGGATTAACATTCATCAGGTCCCAAAGTCAGCGTTTCTGGATTAACATTCATCAGGTCTCAAAGTCAGCGTTTCTGGATTAACATTCATCAGGTCCCAAAGTCAGCGTTTCTGGATTAACATTCATCAGGGGCTCCCAAAGTCAGCGTTTCTAGATTAACATTCATCAACTGCTTCCAAAGTCAGCGTTTCTAGATTAACATTCATCAGGTCCTCCCAAAGTCAAAGGATTTGGAAGTCAAATAATTTAACAGTAGAAGTGTTTGGTAGCAAGTAGAACCTGTGTGATGATGTACAATGGTGTAAAGATTAATGATAATGAATATAGCATACACAAACTACATAAACCATGTAAACAGAAGGTGGGGCCGTCGTGGCCGTGATCGTATGGTAGTTGGATTTACAACTACTTGTGCAATCATTGCCTATAACCACTAAAGTCGTGAGTTCGAACACCTTTCATCATGGCGAGGTGTACTCGATACAACATTATGTGATAAAGTGTGTCAGCGACTTACACAAGTGACAGGTCGGTGGCTTTCTCTGGGTACTCCGGATTCCTGCACCAATAAAACTGAACGCCACGATATAACTGAAATATTTCTGAAAGTGGCGTTAAACGCCATAAACTAAACCAAACTAAACCGTAAACATGATGATATATGTACCCCTTTATTAAACCATAGGTTCTCCGTAATGTAATGGTTAGCATCAATAAAGACTATTGAATTGCAATTTGCTACTTCTCCGCTTAACATGCAGCAGTAAGCAGTAAAAGCAAACACCCGTTGCCTCGAAGGCAGGATAATATGTTCGCGTGTAGTTTTCATTTCCGGCGTATACCACTATAAAATCAAACTAACCTGTTGGGCAAGTACGACAGAAACACATACACCACATCAATGCGTAAATACAGCTAGAATAAATAGCACAAAAATGTTCACTACCCGCAATATAAAAATGAAACTACCTTTTTTTCAAATGTATTTTTTTAGATAACCATTTGTTCTAGAAGTATTAATTGAAAGTCTTCCTTTTCAGAAAGTGAATCAGATAAAAAATTGACAGAAATAGTCAAGACAATTTTTTCAAGTGTTGGATTTATTTTGCTTTTGATCTCGGGAGTTTTCGTTTCACTTGCTTACTTCATACCGTATATTATGTTCCCGGATTATGCAAAGAGTAAAGGACTGTCCACGAATGAAGCTAGTATGGTGATTACCGTATCCGGCATTTCAGGTATGTTAAATATGTTAAAAGACAAAACAAAATAAGTCACAATAAAAAAACAGAAAAAACACATTATTATGCGTTTGTTGTGGTCTAGACAAGTAGCCGATACCTTTATATGTATTTGGACACTTATTTTTACTTCCAGTGACAAGATTCAATGTCCTGTGACACGTTTGCATCGTGTTATACTAGCATAGGGAAATTTCTGAATATTGTTATGATTGTTATTTAGTTAGTTCTTTTGGAGTTTATTTGATCAACTCTTAGCTGTATAACTTTGTCAATTTCGTTTTGAATTCCAAAAGTTCCTAAATAATGTAATTATTAATAAAACTAGAGTTCTCCTCCCTCAGTCATAAGCGACCTTAGCCGATTTGGCGATCCTGTTTAGATCCTTTGGGTTTTATTGCTCCCAAAACTTTATAAATTATTTGGCTTTCCAATCTTCCGATTTTGAGAGTACCCGATGAAGGTTATTCCAGAAACGCATCGTGCACACCAAATTTGATATCTATTTTTTTTTTAATTGGATAATGGATTTTATGGTTTGTATAACAATATTGCAATTATATTGATATGTGATATGCTCAGATTTATTTATGGACGAAACCGTAGTACCCGGAAAAAAGGGGAAAAACGCATCCAACAGCAAGTCATTAAAATTCTTTATCACAAAGAATTATATCGAGTAGACCTTGACCAGTCGGGAATCAAACTAGCAATAGAGGCGATATGAATCGTTTGCACAGGTAGACATAAATCAAAACACCATAGTTCACAGATACGACTGTCCAGATGCTTTGACTTTCCACATGTTTTTCGTTCTTGATCATTCAAATACAATGTCTTACAAAGTATAAGCACAAATTTGCTCTCTTAGTTTTGTTTTGCAGGAAGCTTAAATTAATACAGTCAAAACTGCATTAAAGGGCACCTCTATATAACAAGATCACCGTCTATTAAGGGCACCTCTATATAAAAAAATCACTGTCTATAAAGGGCACCTCTATACAAAACAATTACTGTCTATAAAGGATATCCCCATTCTTCTCATTGATAAATAGTGCATATAATTTTAACCTGTAAATAAAGGACATAAAGGGCACATTTTCAGGTTCACTTGCTGCCCTTTATATACAGATTTGACTGTAAAATATACTGCAGATAGAAGATAAACAATTTTATTCATGGACAGCCATGACCGCGATGGTATGGTAATATGTTTTATATCTACCAGTACAATCGGTTGCTAGCACAACACAGTTGTGAATTTGTTAATTTCCCGAAAGGAGGAATACTTGATTTAACCTTGTAAGACGTCTAAGGAGGAATACTTGATTTAACCTTGTAAGATGTCTAAGGAGGAATACTTGATTTAACCTTGTAAGATGATTTAACCTTGTAAGATGTCTAAGGAGGAATACTTGATTTAACCTTGTAAGATGTCTAAGGAGGAATACTTGATTTAACCTTGTAAGATGATTTAACCTTGTAAGATGTCTAAGGAGGAATACTTGATTTAACCTTGTAAGATGATTTAACCTTGTAAGATGTCTAAGGAGGAATACTTGATTTAACCTTGTAAGATGTCTAAGGAGGAATACTTGATTTAACCTTATAAGATGTCTAAGGTGGAATACTTGATTTAACCTTGTAAGATGTCTAAGGTGGAATACTTGATTTAACCTTATAAGATGTCTTTTTAGTTTTCTGTTTTGTGTTGTGGTTTTTTCTTGTTTTATGTTGTTTGTCTTCGTCCTGTGTCTTGTATGCCTTTTATGTTACCAGTGTCTCTGGATTGTTCATTCTTGATTGCGACTTCGGTTTTCTCAAACGTTTATTTATCAGTGACAACAAGCCGACTTCCGTTCTCGGGAAGTTTACCCACAGCGGAGAAAAATGTCCCTTTTCTATACCCGAGGTGTTCCTCAGAGGGTGACAGTACAAGTATGTCATCATGATGTATTTATCCACATCAAGTAGAAAGAGCAAAGACTGGTTGACTCGGAATCCGAATAATGTGTCCGAGTGGAGCGACATGTCTACCCGCGGACTGTTGTTTCAATGAGCTAGTACTATAAAAATCCAGCTTAGCGTGTTGGTCTAGTACAAAGCGGACCTCACCATCATATCATTGAAAATTAACTTGATTTCGCCATGATAGAGCTAGAAAAATTGCTGAGTTGGCAATAAACTACATATCACTCACTCAAATGTGATTGATTGATTTTATTGTGTTTAACGCCACTTTCAGCTATATTTCAGCTATATCATGGCGACCAGTTTTAGTGGTGGAAGAAGCCAGAGTACCTGAAGAGAACCACCGACCATGGGCAAGCAACTGGTAAGCTTTATCACTTGCGGCTGCGAGTCAAGTGCACCCTTTTTAGCTCACCGTCGTCCGTTAACTTTTCACATTTTAATCTTCTCCTCAGAAACCCCTCAGCCAAATGAACTGAAACTTGGTAGGAAGCATCTATGGACGGTCTTCTATAAAGAATGCTCATTTTGTCCCGATCGGTAAACAAACATGGCCGCCACAGGCAATTCTTGTGTCTGATTGTTTGATTTCTAAAACATCTTCTCCTCTTTTAAAAGAAAAATAACGCTTGCCATTATCTCCCTTAGAAATTAACTAATGCTTATATAGTGTAGCATGTTTATTCTATACATTACAAGTAGGTATTCACATTTTAATATTCTTTTTAGCAAACCTTGCCAAAGGCAATATGAGCTTTAGCCTTTTGCCATCATTTGGTGTCCGTCGTCTTTACTTTTCACATTTTAATCTTCTCCTCTGAAAACCCTTAGCCAAATGAACTGAAACGTGGTAGGAAGCATCTATGGAATGTCCTCTCTAAAGAGTGCACATTATGTTATGATCCATTACCAAACATGGCCGCCACAGGCAATTCTTGTTTCTGATTGGCTGATTTTTCTAAATCTTCTCCTCTGAAACCGCTTGGCAAAATGAAACGAAACTTGGTAGGAAGCATCTATGGAATGTCCTCTATGAAGATTGCCCATTTCGTCCCGATCGGTTAACAAACATGGCTACCACCAAAACTTGGTAGGAATCATCTATGGAATGTCCTCTATGAAGATTGCTCATTTCATCCCAATCGGTTAGAAAACATGGCTACCACCGAAACTTGGTAGGAAGCATCTATGGAATGTCCTCTATGAAGATTGCTCATTTCGTCCCGATCGGTTAGCAAACATGGCCACCACATGCAATTCTTGTTTCTGATTGGTCGATTTCCGAAAAATCTTCTCCTTTGAAACTGCTTAGCCATATGAACCAAAACTTGGTAGGAAGCATCTACATGTATGAAAAGTTCTGTATTAAGTTTCCTCAAAGCAGAATGAAAGGTGAGCGACACAGGCTCAGCCCACTGAGCCTCTAGTTTGTAATTTACAAAGCCGGGCGCGAACCCATGCCGTATTGGTGATAGGCTTGTATGAGTTGTAAGGTAATCCAACTACCTCACTCACTGAGCCATCCGGGCCCTCACTCACAAGTGCATGATGACATTATCAACGAAGCTTAAAAGCTAAAGTCTGACATACCTAAACTAATCTGTCAAAAAATCTAAATCATAAAGGCCATATATTTTAGCAACTATCATTCATTCACATCTGTCTATTACAGGTATTGTGGGAAGGTTGATAGTTGGGTTTATTGCCGATACAAAATATGTCAACAGATTTATCATTAGCGGAGGAATACTCATTCTAGGAGGAATGAGCACATTTGGAGTTGTGTATGTAGAAACAATGTATCACTGGTATCTTGTCTATGGAGCTATACTTGGTATTTTTACAGGTATGTATTAGTATATTACTGATATACGGTATACCCATGAATTAGAACATCACAAAAACCATCGGAAATACATAAGGCCCACAGGGGATGATAACAATAACCACACGAAATAAAACACAATCCATATATACTACTATACCAAGAAGAATAATAACGTAATTGTACTCAGCACCTTTACTTCAAAGTATTACATCTCTACATAGAACAGAAACGTCCCAAAATGCACATACAGTTGTAGTTACTCATAAACTATAATAGGTTAAGAAAAAAAAAGCTTCATTACCTTCACTTGACTCTAGAATATATTTTTAAGCATGGGTAACATTTCATTGTTACTCTTCTTGGTGTAATAGCAGTGCCGGATATAGATAAAGAGAGGCCCTAGACTAATCCACTCGTGAGGCCCCTCCCAATTCCCCACCTTCACGACTGGAGGAAGATGGAAGTGTGTTTAATCAATTTCAATAAAGGCAAAAATGATGAGGGGTGTTTAAAATTCTGCAATATTCTGAAATGAAGTGCAACTGTGTAAAGTAAATTACTGAAGGGTCGCTTAGAAAGTACAGTACGTTATGACAGCACCAATGTGGAAGTCCAATAACAGTGTTTAAAATATTATACACCTTGACCGGAGGCCCCCTAAATTTTGAGGCCCTAGGCTTCAGCCTATCGAGTCTATATGTAAATCCGGCAGTGTATAATAGTATATACATGTATTGGATTTTGAGTCATTTCGTGCGGTGATTGTTGCCGGTTATTTGCATAAGCCATGCCAAATCTAAGCCACACATCAGATTAAAATATAATTCTGGTTTTCGAAGTCGAAAGTGATGCTACAGACTGAAAGCATAAGTACATGTATTGTTTTATTTGTTAAAGATATAAAAACCTATCTGTATATTTTGGCCGTCATTTACTTAAAGGGACATAACTCTTTCGTTACTTGCCGAAGATGTACTGCTTAGGAACAATGATATTGTTTTTGCACAAGACTTCAAAATAAATTTTATTTGCATTTTAAGAGAAGCAAAAAAGATAATTCGCCTACAACTATTATAATTGTATTTTGCTTCTTTTACACAAACGGTACTAAAAACAATTGAATTTTTTAGTTTTTCCATAACATGTTTTTTTTTTAAATTATTTTAAAACCACTGTATTATGCAAAAAAGGTTTGGCAGTACCGATCGGAAATTTCTAAGAGGAAATGTCATTGAACATATTTGCAAACGTGAAAAAACTTAGCAACTACAATACTTATTGAACCATATAAAGACCTTTGGATATTTTACTTTATTTGTGTAATAACCGGAAGTCCAATACGTCCAATCATATAGTTTATATCCATGTGCACTATATATTTTAATACTCTTCTTCTATACCGCAAAAGTAATAGTGTATGCCTTAGTGTCCTACTTGGCCTAGATATCAATTACAACATTCATATAATGTACAATTTAAACATACACTTTTAACGTATATACTATTTCTTGTTTTGAAAAAGCAGATTTGTGTATGTTAAAATTTCTCGTAATTGTTTTCCAGGTGTATTTGCCTTTTTACAGCCTGTCCTAGTTGTTGACCTGCTAGGAACTGAGCATCTAAGTGTTGCATTTGGAATTCTCTTGTTGGTACAAGGAACATGTGTCCTTATTGGACCACCTATTGCAGGTATGACATTGTATTCTGTAGTCCGTTGACACGATACACACTTTATCTGGAAAGTAGTAAAACGTTTCACAAAAACTAAGGACAATCTCCTTCAGGCAGTGCCGGATTTACCATTGTGCTTATGTGTGCTTAAGCACAGGGCCTCGTTGGCCAGGGGGCCTCATCTTCCTGCCAACATTTTTTTTACGATGGATTTTTGCTTATTTAAATTTGAAGGCGTTCAGTTTCGGATCGATTCCAGACATAATGATAGAGTTGATAGCCTATTGGAGTATGCCACAAAGCAGGCAGTCATGACAGTGGCTCAGTGGCATAGAAACCAAATTATTAGAGGCCTCTGGTTATTGGCAAAAAAATAGTTGAGGATGGATTCATGGATGCATCTTATTGGAGACCCAACAGACACCACAGTAGTCGCCTTTACAGATGGCTCATGTCAGGGTAACCCTGTACCATGTGGATCTGGAGCAGTGTTATTTCCAGGTGACAACGAAGGAATCAGCCCCAAGAGACCGGTAGCACAAAGAGGATCCATACTGCTGGCAGAGCTTGTGGCAATAGTCATGGTATTAGAACACTGCATAGCTGCATTAAAGGATGGGTTCACTGATATCAAGATCTTGTCAGACAGCCAAACTGCAGTAGGTATCCTGATTCTCAACTGGAAGTCATCAAACTACATTGACACGATCTCCATACGGAATGCGAACAACCCTATCTTGGAATCCAGGACATGCTAATATAGCCGGGAACGAGATAGCGGACCAACTAGCAAAGGAAGCAGCAAAAGAGTCAATGTCCTTAAATGAACAGTATAATGTCATCACCATGTCAGATGTTAAACAAGCAGTGAAGACTTCAACTAAAATGAAATGGCAGAATAGATGGATCATCAGCGAATCAGGGAGACAACTATATGACCTGATACCAATGGTTGGAAATGCCAGCCATTTAGATATGCCAAACCCACAGATAGGCCGAGTTTTGACAGAGATGAGAACAGGATACAGCAGATTAAACAAATACCGGAATAACATAGGTCAGTCCCCCACGCCACTATGCGACTGTGGAGAAGAAGAAACCACTGAACACTACATATTGCACTGCCACATTTACGATCATGAGAGAGACAAACTCGCAGTGCAATTAAAGACCATAGATGAACGTTTTGACCTACTTCATCTCCTGACTAGAGTCTTCAATAAAGAGAAACATCAAAAGAAATTAACATTCTTGGAGGAATTCATCAAAAGTACAGGGCGCTTCCCAGAATTAGCAAGCCCTGTACCCCGATCCTGAGCCTAAGCAACTCAATACTCCAGTACAAAGAGAAATTACAGTGAGACAGTAAAGCACCAAAGAGAACAAATTCTGTACTCTGGGACCAGTAGTGTCAATTGCGACCTTTAGGATCAGAATCAGGATCAGGATGCTTACGTGGTGCAATTTTAAATTTGACGGCGATCTGTTCAATTTGGAAACTTATAGAAGAATGTAGTAGCATAAAATAACTATTGATAGAAATTTACTTTAAGAACTTTATTCTTCAAGTCCTTGTATATGTAGAGAAACTTCAATCTAATGAGAAGAAAAACTGACGTTACTTTTGCAGCAAATCCCGAATTTTATTATCAAGATTTTTTTCCAACTTGAAACAAAATAACAAAAAAAGTAAAGGAGTAGTTATTCCTTTTTTAATACAAATGTGAAACCTAAATAAGTAATTTGGTCATTATCTGATGTGTGCAACCTTTGAAAGTATAAAAGTAAAAATGGTGATAATAATAATAAAATAAAGTGTAAATAAGAATAATGGATGAGGAAATATTTGGTGAGAGGTGGAAACACCTATCCAAAAGCAAGATCTTGCCCAAACGGAAGACAACATACAGACATTAAGATGAGTTGCCTTGGGACTGTGGTCTGTGTGCTCACCCGTACATCGATCAAGATGAAGTGGTCAGAGCTTTTGACACTCGTGTGAACCGGTCTTTAAGATACTGTTGCATCTTGGCACCTGAATCTGTGCTTCATATACCTGTTGATTATTATCTATCTGTGCACAACTCTGGTAACATATATTTGCAACACCACCACTGATATTATATACATACATACACACGATATACCTTTTTTCTGAATAGCAGTTTATTTATGATGGCGTTATCTTACGTTTTTGTTATCCATATTAAAGCTATTCGTCCTTGCTGATATGAAGGATTCTACAAGTTAACAACAGTCTACTTTCTGATATAATTGACACTGACATAGCAAACTGTCATATTGTTAGTAACGCCTACTGGGGCCACCACGACGCCTCCTTCCTGCGAGCAGCAAACACCACTGTCTTCATACACTCTGTCCTTGCAAACAAGCTCTGACTCGCGCTCAAGGTTACAGGCAAGGTTACTGATAATGATACTGTCTTGATATTTTGCTTGATGTATTCTCAGTCCCAATGCTTGTCACTATGTTGCCAGCAATATGGTGTATGGTTAATATTTTTTTTTAAATTCATGCTATTTTTACTGTATGTTAAAATGGTTTATTATGAGTTATTTTACTAGTGTACATAAATGATCCATAGAATTTAGTTGTTAAATACAGGTTTATTTTCATTAAATTAGTTTTACTCCAAATAAAGCATATACATTTACTATTTCTATAATACAATTTCTAAAATCATTTATTAGTAAAAGAATAAAATAAGTTTTTTCATCAAATGGTTATGGGGATCCACCAAAAAAATTAAGAGTAAAAGAAGTCCATGGGGGAAAAAGGTTGAGAACAACTGCGTTAAATGATGTTTAGATTTAATTACATGATGTTGCCTGTAATGACTGCACTGTCTGTTCTCTTTTTATCAGGTTTGACCTGTGTAAGACGGTGTTGGGCGGGTTGGGGCTTTGGGTAATATATAATAGCTTCTAGATTGTTGAAGACGCAGTGTACATGTCTGACCTAATATAACGTAATATTTTAACTATTCCTAATTTTCCGGAGCATGTATGCCTGACTGCATGTGTAGGCCTACCGGGTCTACCTCCTCCAGTGCCCAAGTAAGGGACCTCATAGCTTAACTAGCACAGAGCCTCATGTCCTAAATCCGGCACAGGTAACCTTAGTAAATTTTGACTATTCTGTTTAGACCATGTGGTTACATTGCTCCTGAACACTTTCTAATTACCGGTATTTGTCTTCCCAATCGTTTTACTTTGAGCGTATCTGGCGAGTGTTATCCAGAAACGATTCGTGCACGCTAAGGTAGATATCTACGTTTTAATCACATTTCACCAATAGTATTGATTTGTGTATATCTCATTTTTTCTCAATTGTTAAGCAGTCTGCACTCTATATAGCATACACAGAACAGATGACGAACCGTTGTGGTCGTGAATGACTCGTGATCGTATGGTAATTGGATGAGACAGTTTCTCCTCAATTTAACATGACACAAAATAATTAAACAAATTACATTTATTGGTGATTATTCATATTTTTTGCTTCAGTTTGGGAGTTTAGGTGTTATGGCGTTTGTCCTCACTTTCAACAATATTTCAATTATATGGTGTCAGTCAGTTTTATTGGTGTAGGAAACAGGAGTACCAGGAGAAAACAACCAACCTGTCGCAAGTCATTGACAAACTTTATCACATAATGTTGTATCGAGTACACCTCGCTATGAACGGGGTTTGAACTCGCATCTTTTGTGATGATAGGCACTGATTGCACAGGTAGTTGTAAATCCAACTACCATACAATCACGAACACGACGACCCCGTGAATGTAAATGAATATGAAAGACTATTGAACATTACACTTAAACATAGCTTCAAGTAAAAGACCAGCGCTTTTATTGTGTTTCTGCATTTCACAGTCACAGTAGAGTATGTCTATATAGGTTGTTTTAATTTCTACTTCATGAAAACAGCAGTTAATTCGATGTGTCATTGACAACACCGGTGATGTAATGATTAGCGCGCTGTCATCTATTGCGGTACAACATGGGCTCAATTTTCTGTTGAATTAAACCAAAGAATATGTACTAGGTTTTTACTGCTCACCAATAAACACCTAACATCAAGGACGAACAGCAAAGATTTGTTGACTAGAAATCAGGACAATGCGTCGAATTGAAGTTGCACGTCTATCTATTATGCTGTTTCAGTGAGCAAGCACATTAAAAATCCTAATAAGCGTGAATATTCAGTACAAACAGACTCCATCTATTAAACATAAGGCGTTCTCCCCATAATATGACTGTAAAAATTGTACTGTTGGCGTTAAACAACAATCACTATGATCTAGTGATTGTTGTTTAACGCCAACAGTACAATGCTTTGTTTCTGTGTTTCAGGGTGGATCTCCGACTTGTCTGGACGTTATGACGAAGCATTTATGTATGCTGGTATCATGTTTGCCACGTCTGGATTAATTTCCTGTTTTATACCACTAGTACAATCTAGAAAATCACGTGAGAAATATGACAACAGTCAGTGCACCAGTTAAGCTGATACACCACTTCGTCTGTAAGTTACGGAATTTCTGTCACAAATGACAACAAATATGTTCCGTTTGTAGTAATCGCAATCCGGTCCTTTCCTCATTCATGACTTAGCACCGGGTTTGTAGCAAGAGCAACATGACGGGTGTAACATGTGGAGCAGGAACTGACGCGCGCCCCCCTAAAATTGGGAAAAATATGATTTATTTTGCGTAAAATCGTGATTTTTCACACGAAATACCCCAACAATTTTTTTAATTGCGCTCCCCCTAACTTGAAATCCTGGATCCGCACCTGGTTTGTCCATTTGTCCTTTTTCTTTGGCCATCATCTTTTCTAACCTTCAAATAACGGCTTCTGATATGAAGATAAGGTTACGTCAATAATAATTATCGGACTTCCATCGCTGTTTTATCATTTGATATCTATCAACCAAAGATGAATATAGTAATACAATTAACGCCTGGTCCTTGTTGACATGAAATCAGATTGTATTTTTATTTTCTGCAAACTATATGTGACAGGTTTATTTTAAATTACAAAAATGTATTTAAAATTTCCCATTGAAATGGAGGTAAAACCCAGAGGATACCGTGGTTTCTTCCCCATCGATTATCGAGTGATAGGATGTCTAGATAAATGAATACGACTCATGTCAGCAGTTAAACCTCTTAATTCTAACCAGTTGAGGGCGGTCGTGATCGTTATCATATGGTAGTTTTTTTTTACAACTACCTGTGTAATCAGTACCTATCACCACTAAAGTTGCGAGTTCGAATCCTGCTCATGGCGAGGTGTACTCGATACAACTTTATGTGATAAAGTTTGTTAGTGACTTGCGGCAGGTCAGTGGGTTTCGGCAGGTACTCCAGTTTCCTCCACCAATTAAAATGACCGCCACGATATAACTGAAATAGTGTTGAATGTGACGTTAAACACCATAACCCTAACCCTAACCAGTTACTGACACATCTGAGCCCTAACTCTCGTAGATGAATAATATGATGTAATGGTATATTTCAGTGGCCAGAATTGTGTCGTGAAAACTATTGGCGACACAAGACCAGAAATGTACCTGTTATTGGAGAAGCACGATCTGAAGCCTGCCTGACAATGTGGATGGAGAAACACGACATAACCAATACCTGACAATTATGTTGTAGATCTACAAGCGTATAAGTGTGATTGTTATTGTAGAATCACATTAAGAGAAGATAGGTGCTCTAATGACAATATTACTCAAGAGAATATTAAACTGCGCAATTGATGAATTCAAAGCGTTGAATACTATATAAATAACACATAGCTGAGAGGGTGGTAGAGTAGATTGTTACTCCCGAGAAATTCATTGTCAACCGAGGCGAAGCCGAGGTTGACAATGACATTTCTAGTGGTAACAATCTGCTCTACCACCCTCTCAGCTATGTGTTGCTTGTTTTTATTATACTGAATGTTCTTTTCTCCTGGTTTCATTCTTTTTTATGACTTTGATGCCCTGAATTTCAATTGCTGTTGTCTTTAAATGTGTTAAACTGTGATATCGATGATGTGTAATAAATAAGATTATATACATTTTTTGTATTTGTTAATATTTTTCTGCCATTTTGGTGTGGTGTATGTTTTATACAGATGGGTGTTCTTAAATGAAAAATGAGCAATTTTGTCAGCTATGCCATGTGATAGACTAAATTATCACCCTCTGCCATGTGATAGACTAAATTGGCACACGCTCCTTAACCAATGAGAAGACAGGAAATTTACATGAAATATAATAATTTAAAATATTAATGGATATAGTACATTGGAACTTGTGCGATCCGACACCTCAGTTTTCCGACATCCTGTGACATCCGACAAAAATTTATGGTCACAAAAGTATTTCTGTTAACTAAAGTAAAACCCGAGTATTCCGACATCCTGTACAATCTGACACATTTCCCTGGTCCCTTGCAATTGGTGTGTCAGATTATACAGATTCCACTGTGTATGATACAGCTGTCGGTCATGAAAATAAGAGGAATATATTGGACACTAACTTCTTATAGAAAAATACGAACGTTGTGTGGCAAACAGGACGAGATCGGGATCACCTAGATGCAAAAACAATTAAACATGTTAAATAAAACTCCAAAGTATACTGCAGTACCAAATCAATTCAAGTCCTTCAGCTTGTTAGTCAAATACCACAACAAACAGGGACAGTCGTAGTCATCATCGTATGGTAGTTGTACTTATAGCTACCTGTGCAATCATACCCTAACACCACTAAAGTTGTGAGTTCGAACCCCGTTGATGGTGAGGTGTACACGATACAACATTATGTGATAAAGGTTGTCAGTGACTTGCGGCAGGTCTTTGGATTTCCTCCGGTGCTCCATTTTCGCCATCAATAAAACTGAACTATTGTTGAAAGTGGCGTTAAACACCAAAACCCCCATAACAAAATACATTAATCAATGATATCCATAAAAAGTTCATGTGTTCCGGAAGGTGAGGACTTATCTTCATAAAACATATGAAAAATAATCAAGACAGTCATTCAGAACATCTCTTCTTTTAGTAGAGGGCCCGGGTGGCTCAATGAGTTAGGTAGTTGGATTGCCTAACAACTCATTCAAGCCTATCACCAATACGGCCTGGGTTCGAGCCAGGCTTTTTAAATTACAAAAAGGGTGCACTCGACTCGCAGCTAATAAAGATTACCAGCTACTTGCCCATGGTCGGTGGTTCTCTCCGGGTACTCCGGCTTCTTCCACCACTAAAACTGGTCGCGATGATATATTTGAAATACTGCTGAAAGTGGCGTTAAACACCAAAAATCAAATCTTTTAATACAATGGGTATGGGCAAGTTGGTTTAGTGCTTTAAAAGAAAAATTGTCTATAGTTGTAATTACTCGAAAGTTTTTCGAAAAAAAAAATCTCTGTTTTTGTCTAATATATGGGTATGATGGCTTATTATTTAACCAGACGACGATGGTCTCTAAATATAATCTAAACTCGACTGCTATTCAGAACTCTCGGACTTTTCCAGTACATTGGCATGATAGTATAGTAGTTAAGCCGAAGATCGTCTATAAAATAATTAGAAATGCTTCAGGTTTTCAGTCTATTATATATTATTATGCTTTCTGTAAATTTCTTCTGTAATATAAGTCCATACGATATTTTGGCATATATCACAAAGAATTATATAGCGTTGATATACTATGCGAAAATAGTACTACTATGCCAGTTTCACGCGGGGAAGGTTGGGCTTTCAGGTGTCTGTCAAACTATTTATAGCTAGTCCATGTGCAAGGGGGCGGATCCAATCTGTCAATCTATCATAGTCGTCTAAACGTTGTTTAATACTTGTTATTGTTGTTAATTAAATTTCAAACTTCAAAATGTTTTATATTTTTAAAGCCTTAAATGAAACAAAGAATATTCTCACACTTTCAAGACTATCTGATCCAATATATTAGTCTCCAATATCAGGACCTCCTTTATTGTAATAGTTCTCAATATATTTTGTCTACATATAACAGTCAGCATAATAATAATAATAATGTTGTGCTAGCAAGGACTATGCCATATAGTGGTCAGGGTTGAAGACATATAGTGCACTCCCCTTCACTATGTCTTCAACCCTGACCACTATATTGGCATAGTCATTGCTAACACAACATTATTATATAAATCTAAACCAAACAGTTATTCAGGATTATCTCCCTTTCCAGTATATGGTATGGTTAAGCAGGCACACAGTCTATTAGATAATCTAAACCAAACAGTTATGCAGGTTTCTCTCCCCTTTCCAATATATGGTATGGTTAAGCAGGCACACAGTCTATTAGATAATCTAAACCAAACAGTTATGCAGGATTCTCTTCCCTTACCAGTATATGGTATGGTTAAGCAGGCGACAGTCTATTAGATAATCTAAACCAAACAGTTATTCAGGATTCTCTCCCCTTCCAGTATATGGTATGGTTAAGCAGGCACACAGTCTATTAGATAATCTACACCAAACAGTTATGCAGGTTTCTCTCCCCTTTCCAGTATATGGTATGGTTAAGCAGGCAACAGTCTATTAGATAATCTAAACCAAACAATTATTCAGGATTATCTCCCTTTCCAGTATATGGTATGGTTAAGCAGGCACACAGTCTATTAGATAATCTAAACCAAACAGTTATGCAGGTTTCTCTCCCCTTTCCAATATATGGTATGGTTAAGCAGACAATAGTTTATGCTAATCTAAACCCCAATTATGCAGGTTTTCTCTCTCCTTTCCAAAAGATATTGGAAATGTAACTGTTGTAGATAAAAATCATCCTAGTATCATTGAAATTAACAAAAATAAAAAAGATATACCTAATCTTGAATTTAAAGAAATATCTGATGAATTTGTACATAAACAAATAAATAAGACCAATGTTAAAAAAGCAACAGGTAGAGATGGTATATCAGCTAAATTATTAAAACTAGCTAAACCTGTAATTGCAAAACCAATAACAAAAATGATAAATAAAACAATAACAAATTCTGTGTTTCCAGACCAACTAAAACAAGCACAAGTTGTTGCACTACACAAGAAGAACAGTGCACTAGACAAAAGTAACTATAGACCAGTAAGTATACTACCTGTTATTTCACAATTCTTTGAACGGGCCATTCACGAACAGTTAACAGAATATTTTAACAATCACTTCCATCCATTTCTGTCAGCTTTCAGATCGGGCTACGGATGCAATACTACACTACTAAAAATTATAGAAGATTGGAAACAGGCACTAGGCCAAAATAAATACATTGCAGCAGTACTAATGGACCTGTCCAAGGCCTTTGATTGCCTACCACACAAATTATTATTACTCAAACTTGAAGCATATGGCATGTCAAAATCTGCATTACAGTTAATTGAAAACTACCTTACTAACAGGAAACAATGCGTCAAAGTTGGTACCACACTAAGTAACTGGCAAGACATCTACAAAGGCGTACCACAAGGGTCAATTCTAGGTCCTGTACTATTTAACATCTTTTTAAACGACATTTTTCACTTTACCACAAGCAGCACACTTTATAACTATGCAGACGACAACACTCTCGCACATGCAGATGATAATATTGATAAAGTAGTTGAACATTTAGAAAAAGACAGTTTGGCATTAATAGAATGGTTTTCATGTAACCAGATGAAGGCAAATCCTGATAAATTTCAGGCCATAGCTATTGGCAAAAAATCAATGGATACAAATATTGTTCTTGATTTAGCAGGAAATAAAATTAAATGTGAAAAAGAAGTAAAATTACTAGGGGTTACAATTGATTTTGAACTTAAATTTAATTCTCATATTTCAAACATTTGTAAAAAAGCATCTAGGCAGTTAAATGTGTTAAAAAGGCTAGATAAATATTTAAATAAATTGGGTAAATTAACCATATATCATTCATTCATATTGTCTAACTTCAACTTCTGTCCACTTTCATGGCACTTTTGTAGTGAAGCCAATACAAATAAAATAGAAAAAATTCAGGAGCGAGCACTAAGATTTATTTATAATGATTATAATAGTATATATGAAAACTTGTTAATAGTCTCTAAACTTCCAACATTAAAAGTGAGAAGACTGAGAACTATGACCATTGAGGTTTATAAAATTCTACATCAAGAAAGTCCTTCATATTTACACGACTTAATCAAAATTAAAGATACTAAATATTGTTTTAGGTACGACAACATTACAGAAATCCCTTCAGTACGAACGACAAGGTATGGTCTAAAATCCTTTCGATATGCTGCTGCTAAACTGTGGAACGAGTTGCCAAACCACTTTAGAACACAAACATCTTTTAATCAATTCAAAAATTTAATAAACTCATGGAATGGCAACTCGTGCCGCTGCAATGCTTGCTGCTAGTATAAATTTTTTCTAGAATAGACATCGCATGAAATTTGCCTTACTGCTGCCTTCTTGCTTTTGTATGCTTTTCAGTTTAACTTTAATTTATTTTAGTTTTTTATTTTAGTGCTTGGCTATTCTGCATGAATATTTTTAAAATATTTTTAAAGTATTCTTGAAATATTTTTGGAATATTTTTAAGATATGTTTTAGAGTGTGTTTTAAGAAGTATATACATATTTTACTTTGTATGCTTTTCAATTAACTTGTGCTTTATTTATTATAGTGCTTTGCTATTTATGCATGAAAATTTTTAAAATGTTTTTAGAATATTTTTGGAATATGTTTTAAAAGTACATGCATATTTTATATGTGTTTTGAGTAAATTTTCTTACTTGCTTGATCATAGACTGCTTAAAATTTGCATGAATGTACTTGTATGTGTAATGGGTGCTATAAATGTCTGCATCTATTTTGTGTTTTGACTTCTGGTCCTATGACAATAAGTACACAGAGAGGCACTGGCTGTGGAGGTCCAGAGGTCAAGACACAGAAATGTATGCATAAATATTATCCGGATATGTATTTAATTTTGTATTGCATGACATGTTTTATTGTGCTGTATTTAATTTATGTAATTTATTATGCATGTCGGTTTGAAAAGCTCTTGAGAGCTTATGTTGATTGTTATAAAATGTACCGACTTTAAATAAAACTTTTTGATTTGATTGATTGATTTGAATATACGATACGGATAAGTAGGCGACAGTCTATTAGATAATCTAAAGCAAACAGTTATGCAGGTTTCTCTCCCCTTTCCAATACACGGTACGGTTAAGCAGGCACAGTCTATTAGATATTATTATGCTTTCTGTAAATTTCTTCTGTAATATAGGTTCATACGATATTTTGGCATATATCACAAAGAATTATATAGTGTTGATATACTATGCGAAAATAGTACATCTACTATGCCAGTTTCACGCGGGGAAGGTTGGGTTTACAGGTGTCTGTCAAACTATATATAGCTAGTCCACGTGCAAGGGCGCGGATCCAATCTGTCAATCTATCATAGTCGTCTAAACGTTGTTTAATACTTGTTATTGTTGTTAATTAAATTTCAAACTTCAAATTTTTTTATATTTTTAAAGCCTTAAATGAAACAAAGAATATTCTCACACTTTCAAGACTATCTGATCCAATATATTAGTCAACAATATCAGGACCTCCTTTATTGTAATAGTTCTCAATATATTTTGTCTACATATAACAGTCAGCATAATGATAATAATAATGTTGTGCTAGCAAGGACTATGCCATATAGTGGTCAGGGTTGAAGACATATAGTGCACTCCCCTTCACTATGTCTTCAACCCTGACCACTATATTGGCATAGTCATTGCTAACACAACATTATTATATAAATCTAAACCAAACAGTTATTCAGGACTATCTCCCTTTCCAGTATATGGTATGGTTAAGCAGGCACACAGTCTATTAGATAATCTAAACCAAACAGTTATGCAGGTTTCTCTCCCCTTTCCAATATACGGTATGGTTAAGCAGACAATTATATAGTCTATTAGATAATCTAAACCAAACAGTTATGCAGTTTCTCTCCCCTTTTCAATATACGGTATGGTTAAGCAGACAATTACATAGTCTATGCTAATCTAAACCCAACAGTTATGCAGGGTTCTCTCCCTTTCCAATATACGGCACGGTTAAGCAGGCGACAGTCTATTAGATAATCTAAAGCAAACATTTATGCAGGTTTCTCTCCCTTTTCCAATATATGGTATGGCTAAACAGACAATAGTCTATGCTAATTTAACCCAACAGTTATTCAGGATTATCTCCCCTTTCCAGTATATGGTATGGTTAAGCAGGCACACAGTCTATTAGATAATCTAAACCAAACGGTTATTCAGGATTCTCTCCCCTGTCCAATATATGGTATGCTTAAGCATGCAATCGTAACTAAAATAATCTAAGCGCATCAGTTATTCGGAACTCTTGGTCTTTTCCACTAGATGTTTCAATAAGTCATAATTGATCACTTCCGATACTACAGAATCATGTTTGTAATCAGGGTGGGTGATGACAAAGTTCCGTATTTACTTGGCTATAGTTGGTTCTTTACTTGAAAGACAAGATAATAATTGTTACATAAAATAATTAATGAATCACCTCACTAGTGTAATGGTTAGCTTGCTGGCCTTGTGCTCATAAGTTCGAGCCTTGGCCAGGTCAAACCAAAGACTATGAATTTGGTATTTGCGAATATCCGATAAGAGCACAGTATTAAGGAGAAATAACAAGGACTGATTGGCTCGGAATCGGGATAATATGTCCGAATTAAGCAACACGCCTACCAGTCAGTGGACTGTCGTTTCCGTATTTCACTTTAAAGAATTCATTTAAACATGTTGGTCTAGTTAAAAGTAATAACTAATCAAAATTCAATTTGCTATCGCCATGGTATGGCTGAAATAATTGCTCACTAGCCGTCATTCACTCACTAAAATAATTATCGTGTTCATTAAAATGAGGTGCAATGAACCTTTTTCAATGGCTTCTACCAGACCAGTATCAATAATATAGCCTCTATACTAGCTAGCCTACTACCAGACCAGTATCAATAATATAGCCTCTATACTAGCTAGTCTACTACCAGACCAGTATCAATAATATAGCCTCTATACTAGCTAGTCTACTACCAGACCAGTATCATTAATATAGCCTCTATACCAGCTAGCCTACTACCAGACCAGTATCATTAATATAGCACCTATACTAGCTAGCGTACTACCAGACCAGTATCAATAATATAGCCTCTATACTAGCTAGCCTACTACCAGACCAGTATCAATAATATAGCCTCTATACTAGCTAGCCTACTACCAGACCAGTATCAATAATATAGCCTCTATACTAGCTAGCCTACTACCAGACCAGTATCAATAACATAGCCTCTATACTAGCTAGTCTACTACCAGACCAGTATCAATAATATAGCCTCTATACTAGCTAGCCTACTACCAGTCCAGTATCATTAATATAGCCTCTATACTAGCTAGCCTACTACCAGACCAGTATCATTAAAATAGCCTCTATACTAGCTAGTCTACTACCAGACCAGTATCATTAATATAGCCTCTATACTAGCTAGTCTACTACCAGACCAGTATCATTAATATAGCCTCTATACTAGTTAGCCTACTACCAGACCAGTATCAATAATATAGCCTCTATACTAGCTAGCCTACTACCAGACCAGTATCATTAATATAGCCTCTATACTAGCTAGTCTACTACCAGACCAGTATCATTAATATAGCCTCTATACTAGCTAGTCTACTACCAGACCAGTATCAATAATATAGCCTCTATACTAGCTAGCCTACTACCAGACCAGTATCATTAATATAGCCTCTATACTAGCTAGCCTACTACCAGACCAGTATCATTAATATAGCCTCTATACTAGCTAGCCTACTACCAGACCAGTATCAATAATATAGCCTCTATACTAGCTAGTCTACTACCAGACCAGTATCAATAATATAGCCTCTATACTAGCTAGCCTACTACCAGACCAGTATCAATAATATAGCCTCTATGCTAGCTAGCCTACTACCAGAACAGTATCAATAATATAGCCTCTATACTAGCTAGCCTACTACCAGACCAGTATCAATAATATAGCCTCTATACTAGCTAGTCTACTACCAGACCAGTATCAATAACACAGCCTCTATACTAGCTAGCCTACTACCAGACCAGTATCAATAATGTAGCCTCTATTCTAGCTAGCCTACTACCAGACCAGTATCAATAACATAGCCTCTATACTAGCTAGTCTACTACCAGACCAGTATCAATAACATAGCCTCTATGCTAGCTAGCCTACTACCAGACCAGTATCAATAACATAGCCTCTATACTAGCTAGTCTACTACCAGACCAGTATCAATAACATAGCCTCTATACTAGCTAGCCTACTACCAGACCAGTATCAATAATATAGTCTCTATACTAGCTAGCCTACTACCAGACCAGTATCAATAATATAATCTCTATTCTGGCTAGCCTACTACCAGACCAGTATCAATAATATAGTCTTTATACTAGCTAGCCTACTACCAGACCAGTAACAATAATATAGCCTCTATACTAGCTAGCGTACTACCAGACCAGTATCAATAACATAGCCTCTATACTAGCTAGCGTACTGCCAGACCAGTATCAATAATATAGCCTCTATGCTAGCTAGCCTACTACCAGACCAGTATCAATAATATAGCCTCTATACTAGCTAGCCTACTACCAGACCAGTATCAATAATATAGCCTCTATACTAGCTAGCCTACTACCAGACCAGTATCAATAATATAGCCTCTATGCTAGCTAGTCTACTACCAGACAAGTATCAATAATATAGCCGCTATACTAGCTAGCCTACTACCAGACCAGTATCAATAATATAGCCTCTATACTAGCTAGCCTACTACCAGACCAGTATCAATAATATAGCCTCTATGCTAGCTAGCCTACTACCAGACCAGTATCAATAATATAGCCTCTATACTAGCTAACCTACTACCAGACCAGTATCAATAATATAGCCCCTATAGTAGCTAGCCTACTACCAGACCAGTATCAATAATATAGCCTCTATTCTAGCTAGCCTACTACCAGACCAGTATCAATAATATAGCCTCTATACTAGCTTGCCTACTACCAGGCCAGTATCAATAATATAGCCTCTATACTAGCTAGCCTACTACCAGACCAGTATCATTAATATAGCCTCTATACTAGCTAGTCTACTACCAGACCAGTATCAATAATATAGCTTCTATGCTAGCTAGTCTACTACCAGACCAGTATCAATAATATAGCCTCTATACTAGCTAGCCTACTACCAGACCAGTATCAATAATATAGCCTCTATGCTAGCTAGCCTACTACCAGACCAGTATCAATAATATAGCCTCTATACTAGCTAACCTACTACCAGACCAGTATCAATAATATAGCCCCTATAGTAGCTAGCCTACTACCAGACCAGTATCAATAATATAGCCTCTATTCTAGCTAGCCTACTACCAGACCAGTATCAATAATATAGCCTCTATACTAGCTTGCCTACTACCAGGCCAGTATCAATAATATAGCCTTTATACTAGCTAGCCTACTACCAGACCAGTATCATTAATATAGCCTCTATACTAGCTAGCCTACTACCAGACCAGTATCAATAATATAGCCTCTATACTAGCTAGCCTACTACCAGACCAGTATCAATAACATAGTCTCTATACTAGCTAACCTACTACCAGGCCAGTATCAATAATATAGTCTCTATACTAGCTAACCTACTACCAGGCCAGTATCAATAACATAGCCTCTATACTAGCTAGCCTACTACCAGCCCAGTATCAATAATATAGCCTCTATACTAGCTAGCCTACTACCAGCCCAGTATCAATAATATAGCCTCTATACTAGCTAACCTACTACCAGGCCAGTATCATTAATATAGCCTCTATACTAGCTAACCTACTACCAGACCAGTATCAATAATATAGCCTCTATACTAGCTAGCCTACTACCAGGCCAGTATCAATAATATAGCCTCTATACTAGCTAACCTACTACCAGGCCAGTATCATTAATATAGCCTCTATACTAGCTAACCTACTACCAGGCCAGTATCAATAATATAGCCTCTATACTAGCTAGCCTACTACCAGGCCAGTATCATTAATATAGCCTCTATACTAGCTAGCCTACTACCAGACCAGTATCAATAATATAGCCTCTATACTAGCTAGCGCAACCGTGACTTTATTCAATAAAAAGGGAAAAACAACTGTTATATATCAACAGTTATGTTATCTTATCTCTATTCTAAGTAGCTTAGGGGCCGTCATGGTCATGATCGTATGGTAATTTGATTTGCAACTACCTATGCAATCAGTGCCTATCACCGCTATCGCTGTGAGTTTGTACCCCGCCCAGGCGAAGTGCACTCTATACAACAGTATGTGATAAAGTTTGTCAGTGGCTTGCGGCAGATCGGGGGTTTTCTCTGGGTACTCCGGTTTCCTCCACCAACAAAACTGACCGCCACGATATATCTGAAATATTGTTGAAAGTGGCGTTAAATACCATAATCCTAACCCTCTAAGTAGAAGATACCAAATCAGAATCTGTAAATCGAAGAATGTAAGTAGTTTAGAAGAGTTTGAAGATAACAAATCAGAATCTGTAAATCGAAGAATGACAGATAACGCAGTGCCCCCCCCCCCCCCAAAAAAAAGGACAAAGCGACAAACCATAATCTACGAAAAACTACACAGAAAATAAAAGATCAAGAAACACAAACCCTACTAAAACCCTAAGGTGAACTTCGGTGCTTCGAAAGGGTAGGCAGTTCCTGTAACACTAGTGTTTCCGTAATGTTATTTTACCTGATGTTCTGTTAGAAATCAGTTCAAGGTAGTTGTTTACCATAGCACCAGTTTCAGAGGTTGTCTCTAGATTGTTAACGTACATTTGTATCAGAGGAATCAACCCGGGAAACGTATCCTACAATTATAATAAAACATAACCCGGGAACCGTATCCTACAATTATAATAAAACATAACCCGGGAAACGTATCCTACAATTACAATAAAACATAACCCGGGAAACGTATCATACAATTACAATAAAACATAACCCGGGAAACGTATCCTACAATTACAATAAAACATTACCCGGGAAACGTATCCTACAATTACAATAAAACATAACCCGGGAAACGTATCCTACAATTACAATAAAACATAACCGGGTAACGTATCCTACAATGACAATAAAACATAACCCAGGAAACGTATCCTACAATTACAATAAAACATAACTCGGGAAACGTATCCTACAATTACAATAAAACATAACCCAGGAAACGTATCCTACAATTACAATAAAACATAACCCGGGAAACGTATCCTACAATTACAATAAAACATAACCCGGGTAACGTATCCTACAATTATAATAAAACATAACCCGGGAAACGTATCCTACAATGACAATAAAACATAACCCGGGTAACGTATCCTACAATGACAATAAAACATAACCCGGAAACGTATCCTACAATTACAATAAAACATAATCCGGGTAACGTATCCTACAATTACAATAAAACATAACCCGGGAAACGTATCCTACAATTTCGTTTTGATCCATTAACAAACATGGCCGCTGCAGACAATTCTTGTTTCTGATTGGTTGATTTCTAAAAAAATCTTCTCCTCTGAAACCGCTTTGCCAAATGAACCGAAACTTGATAGGAAGCATCTATGGAAGGTTCTGTATTAAGTTTCCTCAAAGCAGAATGAAAGGTGAGCGACACAGGCTCAGCTCAGTGCTCTAGTTTTTTTTCAGATACGTACATCGCTCATAATTCTAAAAGGACACATCAGAAAAGAGAGGGGGAATTAAAGATTAAATTTTAATATTGTTGATATTTTCCGAAATCAAAACAATTACATTGGACCGGATTTAGGACATTTAAAGTCCACCAGTGTATTTCCGGTACGTTTAAGCACCGCTCAGGACTCCTGAGTGCACTCTGGACATGAAAAAAGGACTTATTAGATATTAAAGTACTAGTAGATCATCTTATTCGAAATTTGATTTGCAATCGTATGCAATAGGATTGAAATCGATAGTATCAATATTTTTTAAGATGCAACCATTTTTGGGCGACACGTGCAATAGCTGTGTAGTCAGTCGTGCGTGAACTCATGTTTATTGTAGCCATTGGTGCGGAGATGGCCATCAAGCGTGCAATAAACAAAATAATTAGATTGAAAACGTGAAAACAAAGAATCGAAAAATGATATATATACAAAATTAATACATTGTTGTGTACTAGATATGCAATGAAAACTTATTAAAATCTATACGGAAATAATATGGCATTATTTTTTTTCCAATATGAAATTGATTTTTTTTATCCATATTTCCAAGAGATTTTTTTTTATCCTGGAATTAAATTAAATGAATTTATCCCAATATAAAATGTGATTTGTTTTTAATTTACATATGCACATATAACATGAATTTTTTTTTTATCAATTATTGCAAATGAGATGAGAATAATTATCTGCTCATTTAAGTTCTTTTTGCAACAAGAAATTTTCAATTTTAAATTGTAACAAGGATTAGTAGAACAAAGCCTTGATTGTAATGAGATTTTTTTTATAAAGTTTGAAATTAGAAAATATTATTGAAAGGAGTGAGTATGATAAGGGTAGATTTTGGCCCAATCTCAGAAACTGTTTATATAGATATAATATCAAACACAATCATTGAAAGGTAAGAAAAATATTTTTTTTGATGATTTCACTTTGTCCTTTGTTGCTTAGCAACGTAAATGGAGGAGGGCCCAATTAATCATTGGAAATTCAAAAATGGTGGTTTTATTTGACATATCTTGCATAGGTTTTCCGACAAAATGTTATATTCTGTGTATGTACACTCTAAAAATAATATTCCAATTCGCTATATAGTATATTTGTGTAGTTTTGTTACCCTAGTAACGGTTTCGTAAACATTAAATTAACCTATATTATTGCAATTAATGGTTGAATTTTGACATCTACGATCTTTTGACTTGATATTTGATTAAGCGGTACATTTTTGTCAAGCTATACACATTACAAATGTCATTTCATATTTCAAAATTACATTTTGATATTTTTATTCATACTTATGCTCCGTCCATAGCAACAGGTTTCCCTATGCACAGTATTTTCCTGTAGATCTCATGGACCTTTTATTTAATCAAGAAAACAAATTCTACAACAGCACCTTAGCAGATCTAGAGACATCTTATCATTTACTAACCAGTATATATTATAAGAATTCCTTAAACCTTACAATGTCCCTAGTAACCAAATATTATCCCTAGCAACCGCAGAAACTCGTCAATGCTGAGCTCTGTAAATTGCTTTTTTAAAATATTTTTATTACCGAATGTTGATCTTTTTATTTTTTAAATCATGAGAGGAAATTATTCTCAGTAATTAGAATGTAAAAGGAACCAAGTCAACTGCATAACATGGTAAAGGAGCGCTACAGCGGCAGCAAATGGGCAGGAGAGGATATAATCCATGTTGAATAATTAAGAAATAAATCATGGAAGCCAGAATGTGTTGGGAGTTTTAACATGGATTGGCGGATATTATACGTTATTAGTCTCGAGATATTATATATCCCGTTTTAAAGGGCAGTGGTTTTGTTAAAAGGTGATGTGCCTCACCTTTTAACACTAGAGGCTCCCAGGAGCCTGTAATCACTCACCTGGTTTTCAATTTGACATCTAATGTTGATAGAAAATGGGGGTGCTACACATAATTTTAAAAGTGGGCCACCCAAAGATCATTTCAACTCAAATTTCTGAGCAAAAGATTTTGATGTGATTTTTATCACATAATATTCATAAACGAAATAAACTGGCTGAAAAAATCTCACAGAAAAACCCAGAATATATGTTAAACTACTCATTGCCATATAGCTGCAATTAAAATTTGAGTTCATTTTGATTTGTAATAGAGCGGAAATTGACAACTAAAGACATTTCTATTTTTAGTAACAGCAGCCATCTTGAATGGAGGGTGGAGCTGTCGGACACAATTTTGAAAAGGGACTACCCAAGGACTATCCCTGCCAGGTTTAGTTTAATTTGGTTCAGCGGTTTCAGAGGAAAAGATTTAAATGTAATCTTTTATAAAAATATGTCTAATTTGTATAATCAGTATAAATCGGTTGCAGGAAACAATTCACGGAAAAACCCAGAATATATGTTAATCTACTCATTATCATGTAGCTGCAGCTAAAATTTGAGCTCATTTTGATTGATAATAAAGCAGCAATGGACAATTGAAGAAATTTATATTCTTAGTAACAGCAGCCATCTTGAATGGAGGGTGGAGCTGTCGGACACAATTTTGAAATGGGACTACCCAAGGACTATTCCTGCCAGGTTTGGTTTAATTTGGTTCAGCGGTTTCAGAGGAGAAGATTTAAATGTGATCTTTTATCAAAATATGCCTAATTTGCATAATCGTTATAAATCAGCTGAAAGAAAAATTTAACAGAAAACCCCGGAATATATATATGCTAAACTACTCATTGCCATGTAGCTGCAGTTAAAATTTGAGCTCATTTTGGATTATACTAAAGCAGCAATGGACAATAGAAGAAATTTCTATTTTTAGTAACAGTAGCCATCTTGAATGGAAGGTGGGGCTGTCAGACACAATTTTGAAAGGAACCCACCCAAGGACCATCCCTGCCAGGTTTAGTGTAACTTGGTTCAGCGGTTTCAGAGGAGAAGATTTAAATGTGATCCTTTATCAAAATATGCCTAATTTGCATAATCGGTATAAATCGGCTGAAAGAAAAATTACACAGAAAAACGCAGAATATATGTTAAACTACTCCTTACCATGTAGCTGCAGTTAAAATTTGAGCTCATTTTGACTTATACTAAAGCAGCAATGGACAATTGAAGAAATTTCTATTTTTAGTAACAGCAGCCATCTTGAATGGAGGGCGGGGCTGTCGGACACAATTTTGAAAGGGACCATCCCTGCCAGGTTTGGTTTAATTTGGTTCAGCGGTTTCAGAGGAGAAGATTTAAATGTGATCTTTTATCAAAATATGCCTAATTTGCATAATCGGTATAGATCGGCTAAAAGAAAAATTACACAGAAAAACCGGAATATATGTTAAATTACTCCTTACCATGTAGCTGCAGTTAAAATTTGAGCTCATTTTGACTTGTACTAAAGCAGCAATGGACTATTGAAGAAATTTCTATTTTTAGTAACAGCAGCCATCCTGAATGGAGGGCGGGGCTGTCGGACATAATTTTGAAAGGGACCCTCCTAGGGACCATCCCTGCCAGGTTTGGTTTAATTTGGTTCAGCGGTTTCAGAAGAGAAGATTTAAATGTGATCTTTTATCAAAATATGCCTAATTTGCATAATCGGTATAGATCGGCTGAAAGAAAAATTACACAGAAAAACCGGAATATATGTTAAACTACTCCTTACCATGTAGCTGCAGTTAAAATTTGAGCTCATTTTGGCTTATACTAAAGCAGCAATGGACCATTGAAGAAATTTCTATTTTAAGTAACAGCAGCCATCCTGAATGGAGGGCGGGACTGTCGGACACAATTTTGAAAGGGACCCACCCAGGGACCATCACTGCCGGGTTTGGTTTAATTTGGTTCAGGGGTTTCAGAGGAGAAGATTTAAATGTGATCTTTTATCAAAATATGCCTAATTTGCATAATCGGTATATATCGGCTGAAAGAAACATTTCACAGAAAAACCCGGAATATATGTTAAACTACTCCTTGCCATGTAGCTGCAGTTAAAATTTGAGCTCATTTTGACTTATACTAAAGCAGTTCTATTTTTAGTTTGGCGGCCATCTTGCTTGGAAGTCGGGATCACCGGACAAAATTATTGGAAAGGGGCCA
This sequence comes from Bathymodiolus septemdierum, assembly GCA_963383655.1. Lineage (NCBI taxonomy): Eukaryota > Metazoa > Mollusca > Bivalvia > Mytilida > Modiolidae > Bathymodiolus > Bathymodiolus septemdierum. Next base: position 14,754,971 of record OY726529.1, read on the forward strand.
TCCAAGGACCATTCCACCAAAGTTTGGTTCAAATTGGCCCAGTGGTTTCAGAGGAGTTGATTAAAATGTGAAAAGTTAATGGACGGACGGACGGACGGACGGACGACGGACGACAGACGACGGACGCTCAGTGGTGACAATAGCTCACATGACCCTTGGGTCAGGTGAGCTAAAAACCACTGCCAATTAAAACGGGATATATAACATCCAGAGACTGATAACATTTTTATCTGAATGTTCCAACATTAATAAGTATGTCCTTATTATAGGAAAAACATAAAATACGCGTATCTTTGGACAAAGATCACAGAGAGCGATTATTGATTTTCTGTCATCTTGTGAAATGTGTGTCGTCTGCTGTGCACAATGTAAATGGACAGCACATAGGTGAGAGCGATTAATGATTTTCTGTCACCGCACGGCTTCCCTGAAGTTTTAAAAGTACCTTTTTAGCCAATCAAAATTCTACTTGCCACGAGAACATCAGACAATAGTATTTTATCCCGAGCCAGAAGCGAGGGATAAAATTTACTAATATCCGCCAATCCATGTTAAAACCAAAACACATTCTGGCTTCCATGATTTATTTCGATTCTGATAAGACTAAGAGTACACATACGGTATTATACTTTGATTGGAAGACGGTAATTTATATTTACGGTATCTTCAAACTTTTTTTGTTGAGAAAAGTAAAACGTGATAGATTATATAATACTGTATTATTCGTCATCGCCAGACACATTTTTGGAAGAGAACCATCCAATGACTATTTCATCAAAATTTTCTTCTTATTGAGCAAATGGTTTCAGACAAGAAGGTTTTAATGGGAATTTCTCATAGGGTCCTATGTTAAATTAAGTTCGGCTGTGGCGGCCATCTTGGTCGGTGTTCTGAAATGGCGGACACATTTTTGGAAGAGGACCACCCAAGGATCATTTCAGCAAAGTTTGGTTGAGATTGGCTCAGTAGTTTCAGAGCAGAAGATTTTTTTAAAATTTCATCCCCCCTTTTTTCTAAATTGCATAATCGGTCAAAATCGGCAAAAGTTCAAAGTTCATAAAAAATCCCGTAATATTTGTTAAAAAGCTCATCATTATGCTTTTACAGTTCAAATTTGGGCACTTTCTGGCTTAAAATAGAGCAGTTTTGGCCATTTGAAGAAATTTCTATTTTTAGTAATGGCGGCCATCTTGGATACAGGACGTTGCTGATGGACACAATTTTGAAAGGGGACCACCTAAGGATCATTTCAGTAAAGTTTGGTTGAGATTGGCTCAGTAGTTTCAGAGGAGAAGATTTTTTTTTAAATTTCATCCCCCTTTTTTCTAATTTGCATAATCGGTCAAAATCGGCAAAAGTTCAAAGTTCATAAAAAATTCCGTAATATATGTTAAAAAGCTCATCATTATGCTTATACAGTTCAAATTTGGGCACTTTCTGGCTTAAAATAGAGCAGTCTTGGGCATTTGAAGAAATTTCTATTTTTAGTAATGGCGGCCATCTTGGATACAGGACGGCGCTGACGGACACAAATTTGAAAGGGGACCACCTAAGGATCATTTCAGCAAAGTTTGGTTGAGATTGGCTCAGTAGTTTCAGAGGAGAAGATTTTTTTTTAATTTCATCCCCCCTTTTTTCTAATTTGCATAATCGGTCAAAATGGGTCATGGAATTTACTTCAAAATTGCAGGGTAGGTAGATCTTGACATGCTGCACATTTTTGCAATTTAAATTTAACATCTCTAAATAGTTTTTGAAATATAAGACGAAAAGTATTAAAATTAAAAAAAAAAATTTGATGAAAAAAGGGCAATAACTCCAAGATGGGTAATCAGATTTACTTCAAAATGGCAGGGTAGCTAGATCCTGACATGCGGAAAATGTTTGCAGTTTCAACTTACCATCTGTCTCTTATAGTTTTTGAGATAAAGGACGAAAAGTATTAAAATTTAGAAAATTTGATAAAAAAAAGGGAAATAACTCCAAAATGGGTAATGGAATTTACTTCAAAATTGCAGGGTGGGTAGATCTTGATATGCCGCACATATTTGATATTTAAAGTTAACCTTTATCTCTTATAGTTTTTGAAATATAAGACGAAAAGTATTAAAATTTTACAAATTTGATGAAAAAAGGGCAATAACTCCAAGATGGGTAATCAGATTTACTTCAAAATTGCAGGGTAGGTAGATCTTGATGTGCTGATCATTTTTATTCCATGTCAGATTTTTTATATTATTAACGGTTTTTGAGTTATTACCCAAAACCTGCAATTTTACCATATGTTCTATTTTTAGTAACAGCGGCCATGTTGGTTGGTGCACAGCATCACCGGACACAATTTTGAAACTAGACACCCTAGTAATGATTCAGACTAAGTTTGGTTTCCATTGGTACAGAAGAGGAGGAGAAGATTTTTGAAAAAGTTTACGACGTACGACGGACGACAGATGACGGACGACGACGACGGACGCCAAGTGATGGCAATAGCTCACCTGACCCTTTGGGTCAGGTGAGCTAATAAAAAGTAAAGGGACTACTAAAAATAGAAAGTTCCGATGTGTTTACATGTCCAATGAATTAATTTCTAAGATAATCTGACGTACTAATTTTCTTTTTGGTTGCTTGTTTTGTTTTCTGTACTTTTTGTGAATTGTGGGGATAATATTAAAGTATACTTTAGTATAGTAACACATGAAATACCACTGATGGTTAGAAAAAAACACGTCGGACTCAATGCACAATCAGGTCGGCAGTAAATCACCTCCAAAATTTATTTAACGTCAAAACTGTTTCATAAAAATTGTTCAAGTTTTACTCCCGTAGCAAAAGAAATACGATAACCAACTTTATTTTGGATGGGATTAACAGGTCGATTTATATTTCTGTCTATTACGGATGAAAACGGTCAATAAAAAATGGCCGCTGACGAGAAATCGACCTTAAAATAATTTTTTTATTGCAGATTTCATACTCTCCACATTCGGGTACCAACACAAAAATTAAATGAGATATGTGTTTATGTATATTAAACATCATACTAAAATATGCCGTTGGTACCTGCTTGTGGTTATACTGAAAATTGACATTAAATATACATTTCTTGTTAGATTTCATATATTTTCACGAAACGACAGACTTTTCATCGACTAGTGTGACGTCATCGCACGTGCACATATGGAAAATTGTTACCAAAATAGTAACAAGTAACAATGGCTAAAGGTCTTATAAAATCATGAAACAACGAAAGCTATACGTTTCATTTATAATTTGTCTATTTTTTAGGCCAATTTCTGCCCTTATCATACCTACTCCTTTTTTGCAGGAGAGAAAAAAAAACAACAGAAAAAACCCCAATTATTCATATTGTTTGAACTTATAGTTTTCAAAATAATTTATTATTCTAGTGTCTTTTGATGTTCGTGATGAAGACCTTTAAGCGTGGACACACAACAGCTACAATAACTAATAATTAGCTAAAATGTTAATGAAAGTAATTGTTATTGTTTATTACAAAATTGTTAAGATAACGATAGACATCTTACACAATGAAACTATTTGAGTAAAATGAGAATTTTTTTGGAAAAAACCCATTCTCGTCTTTTCCAAGCCATTTGTGAAATTGCTCGCACAATGTTTCGTCCTTGGTTATCACCGGAATCCGGTTACAACTATCAAGAGTCTCTCGACAGTTTGGCAGAGGTATTATTTCTTATGATTCTTATACATGCTTGGTATTAGTTGAGTCGTATTACAACAGTCGTCTTTAGAGACCGACTAGAAGACCACGTTCTTCAGCCAAAAATCATAACTACAGCACGAACGATTATGGACAAACAACAATTGTGAGTCGATTAAGCATGTCTTAAAAAAAAAGCCGTTGATTGGACGCCACAACCCATTCCCGAACTGACAACCAAACTATTGAACGTCGTTCGTATTCAACATGTAGGCTTAAAACGATCTCTGTATGGTACCGGAAACTACGAACTCTGTGGAAGATACAAAACGCATAGTGTTTCTCACCAATGTTGGTTTTCAAAGACACTCGAGCAGCGTGAGCGCTTATTTTAAAAGTTGTTGAACGACCACACTCTAGTCACAACCGTCAAATCTACATGTTCAGATTTCGAAGTTCCGAAACCCCAGAAACCTCACCAGAACAAACCACCTCGAACCAATCGTACACAGCCAAGATATTAGAACTTTCTTTTTCCATCCTTCAACTCATTATGTTTTCAGAACTATAACTGAATTAATTGAAATATTGTATATTGTGTTTTGCTTCTGTCATATTATTTTAAATACGCATTCAAGAAGTAACAAGTACATGTACATTAAAAAAAATGTGCAGACAAATGATCATCTCTTCTTTAATAATTTTATTTGATAAACTATGTACTTTAAAAAAAAAATATATAATTTCCATAGTATGTACTTTTTATTTAAAAATAATTCTTATTGCATGTACTTTTTAAAATAATTTTAAGTTGCATAGAATTTACGCAAAAAATAATAATCTCTCCTTAAAGACCAAACCATTGTTTTCTGAAAGTATTCATATTTTTAAACTTTGTGATTGTAATACCAAGTACGTACCCACAAAACATTTGTTCATGCATATAGCAATTTATTTTATTATACCTCACTAACTTCTCATTGGCTTAAATTAAATCACATGACCAGAAACAATTTTAATGTTTTATGAAAATTAACCCAAACGGGAAACAACTAGTTGTTTACCGGGTAACAACCCTATTGTTTCCCGGTAAACAACCCATTGCGTGCATTTAACATTTGTTAAAAATTTGTCAAAACTTATTAAACACACATTTTGTTTAAATACATGTATTTATTTAAATGCCCAATCCTTGGTCTGTTGTTCGGTATAATAAAACAGTTATCGCCTTCAATGGATTGTAAACATCAGAATTGTTAACCCTCAAGGGGTTGTTTCCCTCGGGCTAAAGCCCTAGGGAAAACAACCCCCTTCAGGCTAACAATCCATTGAAGGCAATAATTGTTTAATGTATATCTGTTTTTGTTATGAATAATTTATTTATTAAATAAAATATATAAAAATCCATGTTATGGTGTATTTTGTTTGGCTAAGAAACGATAGTAATTTATTTATTGGATTTTCATGCATAATCGATCAGTCATCCGGTTGTGTAATGGGCGTCATGTCAAAGGGATATAAGAAAATCCTTCATAACTCCTAAATCGTTCAAGTTATCTGGACAAAACTTTGACAGTTCAATAACTATAATGTACTGAAGTCATATACATGTCTTATGTCAAACTAAAATAACCGCATCATGTCCAGTTCTGAGTGCACTTTGGAGGTCCCGAGTGCACGCAGGAGTCATGAGCCCTGTTTAGACGTACCCGTGCATTTCTATTACGTAGAAGTTACCAAGTAAATCGGAAACTCTACACCAGGAACTAGATATATGTATATAAATTATAATTATGTTATGTAATTACGCTACCATATTTGGGGAAAACTGAATTACATTTACACCTTTATTGGATTGATTTACTATTATCAAGGACGTATATACGTCCTTGCTATTATAGACCTTTTTATTCTTAAAAACATGGGCGCGGCCATTATCGATTTCCGAGTGTGTCCGCCATTTGTAAAGTGCCAAAATATTATGTTCTCGGGGTTTATCGATACGCTAATGTATGGTTTCTCTAGTACAGGTGTCACAATATACTGTTATTTCGGCTTGAAATTCAATGATAACATCTGCTGTGAAGTGATTTATAAACGGAGATATAATAACAATGATATAATGACAACAAATAAATTACCTGGTATGTATTTTTTTTTTAATTACCGTTATATTCCCCATACAAAATCAGTATAAATCCTACTTGATAAAAAACTGCATGCACTTTTTTTCCTTTTTTTGTTGTTGTTGCTTTTCAAGCATAAGAAAAAAGGGGTAATCAAATTAATATTTTGTATGAAATTAAAAAGTAAATATATAAATTATAATATACGCTTTTTGAAATTATTACTATACGATTTAAAGTGAAGTAATAATGATAAAAAGTGTGCCTAACTTATAAGAAATAACTTAACTTTGAATGTGACATCTTAAGGTGCATTTTTCAATTCTGTTTTATTTTTATTTATTTTTTGTTTGTTAAATTGTAAAACAAATTAAAACTTTTTGTCGGTCAATTTCTGTAGTGAAGATGAAAAGGAATTTAAGTTTTATCAAATTAAAACATCTGAATATCTGAATTTCTTTATCTGAAAAAAAAGTTTCATGAGGAACCTAATATAACTATTTGCTCCCAGGTTTCAGATACGTGAACCGGACGGGCATTTTTCACCCCATTTGTCTTCTTTTTTAAATTTCTTTGCTAGGATTTCATAGTTTTATATTGATTTATTCTTTAATTTTATATGTTTTTGAAGATTAATTAAAATTTAATATTGACGTGTTAAGGAAGTGGTAGCGCTTTCTAGACTTGTAATCTGCTGAAGGTCGACCGTATCAACAGCGATGCGATGCTTCCCGGGTTTGGCACTTAGGGGAACAGACAGTCGTGTCATTTTGTAACAAAGGTGTTAAATTCATATTGTAGAAAGATAACTATCATTATAACTGATAGTTAACTGTGTATTGCATAACAAGTTATAGCAAAGACATCACTAAAACACAAATTTTTTATTTATGTATTAGGTTGATTCTTAAATGTATTTGATTTGCAATATGACAGTTAAACTCTACCCCCTTTCCACAAAGGGTTAAAAATGAAAAAAATATATATAACTGAATTATAATGACAAAAAACTAAAAGAAAAAAAAAAATCGCCGAATTTTGTTGCAGGACATCATGTCGTTCATTTTTACTTCTTACAGAATCAAGATTTATTTCAAGATTTATCTACAGAAATGCGATACCTCTTTGTAAATTGTTAATTATTTTATGCGGCTTCTACATGAAAAACAATAATTCCTACACTGCTCACTTTGTTCCCGTTTCCTTTGTTTATATTATTTAAACTTTCATTTAAGACAACATTTAACTCAGTTTTTTTTCCTTTCTATGTTATCCTCTACCGCATACGGAAGGAACATTATTCCTCCACATATTTGCTACTCTATCATTGTGCAAATGATTGTTTTTTTGGTCAATTGCATAAGTGCTCCCTACATCATAAAATATGCGACTTTGTGAAGTGAAGACAATATTCGAAGGGAACTTAGTTCTTTTGTACAAAATATATACCGTTAGTAAAAAATGTGTGTCGAGGGTTTCCATACCGCCTGGTGCGCCCCCCCCCCCCCTGGATCCGCCCCTGATTAAAGCTAATTTACATGATTATGATATAACCGAACGTTCTTTCCTGTTGAAAGTAATATCTTTGCTGTTTATATATATTCTTTAAGCACTGTGAAAACCATAATGACCCTGACTTAGTACAGGCATTTTTTTCCATTTAAATTGCATTGTCAAAAGGCTCACGGTTTTATTGCGTAATATTTTTGTTGATTCTTTTATTTTACGACCTTGGATCGAAATGAAGACGATCGGATCGTCAGCTGTATTATTAGTTGGGAGTTTTATTCTACATTTCATTGGACTTGGACTGTCACAATCATTTGGAATTATATATAGTGAACTTATAACATTTTTTGATTCTGGAAAAAGTGAAACTAGTTGGATTGCCTCTCTTAATTCCGGTCTATTTCTAGCATGTGGTAAGTTTGTTCAGAAACAATGTCTCTTTTTATGTGCTACAATATTTTTTGTCATCAGTTTCTGTTTTGCACCGAAGCGTTTTGGGGTTTTATATAACCCTTTTAATACAAGGAAAAAAAGCGATATCCCAGATAGCAACACTACGTTGGGCCGACGTTGGTCTTCGGGCGTTCGGATCGTTGGCCCGACGTCGGAATCCAACGTTGGCCCATCGTAATGTTGCTCATTGGCGCCACGTTGGCCCAACGTTCGGTTTACAACCATATGCCAACCCAATCCCACCATTATCCAACGTCGGCCCAACGTCAGTCAAAACTATTTACAACCATGTGCCAACATAATCTCACCAGTATCCAACGTTGGCCTAGCGTCAGCCTAAGTTATTAACTACTATATGCCAACCATGTTCAACCAGTGTCTTAGGTCAGCCCAACGTCCAGCCTCGACTATTTACAATAATATTCCACCAGTGGTTCACGTTGGTCAATATAACTTTTAGTTTGGAAAGAATAAGTTGGTTATATTATTTTCAGCTGGACAGGTTTATTTTCGAGAGGCAGTCAGGAGTATGACAATTTTATTTAAGAAATAGATTATTTTGTATGCATATAGCCTCCATAAAACTGCTTGTAATTGTCTTGGGGAATTATTTAATTCTCAATAAGCACTATACTCTTGAAAAGATGTATAAATGGTTGAAAATTGAGTTGTCAATTTTTTATAATTATGGTAGTATTACTTAGAATATGATAAAATATGATTGAAATAACATCATAGCAATGCAAAAATGAAATATATTCAAGGGAAACCTTTTTCAGTCAAAATAGATTATGTACTACTACTTAAAAAAGTTATTGTGACCAACAATGATTGCATTTAGCTTGATATTAGGTGTATTTATCTTTTAGAAAAATGTGTCAGGAGTGTGACAAAACATCAAAAAATGGACAGTATTTTCATTTGGTTACCTCTAGTTTATACCACCAATGATCAACTTAACTTAACTTTTGTTATATTTATTAGGCATATATAAATAATTGATTTACAACTATTAAGCCTCATTAGATCATATTTTTTATGCTTGTATGAAAACTTTAATTACCAGATTTTTTAAAATATACAGTAAAAATAGTGTTTCTTTGATATACTGAAACTGTTTTTTCATGATATATACAAGGTTTGGTACCAAAATGTGCCTTTTTCATATCATTATCAAATGGAAATACATTTAGGTCTTTTACCATACCCAAAAGAAAATGATACCTCTGAGGAAGTAAGTCTGTATTTGTTATCATTTTAACACTTTGTTGCTAATAAAATGTCACACAAAGTCTTTATTTTTTTTGAAGATCACCCATTAGTACTTTCAGAACAGAAGACGCATGCTTCAGTCGGTTCAAATTTCAACTAAACTTGTCTTCTTAACTAAACCGTATCAATACATACGAGTTCCCTCTTTAGTGCGGTTTCGATGTGTTTCACACGTTTCGTGAATGTGTATTAAGCTCTGATTCTGGATTTAGTATCATAACAGAGGTACCTATGTCCTAGTGTATGTGATTTTTTTTGTCATGTGTCAATTGTTCGCAATCAGAAATATTGAACAATTCCTTCGATATTCTACTGCCAACATTCAATAGCTTCATAAAACTGCTAGATAAAAACACCCTAAGTTTTAAAACATTTAATCAGCTATACTGCAATACCAAAACAATTATTCCTTGTTCCAAAAAATTCCAACAGGGAATACAAAATTAAAATTGTCCAGCATAAACCTATTATGATACGTTTCGGCAAAACCGCTAGATAAAACAAGTATTGTCAATGTCTATTGATGAGGAACGTTCGGCACCTGTTGATTGCATTCCGCATTATTTCTCTTTTTTCTTCCACCATCCCGATCACTAGCATATTTTAACCAGTCTTGATCACATTTTCTATTCTGTCATCCGTTTCCTGTCTTGTTAGAATATTTCTGCGAACTGCACCTGGAATAATTTCAAACAAAATAAGTATACGTTTTGAAGAATAGATTCATAAATGCGTCCAAATGTTTCACCAAATTGTAAATGAATTCAGTTGATATCTGTTTTGAAGTCGATTTCTCTTACTTGTGTAAAATTAAATTAAATGAGAGACAGTAACTTGGGAATGTATTAGAACCGTATTAGAATCATCACAATTTGAAGCATGTGTTACATCAGCACCGGCGGGGGCTTGGGATTAACCGGCAAATTGTCTTCCAGCGATTTTTTTTTTTTTTAACTTTTCTTTTAACTGTCCAGTAAGACATTTTATTGAGTCTGATGTGAGAACGCGAGTTTTTCTTTCTGAAATAAAAAAATAATACCGCGACGGTAGTTATTTTAAATGTATTTATTATGCATTCACCAGCCAGTACTGTGTATGATAAGCCGGTATGTTATTTAATTTATAATACTAACAAATTGTACAACTTGTCAAGTTACACATGCGTTTGACCCAGTACACATGTCGATGTGATAGATAAAAGAAAATAGGTCAGGCCACTCGTGTTACAATTGATCAATTGTTCACGCAACTTCTCAAGTAATAGTTATTTAGATAATACACAGAGTATAATTATAACAAACATCAATCTATAGCTAAATGGTATTTTTCAAATTTGTAGACACAAACTATAATAAAAAGATCAGAGGTTAATTTCACCTTAATTTAACCACAGGCGCATGGGGCATGGATTTCGTTTCCTCCTCCCCCTTTTCTCTACTACCCCCCCCTTTTTTCAAAATTTTCATATAAATCATTCCTTTTTCAAAATTTTCATAATCATTCGTTTTTTCTTCATTTGACAATATCAGTAGACGTCATACATCATGAATAATACATGTATTCTGTGTCCACATTTTTTCGACTGATACAGTATAAGAGAGAAGGTATGTAACTCCATTTTCATATTTCGCGCCATATCGCTCACCTTGGTTGGGAAACCCCAGTGTTTTTTACACTTTTTACCTTGTCTACATATGCCACTGTCGTATCAAACTGTTTCTAAGACACTTACCTAATTGCCCATGTTCGAATTTCAGTCTGTACGTCGATCTTTTCCAAGAAATCTCGCCGAGAATAGCGAGGCAGCTTCGTTTCTAGATCAAACTACATCATTTGAGACGGAAGTGCAAGAACGGGAACCCTGGGATTTTTACGAATGGATTACCTGCAATGAAAAACCCAGATGCGCTCCGAATATTTTTCCCATAATGTTTTGGCGGGAAATATAAACCGCTGAAAAAACATAACAGCAGACGGATTATTTCGTAAAAATGGCACAACGACCATCTGAATATGGAAACATTGAAATAATTTGATGGTAGATAACTGTTCAAAAAGAAATTCAAACTGAGAAATAGATGATTGAATGGTTTTAACTGAAGTCAAAATTTCAATGAAAAAGAAATATTCAGCTTGCCTCTACTTCAAATTATTAAAATCATACCCAAACAAATACATATACATTGTACAACTAAAAGAAAAAAAAATAAGTAAATAAAAAAACAAAGGAAGAAGAAGCTGAGAACAGCAGTTGAATGGGACTATGGCATTTTACCCCCTTCCGCAATAAAAGGGCTCCCAACTGACAAAAATGTGCAAGGGAGCCGGAGAGACCATTTAACTAAGGGGGCTATTTCTTTTTCATTTCATGTCACTGATTTTATAAAACAATAATCTGTCTTACAGTGGTAAAAAATAAATAACTTGTGTAACTCCACTTTTCAGCAGTGACAGAAATCAGTGTTGAAATCCAGAAAAAAAATCCTATTTTACCGTAGAAGTGGTTATTTTGGTGGGTATTTAATTTTCACTTTCTTCGCGATGATGTTAAATGCGCGAAAAAAGTTCACGAATTATTAATTCACGTTCAAATAGTTAAACAAGTTATTTATTTTTTACCCCTGAAAAAGAAATAGCCCCCTTAGTTAAATGGTCCCTTCGGCTCCCTTACACATTTGTATCAGTTGGGAGCCCTTTAATTGAGTAAGAGGGTAAAATGCCATAGTCCCATTCAATAGCTGTTCTCTGCTTCTTCTTCCTTTGTTTTTTTTTTTTTTTTTTTTTTTTTTTTTTTTTTTTTTAGTTGTATATGCATTTGTTTGGGTATGATTTTAATAATTTGAAGTAGAGGCAAAGCGGATTATTTCTTTTTCATTGAAATTTTGACTTCAGTTAAAACCATTCAATCATCTATTTCTCAGTTTTAATTTCTTTTTGAACAGTTTCCATATTCAGATGGTCGTTGTGCCATTTTTACGAAATAATCCGTCTGCTGTTATGTTTTTTCAGCGGTTTATATTTCCCGCCAAAACATTATGGAAAAAATATTCGGAGCGCATCTGGGTTTTTCATTGCAGGTAATCCATTCGTAAAAATCCCAGGGTTCCCGTTCTTGCACTTCCGTCTCAAATGATGTAGTTTGATCTAGAAACGAAGCTGCCTCGCTATTCTCGGCGAGATTTCTTGGAAAAGATCGACGTACAGACTGAAATTCGAACATGGGCAATTAGGTAAGTGTCTTAGAAACAGTTTGATACGACAGTGGCATATGTAGACAAGGTAAAAAGTGTAAAAAACACTGGGGTTTCCCAACCAAGGTGAGCGATATGACGCGAAATATGAAAATGGAGTTGCATACCTTCTCTCTTATACTGTATCAGTCGAAAAAATGTGGACACAGAATACATGTATTATTCATGATGTATGACGTCTACTGATATTGTCAAATGAAGAAAAAACGAATGATTATGAAAATTTTGAAAAAGGAATGATTTATATGAAAATTTTGAAAAAAGGGGGGGTAGTAGAGAAAAGGGGGGAGGATGAAACAAAATCCATGCCCCATGCGCCTGTGAATTTAACGACATAAAAATAACCTGCTATAGCTTTTTTTAAATTGTATTTCTCATCAATGAAAACTCCCTCATAAATCTAGTATGTACAAGTGCAATTGTAAAGGAAATAACTGTGCGAGATATCGACCGAAGCTGCAAAAATTTACATGGTAATGAAAAAAAAACATGGGAAAAAAATCAGTATATATACAAAATGTATTATTTCGCAGATAAACAAAACATTCAAATGCAAAAAGGGAGTTCCCCATACTTGTATATAACCAGTACGGTTTGTCCTGAATTCGCACGAAACACGCAATATTTAAATCATTTTATAAGCAAGCTTTAAACAATCATCATTTCAGACGCATCCTTGATATATAGGAATTCTTAATTATTCTTTAACAGTGATTTTTCCGTATGACACCTTCAATTACTTTCGTTATTATTTTTTCAACAAAGTTTTTCTTTAAAACATAAAATGTAAACACGTACATTTCTTCGTCTTTCTTCGTCTTTTACGCAGCTGGATGTCAAAAGAAGTGGCGCGCAAACGATGTCTATAAAGCTACAGGAAGTATCAAATTGCAAACCGATACTGACATGCGCAAGATTTAATGGTCGTGTAATAGAGCTGTCCTAAAAAATGGGAAATAATACTGGAAGAATTAATTTCTAAATCTCCAAAAGCTTCAAAGGAATGTCACATGTCATTTGACAATTGAATGATTGCTGAAAATTTTAACAAATCTGCACTTAATCAAACTAACATTACCTGTTATTAGCGAACCGGTTTGTAAATATAAATAAAGATGGCAGCCCCTACAAAAGTAAACAATCCAAGCGTCGCAGTACTAATAAACCATAAACAATCTGAATTACCATCCGAAAATACACTAGAAACACCTGGCAGACCCAATAAAAGACGAACTCCTGAAAGTCCAGAAGATCTGCCAGCAACTTCAAAACAACAAACACGACAAACGAGGCATCGTAGCACATCAGTGGGTGAAAAAGGTCGTAGTGCATCAGTCAGTACCAAAAAAGCTCCAGTGCAAAAAAAACCTATCACTGTACAAGTTATTGAGGCACTAACTAGTCCAGAAGTTCTTGGTAAAATCATCCCCATTTTGTCTGACAAAATCAGTGAGTCAATAACTGATTCTATAAACAGCTCAGTTGAAGCAAGCATTAAGGCGCTGATGGACGAACATATTATTCCACTAAAACAAACACTGAAAGAACAACAAAAACGAATCGACGAACAGAAAGAGATGATATCTAAGCAGGCACACCTTGTAGTCCAACGTATTCAAGAAGAACAACATTTAAAGTCCTCATTAAAGGAAAAAGACAAGGAAATAGACTCTTTACATGACATTGTCATTAATTTAGAAGTCCGTCTTGAACACCAGGAACAATATTCCAGGAGAACCAGTCTTCGATTCCATAACATTGATGTACCCGTAGACGATAGAGGTCATATCATTCACCCTGTTAACACAGATGACATCATAGTAGATATCTGCAAAAATAAACTTAAACTAGACATCAGCACCAATGATATTAGCCGGTCACATGTTATTGGTAAAGTCAGAAACGGAAAATCTCTAGTCATTGTTAGATTCTTATCATACAGATGTCGCGAAAAAGTGTATAACTCCAAAAGAAATCTCAAAAATGATGCCGACAGAATCTTCATCACAGAAAACTTGACAAAAACAAGGACAAACCTAGTAAAATCCTTCGCTGATCTAAAGTACAACCAAAACATCAAGACCTACTGGACAACGGACGGTCGTGTCTACGGCAAACTTAACGAAAGTAGCAGACGAACGCTCATACGGAACCATGATGACATCAGAAACCTACTTAATGCCTCTGACTATGATATAAATTAAACTTAAAAAACTTAGCTATATATTTATCTCAGATTAATAGTTATTGTTTCTGAGTTTTTTTTCCCTTGCCATTCATGTATTGAATTGTGTGTAAATATTTATCTTCCATCAGATTTGTAACCACTATAATCGACTATCCTCCTACAATTTTATTCCCCATATAACTTTTATGCAGTAAATCCAGGTCAAATCACATTGTTTTTCTCCATAATGCTAAAAGTCCAGCTTACATCCATTAAGTTTCATATCTATTGTTCTTCATATCCTATTTTTGCCATATCCCAACTTGTCCACACGCTGCAAGTCATGCTATCTAAAATAAACATTTTTTTTGTTTAACCTAGTTATATATATGCCCCCTATCATACCCCGTAGGAGAAAGTGGACGTATCAAAGTATTGTCATATTATCTAAAAACCTTTCATAAAAAGTCAAAACGTTTAAAATTAGACAATACAATTCAATTAAATTGATATATCTGCACAGCGTAAATCCCCAACAATTAAAGATTGAGTTTTATTTATTATCTATAGGTATCCCTATACAGAACCCCTAATTTCCGGAGAAAGGGAACGTGTCAAAGTGTTAGCTTATTATCGAAAACTTATTTAAATAAAATCAACATATAACTCATTCTATGCGCAATCGACTGACAAATTTATCAAATACATAATACAGTAAAGCTATCTAGTTAAGCTGTCACATTAGTTGCGAAATTACGTGGTTGATTTTTTTTTTCTGTTTTGGCTCACTGTCTCGAAACGACTTCTGAAATACACCAAGATAGTGCTTTCTTTCCGTCTTTGTAATTCTGTTACTATATGCACCAATCGTTACTTGATGTATTATTTGAAAATTTGTGAAAAAGATATTACATAGATATATAGAGAGACTGTAACTGTAACTGTAAATTATATAAAATACTGTTCTTGTGTTGTGTCATGTTAAAAATACTTCAATTGATTAGTGATCGTTCATGCAGGAAATACACAACTTGTTATCGGAGTTTAACAAACAACAACTTCAATATTTGGTATTGTAAGCTTATCAGTAGGTAACAACAAGCTAAATAAATAAAACCACAGCATTTTTATTTATTTATTTTTAATTTAATTTGAAAGCAAAACTGATGATGTCTTCCTGTCTGAACAGATTTTTTTTTTTTTTTTTTTTTTTCAACAAATATTAGACCTCCTAGACGAGATATTTTGTACTTTTACAGAGATCAATCAGATATTTTCCCTCTTCAATAACTGCTTATGGTGTACCATCCCTCCCTAAAGGAGAAATATCATGGTTCTATTTTAATTTTGATATACACCAAATTTCCGTATGTCGGAATTATTTTCCATATCTTCAAATCTATATACAAAAATGTACATATTATATTCGACCGATTAATAACAAGTTTTTTTTTGTGTTTTTTTTTCCCCTTTTTTCTCAGTGTACGAAATATCAAAGATTAAATTGTAAAATGATGAAAATCTCCTGGAAATTAATACGTATCATGATCATGTATCCAAATATGTTCATTGCATTCGAGATATCGATAATAATAAATACGCGAGCAAAATAAATGAAAATTGTGTATCATCCATATATGAAGTTATTATTATTATTATTACAGAATATATAAAGATAATTTGGTTTTCGAAAACTACTTAAATATTTTAAATGATAAGGATAATTTGACATTAAGTAAATTTAGAACAACAAACCATAAGTTACCAGTCGAAAATGGTAGATGGAAAAACATAGCCAGAGAGAATAGAATATGTCCCTTATGTAATAATGGAGAAATTGGAGATGAATTTCATTATCTATTTAAATGTCAGTATTTCGGCAATCAAAGAAAAATTTATATAAAGAAAAACATTCGTATAAATCCAAACATAATAAAGTTCAAACTATAAATGGCATCAACTTCAAAAATAGAACTTCAAAAATTATGTCGTTTTGTCAGAATTATTAATAAAGGTGTGTCGACTCCCGGTTAACCTCTTGTTATGACCTGTCTGTATATATTGTAAATAGTGTACATATTTTCATATCTCTATACCTGTATGTATTATGGTTTAAGAGAAATAAAGAATCTATTATTTTTTTTTATTTTTTTTTTATGGTTACATTTTTTCTTTTAATTGATTGATGATAATGTGTACATATGTGTGTAAAGTGATTTTCTTTTGTGTGTCTAAAACTGTATTACCAATATTGTATAGTGTTTACGATATACAAATGTATAAAATTATCTATTATACATATAATTTTAATATAATGTAGAATATATAAGTCGTAGATATGTGGAGTGATGAATTGTGACAGGAATGATACAACATACCTGTAAATTAATGACATATGATTCTTTTTTCCAATGAAGTTTAATATAACCACTATAATTTCCCATTTGAAACCCCGTTATATCTCAACATTTCAAATGAACTTACTTTTCATTTTCTTTGCTTGTATATATACATGTATTTATGTTTTGTTAACTTTCTTTACTATCTCATCATTGTTGCTATTTCTCCCATTTAATTTTGTTTTTACTTTTTACACTCCATTTTATACTACTTGTAGGAAATATCGAATCTAATCCTGGTCCACACGAATTATCACAGTCAATTTCGGAAAACAATCATACTGATAGATGTATTTCGTTGTGTAATATTAATATCCGCAGTATTAGAAATAAAATGGAGTTCCTTGAAACCTCTTTGAATGATTTCAATATATTAGTTGTAACTGAAACACACCTTGATAACCAAATAAATGATAGTGACATAACTCTCGATTCGTTTCCGAATATTATCCATCGAAAAGACCGTTCAAATAGTGGTGGTGGACTCCTTATTTATTCGAAAAATGATATCTCTATAAGTAGGAAATCCGAATTAGAAAACAATCTTGACGAAACTATCTGGGTTGAAATACGATCCAAAGGTCAATCTTTTTTATTATGTAACACATATAGATCTCCGTGTACAGATATTGATTACTGGACACGATTAACATACGCAATAGAGTTGGCCCTTCAGGTAAATGAAAACATCATTATCACAGGCGATCTGAATTCAAATCTATTGTGTTCAAATAACAACAAACTTATTGACCTTGTGAATATTTTTAATCTTAAGAATGTGATTGATAAACCTACCAGGATAAGTGGTAATACTAGTACTTTATTAGACCCCATTATTCTAAGCGATACTTTGAAATGTAATTATTCTGATGTACTTAAAATACCAAGACATATAAGCGACCACGATGCAGCAATTGCATTCATTAAATGCCCAAAAGCTACATCGAAATCATTTACAAGAGATATCTGGTTATATGACCAAACAGATTTTGTTAGATTTAATCAGACGCTAACTGATATAAATTGGAATGAAAAACTGTGTAAGTTTGATGATGTAGATGATATGTGTGAAGAATTTTCAAAAATTTCCTTCAAATCTCAAGTACATGTATCCCTTCAAAAACAATATTGATACGCGAAAAAGACAAACCATGGTTCAGTAACGAAATACGAAAAGAAATCCGCATACGTGACCGGCTTAGGAAACAATTATTAAAATCTCAAAACGAAACCAACATTATTAAATATAAAAAACAAAGAAATAAGGTAAATAATATGAAAAAAATAGCAAAGGAGAAATTTGAAAATAATTTAGACAACTTTTTATTAAATAACTCTTCAAACCCCAAAATGTATTGGAAAATAATGAAGATGTTAATCAAATCTAACAAAGGAAATTATTGTATACCCCCACTCCGGAATTCAATTAACGATCAAAATATTGATGATATTGCTTATGACGATTCGGACAAATGCGAGTTATTGAATAAATACTTTAGCTCAATATCAAAACTGGACGAAGAAAATGTTACTCTCCCACAGTTTGACTCAAAAACAAATAATATTATTCACGAAATACATATAACAGAGAACGAAATTACTGATGTTATTCAAATTCTTGACCCAAACAAAGCAACAGGACCAGACAAAATAAGTCATAAAATGCTTAAAATTTCTCCTGAGAAAATTGCAAAGCCCCTTTTAATAATATTTAATAAATCT
Source organism: Bathymodiolus septemdierum (assembly GCA_963383655.1). Classification (NCBI taxonomy): domain Eukaryota; kingdom Metazoa; phylum Mollusca; class Bivalvia; order Mytilida; family Modiolidae; genus Bathymodiolus; species Bathymodiolus septemdierum. The sequence goes on from OY726529.1 coordinate 14,773,549, forward strand.
TTACAACAGAGCAAATATCCTTCTAATTGGAAGAGTGCTCATGTTATTGCAATTTTCAAAAAGGGTGATACATCCCTACCCTCCAATTATCGCCCGATATCTTTATTAAGTTGTGTAGGTAAATTAATGGAACGAATAGTTTATAAACATGTTTACAATCATCTTGTTGATAGCAATCTCATATATAAATACCAATCGGGGTTTTTGCCAAAACATTCCACTGTCCATCAACTATTAGAACTATACAATTCGATCCTAAACTCTCTAGAAAAAAAAGAATTTAGTTGCTTCGTCTTTTGCGATTTTTCTAAAGCTTTCGACAAGGTTTGGCACAAAGGTCTTATTCACAAAATGAATTCATACGGAATTCAAGCGAAGTTATTAAAATGGTTCGACAACTATCTGTTCAAAAGAAGACAAAAAGTAATTAATAAAAACTCTTGGTCAAGTTTCGAACCTGTCTCAGCTGGTGTACCCCAAGGGTCGGTATTGGGTCCCCTCATGTTTCTAATATACATAAATGATATAGGAGAAAAACTTATATCGTTGAGTAGATTATTTGCTGACGACACATCACTCGGATATTCTAGTCAAAGTGTTGATCAAATAAAAACTGTAATCAATCATGATCTACTCGAACTAAATGCCTGGTCTAGTAAATGGCTAATGTCATTCAATCCCGAAAAAACAGAAATCTTGTTTTTCGTCAATACCGGTAACATAGACAACATCGAATTTTCTTTTAATGGCAAAAGTATCCCTTTATCTACTAGTCATAAGCATCTGGGAGTTATCCTCTCCCAAAATGCAAAATGGAATGAACATTTAGAAAATATGATAACAAATATAACCAAACATTTAGGTATATTACGGAAATTAAAATTCAGTCTAAATAGATCCAACTTAGAAAAAATGTATTTAGTCTACATTCGCCCCCTTTTTGAATACGCTTGTGAAGTCTGGGATAATTGTGGAATTGGCTATTCAGACAAATTAGAAAAACTTCAATTAGACGCTGCCAGAATTGTAACAGGTTTACCCATTTTTACAAAATCGGAGTATTTATATGCTGAGACAGGTTGGGAAACACTATCAGAGCGGAGATATCGAAGAAAACTCCAATTATTTTTTAATATGAAATGTGGAATGGCACCTGAATACTTGCGTCATCTAGTTCCCCCAACTATTCAGAGTACTACTATATACCCTTTGCGAAATGGTGATAATTTAATAGTTCCTTTCTGTAGACTCTCTATAACCAATTCGTCCTTTATTCCTTCCACAGTTAAAGGATGGAATAAACTTGACATTGCAATCAGAAAATTAGATTCATTATCCAAATTCAAAAACGCTATCCGTCTTAACAGCCAATCAAATAAGATCTCAGTTCCCAAACTTTATTACTATGGCCCTAGAAAGTTAAACGTGATCCTAACACAAATTAGATGTACAGCTTCTTTCCTCAACCATGATCTACACAAGGCTCATATTTTATCTAGCCCAGCGTGTAGCTGCGGTGCCCCCAAGAAGATGCGAACCACTTCTTTTTTGTTTGTACCAAATATTCTGAAATAAGAAATGATCTGTTTCTCAGCATAAGCGATTTGTCTCAATTGATCAATACTTCACTTCTCACATCAGGAAGCGAAACCTTAAGCTATGCAGTTAATTGCTTTATTTTTGATTCAGTTTTTCGATTCATAAAAAGGTCTAAGCGATTTCTAATCGTTTAATGTACTAATCAAACACCATCCGGCATCCTAACACACACACACACACACATACTTTTTCCTCATTTCTTTTTACTCGTTTACTATTTTCAGCTATATTATTTGATAAAATTGTATTTTTCTTGTTTTCTTGTGCATGCTCAATATAATGTAATAATGATTGTAAATATAGGAGAAGACTCCATAAGTTGGTAAAACTTGTGTCTGATCCTCTTTGTATCATTGATCAAATAAAATAATTATAAACTAAAAATCAAATTGCATGCAACATCAAATATTATCAAAGAGGGATGGTAGAAATTTACGAGACAGCTGTGACGGCCAAATATTTATCTGAGATTATATTCAGCAAGCTAGATATAAAATTAAACCTATAATAGATGTTAAAAAAGTAACAAGTGCATATAAAGGAAATGAAAGATGTACAATTCAGGCATAAATATAGTGTGGGTGTGTGTGGTGGGCCATAATATCAAATAAATGTATTGATGAAAAAAAAATCAAATCGACATACAATGGAGCAAGTTAATGTGCGACCAAGTACCGACGCCGGGCCGACAACAACTGGCCGACGGTTGGTCAATGGTCAGATCCCAACGTTGGCTAATCGGCTACACATTTCACCATCAAAAATCATACGTCGTGCCAACATTGGGCCAACCATATCAACCCAATGGTTGTGTTGCTCACGTTGGCCCAGCGTGGGACGAACGTTGGCATGCCAACCGCGACGTTCGACCAACCATGCCGACCATGTACCAACGTTGGATCAACGTCTTGTTGCTGACTGGGATATTAGCTATAAAAATAATTTATATCTAGTTTATGTCTATGTACGTTTTGTATATAATTTGAATTTTATGAACAAAGGCTCAAATGACCCCCCCCCCCCATGTTATTTTATAAATGGCTTATATATATATCTCCTCACTTGCCTCCATCCCCTTTTTTCTTTATTACTGTGTGGGAGCTCGAGCGACAAAGAAAAAATGGAGCAATGTTAAATAATGGGATAAGCAATATTTTAGCTAAATTAATGACATGGGACTAAGTGTACAGTGGTAATAATTCGTGTAGATACGCAAAGGGGGAAGGGATAAAGGTGTGCAGGGGCGGATCCAGAATTTCAAGTTAGGGGGTGGCGCACTTAAAAAAATTGCGCCGAGCGGAGGGAGGCGCGAACATTTTGGGGGTATTTCGTGTGATAAATCACGATTTTACGCCAAACGCCCCTGGATCCGCCCCTGGTGTGTATGTTTTGACTGACTCAAAGATAAGAGCGAGATGGTTTATAAGGTTGGAAAATGTTGCCTTTTTTCAATTGTCTGTCGCCAAATTTTTTAGTAAAAGGTATCTTGATCTGAAAGATGCGAAAATAACTAATTTGACCCTGTAGCTATCGGTAAAATTTGAAGAACAATTACAGAATTTGTCACGTCAAAAAAATTGTTTCGTATGAATAAAAATTCTGGCTCGGCGAGACCTTTATTTGTATGTATCGTCTCTTTCATACTTGTTTCAGTTATATAGTGACTAATAGACATCTATAACGAACTGACTACTGTCTAAGTCTTAACCGGGCACATGAAATGGGTATTGGAGCGTGAACCTGCGTCATTGGTGTAAATAAGGTGTGTCGTCATGTGACGAAATAAAAGTTGACGACCTTCGGTACTCGATCACCCAGATCCATATAAAACGTGTGTTAATGTGTAAATTCGATTTATATGTAATACGTGATAATGGCAAACAATTACGGTCGTTTAACACCGGCTTTAACAATCATGGTTTGAAGTTTCATTGCTGGTGGAGGGAGGTACATGTTCCCGAGTACCTGAGGTGGAAACACGATGACCCGTGCGAAACCACCGACATTTCTTTATTCACTGCATGATAAGCTTTACTATATCCATATCAATACAATCTTATGGTAATATGAAGCTTACATATATGGAGTTCGTGATATTTAATCTTTAGTTTTTTTGTGTATTATAATGTCAACCTCTATTCCTCAATTATCGGGATTCGAACACACATCATTGACACACTACAACATCAATTCGCTTAGCATAATAACACACTTATAATTTACTAGACTGTAACGGTGTCATCAACATTTATGGTGCTATGGATTAGGGTTATTGTATTTAGCGTCATTTTCAACAATATGTCAGTTATATTGTGGCGGTCAATTTTATTAGTGGAGGAAACCAGAGTACCCGGAGAAAACCACCGACCTGTCTCAAATGACTGGTTAAAATTTATCACATAATGTTGTATTGAGTACACCACGCTATGAACGGGATTCAAACTCGTAACTTTAGTGGTGATAGTCACTGATTGTACACGTACAGGTAGTTGTAAATCCAACAACCATACGATCATGATCACGACGGTCCCAATATTTAATGTGTTTGGTCTACTACTATCGTCACGGGTCAGTGCATCTTTAAACTGATTATTAAAATGTATGATATTTGTCAAATGATGTACTTGATTTGAAGGGTATAGTTTTGTCACACAAAAAATATACGCGGCATCAGGCCTCTACATTAACATATTTTTCAACGTATCCCTTCAGACAACTAACTAAAAAAAGTACTTGTCCGACTCAATCTATTAGTTGTCCGAAAAAATTAATAAAAATTACAAAAACTAGAGAATAATTATCCAGGGCTCCCACTACTTTTAAATTAGAGGGAGAAGTGACTTCTCTTTCAGAGAGCTCACAGGGAGAAGTGGGAGACAACAGAGAGAAGTGGGTAGACTTCTGGGAGAAGTCAATTGCGATTAACCGAAACATTGTTACGCGACCCCTCTGACGTTACCCTGCCCAAATTTAGTAAATAATTAAAGCTGCCTGAACTGATTTGTTCTGGGGTTTTTTTTATTCATAAATACCTTCAGGACATTATTCAATGTCACATTTTTATTTCTGTCTACCTTGATTGGAGTCTTGCATACCAGTGATTTTTATATGTACCCCCCCCCCTTTTTTCTTTTTGAAATATTACTGTGTTGTGATCCAATATCACACAAATTGTAATAACTCGTATTTTGTTATATAAATCCTTGTTTCTGGTAAAAAAAATATACCTAGATACTGGTATATACCTAGATACTGGTATATACCTAGATACTATATATACCAGTATCTAGGTATATTTTTTTTTACCAGAAACAAGTGATATAAATAAAGCAAACTATTTTATTTAAATTCACAGAGAAATAAAAATTTTAGTGGATCTTTTCAACCAGATCAGAAAAAAAATTGTAATATTTGTTCATTTCAAAGGTTTCAATATTTCCCAATAGCCTAAATCCCAAAATCCTCTATCGTATTTTGCACAAAATACCAGTTTAAATTTGGTGCCAAATTGATATCCGATAATTTTTACGTGTCCGTTCCGGAGTGATTCTTGTTCTTATATTTCAAATATTGATATTTCCGTTCATTAAAGCGTTTCTGAAATTGCGACTTTAATTTTTATCAATGTCCTTGAACTTCATATGGAGGAACGATGAATGATACAATAAAAGAGTTTTGATCTGGCGTTTCACTTTAGTTTTAATCAAAATAAATTATGGACAAATTGGAGATCAAACAGGGCTCTTTTATACAACAAACCCAGTATTTTATACCAGTGGAAATAGATTTGTCCATCGTACCGGCACGTTTGGGAATCTCTGATTTTTTCACTTGTCCCGTCGGAGAACCGTAATACAAAATCTACTTGTCCGACGTCAGTTTTCACTGGTACCGGACAATCGGACAAACGTTAATGTCGAGGCCTGGGCATTATTACAATATACAAATACATATGAGAAATTGTTCAAAGTGTTTTAATTGTGAATCTGAATATGTTCAGCTATAGTCTTAAAAACAGCGCATCTTTGTTCGGATCTTTTTTTGTTTTAATAACTTTTTATACATAGAGGCCCGAGGTACATGTATATACGAATATTTCTTCACCACACGTTAAAATCGCCACTGTTATCGCTAACTCTGCTCGAAAGATTTTGATCAAATATTGGATGACCGTGATTCCTTTATACAGCTCACAATTGATGTTCTTAAACAAGTTTATCGTTGAACTTTCTTATTACTTTTAGAACTTCTATTTGTGTCGTTAACACAAATATTTATATTGTTTGATTGATTTGTGATTGGTTTATTGTGTTTAACGTCACTTTCAACATTATTTCTGTTATATCGTGTTAGTGTCCTTATAGCCAGAAAAAGTAGGTTGATTTAGATTTTTGGTGTTTTAGCGCATCTTTCAGCAATTTTTCGGCTATATCATGGCGACCAGCTTTAGTGATGGAAGAAGCCGGAGTACCCGGAGGGAACCACCAACCCTGGGTAAGCAACTGGTAAACTTGATCACTTGCGGCTGCGAGTCGAGTGCACCCTTTTTTTAATTTACAAAGCCGGGCGCGAACCTACACCGTATTGGTGATAGGCTTGTATGAGTTGTTAGATAATCCAACTACCTAACTCATTGAGCCACCCGGGCCCCAGCAAAGTAGGTGCATGTCATCTAAGTTAAAACGTAGCTATTAAAAGATGGTAGTAGATCAGGCAAATGTAAAGCTCCTTCTCAATTCATTATACCGTAAATGTCTGCAAAAATATATCTAATACTAACATCATTATCATAAAGAAGGGTCAATGACCCTGTCCACGAAGAAATAATATATTACTCAGAAATCAAGCAAATAAACATCCACCATTGTGTCTAGTGCAGAAAGGCTACGAAAAAAGGGCAATGGGTATAATGGCCACAAAGAAATGAAACACTACACAGAGATCAATCAAACAAGCAGTGTTTACTACAGTTTAGCTGTTATATATCATAGAGTTGTCTGTTTCTCGTGTTTGGTAATCCATATTCAGATCTCAGCGTACAAGTATTTCAGCCCGGTACATCAGTGTTCAATATAACAAAAATTGCAACCTGTTCTTTGCATATGCCGAAAATGTCACTTTACTCACATTTTAAATTATTTTCAATTATACGGGTATTCCATGTAATTTGACTGCTACATGTCATGCTTAGCATTTTACTTACATGTGGAAAGCACTTGCATGACCTCATGACCTCATGACCTCATATGGCTAGTTTAACTCCACCACTTTTTATAGAAGTACCAAGTGAGGGAAGTGAACAGTCCTATATTTGTTAGGGGTATCAAGTTTGTCTCTTTCTACCATTGTAATATTTCATATTAGAATTGTTACTGATAGTCAGTGTCGTATTTTGAGTTTTTTATTTTATTATTATTTCATCTTTTACATTTTTGTTTTGGCAATTACAGGGTCAGTAGGTGGGATACTTGTAAAGCATCATGGGTGCCGGAAGGTGGCAATCCTTGGATCCATTATTGCTACACTTGGCTTGGCAACCAGTATGTTTGTACCATCAATGTACTTCCTGTATCTGACATACGGCTTTGTAACGGGTAAGATGTTTATTTCGATATAAATAAGGGTAATAACAAAATTACCGAACTCCGAGCAATCTTACAAAGGGAAAGTCAAAACTCATATGTATATAAACAGACAAAATCAGTCAACAACCGGAAAACTGTGAAAACCGTAATGACCCTGACTTAGTACAGGCATTTCTAAAGAAATGATGGGTTGAATCAGATTTTAAAGCGCCAAACCTCCCCCTTTCATTACGGCTCAAAGTTTCCGGCTGTCACTATAACAGTATTTATAACAATACTTGAACAAAACAGGTAAAACAGTTGTCAGAACAGCACCAAACTCAGTGAAGGGAATGTCAAAAACATTTTTACGTCACACATTGTAGAACAGGGTCACATATTATATAAGTTTATATGACGTTACGCGTGATGTTCGAGCCTTTACAGGTAGCATGATGTGGGATGTAAAAGGTAGACGATCGCGTTATGGAATCAAATGAAATGCTATGCCCTTGCCTGTGGTCAGTGTTTATTATTAATCATACATATAGATTACATCGAATACACCTCGCCACGAATAGCAACCGAACTCGCTCACAGTTTTAGTCACACTAGGTAAATGAAAAACATGTACGAAAAGTTACGAAAGGTGTAATCAGAAGTCGCAAATCGAAGGATATGTGACAATGGTCTGCGACAATAACTAGTGTGGTGTTATTGTTCTGGTGTAATTGAAGCAGTCCTGTAACTTGGGAACACGTACCGGGATCTCTATAATATTTAAATAATAAACACATAAATTAAGTGATCCAGCAGGAATCTGATTTTATTTGTTGACTTAATATATATAATTACAGTATACAAAGGAATCAAAAGAAACATATCAATAGTTTGAAAGTATAATACTGCATGATAATAAAATGAAAATCGAAAGTATAGTAAGTAAATTGAAATCGAGACTAAATGATCTAACTATTTTTATCTCTTTAACATTATGAAAAAATACAATTTAAGTATTTAAAATTTCACCTTTAAAATACAATTTTTAATTAATCACATTTATACCTTGATAGTCCATCTCACATAGGTTCCTACCAATAAAGTACAACATTAATTCAAGATATGCTTATTAATAAAATTAATCATTTGAATATTTTCATTCACTCACTCATTTAAGATGCATACATTATTTCAATTAATTCTGATTCTCATGCTGGAAAAACAATTTTCTTTTATTGTTAACAATCCATACTAATGATATTTAATAACATAAATTTCATATTAAACTAAAGAAATTTGAAATTATCATTAAGATAAAATAATAAAACAAAATAACAGAGACCTATCTATAATATTTAAATAAACACAAGTATTCCAGCAGGAATCTGATTTTATTTGTTGACTGCCGCACACTGGCATTTCTCCTCTTTTTATACTACTTGAGGGATCATCACTCGACCTTTCGACCCTCTTTCGTTTTCTTACTTCAGATTTCTTATTATTTTTTTTTTCGATATTAAAAGGTTTTCATATATTTCTTTCCAAACTTTCTGTTTAGATTTCATCTTTGAGTATATATATTTAATTTATTTTTCATATTTTATTTTCTTGCGCGGGAACTATTTTTTCCCCTTGAATTCTTAAGCCAAATTCGGTTAGGTGATAAACCCGATCATCACGTTTTTTTTTAAGCTTCCTTGACTTTTTAACCCTGTACTTTTTCTCTGAAATATTTTTTTACTATTGGCATTAGACTGGTTTTCGTAACTGGACAGAGGCCAAGCGATGTTTTTATATGTTAGGCAGTCAACATATTTTTTTCTTGATTTTTCTATTCTGACAGATAGATAATAAAATGATCAAAAGGAAAAGGACAAAAGACCTACAAAACACTACACAGAAAATAAAACCATACGATCGTGTCAACAACATCTACAAAACACTACACAGAAAACTAAACCATACGATCGTGTCAACAACATCTACAAAACACTACACAGAAAACTAAACCATACGATCGTGTCAACAACATCTACAAAACACTACACAGAAAACTAAACCATACGATCGTGTCAACAACATCTACAAAACACTACACAGAAAACTAAATAGGTACGATCGTGTCAACAACATCTACAAAACACTACACAGAAAACTAAATAGGTACGATCGTGTCAACAACATCTACAAAACACTACACAGAAAACTAAATAGGTACGATCGTGTCAACAACATCTACAAAACACTACACAGAAAACTAAATAGGTACGATCGTGTCAACAACATCTACAAAACACTACACAGAAAACTAATTAGGTACGATTGTGTCAACAACATCTACAAAACACTACACAGAAAACTAAACAGGTACGATCGTGTCAACAACATCTACAAAACACTACACAGAAAACTAAATATACCATACGATCGTGTCAACAACATCTACAAAACACTACACAGAAAACTAAATAGGTACGATCGTGTCAACAACATCTACAAAACACTACACAGAAAACTAAATAGGTACGATCGTGTCAACAACATCTACAAAACACTACACAGAAAACTAATTAGGTACGATTGTGTCAACAACATCTACAAAACATTACACAGAAAACTAAACAGGTACGATCGTGTCAACAACATCTACAAAACACTACACAGAAAACTAAATATACCATACGATCGTGTCAACAACATCTACAAAACACTACACAGAAAACTAAATAGGTACGATCGTGTCAACAACATCTACAAAACACTACACAGAAAACTAAATAGGTACGATCGTGTCAACAACATCTACAAAACACTACACAGAAAACTAAATAGGTACGATCGTGTCAACAACATCTACAAAACACTACACAGAAAACTAAATAGGTACTATCGTGTCAACAACATCTACAAAACACTACACAGAAAACTAAATAAGTACGATCGTGTCAACAACATCTACAAAACACTACACAGAAAACTAAATAGGTACGATCGTGTCAACAACATCTACAAAACACTACACAGAAAACTAAATAGGTACGATCGTGTCAACAACATCTACAAAACACTACACAGAAAACTAAATAAGTACGATCGTGTCAACAACATCTACAAAACACTACACAGAAAACTAAATAGGTACGATCGTGTCAACAACATCTACAAAACACTACACAGAAAACTAAATAGGTACGATCGTGTCAACAACATCTACAAAACACTACACAGAAAACTAAATAGGTACGATCGTGTCAACAACATCTACAAAACACTACACAGAAAACTAAATAGGTACGATCGTGTCAACAACATCTACAAAACACTACACAGAAAAATAAATAAGTACGATCGTGTCAACAACATCTACAAAACACTACACAGAAAACTAAATAGGTACGATCGTGTCAACAACATCTACAAAACACTACACAGAAAACTAAATAGGTACGATCGTGTCAACAACATCTACAAAACACTACACAGAAAACTAAATAGGTACGATCGTGTCAACAACATCTACAAAACACTACACAGAAAACTAAATAAGTACGATCGTGTCAACAACATCTACAAAACACTACACAGAAAACTAAATAAGTACGATCGTGTCAACAACATCTACAAAACACTACACAGAAAACTAAATAGGTACGATCGTGTCAACAACATCTACAAAACACTACACAGAAAACTAAATAGGTACGATCGTGTCAACAACATCTACAAGGCACTACACAGAAAACTAAATATGTACGATCGTGTCAACAACATTATGTAATTTACTTGTTTTTTGTTTGCTAAACCACTGAAAATATGATCAAAAATTACATCTAAAACTGTAAATATTGATCAATTCTCGAAAATGTGGAGAACTGTTAACAAAGGAACTGTTTTGATTGATTAATTGATTGATTGGTGTGTAACGCCAGATGTAAATAGTTATAACCTTAGAAATAATCAGAATTATGTTCCACCCAGATGCAGACTGAGAACATCAGCAAGCTCATTTATTCCATCTACCGTTTCACTTTGGAACAATCTAGACATATCAATAAGAAATTCTCCTACATTATCTTCGTTTAAAAACAGAGTGAAAGCTGATATTTATAAAACCCCAAAGTATTATAATGAAGGCCCACGGAAGCTAAGTATATTACATACTAGACTTAGACACCAATGCAGCTCACTCAATGCCGATCTGTCAAAAATACATACATGTATAATAAATAATTTTAAATGTAATTGCGGTGCTTCTTTTGAAGATGCTATACATTATTTTCTGGAATGTCCTTTATACCTGAACGAAAGAAGAACACTTCTTCCGTAAATGGCAGTTTTCGAGTGAAGACGACCGAGGTAAGACGAGTCCACGTGCACTCGTCTTTACTCGTTGTGACATCCAATCAGAACGCCTCTAACAAGAAAAAAAATCGTTTAAATATATACCCTAAGCCGGGAATGTCAAATTATATACCCTGTCTGATAGCTGAATAACAGATATATTACGGATTTAACCATTGTTTTTTTTTCAAATACAGACTCCAACCGTATTAAATATATTTGTGTCTTTAATTTTCATTTTTTCGTATTTCTAGATGTCCTTTTCCGTACCTTTGACGTCATTCTTCAATGACGTCAAAATATGTGTCACGTCATATTTCATGTATGGGGTGTCTCACGAAGGAAAATATTCTACTTTCAATAAAATATTAGTGAGAAAAGCTCAAATATCACTAGAAAGCTACTTAGTTTATTAGTCGGTGTCACAAATGTCAATTTTATGTGATGTGTATTTCATAGCGCTCAATGATATTGATCTGATAATTTATGCAACTTAGTTACTGATCAATGGCGGGCCTCTCTAGGAGTTCGCGATAGTGAAAGTTGTTGGTTTACGGAAGAAATAGGTACTTACATGCGTTGTTGGGAAAGCTCGGGTGATCTTCCACTCGTGATAGAAATTGTTGTGTCTTTCGCTCGTTTCGCTGCGCTCTACTCGCGAAAAGACATAAAATTTCTATCACTCGTGGAAGATCACCCGGTCTTTCCCAAGAACGTATGTAAGAACCTATCATTCTGAGTAATTGCGACGATATCAATATCAATATTGAAACTTTGCTCTTTGGGAACGATAAGTATAGTTATGACGTCAACTCCAAAATATTTGGAAAAGTTCGAACTTTTATATATCAATCAAAAAGATTTTAGGGCTAATGTCAGCAATTTTTCACTTTTTCACTTTTTCACTTTTTCACTTGTACTTCTTACTTTCTTCCAGTGTCAAAATTTGAAATGTCTATTGTCTGTGTTTTGTTTTGCTGTCATTAATTCATGTGTATAATTTGTAAGGAGAGGACTTCATATAATTTGGTATAACTTGCTGTCCAATCTTATTGTTTATGTACAATAAAATATTATTAAACTAAAAATTTAACGCCAAATTTACCAGTATTTTAGCTATATAGTGACGCTGTACTGTTTTCCGGGCGCAATTTCTTTTTCGAGAAAATCACCGTCAAAATCCATAATTAATTAATGTACTGTTTTGTTTTTATTCTAGGTGTCGGTATGGGACATTTAAACTTGGCCTCTGAAGTTTCTGTTGCTGTAGGATTTGATAAACATAGATCATTGGCCGTGGCAATAGCTTCTATGGGTGGCGGTCTTGGTACGTTTGTACTACCGTTCTTAACAACGTTCTGTCTGGAACAGTATGGTTGGAGAGGGACTTTTCTTATCCTATCAGGAGTTATGTTACAAGGTGTTGTAGCTGGTGCCTTGATAAATACAGATTCTATCAGCAAAAAAGAAGGTAAAATTCTAAATTTACATTAAAAAGCAATCGGAACCTATCACCACTAAAGTTGGGAGTTCGAACCCCATTCATGGGGAGGCATACTCGATATAACATTATGTGATAGAGTGAGTCAGTTACTTGCGACAAGTCGCTGGTTTTCTCCAGATACTCTGGTTTCCCCCATCAACAATACTGTCCGCCACGATATAACTAGAAAATTGTTACCGCCACGATATAACTAGAAAATTGTTGACAGTGGCGTTAAACACCAGAAACTAAACCAAACCAACCAAACCATTATAAACCTCATATCTGTATAATACAGCTGAAAACTGACGGTTAGCAGGACTCGACCCGCACCAGAAACCAACCAAACCATTATAAACCTCATATCTGTATAATACAGCTGAAAACTGACGGTTAACAGGACTCGACCCGCACCAGAAACCAACCAAACCATTATAAACCTCATATCTGTATAATACAGCTGAAAACTGACGGTTAACAGGACTCGACCCGCATAGCTCCCCAATGCATCCCAACATGTAAGTGTTGGATGAACACTGTCGATGGAGGGGAGCAGTGTGTGCTGTCAGATTATGATACGCAAAGTCTGATCGTGGACTATAGTATGTAACTTGTGAGGATTGTGAAGAGAATGCCATGCTGCACACAACCTTTAATAGACTTCTTTGTGAAGGAACAAAAGCTATTAATGGGATAACCAGAAACCGCAAGTCGAAAAAGGACAGACAAATCCATAGCCAAAATAAAAAAGAGAAAACAAAAACCAATAATCCACAAAACACTTCACAGGAAACTAAATATTGAGCAACACAAACCGTACTAGAAACCTGGAATGAACTCAGGTGCTCCGGAAAGGTAAGAAGTTCCATAATTGAGGAAAGGTGATCGTGATTGTCAACATCTCCGTGGTCATCTGAGACACAGGTATTCAGTAATGAGTGTTAAAGTCATGATGCCGACTGTGAAACTTGCAGAGTGATGACTTCAAATTAACCACACTAGCATAACATGGTTTAGTAGCTTCCTTGTTAGCAGCAAGGAAATAAAGATAGGAACCACAAGCTCTGGAAAATCATATCAACTGAGAGATATACATTGCACATGCAGGTGCTGTGGAAATTTTGTCATATATAAATATAAAGTTCACAATGGGAAAATTGAAATCATGTTTTTGTTTTTGCATTGTTTCGTACACCACCGTCCCTCCCTGGTGGTAAAGGTTTAGATTGTTGTCATAGAAACGTAAATATGTAATTTAGTGTACAGGATGCGTTTCTGGATTAACATTCATCAGGTGCTCCCAAAGTCAGCGTTTCTGGATTAACATCCATCAGGTGCTCCCAAAGTCAGCGTTTCTGGATTAACATCCATCAGGTGCTCCCAAAGTCAGCGTTTCTGGATTAACATTCATCAGGTGCTCCCAAAGTCAGCGTTTCTGGATTAACATCCATCAGGTGCTCCCAAAGTCAGCGTTTCTGGATTAATATCCATCAGGTGCTCCCAAAGTCAGCGTTTCTGGATTAACATTCATCAGGTGCTCCCAAAGTCAGCGTTTCTGGATTAACATCCATCAGGTGCTCCCAAAGTCAGCGTTTCTGGATTAACATCCATCAGGTGCTCCCAAAGTCAGCGTTTCTGGATTAACATCCATCAGGTGCTCCCAAAGTCAGCGTTTCTGGATTAACATCCATCAGGTGCTCCCAAAGTCAGTGTTTCTGGATTAACATTCATCAGGTCCCAAAGTCAGCGTTTCTGGATTAACATTCATCAGGTCCCAAAGTCAGCGTTTCTGGATTAACATTCATCAGGTGCTCCCAAAGTCAGTGTTTCTGGATTAACATTCATCAGGTGCTCCCAAAGTCAGCGTTTCTGGATTAACATCCATCAGGTGCTCCCAAAGTCAGCGTTTCTGGATTAACATCCATCAGGTGCTCCCAAAGTCAGTGTTTCTGGATTAACATTCATCAGGTGCTCCCAAAGTCAGCGTTTCTGGATTAACATTCATCAGGTGCTCCCAAAGTCAGCGTTTCTGGATTAACATTCATCAGGTCCCAAAGTCAGCGTTTCTGGATTAACATCCATCAGGTCCCAAAGTCAGCGTTTCTGGATTAACATTCATCAGGTGCTCCAAAAGTCAGTGTTTCTGGATTAACATTGATCAGGTGCTCCCAAAGTCAGCGTTTCTGGATTAACATCCATCATGTGCTCCCAAAGTCAGCGTTTCTGGATTAACATTCATCAGGTGCTCCCAAAGTCAGTGTTTCTGGATTAACATTCATCAGGTGCTCCCAAAGTCAGCGTTTCTGGATTAACATTCATCAGGTGCTCCCAAAGTCAGCGTTTCTGGATTAACATTCATCAGGTGCTCCCAAAGTCAGCGTTTCTGGATTAACATTCGTCAGGTGCTCCCAAAGTCAGTGTTTCTGGATTAACATTCATCAGGTGCTCCCAAAGTCAGCGTTTCTGGATTAACATCCATCAGGTGCTCCCAAAGTCAGCGTTTCTGGATTAACATTCATCAGGTGCTCCCAAAGTCAGTGTTTCTGGATTAACATTCATCAGGTGCTCCCAAAGTCAGCGTTTCTGGATTAACATCCATCAGGTGCTCCCAAAGTCAGCGTTTCTGGATTAACATTCATCAGGTGCTCCCAAAGTCAGCGTTTCTGGATTAACATTCATCAGGTCCCAAAGTCAGCGTTTCTGGATTAACATTCATCAGGTCTCAAAGTCAGTGTTTCTGGATTAACATTCATCAGGTCCCAAAGTCAGCGTTTCTGGATTAACATTCATCAGGGGCTCCCAAAGTCAGCGTTTCTAGATTAACATTCATCAACTGCTTCCAAAGTCAGCGTTTCTAGATTAACATTCATCAGGTCCTCCCAAAGTCAAAGGATTTGGAAGTCAAATAATTTAACAGTAGAAGTGTTTGGTAGCAAGTAGAACCTGTGTGATGATGTACAATGGTGTAAAGATTAATGATAATGAATATAGCATACACAAACTACATAAACCATGTAAACAGAAGGTGGGGCCGTCGTGGCCGTGATCGTATGGTAGTTGGATTTACAACTACTTGTGCAATCATTGCCTATAACCACTAAAGTCGTGAGTTCGAACACCTTTCATCATGGCGAGGTGTACTCGATACAACATTATGTGATAAAGTGTGTCAGCGACTTACACAAGTGACAGGTCGGTGGCTTTCTCTGGGTACTCCGGATTCCTGCACCAATAAAACTGAACGCCACGATATAACTGAAATATTTCTGAAAGTGGCGTTAAACGCCATAAACTAAACCAAACTAAACCGTAAACATGATGATATATGTACCCCTTTATTAAACCATAGGTTCTCCGTAATGTAATGGTTAGCATCAATAAAGACTATTGAATTGCAATTTGCTACTTCTCCGCTTAACATGCAGCAGTAAGCAGTAAAAGCAAACACCCGTTGCCTCGAAGGCAGGATAATATGTTCGCGTGTAGTTTTCATTTCCGGCGTATACCACTATAAAATCAAACTAACCTGTTGGGCAAGTACGACAGAAACACATACACCACATCAATGCGTAAATACAGCTAGAATAAATAGCACAAAAATGTTCACTACCCGCAATATAAAAATGAAACTACCTTTTTTTCAAATGTATTTTTTTAGATAACCATTTGTTCTAGAAGTATTAATTGAAAGTCTTCCTTTTCAGAAAGTGAATCAGATAAAAAAATTGACAGAAATAGTCAAGACAATTTTTTCAAGTGTTGGATTTATTTTGCTTTTGATCTCGGGAGTTTTCGTTTCACTTGCTTACTTCATACCGTATATTATGTTCCCGGATTATGCAAAGAGTAAAGGACTGTCCACGAATGAAGCTAGTATGGTGATTACCGTATCCGGCATTTCAGGTATGTTAAATATGTTAAAAGACAAAACAAAATAAGTCACAATAAAAAAACAGAAAAAACACATTATTATGCGTTTGTTGTGGTCTAGACAAGTAGCCGATACCTTTATATGTATTTGGACACTTATTTTTACTTCCAGTGACAAGATTCAATGTCCTGTGACACGTTTGCATCGTGTTATACTAGTATAGGGAAATTTCTGAATATTGTTATGATTGTTATTTAGTTAGTTCTTTTGGAGTTTATTTGATCAACTCTTAGCTGTATAACTTTGTCAATTTCGTTTTGAATTCCAAAAGTTCCTAAATAATGTAATTATTAATAAAACTAGAGTTCTCCTCCCTCAGTCATAAGCGACCTTAGCCGATTTGGCGATCCTGTTTAGATCCTTTGGGTTTTATTGCTCCCAAAACTTTATAAATTATTTGGCTTTCCAATCTTCCGATTTTGAGAGTACCCGATGAAGGTTATTCCAGAAACGCATCGTGCACACCAAATTTGATATCTATTTTTTTTTAATTGGATAATGGATTTTATGGTTTGTATAACAATATTACAGTTATATATTGATATGTGATATGCTCAGATTTATTTATGGACGAAACCGTAGTACCCGGAAAAAAGGGGAAAAACGCATCCAACAGCAAGTCATTAAAATTCTTTATCACAAAGAATTATATCGAGTAGACCTTGACCAGTCGGGAATCAAACTAGCAATAGAGGCGATATGAATCGTTTGCACAGGTAGACATAAATCAAAACACCATAGTTCACAGATACGACTGTCCAGATGCTTTGACTTTCCACATGTTTTTCGTTCTTGATCATTCAAATACAATGTCTTACAAAGTATAAGCACAAATTTGCTCTCTTAGTTTTGTTTTGCAGGAAGCTTAAATTAATACAGTCAAAACTGCATTAAAGGGCACCTCTATATAACAAGATCACCGTCTATTAAGGGCACCTCTATATAAAAAAATCACTGTCTATAAAGGGCACCTCTATACAAAACAATTACTGTCTATAAAGGATATCCCCATTCTTCTCATTGATAAATAGTGCATATAATTTTAACCTGTAAATAAAGGACATAAAGGGCACATTTTCAGGTTCACTTGCTGCCCTTTATATACAGATTTGACTGTAAAATATACTGCAGATAGAAGATAAACAATTTTATTCATGGACAGCCATGACCGCGATGGTATGGTAATATGTTTTATATCTACCAGTACAATCGGTTGCTAGCACAACACAGTTGTGAATTTGTTAATTTCCCGAAAGGAGGAATACTTGATTTAACCTTGTAAGACGTCTAAGGAGGAATACTTGATTTAACCTTGTAAGATGTCTAAGGAGGAATACTTGATTTAACCT
This sequence comes from Bathymodiolus septemdierum, assembly GCA_963383655.1. Taxonomy (NCBI): domain Eukaryota; kingdom Metazoa; phylum Mollusca; class Bivalvia; order Mytilida; family Modiolidae; genus Bathymodiolus; species Bathymodiolus septemdierum. The sequence continues at coordinate 14,791,816 of OY726529.1, forward strand.
TGTAAGATGTCTAAGGAGGAATACTTGATTTAACCTTGTAAGATGTCTAAGGAGGAATACTTGATTTAACCTTGTAAGATGTCTAAGGAGGAATACTTGATTTAACCTTGTAAGATGATTTAACCTTGTAAGATGTCTAAGGAGGAATACTTGATTTAACCTTGTAAGATGTCTAAGGAGGAATACTTGATTTAACCTTATAAGATGTCTAAGGTGGAATACTTGATTTAACCTTGTAAGATGTCTAAGGTGGAATACTTGATTTAACCTTATAAGATGTCTTTTTAGTTTTCTGTTTTGTGTTGTGGTTTTTTCTTGTTTTATGTTGTTTGTCTTCGTCCTGTGTCTTGTATGCCTTTTATGTTACCAGTGTCTCTGGATTGTTCATTCTTGATTGCGACTTCGGTTTTCTCAAACGTTTATTTATCAGTGACAACAAGCCGACTTCCGTTCTCGGGAAGTTTACCCACAGCGGAGAAAAATGTCCCTTTTCTATACCCGAGGTGTTCCTCAGAGGGTGACAGTACAAGTATGTCATCATGATGTATTTATCCACATCAAGTAGAAAGAGCAAAGACTGGTTGACTCGGAATCCGAATAATGTGTCCGAGTGGAGCGACATGTCTACCCGCGGACTGTTGTTTCAATGAGCTAGTACTATAAAAATCCAGCTTAGCGTGTTGGTCTAGTACAAAGCGGACCTCACCATCATATCATTGAAAATTAACTTGATTTCGCCATGATAGAGCTAGAAAAATTGCTGAGTTGGCAATAAACTACATATCACTCACTCAAATGTGATTGATTGATTTTATTGTGTTTAACGCCACTTTCAGCTATATTTCAGCTATATCATGGCGACCAGTTTTAGTGGTGGAAGAAGCCAGAGTACCTGAAGAGAACCACCGACCATGGGCAAGCAACTGGTAAGCTTTATCACTTGCGGCTGCGAGTCAAGTGCACCCTTTTTAGCTCACCGTCGTCCGTTAACTTTTCACATTTTAATCTTCTCCTCAGAAACCCCTCAGCCAAATGAACTGAAACTTGGTAGGAAGCATCTATGGACGGTCTTCTATAAAGAATGCTCATTTTGTCCCGATCGGTTAACAAACATGGCCGCCACAGGCAATTCTTGTGTCTGATTGTTTGATTTCTAAAACATCTTCTCCTCTTTTAAAAGAAAAATAACGCTTGCCATTATCTCCCTTAGAAATTAACTAATGCTTATATAGTGTAGCATGTTTATTCTATACATTACAAGTAGGTATTCACATTTTAATATTCTTTTTAGCAAACCTTGCCAAAGGCAATATGAGCTTTAGCCTTTTGCCATCATTTGGTGTCCGTCGTCTTTACTTTTCACATTTTAATCTTCTCCTCTGAAAACCCTTAGCCAAATGAACTGAAACGTGGTAGGAAGCATCTATGGAATGTCCTCTCTAAAGAGTGCACATTATGTTATGATCCATTACCAAACATGGCCGCCACAGGCAATTCTTGTTTCTGATTGGCTGATTTTTCTAAATCTTCTCCTCTGAAACCGCTTGGCAAAATGAAACGAAACTTGGTAGGAAGCATCTATGGAATGTCCTCTATGAAGATTGCTCATTTCATCCCAATCGGTTAGAAAACATGGCTACCACCGAAACTTGGTAGGAAGCATCTATGGAATGTCCTCTATGAAGATTGCTCATTTCGTCCCGATCGGTTAGCAAACATGGCCACCACATGCAATTCTTGTTTCTGATTGGTCGATTTCCGAAAAATCTTCTCCTTTGAAACTGCTTAGCCATATGAACCAAAACTTGGTAGGAAGCATCTACATGTATGAAAAGTTCTGTATTAAGTTTCCTCAAAGCAGAATGAAAGGTGAGCGACACAGGCTCAGCCCACTGAGCCTCTAGTTTGTAATTTACAAAGCCGGGCGCGAACCCATGCCGTATTGGTGATAGGCTTGTATGAGTTGTAAGGTAATCCAACTACCTCACTCACTGAGCCACCCGGGCCCTCACTCACAAGTGCATGATGACATTATCAACGAAGCTTAAAAGCTAAAGTCTGACATACCTAAACTAATCTGTCAAAAAATCTAAATCATAAAGGCCATATATTTTAGCAACTATCATTCATTCACATCTGTCTATTACAGGTATTGTGGGAAGGTTGATAGTTGGGTTTATTGCCGATACAAAATATGTCAACAGATTTATCATTAGCGGAGGAATACTCATTCTAGGAGGAATGAGCACATTTGGAGTTGTGTATGTAGAAACAATGTATCACTGGTATCTTGTCTATGGAGCTATACTTGGTATTTTTACAGGTATGTATTAGTATATTACTGATATACGGTATACCCATGAATTAGAACATCACAAAATCCATCGGAAATACATAAGCCTACAGGGAATGGTAACAATAACCACACGAAATGAAACACAATCCATATATACTACTATACCAAGAAGAATAATAACGTAATTGTACTCAGCACCTTTACTTCAAAGTATTACATCTCTACATAGAACAGAAACGTCCCAAAAAAAAGCTTCATTACCTTCACTTGACTAAGCATGGGTAAACTTTCATTGTTACTCTTCTTGGGGTAATAGCAGTGCCGAATATAGATAAAGAGAGGCCCTAGACTAATCCACTCGTGAGGCCCCTCCCAATTCCCCACTTTCACAACTGGAGGAAGATGGAAGTGTGTTTAATCAATTTCAATAAAGTCAAAGATGATGAGGGGTGTTTGAAATTATGCAATATTCTGAAATGGAGTGCAACTGTGTAAGGTAAATTACTGAAGGGTCGCTTAGAAAGTACAGTACGTTATGACAGCACAAATGTGGAAGTCCAATAACAGTGTTAAAAATATTATACACCTTGACCGGAGGCCCCCTAAATTTTGAGGCCCTAGGCTTCAGCCTATCGAGTCTATATGTAAATCCGGCACTGTATAATAGTATATACATGTATTGGATTTTGAGTCATTTCGTGCGGTGATTGTTGCCGGTTATTTGCATAAGCCATGCCAAATCTAAGCCACACATCAGATTAAAATATAATTCTGGTTTTCGAAGTCGAAAGTGATGCTACAGACTGAAAGCATAAGTACATGTATTGTTTTATTTGTTAAAGATATAAAAACCTATCTGTATATTTTGGCCGTCATTTACTTAAAGGGACATAACTCTTTCGTTACTTGCCGAAGATGTACTGCTTAGGAACAAGGATATTGTTTTTGCACACAAGACTTCAAAATAAATTTTATTTGCATTTTAAGAGAAGCAAAAAAGATAATTCGCCTACAACTACTATATTTTTATATTGCTTCTTTTACATAAACGGTACTAAAAACAATTGAATTTTTAAATTTTTCCAACTACAATACTTATTGAACCATATAAAGACCTTTGAATATTTTACTTTATTTGTGTAATAACCGGAAGTCCAATACGTCCAATCATATAGTTTTTATCCATGTGCACTATATATTTTAATACTCTTCTTCTATACCGCAAAAGTAATAGTGTATGCCTTAGTGTCCTACTTGGCCTAGATATCAATCACAACATTCATATAATGTACAATTTAAACATACACTTTTAACGTATATACTATTTCTTGTTTTGAAAAAGCAGATTTGTGTATGTTAAAATTTCTCGTAATTGTTTTCCAGGTGTATTTGCCTTTTTACAGCCTGTCCTAGTTGTTGACCTGCTAGGAACTGAGCATCTAAGTGTTGCATTTGGAATTCTCTTGTTGGTACAAGGAACATGTGTCCTTATTGGACCACCTATTGCAGGTATGACATTGTATTCTGTAGTCCGTTGACACGATACACACTTTATCTGGAAAGTAGTAAAATGTTTCACAAAAACTAAGGACAATCTCCTTCAGGCAGTGCCGGATTTACCATTGTGCTTATGTGTGCTTAAGCACAGGGCCTCGTTGGCCAGGGGGCCTCATCTTCCTGCCAACATTTTTTTTACGATGGATTTTTGCTTATTTAAATTTGAAGGCGTTCAGTTTCGGATCGATTCCAGACATAATGATAGAGTTGATAGCCTATTGGAGTATGCCACAAAGCAGGCAGTCATGACAGTGGCTCAGTGGCATAGCAACCAAATTATTAGAGGCCTCTGGTTATTGGCAAAAAAATAGTTGAGGATGGATTCATGGATGCATCTTATTGGAGACCCAACAGACACCACAATAGTCCCCTTTACAAATGGCTCATGTCAGGGTAACCCTGTACCATGTGGATCTGGAGCAGTGCTATTTCCAGGTGACAACGAAGGAATCAGCCCCAAGAGACCGGTAGCACAAAGAGGATCCATACTGCTGGCAGAGCTTGTGGCAATAGTCATGGTATTAGAACACTGCATAGCTGCATTAAAGGATGGGTTCACTGATATCAAGATCTTGTCAGACAGCCAAACTGCAGTAGGTATCCTGACTCTCAACTGGAAGTCATCAAACTACATTGACACGATCTCCATACGGAATGCTAACAACCCTATCTTGGAATCCAGGACATGCTAATATAGCCGGAAACGAGATAGCGGACCAACTAGCAAAGGAAGCAGCAAAAGAGTCAATGTCCCTAAATGAACAGTATAATGTCATCATCATGTCAGATGTTAAACAAGCAGTGAAGACTTCAACTAAAATGAAATGGCAGAATAGATGGATCATCAGCTAATCAGGGAGACAACTATATGACCTGATACCAATGGTTGGAAATGCCAGCCATTTAGATATGCCAAACCCACAGATAGGCAGTGTTTTGACAGAGATGAGAACAGGATACAGCAGATTAAACAAATACCGGAATAACATAGGTCAGTCCCCCACGCCACTATGCGACTGTGGAGAAGAAGAAACCACTGAACACTACATATTGCACTGCCACATTTACGATCATGAGAGAGACAAACTCGCAGTGCAATTAAAGACCATAGATGAACATTTTGACCTTCTTCATCTCCTGACTAGAGACTCCAATAAAAGAGAAACATCAAAAGAAATTAACATTCTTGGAGTAATTCATCAAAAGTACAGGGCGCTTCCCAGAATTAGCAAGCCCTGTATCCCGATCCTGAGCCTAAGCAACTCAATACTCCAGTACAAAGAGAAATTACAGTGAGACAGTAAAGCACCAAAGAGAACAAATTCTGTACTCTGGGACCAGTAGTGTCAATTGCGACCTTTAGGATCAGAATCAGGATCAGGATGCTTACGTGGTGCAATTTTAAATTTAACGGCGATCTGTTCAATTTGGAAACTTATAGAAGAATGTAGTAGCATAAAATAGCTATTGATAGAAATTTACTTTAAGAACTTTATTCTTCAAGTCCTTGCATATGTAGAGAAACTTCAATCTAATGAGAAGAAAAACTGACGTTACTTTTGCAGCAAATCCCGAAATTTATTATCAAGATTTTTTTCCAACTTGAAACAAAATAACAAAAAAAGTAAAGGAGTAGTTATTCCTTTTTTAATACAAATGTGAAACCTAAATAAGTAATTTTGTCGTTATCTGATGTGTGCAACCTTTGAAAGTATAAAAGTAAAAATGGTGATAATAATAATAAAATAAAGTGTAAATAAGAATAATGGATGAGGAAATATTTGGTGAGAGGTGGAAACACCTATCCAAAAGCAAGATCTTGCCCAAACGGAAGACAACATACAGACATTAAGATGAGTTGCCTTGGGACTGTGGTCTGTGTGCTCACCCGTACATCGATCAAGATGAAGTGGTCAGAGCTTTTGACACTCGTGTGAACCGGCCTTTAAGATACTGTTGCATCTTGGCACCTGAATCTGTGCTTCATATACCTGTTGATTATTATCTATCTGTGCACAACTCTGGTAACATATATTTGCAACACCACCACTGATATTATATACATACATACACACGATATACCTTTTTTCTGAATAGCAGTTTATTTATGATGGCGTTATCTTACGTTTTTGTTATCCATATTAAAGCTATTCGTCCTTGCTGATATGAAGGATTCTACAAGTTAACAACAGTCTACTTTCTGATTTAATTGACACTGACATAGCAAACTGTCATATTGTTAGTAACGCCTACTGGGGCCACCACGACGCCTCCTTCCTGCGAGCAGCAAACACCACTGTCGTCATACACTCTGTCCTTGCAAACAAGCTCTGACTCGCGCTCAAGGTTACAGGCAAGGTTACTGATAATGATACTGTCTTGATATTTTGCTTGATGTATTCTCAGTCCCAATGCTTGTCACTATGTTGCCAGCAATATGGTGTATGGTTAATATTTTTTTTTAAATTCATGCTATTTTTACTGTATGTTAAAATGCTTTATTATGAGTTATTTTACTAGTGTACATAAATGATCCATAGAATTTAGTTGTTAAATACAGGTTTATTTTCATTAAATTAGTTTTACTCCAAATAAAGCATATACATTTACTATTTCTATAATACAATTTCTAAAATCATTTATTAGTAAAAGAATAAAATAAGTTTTTTCATCAAATGGTTATGGGGATCCACCAAAAAAATTAAGAGTAAAAGAAGTCCATGGGGGAAAAAGGTTGAGAACAACTGCGTTAAATGATGTTTAGATTTAATTACATGATGTTGCCTGTAATGACTGCACTGTCTGTTCTCTTTTTATCAGGTTTGACCTGTGTAAGACGGTGTTGGGCGGGTTGGGGCTTTGGGTAATATATAATAGCTTCTAGATTGTTGAAGACGCAGTGTACATGTCTGACCTAATATAACGTAATATTTTAACTATTCCTAATTTTCCGGAGCATGTATGCCTGACTGCATGTGTAGGCCTACCGGGTCTACCTCCTCCAGTGCCCAAGTAAGGGACCTCATAGCTTAACTAGCACAGAGCCTCATGTCCTAAATCCGGCACAGGTAACCTTAGTAAATTTTGACTATTCTGTTTAGACCATGTGGTTACATTGCTCCTGAACACTTTCTAATTACCGGTATTTGTCTTCCCAATCGTTTTACTTTGAGCGTATCTGGCGAGTGTTATCCAGAAACGATTCGTGCACGCTAAGGTAGATATCTACGTTTTAATCACATTTCACCAATAGTATTGATTTGTGTATATCTCATTTTTTCTCAATTGTTAAGCAGTCTGCACTCTATATAGCATACACAGAACAGATGACGAACCGTTGTGGTCGTGAATGACTCGTGATCGTATGGTAATTGGATGAGACAGTTTCTCCTCAATTTAACATGACACAAAATAATTAAACAAATTACATTTATTGGTGATTATTCATATTTTTTGCTTCAGTTTGGGAGTTTAGGTGTTATGGCGTTTGTCCTCACTTTCAACAATATTTCAATTATATGGTGTCAGTCAGTTTTATTGGTGTAGGAAACAGGAGTACCAGGAGAAAACAACCAACCTGTCGCAAGTCATTGACAAACTTTATCACATAATGTTGTATCGAGTACAGCTCGCTATGAACGGGGTTTGAACTCGCATCTTTTGTGATGATAGGCACTGATTGCACAGGTAGTTGTAAATCCAACTACCATACAATCACGAACACGACGACCCCGTGAATGTAAATGAATATGAAAGACTATTGAACATTACACTTAAACATAGCTTCAAGTAAAAGACCAGCGCTTTTATTGTGTTTCTGCATTTCACAGTCACAGTAGAGTATGTCTATATAGGTTGTTTTAATTTCTACTTCATGAAAACAGCAGTTAATTCGATGTGTCATTGACAACACCGGTGATGTAATGATTAGCGCGCTGTCATCTATTGCGGTACAACATGGGCTCAATTTTCTGTTGAATTAAACCAAAGAATATGTACTAGGTTTTTACTGCTCACCAATAAACACCTAACATCAAGGACGAACAGCAAAGATTTGTTGACTAGAAATCAGGACAATGCGTCGAATTGAAGTTGCACGTCTATCTATTATGCTGTTTCAGTGAGCAAGCACATTAAAAATCCTAATAAGCGTGAATATTCAGTACAAACAGACTCCATCTATTAAACATAAGGCGTTCTCCCCATAATATGACTGTAAAAATTGTACTGTTGGCGTTAAACAACAATCACTATGATCTAGTGATTGTTGTTTAACGCCAACAGTACAATGCTTGTTTCTGTGTTTCAGGGTGGATCTCCGACTTGTCTGGACGTTATGACGAAGCATTTATGTATGCTGGTATCATGTTTGCCACGTCTGGATTAATTTCCTGTTTTATACCACTAGTACAATCTAGAAAATCACGTAAGAAATATGACATCAGTCAGTGCACCAGTTAAGCTGATACACCACTTCGTCTGTAAGTTACGGAATTTCTGTCACAAATGACAACACATATGTTCCGTTTGTAGTAATCGCAATCCGGTCCTTTCCTCATTCATGACTTAGCACCGGGTTTGTAGCAAGAGCAACATGACGGGTGTAACATGTGGAGCAGGAACTGATTCCGTTTCCGGAGCACCTGAACCCCCGGTTCTTAGTGGGGTTCTTGTTGCTATATGTTTAGTTTTGTGCAGTGTTTCATAGATATTTTTTTTTTATCGTTTTTCTCTTTTAATTTGGCCATTGTGTTGTCTGTTTTCTTGTGTTTCTACTAAAGATTGACGGAGCAGCAGACATATAGAAATAAACCACCCATAAATTGGCAATCACAAAATAGGGAAACTAAACAGCATAATAAAGGTCAATATTAATGTTACATTGACACGAGTGTTATTCTCTTTTGCGTAGCATTTCTGATATGAAGAAAATGTTTGAAATCACAGTAACACGACTGGTGCCACCAATGGATCAAGAACGGTCCATTCCCGGGTTTGTGTTGCTCGATCATTAGATATTTTGTGAAGTGTTTTGTAGATCACCGTTTGCAGGGGCGGATCCAGGGGGAGGGGGGGGGGGGGGGGGGGGGGGGGCACACCCGACGCGCGCCCCCCTAAAATTGGGAAAAATATGATTTATTTTGCGTAAAATCGTGATTTTTCACACGAAATACCCCAACAATTTTTTTAATTGCGCTCCCCCTAACTTGAAATCCTGGATCCGCACCTGGTTTGTCCATTTGTCCTTTTTCTTTGGCCATCATCTTTTCTAACCTTCGAATAACGGCTTCTGATATGAAGATAAGGTTACGTCAATAATAATTATCGGACTTCCATCGCTGTTTTATTATTTGATATCTATCAACCAAAGATGAATATAGTAATACAATTAACGCCTGGTCCTTGTTGACATGAAATCAGATTGTATTTTTATTTTCTGCAAACTATATGTGACAGGTTTATTTTAAATTACAAAAATGTATTTAAAATTTCCCATTGAAATGGAGGTAAAACCCAGAGGATACCTTGGTTTCTTCCCCATCGATTATCGAGTGATAGGATGTCTAGATAAATGAATACGACTCATGTCAGCAGTTAAACCTCTTAATTCTAACCAGTTGAGGGCGGTCGTGATCGTTATCATATGGTAGTTTTTTTTTACCACTACCTGTGTAATCAGTACCTATCACCACTAAAGTTGCGAGTTCGAATCCTGCTCATGGCGAGGTGTACTCGATACAACTTTATGTGATAAAGTTTGTTAGTGACTTGCGGCAGGTCAGTGGGTTTCGGCAGGTACTCCAGTTTCCTCCACCAATTAAAATGACCGCCACGATATAACTGAAATAGTGTTGAATGTGACGTTAAACACCATAACCCTAACCCTAACCAGTTACTGACACATCTGAGCCCTAACTCTCGTAGATGAATAATATGATGTAATGGTATATTTCAGTGGCCAGAATTGTGTCGTGAAAACTATTGGCGACACAAGACCAGAAATGTACCAGTTATTGGAGAAGCACGATCTGAAGCCTGCCTGACAATGTGGATGGAGAAACACGACATAACCAATACCTGACAATTATGTTGTAGATCTACAAGCGTATAAGTGTGATTGTTATTGTAGAATCACATTAAGAGAAGATAGGTGCTCTAATGACAATATTACTCAAGAGAATATTAAACTGTGCAATTGATGAATTCAAAGCGTTGAATACTATATAAATAACACATAGCTGAGAGGGTGGTAGAGTAGATTGTTACTCCCGAGAAATTCATTGTCAACCGAGGCGAAGCCGAGGTTGACAATGACATTTCTAGTGGTAACAATCTGCTCTACCACCCTCTCAGCTATGTGTTGCTTGTTTTTATTATACTGAATGTTATTTTCTCCTGGTTTCATTCTTTTTTATGACTTTGATGCCCTGAATTTCAATTGCTGTTGTCTTTAAATGTGTTAAACTGTGATATCGATGATGTGTAATAAATAAGATTATATACATTTTTTGTATTTGTTAATATTTTTCTGCCATTTTGGTGTGGTGTATGTTTTATACAGATGGGTGTTCTTAAATGAAAAGTGAGCAATTTTGTCAGCTATGCCATGTGATAGACTAAATTATCACCCTCTGCCATGTGATAGACTAAATTGGCACACGCTCCTTAACCAATGAGAAGACAGGAAATTTACATGAAATATAATAATTTAAAATATTAATGGATATAGTACATTGGAACTTGTGCGATCCGACACCTCAGTTTTCCGACATCCTGTGACATCCGACAAAAATTTATGGTCACAAAAGTATTTCTGTTAACTAAAGTAAAACCCGAGTATTCCGACATCCTGTACAATCTGACACATTTCCCTGGTCCCTTGCAATTGGTGTGTCAGATTATACAGATTCCACTGTGTATGATACAGCTGTCGGTCATGAAAATAAGAGGAATATATTGGACACTAACTTCTTATAGAAAAATACGAACGTTGTGTGGCAAACAGGACGAGATCGGGATCACCTAGATGCAAAAACAATTAAACATGTTAAATAAAACTCCAAAGTATACTGCAGTACCAAATCAATTCAAGTCCTTCAGCTTGTTAGTCAAATACCACAACAAACAGGGACAGTCGTAGTCATCATCGTATGGTAGTTGTACTTATAGCTACCTGTGCAATCATACCCTAACACCACTAAAGTTGTGAGTTCGAACCCCGTTCATGGTGAGGTGTACACGATACAACATTATGTGATAAAGGTTGTCAGTGACTTGCGGCAGGTCTTTGGATTTCCTCCGGTGCTCCATTTTCGCCATCAATAAAACTGAACTATTGTTGAAAGTGGCGTTAAACACCAAAACCCCCATAACAAAATACATTAATCAATGATATCCATAAAAAGTTCATGTGTTCCGGAAGGTGAGGACTTATCTTCATAAAACATATGAAAAATAATCAAGACAGTCATTCAGAACATCTCTTCTTTTAGTAGAGGGCCCGGGTGGCTCAATGAGTTAGGTAGTTGGATTGCCTAACAACTCATTCAAGCCTATCACCAATACGGCCTGGGTTCGAGCCAGGCTTTTTAAATTACAAAAAGGGTGCACTCGACTCGCAGCTAATAAAGATTACCAGCTACTTGCCCATGGTCGGTGGTTCTCTCCGGGTACTCCGGCTTCTTCCACCACTAAAACTGGTCGCGATGATATATTTGAAATACTGCTGAAAGTGGCGTTAAACACCAAAAATCAAATCTTTTAATACAATGGGTATGGGCAAGTTGGTTTAGTGCTTTAAAAGAAAAATTGTCTATAGTTGTAATTACTCGAAAGTTTTTCGAAAAAAAAAATCTCTGTTTTTGTCTAATATATGGGTATGATGGCTTATTATTTAACCAGACGACGATGGTCTCTAAATATAATCTAAACTCGACTGCTATTCAGAACTCTCGGACTTTTCCAGTACATTGGCATGATAGTATAGTAGTTAAGCCGAAGATCGTCTATAAAATAATTAGAAATGCTTCAGGTTTTCAGTCTATTATATATTATTATGCTTTCTGTAAATTTCTTCTGTAATATAAGTCCATACGATATTTTGGCATATATCACAAAGAATTATATAGCGTTGATATACTATGCGAAAATAGTACTACTATGCCAGTTTCACGCGGGGAAGGTTGGGCTTTCAGGTGTCTGTCAAACTATTTATAGCTAGTCCATGTGCAAGGGGGCGGATCCAATCTGTCAATCTATCATAGTCGTCTAAACGTTGTTTAATACTTGTTATTGTTGTTAATTAAATTTCAAACTTCAAAATGTTTTATATTTTTAAAGCCTTAAATGAAACAAAGAATATTCTCACACTTTCAAGACTATCTGATCCAATATATTAGTCACCAATATCAGGACCTCCTTTATTGTAATAGTTCTCAATATATTTTGTCTACATATAACAGTCAGCATAATAATAATAATAATGTTGTGCTAGCAAGGACTATGCCATATAGTGGTCAGGGTTGAAGACATATAGTGCACTCCCCTTCACTATGTCTTCAACCCTGACCACTATATTGGCATAGTCATTGCTAACACAACATTATTATATAAATCTAAACCAAACAGTTATTCAGGATTATCTCCCTTTCCAGTATATGGTATGGTTAAGCAGGCACACAGTCTATTAGATAATCTAAACCAAACAGTTATGCAGGTTTCTCTCCCCTTTCCAATATATGGTATGGTTAAGCAGGCACACAGTCTATTAGATAATCTAAACCAAACAGTTATGCAGGTTTCTCTTCCCTTACCAGTATATGGTATGGTTAAGCAGGCGACAGTCTATTAGATAATCTAAACCAAACAGTTATTCAGGATTCTCTCCCCTTCCAGTATATGGTATGGTTAAGCAGGCACACAGTCTATTAGATAATCTACACCAAACAGTTATGCAGGTTTCTCTCCCCTTTCCAGTATATGGTATGGTTAAGCAGGCAACAGTCTATTAGATAATCTAAACCAAACAGTTATTCAGGATTATCTCCCTTTCCAGTATATGGTATGGTTAAGCAGGCACACAGTCTATTAGATAATCTAAACCAAACAGTTATTCAGGATTCTCTCCCTTTCCAGTATATGGTATGGTTAAGCAGGCACACAGTCTATTAGATAATCTAAACCAAACAGTTATGCAGGTTTCTCTCCCCTTTCCAATATATGGTATGGTTAAGCAGACAATAGTTTATGCTAATCTAAACCCCAATTATGCAGGTTTTCTCTCTCCTTTCCAAAAGATATTGGATATGTAACTGTTGTAGATAAAAATCATCCTAGTATCATTGAAATTAACAAAAATAAAAAAGATATACCTAATCTTGAATTTAAAGAAATATCTGATGAATTTGTACATAAACAAATAAATAAGACCAATGTTAAAAAAGCAACAGGTAGAGATGGTATATCAGCTAAATTATTAAAACTAGCTAAACCTGTAATTGCAAAACCAATAACAAAAATGATAAATAAAACAATAACAAATTCTGTGTTTCCAGACCAACTAAAACAAGCACAAGTTGTTGCACTACACAAGAAGAACAGTGCACTAGACAAAAGTAACTATAGACCAGTAAGTATACTACCTGTTATTTCACAATTCTTTGAACGGGCCATTCACGAACAGTTAACAGAATATTTTAACAATCACTTCCATCCATTTCTGTCAGCTTTCAGATCGGGCTACGGATGCAATACTACACTACTAAAAATTATAGAAGATTGGAAACAGGCACTAGGCCAAAATAAATACATTGCAGCAGTACTAATGGACCTGTCCAAGGCCTTTGATTGCCTACCACACACATTATTATTACTCAAACTTGAAGCATATGGCATGTCAAAATCTGCATTACAGTTAATTGAAAACTACCTTACTAACAGGAAACAATGCGTCAAAGTTGGTACCACACTAAGTAACTGGCAAGACATCTACAAAGGCGTACCACAAGGGTCAATTCTAGGTCCTGTCCTATTTAACATCTTTTTAAACGACATTTTTCACTTTACCACAAGCAGCACACTTTATAACTATGCAGACGACAACACTCTCGCACATGCAGATGATAATATTGATAAAGTAGTTGAACATTTAGAAAAAGACAGTTTGGCATTAATAGAATGGTTTTCATGTAACCAGATGAAGGCAAATCCTGATAAATTTCAGGCCATAGCTATTGGCAAAAAATCAATGGATACAAATATTGTTCTTGATTTAGCAGGAAATAAAATTAAATGTGAAAAAGAAGTAAAATTACTAGGGGTTACAATTGATTTTGAACTTAAATTTAATTCTCATATTTCAAACATTTGTAAAAAAGCATCTAGGCAGTTAAATGTGTTAAAAAGGCTAGATAAATATTTAAATAAATTGGATAAATTAACCATATATCATTCATTCATATTGTCTAACTTCAACTTCTGTCCACTTTCATGGCACTTTTGTAGTGAAGCCAATACAAATAAAATAGAAAAAAATTCAGGAGCGAGCACTAAGATTTATTTATAATGATTATAATAGTATATATGAAAACTTGTTAATAGTCTCTAAACTTCCAACATTAAAAGTGAGAAGACTGAGAACTATGACCATTGAGGTTTATAAAATTCTACATCAAGAAAGTCCTTCATATTTACACGACCTAATCAAAATTAAAGATACTAAATATTGTTTTAGGTACGACAACATTACAGAAATCCCTTCAGTACGAACGACAAGGTATGGTCTAAAATCCTTTCGATATGCTGCTGCTAAACTGTGGAACGAGTTGCCAAACCACTTTAGAACACAAACATCTTTTAATCAATTCAAAAATTTAATAAACTCATGGAATGGCAACTCGTGCCGCTGCAATGCTTGCTGCTAGTATAATTTTTTTCTAGAATAGACATCGCATGAAATTTGCCTTACTGCTGCCTTCTTGCTTTTGTATGCTTTTCAGTTTAACTTTAATTTATTTTAGTTTTTTATTTTAGTGCTTGGCTATTCTGCATGAATATTTTTAAAATATTTTTAAAGTATTCTTGAAATATTTTTGGAATATTTTTAAGATATGTTTTAGAGTGTGTTTTAAGAAGTATATACATATTTTACTTTGTATGCTTTTCAATTAACTTGTGCTTTATTTATTATAGTGCTTTGCTATTTATGCATGAACATTTTTAAAATGTTTTTAGAATATTTTTGGAATATGTTTTAAAAGTACATGCATATTTTATATGTGTTTTGAGTAAATTTTCTTACTTGCTTGATCATAGACTGCTTAAAATTTGCATGAATGTACTTGTATGTGTAATGGGTGCTATAAATGTCTGCATCTATTTTGTGTTTTGACTTCTGGTCCTATGACAATAAGTACACAGAGAGGCACTGGCTGTGGAGGTCCAGAGGTCAAGACACAGAAATGTATGCATAAATATTATCCGGATATGTATTTAATTTTGTATTGCATGACATGTTTTATTGTGCTGTATTTAATTTATGTAATTTATTATGCATGTCGGTTTGAAAAGCTCTTGAGAGCTTATGTTGATTGTTATAAAATGTACCGACTTTAAATAAAACTTTTTGATTTGATTGATTGATTTGAATATACGATACGGATAAGTAGGCGACAGTCTATTAGATAATCTAAAGCAAACAGTTATGCAGGTTTCTCTCCCCTTTCCAATACACGGTACGGTTAAGCAGGCACAGTCTATTAGATATTATTATGCTTTCTGTAAATTTCTTCTGTAATATAGGTTCATACGATATTTTGGCATATATCACAAAGAATTATATAGTGTTGATATACTATGCGAAAATAGTACATCTACTATGCCAGTTTCACGCGGGGAAGGTTGGGTTTTCAGGTGTCTGTCAAACTATATATAGCTAGTCCACGTGCAAGGGCGCGGATCCAATCTGTCAATCTATCATAGTCGTCTAAACGTTGTTTAATACTAGTTATTGTTGTTAATTAAATTTCAAACTTCAATTTTTTTTATATTTTTAAAGCCTTAAATGAAACAAAGAATATTCTCACACTTTCAAGACTATCTGATCCAATATATTAGTCAACAATATCAGGACCTCCTTTATTGTAGTAGTTCTCTCAATATATTTTGTCTACATATAACAATCAGCATAATAATAATAATAATGTTGTGTTAGCAATGACGATGCCATATAGTGGTCAGGGTTGAAGACATATAGTGCACTCCCCTTCACCATGTCTTCAACCCTGACCACTATATTGACATAGTCATTGCTAACACAACATTATTATATAAATCTAAACCAAACAGTTATTCAGGACTATCTCCCTTTCCAGTATATGGTATGGTTAAGCAGGCACACAGTCTATTAGATAATCTAAACCAAACAGTTATGCAGGTTTCTCTCCCCTTTCCAATATACGGTATGGTTAAGCAGACAATTATATAGTCTATTAGATAATCTAAACCAAACAGTTATGCAGGTTTCTCTCCCGTTTTCAATATACGGTATGGTTAAGCAGACAATTACATAGTCTATGCTAATCTAAACCCAACAGTTATGCAGGGTTCTCTCCCTTTCCAATATACGGCACGGTTAAGCAGGCGACAGTCTATTAGATAATCTAAAGCAAACATTTATGCAGGTTTCTCTCCCTTTTCCAATATATGGTATGGCTAAACAGACAATAGTCTATGCTAATTTAACCCAACAGTTATTCAGGATTATCTCCCCTTTCTAGTATATGGTATGGTTAAGCAGGCACACAGTCTATTAGATAATCTAAACCAAACGGTTATTCAGGATTCTCTCCCCTGTCCAATATATGGTATGCTTAAGCATGCAATCGTAACTAAAATAATCTAAGCGCATCAGTTATTCGGAACTCTTGGTCTTTTCCACTAGATGTTTCAATAAGTCATAATTGATCACTTCCGATACTACAGAATCATGTTTGTAATCAGGGTGGGTGATGACAAAGTTCCGTATTGACTTGGCTATAGTTGGTTCTTTACTTGAAAGACAAGATAATAATTGTTACATAAAATAATTAATGAATCACCTCACTAGTGTAATGGTTAGCTTGCTGGCCTTGTGCTCATAAGTTCGAGCCTTGGCCAGGTCAAACCAAAGACTATGAAATTGGTATTTGCGAATATCCGATAAGAGCACAGTATTAAGGAGAAATAACAAGGACTGATTGGCTCGGAATCGGGATAATATGTCCGAATTAAGCAACACGCCTACCAGTCAGTGGACTGTCGTTTCCGTATTTCACTTTAAAAAATTCATTTAAACATGTTGGTCTAGTTAAAAGTAATAACTAATCAAAATTCAATTTGCTATCGCCATGGTATGGCTGAAATAATTGCTCACTAGCCGTCATTCACTCACTAAAATAATTATCGTGTTCATTAAAATGAGGTGCAATGAACCTTTTTCAATGGCTTCTACCAGACCAGTATCAATAATATAGCCTCTATACTAGCTAGCCTACTACCAGACCAGTATCAATAATATAGCCTCTATACTAGCTAGCCTACTACCAGACCAGTATCAATAATATAGCTTCTATACTAGCTAGCCTACTACCAGACCAGTATCATTAATATAGCCTCTATACTAGCTAGCCTACTACCAGACCAGTATCATTAATATAGCCTCTATACTAGCTAGCCTACTACCAGACCAGTATCATTAATATAGCCTCTATACTAGCTAGCCTACTACCAGACCAGTATCAATAATATAGCCTCTATACTAGCTAGCCTACTACCAGACCAGTATCAATAATATAGCTTCTATACAAGCTAGCCTACTACCAGACCAGTATCAATAATATAGCCTCTATACTAGCTAGCCTACTACCAGACCAGTATCATTAATATAGCCTCTATACTAGCTAGTCTACTACCAAACCAGTATCATTAATATAGCTTCTATACTAGCTAGTCTACTACCAGACAAGTATCAATAATATAGCTTCTATACAAGCTAGCCTACTACCAGACCAGTATCATTAATATAGCCTCTATACTAGCTAGCCTACTACCAGACCAGTATCAATAATATAGCCTCTATACTAGCTAGCCTACTACCAGACCAGTATCATTAATATAGCCTCTATACAAGCTAGCCTACTACCAGACCAGTATCATTAATATAGCCTCTATACTAGCTAGCGTACTACCAGACCAGTATCAATAACATAGCTTCTATACAAGCTAGCCTACTACCAGACCAGTATCATTAATATAGCCTCTATACTAGCTAGTCTACTACCAAACCAGTATCATTAATATAGCTTCTATACTAGCTAGTCTACTACCAGACCAGTATCAATAATATAGCCTCTATACTAGCTAGCCTACTACCAGACCAGTATCAATAATATAGCCTCTATACTAGCTAGCCTACTACCAGACCAGTATCAATAACATAGCCTCTATTCTAGCTAGTCTGCTACCAGACCAGTATCAATAACATAGCCTCTATACTAGCTAGCCTACTACCAGACCAGTATCAATAATATAGTCTCTATACTAGCTAGCCTACTACCAGACCAGTATCAATAATATAGTCTTTATACTAGCTAGCCTACTACCAGACCAGTATCAATAATATAGCCTCTATACTAGCTAGCGTACTACCAGACCAGTATCAATAACATAGCCTCTATACTAGCTAGCGTACTGCCAGACCAGTATCAATAATATAGCCTCTATGCTAGCTAGCCTACTACCAGACCAGTATCAATAATATAGCCTCTATACTAGCTAGCCTACTACCAGACCAGTATCAATAATATAGCATCTATGCTAGCTAGCCTACTACCAGACCAGTATCAATAATATAGCCTCTATGCTAGCTAGTCTACTACCAGACAAGTATCAATAATATAGCCTCTATACTAGCTAACCTACTACCAGACCAGTATCAATAATATAGCCCCTATACTAGCTAGCCTACTACCAGACCAGTATCAATAATATAGCCTCTATTCTAGCTAGCCTACTACCAGACCAGTATCAATAATATAGCCTCTATACTAGCTTGCCTACTACCAGGCCAGTATCAATAATATAGCCTCTATACTAGCTAGCCTACTACCAGGCCAGTATCAATAATATAGCCTCTATACTAGCTAGCGTAACCGTCACTTTATTCAATAAAAAGGGAAAAACAACTGTTATATATCAACAGTTATGTTATCTTATCTCTATTCTAAGTAGCTTAAGGGCCGTCATGGTCATGATCGTATGGTAATTTGATTTGCAACTACCTGTGCAATCAGTGCCTATCACCGCTAACGCTGTGAGTTTGTACCCCGCCCAGGCGAAGTGCACTCTATACAACAGTATGTGATAAAGTTTGTCAGTGGCTTGCGGCAGATCGGTGGTTTTCTCTGGGTACTCCGGTTTCCTCCACCAACAAAACTGACCGCCACGATATATCTGAAATATTGTTGAAAGTGGCGTTAAATACCATAATCCTAACCCTCTAAGTAGAAGATACCAAATCAGAATCTGTAAATCGAAGAATGTAAGTAGTTTAGAAGAGTTTGAAGATAACATATCAGAATCTGTAAATCGAAGAATGACAGATAACGCAGTGCCCCCCCCCCCCCCCCAAAAAAAAGGTCAAAGCGACAAACCATAATCTACAAAAAACTACACAGAAAATAAAAGATCAAGAAACACAAACCCTACTAAAACCCTAAGGTGAACTTCGGTGCTTCGAAAGGGTAGGCAGTTCCTGTACCACTAGTGTTTCCGTAATGTTATTTTACCTGATGTTCTGTTAGAAATCAGTTCAAGGTAGTTGTTTACCATAGCACCAGTTTCAGAGGTTGTCTCTAGATTGTTAACGTACATTTGTATCAGAGGAATCAACCCGGGAAACGTATCCTACAATTATAATAAAACATAACCCGAGAACCGTATCCTACAATTATAATAAAACATAACCCGGGAAACGTATCCTACAATTACAATAAAACATAACCCGGGAAACGTATCATACAATTACAATAAAACATAACCCGGGAAACGTATCCTACAATTACAATAAAACATTACCCGGGAAACGTATCCTACAATTACAATAAAACATAACCCGGGAAACGTATCCTACAATAACAATAAAACATAACTCGGGAAACGTATCCTACAATTACAATAAAACATAACCAGGGAAACGTATCCTACAATTACAATAAAACATAACCGGGTAACGTATCCTACAATTACAATAAAACATAACCCAGGAAACGTATCCTACAATTACAATAAAACATAACTCGGGAAACGTATCCTACAATTACAATAAAACATAACCCAGGAAACGTATCCTACAATTACAATAAAACATAACCCGGGAAACGTATCCTACAATTACAATAAAACATAACCCGGGTAACGTATCCTACAATTATAATAAAACATAACCCGGGAAACGTATCCTACAATGACAATAAAACATAACCCGGGTAACGTATCCTACAATGACAATAAAACATAACCCGGGAAACGTATCCTACAATTACAATAAAACATAATCCGGGTAACGTATCCTACAATTACAATAAAACATACCCCGGGAAACGTATCCTACAATTTCGTTTTGATCCATTAACAAACATGGCCGCTGCAGACAATTCTTGTTTCTGATTGGTTGATTTCTAAAAAAATCTTCTCCTCTGAAACCGCTTTGCCAAATGAACCGAAACTTGATAGGAAGCATCTATGGAAGGTTCTGTATTAAGTTTCCTCAAAGCAGAATGAAAGGTGAGCGACACAGGCTCAGCTCAGTGCTCTAGTTTTTTTCAGATACGTACATCGCTCATAATTCTAAAAGGACACATCAGAAAAGAGAGGGGGAATTAAAGATTAAATTTTAATATTGTTGATATTTTCCAAAATCAAAACAATTACATTGGACCGGATTTAGGACATTTAAAGTCCACCAGTGTATTTCCGGTACGTTTAAGCACCGCTCAGGACTCCTGAGTGCACTCTGGACATGAAAAAAGGACTTATTAGATATTAAAGTACTAGTAGATCATCTTATTCGAAATTTGATTTGCAATCGTATGCAATAGGACTGAAATCGATAGTATCAATATTTTTTAAGATGCAACCATTTTTGTGCGACACGTGCAATAGCTGTGTAGTCAGTCGTGCGTGAACTCATGTTTATTGTAGCCATTGGTGCGGAGATGGCCATCAAGCGTGCAATAAACAAAATAATTAGATTGAAAACGTGAAAACAAAGAATCGAAAAATGATATATATACAACATTAATACATTGTTGTGTACTAGATATGCAATGAAAACTTATTAAAATCTATACGGAAATAATATGGCATTATTTTTTTTCCAATATGAAATTGATTTTTTTAATCCATATTTCCAAGAGATTTTTTTTTATCCTGGAATTAAATTAAATGAATTTATCCCAATATAAAATGTGATTTGTTTTTAATTTACATATGCACATATAACATGACATTTTTTTTTATCAATTATTGCAAATGAGATGAGAATAATTATCTGCTCATTTAAGTTCTTTTTGCAACAAGAAATTTTCAATTTTAAATTGTAACAAGGATTAGTAGAACAAAGCCTTGATTGTAATGAGATTTTTTTTATAAAGTTTGAAATTAGAAAATATTATTGAAAGGAGTGAGTATGATAAGGGTAGATTTTGGCCCAATCTCAGAAACTGTTTATATAGATATAATATCAAACACAATCATTGAAAGGTAAGAAATTTTTTTTTTTTGATGATTTCACTTTGTCCTTTGTTGCTTAGCAACGTAAATGGAGGAGGGCCCAATTAATCATTGGAAATTCAAAAATGGTGGTTTTATTTGACATATCTTGCATAGGTTTTCCGACAAAATGTTATATTCTGTGTATGTACACTCTAAAAATAATATTCCAATTCTCTATATAGTATATTTGTGTAGTTTTGTTACCCTAGTAACGGTTTCGTAAACATTAAATTAACCTATATTATTGCAATTAATGGTTGAATTTTGACATCTACGATCTTTTGACTTGATATTTGATTAAGCGGTACATTTTTGTCAAGCTATACACATTACAAATGTCATTTCATATTTCAAAATTACATTTTGATATTTTTATTCATACTTATGCTCCGTCCATAGCAACAGGTTTCCCTATGCACAGTATTTTCCTGTAGATCTCATGGACCTTTTATTTAATCAAGAAAACAAATTCTACAACAGCACCTTAGCAGATCTAGAGACATCTTATCATTTACTAACCAGTATATATTATAAGAATTCCTTAAACCTTACAATGTCCCTAGTAACCAAATATGATCCCTAGCAACCGCAGAAACTCGTCAATGCTGAGCTCTGTAAATTGCTTTTTTAAAATATTTTTATAACCGAATGTTGATCTTTTTATTTTTTAAATCATGAGAGGAAATTATTCTCAGTAATTAGAATGTAAAAGGAACCAAGTCAACTGCACAACATGGTAAAGGAGCGCTACAGCGGCAGCAAATGGGCAGGAGAGGATATAATCCATGTTGAATAATTAAGAAATAAATCATGGAAGCCAGAATGTGTTGGGAGTTTTAACATGGATTGGCGGATATTATACGTTATTAGTCTCGAGATATTATATATCCCGTTTTAAAGGGCAGTGGTTTTGTTAAAAGGTGATGTGCCTCACCTTTTAACACTAGAGGCTCCCAGGAGCCTGTAATCGCTCACCTGGTTTTCAATTTGACATCTAATGTTGATAGAAAATGGGGGTGTTACACATAATTTTAAAAGTGGGCCACATAATATTCCTAAACGAAATAAACTGGCTGAAAAAATCTCACAGAAAAACCCAGAATATATGTTAAACTACTCATTGCCATATAGCTGCAATTAAAATTTGAGTTCATTTTGATTTGTAATAGAGCGGAAATTGACAACTAAAGACATTTCTATTTTTAGTAACAGCAGCCATCTTGAATGGAGGGTGGAGCTGTCGGACACAATTTTGAATAGGGGCTACCCAAGGACTATCCCTGCCATGTTTGGTTTCATTTGGTTCAGCGGTTTCAGAGGAAAAGATTTAAATGTAATCTTTTATAAAAATATGTCTAATTTGTATAATCAGTATAAATCGGTTGAAGGAAACAATTCACGGAAAAACCCAGAATATATGTTAAACTACTCATTGCCATATAGCTGCAATTAAAATTTGAGTTCATTTTGATTTGTAATAGAGCGGAAATTGACAACTAAAGACATTTCTATTTTTAGTAACAGCAGCCATCTTGAATGGAGGGTGGAGCTGTCGGACACAATTTTGAAAAGGGACTACCCAAGGACTATCCCTGCCAGGTTTGGTTTCATTTGGTTCAGCGGTTTCAGAGGAAAAGATTTAAATGTAATCTTTTATAAAAATATGTCTAATTTGTATAATCAGTATAAATCGGTTGAAGGAAACAATTCACGGAAAAACCCAGAATATATGTTAATCTACTCATTGTCATGTAGCTGCAGCTAAAATTTGAGCTCATTTTGATTGATAATAAAGCAGCAATGGACAATTGAAGAAATTTATATTCTTAGTAACAGCAGCCATCTTGAATGGAGGGTGGAGCTGTCGGACACAATTTTGAAATGGGACTACCCAAGGACTATTCCTGCCAGGTTTAGTTTAATTTGGTTCAGCGGTTTCAGAGGAAAAGATTTAAATGTGATCTTTTATCAAAATATGCCTAATTTGCATAATCGTTATAAATCAGCTGAAAGAAAAATTTCACAGAAAACCCCGGAATATATATATGCTAAACTACTCATTGCCATGTAGCTGCAGTTAAAATTTGAGCTCATTTTGGTTTATACTAAAGCAGCAATGGACAATAGAAGAAATTTCTATTTTTAGTAACAGTAGCCATCTTGAATGGAAGGTGGGGCTGTCAGACACAATTTTGAAAGGGACCCACCCAAGGACCATCTCTGCCAGGTTTAGTGTAACTTGGTTCAGCGGTTTCAGAGGAGAAGATTTAAATGTGATCCTTTATCAAAATATGCCTAATTTGCATAATCGGTATAAATCGGCTGAAAGAAAAATTACACAGAAAAACGCAGAATATATGTTAAACTACTCCTTACCATGTAGCTGCAGTTAAAATTTGAGCTCATTTTGACTTATACTAAAGCAGCAATGGACAATTGGAAAAATTTCTATTTTTAGTAACAGCAGCCATCTTGAATGGAGGGCGGGGCTGTCGGACACAATTTTGAAAGGGACCATCCCTGCCAGGTTTGGTTTAATTTGGTTCAGCGGTTTCAGAGGAGAAGATTTAAATGTGATCTTTTATCAAAATATGCCTAATTTGCATAATCGGTATAGATCGGCTGAAAGAAAAATTACACAGAAAAACCCGGAATATATGTTAAATTACTCCTTACCATGTAGCTGCAGTTAAAATTTGAGCTCATTTTGACTTATACTAAAGCAGCAATGGACAATTGAAGAAATTTCTATTTTTAGTAACAGCAGCCATCTTGAATGGAGGGCGGGGCTGTCGGACACAATTTTGAAAGGGACCATCCCTGCCAGGTTTGGTTTAATTTGGTTCAGCGGTTTCAGAGGAGAAGATTTAAATGTGATCTTTTATCAAAATATGCCTAATTTGCATAATCGTTATAAATCAGCTGAAAGAAAAATTTCACAGAAAACCCCGGAATATATATATGCTAAACTACTCATTGCCATGTAGCTGCAGTTAAAATTTGAGCTCATTTTGGTTTATACTAAAGCAGCAATGGACAATAGAAGAAATTTCTATTTTTAGTAACAGTAGCCATCTTGAATGGAAGGTGGGGCTGTCAGACACAATTTTGAAAGGGACCCACCCAAGGACCATCCCTGCCAGGTTTAGTGTAACTTGGTTCAGCGGTTTCAGAGGAGAAGATTTAAATGTGATCCTTTATCAAAATATGCCTAATTTGCATAATCGGTATAAATCGGCTGAAAGAAAAATTACACAGAAAAACGCAGAATATATGTTAAACTACTCCTTACCATGTAGCTGCAGTTAAAATTTGAGCTCATTTTGACTTATACTAAAGCAGCAATGGACAATTGAAGAAATTTCTATTTTTAGTAACAGCAGCCATCTTGAATGGAGGGCGGGGCTGTCGGACACAATTTTGAAAGGGACCATCCCTGCCAGGTTTGGTTTAATTTGGTTCAGCGGTTTCAGAGGAGAAGATTTAAATGTGATCTTTTATCAAAATATGCCTAATTTGCATAATCGTTATAAATCAGCTGAAAGAAAAATTTCACAGAAAACCCCGGAATATATATATGCTAAACTACTCATTGCCATGTAGCTGCAGTTAAAATTTGAGCTCATTTTGGTTAATACTAAAGCAGCAATGGACAATAGAAGAAATTTCTATTTTTAGTAACAGTAGCCATCTTGAATGGAAGGTGGGGCTGTCAGACACAATTTTGAAAGGGACCCACCCAAGGACCATCCCTGCCAGGTTTAGTGTAACTTGGTTCAGCGGTTTCAGAGGAGAAGATTTAAATGTGATCCTTTATCAAAATATGCCTAATTTGCATAATCGGTATAAATCGGCTGAAAGAAAAATTACACAGAAAAACGCAGAATATATGTTAAACTACTCCTTACCATGTAGCTGCAGTTAAAATTTGAGCTCATTTTGACTTATACTAAAGCAGCAATGGACAATTGAAGAAATTTCTATTTTTAGTAACAGCAGCCATCTTGAATGGAGGGCGGGGCTGTCGGACACAATTTTGAAAGGGACCATCCCTGCCAGGTTTGGTTTAATTTGGTTCAGCGGTTTCAGAGGAGAAGATTTAAATGTGATCTTTTATCAAAATATGCCTAATTTGCATAATCGGTATAGATCGGCTGAAAGAAAAATTACACAGAAAAACCCGGAATATATGTTAAATTACTCCTTACCATGTAGCTGCAGTTAAAATTTGAGCTCATTTTGATTTGTACTAAAGCAGCAATGGACTATTGAAGAAATTTCTATTTTTAGTAACAGCAGCCATCCTGAATGGAGGGCGGGGCTGTCGGACATAATTTTGAAAGGGACCCACCTAGGGACCATCCCTGCCAGGTTTGGTTTAATTTGGTTCAGCGGTTTCAGAAGAGAAGATTTAAATGTGATCTTTTATCAAAATATGCCTAATTTGCATAATCGGTATAGATCGGCTGAAAGAAAAATTACACAGAAAAACCCCGGAATATATGTTAAACTACTCCTTACCATGTAGCTGCAGTTAAAATTTGAGCTCATTTTGGCTTATACTAAAGCAGCAATGGACAATTGAAGAAATTTCTATTTTAAGTAACAACAGCCATCCTGAATGGAGGGCGGGACTGTCGGACACAATTTTGAAAGGGACCCACCCAGGGACCATCACTGCCGGGTTTGGTTTAATTTGGTTCAGGGGTTTCAGAGGAGAAGATTTAAATGTGATCTTTTATCAAAATATGCCTAATTTGCATAATCGGTATATATCGGCTGAAAGAAACATTTCACAGAAAAACCCGGAAAATATGTTAAACTACTCCTTGCCATGTAGCTGCAGTTAAAATTTGAGCTCATTTTGACTTATGCTAAAGCAGTTCTATTTTTAGTTTGGCGGCCATCTTGCTTGGAAGTCGGGATCACCGGACACAATTATTGGAAAGGGGCCATCCAAGGACCATTCCACCAAAGTTTGGTTCAAATTGGCCCAGTGGTTTCAGAGGAGTTGATTAAAATGTGAAAAGTTAATGGACGGACGGACGGACGGACGACGGACGACGGACGACGGACGCTCAGTGGTGACAATAGCTCACATGACCCTTGGGTCAGGTGAGCTAAAAACCACTGCCAATTAAAACGGGATATATAACATCCAGAGACTGATAACATTTTTATCTGAATGTTCCAACATTAATAAGTATGTCCTTATTATAGGAAAAACATAAAATACGTGTATCTTTGGACAAAGATCACAGAGAGCGATTATTGATTTTCTGTCATCTTGTGAAATGTGTGTCTTCTGCTGTGCACAATGTAAATGGACAGCACATAGGTGAGAGCGATTAATGATTTTCTGTCACCGCACGGCTTCCCTGAAGTTTTAAAAGTACCTTTTTAGCCAATCAAAATTCTACTTGCCACGAGAACATCAGAGAATAGTATTTTATCCCGAGCCAGAAGCGAGGGATAAAATTTACTAATATCCGCCAATCCATGTTAAAACCAAAACACATTCTGGCTTCCATGATTTATTTCGATTCTGATAAGACTAAGAGTACACATACGGTATTATACTTTGATTGGAAGACGGTAATTTATATTTACGGTATCTTCAAACTTTTTTTGTTGAGAAAAGTAAAACGTGATAGATTATATAATACTGTATTATTCGTCATCGCCAGACACATTTTTGGAAGAGAACCATCCAATGACTATTTCATCAAAATTTTCTTCTTATTGAGCAAATGGTTTCAGACAAGAAGGTTTTAATGGGAATTTCTCATAGGGTCCTATGTTAAATTAAGTTCGGCTGTGGCGGCCATCTTGGTCGGTGTTCTGAAATGGCGGACACATTTTTGGAAGAGGACCACCCAAGGATCATTTCAGCAAAGTTTGGTTGAGATTGGCTCAGTAGTTTCAGAGGAGAAGATTTTTTTTAAATTTCATCCCCCCTTTTTTCTAAATTGCATAATCGGTCAAAATCGGCAAAAGTTCAAAGTTCATAAAAAATCCCGTAATATTTGTTAAAAAGCTCATCATTATGCTTATACAGTTCAAATTTGGGCACTTTTTGGCTTAAAATAGAGCAGTTTTGGCCATTTGAAGAAATTTCTATTTTTAGTAATGGCGGCCATCTTGGATACAGGACGGTGCTGATGGACACAATTTTGAAAGGGGACCACCTAAGGATCATTTCAGCAAAGTTTGGTTGAGATTGGCTCAGTAGTTTCAGAGGAGAAGATTTTTTTAAAAATTTCATCCCCCTTTTTTCTAATTTGCATAATCGGTCAAAATCGGCAAAAGTTCAAAGTTCATAAAAAATTCCGTAATATATGTTAAAAAGCTCATCATTATGCTTATACAGTTCAAATTTGGGCACTTTCTGGCTTAAAATAGAGCAGTCTTGGCCATTTGAAGTAATTTCTATTTTTAGTAGTGGCGGCCATCTTGGATACAGGACGGCGCTGACGGACACAAATTTGAAAGGGGACCACCTAAGGATCATTTCAGCAAAGTTTGGTTGAGATTGGCTCAGTAGTTTCAGAGGAGAAGATTTTTTCTTAATTTCATCCCCCCTTTTTTCTAATTTGCATAATCGGTCAAAATGGGTAATGGAATTTACTTCAAAATTGCAGGGTAGGTAGATCTTGACATGCTGCACATTTTTGTAATTTAAATTTAACATCTCTAAATAGTTTTTGAAATATAAGACGAAAAGTATTAAAATTAAAAAAAAAAAATTGATGAAAAAAGGGCAATAACTCCAAGATGGGTCATCAAATTTCCTTCAAAATGGCAGGGTAGCTAGATCCTGACATGCGGAAAATGTTTGCAGTTTCAACTTACCATCTGTCTCTTATAGTTTTTGAGATAAAGGACGAAAAGTATTAAAATTTAGAAAATTTGATAAAAAAAAAGGGAAATAACTCCAAAATGGGTAATGGGATTTACTTCAAAATTGCAGGGTGGGTAGATCTTGATATGCCGCACATATTTGATATTTAAAGTTAACCTTTATCTCTTATAGTTTTTGAAATATAAGACGAAAAGTATTAAAATTTTACAAATTTGATGAAAAAAGGGCAATAACTCCAAGATGGGTAATCAGATTTACTTCAAAATTGCAGGGTAGGTAGATCTTGATGTGCTGATCATTTTTATTCCATGTCAGATTTTTGATATTATTAACGGTTTTTGAGTTATTACCCAAAACCTGCAATTTTACCATATGTTCTATTTTTAGTAACAGCGGCCATGTTGGTTGGTGCACAGCATCACAGGACACAATTTTGAAACTAGACACCCTAGTAATGATTCAGACTAAGTTTGGTTTCCATTGGTACAGAAGAGGAGGAGAAGATTTTTGAAAAAGTTTACGACGTACGACGGACGACAGATGACGGACGACGACGACGGACGCCAAGTGATGGCAATAGCTCACCTGACCCTTTGGGTCAGGTGAGCTAATAAAAAGTAAAGGGACTACTAAAAATAGAAAGTTCCGATGTGTTTACATGTCCAATGAATTAATTTCTAAGATAATCTGACGTACTAATTTTCTTTTTGGTTGCTTGTTTTGTTTTCTGTACTTTTTGTGAATTGTGGGGATAATATTAAAGTATACTTTAGTATAGTAACACATGAAATTCCACTGAGGGTTAGAAAAAAAACACGTCGGACTCAATGCACAATCAGGTCGGCAGTAAATCACCTCCAAAATTTATTTAACGTCAAAACTGTTTCATAAAAATTGTTCAAGTTTTACTCCCGTAGCAAAACAAATACGATAACCAACTTTATTTTGGATGGGATTAACAGGTCGATTTATATTTCTGTCTATTACGGATGAAAACGGTCAATAAAAAATGGCCGCTGACGAGAAATCGACCTTAAAATAATTTTTTTATTGCAGATTTCATACTCTCCACATTCGGGTACCAACACAAAAATTAATTGAGATATGTGTTTATGTATATTAAACATCATACTAAAATATGCCGTTGGTACCTGCTTGTGGTTATACTGAAAATTGACATTAAATATACATTTCTTGTTAGATTTCATATATTTTCACGAAACGACAGACTTATCATTGACTAGTGTGACGTCATCGCACGTGCACATATGAAAAATTGTTACCAAAATAGTAACAAGTAACAATGGCTAAAGGTCTTATAAAATCATGAAACAACGAAAGCTATACGTTTCATTTATAATTTGTCTATTTTTTAGGCCAATTTCTGCCCTTATCATACCTACTCCTTTTTTGCAGGAGAGAAAAAAAAACAACAGAAAAAAACCCAATTATTCATATTATTTGAACTTATAGTTTTCAAAATAATTTATTATTCTAGTGTCTTTTGATGTTCGTGATGAAGACTTTTAAGCGTGGACACACAACAGCTACAATAACTAATAATTAGCTAAAATGTTAATGAAAGTAATTGTTATTGTTTATTACAAAATTGTTAAGATAACGATAGACATCTTACACAATGAAACTATTTGAGTAAAATGAGAATTATTTTGGAAAAAAACCCATTCTCGTCTTTTCCAAGCCATTTGTGAAATTGCTCGCACAATGTTTCGTCCTTGGTTATCACCGGAATCCGGTTACAACTATCAAGAGTCTCTCGACAGTTTGGCAGAGGTATTATTTCTTATGATTCTTATACATGCTTGGTATTAGTTGAGTCGTATTACAACAGCCGTCTTTAGAGACCGACTAGAAGACCACGTTCTTCAGCCAAAAATCATAACTACAGCACGAACAATTATGGACAAACAACAATTGTGAGTCGATTAAGCATGTCTTAAAAAAAAAGCCGTTGATTGGACGCCACAACCCATTCCCGAACTGACAACCAAACTATTGAACGTCGTTCGTATTCAACATGTAGGCTTAAAACGATCTCTGTATGGTACCGGAAACTACGAACTCTGTGGAAGATACAAAACGCATAGTGTTTCTCACCAATGTTGGTTTTCAAAGACACTCGAGCAGCGTGAGCGCTTATTTTAAAAGTTGTTGAACGACCACACTCTAGTCACAACCGTCAAATCTACATGTTCAGATTTCGAAGTTCCGAAACCCCAGAAACCTCACCAGAACAAACCACCTCGAACCAATCGTACACAGCCAAGATATTAGAACTTTCTTTTTCCATCCTTCAACTCATTATGTTTTCAGAACTATAACTGAATTAATTGAAATATTGTATATTGTGTTTTGCTTCTGTCATATTATTTTAAATACGCATTCAAGAAGTAACAAGTACATGTACATTAAAAAAAATGTGCAGACAAATGATCATCTCTTCTTTAATAATTTTATTTGATAAACTATGTACTTTAAAAAAAAAATATATAATTTCCATAGTATGTACTTTTTATTTAAAAATAATTCTTATTGCATGTACTTTTTAAAATAATTTTAAGTTGCATAGAATTTACGCAAAAAATAATGATCTCTCCTTAAAGACCAAACCATTGTTTTCTGAAAGTATTCATATTTTTAAACTTTGTGATTGTAATACCAAGTACGTACCCACAAAACATTTGTTCATGCATATAGCAATTTATTTTATTATACCTCACTAACTTCTCATTGGCTTAAATTAAATCACATGACCAGAATTTTTTTTAATGTTTTATGAAAATTAACCCAAACGGGAAACAACTAGTTGTTTACCGGGTAACAACCCTATTGTTTCCCGGTAAACAACCCATTGCGTGCATTTAACATTTGTTAAAAATTTGTCAAAACTTATTAAACACACATTTTGTTTAAATACATGTATTTATTTAAATGCCCAATCCTTGGTCTGTTGTTCGGTATAATAAAACAGTTATCGCCTTCAATGGATTGTAAACATCAGAATTGTTAACCCTCAAGGGGTTGTTTCCCTCGGGCTAAAGCCCTAGGGAAAACAACCCCCTTCAGGCTAACAATCCATTGAAGGCAATAATTGTTTAATGTATACCTGTTTTTGTTATGAATAATTTATTTATTAAATAAAATATATAAAAATCCATGTTATGGTGTATTTTGTTTGGCTAAGAAACGATAGTAATTTATTTATTGGATTTTCATGCATAATCGATCAGTCATCCGGTTGTGTAATGGGCGTCATGTCAAAGGGATATAAGAAAATCCTTCATAACTCCTAAATCGTTCAAGTTATCTGGACAAAACTTTGACAGTTCAATAACTATAATGTACTGAAGTCATATACATGTCTTATGTCAAACTAAAATAACCGCATCATGTCCAGTTCTGAGTGCACTTTGAAGGTCCCGAGTGCACGCAGGAGTCCTGAGCCCTGTTTAGACGTACCCGTGCATTTCTATTACGTAGAAGTTACCAAGTAAATCGGAAACTCTACACCAGGAACTAGATATATGTATATAAATTATAATTATGTTATGTAATTACGCTACCATATTTGGGGAAAACTGAATTACATTTACACCTTTATTGGATTGATTTACTATTATCAAGGACGTATATACGTCCTTGCTATTATAGACCTTTTTATTCTTAAAAACATGGGCGCGGCCATTATCGATTTCCGAGTGTGTCCGCCATTTGTAAAGAGCCAAAATATTATGTTCTCGGAGTTTATCGATACGCTAATGTATGGTTTCTCTAGTACAGGTGTCACAATATACTGTTATTTCGGCTTGAAATTCAATGATAACATCTGCTGTGAAGTGATTTATAAACGGAGATATAATAACAATGATATAATGACAACAAATAAATTACCTGGTATGTATTTTTTTTTTAATTACCGTTATATTCCCCATACAAAATCAGTATAAATCCTACTTGATAAAAAACTGCATGCACTTTTTTTCCTTTTTTTGTTGTTGTTGCTTTTCAAGCATAAGAAAAAAGGGGTAATCAAATTAATATTTTGTATGAAATTAAAAAGTAAATATATAAATTATAATATACGCTTTTTGAAATTATTACTATACGATTTAAAGTGAAGTAATAATGATAAAAAGTGTGCCTAGCTTATAAGAAATAACTTAACTTTGAATGTGACATCTTAAGGTGCATTTTTCAATTCTGTTTTATTTTTATTTATTTTTTGTTTGTTAAATTGTAAAACAAATTAAAACTTTTTGTCGGTCAATTTCTGTAGTGAAGATGAAAAAGAATTTAAGTTTTATCAAATTAAAACATCTGAATATCTGAATTTCTTTATCTGAAAAAAAATTTCATGAGGAACCTAATATAACTATTTGCTCCCAGGTTTCAGATACGTGAACCGGACGGGCATTTTTCACCCCATTTGTCTTCTTTTTTAAATTTCTTTGCTAGGATTTCATAGTTTTATATTGATTTATTCTTTAATTTTATATGTTTTTGAAGATTAATTAAAATTTAATATTGACGTGTTAAGGAAGTGGTAGCGCTTTCTAGACTTGTAATCTGCTGAAGGTCGACCGTATTAACAGCGATGCGATGCTTCCCGGGTTTGGCACTTAGGGGAACAGACAGTCGTGTCATTTTGTAACAAAGGTGTTAAATTCATATTGTAGAAAGATAACTATCATTATAACTGATAGTTAACTGTGTATTGCATAACAAGTTATAGCAAAGACATCACTAAAACACAAATTTTTTATTTATGTATTAGGTTGATTCTTAAATGTATTTGATTTGCAATATGACAGTTAAACTCTACCCCCTTTCCACAAAGGGTTAAAAATGATAAAAATATATATAACTGAATTATAATGACAAAAAACTAAAAGAAAAACAAAATCGCCGAATTTTGTTGCAGGACATCATGTCGTTCATTTTTACTTCTTACAGAATCAAGATTTATTTCAAGATTTATCTACAGAAATGCGATACCTCTTTGTAAATTGTTAATTATTCTATGCGGCTTCTACATGAAAAACAATAATTCCTACACTGCTCACTTTGTTCCCGTTTCCTTTGTTTATATTATTTAAACTTTCATTTAAGACAACATTTAACTCAGTTTTTTTTCCTTTCTATGTTATCCTCTACCGCATACGGAAGGAACATTATTCCTCCACATATTTGCTACTCTATCATTGTGCAAATGATTGTTTTTTTGGTCAATTGCATAAGTGCTCCCTACATCATAAAATATGCGACTTTGTGAAGTGAAGACAATATTCGAAGGGAACTTAGTTCTTTTGTACAAAATATATACCGTTAGTAAAAAATGTGTGTCGAGGGTTTCCATACCGCCTGGTGCGCCCCCCCCCCTGGATCCGCCCCTGATTAAAGCTAATTTACATGATTATGATATAACCGAACGTTCTTTTCTGTTGAAAGTAATATCTTTGCTGTTTATATATATTCTTTAAGCACTGTGAAAACCATAATGACCCTGACTTGGTACAGGCATTTTTAAAGAAATGGTGGGTTGAAATATGCTATCTCAATCTCATTGTCTAGACTGTGTCGTAATTTAAGTAGAACTTTTGTATGTGTTAACAAAAGCCGCGATATATTTCTTTTTTTTCCATTTAAATAACATTGTCAAAAGGCTCACGGTTTTATTGCGTAATATTTTTGTTGATACTTTTATTTTACGACCTTGGATCGAAATGAAGACGATCGGATCGTCAGCTGTATTATTAGTTGGGAGTTTTATTCTACATTTCATTGGACTTGGACTGTCACAATCATTTGGAATTATATATAGTGAACTTATAACATTTTTTGATTCTGGAAAAAGTGAAACTAGTTGGATTGCCTCTCTTAATTCCGGTCTATTTCTAGCATGTGGTAAGTTTGTTCAGAAACAATGTCTCTTTTTAGGTGCTACAATATTTTTTGTCATCAGTTTCTGTTTTGCACCGAAGCGTTTTGGGGTTTTATATAACCCTTTTAATACAAGGAAAAAAAGCGATATCCCAGATAGCAACACTACGTTGGGCCGACGTTGGTCTTCGGGCGTTCGGATCGTTGGCCCGACGTCGGAATCCAACGTTGGCCCATCGTAATGTTGCTCATTGGCGCCACGTTGGCCCAACGTTCGGTTTACAACCATATGCCAACCCAATCCCACCATTATCCAACGTCGGCCCAACGTCAGTCAAAACTATTTACAACCATGTGCCAACATAATCCCACCAGTATCCAACGTTGGCCTAGCGTCAGCCTAAGTTATTAACTACTATATGCCAACCATGTTCAACCAGTGTCTTAGGTCAGCCCAACGTCTAGCCTCGACTATTTACAATAATATTCCACCAGTGGTTCACGTTGGTCAATATAACTTTTAGTTTGGTTATATTATTTTCAGCTGGACAGGTTTATTTTCGAGAGGCAGTCAGGAGTATGACAATTTTATTTAAGAAATAGATTATTTTGTATGCATATAGCCTCCATAAAACTGCTTGTAATTGTCTTGGGGAATTATTTAATTCTCAATAAGCACTATACTCTTGAAAAGATGTATAAATGGTTGAAAATTGAGTTGTCAATTTTTTATAATTATGGTAGTATTACTTAGAATATGATAAAATATGATTGAAATAACATCATAGCAATGCAAAAATGAAATATATTCAAGGGAAACCTTTTTCAGTCAAAATAGATTATGTACTACTACTTAAAAAAGTTATTGTGACCAACAATGATTGCATTTAGCTTGATATTTGGTGTATTTATCTTTTAGAAAAATGTGTCAGGAGTGTGACAAAACATCAAAAAATGGACAGTATTTTCATTTGGTTACCTCTAGTTTATACCATCAATGATCAACTTAACTTAACTTTTGTTATATTTATTAGGCATATATAAATAATTGATTTACAACTATTAAGCCTCATTAGATCATATTTGTTATGCTTGTATGAAAACTTTAATTACCAGATTTTTTAAAATATACAGTAAAAATAGTGTTTCTTTGATATACTGAAACTGTTTTTTCATGATATATACAAGGTTTGGTACCAAAATGTGCCTTTTTCATATCATTATCAAATGGAAATACATTTAGGTCTTTTACCATACCCAAAAGAAAATGATACCTCTGAGGAAGTAAGTCTGTATTTGTTATCATTTTAACACTTTGTTGCTAATAAAAGTTGGAATTTTTTTTTTTTCTTCATATATTGCACTGAGCAACTGAATCTGAAAAATATATCATATTGACATTATTTTACGACCAAAATTATGTCAATTTGTCCAATTTGAAATTTCACCCTCTATGTCACACAAAGTCTTTATTTTTTTTGAAGATCACCCATTAGTACTTTCAGAACAGAAGACGCATGCTTCAGTCGGTTCAAATTTCAACTAAACTTGTCTTCTTAACTAAACCGTATCAATACATATGAGTTCCCTCTTTAGTGCGGTTTCGATGTGTTTCACACGTTTCGTGAATGTGTATTAAGCTCTGATTCTGGATTTAGTATCATAACAAAGGTACCTATGTCCTAGTGTATGTGATTTTTTTTGTCATGTGTCAATTGTTCGCAATCAGAAATATTGAACAATTCCTTCGATATTCTACTGCCAACATTCAATAGCTTCATAAAACTGCTAGATAAAAACACCCTAAGTTTTAAAACATTTAATCAGCTATACTGCAATACCAAAACAATTATTCCTTGTTCCAAAAAATTCCAACAGGGAATACAAAATTAAAATTGTCCAGCATAAACCTATTATGATACGTTTCGGCAAAACCGCTAGATAAAACAAGTATTGTCAATGTCTATTGATGAGGAACGTTCGGCACCTGTTGATTGCATTCCGCATTTTTTCTCTTTTTTCTTCCACCATCCCGATCACTAGCATATTTTAACCAGTCTTGATCACATTTTCTATTCTGTCATCCGTTTCCTGTCTTGTTAGAATATTTCTGCGAACTGCACCTGGAATAATTTCAAACAAAATAAGTATACGTTTTGAAGAATAGATTCATAAATGCGTCCAAATGTTTCACCAAATTGTAAATGAATTCAGTTGATATCTGTTTTGAAGTCGATTTCTCTTACTTGTGTAAAATTAAATTAAATGAGAGACAGTAACTTGGGAATGTATTAGAACCGTATTAGAATCATCACAATTTGAAGCATGTGTTACATCAGCACCGGCGGGGGCTTGGGATTAACCGGCAAATTGTCTTCCAGCGATTTTTTTTTTTTAACTTTTCTTTTAACTGTCCAGTAAGACATTTTATTGAGTCTGATGTGAGAACGCGAGTTTTTCTTTCTGAAATAAAAAAATAATACCGCGACGGTAGTTATTTTAAATGTATTTATTATGCATTCACCAGCCAGTACTGTGTATGATAAGCCGGTATGTTATTTAATTTATAATACTAACAAATTGTACAACTTGTCAAGTTACTCATGCGTTTGACCCAGTACACATGTCGATGTGATAGATAAAAGAAAATAGGTCAGGCCGCTCGTGTTACAATTAATCAATTGTTCACGCAACTTCTCAAGTAATAGTTATTTAGATAATACACAAAGTATAATTATAGCTAAATGGTATTTTTCAAATTTGTAGACACAAACTATAATAAAAAGATCAGAGGTTAATTTCACCTTAATTTAACGACATAAAAATAACCTGCTATAGCTTTTTTTAAATTGTATTTCTCATCAATGAAAACTCCCTCATAAATCTAGTATGTACAAGTGCAATTGTAAAGGAAATAACTGTGCGAGATATCGACCGAAGCTGCAAAAATTTACATGGTAATGAAAAAAAAACATGGGAAAAAAATCAGTATATATACAAAATGTATTATTTCGCAGATAAACAAAACATTCAAATGCAAAAAGGGAGTTCCCCATACTTGTATATAACCAGTACGGTTTGTCCTGAATTCGCACAAAACACGCAATATTTAAATCATTTTATCAGCAAGCTTTAAACAATCATCATTTCAGACGCATCCTTGATATATAGGAATTCTTAATTATTCTTTAACAGTGATTTTTCCGTATGACACCTTCAATTACTTTCGTTATTTTTTGTCAACAAAGTTTTTCTTTAAAACATAAAATGTAAACACGTACATTTCTTCGTCTTTTACGCAGCTGGATGTCAAAAGAAGTGGCGTGCAAACGATGTCAATAAAGCTACAGGAAGTATCAAATTGCAAACCGATACTGACATGCGCAAGATTTAATGGTCGTGTAATAGAGCTGTTCTAAAAAATGGGAAATAATACTGGAAGAATTAATTTCTAAATCTCCAAAAGCATCAAAGGAATGTCACATGTCATTTGACAATTGAATGATTGCTGAAAATTTTAACAAATCTGCACTTAATCAAACTAACATTACCTGTTATTAGCGAACCGGTTTGTAAATATAAACAAAGATGGCAGCCCCTACAAAAGTAAACAATCCAAACGTCGCAGTACTAATAAACCATAAACAATCTGAATTACCATCCGAAAATACACTAGAAACACCTGGCAGACCCAATAAAAGACGAACTCCTGAAAGTCCAGAAGATCTGCCAGCAACTTCAAAACAACAAACACGACAAACGAGGCATCGTAGCACATCAGTGGGTGAAAAAGGTCGTAGTGCATCAGTCAATACCAAAAAAGCTCCAGTGCAAAAAAAACCTATCACTGTACAAGTTATTGAGGCACTAACTAGTCCAGAAGTTCTTGGTAAAATCATCCCCATTTTGTCTGACAAAATCAGTGAGTCAATAACTGATTCTATAAACAGCTCAGTTGAAGCAAGCATTAAGGCGCTGATGGACGAACATATTATACCACTAAAACAAACACTGAAAGAACAACAAAAACGAATCGACGAACAGAAAGAGATGATATCTATGCAGGCACACCTTGTAGTCCAACGTATTCAAGAAGAACAACATTTAAAGTCCTCATTAAAGGAAAAAGACAAGGAAATAGACTCTTTACATGACATTGTCATTAATTTAGAAGTCCGTCTTGAACACCAGGAACAATATTCCAGGAGAACCAGTCTTCGATTCCATAACATTGATGTACCCGTAGACGATAGAGGTCATATCATTCACCCTGTTAACACAGATGACATCATAGTAGATATCTGCAAAAATAAACTTAAACTAGACATCAGCACCAATGATATTAGCCGGTCACATGTTATTGGTAAAGTCAGAAACGGAAAATCTCTAGTCATTGTTAGATTCTTATCATACAGATGTCGCGAAAAAGTGTATAACTCCAAAAGAAATCTCAAAAATGATGCCGACAGAATCTTCATCACAGAAAACTTGACAAAAACAAGGACAAACCTAGTAAAATCCCTCGCTGATCTAAAGTACAACCAAAACATCAAGACCTACTGAACAACGGACGGTCGTGTCTACGCCAAACTTAACGAAAGTAGCAGACGAACGCTCATACGGAACCATGATGACATCAGAAACCTACTTAATGCCTCTGACTATGATATAAATTAAACTTAAAAAACTTAGCTATATATTTATCTCAGATTAATAGTTATTGTTTCTGAGTTTTTTTTCCCTTGCCATTCATGTATTGAATTGTATGTAAATATTTATCTTCCATCAGATTTGTAACCACTATAATCGACTATCCTCCTACAATTTCATTCCCCATATAACTTTTATGCAGTAAATCCAGGTCAAATCACATTGTTTTTCTCCATAATGCTAAAAGCCCAGCTTACATCCATTAAGTTTCATATCTATTGTTCTTCATATCCTATTTTTGCCATAACCCAACTTGTCCACACGCTGCAAGTCATGCTATCTAAAATAAAAAAAATTTTTGTTTAACCTAGTTATATATATGCCCCTATCATACCCCGTAGGAGAAAGTGGACGTATCAAAGTATTGTCATATTATCTAAAAACCTTTCATAAAAAGTCAAAACGTTTAAAATTAGACAATACAATTCAATTAAATTGATATATCTGCACAGCGTAAATCCCCAACAATTAAAGATTGATTTTTATTTATTATCTATAGGTATCCCTATACAGAACCCCTAATTTCCGGAGAAAGGGAACGTGTCAAAGTGTTAGCTTATTATCGAAAACTTATTTAAATAAAATCAACTTATAGCTCATTCTATGCGCAATCGACTGACAAATTTATCAAATACCTAATACAGTAAAGCTATCTAGTTAAGCTGTCACATTAGTTGCGAAATTACGTGGTTGATTTCCGCGATCTATTCTAAAAGGTGTTCTCGACTCATCTGTTGTTAAATTTTTTTTTTTTTTCTGTTTTGGCTCATTGTCTCGAAACGACTTCTGAAATACACCAAGATAGTGCTTTCTTTCCGTCTTTGTAATTCTGTTACTATATGCACCAATCGTTACTTGATGTATTATTTGAAAATTTGTGAAAAAGATATTACATAGATATATAGAGAGACTGTAACTGTAACTGTAAATTATATAAAATCCTGTTCTTGTGTTGTGTCATGTTAAAAATACTTCAATTGATTAGTGATCGTTCATGCAGGAAATACACAACTTGTTATCGGAGTTTAACAAACAACAACTCAATATTTGGTATTGTAAGCTTATCAGTAGGTAACAACAAGCTAAATAAATAAAACCACAGCATTTTTATTTATTTATTTTTAATTTAATTTGAAAGCAAAACTGATGATGTCTTCCTGTCTGAACAGATTTTTTTTTTTTTTTTTTTTTTTTCAACAAATATTAGACTTCCTAGACGAGATATTTTGTACTTTTACAGAGATCAATCAGATATTTTCCCTCTTCAATAACTGCTTATGGTGTACCATCCCTCCCTAAAGGAGAAATATCATGGTTCTATTTTAATTTTGATATACACCAAATTTCCGTATGTCGGAATTATTTTCCATATCTTCAAATCTATATACAAAAATGTACATATTATATTCGACCGATTAATAACAAGTTTTTTTTTGTGTTTTTTTTTCCCTTTTTTCTCAGTGTACGAAATATCAAAGATTAAATTGTAAAATGATGAAAATCTCCTGGAAATTAATACGTATCATGATCATGTATCCAAATATGTTCATTGTATTCGAGATATCGATAATAATAAATACGCGAGCAAAATAAATGAAAATTGTGTATCATCCATATATGAAGTTATTATTATTATTATTTTTTTTTTTTATTTTTTTTTTATGGTTACATTTGTTCTTTAATTGATTGATGATAATGTGTACATATGTGTGTAAAGTGATTTTCTTTTGTGTGTCTAAAACTGTATTACCAATATTGTATAGTGTTTACGATATACAAATGTATAAAATTATCTATTATACATATAATTTTAATATAATGTAGAATATATAAGTCGTAGATATGTGGAGTGATGAATTGTGACAGGAATGATACAACATACCTGTAAATTAATGACATATGATTCTTTTTTCCAATGAAGTTTAATATAACCACTATAATTTCCCATTTGAAACCCCGTTATATCTCAACATTTCAAATGAACTTACTTTTCATTTTCTTTGCTTGTATATATACATGTATTTATGTTTTGTTAACTTTCTTTACTATCTCATCATTGTTGCTATTTCTCCCATTTAATTTTGTTTTTACTTTTTACACTCCATTTTATACTACTTGTAGGAAATATCGAATCTAATCCTGGTCCACACGAATTATCACAGTCAATTTCGGAAAACAATCATACTGATAGATGTATTTCGTTGTGTAATATTAATATCCGCAGTATTAGAAATAAAATGGAGTTCCTTGAAACCTCTTTGAATGATTTCGATATATTAGTTGTAACTGAAACACACCTTGATAACCAAATAAATGATAGTGAC
Source organism: Bathymodiolus septemdierum (assembly GCA_963383655.1). NCBI lineage: Eukaryota > Metazoa > Mollusca > Bivalvia > Mytilida > Modiolidae > Bathymodiolus > Bathymodiolus septemdierum. Next base: position 14,833,277 of record OY726529.1, read on the forward strand.
ATAACTCTCGATTCGTTTCCGAATATTATCCATCGAAAAGACCGTTCAAATAGTGGTGGTGGACTCCTTATTTATTCGAAAAATGATATCTCTATAAGTAGGAAATCCGAATTAGAAAACAATCTTGACGAAACTATCTGGGTTGAAATACGATCCAAAGGTCAATCTTTTTTATTATGTAACACATATAGATCTCCGTGTACAGATATTGATTACTGGACACGATTAACATACGCAATAGAGTTGGCCCTTCAGGTAAATGAAAACATCATTATCACAGGCGATCTGAATTCAAATCTATTGTGTTCAAATAACAACAAACTTATTGACCTTGCGAATATTTTTAATCTTCAGAATGTGATCGATAAACCTACCAGGATAAGTGGCAATACTAGTACTTTATTAGACCCCATTATTCTAAGCGATACTTTGAACTGTAATTATTCTGATGTACTTAACATACCAAGACATATAAGCGACCACGATGCAGCAATTGCATTCATTAAATGCCCAAAAGCTACATCGAAATCATTTACAAGAGATATCTGGTTATATGACCAAACTGATTTTGTTAGATTTAATCAGATGCTAACTGATATAAATTGGAATGAAAAACTGTGTAAGTTTGATGATGTAGATGATATGTGTGAAGAATTTTCAAAAACTTTCCTTCAAATCTCAAGTGCATGTATCCCTTCAAAAACAATATTGATACGCGAAAAAGACAAACCATGGTTCAGTAACAAAATACGAAAAGAAATCCACATACGTGACCGGCTTAGGAAAAAATTATTAAAATCTCAAAACGAAACCAACATTATTAAATATAAAAAACAAAGAAATAAGGTAAATAATATGAAAAAAATAACAAAGGAGAAATTTGAAAATAATTTAGACAACTTTTAATTAAATAACTCTTCAAACCCCAAAATGTATTGGAAAATAAGGAAGATGTTAATCAAATCTAACAAAGGAAATTATTGTATACCCCCACTCCGGAATTCAATTAACGATCAAAATATTGATGATATTGCTTATGACGATTCGGACAAATGCGAGTTATTGAATAAATACTTTAGCTCAATATCAAAACTGGACGAAGAAAATGTTACTCTCCCACAGTTTGACTCAAAAACAAATAATATTATTCACAAAATACATATAACAGAGAACGAAATTACTGATGTTATTCAAATTCTTGACCCAAACAAAGCAACAGGACCAGACAAAATAAGTCATAAAATGCTTAAAATTTCTCCTGAGAAAATTGCAAAGCCCCTTTTAATAATATTTAATAAATCTTTACAACAGAGCAAATATCCTTCTAATTGGAAGAGTGCTCATGTTATTGCAATTTCAAAAAGGGTGATACATCCCTACCCTCCAATTATCGCCCGATATCTTTATTAAGTTGTGTAGGTAAATTAATGGAACGAATAGTTTATAAACATGCTTACAATCATCTTGTTGATAGCAATCTCATATATAAATACCAATCGGGGTTTTTGCCAAAACATTCCACTGTCCATCAACTATTAGAACTATACAATTCGATCCTAAACTCTCTAGAAAAAAAAAGAATTTAGTTGCTTCGTCTTTTGCGATTTTTCTAAAGCTTTCGACAAGGTTTGGCACAAAGGTCTTATTCACAAAATGAATTCATACGGAATTCAAGCGAAGTTATTAAAATGGTTCGACAACTATCTGTTCAAAAGAAGACAAAAAGTAATTAATAAAAACTCTTGGTCAAGTTTCGAACCTGTCTCAGCTGGTGTACCCCAAGGGTCGGTATTGGGTCCCCTCATGTTTCTAATATACATAAATGATATAGGAGAACAACTTATATCGTTGAGTAGATTATTTGCTGACGACACATCACTCGGATATTCTAGTCAAAGTGTTGATCAAATAAAAACTGTAATCAATCATGATCTACTCGAACTAAATGCCTGGTCTAGTAAATGGCTAATGTCATTCAATCCCGAAAAAACAGAAATCTTGTTTTTCTTCAATACCGGTAACATAGACAACATCGAATTTTCTTTTAATGGCAAAAGTATCCCTTTATCTACTAGTCATAAGCATCTGGGAGTTATCCTCTCCCAAAATGCAAAATGGAATGAACATTTAGAAAATATGATAACAAATATAACCAAACATTTAGGTATATTACGGAAATTAAAATTCAGTCTAAATAGATCCAACTTAGAAAAAATGTATTTAGTCTACATTCGCCCCCTTTTTGAATACGCTTGTGAAGTCTGGGATAATTGTGGAATTGGCTATTCAGACAAATTAGAAAAACTTCAATTAGACGCTGCCAGAATTGTAACAGGTTTACCCATTTTTACAAAATCGGAGTATTTATATGCTGAGACAGGTTGGGAAACACTATCAGAGCGGAGATATCGAAGAAAACTCCAATTATTTTTTAATATAAAATGTGGAATGGCACCTTAATACTTGCGTCATCTAGTTCCCCCAACTATTCAGAGTACTACTATATACCCTTTGCGAAATGGTGATAATTTAATAGTTCCTTTCTGTAGACTCTCTATAGCCAATTCGTCCTTTATTCCTTCCACAGTTAAAGAATGGAATAAACTTGACATTGCAATCAGAAAATTAGATTCATTATCCAAATTCAAAAACGCTATCCGTCTTAACAGCCAATCAAATAAGATCTCAGTTCCCAATCTTTATTACTATGGCCCTAGAAAGTTAAACGTGATCCTAACACAAATTAGATGTACAGCTTCTTTCCTCAACCATGATCTACACAAGGTTCATATTTTATCTAGCCCAGCGTGTAGCTGCGGTGCCCCCAAGAAGATGCGAACCACTTCTTTTTTGTTTGTACCAAATATTCTGAAATAAGAAATGATCTGTTTCTCAGCATAAGCGATTTGTCTCAATTGATCAATACTTCACTTCTCACATCAGGAAGCGAAACCTTAAGCTATGCAGTTAATTGCTTTATTTTTGATTCAGTTTTTCGATTCATATAAAGGTCTAAACGATTTCTAATCGTTTAATGTACTAATCAAACACCATCCGGCATCCTAACACACACACACACACACACACACACACACACACACACTTTTTCCTCATTTCTTTTTACTCGTTTACTATTTTCAGCTATATTATTTGATAAAATTGTATTTTTCTTGTTTTCTTGTGCATGCTCAATATAATGTAATAATGATTGTAAATATAGGAGAAGACTCCATAAGTTGGTAAAACTTGTGTCTGATCCTCTTTGTATCATTGATCAAATAAAATAATTATAAACTAAAAATCAAATTGCATGCAACATCAAATATTATCAAAGAGGGATGGTAGAAATTTACCAGACAGCTGTGACGGCCAAATATTTATCTGAGATTATATTCAGCAAGCTAGATATAAAATTAAACCTATAATAGATGTTAAAAAAGTAACAAGTGCATATAAAGGAAATGAAAGATGTACAATTCAGGCATAAATATAGTGTGGGTGTGTGTGGTGGGCCATAATATCAAATAAATGTATTGATGAAAAAAAAATCAAATCGACATACAATGGAGTAAGTTAATGTGCGACCAAGTACCGACGCCGGGCCGACAACACCTGGCCGACGGTTGGTCAATGGTCAGATCCCAACGTTGGCTAATCGGCTACACATTTCACCATCAAAAATCATACGTCGTGCCAACATTGGGCCAACCTTATCAACCCAACGGTTGTGTTGCTCACGTTGGCCCAGCGTGGGACGAACGTTGGCATGCCAACTGCGACGTTCGACCAACCATGCCGACCATGTACCAACGTTGGATCAACGTCTTGTTGCTGACTGGGATATTAGCTATAAAAATAATCTATATCTAGTTTATGTCTATGTACGTTTTGTATATAATTTGAATTTTATGAACAAAGGCTCAAATGACCCCCCCCCCCCATGTTATTTTATAAATGGCTTATATATATCTCCTCACTTGCTCCATCCCCTTTTTTCTTTATTACTATGTGGGAGCTCGAGCGACAAAGAAAAAAAGGAGCAATGTTAAATAATGGGATAAGCAATATTTTAGCTAAATTAATGACATGGGACTAAGTTTACAGTGGTAATAATTCGTGTAGATACGCAAAGGGGGAAGGGATAAAGGTGTGCAGGGGCGGATCCAGAATTTCAAGTTAGGGGGTGGCGCACTTAAACAAATTGCGCCGAGCGGAGGGAGGCGCGAACATTTTGGGGGTATTTCGTGTGATAAATCACGATTTTACGCCAAACGCCCCTGGATCCGCCCCTGGTGTGTATGTTTTGACTGACTCAAAGATAAGAGCGAGATGGTTTATAAGGTTGGAAAATGTTGCCTTTTTTCAATTGTCTGTCGCCAAATTTTTTAGTAAAAGGTATCTTGATCTGAAAGATGCGAAAATAACTAATTTGACCCTGTAGCTATTGGTAAAATTTGAAGAACAATTACAGAATTTGTCACGTCAAAAAAATTGTTTCGTATGAATAAAAATTCTGGCTCGGCGAGACCTTTATTTGTATGTATCGTCTCTTTCATACTTGTTTCAGTTATATAGTGACTAATAGACATCTATAACGAACTGACTACTGTCTAAGTCTTAACCGGGCACATGAAATGGGTATTGGAGCGTGAACCTGCGTCATTGGTGTAAATAAGGTGTGTCGTCATGTGACGAAATAAAAGTTGACGACCTTCGGTACTCGATCACCCAGATCCATATAAAACGTGTGTTAATGTGTAAATTCGATTTATATGTAATACGTGATAATGGCAAACAATTACGGTCGTTTAACACCGGCTTTAACAATCATGGTTTGAAGTTTCATTGCTGGTGGAGGGAGGTACATGTTCCCGAGTACCTGAGGTGGAAACACGATGACCCGTGCGAAACCACCGACATTTCTTTATTCACTGCATGATAAGCTTTACTATATCCATATCAATACAATCTTATGGTAATATGAAGCTTACATATATGGAGTTCGTGATATTTAATCTTTAGTTTTTTTGTGTATTATAATGTCAACCTCTATTCCTCAATTATCGGGATTCGAACCGACATCATTGACACACTACAACATCAATTCGCTTAGCATAATAACACACTTTATAATTTACTAGACTGTAACGGTGTCATCAACATTTATGGTGCTATGGATTAGGGTTATTGTATTTAGCGTCATTTTCAACAATATGTCAGTTATATTGTGGCGGTAAATTTTATTAGTGGAGGAAACCAGAGTACCCGGAGAAAACCACCGACCTGTCTCAAATGACTGGTTAAAATTTATCACATAATGTTGTATCGAGTACACCACGCTATGAGCGGGATTCAAACTCGTAACTTTAGTGGTGATAGTCACTGATTGTACACGTACAGGTAGTTGTAAATCCAACAACCATACGATCATGATCACGACGGTCCCAATATTTAATGTGTTTGGTCTACTACTATCGTCACGGGTCAGTGCATCTTTAAACTGATTATTAAAATGTATGATATTTGTCCTATGATGTACTTGATTTGAAGGGTATAGTTTTGTCGCACAAAAAATATACGCGGCATCAGGCCTCTACATTAACATATTTTTCAACGTATCCCTTCAGACAACTAACTAAAAAAAGTACTTTGTCCGACTCAATCTATTAGTTGTCCGAAAAAATTAATAAAAATTACAAAAACTAGAGAATAATTATCCAGGGCTCCCACTACTTTCAAATTAGAGGGAGAAGTGACTTCTCTTTCAGAGAGCTCACAGGGAGAAGTGGGAGATAACAGAGAGAAGTGGGTAGACTTCTGGGAGAAGTCAATTGCGATTAACCGAAACATTGTTTCGCGACCCCTCTGACGTTACCCTGCCCAAATTTAGTACATAATTAAAGCTGCCTGAACTGATTTGTTCTGGGTTTTTTTTTATTCATAAATACCTTCAGGACATTATTCAATGGCACATTTTTATTTCTGTCTACCTTGATTGGAGTCTTGCATACCAGTGATTTTTATATGTACTCCCCCCCCCCTTTTTTTCCTTTTGAAATATTACTGTGTTGTGATCCAATATCACACAAATTGTAATAACTCGTATTTTGTTATATAAATCCTTGTTTCTGGTAAAAAAAATATACCTAGATACTGGTATATACCTAGATACTGGTATATACCTAGATACTATATATACCAGTATCTAGGTATATTTTTTTTACCAGAAACAAGTGATATAAATAAAGCAAACTATTTTATTTAAATTCACAGAGAAATAAAAAATTTAGTGGATCTTTTCAACCAGATCAGAAAAAAAATTGTAATATTTGTTCATTTCAAAGGTTTCAATATTTCCCAATAGTCTAAATCCCAAAATCCTCTATCGTATTTTGCACAAAATACCAGTTTAAATTTGGTGCCAAATTGATATCCGATAATTTTTACGTGTCCGTTCCGGAGTGATTCTTGTTCTTATATTTCAAATATTGATATTTCCGTTCATTAAAGCGTTTCTGAAATTGCGACTTTAATTTTTATCAATGTCCTTGAACTTCATATGGAGGAACGATGAATGATACAATAAAAGAGTTTTGATCTGGCGTTTCACTTTAGTTTTAATCAAAATAAATTATGGACAAATTGGAGATCAAACAGGGCTCTTTTATACAACAAACCCAGTATTTAATACCAGTGGAAATAGATTTGTCCATCGTACCGGCACGTTTGGGAATCTCTGATTTTTTCACTTGTCCCGTCGGAGAACCGTAATACAAAATCTACTTGTCCGACGTCAGTTTTCACTGGTACCGGACAATCGGACAAACGTTAATGTCGAGGCCTGGGCATTATTACAATATACAAATACATATGAGAAATTGTTCAAAGTGTTTTAATTGTGAATCTGAATATGTTCAGTTATAGTCTTAAAAACAGCGCATCTTTGTTCGGATCTTTTTTTGTTTTAATAACTTTTTATACATAGAGGCCCGAAGTACATGTATATACGAATATTTCTTCACCACACGTTAAAATCGCCACTGTTATCGCTAACTCTGCTCGAAAGATTTTGATCAAATATTGGATGACCGTGATTCCTTTATACAGCTCACAATTGATGTTCTTAAACAAGTTTATCGTTGAACTTTCTTATTACTTTTAGAACTTCTATTTGTGTCGTTAACACAAATATTTATATTGTTTGATTGATTTGTGATTGGTTTATTGTGTTTAACGTCACTTTCAACATTATTTCTGTTATATCGTGTTAGTGTCCTTATAGCCAGAAAAAGTAGGTTAATTTAGATTTTTGGTGTTTTAGCGCATCTTTCAGCAATTTTTCGGCTATATCATGGCGACCAGCTTTAGTGATGGAAGAAGCCGGAGTACCCGGAGGGAACCACCAACCCTGGGTAAGCAACTGGTAAACTTGATCACTTGCGGCTGCGAGTCGAGTGCACCCTTTTTTTAATTTACAAAGCCGGGCGCGAACCTACACCGTATTGGTGATAGGCTTGTATGAGTTGTTAGATAATCCAACTACCTAACTCATTGAGCCACCCGGGCCCCAGCAAAGTAGGTGCATGTCATCTAAATTAAAACGTAGCTATTAAAAGATGGTCGTAGATCAGGCAAATGTAAAGCTCCTTCTCAATTCATTATGCCGTAAATGTCTGCAAAAATATATCTAATACTAATATCATTATCATAAAGAAGGGTCAATGACCCTGTCCACGAAGAAATAATATATTACTCAGAAATCAAGCAAATAAACACCCACCATTGTGTCTAGTGCAGAAAGGCTACGAAAAAAGGGCAATGGGTATAATGGCCACAAAGAAATGAAACACTACACAGAGATCAATCAAACAAGCAGTGTTTACTTCAGTTTAGCTGTTATATCATAGAGTTGTCTGTTTCTCGTGTTTGGTAATCCATATTCAGACCTCAGTGTACAAGTATTTCAGCCCGGTACACCAGTGTTCAATATAACAAAAATTGCAACCTGTTCTCTGCATATGCCGAAAATGTCACTTTACTCACATTTTAAATTATTTTCAATTATACGGGTATTCCATGTAATTTGACTGCTACATGTCATGCTTAGCATTTTACTTACATGTGGAAAGCACTTGCATGACCTCATGACCTCATGACCTCATGTGGCTAGTTTAGCTCCACCACTTTTTATAGAAGTGCCAAATGAGGGAAGTGAACAGTCATATATTTGTTAGGGGTATCAAGTTTGTCTCTTTCTACCATTGTAATATTTCATATTAGAATTGTTACCGATAGTAAGTGTCGTATTTTGAGTTTTTCATTTTATTATTATTTCATCTTTTACATTTTTGTTTTGGCAATTACAGGGTCAGTAGGTGGGATACTTGTAAAGCATCATGGGTGCCGGAAGGTGGCAATCCTTGGATCCATTATTGCTACACTTGGCTTGGCAACCAGTATGTTTGTACCATCAATGTACTTCCTGTATCTGACATACGGCTTTGTAACGGGTAAGATGTTTATTTCGATATAAATAAGGGTAATAACAAAATTACCGAACTCCGAGCAATCTTACAAAGGGAAAGTCAAAACTCATATGTATATAAACAGACAAAATCAGTCAACAACCGGAAAACTGTGAAAACCGTAATGACCCTGACTTAGTACAGGCATTTCTAAAGAAATGATGGGTTGAATCAGATTTTAAAGCGCCAAACCTCCCCCTTTCATTACGGCTCAAAGTTTCCGGCTGTCACTATAACAGTATTTATAACAATACTTGAACAAAACAGGTAAAACAGTTGTCAGAACAGCACCAAACTCAGTGAAGGGAATGTCAAAAACATTTTTACGTCACACATTGTAGAACAGGGTCACATATTATATAAGTTTATATGACGTTACGCGTGATGTTCGAGCCTTTACAGGTAGCATGATGTGGGATGTAAAAGGTAGACGATCGCGTTATGGAATCAAATGAAATGCTATGCCCTTGCCTGTGGTCAGTGTTTATTATTAATCATACATATAGATTACATCGAATACACCTCGCCACGAATAGCAACCGAACTCGCTCACAGTTTTAGTCACACTAGGTAAATGAAAAACATGTACGAAAAGTTACGAAAGGTGTAATCAGAAGTCGCAAATCGAAGGATATGTGACAATGGTCTGCGACAATAACTAGTGTGGTGTTATTGTTCTGGTGTAATTGAAGCAGTCCTGTAACTTGGGAACACGTACCGGGATCTCTATAATATTTAAATAATAAACACATAAATTAAGTGATCCAGCAGGAATCTGATTTTATTTGTTGACTTAATATATATAATTACAGTATACAAAGGAATCAAAAGAAACATATCAATAGTTTGAAAGTATAATACTGCATGATAATAAAATGAAAATCGAAAGTATAGTAAGTAAATTGAAATCGAGACTAAATCATCTAACTATTTTTATCTCTTTAACATTATGAAAAAATACAATTTAAGTATTTAAAATTTCACCTTTAAAATACAATTTTTAATTAATCACATTTATACCTTGATAGTCCATCTCACATAGGTTCCTACCAATAAAGTACAACATTAATTCAAGATATGCTTATTAATAAAATTAATCATTTGAATATTTTCATTCACTCACTCATTTAAGATGCATACATTATTTCAATTAATTCTGATTCTCATGCTGGAAAAACAATTTTCTTTTATTGTTAACAATCCATACTAATGATATTTAATAACATATATTTCATATTAAACTAAAGAAATTTGAAATTATCATTAAGATAAAATAATAAAACAAAATAACAGAGACCTATCTATAATATTTAAATAAACACAAGTATTCCAGCAGGAATCTGATTTTATTTGTTGACTGCCGCACACTGGCATTTCTCCTCTTTTTATACTACTTGAGGGATCATCACTCGACCTTTCGACCCTCTTTCGTTTTCTTACTTCAGATTTCTTATTATTTTTTTTTTCGATATTAAAAGGTTTTCATATATTTCTTTCCAAACTTTCTGTTTAGATTTCATCTTTGAGTATATATATTTAATTTATTTTTCATATTTTATTTTCTTGCGCGGGAACTATTTTTTCCCCTTGAATTCTTAAGCCAAATTCGGTTAGGTGATAAACCCGATCATCACGTTTTTTTTTAAGCTTCCTTGACTTTTTAACCCTGTACTTTTTCTCTGAAATATTTTTTTACTATTGGCATTAGACTGGTTTTCGTAACTGGACAGAGGCCAAGCGATGTTTTTATATGTTAGGCAGTCAACATATTTTTTTCTTGATTTTTCTATTCTGACAGATAGATAATAAAATGATCAAAAGGAAAAGGACAAAAGACCTACAAAACACTACACAGAAAACTAAACCATACGATCGTGTCAACAACATCTACAAAACACTACACAGAAAACTAAACCATACGATCGTGTCAACAACATCTACAAAACACTACACAGAAAACTAAACCATACGATCGTGTCAACAACATCTACAAAACACTACACAGAAAACTAAACCATACGATCGTGTCAACAACATCTACAAAACACTACACAGAAAACTAAATAGGTACGATCGTGTCAACAACATCTACAAAACACTACACAGAAAACTAAATAGGTACGATCGTGTCAACAACATCTACAAAACACTACACAGAAAACTAAATAGGTACGATCGTGTCAACAACATCTACAAAACACTACACAGAAAACTAAATAGGTACGATCGTGTCAACAACATCTACAAAACACTACACAGAAAACTAATTAGGTACGATTGTGTCAACAACATCTACAAAACACTACACAGAAAACTAAACAGGTACGATCGTGTCAACAACATCTACAAAACACTACACAGAAAACTAAATATACCATACGATCGTGTCAACAACATCTACAAAACACTACACAGAAAACTAAATAGGTACGATCGTGTCAACAACATCTACAAAACACTACACAGAAAACTAAATAGGTACGATCGTGTCAACAACATCTACAAAACACTACACAGAAAACTAATTAGGTACGATTGTGTCAACAACATCTAGAAAACATTACACAGAAAACTAAACAGGTACGATCGTGTCAACAACATCTACAAAACACTACACAGAAAACTAAATATACCATACGATCGTGTCAACAACATCTACAAAACACTACACAGAAAACTAAATAGGTACGATCGTGTCAACAACATCTACAAAACACTACACAGAAAACTAAATAGGTACGATCGTGTCAACAACATCTACAAAACACTACACAGAAAACTAAATAGGTACGATCGTGTCAACAACATCTACAAAACACTACACAGAAAACTAAATAGGTACTATCGTGTCAACAACATCTACAAAACACTACACAGAAAACTAAATAAGTACGATCGTGTCAACAACATCTACAAAACACTACACAGAAAACTAAATAGGTACGATCGTGTCAACAACATCTACAAAACACTACACAGAAAACTAAATAGGTACGATCGTGTCAACAACATCTACAAAACACTACACAGAAAACTAAATAAGTACGATCGTGTCAACAACATCTACAAAACACTACACAGAAAACTAAATAGGTACGATCGTGTCAACAACATCTACAAAACACTACACAGAAAACTAAATAGGTACGATCGTGTCAACAACATCTACAAAACACTACACAGAAAACTAAATAGGTACGATCGTGTCAACAACATCTACAAAACACTACACAGAAAACTAAATAAGTACGATCGTGTCAACAACATCTACAAAACACTACACAGAAAAATAAATAAGTACGATCGTGTCAACAACATCTACAAAACACTACACAGAAAACTAAATAGGTACGATCGTGTCAACAACATCTACAAAACACTACACAGAAAACTAAATAGGTACGATCGTGTCAACAACATCTACAAAACACTACACAGAAAACTAAATAGGTACGATCGTGTCAACAACATCTACAAAACACTACACAGAAAACTAAATAAGTACGATCGTGTCAACAACATCTACAAAACACTACACAGAAAACTAAATAAGTACGATCGTGTCAACAACATCTACAAAACACTACACAGAAAACTAAATAGGTACGATCGTGTCAACAACATCTACAAAACACTACACAGAAAACTAAATAGGTACGATCGTGTCAACAACATCTACAAAGCACTACACAGAAAACTAAATATGTACGATCGTGTCAACAACATTATGTAATTTACTTGTTTTTTGTTTGCTAAACCACTGAAAATATGATCAAAAATTACATCTAAAACTGTAAATATTGATCAATTCTCGAAAATGTGGAGAACTGTTAACAAAGGAACTGTTTTGATTGATTAATTGATTGATTGGTGTGTAACGCCAGATGTAAATAGTTATAACCTTAGAAATAATCAGAATTATGTTCCACCCAGATGCAGACTGAGAACATCAGCAAGCTCATTTATTCCATCTACCGTTTCACTTTGGAACAATCTAGACATATCAATAAGAAATTCTCCTACATTATCTTCGTTTAAAAACAGAGTGAAAGCTGATATTTATAAAACCCCAAAGTATTATAATGAAGGCCCACGGAAGCTAAGTATATTACATACTAGACTTAGACACCAATGCAGCTCACTCAATGCCGATCTGTCAAAAATACATACATGTATAATAAATAATTTTAAATGTAATTGCGGTGCTTCTTTTGAAGATGCTATACATTATTTTCTGGAATGTCCTTTATACCTGAACGAAAGAAGAACACTTCTTCCGTAAATGGCAGTTTTCGAGTGAAGACGACCGAGGTAAGACGAGTCCACGTGCACTCGTCTTTACTCGTTGTGACATCCAATCAGAACGCCTCTAACAAGAAAAAAAATCGTTTAAATATATACCCTAAGCCGGGAATGTCAAATTATATACCCTGTCTGATAGCTGAATAACAGATATATTACGGATTTAACCATTGTTTTTTTTTCAAATACAGACTCCAACCGTATTAAATATATTTGTGTCTTTAATTTTCATTTTTTCGTATTTCTAGATGTCCTTTTCCGTACCTTTGACGTCATTCTTCAATGACGTCAAAATATGTGTCACGTCATATTTCATGTATGGGGTGTCTCACGAAGGAAAATATTCTACTTTCAATAAAATATTAGTGAGAAAAGCTCAAATATCACTAGAAAGCTACTTAGTTTATTAGTCGGTGTCACAAATGTCAATTTTATGTGATGTGTATTTCATAGCGCTCAATGATATTGATCTGATAATTTATGCAACTTAGTTACTGATCAATGGCGGGCCTCTCTAGGAGTTCGCGATAGTGAAAGTTGTTGGTTTACGGAAGAAATAGGTACTTACATGCGTTGTTGGGAAAGCTCGGGTGATCTTCCACTCGTGATAGAAATTGTTGTGTCTTTCGCTCGTTTCGCTGCGCTCTACTCGCGAAAAGACATAAAATTTCTATCACTCGTGGAAGATCACCCGGTCTTTCCCAAGAACGTATGTAAGAACCTATCATTCTGAGTAATTGCGACGATATCAATATCAATATTGAAACTTTGCTCTTTGGGAACGATAAGTATAGTTATGACGTCAACTCCAAAATATTTGGAAAAGTTCGAACTTTTATAAATCAATCAAAAAGATTTTAGGGCTAATGTCAGCAATTTTTCACTTTTTCACTTTTTCACTTTTTCACTTGTACTTCTTACTTTCTTCCAGTGTCAAAATTTGAAATGTCTATTGTCTGTGTTTTGTTTTGCTGTCATTAATTCATGTGTATAATTTGTAAGGAGAGGACTTCATATAATTTGGTATAACTTGCTGTCCAATCTTATTGTTTATGTACAATAAAATATTATTAAACTAAAAATTTAACGCCAAATTTACCAGTATTTTAGCTATATAGTGACGCTGTACTGTTTTCCGGGCGCAATTTCTTTTTCGAGAAAATCACCGTCAAAATCCATAATTAATTAATGTACTGTTTTGTTTTTATTCTAGGTGTCGGTATGGGACATTTAAACTTGGCCTCTGAAGTTTCTGTTGCTGTAGGATTTGATAAAAATAGATCATTGGCCGTGGCAATAGCTTCTATGGGTGGCGGTCTTGGTACGTTTGTACTACCGTTCTTAACAACGTTCTGTCTGGAACAGTATGGTTGGAGAGGGACTTTTCTTATCCTATCAGGAGTTATGTTACAAGGTGTTGTAGCTGGTGCCTTGATAAATACAGATTCTATCAGCAAAAAAGAAGGTAATATTCTAAATTTACATTAAAAAGCAATCGGAACCTATCACCACTAAAGTTGGGAGTTCGAACCCCATTCATGGGGAGGCATACTCGATATAACATTATGTGATAGAGTGAGTCAGTTACTTGCGACAAGTCGCTGGTTTTCTCCAGATACTCTGGTTTCCCCCATCAACAATACTGTCCGCCACGATATAACTAGAAAATTGTTACCGCCACGATATAACTAGAAAATTGTTGACAGTGGCGTTAAACACCAGAAACTAAACCAAACCAACCAAACCATTATAAACCTCATATCTGTATAATACAGCTGAAAACTGACGGTTAGCAGGACTCGACCCGCACCAGAAACCAACCAAACCATTATAAACCTCATATCTGTATAATACAGCTGAAAACTGACGGTTAACAGGACTCGACCCGCACCAGAAACCAACCAAACCATTATAAACCTCATATCTGTATAATACAGCTGAAAACTGACGGTTAACAGGACTCGACCCGCATAGCTCCCCAATGCATCCCAACATGTAAGTGTTGGATGAACACTGTCGATGGAGGGGAGCAGTGTGTGCTGTCAGATTATGATACGCAAAGTCTGATCGTGGACTATAGTATGTAACTTGTGAGGATTGTGAAGAGAATGCCATGCTGCACACAACCTTTAATAGACTTCTTTGTGAAGGAACAAAAGCTATTAATGGGATAACCAGAAACCGCAAGTCGAAAAAGGACAGACAAATCCATAGTCAAAATAAAAAAGAGAAAACAAAAACCAATAATCCACAAAACACTTCACAGGAAACTAAATATTGAGCAACACAAACCGTACTAGAAACCTGGAATGAACTCAGGTGCTCCGGAAAGGTAAGAAGTTCCATAATTGAGGAAAGGAGATCGTGATTGTCAACATCTCCGTGGTCATCTGAGACACAGGTATTCAGTAATGAGTGTTAAAGTCATGATGCCGACTGTGAAACTTGCAGAGTGATGACTTCAAATTAACCACACTAGCATAACATGGTTTAGTAGCTTCCTTGTTAGCAGCAAGGAAATAAAGATAGGAACCACAAGCTCTGGAAAATCATATCAACTGAGAGATATACATTGCACATGCAGGTGCTGTGGAAATTTTGTCATATATAAATATAAAGTTCACAATGGGAAAATTGAAATCATGTTTTTGTTTTTGCATTGTTTCGTACACCACCGTCCCTCTCTGGTGGTAAAGGTTTAGATTGTTGTCATAGAAACGTAAATATGTAATTTAGTGTACAGGATGCGTTTCTGGATTAACATTCATCAGGTGCTCCCAAAGTCAGCGTTTCTGGATTAACATCCATCAGGTGCTCCCAAAGTCAGCGTTTCTGGATTAACATCCATCAGGTGCTCCCAAAGTCAGCGTTTCTGGATTAACATTCATCAGGTGCTCCCAAAGTCAGCGTTTCTGGATTAACATCCATCAGGTGCTCCCAAAGTCAGCGTTTCTGGATTAACATCCATCAGGTGCTCCCAAAGTCAGCGTTTCTGGATTAACATTCATCAGGTGCTCCCAAAGTCAGCGTTTCTGGATTAACATCCATCAGGTGCTCCCAAAGTCAGCGTTTCTGGATTAACATCCATCAGGTGCTCCCAAAGTCAGCGTTTCTGGATTAACATCCATCAGGTGCTCCCAAAGTCAGCGTTTCTGGATTAACATCCATCAGGTGCTCCCAAAGTCAGCGTTTCTGGATTAACATCCATCAGGTGCTCCCAAAGTCAGTGTTTCTGGATTAACATTCATCAGGTCCCAAAGTCAGCGTTTCTGGATTAACATTCATCAGGTCCCAAAGTCAGCGTTTCTGGATTAACATTCATCAGGTGCTCCCAAAGTTAGTGTTTCTGGATTAACATTCATCAGGTGCTCCCAAAGTCAGCGTTTCTGGATTAACATCCATCAGGTGCTCCCAAAGTCAGCGTTTCTGGATTAACATCCATCAGGTGCTCCCAAAGTCAGTGTTTCTGGATTAACATTCATCAGGTGCTCCCAAAGTCAGCGTTTCTGGATTAACATTCATCAGGTGCTCCCAAAGTCAGCGTTTCTGGATTAACATTCATCAGGTCCCAAAGTCAGCGTTTCTGGATTAACATCCATCAGGTCCCAAAGTCAGCGTTTCTGGATTAACATTCATCAGGTGCTCCAAAAGTCAGTGTTTCTGGATTAACATTCATCAGGTGCTCCCAAAGTCAGCGTTTCTGGATTAACATCCATCATGTGCTCCCAAAGTCAGCGTTTCTGGATTAACATTCATCAGGTGCTCCCAAAGTCAGTGTTTCTGGATTAACATTCATCAGGTGCTCCCAAAGTCAGCGTTTCTGGATTAACATTCATCAGGTGCTCCCAAAGTCAGCGTTTCTGGATTAACATTCATCAGGTGCTCCCAAAGTCAGCGTTTCTGGATTAACATTCGTCAGGTGCTCCCAAAGTCAGTGTTTCTGGATTAACATTCATCAGGTGCTCCCAAAGTCAGCGTTTCTGGATTAACATCCATCAGGTGCTCCCAAAGTCAGCGTTTCTGGATTAACATTCATCAGGTGCTCCCAAAGTCAGTGTTTCTGGATTAACATTCATCAGGTGCTCCCAAAGTCAGCGTTTCTGGATTAACATTCATCAGGTGCTCCCAAAGTCAGCGTTTCTGGATTAACATCCATCAGGTGCTCCCAAAGTCAGCGTTTCTGGATTAACATCCATCAGGTGCTCCCAAAGTCAGCGTTTCTGGATTAACATTCATCAGGTGCTCCCAAAGTCAGCGTTTCTGGATTAACATCCATCAGGTGCTCCCAAAGTCAGCGTTTCTGGATTAACATCCATCAGGTGCTCCCAAAGTCAGCGTTTCTGGATTAACATCCATCAGGTGCTCCCAAAGTCAGCGTTTCTGGATTAACATCCATCAGGTGCTCCCAAAGTCAGTGTTTCTGGATTAACATTCATCAGGTCCCAAAGTCAGCGTTTCTGGATTAACATTCATCAGGTCCCAAAGTCAGCGTTTCTGGATTAACATTCATCAGGTGCTCCCAAAGTCAGTGTTTCTGGATTAACATTCATCAGGTGCTCCCAAAGTCAGCGTTTCTGGATTAACATCCATCAGGTGCTCCCAAAGTCAGCGTTTCTGGATTAACATCCATCAGGTGCTCCCAAAGTCAGTGTTTCTGGATTAACATTCATCAGGTGCTCCCAAAGTCAGCGTTTCTGGATTAACATTCATCAGGTGCTCCCAAAGTCAGCGTTTCTGGATTAACATTCATCAGGTCCCAAAGTCAGCGTTTCTGGATTAACATCCATCAGGTCCCAAAGTCAGCGTTTCTGGATTAACATTCATCAGGTGCTCCAAAAGTCAGTGTTTCTGGATTAACATTCATCAGGTGCTCCCAAAGTCAGCGTTTCTGGATTAACATCCATCATGTGCTCCCAAAGTCAGCGTTTCTGGATTAACATTCATCAGGTGCTCCCAAAGTCAGTGTTTCTGGATTAACATTCATCAGGTGCTCCCAAAGTCAGCGTTTCTGGATTAACATTCATCAGGTGCTCCCAAAGTCAGCGTTTCTGGATTAACATTCATCAGGTGCTCCCAAAGTCAGCGTTTCTGGATTAACATTCGTCAGGTGCTCCCAAAGTCAGTGTTTCTGGATTAACATTCATCAGGTGCTCCCAAAGTCAGCGTGTCTGGATTAACATCCATCAGGTGCTCCCAAAGTCAGCGTTTCTGGATTAACATTCATCAGGTGCTCCCAAAGTCAGTGTTTCTGGATTAACATTCATCAGGTGCTCCCAAAGTCAGCGTTTCTGGATTAACATCCATCAGGTGCTCCCAAAGTCAGCGTTTCTGGATTAACATTCATCAGGTGCTCCCAAAGTCAGCGTTTCTGGATTAACATTCATCAGGTCCCAAAGTCAGCGTTTCTGGATTAACATTCATCAGGTCTCAAAGTCAGCGTTTCTGGATTAACATTCATCAGGTCCCAAAGTCAGCGTTTCTGGATTAACATTCATCAGAGGCTCCCAAAGTCAGCGTTTCTAGATTAACATTCATCAACTGCTTCCAAAGTCAGCGTTTCTAGATTAACATTCATCAGGTCCTCCCAAAGTCAAAGGATTTGGAAGTCAAATAATTTAACAGTAGAAGTGTTTGGTAGCAAGTAGAACCTGTGTGATGATGTACAATGGTGTAAAGATTAATGATAATGAATATAGCATACACAAACTACATAAACCATGTAAACAGAAGGTGGGGCCGTCGTGGCCGTGATCGTATGGTAGTTGGATTTACAACTACGTGTGCAATCATTGCCTATAACCACTAAAGTCGTGAGTTCGAACACCTTTCATCATGGCGAGGTGTACTCGATACAACATTATGTGATAAAGTGTGTCAGCGACTTACACAAGTGACAGGTCGGTGGCTTTCTCTGGGTACTCCGGATTCCTGCACCAATAAAACTGAACGCCACGATATAACTGAAATATTTCTGAAAGTGGCGTTAAACGCCAGAAACTAAACCAAACTAAACCGTAAACATGATGATATATGTACCCCTTTATTAAACCATAGGTTCTCCGTAATGTAATGGTTAGCATCAATAAAGACTATTGAATTGCAATTTGCTACTTCTCCGCTTAACATGCAGCAGTAAGCAGTAAAAGCAAACACCCGTTGCCTCGAAGGCAGGATAATATGTTCGCGTGTAGTTTTCATTTCCGGCGTATACCACTATAAAATCAAACTAACCTGTTGGGCAAGTACGACAGAAACACATACACCACATCAATGCGTAAATACAGCTAGAATAAATAGCACAAAAATGTTCACTACCCGCAATATAAAAATGAAACTACCTTTTTTTCAAATGTATTTTTTTAGATAACCATTTGTTCTAGAAGTATTAATTGAAAGTCTTCCTTTTCAGAAAGTGAATCAGATAAAAAATTGACAGAAATAGTCAAGACAATTTTTTCAAGTGTTGGATTTATTTTGCTTTTGATCTCGGGAGTTTTCGTTTCACTTGCTTACTTCATACCGTATATTATGTTCCCGGATTATGCAAAGAGTAAAGGACTGTCCACGAATGAAGCTAGTATGGTGATTACCGTATCCGGCATTTCAGGTATGTTAAATATGTTAAAAGACAAAACAAAATAAGTCACAATAAAAAAACAGAAAAAACACATTATTATGCGTTTGTTGTGGTCTAGACAAGTAGCCGATACCTTTATATGTATTTGGACACTTATTTTTACTTCCAGTGACAAGATTCAATGTCCTGTGACACGTTTGCATCGTGTTATACTAGTATAGGGAAATTTCTGAATATTGTTATGATTGTTATTTAGTTAGTTCTTTTGGAGTTTATTTGATCAACTCTTAGCTGTATAACTTTGTCAATTTCGTTTTGAATTCCAAAAGTTCCTAAATAATGTAATTATTAATAAAACTAGAGTTCCCCTCCCTCAGTCATAAGCGACCTTAGCCGATTTGGCGATCCTGTTTAGATCCTTTGGGTTTTATTGCTCCCAAAACTTTATAAATTATTTGGCTTTCCAATCTTCCGATTTTGAGAGTACCCGATGAAGGTTATTCCAGAAACGCATCGTGCACACCAAATTTGATATCTATTTTTTTTTAATTGGATAATGGATTTTATGGTTTGTATAACAATATTGCAATTATATTGATATGTGATATGCTCAGATTTATTTATGGACGAAACCGTAGTACCCGGAAAAAAGGGGAAAAACGCATCCAACAGCAAGTCATTAAAATTCTTTATCACAAAGAATTATATCGAGTAGACCTTGACCAGTCGGGAATCAAACTAGCAATAGAGGCGATATGAATCGTTTGCACAGGTAGACATAAATCAAAACACCATAGTTCACAGATACGACTGTCCAGATGCTTTGACTTTCCACATGTTTTTCGTTCTTGATCATTCAAATACAATGTCTTACAAAGTATAAGCACAAATTTGCTCTCTTAGTTTTGTTTTGCAGGAAGCTTAAATTAATACAGTCAAAACTGCATTAAAGGGCACCTCTATATAACAAGATCACCGTCTATTAAGGGCACCTCTATATAAAAAAATCACTGTCTATAAAGGGCACCTCTATACAAAACAATTACTGTCTATAAAGGATATCCCCATTCTTCTCATTGATAAATAGTGCATATAATTTTAACCTGTAAATAAAGGACATAAAGGGCACATTTTCAGGTTCACTTGCTGCCCTTTATATACAGATTTGACTGTAAAATATACTGCAGATAGAAGATAAACAATTTTATTCATGGACAGCCATGACCGCGATGGTATGGTAATATGTTTTATATCTACCAGTACAATCGGTTGCTAGCACAACACAGTTGTGAATTTGTTAATTTCCCGAAAGGAGGAATACTTGATTTAACCTTGTAAGACGTCTAAGGAGGAATACTTGATTTAACCTTGTAAGATGTCTAAGGAGGAATACTTGATTTAACCTTGTAAGATGATTTAACCTTGTAAGATGTCTAAGGAGGAATACTTGATTTAACCTTGTAAGATGTCTAAGGAGGAATACTTGATTTAACCTTGTAAGATGTCTAAGGAGGAATACTTGATTTAACCTTGTAAGATGATTTAACCTTGTAAGATGTCTAAGGAGGAATACTTGATTTAACCTTGTAAGATGTCTAAGGAGGAATACTTGATTTAACCTTATAAGATGTCTAAGGTGGAATACTTGATTTAACCTTGTAAGATGTCTAAGGTGGAATACTTGATTTAACCTTATAAGATGTCTTTTTAGTTTTCTGTTTTGTGTTGTGGTTTTTTCTTGTTTTATGTTGTTTGTCTTCGTCCTGTGTCTTGTATGCCTTTTATGTTACCAGTGTCTCTGGATTGCTCATTCTTGATTGCGACTTCGGTTTTCTCAAACGTTTATTTATCAGTGACAACAAGCCGACTTCCGTTCTCGGGAAGTTTACCCACAGCGGAGAAAAATGTCCCTTTTCTATACCCGAGGTGTTCCTCAGAGGGTGACAGTACAAGTATGTCATCATGATGTATTAATCCACATCAAGTAGAAAGAGCAAAGACTGGTTGACTCGGAATCCGAATAATGTGTCCGAGTGGAGCGACATGTCTACCCGCGGACTGTTGTTTCAATGAGCTAGTACTATAAAAATCCAGCTTAGCGTGTTGGTCTAGTACAAAGCGGACCTCACCATCATATCATTGAAAATTAACTTGATTTCGCCATGATAGAGCTAGAAAAATTGCTGAGTTGGCAATAAACTACATATCACTCACTCAAATGTGATTGATTGATTTTATTGTGTTTAACGCCACTTTCAGCTATATTTCAGCTATATCATGGCGACCAGTTTTAGTGGTGGAAGAAGCCAGAGTACCTGAAGAGAACCACCGACCATGGGCAAGCAACTGGTAAGCTTTATCACTTGCGGCTGCGAGTCAAGTGCACCCTTTTTAGCTCACCGTCGTCCGTTAACTTTTCACATTTTAATCTTCTCCTCAGAAACCCCTCAGCCAAATGAACTGAAACTTGGTAGGAAGCATCTATGGACGGTCTTCTATAAAGAATGCTCATTTTGTCCCGATCGGTTAACAAACATGGCCGCCACAGGCAATTCTTGTGTCTGATTGTTTGATTTCTAAAACATCTTCTCCTCTTTTAAAAGAAAAATAACGCTTGCCATTATCTCCCTTAGAAATTAACTAATGCTTATATAGTGTAGCATGTTTATTCTATACATTACAAGTAGGTATTCACATTTTAATATTCTTTTTAGCAAACCTTGCCAAAGGCAATATGAGCTTTAGCCTTTTGCCATCATTTGGTGTCCGTCGTCTTTACTTTTCACATTTTAATCTTCTCCTCTGAAAACCCTTAGCCAAATGAACTGAAACGTGGTAGGAAGCATCTATGGAATGTCCTCTCTAAAGAGTGCACATTATGTTATGATCCATTACCAAACATGGCCGCCACAGGCAATTCTTGTTTCTGATTGGCTGATTTTTCTAAATCTTCTCCTCTGAAACCGCTTGGCAAAATGAAACGAAACTTGGTAGGAAGCATCTATGGAATGTCCTCTATGAAGATTGCCCATTTCGTCCCGATCGGTTAACAAACATGGCTACCACCGAAACTTGGTAGGAATCATCTATGGAATGTCCTCTATGAAGATTGCTCATTTCATCCCAATCGGTTAGAAAACATGGCTACCACCGAAACTTGGTAGGAAGCATCTATGGAATGTCCTCTATGAAGATTGCTCATTTCGTCCCGATCGGTTAGCAAACATGGCCACCACATGCAATTCTTGTTTCTGATTGGTCGATTTCCGAAAAATCTTCTCCTTTGAAACTGCTTAGCCATATGAACCAAAACTTGGTAGGAAGCATCTACATGTATGAAAAGTTCTGTATTAAGTTTCCTCAAAGCAGAATGAAAGGTGAGCGACACAGGCTCAGCCCACTGAGCCTCTAGTTTGTAATTTACAAAGCCGGGCGCGAACCCATGCCGTATTGGTGATAGGCTTGTATGAGTTGTAAGGTAATCCAACTACCTCACTCACTGAGCCACCCGGGCCCTCACTCACAAGTGCATGATGACATTATCAACGAAGCTTAAAAGCTAAAGTCTGACATACCTAAACTAATCTGTCAAAAAATCTAAATCATAAAGGCCATATATTTTAGCAACTATCATTCATTCACATCTGTCTATTACAGGTATTGTGGGAAGGTTGATAGTTGGGTTTATTGCCGATACAAAATATGTCAACAGATTTATCATTAGCGGAGGAATACTCATTCTAGGAGAAATGAGCACATTTGGAGTTGTGTATGTAGAAACAATGTATCACTGGTATCTTGTCTATGGAGCTATACTTGGTATTTTTACAGGTATGTATTAGTATATTACTGATATACGGTATACCCATAAATTAGAACATCACAAAAACCATCGGAAATACATAAGTCCCACAGGGGATGATAACAATAACCACACGAAATAAAACACAATCCATATATACTACTATACCAAGAAGGATAATAACGTAATTGTACTCAGCACCTTTAAAATTCTGCAATATTCTGAAATGAAGTGCAACTGTGTAAAGTAAATTACTGAAGGGTCGCTTAGAAAGTACAGTACGTTATGACAGCACCAATGTGGAAGTCCAATAACAGTGTTTAAAATATTATACACCTTGACCGGAGGCCCTCTAAGTTTTGAGGCCCTAGGCTTCAGCCTATCGAGTCTATATGTAAATCCGGCACTGTATAATAGTATATACATGTATTGGATTTTGAGTCATTTCGTGCGGTGATTGTTGCCGGTTATTTGCATAAGCCATGCCAAATCTAAGCCACACATCAGATTAAAATATAATTCTGGTTTTCGAAGTCGAAAGTGATGCTACAGACTGAAAGCATAAGTACTATGTATATGTATTGTTTTATTTGTTAAAGATATACAAACCTATCTGTATATTTTGGCCGTCATTTACTTAAAGGGACATAACTCTTTCGTTACTTGCCGAAGATGTACTGCTTAGGAACAAGGATATTGTTTTTGCACAAGACTTCAAAATAAATTTTATTTACATTTTAAGAGAAGCAAAAAAGATAATTCGCCTACAACTATTATAATTGTATTTTGCTTCTTTTACACAAACGGTACTAAAAACAATTGATTTTTTTAATTTTTCCATAACAAGTTTTTTTTTTAAATTATTTTAAAACCACTGTATTATGCAAAAAAGGTTTGGCAGTACCGATCGGAAATTTCTAAGAGGAAATTTCATTGAACATATTTGCAAACGTGAAAAAACTTAGCAACTACAATACTTATTGAACCATATAAAGACCTTTGGATATTTTACTTTATTTGTGTAATAACCGGAAGTCCAATACGTCCAATCATATAGTTTATATCCATGTGCCTATATATTTTAATACTCTTCTTCTATACCGCAAAGTAATAGTGTATGCCTTAGTGTCCTACTTGGCCTAGATATCAATTACAACATTCATATAATGTACAATTTAAACATACACTTTTAACGTATATACTATTTCTTGTTTTGAAAAAGCAGATTTGTGTATGTTAAAATTTCTCGTAATTGTTTTCCAGGTGTATTTGCCTTTTTACAGTCTGTCCTAGTTGTTGACCTGCTAGGAACTGAGCATCTAAGTGTTGCATTTGGAATTCTCTTGTTGGTACAAGGAACATGTGTCCTTATTGGACCACCTATTGCAGGTAAGACATTGTATTCTGTAGTCCGTTGACACGATACACACTTTATCTGGAAAGTAGTAAAACGTTTCACAAAAACTAAGGACAATCTCCTTCAGGCAGTGCCGGATTTACCATTGTGCTTAGGTGTGCTTAAGCACAGGGCCTCGTTGGCCAGGGGGCCTCATCTTCCTGCCAACATTTTTTTTACGGTGGATTTTGGCTTATTTAAATTTGAAGGCGTTCAGTTTCGGATCGATTCCAGACATAATGATAGAGTTGATAGCCTATTGGAGTATGCCACAAAGCAGGCAGTCATGACAGTGGCTCAGTGGCATATAAACCAAATTATTAGAGGCCTCTGGTTATTGGCAAAAGAATAGTTGAGGATGGATTCATGGATGCATCTTATTGGAGACCCAACAGACACCACAATAGTCGCCTTTACAGATGGCTCATGTCAGGGTAGCCCTGTACCATGTGGATCTGGAGCAGTGCTATTTCCAGGTGACAACGAAGGAATCAGCCCCAAGAGACCGGTAGCACAAAGAGGATCCATACTGCTGGCAGAGCTTGTGGCAATAGTCATGGTAGTAGAACACTGCATAGCTGCATTAAAGGATGGGTTCACTGATATCAAGATCTTGTCAGACAGCCAAACTGCAGTAGGTATCCTGACTCTCAACTGGAAGTCATCAAACTACATTGACACGATCTCCATACGGAATGCGAACAACCCTATCTTGGAATCCAGGCCATGCTAATATAGCCGGGAACGAGATAGCGGACCAACTAGCAAAGGAAGCAGCAAAAGAGTCAATGTCCCTAAATGAACAGTATAATGTCATCACCATGTCAGATGTTAAACAAGCAGTGAAGACTTCAACTAAAATGAAATGGCAGAATAGATGGATCATCAGCGAATCAGGGAGACAACTATATGACCTGATACCAATGGTTGGAAATGCCAGCCATTTAGATATGCCAAACCCACAGATAGGCAGAGTTTTGACAGAGATGAGAACAGGATACAGCAGATTAAACAAATACCGGAATAACATAGGTCAGTCCCCCACGCCACTATGCGACTGTGGAGAAGAAGAAACCACTGAACACTACATATTGCACTGCCACATTTACGATCATGAGAGAGACAAACTCGCAGTGCAATTAAAGACAATAGATGAACATTTTGGCCTACTTCATCTCCTGACTAGAGACTCCAATAAAAGAGAAACATCAAAAGAAATTAACATTCTTGGAGGAATTCATCAAAAGTACAGGGCGCTTCCCAGAATTAGCAAGCCCTGTACCCCGATCCTGAGCCTAAACAACTCAATACTCCAGTACAAAGAGAAATTACAGTGAGACAGTAAAGCACCAAAGAGAGCAAATTCTGTACTCTGGGACCAGTAGTGTCAATTGCGACCTTTAGGATCAGAATCAGGATCAGGATGCTTACGTGGTGCAATTTTAAATTTAACGGCGATCTGTTCAATTTGGACACTTATAGAAGAATGTAGTAGCATAAAATAACTATTGATAGAAATTTACTTTAAGAACTTTATTCTTCAAGTCCTTGCATATGTAGAGAAACTTCAATCTAATGAGAAGAAAAACTGACGTTACTTTTGCAGCAAATCCCGAAATTTATTATCAAGATTTTTTTCCAACTTGAAACAAAATAACAAAAAAAGTAAAAGAGTAGTTATTCCTTTTATTAATACAAATGTGAAACCTAAATAAGTAATTTGGTCATTATCTGATGTATGCAACCTTTGAAAGTATAAAAGTAAAAATGTTTGGTGAGGGGTGGAAACACCTATCCAAAAGCAAGATCTTGCCCAAACGGAAGACAACATACAGACATTAAGATGAGTTGCATTGGGACTGGTCTGTGTGCTCACCCGTACATCGATCAAGATGAAGTGGTCAGAGCTTTTGACACTCGTGTGAACCGGCCTTTAAGATACTGTTGCATCTTGGCACCTGAATCTGTGCTTCCTATACCTGTTGATTATTATCTATCTGTGCACAACTGTGGTAAAATATATTTGCAACACCACCACTGATATTATATAAATACATACACACGATATACCTTTTTTCTGAATAGCAGTTTATTTATGATGGCGTTATCTTAAGTTTTTGTTATCCATATTAAAGCTATTCGTCCTTGCTGATATTAAGGGTTCTACAAGTTAACAACAGTCTACTTTCAGATTTAATTGACACTGACATAGCAAACTGTCATATTGTTAGTAACGCCTACTGGGGCCACCACGACGCCTCCTTCCTTCGAGCAGCAAACACCACTGTCTTCATACACTCTGTCCTTGCAAACAAGCTCTGACTCGCGCTCAAGGTTACAGACAAGGTTACTGATAGTGATACTGTCTTGGTATTTTGCTTGATGTATTCTCAGTCCCAATGTTTGTCACTATGTTGCCAGCAATATGGTGTATGGTTAATATTTTTTTTTAAACTCATGCTATTTTTACTGTATGTTAAAATGGTTTATTATGAGTTATTTTACTAGTGTACATAAATGATCCATAGAATTTAGTTGTTAAATACAGGCTTATTTTCATTAAATTAGTTTTATTCCAAATAAAGCATATACATTTACTATTTCTATAATACAATTTCTAAAATCATTTATTAGTAAAAGAATAAAATAAGTTTTTTCATCAAATGGTTATGGGGATCCACCAAAAAAATTAAGAGTAAAAGAAGTCCATGGGGGAAAAAGGTTGAAAGCAACTGCGTTAAATGATGTTTAGATTTAATTACATGATATTGTCTGTAATGACTGCATTGTCTGTTCTCTTTTTATCAGGTTTGACCTGTGTAAGACGGTGTTGGGCGGGTTGGGGCTTTGGGTAATATATAATAGCTTCTAGATTGTTGAAGACGCAGTGTACATGTCTGACCTAATATAACGTAATATTTTAACTATTTCTAATTTTCCGGAGCATGTATGCCTGACTGCATGTGTAGGCCTACCGGGTCTACCTCCTTCAGTGCCCAAGTAAGGAACCTCATAGCTTAACTAGCACAGAGCCTCATGTCCTAAATCCGGCACAGGTAACCTTAGTAAATTTTGACTATTCTGTTTAGACCATTTGGTTACATTGCTCCTGAACACTTTCTAATTACCGGTATTTGTCTTCCCAATCGTTTTACTTTGAGCGTATCTGACGAGTGTTATCCAGAAACGATTCGTGCACGCTAAGGTAGATATCTACGTTTTAATCACATTTCACCAATAGTATTGATTTGTGTATATCTCTTTTTTTCTCAATTGTTAAGCAGTCTGCACTCTATATAACATACACAGAACAGATGACGAACCGTTGTGGTCGTGAATGACTCGTGATCGTATGGTAATTGGATGAGACAGTTTCTCCTCAATTTAACACGACACAAAATAATTAAACAAATTACATTTATTGGTGATTATTCATATTTTTTGCTTCAGTTTGGGAGGTTAGGTGTTATGGCGTTTGTCCTCACTTTCAACACTATTTCAATTATGTGGTGTCAGTCAGTTTTATTGGTGTAGGAAACGGAGTACCAGGAGAAAACAACCAACCTGTCGCAAGTCATTGACAAACTTGATCACATAATGTTGTATCGAGTACACCTCACTATGAACGGGGTTTGAACTCGCATCTTTTGTGATGATAGGCACTGATTGCACAGGTAGTTGTAAATCCAACTACCATACGATCACGAACACGACGACCCCGTGAATGTAAATGAATATGAAAGATTATTCAACATTACACTTAAACATAACTTCAAGTAAAAGACCAGCGCTTTTATTGTGTTTCTGCATTTCACAGTCACAGTAGAGTATGTCTATATAGGTTGTTTTAATTTCTACTTCATGAAAACAGCAGTTAATTCGATGCGTCATTGACAGCACAGGTGATGTAATGATTAGCGCGCTGTCATCTATTGCGGTACAACATGGGCTCAATTCTCTGTTGAATTAAACCAAAGAATATGTACTAGGTTTTTACTGCTCACCAATAAACACCTAACATCAAGGACGAACAGCAAAGATTTGTTGACTAGAAATCAGGACAATGCGTCGAATGGAAGTTGCACGTCTCTCTATTATGCTGTTTCAGTGAGCAAGCACATTAACAATCCAAATAAGCGTGACTATTCAGTACAAACAGACTCCATCTATTAAACAAAAGGCGTTCTCCCCATAATATGACTGTAAAAATTGTACTGTTGGCGTTAAACAACAATCACTAGATCAATGCTTTGTTTCTGTGTTTCAGGGTGGATCTCCGACTTGTCTGGACGTTATGACGAAGCATTTATGTATGCTGGTAGCATGTTTGCCACGTCTGGATTAATTTCCTGTTTTATACCACTAGTACAATCTAGAAAATCAAGTGAGAAATATGACATCAGTCAGTGCACGAGGTAAGCTGATACACCACTTCGTCTGTAAGTTACGGAATTTCTGTCACAAATGACAACACATATGTTCCGTTTGTAGTAATCGCAATCCGGTCCTTTCCTCATTCATGACCTAGCACCGGTTTTGTAGCAAGAGCAACATGACGGGTGTAACATGTGGAGCAGGAACTGATTCCCTTTCCGGAGCACCTGAACCCCCGGTTCTTAGTGGGGTTCTTGTTGCTCTATCTTTAATTTTGTGCAGTGTTTTATAGATAATTGTTTTTATCGTTTTTCCCTTTTAATTTGACCATTGTGTTGTCTGATTTCTTGTGTTTCTACTAAAGATTGACGGAGCAGCAGACATATAGAAATAAACCACCCATAAATTGGCAATCACAAAATAGGGAAACTAAACAGCATAATAAAGGTCAATATTAATGTTACATTGACACGAGTGTTATTCTCTTTTGCGTAGCATTTCTGATATGAAGAAAATGTTTGACATCACCGTAACAAGAGTAACACGACTGGTGCCACCAATGGATCAAGAACGGTCCATTCCCGGGTTCGTGTTGCTCGATCATTAGATATTTTGTGAAGTGTTTTGTAGATCACCGTTTGCAGGGGCGGATCCAGGGGGGCACACCCGACGCGCGCCCCCCTAAAATTGGGAAAAATATGATTTTATTTGCGTAATATCGTGATTTTTCACACGAAATACCCCAACAATTGTTTTAATTGCGCTCCCCCTAACTTGAAATCCTGGATCCGCACCTGGTTTGTCCATTTGTCCTTTTTCTTTGGCCATCATCTTTTCTAACCTTCAAATAACGGCTTCTGATATGAAGATAAGGTTACGTCAATAATAATTATCGGACTTCCATCGCTGTTTTATCATTTGATATCTATCAACCAAAGATGAATATAGTAATACAATTAACGCCTGGTCCTTGTTGACATGAAATCAGATTGTATTTTTATTTTCTGCAAACTATATGTGACAGGTTTATTTTAAATTACAAAAATGTATTTAAAATTTCCCATTGAAATGGAGGTAAAACCCAGAGGATACCTTGGTTTCTTCCCCATCGATTATCGAGTGATAGGATGTCTAGATAAATGAATACGACTCATGTCAGCAGTTAAACCTCTTAATTCTAACCAGTTGAGGGCGGTCGTGATCGTTATCATATGGTAGTTTTTTTTACAACTACCTGTGTAATCAGTACCTATCACCACTAAAGTTGTGAGTTCGAATCCTGCTCATGGCGAGGTGTACTCGATACAACTTTATGTGATAAAGTTTGTCAGTGACTTGCGGCAGGTCAGTGGGTTTCGGCAGGTACTCCAGTTTCCTCCACCAATTAAAATGACCGCCACGATATAACTGAAATAGTGTTGAATGGGACGTTAAACACCATAACCCTAACCCTAACCAGTTACTGACACATCTGAGCCCTAACTCTCGTAGATGAATAATATGATGTAATGGTATATTTCAGTGGCCAGAATTGTGTCGTGAAAACTATTGGCGACACAAGACCAGAAATGTACCTGTTATTGGAGAAGCACGATCTGAAGCCTGCCTGACAATGTGGATGGAGAAACACGACATAACCAATACCTGACAATTATGTTGTAGATCTACAAGCGTATAAGTGTGATTGTTATTGTAGAATCACATTAAGAGAAGATAGGTGCTCTAATGACAATATTACTCAAGAGAATATTAAACTGTGCAATTGATGAATTCAAAGCGTTGAATACTATATAAATAACACATAGCTGAGAGGGTGGTAGAGTAGATTGTTACTCCCGAGAAATTCATTGTCAACCCAGGCGAAGCCGAGGTTGACAATGACATTTCTAGTGGTAACAATCTGCTCTACCACCCTCTCAGCTATGTGTTGCTTGTTTTTATTATACTGAATGTTCTTTTCTCCTGGTTTCATTCTTTTTTATGACTTTGATGCCCTGAATTTCAATTGCTGTTGTCTTTAAATGTGTTAAACTGTGATATCGATGATGTGTAATAAATAAGATTATATACATTTTTTGTATTTGTTAATATTTTTCTGCCATTTTGGTGTGGTGTATGTTTTATACAGATGGGTGTTCTTAAATGAAAAATGAGCAATTTTGTCAGCTATGCCATGTGATAGACTAAATTATCACCCTCTGCCATGTGATAGACTAAATTGGCACACGCTCCTTAACCAATGAGAAGACAGGAAATTTACATGAAATATAATAATTTAAAATATTAATGGATATAGTACATTGGAACTTGTGCGATCCGACACCTCAGTTTTCCGACATCCTGTGACATCCGACAAAAATTTATGGTCACAAAAGTATTTCTGTTAACTAAAGTAAAACCCGAGTATTCCGACATCCTGTACAATCTGACACATTTCCCTGGTCCCTTGCAATTGGTGTGTCAGATTATACAGATTCCACTGTGTATGATACAGCTGTCGGTCATGAAAATAAGAGGAATATATTGGACACTAACTTCTTATAGAAAAATACGAACGTTGTGTGGCAAACAGGACGAGATCGGGATCACCTAGATGCAAAAACAATTAAACATGTTAAATAAAACTCCAAAGTATACTGCAGTACCAAATCAATTCAAGTCCTTCAGCTTGTTAGTCAAATACCACAACAAACAGGGACAGTCGTAGTCATCATCGTATGGTAGTTGTACTTATAGCTACCTGTGCAATCATACCCTAACACCACTAAAGTTGTGAGTTCGAACCCCGTTGATGGTGAGGTGTACACGATACTACATTATGTGATAAAGGTTGTCAGTGACTTGCGGCAGGTCTTTGGATTTCCTCCGGTGCTCCATTTTCGCCATCAATAAAACTGAACTATTGTTGAAAGTGGCGTTAAACACCAAAATCACCATAACAAAATACATTAATCAATGATATCCATAAAAAGTTCATGTGTTCCGGAAGGTGAGGACTTATCTTCATAAATCATATGAAAAATAATCAAGACAGTCATTCAGAACATCTCTTCTTTTAGTAGAGGGCCCGGGTGGCTCAATGAGTTAGGTAGTTGGATTGACTAACAACTCATTCAAGCCTATCACCAATACGGCCTGGGTTCGAGCCAGGCTTTTTAAATTACAAAAAGGGTGCACTCGACTCGCAGCTGATAAAGATTACCAGCTACTTGCCCATGGTCGGTGGTTCTCTCCGGGTACTCCGGCTTCTTCCACCACTAAAACTGGTCGCGATGATATATTTGAAATACTGCTGAAAGTGGCGTTAAACACCAAAAATCAAATCTTTTAATACAATGGGTATGGGCAAGTTGGTTTAGTGCTTTAAAAGAAAAATTGTCTATAGTTGTAATTACTCGAAAGTTTTTCGAAAAAAAAAATCTCTGTTTTTGTCTAATATATGGGTATGATGGCTTATTATTTAACCAGACGACGATGGTCTCTAAATATAATCTAAACTCGACTGCTATTCAGAACTCTCGGACTTTTCCAGTACATTGGCATGATAGTATAGTAGTTAAGCCGAAGATCGTCTATAAAATAATTAGAAATGCTTCAGGTTTTCAGAATTCTATGACTTTTTCAAGTATATTCTGCGCGATGTTCTAGTGGTTAAGCAGGCGACAGTCTATTAGATAAGCTAAGCCCAACAGTTATTCAGGATTCTCTCCCTTTCCAGTATATGGTATGGTTAAGCAGGCACACAGTCTATTAGATAATCTAAACCAAACAGTTATGCAGGTTTCTCTCCCCTTTCCAATATATGGTATGGTTAAGCAGACAATAGTTTATGCTAATCTAAACCCCAATTATGCAGGTTTATCTCCCCTGTCCAATATACGGTACGGATAAGCAGGCGACAGTCTATTAGATAATCTAAACCCCAATTATGCAGGTTTATCTCCCTGTCCAATATACGGTACGGATAAGCAGGCGACAGTCTATTAGATAATCTAAACCAAACAGTTATGCAGGTTTTCTCTCCCCTTTCCAATATACGGTACGGTTAAGCAGGCGACAGTCTATTAGATAATCTAAACCCCAATTATGCAGGTTTTCTCTCCCCTTTCCAATATACGGTACGGATAAGCAGGCGACAGTCTATTAGATAATCGAAACCAAACAGTTATGCAGGTTTTCTCTCCCCTTTCCAATATACGGTACGGTTAAGCAGGCGACAGTCTATTAGATAATCTAAACCAAACAGTTATGCAGGTTTTCTCTCCCCTTTCCAATATACGGTACGGATAAGCAGGCGACAGTCTATTAGATAATCTAAACCAAACAGTTATGCAGGTTTTCTCTCCCCTTTCCAATATACGGTACGGTTAAGCAGGCACACAGTCTATTAGATATTATTATGCTTTCTGTAAATTTCTTCTGTAATATAAGTCCATACGATATTTTGGCATATATCACAAAGAATTATATAGCGTTGATATACTATGCGAAAATAGTACTACTATGCCAGTTTCACGCGGGGAAGGTTGGGCTTTCAGGTGTCTGTCAAACTATTTATAGCTAGTCCATGTGCAAGGGGGCGGATCCAATCTGTCAATCTATCATAGTCGTCTAAACGTTGTTTAATACTTGTTATTGTTGTTAATTAAATTTCAAACTTCAAAATGTTTTATATTTTTAAAGCCTTAAATGAAACAAAGAATATTCTCACACTTTCAAGACTATCTGATCCAATATATTAGTCACCAATATCAGGACCTCCTTTATTGTAATAGTTCTCAATATATTTTGTCTACATATAACAGTCAGCATAATAATAATAATAATGTTGTGCTAGCAAGGACTATGCCATATAGTGGTCAGGGTTGAAGACATATAGTGCACTCCCCTTCACTATGTCTTCAACCCTGACCACTATATTGGCATAGTCATTGCTAACACAACATTATTATATAAATCTAAACCAAACAGTTATTCAGGATTATCTCCCTTTCCAGTATATGGTATGGTTAAGCAGGCACACAGTCTATTAGATAATCTAAACCAAACAGTTATGCAGGTTTCTCTCCCCTTTCCAATATATGGTATGGTTAAGCAGGCACACAGTCTATTAGATAATCTAAACCAAACAGTTATGCAGGTTTCTCTCCCCTTACCAGTATATGGTATGGTTAAGCAGGCGACAGTCTATTAGATAATCTAAACCAAACAGTTATTCAGGATTCTCTCCCCTTCCAGTATATGGTATGGTTAAGCAGGGACACAGTCTATTAGATAATCTACACCAAACAGTTATGCAGGTTTCTCTCCCCTTTCCAGTATATGG
Organism: Bathymodiolus septemdierum; assembly: GCA_963383655.1. NCBI lineage: Eukaryota > Metazoa > Mollusca > Bivalvia > Mytilida > Modiolidae > Bathymodiolus > Bathymodiolus septemdierum. The sequence continues at coordinate 14,867,579 of OY726529.1, forward strand.
TATGGTTAAGCAGGCAACAGTCTATTAGATAATCTAAACCAAACAGTTATTCAGGATTATCTCCCTTTCCAGTATATGGTATGGTTAAGCAGGCACACAGTCTATTAGATAATCTAAACCAAACAGTTATTCAGGATTCTCTCCCTTTCCAGTATATGGTATGGTTAAGCAGGCACACAGTCTATTAGATAATCTAAACCAAACAGTTATGCAGGTTTCTCTCCCCTTTCCAATATATGGTATGGTTAAGCAGACAATAGTTTATGCTAATCTAAACCCCAATTATGCAGGTTTTCTCTCTCCTTTCCAAAAGATATTGGAAATGTAACTGTTGTAGATAAAAATAATCCTAGTATCATTGAAATTAACAAAAATAAAAAAGATATACCTAATCTTGAATTTAAAGAAATATCTGATGAATTTGTACATAAACAAATAAATAAGACCAATGTTAAAAAAGCAACAGGTAGAGATGGTATATCAGCTAAATTATTAAAACTAACTAAACCTGTAATTGCAAAACCAATAACAAAAATGATAAATAAAACAATAACAAATTCTGTGTTTCCAGACCAACTAAAACAAGCACAAGTTGTTGCACTACACAAGAAGAACAGTGCACTAGACAAAAGTAACAATAGACCAGTAAGTATACTACCTGTTATTTCACAATTCTTTGAACGGGCCATTCACGAACAGTTAACAGAATATTTTAACAATCACTTCCATCCATTTCTGTCAGCTTTCAGATCGGGCTACGGATGCAATACTACACTACTAAAAATTATAGAAGATTGGAAACAGGCACTAGGCCAAAATAAATACATTGCAGCAGTACTAATGGACCTGTCCAAGGCCTTTGATTGCCTACCACACAAATTATTATTACTCAAACTTGAAGCATATGGCATGTCAAAATCTGCATTACAGTTAATTGAAAACTACCTTACTAACAGGAAACAATGCGTCAAAGTTGGTACCACACTAAGTAACTGGCAAGACATCTACAAAGGCGTACCACAAGTGTCAATTCTAGGTCCTGTACTATTTAGCATCTTTTTAAACGACATTTTTCACTTTACCACAAGCAGCACACTTTATAACTATGCAGACGACAACACTCTCGCACATGCAGATGATAATATTGATAAAGTAGTTGAACATTTAGAAAAAGACAGTTTGGCATTAATAGAATGGTTTTCATGTAACCAGATGAAGGCAAATCCTGATAAATTTCAGGCCATAGCTATTGGCAAAAAATCAATGGATAAAAATATTGTTCTTGATTTAGCAGGAAATAAAATTAAATGTGAAAAAGAAGTAAAATTACTAGGGGTTACAATTGATTTTGAACTTAAATTTAATTCTCATATTTCAAACATTTGTAAAAAAGCATCTAGGCAGTTAAATGTGTTAAAAAGGCTAGATAAATATTTAAATAAATTGGGTAAATTAACCATATATCATTCATTCATATTGTCTAACTTCAACTTCTGTCCACTTTCATGGCACTTTTGTAGTGAAGCCAATACAAATAAAATAGAAAAAATTCAGGAGCGAGCACTAAGATTTATTTATAATGATTATAATAGTATATATGAAAACTTGTTAATAGTCTCTAAACTTCCAACATTAAAAGTGAGAAGACTGAGAACTATGGCCATTGAGGTTTATAAAATTCTACATCAAGAAAGTCCTTCATATTTACACGACTTAATCAAAATTAAAGATACTAAATATTGTTTTAGGTACGACAACATTACAGAAATCCCTTCAGTACGAACGACAAGGTATGGTCTAAAATCCTTTCGATATGCAGCTGCTAAACTGTGGAACGAGTTGCCAAACCACTTTAGAACACAAACATCTTTTAATCAATTCAAAAATTTAATAAACTCATGGAATGGCAACTCGTGCCGCTGCAATGCTTGCTGCTAGTATACATTTTTTCTAGAATAGACATCGCATGAAATTTGCCTTACTGCTGCCTTCTTGCTTTTGTATGCTTTTCAGTTTAACTTTAATTTATTTTAGTTTTTTATTTTAGTGCTTGGCTATTCTGCATGAATATTTTTAAAATATTTTTAAAGTATTCTTGAAATATTTTTGGAATATTTTTAAGATGTGTTTTAGAGTGTGTTTTAAGAAGCATATGCATATTTTACTTTGTATGCTTTTCAATTAACTTGTGCTTTATTTATTATAGTGCTTTGCTATTTATGCATGAACATTTTTAAAATGTTTTTAGAATATTTTTGGAATATGTTTTAAAAGTACATGCATATTTTATATGTGTTTTGAGTTAATTTTCTTACTTGCTTGATCATAGACTGCTTAAAATTTGCATGAATGTACTTGTATGTGTCATGGGTGCTATAAATGTCTGCATCTATTTTGTGTTTTGACTTCTGGTCCTATGACAATAAGTACACAGAGAGGCACTGGCTGTGGAGGTCCAGAGGTCAAGACACAGAAATGTATGCATAAATATTATCCGGATATGTATTTAATTTTGTATTGCATGACATGTTTTATTGTGCTGTATTTAATTTATGTAATTTATTATGCATGTCGGTTTGAAAAGCTCTTGAGAGCTTATGTTGATTGTTATAAAATGTACCGACTTTAAATAAAACTTTTTGATTTGATTGATTGATTTGAATATACGATACGGATAAGTAGGCGACAGTCTATTAGATAATCTAAAGCAAACAGTTATGCAGGTTTCTCTCCCCTTTCCAATACACGGTACGGTTAAGCAGGCACAGTCTATTAGATATTATTATGCTTTCTGTAAATTTCTTCTGTAATATAGGTTCATACGATATTTTGGCATATATCACAAAGAATTATATAGTGTTGATATACTATGCGAAAATAGTACATCTACTATGCCAGTTTCACGCGGGGAAGGTTGGGTTTTCAGCTGTCTGTCAAACTATATATAGCTAGTCCACGTGCAAGGGCGCGGATCCAATCTGTCAATCTATCATAGTCGTCTAAACGTTGTTTAATACTTGTTATTGTTGTTAATTAAATTTCAAACTTCAAATTTTTTTATATTTTTAAAGCCTTAAATGAAACAAAGAATATTCTCACACTTTCAAGACTATCTGATCCAATATATTAGTCACCAATATCAGGACCTCCTTTATTGTAATAGTTCTCAATATATTTTGTCTACATATAACAATCAGCATAATAATAATAATAATGTTGTGCTAGCAAGGACTATGCCATATAGTGGTCAGGGTTGAAGACATATAGTGCACTCCCCTTCACCATGTCTTCAACCCTGACCACTATATTGGCATAGTCATTGCTAACACAACATTATTATATAAATCTAAACCAAACAGTTATTCAGGATTCTCTCCCTTTCCAGTATATGGTATGGTTAAGCAGGCACACAGTCTATTAGATAATCTAAACCAAACAGTTATGCAGGTTTCTCTCCCTTTTCCAATATACGGTATGGTTAAGCAGACAAGTATATAGTCTATGCTAATCTAAACCAAACAGTTATGCAGGTTTCTCTCCCCTTTCCAATATACGGTATGGTTAAGCAGACAAGTATATAGTCTATGCTAATCTAAACCAAACAGTTATGCAGGTTTCTCTCCCCTTTCCAATATACGGTATGGTTAAGCAGACAAGTATATAGTCTATGCTAATATAAACCAAACAGTTATGCAGGTTTCTCTCCCCTTTCCAATATACGGTATGGTTAAGCAGACAAGTATATAGTCTATGCTAATCTAAACCAAACAGTTATGCAGGTTTCTCTCCCCTTTCCAATATACGGTATGGTTAAGCAGACAATTATATAGTCTATTAGATAATCTAAACCAAACAGTTATGCAGGTTTCTCTCCCCTTTTCAATATACGGTATGGTTAAGCAGACAATGACATAGTCTATGCTAATCTAAACCCAACAGTTATGCAGGGTTCTCTCCCTTTCCAATATACGGCACGGTTAAGCAGGCGACAGTCTATTAGATAATCTAAAGCAAACATTTATGCAGGTTTCTCTCCCTTTTCCAATATATGGTATGGCTAAACAGACAATAGTCTATGTTAATTTAACCCAACAGTTATTCAGGATTATCTCCCCTTTCCAGTATATGGTATGGTTAAGCAGGCACACAGTCTATTAGATAATCTAAACCAAACGGTTATTCAGGATTCTCTCCCCTGTCCAATATATGGTATGCTTAAGCATGCAATCGTAACTAAAATAATCTAAGCGCATCAGTTATTCGGAACTCTTGGTCTTTCCACTAGATGTTTCAATAAGTCATAATTGATCACTTCCGATACTACAGAATCATGTTTGTAATCAGGGTGGGTGATGACAAAGTTCCGTATTGACTTGGCTATAGTTGGTTCTTTACTTGAAAGACAAGATAATAATTGTTACATAAAATAATTAATGAATCACCTCACTAGTGTAATGGTTAGCTTGCTGGCCTTGTGCTCATAAGTTCGAGCCTTGGCCAGGTCAAACCAAAGACTATGAAATTGGTATTTGCGAATATCCGATAAGAGCACAGTATTAAGACCCGTGTGTTGGTGTGGGTGGGTGTGTAAGAGTAATACTTTGTTGTACAGTATATGTTTATATATTTAGCTTCTTTCATTAGTTTGTTCTGTTTTTGTTGTTGATTTTCTTACTTCTACTTGTTTGTGTTTATCTGTTTAATTTAATTTAATTCTGTATTTGTTAAGTTATTTTATATTATTATTATTATTTAAAACCACATTGTTGTGTCAGATATTGATAATTTATCTCATACATAAAGGGTATATTTACGAGAAAAAGACACAATCATTTTGCCTCTAAGCTGTATATGTGTGTATGTATGTGTATGTGTATGTATGTATGTGTGCGTGTGTATATATATATATGTGTATATGTGTGTATGTATATATGTGTATATGTATATGTGTGTATGTATGTATATGTGTATATTATGTATATATATATATATATATTGTTTTGCATTCAATTGGATTATAACTTAGTAAACAAGTTTAAAAAAAACATTGCCGCTCAATCCTTCCCCCAATTATCACTGTGGTACAATTAGCTTGGAACGCACATATAATTAAACTTTATTTGTTCTAAATATAATATTGATTCACCCGTTTCATTCAATATAATATAGAAATACTAGATATTTATCATGATGTGTTTAGCATCATATAAATAAACCCCTCCATATACCTCCTCCTATTTTCCCATGTTTATTGTCTACATATTTCTTTATTTAATTCGCACTTTAGTTTTGCATCGCACCTTTCACCACGAACGTGGTGTTTTTTGTAAATTCCTTTTGCACATTTTTAAGGTACTGCTGATGAATCGTGCTGTTTTCTTTAAGCTACTTTATTTATTTACCGATTGCCTTTCTTCCCTATACATTCAAAACACTGGTATAACCTGATGGGTATCGAAGTAGATCAATATAGAGAAAGCATCGGTAAGTATTACACTGTTGCACGCTCTGTGAAAAAAGGTAAGCTGTTAAGCATTACTGATATTGCTTGTTTTAATCTACTTTTGTTGTACGGAACCAAAATTACACCATTATTAATATTAGTGCATTTCTTTTGCAAAGCAGCAGAGACTAGAAAAAATACAAGCAAGGTAAATAAATCACTTTGCTGTCCTGAAATACACAAGTTACAGGTGAAAACTAATAACAGCATTTTTGTTCTTAAATGTCTTAATTTCTTCATTGTTCTTTGCATTTTGTTAATTATATCGGGAATTGAAATTAATCCAGGCCCGTTTGATTCGGACATCTCTAGTAGTTCTAGCAGTGATTTAGATAATATATCTGCAGTAAGCGAGCTCATAAACAATACATTTTCATTCCTTCATCTAAATATTCAAAGTATTGTATCTAAGATAGATATGATCTCAGCTGAGTATTCTTGCCACGATATACTTTCGTTCACTGAGAGCTGGTTGAACGAAAATACATCTACCGACCAGCAATGTTTGGAAATTCCCGATTATAAATTCCCCCCATTTCGACGAGATAGATCTAATAAAGTAGGTGGTGGTGTCATCGTATATGTTAAGAATACTGTCAACTGCACAATTAGACCTGATCTTCATGTAGGTAGTCTTGAGTGTATATGGTTAGAAATAAAGCTAAATAATAAAAAATACTTGTACGGCACATTCTATATCCCACCAACTAGTGATCTGCAAACCTGGAGAAATATTGAACATTCTATTGATCTAGCTCTAAATTGTAACTATGATATAATTTTGACAGGAGACTTCAATATTAATCAACTTAATAACAATATAAATGATAAGAGTGGGTCACTAATGACCCAATTTAGTCTGCATCAACTTATAACTGAACCTACATATGTAACTGAACACAGTTCAACTTTATTGGATTTGATTCTCGTAAGTAACCCATTAAGTGTACTTTTTACAGATGTAGGTGCTCCACTGCTCGAACAGGTTAGGTATCATTTACCTGTGATTGGTTTACTACACCATTCCAGTAAACCATCGACATCTTACAAAAGGAGAATATTTCTTTACGACAAGGGTGATTTTGACTCGTATAGACAACAACTTACAGATGTTGACTGGGAGACTTTGTTTGGACATAACGACGTAGACACAATTGTAGACATTATAACAAACACGATTTTAAATATAGCAGATAATACTATTCCTAACAGATTTATAACGGTACAGAAAGATAGCCGACCATGGATTACTACAAGTATCAAGAAATTCATACGTAGGAAAAATCGAATCCATAAAAAAGCAAAACATACAAATTCTATAAACCATTGGGAAAAGTATCGTATAACCAGGAACAAATGCAATAATTTGATAAAAATGGCAAAGAATGATTATTTTTCTACAATATCCGAAAAAATTATAGCAGAATCATCTGGTAGTAAAAATTGGTGGAATCTTGTTAAAAGACTACTTGGTTCAAGTAAAAATCGTTCAATACCCCCCTTACAAACAGACGATGACTTAATATGTGACAATTTTGCAAAATGTGAGTTAATTAACGACTTTTTCAGTGAACAATCAAACCTGGACGACTCTAATTCGACAATTCCGGAACCTATTGATCCACTCTATGACAAACTGACACAACTACACATTACAGAAACTGACATAGAAGATGTTCTACAATTACTCGACACTACAAAAGCAACTGGACCAGATTTAATAAACCCACGACTTATAAGAGAAGGGGCTTCCATTTTGAAACTTCCATTGTGTCTGTTATTTAACTTGTCTTTGTCAACTTGTAGATTCCCGACACAGTGGAAGCTGGCAAATGTCACTCCAGTCTTTAAGAAAGATAATCCGAGTAAGGAAAATAACTACAGACCTATTTCTCTAATTAGTGTCTTGGGCAAGGTAATGGAAAGATGTATTTATAAACATGTCTATAATTTTTTACTCAAAAATAGTATTATTACCCCACACCAATCAGGGTTCACTCCTGGTGACTCTGCAATTAACCAACTTCTAAGTCTCACAAACGAATTCGGAAAAGCTTTAGACGAAGGAAAAGAAATACGCGTAGTTTTTTGTGATATAAGTAAAGCTTTTGACAGGGTTTGGCATAAGGGTTTACTTAATAAATTAGAAAATATTGGGATACAAGGGTCTTTATTGTTATGGATAAAATTTTTTCTTACAGACAGAAAACAACGAGTGGTTATAGAAAGCGCACATTCTAAATGGCGCACTATCAAAGCCGGGGTTCCCCAGGGATCTATTTTAGGGCCTCTATTTTTTATAATATTTATAAATGACATTGTCACAGAAATTCACTCATCTATAAAACTATTTGCTGATGATACTAGCTTGTATGTTATTGTTGATGACCCTCGTGAATCGGCAATAACGTTAAATAATGACATGGCAACAATTCATGCATGGTCCACTAAGTGGCTAGTAAACTTTAACCCTCAAAAAACAGAAACTATGACGATCACTAGAAAGATTAAAAAACCCCTTCATCCGCCCCTTATAATGAATAATACAATAATTAATCAAGTTACAGAACATAAACATCTCGGTTTAGACATTTCAAATGACGGTAGCTGGCAAAAACATATTGATCTAATAACAAAGAAAGCTTTTATTAGAGTTAACATACTAAGAAAATTCAAATTTATTCTAGATAGGAAAACCTTAGAAAAGATTTATTTTACCTTCATTCGGCCGATTTTGGAATATGCAGACGTCGTATGGGATAATAAAACATTGTTCTTGATAAATAAATTAGAAAATGTTCAAATAGAGGCTGCTAGAATCGTCACTGGGGGAACTCGGTTAGTATCTATTAATAGTTTATATAAAGAGACGGGTTGGGAGACGTTACAGGCAAGACGGGAAAATCACAAAAAAATATATTTTTATAAAATGGTAAACGGTCTTGTTCCTCCTTACCTTAGTGCAATTGTTCCCTGTAACTTTGAAAATATTCATGACTACAACACTAGACAGGCCGTAAGTATCCCCCCAGTACGTACTAGAACAATCTTGTATAATAATTATTTTCTACCCTCTTCTGTAAGATTATGGAACAGCGAACCCACATCAATAAGAGATAGCAAGTCTCCTTCATCTCTCAAATCCTATTATAAATCAAAATGTATAAAGAAACCTATTTATTATTACTCAGGAACTCGAATTGGACAAATCCTTCACATGAGATTACGAACGGCATGTAGCTCTCTAAACCATCATCTATTCCTAAAAAATGTAGTAGATTCGCCCAACTGTAGTTGTCATCAAGGGGTCCCTGAAACTAACTCGCATTATCTTTTTTATTGTCATAGGTTCAACGATTCGAGAAATCGGTATATCGAATCAATTGATATTCCTATGAACTTGACAGTTGACCGTTTACTTTTTGGATCACCTGACCTCACAGACGATCAAAATAACAGTTTATTTTTAAATGTACAAAAGTTTATAATAAACAGTAAACGTTTCATCTAACATCAGCAGTACCTAGTTCCCTTATTTCATTCTTCTTTTTTCTTCTTTTTTAATTACTTTGAATCAAACATTTTTTACATCAAACACCAGATCACTTTCTTTGTTTTATCTTCTTATACCTTCTGTAATTTATATCAAATTTGTAAGTTAGTTCTATTTGCTTCTCCCCTTAGAGATTCACAGTATAGTATATATAAATTTTATTCCTATGGATAGGGATTAATATAAGTTCTTGTAACTTGTTTCCCAATCCTATTAATTTCTTCTTATTATGTTATGTATATAGCTGAATATTGTAATGTTATATTGAATTAATTAATAAAATATGTTTAAACTATTAAGGAGAAATAACAAGGACTGATTGTCTCGGAATCGGGATAATATGTCCGAATTAAGCAACACGCCTACCAGTCAGTGGACTGTCGTTTCCGTATTTCACTTTAAAGAATTCATTTAAACATGTTGGTCTAGTTAAAAGTAATATCTAATCAAAATTCAATTGACTATCGCCATGGTATGGCTGAAATAATTGCTCACTAACCGTCATTCACTCACTAAAATAATTATCGTGTTCATTAAAATGAGGTGCAATGAACCTTTTTCAATGGCTTCTACCAGACCAGTATCAATAATATAGCCTCTATACTAGCTAGCCTAATACCAGACCAGTATCAATAATATAGCCTCTATACTAGCTAGCCTACTACCAGACCAGAATCAATAATATAGCTTCTATACTAGCTAGCCTACTACCAGACCAGTATCAATAATATAGCTTCTATACTAGCTAGCCTACTACCAGACCAGTATCAATAATATAGCCTCTATACTAGCTAGCCTACTACCAGACCAGTATCAATAATATAGCCTCTATACTAGCTAGCCTACTACCAGACCAGTATCAATAATATAGCCTCTATACTAGCTAGCCTACCACCAGACCAGTATCAATAATATAGCCTCTATACTAGCTAGCGTACTACCAGACCAATATCAATAACATAGCCTCTATACTAGCTAGCCTACTACCAGACCAGTATCAATAATATAGCTTCTATACTAGCTAGCGTACTACCAGACCAGTATCAATAATATAGCCTCTATACTAGCTAGCGTACTACCAGACCAGTATCAATAACATAGCCTCTATACTAGCTAGCCTACTACCAGACCAGTATCAATAATATAGCTTCTATACTAGCTAGCCTACTACCAGACCAGTATCAATAATATAGCCTCTATACTAGCTAGCCTACTATCAGACCAGTATCATTAATATAGCCTCTATACTAGCTAGCCTACTACCAGACCAGTATCAATAATATAGCCTCTATACTAGCTAGCCTACTATCAGACCAGTATCATTAATATAGCCTCTATACTAGCTAACCTACTACCAGACCAGTATCAATAATATAGCCTCTATACTAGCTAGCCTACTACCAGACCAGTATCATTAATATAGCTTCTATACTAGCTAGCCTACTACCAGACCAGTATCATTAATATAGCCTCTATACTAGCTAGCCTACTACCAGACCAGTATCAATAACACAGCCTCTATACTAGCTAGCCTACTACCAGACCAGTATCAATAACACAGCCTCTATACTAGCTAGCCTACTACCAGACCAGTATCAATAATATAGCCTTTATTCTAGCTAGCCTACTACCAGACCAGTATCATTAATATAGCCTCTATACTAGCTAGCCTACTACCAGACCAGTATCAATAACATAGCCTCTATACTAGCTAGTCTACTACCAAACCAGTATCAATAACATAGCCTCTATACTAGCTAGCCTATTACCAGACCAGTATCAATAATATAGCCTCTATACTAGCTAGCCTACTACCAGACCAGTATCAATAACATAGCCTCTATACTAGCTAGCCTACTACCAGACCAGTATCAATAATATAGTCTCTATAATAGCTAGCCTACTACCAGACCAGTATCAATAATATAATCTCTATTCTGGCTAGCCTACTACCAGACCAGTATCAATAATATAGTCTTTATACTAGCTAGCCTACTACCAGACCAGTATCAATAACATAGCCTCTATACTAGCTAGCGTACTGCCAGACCAGTATCAATAATATAGTCTTTATACTAGCTAGCCTACTACCAGACCAGTATCAATAACATAGCCTCTATACTAGCTAGCGTACTGCCAGACCAGTATCAATAATATAGTCTTTATACTAGCTAGCCTACTACCAGACCAGTATCAATAACATAGCCTCTATACTAGCTAGCCTACTACCAGACCAGTATCAATAATATAGCCTCTATACTAGCTAGCGTACTGCCAGACCAGTATCAATAATATAGTCTTTATACTAGCTAGCCTACTACCAGACCAGTATCAATAACATAGCCTCTATACTACCTAGCGTACTGCCAGACCAGTATCAATAATATAGTCTTTATACTAGCTAGCCTACTACCAGACCAGTATCAATAACATAGCCTCTATACTAGCTAGCCTACTACCAGACCAGTATCAATAATATAGCCTCTATTCTAGCTAGCCTACTACCAGACCAGTATCAATAATATAGCCTCTATACTAGCTAGCCTACTACCAGAACAATAGCAATAATATAGCCTCTATACTAGCTAGCCTACTACCAGACCAGTATCAATAATATAGCCTCTATACTAGCTAGCCTACTACCAGACCAGTATCAATAATATAGCCTCTATACTAGCTAGCCTACTACCAGACCAGTATCAATAATATAACCTCTATACTAGCTAGCCTACTACCAGACCAGTATCAATAATATAGCCTCTATACTAGCTAGCCTACTACCAGAACAATATCAATAATATAGCCTCTATACTAGCTAGCCTACTACCAGACCAGTATCAATAATATAGCCTCTATACTAGCTAGCCTACTACCAGACCAGTATCAATAATATAGCCTCTATACTAGCTAGCCTACTACCAGACCAGTATCAATAATATAGCCTCTATACTAGCTAGCCTACTACCAGACCAGTATCAATAATATAGCCTCTATACTAGCTAGCCTACTACCAGACCAGTATCAATAATATAGCCTCTATACTAGCTAGCCTACTACCAGACCAGTATCAATAATATAGCCTCTATACTAGCTTGCCTACTACCAGGCCAGTATCAATAATATAGCCTCTATACTAGCTAGCCTACTACCAGACCAGTATCAATAATATAGCCTCTATACTAGCTAGTCTACTACCAGACCAGTATCAATAATATAGCCTCTATACTAGCTAGCCTACTACCAGACCAGTATCAATAATATAGCCTCTATACTAGCTAGCCTACTACCAGACCAGTATCAATAATATAGCCTCTATACTAGCTAGCCTACTACCAGACCAGTATCAATAATATAGCCTCTATACTAGCTAGCCTACTACCAGACCAGTATCAATAACATAGCCTCTATACTAGCTAGCCTACTACCAGACCAGTATCAATAATATAGCCTCTATACTAGCTAGCCTACTACCAGACCAGTATCAATAATATAGCATCTATACTAGCTAGCCTACTACCAGACCAGTATCAATAATATAGCCTCTATACTAGCTAGCCTACTACCAGACCAGTATCAATAATATAGCCTCTATACTAGCTAGCGTAACCGTCACTTTATTCAATAAAAAGGGAAAAACAACTGTTATATATCAACAGTTATGTTATCTTATCTCTATTCTAAGTAGCTTAGGGGCCGTCATGGTCGTGATCGTATGGTAATTTGATTTGCAACTACCTATGCAATCAGTGCCTATCACCGCTATCGCTGTGAGTTTGTACCCCGCCCAGGCGAAGTGCACTCTATACAACAGTATGTGATAAAGTTTGTCAGTGACTTGCGTCAGATCGGTTTTCTCTGGGTACTCCGGTTTCCTCTCCACCAATAAAAAAGGACAAAGCGACAAACCATGGTCTGCAAAACACTACACAGAAAATGAAAGATCAAGAAACACAAACCCTACTGAAACCTTAAGGTGAACTTCGGTGCTTCGAAAGGGTAGGCAGTTCCTGTACCACTAGTGTTTCCGTAATGTTATTTTACCTGATGTTCTGTTAGAAATCAGTTCAAGGTAGTTGTTTACCATAGCACCAGTTTCAGAGGTTGTCTCTAGATTGTTAACGTACATTTGTATCAGAGGAATCAACCCGGGAAACGTATCCTACAATTATAATAAAACATAACCCGGGAAACGTATCCTACAATTACAATAAAACATAACCCGGGAAACGTATCCTACAATTACAATAAAACATAACCCGGGAAACGTATCATACAAGTACAATAAAACATTACCCGGGAAACGTATCCTACAATTACAATAAAACATAACCCGGGAAACGTTTCCTACAATTACAATAAAACATAACCCGGGTAACGTATCCTACAATTAAAATAAAACATAACCCGGGAAACGTATCCTACAATGACAATAAAACATAACCCGGGAAACGTATCCTACAATTACAATAAAACATAATCCGGGTAACGTATCCTACAATTACAATAAAACATAACCCGGGAAACGTATCCTACAATTACAATAAAACATAATCCGGGTAACGTATCCTACAATTACAATAAAACATAACTCGGGAAACGTATCCTACAATTACAATAAAACATAACCCGGGTAACGTATCCTACAATTACAATAAAACATAACCCGGGAAACGTATCCTACAATTACAATAAAACATAATCCGGGTAACGTATCCTACAATTACAATAAAACATAACTCGGGAAACGTATCCTACAATTACAATAAAACATAACACGAGAAACGTATCCTACAATGACAATAAAACATAACCCGGGAAACATATCCTACAATTACAATAAAACATAACTCGGGAAACGTATCCTACAATTACAATAAAAGATAACCCGGGTAACGTATCCTACAATTACAATAAAATATAACTCGGGAAACGTATCATACAATTACAAGAAAACATAACCCGGGAAATGTATCCTACAATTACAAGAAAACATAACCCGGGAAATGTATCCTACAATTACAAGAAAACATAACCCGGGAAATGTATCCTACAATTACAAGAAAACATAACTCGGGAAATGTATCCTACAATTACAAGAAAACATAACCCGGGAAACGTATCCTACAATTACAAGAAAACATAACCCAGGTAACGTATCCTACAATTACAATAAAACATAACCCGGGAAGCGTATCCTACAATTTCGTTTTGATCCATTAACAAACATGGCCGCTGCAGACAATTCTTGTTTCTGATTGGTTGATTTCTAAAAAAATCTTCTCCTCTGAAACCGCTTTGCCAAATGAACCGAAACTTGATAGGAAGCATCTATGGAAGGCTCTGTATTAAGTTTCTTCAAAGCAGAATGAAAGGTGAGCGACACAGGCTGAGCTCAGTGCTCTAGTTTTTTTTCAGATACGTACATCGCTCATAATTCTAAAAGGACACATCAGAAAAGAGAGAGGGAATTAAAGATTAACTTTTAATATTGTTGATATTTTCCAAAATCAAAACAATTACATTGGACCGGATTTAGGACATTTAAAGTCCACCAGTGTATTTCCGGTACGTCTAAGCACCGCTCAGGACTCCTGAGTGCACTCTGGACATGAAAAAAGGGCTTATTAGATATTAAAGTACTAGTAGATCATCTTATTCGAAATTTGATTTGCAATCGTATGCAATAGGATTGAAATCGATAGTATCAATATTTTTTAAATTGCAACCATTTTTGTGCGACACGTGCCATAGCTGTGTAGTCAGTCGTGCGTGAACTCATGTTTAGTGTAGCCATTGGTGCGGAGATGGTCATCAAGCGTGCAATAAACAAAATAATTAGATTGACAACGTGAAAACAAAGAATCGAAAAATGATATATATACAAAATTAATACATTGTTGTGTACAAGATATGCAATGAAAACTTATTCAAATCTATACGGAAATAATATGGCATTATTTTTTTTCCAATATGAAATTGATTTTGTTTATCCATATTTCCAAGAGATTTTCTTTATCCTGGAATTAAATTAAATGAATTTATCCCAATATAAAATGTGATTTGTTTTTAATTTACATATGCACATATAACATGACAATTTTTTTTTATCGATTATTGCAAATGAGATGAGAATAATTATCTGCTCATTTAAGTTCTTTTTGCAACAAGAAATTTTCAATGTTAAATTGTAACAAGGATTAGTAGAACAAAGCCTTGATTGTAATAAGATTTTTTTTTATAAAGTTTGAAATTAGAAAATATTATTGAAAGGAGTGAGTATGATAAGGCTAGATTTTGACCCAATCTCAGAAACTGTTTATATAGATATAATATCAAACACAATCATTGAAAGGTAAGAAATTTTTTTTTTTTTATGATTTCACTTTGTCCTTTGTTGCTTAGCAACGTAAATGGAGGAGGGCCCAATTAATCATTGGAAATTCAAATATGGTGGTTTTATTTTACATATCTTGCATAGTCTTTCCGACAAAATGTTATATTCTGTGTATGTACACTCTAAAAACAATATTCCAATTCTCTATATAGTATATTTGTGTAGTTTTGTCACCCTAGTAACGGTTTTGTAAACATTAAATTAGCCTATATTATTGCAATTAATGGTTGAATTTTGACATCTACAATCTTTTGACTTGATATTTGATTAAGAGGTACATTTTTGTCAAGCTATACACATTACAAATGTCATTTCATATTTCAAAAATACATTTTGATATTTTTATTCATACTTATGCTCCGTCCATAGCAACAGGTTTCCCTATGCACAGTATTTTCCTGTAGATCTCATGGACCTTTTATTTAATCAAGAAAACAAATTCTACAACAGCACCTTAGCAGATCTAGAGACATCTTATCATTTACTAACCAGTATATATTATAAGAATTCCTTAAACCTTACAATGTCCCTAGTAACCAAATATTATCCCTAGCAACCGCAGAAACTCGTCAATGATGAGCTCTGTAAATTGCATTTTTTTAATCTTTTTATTACCGAATGTTGATCCTTTTATTTTTTAATTCATGAGAGGAAATTATTCTCAGTAATTAGAAGGTAAAAGGAACCAAGTCAACTGCATAACATGGTAAAGAAGCGCTACAGTGGCAGGAGATGATATAATCCATGTTGAATAATTAAGAAATAAATCATGGAAGCCAGAATGTGTTGGGAGTTTTAACATGGATTGGCGGATATTATACGTTATTAGTCTCGAGATATTATATGTCCCGTTTTAAAGGGCAGTGGTTTTGTTAAAAGGTGATGCGCCTCACCTTTTAACACTAGAGGCTCCCAGGAGCCTGTAATCGCTCACCTGGTTTTCAATTTGACATCTAATGTTGATAGAAAATGGGGGTGTTACACATAATTTTGAAAGTGGGCCACCCAAAGATCATTTCAACTCAAATTTCTGAGCAAAAGATTTTGATGTGATTGTTATCACATAATATTCCTAAACGAAATAAACTGGCTGAAAAAATCTCACAGAAAAACCCAGAATATATGTTAAACTACTCATTGCCATATAGCTGCAATTCAAATTTGAGTTCATTTTGATTTGTAATAGAGCGGAAATTGACAACTAAAGAAATTTCTATTTTTAGTAACAGCAGCCATCTTGAATGGAGGGTGGAGCTGTCGGACACAATTTTGAAATGGGATTACCCAAGGACTATTCCTGCCAGGTTTAGTCTAATTTGGTTCAGCGGTTTCAGAGGAAAAGATTTAAATGTGATCTTTTATCAAAATATGCCTAATTTGCATAATCGGTATAAATCGGCTGAAAGAAAAATTTCACAGAAAACCCCGGAATATATATATGCTAAACTACTCATTGACATGTAGCTGCAGTTAAAATTTGAGCTCATTTTGGTTTATACTAAAGCAGCAATGGACAATAGAAGAAATTTCTATTTTTAGTAACAGTAGCCATCTTGAATGGAAGGTGGGGCTGTCAGACACAATTTTGAAAGGGACCCACCCAATGACCATCCCTGCCAGGTTTAGTGTAACTTGGTTCAGCGCTTTCAGAGGAGTAGTTTAAAATGTGATCCTTTATCAAAATATGCCTAATTTGCATAATCGGTATAAATCGACTGAAAGAAAAATTACACAGAAAAACCAAGAATATATGTTAAACTACTCCTAACCATGTAGCTGCAGTTAAAATTGTAGCTCATTTTGACTTATACTAAAGCAGCAATAGACAATTAAAGAAATTTCTATTTTTAGTAACAGCAGCCATCTTGAATGGAGGGCGGGGCTGTCGGGCACAAATTTGTAAGAGATCCACCTAGGGACCATTCCTGCCAGGTTTGGTTTAATTTTGTTCAGCGGTTTCAGAGGAGAAGATTTAAATGTGATCTTTTATCAAAATATGCCTAATTTGCATAATCGGTATAGATCGGCTGAAAGAAAAATTTCACAGAAAAACCCGGAATATATGTTAAACTACCCCTTGCCATGTAGCTGCAGTTAAAATTTGAGCTCATTTTGACTTATACTAAAGCAGCAATGGACAATTGAAGAAATTTCTATTTTTAGTAACAGCAGCCATCTTGAATGGAGGACGGAGCTGTCGGACACAATTTTGAAAGGGACCCACCTAGGGACCATCCCTGCCAGGTTTGGTTTAATTTGGTTCAGCGGTTTCAGAGGAGAAGATTTAAATGTGATCTTTTATCAAAATATGCCTAATTTGCAAAATCGGTATATATCGCCTGAAAGAAAAATTTCACAGAAAAACCCGGAATATATGTTAAACTACCCCTTGCCATGTAGCTGCAGTTAAAATTTGAGCTCATTTTGACTTATATTAAAGCAGCAATGGACAATTGAAGAAATTTCTATTTTTAGTAACAGCAGCCATCTTGAATGGAGGGCGGGGCTGTCGGACACAATTTTGAAAGGAACCCACCTAGGGACCATTCCTGCCAGGTTTGGTTTAATTTGGTTCAGCGGTTTCAGAGGAGAAGATTTAAATGTGATCTTTTATCAAAATATGCCTAATTTGCATAATCGGTATAGATCGGCTGAAAGAAAAATTTCACAGAAAAACCCGGAATATATGTTAAACTACCCCTTGCCATGTAGCTGCAGTTAAAATTTGAGCTCATTTTGACTTATACTAAAGCAGAAATGGACAATTGAAGAAATTTCTATTTTTAGTAACAGCAGCCATCTTGAATGGAGGACGGAGCTGTCGGACACAATTTTGAAAGGGACCCACCTAGGGACCATCCCTGCCAGTTTTGGTTTAATTTGGTTCAGCGGTTTCAGAGGAGAAGATTTAAATGTGATCTTTTATCAAAATATGCCTAATTTGCATAATCGGTATATATCGCCTGAAAGAAAAATTTCACAGAAAAACCCGGAATATATGTTAAACTACCCCTTGCCATGTAGCTGCAGTTAAAATTTGAGCTCATTTTGACTTATATTAAAGCAGCAATGGACAATTGAAGAAATTTCTATTTTTAGTAACAGCAGCCATCTTGAATGGAGGGCGGGGCTGTCGGACACAATTTTGAAAGGGACCCACCTAGGGACCATTCCTGCCAGGTTTGGTTTAATTTGGTTCAGCGGTTTCAGAGGAGAAGATTTAAATGTGATCTTTTATCAAAATATGCCTAATTTGCATAATCGGTATAGATCGGCTGAAAGAAAAATTTCACTGAAAAACTCGGAATATATGTTAAACTACCCCTTGCCATGTAGCTGCAGTTAAAATTTGAGCTCATTTTGACTTATACTAAAGCAGCAATGAACAATTAAAATTTCATCCCTCCTTTTTCTGTTTTTAGCTTGGCGGCCATCTTGGTTGGAAGTTGGGATCACCGGACACAATTTTGGAAGGGGGGCCATCCAAGGACCATTCCACCAAAGTTTGCTTCAAATTGGCCCAGTTGTTTCAGAGGAGTTGATTAAAATGTGAAAAGTTAACGGACGGACGGACGGACGACGGACGACAGACGACGGACACTCAGTGGTAACAATAGCTCACCTGACCATTTGTGAAAAGCTAACGGACGGACGGACGGACGACGGACGACGGACGACGGACGCTCAGTGGTGACAATAGCTCACCTGACCCTTTGGGCCAGGTGAGCTAAAAACCACTGTCCTTTATAACGGGATATATAACATCCAGAGACTGATAACATTTTTATCTGAATGTTCCAACATTAATAAGTATGTCCTTATTATAGGAAAAACATAAATACGTGTATCTTTGGACAAAGATCACAGAGAGCGATTATTGATTTTCTGTCATCTTGTGAAATGTGTGTCGTCTGCTGTGCACAATGTAAATGGACAGCACATAGGTGAGAGCGATTAATGATTTTCTGTCACCGCACGGCTTCCCTGAAGTTTTAAAAGTACCTTTTTAGCCAATCAAATTCTACTTGCCACGAGAACATCAGAGAATAGTGTTTTATCCCGAGCCAGAAGCGAGGGATAAAATTTACTAATATCCGCCAATCCATGTTAGAACCAAAACACATTCTGGCTTCCATGATTTAATTCGATTCTGATATGACTAAGAGTACACATACGGTATTATACTTTGATTGGAAGACGGTAACTTATATTTACGGTATCTTCAAACTTTTTTTGTTGAGAAAAGTAAAACGTGATAGATTATATACTACTGTATTATTCGTCATCGCCCATTAAAGTAAAATCATACCACTAAAATTCCAAGGAATACTACACATTTAGCACCGACTCATAACCGACAGACTATATCAATAAAATTCTTTGTAAGGATAACAAAAGGACCATTATAAGCAAAACATCAAATATGTAAATCAAACCTGACACCCGTGTACTATGATAAAACATGCACGTTATATCGTTATATGTACTGTATTAGATGAATTATGAATTAAGTAAGAAATATTGATCTCACGATGTTGTTATCGGCAGTCATGTGTGCTAGACCATTACGCCACCGCAACGTTAATATTAAGCTATATATAAATCAAATTTACGTGAATACAATTATTCATCGGGAATTCACTTTGCGAAAGAGCTAAATAAAATATATTTGTTAAAGAAAAAAATAAAATAACTAGAGGCTCCCAGGAGCCTGTATTAGCTCACCTGGGTATAATAACAACATCAGTCAATAAAACTTGATAACTTCGGTAAAAAAAATTAACAAATGTAGCCTTCGTCATTGCAGACCCTTCTACAAAAAAATTTGGGCAGGGGTTCCCCCTTTAATGTAAGTTATCGAAATTGCTGTAAAAAAACAAATATGTCAATGATTCTCAAAATTTACCTTTTCCTACTTCACATTTTGTAGTAGAGTTGCTTCCCTTTGATTATTTGAGTAACCAAAAGCAGTGAGTCAACAAAAAAATGCATTTCAAGAGGAATAACTCTTCACACAGTTGTCACACATTTTTAACTGTGGGAAATATTTTGTAGATCTTGACATGCTGAACATTTTTGCAGTTTAAACTTTCCCTCTATCTCTAATAGTTTTTGAGATATAAGATGATAGTATTAAAATTGAGAACATTTTGATGAAAATAGGGCAATAACTCCAAAATGGGTAATGGGATTTACTTCAAAATTGCAGGGTGGGTAGACCTGGACATGGTGCAAATTTTTGCAATTTAAACTTAACATCTATCTCTTATAGTTTTTTTAAATATAACACGAAAAGTATTAAAATAAAAAAAAAATTGATCGAAGGGCCGAACCGCCAGACACATTTTTGGAAGAGAACCATCCAATGACTATTTCATCAAAATTTTGTTCTTATTGAGCAAATGGTTTCAGACAAGAAGATTTTTATGGGAATTTCTCATAGGGTGGCGGCCATCTTGGTCGGTGTTCTGAAATGCCGGACACAAATGTGGAAGAGGACCACCCAAGGATCATTTCAGCAAAGTTTGGTTGAGATTGGCTCAGTAGTTTCAGAGGAAAAGATTTAAAAAAAAATCATCCCCCCTCTTTTTTTAATTTGCATAATCGGTCAAAATCGGCAAAAGTTCAAAGTTCATAAAAAATCCCGTAATATATGTTAAAAAGCTCATCATTATGCTTATACAGTTCAAATTTGGGCACTTTCTGGCTTAAAATAGAGCAGTTTTGGCCATTTGAAGAAATTTCTATCTCTAGTAATGGCGGCCATCTTGGATACAGGACGGCGCTGACGGACACAATTTTGAAAGGGGACCACCTAAGGATCATTTCAGCAAAGTTTGGTTGAGATTGGCTCAGTAGTTTCCGAGGAGAAGATTTTTTTTTAATTTCATCCCCCTTTTTTCTAAATTGCATAATCGGTCAAAATCGGCAAAAGTTCAAAGTTCATAAAAAATCCCGTAATCGGTCAAAATGGGTAATGGAATTTACTTCAAAATTGCAGGGTAGGTAGATCTTGACATGCTGCACATTTTTGCAATTTAAACTTAACATCTATCTCTAAATAGTTTTTGAAATATAAGACGAAAAGTATTAAAATAAAAAAAAAATGATGAAAAAAGGGCAATAACTCCAAAATGGGTCAAAATTGCAGGGTAGCTAGATCTTGACATGCGGAAAATGTTTGCAGTTTCAGCTTACCATCTGTCTCTTATAGTTTTTGTAATAAAGGACGAAAAGTATTAAAATTTTGAAAATGTGATGAAAAAAGGGCAATAACTCCAAGATGGGTCATCAAATTTACTTCAAAATTGCAGGGTGGGTAGATCTTGATATGCTGATCATTTATATCCCATGTCAGATTTTTGATATTATTAACGGTTTTTGAGTTATTACCCAAAACCTGCAATTTTACCATATGTTCTATTTTTAGTAACAGCGGCCATGTTGGTTGGTGCACAGCATCACCGGACACAATTTTGAAACTAGACACCCTAGTAATGATTCAGACCAAGTTTGGTTTCCATTGGTCTAGTACTTTCAGAGGAGAAGATTTTTGAAAAAGTTTACGACGTACGACGGACGACAGACGACGGACGACGGACGACGGACGACGACGACGGACTCCAAGTGATGGCAATAGCTCACCTGACCCTTTGGGTCAGGTGAGCTAATAAAAAGTAAAGGGACTACTAAAAATAGAAAGTTCCGATGTGTTTACATGTCCAATGAATTAATTTCTAAGATAATCTGACGTACTAATTTTCTTTTTGGTTGCTTGTTTTGTTTTCTGTACTTTTTGTGAATTGTGGAGATAATATTATAGTATACATTAGCATAGTAACACATGAAATTCCACTGAGGGTTAGAAAAAAAAAACACGTCGGACTCAATGCACAATCAGGTCGGCAGTAAATCACCTCCAAAATTTATTTAACGTCAAAACTGTTTCATAAAAATTGTTCAAGTTTTACTCCCGTAACAAAACAAATACGATAACCAACTTTATTTTGGATGGGATTATCAGGTCGATTTCTATTTCTGTCTATTACGGATGAAAACGGTCAATAAAAAATGGCCGCTGACGAGAAATCGACCTTAAAATTATTTTTTTATTGCAGATTTCATACTCTCCACATTCGGGTACCAACACAAAAATTAAATGAGATATGTGTTTATGTATATTAAACATCATACTAAAATATGCCGTTGGTACCTGCTTGTGGTTATACTGAAAATTGACATTAAATATACATTTCTTGTTAGATTTCATATATTTTCACGAAACGATAGACTTTTCATTGACTAGTGTGACGTCATCGCACGTGCACATATGGAAAATTGTTACCAAAATAGTAGTTGGTCTAAAGGTCTTATAAAATCAAGAAACAATGAAAGCTATACGTTTCATTTATAATTTGTCTATTTTTTAGGCCAATTTCTGCCATTATCATACCTATTCCTTTTTTGCAGGAGAGAAAAAAAAAAACAAAAAAAAAAACAAACCAATTATTCATATTGTTTGAACTTATTGTTTTCAAAATAATTTAATATGGAGTAGGCATTGCCTAGATGCGAGCACAGCATTTCTGTCTGGCCAGTGTGTATATATTTGAGTGAAAGTTGAATATCACAAAATAATATGAGTAGGCATGGCCTATAGAGAGGACGTTAGTACTTTGAAATTAAATGATACTAAAAATACCTTTATATTCCCTATGACATCCATTGGAAAGTTAAATGAAGTAGAATAGAAAAGTACGAGAAAAAAAGTATGGAATCTTTTATTGTTGGACTAGGGACAGTGCAAACATTGAAGACTAAGTAGTACTAGTACGCGGGTGGTATCAACCATTATAAAGCCTAAAGGGGGTAGTAGACGCCGGTGTCTGTAAAATGAAAGGATGATCTTTTAAGTCATAAGAAAAGAGTTTTATTACGAAAATATCAATTAATGCAACCAACATACATAAACAATATTGGCCTATATCATGCTATGTACAGCCGATATATATTCATGAAGTGTAAATGATGAATGACGTACGGTCAGGGCCGTCTTGTCAGCAATATAGACCCCGGTCAAAGCAGTGCACTGAGGCCCATATCTATTCAAACACTCACAGAAATAAAACTATAAATGGTCGATAAAATTAAACATATATTTCTTGTATTGATACTTCCAACAAAATCAGTGTTTAAAAATTAAAAATTATGCCGTATACAACATACATAGATTAGCATGGGGTTCATTTGCCTGTGGGACCACCGGGCAACTGCCCATTGTGCCCATACATAAGACTGCACTGCGTACGGTAGTCCGAGATTCCTCTGTCGTCTAACGGCGTATATGGATTTGCTGTAGCCATTGGACATCAGAGCGCTATGCATACGGAAAACAGCGGATTTGCTTCTCCAACTCTGGGTCAGCACATTTCCACGTTTTGTGGCCATCGGATTTTATTTTCTATCAGAAACCCTTATATAAATCGTTTCACCAATCATTTTCCTATTCATGCATAACCATCTTACCCTCAGAAAGTGGTGCTACACTCCATTACAGCACGATTTTGCCGGACTATGCGTACGGTTACTGTAATACTGATAACCTTCATTTCGACATTTTAAATAATGTGTATTTGGGCCAATATTATGCTATCTCCATGTGAACAAAATAGTTTTTAATTTTAAAAGAATTATATAGGAACCGCTTTCATCAGACATGTCTCTGCTTTCACATACAAAATATTAATCAATATTCAATATTTTTTTTATTGGAAAAAGCTCAGTAGAGGCGTGATATATATATTAAGGCAATATTCAGTATCGAAATCATACTCTTTAAAATTATCTGTGACAAGATTATACAGAGACATATATTCCTTCTTGTGTAATGTTATTACCTTTTAAAGTTTCAACAACAAGCTGGTTAATAATTTTATAGCATTTATTTTTAGAAAGACTGAGTTTAATAAATAATAACAGATATACATAATATAGTATGAACGGCATAATTAATAATTAAATAAATAAAATTCATTGTGTCTTACTATTCTAAACCATTGTCGGCAGATGTTGGTAGTATTCAAATATTTTGTAGGATCAGACTGACGGAAAATGTAAGATGAATAAACAAATGGGTACTGATAGAAATAATTAACACTAACAGAAATAAGGAAAAACCAATGCGTTCCTTGTTCCTTGCAAGCACATCATAATTTAGAAAATGTTTGTTGCTAAGCCAAAGAAATAATAAATGCAAAAATTGTATAAAAATGAAAAATGTTAATGTTCAACTATCTTTTCTTATCAGAGACATACGAGCCGGTGGCAAGGGACACATGCCCCCCCCTCCCCTTTGGCAAAATTTTTAAAAGCTGGATTTTTAGTATACTTTAGGATTTTTGTGATATTTATTTGGAATTACCATTATTCAACACAACTAAACCGTACGAAAGGTAGGAATTAAGTATAAATATGAACGGGTGTCATCCCTTGTGATATTTTAGTACCGCACATTGATAGTAGGGTTAAAATTATTGATAACGAAAGGCCGGGAGCAGGTCCCTGTGATCTCCTCCTAGTCATTGTACGTGTACTATAGATGCGTATTAAAAAATATTGACGACATTGTCATCTTTGGGTGTCAGTTGTGACCTAAATAAGATTTCAATGCTGATCTTTACTTGTTGCAACGTAAAATATGACGTGATAAAAAAATATTAACATGACGATGAATGGTGGCCAGATTCGTTTTTATTTACGCATTTATTGTAGAACTTTAGGAATATTTTGGTACATGTACAAATAATCTTGGAGACAGGAATTGTGTTTGGATTTCTTTTAAACTGGTAAGTCATATATACAGTAACGAAATGTCAATATAAATCTGGAGTGCGACAGTGAAATGCAGTTGGGCGTGACATAAAATGTCCATACGTCAAAAAATGACCAGATTCGTGTTGTCTGTAAGAGTCATTCACAGTGATAAAAAAAATGAACAGTTGTTTTCCTGAACCTGATAGTCCATGTTAACATAAAGTCCTTTCGTACGCCAGTGTTGTATTAATCAAAGTTTTGATCGATTCGAGTAAATATTTAGACCACCCGCGTAGATTCTGCAAAATATTAAACAAAACTAAAACACACAAAGGCGAGTTTTTCTACATCGGCTGCAAATGGTCCAAAAAATAAATTTGATATTTTCTGAAAATATTGTAGTTCAAAATTAAGTCAAATTTATTCTATAATCATCTTTTACTAAACCGTAACTAGAAAGGTTTTTATCTAATCATCTGAACACGCTTGAAAAAAGTGCTGTGTTTGTTTACATGTCGTCACGATTTACGGAATTGACGCAGTTGCAAATGAAATAGATGTCGTTTTGAAATTTTTTGACTCGGGAATGAAAATACAAGATTTTAATTAAAATTCCGCGAAATGTTGTTGACGACTTTAGCCTATGTCTATGAATAACATGACGTCATGAATTTGATAGCGAGATGTCATTCTGATTAAATTAACAATGTAAGCACCTTTTATTGTCTTTTGTTACTTAAATACGATTTTTAGAAGATCATGATATCATTTTAGTTTTAAAATCATTTATTGGAGACTTTTATTTTTTATTTTTAATATTAAGCTATATATAAATCAAATTTACGTTAATACAATTATTCAGCGGGAATTCACTTTGCGAAAGAGCTAAATAAAATATATTTGTTAAAGAAAAAAAGAAAATAATAAAAAGTAAAGGGACTACTAAAAATAGAAAGTTCCGATGTGTTTACATGTCCAATGAATTAATTTCTAAGATAATCTGACGTACTAATTTTCTTTTTGGTTGCTTGTTTTATTTTCTGTACTTTTTGTGAATTGTGGAGATAATATTAAAGTATACATTAGTATAGTAACACATGAAATTCCACTGAGGGTTAGAAAAAAAACACGTCGGACTCAATGCACAATCAGGTCGGCAGTATATCACCTCCAAAATTTATTTAACGTCAAAACTGTTTCATAAAAATTGTTCAAGCTTTACTCCGTAGCAAAACAAATACGATCACCAACTTTATTTTGGATGGGATTAAAAGGTCGATTTCTATTTCTGTCTATTACGGATGAAAACGGTCAATAAAAAATGGCCGCTGACGAGAAATCGACCTTAAAATTATTTTTTTATTGCAGATTTCATACTCTCCACATTCGGGTACCAACACAAAAATTAAATGAGATATGTGTTTATGTATATTAAACATCATACTAAAATATGCCGTTGGTACCTGCTTGTGGTTATACTGAAAATTGACATTAAATATACATTTCTTGTTAGATTTCATATATTTTCACGAAACGATAGACTTTTCATTGACTAGTGTGACGTCATCGCACGTGCACATATGGAAAATTGTTACCAAAATAGTAGTTGGGCTAAAGGTCTTATAAAATCAAGAAACAACGAAAGCTATACGTTTCATTTATAATTTGTCTATTTTTAGGCCAATTTCTGCCCTTATCATACCTACTCCTTTTTTGCAGGAGAGAAAAAAAAACAACAGAAAAAAAACCAATTATTCATATTGTTTCAACTTATAGTTTTCAAAATAATTTATTATTCTAGTGTCTTTTGATGTTCGTGATGAAGACCTTTAAGCGTGGACACACAACAGCTACAACAACTAATAATTAGCAAAAATGTTAATGAAAGCAATTGTTATTGTTTATTACAAAATTGTTAAGATAACGATAGACAATGAAACTATTTGAGTAAAATGAGAATTGTTTTGGAAAAAAACCCATTCTCGTCTTTTCCAAGCCATTTGTTAAATTGCTCGCACAATGTTTCGTCCTTGGTTATCACCGGAATCCGGTTACAACTATCAAGAGTCTCTCGACAGTTTGGCAGAGGTATTATTTCTTATGATTCTTATACATGCTTGGTATTAGTTGAGTCGTATTACAACAGCCGTCTTTAGAGACCGACTAGAAGACCACGTTCTTCAACCAAAAATCATAACTACAGCACGAACGATTATGGACAAACAACAATTGTGAGTCGATTAAGCATTTCTTAAAAAAAAAGCTGTTGATTGGACGCCACAACCCATTCCCGAACTGACAACCAAACTATTGAACGTCGTTCGTATTCAACATGTAGGCTTAAAACGATCTCTGTATGGTACCGGAAACTACGAACTCTGTGGAAGATACAAAAGGCATAGTGTTTCTCACCAATGTTGGTTTTCAAAGACACTCGAGCAGCGTGAGCGCTTATTTTAAAAGTTGTTGAACGACCACACTCCTCTAGTCACAACCGTCAAATCTACATGTTCAGATTTCGAAGTTCCGAATCCCCAGAAACTTGTCAAGAAACCTCACCAGAACAAACCACCTCGAACCAATCGTGCACAGCCAAGATATTAGAACTTTCTTTTTCCATCCTTCAACTCATTATGTTTTTAGAACTATAACTGAATTAATCGAAATATTGTATATTGTATTTTGCTTCTGTCATATTATTTTAAATACGCATTCAAGAAGTAACAAGTACATGTACATTAAAAAAAAATGTGCAGACAAATGATCATATCTTCTTTAATAATTCTGTTTTATAAACTATGTACTTTAAAAAAAATATATAAATTCCATAATATGTACTCTTTATTTAAAAATAATTCTTATTGCATGTACTTTTTAAAATAATTTTAAGTTGCATAGAATTTACGCAAAAAATAATAATCTCTCCTTAAAGACCAAACCATTGTTTTCTGAAAGTATTCATATTTTTAAACTTAGTGATTGTAATACTAAGTACGTACGCACAAAACATTTTTCATGCATATAACTATTTATTATGCATACCTGTTTTTGTTATGAATAATACATATTATTAAATAAAATATATAAAAATCCATTTTATGGTGTATTTTGTTTGGCTCAGAAACGATAGTAATTTGTTTATTGGATTTTCATGCATTGTCGATCAGTCATCCGTTGTGTAATGGGCGTCAAAGGGATATAAGAAAATCATTCATAACTCCTAAATCGTTCAAGTTATCTGCACAAAACTTTGACAGTTCAATAATTATAATGTACTGAAGTCATATACATGTCCTGTGTCAAACTAAAATAACCTCATCATGTCCTGAGTGCACTTTGGAGGTCCTCGGTGGAGGCAGGAGTCCAATCGTAACTACTCAGCCATTCTCGCTACCCTGCAAATAACATAATATAAATTTTCCTAAGCATAAATAGTCAAACATTTATTAGATGAAGTTGAGAGGAGATTATTAACACGTTAACGTTAAAAGCATTATATAACGTCTTTTCCTCTGATTTTCATGATGACGAGGAAATGTTATGTCAATCTCATTGTCTAGACTGTCTCGTAATTTAAGTAGAACTTTTGTATGTGTTAAGAAAAGCCGCGATATATTTATTTTTACTCCATTTAAATACCATTGCCAAAAGGCTCACGGTTTTACTGCATAATAATTTTGTCGATTCTTTTATTTTACGAACTTGAACCGAAATGAAGACGATCGGATCGTCAGCTGTATTATTAGTTGGGAGTTTTATTCTACATTTCATTGGACTTGGACTGTCACAATCATTTGGAATTATATATAGTGAACTTTTAACATTTTTTGATTCTGGAAAAAGTGAAACTAGTTGGATTGCTTCTGTTAATTTCAGTCTATTTCTAGGATGTGGTAAGTTTGTTCAGATTTATTGTCTCTTTTTTGTGTTACAATATTTTTTGTCATCAGTTTCTGTTTTGCACCGAAGAATTTTGGGGTTATATATCCCTTTTGATACAAGGAAAAAAAGCGATATATTAGCTATAAAAAATAAAAATAATTTATATCTAGTTTATGTCTATGTACGTGTTGTATATAATTTGAATTTTATGAACAAAGGCTCAAATGACCACCCCCCCCCCCCCCCAACCCCCGCATGTTATTTTTATAAATAACATATATATATATCTCCTCACTTGCTCCATCCCTTTTTTTCTTTATTACTGTGTGGGAGCTCGAGCGACAAAGAAAAAAAGGAGCAATGTTAAATAATGGGATAAGCAATATTTTAGCAAAATTAATGACACGGGACTAAGTTCGCAGTGGTAATAATTCGTGTAGGTACGTAAAGGGGGAAGGGATAAAGGTGTGCAGGGGCGAATCCAGAATTGCGCCGAGCGGAGAGAGGCCCGAACATTTTTGGGGTATTTCGTGTGATAAATCACGATTTTATGCCAAAAACAAATCACATTTTTTCCAATTTTAGGATCCGCCCCTGGTGTGTATGTTTTGACTGACTCAAAGATAAGAGCGAGATGATTTATAAGGTTAGAAAATGTTGCCTTTCTTCAATTGTCTGTCGCCAAATTTTTTAGTAAAAGGTATCTTGATCTGAAATATGCAAAAATATCTAATTTGACCCTGAGCTATTGGTAAAATTTGAAGAAAAATTACAGAATTTGTCATGTCAAAAAATTGTTTCGTATGAATAAAAATTCTGGCTCGGCGAGACCTTTATTTGTATATATCGTCTTTTTCATACTTGTTTCAGTTAAATCGTGACTAATAGCAAGGATTTATATAGTAAGAATATATAAGTCTTTGCTAATAGACATCTATAACGAACTGACTACTGTCTAAATCTTAACCGGGCACATGAAATGGGTATTGGAACGTGAATCTGCGTCATTGGTGTAAATAAGCACTAGGAAATAGAAAATGCAAATATGCCCGGTAAAATGCAAATATAACCGGTAAAATGCAAATAATTAAAGATTACCAGTTATAATAGAGTTTACCAGTTAAATTAGCGAATTGTCTTGTTATATTTGCGTTTTAACTTTTAAATTTGCATTGTCGTGGCATTTTAGCGTTTTCCCTTTTAAATTTGCATTGTCGTGGCATTTTAGCGTTTTTCCTTTTAAATTTGCATTGTCGTGGCATTTTAGCTTTTTTCCTTTTAAATTTGCATTGTCGTGGCATTTTAGCGTTTTTCCTTTTAAATTTGCATTGTCGTGGCATTTTAGCGTTTTTCCTTTTAAATTTGCATTGTCGTGGCATTTTAGCGTTTTTCCTTTTAAATTTGCATTGTCGTGGCATATTTGCAATTGTCGAGGCATATTTGCAATTGTCGAGGCATATTTGCATTATCGTGGCATATTTGCATTTTACCAGTTAAATGGTACGGTCATCTAAATCACCCGCTGAGGAGAGAGATTACGTAATACTGTAGTCGTCACTAGCTCATTGAATATGACGATCTATAGTATTATATTATCGTGTATCTATATGTATTTATTTATCCATTTATTATTATATTATTATTGACGTGATACTAGTCTGGCCCTTAATAAATTTAGTGTATTCAATGCACAATAATCCATCAATTGTTGCGTATTTGATTTTCATGTCGTATGTTTATTAAGAAATGTGACTTTAAATGTATTAAAATATTAGCAAAGTGTGATACACGTACAGAATACGTATACTGTTGTCACTTCACTATTACTTGTTTTTGATTATCATGACCTTGTATTACCTATGCTGAGACTATTTACTAAAAAATGAATTAGGTATATATTAAACTATCGGTCTCTATTAAGCTATTTATGTCTTGTTTTATAGCACAGGATTGCGTATGTACAGCGTCAAAGTTATTGTGCTTTAAAAGTTCTGATTATTGTAATGAGGCACCTTAATGAACAATAAATATTTTTGTTTATGATATAAAACAAATAATCATATCCCTATGTAAACGCCGTAACGCGCCCTTATCCGATCCAACAGAAATATGCAATTTACATGTAAACACTATTTTATCAGTTAATTAGATTGATCAATGAATACAGGAATTTTTTTTTAATGTTTTTATAATTCCCTGATAAATATAAGAACAATCTATAATAGTATTATATTATTGTTTATTTATTTGTACCATTCTGGATGATAATAACTTTAGCTATTCAATACACAATAATTCATCAATCGCTGTGTAATTTACAGTAAAGTTATGTATATTTGATTTCTTGATTTTGTTTTTCAGGTCCTAGAACTATGCACTCATATTTATTTCAATTTGATGTTGATTTAAATGTAAACGTTTAATATTTTCACGGAGATTCAACATTATAATTTATGTTTATTTATTTTACAGGCTGATTGATGCCTTTTGGTGGCCTTTAGTGATTTAAAAATGTTAATTTTTTTCCCTTTTTTTGTTTGTTTGTCATTTTTGATGAGCGAAGCGTAAAATATTATGCGGAAAATATATTTCTTATATTTTTCATGTATTTTCAGAAGCGAGAGACCATATTTTAATTTGAAATATTTTATTCTTCAATAAATTAAGGCAAATAATTCCTGAAATAAGAAGTGAAAGGCGGGTTTACTTATTTTTATTTTCATTCTGAAAACGACAGGTACATTCACACCGGTTCACTCAGCAGGGTACCTAATATTGCCAGGCAGAATATACAAGTGTCATTTTACATCCGGTCGACGGGACTCTGACCGAATACATGAATACATGGGTCACAATCTTAGGCAATACTCAGAAACGAATACACATTTTGTGACCATTTAACGGTACCGGTGACTAGAATAGGAGATGCAATACACATTTTAAAGGTTCTAATAGGTGATCAAAATGTACTACAATTGCTAAGTACACACCTCCAACAAATATATCCGTCACTATAGTTCCATTTGCACACATGCAAATCGCACAAATAACCATAAACACTTTCCTTATACCTTGATATATTTGAATTCCGGAATTACAGAATATTAAAGAATATTCACTATCACATGGAATCACTATTTAATCCAAGGAATAATATATAACACTTACCAAACTCTCTTAGTTAATATAAAAGATGTTGCTAGTCCAACAATGATCAACACACTGACGCTGATACCTGGATTCGGTTTCCTTATATACGCTGGGCGACGTGGATTAGTCTATTACTTATCTATGTAGGGGTGGCACACGACGATACCACAAAATACCAAGCATTACTGTTCAAGGGATAACAGGTTATTTTCCGGTTCTCCAAAGAAAGGATGAACATACTGTTTAGGAAACAATAACTTTCCGTATATACAAATAAAAGCTTCTATCCCCACAACATAAATATCCCTGAACGGTAAAGTGGACTGCCTTTTAGTAAAGTAATCTTTTGCGTGAAAATAAACATGATGAAGGCAGGAATCAATCAAAACAGAACATTTTATAATCTTTCTCGTACGAATACAGGTATCCATAGGCATTTTCGTCACATTACCCACGCCTCAAATTTCATGCGTCCTCGCATGACTCATTGAATACATCTGAGAAATCATCTATCAAAATGGTCCTCTTTCATACCCCAACTCTATCACAGTGCATACACCGTTCAATTGGACATGAATTACAACAATACAAATCCTTATCCCGCTTTGCTACTACACAATACCAAATCAACTTTGGTATAAGTTAGCTTCTGACCATATAGATCTACAGCTATACTTCTTCTGACCACTAAGTCAGGCACCACTGCATCTGACAATAAAGCCAGGCAACACAACATCTGACAATAAAGTCAGGCAACACTTTGAATGTCCATCAAGTCTAAACTGATGACATCACAAGACACTACCCGTAGACACACAGTCTACCTATATGTCCAAATTCCCATCTTCCATATTACACATTTAGAATATTCTTCTTATACACAAACACTATTCATGGGATTCCTCATATTGTCCGTACAAAATACACTGAAACGTCTTTTGAATTCCTATATGTCCTACTTCACTAATTCACTTATTACAAATATCTCTATTTCTAACTTTTAACTTCTTTCCTACTAACGTCTGCAATTTTGAGTGTCACTGCCAAAGAATAAATTTTGGGGTCCCTAGCAAATTTTGCTTCTGCAGCGGCCCCAAGGAGCCTACTCTTAACGAACTCTAGAGAAGGATCTTTAACGTGCTCAGGCTGTGACATTTCCTGAACACGGGACCTCGGTTTATAGTCTCGTCCGAAAGACTCAAAAAGAAAAACACAAAATATCCAATTAACTTCCTGTTAATTTATTATAAAAAACAAAATCTTGTGGTTTGATTGTTCCTTCACCAAAGTGTTCCAAACGTTCCTCATGCGGGCACTTTCTTCTCAACTATCTTGATATGCTTTCAAATTTCGTGATGATTTTTATGTAGGTAGTCACCATCTGAGGTTCCTTATTACTGCCTTGTATCTCCTGTACTTTTCTTATTTTAGCCTCAGTTTTTGGTGTACTGGCTAAGTGAGGTGGTAATCTTTTAGCTAGCTTTTGTCTTAGATCTTGAAGCTTAGGCTTGCCTTTTGGGGCAAATATAGGAATTGGTCCCGTCGCCTTCCTAACTGTTCTCCCTTCTTCTAGCGAAGAATTATGTTCCAATTGCTTCCCATCTGAGTTCTTAATATCTTTAATCTCACCAGTACTGTCCTTCTCTGGTGTCTCATTTCCACTGAGTGGTTCATTGCCCTTTACGTAGAGAATGTCGTCATCGCTAGATATATCCTCAAACAGACTCTTAGAGGGATCTGTCCTTTCATTCACTGTACTAGTGTCATTCCCATTGGATTCGCTTACATCTTCTCCTTTATCATCAATTATCTTTTCCCCTTTTGAGTACTACCCTTGCTCGAACTAGACGGTGTTTCATTATTATTCTCATCCGTGTGTTTTTCTAACAACTCGTCTCCAGATTCATCAAGAGAGATCTCTTTTCCACCGTTTACACTACAATGAACATTTTTGATGTGCTTATTCAAATAAGCCCTCTTTGTGGTGTTGTAGGCGCACAAATCACAGAATAGGAGCGTGTCGGTGCACTCGACGAAGTGTTTGTTCCTATGCTCCTTCGTCTTGAAGGAAAGGGGACAGAATGGACACAAGAACCTGACAGTTTCGGCCCCATTTACTGGTGGCATTGTCCTCTTTCTTTGGGTGACCTTTGTCTTTGGCATCCTTATCAGCTATAATGATAAGTTTCTCTTCTCAAATCTTCTAAACACTTTAACACTATTAAAAAAAAACCAAATAGTTTACACAATGCTAAATAACAATCACAAGTAGCCAATCGTATCTCAATAATTTACAGATTATTTTCAACAATGGAATCCCACCGCTGCCACCAAATTTGTAACGTGTAAACCCTACGCGGTCAATGGATTCGTACCGACTTAATCGGGATTCCAAATGCTAAAATACACTAATAATTCAAATGTCACATTAACACAATGCAATGTGCACAAGCAAAATGATACCACGAAAATGGCACATATATAATAGATTCGAATTGATTACTTTTATAATGTATATATACAGTATAGGATTCAGTCTTCTGAACACTGTCAAATTGCACACTCAATTTGCTATTAGCAATATGACACTTCCTACACCGTCAGGAATCTGCAATTGTATATCAGAATATCACTAATCTAAGCGCACACGGCAATCCAATGGAATCAATTACACAAGAAACACAAGATATACCACAATTGCTAAGTACACACTTCCAACAAATATATCCGTCACTATAGTTCCATTTGCACACATGCAAATCGCACAAATAACCATAAACACTTTCCTTATACCTTGAAATATTTGAATTCCGGAATTACAGAATATTAAAGAATATTCACTATCACATGGAATCACTATTTAATCCAAGGAATAATATATAACACTTATCAAACTCTCTTAGTTAATATAAAAGATGTTGTTAGTCCAACAATGATCAACACACTGACGCTGATACCTGGATTCGGTTTCCTTATATACGCTGGGCGACGTGGATTAGTCTATTACTTATCTATGTAGGGGTGGCACACGACGATACCACAAAGTACCAAGCATTACTGTTCAAGGGATAACAGGTTATTTTCCGGTTCTCCAAAGAAAGGATGAACATACTGTTTAGGAAACAATAACTTTCCGTATATACAAATAAAAGCTTCTATCCCCACAACATAAATACCCCTGAACGGTAAAGTGGACTGCCTTTTAGTAAAGTAATCTTTTGCGTGAAAATAAACATGATGAAGGCAGGAATCAATCAAAACAGAACATTTTATAATCTTTCTCGTACGAATACAAGTATCCATAGGCATTTTTGTCACACACTCAAGTGATCCGGCGCACCGATAAAGGGAGGTAACAATATGTGTTAACTCTATCGGCGGCAAATATGAAAACAATATAATTTTTTGCTTTATTTAATTAAGGTAAACTAAATTTGTCGTCGATTCGATAATTAATCAATTGTTTATTTCATATATAAAAAAAAAGATTTCTGTGAAGTGATTGCTAATCAATTGTAAAATTTTGTAATGATCCATGTCAACTTCTATCACTATCAGTATCACACAATCTTGTACCTGGTCCTGGGCGTCATGTACAAAACAAAATATTGAATATCCATGTATTACTTATTCATGTATCAGAGACATATAACACAATTATGTCTCTGCATGTATTGGGTATATCAGTAGATGTTCATATTGAATTATTCGACAACTCTCTGTTAAAATAAGTTGCTAAATTATATTTTGAGTTGAAATACTTTTGAAAAAAAAATGGCAAAAATTGATATATTTGCAAACATAGTGAATATCTGAGTGTGCATGGTGTAATGATAGCTTTGTTTCTTTTGTTCCCCTCACATCTCTTTTTTACAAAATAAAATGTTACATTTTTATAATGGCCTACAGATGAAGTGAAAAAAAAACGGATAACACTCGTAACCCTCAAATCTATTTTCTATTCCTGTAAATTTTCATATCTAGAACTTGAACCGGATGAAACTGATGGAATATTTAAATTTATTAAATCTTAATTAAATAAAAATGAATCTTGGGTTACATTGTTTTGTATATGTTTTGTGAATCTGGGGAAAGCTAGTCTACTCAGGGCCGTCTTAGCAGCATCATAGGACTCCGGGCATAGCAGTACACCGAGACGGCTACCTGTACAACCATTCGCAGGAATATAAATGTAAATGTCGATTAAATTAAATATATAGTTATTGTATAGGTACTTCCAAAAAAATCAGTGTTTAAACATTAAAAAACATGCCGCACACAGCATACAAAGATTAACATATGATCCCTATGCTCATGGGGCCCCCGGGCAACTGCTCAGCGTGCCCATGCGTTAATATGGCTCTGAGTCTACTGATACATTTTTAGTATATCTGTATATCTACATATATATGGTTCAATGTTATGTATGTAATCTTGTTTTCTTTATGTGTGTATGCCAGGTTAAATAAACTTGAAGACAGGGGCAATGAAATACAGCGGTACATGTAGCTTTACACCAAGTTTTTTCCCCATTAAATAGTAGCAAGATAATTTGTATTTCAGTTCTGCAAACATATAAACAAAATAACATAAAAGCTGTATCAATCTCCATGGGCTTTTGAACCAACAAAATAAACTATAAATAGTTAAAAGCTTTTAGACACCAGCAATAGGGACCATTCACTTGCTTCTCCCAGCAGACTTGGGGTCAATTACTTTCAAATGTAATCGATTACATTACAATTACTTTTCAATTTTCATGATTACATTACATTACGATTACATCAATTTTCAAATGTAATCGATTAAATTACAATTACTTTGTAAATGTAATCGATTACATTACTGATTACATTTAATGTCATGACAACCAATATTAGTGTTTTATGCTAAAATTTTGCTTCGTATGCATCTATCCAATATCTCCTTTTTTAATGTATTTCTTACTCCGAACAATGAATTACAATTCAGATTTAATGTGATCATTACATGCAATAAGATACATTATTAATTAACTCTATATTATTGTTGTCAATACAACCTAAACTGTCTTTACAATATAAAATCATAAACTCGGCCAATATAAAAAAACTGAACCAATATCGATATTGGCTTAGTCTTTTTATATTGGCCGAGTTTATGATTTTATAATTACCCATTATAAGATAAAATTTTATGGTTAATTAATAAATATATCATTTACGTTGTAAATTATAAATAGCAATTCTCATTTTCCTTTTTTCATAAAATAAGTTGTGTCTTATTACTATGACCAATATTCATTCCATCTTATACTATTAGTAAATATTATAATACATTTGCACATTTTAATAATATACATCAAATAATTTCAAACATCCTGTCAATAGTTTATTGTGGATAATAAACTAGCAGTTACCCTGGGTGTCCTTGATATATAATTCAGAAGATAAAAAAAAAACCAAGTCATTCTGATTCTAAACATTTGCTTCAAAATATGCATAATTTCTCAGTCTAAATATGAAAACTAAATCTTGAATTTATGTAAATAGGTTTAATAAAATATAATTTAAAATTTTAGAGCTGTTTTCATTGAAATTTTTAAACCCCATTAAAATTGAGATATTATTTGTTTGGATATCAAGTCTTTGAAGCCATACTTAATATTTTTTTTATACTTGTGATAGTTTTGTTTGCAAAATATCTTTTGATCATGTTGTGATTGCCATTTTATTTTAATAGAGTTTTTTTTAAATTTCATAACATATTTTTTTATTTAGATGTCAATAAACTTTATATGTTTTCTAATAAACCATTCTACATTATTTTTTAAATAAATTCCATGAAGAAAATTCATTTACGTAAATCATACATTAAATATCTAAGGAGATATATGTTTCAGTTAAGAAAAAATAAGTCAAAATGATGAAAAGTAATCTAAATGTAATCAGAAAGTAATCATGATTACAGGGTCAAAATGAATGTAATCGATTACATTACGATTACATGTAATCTAAAAAATGTCTGATTACAGATTACATCCGATTACATGAAAAAATGTAAACGATTACAACTAATTACGATTACAAATTACGATTACCCCATGTCTGTCTCCCATTTGGTGACGCTGCTGTCCCTATAAAACTTGGACAGTGCAAACATTGAAGGTTTAACTAGTACAGCGTGGGGTGGTATTACCCACAGGGGCTAGGTGCGTCCGAAAAAAACCCCAAAAACTACTATATAATACTACAAGGGGGCGAACTCACTTGCTCCCATTTTTTTAAGTCGTCGTGTTAAATTGATCGTAACTTCGGAACGCCTTAATATTTTCAAAAAATGTTTCCACCAGTCGAAAGTCAAGTAATTTTCCTTTCTAAAGAGACCCCAATTGTTAGTGTAGGCCTCCGAACTGCTGAGGTATCATACACGAACCAAAACAAAACGGCGTGAAAATCCAAAGTCGTACAAACGCTGGGATGACCACTTCCCATCTGTGTACAGACTTTCCCATGCGTAAACGAGTCATTTTGACTAGCTAAATACTTTCATCCATTCAAATTATGATAACATTTCTTACCTTATGCCAATTTATATGTCCTTTAAGTCTGTTTTTGAAAGAAATCCCATTTGCATCCTTGACAAACGTCATAGACGTGAAAATTGAGAGAGTTTTAACGGGCTTTTTGATTGGCTGAAACAGATTGTTCAGCTAATCAAAAAGCCCGTTAGAACTCTCTCAACTCGAGGGGAGCACGCTAACCATTACGCTACCGATGCGGTTCTCTATTTTTATTTAATTTTTATTAATGTTTTTAATCAAAATTTCTTATTGTCCATTATTTAAATTCACAGAGAAATACAAATTTTAGTGGATCTTTTCAACCAGATCAGAAAAAAATTGTAATATTTGTTCATTTCAAAGGTTTCAATATTTCCCAATAGCCTAAATCCCAAAATCCTCTATCGTATTTTGCACAAAATACCAGTTTAAATTTGGTGCCAAATTGATATCCGATAATTTTTACGTGTCCGTTCGGGAGTGATTCTTGTTCTTATATTTCAAATATTGATATTTCCGTTCATTAAAGCGTTTCTGAAATTGCGACTTTAATTTTTATCAATGTCCTTGAACTTCATATGGAGGAACGATAAATGATACAATAAAAGAGTTTTGATCTGGCGTTTCACTTTAGTTTTAATCAAAATAAATTATGGACAAATTGGAGATCAAACAGGGCTCTTTTATACAACAAACCCAGTATTTTATACCAGTGGAAATAGATTTGTCCATCGTACCGGCACGTTTGGGAATCTCTGATTTTTTCACTTGTCCCGTCGGACAACCGTAATACAAAATCTACTTGTCCGACGTCAGTTTTCACTGGTACCGGACAATCGGACAAACGTTAATGTCGAGGCCTGGGCATTATTACAATATACAAATACATATGAGAAATTGTTCAAAGTGTTTTAATTGTGAATCTGAATATGTTCAGTTATAGTCTTAAAAACAGCGCCTTTTTGTTCGGATCTTTTTTTGTTTTAATAACTTTTTATACATAGAGGCCCGAGGTACATGTATATACGAATATTTCTTCACCACACGTTATAATCGCCACTGTTATCGCTAACTCTGCTCGAAAGATTTTGGATGACCGTGATTCCTTTATACAGCTTACAATTGATGTTCTTAAACAAGTTTATCGTTGAACTTTCTTATTACTTTTAGAACTTCTATTTGTGTCGTTAACACAAATAGTTATATTGCTTGATTGATTTGTGATTGGTTTATTGTGTTTAACGTCACTTTCAACAATATTTCTGTTATATCGTGTTAGTGTCCTTATAGCCAGAAAAAGTAGGTTGATTTTTATTTTTGGTGTTTTAACGCCACTTTCAGCAATTTTTCAGCTATATCATGGCGACCAGTTTTAGTGGTGGAAGAAGCCGGAGAGAACCACCTACCCTGGGCAAGCAACTTGTAAACTTTATCACTTGCGGCTGCGAGTCGAGTGCACCCTTGTTTTAATTTACAAAGCCGGGCGCGAACCTACGCCGTATTGGTGATAGGCTTGTATGAGTTGTTAGATAATCCAACTACCTAACTCATTGAGCCACCCGGGTCCTAGAAAAGTAGGTGCATGTCATCTAAATTAAAACGTAGCTATTAAAAGATGGTCGTAGATCAGGCAAATGTAAAGCTCCTTCTCAATTCATTATACCGTAAATGTCTGCAAAAATATATCTAATACTAACATCATTATCATAAAGAAGGGTCAATGACCCTATCCACAAAGAAATAATATATTACTCAGAAATCAAGCAAATAAACACCCACCATTGTGTCTAGTGCAGAAAGGCTACGAAAAAAGGGCAATGGGTATAATGGCCACAAAGAAATGAAACACTACACAGAGATCAATCAAACAAGCAGTGTTACTACAGTTTAGCTGTTATATCATAGAGTTGTCTGTTTCTCGTGTTTGGCAATCCATATCCAGACCTCAGCGTACAAGTATTTCAGCCCGGTACACCAGTGTTCAATATGCATAACAAAAATTGCAACTTGTTCTTTGCATATGCCGAAAATGTCACTTTACTCACATTTTAAATTATTTTCAATTATACGGATATTCCATGTAATTTGACTGCTACATGTCATGCTTAGCATTTAACTCACACGTGGAAAGAACTTGCATGACCTCATGACCTCATGAGACTAGTTTAACTCCACCACTTTTTATTGAAGTGCCAAGTGAGGGAAGTGAACAGTCATATATTTGTTAGGGGTATCAAGTTTGCCTCTTTCTACGATTGTAATATTTATTGCTTTAGTCTAATTTTTTCTTCCGCTTCTTCCGCTTCTTCTCAGCGAAGCTTGTCCAGATCATAACTTTTTTGTCTTTCGAGGTAGGTCAATGATAATTGGTATGTGGGTGCACGACCACAAGGCGGTGTGTTGCGTACAGTAATTCAAATAAATCCAACAAAACTGTTCACGGACAGATAGATCGTATATGCATGACCATAAGGCGGTGTGTCACATACCGTAATGACCTTCGTGGGACCTTGACCTTTGACCTCAAGGTCAAATAATTATTTTTTAAATAGTATGTTCTTGTCTGGGCCATAACATTTTTGTCTTTCGAGATAGCTAAATGATAATTGGTATGTGGGTATATGACCATAAGGCGGTGTGTTGCGTACCGTAATAACCTTTTTGGGACGTTGACCTATGACCTCCAGGTCAAATAATTCAAATAAATCTAACAAAACTGTTCATTGACAGATAGTTCGTATGTGCATGACCATAAAGCCGTGTGTCGCGTACCATAATAACCTTCGTGGGACCCTGATCTTTGACCACAAGGTCAAATAATTGTTTTTTAAATAGTATTTTATTGTCCGGGCCATAACAATTTTGTCTTTCGAGATAGGTCAATGATAATTGGAATGTGGGTGCATGACCATAAAGCAGTGTGTCGCATACCGTAATGACCTTCGTGGGACCTTGACCTTTGACCTCAAGGTCAAATAATTCAAATAAAACCAACAAAACTGTTCATTGGAAGATAGTTCGTATGTGCAGGACCATAAGGCGGTGTGTCGCGTACCGTAATAACCTTTGTGGGACCTTGACCTTTGGCCTCAAGGTCAAATAATTGTTTTTTTATATAGTATCATTCAACTCATAATGTGTAACTTATTGTTGTACAGATGGCCGCATTAAAGAGAGACATAAGTCTTAGGTATCTAAAACAGTTCTTCCTAGTTGATAGTAGAATTGTTACTGTAAGTGTCGTATTTTGAGTTTTTCATTTTATTATTATTTCATCTTTTACATTTTTGTTTTGGCAATTACAGGGTCAGTAGGCGGGATACTTGTAAAGCATCATGGGTGCCGGAAGGTGGCAATCCTTGGATCCATTATTGCTACACTTGGCTTGGCAACCAGTATGTTTGTACCATCAATGTACTTCCTGTATCTGACATACGGCTTTGTAACGGGTAAGATGTTTATTTCGATATAAATAAGGGTAATAACAAAATTACCGAACTCCAAGCAATCTTACAAAGGGAAAGTCAAAACTCATATGTATATAAACAGACAAAATCAGTCAACAACCGGAAAACTGTGAAAACCGTAATGACCCTGACTTAGTACAGGCATTTCTAAAGAAATGGTGGGTTGAATCAGATTTTAAAGCGCCAAACCTCCCCCTTTCATTACAGCTCAAAGTTTCCGGCTGTCACTATAACAGTATTTATAACAATACTTGAACAAAACAGGTAAACCAGTTGTCATAACAGCACCAAACTCAGTGAAGTGAATGTCAAAAACATTTTTACGTCACACATTGTAGAACAGGATCACATATTATATAAGTTTATATGACGTTACGCGTGATGTTCCAGCCTGTACAGGTAGCGTAATGTGGGACGTAAAAGGCAGACGATCGCGTTATGGAATCAAATGAAATGCTATGTCTCTGCCTGTGGTCAGTGTTTATTATTAATCATACCTATTGATTGCATCGAATACACCTCTCCACGAATAGCAACCGAACTCACTCACAGTTTTAGTCACAATAGGTACATGAAAGACATGTACGAAAAGTTACGAAAGGTGTAATCAGAAGCCGTAAATCGAAGGATAGATAATAAAATGAGCAAAAGAAAAGAACAGAAGACAAACAATGATAGATCTACAAAAGACTACACAGAAAATTAATAGGTACGATCGTGTCAACAACATCTACAAAACACTACACAGAAAACTAAATAGGTACGATCGTGTCAACAACATCTATAAAACACTACACAGAAAACTAAATAGGTACGATCGTGTCAACAACATCTATAAAACACTACACAGAAAACTAAATAGGTACGATCGTGTCAACAACATCTATAAAACACTACACAGAAAACTAAATAGGTACGATCGTGTCAACAACATCTATAAAACACTACACAGAAAACTAAATAGGTACGATCGTGTCAACAACATCTATAAAACACTACACAGAAAACTAAATAGGGACGATCGTGTCAACAACATCTACAAAACACTACACAGAAAACTAAATAGGTACGATCGTGTCAACAACATCTATAAAACACTACACAGAAAACTAAATAGGTACGATCGTGTCAACAACATCTATAAAACACTACACAGAAAACTAAATAGGTACGATCGTGTCAGCAACATCTATAAAACACTACATAGAAAACTAAATAGGTACGATCGTGTCAACAACATCTATAAAACACTACACAGAAAACTAAATAGGTACGATCG
This sequence comes from Bathymodiolus septemdierum, assembly GCA_963383655.1. Taxonomy (NCBI): domain Eukaryota; kingdom Metazoa; phylum Mollusca; class Bivalvia; order Mytilida; family Modiolidae; genus Bathymodiolus; species Bathymodiolus septemdierum. Next base: position 14,911,161 of record OY726529.1, read on the forward strand.
TGTCAACAACATCTACAAAACACTACACAGAAAACTAAATAGGTACGATCTTGTCAACAACATCTATAAAACACTACACAGAAAACTAAATAGATACGATCGTGTCAACAACATCTATAAAACACTACACAGAAAACTAAATAGGTACGATCGTGTCAACAACATCTATAAAACACTACACAGAAAACTAAATAGGTACGATCGTGTCAACAACATCTACAAAACACTACACAGAAAACTAAATAGGTACGATCGTGTCAACAACATCTATAAAACACTACACAGAAAACTAAATAGGTACGATCGTGTCAACAACATCTATAAAACACTACACAGAAAACTAAATAGGTACGATCGTGTCAACAACATCTATAAAACAGTACACCGAAAACTAAATAGGTACGATCGTGTCAACAACATCTACAAAACACTACACAGAAAACTAAATAGGTAGGATCGTGTCAACAACATCTATAAAACACTACACAGAAAACTAAATAGGTACGATCGTGTCAACAACATCTATAAAACACTACACAGAAAACTAAATAGGTACGATCGTGTCAACAACATCTATAAAACACTACACAGAAAACTAAATATACCATACAATCATGTCCACAACATTATGTAATTTACTTGTTTGTTTGTTTGTTAAACCACTGAAAATATGATCAAAAGTTACATCTAAAACTGTAGATATTGATCAATTCTCGAAAATGTGGAGAACTGTTAACAAATGAACTGTTTTGATTGATTAATTGATTGATTGATTGGTGCTTAACGCCAAATTTAGCAGTATTTTAGCTATAATTAATTAATGTACTGTTTTGTTTTTATTCTAGGTGTCGGTATGGGACATATAAACTTGGCCTCTGAAGTTTCTGTTACTGTAGGATTTGATAAACATAGATCATTGGCCATGGCAATAGCTTCTGCGGGTGGCGGTTTTGGTACGTTTGTACTACCGTTCTTAACAACGTTCTGTCTGGAACAGTATGGTTGGAGAGGGACTTTTCTTATCCTATCAGGAATTATGTTACAAGGTATTGTAGCTGGTGCCTTGTTAAATACAGATTCTATCAGCAAAAAAAAAGGTAATATTCTAAATATACATTAAAAAGCAATCGGAACCTATCACCACTAAAGTTGGGAGTTCGAACCCCATTCATGGGGAGGCGTACTCGATACAACATTATGTGATAGAGTGAGTCAGTTACTTGCGACAAGTCGCTGGTTTTCTCCAAGTACTCTGGTTTCCCCCATCAATAATACTAACCGCCACGATATAGCTAGAAAATTGTTGACAGTGGCGTTAAACACCAGAAACCAAACCAAACCATTATAAACCTCATAGCAAGTCGAAAAAAGACAGACAAATCAATAGACAAAATAAAATAGAGAAAGCAAAAACTAATGATCCACAAAACACTAGAAACCTGGAATGAACTCAAGTGCTCCTGAAAGGTAAATAGGTCCTCCCGCACTAGTGGAACCTGTTATGTTACTATTGTTAGAAGATGGTGACAAGACATAATTGAGGAAAGGAGATCGTGATTGTCAACATCTCCATGGTCATCTGAGACACAGGTATTCAGTAATGAGTGTTAAAGTCATGATGTCGACTGTGAGACTTGCAGAGTGATGACTTCAAATTAACCACATTAGCATCACATGGTTTCGTAAGTTCCTTGTTAGCAGCAAGGAAATAAAGATAGGAACCACAAGCTCTGGAAAATCATATCAACTGAGAGATATATGTTGTACATGCAGGTGCTGTGGAAATGTTGTAATGCATGTATATAAATATAAAGTTCACAATGGGAAAATTGAAATCATGTTTTTGTTTTTGTATTGTTTCGTACACCACCGACCCTCTCTGGTGGTAAAGGTTTAGATTGTTGTCATAGAAACGTAAATATCTAATTTAGTCAACACGATGCGTTTCTAGATTAACATTCATCAGGTCCTCCCAAAGTCAAAGGATTTGGAAGTCAAATAATTTAACAGTAGAAGTGTTTGGTAGCAAGTAGAACCTGTGTGATGATGTACAATGGTGTAAAGATTAATGATAATGAATATAGCATACACAAACTACATAAACCATGTAAACAGAAGGTGGGGCCGTCCTGGCCGTGATCGTATGGTAGTTGGATTTACAACTACTTGTGCAATCATTGCCTATAACCACTAAAGTCGTGAGTTCGAACACCTTTCATGGCGAAGTGTACTCGATACAACATTATGTGATAAAGTTTATCAGCGACTTACACATGTGACAGGTCGGTGGCTTTCTCTGGGTACTCCGGATTCCTGCACCAATAAAACTGAACGCCACGATATAACTGTAGTATTTCTGAATGTGGCGTTAAACGTCATAAACTAAACCAGACTAAACCGTAAACATGATGATATATGTACCCCTTTATTAAACCATAGATCCTCCGTAATGTAATGGTTAGCATCAATAAAGACTATTGAATTGCAATTTGCTACTTCTCCCCTTAGCATGCAGCAGTAAACAGTAAAAGCAAAGACCGGTTGCCTCGAAGGCAGGATAATATGTTCACGTGTAGTCTTCATTTCAGACTTATAGCACTATAAAATCAAACTAACCTGTTGGGCAAGTACGACAGAAACACATACACCACATCAATGCGTAAATACAGCTAGAATAAATACCACAAAAATGTTCACTACCCGCTATATAAAAAGAAACTATTTGTTTTTCAAATCTATTTGTTTAAATAACCATTTGTTCTAGAAGTATTAATTGAAAGTCTTCCTTTTCAGAAAGTGAATCAGATAAAAAATTGACAGAAATAGTCAAGACAATTTTTTCAAATGTTGGATTTATTTTGCATTTGATCTCGGGATTTTTCGCTTTACATGCTTACTTCATACCGTATGTTATGTTTCCGGATTATGCAAAGAGTAAAGGACTGTCCACGAATGAAGCTAGTATGGTGATTACCGTATCCGGCATTTCAGGTATGTTAAATATGTTAAAAGACAAAACAAAATAAGTCACAATAAAAAAAATTACTGTCTATAAAGGGCACCTCTACATAAAAAAATTACTGTCTATAAAGGGCACCTCTACATAAAAAAATTACTGTCTATAAAGGGCATTCTCATTCGTCTCATTAATAAATAGTGCATATAATTTTAACCTGTAAATAAAGGACATAAAGGGCACATTTTCAGGTTCACTTGCTGCCCTTTATATACAGATTTGACTGTAAAATATACTGCAGATAGAAGATAAACAATTTTATTGTGAACCGCCATGACCGCGATGGTATGGTAATATGTTTTATATCTACCAGTACAATCGGTTGCTAGCACAACACAGTTGTGAATTTGTTAATTTCCCGAAAGGAGGAATACTTGATTTAATCTTGTAAGATGTCTAAGGTGGAATACTTGATTTAACCTTGTAAGATGTCTAAGGAGGAATACTTGATTTAACCTTGTAAGATGTCTAAGGAGGAATACTTGATTTAACCTTGTAAGATGTCTAAGGAGGAATACTTGATTTAACCTTGTAAGATGATTTAACCTTGTCAGATGTCTAAGGAGGAATACTTGATTTAACCTTGTAAGATGATTTAATCTTGTCAGATGTCTAAGGAGGAATACTTGATTTAACCTTGTAAGATGATTTAACCTTGTAAGATGTCTAAGGAGGAATTCTTGATATAACCTTGTAAGATGATTTAACCTTGTAAGATGTCTAAGGAGGAATACTTGATTTAACCTTGTAAGATGATTTAACCTTGTCAGATGTCTAAGGAGGAATACTTGATTTAACCTTGTAAGATGATTTAACCTTGTCAGATGTCTAAGGAGGAATACTTGATTTAACCTTGTAAGATGATTTAACCTTGTAAGATGTCTAAGGAGGAATTCTTGATTTAACCTTGTGAGATGATTTAACCTTGTAAGATGTCTAAGGAGGAATACTTGATTTAACCTTGTAAGATGATTTAACCTTGTCAGATGTCTAAGGAGGAATACTTGATTTAACCTTGTAAGATGTCTAAGGAGGAATACTTGATTTAACCTTGTAAGATGATTTAACCTTGTCAGATGTCTAAGGAGGAATACTTGATTTAACCTTGTAAGATGATTTAACCTTGTAAGATGTCTAAGGAGGAATTCTTGATTTAACCTTGTAAGATGATTTAACCTTGTAAGATGTCTAAGGAGGAATACTTGATTTAACCTTGTAAGATGATTTAACCTTGTCAGATGTCAAAGGAAGATTTTTTTTGTGTTGTGTTTTTTTCTTGCTTTATGTTGTTTGTCTTCGTCCTGTGTCTTGTATGCCTTTTATGTTACCAGTGTCTCTGGATTGTTCATTCTTGATTGCGACTTCGGTTTTCTCAAACGTTTATTTATCAGTGACAACAAGCCGACTTCCTTTCTCTGGAAGTTTACCCACAGCGGAGAAAAATATTCATTTTCTATACTCGAGGTGTTCCTCAGAGGGTGACAGTACAAGTATGTCATCATGATGTATTTATCCACATCAAGTAGAAAGAGCAAAGATTGGTTGACTCGGAATCCGAATACTGTGTCCGAGTGGAGCGACATGTCGACCCACGGACTGTTGTTTCAATGAGCTAGTACTATAAAAATCCAGCTCAGCGTGTTGGATTAGTGCAAAGCAGACCTCATCATCATCTCATTGAAAATTAACTTGATCTCGCCATGACAGAGCTAAAAATATTGCTGAGTTGGCATTAAGCTACATATCACTCACTCAAAAGTGATTGATTGATTTTATTGTGTTTAGCGCCACTTTCAGCTATATTTCGGCTATATCATGACGACCGGTTGTAGTGGTGGAAGAAGCCGGAGTACCCGGAGAGAACCACCGACCATGGGCAAGCAACTGGTAAACTTTATCACTTGCGGCTGCGAATCGAGTGCACCCTTATTAGCTCACCTTGCCAAAGGCAATGTGAGCTTTTTCCATCACTTGTCGTCCGTCGTCTGTCGTCCATTAACTTTTCACATTTTAATCTTCTCCTCTGAAACCCCTCAGCCAAATGAACTGAAACTTGGTGGGAAGCATCTATAGAGAGTCCTCTCTAAAGATTGCACATTTGGTCCCGATCCATTAACAAACATGGCCACCACAGGCAATTCTTGTTTCTGATTGGCCGATTTTTAAAAATCTTCTCCTCTGAAACCGCTTGGCCAAATGAAGCAAAACTAGGTAGGAAGCATCTATGGAAGATCCTCTATAAAGAATGCTCATTTTGTCTCGATCGGTTAACAAACATGGCCGCCACAGGCAATTCTTGTTTCTGATTGTTTGATTTCTAAAAAATATTCTGTTAAAAGAAAGATAACTCGTGCCTAAACTGTTAAAAGAAAGATAACTCTTGCCATTATCTATCTTAGAAATTAACTAATGCTTATATAGTGTAGCATGTTTATTCTATATATTACAAGTAGGTATTCACATTTTAATATTCTTTTTAGCAAACCTTGCCAAAGGCAATATGAGCTTTTGCCATCACTTGGTGTCCGTCGTCTGTCATCCGATTACTTTTCACATTTTAATCTTCTCCTCTGAAAACCCTCAGCCAAACGAACTGAAACTTGGTAGGATGCATCTATGGAAGGTCCTCTCTAAAGAGTGCACATTTTGTTATGATCCATTACCAAACATGGCCGCCACAGGCAATTCTTGTTTCTGATTAGCCGATTTTTTTAAATCTTCTCCTCTGAAACTGCTTGGCCAAATGAACCGAAACTTGGTAGGAAGCATCTATGGAATGTTCTCTATGAAGATTGCTCATTTCGTCCTGATCGGTTAACAAGCATGGCTACCACCCAAACTTGGTAGGAATCATCTATGGAATGTCCTCTATGAAGATTGCTCATTTCATCTCGATGGTTAGCAAACATGGCTACCACCGAAACTTGGTAGGAAGCATCTATGGAATGTTCTCTATGAAGATTGCTCATTTCGTCCCGATCGGTTGGCAAACATGGCCACCACATGCAATTCTTGTTTCTGATTGGTCGATTTCTAAAATATCTTCTCCTTTGAAACTGCTTAGCCATATGAACCAAAACTTGGTAGGAATGTTGAATTTCCCAGAGAGAAAGGATGAAACCCTGAGAGAGGACTTTGTGAAACTAGTTAACACTGAGCTTAAGGTCCACATCTCACCTAGTGATGTGCAAGCTATACACCAAATACCTGGTAATGATAGAGGAATTAGACCTGTGATTGTAAAAGTGAAAAACACTGAAGTTAAAATTAACATTATGAGAAAGAAGAGAAATTTAAAGAAAGACTTTCGTTTCCACGACGATATTACACAAAGTAATCTAGGACTTATGGCTAGACTTAAGAGAAGTGAAAGATTTGAAAATGTGTGGTTTTATAACTGTAATGTATATGCAAAGCTAGCTGAGGGTTCAAGAATTAAATTTGATATTTTTGACAATATTGAGGAAAAGTTGAGAAAGAAAAGATAAGAACATGTATGTATTTATATATTTAATTTGAAATGTAAATAAAAACTATAACTACTATTTAAATCTATATAATGTCTTTGAATTACTATTATGATATGTACTATGTGTAATGTTAATATTATGATACAGTACTGCTGAGTGTTAATATTGTGATATTCATATTATAATAGGTACCATTTGTCATGTTAAATCAAAATTTATAGAGTCCAATATTCCCTCCTCTGTCAACGTAAATACTAGAAGGGAGATACCCCTTATCTATATTTATCTTTGAATATATTTTGTTTTGCTTCGTTTTTTTTTGTTTTTTTGTTTTTTTTTTAAATAAACCTACTCACAAGAAATATATTCCTTATTTTTGAACATTATACATGGATATGGTTTTTCCATCTCCTCTTTATCATGATACTTAGGTCTACTTGTATTCCAATATAGTATGTGATTTTCAATAAAGGAAGCAATTTATCTTCACATAAATGATTGTTTTAAATGTTGATGTACTATGTGTAATGTTAATGTTACAATGTGTACCATGTATGGTGTTTATATTATGATACAGTATGTGTTGTTTGTGTTGTTAACATTGTGATATGTATTATCTGTGATGTTGATATTAAAATGTGTACTTGGTGTTGTGTTACTATTATAATGTGTACTAAGTGTAATATTAATTTTATATTATGGATTATGTATATTGTTGGTTTAAAGAATTTAATATACTCCCCTCCCCTCCATTTTTGTCCACTTTAATACTAGAAGGGAGATAACTCTTATTTATATTTATCTTTGGATCTAGTTTTTTGTTTATTTGTTATTTTTATTTTTTAGCATTATCTTATAAATTCAATAACTTTACATCATCTTAAAATATGTAGCTTTAAATAAACCTACTTGCAAGTAATATATTCTTTGTTTTTGAAATAAATAATATTATACAGGAATATGATTGTTCCATCTCCTCTTTACTATTATCCTTTGGTCTACTTGTACTCCAATATAGTATGTGATTTTCAGAAAGGGAAGCAATTTTTGTTCACGTAAATGATTGTTATAAATGTTGATATTATGATATGTATTATGTGTGATGCGTTACTATTAAAATGTGCACCAAGTGTAGTGTTAATGTTTAAATATGTACTATGTATATTGTTAGAATCCAACATTCCCCTTTTTTTGTCCACTTTATACTAGAAGGGAGAAAACACTTTTTTATTTTTATCTTTGGATCTAGTTTTTTTTTTTCTTTTTGAAACAGTATCTTATAAATTCAGTAACTTTACATCAGTTTATATGTTTCTTTAAACAACCCTACTTGCAAGTAATATATTCCTTGTTCTTGAAATAAAAATCATTATACAAGAATAGGATTTTTCCATCTCCTCTTTATCATTCGGTCTACTTGTACTCCAATATAGTACCTTATATTCAATAAGGGAAACAACTTTTGCTCACATAAATGATTGCTATAAATATTTATGATATGTATATATATATATTTGATTACTGCCTAACTGTGAAATAAAATCTGTTGTAATCAACAATTATGCCTTTATCACCAACTGTCAAGCGTCATCTTATAAATGTGTGTGTTTGTATGAATGTGTATTGTAAACATTTTATTGTTGTATATGAAATAGTAGATTGGTTCCTGAATTTTGTTTTTGTAGCTTCATATTTTAGATATGGATAATACTGTTACAGTTCTCTCAATGAATGTAAGGTTTTTTTTTTCAAGTGTTAAAAAAAGAAATGATGTTTTTGATTGGGCAAAAGGGAAAAATACCTCAATTGTTTGTTTTCAAGAAACCCATAGTAGTAAAGAGGTTGAAAAACTTTGGGAGGATGAATGGAGAGATACATGTCTTTTCAGTCATTTTAATAACAGAAGTGCTGGTGTTTGTGTTATGTTTAAGAAAGGTCTAGATTATACTGTTCATGATTCAAAGATTGATCAGAATGGAAGATACATAATTTTAGATATTAGTTTATTTGATCAAAGATTAACATTTGTGTCTCTTTATGGCTATAACAGTGATGAACCGGAAATGTTTAATGAAATTATGAAGAATATTGCTTCTTATTCTAACACTAATTATTTATTGTGTGGTGATTGGAATGTTGTTCAAGATACTAGTATTGATACATATAATATTATGCATAATAGAAACCAAAATTCGAGGGAGAAAATTGAAGAAATGTTAGAAACCTTTGAATTACTAGATCCATGGAGAACCTGTTTTCCAAATGGTAGAAAGTATACCTGGCGTCAAAGCTCCCCAATAAAACAAAGTCGTCTTGATTACTTTCTTGTATCTGAGGATCTTTTTTCACTTATGAAAAATACAAAAATAATTCCAGGATATAAAACTGACCATTTAGCAATCACTTTCACTTTTTCTGCCAGTCTTGCCAGAAGGGGAAAGAGGTATTGGAAATTTAATTCTCAGTTACTTAGAGATTTTGTTTATGTAGAGAATTTTTAATTTAAGCATATTTTATTGTCTAAGTAATGACAAAAGGAGAGAAGGTTAAGACATGTATTAAAGAAACTGTGTCTGAGTACTATTTATCTGGAGATATTAATGATCTTTTAAATGTTGAACTTACATGAACTCAGCACCAAGTGAATTAATACGATCATCTTTAAATAATAAAAAAATAGAGTTTGAAAGGAAAAGGGAGGAAAAGGTAGAGGGTATACTTCTTCGATCAAAGGCAAACTGGCATGAAAATGGAGAAAAATGCTCACAATACTTCTGTAAACTAGAAAAGAAAAATTTTATTAAAAAAACTATAACTGAGCTTATTGATGACGCAGGTCATCATATATCAGATCAATTTAAAATTCTCCTTCAACAACACGATTTTTACAAAACATTGTATTCAACAACAAATTTAGATTGTAATGATGAGTCCTTTTTTAATCATAATATTAAACTCACAGAAGAACAAAAATACTTGTGTGAAGGTAATATAACATTTAAAGAATGTGCCCAATCACTGAAGTTAATGACAAATGGAAAAAGTCCAGGTTCTGATGGATATACTGTAGATTTTTATAAATTTCTTTGGGAAGATATTGGTCCATTGCTTTATAGGTCATTATATTTAGCCTATGAGTCTCGAAGCTTCACTGATTTTCAGTATCAGGGAGTCATAACATGTATTCGAAAAGAAGGAAAGGACAGGCGTTTTATTGGCAACTGGAGACCAATAAGTTTATTAAATACTGACCTTAAAATAGCTTCTGCTGTAATTACTAATAGAATTAAACCTCTATTACCATTTATTATTAGTGATACACAAAAAGGTTTTATAAAAGGAAGATTTATTGGGGAAAATACAAGACTGTTGTATGATTTGATGTATTATCTTGAACAACATAACAATACCGGTCTTTTACTTCTTGTAGATTTCGAGAAAGCATTTGATTCAGTTGAATGGAAATTTTAGAAAAAAGCCCTCTCAAGTTTTAATTTTGGACCATCTGTTTGTAAATGGTTTGAACTATTCTATTCAAAAGCCAAAAGTTGTGTTATAAATAATGGTCACATGTCAATTTGTTTTTCTCTAGGAAGAGGCTGTCGACAAAATGATCCGCTTTCACCTTATTTGTTTATAATCGGTGTGGAGCTGCTTTCATTAAAATTGAAGGCCAACCAAGACATTCATTGTATTATTATCAATGAAGTTGAATCTCTCATAAGTTTGTATGCTGATGATACCTTTCTTATTCTAGATGGGAGTGAAAATTCATTGAGGGAGGCTCTTGAATGTTTTGAATCTTTTGACAAGGTGTCTGGATTAAAAATGAATTCATCCAAAACAAAACCTGTGTGGGTTGGAAACAAGAAGTATTCAGATCAAATTATTTGTCCAAATATGAAACTAAATTGGTCTCATGAAAACTTTAAGGTTTTGGGGATTGATTTTTCACTTGATTTAAACTGTATTACAGATATAAATTTTACAAAAAAAATCAAGGAGGTTAAGGCAATATTTTAAAAAGTTGGCAGCATAGAAAACTGACATTACTTGGTAAAATTACAGTTATAAAAACTCTTGCACTACCAAAGCTAATTCATTTACTGACATCTCTACCAAATTTACCTCAGACAAAAATAAATGATTTAAATTCCCTTTTTTATAAATTCATATGGACAGGGAAGTCAGAAAAGATAAAGCGAAGTACTTTAATCAGTGATATATATCAGGAGGGTTTGAAAATGATAGATCTTCAATCATTTAATATTTATCTGAAATTAGGTTGGATTAAACGATTATTTTCCAATTTAGATGGTGATTGGCAAAAAGTATTATTATTCAATCTTCAAAGCTATGGCGGTGAAAGAATTTTAACTTTTCAGAAAGAAAAGCTAAAGGAAGTTGCTATGAAGCTTACAAATCCTTTTTGGAAAGATGTTCTGTCTAGCTATCATTTTGCAAAACCTTATACAAAGATGAATACTAATGAACTATTGTCTCTTGATATCCTTAATTTTGTACCAGTAACTGATTTAAATTATTATATTAGATGGATAGAACATAATGTGCAGTATTTATGTGATCTTATTGACCCACATTCTGGTAATTTTTATACTTTTGAACAGACTAGAAATAAACTGAATACCAATAATTTTTTGAAGTACTATAGTTTGGTGTCAAATGTTCTCAAGTACATCAAAGATCATCTGAAGGAAATCTGTGTAAATGTAAATTTCGACATACTTAGTAAAAAGGATGCCTATTTAGAAAGAATATTTCATAGTAAAAATGTTAGGCTTGTTTATAAAGGTCTTGTGAATGCAATCATTTCTTTACCAACAGAAAAATTTTCCAAATGGGAAAACCTTCTTAATTGTGAAATAACAAATTGGTCAAAATATCTTATTATTTTAAAAAAATCTTGTAGAAACTCATATCTTCAAAATTTTCAATTTAAATTGTTACACAGGATCATTCCTACCAATTCCTTTTTACATTAAATAAAGCTCAAGAATACTAATTTATGTACATTTTGCAAAATTCTTGATGAAACTATTGAACATCTATTCTTTTACTGTCCTGTGACACACATTTTTCTCAAATCTTTGTCAAAGCAATTAAAACAATATTACAAGAATTTGATTCTTGACAAAAAAGAATATTTCTTTGGTTTTGAGTCAGGGGATCTTCTTGTTAATTTGATTTCAATTATTGCAAAAAATTACATCTTCAAGTGCAAACTCAATGAACAAAGGCTAAATATTGTAGAATTTAAACATAAAATTATGTGGTACCGTTCACTTGAACAATATATATCAAAGAAAAACAATACCATTTTAGCATTTGAAAAAATGTGGACCCCCTTACAATATATTTTCAACTAATCATAATATTTTTTGTTTGTTTGATTCATATAGTGATGAGATTCTTTTTTCAGTTTTTTTGATTAAGTACAAAATGTCAGGAGCAATCAAATATTTTAGAAAAACAAAATGGTAAGAGAGTGTGTGTGAAAGATGAATGAAAGTGTTTATTACTATTATATATTATTATTTCTTTATTTTGTTTATCAAAATATAAAACCAATGTAGTCACAAAGCTTATTTTTGAAAACTCCTGTCACACCATAGTCAGGTGGTGATGTAAGGGGATTTATAAAATCCTGACAATAGGGAAAAAAGAAAAAAAAAAAAAAAAAAAAAAACTTGGTAGGAAACATCTACATGTATCACTGTGTATAAACTGACCCGGCAAAAAATGTTTGGACACATGCATATCTAATTCCGGAACGGAACCGGACTGCAACAAGGCAAGAAGAAGGTAAGAATTCTGTTTATTTATTTGTTTTTTGTATGAACTTGGGGGAAATAAATGCTTTATTAACCATTTCCTGCTGTCAGATGAAACATTTTGGCTATGTCATCGTATATTAATTGAGAAATAAGCGATAATGTGCCGCAAAATGACGATCAGCTTGACCCCAACCCCGAATTTCGCTCAGTTTCTCTTTGAATAGCTCGAATTGAATGGAACGAAATGTATTGAAGGAACGATTGGTGAATAAAGATGACAAGAATCGTCACTGTGTGCTTTTAAATTATTGATATAAGTAAGCACGGGGCGAAAGAAATGGGTAATGTCAAAATGAGAGGACCCGGTTTCGTAAATGATGTTACAGCATGATGACCCGGTTTGGTTCCAAAAAATTTATGAACAAACTGGAACCGGTTTCGACATATAAACATATGTGTATTACTGACGTGCTAATCTAAAGAATTATGAACAATTTATACTAAACATTTACGAGAAACACGATGCCTGTTAGGCATCAAAAGTATACTTTTGACGCGTATCAGGCATTGTGTTTCTTGTCAATTTTAGTCTCCAAAACTGCAATAGATTGAATATTTTATTCTTTGGTATATATATCATGCATTGGAACTCAGTGCCAGAAACAACATTGGATATTGTTATTATAATTTGATACAATGAATATCCCAGACTCTGAGATCCCAGATTCACGAACATTTTACTTTTTAATGCTTTTGGTCCAGTTTTACATTTGTGTATATAAACTAGATATACAACCAGACAACATCATGTTAATCAACAATATTAGTTATGTTGTCGGTTAAGTGATGTACACTTTCTTTGTATATTTTGTTTTATTGGCAGGGTACTAACAAACATGGAAAGCCCTTTACCTTACCACTGTTATTACTGCAATGCGACCTTTGCACGAATCGATCAAATGAAAAAGCACTCAACAGAAATCCACAGCCACCATTGTTTATACTGTGATACAACATTTCCACAATTCGATGACTTATTAAAACATTCTAGAGAAAATCATCCGTACCATTGTTATTACTGCAAAACAACCTTCGTCCTATTTGAAGAAGTAATAAAACACTCGACGCAAAACCACGGCTCACTAATGTTGAAAGTTAAATACCTTGAACTGAATCCATCTAGTGGACATTATGGTTACAGAAGCCATAATTTCAATGTTATTCCAGAGAAAATAAAGGCTTTGGGACATAAAATACAAACAGACTGTACAAGTAATGCATTGACAATACACATAGCCAAGGATAAAAGTACAGATATAACCACTATTTCCAGTCCTTTGCATAAAAGAATGAAAACATCAGTACCAGTTGCTGAATCTATACCTGGCGATGACGATAGACCGCTAACGCCAATGGATGTTTATGAAGAGGGAACTGATGATGACGAAAGAGAAATTCTAATAAAACTTATTCCCTCAGTAGTGGAAACAATGAGGAATCATGGACAATTAGAAATTGGATTCAGTTTAATCAGCTGTTATCAACACAGTCATTTCCAATGGATAATATTGCTTTTCTACTATTTCTAGATGTTGTGCGATGGTATGGCAAAACCTCAACAACTCAAATGAGGTACAACGATACAGCAATAAACAAATTTTGGCGTATAGGATACAAAATGTTCCATGGCAAGTGGCTTAGATATATGAGTGGCCCTAAAAACAAAGGCGATCTTGTTAATAGATTATCAGCTCCGGGCGAATTTGATCCAAAAGGATCAAGAATAAATTTCAGCGTACCATTTGCAAAGGTTACTGGTACCTCAGAATCTCCTATACCATCGAGCGAAATACGTCCGGGAATATTAACCCATTTACTCGACAAAGTATCAGAGCAAACCAGCAAAGACCAGACATTCAAACTGTGTTTTGATGGAAAGAAAATTAATTATTCTATTAGTGGAAAATATGGAGATTTAGATCTCTTTGGCTTTGAAGGTACACCAACACTTGCTGAAAAACAGCTGAGACTGGAACAGGAGAGAACATCAGTAACATAATTGATTGATATGTTCAGACATCAGACTGTAAACGACATTAATTCCTTGCAACGGATGTCACAAGTAACAAAATCCAATGCAGTTGAATCCATTAGAGCTGTCATACAAGTTTTGTCCTATAGATTGAAGGAGCTAAGGGAAGCACACTTGGCAAAAGAGATGGCTCTTACTAAATTTAAGAAAACGGCAGGAGAGGATTGGCGAAAGAGTAAATTGTTACATGTTATAAGCGCATTTAAAAAAAAATTGTTTTGGCAATAATTCTTTTTGACTCTGCGGCTTTTTTAAGGGTCGGTCGGTGAAAGGGGAAACAAACTTAATTTTAATTTAGGCCTAGGTTGTCAGTCATCCAATTGATTCGGTCCAGACCTAATGCTACTTATAAGAGGTAACACCTTGAAACATGTGCATAGCTAGCATTATGCAAACTTGGTATCTTTGTTTATTTCATACACAAGTCTATTGTATTGTATGTATATTTCCACATGTCACACAAAAATGTGTTGTACTAACTTTGAGTATTCCAAGGTATCACTTGAAGCTGTAAACAAACCATTTTATGGATTTAGCAAGTATATGTGTAATTCAGTTGAAGTTGTAAAAAAATGTAGGTCCGGCAAATGCTTGATTGGTCTGACACATTGTCCACATCTGCCAGACCTATTGTCTGACAGACAGGAAAGAGATTTCGACAGCTCTGTGATACGCGTCAAAAGTATACTTTTGATGCCTAACAGGCATCGTGTTTCTCGTAAATGTTTAGTATAAATTGTTCATATTTCTTTAGATTAGCACGTCAGTAATACACATATGTTTATATGTCGAAACCGGTTCCAGTTTGGTCATAAATTGTTTGGAACCAAACCGGGTCATCATGCTGTATCATCATTTACGAAACCGGCTCCTCCCATTTCGACATTACCCATTTCTTTCGCCCCGTGCTTACTTATATCAATAATTAAAAGCACACAGTGACGATTCTTGTCATCTTTATTCACCAATCGTCCCTTCAATACATTTCGTTCCATTCAATTCGAGCTATTCAAAGAGAAACTGAGCGAAATTCGGGGTAGGGGTCAAGCTGATCGTCATTTTGAGGCACATTATCGCTTATTTCTCAATTAATATACGATGACATAGCCAAAATGTTTCATCTGACAGCAGGAAATGGTTAATAAAGCATTTATTTCCCCCAAGTTCATACAAAAAACAATTAAATAAACAGAATTCTTACCTTCTTCTTGCCTTGTTGCAGTCCGGTTCCGTTCCGGAATTAGATATGCATGTGTCCAATAACATTTTTTGCCGGGTCAGTTTATACACAGTGTGTATGGAAGGTTCTGTATAAAGTTTCCTCAAAGCAGAATGAAGGGTGAGCGACACAGGCTCAGCCTATTGAGCCTCTAGTTTGTAATTTAATAAGCCGGCACGAACCCACGCCGTATTGGTGATAGGGCTGGTATGAGTTGTTAGGTAATCCAACTATCTAACTCTTTCAGCCGCCCGGGCCCTCACCCACAAGTGCATGATGACATTACCAACAAAGCTTATAAGCTAAAGTCTGACATACAGTACAGCACAAACGGAAAACGCAAAGTCCGTGTCTTTTCAAGGATTATCACAACGCAGAATTAACGAGAAATCCGTGTGTATACGTGGACGGTCCGCGAAACAACATGGACATGACGGACATAACGCGATGTCTTCACGAGGCCATCACGGATTGTAACTATTGAAATGTTCATTCATAATGAATACTACACGTGATTGTACCTGCAATCGTTTATTCCTTGTCATCACAATGCTTCGTAATCTTAATATGCACATTGAAATTTATTTGTGCAGTTGATCATTTGATTCCGGGATGGCATACGTATATTTTATTTATAGGATATATGAGCACCCATCTTGTTTTGCATATTATGTAAACCCAACATTTCGATTGGTTTAAATAGGTGTTATTTTTCTCTCTCACGAGTTGATAATCACCTGTATTTTTATCTATGTACGGGAGTGTCTATTTTTATGTAGTGCACACATTGAACTCGGTCACTGAAAGGTCAAATACAGTTACCTGAGGCTGAGGGATTGATTTAAAAACAAACCGAGAAGGATTGAAAAAAAAAATCGATGTAAATTTTTATCTAAACGTGCTTTTTCGTTTTCTTATTTGTACATTGTATGTCGTTAATCCCCTTGCAAGCCACGTGTCGTTTTACCTAAGCTAATCTGTCGAAAATCAAAATCATAAAGGCCATATATTTTAGCAACTATCATTCATTCACATCTGTCTATTACAGGTATTGTGGGAAGGTTGATAGTTGGGTTTATTGTCGATACAAAATATGCCAACAGATTTATCATTAGCGGAGGAATACTCATTCTAGGAGGAATGAGCACATTTGGAGTTGTGTATATAGAAACAGTGTATCACTGGTATCTTGTCTATGGAGCTATTCTTGGTATTTTTACAGGTAGGTATTTGTATATTACTGATATTACCCATGAATTAGAACATCACAAAATCCATCGGAAATACATAAGCCTACAGGGAATGGTAACAGTAACCACACGAAATGAAACACAATCCATATATACTACTATACCAAGAAGAATAATAACGTAATTGTACTCAGCACCTTTACTTCAAAGTATTACATCTCTACATAGAACAGAAACGTCCCAAAATGCACATACAGTTGTAGTTACTCATCAACTATAATAGGTTAAGAAAAAAAAAGCTTCATTACCTTCACTTGACTAAGCATGGGTAAAATTTCATTGTTACTCTTCTTGGGGTAATAGCAGTGCCGGATATAGATAAAGAGAGGCCCTAGACTAATCCACTCGTGAGGCCCCTCCCAATTCCCCACCTTCACAACTGGAGGAAGATGGAAGTGTGTTTAATCAATTTCAATAAAGTCAAAGATGATGAGGGGTGTTTGAAATTATGCAATATTGTGAAATGGAGTGCAACTGTGTAAGGAAAATTACTGAAGTGTTGTTTAGAAAGTAAAGTACTTTATGACAGCACAAGTTTGGAAGTCCAATAACAGTGTTAAAAATAGTATACACCTTGACCGGAGGCCCCCTATATTTTGAGGCCCTAGGCTTCAGCCTTATCGAGTCTATATGTAAATCCGGCGGTTTGGCAGTACCGATCGGAAATTAAGAGGAAATTTCATTGAACATATTTGCAAAGGTGAAAAAACTTAGCAACTACAATACTTATTGAACCATATAAAGACCTTTGGATATTTTACTTTATTTGTGTAATAACCGGAAGTCCAATACGTCCAATCATATAGTTTATATCCATGTGCACTATATATTTTAATACTCTTCATCTATACCGCAAAAGTAATAGTGTATGCCTTAGTGTCCTACTTGGCCTAGATATCAATTAAAACGTTCACATGTACAATTTAAACATACACTTTTAACGTACAGTGTACATACTATTTCTTGTTTTGAAAAAGCAGATTTGTGTATGTTAAAATTTCTCGTAATTTTTTCCAGGTGTATTTGCCTTTATACAGTCTGTCCTAGTTGTTGACTTGCTAGGAACTGAACATCTAAGTGTTACATATGGAATTGTCTTGTTGGTACACGGAACAAGTGTCCTTATTGGACCACCTATTGCAGGTATGACATTGTATTCTGTAGTCCGTTGACACGATACACACTTTATCTGGAAAGTAGTAAAACGTTTCACAAAAACTAAAGACAATCTCTTTCAGGCAGTGCCGGATTTACCATTGTGCTTAGGTGTGCTTAGGCACAGGGCCTCGTTGACCAGGGGGGCCTCATCTTCCTGCCAAAAAACATTTTACGATGGATTTTTGCTTATGTGGTGTAATTTTAAATTTGAAGGCATTCTGTTTCGGAGCGATTCCAGACATAATGATAAGAGTTGATAGCCTATTGGAGTGTACCACAAAGCAGGCAGTCATGACAGTGGCTCAGTGGCATAGAAACCAAATTATTAGGGGCCTCTGGTTATTGTCAAACAGAAAAGTTGAAGATGGATTCATGCTTACGTGGTGCAATTTTAAATTTGACGGCGATCTGTTCAATTTGGACACTTATAGAAGAATGTAGTAGCATAAAATAGCTATTGATACACATTTACTTTAAGAACTTTATTCTTCAAGTTCTTGCATATGTAGAGAAACTTCAATCTAATGAGAAGAAAAACTGATGTCACTTTTGCAGCAAATCCCGAAATTTATTATTACGGTTTTTTTTCCAACTTGAAACAAAATAACAAAAAAAGTAAAGGGGTAGTTTTATTCCTTTTTTAATACAAATGTGAAACCTAAATAAGTAATTTGGTCGTTGTTTGATGTATACAACCTTTGAAAGTATAAAAGGAAAAATGGTGATAATAATAATAAAATAAAGTGTAAATAAGAATAATGGATGAGGAACTATTTGGTGAGAGGTGGAAACACCTATCCAAAAACAAGGTCTTGCCCAAACGGAAGACAACATACAGACATTAAGATGAGTTACCTTAGGACTGTGGTCTGTGTGCTCACCCGTACATCGATCAAGATGAAGTGGCCTGAGCTTTTGAACCGGCCTTTAAGATACTGTTGCATCTTGGCACCAGAATCTGTGCTTCATATACCTGTTGATTATTATCTATCTGTGCACAACTCTGGTAAAATATATTTGCAACACCATCACTGATATTATATACAAACATATATACACACGATATACCTTTTTTCTGAATAGCAGTTTATTTAAGTTTTTGTTATCCATATTAAAGCTATTCGTCCTTGCTGATATTAAGGGTTCTACAAGTTAACAACAGTCTACTTTCAGATTTAATTGACACTGACATAACAAACTGTCATATTGTTTGTAACACCTACTGGGCCCACCACGATTCCCCCCTCCTGCGAGCAGCAAACACCACTGTCTTCATACACTCTGTCCTTGCAAACAAGCTCTCACTCGCCTCAAGGTTACAGGCAAGGCTACTGATAGTGATACTGTCTTGGTATTTTGCTTGATGTATTCTCAGTCCCAATGCTTGTCACTATGTTGCCAGCAATATGGTGTATGGTTAATATTGTTTTTTGAAACTCATGTTATTTTTACTGTATGCTAAAATGGTTTATTATGAGTTATTTTACTAGTGTACATAAATGATCCATAGAATTTAGTTGTTAAATACAGGTTTATTTTCATTAAATTAGTTTTACTCCAAATAAAGCATATACATTTACTATTTCTATAATACAATTTCTAAAATTATTAATTAGTAAAAAATAAAATAAGCTTTTACATCAAATGGTTATGGCGATCCACCAAAAAAATTATGAGTAACAGAGGTCCATGGGGAAAAAAGGTTGAGAACCACTGCATTAAATGATGCTTAGATTTAATTACATGATGTTGACTTTAATGACTGCAATGTCTGTTCTCTTTTTATCAAGTTTGACTATTTCATCATGCGACCTGTGTAGGACTGTGTTGGGCGGGTTGGGGCTTTGGGTAATATATAATAACTTCTAGTTTGTTGAAGACGCAGTGTACATGTCTGACCCAGTATAGCGTAATATTTTAACTATTCCTAATTTTCCGGAGCATGTATGCCTGACTGCTTGTATAGGCCTACCGGGTCTACCTCCTTCAGGGCCCAAGTAAGGGGCCTCATAACTTAACTAGCACAGGGCCTCATATGTCCTAAATTCGGCACTGCCTTCAGGCATAGGTAACCTTAGTAAATTTTGACTATTCTGTTTAGACCATGTGGTTACATTGCTCCTGAACACTTTCTAATTATTTGTCTTCCGAATCGTTTTACTTTGAGCGTATCTGACGAGTGTTATCCAGAAACGATTCGTGCACGCTAAGGTGGATATCTACGTTTTTTTTTATCACATTTCACCAATAGTCTTGATTTGTGTATATCTCTTTTTGTTTCTCAATTGTTAAGCAGTCTGCACTCTATATAACATACACAGAACAGATGACGAACCGTTGTGGTCGTGAATGACTCGTGATCGTATGGTAATTGGATGAGACAGTTTCTCCTCAATTTAACATAACACAAAATAATTTAAATAATTACATTTATTGGTGATTATTCATATTTTTTGCTTCAGTTTGGGGGGTTAGGTGTTATGGCATTTGTACCCGCTTTCAACAATATTTCAATTATATGGTGTCAGTCAGTTTTATTGGTGGAGGAAACCGGAGTACTAGGAGAAAACAACCGACCTGTCGCAAGTCATTGACAAACTTGATCACATAATGTTGTATCGAGGACACCTCGCTATGAACGGGGTTCGAACTCACAACTGTAGTGGTGATAAGCACTGATTGCACAGGTAGTTGTAAATCCAACTACCATACGATCACGAACACGACGACCCCGTTAATGTAAATGAATATGAAAGACTATTGAACATTACACTTAAACATAACTTCAAGTAAAAGACCAGCGCTTTTATTATGTTTCTGCATTTCACAGTCACAGTAGAGTATGTCTATATAGGTTGTTTTAATTTCTACTTCATGAAAACAGCAGTTAATTCGATGCGTCATTGACAGCACCGGAGATATAATAGTTAGTGCGCTGTCATCGCTTGCGGTACACCGTGGGCTCCATTCTCTGTTGAATTAAATCAAAGAATATGTACTAGGTTTTTACTGCTCACCAATAAACACCTAACATCAAGGACGAACAGCAAAGATTTGTTGACTAGAAATCAGGACAATGCGTTGAATGGAGGTTGCACGTCTCTCTATTATGCTGTTTCAGTGAGCAAGCACATTAAAAATCCAAATAAGCGTGAATATTCAGTACAAACAGACTCCATCTATTAAAAATAAGGCGTTCTCCCCATAATATGACTGTAAAAATTGTACTGTTGGCGTTAAACAACAATCACTAGATCAATGCTTTGTTTCTGTGTTTCAGGGTGGATCTCCGACTTGTCTGGACGTTATGACGAAGCATTTATGTATGCTGGTATCATGTTTGCCACGTCTGGATTAATTTCCTGTTTTATACCACTAGTACAATCTAGAAAATTTAGTGAGAAATATGACAACAGTCAGTGCATCAGTTAAGCTGATACACCACTTCGTTTGTAAGTTACGGAATTTCTGTCACAAATGACAACAAATATGTTCCGTTTGTAGTACTAGTAATCGCAATTCGGTCCTTTCCTAGATATTTTTTTTTATCGTTTTTCCCTTTTAATTTGGCCATTGTGTTGTCTGTTCATGTGTTCCGGAAGGTGATGACTTGTCTTCATAAATCATATGAAAAATAATCAAGACAGTCATTCAGAACATCTCTTCTTTTAACAGAGGGCCCGGGTGGCTCAATGAGTTAGGTAGTTGGATTGCCTAACAACTCATTCAAGCCTATCACCAATACGGCGTGGGTTCGAGCCCGGCTTTGTAAATTACAAAAATTGGTGCACTCGACTCGCAGCCGCAAGTGATAAAGTTTACCAATTACTTGCCCATGGTCGGTGGGTCTCTCCGGGTACTCTGGCTTCTTCCACCACTAAAACTGGTCGCCATGATATAGCTGAAATACTGGTGAAAGTGGCGTTAAGCACCAAAAAATCAAATAAATCAAATCAAATCTTTTAATACAATGGGTATGGGGCAAGTTGGCTTAGTGTTTTAGAAGAAAATTGTCTATAATTGTATTCACTCGAAAGTTTTTTGAAAAAAACATTCTCTGTTTTTGTCTAATATATGGGTATGATGGCTTATTATTTAACCAGACGACGATGGTCTTTAAATATAATCTAAACTCGACTGCTATTCAGAACAATCGGACTTTTCCAGTACATTGGCATGATAAGCCGAAGATCGTCTATAAAATAATTATGAATGCTTCAGGTTTTCAGAATTCTATGAACTTTTCAAGTATATTCTGCGCGATGTCCTAGTGGTTAAGCAGGCGACAGTCTATTAGATAATCTAAGCCCAACAGTTATTCAGGATTCTCTCCCTTTCCAGTACATATATATGGTATGGCATAAGCAAGCGACAGACTTAGATAATCTAAACCCAACAGTTATTCAGGATTCTCTCCCTTTTCAGTATATGGTATGGTTAAACAGGCACACAGTCTATTAGATAATCTAAACCAAACAGTTATGCAGGTTTCTCTCCCCTGTCCAATATATGGTACGGTTAAGCAGGCAACAGTCTATTAGATAATCTAAACCAAACAGTTATTCAGGATTCTCTCCCTTTCCAGTATATGGTATGGTTAAGCAGGTACACAGTGTATTTGATAATCTAAACCAAACAGTTATTCAGGATTCTCTCCCTTTCCAGTATATGGTATGGTTAAGCCGGCAACAGTCTATTAGATAATCTAAACCAAACAGTTATTCAGGATTCTCTCCCTTTCCAATATTCGATATGGTTAAGCAGACAATAGTCTATGCTAATCTAAACCCAACAGTTATTCAGGATTCTCTCCCTTTCCAGTATATGGTATGGTTAAGCAGGCACACAGTCTATTAGATAATCTAAAGCAGACAGTTATGCAGGTTTCTCTCCCCTTTTCAATATACGGTATGGTTAAGCAGGCACACAGTCTATTAGATAATCTAAACCAAACAGTTATTCAGGATTCTCTCCCTTTCCAGTATATTGTATAGTTAAGCAGGCACACAGTCTATTAGATAATCTAAAGCAAACAGTTATTCAGCATTCTCTCCCTTTTCAGTATATGGTACGGTTAAGCAGGCACACAGTCTATTAGATAATCTAAACCAAACAGTTATTCAGGATTCTCTCCCTTTCCAATATATGGTACGGTTAAGCAGACAGTTATATAGTCTATGCTAATCTAATCCCAACAGTTATGCAGGTTTCTCTCCTTTCCAATATACGGTACGGTTAAGCAGGCGACAGTCTATTAGATAATCTAAAGCAAACAGTAATGCAGGTTTCCCTCCCCTTTCCAATATACGATACGGTTAAGCAGGCACACAGTCTATTAGATAATCTAAACCAAACATTTATGCAGGTTTCTCTCCCTTTTCCAATATATGGTATGGCTGAGCAGACAATAGTCTATGCTAATCTAACCCAACAGATATGCAGAATTATCCCCCCTTTCCAGTATATGGTATGGTTAAGCAGGCACACAGTCTATTAGATAATCTAAACCAAACAGTTATTCAGGATTCTCTCCCTTTCCAGTATATGGTATGGTTAAGCAGGCACACAGTCTATTAGATAATCTAAACCAAACAATTATTCAGGATTCTCTCCCCTGTCCAATATATGGTATGCTTAAGCATGCGATCGTAACTAAAATAATCTAAGCGCATCAGTTATTCGGAACTCTTGGTCTTTACCACTAGATGTTTCAATAAGTCATAATTGATCACTTCCGATACTACAGAATCGTGTTTGTAATCAGGGTGGGCGATGACAAAGTTCCTTATTGACTTGGCTATTGTTGGTTCTTTACCTGAAAGACAAGATATTAAAATCCACCTGTGATGTAAATCTATTGTCAAAACTCTCCATTATTTTTAATGAATGGAGAGTTATTGTTCTCTTTGTACTATAAATAATATACACAGACTTTTTTTTTGTTACAAGATTAATAATTAATAAAATTAATAAAGTACAATGGGTGGATTTTAACTTGGAGAATGTCCTCATATCTCTCCATTCCTTAAAAACAATGGGCCTCGGCTCCATTATATTTAAGGAATGGAGAGTTACTTGGACATTCTCCTATACATAATTGTTACATAAAATGATTAATCAATCACCTGACTAGTGTAATGGTTAGCTTGCTGGCCTTGTGCTCAAAAGTTCGAGTCTTGGCCAGGTCAAACCAAAGACGATACAATTGGTATTTGCGAATATCCGATAAGAGCACAGTATTAAGGAGAAACAACAAGGACTGATTGACTCGGAATCGGGATAATATGTCAGAATTAAGCAACACGCATACCAGTCAGTGGACTGTCGTTTCCGTATTCCACTTTAAAGAATTCATTTAAACATGTTGGTCTAGTTAAAATTAATATCTAATCAAAATTCAATTTGCTATCGCCATGGTATGGCTGAAATAATTGCTCACTAGCCGTCATTCACTCACTAAAATAATTATCGTGTTCATTAAAATGAGGTGCAATGAACCTTTTTAAATGGCTTCTACCAGGCCAGTATCAATAATATAGCCTCTATTCTAGCTAGCCTACTACCAGACCAGTATCAATAATATAGCCTCTATACTAGCCGTCACTTTATTCAATAAAAAGGGAAAAAACAACTGTTATATTTCAACAGTTATGTTATCTTATCTCTATTCTAAGTAGCTTAGGGGCCGTCATGGTCATGATCGTATGGTAATTTGATTTGCAACTACCTGTGCAATCAGTGCCTATCACCACTAACACTGTGAGTTCGTACTCCGCCCAGGCGAGGTGCACTCAATACAACAGTATGCGATAAAGTTTGTCAGTGACTTGCGGCAGATCGGTGGTTTTCTCTGAGTACTCCGGTTTCCTCCACCAATAAAACTGACCGCCACGATATATCTGAAATATTGTTGAAAGTGGCGTTAAACACCATAATCCTAACCCTATAAGTAGTTTAGAAGAGTTTGAAGATACCAAATCAGAATCTGTAAATCGAAGAATGACAGATAACAAAATGGCCCCAAAAAAGGACAAAACGACAAACGATGATTTACAAAACACTACACAGAAAATAAAAGAACAAGTAACACAAACTCTACTAAAACCTTGAGGTGAACTTCGGTGCTTCGAAAGGGTAGGCAGTTCCTGTACCACTAGTGTTTCCGTAATGTTATTTTACCTGATGCTCTGTTAGAAATCAGTTCAAGGTAGTTGTTTACCATAGCACCAGTTTCAGAGGTTGTTTCTAGGTTGTTAACGTACATTTGGATCAGAGGAATCAACCCGGGAAACGTATCCTACAATTACAATAAAACATAACCCGGGAAACGTATCCTACAATTACAATAAAACATAACCCGGGAAACGTATCCTACAATTACAATAAAACATAACCCGGGAAACGTATCCTACAAGTACAATAAAACATAACCCGGGAAACATATCCTACAATTACAATAAAACATAACTCGGGAAACGTATCCTACAATTACAATAAAACATAACCCAGGAAATGTATCCTACAATGACAATAAAACATAACCCGGGAAACGTATCCTACAATTACAATAAAACATAACTCGGTAAACGTATCCTACAATTACAATAAAACATAACCCGGGAAACGTATCCTACAATTACAATAAAACATAACTCGGGAAACATATCCTACAATTACAATAAAAAATAACGATGGTAACGTATCCTATAATTACAATAAAACATAACCCGGGAAACGTATCATACAATGACAATAAAACATAACCCGGGAAACGTATCCTACAATTACAATAAAACATAACTCGGTAAACGTATCCTACAATTACAATAAAACATAACCCAGGAAACGTATCATACAATTACAATAAAACATAACTCGGGAAACGTATCCCACAATTACAATAAAACATAACCCAGGAAACGTATCATACAATTACAATAAAACATAACCCGGGAAACGTATCCTACAATTACAATAAAGCATAACTCGGTAAACGTATCCTACAATTACAATAAAACATAACCCAGGAAACGTATCCTACAATGACAATAAAACATAACTCGGGAAACGTATCCTACAATTACAATAAAGCATAACCCAGGAAACGTATCATACAATTACAATAAAACATAACCCGGGAAACGTATCCTACAATTACAATAAAACATAACTCGGTAAACGTATCCTACAATTACAATAAAACATAACCCGGGAAACGTATCCTACAATTACAATAAAACATAACCCGGG
The DNA here is from genome assembly GCA_963383655.1 of Bathymodiolus septemdierum. Taxonomy (NCBI): domain Eukaryota; kingdom Metazoa; phylum Mollusca; class Bivalvia; order Mytilida; family Modiolidae; genus Bathymodiolus; species Bathymodiolus septemdierum. The sequence continues at coordinate 14,937,411 of OY726529.1, forward strand.
AAACATATCCTACAATTACAATAAAACATAACCCGGGAAACGTATCCTACAATTACAATAAAACATAACCCGGGAAACGTATCCTACAATTACAAGAAAGCATAACCCGGGAAACGTATCCTACAATTACAATAAAAGATAACCCGGGTAACGTATCCTACAATTACAATGAAACATAACCCGGGTAGCGTATCCTACAATTACAATAAAACATAACCCGGGAAACGTATCCTACAATTACAATAAAACATAACCCGGGAAACGTATCCTACAATAACAATAAAACATAACCTGGGTAACGTATCCTACAATTACAATAAAACATAACCCGGGAAACGTATCCTACAATTACAATAAAACATAAACCGGGAAACATATCCTACAATTACAATAAAACATAACCCGGGTAACGTATCCTACAATTACAATAAAACATAACCCGGGTAACGTATCCTACAATTACAATAAATCATAACCCGGGTAACGTATCCTACAATTACAATAAAACATAACCCGGGAAACGTATCCTACAATGACAATAAAACATAACTGGGAAACGTATCCTACAATTACAATAAAACATAACCCGGGAAACGTATCCTACAATTACAATAAAGCATAACCCGGGAAACGTATCCTACAATTACAATAAAACATAACCCGGGAAACATATCCTACAATTACAATAAAGCATAACCCGGGTAACGTCTCCTACAATTACAATAAAACATAACCCGGGAAACGTATCCTACAATTACAATAAACCATAATCCGGGTAGCGTATCCTACAATTACAATAAAACATAACCCGGGAAACGTATCCTACAATTACAATAAAACATAGCTCGGGAAGGGTATCCTACAATTACAATAAAACATAATCCGGGAAACGTATCCTACAATTACAAGAAAACATAACTCGGGAAACGTATCCTACAATAACAACAAAACATAACCCGGGTAACGTATCCTACAATTACAATAAAACATAACCCGGGTAACGTATCCTACAATTACAATAAACCATAACCCGGGTAGCGTATCCTACAATTACAATAAAACATAACCCGGGAAACGTATCCTACAATTACAATAAAGCATAGCTCGGGAAGGGTATCCTACAATTACAATAAAACATAATCCGGGAAACGTATCCTACAATTACAAGAAAACATAACTCGGGAAACGTATCCTACAATTACAATAAAACATAACCCGGGTAACGTATCCTACAATTACAATAAAACATAACCCGGGAAACGTATCCTACAATTACAATAAAGCATAGCTCGGGAAGGGTATCCTACAATTACAATAAAACATAACCCGGGAAACGTATCCTACAATTACAATAAAAGATAACCCGGGTAACGTATCCTACAATTACAATGAAACATAACCCGGGTAGCGTATCCTACAATTACAATAAAACATAACCCGGGAAACGTATCCTACAATTACAATAAAACATAACCCGGGAAACGTATCCTACAATAACAATAAAACATAACCTGGGTAACGTATCCTACAATTACAATAAAACATAACCCGGGAAACGTATCCTACAATTACAATAAAACATAAACCGGGAAACATATCCTACAATTACAATAAAACATAACCCGGGTAACGTATCCTACAATTACAATAAAACATAACCCGGGTAACGTATCCTACAATTACAATAAATCATAACCCGGGTAACGTATCCTACAATTACAATAAAACATAACCCGGGAAACGTATCCTACAATGACAATAAAACATAACTGGGAAACGTATCCTACAATTACAATAAAACATAACCCGGGAAACGTATCCTACAATTACAATAAAACATAACCCGGGAAACGTATCCTACAATTACAATAAAACATAACCCGGGAAACATATCCTACAATTACAATAAAGCATAACCCGGGTAACGTCTCCTACAATTACAATAAAACATAACCCGGGAAACGTATCCTACAATTACAATAAACCATAATCCGGGTAGCGTATCCTACAATTACAATAAAACATAACCCGGGAAACGTATCCTACAATTACAATAAAACATAGCTCGGGAAGGGTATCCTACAATTACAATAAAACATAATCCGGGAAACGTATCCTACAATTACAAGAAAACATAACTCGGGAAACGTATCCTACAATAACAACAAAACATAACCCGGGTAACGTATCCTACAATTACAATAAAACATAACCCGGGTAACGTATCCTACAATTACAATAAACCATAACCCGGGTAGCGTATCCTACAATTACAATAAAACATAACCCGGGAAACGTATCCTACAATTACAATAAAGCATAGCTCGGGAAGGGTATCCTACAATTACAATAAAACATAATCCGGGAAACGTATCCTACAATTACAAGAAAACATAACTCGGGAAACGTATCCTACAATTACAATAAAACATAACCCGGGTAACGTATCCTACAATTACAATAAAACATAACCCGGTAAACGTATCCTACAATTACAATAAAGCATAGCTCGGGAAGGGTATCCTACAATTACAATAAAACATAACTCGGGAAACGTATCCTACAATTACAATAAAACATAACTCGGGAAACATATCCTACAATTACAATAAAACATAACCCGGGAAACGTATCCTACAATTACAATAAAACATAACCCGGGAAACGTATCCTACAATTACAATAAAACATAACCCGGGAAACGTATCCTACAATTACAATAAAACATAACCCGGGAAACGTATCCTACAATTACAATAAAACATAACCAGGGTAACGTATCCTACAATTACAATAAAACATAACCCAGGAAACGTATCCTACAATTACAATAAAACATAACCCGGATAACGTATCCTACAATTACAATAAAACATAACCCGGGAAACGTATCCTACAATTACAATAAAACATAACCCGGGAAACGTATCCTACAATTACAATAAAACATAACCCGGGTAACGTATCCTACAATTACAATAAAACATAGGTATCTAATGTAGTAGTTTCTAGAATATCGTCGTCAGATACATTCATAGTCACAAGGTTGGCATGCCAAATAAATACATATGTATATCTAATAGAATATATTAATGGCTAAATATTGGCAATTGGGTGGTTGATATCCCAGTTAAATAATATCCTCAATTTTGATATGGTTATATATACCATATGTACCTTTGATGTGGTAGATAGTAGATACAACCAAAGTCAGAATGGAATGGTGTTGGCTGTTTCTTCGCTTAACATATCAAAATAAGGAGTGAAAATAGTGTTTCCGTGTGGAGAGATATGTTTACATGTGAAGTTTTGTTTCTGTTAGCTACCAGTATAAATATCCTACTGAGCGCTGTGATGGAGTACAAAGCACACAATATCATTACGACATTAAACATTTCTTGTTTTCGTTTTAATATAGCTGGAAAATTAACGTTAAACATCAAGTACTGACTCATTCGCTGTATAGTCGAACCTTCCTATCTCGACCCGGATAATTATTTCCCATGGATAACCCGAAGTAAACATTTGTTTGTAGAAGGTTTTAGCTAAATTGATCGTCAATAGCTCAAATACTATTTTTCCTCTTATCTTCGTGGATATTAATTTTCGCGGGAAAAAGAGATATGTTTACATATTTTAATTCATGGTTTAGAAATGCCTGTACCAAGTCAGGGTCATTACGGTTTTCACAGTTTTCCGGTTGTTGACTGATGTTGTCTGTTTATATACTTATGAGTTTTGACTTTCCCTTTGTAAGATTGTTCGGAGTTCGGTAATTTTGCTATTACCCTTATTTGATGTTTGTTCATAATATATCTTATTATATATGCCTTGTGTTGCGCACTTAATTTCGTGGTTCTATAGTACCAGCAAAAACCACAAAAACTAGAATTCGACGAATAAAACATGATTATACAGGACTCAGATATTTCAAGGTATGCACATAATCACCGCTCCCTCTGACTTCGGAAAAACATAGTTCAAGAAAGGTTTAAAGATAGCAAAGAGGTAATCAGAAGCTACAGAAATCAGAGAATGCCAAGCAATACAACTGATACAAGAAATAATACTAACAATGATCTAGAAAAAGCTACACACTAAACCAAAGATTGAACAGCACTAAAACCTACACCACTAATTCCACCCGTCATGTTAGTATTTTTACAAACACGGTGATAATTAATGAATGTAGAAAAGACAGTATTGTGATTAAGACACATAGAACATTTTTGTGGTCTTTTGTAACACCAATATTCCGTATCGGCAGATCAAGCCATGGCGGCGACCGCAACATTTTCGAAGCAAGGATTTAAACTTAACCACAAGAAACCCTTTGTTCTGTAGGATCTTGTAAGCACCAATCATATCAAGGAAATCATGGTAGCAACTGTATTTATAAACTTCAAAATATTCTACTGAACACCTACACTTCCATTGTATATTTCATCAGCTGACATTTTACAGTACTCATTGTCCGTTTCTGTGTTCTGAACCTTCTGACGCTGCTCTATGCAAATCCTACTTGTAACATCTCTGTCTGTGGCATCTTAAAAACAACATATATGAGTTTTGTTTATATTATCCATCATTAAACCAAATCAACCATGAGAATTAACAATAGTGTGATATCGACGAGGAGGAGACGAGGGCTTAAGACTACAATTGCATGCTAACCCTGCTATGCAGGAGACGTATCTCGGGACCGGTATATAGCATAAATATTAACAAATATATGGCCATTATATAGGGCCGTATCATACTATGGTAGTTGGACTTACATTTACCTATGACATTAGTGCAATTCACCACAATATTCGATTCCAACTCGTGGTCAATCTAATTAAAATTAGATGTTTTTTGTAATTTTTAGAGTTATATTTCGGCGATACAGTTGGTCATAGCTACAACACGTCAAATAACGATTTATGGTTTCAAACAACCAATCAGCGATGAGTCTACTTTATCTGTAGGTATTAAAACTGAGTACACACCAAGAGTTGCTGTTCTATTGGTCAATATGTGTAACACTTTTGGCATATGATTGAAAGATGAATGAAAGGTTACATGACATGACCTTAATGGATATGTTGTTAGATGCTAGTTTATCAGCAAAGGAAATATTGAACTCGATGCAACCTTATGTTATAGCTTGTAAGTACTTTGTGGTACGTCGATGGTCTCTTCCACAAATAACACTGACCGCCATGAAATAACTGAAATATTGTAGAATGTGGTTTCAAATACCAATAACCCCAACCATAAAAGATCCCACGAAATCAGTAAAGGTAGATACTTGTGAAAATATCTTTCCGGAAATAGAATGTGGCCTGGTTCACAGCATCTCTTTTACAAGCTGTTTTCATGTTCTCGTCTACCTTAAAACAAATAGAAATACATGTGAGTTATGCTAAGGAGAGTTTGAAGATACCAAAGGGGTAATCAGAATCGTAAATCACAAACCAAAATAAACATATTACATCGTTATACGAAAGAATGAACGACCTATTTTTTTTGCATTGGATACATACAACGGTGAACGATACAGAAATAAAAAAAATATGTTTATTTGTTTCTCATTGCGTTTTGTATGTGTGCTATATTTGGATTTTCGTGTGTAAGTATTATGATTATGTGCGCATATATCCTGCTATCTGTGCGAATATTAACAACTATATATTTTAAATATTAATGTCTAATCTCCATAATTCAAGTTTTGGTGGTAAAAACTATGCACATGCAATTCAATTAGACTTGCTTGAAAGCACACATTTATGTGAAAGGTGGCAATAGTACAAATGTGCAGATAATATATGTTTTATCTTATGAGTATATGCCCTTTGACTCAAAATAAAACGTTTTTATGAGCCCTTCCTTCTCTAGTATTTTCCAATATCCGGTGTACTGAATATCCCGAATATAAAGCAGTGTTGCTATTTCCTGTCGGAGGTGTACACTTTGTGCAAAAATAATATTTTGGCTGTAGACTAATGCAGTTTGAATTTGTCTCTTCTTAAGCAATTGGAAGAATCAAGTAATGACACCACACATTATACAAGCAATGCATATTGGTATACTAATTAATCTAAATGAACCTTGTAAAAATAATCGTAATCATATCTTCAGTTAATATAACAATAGAGTAAATTAAACGCATCAATTACCCAAAATGCAATACACCAAATCATTCTCGACAAACAATCAGAGAACAAACACCACTTCAGAAGGATTTTATACCAAAACAGAGAAGACCAGATCCTAATTCTACATCCGGAAATACCACCAGCGTTGTACACGGAGATGTCTTACCTTTGATATAGGCATAATAAAATTTAAGCCGTATGATAGTATAACTCTTGTCAGAAGTACCATAAAGACACAGTATGCTGCATTCTCAAAACTTGACAACTGGACCTATAATGCAACCATAGTAATATATATTTAGTTGTGAGTACTCCTGTAATATGATTTAGGACCTGGGTGGCTCATTGAGTTAGGTAGTTGGATTACCTAACAACTCGTACAAGCCTATCACCAATACGGCGTGGGTTCGCACCCGGATTTGTAAATTACAAAAAAGGGTGTACGCGATTGGCAGCCGCAAGTGATAAAGTTTACCAGTTGCTTGCCCATGGTCGGTGGTTCTCTCCGGGCACTCCGGTTTCTTCCACCACTAAAACTGGTCGTCATGATTTAGCTGAAATATTGCTGAAAGTGGCGTTAAACACCAAAATCAAATCAGTGTAATATGATTTATTGAATGTTGTTTAACGTCAAGCTATATTCCTGACGATAACAAGTTTTTACATTATTTAGGATTTTGTACGGATGTTTAAAAGGGACATGTGAGATACAAATACTATCTCACAGCGACGATTTACTATTACGCGGTGGTGACTTACTATCTCGCAGTGGCGACTAACTATCTACCCATGGCGACTTATTTTGACGCGACACACGACTTACTATCTCACTATGGCGACTTATAATCCCGACACAACACACAACTTACCATCTCGCCGCAATGAGTTGACTATTTTGCCGTAGCGACTTCCTATTCCGACGTGGCGACTTCCTATTACGCCGTGGTGACTTACTATCTCACCATGGCAATATTATATCTCGCCGTGGCGACATATCTCGCAGTGGCGACTTATCTCGCTGTGACGACTTATTTTATCACTTTGGTGATTGCTATCTCAACACGACAAATGGCCTGATGATACAACCATGTAAAACCTGGCTCTCAAATGAAATGAATTTGTATTTCTGAAATACAAATATTGTTGAACCAGAGCCTCTTAGAAGCAGTGCCGGATTTAGATAAAGTGAGGCCCTACGCTACTCCACTTGTGAGGCCCCTCAAAATTCCCCACCTTCACGACTGGAGGAGGATGGAAGCGTGTTTAATCAATAAAGGCGAAGATGATGAGTTGTGTTTAAAATTCTGCAATATTCTGAAATTGAGTGCAACTGTGCAAGGAAAATTACTGAAGGGTTGTTTAGAAAGTACATTACGTTATGACAACATAAGTGTGAAAGTCCAATAACAGTATTAAAAATATTTTACACCTTGGTCGCAGACCCCTTAAATTGTGAGGCCTTAGGCTTCAGCCTATTAAGCCTATAGGTAAATCCGGCACTGCTTAGAAGCCTGTAATCGTGTTAGTGGTTATCGATTTGTTGAAAAATTCTTAAGTAGGCTTAGTACATGTATGTATCTCACACATTCTAGAAAAATTATTAATTTCATAGTTTTCTAACTGAGACTTAAGCCATTATCGTTGTATTATATTAAACATACCTCCATGGGTCTGACCTCTATGCGCCATCCAGTACTGTTATTGGGAGGTGGCTTAAATCTCAAGGAATGCCAGTTGGTCGACTGAATATTCTGCAATATTTTAGTACAAGTTATTCAACACAACAGGGATAATATAATACAAGGTTAATGGTTGTAATCTTTGAACAATAGAAATAGAAAAAAAAGTCGATATACAGTCGATTCTCGTTATCTCGATTATTCATTTCCAATGATAGTTTGAAATAAAACTTTGGCCCAGTAAAAGTAACTTCTGACTTCATCATACCGGACACTCGACAGCACGGTTATTTTGAGGTAAAATAATGGACCCTTTCACTGTGTAGATATAATGAGGTTTGACTGTTTATAAAGGTAAATTATCAAATCTATTACATATTGCATTGTACCACATGTCCTTTGCAGTACGGCTTCTGATTACCCCTTTGGTATCTTCAAACATTTCAAGGGGCCGTTGTATAGTATAGTAGTTACATTTACAGCTACCTATGCAATCAATACCTATTACCACTATGGTTGTGAGTTCGAATCCAACTCAGGCGATACAACAAGTTTGTCAGTAACTTGCGACAGGTCGGTAGTTTTCTCCTGGTACTCCGGTTACCTCCACCAATAAAACTGACCGCCACGATGTAACTGAAATATTGTTGAAAATGGCATTAAACACCATAAACCAATCATCAAGCATTTTGTAGAATCTGGGTTCACCCCTGGTTTTAAGTGGGGCGGTTTTGCTGACAATCCTTTGCTTTCTGTGTAGAATTTTGTGAACAATTGTCTTTTATTTTTAATCGACCAGAGCCTGCCTGTTCTGTAGTATGTCAACACGCTGATTATGATTGTTTTATAGTAATAACTCACCGAAACAACAGTCCACACGTAGACATGTCGCTCCACTTAGACATATTATAAAAATGTTATGCTGTCTCAGAGACAAACATAATTTGCCCTTACACCTTAATGTAGACCGAATAATCTGTCTCTTGTGTGTCTATATTTGTCATTATATATTTCCTTTTTATCATTATTATTCGGAATTGTGATTGGCTGATTGAGTATTTTTTTTTTTTACATGTAATCATAATTACATCCTAAAGCCACTATAACTCGCATTTTTGAAGGAGGTTGACACTTATTCATAGATAGGTGTAAATTCAACTGCAATGCGATCGTGGTCATGACGGCTTTTCCATATTAAACAATGAACAACAAAAATCATACATAAAATATGAAAAGAATGAAACGTGACAGATTAAATAACTGCTACTAAGAGCAGAAGAACATGTAGAATTTGTCTAAATGTTTTCTGTCTCAATTTGAGGGTTTTGAAAAACCAATATTGCATCAATAACGTCCCCTACCTCAAAATGGTCCGTGTCTTTCTCATCATCTTGTTTAAGATATTCTTGGTACAATACAATAGGATCTCGAATAAAAAGATAAGCAATGTGTTTCGCTAATGTGTCGTCGACACCTGTAGAATAACAAACATTTTGTTTGTACATTATATATTTTGAACATCAAAGTAAGGAATTGCAATGTTTAAATCTACAGAACTAGGATATACAAATACGACCAAGTTTTTTCCGTTGAGGGGTCGCACTATAAAATCCAACTGATCGTGTTGGGCTAATACAGACAATGTCATCAAGTCATCACAAATAAGTAGTTTTCCCCATGAATTAGATTAAATTTGGTAACTTTATCGCTAAAGTATGAAATGTGATACAATGTAGGAAGAAGCATTTACCAGTAGGTAAATAATATCTTGCATAACTGGTGAACCGTTACCAATTAGCTAGTGGAGCAGGAACTGTTTTCCCACTAGGAACACCACTTTCGTTTCCCCGTATTTTAGCGGGGGAATGGGTCATATTGCTCAATCTTAAGATGTATGTGTAGTATTTTTTCTATCCGTTGTTTGCCTCTTTGATCTGTCTCTGCTCATTCTATGTCAGCCCTTCTTCGATTGACAGCTTCTGCCGGCCCCTTTGCTATCTTCAAACTGGTGCTAAGCTATACATGGAAAGTAACTGTCCATATTAAAAAAGAAGAAAAGAAATGCAGTGTACCCAGGTCTGAATTAGAACGTAAGTCGGAAGACATGTAAGAGTAGAAGTATAATCCGAATATATAAAACAGCAACACAAAGGGAGAACAAACAACAACAACAACAACAACAACCAACACTTCGTCCACACAACAACAACAACAACAACAACAAGAAACAATAACAAACAACACTTCGTCCACACAACAACAACAACAAGAAACAACACTTCGTCCACACAACAACAACAACAACAGCAACAACAACAACAGCAGCAACAACAACAACAACAACAACAACAACAACAAACAACAAACAACACTTCGCCCACACAACAACAACAACAAGAAACAACACTTCGTCCACACAACAACAACAACAACAACAACAACAACAACAACCAACACTTCGTCCACACAACAACAACAACAACAACCAACACTTCGTCCACACAACAACAACAACAACAACAACAACAAGAAACAACACTTCGTCCACACAACAACAAGAAACAACACTTCGTCCACACAACAACAACAACAACAACAACAAGAAGAAGAAACAACACTTCGTCCACACAACAACAACAACAACAAGAAACAACACTTCGTCCACACAACAACAACAACAACAGAAACAACACTTCGTCTACACAACAACAACAACAAAAACAACAACAACAAAAAACACTTCGTCCACACAACAACAACAACAACAACAAACAAACAACACTTCGTCCACACAACAACAACAACAACAACAACAACAACAACAACAACAACAACAACAACACTTCATCCACACAACAACAACAACAAACAACACTTCGTCCACACAACAACAAACAACACTTCGTCCCCTATAACACCTGGCATGATATCATGTGCTCCGGAAGGGATAATAAGCAAATATTGTACTGCATCACAAATATCAACAATCTTATCATTTAAATGATATTCTCATTAAATTGTGTAGTTATTACCTCCCCTTTGTAACGTCTTGTATATCTCTTGGTCAACTACTACCTCCGTATCATTGTAAGCCTCGTGTTTCGGTGTTAAATACAAGTTGACGATATCACAACGAGACTTGGGGATGTATCGACTACCATTCTGCAATATTTAGAACGAATTGATAAATGTATATAGAAAAAGACTTAAAGTAAATAATTTGCTTAAAGAAATAATTGTTTTGTCATTGATCTTTTATATCTCTATCTAGTCTTTTTTGTAATAAAAAAAGACATTTTTTACTTTAAGTAGAAATTTTAGCCGTAAGAAGCTAAAAAAATAATAATAAATAGATACCTTTAATATGCTATGCCCTTTTAATGATTTGATATTTATATGTTATTGTTTCAAAGGTAGAAATTGACAACAATCAGGACAATAGACGATTTAAGAAATAAATCATGGAAGCCAGAATGTGTTGGGAGTTTTAACATGGATTGGCGGATATTAATATTTTATCCCGAGCCAGAAGCGAAGGATAAGATTTACTAATATCCGCCAATCCATGTTAAAACTCAAAACACATTCTGGCTTCCATGATTTATTTCGATTCTGATATGTCTAAGAGTACAAATACGATAGTATACTTTGATTGGAAGACGGTAATTTATACATACGCTTGCGGAAAATGTCGCACACAATTTATGTAACTCGAATAATATTGCGCCCTCTATCGGCATTATTCGGGTCACAATTTATGCTGCCAATGGAAACGTCAGTCACATTCATCGGCGCATGCGCTAATGAGATAATACGAAGAAATAATTCTGTTTTTTTTAACAAAGGGAAAGAGTGAGGTCATGTTAGAATTGCCAATATCCTACTTGATTCTAAACATATGTTAGAGAAACCCAAAGAGGCAATCAACAATGGACAATCCAGAGAAAACCAAAGAGGCAATCAACAATGGACAATCCAGAGAAAACCAAAAAGACAATCAACAATGGACAATCCAGAGAAAACCAAAGAGGCAATCAACAATGGACAATCCAGAGAAGACCAAAGAGGCAATAAACAATGGACAATCCAGAGAAACCGGCACCACAGGTCACACAAGACGAAGAAATACAAATAACTTATATTTCAATTTATAATTTACTTATTAATTACCATGTTTCCTTTTTCTTCATCAGTACGAGCGTCAAAGGCTTGTGAAAGTACATACCATCTGGAGTCAACATCTGATATATATCCTTTAAAAATGGGGGCGGCAGCACTGACTGCTATCTAAATGACAATAAACACATACATGTATATAGTTTAGATAAAAAATGTATTAATGATTAAGATTCAACTCCCTCATGCATATGATTTTGCCTGTCCTGTTAAGGCTCTTGCTTTTCTTGATTACAAAGACTTTTCAATTTTTTTACTTTTCAATATTTTAAATTTGAAGATACTTTTCTTTAATTTAAAAAAAAAAATATTTATAGATTAATGCATGCCCTTTTCCATATCAGGACTATTATCATCCCGAGAGACCGATATCGGCTAGGGGGCTTTAGCCCGAGGGTCAATATCGGTCGATGGATGATAACAGTCCTGAAATGGAAAAAGCCATGCATTAATCTATTTATCACATATTTCAACATTGAATTAAAAAGAACAAAATTAACTTCCCACACAGACACCAAACTTATATGGATATCATTTAGGGGAAAGATAACAGTCCTGTTATGGAAAAAAATCATGCATTGATCTATTTATAGAAAGGCTTGATATCGTGTTATCAAATTTTTGCCCCGATATCTGCCCATGGGCTGATATAGCTGTGGCACTTCCGGTGTTTACGTATGGGCAAAATTGATGTTATTACTTATAAATATGTGATAAATTCTATTTATCAAGGCGTTGGATTTGTATAATCCAATATGTCGGCTCATTCAAAGTTGCACAAAGCCACATCCCTAACTACGAGATATAATTGTGAATTTTACACAACACTTTCCAAAAATACATAACTCTGCATAAGAATGTTCAATTTCGGAAAGTAAAATAAAATACTTGTGGAAATACAGTTGATTCTCGAAACAGAAGAAATTGACTCTTTTTCATGGGTTTAATCGATCATTCGAGTTATGCTAGGTACTACTATAAAATTAACCTACTTTCACTTTGAGTTATCCATGTAAGCGACTTCATTAAGAGTTCAAGCTATTGAGATGTGAGTTTTCTAGGAAGTGAATAGAAAGTCAAATGACCTGAAATTTTTAGTTTTTATGTTTATACTTGTGGTTTCTAGTCCTTTGGTCTATTTATGCTGTTAAGATTTGATAACTGTTTATGATTCATTCGTTTATCTAATTTCTTCTTATATACAGGTATTTCATACAACATAAATTACAGGGTAAACCATATGTTACTGCTATATATTAAATAGGATAACAAATAGGTTAGAACTGATATATCTGTGCCAAACTCAATATACCGTGCGATATAGATACATTAGAAAATTAATTTAACGTAGGCTCTGACAGGCTTATCAAAACTCATTGTCATTTTGACGTGACGCGTTGGTAGGAGTCTACACAAGATCCAAATTACAAAACACATTGGTATATAGTTTACCTGTACAACAATTCACAGTCACCTATAGCAGAATTCGCACTTGATTCTTACCATAAGTGGACAAATTGGTGTTAATTGATCATACAACAGTCTTGCTTCATCTATATCAGACGCCTGTACTGTGACATGTAAAGCACAACACCCGCCACCGAAAGCATTACTGTCCATGTAGATATGGTCTGGTTTAGCTGTTCGTTCTGCTTCACCATCATCACCAAGTGGGCGAAAGTCTTCCTCGAATGGTGATTTCGTGTTTGTGTCTTTATATACTACAAAAAGAAACAACTTTCAAATAGCGGACGAAAGAAGAATTCAGAGCATATTTTAAGAACCTGCATGCCATAGACGAACGAGTGAGTAAGTGAGTGATACCTGTTTAATGACAGGTGAAAAATGTATCAGCTATTTCATTGCGAGAACAAATTAAATCTCGATGAGACGATGATGATATCCGTTTTGTATTAGACCAACACGCTTAGATGAATTGTTATTGTGCTAGCTCACTGAAATAACGCGAAGACATGTCGCCCCACTCAGACATATTATCCGAGATGAACAATCTTTCTCACACTTTTAAATGTTACGTGTTTGGCAGAAAATATCATTTTTATAGCCTGATTTGACCAGACCGGAGGTCGAACCCACGATCTACCGCTGTAGAGGCGAGCACGCTAACCATTATATCTTCGAGACAGTTTTTAAGCCATGTTCACGACGATAACAAGCAACGATAGATATCTAATTTAGTGCACACAATGCCTTTGTGAATAATCGTCATCAGATTTGCTCAAAGTCAAAAGATTGGAACGCCAAATAATTTAACTACATGTACTTGGGAGAAAGAAAACCAAAGGACCTTAACACGATAGCCAAAATATGACTAATGTTACGTATGTAAATCTTGTTTATAAGATATGTCTTAGTATGTTAAAGTAGCGATAGTGGACAGTGCAGAAATAATTGCCTAGCTACGCGACATCAACATCACTCGTCATTAGATGCTACTACAATTGCTTATGACATAGATTCTCTATGCAGGAGACACTCAATTATGTATGGATTTCATCCTCCACGACTAGACGACGCCAATTTCAGAGAGTTGCACAGGCAGTGGAGAAAGTAGATCATACTTCTATACTACATGATTCACATGACTTGAAATTGGTTTTGAATGTATACCAAGTAAGTTGATTGCATGATGTTAATTATAAAAAAAAGAATACATACAGTTTATCGAGGAAACTTCTGCATTACAATAACTTAAGTAGCCCAAGGTAGCTCACTTAGGACCCCAGTTTGTTTAGGAGAGAAAACAAATCAGAATATTATATTTAAAAAAAATGAACTATTTAACGATGTATAATTTAATTACATTAGATGACGACCATACCCCCCCCCCCCCCCCCCCGCCAACATAATTTATTTTCATAACATTTTTCTATATGCCCTCCATCTATATGAATCAATATCGTGTTGAAACTTGCTTAAAGTGATGTGAGTAGTTTGGTTGTACGTAAGGTATAAGATTGGTTTTTATTCTTGATATTTATTTCAGACAGGTTAATGACTAAAACGGCATATTCGTTAATAGACAATCAATATTAGCGTGTGCCACATCCGAGTTCTCCCCAGATTAGCAATTTGGTGTCTTCAAATTTGTCAGTCTACTGATAATTTTAAATAAAAATGATATTATGATTCTTTACCAGTAGATAGACTAGAAATGTCTTATATCAAATCGTGAAACCGTGAAATTACAATATTTGATTAAGCTTAGGATGTCAACATAATGAAAAAAATATATAGGAGCTGGATATCGTGTTTGTTGCATCTGTAAATTGTCACATGTATACTTAAATTGCTCATTATTGTAATGATGACAGTATATGTAATTACTCTGATTTCTATTTCTTACTTGGAACTTGGATTTCAAATCTTCTGCCTTTTCTTTCTCTGGTGTTCTTTGAAAATGTACTGTAAAGTATCAAATAACAAAAATGTGATAAGACAAATATAAGCTACAAATTAGAAAGACTTTAAAATTTAAATTTTTGCAGAGAGTAAGCACGTGAAGGTTAAAACTTAATGTAATGACATAGCTTGGATTTCCTTGACCTGGCATATACCTATATTTTCACTGTTAAACCCAAAGAGGAATGCGTTCATAGGCTATGAATAAAACTAGTCTAAGAAAAAGTTATTGTCAACGTTACATACTGAAAATTTAGTAACAATTCTGTTTTTACAAAGAGAATAAAGACTATAGAGAAAACAACAGTATTATTTCTGTTGCTAAGATGATGATAGTGCCCGCCATGCACTAGACCAATACGCTTAGCTGAATTGTTGCTTGCTCATTGAGACCACACGTTACTCTACTCGGCCACATTATCCCGATTCCAACTTTCAGCTGATACACTATTCAAGAGCTTATGTTTCATATCAACATTTTCTGTTGGAAGGTTACGACAAGCATAGAAACTACTGAAATCTTTATGATCGCCATTATAACATGACAAACTGTGACGGAATATCCGTGTCAAAGATGAAAACATATATGTACCATTTGTCGTAGTCACAAACTCTTCCTTCTTTTTGCGTTCATGACATGTCATCGAATATTAGTTATCACAAGATTTATAGAGTAATACGACTGGCACCACAAGTGGAGCATGAACTGCTTACCTCATCCGGAACACTTGAACTACTCCGTGGTTTTCAGTGGGGTTCATGTTGCTCAGTACTTATCTTAGTGAGTATTCCTGTGTGGAGCATACATGTCCTGTTTTTTGGCTATTGTATTTCTGTGTGGAGCATACATGTCCTGTTTTATGGCTATTGTATTGCTGTGTGGAGCATACCTGTCCTGTTTTATGGCTATTGTATTGCTGTATGGAGCATACATGTCCTGTTTTATGGCTATTGTATTGCTGTGTGGAGGATACATGTCCTGTTTTATGGCTATTGTATTGCTGTGTGGAGCCTACATGTCCTGTTTTATGGCTATTGTATTGCTGTGTGGAACTTACATGTCCTGTTTTATGGCTATTGTATTCCTGTGTGGAGCATACATGTCCTGTTTTATGGCTATTGTATTGCTGTGTGGAGCATACATGTCCTGTTTTATGGCTATTGTATTGCTGTGTGGAGCATACATGTCCTGTTTTATGGCTATTGTATTCCTGTGTGGAGCATACCTGTCCTGTTTTATGGCTATTGTATTGCTATGTGGAGCATACCTGTCCTGTTTTATGGCTATTGTATTGCTGTGTGGAGCATACATGTCCTGTTTTATGGCTATTGTATTGCTGTGTGGAGCATACCTGTCCTGTTTTATGGCTATTGTATTCCTGTGTGGAGCATACATGTCCTGTTTTATGGCTATTGTATTCCTGTGTGGAGCATACATGTCCTGTTGTATGGCTATTGTATTGCTGTGTGGAGCATACATGTCCAGTTGTATGGCTATTGTATTGCTGTGTGGAGCATACATATCCTGTTTTATGGCTATTGTATTCCTGTGTGGAGCATACATGTCCTCTTTTATGGCTATTGTATTGCTGTGTGGAGCATACATGTTCTGTTTTATGGCTATTGTATTGCTGTGTGGAGCATACATGTCCTGTTTTATGGCTATTGTAATGCTGTATGGAGCATACATGTCCTGTTTTATGGCTATTGTATTGCTGTGTGGAGCATACATGTTTTGTTTTATGGCTATTGTAATGCTGTGTGGAGCCTACATGTCCTGTTTTATGGCTATTGTATTGCTGTGTGGAGCATACATGTCCTGCTTTATGGCTATTGTAATGCTGTGTGGAGCATACCTGTCGTGTTTTATGGCTATTGTATTGCTGTGTGGAGAATACATGTCCTGTTTTATGGCTATTCTATTGCTGTGTGGAGCATACATGTCCTGTTTTATGGCTATTGTATTGCTGTGTGGAGCATACATGTCCTGTTTTATGGCTATTGTATTGCTGTGTGGAGCATACATGTCCTGTTTTATGGCTATTGTAATGCTGTGTGGAGCATACCTGTCCTGTTTTATGGCTATTGTATTGCTGTGTGGAGCATACATGTCCTGTTTTATGGCTATTGTATTGCTGTGTGGAGCATACCTGTCCTGTTTTATGGCTATTGTATTGCTGTGTGGAGCATACCTGTCCTGTTTTATGGCTATTGTATTGCTGTGTGGAGCATACATGTCCTGTGTTATGGCTATTGTAATGCTGTGTGGAGCATACCTGTCCTGTTTTATGGCTATTGTATTGCTGTGTGGAGCATACATGTCCTGTTTTATGGCTATTGTATTGCTGTGTGGAGCCTACATGTCCTGTTTTATGGCTATTGTATTCCTGTGTGGAGCATACATTTCCTGTTGTATGGCTATTGCATTGCTGTGTGGAGCATACATGTCCAGTTGTATGGCTATTGTATTGCTGTGTGGAGCATACATGTCCTGTTTTATGGCTATTGTATTGCTGTGTGGAGCATGCATGTCCTGTTTTATTGCTATTGTATTGCTGTGTGGAGCATACATGTCCTGTTTTATGGCTATTGTATTCCTGTGTGGAGCATACCTGTCCTGTTTTATGGCTATTGTATTGCTGTGTGGAGCATACATGTCCTGTTTTATGGCTATTGTATTCCTGTGTGGAGCATACATATCCTGTTTTATGGCTATTGTATTCCTGTGTGGAGCATACATGTCCTCTTTTATGGCTATTGTATTGCTGTGTGGAGCATACATGTTCTGTTTTATGGCTATTGTATTGCTGTGTGGAGCATACATGTCCTGTTTTATGGCTATTGTAATGCTGTATGGAGCATACATGTTCTGTTTTATGGCTATTGTATTGCTGTGTGGAGCATACATGTTTTGTTTTATGGCTATTGTAATGCTGTGTGGAGCCTACATGTCCTGTTTTATGGCTATTGTATTGCTGTGTGGAGCATACATGTCCTGCTTTATGGCTATTGTAATGCTGTGTGGAGCATACCTGTCGTGTTTTATGGCTATTGTATTGCTGTGTGGAGCATACATGTCCTGTTTTATGGCTATTGTATTGCTGTGTGGAGCATACATGTCCTGTTTTATGGCTATTGTATTGCTGTGTGGAGCATACATGTCCTGTTTTATGGCTATTGTATTGCTGTGTGGAGCATACATGTCCTGTTTTACGGCTATTGTAATGCTGTGTGGAGCATACCTGTCCTGTTTTATGGCTATTGTATTGCTGTGTGGAGCATACATGTCCTGTTTTATGGCTATTGTATTGCTGTGTGGAGCATACATGTCCTGTTTTATGGCTATTGTATTGCTGTGTGGAGCATACCTGTCCTGTTTTATGGCTATTGTATTGCTGTGTGGAGCATACATGTCCTGTGTTATGGCTATTGTAATGCTGTGTGGAGCATACCTGTCCTGTTTTATGGCTATTGTATTGCTGTGTGGAGCATACATGTCCTGTTTTATGGCTATTGTATTGCTGTGTGGAGCCTACATGTCCTGTTTTATGGCTATTGTATTGCTGTGTGGAGCATACATGTCCTGTTTTATGGCTATTGTAATGCTGTGTGGAGCATACCTGTCCTGTTTTATGGCTATTGTATTGCTATGTGGAGCATACATGTCCTGTTTTATGGCTATTGTATTGCTGTGTGGAGCATACATGTCCTGTTTTATGGCTATTGTAATGCTGTGTGGAGCATACCTGTCCTGTTTTATGGCTATTGTATTGCTGTGTGGAGCCTACATGTGCTGTTTTATGGCTATTGTATTGCTGTGTGGAGCATACATGTCCTGTTTTATTGCTATTGTAATGCTGTGTGGAGCATACCTGTCCTATTTTATGGCTATTGTATTGCTGTGTGGAGCATACATGTCCTGTTTTATGGCTATTGTAATGCTGTGTGGAGCATACCTGTCCTGTTTTATGGCTATTGTATTGCTGTGTGGAGCATACATGTCCGGTTTTATGGCTATTGTAATGCTGTGTGGAGCATACCTTTCCTGTTTTATTGCTATTATATTGCTGTGTGGAGCATACATGTCCTGTTTTATGGCTATTGCATTGCTGTGTGGAGCCTACATGTCCTGTTTTATGGCTATTGTATTGCTGTGTGGAGCATACATGTCCTGTTTTATGGCTATTGTATTGCTGTGTGGAGCATACATATCCTGTTTTATGGCTATTGTATTCCTGTGTGGAGGATACATGTCCTGTTTTATGGCTATTGTAATGCTGTGTGGAGCATACATGTCCTGTTCTATGGCTTTTGTATTGCTGTGTGGAGCATACATGTCCTGTTTTATGGCTATTGTATTGTTGTGTGGAGCATATATGTCCTGTTTTATGGCTATTGTAATGCTGTGTGGAGCATACATGTCCTGTTTTATGGCTATTGTATTGCTGTGTGGAGCATACTTGTCCTGTTTTATGGCTATTGTAATGCTGTGTGGAGCATACCTGTCCTGTTTTATGGCTATTGTATTGCTGTGTGGAGCATACATGTCCTGTTTTATGGCTATTGTAATGCTGTGTGGAGCATACCTGTCCTGTTTTATGGCTATTGTATTGCTGTGTGGAGCATACATGTCCTGTTTTATGGCTATTGTATTGCTGTGTGGAGCCTACATGTCCTGTTTTATGGCTATTGTATTGCTGTGTGGAGCATACATGTCCTGTTTTATGGCTATTGTAATGCTGTGTGGAGCATACCTGTCCTGTTTTATGGCTATTGTATTGATGTGTGGAGCATACATGTCCTGTTTTATGGCTATTGTATTGCTGTGTGGAGCATACATGTCCTGTTTTATGGCTATTGTAATGCTGTGTGGAGCATACATGTCCTGTTTTATGGCTATTGTATTGCTGTGTGGAGCCTACATGTGCTGTTTTATGGTTATTGTATTGCTGTGTGGAGCATACATGTCCTGTTTTATTGCTATTGTAATGCTGTGTGGAGCATACCTGTCCTGTTTTATGGCTATTGTATTGCTGTGTGGAGCATACATGTCCTGTTTTATGGCTATTGTAATGCTGTGTGGAGGATACCTGTCCTGTTTTATGGCTATTGTATTGCTGTGTGGAGCATACATGTCCTGTTTTATGGCTATTGTATTGCTGTGTGGAGCATACATGTCCTGTTTTATGGCTATTGTAATGCTGTGTGGAGCATACCTTTCCTGTTTTATGGCTATTGTATTGCTGTGTGGAGCATACATGTCCTGTTTTATGGCTATTGTAATGCTGTGTGGAGCATACCTTTCCTGTTTTATGGCTATTGTATTACTGTGTGGAGCATACCTGTCCTGTTTTATGGCTATTGTATTGCTGTGTGGAGCATACCTGTCCTGTTTTATGGCTATTATAATGCTGTGTGAAGCATACCTTTCCTGTTTTATGGCTATTGTATTGCTGTGTGGAGCATACATGTCCTGTTTTATGGCTATTGTATTGCTGTGTGGATCCTACATGTCCTGTTTTATGGCTATTGTATTGCTGTGTGGAGTATACATGTCCTGTTTTATGGCTATTGTATTGCTGTGTGGAGCATACATATCCTGTTTTATGGCTATTGTATTCCTGTGTGGAGGATACATGTCCTATTTTATGGCTATTGTATTGCTGTGTGGAGCCTACATGTCCTGTTTTATGGCTATTGTAATGCTGTCTGGAGCATACATGTCCTGTTCTATGGTTATTGTATTGCTGTGTGGAGCATACATGTCCTGTTTTATGGCTATTGTATTGCTGTGTGGAGCATACATGTCCTGTTTTATGGCTATTGTAATGCTGTGTGGATCCTACATGTCCTGTTTTATGGCTATTGTAATGCTGTGTGGAGCATACATGTCGTGTTCTATGACTATTGTATTGCTGTGTGGAGCATACAAAAAGTCATGTCCTGTTTTATTGCTATTGTATTGCTGTGTGGAGCATACATGTCCTGTTTTATGGCTATTGTATTGCTGTGTGGAGCATACATGTCCTGTTTTATGGATATTGTATTGCTGTGTGGAGCATACCTGTCCTGTTCTATGGCTATTGTAATGCTGTGTGGAGCATACCTGTCCTGTTTTATGGCTATTGTGTTGCTGTGTGGAGCATACATGTCCTGTTTTATGGCTTTTGTATTGCTGTGTGGAACATACATGCTCTGTTTGATGGCTATTGTATTGCTGTGTGGAGCATACATGTCCTGTTGTATGGCTATTGTATAGCTGTATGGAGCATACATGTCATGTTTTATGGCTATTGTATTCCTGTGTGGAGCATACATGTCCTGTTTTATGGCTATTGTATTGCTGTGTGGAGCATACCTGTCCTGCTTTATGGCTATTGTATTGCTGTGTGGAGCATACATGTCCTGTTTTATGGCTATTGTATTTCTGTGTGGAGCATATATGTCCTGTTTTATGGCTATTGTATTGCTGTGTGGAGCATACCTGTCCTGTTTTATGGCTATTGTATTGCTGTATGGAGCATACATGTCCTGTTTTATGGCTATTGTATTGCTGTGTGGAGGATACATGTCCTGATTTATGGCTATTGTATTGCTGTGTGGAGCCTACATGTCCTGTTTTATGGCTATTGTATTGCTGTGTGGAGCCTACATGTCCTGTTTTATGGCTATTGTATTCCTCTGTGGAGCATACATGCCCTGTTTTATGGCTATTGTATTGCTGTGTGGAGCATACATGTCCTGTTTTATGGCTATTGTATTGCTGTGTGGAGCATACATGTCCTGTTTTATGGCTATTGTATTCCTGTGTGGAGCATACCTGTCCTGTTTTATGGCTATTGTATTGCTGTGTGGAGCATACCTGTCCTGTTTTATGGCTATTGTATTGCTGTGTGGAGCATGCATGTCCTGTTTTATGGCTATTGTATTGCTGTGTGGAGCATACCTGTCCTGTTTTATGGCTATTGTATTCCTGTGTGGAGCATACATGTCCTGTTTTATGGCTATTGTATTCCTGTGTGGAGCATACATGTCCTGTTTTATGGCTATTGTATTGTTGTGTGGAGCATACATGTCCAGTTGTATGACTATTGTATTGCTGTGTGGAGCATACATGTCCTGTTTTATGGCTATTGTATTGCTGTGTGGAGCATACATGTCCTGTTTTATGGCTATTGTATTGCTGTGTGGAGCATACATGTCCTGTTTTATGGCTATTGTATTGCTGTGTGGAGAATACCTGTCTTGTTTTATGGCTATTGTATTGCTGTGTGGAGCATACATGTCCTGTTTTATGGCTATTGTATTCCTGTGTGGAGCATACATATCCTGTTTTATGGCTATTGTATTCCTGTGTGGAGCATACATGCCCTGTTTTATGGCTATTGTAATGCTGTGTGGAGCATACATGTCCTGTTTTATGGCTATTGTAATGCTGTGTGGAGCATACATGTCCTGTTTTAGGGCTATTGTATTGCTGTGTGGAGCATACATGTCCTGTTTTATGGCTATTGTATTTCTGTGTGAAGGATACATGTCCTGTTTTATGGCTATTGTATATCTCTGTGGAGCATACATGTTCTGTTTTATGGCTATTGTATTGCTGTGTGGAACATACATGTTCTGTTTTATGGCTATTGTATTGCTGTGTGGAGCATACATGTCCTGTTTTATGGCTATTGTAATGCTGTATGGAGCATACATGTCCTGTTTTATGGCTATTGTATTGCTGTGTGGAGCATACATGTTTTGTTTTATGGCTATTGTAATGCTGTGTGGAGCCTACATGTCCTGTTTTATGGCTATTGTATTGCTGTGTGGAGCATACATGTCCTGCTTTATGGCTATTGTAATGCTGTGTGGAGCATACCTGTCGTGTTTTATGGCTATTGTATTGCTGTGTGGAGCATACATGTCCTGTTTTATGGCTATTGTATTGCTGTGTGGAGCATACATGTCGTGTTCTATGGCTATTGTATTGCTGTGTGGAGCATGCATGTCCTGTTTTATGGCTATTATATTGCTGTGTGGAGCATACCTGTCCTGATTTATGGCTATTGTATTGCTGTGTGGAGCATACATGTCCTGTTTTATGGCTATTGTATTGCTGTGTGGAGCATACATGTCCTGTTTTATGGCTATTGTAATGCTGTGTGGAGCATACCTGTCCTGTTTTATGGCTATTGTATTGCTGTGTGGAGCATACCTGTCCTGTTTTATGGCTATTGTATTGCTGTTTGGAGCATACATGTCCTGTTTTATGGCTATTGTATTGCTGTGTGGAGCATACATGTCGTGTTCTATGGCTATTGTATTGCTGTGTGGAGCATGCATGTCCTTTTTTATGGCTATTGTATTGCTGTGTGGGGCATACATGTCCTGTTTTATGGCTATTGTATTGCTGTGTGGAGCCTACATGTCCTGTTTATGGCTATTGTATTGCTGTGTGGAGCATACATGTCCTGTTCTATGGCTATTGTAATGCTGTGTGGAGCATACCTGTCCTGTTTTATGGCTATTGTATTGCTGTGTGGAGCATACATGTCCTGTTTTATGGCTATTGTATTGCTGTGTGGAGCATACATGTCCTGTTTATGGCTATTGTATTGCTGTGTGGAGCATACCTGTCCTGTTTTATGGCTATTGTATTGCTGTGTGGAGCCTACACGTGCTGTTTTATGGCTATTGTATTGCTGTGTGGAGCATACATGTCTTGTTTTATTGCTATTGTATTGCTGTGTGGAGCATACCTGTCCTGTTTTATGGCTATTGTATTGCTGTGTGGAGCATACATGTCCTGTTTTATGGCTATTGTATTGCTGTGTGGAGCATACATGTCCTGTTTTATGGCTATTGTAATGCTGTGTGGAGCATACATTTCCTGTTTTATGGCTATTGTATTGCTGTGTGGAGCATACATGTCCTGTTTTATGGTTATTGTATTGCTGTGTGGAGCCTACATGTCCTGTTTTATGGCTATTGTATTGCTGTGTGGAGCATACATGTCCTGTTTTATGGCTATTGTATTGCTGTGTGGAGCATACATATCCTGTTTTATGGCTATTGTATTCCTGTGTGGAGGATACATGTCCTGTTTTATGGCTATTGTATTGCTGTGTGGAGCTTACATGTCCTATTTTATGGCTATTGTAATGATGTGTGGAGCATACATGTCCTGTTATATGGCTATTGTATTGCTGTGTGGAGCATACATGTCCTGTTTTATGGCTATTGTATTGCTGTGTGGAGCATACATGTCCTGTTTTATGGCTATTGTAATGCTGTGTGGAGCCTACATGTCCTTTTTTATGGCTATTGTAATGCTGTGTGGAGCATACATGTCCTGTTTTATGGCTATTGTATTGCTGTGTGGAGCATACATGTCCTGTTTTATGGCTATTGTATTGCCGTGTGGAGTATACCTGTCCTGTTTTATGGCTATTGTAATGCTGTGTGGAGCATACCTGTCCTGTTTTATGGCTATTGTATTGCTGTGTGGAGCATACATGTCCTGTTTTATGGCTATTGTATTGCTGTGTGGAGCATACATGTCCTGTTTTATTGCTATTGTAGTGCTGTGTGGAGCATACCTGTCCTGTTTTATGGTTATTGTAATGCTGTGTGGAGCATACCTGTCCTGTTTTATGGCTATTGTATTGCTGTGTGGAGCATACATGTCCTGTTTTATGGCTATTGTATTGCTGTGTGGAGCATACCTGTCCTTTTTTAATGGCTATTGTATTGCTGTGTGGAGCATACATGTCCTGTTTTATGGCTATTGTATTGCTGTGTGGAGCCTACATGTCCTGTTGTATGGCTATTGTATTGCTGTGTGGAGCATACATGTCCTGTTCTATGGCTATTGTAATGCTGTGTGGAGCATACCTGTCCTGTTTTATGGCTATTGTATTGCTGTGTGGAGCATACATGTCCTGTTTTATGGCTATTGTATTGCTGTGTGGAGCATACATGTCCTGTTTATGGCTATTGTAGTGCTGTGTGGAGCATACCTGTCCTGTTTTATGGCCATTGTATTGCTGTGTGGAGCCTACATGTGCTGTTTTATGGCTATTGTATTGCTGTGTGGAGCATACATGTCCTGTTTTATTGCTATTGCAATGCTGTGTGGAGCATACCTGTCCTGTTTTATGGCTATTGTATTGCTGTGTGGAGCATACATGTCCTGTTTTATGGCTATTGTATTGCTGTGTGGAGCATACATGTCCTGTTTTATGGCTATTGTATTGCTGTGTGGAGCATACATGTCCTGTTTTATGGCTATTGTAATGCTGTGTGGAGCATACCTTTCCTGTTTTATGGCTATTGTATTGCTGTGTGGAGCATACATGTCCTGTTTTATGGCTATTGTATTGCTGTGTGTAGCCTACATGTCCTGTTCTATGGCTATTGTATTGCTGTGTGGAGCATAAATGTCCTGTTTTATGGCTATTGTATTGCTGTGTGGAGCCTACATGTCCTATTTTATGGCTATTGTAATGCTGTGTGGAGCATACATGTCCTGTTCTATGGCTATTGTATTGCTGTGTGGAGCATACATGTCCTGTTTTATGGCTATTGTATTGCTGTGTGGAGCATACATGTCCTGTTTTATGGCTATTGTAATGCTGTGTGGAGCATACATTTCCTGTTTTATGGCTATTGTATTGCTGTGTGGAGCATACATGTCCTGTTTTATGGTTATTGTATTGCTGTGTGGAGCCTACATGTCCTGTTTTATGGCTATTGTATTGCTGTGTGGAGCATACATGTCCTGTTTTATGGCTATTGTATTGCTGTGTGGAGCATACATATCCTGTTTTATGGCTATTGTATTCCTGTGTGGAGGATACATGTCCTGTTTTATGGCTATTGTATTGCTGTGTGGAGCTTACATGTCCTATTTTATGGCTATTGTAATGATGTGTGGAGCATACATGTCCTGTTATATGGCTATTGTATTGCTGTGTGGAGCATACATGTCCTGTTTTATGGCTATTGTATTGCTGTGTGGAGCATACATGTCCTGTTTTATGGCTATTGTAATGCTGTGTGGAGCCTACATGTCCTTTTTTATGGCTATTGTAATGCTGTGTGGAGCATACATGTCCTGTTTTATGGCTATTGTATTGCTGTGTGGAGCATACATGTCCTGTTTTATGGCTATTGTATTGCCGTGTGGAGTATACCTGTCCTGTTTTATGGCTATTGTAATGCTGTGTGGAGCATACCTGTCCTGTTTTATGGCTATTGTATTGCTGTGTGGAGCATACATGTCCTGTTTTATGGCTATTGTATTGCTGTGTGGAGCATACATGTCCTGTTTTATTGCTATTGTAGTGCTGTGTGGAGCATACCTGTCCTGTTTTATGGTTATTGTAATGCTGTGTGGAGCATACCTGTCCTGTTTTATGGCTATTGTATTGCTGTGTGGAGCATACATGTCCTGTTTTATGGCTATTGTATTGCTGTGTGGAGCATACCTGTCCTTTTTTAATGGCTATTGTATTGCTGTGTGGAGCATACATGTCCTGTTTTATGGCTATTGTATTGCTGTGTGGAGCCTACATGTCCTGTTGTATGGCTATTGTATTGCTGTGTGGAGCATACATGTCCTGTTCTATGGCTATTGTAATGCTGTGTGGAGCATACCTGTCCTGTTTTATGGCTATTGTATTGCTGTGTGGAGCATACATGTCCTGTTTTATGGCTATTGTATTGCTGTGTGGAGCATACATGTCCTGTTTATGGCTATTGTAGTGCTGTGTGGAGCATACCTGTCCTGTTTTATGGCTATTGTATTGCTGTGTGGAGCCTACATGTGCTGTTTTATGGCTATTGTATTGCTGTGTGGAGCATACATGTCCTGTTTTATTGCTATTGCAATGCTGTGTGGAGCATACCTGTCCTGTTTTATGGCTATTGTATTGCTGTGTGGAGCATACATGTCCTGTTTTATGGCTATTGTATTGCTGTGTGGAGCATACATGTCCTGTTTTATGGCTATTGTATTGCTGTGTGGAGCATACATGTCCTGTTTTATGGCTATTGTAATGCTGTGTGGAGCATACCTTTCCTGTTTTATGGCTATTGTATTGCTGTGTGGAGCATACATGTCCTGTTTTATGGCTATTGTATTGCTGTGTGTAGCCTACATGTCCTGTTCTATGGCTATTGTATTGCTGTGTGGAGCATACATGTCCTGTTTTATGGCTATTGTATTGCTGTGTGGAGCCTACATGTCCTATTTTATGGCTATTGTAATGCTGTGTGGAGCATACATGTCCTGTTCTATGGCTATTGTATTGCTGTGTGGAGCATACATGTCCTGTTTTATGGCTATTGTATTGCTGTGTGGAGCATACATGTCCTGTTTTATGGCTATTGTAATGCTGTGTGGAGCCTACATGTCCTGTTTTATGGCTATTGTAATGCTGTGTGGAGCATACATGTCCTGTTTTATGGCTATTGTATTGCTGTGTGGAGCATACATGTCCTGTTTTATGGCTATTGTATTGCTGTGTGGAGCATACCTGTCCTGTTCTATGGCTATTGTAATGCTGTGTGGAGCATACCTGTCCTGTTTTATGGCTATTGTATTGCTGTGTGGAGCATACATGTCCTGTTTTATTGCTATTGTAATGCTGTGTGGAGCATGCCTGTCCTGTTTTATGGCTATTGTATTGCTGTGTGGAGCCTACATGTCCTGTTTTATGGCTATTGTATTGCTGTGTGGAGCATACATGTCCTGTTTTATGGCTATTGTATTGCTGTGTGAAGCATACATGTCCTGTTTTATGGCTATTGCAATGCTGTGTGGAGCATACCTTTCCTGTTTTATGGCTATTGTATTGCTGTGTGGAGCATACATGTCCTGTTTTATGGCTATTGTATTGCTGTGTGGAGCATACATGTCCTGTTTTATGGCTATTGTAATGCTGTGTGGAGCCTACATGTCCTGTTTTATGGCTATTGTAAAGCTGTGTGGAGCATACATGTCCTGTTTTATGGCTATTGTATTGCTGTGTGGAGCATACATGTCCTGTTTTATGGCTATTGTATTGCTGTGTGGAGCATACCTGTCCTGTTTTATGGCTATTGTAATGCTGTGTGGAGCATACCTGTCCTGTTTTATGGCTATTGTATTGCTGTGTGGAGCATACATGTCCTGTTTTATGGCTATTGTAATGCTGTGTGGAGCATACCTTTCCTGTTTTATGGCTATTGTATTGCTGTGTGGAGCATACATGTCCTGTTTTATGGCTATTGTATTGCTGTGTGTAGCCTACATGTCCTGTTCTATGGCTATTGTATTGCTGTGTGGAGCATACATATCCTGTTTTATGGCTATTGTATTCCTGTGTGGAGGATACATGTCCTATTTTATGGCTATTGTAATGATGTGTGGAGCATACATGTCCTGTTCTATGGCTATTGTATTGCTGTGTGGAGCATACATGTCCTGTTTTATGGCTATTGTATTGCTGTGTGGAGCATACATGTCCTGTTTTATGGCTATTGTAATGCTGTGTGGAGCCTACATGTCCTGTTTTATGGCTATTGTAATGCTGTGTGGAGCATACATGTCCTGTTTTATGGCTATTGTATTGCTGTGTGGAGCCTACATGTCCTATTTTATGGCTATTGTAATGCTGTGTGGAGCATACATGTCCTGTTCTATGGCTATTGTATTGCTGTGTGGAGCATACATGTCCTGTTTTATGGCTATTGTATTGCTGTGTGGAGCATACATGTCCTGTGTTATGGCTATTGTAATGCTGTGTGGAGCCTACATGTCCTGTTTTATGGCTATTGTAATGCTGTGTGGAGCATACATGTCCTGTTTTATGGCTATTGTATTGCTGTGTGGAGCATAAATGTCCTGTTTTATGGCTATTGTATTGCTGTGTGGAGCATACATGTCCTGTTTTATGGCTATTGTAATGCTGTGTGGAGCATACCTGTCCTGTTTTATGGCTATTGTATTGCTGTGTGGAGCATACATGTCCTGTTTTATTGCTATTGTAATGCTGTGTGGAGCATGCTTGTCCTGTTTTATGGCTATTGTATTGCTGTGTGGAGCATACATGTCCTGTTTTATGGATATTGTATTGCTGTGTGGAGCATACATGTCCTGTTTTATGGCTATTGTATTGCTGTGTGAAGCATACATGTCCTGTTTTATGGCTATTGTAATGCTGTGTGGAGCATACATGTCCTGTTTTATGGCTATTGTATTGCTGTGTGGAGCCTACATGTCCTGTTCTATGGCTATTGTATTGCTGTGTGGAGCATACATGTCCTGTTTTATGGCTATTGTATTGCTGTGTGGAGCATACATATCCTGTTTTATGGCTATTGTATTCCAGTGTGGAGGATACATGTCCTGTTTTATTGCTATTGTAATGCTGTATGGAGCATACATGTCCTATTTTATGGCTATTGTAATGATGTGTGGAGCATACATGTCCTGTTCTATGGCTATTGTATTGCTGTGTGGAGCATACATGTCCTGTTTTATGGCTATTGTATTGCTGTGTGGAGCATACATGTCCTGTTTTATGGCTATTGTAATGCTGTGTGGAGCCTACATGTCCTGTTTTATGGCTATTGTAATGCTGTGTGGAGCATACATGTCCTGTTTTATGGCTATTGTATTGCTGTGTGGAGCATACATGTCCTGTTTTATGGCTATTGTATTGCTGTGTGGAGCATACCTGTCCTGTTTTATGGCTATTGTATTGCTGTGTGGAGCATACATGTCCTGTTTTATGGCTATTGTAATGCTGTGTGGAGCATACCTGTCCTGTTTTATGGCTATTGTATTGCTGTGTGGAGCATACATGTCCTGTTTTATGGCTATTGTATTGCTGTGTGGAGCATACATGTCCTGTTTTATGGCTATTGTATTGCTGTGTGGAGCATACATGTCCTGTTTTATGGCTATTGTATTGCTGTGTGGAGCATACATGTCCTGTTTTATGGCTATTGTAATGCTGTGTGGAGCATACCTGTCCTGTTTTATGGCTATTGTATTGCTGTGTGGAGCCTACATGTGCTGTTTTATGGCTATTGTATTGCTGTGTGGAGCATACATGTCCTGTTTTATTGCTATGGTAATGCTGTGTGGAGCATACCTGTCCTGTTTTATGGCTATTTTATTGCTGTGTGGAGCATACATGTCCTGTTTTATGGCTATTGTATTCCTGTGTGGAGCCTACATGTCCTGTTTTATGGCTATTGTATTGCTGTGTGGAGCATACATGTCCTGTTTTATGGCTATTGTATTGCTGTGTGGAGCATACATATCCTGTTTTATGGCTATTGTATTCCTGTGTGGAGGATACATGTCCTGTTTTATGGCTATTGTATTGCTGGGTGGAGCATACATGTCCTGTTTTATGGCTATTGTAATGCTGTGTGGAGCATACATGTCCTGTTCTATGGCTATTGTATTGCTGTGTGGAGCATACATGTCCTGTTTTATGGCTATTGTATTGCTGTGTGGAGCATACATGTCCTGTATTATGGCTATTGTAATGCTGTGTGGCGCCTACATGTCCTGTTTTATGGCTATTGTAATGCTGTGTGGAGCATACATGTCCTGTTCTATGGCTATTGTATTGCTGTGTGGAGCATACAAAAAGTCATGTCCTGTTTTATTGCTATTGTATTGCTGTGTGGAGCATACATGTCCTGTTTTATGGCTATTGTAATGCTGTGTGGAGCATACATGTCCTGTTTTTTGGATATTGTATTGCTGTATGGAGCATACCTGTCCTGTTCTATGGCTATTGTAATGCTGTGTGGAGCATACATGTCCTGTTTTATGGCTATTGTATTGCTGTGTGGAACATACATGTCCTGTTTTATGGCTATTGTAATGCTGTGTGGAGCATACCTGTCCTGTTTTATGGCTATTGTATTGCTGTGTGGAGCATACATGTCCTGTTTTATTGCTATTGTAATGCTGTGTGGAGCATGCCTGTCCTGTTTTATGGCTATTGTATTGCTGTGTGGAGCATACATGTCCTGTTTTATGGATATTGTATTGCTGTGTGGAGCATACATGTCCTGTTTTATGGCTATTGTATTGCTGTGTGAAGCATACATGTCCTGTTTTATGGCTATTGTAATGCTGTGTGGAGCATACATGTCCTGTTTTATGGCTATTGTATTGCTGTGTGGAGCCTACATGTCCTGTTCTATGGCTATTGTATTGCTGTGTGGAGCATACATGTCCTGTTTTATGGCTATTGTATTGCTGTGTGGAGCATACATATCCTGTTTTATGGCTATTGTATTCCAGTCTGGAGGATACATGTCCTGTTTTATTGCTATTGTAATGCTGTGTGGAGCATACATGTCCTATTTTATGGCTATTGTAATGATGTGTGGAGCATACATGTCCTGTTCTATGGCTATTGTATTGCTGTGTGGAGCATACATGTCCTGTTTTATGGCTATTGTATTGCTGTGTGGAGCATACATGTCCTGTTTTATGGCTATTGTAATGCTGTGTGGAGCCTACATGTCCTGTTTTATGGCTATTGTAATGCTGTGTGGAGCATACATGTCCTGTTTTATGGCTATTGTATTGCTGTGTGGAGCATACATGTCCTGTTTTATGGCTATTGTATTGCTGTGTGGAGCATACCTGTCCTGTTTTATGGCTATTGTAATGCTGTGTGGAGCATACCTGTCCTGTTTTATGGCTATTGTATTGCTGTGTGGAGCATACATGTCCTGTTTTATGGCTATTGTAATGCTGTGTGGAGCATACCTGTCCTGTTTTATGGCTATTGTATTGCTGTGTGGAGCATACATGTCCTGTTTTATGGCTATTGTATTGCTGTGTGGAGCATACATGTCCTGTTTTATGGCTATTGTATTGCTGTGTGGAGCCTACATGTCCTGTTTTATGGCTATTGTATTGCTGTGTGGAGCATACATGTCCTGTTTTATGGCTATTGTAATGCTGTGTGGAGCATACATGTCCTGTTTTATGGCTATTGTATTGCTGTGTGGAGCATACATGTCCTGTTTTATGGCTATTGTATTGCTGTGTGGAGCATACATGTCCTGTTTTATGGCTATTGTAATGCTGTGTGGAGCATACCTGTCCTGTTTTATGGCTATTGTATTGCTGTGTGGAGCCTACATGTGCAGTTTTATGGCTATTGTATTGCTGTGTGGAGCATACATGTCCTGTTTTATTGCTATGGTAATGCTGTGTGGAGCATACCTGTCCTGTTTTATGGCTATTTTATTGCTGTGTGGAGCATACATGTCCTGTTTTATGGCTATTGTATTGCTGTGTGGAGCATACATGTCCTGTTTTATGGCTATTGTATTGCTGTGTGGAGCATACATATCCTGTTTTATGGCTATTGTATTCCTGTGTGGAGGATACATGTCCTGTTTTATGGCTATTGTATTGCTGTGTGGAGCATACATGTCCTGTTTTATGGCTATTGTAATGCTGTGTGGAGCATACATGTCCTGTTCTATGGCTATTGTATTGCTGTGTGGAGCATACATGTCCTGTTTTATGGCTATTGTATTGCTGTGTGGAGCATACATGTCCTGTTTTATGGCTATTGTAATGCTGTGTGGCGCCTACATGTCCTGTTTTATGGCTATTGTAATGCTGTGTGGAGCATACATGTCCTGTTCTATGGCTATTGTATTGCTGTGTGGAGCATACAAAAAGTCATGTCCTGTTTTATTGCTATTATATTGCTGTGTGGAGCATACATGTCCTGTTTTATGGCTATTGTAATGCTGTGTGGAGCATACATGTCCTGTTTTTTGGATATTGTATTGCTGTATGGAGCATACCTGTCCTGTTCTATGGCTATTGTAATGCTGTGTGGAGCATACATGTCCTGTATTATGGCTATTGTATTGCTGTGTGGAGCATACATGTCCTGTTTTATGGCTATTGTAATGCTGTGTGGAGCATACCTGTCCTGTTTTATGGCTATTGTATTGCTGTGTGGAGCATACATGTCCTGTTTTATGGCTATTGTATTGCTGTGTGGAGCATACATGTCCTGTTTTATGGCTATTGTAATGCTGTGTGGAGCATACCTGTCCTGTTTTATGGCTATTGTATTGCTGTGTGGAGCATACATGTGCTGTTTTATGGCTATTGTATTGCTGTGTGGAGCATACATGTCCTGTTTTATTGCTATTGTAATGCTGTGTTGAGCATACCTGTCCTGTTTTATGGCTATTGTATTGCTGTGTGGAGCATACATGTCCTGTTTTATAGCTATTGTAATGCTGTGTGGAGGATACCTGTCCTGTTTTATTGCTATTGTATTGCTGTGTGGAACATACATGTCCTGTTTTATGGCTATTGTAATGCTGTGTGGAGCATACCTTTCCTGTTTTATGGCTATTGTATTGCTGTGTGGAGCATACATGTCCTGTTTTATGGCTATTGTATTGCTGTGTGGAGCCTACATGTCCTGTTTTATGGCTATTGTATTGCTGTGTGGAGCATACATGTCCTGTTTTATGGCTATTGTATTGCTGTGTGGAGAATACATGTCCTGTTTTATGGCTATTGTATTGCTGTGTGGAGCATACATATCCCGTTTTATGGCTATTGTATTCCTGTGTGGAGGATACATGTCTTGTTTTATGGCTATTGTATTGCTGTGTGGAGCCTACATGTCCTGTTTTATGGCTATTGTAATGCTGTGTGGAGCGTACATGTCCTGTTTTATGGCTATTGTAATGCTGTGTGGAGCATACATGTCCTGTTTTATGGCTATTGTAATGCTGTGTGGAGCATACCTGTCCTGTTTTATGGCTATTGTATTGCTGTGTGGAGCCTACATGTGCTGTTTTATGGCTATTGTATTGCTGTGCGGAGCATACACGTCCTGTTTTATTGCTATTGTAATGCTGTGTGGAGCATACCTATCCTGTTTTATGGCTATTTTATTGCTGTGTGGAGCATACATGTCCTGTTTTATGGCTATTGTAATGCTGTGTGGAGCATACCTGTCCTGTTTTATGGCTATTGTATTGCTGTGTGGAGCATACATGTCCTGTTTTATGGCTATTGTAATGCTGTGTGGAGCATACCTTTCCTGTTTTATGGCTATTGTATTGCTGTGTGGAGCATACATGTCCTGTTTTATGGCTATTGTATTGCTGTGTGGAGCCTACATGTCCTGTTTTATGGCTATTGTATTGCTGTGTGGAGCATACATGTCCTGTTTTATGGCTATTGTTTTGCTGTGTGGAGCATACATATCCTGTTTTATGGCTATTGTATTCCTGTGTGAAGGATACATGTCCTGTGTTATGGCTATTGTACTGCTGTGTGGAGCCTACATGTATTGTTTTATGGCTATTGTAATGCTGTGTGGAGCATACATGTCCTGTTCTATGGCTATTGTATTGCTGTGTGGAGCATACATGTCCTGTTTTATGGCTATTGTAGTGCTGTGTGGAGCATACCTGTCCTGTTTTATGGCTATTGTATTGCAGTGTGGAGCATACATGTCCTGTTTTATGGCTATTGTATTGCTGTGTGGAGCCTACATGTCCTGTTTTATGGCTATTGTATTGCTGTGTGGAGCCTACATGTCCTGTTTTATTGCTATTGTATTGCTGTGTGGAGCATACATGTCCTGTTTTATGGCTATTGTAATGCTGTGTGGAGCATACATGTCCTGTTTTATGGCTATTGTATTGCTGTGTGGAGGATACATGTCCTGTTTTATGGCTATTGTATTGCTGTGTGGAGCATACATGTCCTGTTTTATGGCTATTGTAATGCTGTGTGGAGCATACCTGTCCTGTTTTATGGCTATTGTATTGCTGTGTGGAGCCTACATGTGCTGTTTTATGGCTATTGTATTGCTGTGTGGAGCATACATGTCCTGTTTTATTGCTATTGTAATGCTGTGTGGAGCATACCTGTCCTATTTTATGGCTATTGTATTGCTGTGTGGAGCATACATGTCCTGTTTTATGGCTATTGTAATGCTGTGTGGAGGATACCTATCCTGTTTTATGGCTATTGTATTGCTGTGTGGAGCATACATGTCCTGTTTTATGGCTATTGTAATGCTGTGTGGAGCATACCTCTCCTGTTTTATGGCTATTTTATTCCTGTGTAGAGCATACATGTCCTGTTTTATGGCTATTGTATTGCTGTGTGGAGCATACATGTCCTGATTTATGGCTATTATATTGCTGTGTGGAGCATACATATCCTGTTTTATGGCTATTGTATTGCTCTGTGGAGGATACATGTCCTGTTTATGGCTATTGTATTGCTGTGTGGAGTATACATGTCCTGTTTTATGGCTATTGTAATGCTGTGCGGAGCCTACATGTCCTGTTTTATGGCTATTGTAATGCTGTGTGGAGCATACATGTCCTGTTCTATGGCTATTGTATTGCTGTGTGGAGCATACAAAAAGTCATGTCCTGTTTTATTGCTATTGTATTGCTGTGTGGAGCATACATGTCCTGTTTTATGGCTATTGTAATGCTGTGTGGAGCATACATGTCCTGTTTTATGGATATTGTATTGCTGTGTGGAGCATACCTGTCCTGTTCTATGGTTATTGTAATGCTGTGTGGAGCATATCTGTCCTGTTTTATGGCTATTGTATTGCTGTGTGGAGGATACATGTCCTGTTTTATGGCTTTTGTATTGCTGTGTGGAACATACCTGCTCTGTTTTATGGCTATTGTATTGCTGTGAGGAGCATACATGTCCTGTTTTATGGCTATTGTATTGCTGTATGGAGCATACATGTCATGTTTTATGGCTATTGTATTCCTGTGTGGAGCATACATGTCCTGTTTTATGGCTATTGTATTGCTGTGTGGAGCATACATGTCCTGATTTATGGCTATTGTATTGCTGTGTGGAACCTACATGTCCTGTTTTATGGCTATTGTATTGTTGTGTGGAGCATACATGTCCTGTTTTATGGTTATTGTATTGCTGTGTGGAGCATACATATCCTGTTTTATGGCTATTGTATTCCTGTGTGGAGGATACATGTCCTGTTTTATGGCTATTGTATTGCTGTGTGGAGCCTACATGTCCTGTTTTATAGCTATTGTAATGCTGTGTGGAGCATACATGTCCTGTTCTATGGCTATTGTATTGCTGTGTGGAGCATACATGTCCTGTTTTATGGCTATTGTATTGCTGTGTGGAGCATACATGTCCTGTTTTATGGCTATTGTAATGCTGTGTGGAGCCTACATGTCCTGTTTTATGGCTATTGTAATGCTGTGTGGAGCATACCTGTCCTGTTTTATGGCTATTGTATTGCTGTGTGGAGCATACATGTCCTGTTTTATGGCTATTGTATTCCTGTGTGGAGCATACATGTCCTGTTTTATGACTATTGTAATGCTGTGTGGAGCGTACATGTCCTGTTTTATGGCTATTGTAATGCTGTGTGGAGCATACCTATCCTGTTTTATGGCTATTGTATTACTGTGTGGAACATACATGTCCTGTTTTATGGCTATTGTATTCCTGTGTGGAGCATACATGTCCTGTTTTATGGCTATTGTATTGCTGTGTGGAGCATAAATGTCTTGTTTTATGGCTATTGTAATGCTGTGTGGAGCATACATGTCCTGTTTTATGGCTATTGTATTGCTGTGTGGAGCATACATGTCCTGTTTTATGGCTATTGTATTGCTGTGTGGAGCATACATGTCCTGTTTTATGGCTATTGTATTGCTGTGTGGAGCATACATGTCCTGTTTTATGGCTATTGTATTGCTGTGTGGAGCATACATGTCCTGTTTTATGGCTATTGTATAGCTGTGTGGAGCATACATTTCCTGTGCTATGGCTTTTGTATTCCTGTGAGGAGCATACATGTCCTGTTTTATGGCTATTGTATTGCTGTGTGGAGCATACATGTCCTGTGCTATGGCTATTGTATTCCTGTGTGGAGCATACATGTCCTGTTTTATGGCTATTGTATTGCTGTGTGGAGCCTACATGTCCTGTTTTATGGCTATTGTATTGCTGTGTGGAGCATACATGTCCTGTTTATGGCTATTGTATTCGTGTGTGGAGCATACATGTCCTGTTTTATGGCTATTGTATTGCTGTGTGGAGCATACATGTCCTGTTTTATGGCTATTGTATTGCTGTGTGGAGCCTACATATCCTGTTTTATGGCTATTGTATTGCTGTGTGGAGCCTACATATCCTGTTTTATGGCTATTATATTGCTGTGTGGAGCATAC
The DNA here is from genome assembly GCA_963383655.1 of Bathymodiolus septemdierum. Classification (NCBI taxonomy): domain Eukaryota; kingdom Metazoa; phylum Mollusca; class Bivalvia; order Mytilida; family Modiolidae; genus Bathymodiolus; species Bathymodiolus septemdierum. Next base: position 14,975,083 of record OY726529.1, read on the forward strand.
ATGTCCTGTTTTATGGCTATGGTATTGCTGTGTGGAGCATACATGTCCTGTGCTATGGCTATTGTATTCCTGTGTGGAGCATACATGTCCTGTTTTATGGCTATTGTATTGCTGTGTGGAGCATACATGTCCTGTGCTATGGCTATTGTATTCCTGTGTGGAACATACATGTCCTGTTTTATGGCTATTGTATTGCTGTGTGGAGCCTACATGTCCTGTTTTATGGCTATTGTATTGCTGTGTGGAGCATACATGTCCTGTTTATGGCTATTGTATTGCTGTGTGGAGCATACATGTCCTGTTTTATGGCTATTGTATTGCTGTGTGGAGACTACATATCCTGTTTTATGGCTATTGTATTGCTGTGTGGAGCATACATGTCCTGTTTTATGGCTATTGTATTGCTGTGTGGAGCCTACATATCCTGTTTTATGGCTATTGTATTGCTGTGTGGAGCCTACATATCCTGTTTTATGGCTATTGTATTGCTGTGTGGAGCATACATGTCCTGTTTTATGGCAATTGTATTGCTGTGTGGAGCATACATGTCCTGTTTTATGGCTATTGTATTGCTGTGTGGAGCCTACATGTCCTGTTTTATGGCTATTGTATTGCTGTGTGGAGCATACATGTCCTGTTTTATGGCTATTGTATTATCTGTCATTCGAATAACGGTTTCTGATTACCCATTTGGTATCTGCAAACTTTCCGTATCGTGTTTCAAACCTCAGTTAATCACTTCATATAGCATAAATGATTATGAGACAAGGGCCCTAATATCAATATAAACAGAGATATCAGAGAATTGGATACCTTTTGGTTACTATAGTAACGTCTTTATCACTTTAAATCAGCCAATTTGACGTCACATAGGTGAAATTCTATAATAAAATGAAAAAAAAAAAAAATACCACACTGTCACAATAGTTCTAAAATACCACACTGTCACAACAGTTCCAAAATGTAATCAACACATTGCAGAAACAGAGGCAAAGATGTACCCCCAACACACATATGCATGGTTGCCCACTTACCGGCCTTGGTATAAGTACTTCAATTAAACGTGGCGGGATTAAGCTAGTTCGATGGGCCCAGATCTGCCTTCTTCGTGAAATGATTAGCCACGGCAAGTTTTTCCACAATATGGGTAAAATGTCAACCTTCCATATAATGGAGTGAGCAGCGTTGGTGTAATACATATCATATTAAGTGCGCACGACGTTTTTCTTGAATAATCATCATCAAGTACGATCAAAGTCGAAAGACTCGAAAGCAAATCATTTAAATGTATTTGGGAGGACCTAAGCCAAAGTGCTAAACAGGATAACAATAATCGGCTAAGGTCAGTTATGTCTAGGTAGCGAGAGCTGAGTCATAATCTTGAAATAAATGCATGGTATATTTAATCTTCGGACACTTTTATTGCTGTTCTGCATTCCACAGTCACAGTAGGGTCTTCAACAATGAGTAGAATCCATATCCTATAATGAATGAGAAACGGTCCTTATCCTGCAGCTGAGTGGTAGCCTTTACTTCTGTCGATAAACTCTACATCTGAGCCTATTTGTTGATTTGATATCATTTGGTGCACATAATTAAATATACCAGATTCGGGGCTATCAACACGTAAACAAAAGATGGGTGCAGGAATCTTACAAATACCGTCATCATTGTGTCCGACTTCCGATGAGGAGGTTACAAATACAGAAAAAAAACCAACCACAGGTCTCCCATCAGGTAAATAGTAAACAATTAAACAGTGTAATGTTTACATCTTATCTCTTGATATTGTATGTAAATATGACATTTAACTCACCTGTATCTAGGATGTCCTTGCGCATAAATGGCATCAGGAAGATAGATAGATTTACCAACTTCATTGTTATTATCAGGTTTAAGTATGGGGTCTGGATTACAAAACTGTCCAACTCCCAATCTTAAAAAACACAAGAAAAATATTATCCCTTGACAAGATGTGTGTCATATTTACATATGAAGTGCTGCATTTTGATACAATAAAGCATATACATATCCATTTTTTCATGAGGCAAACTTCCTTCCAGAATTTCTTAAGAAATACGATAGAAAATTAGCCCAGATCTGTAATTCCAGCTTCGCAATATAAATGGCATTCTGTCATTAAACAATTCTCGAATTTGGCGATTATCTGCATCTCGTCTATCCAAATGAGCTTGAAGTAAAGGATACTACTGACACTCAAAAGTCTGCTTCTTACCTTGACCTTCACCTTGAAATCGACAAAGAATGAAGATTAAAAACAAAGCTCTACGACAAAGGTGATGACTTCGCTTTTCCAATAGTCAACTTCCCTTTTACCATAGCAATATTCCATCATCACCAGCGTAAGGAGTTTACATTTCACAATGCATACGTTATTCTAAAACTGGTGCCCAGTACAATGATTTTCTAGACAAAGCTCATCTGCTGACGCAAAGTTATCCAAACAAGGCCACGTTCCTACTAGGTTAAGTCATCGCTTAAAATTCTACAGTCGTCATCACGATCTAGTTGACCATTACGAAATATCCATATCTCAAATGACAATAGATCATTTTCTTTTTAGTTCGTAGTCAGGATGACTGTTGTTTTAGCAATCTAGTAATTTTAACAGTTTATATTTCTTACCTTGGGAAAGAAGCTAAGCAAAAAGGTACTTCATTACAACCAAGTACTCTTTGAATTTCTTTCCTCCTAATAACATGAAAGTAAATATAAATTAAAGTGGTGCCTTTATGGCATAAAGATACACGCTCAATATATGTCAGTCATCTAGATGGTGTAATAGTTAGTGTGCTCACGAGTGTGGTAGATCCGTGGGTTCGAGCCCAGTCTGGTTAAAGACTAGACAATATGTATTTGTTGCTTCATCGCTAGACACACAACATTAAGGAGTAAGATCAACAACTAGTTGACTCGGAATCATCAGGATAATATGTGCGAGTGGAGAGACATGTTTATCTATTGCCACCATTTCTTTGGAAATGTCTGTACCAAGTCAGGGTCATTACGGTTTTCCCAGTTTTCTGGTTGTTGACTGATTTTGTCTGTTTATATACTTATGAGTTTTGACTTTCCCTTTGGAAGATTGTTCGGAGTTCAGTAATTTTATTTTTACTCTTATTCAACAAGGAAAGACTATAAAAGTAACTTCTTCCCGCCATGATATAGCTGAGATATTGCTCACTTGGCATAAAGCATTTACTCAACACACTCACATATCAAATAAATGTAGAAAGTGATTTTAGATCAATGACTTTTATAGCAGTTGGTTCTTTTTTTTTTTAGCATTTTTAATTTCAAAAGTCAATTTTTAGCAATTGTGTTCAAAATCCTATGAACTGTTTCATGAAAAAGGATCTAACCCTGGAGTCCCCGTCTTAGTTCAATGCTGTATTAAAGAGTTTACCCTCTCAACTCTCTAAAATATGTTTCATGCTTTCAAATGCATGTTCAGCTTAATGTAAAATATTGCTTAAATCAATGTTAAGAGAAAAAAACACATGTATTAAGGTGTAAAACCACAAATTCATTTCTTTAAGATTTTCTATTAAATATGTGTTTTTTTCGAGTCTACCTGGCCATATGTTCTGAAACGTACATGATTCCTCTATGTTCTGTGAAAATATTATGAAATGTTTAAAATCTTACTGTGAACTGCCATGCTCTGGGACATCCCCTACTCTAAAAATTACAGCATCATTCACGGAAATTCAGTATTCATAGGTCATGCATCAAAAGATTAAAAAACAACTAAATTCAAAAAATTTGGGCTCAAATAATCCTTATATATTGACCTTCAATTACCAAGTTTAGCTATGCCATTACATTGAATATTTTTTTCAAAATACAATAACGCGAAAAGAACTTTTCCTTTAAAAAGGACTACGCTTTATATGTTTGAAGCTCTGGTTGGTGAAATAGTGGTTTGGCACATGCAACTTATATTCAATGTATGTCTATACATACCTTAGTTTCATGTTTTCTTCCACCGCACTTATACCATTTAATATACAGTGATAAGGTTTTCCTGGCGTCCCTTCTAACATGTAGGAGCAAAATTCTGGCATCCAAATAATACCCTGCTGACTGAAACGGAGAGGAATATTTGATTTATTGTGTTTAACGCCACTTTCAGGTATATCATACGACCAATTGTAGTAGTGGAGGAAGCCGGAGTACTCGGAGAGAACCACTGTCCATGGGCAACCAACTGGTAAGCTTTATCACTTTCGGCTGCGAATCGAGAGCACCCTTTCTTGTTATTTACAAAGCCGGTCGTGAACCTACGCCGTATTGGTGATAGGCTTGTATGAGTTATTAGGTACCTAACTCATTGAGTCACCCAGGTCCCCGGAGAGGAATATTGTTTATTTGAAATGCGATATAAAATTAAGCAATGACTACAATTGGTACTTATTATAAACACACCGAGTTACAATTTACATAAGTATTATGGACATAAATATTATCAACCGGTTTAACATCGCCACGTTCTTGTGATTGTCTCAATCCAGGACTTGGATTTCCAACGTCATTATGTCGTTTTTATGATCAATAATTCTACGCGAGATATAATTGGTCGTTTTGTTGATATTGATGGAATGTTTGACAATCACTGTTTTAGACTTTCTTTTCATAAACCTTTTAGAGTATGCGAAAGTTGTTTGGATTAGGTATGATTTTTGCTGTTTAACTCCACTTTCAACACTTTCAACAAGATTTCAGTGATATCATGGTGGGAAGTTCTAATGATGGAGCAAATTGGGTGCTAGATGGGATACCACGACCTGTTGCCAGTAACTGACAAATTTTATCATATCACAGTGCATCGAGTATACCCCGCCACGGCCGGGGAATCGATCTCAGAATTTGAAGGATGATAGGGAAAATTGGATTAGGCTACCGTCAACTATGGCCGAGGAGGTGAACTTTAGTTTTAAAAACTATTTTTGATCTGTTAATATTATGAATCATGTCAGTTTTGTAACACTTACGCCTGATCGGATGATACGATCTCGGAGTGAAAAAAAAATAGCCCACCAGCGGCGGTAAAGAAATGTTGTTAGCATGATATAAGCAAAGGTATATAGATTTATAGGTTTTGAAGATTAGTCTCAAGGAAATCAAAAACTATGACATATTGATTTCTCTAACCGATGAAAGATTTAACAAGATCGCATGGCTTAGCACACGAAGTGCAACGGAGTGATTCATGCTAAATTGTGTGATATATAATAGCTAAGATCTACATTATTATGTTGCCATATATAATATATATAGGGAAAATTATAGGTAATTTATTAAAGTCAAAGGAAGTATTATTTTTTGAAAAATATTAAGTCATTTAGAGAAAGAAGTTCGATATTTGATTTAGGAATTGTTCTGACAGTGTGGTAAGATTTGGGTATCATTTTATTAGAAATAAAATTTTGTGGCAATACATATACAGGTCTTATAGACATGCGGCTATTGACTACGAGTTGTGCACTCGTTCTCTAATATTATTGTCCATTCAGACTACTTTATATGCTGTATATGGTGATCTGATTGGTTTTGCTTGGTATGAAATTTGGAGTTCTTAAGGTGGTACCATACACTACAGGGAGATAACTCTTTAAAATCAGTTGAACGTTTTGATCATATGATATTTGTATGCAGATTTCAAGCATTTCGGTGATCAAAACCACAGAGAGAAAAGCTGCTGTGTGGCTAGTGAATTTATAGCTCTGAGTCTGTTGGTTGGAAATTGTTAAAATTTTGATATTTATTACAGTGGATATATTCAAACACACTGCCAAAAAAATAAGAAAATTAAACGAGCAGATCAAATTTGACCTGAAGTGTATGGTACCACCTTAAGAAATGTAATTATTTAGCACTACTAAGGTTCTCCTCCCTCATGCATTGATAACCTTACCAGATTTTAGCTGTCATGTTTAGACACTTTTTGTTTTATTGCTCATAAATAATTTATAAATATTTTAATTATATAAGAAAATATTAATATGAAATACTTCATAAGTAGCTTGGGCTTTTGAAGTAAGAATGTAACAAGCATTTTGAATAAAAATATATTGTTGTTAAAAAAAAAAATAATAATTTATAAATAATTTGGCTTTCCTATCTTTTGATTTTGAGCGTACTTGAAGGTTATTCCAGAAACGTGCCGTGTGCACTAAATAAGGGTAATAACAAAATTACCGAACTCCGAACAATCTTACAAAGGGAAAGTCAAAACTCATAAGTATATAAACAGACAAAATCAGTCAACAACCGGAAAACTGTGAAAACCGCAATGACCCTGACTTGGTACAGGCATCACTTTGGGTAACCGTTACTGAATATCTGTGTCACAAATGACCACGAATATGTTCTGTCGCAGTCACAATCTGGTGCGTTCTCCAATTCATAACATATCACCGGGCTGGCAACAAAAGTAACACCACGGGGCCCCTAGTAGAACATGAAATGAGTACCCTACCGGAGCATCTGAGTTCACCCTGGTTTTTAAGGTGGTTCGTGTTGCTGAATATTTAGGGTACAATAAAGATGAAATTAATCTATATTAAATACCTTGTCAGATATGTTTTATTGTGTTGTAAGCTGTTTAATGCCTCTTCGGCTTTCAGACATACTTTTGCTGTTTTTCTGACGTCATCGAATTGCACAATCATGTACTCAATCTAAAAATGTAAAATTTACTTGATCATAAGTAACAAAAGAATTGTAATAATGAAAGGTAAACAACAATATCTCACCATCAGAACAGTTCTAAAATTTAGTAGAAACAGAGCGTTACATGTATGTAATGGTTTTTATTTGGAATGTTTGTTATATACAGTCCGACAAAAGTTAAGCACCACCTGACTTGTTTCAATAATATCTTTTCTAATAATGAACTTATTTCAAATTGGTCTGCTGTTTTCGTTACGTGTACACACATACTTACCTACCTGTGAAACAGGTTATTGTTCGATTTTTATTTATGTGTATATGACAGGGTGTGCAAAGTGCCACGTGTACTTTTCAACATTTGTGTTTGCGAACGAAAGATGATTTTTTGTGTGTAGAGTTTTAAGTTTCATTTTCTATTGGTTTGGTATGGTGCGGCGAAAATTAACCATACCAGAAAGGTGGCAAGCCGTTGGCATGCATAACGGTGGTCTTAGCCATAGAAGGGTGACAGACCATTTCAGGGTTAACCATTCCATCATTGTACGACTGATGCAGCGTATTCGTCAAACGGGGAATGTTACTGACCGTCCACGTGCAGGTAGACCTCGCAATACGACGCCGAGGGAGGACCGGCTCATATCAAGACAAGCGTGGCTACTGCCGTTCAGTACAGCTGGTGAACTTCGTGGTAGCTTAGCGTTTGGAGGCCACATTAACACACGCACTGTAATCAGACGCCTCCTCCATCAGGGAATACGAGCGCGACGACCCATAAAACGTCCACAGTTGACATCGCCATGCTCGACTTGACTGGTCACATGATCATTTGGGGTGGACTATTCGCACATGGAGACGGGTCCACTGGTCTGATGAAAGTAGTTTTTTGCTATGCCATACCGACGGTCGTGCAAGGGTTTGGCGCCAACGAAACACTTCATTTCAGGACAACCACATTTTGGGGGTGTAACTGTCTGGGGTTGTTTTTCCTTTGACTGTAAGTTGGACTTGTACGTTATTGATGGTAATCTGACAGGACAAAAATACCGTGCCAATGTGCTCGCTCCACGCGTAGTCCCCCATTTCGACAATCATACGTTGGCTGACAGGCCAATGTTCATGGACGACAACACTAGGCCACATAGAGCCCGAATTGTACAACATTTTTTACAGCAAGAGGCTGTTCAGACAATTCCATGGCCTGCGATGTCGCCACACATGAACCCTATAGAGCATGTATGGGACTTTACTGGCCGGAAAATTAACCAACGCAATCCAAAATGTCAAAATATTGACGAATTAAGAACTGCTATCTTACAGGAGTGGCAACAGTTCCTCTAAGAACGGCTTAGGCGTCTTGTGCGAAGCATGACGAGGCATGTTACAGAACTTCACAATAAACGCGGTGGATATACTCGTTATTGATTTTTATGCTTTACACATACGCACAATAGATGCATTTAACAGTTCTTAAAATCTGAAGACTCTCCATTTTAATGCAATGTTGAAAACTTCCATCAAAGACAAACTGGTTTTACGTTTTTCCTGCCCCTGTTTTGAACCCCATTTTTGCCACGTCATAGTCACGTCTTTCAGGATGATAAATACTTCGTAGATTGGTAATTTTAGAGCCCTTGGTGTATTCTTTTAAGAAGTGTAAGAAAAATGGTGATATCTATTTTATTGTTTTAACAGTATTGATGTAAAAAAATATATCGATAAAAATATAGGGTGGTGCTTAACTTTTGTCGGAGTGTATATATATGATATTTAGTTTGTATGGTGGTCTTGATCGGTTTGCCTGGTTTTAGTGTTTGCTGATTGGCACCTACATTTTTGTAGGTGTGGAATCATGGGTAATATTTTGGAGTGAGTTGCGAGGAATGGAAGTTGATGAAAGCCAAATTTGTTTGAATTTACAAACTTTGAAGTTATGTTGGAAATTATAGTTCGGTGCCGGCATTTTGTGTGTTGTGGGAATAATTAACATTTATTGTGAAGCTATTGAAATCAACATTTTAGTGAATGTAACATTACTTGGAATTATTGTGATGGAGTTTGCGAACTGCTGAATTCTAGTAATTATATTAAATTAACATTCACTGTTTTCACATGGACAATTTAGGATTTGGAAATATTGACAATGATGTTGAATACCAGGTATTGTAACTTTTTATACATTACATTTTATTTGTGTAAAATACTTATTTGTCAAAATCAAAGATAATAATTTGTATATAATAAAAATTATTCTGATTAATTGACAAATCTCTTATCTATTTTCCTGTCCAGTCCGTAACAAGAGGCAAATCGATACTCTTAACGCACAAATACATGATGGTGTACTACCACTAAACATGGGTACCAGTCGAAAAGAACGTATGGGAAAGTAGTACGTAAACAGAAAATGGATTCCTACATTGTTGGATAAAAAATAAACCCTATTAGATACTGCAAAATACTGAATGTCAGCAGAAACCTACACATTTTAGGATAATTTTAAGCCCATATTTGATGTCCTTGTGGTTTTAAATAAAAAAATTATTGCAGTGGAAAGAAACCACCTGAATTTGTGTTAAATCGAAAGTGAAAGTAGGATTTTTGACGGTAGACATCTTCAGACTGTCTGTTTTTTCTTATATGCCATTAAATGTATGTTGATTTTCGGAGTTAAGCTTCCTATTAGGTACCCCTTCCATGAGATATGAGTGTCACTTAGATTAAACTTAAGGTGAATCCTGTATGAAATTTCAAAAAGATGTTATTTAACATAGAAGGCTAGGGAGAATTCTTTAGTGGTATTACACCTTTTAGGCAAAAAACAAGAAACTTAATTTTGATGGTACCACACTCAAATTGGCTTTGAACAGTCACAACAGACCCAGTTTGACATTTTCCACACCAAAATATTACAAAATACATCAAGGTGTCATGTTACAGCTTCAATATGAATATTATGCAATATTTTGGAAAATATTCCCCATGCACTAGATGTACATGCACAGAGGGTATTGAAATATAATTTTATACTTATTTGTGACTTTACAATTATTGAGACTGGTAGATTTAATGTGCTTTGGTAGTAAAAGGGCAGATGATGTTGAAAAAGATTGCTAAAATTAAGAATTTTAACAATTTCATGTTGCGGCATTTAGTCGACTTCAAATGCGGTATATGATGATACCATTTTTGAAAATTTTATAATCCTACTTGTTTTTCCTGATAAATTTTGGTAGTTATAGTTAGAACACATGTAACATGTACATATGAAAAAATATAAGGCTATAGAAAGTGGCTTTATTTCAGAATTATGTACTTAAAACCAGGTAATTTTAGTGATCCCAGGAGAATTGTATTTGTCACTGGACATTTACTGTTAATTTTTCAAATTGTCAATGTGGACTTTATATTTTAGAGTATAAATTGACTGTAAATGTACATTTGTGCAGCCGGCTAACTTGAAACATAACAAAAGTTGTCAAGAAATATTCATTTATTGAGTTTTGAAGAAAATTACAGTTGCAGGTCACAAGAAATAACAGAAACCTGAAAATCAACAATCATAATTTTACATATTTTGGGCAATTTGAAGTAATTTTTGCTTAATATCTAAGTATTAGGTCTTATTTAATGTCTTGCAATGCATAATTAATGGGAACATAGCATGAATTAACATAATTTAGTATATTGTGAGATCATTTCTGGGAGGCAAAAAAAAAGGGGGGGGGTATGGTTAAAATAAAAATTTTCATATTAATTAGATGTTAAATGTACAAATGAAGCATATATACATGTCATAAGATGCTTATTGTGTTGAAAATCAGCTTCATACTTGTAATATATTGAGATAAAAAGCCATTGTCATGTTATTTCACAATATCAACTCAATAGCTGAAAAATCAGATTTTTTCATTAAAAGCTTCATGGAGGTACCTTTGTATATGGACATTAATTCTTTCAAATATTGGACTGCCATATACCTGATATAGTTTTTTTGACTGGATATTGATATAGGAATATAAATAAGGCAAAGAAAAGGTTAAAGAAACAAGTTTTTATTGCTCTTAGGTGTACTACCACTAAACATGGGTACCAGTCGAAAAGAACGTATGGGAAAGTAGTACGTAAACAGAAAATGGATTCCTACATTGTTGGATAAAAAATAAACCCTATTAGATACTGCAAAATACTGAATGTCAGCAGAAACCTACACATTTTAGGATAATTTTAAGCCCATATTTGATGTCCTTGTGGTTTTAAATAAAAAAATTATTGCAGTGGAAAGAAACCACCTGAATTTGTGTTAAATCGAAAGTGAAAGTAGGATTTTTGACGGTAGACATCTTCAGACTGTCTGTTTTTTCTTATATGCCATTAAATGTATGTTGATTTTCGGAGTTAAGCTTCCTATTAGGTACCCCTTCCATGAGATATGAGTGTCACTTAGATTAAACTTAAGGTGAATCCTGTATGAAATTTCAAAAAGATGTTATTTAACATAGAAGGCTAGGGAGAATTCTTTAGTGGTATTACACCTGATCGCTCACTTTTCTGGATTGGTACAGGCACGTCAATGAAAAGTGGCGGGGTCAAACTTCTTAAAAAATGATGTGCTAATGCAGGTGTTTTCGACATATCAGTAAAATGTCAACCTTTACAAATTTATTTTAATTGACTGATCAACTTTGTAGTTTGTCCGTGATTTTTTTCTGTCTCCGTAAAAAAAACCAAAACATTAAACAGGCCAAGTGGTTGGTTCCAAGACAATCGTAGCTACTCGGCCATTCTCGCTACCCTGCAAATAACCTCGTACATACATAGTAGAAATTCTTCTTAAATTGTTTGCCGGAAGTTAGGTTAAGTTAAGCCGCACAAAAATATAGTCCACGAAAATCCAATATGGAAGACATACTAAGTAAAATCTAATCATGCAAAACTAATTAAAACTTTAATTGAAATATAGAAAACTGTTTAAAATATAACTTTATCAAACTTTCATGTAACTGACATGTGAAAAGTAGTGCGATTTATACGCCTAATTCATGCGAGGTTATTTGCAGAGTAGCGAGAATGGCCGAGTAGTTACGATTGGGTTCCAAGAGTGATTGTTGATCATCCGTTACAATGTAATATACGTATGTTCCTGTCTTATGCATGATCTCCTATTAATTATTACAAGAGTACGCTCATCATAGCTTCAACGCTTTGCCTAAAATAATCTCTGAAGATAGTCAATGCTTCATATACATTTTTGTTTAAAATTGCGCTGAATTAATATGCTTTCATACGATTTACTTGACTTTTGTCAAACATTAGCAGACGACACGTACATTTCCTGTTTAAGTGACCCGGATTATAAAACAACTGCGAAGGTCGAAGGTACACATGAAAACTCCGTGTGGATACCGAAATAAAAAAAAAATCCATCATTCATCGCCTTTTCTGGGTACAACATTTTAAATAGTTTTTTGACCATTTTCATTGACATCCTAACATACATTGTATCTATAAAGATATGACTCAAAGATTTTTTAAGCGCTCAACTTAAAAAAACAATTACTAATTCGTTCGATCATTCTACTTCTACTATCTCGAGTGCATTCCAGATGGATCGCTGAAAACCTGTTTTCTAGTAATAGCTGCAAAGCCACCTACAGCAATGACTCCAAAATCAATGGACGGAACACAACCCACTTCAAGCAATATATATATAATATATATATATACGTCTGAAAATTAATCCAAATAGTGTTAGAATTAGATCTTTGAGCTGACAAATTTTTGTTCTTCCCTCGACAGGATTTGAACTCACACCATTGATATACTGCAGCACCAATCACTTAGCCTTTTATGTCCAGCGCCCTAAACCACTCGGCCACATCCGCTATATGAAAATATAGCTTCAATAATCGAAGTGTTACCTTGTCTCGTAAGGAAAATCTAGAGATAGACATAAGCCATGTGTCTAAGCGTGTGTAGATGGTACATATATACTTAAAGGGTAACTTCGCGATTTTTTACATGTTAGCTAAATATGTTCCTGATGATATAAAATACATATTCACAAAGTGTTATCGACATATTTCCACAAATAACGAAGCAAATCGCAAATTTGTAATTTTAATTTCTAATTTTTCAACTGATGTTAAATTTGCTTCACTTAAAGCGCTCAGAGGACTGTAATTTAAATCTAATAACCGTTGAAAAATTAAATACTGAAGTGAACTGCCACGTACCTTTTTGACAAACAACTATTTTAAATGAGCAAAATGTTTCATTTCCTTTATATTTACAACGGAAAGAGTGTTTTACAACAGTCACCTATATTCACTATATGTAGGATCCCTTTTACAATTATGTTCATTTTGTTTTTCTGCTAATGTGCTGAAAAATTTAATGGATAATTTTGACAACGCGTAACTTGTGTATTGATCGGATTGATAAAATGGGAATTTGAATACACACTATTTGCTTTCCAAGACGAGTTGGTAGATCGTTTATTATTTATTAAAGATAAAATATTTCTAAGACATTAGAATAAATATAATGTTGAAATAACAGGAACAATTATAATTGTAATTATGTTTTAGATGATAAAAAAGTATACACCATCCTTGAAATTATAAGTTTTCATTATTAGAGGCGCCAAATTGGCCTAACTATGTATAACTGTCTCATCATAATTAATATGTATTCACGATTTTAACGATCGATGTTCATAAAAGATGTTTTAATTTTAACTAAAGAACTAAAAAATAAAGGTTAGGAGATCGGGTGGCAACTGAGTTTACAAAGTAAAAAAACCTATTTGCTCAGTGACCCCCAGAAGGCACAACACCTAAATATATGATTTTTTTCAGCTCGGAACCCCGTAAGCAAACTTGACCTATAATTTTGATATCCACCGATATTCATTCAGATAAAGAGCAGTCAAAATATACAGAGATTAGACCACACCAAATTTACTTCTTGGTCTTCGAATTTTGTGCTAAAAACGTTGGAGAGAGCAAGTGATTTAAAAATGTTAATTTTTTTCCTTTTTTTCGTTTGTTTGTCATTTTTGATGAGCGAAGCGTAAAATATTTTGCGGAAAATATATTTCTTATATTTTTCATGTATTTTCAGAAGCGAGAGACCATATTTTAATTTTAAATATTTTATTCTTCAATAAATTAAGGCAAATAATTCCTGAAATAAGAAGTGAAAGGCGGGATATACTTATTTTTATTTTCATTCTGAAAACGACAGGTACATTCACACCGGTTCACTCAGCAGGGTACCTAATATTGCGTAATGAGTTTAGGTCCAGACAGGAAGTCGCCAGGCATAATATACAAGTGTCATTTTACATTCGGTCGATGGGACTCTGACCAAATACTTGAATACATGTGTCATAATCTTTGGCAATAATCAGAAATTTAATACACATTTTGTGACCCGTTAACGCTACCCGTGACTAGAATAGGGGATGCAATACACATTTTAAAGGTTCTAATAGGTGATCAAAATACACGACCCTGTTCAAGTATACATTAGGAATGGGTGCATATTAATGCACACTGGCGGATCAAGGGGGTGTTCGACAATTTAGTAAAATTCGTGTATAAATTGGGTAAAAATTGGCAAACAAGAACCTGGGACCCCGTTTTCAAAACTGCTGGATCCGCGCCTGATGCAGCAATGATTTTGGGGCTATTTTCACAAAAAAATCTTAAGATTAACATTGATCGTAAGTTATATTGAATTGTTCATTTTTATCTTGATTTGTTTTTGTGCCTCATCAGAATGATATAGCTACAACCAAAATTATGAAGTAAAGCAGGGTGAATAGGGCAGGATAGAAAATTCTTCTTGCAAACCCCAAAAAGCAAAATAGACAAAAACCATTCGTATGTAATATTTTTTATGACTATTCTGAGATTAATCAGAAGGGTCCGCCAGTTCGAAAGACGTGATTAAATAAAGGTAATAACAAAATTACCGAACTCCGAACAATCTTACAAAGGGAAAGTCAAAACTCATAATTATATAAACAGACAAAATCAGTCAACAACCGGAAAACTGTGAAAACCGTAATGACTCTGACTTGGTACAGGCATTTCTAAAGAAATGGTGGGTTGAATCAGATTTTCAGGCGCCAAACCTCCCGCTCTCATTACGGTTCAAAGGTTCCGGCTGTCACTGTAACAGTATTTAAATACAGGAACAAAATAGGTAAAATAGTTGTCAAAGCAGTACCATATTCGGTGACGTCAATGTCAAAAATATTTTTACGTCACACATTGACAAAAAAATTCTTGACATTTTTGACTTCTTTATCTTTATACATTTTCACTATATGAAAATGTATCGCTTATAATTTTTTCTGCAGAGACGGAATATATTTCGACAAGATATTGGTATCGGAATATAAACTTTTTAAGAGATCGAATAAGGCGAATCTTTTCATAGCCCTGGTCCAGTAGCCTGTTTCTCAGATGAAGATGACGTTTCAGGAAATCAGAATAATTGCTACTGGCCCTTGCATAGCGAATCAATTGCGAAATGTAAACACCATATGCAGGAGAAGCTGGTATATTGCTGCACATGTTTTGAAAATTTATGATTTTAAAATTGAAGTCGTCCCGCTTATCATAAATTTATTATATGTTACGCTTTGTTCAAATCAGAAATGGTTACTGTTGGCGAATACGAATATTGTATTTCAATAAACAAATTATTATATTACGTAAGAGATGTACCCTGAAGTTTTGTATAATAAACTTTAAAAGTATTTATAATACTCATCGTCTGTAATTGTCAAATGAAAACTATTACAAATTATATGTTTACATAATCCTCTCAATTTTATGGCTTCCCACCCTGTAACTTTCTGTGCTTTTAGCTAAGAAGCAGAGCTTATGTGTAGCTTTATTGTAGTGCATGAACGATCGATTACAAAGTACGATCTTGTAAATACTATCATTAAAACAATTTTGCTCCGTAGCATAGGCCTATTTTTATTTTTTTTACGAATTCATGGCATTGTTCCGATGTCCGTTCTTTCTTTTCACATAATTTCGTAGTTCTTCAATTTTCGAAAAAAATCTTTTGTAAATGTGTCTCATTAAAGACGGACCGTTTTCTCCGATTCGTTTGTTTTGCCATAAGTATATGAAAACAAAACGTAAATCTGCAAAAAGTGATTATGTAATAAATTCATATATTTAGAATAATAAGAAAAATAAAAAGAATTACGCCTGACAAGCCATATCGACACTGAATGAGGACCCCGGTTTGCCACGCTTGTTTTGGGGCGGGTTGGTATTTAGACATCACGTGATAATTGGTATCCAAATGCTATCAAAATGGCAACATCCATCTATCGTTGACCGAATTTTAAAATCGATTTCATTCCCTTATCCAACATAATAAAACGCTAATATACATATAAACATCCATATTTATACATCAGGAAAAACATAAACAAATATTTTTTTTGCGAAGTTTCCCTTTAATATCATAATTTGACAGCAATTTAACTCAGCAATTTTTAATATATTGTATAGAATGATGAAGAATGCATCATACAGTCACAGGAAATAAAGAATATTATACAAACATCTAAGCAGGTGACAACCATGCAATATATCTGTCCCACTGGATCTGAAAGTTACTTAAAATACTATGTTAATATTATCCCATCTCCACAATCGGATAACCTTATTTCCGTGTAGAGTTTTGTGGATCGTTGTTTGTCCTTTTGTCCTTTTTCTTTTGTCTGTTCTTCTTCGATTTACGACTTGTGATTACCCCTTTGGTATCTTCAAACTTTTGTTATCTAACATGAAATCGTGTTGAACACCAGTAAACGTAAATAAATAAAGGCATTAATAAAACATGAACTCCCGACAAGAAAAGGATAAAAGACGAACCGAGCAACATGAAGACATTGTAATAAAAAAAATGAACAACACAAACCCAAGAACGGGGATGGAGTCATGTGCTTCGGAATCATAAGAGTACGTCCTGATCCACATGTGACACTCGTCGTGTTACCCTTGTTACAAATCCGGTGATAAGTCATAAATGAGGAAAGAACCGAATTGTGATTACGACAAACGAACTATATCCGTGGTATACAACTACGGTTCTCCTGCCTCAAATAAAACAGCCTCACTACATCTCCATAGTCAGACAATATAAAACTATTTAATCTCCTTTCAGAAAAAAATAAAATATCTCACCTCATCTCCCCAGTAGAAACAGGAATCCTTTCTGTCTTTATGTCTTTTGAAAATGTTAATAAATTGTCGGATCCCTTGCTTTCGGACATGGTCTGCCTGTTTCTTTGTTTCCTCCCAACTAAGAGGGGATCCTTCGGTTAGCAAACCCATATTTAAACTAACTACCAAATGTTAGTGAAATGATTATATATATATCTACCTCGGTTACAGATGAATGCCAACTAAGACCTTGGTTTTTATTCATAAATTGTTTAGCGACGATTTAATATGGAAATGTTAATAGTATTCTTGGTTTATAAACAGACATATATAACCATGACATTAATGAGCCGCTAGGTTTGGCGCTTTAAAATCTGATTCAACCCACCATTTCTTTAGAAATGCCTGTACCAAGTCAGGGTCATTGCGGTTTTCACAGTTTCCGGTTGTTGACTGATTTGTTCTGTTTATATACTTATGAGTTTTGACTTTCCCTTTGTAAGATTGTTCGGAGATCGGTAATTTTGTTATTACCCTTATTTACTTATTAAGTTTCTTCTCCTTCCATGACCTTAACCAATTTCGGCTATCACGTTTATGTTCTTTGGTTCTATTGCTCCAAAACACCTTTATATTATTTCATTTCATCATTTCATTAAGAGAGGAGATTTGGGCCCATACAACTACTTTAACCCCACCATTTATTTATTGAGGTGTCTGGACCAAGTCAGGTAAATGAGCAGTTATATATTTGTGTATTAGGGGTATATATCTTGTCTCTTTCTGTGATTCTGATGTTGGATTTTAGAACTGTTCCGACAGTAGGGTATGTTTTGTTCTTAATTTTATTAGCTTTTCAATCATTTAACATTGCGCATACCTCATGAATGCTATTCCAGAAACTCGTCTTGGGTGCTAAATTCGATATCTTTTTCTTATTTGATATCTATCTTTGCTTTATTAGATATCTACGATTTAATTAGATATCTACGTTTTATTAGAAATCTACGGTTTTATTAGATATCTACCTTTTTTATTAGAAATCTACGTTTTTTTATTAGATATCTACGGTTTTATTAGATATCTACGGTTGTATTAGATATCTACTGTTTTGAAGGAAAAAAACGACATCTCTAACACACCTATAACAGACCATTTATGTTCTTGGCTTGGAACAGTCACTTCAATAAGAAGTAGAGGGTTTTTACTAGTTTTATGAGCCCAAGCTTCTCCCCTTAGTGAATAATGTGGTCATGTAAATGTTTTCCAGATGTGAAGTGCATTATAATATAGAAACTAACATCGCCAATGAACATGTTAGTATTTCCATGATGGACAAGAAGCGTAATTCGTTGTCATTTCATTTCGATGTATTCTTTTCTTCCTTTCATGTTTGTACCATTGCAAGCGGCGTGTCTGGATTCAGACTTGCCCTTCACTTTGTCTCTGTACGTCATCAAGTTAAGTTGCAGTTATTTCATCTGCAGAAAGATCATTTTACTTCAGGAACCCAAAGTTGACGTCGTTTGAAGAAGCTGGTCAAGATAATTTTACTTCAGAAACTCAAAGTTGACATCATTTTGTTTGAAGAAGCTGGTCGAGATAATTCTACTTCAGAAACCCAAAGTTGACGTCATTTGAAGAAGCTGGTCGAGATAATTTTACTTCAGAAATCCAGTTGACGTCATTTTGTTTGAAAAAGCTGGACGAGATCATTTTACTTCAGGAACCCAAAGTTGACGTCATTTTATTTGATGAAGCTGGTCGAGATCATCTAATTTGAATAGCCGAAGGGTGGTATCATTTCACTTGAATAACCCCATGTCGGGGTAATCTCATCTAAATAATGCAAGGTGGATTTCATAGCATATCATATGAACAACTACAGTCTGAGATGATTACATTTGAAGAACCACATGTCGTGGCATTCTCATTCGAATAACACAACATTTCATTTAAAGCAGTCCACATGAAGGCAATCTCATTTTAGGAGCCAATGATTTCTGGGTACTTTTACAACAATCAAACACTGTATCCAATGACCGCATCATTTCACTATTGAAATGGCTGTATCAAGCCAGAAAAATGAACCGTCATGTATATGTGTTAGGGGTATCAATGTTGTCTCTTTCTACGGGTTTTCAAGTCACTCTTTTATTGAAGTGCCTTTACCAAGCCAGGAAAGTTAGCTGTCATGTATATGTATCGATTTTGTCTCTTTCTATGATTTATAGATTGGATTTTGGAACTATTCTGAAAGTGTGTTATTTTTTGTTTGTCATTTCATGTATAAGGCGTTCTGATTGGATGATCTTGGAGTACGAAACTGGTACTCTAAAAGTTTTATGACAGTAAACCAGGTCAATGTCATCTTGTTGAATATCTCCTAATCGTGGGTGGTAATAGTTTGTTTTGCATACTTTTAATAAGAACTGCTCAGTAACATATCTTTAATATATCTTTAATATATCGGAGTGGGTTATACAATCAAACAATAACATCCTTCGAATAATCACAATTTTAAGTAGTTCAATTTTGTGGGATGAATATAAAAGTACATTATAAACACTAGTTATGTAAGGCGTGGGATGTTAATAACGAAACGCTGAGTGATTTTATAAACATTTTATTTCTAACATAAGCTTTTTTTAAATTTATTCTTTTATTTATATACATTTTATTTCAAATGTAAATACACAATATTGATTTTTTTTTTTTCATATATTAAAAAAAGTATTTTTGTTATTACGCCTAAATTATGTATATTAAAATTATATGAGTACAATGTATGTCTTTAGAGATAATAAAGAGAAAGAATTAGATAAAAAAAAACATAATATAACAGTGAGTCAGACAACCGCTGCCGCCTTAATGTTGTTTG
Source organism: Bathymodiolus septemdierum (assembly GCA_963383655.1). NCBI lineage: Eukaryota > Metazoa > Mollusca > Bivalvia > Mytilida > Modiolidae > Bathymodiolus > Bathymodiolus septemdierum. Next base: position 14,994,862 of record OY726529.1, read on the forward strand.
ATCTGTTTAAGATTACAGATGCTGTTTTCGTTACAAGTAAAACAAGTGGTGTTTATTTATAGCAACAGGTTCTAACAAACAACACCCCTCCCCCCCGTTAAATGATAACTTCTTAATTGACCCACTTTTTAAAATCATAAGTAAAAATAAAAATGTGGGACAATTTAGAAGATCGTTATGGGGAAATTGGGAACTCTACTTATTTGCTACTGAAATTTACAGTTCCTATATAATGTAATTATTAATAAAACTAAGGTTCTCCTCCCTCAGGCATAGGTTACCGTAGCCGATTTTGACTATCCTGTTTAGGCCCTTTGGTTTTATTGCTCCCAAAATTTTAAATTATTTGGCTTTCCAACCTTTGAATTTTGAGAGTACCTGATGAAAGTTATTCCAGAAACGCGTCGTGCGCACTAAATTTGATATCTACGTTTTTCATTACTATCGCTGGCTCGATACCTCTGCTGGTGGACTATTAATCCACGAGAGTATCATCGGCCAGTAGTCAATGCTTCGGCACTGACATGGTTTATTAGATATATCTACTATTTACAGTTCCTAAATAATGTAATTATTAATAAAACCAATGTTCTCCTCCCTCAGGCATAGGTGACCTTAGTCGATTTTGACTAGACTGTTTAGCCCCTTTGGTTTTATTGCTCCCAAAACTTTAAATCATTTGGCTTTCCAATCTTTCAATTTTGGGCAAACCTGCTGAAGGTTTTCCCAGAAACACGTCGTGCGATCTAAATTTGATATCTAGATCAACACACCAAGTTGGCTTTTTATAGTGCCAACTCACTGACAAAACAGTCCGCGGATAGACATGTCGCCCCACTCAGAAATATTATCCTAATTCCGGGGCCAATCACAGTCTTTGCTCTATCTTCTTAATGCTGTGTGCTTAGCGAAAAAAAATCAACAAATACTAATTTTACAATTTTTGATATGACCCGATCGGGCCTCGAACCCACGATCTACCACACCCTAGGCAAGCACGCTAACCATTACACGGCTGACGCGATTACCGTTTAATCTATGCAGAAATATGTTTCACCAGTATAGGAAATGTCATCGCACATTAGTGGAACAGGAACTGCCTATCCTTCCGGAGCACCTGATTTCACCCAGTATTTAGTGGGATTCGTGTTACTCGATCTTTACTTTTATATGTAATGTTTTGTATCGTTGTTTGTCCTTTTTGTTCTTTTTCTTTTGCTCGTTGTGTTGTCGGTCTTTCTTCGATTTACGGATTGTGATTACCCCTTTGGTATCTTCAAATTTTTCTTAAAGAAACTAAAATTTCTTATTTTGAATGAATGGAATAAAAACGTAGATATCTAATTTAGTGCACACGACACGTTTATATGATTACCTTCATCTGGTACGCTCATTTAATTGATGGTATTTTCAATCCAAGGGGAGTAATTATGTATTATTTCGATACCTTCTCTAGGTTCCTTTGACGGGAGAGGTTGTGAAGAATGACATTAATCCTGAATAAGTAATACATCATCGAGGTGCTTCAGAACTTAGTAAACACTTGGCAATATCACACTACAAATACGCTACCTCGGGTATACATTTTGTGTATCAAATTGATTACATTTAATTTCTGTCACTTCTTGTGTTATGTTTAATATCGAGTTATCTCGCTTGTTGTTCAGTATTCCAGTATATATATATAGCGACTGAGCAAGCTAATTAAAACTATATCTCCACACTTGCTTCGTATTTTCTATCGGTTGTTTTTGTAGTCGCCGCGATATGAAATAGAGAGCAAGTGCGGAGATCTAATTGTAATTACATTGAGCGACTGCATGAGTTAGTGAGTGTTGTATAACGCCAAAGAGCGCAATTTGCCAGCTATATCAATGTGAGAACAACAGTCGGCTAGTAAACAAATCGCCCCACCAGTTATCGCTCTTAGGGACCGACCATTTAACTTGAAGGGGGTGGGGGTGGGTTATGGTTTTTTGTTTCGTTCAGAAATTTGTTTTTCTGACAACGTCAGAGTTAGAGCATTTCAAAGCGCGAGATGTTTTTCCAGAATTTAACATTAGATTATATGACAAAAACTGAATCAGATTTTTTTTTTCCCTCCATCAAAATCAGAATATTTTTTTAGAAAAAATCCATAACCCCCCCCCCCCCCCCTCAAGTTAAATGGTCGTTCCCAGAGGCGGATCCAGGATTCCAAGTTAGGGGGGGGGGGGGGGGGGCGCACTTAAAAAAAATGCGCCGAGCGGAGGGAAGCGCGAAAATTTGTGGGGTATATCCTCTGAAAAATCATATATAAATACTAAACACTAGAAATTCGAAATTCAAATTACAAGGCGCCAAAATATGAACTTCTCATATATATTTCGAAAGGCAATGATAAAATCCGAGAACGACCGAAAGGCGGAAGATGTCACGTGACCTACTTTCCCATTTGCAGCCACGCCGGTGTTCATTGTCAACAAAATCTGAGGATTATCTGTCAGTATGGGGGTGTAGATGGTAGGAAGATAAAAAAAAAAACGGGTTTTCCTTGAAGAAAAATCATTTCACTACGCAAATTAGTAAGCGATTTGTGTCCTATCGACATTTTGACAGGGGAAATAGCGGTTGAAGTGACAGGGGTAGTAGGAGTGAGTCCGGCCTTGTGGTATTTTAAGTACATAGCGAGCATGTTTTTGACTCTACACAAGGCCTGTGTACACAGTGACGTGTGAGCACTTTATGTTAAAAATTTTACAGAAAAAAATAATGATATTGTTATATATTTTGAAACTAAATTTTAAAAGATCTACCTTTACCGAATTAATAATCCCACTACATTGTATAACAATTATTGATTTTCTTCATTCTAGGTGTATTCTATATACTAGTTCAATTATTGTAAAGGTATGTTCGATTTGTCATTTGGCAAATATCAAATTGTGCTGCACTCGTATATTTCTTGTTGTTGTTTTTTATTGTTTTTTTTTCTAATTATTAATAAAACTGTAGCTTTTGTGTATTTATGTTCAATTGTATCTGTATATTGTTTATATAAAGGAGAAGATGTTCTAAGTTGGAAAACTTGTATCTGATCCTATTGTCACGTTTTTGGACAATAAAATATGCTTAGACTAATAACCCGTTAAGATGATCATTTTGCAAAAATAAAAACGCCATGAAAAAAAAAATGTGCATCGACAACGACGAGAACGACGACAGCGCCATGATATAATACGACGGCAAAATTGTTGCGGTCATTTAAAGATTGTGTGAAATTGAAATGAGAAAGAGCAAAGACTTGTTGGCTTCGAATAAGGATAATGTGTCCGAGTGAGGTGACATGTCTATCCGCGGACTTTTGTTGCAGTGAGCTTGCATTATAAAACTCTAACTAAGCGTCCATGATAAACAACAATCACCCAACAATCACTCACTCAAAACGTTTCGATATCTTTTAGCTTCCACAAACATTCAATTAATAGGATTTAAAAAAAATGTACTTTTAAATCCCTTATCGCATGGGCTCATATAACTGTCCGTTATCATGCTTTTGTCAATTGTTATTTTTTTTTGTATTTGGTTCAGATTATCGATTTTTTATTGATTGAATTATCCACAATCCTTTATGCTGTATGGCGTAAAACCAAGCAGACACGAATTTATCAGGGAGACTATCTAGTTCAATCTTAAGTCAAAATCGTCAGTTATTCATTTTAATTTAGCTTGTTGAGTTCTTTGAGTGACCATTTATTGTTGTAATGTAGTAGTGTATGGCGATGGTCCTGATTTATTTGTATTAATTTATTTTTCGGCCGCTCCTCGTGGTTCGAATGCATGTCATCAATCTAATGCGATCAAGTGGGATATTCCATAGGAAAGCGCATAAATTAAAAAACAAAACAAAACAAAACAAACGCACTAGGATAAAGAGGAATACGGCCTTGCCCTCCCTCAGTCACAACGAGACTGAGTTGGCCACAGCAAACAAATTGTGTGTGCATTATCTATTATTTTATTTACTAGTTAAATGTTCCTTTGTATATTAATCTGATGGCTATATTTATATAAAAAAAAAATAAAAATATGTGTTAATTTTAATTTGTGCATAAAATAGTAATTTTATACATTAATGAAACTTAAATTTATTACAACACTTTTTTTCAGACCCCAGTATGTTGAGGCGCTCAAATCGGAAGCGTTCTGTTTCAGCAGGGAGGGGCGACGCAATTGCTGCTTCTGCTAAAAGGGCTATCCGCAACCTCCATTCAACAGTAGGATCATCCACATCTACAGCAATTTCAGGGAACACCGAGATTAATTACAGCAGAGGAGGTATGCCAGCTTCCTTTGTCCGTTCAATAGCTCACCCACAGTTACACCCAGCGTACATGTATCTTCAATCATAACAGGAAATCAAGCAAACCAGCAAATGTCAACAGCCTTCTCTTGTGATGCAACTTGCTCCAGCTGCAGTTGGGACACCATTAACTGCTGGTACACCGAGTGCTCCTGATATATGTAGTAGTCTTGCTAATCAATCAGGTAATATCAATTTTCATATTCCGTCTCAGTGCAACAAAGCTAGTGATGACCTATCTAGAAATGTGCCAGTAAATTTAAAGCAAAAAAATAATTGCTGGTGAATACATTGACTTGGCAATATTACTAAGTAACTCTCAACATCTTTGTCTGATAAGCACACAGTAATTGTTTCTTATGGTGAACTGTTGATGAACGAAAACAACAACATAAAAAGACTGTAAATATAGAAACTTGGACCGATGCGTTTTTTATCTTTACAAGCATTTACTGTACCGCACATCCTCTCAAATTTCAAGACCTTCTTAAATACATTCATTGTATTCGGCTTGGTGCTAAACGGTGTTCTGGTGGTTGGAAAACATATGACGAACAGTTTCGCTTATGAATGGCTCAAGACCCAAGTAGTGCTTGGGCAGTATTAGACCCATAGTTATGGTTAATATATATGCAGAATTCTCCTTCTGCTTATGGAAATAATTTTTCAACTACTCAAAATGGAACTTATAAATGCTACAAGTTCAATTACAGTGGTAACTGTACGAATCATGCATGTCCTTTCAGTCATTCTTTCCTCCGGTGTTTTGGTCAACATCCAATCATTCAGTGTCAACGACAAATTATTTTGCCAAATAGGTCAGGTGGTGCGCCAAAACTTCGTCATCCTCAAATTAGACCCAGATTTCAGAGTCCGGTACCAAATAACTCGGTTCAATATCCTCCTAGGCAAAAAACACAAGTCACTGCTTCAGGTCAACCTAGCTATAATTATTATTAAACTTAGTTCTTCATGTAAACCAGACAAATTTTATTTTGACTTTCTTGAACTTGTACATGGAGCTTATCGTAATTTTCAGATGTTCACAAAGGCAGTAAAAAAGAAGAACTTTTATCTCAATTGTTGGAAAAAACAAAAGCTCCAATCAATGTTGTTAATTTGGAAAAGTACCTTGTCAACTACCCGAAACGAATTGATGCAGAGCTATTATTAAATGGGTTTTCTGAGGTGTTTAGGTTACAATATGCAGGGCCTCGTTTTTCTTCATCCGCCACAAATCTTTTGTCTGCTGAGTTACATCAAGATGAAACATTAGCTAAGTTGAAAAATGAAATCGATTTAGGGCGGATGTTAGGGCCATTTTCTACAAAACCAACATCATCACTTCGTATTTCCCCAATAGGACCAGTGCAAAAGTCCGACAATAGTTGGCGTCTCATATCACATTTATCTTTCCCTAGTGGAAGTAGTGCAAACGACTTCATACATGAAGATTTTCGCCGTGTTAAATATTCGTCATTTGACAAACTTGTAGAAATTATTTCGTCATTAGGAAGGAGTACAAAAAATGGGAAGGTTGACATTTGGCAAGCATTCTGGCTTCTAATAATAAACCCGGCAGATTTTTTTTTTTTTTCATAATACTTTATTGTTTGACTCGCCTGTTAACAAAACACCTTAGTAAGCAAAAATAATCTAAGGTTCCCTGTTTTACAATAGATCTCTTATCCAGGGTTATTAAGAGATTTATTAGAGTCCACATGATCCCATTTCAAAAATACAACTAAATTTATCAATAATAAAATCAACATGTAAGTCAATCTATATCGGCATTTTATGATAGCTTCAACATAATTTTTTATAACATTTACATACATGCATTGTACTCATATATTATAACTACTTACTAATCACTGATAGAATTGTCAAGATTTTGGCTTTATCTATTGTATCATTACAATTGGCCGTTAGCGAAATTTTTAGTTCAGATTTTAAAGTCTGTTTGTATATATTACAAAGTACATTTTGATTGATATGAATTTTGTCATATTTAACTTTGTTTCTTGCCTTCCAAATAGACCACTTAGATATAAAAATTAATGTATTTAATAGAAGTTCATGGTTACCCCCCATATTGAACCCAAACATCATATTTTTCTCATTTAAATTAACAGTTCCCACATTTAAAGTGTTTATTAAAATTGTGATGTTTGATATGAATCGGTTAGATATAATGCATTTAAAAAACAAATGTTGAAAATCTTCTTGAATGTTCGATTCTTTACAAAGGTGACATCTTCCATTGGATAGGTTCATTTTTCTAAGTCTACTTTCGGTGTAAATAATGTTATGGTTGCATTTCCATTGGAATTCTTTAATTTTATTACTGATGTCCAGTCTTTTAAGATTATTCCAAATTTTTGGCCAGTGAAATTCTTCATTTTAAACATTATTCCATTTATCTTGACATTTTGGTATTGATTTTTTATTCAATATTTTTTGTATAATTTTAATCTTCACGTCTTTTGTATTAATAATTTTGCCTCTAATATCTGTAAGTGTTAAATTATTTAACAATTTCATTTTATTTCTACTTTTAGTTTTGTTTTCTATATCATTATTTTCATTTTTTAAGAACTTTAAGTAGTCTTTTGGAATACATTTCTTAATTTTAGAGTATTCTGAGATACAGTTTCTCCTGTCTATCAGCTGAGAATATAATAAATCACAATCGATGAATTGTTTTGAGTTTTCATCCCATATGTCTTGAATAGTTTTTATATTACTTCTTAAAAATGAAGAGAATATTAAAGGTTTATTTTGGAAGGTTATATTACAATTCCCAAATAATCTAACATGCAAGATATCTGTTTTGGTTTCCACCTTTTGTGCACATTGTAAAAATTTTGTCCATGCTTGGATTGATTTTTGATAGAACAAGGGATACCTGTTTAAATTTAAGGATGAAACATTTGAGCATTTGCAAATAAAAAAGTTTCATTAAATTTAATATCAAGTCTACTTAACCAATATTTTCCAATAGCATTCCAATTTTCTATTGGTTCGTTAATAATGCGATAAATAAATTTTATTCTTCTACTGTCAATGTAGGAATCTAGATTAACCATACTCATGCCACCATTTTCTATATCTAAACAACATACATCTCTTTTAATCTGATTAACTTTCCCCTCCCATATAAAGTCCCACATTAATGTTTCAATTTCCTTTTTAAATTTATCAGGAATGCCCTTCATTTCAATTTCAAATCCACAATATGAAAACAAAAGATTTTTCACAATTATAGTTTTACCTTTGTAGGAAAGTTTTCTGCTTTTCCAAACTTGTATACAATTTTTCATTCTATTAATAATGGCCTTCCAAATTTTATCATTGTCAACATTGTAACCATGATGTACCCCCAAAGTTTTTACATTTTCTTTAATCCATGATATTTGATTAAATTTTGGTTTTCTATGGCGGGCATTGCCAATAGAAATTGCTTTTGTTTTATTATAATTAATTCTTGATCCGGATGCTTTTTCATATTTTGAAAGTATATCGAAGGATTTCTCAACAGAGCGTTCATCTTTATTGAAAAGTTGTGTGTCATCTGCAAACATACTTATTTTGGCTTCTAATTCCTTCCCACCCGGTTCACCTGGTAATTTAATCCCCTTTATATCATTATTTCCTCTAATTGCACATGCCATGGGTTCGGCTTGCAATATGTAAATTAGCGGTGCGACGGGACACCCCTGTCTACATGAGCGAGATATGGAGAAAAATTTTGAAACAAATCCATTTGTCTTTATGGATGTTGTAGCATTTTTAACTAACATTTGAATCCACCCTCTAAATTTTTCCCCGAAGTTAAATGTTTTTAACACGAAGTCTACCCACCCCCATTCAACTCTATCGAATGCTTTTTGTTGATCTAAGAAAACTATTATGCCTTCTTCATTTTCTTCGTCTGCGTATTGTATGATGTCTTGTATCATTCTGTTTGCTTCACTTATGTTCCGACCCTTTACAAACCCTTTTTGATCCGGATGAATTAGCTTAGTTAAAACATTTTTTAATCGTTCGGCCAAAAGCTTCGAAATTATTTTATAATCACAATTCAGTAAGGTCAATGGTCTCCAGTTTTTTTTGTCTTCCCGTTCCCCTCCCTTATGTAATAAAGTCAAGACCCCCTTGTACTGTGATGCGCTTAAAGTATATTCGAATTTGAAAATTTTTTCAATCACTTCAAAGAATTCGTTTTTTATATCTTGGCAAAAAAGTTGATAAAATTCTGAAATAATACCATCTTCTCCTGGGGATTTATTTGGTTTTAATATTTTAATAACTTTACTAATTTCATCTAAGTTAATGTCCTCGTCAAGCCTCTCTTTTTCGTTATTGTCCAATTTATTAACAATATACCTTGTAAGTTCGTGAGCACTATTTTCATCCCACCCTTCTGATTGGAAAAGTTTGGAGTAAAAATCAACCTGCTCATTCATTATCGAGTCAATGTCATACTTGTAATTACCGTCTGTCGTTTTAATCCTATACCATAACTTTTCTTGGCCCCGCTTTTTTTCAAGGTTAAAGAAATATCTCGTTGATTTTTCCCCTTCTTCCGCCCATTTAACACGAGATCTAATTTTCGCTGCTTCTGTTTTTTTATTATAATAGTTTTTAATTAAGCCCTCTAATTGCTTTATTTGCGCGTTTATTTCATCCGTTTCATTCGCTATTAGTTTTAATTTATCGAGTTTCCTTTCTAATCTATCGATTTCTTTTTTGTTTTGCTTACAATTTAAGTTTCTACTTATTTCCATTGTTAACAATTGTATTTTGTTTTTCGCAAGATCCCACCATTCCCGTATATCACTGTATTTATTTTTCTCAATTTTCCAGTTATTCCATCAAATTTTAAAAGCATGTCTAAACTGCTCAGATTTGATTGTTTCAAGATTCATTATCCACATACCTGGACCTCTATTAATATCTTCAGTTTTTAATTTTGTTATTATGATATCATGATCACTAAATGGGAAATGATTAATCCGAGTACCAAACACCTTACTGCTTACGGCGTTACTACATAAAATATAATCGATTCTTGATTTCGATTTACCGCGTTTAAAAGTATATCTCTTAGTTTCTGGATTTAAATTTCTCCACACATCAAATAAATCATTTCTATGTAACATGCTTTGGAATTCTCGGACTGATATGTCGTCTAATTGTTGAGGAGGATTGCGATCTAAGTTTTTTTGAATAGCGCAATTAAAATCACCCAAAATTAAACTGTAGTTTTTATCGGAATCGTCCGTATATTTGAACAGTGTATGTTAATTGCATTAAAAAACGATTTTCTTTCTTTACCATTATTCGGCGCATATATATTTGATATATAAAAAGTTGAGTCGTTTATTTTTAATGTACTACGTAAAATGCGACCAGAATTATCCTGAGAAAAGAATTCTACATTTTCTTTAAATTGTTTGCCCAATAAAATTCCCACACCCCTTGAGTCACTCGTACCACAATTAAAAAAGCTATTGCCACCCCCACAGTTTTTCCATTCATTTTGCCATCGAATCAAATCATCTTTTGTTGAGTGAGTTTCTTGTAAACAAATTACGTCAATTTTTTTGGCTACCAGCCAGTTAAAAACCAAGTCACCTTTCTTTTTGTTGCATATTTTATAATGCATATAATAAGTTACAATTGTACAATAAATTACACACAAGATCACTGTAATAATGTAAAGGTAACAAAAAGACATTATTTTTTTTTCTTTTAAGTTTCTTGAGAAATAGTTAAAATAAATAACACATATATACACAAGCATAAATTTACTAAACATTGATAAGAGTTTATCTGTTTAGGATGCCAGACATCATTGGCGATCCCGCTTTTGTGTGCTTAGGTTTGGCCTCGGCTGAAGACGGACTTATTGTAATATCACTAAGATTACGTTTTTTGTCGTGTTGTGGTGTTACTGGAAATTCACTTTTCCCCGGTAGCGCCGTCAAGTATTTGGAAAATATCTCGCATAGTTTTTCTTCACCAGCGCTACTGATGTGTACTCCGCTGACGTCGTTAGTATCAAACAAGGGTTTTATTGCACTACCTTGTTTACTAAATTCTTTGTGGATATCAATGAAGTCCAATGTACCATCTCTAATACACATTTTTTTCAAGAAACCGTTAACATGATTTGATGTGTCATTCATCTTAATAAGGTGTTGTCCGCGACCTTTTCTCGGGAGTATACTACACACAGCAATCTGTGACTTCGGGAAAGTTTGTTTTATTTTGGAGATTGCTTTTGTTGCAGTGATATTGATCTGGTCACTGTCATCCTTGTTTCTCGTGACGTCATTTGTTCCAAGACACAAGATCACCTTTCCAATGTGTGTGTTAGGTGTTTTGATTTTAGAAGTGGCCAAGCTTATACATTGTTCGACATTGTCCAGTGTAGCAACGGACACCGATGCATTGATAGTGTTTTGATGGAACTGACCCAGACGTTTAGCATTTGAAGCTCCCAGAATAATATTGACATTGTTACCACTACTTTTCGTTATGTCAGATGTTTTCTGGACTGTTTCATTATTGTTTAAGTTATGTCTGTCTACGTGAAAAGTTTCGTTAAGATGTGTTTGTGCGTCCTCTTGTGTTGTTTGTTGTCCTTCTAAGATTTCCGAGGCATAACTCCCATAATCGCGTCGTGCCTTTTCAGTAGTATATTGTTCACAATTATTTCTAGAGTGACCACTTTGCTTGCAGAAAGAACAAACGGGCTCATTGTTACAGTCTCTAGCAATGTGTCTCATTTTATTACAGTTGTAGCAACGTACAACGCGAGCGGGTTTGTCTCTACAAAGATAAGAGGGGTGGTCTGTCGTCCTGCAATATTTACACTCTGTGCGATTGTTGTCGGCAAAGATTCTAACTTCAAATCGACCGAAATTGGTTTTATTTGGTAAGGTTTTGTCACACTTCAACATTTGTAAGTATCTTGATCCATTTTCAATGTTTGTACCTTTTATATACCCCCTGCGCACGGACTCGGGGATCACTTGACCATACCGAAACATTTGAGTAGCTACAAAGCAGTTTTGAACCTCGTATGGCAGATCTTTAATGGTGACATTTGTAATAGTTTTCTCAACATCTAAAAATGAGACTGACCGGTTTTTGAGAGTTAATCCATTAATAATCAGTTTATCCTTCGTTTCGGAATCCTCCACCGATACAATACAACTGTTTTCCGTCAATTGCACAGATTTCACTTGATCAAGGTCTATTGTTTCTTTAAGTTGGTCTATGATCATTTCGTGCGATATCCCTTTAAAGAATTTTGTACTGAACTGTACAGATAGGTCTCTTTTTATAAAGGCCATGTTTTAGAGTCGTGAGTAGATCTCAGGATTGAACACAAGGTGTATTTGATAAATGAATAAATACACATTTACCGATCGAAAGTCATTTCTATCTTAACGTATCCAGATAGATATATTAAAGATGTGTATAATCCCAAAACAAGGGCTCGAAAAGTTTTGTAGAAACTACAATTAAACAGAATTTTTCGAGACACAAATTTCAACAACTCCATTAACTAAGGGACATCACTCTCCAGGCAGATTTTGATCTTATGGGCATTATATTTTGCGACATATATTATGTAGACAAATGTCTACCCCTCGGTTGTGCTAGCTCATGTGAGTTGTTTGAACGTTTTTCCTCATTCTTGCATTGGCTAGTTCAGTACACATCTGGTATTGAAACATTAGATCACTATTTAGATGATTTTATTTTTGCTTGGTCAGAGTTCAATAATAATTGCAAAATACTCATGGATACTTTCATGAATATTAGTAGCAAATTTGGGTTCCCCATTGCAGGAAACAAGACTGTATGACCTACAACATTTTTAACGTTTCTTGGTCTTGATATTGATACGTTGCTCATGGTTGTGAAAATCCCAGCTGACAAGTTATGCAAACTTAAGGCAGGTATCCAAATCCATTGTTAAGGTGAAGAACATTAAATCAAAGGATTTAGAATCTGTAGTTGGTCTCATGGCTTTTTGTGCAAGGGCTATCCCTTCAGCTCGGGTTTTATTAGACGATTCTATGATGTTATATCATCCGTCAAACATGCAAAACTATATTACTACGTCAAAGTTAATCAAGCAATGAGGTCTGACGCATTAGTCTGGTTAACATTTTTAGATAATTTTAATGGGGAATGTTACTTGCCGGACAAGCTTTGGCGGTCCAGTGATACTCTTGAGCTGTTTACTAATTCGGCTGGAAATATAAACCTGGGTTGTGCTGCATACTTGTCGGGTCATTGGGCTCAGCTACGATATCCAGTTCATTGGAAGGACAAAGAATTTATGTCTGACATCTCATTCCTTGAGTTAATTCCAATTTTGATGGCACTCTTTATTTGGACTCCCCAATTTGTAAACAAGAAGCTATTATTACGGATAGACAATCAAGCACAGGTTTTTATTATAAATAAAAGAACATCAATATCGAAATTTGTCATGAAATTGGTTCGTCCAATGGTTTTGCTATTGATGTCCAAAAATATCCAAGTTCGTGCTCTGCATATTCCTGGTGTAAATAATGCTATTGCTGATTCTCTATCTCGTTTTCAGTTCCAGCGTTTCAGGGACTTGGCACCTACAGCAGATCAAACTTCATCAGACATTCCTCTGGAGTTCCTCTCGATAATTTCGGACCTGAAATAGACTTCCTGTTGAACCATTCGCTTGTTCCTAGCACTGCTAGGTCATACAATAGAGCTATAGAAATGTTCAGTTTATTTAGTAAGGATTTGGGTCTTACACTCGTATGGCCAGCCCCTTTGCAAGACATTGCTGCTTTTGTAGCATACATGTACAAGTTAGGTTTATCATACTTGACCATCAACTCTTGTATGTCTGGTTTAGGTTTTTATTGTAAATTGAATGACTTTGAGGATAACACTAATATATTTATTGTCCGAAAATTGATTGACGGGGTAAAACGTTCTAGGTCACCTCAAATAGACAATAGGTTGCCAATTTCAAAGGATTTGTTGGGCAGAATCATTGTCGTTGTTACCCAGCATTTGTAGTTCCAATTATGAATCTGTAGTGTTTAAAGCAGCCTTTTTATTTGCATACCATGGGCTATTTAGGATCAGCGAATTAACAGTTTGCTCTCAAAATATTTCCAATCATACTGTTGTTGTACACAATCTTGAAATTTGCAATGACTACCTAGACGTTTATTTAAGCTCTTCCAAAACCAATCAGTTAAGGGTACAAATATCCACATACCTGCTCAAGCAGACCATAAAACTTACCCTTTAAATTTACTGAAGAGCTTTCTACAAATTAGGTCAAATTTAGAAGGGCCGTTATTTTGCCATTTTGATGGAACTCCATTAACCAGATACCAATTTTCTGCATTGCTCAAAAGATCGTTGTCTACTTTGGGTTTACGTAACTCCCGTCTTACTTCCCACTCGTTCAAAATAGGAAGGGCACCAACTTTTGCCATTGAGGGTTTGTCCGATGATGAAATAAAACGCTTAGGTCGGTGGAAATCAAACGCATATTTAAGATATATTCGCATCCCAGTTTAAATATATTTCAGAAGGGGGGGGGTGGGGGTGGGGGTGGGGGAGGGGGGGGGGGGGGTAGTTGCGTCTTTTTGCAAACAACTTGACAAGTGTCTAATTTGCTATTTAAGTTTGCAGGTTGCTCAACCAATGTCTGGATCGTTGGGTCTTCCATCATTAAAGGTGCATTTCTTGAGGCGAAGCAGCGTCCAAGAGGAATAAATTTGACACTACAGAGACCGGGTGTTAATATTTTGTGGCAGGGCAGGAGCGGCTTAGTACTTGACAGGTTAAAGAATCATATAAGAACATTATTGTCACTGGAAGACCCTCCCAATTATATATTATTTCACATTGGTGGAAATGATCTTGGATGCAAAAAGTTAGGTTATCTTCACTACCTACTAGTACGATTTCTGTCATGGCTATCTAAAACAATGCCGGATTCCATGTTGATATGGTCTCAAATTCCTCCCCGTTTGAACTGGCGCTATTCAAATAATTTGACTGTTATGGACAAGCGTAGAAGACGCTTAAATAGTTCCAGTTGTTGCTATATTACTCGAAACGGGGGCTGCTATATCCGTTAGCCAGATTTCAAAGCAACAAACCAGTTTATTTCCACAGATGGGGTTCACTTAACCAAATTTGGGAATGCTATTTTTCTGAGCACTATCCAGGGAGGTTTAGAAACCATCATTCATAAGCAACACAGGCGGCGTTACTTATCCAAATGACTATGTTTAATATGTAATTTGTAATTGAAAGAGTTATAGGAACACTCCATTTTGTTTGCACCCCAATTGCTGGCTTGGCATCAACATATGACATTCATCTATTCGTAGTGACATTTATATACATTTTATTGTGTTTTAACGACATATTTGATTTAACAAGTAATGTATAATAGTGATAATACATTCTTATATTGTAAATAACGTTTGTGTAGTTCTCTGAAATCCTATATTATAAATTGTGTTCTGGCAGCAGGTGGCAAAGCTTTGGCGCAGCTCCCCTCCCCAATAATATTGGCGGTTGACAGATAAGCTTCTTTTTCAAGCAAGTCGAAAATTTCGCTGATCTGTCAATTTGGCTGATTTCGCTGCGCTTTGATAACATATTTTCGGTTAATAGACATGTTTACTTCTACGATAGTAATGTCAAATGAGCAATTTTTCAGCTATATCATGGTGAGGACAAGTTACATTCGATGAGATGATAATGATGATGATGTCAGGCTTGCACTAGACCAACACGCTTAGTTAGATTTGTATAGTGCTAAGTCACTGAAACCACAGTCCACAGGTAGACAAGTCGCTCCACTATGATGATGATGTCCGGCTTGTACGAGACGAACACGCTTAGTTAGATGTTTATAGTGCTAGCTCACTGAAATAACAGGTAGACAAGTGGCTCCACTCGGACACATTAATTATGCTGCCTGTTGCTCCTTAATGCTGCGTGAGTAGCAGAGTAGCAATAGATACCAAAGTCTCAGAAACAACAGAGATATGATATTCCATGGAGGAAAATTTTTGAATATGAATCTTGGCACAATTTACCAAATAACATTTGACGCATTTCGATTATAAAATTGCCATTTAATAAAAACTAATAAAGTAGAGAGAACATTATTCACGTCCACCGTCCGTTTCCATGGAGATACAACGTGAAATAAGATCTCCACATATATTTCTATTACCGGTTGATAAAAGTTATTAAATATTAGATATCAATGAAGATTTAATCTTTATGACATTCAAGTTTTACTTGGTTAAGCGTTTTTGTAAACTACTTTCAACATGAGGATAATAATGTATAAAATTATTAAAATGTAGCAATTAACGTCTTCATTCAAATTTATACGTGTAAACATTTTTGTAGAACAATTTATCAAACAGTCTTAAAAATTTATGTCGATAAGGGTAACAACAAAATTACCGAACTCCGAACAATCTTGCAAAGGGAAAGTCAAAACTCATAAGTATATAAACAGACAAAATCAGTCAACAACCGGAAAACTATGAAAACCGTAATGACCCTGACTTGGCACAGGCATTTCTAAAGAAATGGTGAGTTGAATCAGATTTTAAAGCGCCAAACCTCCCGCTTTCATTACGGCTCAAAGGTTCCGGCTGTCACTATAACAGTATTTATAACAATACTGGAAAAAGCGAAATAGACCCCTAATTTGCAAAATTTCTTAAGCATATTATCTGACGATCAGTTGTAAAAGATTACGAGGATCTCCACCTCATAGTGGAGAATTTTATGTAGCAACATAGGAGTAAAAACAACAACAAACAAGCAAAAACAACAACAAACAAGTAAAACAACAACAAACAAGCAAAAACAACAACAAACAAGCAAAAACAACAACAAACAAGTAAAAACAACAACAAACAAGCAAAAACAACAGCAAACAAGTAAAAACAACAACAAACAAGCAAAAACAACAACAAACAAGTAAAAGCAACAACAAACAAGTAAAAACAACAACAAACAAGTAAAAACAACAACAAACAAGCAAAAACAACAACAAACAAGTAAAAACAACAACAAACAAGTAAAAACAACAACAAACAAGCAAAAACAACAACAAACAAGTAAAAACAACAACAAACAAGTAAAAACAACAACAAACAGTAAAAACAACAACAAACAAGCAAAAACAACAACAAACAAGTAAAAATATGGAAAATCTCGTACAAAACATGATTGAGACCAGAATGGGAATCCTATCTACATTACAATATTTTAATTATATAGACGATGAAGGATGAAGCGTAAACATATTCGATGGATGGAAAAAACACATATTATCCAAGCACATGCTAAAGCAGAGCCATACTTTTTTTAATTGCTTTTTAATTTTTTAAGACGAACAATGAATTTTAACGTCGTTTCCGGGAAAAAACAATAATTTGTACTTACAGTTCATATAACAGTATTGATTTTGCAATCAGTATCGCTCACGTTTCCTTAGCAAAGACAAATTATTTATAAAGGATAAATATTTAATTATAAATGAGATGTTAACTTTGATATATTAGTGATGCTATATTATTATTTTTGTGTGACTCAATATAGTTTTTAGAAGGATATTCTGGCATAGACCTAACTCTATATTGTTGGCATGGCAACTCCAAAAGGAGCGTGCGTTAGTTTTGAGAAACAAATCTGTTCCACTTGTCAAAATCACAATCTGGTCCTTTCCTGATTCCTGACTTATCACCGAATTTATAACAAGAGTAACGCGACGGGTTCCACATATGGAGCAGGGAGTGTTTACCCTTCTGGAGCACCTTAGTTTACCCGATTTTTTGTGGGGATCCTGTTGCGCAATTGCAGCTTTATGTGTATTGTTTTGTAGATCATTGCATTTTTACATTTGTCCTTCTATCCTTTTTCTTTTGGCCATTGCGTTGTCTATCCCTCATTTAAAGAAAAGTCTGATGATACCAAAGAGGAAAACAGAAGTTGTAAATCGCATGACTGACAACGCAATGGCATTTTGTCCCTTTTCAGAAAGTTATAAACGCAAGTGCAACGACATATTATTGGATGGTCAAGATGAAGTTAATGGTACCTGATGTGGCCCCATTAGGGATGCTGCTAGATGCTGCTATATAGCATTTACATACACACCATACACAATCTAACAACATCTAATTTCAGTAAAAAAAAAAGGCAAATTAGTACTGTTTTTTAAAAGACTATTAATAAATAACAACAATATAATAAATTGTGTTTTGCTTTTGTTGATAAAACTTTTTTTCAAAATCGGACGTGAATGCATTGACGTCAGGATAATTGTTTGAAAATGTGTAGCTTTATATATATTTTATAGAATCTATAGGGAAAATTGGAAGCGTCCGAACACTGTCTTTCGAAACGATCGATCAACGTATGCAGTTTCATATATGACACTTGTACGTGTCGTGTTTAATACCGACATGAGCATAATATAAAATGTCAATGTATACCTATTGGGTACCAGTGATGGGTTTCAATGGGAAAAACTAAAGCGTTCCAATGTGGTGAATATGTGATAGCTTCAAAATGGGAAAACCTGACTGTACCATAGTGTGCAACGTGGTTAGAAAGTGTAACTATCCGTCCACGTTGAAGATCACAGATCTACAGTCACAGGTCAAAAGTATTTCCACACTAAAG
Organism: Bathymodiolus septemdierum; assembly: GCA_963383655.1. Classification (NCBI taxonomy): domain Eukaryota; kingdom Metazoa; phylum Mollusca; class Bivalvia; order Mytilida; family Modiolidae; genus Bathymodiolus; species Bathymodiolus septemdierum. Next base: position 15,012,962 of record OY726529.1, read on the forward strand.
TAGATATTTTCCTACATATTTCATATAAAACCACTTATTGTCATAACATTCTCATGAAGTCATTTCTTAACCGATTTTCATGAAATTTTATGAGTTTATTTTAAAATCTTCATGTAATTTTTTCGAACTTTTATTTACAAGCATTAATGATCTAAACACAATTGTAAATTCTTGACGTCACAATTTTATATGATTATATAGTAAGATTTGGTGAAAAAATTAAACTTTGTTTTTAAATCAATTCTTAACTGAAAGTAGAAATAAAATTATTTGAAAATATACGAAGAAGAAACTATATTTATTTTTGCATATAATGCTGAAAATTTCATGGGAATCGGATAAGGAATGACTTCAGGAGAATGTTTTGAAAATAAATGGTTTTATATGAAATAAATAGGGAAATATCTAAGTGCGGAAATAATTTTGACCCGTGAATGTAGATTCGAAAAAATAGTCCCTTTAGATTATTTCCATGAATTCCACGATTTGATTTTGGAATTCTTCCGAGAGTGTTGTATTTTTTATTGGTTTTTTAATTTAATTTTTATTCCATCTAGTGTCTTGAAGTACTATGTGATATAATTAATATAATGATAAACTCTTCACGATTTGATAATTTATTTTTGATAGAATTTTTGTCTGTTTTTGATTTAAATTCAGTTTTGATTAGTTTTATTTCGTTGCATCTGTGCCTATATGAGTTCATTGAAATTACAACTTGAGGAAAGCACGCCATAAAACTTCATTTAAATGTGAAAGTGATATAGTTTTAGATCACTGATGTATTTTTATGACAGTAATGCAGCCCTGGCTGTATCCGGTGTCCTATAATTATTAGCTACCATAATTATTAGCTACTTTTTGACGTTCGGAACTAGATTTTCCTAAACCACAAAGGTGTTCCAAATGATAGCCATGAAAATTAGCTACCTTAATAATACATTAAAAGTACTATGCCAGTTATTCCCCTTTTACCATGTTTTGATAGATTCTTGGTAATTAGTATTTTTGAACGAAAAAAGGGGGGTGGATGTAGGCGAGGAAATCTATTTAATTAGATAGATTTATCCAAGAAATGGATAGCAAACTCCTATTTATTCATTTACACCAAGGATTTATATATATATATATATATATATATATATAAATCCTTGTTTACATGGAGCAAAATCTGGATGAAAATAAGTTATTTCGATATAAAATATATGATTGATTGATTGATTGATTGGTTGGTGTTTAACGTCCAGCGAGCAATTTTTCAGCTATATTCAGGACGAGAACATTTAAAAATTTAAACGCCACGGGACTCGAAACAAGGAAAGGTGTATGGGTAGGGACGAATAATTTAGCCAGTGCAACAGGTCTCATCATGAGCATACTGGGTTCTTTAACGTGCGAAGAGGATGGCAATCTCTCAACACGGGACCTCGGTTTTATTTACGTCTCGACCGAAGGACGGATTGGTTGTGAATTTATACATCCCGCACAACCGACGGACGCCCCTTCAAGCCGAAGAAGCTCTCGGTCCCATTTCTATACACCGGGGTTCCCGCGGGGTTATATATATATATAATATAAATAAATTCAAGTCTAATAATATTTTTTTAAAATTATATACTTATAGTGACATGAACAAGTTTCTATATATCAATCACCATATTATTTATCTGTACATAATGCATTTTCTGCTTTGCATATATACAAAAATGTGTATATCTATTCCATTTATATGTGTATTATCATAATGTGTAATATTGAATTAATTAATAAACTATGTTTATACTATATCTATTCCAAAGAAATAAGACGCATAGTTATAACAAGCAATAACGCTCCTGTGGTGAAATAGTTACGAGTACTCGCATCATGTGCGGTAGATCGTGGTTTCGATCAACGATCTGATCAAACCAAAAACTATACAATTTATATTGGCACATGGCGTAAAAGAATAAAGGCAAAGACTAGTCAGCATAATTTCTTCAGTACATGGGATAGAAGTCGTGAAGTTTTCCATGAATATAAGCTACCTTGCATCTGTCCAGTGTATGACATAGGTTTCAAAGTGTTATCCATGAAAATAAACTACCTGCACCGTTCAAACATGAGCATAAGCATCTGAAGCTTGTCCATGAAAATTAGCTACTCGACCTTTCTTCATTGCATGGAATAGGAGTCATGACGTGTTCCATGAAAATAAACTACCTGGCACCATTCAAACATAAGCATAAGCATCAGAAGTTTGCCCATGAAAATTAGCTACCTCTCATTCCTTCGTTTCATGGTCCATGAAAATTAGCTACCTGCCCATGAAAATTAGCTACCTCGCATTCCTTCTTTGCATTGGATAGAAGTCATGACGTTTTCCATGAAAATAAGCTACCTTACATCTGTTCAATGTATGACACAGGTGTCAAAGTGTTATCCATAAAAATAAACTACCTGGCACCATTCAAACATAAGCATAAGCAACAGAAGTTTGCCCATGAAAATTAGCTACCTCGCATTCCTTCGTTTCATGGTCCATGAAAATTAGCTACCTGCCCATGAAAATTAGCTACCTCGCATTCCTTCGTTACATTGGATAGGAGTCATGACGTTTTCCATGAAAATAAGCTACCTTACATCTGTTCAATGTATGACACAGGTTTCAAAGTGTTATCCATGAAAATAAACTACCTGGCACCATTCAAGCATAAGCATAAACATCAGAAGTTTGCCCATGAAAATTAGCTACCTCGCATTCCTTCGTTACATTGGATAGGAGTCATGACGTTTTCCATGAAAATAAGCTACCTTACATCTGTTCAATGTATGACACAGGTGTCAAAGTGTTATCCATGAAAATAAACTACCTGGCACCATTCAAACATAAGCATAAGCAACAGAAGTTTGCCCATGAAAATTAGCTACCTCGCATTCCTTCGTTACATTGGAGGTTCCCCGCTGATTTGTTGTAACTTTTACTGTTGGAGAGATGTGACAGAATCAAAAATCATATATTTATTTATTAAATTCGAAATTTATAAAATATTTTTTTAACAAAATCTATACTTTATTGAACATAAACTGTATAAGTGACCAGGTGAGTAATTCAGGCTCAGATAAAATGACCCGCTAATTAAGAAATAAATCATGGAAGCCAGAATGTGTTTTGAGTTTTAACATGGATTGTTGGATATTAGTATTTTATCCCGAGCCAGAGACGAGGGATAAAATTTACTAATATCCGCCAACCCATGTTAAAACTCAAAACACATTCATGCTTCCATGATTTATTTCGATTCTGATATGTCTAAGATTACAAATACGGTAGTATACTTTGATTGGAAGACGGTAATTTATATTTACGTTTGCGGAAAGTGTCACACACCATTTATGTGCCAATGGAAAAGTCAGTCATATTCACCGGCACATGTGTGAACGAGATTATACCATCGATAAATCGCTCGTTTGTCTACAAAGCGTAAGAAGGAGTCGTGTTAGAATTTGTGTTGTACTCTGGTATTCATCAAAGCTTTTGAGCTGACGTTGTCTGTAAACTTTTCACATTTTAATCTACTGCTCTGAAACCCCTTAGCTCAATGAACTGAAGCTTAATAGGAAGCATCTATGCAAGGTTCTCTATAAAGATTTTTCATTTCGTCATGATCCATTAACAAACATGGCCACCATAGGCAATTCCTATTGCTGATTGGTTGATTTCTAAAAAATCTTCACCTCTGAAATCGAATAACCATAGGCAGTTATTGTTTCTGGTTGGTCAATTTCTAAAAATCTCTGAAACCGCTTGGCCAAATGAATTGAAACTTGGTAGGAAGCATATATGGAAGGTCCTCTATAAAGATTGTTCATTTCGGCTCAATTCGTAGCAAACATGGCCGCCACAGGCAGTTCTTGATGCTGATTGGTCGATTTCTAAAAAAATCTTCTCCTCTGAAACCGCTTGACCAAATGAACCTAATTTGGTAGGAAGCATCTATGAAAGGCCCTCTGTAAAGATTGCTCATTTAGTCCTGATCCCTTAGCAAGCATGGTCGGCACAGGCAATTCGTGTTGCTGATTGGTCGATTCCTAAAACATCTTCTACTCTGAAACTGTTTGGCCAAATGAACCGAAACGTGGTAGGTAGCATCTATGGAAGGCCCTCTATAAAGATTGCTCATTTGGGATCCGTTAACAAACATGGCCAGCACAGGCAATTCGTGTTGCTGATTGGTAGATTCCCTAAAAATCTTCTACTCCGAAACCGCTTGGCCAAATGAACCGAAACGTGGTAGGTAGCATCTATGGAAGGCCCTCTATAAAGATTGCTCATTTTGGATCTGTTAACAAACATGGCCAGCACAGGCAATTCGTGTTGCTGATTGGTCGATTCATAAAAAATCTTCTCAACCTACTGAGCCTCTAGTCTATATATTGTATTGTATTATATGTATGCTAATGTTCCACCATGCCTGTCTGAGTTTTTCAATAAAATCTTTAAGAAATAACTTGTGTTAAGATACTTTGTGTGTGAGATATTATCATGTATATATGGCTGTTATTTAATTATTAAATTGACAAGTATGTGTGATACAAGTATCTATACTTACAAGACATACCAGCATGATGCAAAATATTTATTTGAGCTATATTCAATGACATTACAGACATTTTCATATGTTGTACCAGCGTCTGGCATTCTACTTTCTAAAGGTTGAGTACATCATCCAAGTGATGAACAGTGCAGTGAAAGATAAATGAGGTGTAGGCAGCTCTTTAAACCTCTCTCCCATCAAGGCCCAGATTCAATACAAACGCAAACCTCTAAACATTTATTGATAAAGAATAGAGATACATGTACATAAGAAATTAGGATGCAGGCACCCTAAAGTACTACTGTTATTCCAAGATGTATAAATTTGTAGGCCCTTCTGAAGTTATATCCTCAAAACAGAAAAAAAAACAAATAAAATTAGATATTAATCTGTTATCAAAAACAAACAAATACAAAACAAAACAAACCAATCAAAAATATCAAAAAGAAAGACAAAAACCCAACATGAATGCACCTTTTATCAATCTGACTTAGTTCTGTACACATAATTTTCATAAGAGATACAGGTAGCTAATTTACCTGGAAATTTTACATACATTTTGTATCTATCATATTAAACAATGAGTGTATCTTGTTTTCTAATAATTTAATAGTTTTGGGAGCACAAAATCTATGGGTATTGATGTTATGTAGGAGTTTCTTTTACACCTGGTAGAGATATTGGGAGTGCTGTTTTTATGATGTGGGTTTTGGTGCAGTCGGGGATGTTGTCTTGTGATTCTACGGTAAATACGGACTGACACTGTTGGGGATGTTGGATTTTTGCTTTGTGTCAGCTGTGCTCTGTCCATCGCTCCTCATTGGTGTGACATCTGTTTTGTCTGTACCTAAGGATTTTATATATAACAGCTTCTTTCATCACATATTGCTTAAGATTTTGACCAAGATATAGTTTTTCTGGTAACTGATTCATGTCGAGCGACGCCGAGAAACTTACACTATAACTGCGGACGTCTAAAACGCTTAGAACGATGTCTGTTTCTGCTCTTTTTAGACAATTTGCCAGTTGTTTTTTTTTAACTATAAGACATTGCAGAATAAACACAATATACGTACATTGTCGGGGAAATTTAAAAACTGTACGTAACAGCTTTAGTGAGCGATTGTTTTTTAACGCCAACTCAGCAATTTTATAGCTATATCATGGCGAGACCAAGTTAATGAGATGATGATGATGTCCGCTTTTTTCTAGACCAACACGCTTAGTTTTTTTTCATAGTGTTAGCTAACGGAAACAACAGTCCGCGGATATACATGTCGCTCCACTCTGACACATTATCCTGATTCCGAAGCAACCAGTTTTTGCTCTTTCTCCTTAATTATGCGTGCTTTGCATTATAAGCAACAAATACCAGTTGATAATCTTTTCTTTTTTAAATATGAATTTGTTTATATACATGTACTCAAAAAGTCGCTTTTAAATGTGTCTTCTGCCGAAGGATTGTGAAAGCGCGAAAAGTTGACCGTGCGTTGCGCAATGTATTTTGTATTGTTACGTTAGCTATTGTCATTTATGTAGACAACAGGGGCGGATCCAGGGGGGCGCGCATTCCCCCCCCCCCCCCTAAAATTTGAAAAAATAAGATTTTTTGGCATAAAATAGTGATTTTTCACACGAAATACCCCAAAATTATTCGCGCCTCCCTCCGCTCGGCGCAATTTTTTAAAATTTGCCCCCCCCCCCTAACTTGAAATCCTGGATCCGCCCCTGGACAATATATGTATTCGCTGAGAAACAGACCAGAAATGCTCACCAAAGACTCTCATCGGTAGTGTAATCGTTAGCGTGCTCGCCTCGAATGCGGTAGATCGTGGGTTCGAGTCCCGATCGGGTCAAACCATGTTCTGTACACATATTTTGCCATCTTCCACATTCTGTTGGAAATTTATGATTTAGAGTTCTATTTTTACAAAATCCAAATAAGAAATTGTCATCAAGAGTGTGCAAATAGTTTCAGTTTCGAATTGAAATTAATCTAATAGCTACCAGTTCTTTAATATTGTAATAAATAAAGTTCCCAACTTTCATTATTAAATATATATGGAACATAATTTTATTTATTTCTTGAATTCAGAAGATAGTGTCAATAAGTAAGTAAATGAGTTAATTTCTTTATTTCAAGAGGGTAACACGGTTAGCAATAATAAAAGTGTGATTAATAATTATCATATATGATCTTATTAAGTTAAAGAATAATTTGCATTGAACATCACATAAATATTAAATTCTACCATATATAGTCCACCAATCTATTTTTTAATAGCTGTAAAAATGATACATCGCAATGGTAAATTGAAAAAAGATAGTTTGTAACTTAATCACATGCTATACAGCCATACAGGTAACATTTTGTTTTTCAACTATGAACACCACTAATATCTATTGTTTATTTTATTTTATATTGTGTACAGATCCAGGGGGCGGATCCAGGATTTCAAGTTAGGGGGGCGCACTTAAAAAAAATGCGCTCAGCGGATGGAGGCACGAAAATTGTTGGGGTATTTCGTGTGAAAAATCACGATTTTACGCCAAAAAAATCATATTTTTTCCAATTTTAGGGCCCCCCCCCTGGATCCGCCCTTGAGATCTATATGTCTCTCATTGTCAATCAGTAACTCTTTTCCTGTTTATGTACATGCAGTTTTTCATTTTGTCTCTCCATTGGAAATACACAATCTGTATTTTGGTAAACATAATAAGGGAGACAAATCCTATAAGTTTATGCTACAAGTAGCTAATTTTCATAGGTAGCTAATTATTATGCTCCGCCGTATGAAAATTAGCTACCGGAAATTTGAGGTAGCTAATTTTCATGGGTAGCTAACAATTTTACGACACCGGGAACGCAAACATTTTGAAAGATCAAAGAAACTTGTCCTTCCCAAATAAGAGGGATTAAGAGGACCCATTAAGGGTGGATGATCAGAGCAATCACAGGTAAATAAAGGTAAATAAAGGTAAATTTGATTCTCTTATTTGTATTTTCTATATAAATGGAATCAAATAAAATACGAAAACATAATAATCAATGAATATTTATTATCAAATTTTAAAACTATAATATAAGCACACATGAAATATAAAAAATAATAATAATGAATATTTATTATTGAATTTTAAAACTATATAAGCACACATCTATCTGTATCTAACGCATTTCTTGCGTGAAAATCCAACGATTTAAATTGAAAGGTGGAATTAACTATAACATTTCTGTATATTACCTTCGTGTGATAGAAATATTGATTTTTTTACACCTTATCAATGTCACTATAGCAACAAAAGTACGATCAGACCTTGATAACTATTGGTTTTTCCTGTGTATGTCAGGGCTCTTTCAAGCATGACTAATGCATGCTTGTATGTTATTGTAAAAAATCAATAACATTGTTCGTTATGACTACTGCGAATTGAAAACCAGATCGAAATGCCATTTTAAGTAAAATAACAATTAATTGCAGTTTTCATGCATGACATATAATAAAATTAAGCAACATATTATATTGAAAGCTTTGCCGTAGCTAAGGGTTTATACCAGCTGTGGTAAATTTTATTAGTCGAGCGTAGCGATCATAAAATATTTTTAAGATGAGTAGTCTTTGATAAATGGTGAACTGTCCTGCATTATGAGCATTATCGGCTGTTGCTTTATCTTTCTGAGAAACTGGAATATGCAGGAAAGGAACGCAGTAGATACCACGACGTGATAAAACAATCGTAAATGAATGTAGATAGATAAACACGTGGTCCAAAAATAAAAAGAAAAGATAAAAACAAACAAATAAATGGGAACAAAACCAGAAAGCTAAAGACTCTATCAAAATCAGAGGTGAGTGAACTCAGGTACTCCGGAAAGGTAAGCAGTTCCTCAAAGACCAGCTAATGCCGTGTTTGTTTGTAGGAGGGCTCATATTTTATTTGTTATTGGTTATTGTTTACGTATAATGGTGTCCAACACGTATTGACTATGTGAGTAACATGACGGTTGTCTTACAAGAGGCAGAACTTCTTACCATTTACGACACCTCAGTTCATCTCGGTTTTTTTTCATGGGGTCCGTGTTCCGCGTCATTTTTTTTTTTGTGTTTTCCTATTATGTGTCTTGTGATATCGGTTGCGACTTTTGCATACACATGGTTTCGTTCGTCTCCAGTTGTTTATAGGAGGGTTCATGTCTTATTTACGTTATTTGTGTGTGTTGGCATATAGTGGTGTCAACTATATATTGTGTTGTGTTTGTTTTTTCGTCTTGTATACCCCATGTTGCCATTTTCTCTGCATAGTCCATTATGGAATTCAGAACGTAAATATAATGGATAGGACACAATGTTGGACATCAATATATACACGTTTTCAGACCTATTCGTCGAATATACACAGTCGAATCTCATAATGCCAAGTCGAACAGACCGATAATTTTACATCAAAATTGAAGAGTATTCAAGACATCAGGGATACATGCCACTAGGAACGCACTAACGTTTTACTTCGAGCTCTCCAAAGAAATGACACCTCGCAGTTCACTCTAACGATATCTTATTTATATATATTCAAGGTATTTAAGATAAGTTTAATTCAATTCTTGCTTTCTATAATTTATTATATCAAATCAAGTCTCAGTCAATACACAGGACAAGTTGCATAGCATATTACAGTTCAGCAAACATTAATTTGATAAAGCACACACACTTTAAACTAGACTGGCTCGATGACTCTTGCCTTTTGTATTACATATGCAGATAGAAGGGGAGGTAATTACCAATCGTCTAATTTGGTGAGTCGTAATATTTTGCTGGTACCACTTCTGTGTCATTACATACCGGTAACCAGGAAAAGCGATACCCCCAAAATAATAGAATATAGAGTTCGTTATGTCTCTCCTATTATGCTTACAATTTGAGACAAAATGTATGTTGTGAATACAGCAAAAAATCTATAATTATTAGCTTGGTAGATATTGCTGAACACGAAGATATTTACTTATTTTGTACTTTCTGTTCCGCTTGCGCTGGTATGAATGCGCATACTACTTCTGACGAAGAACATGGCTGGCGATTACCTCATCCTTATATCGGTATAGGTATAACCGGTATGATATTCCCGAACCAATCAAACAAGCAACTAATAATCGTACAAACTGTATATTATGTCCTATCACTAACGATAGAAAAGAAATCATAATGGACTACTTAAAGCGTCTTGATCTTAGGTCATGAAATATTGCCATACAATATTATCACCGTCTGTCATCTACATTATTTGATTATGATATTTGCAAACATATTGTAACTTTAAAAGGCAACGCTTTATTTGCATCGTCGCCATTAAAAACCTATAACCGGAACAGTTTAGTCTAATTATTTTTCTAAGCAAAACAGTATAGCGGCGATGATAGCCAGCAGTGCACCTATGATCACAAAGGCAAATGCAAAATGTAGATTATCTGTGAAAAGGGTAGGCCCTTTTCCACCATACACACAAACTCCAATTAGTATGAAGGCAGCTGAAAGTAAAAATAAAATTATATATATATATATATATTTCTGTCATTCTTTCCTTCATAATTCATGGTTGACATGGCAATCAGTTGCCTGATTATTCATGTAAATGGAAACTAAATGGCACAATCTACAATTTTACTTGAAAATAAATATTTATCTGATGAAGATCTAAAATAAAAAAGGCAAATAGTATCAACAGAAACAAAATCGTAAACAGAAACAACACCGTAAATAGAAACAAAATCGTCGTAAACAGAAACAACATCGTAAACAGAAACAAAATCGTAAACAGAAACAAAATCGTAAACAGAAACAACATCGTAAACAGAAACAAAATCGTAAACAGAAGCAAAGTCGTAAACAGAAACAACATCGTAAACAGAAACAACATCGTAAACAGAAACAAAATCGTAAACAGAAACAAAATCGTAAACAGAAACAACATCGTAAACAGAAACAAAATCGTAAACAGAAACAAAATCGTAAACAGAAACAACATCGTAAACAGAAACAAAATCGTAAACAGAAGCAAAGTCGTAAACAGAAACAACATCGTAAACAGAAACAACATCGTAAACAGAAACAAAATCGTAAACAGAAACAAAATCGTAAACAGAAACAACATCGTAAACAGAAATAACATCGTAAACAGAAACAAAATCGTAAACAGAAACAACATCGTAAACAGAAACAAAATCGTAAACAGAAACAACATCGTAAACAGAAACAACATCGTAAACAGAAACAAAATCGATACCGTAATACACATATACATGACCACTCATTTTTCAGTCTTAGTAAGGGAACTTCAATAAAAACAGGCGATGCTAAACTAGTCTTATGGAACCAATCATACCCTATTAATGAAATGATGGGGTCAAGTCGATTACAGAAGTGTTTTCCATGTATGAGTTAAATGCCAACCCCCCACATAAATCTGAGCGAACAGCATTGTTGTAAAGTACACCGAGTCATAAGTTTGTCGTAACCACACGTCTTTCCTCATTCGTAACTTGTCTTTCCTCATTCGTAACTTGCCATCAAATTTATTTGCAATAGAAGTGACAGGACAAATACCATTCATATCATGATCATTATGATAAAATAAAACAATGGATTTTATACAATGTACTGACAATACATTTTAAACATTTAACTGGTTTAAGCCTGCCACATTGTTGTGGCTGTCCAAAACCAAATCCTGGATTTCCAACGTCATATGTCTTGGAATTTGCTGTTCAGTGATTCCATTATATGTTTGTATTCGTGACACGTTTTTATGTAGTCATATCGACTTCGAGATTTCAGAGATCATGGTGGATATTGTGAATAGGATGTGGCGAAAGAAATGTACCCCGCCAATTTGTATGCCGATTCGGGCCTTAATTTCCATTGTCTTCATTAGCAGTCATTTTCGTGTTTAAAGGTTTGAAGTTTGATAGAGGAAAGTTGAGCACCGTTGATATTAGTTAAGTCATTGATCATCGACGATTTTGACCTGACACTCTGGTTTGCTCAACGATAGAACTGAAATATTGTTGAGAGTCGCGTCAACAACCCATAAGCTAATCCAGTCCAATCGTAACGATTTAATTGGTACCTGCAGCTGCTAAGCATCCTACTATCACCCATTTCAGTATGGCTTTGTCTTTAATCACAAACAGTTTGAGGATAACGACAACAAGAGCAGCAAGAAGACAGAGGAATCCTAGGACCTCCATAGCCTGGACAGCTTCAAGCCATGCTGAAATAATAATAATAATAATAATAATAATAATAATAATATGATCTAATAGGAAAATCTTACAAAAGCAAATCAAAACGAGGTTTATTTTAATTGTACCCAGGGCATAAAATTCATTCGGACAACAAGTAATTTTTGTACTATCACCCTTACTCGAATACGTGTAGATGTGGGTTTATGTATATGTTTTCTATGGAGCATATAAATGTAGACCCTCTTCACTGCTGTGGGTTACACTAATTGTGCGGAAGGAAAGACATACACAACCTACCCACATGACAGACCGTTGATTAGTACCTCGTGTTTAGGAAGTCACACTCCATTGCAAGACACCAACATGGTTGAACTACTGCTCAGTTGGCGTTAAGCAACAATTAATCAATGCGTTGCTTCCTATGCGGGAGTTAGATAATTACATCCAATCTACTTCGATATAGTTCATATTGAAATGGGTGCAACTAGTGGAGTAAGAACTACATGCGCTTCTAGAACACACGTTTAAGTGGGGCTCGAGATGCCCAATCTTATGTTTTATGTGTAGTATTTTGTGGACGATTGTTAATCGTTTTGTTTTCTTTCTTTAAGTCATTGTATGGTATATTTGTTTTTCTTTAAGTCATTGTATGGTATGTTTTTGTTTTCTTTCTTTAAGTCATTGCATGGTATATTTTTGTTTTCTTTAAGTCATTGTATGATATATTTTTGCTTTCTTTCTTTAAGTCATTGTATGGTATATTTTTGTTTTCTTTCTTTAAGTCATTGTATGGTATATTTTTGTTTTCTTTCTTTAAGTCATTGTATGATATAATTTTGCTTTCTTTCTTTAAGTCATTGTATGATATAATTTGCTTTCTTTCATTAAGTCATTGTATGGTATTTTTGTTTTTCTTTAAGTCATTGTATGGTATATTTTTGTTTTCTTTCTTTAAGTCATTGTATGGTATATTTTTTGTTCTTTCTTTAAGTCATTGAATGATATATTTTTGCTTTCTTTCTTTAAGTCATTGTATGGTATATTTGTTTTTCTTTAAGTCATTGTATGGTATATTTTTGTTTTCTTTCTTTAAGTCATTGTATGGTATATTTTTGTTTTCTTTCTTTAAGTCATTGTCTGATATTTTTTTACTTTCTTTCTTTAAGTCATTGTATGGTATATTTGTTTTTCTTTAAGTCATTGTATGGTATATTTTTGTTTTCTTTCTTTAAGTCATTTTATGGTATATTTGTTTTTCTTTAAGTCATTGCATGGTATATTTTTGTTTTCTTTCTTTAAGTCATTGCATGGTATATTTTTGCTTTCTCTCTTTAGGTCATTGTATGGTATATTTTTGTTTTCTTTCTTTAAGTCATTGCATGGTATATTTTTGCTTTCTTTCTTTAGGTCATTGTATGGTATATTTTTGTTTTCTTTCTTTAAGTCATTGCATGCTATATTTTTGTTTTCATTCTTTAGATCATTGTATGGTATATTTTTGTTTTCTTTCTTTAAGTCATTGTATGGTATATTTTTGTTTTCTTTCTTTAAGTCATTGTATGGTATATTTTTGTTTTCTTTCTTTAAGTCATTGTATGCTATATTTGTTTTTCTTTAAGTCATTGCATGGTATATTTTTGTTTTCTTTCTTTAATTCATTGCATGGCATATTTTTGTTTTCTTTCTTTAAGTCATTGTATGGTATATTTTTGCTTTCTTTCTTTATGTCATTGTATGGTATTTTTTTCTTTTTTTGCTTTAAGTCATTGTATGGTATATTTTTGTTTTCTTTCTTTATTTCAATGTATGGTATATTTTTGTTTTCTTTCTTTAAGTCATTGTATGGTATTTTTTTTCTTTCTTTAAGTCATTGTATGGTATATTTTTGCTTTCTTTCTTTAAGTCATTGTATGGTATATTTTTGTTTTCTTTCTTTAAGTCATTGTATGGTATATTTTTGCTTTCTTTGTTTAAGTCATTGTATGGTATATTTTTGTTTTCTTTCTTTAAGTCATTGTATGGTATATTTTGTTTTCTTTCTTTAAGTCATTGTATGATATAATTTTGCTTTCTTTCTTTAAGTCATTGTATGATATAATTTTGCTTTCTTTCTTTAAGTCATTGTATGGTATTTTTGTTTTTCTTTAAGTCATTGTATTGAATATTTTTGTTTTCTTTCTTTATGTCATTGTATGGTATATATTTTTTTCTTTCTTTAAGTCATTGAATGATATATTTTTGCTTTCTTTCTTTAAGTCATTGTATGGTATATTTGTTTTTCTTTAAGTCATTGTATGGTATATTTTTGTTTTCTTTCTTTAAGTCATTGTATGGTATATTTTTGTTTTCTTTCTTTATGTCATTGTATGGTATTTTTTGTTTTCTTTCTTTAAGTCATTGTATGGTATATTTTTGTTTTCTTTCTTTAAATCATTGTATGGTATATTTTTGTTTTCTTTCTTTTAGTCATTGTATGGTATATTTGTTTTTCTTTAAGTCATTGCATGGTATATTTTGTTTTCTTTCTTTAAGTCATTGCATGGTATATTTTTGTTTTCTCTCTTTAGGTCATTGCATGGTATATTTTTGTTTTCTTTCTTTAGGTCATTGCATGGTATATTTTTGTTTTCTTTCTTTAGGTCATTGTATGGTATATTTTTGTTTTCTTTCTTTAAGTCATTGCATGCTATATTTTTGTTTTCTTTCTTTAAGTCATTGTATGATATAATTTTGCTTTCTTTCTTTAAGTCATTGTATGATATAATTTTGCTTTCTTTCTTTAAGTCATTGTATGGTATTTTTGTTTTTCTTTATGTCATTGTATGGAATATTTTTGTTTTCTTTCTTTAAGTCATTGTATGGTATATATTTTTTTCTTTCTTTAAGTCATTGAATGATATATTTTTGCTTTCTTTCTTTAAGTCATTGTATGGTATATTTGTTTTTCTTTAAGTCATTGTATGGTATATTTTTGTTTTCTTTCTTTATGTCATTGTATGGTATTTTTTTGTTTTCTTTCTTTAAGTCATTGTATGGTATATTTTTGTTTTCTTTCTTTAAGTCATTGTATGGTATATTTTTGTTTTCTTTCTTTTAGTCATTGTATGGTATATTTGTTTTTCTTGAAGTCATTGCATGGTATATTTTTGTTTTCTTTCTTTAAGTCATTGCATGGTATATTTTTGTTTTCTCTCTTTAGGTCATTGCATGGTATATTTTTGTTTTCTTTCTTTAGGTCATTGTATGGTATATTTTTGTTTTCTTTCTTTAAGTCATTGCATGCTATATTTTTGTTTTCTTTCTTTAAGTCATTGTATGGTATATTTTTGCTTTCTTTCTTTAAGTCATTGTATGATATATTTTGTTTTCTTTCTTTAAGTCATTGCATGGTATATTTTTGTTTTCTTTCTTTAAGTCATTGTATGGTATATTTTTGCTTTCTTTCTTTAAGTCATTGTATGGTATATTTTTGTTTTCTTTCTTTAAGTCATTGTATGATATAATTTTGCTTTCTTTCTTTAATTCATTGTATGATATAATTTGCTTTCTTTCATTAAGTCATTGTATGGTATTTTTGTTTTTCTTTAAGTCATTGTATGGTATATTTTTGTTTTCTTTCTTTAAGTCATTGTATGGTATATTTTTTGTTCTTTCTTTAAGTCATTGAATGATATATTTTTGCTTTCTTTCTTTAAGTCATTGTATGGTA
This sequence comes from Bathymodiolus septemdierum, assembly GCA_963383655.1. Taxonomy (NCBI): domain Eukaryota; kingdom Metazoa; phylum Mollusca; class Bivalvia; order Mytilida; family Modiolidae; genus Bathymodiolus; species Bathymodiolus septemdierum. The sequence goes on from OY726529.1 coordinate 15,028,488, forward strand.
TATTTGTTTTTCTTTAAGTCATTGTATGGTATATTTTTGTTTTCTTTCTTTAAGTCATTGTATGGTATATTTTTGTTTTCTTTCTTTAAGTCATTGTCTGATATTTTTTTACTTTCTTTCTTTAAGTCATTGTATGGTATATTTGTTTTTCTTTAAGTCATTGTATGGTATATTTTTGTTTTCTTTCTTTAAGTCATTGTATGGTATATTTGTTTTTCTTTAAGTCATTGCATGGTATATTTTTGTTTTCTTTCTTTAAGTCATTGCATGGTATATTTTTGCTTTCTCTCTTTAGGTCATTGTATGGTATATTTTTGTTTTCTTTCTTTAAGTCATTGCATGGTATATTTTTGCTTTCTTTCTTTAGGTCATTGTATGGTATATTTTTGTTTTCTTTCTTTAAGTCATTGCATGCTATATTTTTGTTTTCATTCTTTAGATCATTGTATGGTATATTTTTGTTTTCTTTCTTTAAGTCATTGTATGGTATATTTTTGTTTTCTTTCTTTAAGTCATTGTATGCTATATTTTTGCTTTCTTTCTTTAAGTCATTGCATGGTATATTTTTGTTTTCTCTCTTTAGGTCATTGCATGGTATATTTTTGTTTTCTTTCTTTAGGTCATTGTATGGTATATTTTTGTTTTCTTTCTTTAAGTCATTGCATGCTATATTTTTGTTTTCTTTCTTTAAGTCATTGTATGGTATATTTTTGCTTTCTTTCTTTAAGTCATTGTATGATATATTTTGTTTTCTTTCTTTAAGTCATTGCATGGTATATTTTTGTTTTCTTTCTTTAATTCATTGCATGGCATATTTTTGTTTTCTTTCTTTAAGTCATTGTATGGTATATTTTTGCTTTCTTTCTTTATGTCATTGTATGGTATTTTTTTCTTTTTTTGCTTTAAGTCATTGTATGGTATATTTTTGTTTTCTTTCTTTATTTCAATGTATGGTATATTTTTGTTTTCTTTCTTTAAGTCATTGTATGGTATTTTTTTTCTTTCTTTAAGTCATTGTATGGTATATTTTTGCTTTCTTTCTTTAAGTCATTGTATGGTATATTTTTGTTTTCTTTCTTTAAGTCATTGTATGATATAATTTTGCTTTCTTTCTTTAAGTCATTGTATGATATAATTTTGCTTTCTTTCTTTAAGTCATTGTATGGTATTTTTGTTTTTCTTTAAGTCATTGTATTGAATATTTTTGTTTTCTTTCTTTAAGTCATTGTATGGTATATATTTTTTTCTTTCTTTAAGTCATTGAATGATATATTTTTGCTTTCTTTCTTTAAGTCATTGTATGGTATATTTGTTTTTCTTTAAGTCATTGTATGGTATATTTTTGTTTTCTTTCTTTAAGTCATTGTATGGTATATTTTTGTTTTCTTTCTTTATGTCATTGTATGGTATTTTTTTGTTTTCTTTCTTTAAGTCATTGTATGGTATATTTTTGTTTTCTTTCTTTAAATCATTGTATGGTATATTTTTGTTTTCTTTCTTTTAGTCATTGTATGGTATATTTGTTTTTCTTTAAGTCATTGCATGGTATATTTTGTTTTCTTTCTTTAAGTCATTGCATGGTATATTTTTGTTTTCTCTCTTTAGGTCATTGCATGGTATATTTTTGTTTTCTTTCTTTAGGTCATTGCATGGTATAATTTTGTTTTCTTTCTTTAGGTCATTGTATGGTATATTTTTGTTTTCTTTCTTTAAGTCATTGCATGCTATATTTTTGTTTTCTTTCTTTAAGTCATTGTATGGTATATTTTTGTTTTCTTTCTTTAAGTCATTGTATGATATAATTTTGCTTTCTTTCTTTAAGTCATTGTATGATATAATTTTGCTTTCTTTCTTTAAGTCATTGTATGGTATTTTTGTTTTTCTTTATGTCATTGTATGGAATATTTTTGTTTTCTTTCTTTAAGTCATTGTATGGTATATATTTTTTTCTTTCTTTAAGTCATTGAATGATATATTTTTGCTTTCTTTCTTTAAGTCATTGTATGGTATATTTGTTTTTCTTTAAGTCATTGTATGGTATATTTTTGTTTTCTTTCTTTATGTCATTGTATGGTATTTTTTTGTTTTCTTTCTTTAAGTCATTGTATGGTATATTTTTGTTTTCTTTCTTTAAGTCATTGTATGGTATATTTTTGTTTTCTTTCTTTTAGTCATTGTATGGTATATTTGTTTTTCTTGAAGTCATTGTATGGTATATTTTTGTTTTCTTTCTTTATGTCATTGTATGGTATTTTTTTGTTTTCTTTCTTTAAGTCATTGTATGGTATATTTTTGTTTTCTTTCTTTAAGTCATTGTATGGTATATTTTTGTTTTCTTTCTTTAAGTCATTGTATGGTATATTTTTGTTTTCTTTCTTTATGTCATTGTATGGTATATTTTTGTTTTCTTTCTTTAAGTCATTGCATGGTATATTTTTGTTTTCTCTCTTTAGGTCATTGCATGGTATATTTTTGTTTTCTTTCTTTAGGTCATTGTATGGTATATTTTTGTTTTCTTTCTTTAAGTCATTGCATGCTATATTTTTGTTTTCTTTCTTTAAGTCATTGTATGGTATATTTTTGCTTTCTTTCTTTAAGTCATTGTATGATATATTTTGTTTTCTTTCTTTAAGTCATTGCATGGTATATTTTTGTTTTCTTTCTTTAAGTCATTGTATGGTATATTTTTGCTTTCTTTCTTTAAGTCATTGTATGGTATATTTTTGTTTTCTTTCTTTAAGTCATTGTATGATATAATTTTGCTTTCTTTCTTTAAGTCATTGTATGATATAATTTGCTTTCTTTCATTAAGTCATTGTATGGTATTTTTGTTTTTCTTTAAGTCATTGTATGGTATATTTTTGTTTTCTTTCTTTAAGTCATTGTATGGTATATTTTTTGTTCTTTCTTTAAGTCATTGAATGATATATTTTTGCTTTCTTTCTTTAAGTCATTGTATGGTATATTTGTTTTTCTTTAAGTCATTGTATGGTATATTTTTGTTTTCTTTCTTTAAGTCATTGTATGGTATATTTTTGTTTTCTTTCTTTAAGTCATTGTCTGATATTTTTTTACTTTCTTTCTTTAAGTCATTGTATGGTATATTTGTTTTTCTTTAAGTCATTGTATGGTATATTTTTGTTTTCTTTCTTTAAGTCATTGTATGGTATATTTGTTTTTCTTTAAGTCATTGCATGGTATATTTTTGTTTTCTTTCTTTAAGTCATTGCATGGTATATTTTTGCTTTCTCTCTTTAGGTCATTGTATGGTATATTTTTGTTTTCTTTCTTTAAGTCATTGCATGGTATATTTTTGCTTTCTTTCTTTAGGTCATTGTATGGTATATTTTTGTTTTCTTTCTTTAAGTCATTGCATGCTATATTTTTGTTTTCATTCTTTAGATCATTGTATGGTATATTTTTGTTTTCTTTCTTTAAGTCATTGTATGGTATATTTTTGTTTTCTTTCTTTAAGTCATTGTATGCTATATTTGTTTTTCTTTAAGTCATTGCATGGTATATTTTTGTTTTCTTTCTTTAATTCATTGCATGGCATATTTTTGTTTTCTTTCTTTAAGTCATTGTATGGTATATTTTTGCTTTCTTTCTTTATGTCATTGTATGGTATTTTTTTCTTTTTTTGCTTTAAGTCATTGTATGGTATATTTTTGTTTTCTTTCTTTATTTCAATGTATGGTATATTTTTGTTTTCTTTCTTTAAGTCATTGTATGGTATTTTTTTTCTTTCTTTAAGTCATTGTATGGTATATTTTTGCTTTCTTTCTTTAAGTCATTGTATGGTATATTTTTGTTTTCTTTCTTTAAGTCATTGTATGGTATATTTTTGCTTTCTTTGTTTAAGTCATTGTATGGTATATTTTTGTTTTCTTTCTTTAAGTCATTGTATGGTATATTTTTGTTTTCTTTCTTTAAGTCATTGTATGATATAATTTTGCTTTCTTTCTTTAAGTCATTGTATGATATAATTTTGCTTTCTTTCTTTAAGTCATTGTATGGTATTTTTGTTTTTCTTTAAGTCATTGTATTGAATATTTTTGTTTTCTTTCTTTAAGTCATTGTATGGTATATATTTTTTTCTTTCTTTAAGTCATTGAATGATATATTTTTGCTTTCTTTCTTTAAGTCATTGTATGGTATATTTGTTTTTCTTTAAGTCATTGTATGGTATATTTTTGTTTTCTTTCTTTAAGTCATTGTATGGTATATTTTTGTTTTCTTTCTTTATGTCATTGTATGGTATTTTTTTGTTTTCTTTCTTTAAGTCATTGTATGGTATATTTTTGTTTTCTTTCTTTAAGTCATTGCATGGCATATTTTTGTTTTCTTTCTTTAAGTCATTGTATGGTATATTTTTGCTTTCTTTCTTTAAGTCATTGTATGGTATTTTTTTGTTTTCTTTCTTTATTTCAATGTATGGTATATTTTCGTTTTCTTTCTTTTAGTCATTTTATGGTATTTTTTTTCTTTCTTTAAGTCATTGTATGGTATATTTTTGCTTTCTTTCTTTAAGTCATTGTATGGTATATTTTTGTTTTCTTTGTTTAAGTCATTGTATGGTATATTTTTGCTTTCTTTGTTTAAGTCATTGTATGGTATATTTTTGTTTTCTTTCTTTAAATCATTATATGGTATATTTTTGTTTTCTTTCTTTAAGTCATTGTATGGTATATTTTTGTTTTCTTTCTTTAAGTCATTGTATGGTATATTTTTGCTTTATTTGTTTAAGTCATTGTATGATATAATTTTGCTTTCTTTCTTTTAGTCATTGTATGATATAATTTTGCTTTCTTTCTTTAAGTCATTGTATGGTATTTTTGTTTTTCTTTAAGTCATTGTATGGTATATTTTTGTTTTCTTTCTTTAATTCATTGTATGGTATATTTTTTTTTCTTTCTTTAAGTCATTGAATGATATATTTTTGCTTTCTTTCTTTAAGTCATTGTATAGTATATTTGTTTTTCTTTAAGTCATTGTATGGTATATTTTTGTTTTCTTTCTTTAAGTCATTGTATGGTATATTTTTGTTTTCTTTCTTTATGTCATTGTATGATATTTTTTTGTTTTCTTTCTTTATGTCATTGTATGGTATTTTTTTGTTTTCTTTCTTTAAGTCATTGTATGGTATATTTTTGTTTTCTTTCTTTAAATCATTGTATGGTATATTTTTGTTTTCTTTCTTTTAGTCATTGTATGGTATATTTGTTTTTCTTTAAGTCATTGCATGGTATATTTTGTTTTCTTTCTTTAAGTCATTGCATGGTATATTTTTGTTTTCTCTCTTTAGGTCATTGCATGGTATATTTTTGTTTTCTTTCTTTAGGTCATTGCATGGTATATTTTTGTTTTCTTTCTTTATGTCATTGTATGGTATATTTTTGTTTTCTTTCTTTAAGTCATTGCATGCTATATTTTTGTTTTCTTTCTTTAAGTCATTGTATGGTATATTTTTGTTTTCTTTCTTTAAGTCATTGTATGATATAATTTTGCTTTCTTTCTTTAAGTCATTGTATGATATAATTTTGCTTTCTTTCTTTAAGTCATTGTATGGTATTTTTGTTTTTCTTTATGTCATTGTATGGAATATTTTTGTTTTCTTTCTTTAAGTCATTGTATGGTATATATTTTTTTCTTTCTTTAAGTCATTGAATGATATATTTTTGCTTTCTTTCTTTAAGTCATTGTATGGTATATTTGTTTTTCTTTAAGTCATTGTATGGTATATTTTTGTTTTCTTTCTTTATGTCATTGTATGGTATTTTTTTGTTTTCTTTCTTTAAGTCATTGTATGGTATATTTTTGTTTTCTTTCTTTAAGTCATTGTATGGTATATTTTTGTTTTCTTTCTTTTAGTCATTGTATGGTATATTTGTTTTTCTTTAAGTCATTGCATGGTATATTTTTGTTTTCTTTCTTTAAGTCATTGCATGGTATATTTTTGTTTTCTCTCTTTAGGTCATTGCATGGTATATTTTTGTTTTCTTTCTTTAGGTCATTGTATGGTATATTTTTGTTTTCTTTCTTTAAGTCATTGCATGCTATATTTTTGTTTTCTTTCTTTAAGTCATTGTATGGTATATTTTTGCTTTCTTTCTTTAAGTCATTGTATGATATATTTTTGTTTTCTTTCTTTAAGTCATTGCATGGTATATTTTTGTTTTCTCTCTTTAGGTCATTGCATGGTATATTTTTGTTTTCTTTCTTTAGGTCATTGTATGGTATATTTTTGTTTTCTTTCTTTAAGTCATTGCATGCTATATTTTTGTTTTCTTTCTTTAAGTCATTGTATGGTATATTTTTGCTTTCTTTCTTTAAGTCATTGTATGATATATTTTTGTTTTCTTTCTTTAAGTCATTGCATGGTATATTTTTGTTTTCTTTCTTTAAGTCATTGTATGGTATATTTTTGCTTTCTTTCTTTAAGTCATTGTATGGTATATTTTTGTTTTCTTTCTTTAAGTCATTGTATGATATTCTTTCTTCTTTCATTAAGTCATTGCATGGTATATTTTTTTTTTCTTAAGTCATTGTATGGTATTTTTTTTCTTCTTTAAGTCATTGTATGGTATATTTTTGTTTTCTTTCTTTATTTCAATGTATGGTATATTTTTGTTTTCTTTCTTTAAGTCATTTTATGGTATTCTTTTTCTTTCTTTAAGTCATTGTATGGTATATTTTTGCTTTCTTTGCTTAAGTCATTGTATGGTATATTTTTGTTTTTTTTCTTTAAGTCATTGTATGGTATATTTTTGTTTTCTTTCTTTAAGTCATTGTATGATATAATTTGCTTTCTTTCATTAAGTCATTGTATGGTATTTTTGTTTTTCTTTAAGTCATTGTATGGTATATTTTTGTTTTCTTTCTTTAAGTCATTGTATGGTATATATTTTTTTCTTTCTTTAAGTCATTGAATGATATATTTTTGCTTTCTTTCTTTAAGTCATTGTATGGTATATTTGTTTTTCTTTAAGTCATTGTATGGTATATTTTTGTTTTCTTTCTTTAAGTCATTGTATGGTATATTTTTGTTTTCTTTCTTTAAGTCATTGTATGATATATTTTTGCTTTCTTTCTTTAAGTCATTGTATGGTATATTTGTTTTTCTTTCTTTAAGTCATTGTATGGTATATTTTTGTTTTCTTTCTTTAAGTCATTGTATGGTATATATTTTTTTCTTTCTTTAAGTCATTGAATGATATATTTTTGCTTTCTTTCTTTAAGTCATTGTATGGTATATTTGTTTTTCTTTAAGTCATTGTATGGTATATTTTTGTTTTCTTTCTTTAAGTCATTGTATGGTATATTTTTGTTTTCTTTCTTTAAGTCATTGTATGATATATTTTTACTTTCTTTCTTTAGATCATTGTATGGTATATTTTTGTTTTCTTTCTTTAAGTCATTGTATGGTATATTTTTGCTTTCTTTCTTTAAGTCATTGTATGGTATATTTTTGTTTTCTTTCTTTAAGTCATTGCATGGCATATTTTTGTTTTCTTTCTTTAAGTCATTGTATGGTATATTTTTGCTTTCTTTCTTTAAGTCATTGTATGGTATTTTTTTGTTTTCTTTCTTTATTTCAATGTATGGTATATTTTTGTTTTCTTTCTTTTAGTCATTTTATGGTATTTTTTTTCTTTCTTTAAGTCATTGTATGGTATATTTTTGCTTTCTTTCTTTAAGTCATTGTATGGTATATTTTTGTTTTCTTTCTTTAAGTCATTGTATGGTATATTTTTGCTTTCTTTGTTTAAGTCATTGTATGGTATATTTTTGTTTTCTTTCTTTAAGTCATTATATGGTATATTTTTGTTTTCTTTCTTTAAGTCATTGTATGGTATATTTTTGTTTTCTTTCTTTAAGTCATTGTATGGTATATTTTTGCTTTATTTGTTTAAGTCATTGTATGATATAATTTTGCTTTCTTTCTTTTAGTCATTGTATGATATAATTTTGCTTTCTTTCTTTAAGTCATTGTATGGTATTTTTGTTTTTCTTTAAGTCATTGTATGGTATATTTTTGTTTTCTTTCTTTAATTCATTGTATGGTATATTTTTTTTTCTTTCTTTAAGTCATTGAATGATATATTTTTGCTTTCTTTCTTTAAGTCATTGTATAGTATATTTGTTTTTCTTTAAGTCATTGTATGGTATATTTTTGTTTTCTTTCTTTAAGTCATTGTATGGTATATTTTTGTTTTCTTTCTTTATGTCATTGTATGGTATTTTTTTGTTTTCTTTCTTTAAGTCATTGTATGGTATATTTTTGTTTTCTTTCTTTAAGTCATTGTATGGTATATTTTTGTTTTCTTTCTTTAAGTCATTGTATGGTATATTTTTGTTTTCTTTCTTTAAGTCATTGTATGGTATATTTGTTTTTCTTTAAGTCATTGCATGGTATATTTTTGTTTTCTTTCTTTAAGTCATTGCATGGTATATTTTTGTTTTCTCTCTTTAGGTCATTGCATGGTATATTTTTGTTTTCTTTCTTTAGGTCATTGTATGGTATATTTTTGTTTTCTTTCTTTAAGTCATTGCATGCTCTATTTTTGTTTTCTTTCTTTAAGTCATTGTATGGTATATTTTTGCTTTCTTTCTTTAAGTCATTGTATGATATATTTTTGTTTTCTTTCTTTAAGTCATTGCATGGTATATTTTTGTTTTCTTTCTTTAAGCCATTGTATGGTATATTTTTGCTTTCTTTCTTTAAGTCATTGTATGATATTCTTTCTTCTTTCATTAAGTCATTGCATGGTATATTTTTTTTTCTTTAAGTCATTGTATGGTATTTTTTTTCTTCTTTAAGTCATTGTATGGTATATTTTTGTTTTCTTTCTTTATTTCAATGTATGGTATATTTTTGTTTTCTTTCTTTAAGTCATTTTATGGTATTTTTTTTCTTTCTTTAAGTCATTGTATGGTATATTTTTGCTTTCTTTGCTTAAGTCATTGTATGGTATATTTTTGTTTTTTTTCTTTAAGTCATTGTATGGTATATTTTTGTTTTCTTTCTTTAAGTCATTGTATGATATAATTTGCTTTCTTTCATTAAGTCATTGTATGGTATTTTTGTTTTTCTTTAAGTCATTGTATGGTATATTTTTGTTTTCTTTCTTTAAGTCATTGTATGGTATATATTTTTTTCTTTCTTTAAGTCATTGAATGATATATTTTTGCTTTCTTTCATTAAGTCATTGTATGGTATTTTTGTTTTTCTTTAAGTCATTGTATGGTATATTTTTGTTTTCTTTCTTTAAGTCATTGTATGGTATATATTTTTTTCTTTCTTTAAGTCATTGAATGATATATTTTTGCTTTCTTTCTTTAAGTCATTGTATGGTATATTTGTTTTTCTTTAAGTCATTGTATGGTATATTTTTGTTTTCTTTCTTTAAGTCATTGTATGGTATATTTTTGTTTTCTTTCTTTAAGTCATTGTATGATATATTTTTGCTTTCTTTCTTTAAGTCATTGTATGGTATATTTGTTTTTCTTTCTTTAAGTCATTGTATGGTATATTTTTGTTTTCTTTCTTTAAGTCATTGTATGGTATATTTTTTTTTCTTTCTTTAAGTCATTGAATGATATATTTTTGCTTTCTTTCTTTAAGTCATTGTATGGTATATTTGTTTTTCTTTAAGTCATTGTATGGTATATTTTTGTTTTCTTTCTTTAAGTCATTGTATGGTATATTTTTGTTTTCTTTCTTTAAGTCATTGTATGATATATTTTTACTTTCTTTCTTTAGATCATTGTATGGTATATTTTTGTTTTCTTTCTTTAAGTCATTGTATGGTATATTTTTGCTTTCTTTCTTTAAGTCATTGTATGGTATATTTTTGTTTTCTTTCTTTAAGTCATTGCATGGCATATTTTTGTTTTCTTTCTTTAAGTCATTGTATGGTATATTTTTGCTTTCTTTCTTTAAGTCATTGTATGGTATTTTTTTGTTTTCTTTCTTTATTTCAATGTATGGTATATTTTTGTTTTCTTTCTTTTAGTCATTTTATGGTATTTTTTTTCTTTCTTTAAGTCATTGTATGGTATATTTTTGCTTTCTTTCTTTAAGTCATTGTATGGTATATTTTTGTTTTCTTTGTTTAAGTCATTGTATGGTATATTTTTGCTTTCTTTGTTTAAGTCATTGTATGGTATATTTTTGTTTTCTTTCTTTAAATCATTATATGGTATATTTTTGTTTTCTTTCTTTAAGTCATTGTATGGTATATTTTTGTTTTCTTTCTTTAAGTCATTGTATGGTATATTTTTGCTTTATTTGTTTAAGTCATTGTATGATATAATTTTGCTTTCTTTCTTTTAGTCATTGTATGATATAATTTTGCTTTCTTTCTTTAAGTCATTGTATGGTATTTTTGTTTTTCTTTAAGTCATTGTATGGTATATTTTTGTTTTCTTTCTTTAATTCATTGTATGGTATATTTTTTTTTCTTTCTTTAAGTCATTGAATGATATATTTTTGCTTTCTTTCTTTAAGTCATTGTATAGTATATTTGTTTTTCTTTAAGTCATTGTATGGTATATTTTTGTTTTCTTTCTTTAAGTCATTGTATGGTATATTTTTGTTTTCTTTCTTTATGTCATTGTATGGTATTTTTTTGTTTTCTTTCTTTAAGTCATTGTATGGTATATTTTTGTTTTCTTTCTTTAAGTCATTGTATGGTATATTTTTGTTTTCTTTCTTTAAGTCATTGTATGGTATATTTGTTTTTCTGTAAGTCATTGCATGGTATATTTTTGTTTTCTCTCTTTAGGTCATTGCATGGTATATTTTTGTTTTCTTTCTTTAGGTCATTGCATGGTATATTTTTGTTTTCTTTCTTTAGGTCATTGTATGGTATATTTTTGTTTTCTTTCTTTAAGTCATTGCATGCTATATTTTTGTTTTCTTTCTTTAGGTCATTGTATGGTATATTTTTGTTTTCTTTCTTTAAGTCATTGTATGGTATATTTTTGCTTTCTTTCTTTAAGTCATTGTATGGTATATTTTTGTTTTCTTTCTTTAAGCCATTGCATGGTATATTTTTGTTTTCTTTCTTTAAGTCATTGTATGGTATATTTTTGCTTTCTTTCTTTAAGTCATTTTATGGTATAATTTCGTTTTCTTTCTTTATTTCATTGTATGGTATATTTTTGTTTTCTTTCATTGAGTCATTGTATGGTATATTTTTGTTTTCTTTCTTTAAGTCATTGTATGGTATATTTTTGTTTTCTTTCTTTAAGTCATTATAAGGTATATTTTTGTTTTCTTTCTTTAAGTCATTGTATGGTATATTTTTGTTTTCTTTCTTTAAGTCATTGTATGGTATATTTTTGCTTTATTTGTTTAAGTCATTGTATGATATAATTTTGCTTTCTTTCTTTTAGTCATTGTATGATATAATTTTGCTTTCTTTCTTTAAGTCATTGTATGGTATTTTTGTTTTTCTTTAAGTCATTGTATGGTATATTTTTGTTTTCTTTCTTTAATTTATTGTATGGTATATTTTTTTTCTTTCTTTAAGTCATTGAATGATATATTTTTGCTTTCTTTCTTTAAGTCATTGTATAGTATATTTGTTTTTCTTTAAGTCATTGTATGGTATATTTTTGTTTTCTTTCTTTAAGTCATTGTATGGTATATTTTTGTTTTCTTTCTTTATGTCATTGTATGGTATTTTTTTGTTTTCTTTCTTTAAGTCATTGTATGGTATATTTTTGTTTTCTTTCTTTAAGTCATTGTATGGTATATTTTTGTTTTCTTTCTTTAAGTCATTGTATGGTATATTTGTTTTTCTGTAAGTCATTGCATGGTATATTTTTGTTTTCTCTCTTTAGGTCATTGCATGGTATATTTTTGTTTTCTTTCTTTAGGTCATTGCATGGTATATTTTTGTTTTCTTTCTTTAGGTCATTGTATGGTATATTTTTGTTTTCTTTCTTTAAGTCATTGCATGCTATATTTTTGTTTTCTTTCTTTAGGTCATTGTATGGTATATTTTTGTTTTCTTTCTTTAAGTCATTGTATGGTATATTTTTGCTTTCTTTCTTTAAGTCATTGTATGGTATATTTTTGTTTTCTTTCTTTAAGCCATTGCATGGTATATTTTTGTTTTCTTTCTTTAAGTCATTGTATGGTATATTTTTGCTTTCTTTCTTTAAGTCATTTTATGGTATAATTTCGTTTTCTTTCTTTATTTCATTGTATGGTATATTTTTGTTTTCTTTCATTGAGTCATTGTATGGTATATTTTTGTTTTCTTTCTTTAAGTCATTGTATGGTATATTTTTGTTTTCTTTCTTTAAGTCATTGTATGGTATATTTTTGTTTTCTTTCTTTATGTCATTGTATGGTATTTTTTTGTTTTCTTTCTTTAAGTCATTGTATGGTATATTTTTGTTTTCTTTCTTTAAGTCATTGTATGGTATATTTTTGTTTTCTTTCTTTAAGTCATTGTATGGTATATTTGTTTTTCTGTAAGTCATTGCATGGTATATTTTTGTTTTCTCTCTTTAGGTCATTGCATGGTATATTTTTGTTTTCTTTCTTTAGGTCATTGCATGGTATATTTTTGTTTTCTTTCTTTAGGTCATTGTATGGTATATTTTTGTTTTCTTTCTTTAAGTCATTGCATGCTATATTTTTGTTTTCTTTCTTTAGGTCATTGTATGGTATATTTTTGTTTTCTTTCTTTAAGTCATTGTATGGTATATTTTTGCTTTCTTTCTTTAAGTCATTGTATGGTATATTTTTGTTTTCTTTCTTTAAGCCATTGCATGGTATATTTTTGTTTTCTTTCTTTAAGTCATTGTATGGTATATTTTGTTTTCTTTCTTTAAGTCATTGTATGGTATATTTTTGTTTTCTTTCATTAAGTCATTGTATGGTATATTTTTTTTTCTTTCTCTAAGTCATTGTATGGAATATTTTTGTTTTCTTTCTTTTAGTCATTGTATGATATTCTTTCTTCTTTCTTTAAGTCATTGCATGGTATATTTTTTTTTTAAGTCATTGTATGGTATTTTTTTTTCTTCTTTAAGTCATTGTATGGTATATTTTTGTTTTCTTTCTTTATTTCAATGTATGGTATATTTTTGTTTTCTTTCTTTAAGTCATTTTATGGTATAATTTCGTTTTCTTTCTTTATTTCATTGTATGGTATATTTTTGTTTTCTTTCATTGAGTCATTGTATGGTATATTTTTGTTTTCTTTCTTTAAGTCATTGTATGGTATATTTTTGTTTTCTTTCTTTAAGTCATTGTATGGTATATTTTTCTTCGATTTGCGGCCTCTGATTACCAGTTTTATTTCTGGAAATTCTTATCATTATTATTTGGTTTACGGCATGTGATTTTCATTGCTCCCAAGAACTTTTAAATCATTAGGTGTTATTATTGACAGAGGATGCATGATTTAGGTCATTCAAGAAACGTGATGTGTGTACTTAATCATATATTTAAGAAGAGTTTGAAGATACCAAAGGGGCAATCAATCAGAATCCGTATATTGAAGAAGAACAGAAAACACAATGGCAAAAAGAAAAAGTACAAAAGGAGAAACAACGATCTACAAAACATACATACAAGATCGAGTAACATGAACCCCACTGAAAACCGTGGGTGAACTCAGGTGCTGCGCAAGGGTGAATAGTTATACTTGTATTGGCAAGTTGTATATCTACTAGAAGCAGAAACCGCTGACTCATCCGGAGCACCCAAGTTAACCCACGGTTTTCATTGGGGTTCGTGTTGCTCGATCTATAGTTTTATGTGTAATGTTTGGAAAATTATTTCTTGTCCTTTTTCTTTTGGACATTGTATTGTCTTTCCTTCTTCGATTTATAGCTTCTCATTATCCCTTTTGGTACCTTCAGATTTTTGCTACATTCTGAACAAAACATATGCATTTGTACTACTTACTCTCGAGACTAGGAGAGTCAACATAATCAATACAGGTCGTTGTACTTGCAATGGTCGCACATGCCTTCCATATTCCTCCATTATACGTTTTTCCTGCCAGCTCAAAATAAAACCAATAAGGCGCTGCAAAACCTATCAAGTCCACAACAAAGGCAACTATTGTTGAAATGAACGCTACAAATGTCAGAATTGGAATTCCAGCAACCTCCATCTTCAATAAGTAAAATTCTGAACTTTTCCTTTAATATATATGAACCGTCTGAATGCTTTTTAAGTACACAGTTCCTTTGTTTTTGTTTGTTTGCTTTTTGTTTTTATAAATTCATCATTCACGAAACAATGGATAATGTCCTCCCATCGACAACTTGTTGACGTTGATGAATGCCTTGGATGATATCGAATACGTTGCGATGACAGAAACAAACACAACAACACAGCGTCGCTAGGCTACTGCTGTGTGGATGAATGGTATGTTGAAATTGTTACTTTTTCTGCTCATCAAATTGACTATTTCATTGATATGTTAATCCCGATATTATCATTTCAAAAGCGAAAGTTGATTTACTAGAAATATTTGTATCAATTTCATTTTTTGAATTCTCTATATTTTCCGAAAATGTCCTATTTATGAGCTATAAGTCAATATTTAAAAAATAACACGTGGGAACTTTAAACGGTGAATCTGTTTTCCCCTTGTTAAATTCCCTTACAATATTGTACTTTTAGAATTTTTTTTTACAGATCAATGTAAAATGATGACTACAATAAATTATAATGTCAATCGAAGACACGTGGGTGCTTTAACCACGCATACGTCATTTTAATTTGAATTTACATCAAATGAAAACGTGCATAGCAAAAAGTAATACAATTTTAATGATGTTTACTGTTAAAATTGTAAAAATTTCTGTATGTTGTTAAAGAAAAGTTGACAATGAGGTGAATGTCCCATGCTTGTATGATATAGGTTTTTTGTTGGCATACGTCGTTGTCAATTCTGTGCTTGGTGAGTGTGAGGTTTACTAGAGGCTTCGTTCGTACCTGTTGTGGTTGGTTCTATTTTCTACAAATAAAGTTAGCGTTTTATTTAATAATCAAACTAGATTGGCTAGGCTTATGGTGTCTAACGCCACTATCACCATTATTTCAGTTATATCGTGGCTTTAAACTTAGATATATTGCATGCTTTGGTAAATGTCGTCAGACTAAATTAGTTGGGTTCGTGTTCCTCAATCTTCAGTTCTCTGTGTAGTATTTTCAAGATCATTCTTTGTCCTTTTCTCTTTTGTCCATTCAATTGTCTGTCCTTCCTCGATTTACAGCTTCTAATTATCCCTTCGATATATTGCATGCTTTGGTAAATGTCGTCAGACTAGATTAGTTGGGTTCGTGTTCCTCAATCTTCAGTTCTCTGTGTAGTATTTTCAAGATCATTCTTTGTCCTTTTCTGTTTTGTCCATTCAATTGTCTGTCCTTCCTCGATTTACAGCTTCTATTTATCCCTTCGATATATTGCATGCTTTGGTAAATGTTGTCAGACTAAATTAGTTGGGTTCGTGTTCCTCAATCTTCAGTTCTCTGTGTAGTATTTTCAAGATCATTCTTTGTCCTTTTCTCTTTTGTCCATTCAATTGTCTGTCCTTCCTCGATTTACAGCTTCTAATTATCCCTTCGATATATTGCATGCTTTGGTAAATGTCCTCAGACTAGATTAGTTGGGTTCGTGTTCCTCAATCTTCAGTTCTCTGTGTAGTATTTTCAAGATCATTCTTTGTCCTTTTCTCTTTTGTCCATTCAATTGTCTGTCCTTACTCGATTTACAGCTTCTAATTATCCCTTCGATATATTGCATGCTTTGGTAAATGTCGTCAGACTAGATTAGTTGGGTTCGTGTTCCTCAATCTTCAGTTCTCTGTATAGTATTTTCAAGATCATTCTTTGTCCTTTTCTCTTTTGTCCATTCAATTGTCTGTCCTTACTCGATTTACAGCTTCTAATTATCCCTTCGATATATTGCATGCTTTGGTAAATGTCGTCAGACTAGATTAGTTGGGTTCGTGTTCCTCAATCTTCAGTTCTCTGTGTAGTATTTTCAAGATCATTCTTTGTCCTTTTCTCTTTTGTCCATTCAATTGTCTGTCCTTCCTCGATTTACAGCTTCTAATTATCCCTTCGATATATTGCATGTTTTGGTAAATGTCGTCAGACTAGATTAGTTGGGTTCGTGTTCCTCAATCTTCAGTTCTCTGTGTAGTATTTTCAAGATCATTCTTTGTCCTTTTCTCTTTTGTCCATTCAATTGTCTGTCCTTCCTCGATTTACAACTTCTAATTATCCCTTCGATATATTGCATGCTTTGGTAAATGTCGTCAGACTAGATTAGTTGGGTTCGTGTTCCTCAATCTTCAGTTCTCTGTGTAGTATTTTCAAGATCATTCTTTGTCCTTTTCTCTTTTGTCCATTCAATTGTCTGTCCTTCCTCGATTTACAGCTTCTAATTATCCCTTCGATATATTGCATGCTTTGGTAAATGTCGTCAGACTAGATTAGTTGGGTTCGTGTTCCTCAATCTTCAGTTCTCTGTGTAGTATTTTCAAGATCATTCTTTGTCCTTTTCTCTTTTGTCCATTTAATTGTCTGTCCTTCCTCGATTTACAGCTTCTAATTATCCCTTCGATATATTGCATGTTTTGGTAAATGTCGTCAGACTAGATTAGTTGGGTTCGTGTTCCTCAATCTTCAGTTCTCTGTGTAGTATTTTCAAGATCATTCTTTGTCCTTTTCTCTTTTGTCCATTCAATTGTCTGTCCTTCCTCGATTTACAACTTCTAATTATCCCTTCGATATATTGCATGCTTTGGTAAATGTCGTCAGACTAGATTAGTTGGGTTCGTGTTCCTCAATCTTCAGTTCTCTGTATAGTATTTTCAAGATCATTCTTTGTCCTTTTCTCTTTTGTCCATTCAATTGTCTGTCCTTCCTCGATTTACAGCTTCTAATTATCCCTTCGATATATTGCATGCTTTGGTAAATGTCGTCAGACTAGATTAGTTGGGTTCGTGTTCCTCAATCTTCAGTTCTCTGTATTGTATTTTCAAGATCATTCTTTGTCCTTTTCTCTTTTGTCCATTCAATTGTCTGTCCTTCCTCGATTTACAGCTTCTAATTATCCCTTCGATATATTGCATGCTTTGGTAAATGTCCTCAGACTAGATTAGTTGGGTTCGTGTTCCTCAATCTTCAGTTCTCTGTGTAGTATTTTCAAGATCATTCTTTGTCCTTTTCTCTTTTGTCCATTCAATTGTCTGTCCTTACTCGATTTACAGCTTCTAATTATCCCTTCGATATATTGCATGCTTTGGTAAATGTCGTCAGACTAGATTAGTTGGGTTCGTGTTCCTCAATCTTCAGTTCTCTGTATAGTATTTTCAAGATCATTCTTTGTCCTTTTCTCTTTTGTCCATTCAATTGTCTGTCCTTACTCGATTTACAGCTTCTAATTATCCCTTCGATATATTGCATGCTTTGGTAAATGTCGTCAGACTAGATTAGTTGGGTTCGTGTTCCTCAATCTTCAGTTCTCTGTGTAGTATTTTCAAGATCATTCTTTGTCCTTTTCTCTTTTGTCCATTCAATTGTCTGTCCTTCCTCGATTTACAGCTTCTAATTATCCCTTCGATATATTGCATGCTTTGGTAAATGTCGTCAGACTAGATTAGTTGGGTTCGTGTTCCTCAATCTTCAGTTCTCTGTGTAGTATTTTCAAGATCATTCTTTGTCCTTTTCTCTTTTGTCCATTCAATTGTCTGTCCTTCCTCGATTTACAGCTTCTAATTATCCCTTCGATATATTGCATGCTTTGGTAAATGTCGTGAGACTAGATTAGTTGGGTTCGTGTTCCTCAATCTTCAGTTCTCTGTGTAATATTTTCAAGATCATTCTTTGTCCTTTTCTCTTTTGTCCATTCAATTGTCTGTCCTTCCTCGATTTACAGCTTCTAATTATCCCTTCGATGTATTGCATGCTTTGGTAAATGTCGTCAGACTAGATTAGTTGGGTTCGTGTTCCTCAATCTTCAGTTCTCTGTGTAGTATTTTCAAGATCATTCTTTGTCCTTTTCTCTTTTGTCCATTCAATTGTCTGTCCTTCCTCGATTTACAGCTTCTAATTATCCCTTCGATATATTGCATGTTTTGGTAAATGTCGTCAGACTAGATTAGTTGGGTTCGTGTTCCTCAATCTTCAGTTCTCTGTGTAGTATTTTCAAGATCATTCTTTGTCCTTTTCTCTTTTGTCCATTCAATTGTCTGTCCTTCCTCGATTTACAGCTTCTAATTATCCCTTCGATATATTGCATGCTTTGGTAAATGTCGTCAGACTAGATTTTTTTTTGTTTTTTTTTCATAATACTTTATTGTTTGACTCGCCTGTTAACAAAACACCTTAGATGCCCAGGTAAGCAAAAATAATCTAAGGTTCCCTGTTTTACAATAGATCTCTTATCCAGGGTTATTAAGAGATTTATTAGAGTCCACATGATCCCATTTCAAAAATACAACTAAATTTATCAATAATAAAATCAACATGTAAGTCAATCTATCTCGGCATTTTATGATAGCTTCAACATAATTTTTTATAACATATACATACATGCATTGTACTCATATATTATAACTACTTACTAATCACTGATAGAATTGTCAAGATTTTGGCTTTATCTATTGTATCATTACAATTGCCGTTAACAAAATTTTTAGTTCAGATTTTAAAGTCTGTTTCCATATATTACAAAGTACATTTTGATTGATATGAATTTTGTCATATTTAACTTTGTTTCTTGCCTTCTAAATAGACCACTTAGATATAAAAATTAATGTATTTAATAGAAGTTCATGGTTACCCCCCATATTGAACCCAAACATCATATTTTTCTCATTTAAATTAACAGTTCCCACATTTAAAGTGTTTATTAAAATTGTGATGTTTGATATGAATCGGTTAGATATAATGCATTTAAAAAACAAATGTTGAAGATCTTCTTGAATGTTCGATTCTTTACAAAGGTGACATCTTCCATTGGATAGGTTCATTTTTCTAAGTCTACTTTCGGTGTAAATAATGTTATGGTTGCATTTCCATTGGAATTCGTTAATTTTATTACTGATGTCCTGTCTTTTAAGATTATTCCAAATTTTTGGCCAGTGAAATTCTTCATTATAAACATTATTCCATTTATCTTGACATTTTGGTATTGATTTTTTATTCAATATTTTTTGTATAATTTTAATCTTCACGTCTTTTGTATTAATAATTTTGCCTCTAATATCTGTAAGTGTTAAATTATTTAACAATTTCATTTTATTTCTACTTTTAGTTTTGTTTTCTATATCATTATTTTCATTTTTTAAGAACTTTAAGTAGTCTTTTGGAATACATTTCTTAATTTTAGAGTATTCTGAGATACAGTTTCTCCTGTCTATCAGCTGAGAATATAATAAATCACAATCGATGAATTGTTTTGAGTTTTCATCCCATATGTCTTGAATAGTTTTTATATTACTTCTTAAAAATGAAGAGAATATTAAAGGTTTATTTTGGAAGGTTATATTACAATTCCCAAATAATCTAACATGCAAGATATCTGTTTTGGTTTCCACGTTTTGTGCACATTGTAAAAATTTTGTCCATGCTTGGATTGATTTTTGATAGAACAAGGGATACCTGTTTAAATTTAAGGATGAAACATTTGAGCATTTGCAAATAAAAAAGTTTCATTAAATTTAATATCAAGTCTACTTAACCAATATTTTCCAATAGCATTCCAATTTTCTATTGGTTCGTTAATAATGCGATAAATAAATTTTATTCTTCTACTGTCAATGTAGGAATCTAGATTAACCATACTCATGCCACCATTTTCTATATCTAAACAACATACATCTCTTTTAATCTGATTAACTTTCCCCTCCCATATAAAGTCCCACATTAATGTTTCAATTTCCTTTTTAAATTTATCAGGAATGCCCTTCATTTCAATTTCAAATCCACAATATGATAACAAAAGATTTTTCACAATTATAGTTTTACCTTTGTAGGAAAGTTTTCTGCTTTTCCAAACTTGTATACAATTTTTCATTCTATTAATAATGGCCTTCCAAATTTTATCATTGTCAACATTGTAACCATGATGTACCCCCAAAGTTTTTACATTTTCTTTAATCCATGATATTTGATTAAATTTTGGTTTTCTATGGCGGGCATTGCCAATAGAAATTGCTTTTGTTTTATTATAATTAATTCTTGATCCGGATGCTTTTTCATATTTTGAAAGTATATCGAAGGATTTCTCAACAGAGCGTTCATCTTTATTGAAAAGTTGTGCGTCATCTGCAAACATACTTATTTTGGCTTCTAATTCCTTCCCACCCGGTTCACCTGGTAATTTAATCCCCTTTATATCATTATTTCCTCTAATTGCACATGCCATGGGTTCGGCTTGCAATATGTAAATTAGCGGTGCGACGGGACACCTCTGTCTACATGAGCGAGATATGGAGAAAAATTTTGAAACAAATCCATTTGTCTTTATGGATGTTGTAGCATTTTTAACTAACATTTGAATCCACCCCCTAAATTTTTCCCCGAAGTTAAATGTTTTTAGCACGAAGTCTACCCACCCCCATTCAACTCTATCGAATGCTTTTTGTTGATCTAAGAAAACTATTATGCCTTCTTCATTTTCTTCGTCTGCGTATTGTATGATGTCTTGTATCATTCTGTTTGCTTCACTTATGTTCCGACCCTTTACAAACCCTTTTTGATCCGGATGAATTAGCTTAGTTAAAACATTTTTTAATCGTTCGGCCAAAAGCTTCGAAATTATTTTATAATCACAATTCAGTAAGGTCAATGGTCTCCAGTTTTTTATGTCTTCCCGTTCCCCTCCCTTATGTAATAAAGTCAAGACCCCCTTGTACTGTGATGCGCTTAAAGTATATTTGAATTTGAAAATTTTTTCAATCACTTCAAAGAATTCGTTTTTTATATCTTGCCAAAAAAGTTGATAAAATTCTGAAATAATACCATCTTCTCCTGGGGATTTATTTGGTTTTAATATTTTAATAACTTTACTAATTTCATCTAAGTTAATGTCCTCGTCAAGCGTTTCTTTTTCGTTATTGTCCAATTTATTAACAATATACCTTGTAAGTTCGTGAGCACTATTTTCATCCCACCCTTCTGATTGGAAAAGTTTGGAGTAAAAATCAACCTGCTCATTCATTATCGAGTCAATGTCATACTTGTAATTACCGTCTGTCGTTTTAATCCTATACCATAACTTTTCTTGGCCCCGCTTTTTTTCAAGGTTAAAGAAATATCTCGTTGATTTTTCCCCTTCTTCCGCCCATTTAACACGAGATCTAATTTTCGCTGCTTCTGTTTTTTTTATTATAATAGTTTTTAATTAAGCCCTCTAATTGCTTTATTTGCGCGTTTATTTCATCCGTTTCATTCGCTATTAGTTTTAATTTATCGAGTTTCCTTTCTAATCTATCGATTTCTTTTTTGTTTTGCTTACAATTTAAGTTTCTACTTATTTCCATTGTTAACAATTGTATTTGTTTTTCGCAAGATCCCACCATTCCCGTATATCACTGTATTTATTTTTCTCAATTTTCCAGTTATTCCATCAAATTTTAAAAGCATGTCTAAACTGCTCAGATTTGATTGTTTCAAGATTCATTATCCACATACCTGGACCTCTATTAATATCTTCAGTTTTTAATTTTGTTATTATGATATTATGATCACTAAATGGGAAATGATTAATCCGAGTACCAAACACCTTACTGCTTACGGCGTTACTACATAAAATATAATCGATTCTTGATTTCGATTTACCGCGTTTAAAAGTATATCTCTTAGTTTCTGGATTTAACTTTCTCCACACATCAAATAAATCATTTCTATGTAACATGCTTTGGAATTCTCGGACTGATATGTCGTCTAATTGTTGAGGAGGATTGCGATCTAAGTTTTTTTGAATAGCGCAATTAAAATCACGCAAAATTAAACTGTAGTTTTTATCGGAATCGTCCGTATATTTGAACAGTGTATCGTTAATTGCATTAAAAAACGATTTTCTTTCTTTACCATTATTCGGCGCATATATATTTGATATATAAAAAGTTGAGTCGTTTATTTTTAATGTACTACGTAAAATGCGACCAGAATTATCATGAGAAAAGAATTCTACATTTTCTTTAAATTGTTTGCCCAATAAAATTCCCACACCCCTTGAGTCACTCGTACCACAATTAAAAAAGCTATTGCCACCCCCACAGTTTTTCCATTCATTTTGCCATCGAATCAAATCATTTTTTGTTGAGTGGGTTTCTTGTAAACAAATTACGTCAATTTTTTTGGCTACCAGCCAGTTAAAAACCAAGTCACGTTTCTTTTTGTTGCATATTTTATAAGGCATATAATAAGTTACAATTGTACAATAAATTACACACAAGATCACTGTAATAATGTAAAGGTAACAAAAAGACATTATTTTTTTTTCTTTTAAGTTTCTTGAGAAATAGTTAAAATAAATAACACATATATACACAAGCATAAATTTACTAAACATTGATAAGAGTTTATCTGTTTAGGATGCCAGACATCATTGGCGATCCCGCTTTTGTGTGCTTAGGTTTGGCCTCGGCTGAAGACGGACTTATTGTAATATCACTAAGATTACGTTTTTTGTCGTGTTGTGGTGTTACTGGAAATTCACTTTTCCCCGGTAGCGCCGTCAAGTATTTGGAAAATATCTCGCATAGTTTTTCTTCACCAGCGCTACTGATGTGTACTCCGCTGACGTCGTTAGTATCAAACAAGGGTTTTATTGCACTACCTTGTTTACTAAATTCTTTGTGGATATCAATGAAGTCCAATGTACCATCTCTAATACACATTTTTTTCAAGAAACCGTTAACATGATTTGATGTGTCATTCATCTTAATAAGGTGTTGTCCGCGACCTTTTCTCGGGAGTATACTACACACAGCAATCTGTGACTTCGGGAAAGTTTGTTTTATTTTGGAGATTGCTTGTGTTGCAGTGATATTGATCTGGTCACTGTCATCCTTGTTTCTCGTGACGTCATTTGTTCCAAGACACAAGATCACCTTTCCAATGTGTGTGTTAGGTGTTTTGATTTTAGAAGTGGCCAAGCTTATACATTGTTCGACATTGTCCAGTGTAGCACCGGACACCGATGCATTGATAGTGTTTTGATGGAACTGACCCAGACGTTTAGCATTTGAAGCTCCCAGAATAATGTTGACATTGTTACCACTACTTTTCGTTATGTCAGATGTTTTCTGGACTGTTTCATTATTGTTTAAGTTATGTCTGTCTACGTGAAAAGTTTCGTTAAGATGTGTTTGTGCGTCCTCTTGTGTTGTTTGTTGTCCTTCTAAGATTTCCGAGGCATAACTCCCATAATCGCGTCGTGCCTTTTCAGTAGTATATTGTTCACAATTATTTCTAGAGTGACCACTTTGCTTGCAGAAAGAACAAACGGGCTCATTGTTACAGTCTCTAGCAATGTGTCCCATTTTATTACAGTTGTAGCAACGTACAACGCGAGCGGGTTTGTCTCTACAAAGATAAGAGGGGTGGTCTGTCGTCCTGCAATATTTACACTCTGTGCGATTGTTGTCGGCAAAGATTCTAACTTCAAATCGACCGAAATTGGTTTTATTTGGTAAGGTTTTGTCACACTTCAACATTTGTAAATATCTTGATCCATTTTCAATGTTTGTACCTTTTATATACACCCTGCGCACGGACTCGGGGATCACTTGACCATACCGAAGCATTTGGGTAGCTACAAAGCAGTTTTGAACCTCGTATGGCATATCTTTAATGGTGACATTTGTAATAGTTTTCTCAACATCTAAAAATGAGACTGACCGGTTTTTGAGAGTTAATCCATTAATAATCAGTTTATCCTTCGTTTCGGAATCCTCCACCGATACAATACAACTGTTTTCCGTCAATTGTACAGATTTCACTTGATCAAGGTCTATTGTTTCTTTAAGTTGGTCTATGATCATTTCGTGCGATATCCCTTTAAAGAATTTTGTACTGAACTGTACAGATAGGTCTCTTTTTATAAAGGCCATGTTTTAGAGTCGTGAGTAGATCTCAGGATTGAACACAAGGTGTATTTGATAAATGAATAAATACACATTTACCGATCGAAAGTCATTTCTATCTTAACGTATCCAGATAGATATATTAAAGATGTGTATAATCCCAAAACAAGGGCTCGAAAAGTTTTGTAGAAACTACAATTAAACAGAATTTTTCGAGACACAAATTTCAACAACTCCATTAACTAAGGGACATCACTCTCCAGGCAGATTTTGATCTTATGGGCATTATATTTTGCGACATATATTATGTAGACAAATGTCTACCCCTCGGTTGTGCTAGCTCATGTGAGTTGTTTGAACGTTTTTCCTCATTCTTGCATTGGCTAGTTCAGTACACATCTGGTATTGAAACATTAGATCACTATTTAGATGATTTTATTTTTGCTTGGTCAGAGTTCAATAATAATTGCAAAATACTCATGGATACTTTCATGAATATTAGTAGCAAATTTGGGATCCCCATTGCAGGAAACAAGACTGTATGACCTACAACATTTTTAACGTTTCTTGGTCTTGATATTGATACGTTGCTCATGGTTGTGAAAATCCCAGCTGACAAGCTATGCAAACTTAAGGCAGGTATCCAAATCCATTGTTAAGGTGAAGAACATTAAATCAAAGGATTTAGAATCTGTAGTTGGTCTCATGGCTTTTTGTGCAAGGGCTATCCCCTCAGCTCGGGTTTTATTAGACGATTCTATGATGTTATATCATCCGTCAAACATGCAAAACTATATTACTACGTCAAAGTTAATCAAGCAATGAGGTCTGACGCATTAGTCTGGTTAACATTTTTAGATAATTTTAATGGGGAATGTTACTTGCCGGACAAGCTTTGGCGGTCCAGTGATACTCTTGAGCTGTTTACTAATTCGGCTGGAAATATAAACCTGGGTTGTGCTGCATACTTGTCGGGTCATTGGGCTCAGCTACGATATCCAGTTCATTGGAAGGACAAAGAATTTATGTCTGACATCTCATTCCTTGAGTTAATTCCAATTTTGATGGCACTCTTTATTTGGACTCCCCAATTTGTAAACAAGAAGCTATTATTACGGATAGACAATCAAGCACAGGTTTTTATTATAAATAAAAGAACATCAATATCGAAATTTGTCATGAAATTGGTTCGTCCAATGGTTTTGCTATTGATGTCCAAAAATATCCAAGTTCGTGCTCTGCATATTCCTGGTGTAAATAATGCTATTGCTGATTCTCTATCTCGTTTTCAGTTCCAGCGTTTCAGGGACTTGGCACCTACAGCAGATCAAACTTCATCAGACATTCCTCTGGAGTTCCTCTCGATAATTTCGGACCTGAAATAGACTTCCTGTTGAACCATTCGCTTGTTCCTAGCACTGCTAGGTCATACAATAGAGCTATAGAAATGTTCAGTTTATTTAGTAAGGATTTGGGTCTTACACTCGTATGGCCAGCCCCTTTGCAAGACATTGCTGCTTTTGTAGCATACATGTACAAGTTAGGTTTATCATACTTGACCATCAACTCTTGTATGTCTGGTTTAGGTTTTTATTGTAAATTGAATGACTTTGAGGATAACACTAATATATTTATTGTCCGAAAATTGATTGACGGGGTAAAACGTTCTAGGTCACCTCAAATAGACAATAGGTTGCCAATTTCAAAGGATTTGTTGGGCAGAATCATTGTCGTTGTTACCCAGCATTTGTAGTTCCAATTATGAATCTGTAGTGTTTAAAGCAGCCTTTTTATTTGCATACCATGGGCTATTTAGGATCAGCGAATTAACAGTTTGCTCTCAAAATATTTCCAATCATACTGTTGTTGTACACAATCTTGAAATTTGCAATGACTACCTAGACGTTTATTTAAGCTCTTCCAAAACCAATCAGTTAAGGGTACAAATATCCACATACCTGCTCAAGCAGACCATAAAACTTACCCTTTAAATTTACTGAAGAGCTTTCTACAAATTAGGTCAAATTTAGAAGGGCCGTTATTTTGCCATTTTGATGGAACTCCATTAACCAGATACCAATTTTCTGCATTGCTCAAAAGATCGTTGTCTACTTTGGGTTTACGTAACTCCCGTCTTACTTCCCACTCGTTCAAAATAGGAAGGGCACCAACTTTTGCCATTGAGGGTTTGTCCGATGATGAAATAAAACGCTTAGGTCGGTGGAAATCAAACGCATATTTAAGATATATTCGCATCCCAGTTTAAATATATTTCAGAAGGGGGAGGGGGTGGGGGTGGGGGTGGGGGAGGGGGGGGGGGTAGTTGCGTCTTTTTGCAAACAACTTGACAAGTGTCTAATTTGCTATTTAAGTTTGCAGGTTGCTCAACCAATGTCTGGATCGTTGGGTCTTCCATCATTAAAGGTGCATTTCTTGAGGCGAAGCAGCGTCCAAGAGGAATAAATTTGACACTACAGAGACCGGGTGTTAATATTTTGTGGCAGGGCAGGAGCGGCTTAGTACTTGACAGGTTAAAGAATCATATAAGAACATTATTGTCACTGGAAGACCCTCCCAATTATATATTATTTCACATTGGTGGAAATGATCTTGGATGCAAAAAGTTAGGTTATCTTCACTACCTACTAGTACGATTTCTGTCATGGCTATCTAAAACAATGCCGGATTCCATGTTGATATGGTCTCAAATTCCTCCCCGTTTGAACTGGCGCTATTCAAATAATTTGACTGTTATGGACAAGCGTAGAAGACGCTTAAATAGTTCCAGTTGTTGCTATATTACTTGAAACGGGGGCTGCTATATCCGTTAGCCAGATTTCAAAGCAACAAACCAGTTTATTTCCACAGATGGGGTTCACTTAACCAAATTTGGGAATGCTATTTTTCTGAGCACTATCCAGGGAGGTTTAGAAACCATCATTCATAAGCAACACAGGCGGCGTTACTTATCCAAATGACTATGTTTAATATGTAATTTGTAATTGAAAGAGTTATAGGAACACTCCATTTTGTTTGCACCCCAATTGCTGGCTTGGCATCAACATATGACATTCATCTATTCGTAGTGACATTTATATACATTTTATTGTGTTTTAACGACATATTTGATTTAACAAGTAATGTATAATAGTGATAATACATTCTTATATTGTAAATAACGTTTGTGTAGTTCTCTGAAATCCTATATTATAAATTGTGTTCTGGCAGCAGGTGGCAAAGCTTTGGCGCAGCTCCCCTCCCCAATAATATTGGCGGTTGACAGATAAGCTTCTTTTTCAAGCAAGTCGAAAATTTCGCTGATCTGTCAATTTGGCTGATTTCGCTGCGCTTTGATAACATATTTTCGGTTAATAGACATGTTTACTTCTACGATAGTAATGTCAAATGAGCAATTTTTCAGCTATATCATGGTGAGGACAAGTTACATTCGATGAGATGATAATGATGATGATGTCAGGCTTGCACTAGACCAACACGCTTAGTTAGATTTGTATAGTGCTAAGTCACTGAAACCACAGTCCACAGGTAGACAAGTCGCTCCACTATGATGATGATGTCCGGCTTGTACGAGACGAACACGCTTAGTTAGATGTTTATAGTGCTAGCTCACTGAAATAACAGGTAGACAAGTCGCTCCACTCGGACACATTAATTATGCTGCCTGTTGCTCCTTAATGCTGCGTGAGTAGCAGAGTAGCAATAGATACCAAAGTCTCAGAAACAACAGAGATATGATATTCCATGGAGGAAAATTTTTGAATATGAATCTTGGCACAATTTACCAAATAACATTTGACGCATTTCGATTATAAAATTGCCATTTAATAAAAACTAATAAAGTAGAGAGAACATTATTCACGTCCACCGTCCGTTTCCATGGAGATACAACGTGAAATAAGATCTCCACATATATTTCTATTACCGGTTGATAAAAGTTATTAAATATTAGATATCAATGAAGATTTAATCTTTATGACATTCAAGTTTTACTTGGTTAAGCGTTTTTGTAGACTACTTTCAACATGAGGATAATAATGTATAAAATTATTAAAATGTAGCAATTAACGTCTTCATTCAAATTTATACGTGTAAACATTTTTGTAGAGCAATTTATCAAACAGTCTTAAAAATTTATGTCGATAAGGGTAACAACAAAATTACCGAACTCCGAACAATCTTACAAAGGGAAAGTCAAAACTCATAAGTATATAAACAGACAAAATCAGTCAACAACCGGAAAACTATGAAAACCGTAATGACCCTGACTTGGCACAGGCATTTCTAAAGAAATGGTTGGTTGAATCAGATTTTAAAGCGCCAAACCTCCCGCTTTCATTACGGCTCAAAGGTTCCGGCTGTCACTATAACAGTATTTATAACAATACTGGAAAAAGCGAAATAAACCCCTAATTTGCAAAATTTCTTAAGCATATTATCTGACGATCAGTTGTAAAGGATTACGAGGATCTCCACCTCATAGTGGAGAATTTTATGTAGCAACATAGGAGTAAAAACAACAACAAACAAGCAAAAACAACAACAAACAAGTAAAAACAACAACAAACAAGCAAAAACAACAACAAACAAGCAAAAACAACAACAAACAAGCAAAAACAACAACAAACAAGTAAAAACAACAACAAACAAGTAAAAACAACAACAAACAAGTAAAAACAACAACAAACAAGCAAAAACAACAACAAACAAGTAAAAACTACTGCGAATTGAAAACCAGATCGAAATGCCATTTTAAGTAAAATAAATACCACAACAATTAATTGCAGTTTTCATGCATGACATATAATAAAATTAAGCAACATATTATATTGAAAGCTTTGCCGTAGCTAAGGGTTTATACCAGCTGTGGTAAATTTTATTAGTCGAGCGTAGCGATCATAAAATATTTTTAAGATGAGTAGTCTTTGATAAATGGTGAACTGTCCTGCATTATGAGCATTATCGGCTGTTGCTTTATCTTTCTGAGAAACTGGAATATGCAGGAAAGGAACGCAGTAGATACCACGACGTGATAAAACAATCGTAAATGAATGTAGATAGATAAACACGTGGTCCAAAAATAAAAAGAAAAGATAAAAACAAACAAATAAATGGGAACAAAACCAGAAAGCTAAAGACTCTATCAAAATCAGAGGTGAGTGAACTCAGGTACTCCGGAAAGGTAAGCAGTTCCTCAAAGACCAGCTAATGCCGTGTTTGTTTGTAGGAGGGCTCATATTTTATTTGTTATTGGTTATTGTTTACGTATAATGGTGTCCAACACGTATTGACTATGTGAGTAACATGACGGTTGTCTTACAAGAGGCAGAACTTCTTACCATTTACGACACCTCAGTTCATCTCGGTTTTTTTTCATGGAGTCCGTGTTCCGCGTCATTTTTTTTTTTGTGTTTTC
Source organism: Bathymodiolus septemdierum (assembly GCA_963383655.1). NCBI lineage: Eukaryota > Metazoa > Mollusca > Bivalvia > Mytilida > Modiolidae > Bathymodiolus > Bathymodiolus septemdierum. The sequence continues at coordinate 15,058,009 of OY726529.1, forward strand.
CTATTATGTGTCTTGTGATATCGGTTGCGACTTTTGCATACACATGGTTTCGTTCGTCTCCAGTTGTTTATAGGAGGGTTCATGTCTTATTTACGTTATTTGTGTGTGTTGGCATATAGTGGTGTCAACTATATATTGTGTTGTGTTTGTTTTTTCGTCTTGTATACCCCATGTTGCCATTTTCTCTGCATAGTCCATTATGGAATTCAGAACGTAAATATAATGGATAGGACACAATGTTGGACATCAATATATACACGTTTTCAGACCTATTCGTCGAATATACACAGTCGAATCTCATAATGCCAAGTCGAACAGACCGATAATTTTACATCAAAATTGAAGAGTATTCAAGACATCAGGGATACATGCCACTAGGAACGCACTAACGTTTTACTTCGAGCTCTCCAAAGAAATGACACCTCGCAGTTCACTCTAACGATATCTTATTTATATATATTCAAGGTATTTAAGATAAGTTTAATTCAATTCTTGCTTTCTATAATTTATTATATCAAATCAAGTCTCAGTCAATACACAGGACAAGTTGCATAGCATATTACAGTTCAGCAAACATTAATTTGATAAAGCACACACACTTTAAACTAGACTGGCTCGATGACTCTTGCCTTTTGTATTACATATGCAGATAGAAGGGGAGGTAATTACCAATCGTCTAATTTGGTGAGTCGTAATATTTTGCTGGTACCACTTCTGTGTCATTACATACCGGTAACCAGGAAAAGCGATACCCCCAAAATAATAGAATATAGAGTTCGTTATGTCTCTCCTATTATGCTTACAATTTGAGACAAAATGTATGTTGTGAATACAGCAAAAAATCTATAATTATTAGCTTGGTAGATATTGCTGAACACGAAGATATTTACTTATTTTGTACTTTCTGTTCCGCTTGCGCTGGTATGAATGCGCATACTACTTCTGACGAAGAACATGGCTGGCGATTACCTCATCCTTATATCGGTATAGGTATAACCGGTATGATATTCCCGAACCAATCAAACAAGCAACTAATAATCGTACAAACTGTATATTATGTCCTATCACTAACGATAGAAAAGAAATCATAATGGACTACTTAAAGCGTCTTGATCTTAGGTCATGAAATATTGCCATACAATATTATCACCGTCTGTCATCTACATTATTTGATTATGATATTTGCAAACATATTGTAACTTTAAAAGGCAACGCTTTATTTGCATCGTCGCCATTAAAAACCTATAACCGGAACAGTTTAGTCTAATTATTTTTCTAAGCAAAACAGTATAGCGGCGATGATAGCCAGCAGTGCACCTATGATCACAAAGGCAAATGCAAAATGTAGATTATCTGTGAAAAGGGTAGGCCCTTTTCCACCATACACACAAACTCCAATTAGTATGAAGGCAGCTGAAAGTAAAAATAAAATTATATATATATATATATATTTCTGTCATTCTTTCCTTCATAATTCATGGTTGACATGGCAATCAGTTGCCTAATTATTCATGTAAATGGAAACTAAATGGCACAATCTACAATTTTACTTGAAAATAAATATTTATCTGATGAAGATTTAAAATAAAAAAGGCAAATAGTATCAACAGAAACAAAATCGTAAACAGAAACAACATCGTAAATAGAAACAAAATCGTCGTAAACAGAAACAACATCGTAAACAGAAACAAAATCGTAAACAGAAACAAAATCGTAAACAGAAACAACATCGTAAACAGAAACAAAATCGTAAACAGAAGCAAAGTCGTAAACAGAAACAACATCGTAAACAGAAACAACATCGTAAACAGAAACAAAATCGTAAACAGAAACAAAATCGTAAACAGAAACAACATCGTAAACAGAAACAACATCGTAAACAGAAACAAAATCGTAAACAGAAACAACATCGTAAACAGAAACAAAATCGTAAACAGAAACAACATCGTAAACAGAAACAACATCGTAAACAGAAACAAAATCGATACCGTAATACACATATACATGACCACTCATTTTTCAGTCTTAGTAAGGGAACTTCAATAAAAACAGGCGATGCTAAACTAGTCTTATGGAACCAATCATACCCTATTAATGAAATGATGGGGTCAAGTCGATTACAGAAGTGTTTTCCATGTATGAGTTAAATGCCAACCCCCCACATAAATCTGAGCGAACAGCATTGTTGTAAAGTACACCGAGTCATAAGTTTGTCGTAACCACACGTCTTTCCTCATTCGTAACTTGTCTTTCCTCATTCGTAACTTGCCATCAAATTTATTTGCAATAGAAGTGACAGGACAAATACCATTCATATCATGATCATTATGATAAAATAAAACAATGGATTTTATACAATGTACTGACAATAGATTTTAAACATTTAACTGGTTTAAGCCTGCCACATTGTTGTGGCTGTCCAAAACCAAATCCTGGATTTCCAACGTCATATGTCTTGGAATTTGCTGTTCAGTGATTCCATTATATGTTTGTATTCGTGACACGTTTTTATGTAGTCATATCGACTTCGAGATTTCAGAGATCATGGTGGATATTGTGAATAGGATGTGGCGAAAGAAATGTACCCCGCCAATTTGTATGCCGATTCGGGCCTTAATTTCCATTGTCTTCATTAGCAGTCATTTTCGTGTTTAAAGGTTTGAAGTTTGATAGAGGAAAGTTGAGCACCGTTGATATTAGTTAAGTCATTGATCATCGACGACTTTGACCTGACACTCTGGTTTGCTCAACGATAGAACTGAAATATTGTTGAGAGTCGCGTCAACAACCCATAAGCTAATCCAGTCCAATCGTAACGATTTAATTGGTACCTGCAGCTGCTAAGCATCCTACTATCACCCATTTCAGTATGGCTTTGTCTTTAATCACAAACAGTTTGAGGATAACGACAACAAGAGCAGCAAGAAGACAGAGGAATCCTAGGACCTCCATAGCCTGGACAGCTTCAAACCATGCTGAAATAATAATAATAATAATAATAATAATAATAATAATAATATGATCTAATAGGAAAATCTTACAAAAGCAAATCAAAACGAGGTTTATTTTAATTGTACCCAGGGCATAAAATTCATTCGGACAACAAGTCATTTTTGTACTATCACCCTTACTCGAATACGTGTAGATGTGGGTTTATGTATATGTTTTCTATGGAGCATATAAATGTAGACCCTCTTCACTGCTGTGGGTTACACTAATTGTGCGGAAGGAAAGACATACACAGCCTACCCACATGACAGACCGTTGATTAGTACCTCGTGTTTAGGAAGTCACACTCCATTGCAAGACACCAACATGGTTGAACTACTGCTCAGTTGGCGTTAAGCAACAATTAATCAATGCGTTGCTTCCTATGCGGGAGTTAGATAATTACATCCAATCTACTTCGATATAGTTCATATTGAAATGGGTGCAACTAGTGGAGTAAGAACTACATGCGCTTCTAGAACACACGTTTAAGTGGGGCTCGAGATGCCCAATCTTATGTTTTATGTGTAGTATTTTGTGGACGATTGTTAATCGTTTTGTTTTCTTTCTTTAAGTCATTGTATGGTATATTTGTTTTTCTTTAAGTCATTGTATGGTATGTTTTTGTTTTCTTTCTTTAAGTCATTGTATGGTATATTTTTGTTTTCTTTCTTTAAGTCATTGTATGATATATTTTTGTTTTCTTTCTTTAAGTCATTGTATGGTATATTTGTTTTTCTTTAAGTCATTGTATGGTATATTTTTGTTTTCTTTCTTTAAGTCATTGTATGGTATATTTTTGTTTTCTTTCTTTAAGTCATTGTATGATATATTTTTGCTTTCTTTCTTTAAGTCATTGTATGGTATATTTGTTTTTCTTTAAGTCATTGTATGGTATATTTTTGTTTTCTTTCTTTAAGTCATTGTATGGTATATTTGTTTTTCTTTAAGTCATTGCATGGTATATTTTTGCTTTCTCTCTTTAGGTCATTGTATGGTATATTTTTGTTTTCTTTCTTTAAGTCATTGAATGGTATATTTGTTTTTCTTTAAGTCATTGTATGGTATGTTTTTGTTTTCTTTCTTTAAGTCATTGTATGGTATATTTTTGTTTTCTTTCTTTAAGTCATTGTATGATATATTTTTGCTTTCTTTCTTTAAGTCATTTTATGGTATATTTGTTTTTCTTTAAGTCATTGTATGGTATATTTTTGTTTTCTTTCTTTAAGTCATTGTATGGTATATTTGTTTTTCTTTAAGTCATTGTATGGTATATTTTTGTTTTCTTTCTTTAAGTCATTGTATGGTATATTTTTGTTTTCTTTCTTTAAGTCATTGTATGATATATTTTTGCTTTCTTTCTTTAAGTCATTGTATGGTATATTTGTTTTTCTTTAAGTCATTGTATGGTATATTTTTGTTTTCTTTCTTTAAGTCATTGCATGGTATATTTTTGCTTTCTTTCTTTAGGTCATTGTATGGTATATTTTTGTTTTCTTTCTTTAAGTCATTGCATGCTATATTTTTGTTTTTTTTCTTTAGATCATTGTATGGTATATTTTTGTTTTCTTTCTTTAAGTCATTGTATGGTATATTTTTGCTTACTTTCTTTAAGTCATTGTATGGTATATTTTTGTTTTCTTTCTTTAAGTCATTGCATGGTATATTTTTGTTTTCTTTCTTTAAGTCATTGCATGGTATATTTTTGTTTTCTTTCTTTCGGTCATTGTATGGTATAATTTTGTTTTCTTTCTTTAAGTCATTGTATGGTATATTTTTGTTTTCTTTCTTTAAGTCATAGTATGGTATATTTTTGTTTTCTTTCTTTAAGACATTGTATGGTATATTTTTGTTTTCTTTCCTTAAGTCATTGCATGGTATATTTTTGTTTTCTTTCTTTAAGTCATTGTATGGTATATTTTTGTTTTCTTTCTTTAAGTCATTGTATGGTATTTTTTTTCTTTTTTTTCTTTAAGTCATTGCATGGTATATTTTTGTTTTCTTTCTTTATTTGAATGTATGGTATATTTTTGTTTTCTTTCTTTAAGTCATTTTATGGTATTTTTTTTCTTTCTTTAAGTCATTGTATGGTATATTTTTGCTTTCTTTCTTTAAGTCATTGTATGGTATATTTTTGTTTTCTTTCTTTAAGTCAATGTATGGTATATTTTTGCTTTCTTTGCTTAAGTCAATGTATGGTATATTTTTGTTTTCTTTCTTTAAGTCATTCTATAGTATATTTTTGTTTTCTTTCTTTAAGTCATTGTATGATATAATTTTGCTTTCTTTCTTTAAGTCATTGTATGATATAATTTTGCTTTCTTTCTTTAAGTCATTGTATGGTATATTTTTGTTTTCTTTCTTTAAGTCATTGCATGGCATATTTTTGCTTTCTCTCTTTAGGTCATTGTATGGTATATTTTTGTTTTCTTTCTTTAAGTCATTGCATGGTATATTTTTGCTTTCTTTCTTTAGGTCATTGTATGGTATATTTTTGTTTTCTTTCTTTAAGTCATTGTATGGTATATTTTTGTTTTCTTTCTTTAAGTCATTGTATGATATATTTTTGCTTTCTTTCTTTAAGTCATTGTATGGTATATTTGTTTTTCTTTAAGTCATTGTATGGTATATTTTTGTTTTCTTTCTTTAAGTCATTGCATGGTATATTTTTGCTTTCTTTCTTTAGGTCATTGTATGGTATATTTTTGTTTTCTTTCTTTAAGTCATTGCATGCTATATTTTTGTTTTTTTTCTTTAGATCATTGTATGGTATATTTTTGTTTTCTTTCTTTAAGTCATTGTATGGTATATTTTTGCTTACTTTCTTTAAGTCATTGTATGGTATATTTTTGTTTTCTTTCTTTAAGTCATTGCATGGTATATTTTTGTTTTCTTTCTTTAAGTCATTGCATGGTATATTTTTGTTTTCTTTCTTTCGGTCATTGTATGGTATAATTTTGTTTTCTTTCTTTAAGTCATTGTATGGTATATTTTTGTTTTCTTTCTTTAAGTCATAGTATGGTATATTTTTGTTTTCTTTCTTTAAGACATTGTATGGTATATTTTTGTTTTCTTTCCTTAAGTCATTGCATGGTATATTTTTGTTTTCTTTCTTTAAGTCATTGTATGGTATATTTTTGTTTTCTTTCTTTAAGTCATTGTATGGTATTTTTTTTCTTTTTTTTCTTTAAGTCATTGCATGGTATATTTTTGTTTTCTTTCTTTATTTGAATGTATGGTATATTTTTGTTTTCTTTCTTTAAGTCATTTTATGGTATTTTTTTTCTTTCTTTAAGTCATTGTATGGTATATTTTTGCTTTCTTTCTTTAAGTCATTGTATGGTATATTTTTGTTTTCTTTCTTTAAGTCAATGTATGGTATATTTTTGCTTTCTTTGCTTAAGTCAATGTATGGTATATTTTTGTTTTCTTTCTTTAAGTCATTCTATAGTATATTTTTGTTTTCTTTCTTTAAGTCATTGTATGATATAATTTTGCTTTCTTTCTTTAAGTCATTGTATGATATAATTTTGCTTTCTTTCTTTAAGTCATTGTATGGTATATTTTTGTTTTCTTTCTTTAAGTCATTGCATGGTATATTTTTGCTTTCTCTCTTTAGGTCATTGTATGGTATATTTTTGTTTTCTTTCTTTAAGTCATTGCATGGTATATTTTTGCTTTCTTTCTTTAGGTCATTGTATGGTATATTTTTGTTTTCTTTCTTTAAGTCATTGCATGCTATATTTTTGTTTTCTTTCTTTAGATCATTGTATGGTATATTTTTGTTTTCTTTCTTTAAGTCATTGTATGGTATATTTTTGCTTACTTTCTTTAAGTCATTGTATGGTATATTTTTGTTTTCTTTCTTTAAGTCATTGCATGGTATATTTTTGTTTTCTTTCTTTAAGTCATTGCATGGTATATTTTTGTTTTCTTTCTTTCGGTCATTGTATGGTATAATTTTGTTTTCTTTCTTTAAGTCATTGTATGGTATATTTTTGTTTTCTTTCTTTAAGTCATTGTATGGTATATTTTTGTTTTCTTTCTTTAAGTCATTGTATGGTATATTTTTGTTTTCTTTCCTTAAGTCATTGCATGGTATATTTTTGTTTTCTTTCTTTAAGTCATTGTATGGTATATTTTTGTTTTCTTTCTTTAAGTCATTGTATGGTATTTTTTTCTTTTTTTTCTTTAAGTCATTGCATGGTATATTTTTGTTTTCTTTCTTTATTTGAATGTATGGTATATTTTTGTTTTCTTTCTTTAAGTCATTTTATGGTATTTTTTTTCTTTCTTTAAGTCATTGTATGGTATATTTTTGCTTTCTTTCTTTAAGTCATTGTATGGTATATTTTTGTTTTCTTTCTTTAAGTCATTGTATGGTATATTTTTGCTTTCTTTGTTTAAGTCAATGTATGGTATATTTTTGTTTTCTTTCTTTAAGTCATTGTATAGTATATTTTTGTTTTCTTTCTTTAAGTCATTGTATGATATAATTTTGCTTTCTTTCTTTAAGTCATTGTATGATATAATTTTGCTTTCTTTCTTTAAATCATTGTATGGTATATTTTTGTTTTCTTTCTTTAAATCATTGTATGGTATATTCTTTTTTCTCTCTTTAAGTCATTGAATGATATATTTTTGCTTTCTTTCTTTAAGTCATTGTATGGTATATTTGTTTTTCTTTAAGTCATTGTATGGTATATTTTTTTTCTTTCTTTAAGTCATTGTATGGTATATTTTTGTTTTCTTTCTTTATGTCATTGTATGGTATTTTTTGGTTTTCTTTCTTTAAGTCATTGTATGGTATATTTTTGTTTTCTTTCTTTAAGTCATTGTATGGTATATTTTTGTTTTCTTTCTTTTAGTCATTGTATGGTATATTTGTTTTTCTTTAAGTCATTGCATGGTATATTTTTGTTTTCTTTCTTTAAGTCATTGCATGGTATATTTTTGTTTTCTCTCTTTAGGTCATTGCATGGTATATTTTTGTTTTCTTTCTTTAGGTCATTGCATGGTATATTTTTGTTTTCTTTCGTTAGGTCATTGTATGGTATATTTTGTTTTCTTTCTTTAAGTCATTGCATGCTATATTTTTGTTTTCTTTCTTTAGGTCATTGTATGGTATAATTTAGTTTTCTTTCTTTAAGTCATTGTATGGTATATTTTTGCTTTCTTTCTTTAAATCATTGTATGTTATATTTTTGTTTTCTTTCTTTAAGTCATTGCATGGTATATTTTTGCTTTCTTTCTTTAAGTCATTGTATGGTATATTTTTGTTTTCTTTCTTTAAGTCATTGCATGGTATATTTTTTTTTCTTTCTTTAAGTCATTGTATGGAATATTTTTGTTTTCTTTCCTTAAGTCATTGTATGATATTCTTTCTTCTTTCTTTAAGTCATTGCATGGTATATTTGTTTTTCTTTAAGTCATTGTATGGTATTTGTTTTTCTTCTTTAAGTCATTGTATGGTATATTTTTGTTTTCTTTCTTTATTTCAATGTATGGTATATTTTTGTTTTCTTTCTTTAAGTCATTTTATGGTATTTTTTTCTTTCTTTAAGTCATTGTATGGTATATTTTTGTTTTCTTTCTTTAAGTCATTGTATGGTATAATTTCGTTTTCTTTCTTTATTTCATTGTATGGTATATTTTTGTTTTCTTTCATTAAGTCAGTGTATGGTATATTTTTGTTTTCTTTCTTTAAGTCATTGTATGGTATATTTTTGTTTTCTTTCTTTAAGTCATTGTATGGTATATTTTTCTTCGATTTGCGGCCTCTGATTACCAGTTTTATTTCTGGAAATTCTTATCATTATTATTTGGTTTACGGCATGTGATTTTCATTGCTCCCAAGAACTTTTAAATCATTAGGTTTTATTATTGACAGAGGATGCATGATTTAGGTCATTCCAGAAACGTGATGTGTGTACTTAATCATATATTTAAGAAGAGTTTGAAGATACCAAAGGGGCAATCAATCAGAATCCGTATATTGAAGAAGAACAGACAACACAATGGCAAAAAGAAAAAGTACAAAAGGAGAAACAACGATCTACAAAACATACATACAAGATCGAGTAACATGAACCCCACTGAAAACCGTGGGTGAACTCAGGTGCTGCGCAAGGGTGAATAGTTATACTTGTATTGGCAAGTTGTATATCTACTAGAAGCAGAAACCGCTGACTCATCCGGAGCACCCAAGTTAACCCACGGTTTTCATTGGGGTTCGTGTTGCTCGATCTATAGTTTTATGTGTAATGTTTGGAAAATTATTTCTTGTCCTTTTTCTTTTGGACATTGTATTGTCTTTCCTTCTTCGATTTACAGCTTCTCATTATCCCTTTTGGTACCTTCCGATTTTTGCTATATTCTGAACAAAACATATGCATTTGTACTACTTACTCTCGAGACTAGGAGAGTCAACATAATCAATACAGGTCGTTGTACTTGCAATGGTCGTACATTGCTTCCATATTCCTCCATTATACGTATTTCCTGCCAGCTCAAAATAAAACCAATAAGGCGCTGCAAAACCTATCAAGTCCACAACAAAGGCAACTATTGTTGAAATGAACGCTACAAATGTCAGAATTGGAATTCCAGCAACCTCCATCTTCAATAAGTAAAATTCTGACACTTTTCCTTTAATATATATGAACCGTCTGAACGCTTTTTAAGTACACAGTTCCTTTGTTTTTGTTTGTTTGTTTTTTGTTTTTATAAATTCATCATTCACGAAACAATGGATAATGTCCTCCCATCGACAACTTGTTGACGTTGATGAATGCCTTGGATGATATCGAATACGTTGCGATGACAGAAACAAACACAACAACACAGCGTCGCTAGGCTACTGCTGTGTGGATGAATGGTATGTTGAAATTGTTACTTTTTCTGCTCATCAAATTGACTATTTCATTGATATGTTAATCCCGATATTATGTTATGAATCCTCATCATTTCAAATGCGAAAGTTGGTTTACTAGAAATATTTGTATCAATTTCATTTTTTTTAAGCTATAAGTCAATATTTAAAAAATAACGCGTGGGAAGTTTAAACGGTGAATCTGTTTTCCCCTTGTTAAATTCCCTTACAATATTGTACTTTTAGAATTTGTTTTTACAGATGAATGTAAAATGATATGACTACAATAAATTATAATATCAATCGAAGACACGTGGGTGCTTTAACCACGCATATGTCATTTTAATTTGAATTTACATCAAATGAAAACGTGCATAGCAAAAAGTAATACAATTTTAATGATGTTTACTGTTAAAATTGTAAAAATTTCTGTATGTTGTTAAAGAAAAGTTGACAATGAGGTGAATGTCCCATGCTTGTATGATATAGGTTTTTTGTTGGCATACATCGTTGTCAATGCTGTGCTTGGTGAGTGTGAGGTTTACTAGAGGTTTGGTTCGTACCTGTTGTGGTTGATTCTATTTTCTACAAATAAAGTTAGCGTTTTATTTAATAATCAAACTAGATTGGCTAGGCTTATGGTGTCTAACGCCACTATCACCATTATTTCAGTTATATCGTGCCTTTAAGCTCGATTTACAGCTTCTAATTATCCCTTCGATATATTGCATGCTTTGGTAAATGTCGTCAGACTAGATTAGTTGGGTTCGTGTTCCTCAATCTTCAGTTCTCTGTGTAGTATTTTCAAGATCATTCTTTGTCCTTTTCTCTTTTGCCCATTCAATTGTCTGTCCTTCCTCGATTTACAGCTTCTAATTATCCCTTTGATATCATCTAATCTTTCTTAAAGCATATTTTATTACAACCTTAGCGAATGGTCCACTATCGATCAGCGCTTTAAAAGAAACAGGAATGATGCATGACACGACTCCATCATTAATTGCCCATTTTTATTTTAAGTTTTAATATTTATTCATTTATATATGTATTAACTGTTGATTAACTATGTTATGTGCTTGATTTTGCTTTTGGAAAACAGACATGAATGGTTGAAAATATAAGTAACTACGACAACACATATTAATCTACTGGTTAACACATATTAATCTACTGGTTAACACATATTAATCTACTGGTTAACACATATTAATCTACTGGTTAACACATATTAATCTACTGGTTAACACATATTAATCTACTGGTTAACACATATTAATCTACTGGTTAACACATATTAATCTACTGGTTAACACATATTAATCTACTGGTTACATATTAATCTACTGGTTACATATTAATCTACTGGTTAACACATATTAATCTACTGGTTACATATTAATCTACTGGTTACATATTAATCTACTGGTTAACACATATTAATCTACTGGTTACATATTAATCTACTGGTTACATATTAATCTACTGGTTAACACATATTAATCTACTGGTTACATATTAATCTACTGGTTACATATTAATCTACTGGTTAACACATATTAATCTACTGGTTAACACATATTAATCTACTGGTTAACACATATTAATCTACTGGTTAACACATATTAATCTACTGGTTAACACATATTAATCTACTGGTTACATATTAATCTACTGGTTACATATTAATCTACTGGTTAACACATATTAATCTACTGGTTACATATTAATCTACTGGTTACATATTAATCTACTGGTTAACACATATTAATCTACTGGTTACATATTAATCTACTGGTTACATATTAATCTACTGGTTAACACATATTAATCTACTGGTTACATATTAATCTACTGGTTACATATTAATCTACTGGTTAACACATATTAATCTACTGGTTACATATTAATCTACTGGTTACATATTAATCTACTGGTTAACACATATTAATCTACTGGTTACATATTAATCTACTGGTTACATATTAATCTACTGGTTAACACATATTAATCTACTGGTTACATATTAATCTACTGGTTACATATTAATCTACTGGTTAACACATATTAATCTACTGGTTACATATTAATCTACTGGTTACATATTAATCTACTGGTTAACACATATTAATCTACTGGTTACATATTAATCTACTGGTTACATATTAATCTACTGGTTAACACATATTAATCTACTGGTTAACACATATTAATCTACTGGTTAACACATATTAATCTACTGGTTACATATTAATCTACTGGTTAACACATATTAATCTACTGGTTACATATTAATCTACTGGTTACATATTAATCTACTGGTTAACACATATTAATCTACTGGTTACATATTAATCTACTGGTTACATATTAATCTACTGGTTAACACATATTAATCTACTGGTTACATATTAATCTACTGGTTACATATTAATCTACTGGTTAACACATATTAATCTACTGGTTACATATTAATCTACTGGTTACATATTAATCTACTGGTTAACACATATTAATCTACTGGTTACATATTAATCTACTGGTTACATATTAATCTACTGGTTAACACATATTAATCTACTGGTTACATATTAATCTACTGGTTACATATTAATCTACTGGTTAACACATATTAATCTACTGGTTACATATTAATCTACTGGTTACATATTAATCTACTGGTTAACACATATTAATCTACTGGTTAACACATATTAATCTACTGGTTAACACATATTAATCTACTGGTTAACACATATTAATCTACTGGTTAACACATATTAATCTACTGGTTAACACATATTAATCTACTGGTTAACACATATTAATCTACTGGTTAACACATATTAATCTACTGGTTAACACATATTAATCTACTGGTTAACACATATTAATCTACTGGTTAACACATATTAATCTACTGGTTAACACATATTAATCTACTGGTTAACACATATTAATCTACTGGTTAACACATATTAATCTACTGGTTAACACATATTAATCTACTGGTTAACACATATTAATCTACTGGTTAACACATATTAATCTACTGGTTAACACATATTAATCTACTGGTTAACACATATTAATCTACTGGTTAACACATATTAATCTACTGGTTAACACATATTAATCTACTGGTTAACACATATTAATCTACTGGTTAACACATATTAATCTACTGGTTAACACATATTAATCTACTGGTTAACACATATTAATCTACTGGTTAACACATATTAATCTACTGGTTAACACATATTAATCTACTGGTTAACACATATTAATCTACTGGTTAACACATATTAATCTACTGGTTAACACATATTAATCTACTGGTTAACACATATTAATCTACTGGTTAACACATATTAATCTACTGGTTAACACATATTAATCTACTGGTTAACACATATTAATCTACTGGTTAACACATATTAATCTACTGGTTAACACATATTAATCTACTGGTTAACACATATTAATCTACTGGTTAACACATATTAATCTACTGGTTAACACATATTAATCTACTGGTTAACACATATTAATCTACTGGTTAACACATATTAATAACTACGACAACACATATTAATCTACTGGTTAACACATATTAATCTACTGGTTAACACATATTAATAACTACGACAACACATATTAATCTACTGGTTAACACATATTAATAACTACGACAACACATATTAATCTACTGGTTAACACATATTAATAACTACGACAACACATATTAATCTACTGGTTAACACATATTAATAACTACGACAACACATATTAATCTACTGGTTAACACATATTAATAACTACGACAACACATATTAATCTACTGGTTAACACATATTAATAACTACGACAACACATATTAATCTACTGGTTAACACATATTAATAACTACGACAACACATATTAATCTACTGGTTAACACATATTAATAACTACGACAACACATATTAATCTACTGGTTAACACATATTAATAACTACGACAACACATATTAATCTACTGGTTAACACATATTAATAACTACGACAACACATATTAATCTACTGGTTAACACATATTAATAACTACGACAACACATATTAATCTACTGGTTAACACATATTAATAACTACGACAACACATATTAATCTACTGGTTAACACATATTAATAACTACGACAACACATATTAATCTACTGGTTAACACATATTAATAACTACGACAACACATATTAATCTACTGGTTAACACATATTAATAACTACGACAACACATATTAATCTACTGGTTAACACATATTAATAACTACGACAACACATATTAATCTACTGGTTAACACATATTAATAACTACGACAACACATATTAATCTACTGGTTAACACATATTAATAACTACGACAACACATATTAATCTACTGGTTAACACATATTAATAACTACGACAACACATATTAATCTACTGGTTAACACATATTAATAACTACGACAACACATATTAATCTACTGGTTAACACATATTAATAACTACGACAACACATATTAATCTACTGGTTAACACATATTAATAACTACGACAACACATATTAATCTACTGGTTAACACATATTAATAACTACGACAACACATATTAATCTACTGGTTAACACATATTAATAACTACGACAACACATATTAATCTACTGGTTAACACATATTAATAACTACGACAACACATATTAATCTACTGGTTAACACATATTAATAACTACGACAACACATATTAATCTACTGGTTAACACATATTAATAACTACGACAACACATATTAATCTACTGGTTAACACATATTAATAACTACGACAACACATATTAATCTACTGGTTAACACATATTAATAACTACGACAACACATATTAATCTACTGGTTAACACATATTAATAACTACGACAACACATATTAATCTACTGGTTAACACATATTAATAACTACGACAACACATATTAATCTACTGGTTAACACATATTAATAACTACGACAACACATATTAATCTACTGGTTAACACATATTAATAACTACGACAACACATATTAATCTACTGGTTAACACATATTAATCTACTGGTTATCACATATTAATCTACTGGTTAACACATATTAATCTACTGGTTATCACATATTAATCTACTGGTTAACACATATTAATCTACTGGTTAACTTCATATCTAACCCTCTGTCTCACCTCATAGTCTTTAAACATAAAGATGACCGACACCGATGAAAATCTAGGTTCCAAGGATGGTATTTATATATATATATGGTTAATGCATACCAAAACAAATGTTTCCCCGCAGACGTGAATACCGTTTTGTCCCAAGTCTACAACAAGCTATGGCGTCCACCAGTTATTCTATTTCGAAATAGCCATGCATTGGACTTTTTTTTTTTTTTTTTTTTTTTTTTTTTTTTCATAATACTTTATTGTTTGACTCGCCTGTTAACAAAACACCTTAGATGCCCAGGTAAGCAAAAATAATCTAAGGTTCCCTGTTTTACAATAGATCTCTTATCCAGGGTTATTAAGAGATTTATTAGAGTCCACATGATCCCATTTCAAAAATACAACTAAATTTATCAATAATAAAATCAACATGTAAGTCAATCTATAGCGGCATGATAGCTTCAACATAATTTTTTATAACATTTACATACATGCACTGTACTCATATATTATAACTACTTACTAATCACTGATAGAATTGTCAAGATTTTGGCTTTATCTATTGTATCATTACAATTGGCCGTTAGCAAAATTTTTAGTTCAGATTTTAAAGTCTGTTTCCATATATTACAAAGTACATTTTGATTGATATGAATTTTGTCATATTTAACTTTGTTTCTTGCCTTCCAAATAGACCACTTAGATATAAAAATTAATGTATTTAATAGAAGTTCATGGTTACCCCCCATATTGAACCCAAACATCATATTTTTCTCATTTAAATTAACAGTTCCCACATTTAAAGTGTTTATTAAAATTGTGATGTTTGATATGAATCGGTTAGATATAATGCATTTAAAAAACAAATGTTGAAAATCTTCTTGAATGTTCGATTCTTTACAAAGGTGACATCTTCCATTGGATAGGTTCATTTTTCTAAGTCTACTTTCGGTGTAAATAATGTTATGGTTGCATTTCCATTGGAATTCTTTAATTCTTCATTATAAACATTATTCCATTTATCTTGACATTTTGGTATTGATTTTTTATTCAATATTTTTTGTATAATTTTAATCTTCACGTCTTTTGTATTAATAATTTTGCCTCTAATATCTGTAAGTGTTAAATTATTTAACAATTTCATTTTATTTCTACTTTTAGCTTTGTTTTCTATATCATTATTTTCATTTTTTAAGAACTTTAAGTAGTCTTTTGGAATACATTTCTTAATTTTAGAGTATTCTGAGATACAGTTTCTCCTGTCTATCAGCTGAGAATATAATAAATCACAATCGATGAATTGTTTTGAGTTTTCATCCCATATGTCTTGAATAGTTTTTATATTACTTCTTAAAAATGAAGAGAATATTAAAGGTTTATTTTGGAAGGTTATATTACAATTCCCAAATAATGTAACATGCAAGATATCTGTTTTGGTTTCCACCTTTTGTGCACATTGTAAAAATTTTGTCCATGCTTGGATTGATTTTTGATAGAACAAGGGATACCTGTTTAAATTTAAGGATGAAACATTTGAGCATTTGCAAATAAAAAAAGTTTCATTAAATTTAATATCAAGTCTACTTAACCAATATTTTCCAATAGCATTCCAATTTTCAATTGGTTCGTTAATAATGCGATAAATAAATTTTATTCTTCTACTGTCAATGTAGGAATCTAGATTAACCATACTCATGCCACCATTTTCTATATCTAAACAACATACATCTCTTTTAATCTGATTAACTTTCCCCTCCCATATAAAGTCCCACATTAATGTTTCAATTTCCTTTTTAAATTTATCAGGAATGCCCTTCATTTCAATTTCAAATCCACAATATGATAACAAAAGATTTTTCACAATTATAGTTTTACCTTTGTAGGAAAGTTTTCTGCTTTTCCAAACTTGTATACAATTTTTCATTCTATTAATAATGTTCTTCCAAATTTTATCATTGTCAACATTGTAACCATGATGTACCCCCAAAGTTTTTACATTTTCTTTAATCCTTGATATTTGATTAAATTTTGGTTTTCTATGGCGGCATTGCCAATAGAAATTGCTTTTGTTTTATTATAATTAATTCTTGATCCGGATGCTTTTTCATATTTTGAAAGTATATCGAAGGATTTCTCAATAGAGCGTTCATCTTTATTGAAAAGTTGTGTGTCATCTGCAAACATACTTATTTTGGCTTCTAATTCCTTCCCACCCGGTTCACCTGGTAATTCAATCCCCTTTATATCATTATTTCCTCTAATTGCACATGCCATGGGTTCGGCTTGCAATATGTAAATTAGCGGTGCGACGGGACACCCCTGTCTACATGAGCGAGATATGGAGAAAAATTTTGAAACAAATCCATTTGTCTTTATGGATGTTGTAGCATTTTTAACTAACATTTGAATCCACCCCCTAAATTTTTCCCCGAAGTTAAATGTTTTTAACACGAAGTCTACCCACCCCCATTCAACTCTATCGAATGCTTTTTGTTGATCTAAGAAAACTATTATGCCTTCTTCATTTTCTTCGTCTGCGTATTGTATGATGTCTTGTATCATTCTATTTGCTTCACTTATGTTCCGACCCTTTACAAACCCTTTTTGATCCGGATGAATTAGCTTAGTTAAAACATTTTTTAATCGTTCGGCCAAAAGCTTCGAAATTATTTTATAATCACAATTCAGTAAGGTCAATGGTCTCCAGTTTTTTATGTCATCCCGTTCCCCTCCCTTATGTAATAAAGTCAAGACCCCCTTGTACTGTGATGCGCTTAAAGTATATTCGAATTTGAAAATTTTTTCAATCACTTCAAAGAATTCGTTTTTTATATCTTGCCAAAAAAGTTGATAAAATTCTGAAATAATACCATCTTCTCCTGGGGATTTATTTGGTTTTAATATGTTAATAACTTTACTAATTTCATCTAAGTTAATGTCCTCGTCAAGTCTTTCTTTTTCGTTATTGTCCAATTTATTAACAATATACCTTGTAAGTTCGTGAGCACTATTTTCATCCCACCCTTCTGATTGGAAAAGTTTGGAGTAAAAATCAACCTGCTCATTCATTATCGAGTCAATGTCATACTTGTAATTACCGTCTGTCGTTTTAATCCTATACCATAACTTTTCTTGGCCCCGCTTTTTTTCAAGGTTAAAGAAATATCTCGTTGATTTTTCCCCTTCTTCCGCCCATTTAACACGAGATCTAATTTTCGCTGCTTCTGTTTTTTTATTATAATAGTTTTTAATTAAGCCCTCTAATTGCTTTATTTGCGCGTTTATTTCATCCGTTTCATTCGCTATTAGTTTTAATTTATCGAGTTTCCTTTCTAATCTATCGATTTCTTTTTTGTTTTGCTTACAATTTAAGTTTCTACTTATTTCCATTGTTAACAATTGTATTTTGTTTTTCGCAAGATCCCACCATTCCCGTATATCACTGTATTTATTTTTCTCAATTTTCCAGTTATTCCACCAAATTTTAAAAGCATGTCTAAACTGCTCAGATTTGATTGTTTCAAGATTCATTATCCACATACCTGGACCTCTATTAATATCTTCAGTTTTTAATTTTGTTATTATGATATCATGATCACTAAATGGGAAATGATTAATCCGAGTACCAAACACCTTACTGCTTACGGCGTTACTACATAAAATATAATCGATTCTTGATTTCGATTTACCGCGTTTAAAAGTATATCTCTTAGTTTCTGGATTTAACTTTCTCCACACATCAAATAAATCATTTCTATGTAACATGCTTTGGAATTCTCGGACTGATATGTCGTCTAATTGTTGAGGAGGATTGCGATCTAAGTTTTTTTGAATAGCCCAATTAAAATCACCCAAAATTAAACTGTAATTTTTATCGGAATCGTCCGTATATTTGAACAGTGTATCGTTAATTGCATTAAAAAACGATTTTCTTTCTT
Source organism: Bathymodiolus septemdierum (assembly GCA_963383655.1). Taxonomy (NCBI): domain Eukaryota; kingdom Metazoa; phylum Mollusca; class Bivalvia; order Mytilida; family Modiolidae; genus Bathymodiolus; species Bathymodiolus septemdierum. The sequence goes on from OY726529.1 coordinate 15,077,001, forward strand.
TACCATTATTCGGCGCATATGTAATTGATATATAAAAAGTTGAGTCGTTTATTTTTAATGTACTACGTAAAATGCGACCAGAATTATCCTGAGAAAAGAATTCTACATTTTGTTTAAATTGTTTGCCCAATAAAATTCCCACACCCCTTGAGTCACTCGTACCACAATTAAAAAAGCTATTGCCACCCCAACAGTTTTTCCATTCATTTTGCCATCGAATCAAATCATCTTTTGTTGAGTGAGTTTCTTGTAAACAAATTACGTCAATTTTTTTGGCTACCAGCCAGTTAAAAACCAAGTCACGTTTCTTTTTGTCTCTTAAACCGTTAACATTTATTGTAGCTAGGGACAAGGTCATTTAGACAATAATATGTAAGTAGTTTGTTTACTCTACCGTGAAAGAGTATGTGGATTGCCCTATTTATAACTTTACTACGGTTTGTTCGATTAGCATTCATCTTCAATATTTTAACTTTATAATGTTTACAAACAGTTGCATTTACAAATAGTGTATACAACATAAATATGAAATAAATATAATGCATAAAATTAATTCTATTTACAACAAATGTTTTAAATACTATATAGGTAACACAAAATTTGTTCTTTGCAAAAAATGTGTGGACCTTGCATATTTTACAATGCATATAATAAGTTACAATTGTACAATAAATTACACACAAGATCACTGTAATAATGTAAAGGTAACAAAAAGACATTATTTTTTTTTCTTTTAAGTTTCTTGAGAAATAGTTAAAATAAATAACACATATATACACCAGCATAAATTTACTAAACATTGATAAGAGTTTATCTGTTTAGGATGCCAGACATCATTGGCGATCCCGCTTTTGTGTGCTTAGGTTTGGCCTCGGCTGAAGACGGACTTATTGTAATATCACTAAGATTACGTTTTTTGTCGTGTTGTGGTGTTACTGGAAATTCACTTTTCCCCGGTAGCGCCGTCAAGTATTTGGAAAATATCTCGCATAGTTTTTCTTCACCAGCGCTACTGATGTGTACTCCGCTGACGTCGTTAGTATCAAACAAGGGTTTTATTGCACTACCTTGTTTACTAAATTCTTTGTGGATATCAATGAAGTCCAATGTACCATCTCTAATACACATTTTTTTCAAGAAACCGTTAACATGATTTGATGTGTCATTCATCTTAATAAGGTGTTGTCCGCGACCTTTTCTCGGGAGTATACTACACACAGCAATCTGTGACTTCGGGAAAGTTTGTTTTATTTTGGAGATTGCTTGTGTTGCAGTGATATTGATCTGGTCACTGTCATCCTTGTTTCTCGTGACGTCATTTGTTCCAAGACACAAGATCACCTTTCCAATGTGTGTGTTAGGTGTTTTGATTTTAGAAGTGGCCAGGCTTATACATTGTTCGACATTGTCCAGTGTAGCACCGGACACCGATGCATTGATAGTGTTTTGATGGAACTGACCCAGACGTTTAGCATTTGAAGCTCCCAGAATAATGTTGACATTGTTACCACTACTTTTCGTTATGTCAGATGTTTTCTGGACTGTTTCATTATTGTTTAAGTTATGTCTGTCTACGTGACAAGTTTCGTTAAGATGTGTTTGTGCGTCCTCTTGTGTTGTTTGTTGTCCTTCTAAGATTTCCGAGGCATAACTCCCATAATCGCGTCGTGCCTTTTCAGTAGTATATTGTTCACAATTATTTCTAGAGTGACCACTTTGCTTGCAGAAAGAACAAACGGGCTCATTGGTACAGTCTCTAGCAATGTGTCCCATTTTATTACAGTTGTAGCAACGTACAACGCGAGCGGGTTTGTCTCTACAAAGATAAGAGGGGTGGTCTGTCGTCCTGCAATATTTACACCCTGTGCGATTGTTGTCGGCAAAGATTCTAACTTCAAATCGACCGAAATTGGTTTTATTTGGTAAGGTTTTGTCACACTTCAACATTTGTAAGTATCTTGATCCATTTTCAATGTTTGTACCTTTTATATACCCCCTGCGCACGGACTCGGGGATCACTTGACCATACCGAAGCATTTGGGTAGCTACAAAGCAGTTTTGAACCTCGTATGGCATATCTTTAATGGTGACATTTGTAATAGTTTTCTCAACATCTAAAAATGAGACTGACCTGTTTTTGAGAGTTAATCCATTAATAATCAGTTTATCCTTCGTTTCGGAATCCTCCACCGATACAATACAACTGTTTTCCGTGAATTGCACAGATTTCACTTGATCAAGGTCTATTGTTTCTTTAAGTTGGTCTATGATCATTTCGTGCGATATCCCTTTAAAGAATTTTGTACTGAACTGTACAGATAGGTCTCTTTTTATAAAGGCCATGTTTTAGAGTCGTGAGTAGATCTCAGGATTGAACACAAGGTGTATTTGATAAATGAATAAATACACATTTACCGATCGAAAGTCATTTCTATCTTAACGTATCCAGATAGATATATTAAAGATGTGTATAATCCCAAAACAAGGGCTCGAAAAGTTTTGTAGAAACTACAATTAACCAGAATTTTTCGAGACACAAATTTCAACAACTCCATTAACTAAGGGACATCACTCGTCCTGTCCATGCATTGGACTTATACGCATTGCAAGAGTAAATCCGGCGACTATATCCATTATATAATCTTTTCCTAAATTGTCCCACAAGAATTCATGCTAGCGCTTTCATTGTAGATCATTGTTTGTCCTTTTTTCTCTTGGCCATTCTGTTGTATGTATTTCTTCGGCTTAGGTTTCTGATTACCACTTTGGTATCTGCAAGTTTTTCTTAAACCTATTGTTTGTAAATGTATCTTGTGGGTGAAATACTACTTTGTGGACGTTAAACAACAATCATTTAATCAATAAAAAAATGCAGAGTACTCGGACCGACAAACACTTCCAACAAAGTGTTGTTCATTAGAAGCCTCTGCAAGTTTTCATATACGTGCAAATAAACGTTAGAGAAAACCAAAGGGAAATCAAGAATGGACAATCCAGAGACACAAGCAATGTCTGGCTCAATGCACATAGTAACGAAAGAGAAACTAAAAACAAAAGCAAAAAAAAAAAAACACACACACACAAACCCCCCCCCTCAACCTCCCCCCCCCCACCCACCCCCGCCCCCCTCCCCTCGAAAAAAAACAAACCAAACAAACAAACAAACACAGAAAACTAAAAAGATGAGTGACGTGATATTCTCCAAAACGAATCCTCCATTTATATTCGTTCAGACTTTTGTAATTGATCATACCCTTATAACATAGATAATATTTCTATTCTTGATTAGAAAAGCTTTTAAGCCGTCTCCTAAACCACTAAATATTTGAATTAACTCACAATATACACAACATATACTTTTTGTTAAAATACATGTAACAGGTGAGAGGTCGTGTATATGTGTAGGGCGTATCTATTGTGCCTCTTCATGATTTTTCGATTGGATGTTTCACTGTTCTGACGGTGTAGTATTTCTTTGACTTTTTCATTTTATTAGTATACATTGCACCCTCATTATACCGCATCCTTTCGGACCAAGCTATAGTTTTTGGCAATATGTGAGCGAAGATGGCAATATATCGAGGGAGAATGTTACTTAGAACAACACAAGTTTTTGAAATATCGGGTTTGAAAATTTATTAAAGAGTGCCTGGTGCTCGTCCCCGGTATTTTGGAAGGGTCTGTTTTATAAGTTTTGACTTTCCCTTTGTAAGATTGTTCGAAGTTCGGTAATTTTGTTATTACCCTTATTTACTATAATCATGCCCAATGTCACTGCTGGTGGAATATTTTTCCCCGAGGTCATTGCAACTTGGTAGCTTTACTTAAGCATTTGTCTGTTTATATACTTATGAGTTTTGACTTTCCCTTTGTAAGATTTTTCAGAGCTCGGTAATTTTGTCATTACCCTTATTTACTCATCTTGATAGTTTTCTGTGCTGTGTGTGTTTTATGCTTTTGTTTTGTTTTGTTTGTCTTTGTCCTGTGTATCGTGTTCGCAATCCTGTCAGTATCTCTGAATTGTCCATTCTTAATTACCCATATGGTTTTCTGCAACGTTTATTTATCAATTATAGAATATCACGTGACAATTGTATTACATGCGTTACGAAAGTAAGGAGAAAATGTTACTTTCAAAAAATTACTTTCTGAAAGATTATTGTAAACATAGGTTATTTATGTTGTAGTTAACAGGTACTTAATGGTAATTTTACTGTTAGTTGTATCAAAAATGTTCCCCCACATATATATATATGATTCTGATTACCCCTTTAGTATCTTGAAACTCTTCTTACTTTTATAAATAGGAGAAAAAAGGTCGCAAGAGTAACTTTGTAAGACATTGTAATATCCTGTGTCGTTTAATAATTATCAGACGGGTGTCACTAGTGCAGGAACTGCTGCCACTTCCGGAGCACCTGATTTTAGTGGGATTCGTGTTACTCTATTCTTAGTTTTATGTGTAACGTTTTGTAGATCGATGTTTGTCCTTTCGTCCTTTTTTCTTTTGGCCATTGTGTTGTCTGTCCTTCGATTTACGGATTCTGTTTGGTATCCTCAAACTCTTCTTCCACTCCCGGTTTTTAGTGCGGTTCGTGTTGCTTTCAGTTGTCTGTGCTGTGTTGTGTGAATCGTTGTCTGTCCATGTTCGTTTGGTCATTACATTGTCTGTGTTTACCCCTTTGGTATCTTCCAACTTTTCTTTGAAATCAACCAAACACCACAATACTTATATATCAAATCATTTTCTTTCAAAAGCTGACATTAATGTTACTACAAGTATACATGATGTTTTTGTTTGTTTTCACAATAAAAAAATATTTAAAAACAAATGTCCATTGCTCAGATTACCATAGGATAACACCATGCTTATGACGAGATCGATCAACTGTCATACACACAAAAATATTGAAGCAACGATAGCTAGTCCAGCAGCAATGATGACAAAAGCAAACGCAAAATGGAGATGTTCTGTTGTCTGAGAACTTGCCTCTGCTCCATATATGATAACTCCTATTAGGATGAATACAGCTGAAAATAAGAAAAGGAACTGTTATAGCAATTAAGAAAAATATGTGAGCAGCAAGCATATCATTTATCAATAATTAGAATAGGGTTATGATGCTCAACGCCAATTTCAGCAATATTTCAGCTATATCATGGCGGCAAGTTTTATTGGTGGAGGAAATAGAAGTACATGGAAAAAACCACGACTTGCCGCAAGTCACTGACAATTTGTATCAAATATTGTTGTTTCGAGTACACCTCGCCTCGGAATTCGAACTCAAAACGGTAGTGGTGATGGGTACTGATTAGTAGTTGTAAATCCAACCACAGTTCCTAAATAATATAATTATTATCTAAGTTATGGTTCTCCTCCCTCAGGCATACTTGACCTTAGCCTATTATGGATATCGTGTTTAGAACGTTAGGTTGTCGTGCTGCCAAAGACCTTTAAATTATCATAATTACAATATTTCCGTTTTTCATTGAAATGTTACAATATGATTGGCTATGAAGTGGTCACATGATTATAAAAGAGATGTTTTACATCCCAATATACCTCAAACCCGAACGTGCACGTGCCTCCATGACGACGTCAGATGTAAAGAATCGATGGCGTAGTAATTTCCAACAGCAAATAATCTAACACAAATAAAATACACAACGAAAAATTCAACTATATTAAATTTTGGTGTGATTTAAATGTAATTATAAGAATTGAATGTATTTTTTGGTAGTTCTATGGGTGTGTAAAAGCGTGGACCGAGGCACATTTGTGTTTCGGTCCACGCTTTTACACGCCAATAAAACTACAAAAAAGTGCATTCAATTCTTAAATACTTTCCATTATTTTGACTTTGAGCTTACAAGATGAAGGTTAGTTCAGACACGTGTCGTGTGCATCAATTAGTATGTATTTTATATATTAGTACAGGTGAACAATTCAAAATTCAAGTTGTAGAGTTCTCACTAAATCTCGAGTGGAGAAATATCGTAATGCTATGGCAACAGAAAGAGAATCCATATATCTCTGATGTTTAATCCAAGTATTAGGTACATATTGTTTGCATACTTACATACTCTGTATATATACATACCTGCAGATATCAGTAAGGCATTGATAACATATCTCAGAAAGTATTTAGTCTTCAGACAGAATAACTTGATACACAGAACAACTAGTGCCCCCAATAACAAGATCATCCCAATCGTCTCCATAGCCTGTACTGCTTCTAACCATGCTGTTAAAAAAATATTAAGATTTTGCAAATCGTCTCCATAGCTTGTACTGCTTCTAACCATGCTGTTTAAATAAAGTATAAATGTAATAAGATTATACCAATCGTCTCCATGACCTGTACTGTTTCTAACCATGCTGTTTAAATAGAACATGCATTCAGTAAGATATTTCCATTGATATATAACAACATTCCGTATGTCGTATTCAGAATATGGTCATTTCCACATTCAAGACTCTTCACTGGGTTTGTAACAAGAGGAAGAGTAGCACGACAGGTGCCACTAGTGTAGCAGGAACTGGTATTCGTCCGGAGGACCGGGATTTTTAGTCTAGTTTGTGTTGCTCAATCTTCAATTTTCTGTGTAGTGTTTTTATATCGTTGTTTGTTCCTTTATCGTTTATCTTTTCTTCACCCTTTTGATGTCTTTGTAATCAGTAATGTATGATATGGTATTAACTTTTTTTGGTAATTTGCTTATTTATTTTTGAAAAAGGAATAAACATGTAATGTATACATTCAATTACATTAATCAATTATATATTCTTTTGACACCCATCACACATATACTAAGTTCATTTTCATTGATAAATATATCTCTATTTTAACCATGTATATTTAATTTGCTAATGCTACTTCAAGAGGCTGCCATTTCATGTTGAAGCAATCACCAACTACAGAGGGTGATAATGAACGTGCAGAGTACTTTTCCATTTTTATTTCAGAATTAAGATATTGTAACACTGCATTCAAGCTTGGTAACATATCCTTTAACTTGCATATATAGAAGTAATATTTGAAAATAAGTATACAATTCGGAACAGGTAGATGGCTTTCAAGCTGTACATTTCTCAAAAAATACCATTTGGAGTCAAGTTTACATTGCTTCCATCTATATGTTTTAGGAAGTCCATGATTGAAAACCAGAAGTTTTTGTTGCATTACAGTCCCAAAAAGTGTTTATCAGTTTCGTGTGCTTCATTGCAAAAGGAGCATAGTTAAGTTTCTTTTATCTTACACTTAGAGCAACAATTCTGTGAATTAGTTTATATTGGAAACATGACAATTTATTATTTTTTGATAAAGAAAAGAACTCTGAAAAGATATGGTATTAACTTACCTTGAAGGTTTGAGGAATGCAGGTAATTGAAGCACACGGTCGTTGAAACTGTTGTACTGCAAAATCGCCATATTCCAGAATACACCTTTGAATTAGGACCAACTTTCTCATAATACCAATATGGAGCCGCGAATCCTATAAGGTCTACAATAAAAGCTAGAATTGTAAAAATTAAAGCTGCCAAATGCTTGTTTGTAATGCCACATACAACCATGTTTTACTTTTGAAACGTCTTGTTTCTTTGATCACAAAAGCTTTAGTGTGTGGACTGTGAGTTGGTAATGTGAGGTACAGTAACTATTCTCTTAATATAACGTGTTTCTAGTTTCTATGGCAAATCAACATGTAAGCAAAGTTGATGCAACAAAAAACAAAATAGTTTGAAAAATTCATAACCGATGTCAACGTGGTAACTTCTCCATCGTACACAAGCTGATTAAACATTTAATTAATGATTAGTTTCATGCTAATCTTCACAATAAATCTGAAACAAATATAATGGCCCCTTACTCCTGTGTATCTTTATAGAGTCAACCATTTATTAGATATATTTATTATTCATATTTCCAGTTAATACATAATGTAATGTTTATTAAAACTAAGGTACACCTCCCTCATGCATAGGTGACCTTAGCCGAGTTTTGTTTTAGGCCCTTTAGTTTTCTTGCTCCCGAATACTTTTGAATTATTGTGCATTCCAGTCTTTCTATTTTGAGTGTACCTGATGAAGGTAATTCCAGAAACGTGCACTAAATTAGAGATCTACCGTCTCCCTTAAACAGAATTAGGTTGAAATATAATATGTGTAAGAAGCTGCTTGACCGGTATCTTGCATTTAGTAGAATTGCAAATTGCCTCTAATATTAGTGACTTCAGCTTGACGCTTATGGTGTACTAAGCCATCCATACGATCGTCACCAGGATTCCCCCGGCCTACTATTGGGAATCTATTATTTGTTATAGTTATATTTTAGGTTTCTATCAATCCATCCGATTTTCTTTGCAATGTTTTGTTTTGTCGTTGATACAAATCTTCCTATTTACGACATCGTGATCGTATGGTACTTGGATTTACAACTACCTGTGCAATCATTGCCGATCACCACTAAAGTTGGGGAGGTGTACGCAATACAACATTATGTGATAAAGCTTGCCAGTGACTTGTAACAGGTCAGTGGTTTTCTTCAGATACTCAGGTTTTCTTCACCAATAAAGCTGACTGCCACGATATAACTGAAATATTGTTGTAGTGGCGTTAAAAAACATAACACTAACCCCTATTTACTCCTTATTTCATCGTGACAAGTATATTAGATAAAACTCTGAAAGCCATTTATCTAAAGCCTGAAGATATCAAGAAGGTACACAGAAACTATAATTAACGGTAAACGACAGCGCATTGTCCAGAAGGATAAAGACGAAAAGACAAGCAGTGATCTACAAACACGACACAGAAAATTGACAGAAAGACCTGCATGGATCACATTGGAAAAACCGATACTCCAGAACAGTAAACTGACAGAAAGAGCAGCATGGATCACATTGTAAACCGATACTCCAGAATAGTAAACTGACAGAAAGGGCAGCATGGATCACATTGTAAACCGATACTCCAGAACGGTAAGCTGACAGAAAGAGCAGCATGGATCACATTGTAAACCGAAACTCCAGAATAGTAAACTGACAGAAAGGGCAGCATGGATCACATTGTAAACAGATACTCCAGAACGGTAAACTGACAGAAAGAGCTGCATGAATCACATTGTAAACCGATACTCCAGAACGGTAAACTGACAGAAAGAGCTGTTGGATCACATTGTAAACATATACTCCAGAACGGTAAACTGACAGAAAGAGCTGCATGGATCACATTGTAAACAGATACTCCAGAACGGTAAACTGACAGAAAGAACTGCATGGATCAAATTGTAAACAGATACTCCAGAACGCTAAACTAACAGAAAGAGCTGCATGAATCACATTGTAAACCGATACTACAGAACGGTAAGCTGACAGAAAGAGCTGCATGATCACATTGTAAACAGACACTCCAGAACGGTAAACGGACAGAAAGAGCTGCATGGATCACATTGGAAACCGATACTCCAGAACGGTAAACTGACAGAAAGAGCTGCATGGATCACATTGTAAACCGATACTCCAGAACGGTAAATTGACAGAAAGAGCTGCATGGATCACATTCTAAACAGATACTCCAGAACGATAAACTGACAGAAAGAGCTGCATGAATCACATTGTAAACCGATACTCCAGAACGGTAAGCTGACAGAAAGAGCTGCATGGATCACATTGTAAACCGATACTCCAGAACGGTAAGCTGACAGAAAGAGCAGTATGAATCACATTGTAAACCGATACTCCAGAACGGTAAACTGACAGAAAGAGCAGATGGATCACATTGTAAACAGATACTCCAGAACGGTAAACTGACAGAAAAAGCAGCATGTATCACATTGTAAACTGATACTCCAGAACGGTAAAGTGACAGAAAGAGCAGTATGGATCATTGCAAACCGATACTCCAGAACGGTAAGCTGACAGAAAGAGCAGCATGGATCACATTGTAAACCGATACTCCAGAACGGTAAACTGACAGAAAGAGCAGCATGGATCACATTGTAGACCGATACTCCAGAACGGTAAACTGACAGAAAGAGCAGCATGGATTACATTGTAAACCGATACTCCAGAACGATAAGCTGACAGAAAGAGCTGCATGGATCACATTGTAAACCGATACTCGAGAACAGTAAGCTGACAGAAAGAGCTGCATGGATCACATTGTAAACCGATACTCCAGAACGGTAAACTGACAGAAAGAGCTGCATGGATCACATTTTAAACCGATACTCCAGAACGGTAAACTGACAGAAAGAGCGGCATGAATCACATTGTAAACCGATACTCCAGAACGGTAAGCTGACAGAAAGAGCTGCATGGATCACATTGTAAACCGATACTCCAGAACGGTAAGCTGCCAGAAAGAGCAGCATGAATCACATTGTAAACCGATACTCCAGAACGGTAAACTGACAGAAAGAGCAGCATGGATCACATTGTAAACTGATACTCCAGAACGGTAAAGTGACAGAAAGAGCAGTATGGATCATTGCAAACCGATACTCCAGAACGGTAAGCTGACAGAAAGAGCAGCATGGATCACATTGTAAACCGATACTCCAGAACGGTAAGCTGACAGAAAGAGCAGCATGGATCACATTGTAGACCGATACTCCAGAACGGTAAGCTGACAGAAAGAGCAGCATGGATCACATTGTAGACCGATACTCCAGAACGGTAAGCTGACAGAAAGAGCAGCATGAATCACATTGTAAACCGATACTCCAGGACGGTAAACTGACAGAAAGAGCAGCACGGATTACATTGTAAACCGATACTCCAGAACCGGAAACTGACAGAAAGAGCTGCATGGATCACATTGTAAACCGATACTCCAGAACGGTAAACTGACAGAAGGAGCAGCATGGATCACAATGTAAACCGATACTCCAGAACGGTAAGCTGACATAAAGAGCAGCATGGATCACATTGTAAACCGATACTCCAGAACGGTAAGCTGACAGAAGGAGCAGCATGGATCACATTGTAAACCGATACTCCAGAACGGTAAGCTGACAGAAAGAGCAGCATGGATCACATTGTAAACCGATACTCCAGAACGGTAAGCTGACAGAAAGAGCAGCATGGATCGCATTGTAGACCGATACTCCAGAACGGTAAGCTCACAGAAAGAGCAGCATGGATCACATTGTAAACCGATACTCCAGAACGGTAGACTGACAGAAAGAGCAGCATGGACCACATTGTAAACCGATACTCCAGAACGTAAGCTGACAGAAAGAGCAGCATAGATCACATTGTAAACCGATACTCCAGAACGGTAAACTGACAGAAGGAGCAGCATGGATCACAATGTAAACCGATACTCCAGAACGGTAAGCTGACATAAAGAGCAGCATGGATCACATTGTAAACCGATACTCCAGAACGGTAAGCTGACAGAAAGAGCAGCATGGATCACATTGTAAACCGATACTCCAGAACGGTAAGCTGACAGAAAGAGCAGCATGGATCACATTGTAAACCGATACTCCAGAACGGTTGACTGACAGAAAGAGCAGCATGGACCACATTGTAAACCGATACTCCAGAACGTAAGCTGACAGAAAGAGCAGCATAGATCACATTGTAAACCGATACTCCAGAACGGTAAGCTGACAGAAAGAGCAGCATGGATCACATTGTAAACCGATACTCCAGAACGGTAGAATGACAGAAAGAGCAGCATGGACCACATTGTAAACCGATACTCCAGAACGTAAGCTGACAGAAAGAGCAGCATAGATCACATTGTAAACCGATACTCCAGAACGGTAAGCTGACAGAAAGAGCAGCATGGATCACATTGTAAAACGATACTCCAGAACAGTAAACATGTCTTACTAAGCACAGGAAGAGTTTGAAGATACCAAAGGGGTAGTCAGAATCCGTATATCGAAGAAGAACAGACAACACAATGGCCAAAAGAAAAAAGTACAAAAGGACAAACAACGATCTACACAACATAGCATTTACAGAAGAAAGATGTTCAGATTTAGTGTGTACAGGTAGAAGTAAACAGCACGCCTCAACTGTAGGTTAGGGACTGTTCCAAATTGACTATGAAGACATTATTAAGTTTTATGCAAAAGGATAATTCCAGCTAAAGCATATTTAATGAAACACGTATTTTTTTCTGAATTAAACAATTAAATACAAATACATGTGTTGTTTAAATAAACGTTAAATAGAGCCGAAAAAGACAATCAAGAATAGACATTTCAGCAGTTCCTATTACTTATTAGACGACTGCTGTGTTGTTCATAGTCACATCCCGTAAATGTGTTGTCTGTGATAGAGGACAGAAACAAATCTACGTAAATGGGATCAAATGCATTGTCAAATGAGAAATGGCTATTTCGTAAAGGTCAACCAGTTCGTACAGTTAACATGATAGGCGTACATCAAAAGATATTAAAAGTTATCAGGCAGAAGATTTCAACTTATATACCAAGTTAAAACTGACAGTAAATAAACATTGCATATTTTATTAGTAGTTGTATATTCATAGGATATATAAACCCCATTGTCCCATGATCAAACTAGGTACGATTTATATATTAAGCGTTTGAGACTATTAATACTATATATAAACGGAATGTTTCCTTGGATAATTTGTCGAATTCTAAGTTTATTACTCAAATATTAAAAATATGGAATTTTCATGGCTTGGACTAACGCCCTAACAATTATACTGTGTTATGTTACCCTTAACAACATCACAATATTTGTTCTTGTTGACAAAAAGACTGATGCAACGTTATGTATATAGTTCATTGTCTCTTTAGCATGTGCTTTATATATATTTTATGGTTTGCTTTCTTTTATTCTTAATAAGATTGCCACTTTATTTCATTTTTTGATAATGCTGTTTTATCATTCCAACTCTTCCTGATGCTTGTGTACTGTTACTTCCTGTTTCCACTTAATTTGATTTCAGTTTTGTATATATCTGTTCACATATTTAAAGGTGATAGGAAAAAGAATAATTACATGACACTTCCATGGCACTTGATTTTGCCAGTACCTTTATACACTTGTATAAAACCTCGATATCTCAAATTCTACTATTCCGGTTAACTCAAATACTCGGTTATTTCGAAGTATGAACATCCGGTACTGCAATTTCAAGCCAACGAGGTTTATTTGTATGTATACAGGTGAAGTTACTGATGTGTTTTCTGTACAAATGTACAGCTACCAAAGTATTTCCTCGAACGGTTAATTATTGGAAATTATTATACAGTTACACACCAGAACAAAATTACAGAGAACAATACAAAACAACAGATACATTACACAAGCCGAAACAAAATAACAATTAATACAACCTTGCAGATCCCTACTAAAAAGACAGTAAGATCAGGCATCGAAATAAACTACAGCCGCTAGTATTAGGTTTTTATTTTGTATTCAAAGTTTGGTTGTTTAGTTAATGCAAACATCGTAGAATTATTAGAATATCGAAGCCAGGAACTGCGAAAAAGTCAGCATATCCTGATTCATGCGCAACACATATCGTTTCTAATGACGTAAAGAGCTATCTTTTCTGTGAATAGGGTTGTGGACATCACAATACGAATTACAAGCGAAAACTGTTTTATTCATGCAAAAAATACTCAAATACAATCATGCACAAAAATGGAAGCGAGGAATTGATGGTCATATTTCAACCTCCAATAATATTTCACCTCCAGTATACACAATTATAATAAATGAACAAATGCTTCAACAATATAATAATCCTATGGTTGTATATTACATCATGTTTTACATACATATACAGACAGAGGTGACTAATGACAACCCAGCCGCTATGTTTGCAAAGGCAAAAGAAAAATGGAGGTGGTCTGTTACTTCTGACTCAGATTTTACCGCATACAGGACGACTTCGATCATAATACATATTGCTGAAATATATAAAAAATATAAATTAACTAAATATATTCATGGTATTTCCTCAATTCCGAATTTCCTTCAGACTTTGGTTTTCAGGACTTATGGTATCAAAGATTATAAACGATGGATTTTCATATAGTGAAAATGTATAAAGATAAGGTAGTCAACAAAAATGTCAAAAATATTTTTTTATCAATGTGTGACGTAAAAGTGTTTTTGACATTCACTTCACTGAGTTAGGTGCTGTTATGACAACTGTTTTACCTGTTTTGTTCAAGTATTGTTATAAATACTGTTATAGTGACAGCCGGAAACTTTGAGCCGTAATGAAAGCGGGAGGTTTGGCGCTTTAAAATCTGATTCAACCAACCATTTCTTTAGAAATGCCTGTACCAAGTCAGGGTCATCACGGTTTTCACAGTTTTCCGGTTGTTGACTGATTTTGTCTGTTTATATACTTATGAGTTTTGACTTTCCCTTTGTAAGATTGTTCGGAGTTCGGCAATTTTGTTATTACCCTTATCATCCGCTTAGAAGTCAGTGTTTCGGTACCTACATGGTTTATTAGACATATCTATTATTGAAATTTACATTTCTTAAATATGATTTTTTTTTTTATCAAAACTAAGATTCTCCTCCCTCAGGTATAAGTGACCTTAGCCAATATTTGCTATCCCGTTTAGTCACTTTTGTTGTATTGCTCCCAAACACTTTCGAATTATTTATCTTTCCAATCTGTCGGTTTTGAACGTACCTGATGAAAGGTGTTAGAAGTCGTTTGATTTTATATTTAATTTATCAGATCATTGTTGGCTGTAAAACATTTTTGGGTATCTCGTGCAAATTTCATGTCATAAAATGAAGAAAAAATACCACCCCGTCAAAACAGTTCTAACATATAATGGGAAAATCGTAGAAACATGCAAATTCGATACGCCCAAACATACACGTACATGACGCTCATGCACCTTACTGGGAACAGACACTTCAATAAAATGTTGTCATATGCATACTACTAGTTCTATAAAAGTTCAGATAGCTATAATCTTCACATAAATGTTATATAGTACACAAGATCTTCAGAAGATAAAATATGGAAACAATGATCAACCTTGAACCTAAATCTAATTACCAATGTCATCTCTCGTAATCTGACCGCATACTTTTTTTCAACAGTGTGTCCATGTCTTAACCAGTGGCTTAAATTCAATAAATAACATATTTTGACATTTAATCCGTACTAAATATGGTATAAATACCTGTAAAATAATATCCTATTAACACCACAACTATTTTTTTAAGTTCTTGGTGTTTATTTTGTACTTTTTACTAAGACTGTGTCAAAGCCAACTGGCTAGCTAGTTAATATGAACCCACAACAATGTCCATATAATATCCGAAAAGTCCATTATCTATTGAATAGCGGTACGGAATTTGTAGTTCTCTTGGCTATGTAGCACATGTGAAAACATACCTGCACAGCCGAGGAAACAGGTGAAAACTAACTTCAAGATATGTTGTGTCTTAAGACAAAATATCTTCAAAGTAATAAACACAAGAGCTAGAAACAGACAGCATATACCAATAAACTCCATGGCTTGAAACACCTTGAACCATTCTGTGAAAGAAAAGAATGAAATAAATAAAATATATGTTCTGATAAAAAAAATATATGTACGACATTTCAGAACTAAAATGATGAAAGATTCATGATATCAAAGCAAAATGGTAGACAATTGTTGATCCCGTAATGTTATGCTTTAAATAGTTCTTTTATTTGATAATGTTATATAAGCCTTTGTTCTACCATGTTATGTTACCATTGTATTTATACTGTTGTTACATTTGATACCGGTCTTGTAAATGAAAATTTAAATTTTGTCGGACATTGTTAGCTAGCGCGTTTGTCACAACGTAGGATCGATGGTTTTGGGGTACCAATGTTTCCCCCCCCCCCATTTATATCGGTTGTTTTCGTTGTATCACTATCGATTGTCCTATGGTGCCGTCTATCGTCATGTTCTTCGTCGCTATGTTTTCGTTGATAATCAACTTCTCCTTAAGCATTCAATAGGAATCAACACAACTAAATTGCTCAATATAGAATAATCTCCGCGAAAAACGATGCTCAGTTTGAATTTTGTTCGGGGGTTAGCGATCTATAAATATTATTCGCCCTATTTATAGGTGTCCTATATGATTTTGATATCGGATGATTTCCGGTTCATTTAACAGCAATATAACGGATGTCACTAGTCAAGTAGGAACTGCTTTCCCTTCTGGAGCAATTGCGTTTGTTTTTGTTTTGTTTTTTAATATTAGGCATTGTTTATACCTAAAATTACTGCTTCTTATTACCCTTTTATTGAAGGGAATCTGGGTGGCCGAGTTATAAATACTGTTATAGTGACAGCCGGAATCTTTAAGCCGTAATGAAAGCGGGAGGTTTGGCGCTTTGAAATCTGATTCAACCAACCATTTCTTTAGAAATGCCTGTACCAAGTCAGGGTCATTACGGTTTTCACAGTTTTCCGGTTTTTGACTGATTTTGTCTGTTTATATGAGTTTTGACTTTCCCTTTGTAAGATTGTTCGGAGTTCGGTAATTTTGTTATTACCCTTGTTTCCAGGTACATACATATGTACCCATAGTTAGGTATTTGACTAGTCAGTGTTTTAACAGTTACATAAGGCTTCACCTTTAAGTCTAGTAGTTATGATATAGCTCTAATAAGGAGTCATCGTGGTTTTGATCATGTGGTATTTACCACTACTTGCACAATCAGTGCCTATCACCACTGAAGTTGTGGGTTCGAATCCCACTCGTTGCGAGGTTTACTCGATACAACATTATGTGATAAAGTTTGTGAGTAACTTGTGGTAGGTCAGTGGTTATCTCTGGGTCCTCTGGTTTCCTCCATCTATAAAACTGACCGCCACAATATAGCTGACATATTGTTGGAAGTGGCGTCAAAACACCATAATCCTAACCCCATCCTCCTCTAGCTGTAACACTGATGAAAGAGACGATACATATTACATTCCTCCCGCTAAATATTAATCATTCTTCAATATTACTTGCCTTCCTGACTATCCCCCATATCAAAACATGTGGTAGATAAACCAATAGTAGTACACGTGTGCCATAGTCCACCATATCGAGTACACTCAGTTTCACTTTTATAATATCAATAGGGTGTGCCGAATCCTATAAGACCTAATATAAACGCTACGATAGTGAGAAACAACGCTCCAACAAGGTGTTGTTCATGTAATCCAAAAACGTCCATTTTGTTTTCGCCACGTGGATCTGAATTTCTTTGATTGTTTCATCAATAACAATAAGTAAAAACATACAGAACAAATAAATAAACATATACATTTCTATTGTTGCTATAAACAATAAGCATGTAAAACGTCGAGACAGCAAACAAGCATTTTCTTAACCTTGTACATAATTTATTGCACAGAGGTGGTGGTAGGTACGCTGCATCTCGCATCAATAATATGAATTTCTGATTCTCGTTGATAAACAATATTTATCTCGTGAGGTTATACTAATTGGTAAAATAGATTATCTCTATATATGGGTTGATATCTCTGGATAGTACTGTACAATCAAATAAGGATTCGACATCGTAAATAAACGTTAGAGAATACCGAAGTGGCAGTAAAACATGGACAATCCAGACAAACTGGCAACACAGGGTACACGAGACGAAGACAATAACAACAAATATACACCACAATATGTGTTGAGCACTACTATACACAAACAAACACAAACAACAGGTTTGTATGTATACTCTCAAAAAAAAACTGCATAGTTCCGATTAATTTTTAAATAAAGTAGACAATAAATAAACGAATAATAAATAATTAAATATTTATGCAATGAGTTATTAAAGGTGTATTTTTCAAGACCTGATAAACTGAGGTTGCCGTTAACGTGCAGAAAAAAAATGTTCATGTATATAAAGGTAATAACAAAATTACCGAACTCCGAACAATCTTACAAAGGGAAAGTCAAAACTCATAATTATATAAACAGACAAAATCAGTCAACATGAAACCTGTGGTTACATCACCCATGAAAATATCGCGTATGAACCTTGTGTGATAGACAGGCGATTATCATTGCTACTGTGAAATGCAGCTCTGCCAAGATTGGACCCTGTTACACCTAACAACGTCGTCGGCCATCTTCAGGCAGGATAATCTCAAACTGAAATAACCCAACAATTCAACGCTCAACAGAGAACAGCTCAAGATCTCCCTAGAATTGGTAGGCCACGCATTACTACTCCAGACCAAAAACGGTATATTCGTATGTCCCAATATTTCAATATTGAGCGTACCTACTGCAGAATTAGAAAACAATCTTGACGAAACTATCTGGGTTGAAATACGATCCAAAGGTAAATCTTTCTTTTTATTATGTAGCACATATAGATCTCCGTGTACAGATATTGATTACACACGATTAACATACGCAATAGAGTTGGTCTTTCAGGTAAATGAAAACATCATTATCACGGGCGATCTGAATTCAAATCTATTGTGTTCAAATAACAACAAACTTATTGATCTTGTGAATATTTTTAATCTTAAGAATGTGATTGATAAACCTACCAGGATAAGTGGTAATACTAGTACTTTATTAGACCCCATTATTCTAAGCGATACTTTGAACTGTAATTATGCTGATGTACTTAAAATACTAAGACATATAAGCAACCACGATGCAGCAATTGCATTCATTAAATGCCCAAAAGCTACATCGAAATCATCTGGTTATATGACCAAACTAATTTTGTTAGATTTAATCAGATGCTAACTGATATAAATTGGAACGAAAAACTTTGTAATTTTGATGCTGTAGATGATATGTGTGAATAATTTTCAAATATTTTCCTTCAAATCTAAAGTGCATGTATCCCTTCAAAAACAATATTGATACGCGAAAAAGACAAACCATGGTTCAGTAACGAAATACGAAACGAAATCCGCATACGTGACCGGCTTAGGAAAAAAATATTAAAATCTCAAAACGAAAACAACATTATTGAATATAAAAAACAAAGAAATAAGGTAAAAAATAGCAAAGGAGAAACTTGAAAATAATTTAGACAACTTTTTATTAAATAACTCTTCAAACCCCAAAATGTATTGGAAAATAATGAAGATGTTAATCAAATCTAACAAAGGAAATTATTGTATACCCCCACTCCGGAATTCAATTAATGATCAACATATTGATGATATTGCTTATGATGATTCGCACAAATGCGAGTTATTGAATAAATATTTTTAGCTCAATATCAAAACTGGACGACGAAAATGTTACTCTCCCACAGATTGACTCAAAAACAAATAATATTATTCACGAAATACATATAACAGAGAACGAAATTATTGATGTTATTCAAATTCTTGACCCAAACAAAGCAACAGGACCAGACAAAATAAGTCATAAAATGCTTAAATTTCTCCTGAGAAAATTGCAAAGCCCTTTCTAATAATATTTAATAAATCTTTACAACAGAGCAAATATCCTTCTAATTGGAAGAGTGTTCATGTTATTGCAATTTCCAAAAAGGGTGACACATCCCTACCCTCCAATTATCGCCCGATATCTTTAGTAAGTTGTGTAGGTAAATTAATGGAACGAATAGTTTATAAACATGTTTACAATCATCTTGTTAATAACAATCTCATATATAAATACCAATCGGTGTTTTTGCCAAAACATTCCACTGTCCATCAACTATTAGAACTATACAATTCGATCTTCAACTCTCTAGAAAAAAATAATTTGGCTGCTTCGTCTTTTGCGATTTTTCTAAAGCTTTCGACAAGGTTTGGCACAAAGGTTTTATTCACAAAATGAATTCACACGGAATTCAAGGGAAGTTAATAAAATGGTTCGAAAACTATCTGTTCAAAAGAAGACAAAAAGTAATTAATAAAAACTCTTGGTCAAGTTTCGAACCTGTCACAGCTTGTGTACCCCAAGGGTCGGTATTGGATCCCCTCATGTTTCTAATATAAATAAATGATATAGGAGAACAACTTATATCGTTGGGTAGATTATTTGCTGACGACACATCACTCGGATATTCTAGTCAAAGTGTTGATCAAATAAAAACTGTAATCAATCATGATCTACTCGAACTAAATGCCTGGTCTAGTAAATGGCTAATGTCATTCAATCCCGAAAAAACAGAAATCTTGTTTTTCTCTAATACCGGTAACATAGACAACATCGAATTTTCTTTTAATGGCAACAGTATCCCTTTATCTACTAGTCATAAGCATCTGGGAGTTATTCTCTCCCAAAATGCAAAATGAAATGAACATTTAGAAAATATGATAACAAATATAACCAAACATTTAGGTATATTACGGAAATTAAAATTCAGTCTAAATAGATCCAACTTAGAAAAAATGTCTTTAGTCTACATTCGCCCCCTTTTTGAATACGCTTGTGAAGTCTGGGATAATTGTGGAATTGGCTATTCAGACAAATTAGAATAACTGCTGCCAGAATTGTAACAGGTTTACCCATTTTTACAAAATCGGAGTATTTATATGCTGAGACAGGTTGGGAAACACTATATGAGCGGAGATATCGCAGACAACTCCAATTATTTTTTAATATAAAATGTGGAATGGCACCTGAATACTTGCGTCATCTAGTTCCCCAACTATTCAGAGTACTACTATATACCCTTTGTGAAATGGTGATAATTTAATAGTTCCTTTCTGTAGACTCTCTATAACCAATTCGTCATTTATTCCTTCCACAGTTAAAGAATGGAATAAACTTGACATTGCAATCAGAAAACTAGATTCATTATCCAAATTCAAAAACGCTATTCGTCTTAACAGCCAATCAAATAAGATCTCAGTTCCCACACTTTATTACTATGGCCCTAGAAAGTTAAACGTAATACTAACACAACTTAGATGTACAGCTTCTTTCCTCAACCATGATCTATACAGGGTTCATATTTTATCTAGCCCAGCGTGTAGCTGTGGTGCCCCCCAAGAAGATGCGAACCACTTCTTTTTTGTTTGTACCAAATATTCTGAAACAAGAAATGATCTGTTTCTCAGCATAAGCGATTTGTCTCAATTGATCAACACTTCACTTCTCACATCAGGAAGTGAAACCTTAAGCTATGCAGATAATTGCTTTATTTTTAATTCAGTTTTTCGATTCATATAAAGGTCTAAACGATTTCTAATCGTTTAATGTTCTACCCAAACACCATCCAGCATCTAAACACACACACACATACTTTTTCCTCATTTCTTTTTATTCGTTTACTATTTTCAGCTATATTATATGATAAAATTGTATTTTTCTTGTTTTCTTGTGCATTCTCAATATAATGTAATAATGATTGTATATATAGCAGAAGACTCCATATATTGGTAAAACTTGTGTCTGATCCTCTTTGCATCATTGATCAAATAAAATAATTATAAGCTAAACCTAATGCAGGTTATCCCATAAACTGATCGTGCGTAGTAAATTTGATATCTACGCCTTTATTTGTAACGACTTACAACTATTTCTTTATAGATTATTATACGTTTTGTATTGGTTTGTATTAATGTTTGATGGGAAAACATATATGGACCATTAAGTGTAAATCGTCGTAAAGCAGAATCAGATGCCGGTAAATGAAAACACATCATTAATAATTATATTGAATTTAGCTCTCCGCTTGTTTGGAAATAATACTTTCGTATTTTATACATGGTAGCATTTATTTTTATCAATAAAGGGGAGATAACGCGTACAAAATTATTACGCATTATTAGCCTCTACCTACTAGTGTAAAATTATCTGATATTTATATGGAATGAACATGTTATCTAAAAAAATCAGGAGTTGATTAACTTTGATGCAAGAAGAGTTTGAATATATCAAAGAGGTAATCAGAATATGTAAATCGAAGCAGGGCAGACAACACAAGGTGCATATTATAATTTTAGCTAACATACTCTTTTTTTATTCTACGATATATTTCGATATTGACTTAGGGAAGTAAAATCACTAAATGTCTATAGAATTAAATTATCTAGTCCCTTTCCACCGAAATGTTCAGTTATAGAAAAATGTCTGATCAAATATTTAAACAAAAAAATAAGTTAGTGAAGTTATTATATGGGGTTCCCTCTAGGATAGCAACAAAATGATATAACCACAACAACATGTAAATATTATTCATTTTATTTTGCAGTACATCGGAAATGTTGACAGATATATTTTTACGTAGCGCATATTGATGTATTTTGAATTGTATTTTTTTACAACTACATGCCATACTAAATGTAATAAAGAACAAGACAATACAGTATGACTTAAGAATGTAAACTTTTCAATGGTGTATATAACGTACACCTATACAAGAAAGGTTTGAAGATACCAAATAAGGGTAATAACAAAATTACCGAACTCCGAACAATCTTACAAATGGAAAGTCAAAACACATAAGTATATAAACAGACTAAATCAGTCAACAACCGGAAAACTGTGAAAACCGTAATGACCCTGACTTGGTACAGGCATTTCTAAAGAAATGAGATAAACCAGGCCTAAATCAAAGAAGGACATACAATACAATGGATAAAAGGAATAAGGACAGCAATTATCAACAAACCACCACACAGAAAACTAAAGATTGGGCAACACAAATCCCACAAACACCGTGGATGAACTCCGGCAGCCCAGAAGTGTAAGACTATATATAGTATAGAACTACATAACTACATCTCTCTATTGTTCATCTTGATGGTCAACGTCATTAATACTTGTCGCTATATCGTGACTACCATACGTATTTTAGGACGAGGGGCCGTAGTGGTCGTGATCGTATGATAGTTGGATTTACAACTACCTATTCAATCAGTGACTATAACTACTCAAGTTGTGGGTTCGAGTCCCGTTCATTGCGAGGTGTATTCAATACAACATTATGTGATAAAATTTGTCGATATGTATGTTTTGTAGATTTTTGTTTGTCCTTTTGTCCTTTTTCTTTTCGCCATTGTGTTGTCTGTTCTTCTTCGATATACGGATTCTGATTGCTACTTTGGTATCTTCAAACTCTTCTCTGGGTACTCTGGTTTTCTCAACCAATAAACTGACGGCCACGATATAACTGAAATATTGTTGAAAGTTGCGTATCCAAGCCCTCTAAAAAGACGAACACAGATAACAAACTAACCATGGTAACACTTATTTGCTAGACACTTTTGTTTTTAGTTTTTTTTAAATTCTTGATGAACTTTGCATTCATAAATTATTAAATACGACAAGTGCCACCGATCCTAGATCCTATGATTTTAACATCACATATTTACATTTAACCGTTGGTCGGTTATTCCATCTAAAAAACGACCATCGCTTTAATATGATCCCGCAATTTCGCCCGCGTTCTAAAATATGCATTGATAAATGCACGCATAAATTCGTCACATATTAGTATTGAAAAATAAACAGGTTATTGACTAAATACATTTTATTTTCTCCAGTTTTATTTACATCAATCAATAGTTATGTCATTGTACCTTATGAACCATACAAACTCATACATATTCCATAAAATTCATTTAAATTGTTCTCGGTTTGATGTTCGCTAAGTAATCAAATTCTATGGTTTAATACAAACAAAGATGGATGTTATTATAGCCAATCCTGCTGCCATGACAACAAGGATGAACCCAAAGTTACCGCTGAAATTATAAAGAATAAAATAAAATATCAAATGTGAATGATCTGGCCAAGTAATACATTTTAGAACAAATGTTGACTACACCGTTGGTATCTTCAAACTCTTTTGAAGTATATTACACTATTAAACGTGTTACTTTAATTTTTGTCTGAATGGTCGCTGGAGATCAAGATATCAACATACGATGGCTTGAATCCAATAGACCGGTTAAACCCCGCAACACATTTATGTCAGACACAATCAACGACCTAGATTATGATCTGCGTCAATCGTCATTTATTTTTCTGTCTGCTTGAGACCTGTGTCAAGATGAGATGACTTGGATACCATAAACCGGTTTAATGCCGTCACATATTTGTGCCGGAACTAGTTTTTGATCTACTGTTATTTCTGTGTATGATTGTTTTTTTTAACGATTTACAGTGTGACGAGTGTTGTCATTGGTTACGGTATCCATCATTCATGTTTTAGTTGTAAACCGATGAAGGGTCATGTTCAATACACTTTGTAAGCAATTTCGATATGAAAAATGTTCCCTCTCAAGCTTTTGTGAAAAAAGAGACATTCGTTTGCCTTGTCTATTAAAAATGGATTCTTCGGCATAAGTAAATGTCTCCTAAATTTATCATGCTGTGATTGGCTAAAACCAATGCAACTGATCGCAAATTATGATCATGCACGTTTGACGTAGGGGAAGCTCATAATTATAAGATTTAAAACAACGACAACTTTTAAGTATGTTGCTGGAATGTTTTCTGCTTTTTCAAAAAAAAAAAAAAAAAAACATATACCAAGCACCTTTAATGCACATGGGTTAAATTTACCTCCAAATCCTAGAAAGAAGATGATGATGAGTTTTAATGTGTGGTTACCTCTAAAACACACTGCCTTAACAATAAGTAATACTAGAGCAGCAAAAAGTAAGATCATTCCAACTGTCTGAACTGCTTGATTTGCTTGGAACCATGCTAAATATTAAATGTACAAATTATTAAAGGTAAAGTCATTCAACATTGATGCACTGTCATTGATGGAAGTAATCATATAAAATTTGGTCAATCGACAAATGCAAGGAATTGAAAAAAAGTGGCCGTTGATTTCACGTACTAATAAATATTTGATACGAGAGAGAGAGAGAGAGAGAGAGAGAGAGAGAGAGAGAGAGAACTATGTTGAGAAAATCTACAAGTAGCATCTGCCTGTATGTAATCCTCTTAACCTAATTAAAGCATTAAATTAAATTAAGATTTAACACATTTTACCTGTTTCTGACTGGAGCTTCAATCATAAGCATCTTGATTTTAGTGTAAGGTAAAGTGAAGTAATGTAAATAAACCTTAGTTATCTTCTATGGAACACATATATAACGAAATGCGGTTAGCAATGTTTATCATTTCGGTCAAGTAAAAATCAGGTGTGTCGTCACTCAAGACGTGAAGAGTTTTTCTCTCAACGTAATGGATTGATTGATTATTGCTTAACGCCAGTCGAACAGTATTTCAGTTATATTCGGGAAGTATAAAAAGGAGTGTGGCACTCTCCACATACGTTTCCCATTATGTTCTACGATCAGGCTTTCCGTATTATAACCTGACATCATCACCATCGAGAGGGCTCCATTTATCCGCGATCTGGGGACACAAGTTATTCAGAGCAAAATTGTTCGCATGATTAAGAAAATAATATACTTCGCATTTACATATACATATATGTGTAGGGGTTGAGCGGCCTAATGGTGAAAGTGTTTTTTTTCTTCTGACCAATGACGTGTATAGCCAATCGAAGGCCGACGTTTTTACTGGGGAATTCGTAAAATCTGTGAATACATTCCACTCCTAATAGCAGTTGCGGTATGCGCGAACAAGTGCTGAAATGATAACGTAGCTATCTAATTAAGTGCACACGACGCGTGTCTAGAATAACCTAGCTACATCCGGTAGACTCAAAATCGATAATTGAAAACCAAATAATTTAAAAGTCTTTGGGAGTAAGAAAAATAAAGGACCTACACAGGATGGCCAAAATTCCTTAAGGTCACATATACCTGAGGGGGAACTTAAGTTCACATATACATGAGGGGGGAACTTAAGGTCACATATACCTGAGGGGGGAACTTAAGGTCACATATACCTGAGGGGGGAACTTAAAGTCACATATACCTGAGGGGGGAACTTAAGGTCACATATACCTGAGAGGGGAACTTAAGGTCACATATATCTGAGGCGGGAACTTAAGGTCACTTATACCTGAGGCGCGGGTGTGTTAAGGCTGTTTCACGTCGGTTTGTTTCATACAGTTGCTCCCCTTTGTAATAGTTTACGTAATGACGTTGCATCCATGGAAACGTACTCTTCATGGATGAACTACCCGAAGAAAAAATGTGTTTCTGCAGATCTAATGCACTTATTCCTTGTTCGTTTTGTGACAGTAAGATTAACATATATATTTATTGACTATCCAGATTGTGAATATATCATTATTTTGAATACGTCGATTGTAATATATGATTTTTGGCGCTTGTCAGTCTTGCGAAGCTCCACCCCTTCAATGCCCATATTTGGAAATCGCCATCGCCAAAAATCTTGTTTGTTGACAAATACGAGAATGATACACACGCACCTGTTTACTATCAATATGATACTTATGTAGCAGAATTTCACAAAAAAAGGAAAATGTACACATTGTCAGTTGCAGACAAATGATGCTGAGAGGTAAACCTTAGTTTAAATTAATAATGACAATCTCCTGAAGCACATTTATTCTGAGAAAAGGGGTCGTATACTATACCTACCGAACTTGAAGAAAGCACATGGAGAATCAAAATAAGATACATAAGCCTAGAACTCTATCATGTCAATACCAACATTTTCGTGATCTTTTTTTTTAAGATCGAGATGTTTGATTTGCATGCAGTATCTATTTTTGCCACAGGCACAGGTGAATCAGTCACCACCACACCCTTTTTTTGCAAGTTGTGGAACACAATTTATAGAGAAATAATCAATATAAGGACTATAATGATGAAAACCATTAAAAAACGTGTGAATCTTTATACAAAAAATATCTTGATAGGTTGGAGGTCCTGTTTATTTTTAGAATTTACATTTGTTTTCTTTACAAGTAGCATACAATCTCCATAACACCTTGGCTTGGAAAGGCAAATTGTCCATTCTGACAACTTGTGCAGGACCAATTCTCAATGCATACTAATAATCGACAACCAAAAAATATGTATGTATTATCAGAGAATAACATCCCTTTTCAGAGGTTTTTTTTTTCCTCAAACAAATCTTCTGCCAAGTTACTGGAGAGGATGACTTCAATTTCATAAACATTTAAGCTTCTGAATTTTTTTTTGATCAAAATTAATTTGCACATAACAGATTTGATCAAATAAACAAGGGCGAAAACTGATCTGACACCAGTTAGTTATTCTCTAAATCCAGTTTGTCTTTTTACCAACTAACAGTTATTACACAAAACCAAAACCTGAAGTGAAAATTAATTATGTACATTGTAATTTAAATCCAATTTTTAATTAAAGGTGGGTGATCTGGTTGTGCTACAATATCACATTTTGATCAAAGAAATTTTTATTGAGACATATATTAAGACAGATGCTCAATTCCTTTTAATATACATATTGTAGTTTATTTAGTTATGCCAAAACATGTTCAGTAAAATTAAACCTTTACATAATTAAAAATTGCATTGATCAAATTGTATAAGCATTGATACCGATATTAAGTTTTTTTCTTAGAAGACATACCTGGTTATGCATACATTGTACAGTGTACTGTTAGTGTTAATTCTAAAAAAAATTGTTTATATAAAACCCGATTGTAGAATGAATTTATCCTGAAATTGTGTGATTTTGAGTACTAATAGACAGGTCAAATAAACTTAAGTGTTATTTAATCATTGTATGTTGTGACAATATATTGTGTAGGCATATACAATGCATACAGCATCTTACATTAATAATAATTTTAGAAGATGGTCAATATTCAGCATTTTCATTGGATTTACAAATGTAGTTCAGTAGCTGAGTATCATATTAACTGTCTCTGCACTGAGCTAAGTTCATTGTTATGCATTCAATCATCTTGGTGATATATTAAGGGTATGATAAATGGGCATCAAGGTAAGATGCTGAACATGTTATACATGTACATATTGATCTATTGATGAAACAGATTGATCTTCAGAGCAGCCATCAATTGATTTTCAAACCACTCAAGAAAGACAACACTATTCATCTCCTGGTGATGGTCACCATCCTTTGATTTGGCCAGAAACACTAAATCGCAGCCGTCAATCCTCACTTCGCGTACCTGCATGCAAAACAATCAAACGTTTGCCTTTACCCGAGGGTATTTTTGGTGCATCAGACCTATCATTCGGAAGCCACATATAATCTGTGCAGTGATTTTGGTTAACCCATGTTTCATCCATGTACACGATATCATACCCTGCTTCCCTAAAAGATTTGATCTTTCTTAGATAATTACACCTATAATTAATAATAAACACTTGATCGTACAGAACTCTTCGATTATCACCTATTTTTTATAAGTATATCCAAGATCAATGAGAGTTAGAGTAAGCTTAGACTTTGATATTTTAATAGAATCTTTTATTTCCTTATATATTATTGAGACGGTCGGAGGAATTTTCCGTGAATATAAACCGTGGATTGTTCTTTTAATAACACAATGATCAAAGTCGTCAAAAAATTCAGCTCTTTCTTTGGGTCTATTCATAATACGGTGCACTGAAGTGTAAGACACACCCAAAGCTTTAGATGTCTTGATATGCCCTATCAAATGAGACAATTGGCTTCTTCGTTGCCTTTTCCTTACTATAAAAGGCAAACAACTTTTTTACAAACTTGAGATAAGTCAGACTTTTTACCCATTTTACAAAAAATGCAAAATATAACAATAATTTATGAGAGAAATGCTTGTCAGGTTCGTCTAAAGTACACGTGGCTGAGAGAAAGATTTTACAGGTAAGATACATGACGTACTGATGACTCTTCTATAAAGTACATCTACTCCCACCCGAAAAATGACAACAAAATAGGACCAAAATATAAAATTCCATCCGAGTGCAGCCTCAGCCAAAACAATAAGAAGCATTACTGTGACATATTTAGTTAGCACTTCTAATTCTAAATGAAACTCTCGTTTATTTTGCAGTTCAAAAATCTATAGTTCACTTTCAAAAGATATTTGGATTTTTCGTTATTCTAATCAAAAAATTATTACTTTCAATACAATTAGCTTCTTGGTAAGCACATGTGTGTACTTGACAAATTAACATAACAAATAATAAGAGAAGCTTAAAATAGAAACAAGCAATATATTCCTTTTAAACCATATAGTCGTGTATATAAATAATTGTTCATACAAAAGTAAAAGTATTTTATTTAAACCTAATAAAATAGATCAAGATCAAATACAAAGAACAGGATGTCTGTGTAAATCCCGTGTTCATCTTTTATTGTACATATTCCGGATGCAAGCCATATATGCTGATGTCTTAGATAAAAAGATCAAAGCTTTGCAAAGCACATCCTAGTACCATAAATTAAGACCAAATTATGAGGTATAATTCGTAATTGGATAAATTTTTCACCGCATGCACAACTTTTTAATCATCTTTCTTTATGGTTTCTTTTTAATATTTTAGGTAGAAGAAATAGTTTTTTTATATTCTTGATTGATAGTTAAGTTTTTATAGAACTGAAATGTTTTATAGACATGATTTAAAGTTTTGATTTATTGAAATTTATATAGTCTCTCATAATTCTTTAGAGAATGGCACTTGTATTTTATATATAAAACTTCTGTTTTAATGTATATATTGTGATGATTGTGTATTATATGTATTACAAGTGGTGAGACTTTAATAAAATATTGAATCTGAATCTTTTAAAACATTAATATTATGAAATTAAAAGACGCTTCTTTCTTAATTAGAATTTATTCTTTTTTGATGAGTAACAATAAAGTACAGAGCCCGTTAACTGATATGATAAATATTTTTATGACGTTATACGAAATAGTATTTCGCATAAACTAAATTAAAAAAAATTCTATAAACGAAATAAAAAAAAAACAAATCATGTCAGAAAACGGGCTCCGTAAACTATTTGGTATAAACAAAATTAAAATTCTCATGTCAGTTACTTGGCTCCACAATAAAGCAACATATTAATATGCATTTAGCTTTTCTATTTCTTTTTCTCCTTTCATATGAATTTCAAATATAAATATTTGGTGCGGACAGCAGAATCATGAACGTTCAACGATGGAAACTGGCAGATCATCAGCATAACAAACCTGGATATTGCCGATGGCATAGTTGCCTGCAAATTCAATAAGCCATGTGAGGTAGAAATCACTAAATTAGGTCTGCGTTCAACAACATCGCAACTGTCTAGCGAAATCCGTTCATAAAAAAAATAAACCGAATTGTTTTCCTTTTTTCTTGGAAAATTTTACGTTCTCGATTTATTGCTTATCATTGACTGTATGGAATTAATATTGATAAAGTGTCTGTGTTCAATATAATATTGCAAGTATGTGTTGCGTCGGTAGAAAAAAAGTCACAGGAAAAAAAGTCACAATAATTTTTTTCCACATTTACTATACCCCGAAAAGTCAGTGTGTAAAATTATTTTTGCTTTGTTTTTGTTTTTGACGTTTTGTTTTGTTTTTTCTTTATTTGTTTGTGTGTTTTTTGTCTTGTTTTTGTTTTGATATTTATTCAAGACCTTGATTGAGAACCAAATTCGATTGATGTCTATGTATTCAATCCCAACTCTTTCTAATTATAAAGGAATGATTCTTAATGAGATCTTGATATATGAGAACCAAAATTTGACTCATTGATATTCACCCATCTAACTCTTTCTAATTAGAAAATAATATAAAAAAAACAATGAATTAGCATTTACATTTAATTAATCACATCAATGATTGGAGTCATATAACAAATAACATATGAAATATATCAAATCAACGATATAATGATGAACATACAAACATTGAATATTTCCAGTTTAAAATTGTAAATGTTCATAATGTCAATTGTCTCTTAAGCACTAATATTGGTGATTGAGTCTGATGTTCCACCCAACTCCACACAAGTACTCGGCAATGGTCTTCTGGCCAGTTGTGAGGTCTCTGCATAGGTTCTGTAAACGCTCCTGCAGCTGAATATGTCTCTGTTGAGTACGCTTAGCTGGTGGATTACCGACGGCATCATGCTGGATAATAGTACGGACAGTAGCTTCTTCCTTTTGACACCACTCGATGACACGCCATATAGACGGATGGGCATGTCCTACCAGGTTGAAGAAATTGTTGTTCCAGCCCTCGCACATGTTGTTGGTTCTGGCATCACCGTTGAATGTGGCATCATGTACGTTCCAAATGACTGGTGGAAACATAGGTGGGCTACGTGTTAAGACCAGACGGACTGCTTAATTTTGTGCTGGATTCTGCTGTCTAAGTCTACCACTGATGTAAGTTGAATCAAAGTAATCTAGGAGCTCAGCTGCCTCTGGTGGGTCATCAGGGCATAGTGTTCTAAGCAGATGAATACCATTGGTCAAATCAGGTACTGGTAAAAAGGCAAGACCATCCATCATACCACAGAACACTCTGAAGTCGTCGTCGTTCTTGTAGAGAGGCACCAAACCAAGCTGCTGTATCTGTCGCCATGATGCTTGTGTCAGATGGTAGACACAGCCCTGGTGGTTGGTGTGGCGACCAAATACAGCTGTAACTGCACGAAGAACTGCATCTTCAAAGTCTGGACATTGAAATGTAGGTTGCTGGCATGGCAGTTTAAACAATAGACTGGAAGAGTTCCCTGTAAGTATCTTGACATTTATTTGGCAGGAACGCATATACTGCAGTGCCTGTTACATCTTTGAATGGAACCCGGAAGGTGTATAGCTGTTTAAATGGGTGCGGAAGTACAGAGAAGGTACCGTCCATGAAGGTGAAGAAAGTCTGGGCATTGGCTAATCTTTCCAAACTCTCTGGTGAGTAGAAGACTAACATTCTGTTTTCTGCATTCTGGCCGTTGTCGTATTGTAGGAACTGTTGGTTGTTGTTGTGTACTCCTCAGGCAATCTGACATCTGCATAGGTGGCTGGGACTGGAGGAGTTGGACGCTGGTATCGAATTGTGCGTTTGGAGTTTTCTTCACGGGGCAGCAAGGCTTGGACATTGTCGTCACACTGGGACACAACCTGGGCAAAGATCTGGCTGGGTTTGTCTCTGATGTTGGTTGCCTGGTCTTTCATGGCATTTCTGGTTTTTGAGTACTTGATGCTTGTATCACTGGGAGCGTGATTGTGTGGCTGCCCAGGAACTGGATTTTCATTCTGAAGTGTAGTGCTAAGGTTTCCTCTGCATCCTATGCTTGACCGTTTAACACACTTCCATCACTAATTGGTCTTCCTGGTAGCATGTTTGGTATACATGTACCCCTGGTAACACAGCTTGGTACCACCTCTGTTGCTTGGTATTTTCTCCATTTTCGCTTAATGATAGTGAAAGTTAACTGTTTCCTTTTATACAAAAAGTGAAAGAAACCATACATTTTGCTCTGAATTGACTAGGGCATGGAATACACCAGGTATGGTTTCACCATATGTTGATGTTCAACAATTTCTTTCATAATTGTATTCTTAACTATTAAAAATGACCTATGTATGTCTGTGTATAAACATTATGACAATAGCAATCAAGTGGCTTCTTTTTATAAATAAGGGTAATAACAAAATTACCGAACTCCGAACAATCTTACAAAGGGAAAGTCAAATTACCCCTTCCATTTAAATCATTATGGTTTGAGTCATTTATGAATTAAATACATGTACTAAATAAACAACTGGGTCTCTATTCAGGAAGAATATATTAATTACAGTATAAACAAATTAAAGATTAAGGCATTGAAATAATTTTTACAAACAACTTTAATTATCTGAAAGATGACATTATATATGCGAGTTTTTTTCCTGTGACTTTTTTCTTGTGACTTCTTTTCCTGTGACTTTTCATCCATGGCTTTTTTCCCTACATTCTCTCCATATACATTGTTATTGTCTGTAAGTGTATTGGTATAGTGTGAACGTAAAGGGTCTCCTTTCCAATTCAAATGGACTTACAACCGACGATCACCGCTACAATTTTTTTTTCTATTATACTACGCCAAATTGATAAGAAAACGTAAAACGTTTCCCTTTTTATATAAACTTACAAAATAAGGAATAGAACTCTATATTTGAAAAGCCCAATTTTCATACACTTCGGTAAATTAATGACAATACCATTTATGATGAACAAAATCATATATTCTGTACAAATAATTATCTGTTTGTCCCATAATTAATTTCTACGCTTCATTGTGACATATATGACAATGCAGACTGTAAAGACTCTCGTGTATATAATTTTAGGAAGCTTATACATTCCAAATAAATATTAATGTTAGGCATATTAAACCTTTTAAAAATATGTTCCACGATATAGCGTGGAAATCATCTTGGAAAAGATTAATATGTCGTGTTCACCACACATATATTAATCTCTTCCACGATGATGTCCACGCTATATCGTGTTCAAAACACATATATTAATCTTTTCCACGATGATTTCCACGCTATATAGTGGAAAAAACACACGTATAATAAAAGTTAATCCCTTCCACGATGATACCACCGCGGATGAAAAATTTCAGTTTACCTGTTCCGTCGTGTTTTCCGCGACGGGGCCATCGTATCACATTTCATTTCTTACATTAGCATTAGGGGAAAAGGGTGTATTTAACTCTTATCAAAAAGATTTCGATGCTACATTTTTGCAACTGAAAAAAAAATGCACTCTGAAGCAGAATTTTTGTTCCAATCTCGATCTAGACACCTTTTCAAGTAACATAGTTGGTACTTCATTTCATTTAAAGGGGAGCTTATTCAAAATAAATCTCAAAACGGCTAATGATAAAAAAATTGAATGGCAATAATAAATTTATGTTTGTAATAAACAATCCAAAGGGAACACATTGATGATTATTTTCCAAAATTTTCCAACAAAATATATTCTTTATCTGTATGATATATCCAGTTTAAGGAAAGGAAATCTTAATTAACCTTCCCTACAATATTTAACTCAGTAGTCCGTTAGGGGCCTTCGTGGACGTGATCGTTTGGTAGCTGGATTTACAACTACCTATGCAATCAGTACCTATCACCAATAACGTTATGCGTTCGAATCTCGCCCAGGCGATACAACATTATGTTATAAAGTTTGCCAGTGATTTGTGGCAGATCCGTGTTTTTCTCTGTGCACACCGTTTTCCTTCACCAATAAAACTGACCCCCACGATATAACTGAAATTTGTTGAAAGTGGTGTTAAACACCAAACCCAGTAGTCCGTACGTTTACATTTTATTTATGTTTTTTTTATTGTATAGAACGCTGGGTTTTATGCAAATTCCCGATTTTTTCGTAGCATTTCTGAAATTGTAATTCAAATCGTTTGACTGTTCATTTCAATAACATGCAGCTAACTAAAGTTATAAATAACGTTTATACCTGCATTATAATGGAATAAACCCACAAAAAATAATGTGGCATATATACTACAATGAAATAAATTTGATAATTGAGATAGTATAGTGGTGCGTGAATATGTCAACAGATAAGAACAGTTTTTTTACCAAAAGAGTTATCGGAATGCAATGCAATGGACAATCGAAAAAGGAAAAAATGATAAACAGTGGTCTAAAAAAAAAATACAAAGAAAACTGAAGATTGAGCAGCACGAATCACACTTTAAACCCTGACAGAACTCTGTCGGTGACAACTTGAGCCTTTAGTTTTACATTGTATGGCAGTTCCAGGTTTTGTACCATGGTCCGCCAGTCTGATTGTACAAAATAGTTGAGTGCTACCAAAATCTGTCGAAAATAATTTAAAATAGTAAGAAACAGCAAATTTTCTTTATTTAACTATTTATCATAAGTTAT
Source organism: Bathymodiolus septemdierum (assembly GCA_963383655.1). Classification (NCBI taxonomy): domain Eukaryota; kingdom Metazoa; phylum Mollusca; class Bivalvia; order Mytilida; family Modiolidae; genus Bathymodiolus; species Bathymodiolus septemdierum. The sequence goes on from OY726529.1 coordinate 15,111,701, forward strand.
GCCATTCATAATACATCTGCTCAAAATCTTTCCAAAATAAATGCTATGATTAATCCGCTTGTTGTCGAATCTTTAACAGTTAATAACACTGCACGAAGAAGGAATATATTATATGTATAATTTTGTACCAATTAATTTTAAAGAGTGTGATTTAGATTTGAAGATTGTTTAAATATAGATAGACCTAAATATATTCATGATTCAAAATTTTGTATTTGGAGACGGTGTCTTTATCATTCTATTTTGTTCACTTAGAGGTAGTATTTCCCAAAATGCAGGTACTTTAAAATGTTGAAATGAAGTTCATCAGTGTTGCAGTGTGAGTAACCAAACATCATGTACACCTTGTATAGGCTACACCAAGATACATGCCAATATGGCTTGTAAACGTCCGTTGTATTTCTTAATATGTTCATAATAAAACTCTTTTCTTACGACTTAATACCCATTCTCTGTAAGGACTTCAATAGCTATGCAGTGGGCTGGAAATGCATGTCTTCAGATATTGGTGTTATGTTGTCAGATCACTTACCTGACCAAGTTTAACAACTTAAAAAAATAAAATTTCAAAAATTACGATCCGTTGCCATGGCAACCATACCTCCTAAAATTTGGTCCTAGAGAGGGCATTATTCAGGGCAAAATATTCTGTTTTTCCATGTTATAAGAATAAAACTGGCTGTAAATGAAGGAATTTTATCTATACATGTTAGTTAAATATATGTTAAGCTTTCTTTCTACAAAAACCATTTTGTTACACAATATCATTTTCCATTGGTAAATCTGGGCCAAGAATGGGAAATTTTCCGAAATTTGCAAATTGGAAATTTTTGCTTTTTTTGCGTTTTTCAAATTCAGTTTACATTATGTTGCCATAATTTTATTCTAAATGACATTCATGATTTAATGACCTTTATTACCAATAAACAAAATACAAACGAATTTGGGTGGGACCTTTCCAATTTAACCTCATAAAATGTTTCTAAAAATAGCACAGGCTAGCCATTGGCTGATTTTACTCAACATTTAATGATAGTATTTATTCATAAAAAATGGAAATTTTTAGTTGAATTGTTATGATTTGATGACGCTTGTGATAGATAAACCAAATTCATAGCAGACTTGGATGGGATCTATCCAATTTAGCACCTTAACATGTATCTAAAAATAGCACAGGCTAGCCATTGGCTGATTTTCCTCAACATTTCATGATAGTCTTTATTCATAAAAAAATGGCAATTCTTAGTTGAATTGTTATGATTCGATGACGTTTGTGATAGATAAACCAAATTCATAGCAAACCTGGATGGGATCTATCTAATTTAGTACCTTAACATGATTCTAAAAATAGCACAGGCTAGCCATTGGCTGATTTTCCTCAACATTTCATGATAGTCTTTATTCATAAAAAAATGGCAATTCTTAGTTGAATTGTTATGATTCGATGACGTTTGTGATAGATAAACCAAATTCATAGCAAACCTGGATGGGATCTATCTAATTTAGTACCTTAACCTGTTTCTAAAAATAACACAGGCTAGCCATTTGGCTGATTTTCCTCAACATTTAATGATAGTCTTTTTTCCATTAAAAATGGCAATTTTTAGTTGAACTGTTATGATTTGATGACGCTTGTGGTAGATAAACCAAATTCATAGCAAACCTGGGGGATCTATCCAATTTAAAGCCCTAAGGGAACAACCATTCAACTTGAAGGAGGGGGGGAGGGTTATGTTTTTTTTCTAAAAAAAATATTCTGATTCCCAAAGTTGCTGAAAAAAATATTCTGATTTTGATGGAGGGAAAAAAAATAATCTGATTCAGAGTTTTTTCATATAACCTAATGTGGAAATATGGAAAAAAAATTGCACTTTGCGCGACAAAAAAAATAAATATTCTAACTCTTGTGTTGTCCGAAAAAAAATTTCTGAACGAAACAAAAAACCATACCCCCCCCCCCCCCCCCACGCCTTTCAAGTTAAATGGTCGGTTCCTTAGGGCTTTAAATTGGATTTAAAAGAGTTCTAACGGGTCTTTGATTGGCTGAAACAGATTGTTCAGCCAATCAAAAAGCCCGTTAGAACTCTCAATTTTCAAGTCTATGGCGTTTGTGAAGGATGCAGAGGGGATTTCTTTCAAAAACAGATTTAAAGGGCATATAAATTGGCGAAAGGTAAGGAATTTTAACGTAATTTGAATGGATGAAAGTATTTAGCTAGTAAAAATGACTCGTTTACGCATGGGAAAGTATGTATACAGATGGGAAGTGGTCAACCCAACAGCTGTAAGACTTCGGATTTTCACGCCGCTTAGTTTTGGTTCGTGTATGATACCTCAGCAGTTCGGAGGCCTACACTAACAATTGGGGTCTCTTTGGAACGGAAAATTACTTGACTTTCGACTGGTGAAAACATTTTTTGAAAATATTAAAGCGTTCCGAAGTTACGATCAATTTAACACGACGACTTAAAAAAATGGAAGCAAGTGAGTTCGCCTCCTTGTAATATTATATAGTATTTTTTTTTCGGACGCACCTAGCCCCTGTGCTATTTAATGGAGGAAAAAACTTAGTGTAAAGGTACATGTACCGCTGTATTTCATTGCCCCTTTCTTCAAGTTTATTTAACCTAGCATACACACATAACGAAAACAAGATTACATACATAACATTGAACCATATATATGTAGATATACAGATATGCTAAAAATGTATCAGTAGACTCAGTGCCATATTAACGCATGGGCACGCTGAGCCGTTGCCCGGGGGCCCCATGAGCATAGGGATCATATGCTAATCTGTGTATGCTGTGTGTGGCATGTTTTTTAATGTTTAAACACTGATCTTTTTGGAAGTACCTATGCAATAACTATATATTTAATTTAATCGACATTTACATTTATATTCCTGCGAATGGTTGTATAGGTAGCCGTCTCGGTGTACTGCTATGCCCGGGGTCCTATAATGCTGTTAAGACGGCCCCGAGTAGAGTAGCTTTCCCCAGATTCACAAAACATATACAAAACAATGTAACCCAAGATTCATTTTTATTTAATTAAGATTTAATAAATTTAAATATTCCATCAGTTTCATCCGGTTCAAGTTCTAGATATGAAAATTTACAGGAATAGAAAATAGACTTGAGGGTTACGAGTGTTATCTGGGTTTTTTTTCACTTCATCTGTAGGCCATTATAAAAAAGTAACATTTTATTTTGTAAAAAAGAGATGTGAGGGGAACAAAAGAAACAAATCTATCATTACACCATGCACACTCAGATATTCACTATGTTTGCAAATATATCAATTTTTGCCATTTTTTTTCAAAGTATTTCAACTCAAAATATAATTTAACAACTTATTTTAACAGAGAGTTGTCGAATAATTCAATATGAACATCTACTGATAAACCCAATACATGCAGAGACATAATTGTGTTATATGTCTCTGATTCATGAATAAGTAATACATGGATATTCAATATTTTGTTTTGTACATGACGCCCAGGACCAGGTACAAGATTGTGTGATACTGATAGTGATAGAAGTTGACATGGATAATTACACCATTTTACAATTGATTAGCAATCACTTCACAGAAAACTTTTTTTTTATATATGAAATAAACAATTGATTAATGATCGAATCGACGACAAATTTAGTTTACTTTAATTAAATGAAGCAAAAAATTATATTGTTTTCATATTTGCTGCCGATAGAGTTAACAAATATTGTTACCTCCCTTTATCGGTGCGCCGGATCACTTGAGTGTTTTATTGTTTTCGAAATTGATTAAATATTGAGTACGTACACTTCGACATGAAAGTTCTAGAATATACGCGTCAATAAATTCACAGTTGAAAACATATTAATAAAGAGCAGTTAATAAAGATATATGATTTTGCTACGAGACCAATGAAAAACTTGACAGAAGACGATGATTTACAATTTTACACCATTGGTCAACAGGAATCGTCAATTTTCCGCGTTTTATCTTGTCTTAATCTGCATTGTTGGCTGTATAGTAGCTCTCGTAGCACTTTTCTTAAACCAAAACAAAAAATCTTTCAGAAAATATCCAGTTTTTAATTCAACTTTCACTCTAAATACTAGAACTTTTCGAAATTAGTTAAGGCACTGATTGTAGTCACGTGACCATCATTTTATCAACAGAAATCCACGTTGACTCGCACAAAGTTGAAACATTTTCACTTTCGAACATGTATAAATAACTGGTTGCAATATGCATCAAATATTGTTATGTTTTACTCATTAATTTGTATTACATACCTGACACCCCCCCCCCTTTTTATTGCTTGCAATCTTAGAAACAGCCTTAACACACCTGTGGGGTGGAACTTAAGGTCACATATACCTGAAGGGGGAACTTATGGTCATATATACCTGAGGGGGGGAGGTACCTTAGTTTTAATAAAAAATTATATTATTTAGAAACTGATGATAAATACAAATCTAGCTATAACCCTAGCCCATATATATTAAGTGTATTCACCTGGAGTGTCAATGTCAACAAAATTGACACAGGTTGTGATATCGAATTCTTCGCTACAAGTTTTCCATATTCCTTCAAACAATTTCTTTGATCCATCTTCTTCATAATACCAATAGGGTGTAGCGAATCCAATAATATCCAGAAAAAAGGCAGTAACAACAAGGCACAGGGCTATAATGGTTCTAAAATATTGGCTTAGACAACATGCCATTTTTATTCATGGCGGCAATCTTCCAGTTAATATCAGAGAGTTTGTATGAGAGGGATTGGTTTCATATAATGATACACTATAGTTGTAATTATTGTTAATTTATTATTTCGTACTTGTTGGAACCATACTACATGTATGTTTATATGCTTGGAGTATGGTACTGCTTGTCGGTTTTATTTGCAATGATAAAATGTGGTGCATAAGGGTTGGGATATGTGTATGTATCCAATCTTCACTAATATTACATATCGGTTATGGCGGTTATATTTATTGTCGATGGAAACCAGCATACTTGACGAATACTACCGACCTGGCATGAGTCATTGATAATTTAATATGAGACAGGCAACCTGTTTGAAGGACGAAGTCATAAAATTTCAATAATACGATGATCTGGACAAGTTATTTTGAATGAATTTTGTAGCCGACTTGTTACGGCTGTTCCGTTCATTTTACCTACTGTACACCGCTTTTTCATTGAAATATATTTCTTTTGCGTTTCTAAATTATCAATTGATCTATATTTTAAACTTCCGGTGAACAGATATTTGGCTATCAATATAGAAGGAAAAATCGGAGAACCTACCGTTATAAGGACTTCGTCCTTTATAATATAATGTTGTAGCGAGTACATATATACCTTGGAACAGCTGGGGTCGACCTAACAATTGTTCCAGTGGTGATATGAGCTGATTGAAAAGTGGTGGTTGTTACTCAAACTGCCATATTTTCGCTGCCACTACGACGCTTGTTATTATTTTTTGTAAACGATTACAGTAGTATATTTCTTTTTCTAATCTCGCCGTTCTTTATATGTATTTATTTCTACAATTAAAGGGAGTATTGATAACTGATTGTTGGTTGTTCCGCAGTAAATAATGCATGCATATGTAGCAGAAGAACTCGCTAACAGTAAATTAACAGGAATGAGGGAGAGGTGAAAAAGTATAGAGAGCTTGGTCCGGAGGGAAGGAAAAATAGCTTTTTGTTAGTTCACCAGCAAATAACTTATGCATATGTAGCACGAGATGTTCACAAGACAATATACAGACATGTGGAAGAAAGGGTTCACTGGAAATATTTAGAGAGTTGTATCAGGAAGGAAAAATAACCTTCTGAAGCGGTTACAATGCACCTATTCTTTTTCGGAGGCTACAAATGAATTCTTGAAACATGCAAGGAGCGAAATAATTTCTAAATACGACCCCCACGATTAGGATATCAACTTCTCAGTTGTATTACCTGACAATGCCACCATTGAGATGGCATGCCCTATCCACAACCTGTGACGTGGTGGACAGTGTGCTTAAACCTGGGAACCGTTATTAGTAATTAGTATCCACGGGCAGAGAGGAGTTATGCATAAGGTCAGTGCCGGATTTACCTATAGGCTCGATAGGCTGAAGCCTAGGGCGTCACGATTTAGGGGGCTTCTGGCCAATGTGTATAATTTTGTTTAACACTGTTATTGGACTTTCACACTTATGCTGTCATAGCGTACTGTACTTTCTAAACAACCCTTCAGTAATTTTCATTACACAGTTGCACTCCATTTCAGAATATTGCAGAATTTTAAACACCCCTCATCATCTTCGCTTTTATTGAAATTGATTAAACACACTTCCATCTTCCTTCAGTCGCGAAGGTGAGAAATTGGGAGGGGCCTCACAAGTGGAATAGCCTAGGGCCTCTCTTTATCTAAATCCGGCACTGCGTAAGGTTATTTCCGTTTAACAGCAACCCGACGGGTGCCACTAGAGGAGCAGAAACGGCATACTCTTCCAGAACACATGGGTTCATCTCTAGTGTTTAGGGTTCCCATGTTTTTGCTGTCCATGTAGTGTTTTGCGGACCATTGTTTGTCTTTTTGTCCGTTATCTTTTAGACATTGGATGGTTGTACTTAATTTACCCATTTCATATCTTCAAACCTTTCCTATTTATTACTAATAAAAATCATAATGGTTTCTAGTGCATGATAGAAGATATCGATGCCAAGATCAGGGCATCACGACTGACGTTTGTTGCTGTTACTACTTTATCAATGACTTGTACCATTGTATACTGCACATTTAGAAATTCTTAGTAGTGCCTAATATAATGGAGCATTACCGTGTGATCTATTTTTTTCCAGCAAATAAAAATTAATAAAAAAAGAAAGAAGAACAAGTTCGTAAGTCTTTTATCAATTTTTAAGAATTTTTTTTTTAAATAACTTGTAAAGAAAAACATTGACTATTAGAGATACGAGACAAATGTTGGGAATTGCATAAATAAACCTTAGAGAAAACCGGAGGGGCAATCATGAATGAACAATCCAGAAACACTGGCAACATTAGGTACACAGGACACAGGCGGAATATAAGGAAAGCAAAACCAAACCAAAAACAAATAACAATAGTATCTGATTACAGGTGCTACAATGCGATCGCGGTCAGGATGCAAAATACTTGTTTTTAGCATGTATCTGTTTTTAATACCTAAAAATGAATATATAATAACACTTCAGCAACAAAATAATCTGTCATCATCGCCATCGTACGGTAGCTGGATATATGTATTACCACTAAAGTGGATAGTTTGACTCTCAGGTGATGAGGTGCGCTCGATACAACTTTGTGTACTCGTTGTGTACTCGAATATGATGCTTTGAGGCATATATTACCTGAGTAGATTTTGACTATCTTTTGTATAGTCTTTGGTGTCGTTGCTCCCAAAGAATTTCTCCATCTTTTGATATTGAGCGTACCCCCATGAATACTATTTCAGAAACGCGTGATCCGCATTAAATTGAAAATCTACAAGTTTTCTTACTCATATCTAGTCATATGTATCGTATCTAAACAAATAATAAGTATTTTCAGATTTTCACACCAATAATTAGTCTGTTCGCTGTATATGTTTTAGGCTTGATGGCATTGTTTTAATGCACTTGAAGTGTGCTAGAACTGTATCAAATTCTTTTAACATTCAAGCGAAAATATATTACATTTACATAGATGGACTCCTTCGGTAGTCCTGTCAATACTGACTGCAGTGTTATCTCCCCTTCAATATTTTGTCCACACTATCCACAGTTATAATTTCCAGTTCCGGTTTATTGCGATCTAATTTAAGTCATGTATTACGCTCCATTAAAAGTGTCCTACTGAATTTAATGTTATGTTCATGCAGGTGAACATTAGATAGTCCAATGAAAATACTATGTGGTTCGGTTACATACAGTAAAGATAAACGCCGAGAGAATCGAACTGAAAAAATGTTAGATCAAGTAGTATCAGATGTTAATGAAGCATATCCTCTTTAACAGATGTATTTTGGTCCAATAAACTTTTACTGAAATATCTTTGCAAAACCAGATGGGTAAGAGGTAATTAGTGGTATCAATGTTATCTCGGTTTCTACGAGTTTTCTATTAGATTTTGAAAATGTTCTGACGGTATGGTATTTTGTTGGGTTTTTTTTCAATTTATTTTTATCATTTGAACCTAATAATTTTTGAGTAAACACTTGTTAAAGATTCGGCCGTTCTGAATCAATAATTGCATATGGGAGACATATATTTGTGACAATAAAATATGAACTAATGTGACTATGCTGTGGAACTATTCTGACGGTGTGATATTGTCTTTTTCCCCAATGTATTTAAGCACATTGAAATGTATTGTTATATATATTTGTTTTTCTTTTCATTATAATGAAATCCTTGAGATTACCGAACCCAAAAAAAGATTTATTGGCGTTGTTTCATACATAGATGTATCTCAAATACCAATATCTTTTTTAAATTGGTTAAACACTAGGATTTCTTTAATTTGACACTACTGTGCTGCATTTAAAATATATTTCTTTATTTTGTAAGACAACTTTTGAGATACCAAAAGGGTAATCAGAAGCCGTAATTCGAAGAAGGACAGACAATGGAATGACCAAAAAACAAAGAACAAAAGGACAAACAATGATCTACAAAAAGAACACCACTAATATCCGAGGTGAACTCATGTGCTCTGGATGGGTAAGCTTTTACTGTTAAATTAGTGGCACGTGACATGTTACTCTTGTTACAATCACGGTGAAAAGTCATGGATAAACAAAGGGCCGAAATGTGACACAGATATTCCGTCACTATGTCATGTATATGCTTCCTAAGAGACGAGAAAATAAATATATCATCCATCAGTGGTATAATGTCTAGCGCTATCGCATCGAGAAAGTGACGCTAAACACTAAAAATCAATTGAATTACGTTTTCTGAATTGCCACTTTGTAATATTCATTTTTTCTCTCGACCCTCTACCTCGTTTTCACATTTCTGTAAAACAGAGTTGGACGCTGTTGTGGCCATCATCGTTGTTGTCTTTATGCACACACAAGATCTACCAAAACTCCACTAGAGTAACAATTGTATTCGTGCTAATCTTCTGTAAGGGATAAATTATGGAAACATAAGACACAAATTAATATAGAGATTTAATGAGTGAGTGGTTGTTGCTTAACGCCAACTCAGCAATTTTTCAGCTATATCATGGCGAGAACAAGATACTGTTCAATAGGATGATGATGAGATCCAATTAGTACCTGACCAACACGCCTAGTTGGATTTTCATAGTGCTAACTTACTGAAGCAATCAGACACATTATCCTGATTCCGACCTAATCGGTCATTGCTCTTTCTCCTAAATACCAATTGCATATCCTTTGGGTAGACCCGATCGGGACTCGAACCCACGGTCTATCGCAATTGAGACGAGCAAGCTAACCATTACACCACCGATGCGGGTGAAAGAAATGAATTTTATTGACAAATAGAATAAGTGTTTTAACAATTTAATTTCTAAAATGTTTTATTATCGCCAAAATATTAAAAAAAAACAATTATAGACATAGATATCTTCCATCTCGCAAAACATTAGAAAATAAACAGATAGTCCGTCTACATGTCTTCAATTTCCCAGTTGTTGTCGATGTCAATACAGAGACAGATGGCAGCAATGATAGCCAATATTGCAGCAACAATCACAAAAGCAAAGCCAAAGCTGAGGTTGCTGGTAACTACAGCAGAAGAGCATGCTCCGTATACGATAACTCCGATCAGGATGAACACGGCTGTAAGAAGAATATGTGGATTTAGTTACATTCAGCATTTATTTGAATAATGTTAATATAATGATATAGCAAAAATATATATAATACGAGATGTGTTGTCCATTCTCCGTACCACTATATGCGTTGTCATAATCTCCTGAGGTTACATCAACCTAAGCAATAAATGTAAAATTTGTGAATTTGCTTCCCTGCACATTTCGATGTGTACTACATAGTCGATACAACAACATATATTTAAGAGACTTGCGATACACTTAACACCTTGATATAATTCAAATAGTGTTGAAAAGAGCGTTTAAAATCTACCACCATAATCACAATCCTGCTACCTTTACGTCATTCTCAGCTAATTTAAGAAATGTCGCAATAAGGTTTAGAGACAGAGGACGCCAGAAAATGCAAATGTTGCTGTCATTGATGCAAAGAAGTTCTTTGCTTAATTGTTTTTGTTGTCAAATTCTCCTAGAAATGCAATGGGTATCAGTACACATTTTCTATTTTTTCTAATGTAAGGTACACGGAGACAATATCTCCCGAGACTGGTATTTTTATGTACTGACATTTGGTATTCTATGCTTCCATTTGTGTTGTTTGTCTATCTAGATTGTGTCTGTTTGTTTTGTTATTTTAAGCTTAACATGGTAATAATACGAAATTGATTTGTCTACCTGGATTGTGACTGGTTTTTTGTACCGTTCCTCCTAACTGGTAGCTTATTAGCTTATATCTTACGTTTCACATGTGTTCTTTTGTCTACCTTGATTGTTTACTTTGTTCCTTCTAATTGGTATTTTATATTTAAGGTGGTTATAATATAAAAATTGTGTAAATAAGGGTAATAACAAAATCACCGAACACTGAGCAATCTTCCAAAGGGAAAGGCAAAAATCATAAGTCAACAAACAGACAAAATCAGTCAACAACCGGAAAACTGGGAAAACCGCAATGGTCCTGACTTGGTACAGGCATTTCCAAAGAAATGGTGGGTTGAATCAGATTTTACGGCGCCAAACCTCCCGCTTCCATTACGGTTAAAAGGTTCCAGTTGTCACTATAACAGCATTTTTAACAATACTGGGACAAATTAGGTATAATAGTAGTCAACGCAGTACTTTATGAAAATCTATCGTTTATTATCGTCTCTGCAGAGCGGCTTAACCAAACGGTCATCTTCTTACACAATTTGATTTCAAATGAGATGTTGAATGACGTCATGTCTAAACCACGATTATTTAATCCTTATCTTTATACATTTTCCATATTTACTTTATGAAAAGCCACCGTTTATTATCGTCTCTGCAGAGATTGAATAAGACGAATCTTTTTATAGCCCTGGTCCAGTAGCCTGTTTCTCAGATAAATATGACGTTTCAAGAAATCAGAATAATTGCTACTGGCCCCTTCATAGCGAATCAATTGCGAGATGTAAACACCATATGCAGGAGAAGCTGGTATATTGCTGCACATATTTGGAAAATTTATGATTATAAAATTGAAGTCATCCCGTTTATCATAAATTTTAGTACTGAGTTGACCACTGTCGTCAAATTCGAGGTATAAGTCCAAAAATGATGCGGACGAAGCTGTATCTGTGGTCTCTTTAATCTCTAGCTCTGGAGGCTATATCAATGGAACAAATTCTGCAAATCTAGGATTATTGATAGATAAAACGTCATCAATATACTTGTATGTGAAATTAAATGCTCTAGCTTCATGAATCTTCTTATATTTTACAAGATTTTGAAGAAACTCCGATTCATATGAGTATATAAATAAATCGGCTAGAAGAGAGGCACAATTCGTACCCATTGGTATGCCGACGACCTGCTGAAACAGTACCCCTCCAAAGGAGACAAATATGTTATCGATGAGGAACTCCAACATAATGATCACTTGTTCCTCGGAGTACAATGTTTTACCTTTTTGAATTTTGTTTGAAAAATATGCGGAATTGTAGCCTAATACAACACATTTTGAGCCATCGTTTCTATGACTTAAAGCTTTGTGAATGGTTTCTTTTAAGCCGGTTTTAATTTGTCATGCGGTAGGGTGGTATGCAGAACTGAAAAATCTGAAGTTTTGATGGAGGATACCTGAGGAAAAGTTCTTGATTGAAGGTTATCCAAAAGATCTTTAGAGTTTTTCAAAATCCACATGTGATTTATGCCATTACGCGAGTAAACAGTTTCACAATATTTCTTTTACTGCAGACATAATCTTTGTCAGGTGAATAGACAATTCTTTCGTCAAACAAGTTGATGATCCCGCTATGTACCTTTCTTTGTATGGTGTCTTATGGAGTATACGTATCCAATCCAAATAGGGTAGATCCTCAGACTCTTTACCAGAGGGAATGCTTAAAGAGGTCATGAATGATCTGTGGTTAGCTAGGATTTCATCTTTGTCGAACGAAGTTGGTTTGTATGTGGTATTACCAGTGATGTTGTTATTTATGCCTAATTCCTTGATTAGGCATTTGCAGTAATATGATTTACATACAAACACGATGTTGTTGGAAACCTTGTCCGCAGGAACGATAACATATTTTGTCTTATGTAATTAATTTGCGACCAATTCCAACACTATGCGACATACCCGAAGCTATTAAGAAGCAAATAGCACAGATCTTTACTTTATAATCTCCCTTTTTACAGATGAGTAGAACACAGATACAAACCAAGGCAACAAGAAGGAAGACCATTCCAATAGTCTGCAGAGCCTGGTTAGCCTTGAACCATGCTGAAAATAAAATGTATGTGTAATGCATTTGTAATTGAAAAATATGATTGATTGATAGATTGCTGCTTACTATCACGTTAGGAATATTTGATGTATATTATTAACTAGAAAATGTTGACAAAGAATAAATGATGTCAAAAAAAAATACAATGTATATATCTAATTAAGGTGCATGACGCGTATCTGGAATAAAATGCATCATGTACGCTCAAAGTCAAAAGATTTGAAAGCCAGATATTCTGAACGTCCTTTGTATGTTTTTTTTGAAAGTTGATAGGAAAAATAGGTAAATTATGAAACTCACCGCTTAGTATTGCAACATTTATTTTAAATCTAACGAATATTTTGCCGTTTTAAAATATATGTTTGGTAAACTAAAGAGCAATAACTCTTATTGAATATCTTGAATGACAGAAGAACGAGCGTCGGCAAATACTCAAATATAATACAAATACAATGTATGAATAACAATATATACCTCTATATTACATACTTAGTTCAAATAAAGGCAATTTTGTATGACCAATATGATCGGAAGTAAACTCCATATTTTCACACCCCGGGAAAATAACCGGTTATTGGATTACTACAAGATCATTTCCATATCGAGGCCCATATTGGTCCGGACCAATATGTGCCTCGACTTCGTCTCAGGCCAATATGGGTGTCTCTTTTCTAGATGTCGGAAGTATGTAATACATAGTTTAATACATGGGCATTTCCATATTGGCCTGGTTATCATCCCTCGACCCATACTGGCCCTCGACTCCGTCTCGGGCCAATAGGGGGGTCTCGGGATGATAACCAGGCCAATATGGAAATGCCCATGTATTTATCTGTATATTACACGTATCGCTAAAGCATACCGGGGTATGTCATTGATGCAAAGTAGTTCTTTATTTACTTGTTTATGTTGACAAGATGGCGCCGGGATTAGACGGTATAGTTTTTGCGCTGACAACATCTTTAATTTTCACACGTCTTCTTGTATTTCCGTCACAATCAGTTATCAGAAACAATAACTATAGAACCGAAGACCTAGGTTTCTATTCAGGAAGTACCACAATTGCAAGCTCATCATATTTTGATTTTGTTATTGATGTGTTGCACCCGAGACGAGTCCCCGAGAATACCCGCCATTTTTTAAACACGTAAAGTTTCCAGAACATATAAAATTAACGTTACCCAGTATCAGTCATCACTTATAAGACTTTTAATACTGTCAGGAGATATAGCTCTAAACCCAGGACCGGTGAAATATCCATGCGGAAACTGTTCCAAACCGGTAAGAAAAAATCAGAAAGGAATTCAGTGCGAGGGGACAGTTTGTGAACAATGGCACCATATAAAATGTATAAACTTACCTGTTGTGGAATATGAACGGCTTTCAAGTACATCGGAAAGCTGGTATTGTAAACTGTACACTTCCATTTTTTTCAGACTCGTATTTTGATATTGATAAAAATGAAATGATGAAAACAAATGAGAGTTACTCCCCTTTGTACATACCGCTTATACCGGAAGTGGAAAATGTGAACGGCATATTTTATGACCTCATTGATATCAGAAAGAAATACACCAAAAACGTTCTTATTTGTCACCTAAACATCAATAGCATAAGTTTGATGAGATAAAAGAACTACTATTTGATAAAGTTGTAGACTGTCTTATTGTGTCAGAAACAAAAATAGATTCAACGTTTACAGATTTTCTGTTTGAAGTTGATGGTTACAAGCTCCAGAGGAGGGACCGTACAGATAGTGGTGGTGGAATAGCAACCTTTATGAGGACTGACATACCAGCAAAACGAAGATTCGATATCGAATGTAAGACACTAGAAAACATTGTTTATGAAGTAACATTAGATAAAGTAAAGTGGTTAATATTTGCATTATATAGGCCGCCATCTATGCCAAACAATTCAATTACCAAACACATGAGTACATTATTGGACAAAGATATCAAATACTATGAAAATTTAATTGTTATAGGAGATTTAAATTATGACTTGTTATGCACTGAAAAATCACAAACACTTGATGATTTGTGTGATATTTTTGATCTGACAAATATTATCAAGGAGCCAACCTATTTCAAGAAAGACTGTAATCCATCATTAGTAGTTGTTATACTTACCAACAAAAGTAAATCTTGTTTTAAGTCACTGAATTTTAACACTGGTGTAAGTGACTGTCATCATTTAATTAGTACATTTATCAAAGGTAATATACCAATTTGTGAAAACATAAAGCAACCTTATAGAAGTTTTAGAAATTTTGATGTTGATGCATATGTTAATGATTTGGATAAGATTCACCTTTTAAATGAATCTTGTGATAATGTTACAGATATAGATATAGAGTATGATCACTTTGAATGTGAGGTCTCGAAGGTCATTGACAAACATGTTCCACTCAAACACCGCTACCCCAGAAAAAAACTCCGTCCCATATATGAACAGAGATTTAAGAAAGGCAATTTACAACAAACAAATGCTAAGAAATAAATATGAAAAATACCATACAGACAAAACATGGGAGGCATACAGAAAACAACGCAACCTTGTTACAAAACTGAAAAAAAAAGTCAGTCAGAATATATTTATTAGAGAGGTGTATAGGAGGTCACAAGGCAAATAACTTCTGGCATACAGCCAAACCATTTTTTTCACAAAAATCGACAGGTGGTCAGCAAAAAATTGTTTTAATGGAAAATGATGTAATCTTAAATGATAAAAAAGATGTATGTGATACTTTTAATTCTTTTCTTATAAATATTGCAAATGATATTGGTAAAGGAATTATCTTTGATGAAAACAATCACCCTATCATAGACCGTATCAGAAAAAACGCTCCAAAGAACGACATTGATTTTGATTTCAAACCAACAAACACAGACACTATAACTAAACTGGTCAACAAAATAAATATCATGAAAGCTACTGGTGTTGACCAAATATCATGTAAACTTCTCAAAGCTGGTTCACCTGTACTCAATAAACATCTCACCATACTTTTAAACACAATAAAACACAGTCAATTTCCAAGCAGATTAAAAGAAGCACAAGTTGTACCTCTGCACAAAAAAAAAAATGATCCTTTAGACAAAAAAACTATTGTCCAGTCAGTAGTCTGCCAACAATTTCAAAAATATATGAGATGGTGCTGTCAGTTCAGTTAGTTGAATTTTTTAATAATATTTTTCATGATTTTTTATGTGCTTTCAGAAAGGGCCATGGATGTCAGAACACACTACTGAGACTCCTTGAAGATTGGAAATGAGCTCTCGACAAGAATTGTTATGTGGCAGCTATTTTGATGGATCTTTCGAAAGCTTTTGATTGTCTGCCACATGATATTCTTCTCAGTAAATTGGCTGTTTATGGACTGTCATCCCAATCAGTAAAATTACTAGAAAATTATTTGACAGGCCGTAAGCAGCAAATCAAACTTCAGGGGGTGGTCAGTGGTTGGCAAATTTTACAGAAAGGTGTTCCCCAAGGTTCCATAATGGGACCCTTGCTTTTTAACATTTTTATAAACGATATATTTTACTTCATTGAACATGGAACATTGTACAACTATGCTGATGACAACACCTTATCATATGCAGATGAAGATTATAATACCTTAATTAATGTTTTAAAAAAAGAAAGCTCTATTTTAATTGAATGGTTTAATTTTAATTGTATGCAAGCCAACCGAGATAAATTTCAAGCTATTGCTGTTGGGAAGAAAACTTATGCAAAAGAACCTGTTTTTAATATTGAGTCTGCTAATATATCATGCGATGAAGTTCTAAAATTATTGGATATGCGACATAGACTATCAGCTAAATTTTGGTAAACATATAAAAAATATCTGTCGTAAAGCTTCACAGCAATAAGTGTACTAAAGCGTATTGGTTGTTTTTTATCTAAGCTTAATAAGCTAACAATTTTTCATTCTTTTATATTGTCTAATTTCAATCTTTGTCCGTTGGCTTGGCATTTTTGTTCAAAAGCAAACACTATAAAACTGGAGAAAATACAAGAAAGAGCTTTACGTTTTATCTATGAGGATTACAATAGCACATATGAAGAACTTTTACATATAGCAAAAGTACCATCTCTTACAAATATGGAGAATGCGCACTATGGCATTAGAATGTTTTAACATATTGTATAAACTGTCTCCACCATGTTTAAATGATTTAGTTGTTTTAAAAAATAGTAAATATAGTTCGAAAAACACTCCAAGAAATCAATAGGGATAAGAAGAGTTTGAAGATACCAAATGGGTAATCAGAATCCGTAAATCGAAGGACAGACAACACAATGGTCAACTGAAAAAAGTACAAAGGGACAAACAACGATCTACAAAACATACACATAAAACTAAAGATCGAGTAATACGATTCCCGCTAAAAAGCGGGGGTGACCTCAAGTGCACCAGAAGGGTAAACAGTTCTTGCTCTACTAGTGGCACCCGTCGTGTTATTCTAGTTACAAACCCGGTGATAAGTCACGAATGAGGAAAGGACAGGAGAGTGGAACATATCCGTAGTCATTTGTAACACATATATTCCATAACAGTCAACCGAGTCATGGTGGCGACCGTAAAACTTTTGAAGTGATGACTTCAATTTAATATCTTTTTCTTCCAAAAATATTTTGGTTCGGATTATGATTTATATTGTTTTTAATCTATTTGTTCTTTCTTTTTCATGTCATCTTTATGTATTTTGTTTTTTAATTGTTGGTAGTATTAATTGCCCACGAGAAACCGAAAACCGACAAGTTACAACATGTAGTTGTGAAAAGAAAATTTAAACAGTGATGGACAACATTTCCTCAAATATAAACCAAACGATGAACCCCCTCAAACCTCAACCCATTAGCCGTATAAATGACAACGACATATGACCATGGAAAACCAGGTTCTGACTTGGGACAGGAACAATAAAAGAGGTGGCGTTAAACCGGTTAATGGTAATCCCAATCGTCGGAATTTTTTTTCTTTTAAAGATAAGATGATTCTTTAAAAATCCTTGACTTAATAGTTTAGAACAATGTCGGTTACGTTGTGAAAAGTCTCATACAAACTGTAAGCTCGAGCCTAACTATGAATTGTGAAATATAAAATCCATACTCGAGAGTGGTTGATATATTACTATCAAATTCTTTAAATATATATAATGGCAACACAAATAAGTCGTCTTTTTTGTTATTGGAAGAGTTTGAACATACCTCAGGGGTAATCAGATTCCGTAAATCAAAGAAGGACAGACAACACAATGTCAAAAAAGTAGACCATGCAACGATCGTCAAAACATTACATAAAGTATGATAAATAGTTGACCGTTTGTGTCAAATGTGAAGTAAATGTCATGATAACAGGCAAATGATGATGTTTGTTGTTTCTTTTATCTTAAGTGCTTTGGAGGTATATTAAAAAAAAATAAAAAACGTAGATATCAAATGTGTGCGCGCGACACGTTTCTGGAATAAC
The DNA here is from genome assembly GCA_963383655.1 of Bathymodiolus septemdierum. Classification (NCBI taxonomy): domain Eukaryota; kingdom Metazoa; phylum Mollusca; class Bivalvia; order Mytilida; family Modiolidae; genus Bathymodiolus; species Bathymodiolus septemdierum. The sequence continues at coordinate 15,129,754 of OY726529.1, forward strand.
CTTCATCAGGTACACTCAAAATCGAAAGATTGGAAAGCCAAAAAAAATTAATCGTTTTAGGAGCAAGAAAACCAAAAGTGCTTAATCAGAATAGTCTAAAATCGGTTAAGGTCACAAATGCTTGAGGGAGGAGTACATCAGTTTTAATTTAAAAAAAAAATAGGTCAAAGTATCGGGTAACGAGCTACTTGTCAGCACGTGACGATAAAAACATGAGAGAAATAAATTATTTATTTTCCAAAAGTGAGGTTAAAATTCTGTGGTAGTATCATATACATGTACCATGTACTTTGTATAGTGAAAGCTTTTCCATGGTTTCTTAGTGTATTAAGGAATCCTTCGCGGTGTGTAGACGCACTCAGTACATGGCACGAAGATGATCTGTGTAGTATATTGTAGATCGTTGTTTGTCCTTCTGTCCCTTTTCTTTTGTCCATTGTATTATCTGTACTTCTTCGAATTATGGCTTCTGGTATATAGGGGCTCAAAAGTTCATTAATATTTCAAGTTTGTACCAAATTAATGACGACATCAAAATGTCTCCTCTAGTGAAGAATGCACACACAGGTCGATAAATGATCTTTCATGAAGTGGTAGACCTTTACCAACATATCTTTGCTTTGTAAATTGTACAAATGTAGAGTGTGTTTTAGCAAACGTCGAATTCCCTCACATAGACCATTGTGTGCTCACTTTCATTCGCTTTTCCCAATACAACTATTTTCCAGTTCCGGGGGCCATCGTGGTCATAATCGTATGGTAGTTGCATTTACAACTACCTGTGCAATCAGTGGCTATCACCACTAACGTTGTGAGTTCGAACGACACTCAGGCGAGGTGTACTCGATAAAACAATATGTGATAAAATTTGTCAGTGACTTGTGACAGGTCTGTGGTTTTCTCGGGGTATTCCGGTTTCGTTCACCAGTAAAACTGACCACCACGATATAACTGAACTATTGTTGAAAGTGGCGTTAACCACCATAAACCTAACCCTATTTTCCTGTTCCGACAATTCATTCTTTCTCTCATAATCTCCTCAATTTTATCACATGTTCTCTTTAATATATGAGCAGTGCCGTCTTAACTCATGGGTACGATGGGCAGTTGCACTGGGGCCCCACGAGCATAGGACCCCATGCTAATATATATATGTTGTATACGGCATGTTTTTAATGCTTAAACACTGATTTTTTTAAAGTACTAATACAATAAATATATGTTTAATTTTATCGACCATTTATCGAGTGGTTGTGTAGGTAGGGGCCACATTCCACTGCTTTGCGCGGGGGCCTATATAGCTGTAAGACGTCCCTGTATATGAGAGGGAGAATACGTCATTGCAAGAAATATTTGAAATCACCAAAGGGGCATCAAAAAACCATATATCGAAGGACAGACAATACGACTGCCACAAGAAAAACGACAAAAGATACAAAGAATGGGTAACGAAATTCTAAGCAGAAAACTAAAGATGAAGCAACACGAATTGTACTAAAAAGCGGGTGTACTCAGTTGCTGAGAAGGGTAAGAAAAACTCATTTATTGATCTGCCATTTATGTACAAGAACTCCAATTTGTGGAACTAAATTTGTATGGATCGCCCAGTAATTACATATTTGTGGGTTCACCTATTCGTTAAATCTTAGAATGTCAATAAATAAACAATATACGTACATATTGTCGGAAAAGATGTAATTTATTATTTGTACGAGCTTTAGAAACAGGTAGAAAAACAAGCTTTTGGTGAGTTTTTCTGTCCTGTTTCGCAGCGATCACAAGCGCTCATGAATTTTATAAGTACGATCGTATATTGTATTTATCCTGTAATGTCAACAACACCAAAACAACTGCCAAATTATCTAAAAGGAGCATATACAAGCGTCGTTCTTTTAATTATTTTCCTCTGGGAAGTCCACGCTAATAATGTTGCCATTTCTTATCGTCGCTCAACATGAACCAGGCACCAGATAAGTTATATATTTTGGTCAGTGACCGTATATTACCAAAATGTATCCAGTCAATGCTATTTTACTGCTCTAATAAAATAAGTGCAGGTTAAAGGTGTATATGTTATTCTTGTTGGAATATGGTATATTTAAGGTCTGTAGATCACACACCGCTTGTTAACAGATAGAAATATCATCAGTCCAGATCTTCTTGTACTTTCTAATGTTTGATTGGTTTGGTTTATGGTGTTTTATGACACTTTCAACAATATTTCAGTCATATCGTGGTAGTCAGTTTTATTGGTGGAGAAAACCGGAATACCGGGAGAAAACCCCCGTCCTATCGAAAGTCACTGACAAACTTTATTACATAATGTTGTATCGAGTACACCTCGCTTTGAACGGGATAGGCGCTGATTGCACAATTGTTGTAAATCCAAATCCTATGCGATCACGACCACGACGGCCCTTTAATGTTTGTCATATTCAGACTTATTCATAAATATTCGTTCAAAGGGGACTTTTTATTAGGACTAAGTAAATGCATTGCTTTATAGAATAGTAAATTAGACCAATGTTTTTCTGTGTAGTGTTTTGTAGATCATTGCTTGCCTTTTTCTGTTAGCCATTGTATGGTGTACATTAAAAGCGGACAATTTTAATTCATGATGCAGATGACACTACTGAAGTTGATATGTCAACTTTACAGGTATACCCAATGAAGACCAGAAAGGCTATACACGCAAGATAAGTCCTCTACTTTGTTGATCTGCTTGGTTAGAAGATCACTTGCAACATACAGTTATAAAGCTGTAAATCATCAAAGACCACATTTGCTACTAAAAGAGACTCGGGATTTCTTCTCATAGCTATTGCTATATGCTTCCTCATATGGTCAAAAACAAATAAAACATATCATTCTATTTTCTTGTAATTTTGTTCCAGGTGTGCTTGTCAGATCCTCATTGCCCCAAAATTAACCTTATGGAAATGGTGTGGATGTAACAGCCAATCGAGTCACACATACGACCATAAAAATGGTATTGTTCTTTTTATTTGCTCTTGTTATTGTTTTTTGTTTTGTTTTTGTTTGTTGGGGTTTTTTGGGGGGCGGGGGAATGGTTGTTTTTGCTTTTTGTTTTTTTTTGTTTTGTTTGAATGAGTGAATGAGTAAGAGAAAGAACTGATTGACTCGGAATTAGGATTATGTATTAATCTAATACCAAGCGAACATCATCATCATCTCGTTCAAATAGAACTTGTTTTCACCATGATAAGTAAATCACTGTGGAACAATCTCCCAAGCAGCATCCGACATGAACAATCAATGGGAATTTTCAAGAAACAACTGAAAAAATATCTTTTTAGACTTGCCTATGTTGATTTTATCTAGTTGATGATGTGCAGTAACGATGTATTTTTATTTTCTTATGAGTCACGTATGTCTTAATTCTTGGTGGAAATTGTTTCATTTTTAGTCATAGACGCGTTGTTTAAACATATTTCATACTTTTATCACTTTTAGTTAAGAGCTTCGATATCACTTTGTTCCTCTTTTATAATTTTAGTTTTATTGCTTCATGTTTTCGTTTCTGGTAAGTTTTATAGGTTTATGTAATTTTCGTTTTGGATGTAAGTTGTTAGTCTTTGTTCTTTTTAACTATGTTAAGCGCTTAGAGTAATTTGGTATCTATTATATATAGCGCTATATAAATTGTGTATTATATTATGTATTATATAAATAAAATAGCTCACTTGGTGTTAAAAAATTACCTTAGTAACTTCAAACTTTTCACACTAACTTGATCACTCGGACTTTATTGTTTTCTATGTACCACTTTTGTGAAAGTACACTCAGACGTTTAGATTTATTTATGTTGCTATTAAGACGGATTTGATTGCCTCTAACGGTTATTCAATTCCATTTCAAGTTGAGGTGTACTTGATAAAACGTTAAGTGATACTGTCATAATGACTTAAGAGAGGTCGATTCTGATTATGCCTTTGGTGTCTTTCTACTTTTCTTGTTTTCTCCATATTTCTACCACTGACCTCCATGATATTTAGATATTGAAAAGTGCTGTAAAGCACACACGATGGAGTCAGATCCCGTTTTTAAATATTATTTTCACAAGAGTGTTTACCCACAAATCTAATATAGTCCTATTACATTTGGTTATAATTGGAATTTCCAACTCAGACTAATTGTTCAATCGTATGTTAATTAGTGATGTTCCGAGGGCAGGAATCCCATGGAATAGTAATATGACCGCGGAGTAAAGGCGGTTCGAACGGGGACGTACGCTGGTTGTGCGCACAAATTGAATACACAACTCACACTCTGGACGGAACTAAACCTTAGAGAAAACCGAAGGACAATTGAGAATGGTAACAGAACGAAGATAAAAACACAATTACTAAAGCTGTTTCTTATAAGTCATTCGTGGTGTTACTCATTGGCATGTCTGGTAAAAGTATTGTCGACGATAGGGGAAAGAGAACAAACTACATGATAGGGAAAAGATCCATTGTCATTTGAGATATGGATATTTCGTAACGGTCAACCACTTCGCGATGACGACAGTAGAATATTTGTAGCGTTGATTTCAACCTAGAAGCAAAGTAATCTTGTTTCGATAGCTTTTGCAACAGCAACTGACCTCTCTCCAGAAGATCACTGTATTCTGGACACAAGTCGTAGAAATGTTGTGAGTTGCACTATGTAAACTCTATATGGTGGAAAATATACAAGCATCTCACGTTTGGAGAAGGCCACACTCTTTAGTGGGGTTCGTGTTACTTGATCTTTAGTTTTATGTCGATGTTTTGCAGATCGTTGTTTGTCCTTTTTTCCTTTCTCTTTTGGCCATTGTGTTGTCTGTCCCTTTACAGATTCTGATTATCCCTTGGTATTCAAACTTTTCATATAAAGAATCTAATTGCAGCTACTCTCAATAATCAATAGTTTCTTTTAGGAGTGATTGTATGTGGCCCATAGTAAGGCAAAACCCTCCAATCCTAACCATGACATCCTGGGTTTTTTTTTCTTTGCAGGTCAATTAAAATTTTTGAGTATCACCTATCTACCTATGCGATTTGTTGTTTACAATCTGTTTATTGTCATGAATAAGGTTGACGTCCGATGATAAAGAAAGATCAATCTATAGGACACTCTCGCCTTGCCGTGAGTACGTTTTAACAGCTTCATACAATACTGTATTGGATTGGATTGGATTGGATTGAAGTGTAGTGTAGTGTAGTGTAGTGTATTGTTTTGTATTGTATAAATTTCCTTAAATTTCAAATAAAGTAAAGCTCGAATAAAAGCTTAGCATCTATTTTTATTTTTAACGATCAAAGAATACCTAAGCAATTTATTCGTTGTTTAGCGAGAAAAACAAGCAAAATGTAGTCTTTTGCTACAGTACATCAAATTCATACAAGTGTTTTACATTAAATAATAAATCCAATGCATATTAATATAGGTTCTTCATCTGCTACCAGCGAATTACGATATTTCTGCATTCGAAATAGTTAAATTTTCAAAGTTGTAAGCGCGATAATGGAACAATATTGTGATTCACTGATCGTGGAAGGAGAATCGCTTTCTTCTATGACCAAAACATATAATAATTATTTTATTTGGACGGAATACGACACACACATGCATATACATATAATATATTTGAAGATTACGACATTTCTTATACAATGGAATCGACTGATTTTACTTTGGAATATTCGATTGTTCGAGTTATTCAGTATATGAATTATGCCGAATTCAGATCGACGAACGGTCTAAGCTTTATATTTCGAAATGTCCAACTAAACGGCTTATCCAATTTCGAGATAACGACATTCGACTGTGTTCAGAACGTTTTATGCATACAAGTTCGAATATAAAAACAAAATGTCAATGGTAACATACTTGAAAGATAGCTAACACAATTACCAATGAATATTCATATACTTGATTTTACATAAAATAGTGACAATAAAGTGAAAGACAGACATGCATATTCATTACATCATAGTCACTTAGACATTTACAAATTAAAATTAAGACAAGCAATATAATACAATGAACTAAATTGTTCTACTATGAAAGCACACGTGTAATGTTAATCTGTCATCTGCACACTATACACATTACACATGCTAAGATATGTACTTCCCGCAGTATATAAATGAAATAAAATTGTTATGCAAGTGCAGGGGCGGATCCAGGGGGGGGGGGGGGGGGGGGGCGCCCCCCTAAAATTGGAAACAATATGATTTTTTGGCGTAAAATCGTGATTTTTCACACGAAATACCCAAACATTTTCGCACCTCTCTCCGCTCGGCGCAATTTTTCAAGTGCGCACCCCCTAGCTTGAAATACTGGATCCGTCCCTGAAGTGTACTGATACCAGCAACATTGAGAATAGCTTCAATTTTAATTTAGAACAAAACGTCTTGATAGAGTACTGATAAAGGAAACATTTTACGAAAGGAAAGTAGTAAACGTTTTCAGAACTTGATGTGTATTACACTACATCTTCACGCCTTTCATTCTTCCTCCCATTTGGTGTCGATGCCAATACAGAGACAGATGGCAGCAATAATTGCCAACCCTGCTGCAACAACAACAAAGATGAAAGCAAAATTGAGGTTGTCTGTGATGACAGAGGACGACTTCACTCCATAGATGATAATGCCGATCAGGATAAACGTGGCTGAAAAGACATTTAAATGAAAATAGTTATTTATTTCAACAACTTCAATTGCAGGTGTATCAATTACAAATATACATCCATATTCTTTTCAAATGTACTGCTTTCAAATACATTTGAATACATTTCTATGTGTCACACTCTTATGACATAATATCCAGTTTGAAACAGACAGGTGTTCCGAATATATAGACAGGTACAACTGGCGAAGACTTCAGATCCCAAGAAATATTAATATGATCTAATATATCCGACGACAAACACTGACAAGCCTAATTGGCATGATGTTTTCTTGAGTACATTGTAGAACTCAACATGGACCGGTTGCTGTTCAAGTTGTAGGCAATTGACACCACCTATTATCAATATTTCAATTATATCGAGGCGGTCAGTTTTATTACTCGGGAAACAAGAATTTACAAGGAAATCTGCCGACATACCGGACTTATATTACCTGATACAATTCTATCGAATTGAACTCAAATATTCTGGTAGGGAGTCGAATTCAACCCAATTATTGTGGTAGGGAGTCGAATTCAACTCAAATATTGTGGTAGGGAGTCGAATTCAACTCAAATATTGTGGTAGGGAGTCGAATTCAACTCAAATATTCTGGTAGGGAGTCGAATTTCGAACGTTTTGTAGTTATAAGCTCTGTACCAACAACGGAAATTTCCATCACTTATACATTTCTTAAGATTATTTTGACTTGTTCGACTTTAACAAAAATTTAAAACAATAAACATTAATCACTCTTATACTTATTATTACTACAACCTAAACTACCCTTCATCTTACGAACCTGCAAATATTAAAAAGCAGATGGCACACACTTTTACTGAGTAATCTCCCTTTCTACAGATCAGTAGTACACAAAGACAAACCAAGGCAACAAGAAGGAAGATCATCCCAATAGTTTGCATAGCCTTGTTAGCCTTGAACCATGCTGAAAGTAAAATAAAAAATGTATATGCATACATAGTCTGGGGCAATACAATTTTTATTTAGTTGACATACCTCTTCCTGTTTCAGAAGTACAACGTTGTTTCACCGGATTTGTAACAAGAGCAACACGACAGGTGCTACATATGGAGCAGAAAATGTTCATTTCCGGAGCACGTAGGATCACATCCAGGTCTTGGTGGGGTTTGTGGTGCTCGAACTTTAGTTTTCTCTGTAGTGTTTTGTAGATCATTGTTTTTCATTTTTCGTTTGGCCATTATATTATGTGTCCTTTAATGTATGGCCTATGATGAAATGCATTTCGTAACAAAAATTCTGTAGAATCCTCTATTGTATCATCACTTTCAGCAAATTGTAGGAATATCGTGACTACCATTCTTAATGGAGGGAACCATATCCTTCATAACGAACTGACCGGTGAAAACCCCTATCTTGGATAGGTGTCTGGAAACCTTAACATTTGATGTGTGTATCCGGGTATCAATCCACGTTAGTTGTGTTAGGTCTGTGGTCAGAGGTCATCATCTTAACACCTGGCCACAAGGTCCCCTTTTTAACTTTCTGATATTGCAAATTCAGAAAATTGGTGAATTAGCAAAGCTAGAAATGATATACCTTTTTCATTGAATTTCTAAGAAAGAAGTTCATACAATATTATAAAGAAAAAGAAACATATCTTAAGGACTAATAATAAGATGAAGTCGAGTTAACATACGTCTCTGTTCCTCATTCTACGGTCATCAATGAAAACGACCAATTCTTTAACATATATTTTAAATCCCCGTAGCTTGCATCAGAGCGGTGCTTTCTAATTAAACATTTATATAGTGTTAATATTTTATTGTAATAACTGAAACATAATCTAGACTGTTTACGTAATTACAAATGAAGCAACATGTCACGTGTCAAGCTGACACCCACCTAACGTCATTTCAACATCAACCTAACGTTGCTACATCGTCGTTGAAATGACGTTGTGTCTTTGCCGTGTACATGTTATAAAAGTCGCATTGACCGATTACTGCGAACAATACTATCGTTACCTGGAGCACCAGCGTCAATCCAATCAACACATGTCACTACATCGTTCACTTTGGAACAGCTCTTCCATATTCCTTCAAACATCTGCGTGCTTCCATCATAATACCAGTAAGGTTCGGAGAAGCCAATAACGTCCAGAAGGAAGGCGACGACCACGATACAGAGACAGATGGCAATTCTAACATTGTGGCTGCAGCATGATACCCAACACGTCATGTTTGATGTTACTTTGGTCTACCTGGCAATCGGTAGATGTTCTGCGTATGAGCAGAAAGATGGTATGTACACCGGGAATTGGTATCGAAATCTGAAACAATGAATCGGTATTGTCTTCTCTTAAATATGATATTTTCTCTGAAAGTTATTAAATATTCAACAGAACTCACCGGTACGACTAGAATAATTTTTTAAGATAAATAAATGGGCTTAGCTTGTAATATCTCCTGCACCTACTTGATAATTTGTTGTTTCTAATGCAATGTACATTTACATACACTGAATAATTAATAATTAATATTAATTGCATAATTTACCCATCAACAAATGTTAGGGACAATTTCTGGTTATGACGATATTGTTGGGATATAATTAATGTCTTCACGAGAATATATAATTGCCTTTCGCTTAAAATATCTGGAGACAACCGTACTAGTTTGGGTTTATTTAATATGTATATTACGTTTCAAAATGGTCCCTCATTGAGGAATTGCGTCGTTTTTAAGAAATGTTATATTGAACATGACCTGTTTTAATTCTTTGGTTTTCTTGCACCAAACGACTTTTATATTATGTAGATTTCCACTATTTTAACTATGAGAGTATCTTATGAAGTTTATTACAAACACGAGTTGTGCGCAGTAAACTATATATCTACCTTTTGATATAGAAAGTTGGCTTTATAAATGGATGCTAAACCACTGTCAACAATATTTCAAATCAGACAATTCGCAAGCTCAGAAAATGTGCCATAAATCGAAGAAGAGAAGACAATACAATGTTCAAGCGATAATTGACATTGATGCCAACAATAGTCAACAAAACACTACACAAAAAAGCTAAATATTAATACGAGACTAACAAAAAACCGGGGCGAACCCCGGAAGGGTAATCAGTTTCTGATCCACTGGTGACATTCATCCTGTCACTCATTTTAATAATCGGATGATAAGTCATGAACAAGGAAAGAAACAGGATCGCTATAATAACAAAAGGAACATAACACTGGTCATCTGTGACATAGCCCAATCCGTAACGGTTAGCCATGCCATGAGTGGGATCGTAAAGTTTTCAAAGTCATGACTTCAACACTAAAAATCAAAGGTTATGTAGATTTCTTGTTACAGATGTAGTCGCAACCATGTATCAAGGACATCCTTAAAGAAACCACAAGCCTCTGAAATGTCAAGTGATATATTATTTACTCCATATGCAGGTGGTGCTGCTGGAATGTTATTACATGTAAATGCAAAGCTACTCTTGTCGCGAACCGCACTACCAACTTTTGGTGAGGGGCGCCGATCGCATAGGTAAACATAAGTACAGCTATAATTTGCTATTTCAACTACGACGACCCCTTATGAAGATTGATAATGCTATTAATAAATCGCATTAAAATTAATAAGACTAAATCTATAGCACCACTGGTGCCACTAGGGTAGCATCAACTGCTGACCTTTCCGGAACACACGAGTTCATCGCCATTTTTGTGGAGTTCTTGTTGATCAATCTTTAGTGCTCTGTGCAGCGGTTTGTAGATAATTGATTGTCTTTTTTAGGCCATTGTATTGCTTGTGCTTCGATGTACGGCCTCTAGCTAACCCCTTTCCACCTTTTCTATAGTTTACGCAATCTGAATCGTCTACATGGTTAGAGACAATATGCTTCATCAACTCTGTTCTATAGACGTAATACGCTCCCTTTTTGGGAGCGTTAATGGTAAAAGTATGAATAGGCACTATGGCACTTCAAAATCTTCAACAATATGGCTGCCAAACCGGAAATAAATTAAAAGAAAAATCACGTGACCTAAACCGGAACTCTAGTCGATTTTCTTTCAAATAAAAATGAAACAATGTTCGGTAGCGGATACGAAAACTGTCCAGAGTTTGGAGTTTTAGGCGGTGTTATTTTTAAGCTTGATATTTTGCAAACAGGAAGAAAAATTACTGTTCTTCGGGAGCGTTTCAGGTTGCACCTGCCTCATAATATTTTCTAATATAGTGCGCACGAAGTGTTTCTTGAATAACCTTCATTTGGTTTAGTTTAAACATATTTTATTTGCTCAAATGTGCAAAAAGGATAAGACACAAGTTAAACAATCTTATGAAGTCTTCTCCTGTATACAATAAGCTACAACATTATTTGATGTATATAAATATTTCTTACATTAATATGTGTAGATTTAACTAAAACAGAGAATGAAGAAAGGAATGAGAGAGAGGGTTAGTGGTGATGATGTGTGCGATTGTTGTTTTGGTGATCAACTAGACAACAAGAAACCTTTCAGACCTCTTCATCAGGTACGTTCAAAGCCAAAGTATTTGAAAGTAAAATAATTTCAAGGTCTATGTGAGCAAGAAAACCAAAGGGCCTAAACTGGATCGCCAAAAACGGCCAAGGTCATCTATGCCTCAGAGAGGAGAACCTTAATTTTAATAATAATTACATGATTAAGGCACTGTAAAATATATCTAATAAACCATGACAGTGACAGCGAATGATATCTTCAGAGACTAATACTTCACCAGCAGAGGTGTCGACCCAGTGACGGAAATATAAATGTAGATATCAAATTCAAACACGGCTACCGGAGAGTGAGAACACGTTTTGACCGTGACCAATTTTCTAAGATAACTTTCATTGGAAAAATGTTTGTAGTTTCGTTTAGGGATGATCTTCTTACATACATCAGATTTGACCTACCTAGCTAGCAGTCAGTTAGCCACACATATTCACTCAATATCTTATTGTATTGTCAACAATTGTTGCATAGTTCATTTTCATGGTATTTGTGAAGATTGTTCATTGTATGTGCTTATCTCGCTTAGTTGATATTGGAAAATTTGTTGACCATCACTGTTTAAACTGTTTTTATAGGCTTGTATGTGTTAGACTCCGATTGTTAATTGGTTGTATGCATTATGCGAGGTGCCAGGAAGTATTTAATAAAACCGAATATCGCATTTGTTTAGAAGGTAAATAATATGACATGAGTAAATTCGCAAGTAACTCATCCCAAGAGGCAAACTTATAACGGTGATACAAATGTTAACGCAAGAAAATGCATCAGGCAGAGGTGACCATATTCGATTTTTTTTCTACTTGCTCCCAAAACTTTATTAATTATTTGACTTTCCTAAATTTCGAGTTTGAGCGTACCTGATGATGGTTATTCCATAAAAGCGTCGCGCGCACTAAATTTGATATCTACGTTTTTATTTTATGAATATGAAAGAAATTTGAAAATTGTCTACAACAAGATATTCAAAGTTCAATCTTCTCATTTGTTTCTCAACAGGCCATTTTAATTTCGTACGATTTTTGCAGTCGTGTCGAAAAGAGGACAATGGGTTGCAAATATATAAAGTTCAATCTGACGTCCGGAGAATATATTATGCATTATTTTGCGGATTTTACTTATGACCTATAAAGTTGTTAGTAGCTTCACAATGGGTGCAGATTTAGACGTCATATGTATTGGTAGATTAAATTTCAAATCGCTACCACGATATGGTATATATATCAAATAATTAACAATTTTAAGTGTTTTATCCCTAGGTTAATGGTCTAAAGTCATATGTATGTCATTATTTCTGAAATAGAATGTGGTCTTTTGTAGATTTAGCCCCGTTACATATGTGTACATGTCCAAATCCATCAGATTATGTATCTGCGTTTTTGTATTTTAGAAGCAGAGTTTGAAAAGTTATATAGTCTATCCCTATTATCAGTGATGAATAATAATACTAATGTAATTAGTATTACACTAAGGTTGTCTCCCTCGGTAAGAAGACTTTGAAGTTTGAAAAGTGTACTCAGAATCCGTAAATTGATGATGAACAACAACACAATGGCCAAAAGAAAAAGTACGAAAGGACAAACAACGATCTCCAAAACATACACATAAAACTAAAGATCGAGTAAAACGAACTCCACTAAAAACTGGGGGTGAACTCAGGTGGCTATACCGGCCATCCTGTTTATGCCATTGTAATTGTTTCCTCCCAAACTACAATCATTTAGTCTTTTTACTGAACCACTGCCTATCAACACTTAATAAACCAGTTAGAGTCTAGTGTGTAATGGTCTGGATGCAACTTTACATTTATGTGGTAAATTTGGTCAGTAATGTAAATGTAGATATCAAATTTAGTGACTTAGGTCAAGATATTGGCATTTTCCAGATTCCACTACTAATATAACCGCATCGGTAGTGTAATAGTGTACTCGTCTCGACTGCTGTAGGTCTTGGGTTCCTGCCCCAATCGGGTGAAACCAAAGATTATGAAAATGGTATTGGTTGCTTTTCCGCTAAGCATGCAGAATTACGGAGAAAGAGCAAAGACTGGTTGGTTCGGAATCAGGATAATGTGTCCGAGTAGGGCAACAAGTCCATCCGAGGGCAGTTGTTTCAGTGAACTAGCACTATACTATAAAACAAGCTAAGCATGTTAGTCTAGTTCAAAGCGGACTTCATCATCATCAACATCATCATTTCATCGAAAAAACACTCACTCACTCACTCACTCACTCACTCCCTCACTCCCTCCCTCCCTCCCTCCCTCCCTCCCTCACTCCCTCCCTCACTCCCTCCCTCCCTCCCTCCCTCCCTCCCTCCCTCCCTCCCTCCCTCCCTCCCTCCCTCCCTCCCTCCCTCACTCACTCACTCACTCACTCACTCACTCACTCACTCAAGTTGACGATACCATGGTGTAACCAGAAGCATTAAATCGAGAAAAGGTGACGATACCAAGGTGTAACCAGAAGTCTTAAATCGAGAAAAGGTGACGATACCAAGGTGTAACCAGAAGCCTTAAATCGAGAAAAGGTGGCGATACCAAGGTGTAACCAGAAGCCTTAAATCAAGAAAAGGTGACGATACCAAGGTGTAACCAGAAGCATTAAATCGAGAAAAGGTGACGATACCAAGGTGTAACCAGAAGCCTTAAATCGAGAAAAGGTGACGATACCAAGGTGTAACCAGAAGCCTTAATTCGAGAAAGGTTGACGATACCAAGGTGTAACCAGAAGCCTTAAATCGAGAAAAGTTGACGATACCAAGGTGTAACCAGAAGCCTTAAATCGAGAAAAGTTGACGATACCAAGGTGTAACCAGAAGCCTTAAATCGAGAAAAGGTGACGATACCATGGTGTAACCAGAAGCATTAAATCGAGAAAAGGTGACGAGACCAAGGTGTAACCAGAAGCCTTAAATCGATAAAAGTTGACGATACCAAGGTGTAACCAGAAGCCTTAAATCGAGAAAAGTTGACGATACCATGGTGTAACCAGAAGCATTAAATCGAGAAAAGGTGACGATATCAAGGTGTAACCAGAAGCCTTAAATCGAGAAAAGGTGACGATACCAAGGTGTAACCAGAAGCCTTAAATCGTGAAAAGGTGACGATACCAAGGTGTAACCAGAATCCTTAAATCGAGAAAAGGTGGCGATACCAAGGTGTAACCAGAAGCCTGAATTCGAGAAAAGTTGACGATACCAAGGTGAAACCAGAAGCCTTAAATCAAGAAAAGTTGACGAAACCAAGGTGTAACCAGAATCCTTAAATCGAGAAAAGTTGACGATACCATGGTGTAACCAGAAGCCTTAATTCGAGAAAGGTTGACGATACCAAGGTGTAACCAGACGCCTTAAATCGAGAAAAGGTGACGATACCAAGGTGTAACCAGAAGCCTTAAATCGAGAAGAGACAGACAATACAATGGTGAAAAGAAAAACGACAAAGATGATGTGCAAAACACAACACAGAAAAATAAAGATCGAGCAGCACGAACCCCAATAAAAATCAATGAAGTGTAAGCAGTTCCTTCTCCACATGTCGCACCCGTCGTGTTACTCTTGTTACAAACTCTAGTTACGTTATGTTATGAGTGAGGAAAGGATGGGATTGTGATTGCGGTCAACGGAGGATATCGGTGGTAATTTGTAACACAGATATTTCGTAAACTTTCTTTTCCCAAGTTATATCGAGTACACCTCACCATGTGAAGAACTATAGCATACGTTTTCATTGGTGTTAGTCACTGATTGCATATGTAGATGTATATTTATTAACCACAGTATCGTGGCTATGACCGCCCTCTATAAATTAAAACATTCGTCTAATCATATAGTGTAATATTTTAAAACAAGATTCACATTTATATCTGACACAGTAAAGAATATAACATCTAAACAATTAACAAAATGAGAAACAAAAATAAATATCACACTATCAAAACGGTTCAAAACTTTAATTAGAAAATCGAAGAAACAAAATCCCCATCATACTCATACCGCTCACTTTTCTGGCGTGCTACAGGCAACACATGGTGGCGGGGTCAAAATACTTTCAATGCCTCCACCCCACCTTTGCTAGTTCAATGGTGAGATCACGTGTTATCAACAATTGAGTAAAATGGGTGAGTAGTGTTAGTGTAAAGAACGCTTAGTTATGACCTTGAATTTAATAGATAATACATTAGTCTGACAGAACAGTATTTTGATTGGATTACAATCTATTAATAAATATACGATTATTGTATGCATTTTATTCATTATAAAAGTCATGTTGTTGTTTTATATACACACAATATAGGAATAACAAGTCCGGACATAAGAATCCGAAAGTAAAGAGATAATTCAAGCGAAAAATGTAGCTATTTTAAAGCGTTATAATAGTGAATTTTGTTCCGAAAGTGACCGATCACGTGTCGGTTTAGAAAATACAAACAAGGAAATCTCCAAACAATATTAGAGCAACGGATACCACGACAAAATAGAAGGAGAAGCCCAGATTGTTGATGATGTTCTGTTCTGCTTTTACTCCAAATATTATCACCCCGGTCAATATGAATAGAGCTGAAATAGACAAAATAGTTGAATATAATTATAATAAAACTAATGTTTTCCTCCCTCAGGCATAGGTGACCATAACCGAGTTTAGCTAACCTGTAGAGGTCCTTTGTTTTTATTGCTCCCACCACAACTTTGAATTGTTTTGGCTTTCTAATCTTTCGATTTTAAGCGTACCTGATAACGGTTATTCCAGAAACGCGTCGCGCACACTAAATTTGATATCTACGTTTTAATTATAAGCTAAGGACTGTCGCTAAATCTATATACAGTCACATTAGATTAATTACAACATATATATCTAATTTAGTGCGCACGATGCGTTTCTGTAATGACCTTCATCAGGTACGCTCAAGGCCAAAAGATTGGAAAGCCAAATAACTTTAAAGTATCTAAGAGTATGATCATCAATGTGCCTAAACATGAGAGCCAAAACCAGCTAAGGTCACCTATGCCTGGTGGCAGATTAATTTATAATGTGAACTTGGAAAATTTATTCCAAAACTGGCTTTAGGAGGGATATGATGATTTTAAGACATGTACCATTAATAAGACAGGAGATGCTAACGCGTCCAGAACATCTGTTCTCACTTCCGGTTTTAACGAGGGTGTGTTGTCGAAACATGTTAGTAAGAAAGCATATGGATGTAAATGAACATGATAGATTATTCAACATTACATTTAAACACAAATTCAAGTAAAGGAACAGCTTGTAGTAAGAAAGGATATGGATGTAAATGGTTTTTTGTTTCGTTCACAAATTTTTTTTCGGACAACACGAGCTAGAATATTTTTTTTGTCGCGCGGAGCGCTAATTTTTTTTCCAGAATTTAACATTAGGTTATATGACAAAAATTCTGAATCATATTTTTTTTTTCCTCCACCAAGATCAGAAAAGAAATTTCAGCAACATTGGGAATCAGAATATTTTTTTTAGAAATAAAACATAATCATCCGCCCCTCCCTACCCTCCTGGAAGTTAAATGGTCCGTCCCTAAGTGTACGTACCTGCGGCAAACAAGAATGCAATTGCAAAATATTTAATGTATTTGTTGTCTTCCTTGCAGAAAAATACACCAGTAGGAGAACAGTGCCAACGAACAGCAATATCAACCCAATGGATTCCATGGCCTGGACTGCCGTAAACCAGTCTGTAAAATACAAGATGGTGCATATCTAAAATAACGTTAAATTTGACAATTTCAAAAGAACATTTCATGGAATTAGTTTTTTTATTCGCATATTTGAAATAACGCTAAACTTGACAATTTGAAAAGAATATTTCATGGAATTAGTTTTTTTAAATATATCTTTTTGCATCTGTCACATGACAAATTAATGCAACAAAGAAGCTTTTATATTAAAAACAATGTTTTAAGAATATATTCTGATTCCCGATGTTGCTGAAAAAAATATTCTGATTTTGGTGGAGGAAAAAAATAATAATCTGATTCAGAGTTTTAGCCACATAACCTAATGTTAAATTCTGGAAAAAAAATTCTAACTCCCGTGTTGTCCGAAAAAAACATTTCTGAACGGAACAAAGAAAACATAACCAACCAACCCCCCTGCAAGTTAAATGGTCGGTCCCTAAAGATATTATATAAAAAGCATTATGTAAATTATAATTTTCAGAAACATTTATTTATGATGCTCCTAGTAGAATAACAAAATATTTTCAATCATGCATATTACAAATTAACTGATAAATAGCAAGTTGTAATATTTGTAAAATTTTGGATTTGGGGCTTGCATCTGATATTCAGAGATATGTGATATTTCTGCTTCTTATTTTGGATGCGGATTTTCCTTTGAATTATATGATAATTTTCATTATTTGTGGGTTATAGTAATACCACGCAACTTGTAATGGATATTTTATTAAGTCTATTTACATAAATTAAGGATTTAAATTTCATATTTAGATTGAGAAATTGTACATATCTTTAAGCAAGCTTTTAGAATCAGAATGAATTGCTTTTTTATCTTCTGAATTATATATCAAGGACACACTTTAAAATGGTGTGAAATTTAGTAATGGTGAGTGTTACATAATTTGATGTCATAAATAATGTTAACTGCTAGTTTATTATCCACAATAAACTTTTGACAGGATGCTTGAAATTATTTGATATATATTATTAAAATATGCAAATGTAAAAAAAAGAATATATCTCAACCCGTTATATATTTACCGGATATCGATTTGTTATTGGTAAATATAGAAAAGAAGTAAACATTAGTTATTCGCAAAATCAAAGAAAATGCGAGGATGATATACGTCGAATATCAAAGACAGATACCAGGTCACTTTGGAAAAAAAATAATAGATATTCGGGCCGTGGAAGTAAAGATAAAAAAAAGAATTAAACGCGAACGATGATTTAACGATGCGTACGATGATGATATTACAATTGAACATATTGAATTAAATGAAGAATGCGAAGTTATATTAAATTCTGAAATTAATGAGAAGGAGATTGAGGATAATATTAGATTGTTGAAAAATAATAAAGCTGCAGGATGCGATCAAATTGTAAATGAATATTTGAAGGTATCAAATCCAAGACTTATATTTATTTATTGTAATATATTTAATATTGTGTTTAATAATAGAGTTATTCCAGAAAGTTGGTCAATCGGAATTATACAACCTATTTACAAAAATAAGGGGGACCCAAAGAACCCAGATAATTACAGAGTGAGCTATTACTTTGGTCAGCTGTTTGGGGAAACTATTTACTGCTATTATTAATAACCGCCTTTCTTTACTACCAGATGAAATAAATCTGATTTCTGAATGTCAAATTGGTTTTAGGAAAGGATATTCCACTATCGACAATATATTTTCACTCCATGGACATATCTCGTTGTATTTTTCGCTTGGTAAAAAAATGTTGTGTTCATCTATAGATTTCCGAAAGGCTTTTGACACTGTGTGGAGAAAAGGACTTTGACAAAAATTACAGAAGTTCGGTATCCATGAGAAATGTTTTGAAATTATCAAAAATATGCATAGGAATATAAAATCCTGTGCTTGAAGCCAAAAGCGATTTTCAGATCTTTCCCAACGCTTAACAGGGGTCAGACAAAGTGAAAAGCTTTCACTGTCTTGGTTTTTATATTTCTCAATGACCTTGAAGAATTCTTAACATCTTTAGAAGGCATCCCTCTTGTTGAAATAAAGGAAATGTGTATGAGTGAAATAATCATGTGTGTTGAGCTATTTATTCTAATGTATGCTGATGACATAGTTTTGTTAGCTGAGTCTACTGATGATTCACAAAAAAACTTAAACATTTTTAATATTTATTGTGAAGCATGGAAATTATTTATAAACTGTTCAAAGTCTAAAGTTGTTATATTTAGTAAAAGGAAAATGAAAAATCCACCAGTGTTCACTTTAAACAATGAAGTTATTGAAATTGTAGATAGTTATTCATATCTTAGGTTGGTTATGAACCATAATGGATCTTTTGTAAAAACTAAGTCAAAATTAATAGACCAAACTAGACGTGCATTATTTGTTGTTATATATAGACATATCAAAATCCAACCTATTTCAGTAGATTTACAATTGAAATTATTTGACAGTCTTGTTGAACCGATTTTGTTATATGGATCAGAGGTTTGGAGGTTCGAAAACACATGTTCGCTTGAAAAAATTCATTTACAATTTTGTTAAAAGATTTTACATGTTAGAGCAACAACACCAAGCTATGTGATTTACGGGGAACTTTGTGGCTATCCTCTTTCAAAAAAAATAAAACAGAGAATGCTATCCTCCTGGAATAGACTCATTAGCAATGAAAACAAATTGAGTTCAAAACTGTATAAGTTAATGTATAAACTACATATGAATGGAACAACTAATTTTAAGTGGATTTCCTTTGTTCAAAGTGTATTTAATGATACTGGACTGAGTTATGTATTTGAATCTCAATTTCCAATATGTATGTCTTCTATAAAGTCAGCGATAAAACAACGATTATGTGACCAATTTTTCAAAAATGATTTTCTGATTTGGATAACTCTACAAGAGAATTGTATAAAGTTGTGAAATTTTTTTTTAAATTTGAAGAGTACCTTATTAGATTATCAAGACAAGACAGGGTATGCATAACCAAATTTAGAACTTCATACTTAAAGCTTCCCATTGGAACCGGAAGATGGAATAACATAGCAAAAGAATTAAGATTATGCTCATTTTGTAATAAAAAAAATTGGAGATGAATATCACATTTTATTTACATCTTCAAATGACAGAATTGTTCAATTAAGACAAAAACATATTCCAAAGTGTCATTGGCATCCACTGTTATTTATAAGATGGGGGGTTTATTCAGATTATGCAACAGTCAACTTATGACTAATATTTCAAGGTTTATAAAAAAAATATGTCACAATAATTATAACTATCCTCTATATATAATTAAACATTTTTTTATTATATATAAAATGTATTCTTACTACTCTTTCCGTTTAGTTCGTCATTTTCTGTTTTATATTTAATATTGTACCCCATGTTACACTGTATAGTATCTGAGTGTTGTTGAATAAAGTTCTTGAAAGTTATCTTCAATTTTACTATGGTATTTGTTCATATTATTTGTATTTGTAATAATTGACATTACTAATGTTTATATGTAGCTGAGAAAACTTCATGTTTACAACTTGTGTCTTATCCATTTATCTTCCATTGTGCGACAATAAAATATGATTTGTTAAAAGTACAAAACAACATACTTAACGCACGTAGAATTTAGTGTTTTTATTATGCTTCACGATCTTACTATTTTACCGCTTTGTTGGAGCGGAATGATTTAAAAAACACATGATGTCAATTATTATAAACTACTTATTTATAAACTAGTTAATTTGATCACCATGCGCAAATATTTTTTAAAAAACATTCCATTTACAAAAAAGTAAGGAGGGGGTCGTTTTTGGTACAAACAAATAAAACATATTTCATTGGTCGACAACCATTGAGGATGACTTCCTTGTTGCTATCTTTTACACAATCTCCCGATTCTCTCAGAAGCATATTTCATTGGTCGATAACCATTAAGGATGACTTCCTTGTTGCTACCTCTTACACTCTAATAAAGTAGATTCTCTCATCTTAATTAAACTAATGCATATGGCGGCATAATTATAAATGTTGATATCCAAGGACAATAACGCAACAGACCTTGGGATATTTATTGGTCAAAATTTATTCTTCATATTGCAATGCTCCTTTATTGGTAAAAACCGCATCGGTGGTATAATATTTTGTATGCACGTGTAGATCGTGGGTTCGAGCCCTGGTCGGCATAAATCTAAGACTATGAAATTGGTATGTGTTGCTTCTCCGCTATTTAGTACGCAGCATGAATGAGAATGAGCAACGACTGGTTGGTTCGGAATCGGGATAATGTGTCATAGTGGCGCGAAATGTTTACCCTTGGACTGTTGTCGCAGTCAGCTAGCACTCTGAAAATCAAAGCAAGCGTGTTGATCTATTACAAAGCGGATTTCATAATCATCTCTTGAATGTAACTTGTTCTCACAATGACTAACTGTAAGGCTGCTCATTATGCATTACATGTCACTCACTCGCTTTGTGCTAAACACTACTGTATTTTCATTTCTGGTTCTTTAATAAGATTTATGAATTTCCACCTTGCAGCACATTTTATACTTTTGACCACAGGGGCTCAGAAATGTATGGGACTACATTTTTGATGTTGCAAACTTTAATTCACATATCACAATAATGTTTATTCTCATTTTTGACATGTTCTCCATGGTACTCTTTATTAGCACTCATTTGTTCTAATCTAATTATACGTAGATGTTTTTTCATCTGGTTCAACTTTTATTTTATATTCTAACATCACGTCCTTCTTTCGCTTTGTAGACAAACGAGCGATTTATCGATTGGGTATAATCTCATTGGCACATGCGCCGGTGCATGTGACTGACTTTTCCGTCGTAAATGTACATGTTGATGAATTATCGTCTGCTCGAATTTGGCAGCATAAATTGTGTGCGACATGTTCCACAAACGTAAATATAAATTACCGTCTTCAAATCAAAGTATACTATCGTATTTGTACTCTTAGACATATCAGAATCGAAATAGATCATGGAAGCCAGAAATTGTTTTGAGTTTTAACATGGGTTGGCGGATAGTAGTAAATTTTATCCCTCGCCTCTAGCTCGGGATAAAATACTAATATCCGCCAATCCATGTTAAAATTATGCACTAACATATAAACACATTCCCCATGCGGTCACGTCATGGTTAATATTTTTTCATCCGGCCAATCAGGGTCGAGCCTACTAAATCTCTAGGTATCACAAGCAAGTATATATACATACATACATACACCAAGAGCTGTTGTCCGATTGGTCAATATATTTAATACCCTTTCATATGATTCGACGGTCAAAGATGAATGAAAATATCATGACATGACACGACCCCAATCGAGATGTCGTTAGATGTTAGTGTGTCGTCAAAGGGAAAAAAATACTTTAAAAAATACAACAAACATTTAATTGTTTTACTTATAGTTCACTCTGCATTTCATTAGAAGGTTTATTTCCAAATACTACTAGCTGATTTAGTGGACTTAAATATGTTTCCCTTTTATTTGGCCTCCGAAGCTCTATCAATATTAATAAAAGATCTACTCTGGAAATTGTGAGAGAAATTTCCAAAAAGTTCCACCAAATAATAGGTCTAAGAGTCTCACAGGATATTTTTCAAAGTTGCAATTCAAAACTCAGGCATAGGTGACCTTAGGCGATTTTGGCTGTTCTGTTTATGCCATTTGATTTTAATGCTCCAAAAATTATTTGGCTTTTAAATTTTTCAATTTTGAGCGTACCTTATGAAGGGCATTCCAGAAACACGCAGTGGGCACTAAATTTGATATCTACGTTTTTATTAGAAATTCAATTGTATATGTCACATGTAGCTATTTATTCTGAGATGCATTTCCAAAATTCCAAAATAGTCTTCCATCATATAAATTATATTCACATCGTGAGCAATTATGAGCAATTATTCTTTTTTGTCTTTTTTTTGCTTTTTTTTTTTATTTCAGAAATGTATTATTGCTATGTACATGTACAACAATATAATATGTGTGAGAGAATTATAGATGAAGAGTTTGAAGATACCAAAGGGGTCATCAGAAGTTGTAAAACGAAGAGAGAGAGACAATACAATAGCCAATAGAAAAAGGACAAACAACGATCTACAATGCATTACACAGAAAACTGAAGATCGAATAACACGAACCCCACTATACACCGGGGTGAACTCAGGTATTCCGGAAGGGAAATAAAAAGAATTAAAAATTCAATTGTCTCATGTCGCAGTTATTGCCCACTGGTTCTAGAAATGTATGGTTGTTAGGTGCTTTTAAAAAGATAAATAGATCTGAGATTCTTCCAAGATAGATAGAATTCTATACTTCTGAAAAGGAGTAGTCCCATGTCATTTTTATTGTTCTTCCGGTTCCGGAAATGTGTGGTTGCTAGGTACTTCTAAACAATGATAGGTCTGCGCGTTTTTCATGCTAGATACCCAATTTGTCTGAGTGTTGTTCAATAAAGTTCTTGAAAGTTCTTGAAAGGCATGGGTACATGCAATATATTTTTTATTTTTGGCAATTCTTCTATCAATTACTGAACGCCTCCAACAAGTTAAAGATTATGAGATTATCATAGAGTTCATTATATAGAAATGGCATTGAGTCATCATAGCTGGAAGCTAGGATTTCAGATCTTAATCTCGAAAATACAAAACCCCAAATTATCTTGTAGGTTTTACATTGCCAAATAGGACAATTTCAAACTTGTCAAAATAGTATCCTGGTAATAGACGAAAGCGAAGCTAATGAGTTAGTCAATATTAAACTTTAATTATAATTACTTCCGAATGATTAGTTAGTAAAAGGTATATATCTACTTTAATTCGCAATAAAGTGACGGATAAAAAATATCTTGTACTCAGTATGTAGGATTATCAGGGTTAAAATTATTATCAAATTCTTTTAAACCTGTAAAAACAAAGACAATTACAAACATCTTTACCTTGATTGTAAATATAACAAAAAATATTGGCAAGAGTTAAAAAAAAATGACAACAAATCTTTATATAGGAGATCATGTTTTTAACCTGGAATCTCTGGTTTTTGGCTACAAAATATATGACCAGGCATATTTTGATCTTAACCTGCTAATAACCTTAATATTTTTTTCTATATATAAACCCATTATATTTCAAATCAAAAACAAAACAAAAGTAGATATATTTAAATTTTTTAAGGATGAGGTAAATAATGTGTTCGATACAAATATTTTTAGACAAGTCAAAACAGGAAATTTCATAAGCAAAGCACATGTATACCTAAACAGCTGATATATCGCATGATTTTAGAATTCTTGTAATGTCACGTGATTTCACATGTGGAGAAAAAAAATCAATAATATGAAACTTGTCTTCATCACTTATATTGTAGTAAACTCAATACTTACATGTCACAAATAAAACATTTTACAACGGACAGAAGTAATCCTTTCACTCATAGATATCATATTCTAACAATTAGAAAATAAAGCGAACTACAATCAAAATAGGAAAAAGCAACAACGCAATCGTGCATGTAATCCACGAGCATGAACAATTAACCTTTCGACCGTGATCGGTTTGAAAGTGTCAAATATCCGGATATTGTCAACAAAAAGCATGTGAAATCACAATAGACAGCTATTATATGTTTATTACATGTAAGAATTACAATATATACTGGATATTAACTGTATGAGTGTACTAACAACATTTATTTTGAACTAAGCTTCACTAAATAGCAAATCCCTTGCTATTTAATGATTAACAACTAAGGATACTAGGTAAAAGCTGTATATCTACATGTAGTAAATTGGGGTCTAGGACAATAGCCCCCCGGACAATTGCCCCCTGGACAATAGCTCCCGGACAATGTATATGTTAGTGATGGAAGAAGCCGGAGTACCCGGAGAGAACCACCCACCCTGGACAAGCAACTGATAAAATTTATAACTTGTGGCTGCGAGTCTAGTGCATCCTTTTTTGTAAAATACACAGCCGGGCACGAACCCACGCCATATTGGTTATAGGCTTGTACGAGTTGCTAGGTAATCCAACTACCTAACTCATTGAGCCACCCGGGCCCTACAACTACTTATCTCATCGAGCCACCCGGGCCCTACAACTACCTAACTCATTGAGCCACCCGGGCCCCTTACAACTACCTAACTCATTGAGCCACCCGGGCCCCCTACAACTACCTAAGTAATTGAGCCACCCGGGCCCTACAACTATCTAACTCATTGAGCCACACGGGCCCCCTACAACTACCTAACTCATTGAGCCACCCGGGCCCTACAACTACCTAACTCATTGAGCCACCCGGGCCCTACAACTACCTAACTCACTGAGCCACCCGGGCCCTACAACTACCTAACTCACTGAGCCACCCGGGCCCTACAACTACCTATCTCATTGAGCCACCCGGGCCCTACAACTACCTAACTCATTGAGCCACCCGGGCCCTACAACTACCTAACTCATTGAGCCACCCGGGTCCTACAACTACCTAACTCACTGAGCCACCCGGGCCCTACAATTACCTAACTCATTGAGCCACCCGGGCCCTACAACTATCTAACTCATTGAGCCACCCGGGCCCTACAACTACCTAACTCACTGAGCCACTCGGGCCCTACAACTACCTAACCCATTGAGCCACCCGGGCCCTACAACTACCTAACTCATTGAGCCACCCGGGCCCTACAACTACCTAACTCATTGAGCCACCCGGGCCCTACAACTACCTAACTCACTGAGCCACCCGGGCCCTACAACTACCTAACTCACTGAGCCACCCGGGCCCTACAACTACCTATCTCATTGAGCCACCCGGGCCCTACAACTACCTAACTCATTCAGCCACCCGGGCCCTTCAACTACCTAACTCATTGAGCCACCCGGGCCCTACAACTACCTAACTCACTGAGCCACCCGGGCCCTTCAATTACCTAACTCATTGAGCCACCCGGGCCCTACAACTACCTATCTCACTGAGCAACCCGGGTCCTACAACTACCTAACTCATTGAGCCACCCGGGCCCTACAACTACCTAACTCATTGAGCCACCCGGGCCCTACAACTACCTAACTCATTGAGCCACCCGGGCCCTACAATTACCCAGCTCACTGAGCCACCCGGGCCCTACAACTACCTAACTCACTGAGCCATCCGGGCCCTACAACTACCTAACTCATTGAGTCACCCGGGCCCTACAACTATCTAACTCATTGAGCCACCCGGGCCCTACAACTACCTAACTCATTGAGCCACCCGGGTCCTTCGGTTGATAAAAATAAAAGCGAAGATATCAAATTTAGTGCGTACGACGCGTTTCTGAAATAACCTTCATCAGGTACACTAAAAATAACCTTCATCAGGTACGCTAAAAATAACATTCATCAGGTACGCTAAGAATAACCTTCATCAGGTACGCTAAAAATAACATTCATCAGGTACGCTAAAAATAACCTTCATCAGGTACGCTAAAAATAACATTCATCAGGTACGCTAAAAATAACATTCATCAGGTACGCTAAAAATAATATTCATCAGGTACGCTAAAAATAACCTTCATCATGTACGCTAAAAATAACCTTCATCAGGTACGCTAAAAATAACATTCATCAGGTACGCTAAAAAATAACATTCATCAGGTACGCTAAAAATAACCTTCAACAGGTACGCTAAAAATAACCTTCATCAGGTACGCTAAAAATAACCTTCATCAGGTACGCTAAAAATAACATTCATCAGGTACACTAAAAATAACATTCATCAGATACGTTAAAAATAACATTCATCAGGTACGCTAAAAATAACCTTCATCAGGTACGCTAAAAATAACATTCATCAGGTATGCTAAAAATAACCTTCATCAGGTACGCTAAAAATAACATTCATCAGGTACGCTAAAAATAACATTCATCAGGTACGCTAAGAATAACCTTCATCAGGTACGCTAAAAATAACATTCATCAGGTACGCTAAAAATAACCTTCATCAGGTACGCTAAAAATAACATTCATCAGGTACGCTAAAAATAACATTCATCAGGTACGCTAAAAATAACCTTCAACAGGTACGCTAAAAATAACCTTCATCAGGTACGCTAAAAATAACCTTCATCAGGTACGCTAAAAATAACCATTCATCAGGTACACTAAAAATAACATTCATCAGATACGTTAAAAATAACATTCATCAGGTACGCTAAAAATAACCTTCATCAGGTACGCTAAAAATAACATTCATCAGGTACGCTAAAAATAACCCTCATCAGGTACGCTAAAAATAACATTCATCAGGTACGCTAAAAATAACCTTCATCAGGTACGCTAAAAATAACATTCATCAGGTACACTAAAAATAACATTCATCAGATACGTTAAAAATAACATTCATCAGGTACGCTAAAAATAACATTCATCAGGTACGCTAAAAATAACATTCATCAGGTACGCTAAAAATAACATTCATCAGGAACGCTAAAAATAACATTCATCAGGTACGCTAATAATAACATTCATCAGATACGTTAAAAATAACATTCATCAGGTACACTAAAAATAACATTCATCAGATACGTTAAAAATAACATTCATCAGGTACGCTAAAAATAACCTTCATCAGGTACGCTAAAAATAACATTCATCAGGTACGCTAAAAATAACATTCATCAGGTACGCTAAATATCTAATTATTGGAAAGCCAAATAAGTTAAAGTTGTGAATTAAATGAAAATAATATGATCGTAAATGAAGAGATTGGACATTAAGTACGTATTATCAAACCTTTTTTATTTCCTAGTTTTACTTTATTATGACTTATGTAATTTTGGAAAGATATTGGTGAGGTGAACATAATTTGTACCTTTCTAACAAAACGTAATTTTCGCTTTATTCACAGATATGACATAACAAGTCCCATTCCTAACATTTAAGAAACATTCCAAATACAACAAATGTAGAGAAAATAGAGAACAAACAACCACACTGTCCAAAATCTTTCAAATTTTGTTTACAATTCGTACAAATAGAGGCAAGCATCAATGCCTCTGACATACATATACACGATTGCTCTATTTCCTGGCTTGGTACAGGCAATTTAATAAAGTAAAATAATGTGACGGGGTTAAACTAGCATTGTGGTATCAAACATAGTTAAATGATCATGAAAGCATTTTCAGAAAGACCCGAAAACTATCCACTGGTGATTTGTTTATGATCTACAATTTGACACAAGATCTGAATTTATCAGAATATTTGAGATATAAGAAATACGATAGTCCACAATTGGAATGAAAAACAAATGTTATTTACTTAAATTAAAGAAGGTTGAAATCATAAAACTGCCTCAGAGGTGAAATGGTTAGTGTGCTAGTCTCAATGGCGGCAGATCCTCGATTCGATCCATAATCGGGTCAAGCCAAAGTTTATACAGTTTGTATTTACGGCTTCTCCGCGAAGCCCGCAGCATTAAAGAGTAAGTGCAAAGACTGGTTGGCTGTGAATCAGGAAAATGTGTCCGAGCGGAGCGACATGTCTATCGCGAACTGTTGTTTGAGTGAGCTAGCACTAAAAATATATCTAATAGTGTTGTTCTTGTACAAGGCGGATCTCATCACCATCTCGCTGAAAAGTGACTTTGTTCTCGCCATGATATAAATGAAAAATTACTACTAAGCTGGCGTTAAACAATAATCATTCATTTCCTCACTGACATTATGAAATGTACGATACAACATTATGTGATAAAGTTTATCAGTGACTTGTGACAGGTTGGTGGTTTTCTCCGGGTATACCGATTTCCTCCACCAATAACACAGACCTCCACCACATAGCTGAAATATTGTTGAAAGTGGCTTTAAGCACCATCTTAAACCATCTTAAACCTCCTATAACATGTATTACTTACCTTGATTATTGGTGAGATCCATCCAGTCAATACAAGCAATTG
Source organism: Bathymodiolus septemdierum (assembly GCA_963383655.1). Classification (NCBI taxonomy): domain Eukaryota; kingdom Metazoa; phylum Mollusca; class Bivalvia; order Mytilida; family Modiolidae; genus Bathymodiolus; species Bathymodiolus septemdierum. The sequence goes on from OY726529.1 coordinate 15,158,579, forward strand.
TATCTGCCACAATACTACATGTTCTCCAGATTCCATAGTAGAACTCATCTCCGAACTCCGGGTCTACTTCATAATACCAGTACTGTGTAGAGTACCCTACTATGAACAAGATAAACCCTAACAAAGTGAAGATAAGGCCCAGCCATTGTTTAACCCCTAACTTCATTCTGGCAGGTACCAAAGACAAAAGAAAAATGTCAGATTGACAAACCGTCCGCTCAGTAGGTCGTGAGAATTATAATTCTGAAATCACAAGACTTGTTGGAACGAAAATGTGATGAAATGTTTACTCTCCGCTCCTTATACTCGATGGCATATCTTAGTATATTTATAATATGGTAGGTAAAAAGTAGAGATGTCTCGAACCTTCTCTTAATAATATAATGTAAATAATACTGACATACTTTTTACATCGTAATAATTTATGATAATGGTACCGTTTTGTCACATGCAATGTAAATTGAGATATTTCCAAAATGGTTGCTTATGAAAACAATGTTAATCAGTAATAAGGAACTGATTCCTCTGGCGGACATTCAACTTCAAAATAACAAAATAACGCCACGAAGGGAAACTGATACGCAGTTCCGGATTTACCATTGTCCTTAGGTGTGCTTAAGCACAGGGCCCCATTGGCTAGGGGGTCCATCTTCCTGCCAAAGCAATTTTTGCAGACGCAGTGTACATGTCTGACTTAATATAGCGTAATATTTTAACTATTCCTAAATTTCCTGAGCATGCATGCCTGACTGCCTGTGTAGGCCCCATTAAGGGGCCTCATAACTTAACTAGCGCAGGGCCTTATTTGTCCTTAAATCCAACACTGCTGATATAATTTTTTGTGATGGCTTGGGATAAAATGTAGAGAGAAAAAGATACCATACTCTCGGAACACCTCCGAAAAACACTTGGAAAATTGTAGAAACAGAGAAAAAACAATCGATACCTCTAACACACAAATAGATGACCTCGATACCTCTAGCACACAAATAGATGACCTCGATACCTCTAGCACACAAATAGACGACCTCGATACCTCTAACACACAAATAGATGACCTCGATACCTCTAGCACACAAATAGATGACCTCGATACCTCTAACACACAAATAGATGACCTCGATACTTCTAGCACACAAGTAGACGACCTCGATACCTCTAACACACAAATAGATGACCTCGATACCTCTAAGACACAAACAGATGACCTCGATACCTCTAATACACAAATAGATGACCTTTAGCACACACATAGATGACCTCGATACCTCTAACACATAACTAGATGACCTCTAACACACAAATAGATGACCTCGAAACCTCTAACACACAAAAAGATGACCTCGATACCTCTAACACACAAATAGATGATCTCGATACCTCTAACAAACAAATAGATGACCTCGATACCTCTAGCACACAAATAGATGACCTCGATCCCTCCAGCACCCAAATAGATGACCTTGATACCTCTATCACACAAATAGATGACCTCGATACCTAAAACACACAAATAGATGACCTCGATACATCTAGCACACAAATAGATGATCTCGATACCTCTAACACACAAATAGATGACCTCGATACCTCTAACACACAAATAGATGACCTCGATATCTCTAACACACAAATAGGTGATCTCGATACCTCTAACACACACATAGATGACATCGATACCTCCAACACACAAATAGATGACCTCGTAGCCTTTAGCACACAAATAGATGATCTCGATACCTCTAGCACACACATAAATGACATCGATACCTCTAACAAACAAATAGATGACCTCGATACCTCTAACCCACAAATAGATGACCTATAACACACAAATAAATTACCTCTAGCACACAAATAGATGACCTCTAACACAAATAGATGACGACTAACACACAAATATATGACTTCTAACACACAAATAGATACCTCTAACACACAAATAGATGACCTGGATACCTCTAACACACAAATAGATGACTTCGATACTTCTAACACACAAATAGAGGACCTCGATACCTCTAACACACAAATAGATGACATTTATACCTCTAGCGCACAAATAGATGACCTCTAACACACAAAAAGATGACATTTAACACACAAACAGATGACCTCGATACCTCTAGCACACAAATATATGACCTCGATACTTCTAGCACACAAATAGATGACCTGGATACCTCTAACACACAAATAGATACCGATAACACACAAATAGATGACCTCGATACCTCCAGCACACAAATAGATGACCTCAATACCTCTAACACAAAAATAGATGACCTCGATACCTCTAGCACACAAATAGATGACTTCGATACCTCTAGCACACAAATAGATGACTTCGATCCCTCTAGCACAAAAAAATGGATGACATCGATACCTCCAACACACAAATAGACGACCTCGATACCTCTAGCACACATATAGATGACCTCTAACACACAAATATATGATCTCTAACACACGAATAGATGACCTCGATACCTCTAGCACACAAATAGACGACCACGATACCTCTAACACACAAATAGATGACCTCGATACCTCTAGCACACAAATAGATGACCTCGATACCTCTAGCACACAAATAGATGACCTCGATACTTCTAGCACACAAGTAGACGACCTCGATACCTCTAACACACAAATAGATGACCTCGATACCTCTAAGACACAAACAGATGACCTCGATACCTCTAATACACAAATAGATGACCTTTATCACACACATAGATGACCTTGATACCTCTAACACATAACTAGATGACCTCTAGCACACAAATAGATGACCTCGAAACCTCTAGCACACAAAAAGATGACCTCGATACCTCTAGCACACAAATAGATGATCTCGATACCTCTAACAAACAAATAGATGACCTCGATACCTCTAGCACACAAATAGATGACTTCGATCCCTCCAGCACACAAATAGATGACCTTGATACCTCTATCACACAAATAGATGACCTCGATACCTAAAACACACAAATAGATGACCTCGATACCTCTAGCACACAAATAGATGACCTCGATACATCTAGCTCACAAATAGATGATCTCGATACCTCTAACACACAAATAGATGACCAGGATACCTCTAGCACACAAATAAATGAACTCGATATCTATAACACACAAATACATGACCTCGATACCTCTAACACACATATAGATGACCTCTAACACACAAATATATGATCTCTAACACACAAATAGATGACCTCGATACCTCTAACACACAAATAGATGACCTCGATACCTCTAACACACAAATAGATGACCTCGATATCTCTAACACACAAATAGGTGATCTCGATACCTCTAACACACACATAGATGACATCGATACCTCCAACACACAAATAGATGACCTCGTAACTTTTAGCACACAAATAGATGATCTCGATACCTCTAGCACACACATAAATGACATCGATACCTCTAACAAACAAATAGATGACCTCGATACCTCTAACCCACAAATAGATGACCTATAACACACAAATAAATTACCTCTAGCACACAAATAGATGACCTCTAACACAAATAGATGACAACTAACACACAAATATATGACCTCTAACACACAAATAGATACCTCTAACACACAAATAGATGACCTGGATACCTCTAACACACAAATAGATGACTTCGATACTTCTAACACACAAATAGAGGACCTCGATACCTCTAACACACAAATAGATGACATTTATACCTCTAGCGCACAAATAGATGACCTCTAACACACAAATAGATGACATTTAACACACAAACAGATGACCTCGATACCTCTAGCACACAAATAGATGACCTCGATACTTCTAGCACACAAATAGATGACCTGGATACCTCTAACACACAAATAGATACCGATAACACACAAATAGATGACCTCGATACCTCCAGCACACAAATAGATGACCTCAATACCTCTAACACAAAAATAGATGACCTCGATACCTCTAGCACACAAATAGATGACTTCGATACCTCTAACACACAAATAGATGACTTCGATCCCTCTAGCACAAAAAAATGGATGACATCGATACCTCCAACACACAAATAGACGACCTCGATACCTCTAGCACACATATAGATGATCTCTAACACACAAATATATGATCTCTAACACACAAATAGATGACCTCGATACCTCTAACACACAAATAGATGACCTCGATACCTCTAGCACACAAATAGACGACCTCGATACCCCTAACACACAAATAGGTGACCTCGATACCTCTAGCACACAAATAGATGACCTCGATACCTCTAACATACAAATAGACGACCTCGATACCTCTAGCACACAAATAGATGACATCGATACCTCTTACACACAAATTGATGACATCGATACCTCTAACACACAAATAGATGACCTTGATACCGCTAACACACAAATAGATGACCTCGATACCACTAACACACAAATAGATGACCTCGACACCTCTAACACACAAATAGATGACATCGATACCTCTAACACACAAATAGATGACCTTGATACCTCTAACACACACATATATATCTCCAGCACTCAAATAGATACCTCTAACACACAAATAGATGACTTCGATACCTCTAACACACAAATAGATAACCTCGATACCTCTAACACGCAAATAGATGACATCGATACCCCTAACACACAAATAGATGACCTCAATACCTCCAAATAGATGACCTGGATACCTCTAACACACAAATGGATAACCTCGATATCTCTAACACACAAATAGATGACCTCGATACCACTTACACACAAATAGATGACCTCGATACCTCTAACACACAAATAGATGACCTCGATACCGCTAACACACAAATAGACGACCTCGATACCTCTAACACACAAATAGATGACCTCGATACCTCTAACACACAAATAGATGACCTCGATACCTCTAGCACACAAATAGATGACCTCGATACCTCTAACACACAAATATATGACCTCGATACCTCTAGCACACAAATAGATGACCTCGATACCTCTAACACACAAATATATGACGTCGATACCTCTAATACACAATTAGATTACATATAGTACACAAATAGATGACCTCTAACACACAAATAGATACCTCTAGCACACAAATAGATGACCTCGATACCTCTAACACACAAATAGATGACCTCGATACCTCTAGCGCACAAATAGATGACATCGATACCTCTAACACACAAATAGATGACCGCTCACGTGTATTGCTTTGTTCATACACTGCAATAAAAAGTGCCTGGTTAAACTAGTAAAACTATGTTGTACTGATTAACAATGTTGAATTGTGCTCGTGTTTTAAAACGTTCGCCAGCTGGTCCCTGGTCCCTGGTTAAGACTATGTTCTGGATTAGAATAACCACGTCTTCCTTTGGTCTTAAAACGTTCGCCTGCTGGTCCCTGATCAAGATTATGTGCTGAATTAGAATAACCACGTCTTCCTTTTGTTTTAAAGCGTTCGGCAGCTGGTCCATATATCGATCGATCCCTGGTCCCTGGTGAAGACTATGTTCTGAATTAGAATAACCACGTCTTCCTCTTTATATGAGACAGAGTTTTATAAAGATAGATACTTTATTAAAACCTGTGATTGACACCCAAATCGATTATGCGTTCCAACCCCATGTCAAGGCTATTGTTGTTTTCCCAAGTGCATTCAAACTTGCCCATGCGGTCACCCCTATTAAGCAGTCACCTGTATTTAGATGTCACCTTTTCTTGTCCTATCATAGAAAATTTCTTATGAATTTAACATCTTTTATTATACTTTATGCAAATTTCTTACATTATCCATTCATTTCATTGGACAAGCGACATTTGTTAATTTTCACTAACCTTTCATAAGCCCCGCCCATCCCTAGCAACATGCGATAATATTAGCAACGGGTGTTAATGCCTAAAATTAACACCCGATGAGCCCGACATTTGCCGATCCGGAAAAATTAACACCCGAGGTTTATCGATTTTCAAAATTAAAAAAAAAAAGAATAGTTTTGTTTTAAAGTTCAAAATTTCCCAAAAATTTCAAAATTTCAAAATTTTCAATAAAGGACTGGGAGCTATAAGGGCCAAAATCGGCCACACCTCAGATGTCGATAAAATTTTCTCCAAAATGTATTCACAATATGTGCTTTTCAGAAATAAATACAGTTAGTTAATATGTGTATCTAATTCCTCACAACGGATCGACAAATTCAGGTAATGAAAAGCAGTGACCGTCATTTTTTTCATTATGCAGAACGTACGTATCATTGTATTATAATGCATATCTTAAAAAAACAAAAACAAAAACAAAGCATAATAAAACTCAATAAACAAAGCATAAAGATGTGAGTATGATAAGGGTAGATTTTGACCCAATCTCAGAAACTGTTTATATAGATATAATATTAAACAAAATCATTGAAAGGTAAGATTTTTTTTTTTTTATGATTTCACTTTGTCTTTTGTTGCTTAGCAACGTAAATGGAGGAGGGTCCAATTAATCATTGGAAATTCAAATATGGTGGTTTTATTTTACATATCTTGCATAGTCTTTTCGACAAAATGTTATATTCTGTGTATGTACACTCTAAAAATAATATTCCAATTCTCTATGGTAGAATATAGTATTTTTGTGTAGTTTTGTCACCCTAGCAACGGTTTCGTAAACATTAAATTAGCCTATATTATTGCAATTAATGGTTGAATTTTGACATTTACGATCTTTTGACTTGATCTTTGATTAAGCGGTACATTTTTGTCAAGCTATACACACTACAAAATGTCATTTCATATTTCAAGAATGCATTTTGATATTTTTATTCATAGTTATGCCCCGTCCATAGCAACATGTTTCCCTATGCACGGTATTTTCCTGTAGATCTCGTGGACCTTTTATTTAATCAAGAAAACAAATTCTACAACAGCACCTTAGCAGATCAAGAGACATCTTATCATTTACTAACCAGTATATATTATAAAAATTCTTTAAACCTTACAATGTCCCTAGTAACCAAATATTATCCCTAGCAATCGCAGAAACTCGTCAATGCTGAGCTCTGTAAATTGCTTTTTTTAAATCTTTTATATATAGCCCGGCAGATTAGTGAAACAATCGTTCACATTGTGGTACAAGCACCAACATTGACATGGCGACTCCTTAAGGACTACTTATTCGGAAAATCACGTTAGCCACGTAAAATTCAAAATGGCGGCCATATTTTTTAAGATGGCCGCCATTCCAAGTAATCATAACTGTTCTTATTATATAACTTGTCGTGCATGACCAAACTAAACGGTTTTGGTCAGATATTATACATATTTGTTTTATATATATTTACAGTAATAAAAAACAACTTTTTGTTTTTGTTTTTCCTAGTTATATTGGGGGGGGGGGGGGAGATATTAATTTTTGTTGTTATTTTTGTTTTGTTTTTTGCTTATGTATATCTTTAAACGAACATTCTCGTTGTTTTATCCTTAAAATTTACCATTTGAGATGCAGTTTAATTGAACAATTCATCCTCACTACCTTTATAGATCTTAAAGTGAGAAATCAATGTTTTGGATTTCGCTAATTTACCGATTTTTTACCGAGTTAGGCAAAATTCATGAATAGATTGTAACCGCCTCAATTGCAGCTACACAAAGCTATGCAAGGAAGACCAAAACAATAGCACTTGCATCTGCCACGGAATTCAGTCTTGCAGCCACTCTTCGTAAGCTGTTGGCAACTCTGAGCAATTGGCGGAAGTACTGTCCAAAATATTTGCCACATGTCATCTTGCTTCTTCCAACCCCAGTACGCATGGCTTTTGGTTTCCATTTTACATATAGTAGTTTCTTGGCCACATACGCAAACTGCTTGGTACGCAGCACGCTTAATATGTTGAATGAGAGCTGTTTGTGTTGTGGGGGGGGGGGGGGGGGGGGGGGGGGGGGGAGTCATATGACCTGTTTTCGGTGGCACTAGAAATATCATACATAATGACTACAAACTTCTCCAGAATACTTTGATCGTCTTCGCCAAGTACTGGTGGGTATTGACTGTATTTTCTATAAACAGTAGACGCCTCAGGCCATGCATTCAATGGGTGCCATGCAGTCTTTTCCCCTTTACCATGGTATGCAGATACGACATCACAGCCAGTAAACGCATGAATAAATAGAAGGCATATTGACTTTTCTAGGACAATTGAAGGACTTCTATCATTTATGAGAATCCACTTTTTTTGTTCTTGACCAAATGCGACCCACAGTTTTTCTACACCAAGGTCCCGCAGAATTAACAGAGCACTGACCGAAATGACAAGAACATCTGTTTCGCTGGCCTTTTCATTATAGTGTTGTTACTGTCTGCTGCAGTGTGTTTTGAATGCAGGAAGATTTGTGTGTCTGCTCTCTCACGATTGCAGTGAGTTAATCCTTCAAGGCTTATTGAATGATTGCAGACAACACCATCTTCTTGAGTGACTATAACTGTATTACTAGTATTAGGACACATCTTTACAATTTTATCTGCCAAAAAGTTATATAGCTCAGTCTTGTTGCTGTTGTCTCTCAAGAAGATGTGCCAATTTTCCCTTTTTCAGTCACTCTGTGTCTAGCACCTATGCCTCGCTTTGATCGTGTCTCAGCTTTTAAACTAGAAGACCAGTATACTTCAAACACAATATCTTCTCATGTAAGTACAACTGTATCCTTGAACTTTTGGGACTATCTCTAGTACTGCATATTCTTCAAACGTCTTCGATATCCTTGAAGGCAATGCATTTATTAAAGCCGATCCGTCCAACATGATGAAGCTAGCTTCTGGCTCAGTATCAGGAGGAGTAACGTGTGTCTCCAGAATTGTTGCAAGCTGCGATTTCTGACAGCTCTGGAGATTACCATTATCACTCAGTGCAGCGGGAAAAAAACTGAATCTCATGCTGAAAAAATTCCATCAGGTCATCTTCTCTAGACTGGCAGGAAATGAAAATCGTAGAGAACAGACGACAGTCGTCCTTTAATGTTTTTTGCTTTGAATCCCCCGCGTTTGGTTCTGGCTTTTGCTGAAAGAAATCTGTCTTGTTCTTCTTGATTGGTTGATAAAATTAATACTCATCTGTATCTAGCCCTTTCAAGAACTCATTGAATCGAGTTTTGCCATTATCATATTGAGAAGTAACCATTTCAGCAACACTAGGATGGGCAATAAATTGTGTATCTAGTGTAAAAAGATATCCAGTCTCGTCCATAAACGGATTGTCCATATCTTTCATTGTGTACAGCTTCTGTACTTTATCGAAGAAAGCCTTGACATCATGAGTTTTCATTCTTAGTTGCCCAAATCGCTGTTTGGAGAGACTGACTAGATCTACAAGGAGGAATACAACAGCATTATCACTACTTGTTTTTGTCCCCAATATATAGGTGAGGAGCTCAGAAAACACGAGTGGATATACTTCCCTTTCTTGAGACAGTTCGCTGTCATCCTGATTTTCAATTGTCAGTAAGTAAGCCCTCTCCTTATTATACAGAGCTGTCAGGCAGGTATAATGATACTGTGCAACCACATCACCTCCATTAAGAACAGCCAGAATCTTTCCATCATTTAGCTTTCGGGCACATTCAATTAACAATTTATCAAGCTGCTTTGTCATGGCTTGCCGAAGTTCAGATGTTGAATTTTCTTTCTCACATAAAACCACATATGACCTTCAATGCTAGTTCTTCTAATCTTGGTTTTTCCATCGTCTGAAGAGATATTACTACTAGCTGCTGCCTTCCTTGTCCTTTCTAGCATGGTGTTATTTGAACAATAACCTACAGTTCTGATGATATTTGCCATTGTTCCGTCTCAATGTTTCTTCAATACCACCACCTTCATCTAATATGATGGGATCTAAATTAATTGGAAGTTGGTTGATTCCTTGAAAGAGGGGAATATTTGTTGCAATCATGTAGTAGCCATCATATTGTTCTTAATAAATGAATAGTGAGTTGGTGGAGATTTTAAATCTTCACCTTTCTTTTCTGTTCGACAAAGGAAACATTTGTTCCAATCAGTTTGAGATTTAGATTTCAAAGGCATCTTGATAGTACACAATTTCAATAGATTACTATAAATATTTTCAATGATTTAAGGCCGAGGGAATATCCATTTACCACCTTAAACTATGAATAAAGCAGATTCAGATATAGGATACAACTACGTTCGAGAATAAACTAACTGCTATATACCTAGCCCGATCGTTCATACAATGTCATGTATGTCCCGTGCGATCTGTACACCATCCAGATAACTAATGCCCCATTATTCTTAACTCGGCTCTTTAGCGCTGCCTCATCCTGTACATTCAGGTGTGGCTATCTAACTGGTCCTGCATTTAACAAGACTGCAGGTAAGTATATATAGAGCTTATTAGATAGCATCTGAGACACTAAGCAATACTAAGATGAATATTTAGCTGACACTGAATCCTATGTTGAGTTTCACAGCAGTGCTGTCACCAGTGTGCCCTATTTGTGCTCCGACACTCAACTCTATTTCTCCGATAAATGATGGTGGGAGCTTAAATTTGTTTATACATTTTGTATTTTATATACATTTATTTATTTCGTTTCTTTGTTAAAGGAAATGTTTTATTTGACATTTAGATGGAACTACCGTGATTGGCAGCCAACTTGAAAATAGCCGCCATTTTGAAAAAAAAACAGGTGGCTAACGGGTTTTATCAAACAAGTACCCTAAGAGGAGTACCCATGCCAACTGTTATGCTTGTACCACAAAGTGAACGATTTTGTCTAAATAGTGACTTAATCTGCTGGCTAATAACCGAATGTTGATCTTTTTATTTTTTAAATCATGAGAGGAAATTATTCTCAGTAATTAGAATGTCAACGGAACCAAGTCAACTGCATAACATGGTAAAGCAGCGCTACAGCGGCAGCAAAGGAGAGGATATAATCCATGTTGAATAATTAAGAAATAAATCATGGAAGCCAGAATGTGTTGGGAGTTTTAACACGGATTGGCGGATATTATACGTTTTTAGTCTCGAGATGTTATATATCCCGTTTTAAAGGGCATTAGTTTTGTTAAAAGGTGAGGCGTTAGCCAGCCTCACCTTTTAGCAAAGCCACTGCCCTTTAAAACGGAATATATAACATCTAGAGACTGATAACATTTTTATCTGAATGTTCCAACATTAATAAGTATGTCTTTATTATAGGAAAAACATAAATACGTGTTTCTTTGGACAAAGATCACAGAGAGCGATTATTGATTTTCTGTCATCTTGTGAAATGTGTGTCGTCTGCTGTGCACAATGTAAATGGACAGCACATAGGTGAGAGCGATTATTGATTTTCTGTCACCACACGGCTTCCTTGAAATTTTAAAAGTACCGTTTTAGCCAATCAAAATTCTACTTGCCACGAGAACATCAGAGAATAGTATTTTATCCCGAGCCAGAAACGAGGGATACAATTTACTAATATCCGCCAATCCATGTTAAAACTCAAAACACATTCTGGCTTCCATGATTTATTTCGATTCTGATATGTTTAAGAGTACAACTACGGTAGTATACTTTGATTGGAAGACGGTAATTTATATTTACGGTATCTTCAAACTTTTGTTGTTGAGAAAAATAAAACGTGATAGATTATGTAAATAGAATGTTTTGTAATACTGTATTATCGGTCTTTAAATGTACTAAGATGTGTTCTATTGTTGTTATCTCTGTACCTTTGTAAAATTGGTTATGAGAAATAAAGATATATACGTCATGGCTCATTAAAGTAAAATCATACCACTAAAATTCCAAATAATACTACACATTTAGCACTGACTCATAAACGATAGACGATAGAAAGGATAACAAAAGGACCATTATAAACAAAACACCGAATATGTAAATCAAACCTGACATCCGTGTACTATGTTAAAACATGCACGTTATATCGTTATATGTACTTTATTAGATGAATTATGAATTATCAAATATATTGTTTGTTTTTCTATACTTTATTGAAATAAATAAGAATAAAATATTGTCCTCACGATGTTGTTTATATCGGCAGTCATGTGTGCTAAACCATTACGCCACCGCAAAGTTAATATTAAGCTATATATAAATCAAATTTACGTTAATACAATTATTCATCGGGAATTCACTTTGCGAAAGAGCTAAATAAAATATATTTGTTAAAAAAAAAAAATAATAAAGAGTAAAGGGACTACTAAAATTTTTTGTGAATTGTGGGGATAATATTAAAGTATACTTTAGTATAGTAACACATGCAATTCCACTGAGGGTTAGAAAAAAAAACACGTCGACTCAATGCACAATCAGGTCGGCAGTAAATCACCTCCAAAATTTATTTAACGTCAAAACTGTTACATAAATTTTTTTCAAGTTTTACTCCCGTAGCAAAACAACTACGATAACCAACCTTATTTTGGATGAGATTAAAAGGTCGATTTCTATTGCTGTCTATTACGGATGAAAACGGTCAATAAAAAATGGCCGCTGACGAGAAATCGACCTTAAAATTATTTTTTAATTGCAGATTTCATACTCTCCACACTCGGGTACCAACACAAAAAGTAAATGAGATATGTGTTTATGTATATTAAACATCATACTAAAATATGTCGTTGGTGCCTGCTTGTGGTTATACTGAAAATTGACATTAAATACACATTTCTTGTTAGATTTCATATATTTTCACGAAACGATAGACTTTTCATTGACTAGTGTGACGTCATCGCACGTGCAGATATGGAAAATTGTTACCAAAGTAGTAGTTGGGGTAAAGATCTTATAAAATCAAGAAACAACGAAAGCTATACGTTTCATTTATAATTTGTCTATTTATTAGGCCAATTTCTGCACTTATCATACCTACTCCTTTGACTTAATATGCAATGTGGATTGATTTCAGGAATAAAAACATGTTCCGAAGCTGTATTATGAAATTAAAATGAACGAATAATAATGTCGCAACGTCACCCATTTTCGACGGTCTCCTGTTTTTGACGGTTTGTTTCATGTGATAAAATCTCTCATTATTTTGATCGCTTAATTTGTCAGAGGTTATATTATGATGCTGAAATTGCATGAATGATCTCATGAAATCTGTTCTAAAAATGTCATCTTTAAATATAAGAACTACGTACCACATCTATTATTTCACGTTCAAATTGTGGTTTTTCGTAATTCATTTTTTCGTCACCTTAACAAAGCTTTTAATCATTAAAAAAATATATCTCATACAGACCAATTTTGGATTCATCGTCTGCTATGACATTGATAATGTACAGGGGGGAGGAATTTAAAAAAATTGGGCCGAGCGGAGGGAGGCGCGAAATATTTTTGGGTATTTCGTGAGAAAAATGATTTTTTTAAGTGCGCCCCCTATCTTGAAATCCTGGATCCGCCCCTGCTATGTATGATTGTTTTGATTATTACTAGAAAAAGAGGAGATGGTAGATCTTATTTTGCTTTGTGACAAACCAACAACAACACTCCTAATACACTGTTGCTATCAGAATCTGCTGAAAGTTGTCTTTTACGTGTAAGGAGTGTGTCCTTTACATCCCGCGCTAAGGGATGTATTCCTAGCGCGGGATGTATTCAATTCGTTCCTCATAGCTGTCTGGTGTCCCTTTCACATAAAATCGGCGTTTTCCTAGAGAAACCCATTTGTTATTTTATTTATGTCAAATTCGCAGTCATGTTAGGATTCTAATAATAATAGGATATTATACATTATTATACAGCTATAATTTTAATCCAATCAAAAACAATATCGTCTTCCTTAATTAGAATCGTCAAAATGAAATACAACCGAATTAATAGCAAATGGTGACTTGTGTCAACCTCATTTAAAATATACCTTGACATTCTTTAATACTTATACATCACGTTCACGATCTTTTATTACAACACGTTTTTTCCTGTTCTCGTTAAATGACTTTATCAAACAGAATCATACAGTTTACATGTAATGCAGGTAATACGCATTTAAACCATAAAATAATATTTCTATTTTCCACACCTTGTCTGTCAATCATGCAAACAATAACTTATGCACATGACAGAACGCATGTTCATTGCACTACATACACAAACTTTTGATCCATCATTTGTTCATTGAAGGTTGATTTAAGAGAATGGAACTGATAGAAGATAAAAGTTTAATTTGGGCGCAAAAGGGGAAACTTTATATAATTTATGAAAATGTGATGTGAATTCAGTGGCCAACCATCCCAGTCTGGTAGCAAAAGAAAAGGTATTGTTCTGATATGCTTAACGTTGTGTCTGCAATTGACGGAACTTCACATTAGATACAAATTCCATCCAATGAACCCCAACAAAAAACCTACTTTCAGCAAACCAATTCTTTTCATTGATTGATATGAAAAGAAAGTTTATAAACAGTGATAATCATAAATTCCATCAATATCAATAAAACAATTACCTTTCATCTTAACTGAACTTGAGCTGTCGTGGTCGTATCATGGTAGTTGAATTTACAACTACCCGTGCAATCATTGCCTATCACCACTTAAGTTTTGAGTTTGAGCCCCATTCATGGCGAGGTGTACTCGATAAAACAGTATGTGATAAAGTTTGTCAGTGACTTGCGACAGGTCTGTGGATTTCTCTGGATACTCCAATTTCCGCCACAAAAGTAGTAACTGAAATATTTTTGAAAGTGGTGTTAAACACCTAACCTCCGATGGACAAATGATGGATCAAACTTTTGTGTATGTAGTGCATAACATAAAACACCTTTGGGTCATAATGTGAGAGCTATCTGTTGGATTGTGCCCAAAAATATCTACTCCTTTTGGATCAAACTATTTTACTTCATTTTAGAAGTAGCATCGATAGACCATTAAATGGCTACCTACCTTCGTATCCCTGTAGTAATAACTATTTCAGTATTCCGGAAGAAAATATATAATCAATAATTGGGGGCTTATGAAAAAAAAACTATTTTGGATGAAGTGGTGTTTATTTTATTTTTATCTTACATTTGTATATAACTGTTACGTGCCGACATACCATCGTTTTTTACGGCAAAGATTGCTTCTCAAATAACAAAACGTCATCTAAGCGCTTGGAATATTTGAACATTTTCCCGTCGTTTTTCAAGAAATTTAGCACCTCGCGAAACCAAAAAAATACTTTAACAGTATTTGTGTTTTATTTATTTTAATAATCTGGTAAAATATTTTTCTGGTGCACGACTGCGGAGGTGCTTAATTTCTCCGAGAAACTGTCCAAATATCGCGGGCAAAATTCCACGAAATACTGAAAACTTATAACGTTCATGACATCACAATGACGCCAAATACGTATCGATTTTGTTGGAAACAAGTTTTAACATCAAAAGTATGATCTCGTCTATAACACATCAAATTTTAATCAAGTATTTTCTAAGATAATGATTCATTAAATATGGGGCCATATATATGGCACTTATAGTCCCCAGTTCTTTTTATAGCATTGACGCCGGATTGCATGCACTGGGTTTTTCTCTTGGTTTCAATGTACACAAACTGCATTTAAAATAAATACAATTATTAACAGAGACATAAGTTATTTACTGATGAATTTATTACTTGAAATGAATCATGAAATGTACAGATTGTGTATATAATGGTCTCATATATACAATCAGAAGAGTGAAAATAATGATTTTAAGGGTCTGTCTGAGGTTATAAATAAATTAATATTTAACAACCTCCACAATCCTCCACCAACAAAATATTTTGATACAATCATAAACTCTTGGTACAGTAGCTTACATGAAAGCAACAACCATCTGTCCATCTATCAAGGAAATCATGAATGGAACCACAAGCTCTGGAATTTCCTATCAGCTGAGAGATATATAGGTCATATACAGGTGTTGCGAACCATTAAATCACTGTGGCGGTTATTTGAATATAATAATTTAAAACACAAAAAACGTACCGGTCGAGCATGCCAAATATGTTTTGTGGCTCTTAAGTCTATAGCTATTGATGCTTAGCGCCACTTACAACACTACATATATTTCTGTTATATCATAGTGGATAGTTTATCGTTTGATTGAACCATAGTGCCACAATAAAACCACTGACCTGTCGCAAGTCACTGACAAAAACAACCTACCTGCTACAAATCACTGACAAAAGCAAATCATCTGCCGCAAGTCACCGACGAAAACAACCCACTGCCTCAAGGCACCGACACAAACAATCCACCTGCCACAAGTCACTGTCATACTTCATAAAATAAAGTTGTATCGAGTACACCTAATTGTGATATACACTTATAATAGAGATATAGGGTCTAACACCGGGAGAGGTGCAAGATAGTAAAATCTGTGACACCCGAGGGTAAGATTTAAATCGCATCGGACGAGGCTTGTCCGAGTCCAATACGATTTAAATCTTACCCGAGGGTGTCACAGATTTTACTATCTTTCACCTTTTACGGTGTTTGACTCTTTTTCTCACCCCTTTCTACCGTGTCAATGTTTGTTTGATTGTTGTGTAGTTTGGTGCATATAGCCAGAAATGATGGGTACTTTGCTCATTTGCATATCTAAGATGGCGACGCCGGGACGTCTGCAATTTTCATATGATCTATATAGACGATATCATTCATAATTGCATGTGTGTCATTTTCTGAACTTGAAAACGATACATTGAATCAAACTGAATTAAATGAAATAAAAATTAATGAAAACAATTAAATATTCGCGGTTCCTGGACTAAATGAAAATCCGAGGCGACGAACCCTTTTTTGGCCTTAAGAGTCTATGTAAAATTGTCTGAAATACATGAAACTGGTGGCGTGTGACACAAAATTTAACAATGAATGACATTTGGCGACATATTTTCTGAAATTAATTTAGATTCCTCAATAATATATGTAATTATATTAACTAACCTTATATTTCTAGCTTCTAAACTCGGGGTTCCCACATTAAATATAATATGATCATTTTTGCATGATCGCGATATCAAAGACATGTCTAAAATCGTTACAAAACAACAATATTTGAATTTTGACAGAAGTAGCATTTATAATATATTCATCAATAGAATACATTGTATTTTATTGTATTTTATTGTGAAATACATTTAAAATACTGTCAAGACACTAAATCGACAATTTAATTCAACAATGGAAAACAATTTTGCGGGAAAAACGGCGTGTAGCTTGTCTTACCCTGGGTAAGATAGAAAAATCGTTTTCACATAAACTAACGGACTACTTTATCCAAGGGGTGAGAAATGTTAATCTAACATCCAAACTATCGCGGGCAACGGCGGGTTCTTTTGTAGAAGTGATTATTTAATGCTTAATGATATAGCTGAAGCAGTAGAATGAACAATGAGCTTTCGTGAACAGGTCATTGATTGCTTGATCATCGGACCGAATTTCATTTTTCTGACGCAAACATTATCTTAATTTAATATATCTGCATGATCAAAATCAAATTTAGCTATACTTAGCTGTGAATGTATTGTCTTATTTTTACTGGAATCAAACATTGATAAATAATGAAAACTTATTCTTAGCTTCTTGGGATTGGAAGGGTTACTGTTAGTATTATGGTGTTTAACGTCATTTTCTCCGTCGTGCGCGCTAAATTTGATGCCTACGTTTTTATTTCAACAGTATTTCTGTTATATCGAACTCACAACATGTGTATTATCACATCAGTACGATAGCCACTGCTTGCACATGTAGCTGTAAATCCAACTACAATACGATCATGACCTGCACGACGGTTTCCGCTTGGGATTGAGACAACCTATGATTAAAAATAATATTAGTTGCGTCTTTTGGGGATTTGAAGCAACATTTCATGAACATTAATTTTAGTCTTGTCTTCTTGATCTTTGATTAACATCAACATTATTCTTCTATTCTTTGAATTGAAACCATATTTTGATAAGCAATGTCCTGAGTCTTGTATTATCTGTATTGAAACTACAACAATCGTCCGTCTTGTCATCCTGTCAAACCTGTATAAAGAGGTCATCTTTTGGACAAAGATAAAGTGGCATTATAAGACAGGTGACCTCTTAATATAAATATACTGCCCTTGGATGAAGGTGTTAGGGTAGATTAACAAGAGGGGGAAAATTATCACACATTTTTTCACAGAGTGTGTTAATCACCCTAACACTTTCATCCAAGGGCAGTATGTTTTTTTATTATACTGAATGCCTAATGATTCAAGTGTGTATTATGTTATTAGAAGGACAATTGCTAAAAAAAAATAAAAAAAAATAAATTAAGATAGTTTGCTTACATTAACAACAAAACATCAAATAGCAACAAATTTAACAAGATAATAACATAACAATTAATGTAAAATGTTAATTGTATATTTTGATAAATATTATCACATGTTTGCTTCCATATTCTGACTATTGCATAGCTAATTTTCAAGGTAGGCTATAATTATCTTATCATTTTTCAATATTATTATTTAAATACATGTCTTAAAATTTTGAAATTTTATGAAAACTTTTAAATTTTTTAAAAAATTTTGAAAATTTAATCATTTTGAAATATTTTTAAAATTTTGAAATCTTATGAAAATTTCGATTTTTTTGTTTTTGAAATTTTTGAAATTTTGAAAGAGGGAGAGGCGCTAAGGCGCAAAATGGGCGCCACATTATATTAAAAAATAATGCTCGACATAGAATAAAAACAATTTACTAATTTAATTGTTAGATAAACAAATTTTCAAAAAATATAACTTTCCGTGAAATTGGGTGCGCTATGACGTCATAATGACATCATAATTAGACGGATAATGCTAAAAATGGACTACAAACGACATATTTAATGTACATTTTAGCTATTTTATATACCTCCACAGTCTTCCACCAACACCAAATTGAGCAGCTGTTTTGAGTTTAAGTTGAAGTTATCACTTCGAAAGGTTTGCTGTCCCCACCATGACTTGGTCAACCGTTACGAAATATATGTGTCACAAATGACCAAGGATATGTTCCGCTTGTCGTTATCACAATCCAGTCCTTTCCTCAGCCATGACATCACCGTAACTAGAGTAACACGTCGCGTGCCATTAGTGGAGCAGGAACTGCTTAACCTTCCGGAGCACCTGAGTTCACATCCGGGTTTTACTGGGTTCGTGCTGCACGATTTTTAGTTCTCTGTGTAATGCTTTGTTGATCAGTGTTTGACCTTGTTGACCTTTTTTACTTTTGGTCAATGTATTGTTTCTCTTATTCGATTTACGGCTTTAGATTACCCCCTTTAATATTTTCAAACATTTTTATTAGCTAATTCAACCAATCAATCAATAAATCAATTAACAAGAATAACAAAGATAAACAGAACTGACACAATTTTAATCGAGTAAAAACTAGAAATAACAATTTACAAATTCGATGAATTCTGTATATTGTAGTTAATTTATTTTTATTGTCCGTTTGAGGTAAGCAAATGTGTGATACTCTACATCATAAACTTAATTCTAGCAAGTTTAGGTAACACCGTATATATCATACCAGCGATGGGTGTACCGTGGTAGTCCAGCACGCAGCAGCTAACTTAGAATTATGATATGTAATTTCACAGTCAAAATGAACGTCGTCTGCTGTATTAGCCTCTCGTATAAATGTCGTCTGCTCGTTTTTTTGGAATACCGAACATTTCCTTATAAATTCGTTTCGTTTAATTATTAATTACTTATATTTAAAATGTATGCCTTTGATACTTATTAGGTAACATTCAAACAATTATAATCTCCTAAAAGAAATATCTTTAACACAAGTGAAAATATGAAAAAAAAAAAAAAAAAAAAAAAAAACGCAAAACATTATGGAGTATCTAATAACAATAATTTTTCTATGACATAAAAAGCTTGCATGTAACAGTCCCAAAACTGATCATAATCATATTAATTTTCATTATATTTATTAGAGATATTTCATTTGCCGAATTGTTGGATGTCGTAGTATTGGTCGTCAACGTAGTTGTCGATTCATCAGTCATCGATGTAGTTGCTTCTTCAGTTGTCGTATCAGACGCAACTGTATACATAGAACCTAAAAAATAGTTGTTTATGCAAATTTATTCAAGAATGACTACATTTGTTTCATATTTTAATGATAATAATATTAAAGAAGTTAGATGTATACATTATCAGTGGCCGTCATGGTCGTGATCGCATGGTAGTTGGATTTACAACTACCTGTGCAATCAGTGTCTGGCACCACTAAAATCGTGAGTTCGAATCCTGTTTATGACGAGGTGTTCTCGATACAGCATTATGTGATAAAGATTGCCAGAGACATGCGGCAGGTCGCTGGACAAATGAAAGACGAGGAGTAAATAGTCCGTGAATGTCTCAAGGGTGGCTTAAGTAAGTCTTTTTTAGACGAACAATTATGTCCACTTATCGAATATTCGGTACATGATCTTGTGTCTTGGCTACTAACGAAAAGTCGTTAGTTGTATCATAATGAATAATAATAATTATTATACCTCATATATTAATTGATTGGATAATGGGTAAAAATCAGAACACGTGATCACACAGGACAAAAGTTATATTCCGTGAAATAAAAATCATATTCCACCACTTCGGAAGCCTCGCGGGTTTTCCACCAGAGTTATCGTTCTTTGACAGGAAAACGTCAGAGGCACTCGGAACGCATCATTTGAAGGCGACGGTTACAATGTGGTTTTTAAATATCTGAAACAACGTTCCAATGGGCTTAAAATATGTTTGCCAGCAGTATTTTACATGTGTGTGTTTTCTTGGTTTCATTCAGTATAATAAAACATTTATAGCATACGGGTTCATGAAATATGAAAATTTATTCACCCACGAGTATCATATTCCACTCGGGCGTTGCCCTCGGGGAATGTGATACTCTTGGGTGAATAAATTTTCAAATTTCTCTCACCAGCATGCAATAAATGTATATAATAAGACGACCGTTGAAAAACTACTGAAATGTGTGTTTTAATATTGGACCCGGAACCCAATACATAAAGGGGTTATGATAATGTAATCTCTTACCACAATACTGGATCATTAGGCACAACGAAAGTACAAAGAAGACCAACGTGCTGGAGAATGTCTGTTTCATCTGAAAATCAACAAATTTAGTATAGAAGCATATAATCTAGTACATTTGATTAAATATTAGCTATGAATTATTGTGCTGCTAATAAAAAAAGTAGTTTGAAGTCTGAAGAAATTATGGAATATAATGTCAAGCGTTTCATATATAATATTGACTCTTTCTATGAAATAAGTTTTCATCACACAAGTATTGAGAGAAAAGGTTTACATTTAATTCCACAGATCTTTACAAAGTAATAAGAGGAAAATGTGTATTATACATCAAACATGCGTAATGCACACAACAATTTACGGTGTTTGTGTTCGAAATAACATTATGTTATTGTGCACACTGTGAATGTCAGAAATACTATAATCCAATAATGTACACGCGAGACCTACGCCACGATATAGCAGAAATATTGTTGAAAGTGGCTTTAAACTTCATGAACCAAACCTTGAAAAACTTGCAAACCACAAAAAGCACTATAGAAAATGACAGAGCTGATCGAAATTAAGGTCTTGACGCCGAACCGGAAATCTATTTAGAAAACAAAGATAGTTAATCTCTCCCCGTTTTCTGAATTGTCACGATTAAATATTTAACGTTAATCCGACAAGGGTCGTGTTAAAGTGATCCTTTCGCTTCCAATTAGAACGCAGCTAAGCAAGTAAAATAATAAATCAATCAAAATTTCAAGCTAAAAATAGCAAATATGTACCTTTTTATACGTTCGTATATCTGGTTTTGTTTAGTGCCAAGTCAGTACTACAGGATATTCATTAGGAAATAATCTTAGCCAATAATAACCCTGCATATGAAAAGATGGTAGTGTTTTAGGGCAAAGAGTGAGTCTAAATCAGTTAGCCACAAATGGTCACTTATCTAGTACGGTCTAAATCTGTGAACCAAAACCGTTCGTTTATCTAGTCAAACTTTAGAAATGGGTTCATTATTTCAAATTTTCGAGGAATACCAAATATTCTTAAATTTAAACAAATTATGAGTGCTTCTCAAAAACAAAATTTAGAAAAATTATGTAAATTTATACGAGATATAAATAAATCTTGTGTTCTCTAAGCTGTCTCTCAACACTGTCTCTGTTGTTATTGATCATAAAGGATACATGTACCGTTGTAATTATATGGTTTATGAGAATTAAGTTTGATTGATTGATTGATTGATTGATTGAGTATTCTATTTTGTCGCTAATCTAAAGATCACAGAGAGTGAGTCTACATATATATATATATATAAGTCTAGAAGATTGTGCAACGATACCGATAAAGGTATCGGTATCGTTGCACAATTTTGTTTGTGCTGCATCGTCATGTCTCGACGATCCGTTACTCATTAAGTTCTCTAGTTGGTAGATTCCCTTAGACTTTATATATATATATATATTCTTTCAGTGTTAATAGTTAACGAATATTTTACTACTGTCACAAAGTTAAAGATTTGTGCTCACCACCTTTTATTAACGATTATCCTTAGTATTCTCAAATACGTCACACTTTACCAGGTGACAATTATACCATCATATCTTTACAGTGAAATGAGGGAGTTAAAGATTTTTAATACGTCACACTTTGTCACCTGACTATTTAGTGAGTGGTAATTATACCATCCTATCTTTACAGTGAAATGAGAGAGTTAAATATTTTTAATACGTCACACTTTGTCACCTGACTATTTAGTGAGTTGTAATTATACCATCTAATCTTTACAAACTCATTCTAACTTTGATAGACACTGAGGAAGGTCATTTGATGATCGAAAATTGTGTCAATATATTTTTTGTAACATCTTTATCGATATCGTTGCACAATCTTCTAGACTTCCATATATATATATACCATCTACAAACGCTTATATATATATATATATATATATGTATACGTCTGAAAATTAAACCAAACAGTGTTAGAATTAGATTTTGGAGCTGTCAAATTTTTGTTCTTCCCTCGACGGGATTTGAACCCACACCATTGATACACTGCAGCACCATTCGCTTAGCCTTACGTCCAGCGCCCTAGACCACTCGACTACATCACCCCCTATATATATATATTTTTGTTGGTCTCCTCCAGTCGTATTAGGACATACAGTTTGCTCAATTGGCCCAAAAGTATATATTCCACACTGTGGTGGGCCGTTTTTTTGAATGAGTTTGGGTATTATACCGTTTTCAACAATATTTTGACAGTGCTATTTGATACAGGGACTAGGTGCGTTCGAAAAAAAAAATACTATATAATACTACAAGGGGGCGAACTCACTTGCTTCCCTTTTTTTAAGTCGTCGTGTTAAATTGATCTGTTTCAGCCAATCAAAAAGCCCGTTAGAACTCTCTCAATTTTCATGTCTATGGCGGTTGTCAAGGATGCAAAAGGGATTTCTTTCAAAAACATACTTAAAGGGCATATAAAATGGCGAAATGTAAGAAATTTTAACGTAATTTGAATGAATGAAAGTATTTAGCTAGTCAAAATGACTCGTTTACGCATGTGAAAGTCTGTACACAGATGGGAAGTGGTCAACCCAGCGTTTGTACGACTTCGGATTTTCACGCCGTTTTGTTTTGGTTCGTGTATGATACCTCAGCAGTTCGGAGGCCTACACTAACAATTGGGATCTCTTTGGAAAGGAAAATTACTTGACTTTCGACTGGTGAAAACCTTTTTTGAAAATATTAAAGCGTTCCGAAGTTACGATCAATTTAACACGACGACTTAAAAAAAATGGAAGCAAGTGAGTTCGCCCCCTTGTAGTATTATATAGTATTTTTTTTATTATTTTTTTTTTTTTCGGACGCACCTAGCCCCTGTGCTATTTGATACATTTACCAATAATGTCTCATTTTTATATTTATTTTTATTTCTAATTTAGCATTTATTTAAATGTGTAGCCCTATTGTGTATTTATATTATTGTTATTGTACTTTTATTAATTCATATGAAGGATTTCCATTCTTTTATGCATGTAGTTTCATATGTGCATCTTCTGGTTCTTTTGTGCCGTACATGGATCGTCAAACACTTTTTTTTGAAATTGTAAAGTCGCTATATTGTTTCGAGATTTTATTTAATTAGACATTGATAAAGTCCCTCGGTGGGACGAACATTTTGTCATTCAACGAAGTGTTTAATTCTTTATCACTTTGTTTTGTGTACTTGGTGTTGTTTTACAAACCATTTTAGACGTTTATAATTGTTTTACTTGTATAGTATCGTTATACCGTAACGATCCAACACCCCGTAAGATTGATCGTTGACTGGTTTTTCAGACGTTGTATATATATATATATACCTGTTAGTCAAAGACATTCACCCATTACTATATCCTCTAGAACACGTACAAGTAAATATCTTATGTAATACGCAATGCCCCAAAGAACACATCAAAAGACTGCTACAAATACTCGTACTTCCCCAGGTCTATCACACTTTGGAATCAACTGCCTACAACATTTACCACTGCAGACACAGTTGACGGTTTCAATAGCATGATCCCAGTATCTGCCTTGATTCCAATTTTCACACCATAATCACTCATACTCATATAGTAGTTATCAAATGTATATAGTTTTAACCTTTGATTCATTGTTTATTGTACATATGTTAACTTATGTATTAACTAAATTTAATACGGCGCTCGGCCAATAATCTTCAGTAGTGAGGGACGGCCAGAAATGTAAAGAAGAGTGAGTTTAGATATACGAGCCAAAAACCTTGCTCATCTAGTATGCTATTTTTTCGCTGATCTAAATATCACAAAGGATCCGTCGTGGTCGTGATCATATGGTAGTTGAATTTACTTGTGCACTCAATGCCCATCATCATTAAAGTTGTGAGTTCGAATCATGTTCATGGCGAGCTGTACTCGATACAACATTATGTGATAAAGTTTGTCAGTGACTTGTGGCAAGTCGGTGGTTTTCACCGGGTATTCCGGTTTCCAATAATAAATAAAAACTGACAGCCACGATATAACTGAAATATTGTTAAAAGTGGCGTTAAGCAACATAACCCCAATCTTTACTATAACAAAGAGTGAGTCTAAATCAAATAGTTTATTAATAGGGTAATAAACATGTTATTATAATAATGATACCATAATGCTAATGAAAAAAAATCTTTGTTAGCAATGACTCTGTTTCAAATTTTCAGTGTATATATATATGAGTAATTTTTATGTTTATTTGTTTTTGCATGAAATATAAATAATACCGTATTAAATAATTATATGATTGATTGTTCTTTAACGTCTCAATTGTCTTTTTGAACAATAAGATATGCTTTTTAAAAATAGCTTAATGAATATGCATTTTATTAAAGATAAATTAAAAAGGATTACTGGGTCATTGACGTAACTTAAATATGTTTTTTTTCTTTGGACCGTATCGGTGGTATAATTGTTAGTGTGGTCTTCTTGGGTATGGTATTTGACGATTCTCCTCTTATATGCAGCTTAAGGAATAAGAGAAAGTCTGAAGGAGTGAAGTGTGCATGTCTACCTGCGAACTGATGTTTCAGTCGGCTAGCAATATAAAGATCATGCAACTAAACGTGTTGGTCTAGGAGAAAGCGGATATCATCATCATTTCATTGAATGTAAATTGTTCTCGCCATGATATAGCTGAATTTTTTTTTATATGGCTTTAAACAACAACAAAATATAATTCACTCACTCACTCATTAAACAGGTGTTTATCTTAAGTAGCAAGAATGCAGATCGTCCCTCATTGAGAAACAAATAATAGTTTTTAAGTGGAATATTTAAAGTCATACTATTTTAATATCAGATGTAGAAAAAAAATCTGTGAAATTTCAATTTTCAATTCTCCGAATGGTTGAATTGCATTGAACGAACATACGTCTTCTATAAATCATTATTCTTCTTTTGTTTTCAAGTTATTTAAACAACATTATTATGAAAAAACTGGTGGAACTCGCTAATCTGGGTCACGGGTCACTGTAATCGGGCGGCTGTATCGAGAAACAAATACGGTGTTGAAAAAACTGTTGATACTCATAAAATATTGATAAATGGAATAAAATTGTATGTTTGTCTTCAAGACTTATGATAAATGAAACCATGTGTGCAGTTTTTTGACGAAATATCTCCGATTTCTATGTAAATTTACGAGTTGAAGTTGTTAGATATATAAAAAAATGTATTAAAAAAATCGTATACTAGTATATCAATTGTAGTGTTCGCGACGTGTTTCTGTAATAACCTTCATCAGGTACCCTCAAGGTCAGAGATTGGAATAACTTTCATCAGGTACCCTCAAAGTCAAAGATTGGAACAACCTTCATCAGGTACCCTCAAAGTCAAAGATTGTAACAACCTTCATCAGGTATCCTCAAAGTCAAAGATTGGAAAGACAAATTTTTTTTAGAATCTTCTTTAGCACGAAAAACCAAAGGGTTTAAATAAGATATTCAAAACCAGGTAAGGTCACCTATGTCTGAGCGGGTATTTGCGACAAGCCAGTGGTTTTTCTCCGGTTACCGTGGTTTTCTCCATCAATAAAACTGATCGCCACGATATAACTAAAATATTGTTGAAAGTGGCGTTAAACACCATAACCTTACAAACATAAACAAATTCAATGATAAATGTATCTAATAAACCATGTCATTTGTCTTTAAACTTACCTTGAGTTTGACTAATTCAAGTAAGCTGCAGAAAAAACTCCCATTTACCAGAAAAAATTACTTAAAATGTAATGTTATAATAGTTGTTTGATTACTTATCATCCGAGTCTTAAATGAATCTAGTCGTTAAATCATAAGGAAAAGGATATAACTCTACCCCAATTTTTACCATGACGGATTTATTACCCGGTACATGACAACGTTAAAATAGGCCCGTACTTGTTTATTTTTCTGTCTAGACATTATAGTATTTACCCTTTTACATAAAATATCAACAAAAATGATTGCACATAATGGGGATAATTATACAAATAAACTTTAGCATATGATATGCTTAGTAAATAATAATAAAGAAAAATACTGTAAACAAAAAGTTCAGAACTTCAAATGGGGGAATAGGAAAGAAGAAGAAAAGGTTCAATGAGGAGAAAAAACACACAAGATAATAAAAAAGCCAACATGAACTGGAGTATGCTAGTTACATCAGTTTTGAACTGAATTCACTGTTGCGCTCAATGTTTTTATTGACACTGGTGAAATACCTTCATGGTTTATAGATACATGCAACGTGTGAAATGGGTGTCATAGTCCTCGATGACACATTACATTGATAGTATAGGGGGACGACCTAGACGACAATAATATTATAAACAGACAGATTAAACTGTGATGGTCATCATTTCCACCAATAACAACATAAAGAACAATCACCTCTCATCTTAACTGATTACAAAAAGACAACGACGTATGGTGTTCGAAATTCTGTGCCTGGCTTGGGACAGACACGATAATGTGGCAGTGTTTAATCGATGAATGGGATCCCATCTCCCTCCCCTCCCCTCTTGATACTAGGATATATCTCAAAAATACATTAATAAACAAAACGATACAAGATAAACCTACATAGATTCGCTTCCATTCAAAAAGACATCATACTATCACAAAAATGAATGACAACATAAACATGGACACAGCATGGACATGGACACAACATAAACATGGACACAGCATGGACACAACATGGGCACAGCATGGACACAACATGGACACAACATGGACACAGCATGGACATAACATGGACACAGCATGGACAGAACATGGACACAACATAAACATGGACACAGCATGGACACAACATGGACACAGCATGGACAGAACATGGACACAACATAAACATGGACACAGCATGGACACAACATGGACACAGCATGGACAGAACATGGACACAACATAAACATGAACACAGCATGGACACAACATGGACACAGCATGGACAGAACATGGACACAGCATAAGCATGGACACAGCATGGACAGAACATGGACACAGCATAAACGTGGACACAGCATGGACACAACATGGACACAGCATGGACAGAACATGAACACAACATAAACATGGACACAGCATGGACACAGCATAGACACAGCATGGACACAACATGGACACAGCATGGACAGAAAATGGACACAACATAAACATGGACACATCATGGACACTACATGGACACAGCATTGACAGAACATGGACACAACATAAACATGGACACAGCATGGACACAACATGGACACAGCATGGACAGAACATGGACACAACATAAACATGGACACAGCATGGACACAACATGGACACAGCATGGACAGAACATAGACACAACATAAACATGGACACAGCATGGACACAACATGGACATGTTGTTGTTTTATCATCATTTTTTTTCCCCTCTACATCAAACTCTATTCTACAACTCTATACAAATATTTGACAGCGTGTAGCTAAACTTACTCGTCATACGTGTACACTGTGACACCCGGTTATTCACAATCAAAGATATAACCAGCTACTTCCGGACCCAATCCTGACCTAAAATACAAATATATACAATAAATACGTACCTATCAAATTTAGTGCACACGGCACGTTTCTGGAATAACCTTCATTAAGTACGCTCAAAATCAAAAGATAGGAAAGCCAATTTATTTATAAAATCATTATGAGCAATAAAACAAAAAGTGTCTAAACATGATAACTAAAATCTGTTAAGGTTAACATGCCTGAAGGAGGAGAACCTTAGTAGTAACTAATAATTACATTATTTAAGGTGGTACCATACACTACAGGGAGATAACTCTTTAAAATCAGATGAACGTTTTGATCATATGATGTTTGTATGCAGATTTCAAGCATCTCGGTGATCAAAACCATAGAGAGAAAAGCAGCTATGTGGCTAGTGAATTTATAGCTCTGAGTCTGTTGGTTGGAATTTGTTAAAATTTTGATATTTATTGCAGTGGATATATTCAAACACACTGCCAAAAAAATAAGAAAATTAAACGAGCAGATCAATTTTTTTCTGAAGTGTATGGTACCACCTGAAATGGAGATATACCAGAAGCAAAACAAATATTTATTGTATATAATCAACAGTGAGAGGTTTTTCCCAAGCTGGTTTGAATATTCGTATCCACCTTTGTGTGTTCATATCTTTATTTGGGTGTTTTGACAAAAATTATGTACAACATTATCATATGCTTTGGAAAAGACTTAATATAAATACAGTCTTGTCAGAAGGCTGCAGTATGTGTATATGTAGTATGAGATGATGATGACAATGCTGATAATGTATCTGTTGTTTTCTGCTATACCGTCGCACAAAGTTGAACTATTATTGTCATATCTCAGTAAAACTATATTCCACAAACAGACACGTCGCTCTACACAGACACATCACTTTGATTTCGCGTCAACCAGTCTTTGTATTTGCCCTTAAAAGCTGCATGCTTAGAGAAGAAGGAACAAATATATATTTTATACTATTTGATTTGACCCAAACGGGGACCACCATTTAAATCGTATTTTGGTGGTAACGGGTTGGGGGGCTGTTTTTTTTTCAAATTAATTTTGTCGCCTAATTTAGTTAAGGAAAATTCACTGACTTGGAATATTAATGAAATAATCTGATTTTTTTGTAGCATGACAAACATTTTTGGACCGGGGGACTAACAGAACCCTCTCCCTTTAAATTGTCGTTGCATATTAGAAACTTATGAATATAAAATACATTTAAATTTCCTCCTTAGATAGTTATATAATCTGAATTTATTCACCAGCGTTAAGTACACATATAATATATCCTGTTTTACTTGTAAGTTGTAAATCGGCTTATTGTATAGTAAGTGCAGAAAGTGTATTGACACAACTTAATTACAATTAGAAATTTGTTGGATGTTTTCTTTCTATCTCTCTTAGTGCGAAACACTAAAATCTGAAAATATCCCGTTTGTGGCCCTATGTACTGGTGAAGGTTCCCAGGGCTCAAACCCAGAGAGATGATCAGCGGCTCCCCAGGTGGCAGATAAGGGGAACCCTCTCGATTAAGGGTTGTCATTTTATAATATGGAAAGCCTACCCATCCATAGTGAGTAACGTGTTCGGAGAGTGCCACGTTCCCTGCACGTGAAATACATCTTTTATGTATATTTTGTAGAGTAGGCCCACTTTAACCGCTATCAAAAGACTAAACGTTTCGTCCCAACACACCCTTCCATACCATTTCAGTGGCAGTCAAAAGTAGTTAATCCGGCTGACCCATCCATTCCTTCAGTTCTATATATTATTGAACTTTTTTCCGGTCCTAAACATAGCTGTAATACTGCTCATTGGGCGTTAAGCAATAATCAAATAACCGCTTGTGGTTATGTCAAGTTTCATTTCATTCATCTTTTACCGTCCAATTATATGCCCTACAGTAAAACATACTGATCAATCAGAAAACAGATCTCTCAGCGTGTGTTGTGTTTTAATACTTCAAAATTTGGTAAGCTGGTGGCGTTGATTAGTCGGATGAAAATATGACTTTTGACATGATCCTATGCGAAATGTCATTCACAATTAGTGTATAGATGACAAATTTATCAAACATACATGATTGGCAATATGTTTTGTAAACCTGATGTCACATATATATTCGAGGGGATAACACAATTTGTGATGTTGTTATTTATTCTGAATATGCCGTTAAGGCTTTAATTTATTTCTAGTATTCGCCGGTGAGGATACATAATAGACAAACCAGCTAGCTAGTCCTTCAATCGTCTAACCAGTGTAGTGTTATGGTTAGATGTTTTTAATGTCATGTTCAACAATATTGTAGTTATATCGTGGCGGTCAGTTTTATTGCCAGAGACGACCGAAGTACCTTGATGTGCCGCAATCAAGCTCATCGCTTTAGTGGTGATACATGCAGACAATGATAGCATCATTCCAGCAACAGTTGAGGTCAATGGCAAACTATTTTATATTTTCTGATATGCCTTAATTTCTAACAGAGGAACGGGATTCCTTCATTTAAGGAATATTTGAAATTGTTGAACAGGTTATACGATATAACATGGTTTGGGTCAGTTTACGCTTAATAAACCGCGAAGCGTTTTATGAAAAGCGTAAACTGACCCAAACCAGGTTATGCAAGTATAACCTGTTCAACAATTTCAAATATTCCTTTTAATTTAATTTTTACAACAAAATTTAATGATTCCTCTATTTTAATTACGATTATTTCATGTGACTATTTGAATTTGTCGTTGGCGGATGAACACGTTGATGACGTCACAATAGACTTTTTTATTCTTAAAAACATGGGCGCGGTCATTATGTAAAAATCTTATGTTCTCGGGGTTTATCGATATGCTAATGTATGGTTTCTTTAGTACAGGTGTCACAATATACTGTTATTTCGGCTTGAAATTCAATGATAACACCTGCTGTGAAGTCATTTGTAAACGGAGATATAATGACAATGATGTAATGACAACAAATAAATTACCTGGTATGTATTATTATGTTTTTTTAATTACCGTTATTTTCCCCAGTATAAATCCTACTTGATAAAAAAACTGCATGCACTTTTTTTTCTTTTTTTTGGTTGTTTTTCAAGCATAAGAAAAAAAGGGGTAATGCAATTATTATTTTGTATGAAATTAAAAAGTAAATATATAAATTATAATATACGCTTTTTGAAATTATTACTATACGATTTAAAGTGAAGTAATAATGATAAAAAGTGTGCCTAACTTATAAGAAAGAACTTAACTTTGAATGTGACATCTTAAGGTGCATTTTTCAATTCTGTTTAATTTTCTTTATTTTTTCTTTATTAAATTGTAAAACAAATTAAAACTTTTTGTCGGTCAATTTCTTTATAGGGATCTGTAGTGAAGATGGAAAGGAATTTAAGTTTGATCAAAATAAAACATCTGAATATCTGAATTTCTTTATCTGAAAAAAAAAATTTCATGAGGAACCTAATATAACTATTTGCTCCCAGATTTCAAATACGTGAACCGGACAAGCATTTTTCACCCCATTTGTCTTCTTTTTTAAATTTCTTTGCTAGGATTTCATAGTTTTATATTGAGTTATTCTTTAATTTTATATGTTTTCGAAGATTAATTAAAATTTAATATTGACGTGTTAAGGAAGTGGTAGCGCTTTCTAAACTTGTAGTCTGATGAAGGTCGACCGTGTCAACAGCAATGCAATGCTTCCCGGGTTTGGCACTTAGGGGAAGAGACAGTCGTGTCATTTTGCAACAAGGTACTGATAGTTAACTGTGTATTGCATAACAAGTTATAGCAAAGACATCACTAAAACACAACAAATTAATTTATGTATTGGGTTGATTCTTAAATGTATTTGATCTGCAATATGACAGTTAATCTCTACCCCCTTCCCACATAGGGTTAAAAATGATAAAAATAAATATAACTGAATTAGAATGACAAAAAATACAAGAACTATCTTTAAAAAAAAGATGTACGACGAAGCACAAATATTATATTCTTCTACGAACAGTATTTCACTGAAATAACCTAAGCATATTGGTTTTATAGGATTTGATAAGACATGTAAAACCTTGCAACCTACTTAATTTGCAAGGAATCGTTAATAAATAGTAACAGCGTCCATCTTGGCACGAAGACGGGACTGCCAGACAAAAGTTTGAAAGGGGATCACCAAAGGATTATTTTAGCAAAGCTTGAATCCAATTGGCCCAGTAGTTTAAGAGGAAACAAATTAAAATTTCATCCACCTTTTCTGTTTTTAGCAACAGTGGCCATGTTGGTTGGATGTCTGGATTGCCGG
Organism: Bathymodiolus septemdierum; assembly: GCA_963383655.1. Lineage (NCBI taxonomy): Eukaryota > Metazoa > Mollusca > Bivalvia > Mytilida > Modiolidae > Bathymodiolus > Bathymodiolus septemdierum. The sequence goes on from OY726529.1 coordinate 15,191,505, forward strand.
ACAAAATTTTGAAAGGGGGTCATCACAGGACTAAGCAAAGTTTAGCTCCAATTGGCCCAGTAGTTTCAGAGATGAATATTTTTTAAATTGCATGCCCCTTTTTTAGTTTTAGTAACAGCGACCATGTTGGTTGGAGGGAGAGACTGTCGAACACAATTTTGGAAGGGGATCACCAGCGGACCATTCCACCAAAATTTTGTCTTAAGTGGCAAAGTGGTTTCAGAGGAGAATATTTTTAGTAATTGTGTACGGACGGACGACCGACGCAAAGTGATGACAAAGGCTCACATGATCCTTTGGGTCAGGTGAGCTAAAAAAAAAGGGGGGTGCATATTATTTCCTATCCATGGTAAAATCTCAAAAAATTCATGGCTTCAGCAATAACTTCTTAATTTGTAATAGATGAAATGGCACTTTCTCAGAATTTAATACCCCCAGTCGCTCACCTGAAGATTACATAATACATTGAAAATAAAACTTTACGACATATAATACTTTGGTTAAAGAGAATATCTCTTAAATTTAAAGTTTAATACAGATATACCATTAAAAGTAATCACATTATCAGTTATACTCGAACTCCCTTTGTTTGTACGGAGCGTAGGACGACGGACGCAACCAATCAGAAAACTACTAAATGACTTGCTTATTACAAGTGCCTTAAATCCTACTTGCTTATTACAAAGTGCTTTAAATCCTACATGCTTATTACAAGTCAATGATTTTCCTACTCATTTGTATCTGGAGTCCGCGTCCCTTATATTTGGAAAATTAGCACGTAAATGATGTGAATTGGGACAAAATGGGAAGAGCAATACATTTATTAGTTTGGAGGTCCAGTAATAGAATAGCAATCATACTGTATCAAGGTTAATGCCAACAGTAACGAATTCTTGTGATGAGGAAGAATAACCACAAAACAGTTCACAAAACTTACATAAATACCCTTGGTGTACCACACTGTCATATAGCCATGGGTATTTTTGTTCATTGTGCATTGAACTGAACATCCTGGCATCTGGTACCATGACGTCTGGAGCACAACTGTCCGAATTAGAGTGACAGTCAGATTGCGAATATCAACATCACCACAATTTGCACTATTTACATGTTGCTGGATGTCATTTGAAGCTTTGTTAGGTAATAAAGAACTTGAATTGGTTGTTTTTGGAGTGACATTCGCAGTGGTAACAAGGCGTTCAGCTTCTGGGCACGGTGTATCAGTACTTAGTGTCGGTGACCGGTAGGGTTGACTCCACCTAATCCCACTTTAAAAAAAATCATTAAAGAAATCTAAAATTTCAAGTGGGAATAGCTGTAATTATTGTATAAACAATGAGCAAACATTGGGGCTTAGGGTGTATAAACAAAAACTCATTAACTTCAGGTAAGCCTTGATTTGAGAATGGAGAACTAATATATATCAATTGATCATTTTTATCCTAATAAAAAAAAAAACCATACAGATACATACATGAATAAGTGATATCTCTATCAATACATTTATATTTCAACGTCAATAGAACTTATTATTTATTTTTTAAACTACATGAAATAATAACCAAACATATCTTAGCTATAAATGTTTGTTACTATTCATTTTGTAATGAAATTCTTATGAATTATGGGTTTTTTCAAAGGTACAAATATCTTTTAAAAGATATTTTACTATTTATGTCATACTTGATTTCACTCCATATGAAAAAAAATGTTTCATTCCAATTTCGAATTTTTATTAATAACACTCAAATATTTTCGCTTTTTCTGCAATATTTGACATAAAATACAGGTACATCACAGGTAATAATTAATAAAGATACTAATTGCAAAAACAGCATAATTAACTGCAACAACATCTATTGGAATACCTGGAATATGTCAGTTTTTTTAATGGGATTAGATAGACGACATCACCGGTACAGTAGTGGGTCGGACTCACTTCAAAGCACAAACAGTTTCACTAGCTTTATTAACGTCATCAACCTCATTTTTCTCCTGTGGGAAGTAAAAACTTTTTTTAATCCAAAGGATTTAAGTTACATGTACTTGCTTCCATCATTACTGGTCAATTTCTTTACAAATTATTTAGAATTATGCAACATCGTGACATTTTTATTTTTAACTAACAATAATTCGCGTATTTCGCTTCATCAACTGTTTTCCGTTTTTAATTTCCAATGAATTGACAAAATATCAAGCAAAGTAAATCACATGACATATTTACTATTTTTTTAATCAAAATTTTATATTAAATTTATCTAAATAAACATTTATTCCTAATACTACAGATTTCCGCTTTCGTTTTTCTGAAGTTTTATCGCAGTCCAGTAAACAAATCAAACGACCCAATATACTGAACTGGTTACCGGTATCTTGTGCGTAGTATATCGCTTGGTTAATCAAAACAAATAGAAACCAGGTCATAAGCGTGAAAATGTTCGACTTTTAATTTCATTTGAAAAAGCTTTTATTAACCAGTTTTTACGAATAATTTTATCACCACGCTATTGGGAATTTCCCCCCATTAAATTGGGGGAAAATCTTTTTTCACATTGGGGCCGATATTCGGCCCAAAAACACACAGTCGGAAAATCACTGCAAGTATTTTAACTCCCTTCTCCGAACTCTTACCAAATTTGTATTATTCTCCAATCAAAAAGTTAGAAAATATTTTCATCTTTAAAATTTCTAGGCAACAGGATCCATAACAAAAGTAGGTCAATTCCCAAATACTTTTAGAGTATCATAACCATCTCATCATACTGAACACACACATAGTGCAGCCTCTTGTTTAATACACTTCCCTCTGTTAGAATCTAATACAACTTTATTCACCTTATCTTCAGGTAGATTTAAACTGACAGTTTGCAGAAAAAGTGTCAGCTCAGATTTTTGCCTCGTTTAAATTTATGTCAATCTCTGCAGTTGCAATGTAGTCAGAATCGCTTGCTTGTGCTTTGGGATTGTTGTCGTATGTGATTTTGAGAGGGGTGTCAAATATATTTGATGGATGAATGGCTGGGGATGGAAGGGGGCGTCGTGATCGTGATCGTACGGTAGTTGGATTTATAGCTTCCTGTGCAATCAGTGCCTATCACCACTTAAGTTGTGAGTTCGAACCCCGTTCATGACGAGGTGTACTTGATACAACATTATGTGATCAAGTTCATCAGTTACTTGCGACAGGTCGATGATTTTCTCTGGGTACTCCGGTGTCCTCCATCAATAAAACTGACCGCCACGATATAAACCATAAACCAAGGGAGTACCATACACTATATGGAGATAACTCTTTGAAATCAGTTGAACGTTTTGATCATGCAGATTTTTCTATTTCTTAATATTTCTACTTTAAATCTTAAAAAACAAGAATGCTATATTACTATTGAGATCTAATGTTATTTTTATCATAAATAGGTGAAGTCACACTTCTTTATTTCGTATTTTAAATCATAGTTTTTTATTTCTTAAAATTACAAAGCCAACGACTTCGACTAATTTTAATACTTGTTATTATAATTTATTACCAATTTTGAACTGAATTCACTGTTGCACTCAATGTTTTTAATGACACTGGTGAAATACCTTCATGGTTTATAGATACATGTAACGTGTGAAATGGGTGTCATAGTCCTCGATGACACATTACATTGATAGTATAGGGGGACGACCTAGACGACAATAATATTATGAACAGACAGATTAAACTGTGATGGTCATCAATTCCACCAATAGCAACATAAAGATCAATCACCTCTCATCTTAACTGAATACAAAAAGACAACGACGTATGGTGTTCGAAATCCTGTGCCTGGCTTGGGACAGACACAATAATGTGGCAGTGTTTAATCGATGAATGGGATCCCATCTCCCTCTCCTCCCCTCTTGATAATAGGATATCTCTCAAAAATACATTAATAAACAAAACGATACAAGATAAACCTACATAGATTCGCTTCCATTCAAAAAGACATCATACTATCACAAAAATGAATGACAACATAAACATGGACACAACATAAACATGGACACAGCATGGACACAACATGGACACAGCATGGACATAACATGGACACAACATGGACACAGCATGGACAGAACATGAACACAGCATGGACAGAACATGGACACAACATAAACATGGACACAGCATGGACACAGCATGGACACAACATGAACACAGCATGGACACAACATAAACATGGACACAGCATGGACACAACATGGACACAGCATGGACACAACATGGACACAACATGGACACAGTATGGACACAACATAAACATGGACACAACATGGACACAGCATGGACACAACATAAACATGAACACAGCATGGACACAACATGGACACAGCATGGACACAGCATGGACACAGCATGGACACAAAATGGACACAACATGGACACAGCATGGACACAACATGGACACAGCATGGAAAGAATATGGACACAACATAAACATGGACACAGCATGGACACAGCATGGACACAACATGGACACAGCATGGACACAACATAAACATGGACACAACATGGACATGTTGTTGTTTTATCATCATTTTTTCCCCTCATCAAACTCTATTCTACAGCTCCATACAAATATTTGACAGCGTGTAGCTAAACTTACTCGTCATACGTGTACACTGTGACACTGGGTTATTCACAATCAAAGATATAACCAGCTACTTCCGGACACAATCCTGACCTAAAATACAAATATATACAATAAATACGTACCTATAAAATTTAGTGCACACGGCACGTTTCTGGAATAACCTTCATTAAGTACGCTCAAAATCAAAAGATAGGAAAGCCAAATTATTTATAAAATCATTATGAGCAATAAAACAAAAAGTGTCTAAACATGATAACTAAAGTCTGTTAAGGTTAACATGCCTGAAGGAGGAGAACCTTGGTAGTAACTAATAATTACATTATTTAAGGTGGTACCATACACTACAGGGAGACAACTCTTTAAAATCAGATGAACGTTTTGATCATATGATGTTCGTATGCAGATTTCAAGCATCTCGGTGATCAAAACCATAGAGAGAAAAGCTGCTATGTGGCTAGTGAATGCATAACTCTGAGTCTGTTGGTTGGAATTTGTTAAAATTTTGATATTTATTACAGTGGATATATTCAAACAAACTGCCAAAAAAATAAGAAAATTAAACGAGCAGATCAATTTTTTTCTGAAGTGTATGGTACCACCTGAAATGGAGATATACCAGAAGCAAAACAAATATTTATTGTATATAATCAACAGTGAGAGGTTTTTCCCAAGCTGGTTTGAATATTCGTATCCACCTTTGTGTGTTCATATCTGTATTTGGGTGTTCTGACAAAAATTATGTACAACATTATCATATGCTTTGGAAAAGACTTAATATAAATACAGTCTTGTCAGAAGGCTGCAGTATGTGTATATGTAGTATGAGATTATGATGACAATGCTGATAATTTATCTGTTGTTTTCTGCTATACCGTCGTACAAAGTTGAACTATTATTGTCATATCTCAGTAAAACTATATTCCACAAACAGACACGTCTCTCTACACAGATACATCACTTTGATTTCGCGTCAACCAGTCTTTGTATTTGCCCTTAAAAGCTGCATGCTTAGAGAAGAAGGAACAAATATATATTTTATACTATTTGATTTGACCCAAACGGGGACCACCATTTAAATCGTATTTTGGTGGTAACGGGTTGGGGGACTGTTTTTTTTTTTCAAATTAATTTTGTCGCCTAATTTAGTTAAGAAAAATTCATTGACCTGGAATATTAATGAAATAATCTGATTTTTGTGTAGCATGACACACATTTTTGGACCGGGGGACTAACAGAACCCTCTCCCTTTAAATTGTCGTTGCATATTAGAAACTTATGAATATAAAATGCATTTAAATTTCCTCCTTAGATAGTTATATAATCTGAATGTATTCACCAGCGTTAAGTACACATATAATATATCCTGTTTTACTTGTAAGTTGTAAATCGGCTTATTGTATAGTAAGTGCAGAAAGTGTATTGACACAACTTAATTACAATTAGAAATTTGTTGGATATTTTCTTTCTATCTCTCTTAGTGCGAAACACTAATATCTGGAAATATCCCGTTTGTGGCCCTATGTACTGGTGAAGGTTCCCAGGGCTCAAACCCAGAGAGATGATCAGCGGCTCCCCAGGTGGCAGATAAGGGGAACCCTCTCGATTAGGGGTTGTCATGTTATAATATGGAAAGCCTACCCATCCATAGTGAGTAACGTGTTCGGAGAGTACCAAGTTCCCTGCACGTGAAATACATCTTTTATGTATATTTTGTAGAGTAGGCGCACTTTAACCGCTATCAAAAGACTAAACGTTTCGTCCCAACACACCCTTCCATACCATTTCAGTGGCAGTCAAAAGTAGTTAATCCGGCTGACCCATCCATTCCCTCATTTCTATATATTATTGAACTTTTTCCCGGTCCTAAATATAGCTGTAATACTGCTCATTGGGCGTTAAGCAATAATCAAATAACCGCTTGTGGTTATGTCAAGTTTCATTTCATTCATCTTTTACCGTCCAATTATATGCCCTACAGTAAAACATACTGATCAATCAGAAAACAGATCTCTCAGCGTGTGTTGTGTTTTAATACTTCAAAATTTGGTAAGCTGGTGGCGTTGATTAGTCGGATGAAAATATGACTTTTGACATGATCCTATGCGAAATGTCATTCACAATTAGTGTATAGATGACAAATTTATCAAACATACATGATTGGCAATATGTTTTGTAAACCTGATGTCACATATATATTCGAGGGGATAACACAATTTGTGATGTTGTTATTTATTCTGAATATGCCGTTAAGGCTTTAATTTATTTCTAGTATTCGCCGGTGAGGATACATAATAGACAAACCAGCTAGCTAGTCCTTCAATCATCTAACCAGTGTAGTGTTATGGTTAGATGTTTTTAATGTCACGTTCAACAATATTGTAGTTATATCGTGGCGGTCAGTTTTATTGCCAGAGACGACCGAAGTACCTTGATGTGCCGCAATCAAGCTCATCGCTTTAGTGGTGATACATGCAGACAATGATAGCATCATTCCAGCAACAGTTGAGGTCAATGGCAAACTATTTTATATTTTCTGATATGCCTTAATTTCTAACAGAGGAACGGGATTCCTTCATTTAAGGAATATTTGAAATTGTTGAACAGGTTATACGATATAACCTGGTTTGGGTCAGTTTACGCTTAATAAACCGCGAAGCGTTTTATGAAAAGCGTAAACTGACCCAAACCAGGTTATGCAAGTATAACCTGTTCAACAATTTCAAATATTCCTTTTAATTTAATTTTTACAACAAAATTTAATGATTCCTCTATTTTAATTACGATTATTTCATGTGACTATTTGAATTTGTCGTTGGCGGATGAACACGTTGATGACGTCACAATAGACTTTTTTATTCTTAAAAACATGGGCGCGGTCATTATGTAAAAATCTTATGTTCTCGGGGTTTATCGATATGCTAATGTATGGTTTCTCTAGTACAGGTGTCACAATATACTGTTATTTCGGCTTGAAATTCAATGATAACACCTGCTGTGAAGTCATTTGTAAACGGAGATATAATGACAATGATGTAATGACAACAAATAAATTACCTGGTATGTATTATTATGTTTTTTTAATTACCGTTATTTTCCCCAGTATAAATCCTACTTGATAAAAAAACTGCATGCACTTTTTTTTCTTTTTTTTTGGTTGTTTTTCAAGCATAAGAAAAAAAGGGGTAATGCAATTATTATTTTGTTTGAAATTAAAAAGTAAATATATAAATTATAATATACGCTTTTTGAAATCATTACTATACGATTTAAAGTGAAGTAATAATGATAAAAAGTGTGCCTAACTTATAAGAAAGAACTTAACTTTGAATGTGACATCTTAAGGTGCATTTTTCAATTCTGTTTAATTTTCTTTATTTTTTCTTTATTAAATTGTAAAACAAATTAAAACTTTTTGTCGGTCAATTTCTTTATAGGGATCTGTAGTGAAGATGGAAAGGAATTTAAGTTTGATCAAAATAAAACATCTGAATATCTGAATTTCTTTATCTGAAAAAAAAAAATTTCATGAGGAACCTAATATAACTATTTGCTCCCAGATTTCAAATACGTGAACCGGACAAGCATTTTTCACCCCATTTGTCTTCTTTTTTAAATTTCTTTGCTAGGATTTCATAGTTTTATATTGAGTTATTCTTTAATTTTATATGTTTTCGAAGATTAATTAAAATTTAATATTGACGTGTTAAGGAAGTGGTAGCGCTTTCTAAACTTGTAGTCTGATGAAGGTCGACCGTGTCAACAGCAATGCAATGCTTCCCGGGTTTGGCACTTAGGGGAAGAGACAGTCGTGTCATTTTGCAACAAGGTACTGATAGTTAACTGTGTATTGCATAACAAGCTATAGCAAAGACATCACTAAAACACAACAAATTAATTTATGTATTGGGTTGATTCTTAAATGTATTTGATCTGCAATATGACAGTTAATCTCTACCCCCTTCCCACATAGGGTTAAAAATGATAAAAAAATATATAACTGAATTAGAATGACAAAAAATACAAGAACTATCTTTAAAAAAAAGATGTACGACGAAGCACAAATATTATATTCTTCTACGAACAGTATTTCACTGAAATAACCTAAGCATATTGGTTTTATAGGATTTGATAAGACATGTAAAACCTTGCAACCTACTTAATTTGCAAGGAATCGTTAATAAATAGTAACAGCGTTCATCTTGGCACGAAGACGGGACTGCCAGACAAAAGTTTGAAAGGGGATCACCAAAGGATTATTTTAGCAAAGCTTGAATCCAATTGGCCCAGTAGTTTAAGAGGAAACAAATTAAAATTTCATCCACCTTTTCTGTTTTTAGCAACAGTGGCCATGTTGGTTGGATGTCTGGATTGCCGGACAAAATTTTGAAAGGGGGTCATCAAAGGACTAAGCAAAGTTTAGCTCCAATTGGCCCAGTAGTTTCAGAGATGAATATTTTTTAAATTGCATCCCCCTTTTTTAGTTTTAGTAACAGCGACCATGTTGGTTGGAGGGAGGGACTGTCGAACACAATTTTGGAAGGGGATCACCAGCGGACCATTCCACCTGTCGCAAGTCACTCACAAACTTTATCACATAATGTTGTATCGAGTACACCTCGCCATGAACGGGGTTCGAACTCGAAACTTTAGTGGTGATAGGTACTGATTGTATAGGTACTTGTAAATCCAACTATCATACGAACACGGCGGCGACGGCTCCATAAAAGCAGTGAGATAGATAAGTGTTGTCAGATTTGTTTCGACGTAGTGGCTTATGTCCTTTATAAGAGGAATTATGAATTGCAATATTTAAAACACCCATCATCATCCTTGGCTTCACCGAATTTTGTTTAAAATACTCTTCCATCTTCCTCTAGTCGCAAGGGTGGGGATTTGGAGAGGCCTTGTAAGTGGAATAGCCTAGGTCCTGTCTTTTACTAAATCCGGCCCTGACAAACAATGCTTCAAAATATAGTTAAATAAAAAAAAGAGGGCGCATTACATTTGTGTGTATTTTGGGATTAACAGGTATTACATTTGCCAAGAGAAACTGCATTACAATTGGCCGTAAAATGTACCCAAGCTTTTCTTACAATTGCGCGGATTACCTGTTATTTAGAATATATTTAATTTATTCATAATATTATCTGCATGACTAATTATACAAAATAAATTATTCACCTCTTTCGTCAGCCTTTAAAATTTATGTGATGCTGAAACATGTTATTTTATATGTGTGAATATAAAATATAGATTCTGTCCAAAATCCTACTACCACCCACCCACCCACCCCGTTTTCCCTCAGTGGTGGAGAGGGGTAACATATTAACTAATTTCTGGCTGACGGAAGATGTAAATAATTGTAGCATCAGTGATTATAAAAACCATAAAATATTATGAAAATAAGAAATAATTTTTTTAAAAGGGTAAAAAGAAATCCGCGCATATGTAATGCACAGGAAACAGAATATCAGTACAGAATATGAATGTATAGCCAAATCTATGGTCACACTTTTGAAAATTTCCCTTACATATTGCAAGAAATTTGTTAAACTATATTCTATAAAATAAATTTCTTCTCAAATACCGGTAAAATTTTACACTTAACTAATACGTATTTACATTCTGAAAAATCACTTAATGTATTTCTTGCATGATAATCAAAAACAAGTAATAATGAAGTGACAACAATTTTCTGACCGTGTATCACACTTTGCTAATATATTAATACATTTAAAGTCACATTTCTTAATAAACATCGCATTAAGTTAAAAATACGACCTGCAAATCAAATATACACCGACATAACCTTGTCGTCAAATACGCAACAATTGATGGATTATTGTGTATTGAATACACTAAATTTATTAAGGGCCAGACTAGTGTAACATAAATAATAATAAATATAAATAAATAAATAAATAAATACATATAGATACACGATAATATAATACTATAGATCATCATATTCAATGAGCTAGTGATGACTACAGTATTACGTAATCTCTGTACTCAGCGGGTGGTTTAGATGACCGTGCGATTTAACTGGTAAAATGCAAAAATAACACGACAATGCAAATTTAACAGGAGAATGCAAATTTAATTCGACGATGCAAATATAACATGACCAAGATGAATTTAAAAGGAAAAACGCAAATATAAAAATATTGAGCTAATATAAAAAAATGTGCAAATTTAATAGGACAAATGTAAATATAAAACAACAAATACAAATATAACAAGACAATGACACATATAAACAGAATTTGTCTAATTTAACTGGTAAACGCTAATATAACTGGTAATGTTTAATTATTAGCATTTTACCGGTTATATTTGCAAAAAAATGAGCATATTTGCATTTTCTATTTCCCAGTCCATATTTTAACCTTATCAACGAATCCGTTGATAAGGTTAACATATGGAAAATTTTACCGCGGATCATATCTGTGCACACGTTATTTAAGAATCTTTATGTATATTTAGAATTAAGAAAATGGTATGTGCTTAATAGCCGATACGAAAGGCAGAATTATTTATTCTCTACACATCACCCCAGATTTTTCCAGTAGGAATGAAAAGTTGTTGCCCCAGTTTTCCCATTCCTCCCCTATTTATTTATAATAATTATTCATTGTTGGACTCTCGTCCTGAAATTGCATGGCACTTTTACCGCTGGACGTTAAGCAATCAAACATCAATTATTTCTATGCTATATTTTGTATATCTATACTTGCTAAAATCATATGAATACTTTTAGTAATGTTTCACTGTATCCTTTACCAAAGGAGTGATAAGTGTAAAATACTGAGATGTCCCGGTGGGTGAAATAAAATTCGATAAATCACATGTGAATTATAAAATAAATTTCACTTTCGTGTGTTATCTCGCGATTTTTCTTCACCTGAACTATTATTCTTTGTCAGCACCAATTACTTCTCCTTTGTTCTGATGATGAAGCGCAATATTGTAACCAACGACACTACCTGCAGTTAAATGTTCGTTTTTAGCACAACTACGGTATTTGAAATCGGTATTTTTGTTGGAATTATTTACTAATCATGTGAAGTGGGCCAATTTCATGCGAGAAATCTGCTGCGAAAAGAGTGGAAAGAGGGTGGTCTCAAAATGAATTATCATCAGAGGTGTTAAGTCAGTGTTTATAACTCGTCCACGCCTATGCTTTGCGCATTCGTGAATATTTGGTAATTCGAGACATTTATTGTAATAATCGAAAGAATCAATTAGTTATACTATATATGTTGAACTCTATGTATACTTCTAAAATGCACTTTATATCTTACAGACAGAAAAATTAGATGTAAACAGGCACCGCAGTCAAACGTTCCTGATAGTAAGTTCTGCCATCTTTACTACGACTGTGCCGATCCAACCGAATCCAAAATATGTCTCAATGGTGTCGAAAAAATGTGAGGATTTTAAGAGAGTGAAATGTGGATCAAGAATAGAGCTGAAACAGTACTGTAAGTAGCACAACATATTAATTGTTTGAAATTTATCATTACGCATCTTTTAGCAAAAGGCAAAATATTCTAAGCAGAAAATGAACTCATCGGTATGTTGGAGTTCCTTATCGATAAAATATTTTCAACAAATCGGTATTTCAACAAACTCTATCACCGATTTTCCGTTACTGCTACATTGTATGAGATTGATTGATTGATTGATTGATTGATTGGTGTTTAATGCCAACATTAGTAATATTTCAGCTATATCGTGGCGTTGTATGGGGTAGAGTTTATGCAACAAACCTAAGAAACAAGAACTATTTATAGATATTAAAGTCTTTAATCTCACATTCAGGTATATGTTTTGCCAACTGTGCTTAATATATGCCATTAAAATATCATCAAACCCGAAATAGCTTGATTACTTTGCCTCATTTTTGATATTACTAAAATTTATACCAGACTTGATGACAAAAGTCGTCTCGACTACCATTTTGCCATTATACATTTTCCATACCTTGATAGTAATATACCAGTCAACTACCATACGATCACGGCCACGACGGCCATTCTTCTTAAAATGTATTCTGCTACTTGCGAACTGATGACGAGAGATGGTAATCAGCATTAGGTTCAAAGTTCCTCTCTTCCGACGTCATTGTGTACTTTCTAACATTTAAATGATTATTAAGACCACATAGCCTCTCATATTACAAAGCCAGGAAAGTGAACTGTCATGTATATGTGGTTTGGGGTATCTATTTTCCACAGTTTTTCCGATTTTCTGAGTGGAACTGTTTTGACTACGCTTCCGAAACACTTAAGTTCAACCCCTTTTTCCCTGGTTGTGTATGTTATGCGTGTTCCTCAATATGAGTTTTCTGTGTAGTGTTTTGTAGATCAGTGATTGTCTTTATGCACTTTTTATTTTGGCCATATTTTTATTTTCTGTCCTTCGATTGAAGAAAGTCTGCTTACGCCCTTGGTATCTTTGTCCATTGTCCATTTTATTGGCTGTCCCTCTTCGATTTACAGCTTTTGATTACCCGTTTGGTGTCTTCAAACTTTTCTTTCTCCATTGTATTGTCTGTCCTTCTTCGATTTACGGTTTCTGTTTACCCTTTGATATTTTCAAACTTTTCTTTCTCCATTGTATTGTCTGTCCCTCCTCGATTTACAGTTTCTGTTTACCCTTTGATATTTTCAAACTTTTCTTTCTCCATTGTATTGTCTGTCCCTCCTCGATTTACGGTTTCTGTTTACCCTTTGATATTTTCAAACTTTTCTTTCTCCATTGTATTGTCTGTCTCTCCTCGATTTACGGTTTCTGTTTACCCTTTGATATTTTCAAACTTTTCTTTCTCCATTGTATTGTCTGTCCCTCCTCGATTTACAGTTTCTGTTTACCCTTTGATATTTTCAAACTTTTCTTTCTCCATTGTATTGTCTGTCCCTCCTCGATTTACGGTTTCTGTTTACCCTTTGATATTTTCAAACTTTTCTTTCTCCATTGTATTGTCTGTCTCTCCTCGATTTACGGTTTCTGTTTACCCTTTGATATTTTCAAACTTTTCTTTCTCCATTATATTGTCTGTCCCTCCTCGATTTACAATTTCTGTTTATCCTTTGGTATTTTCAAACCTTTCTTTCTCCATTGTATTGTCTGTCCCTCCTCGACTTACGGTTTCTGTTTACCCTTTGATATTTTCAACTTTTCTTTCTCCATTGTATTGTCTGTCCCTCCTCGATTTACGGTTTCTGTTTACCCTTTGATATTTTCAAACTTGTCTTTCTCCATTGTATTGTCTGTCCCTCCTCGATTTACAGTTTCTGTTTATCCTTTGATATTTTCAAATATTTCTTTCTCCATTGTATTGTCTGTCCCTCCTCGATTTACAGTTTCTGTTTACCCTTTGATATTTTCAAACTTTTCTTTCTCCATTGTATTGTCTGTCCCTCCTCGATTTACGGTTTCTGTTTACTCTTTGATATTTTCAAACTTTTCTTTCTCCATTGTATTGTCTGTCCCTCCTCGATTTACGGTTTCTGTTTATCCTTTGAAATTTTCAACTTTTCTTTCTCCATTGTATTGTCTGTCCCTTCTCGAGTTATAGTTTCTGTTTATCCTTTGATATTTTCAAACCTTTCTTTCTCCATTGTATTGTCTGTCCCTCCTCGATTTACGGTTTCTGTTTACCCTTTGATATTTTCAAACTTTTCTTTCTCCATTGTATTGTCTGTCACTCCTCGATTTACGGTTTCTGTTTACCCTTTGATATTTTCAAACTTTTCTTTCTCCATTGTATTGTCTGTCCCTCCTCGATTTACAGTTTCTGTTTAACCTTTGATATTTTCAAACTTTTCTTTCTCCATTGTATTGTCTGTCCCTCCTCGATTTACAGTTTCTGTTTACCCTTTGATATTTTCAAACTTTTCTTTCTCCATTGTATTGTCTGTCCCTCTTCGATTTACAGTTTCTGTTTACCCTTTGATATTTTCAAACTTTTCTTTCTCCATTGTATTGTCTGTCTCTCCTCGATTTACAGTTTCTGTTTACCCTTTGATATTTTCAAACTTTTCTTTCTCCATTGTATTGTCTGTCCCTCTTCGATTTACAGTTTCTGTTTACCCTTTGATATTTTCAAACTTTTCTTTCTCCATTGTATTGTCTGTCCCTCCTCGATTTACGGTTTCTGTTTACCCTTTGATGTTTTCAAACTTTTCTTTCTCCATTGTATTGTCTGTCACTCCTCGATTTACGGTTTCTGTTTACTCTGATATTTTCAAACTTTTCTTTCTCCATTGTATTGTCTGTCCCTCCTCGATTTACGGTTTCTGTTTACCCTTTGATATTTTCAAGCTTTTCTTTCTCCATTGTATTGTCTGTCCCTCCTCGATTTACGGTTTCTGTTTACCCTTTGATATTTTCAAACTTTTCTTTCCCCATTGTATTGTCTGTCCCTCCTCGATTTACAGTTTCTGTTTACCCTTTGATATTTTCAAACTTTTCTTTCTCCATTGTATTGTCTGTCCCTCTTCGATTTACAGTTTCTGTTTACCCTTTGATATTTTCAAACTTTTCTTTCTCCATTGTATTGTCTGTCTCTCCTCGATTTACAGTTTCTGTTTACCCTTTGATATTTTCAAACTTTTCTTTCTCCATTGTATTGTCTGTCCCTCTTCGATTTACAGTTTCTGTTTACCCTTTGATATTTTCAAACTTTTCTTTCTCCATTGTATTGTCTGTCCCTCCTCGATTTACGGTTTCTGTTTACCCTTTGATATTTTCAAACTTTTCTTTCTCCATTGTATTGTCTGTCACTCCTCGATTTACGGTTTCTGTTTACTCTGATATTTTCAAACTTTTCTTTCTCCATTGTATTGTCTGTCCCTCCTCGATTTACGGTTTCTGTTTACCCTTTGATATTTTCAAGCTTTTCTTTCTCCATTGTATTGTCTGTCCCTCCTCGATTTACGGTTTCTGTTTACCCTTTGATATTTTCAAACTTTTCTTTCCCCATTGTATTGTCTGTCCCTCCTCGATTTACAGTTTCTGTTTACCCTTTGATATTTTCAAACTTTTCTTTCTCCATTGTATTGTCTGTCCCTCCTCGATTTACGGTTTCTGTTTACCTTTTGATATTTTCAAGCTTTTCTTTCTCCATTGTTTTGTCTGTCCCTCCTCGATTTACGGTTTCTGTTTACCCTTTGCTATTTTCAAGCTTTTCTTACTCCATTGTATTGTCTGTCCCTCCTCGATTTACAGTTTCTGTTTACCCTTTGATATTTTCAAACTTTTCTTTCTCCATTGTATTGTCTGTCTCTCCTCGATTTACAGTTTCTGATTACCCTTTGATATTTTCAAACTTTACTTTCTCCATTGCATTGTCTGTCCCTCCTCGATTTACGGTTTCTGTTTACCCTTTGATATTTTCAAACTTTTCTTTCTCCATTGTATTGTCTGTTCCTCCTCGATTTAGAGTTTCTGTTTAACCTTTGATATTTTCAAACCTTTCTTTCTCCATTGTATTGTCTGTCCCTCTTCGATTTACAGTTTCTGTTTACCCTTTGATATTTTCAAACTTTTCTTTCTCCATTGTATTGTCTGTCTCTCCTCGATTTACAGTTTCTGTTTACCCTTTGATATTTTCAAACTTTTCTTTCTCCATTGTATTGTCTGTCCCTCTTCGATTTACAGTTTCTGTTTACCCTTTGATATTTTCAAACTTTTCTTTCTCCATTGTATTGTCTGTCCCTCCTCGATTTACGGTTTCTGTTTACCCTTTGATATTTTCAAACTTTTCTTTCTCCATTGTATTGTCTGTCACTCCTCGATTTACGGTTTCTGTTTACTCTGATATTTTCAAACTTTTCTTTCTCCATTGTATTGTCTGTCCCTCCTCGATTTACGGTTTCTGTATACCCTTTGATATTTTCAAGCTTTTCTTTCTCCATTGTATTGTCTGTCCCTCCTCGATTTACGGTTTCTGTTTACCCTTTGATATTTTCAAACTTTTCTTTCCCCATTGTATTGTCTGTCCCTCCTCGATTTACAGTTTCTGTTTACCCTTTGATATTTTCAAACTTTTCTTTCTCCATTGTATTGTCTGTCCCTCCTCGATTTACGGTTTCTGTTTACCTTTTGATATTTTCAAGCTTTTCTTTCTCCATTGTTTTGTCTGTCCCTCCTCGATTTACGGTTTCTGTTTACCCTTTGCTATTTTCAAGCTTTTCTTACTCCATTGTATTGTCTGTCCCTCCTCGATTTACAGTTTCTGTTTACCCTTTGATATTTTCAAACTTTTCTTTCTCCATTGTATTGTCTGTCTCTCCTCGATTTACAGTTTCTGATTACCCTTTGATATTTTCAAACTTTACTTTCTCCATTGCATTGTCTGTCCCTCCTCGATTTACGGTTTCTGTTTACCCTTTGATATTTTCAAACTTTTCTTTCTCCATTGTATTGTCTGTTCCTCCTCGATTTAGAGTTTCTGTTTAACCTTTGATATTTTCAAACCTTTTTTTCTCCATTGTATTGTCTGTCCCTCCTCGATTTACGGTTTCTGTTTACCCTTTGATATTTTCAAACTTTTCTTTCTCCATTGTATTGTCTGTCCCTCCTCGATTTACGTTTCTGTTTATCCTTTGATATTTTCAAACTTTACTTTCTCCATTGTATTGTCTGTCCCTCCTCGATTTACAGTTTCTGTTTACCCTTTGATATTTTCAAACTTTTCTTTCTCCATTGCATTGTCTGTCCCTCCTCGATTTACGGTTTCTGTTTACCCTTTGATATTTTCAAACTTTTCTTTCTCCATTGTATTGTCTGTCCCTCCTCGATTTACGTTTCTGTTTATCCTTTGATATTTTCAAACTTTTCTTTCTCCATTGTATTGTCTGTCCCTCCTCGATTTACAGTTTCTGTTTACCCTTTGATATTTTCAAACTTTACTTTCTCCATTGCATTGTCTGTCCCTCCTCGATTTACGGTTTCTGTTTAACCTTTGATATTTTCAAACCTTTCTTTCTCCATTGTATTGTCTGTCCCTCTTCGATTTACAGTTTCTGTTTACCCTTTGATATTTTCAAACTTTTCTTTCTCCATTGTATTGTCTGTCTCTCCTCGATTTACAGTTTCTGTTTACCCTTTGATATTTTCAAACTTTTCTTTCTCCATTGTATTGTCTGTCCCTCTTCGATTTACAGTTTCTGTTTACCCTTTGATATTTTCAAACTTTTCTTTCTCCATTGTATTGTCTGTCCCTCCTCGATTTACGGTTTCTGTTTACCCTTTCATATTTTCAAACTTTTCTTTCTCCATTGTATTGTCTGTCACTCCTCGATTTACGGTTTCTGTTTACTCTGATATTTTCAAACTTTTCTTTCTCCATTGTATTGTCTGTCCCTCCTCGATTTACGGTTTCTGTTTACCCTTTGATATTTTCAAGCTTTTCTTTCTCCATTGTATTGTCTGTCCCTCCTCGATTTACGGTTTCTGTTTACCCTTTGATATTTTCAAACTTTTCTTTCCCCATTGTATTGTCTGTCCCTCCTCGATTTACAGTTTCTGTTTACCCTTTGATATTTTCAAACTTTTCTTTCTCCATTGTATTGTCTGTCCCTCCTCGATTTACGGTTTCTGTTTACCTTTTGATATTTTCAAGCTTTTCTTTCTCCATTGTTTTGTCTGTCCCTCCTCGATTTACGGTTTCTGTTTACCCTTTGCTATTTTCAAGCTTTTCTTACTCCATTGTATTGTCTGTCCCTCCTCGATTTACAGTTTCTGTTTACCCTTTGATATTTTCAAACTTTTCTTTCTCCATTGTATTGTCTGTCTCTCCTCGATTTACAGTTTCTGATTACCCTTTGATATTTTCAAACTTTACTTTCTCCATTGCATTGTCTGTCCCTCCTCGATTTACGGTTTCTGTTTACCCTTTGATATTTTCAAACTTTTCTTTCTCCATTGTATTGTCTGTTCCTCCTCGATTTAGAGTTTCTGTTTAACCTTTGATATTTTCAAACCTTTCTTTCTCCATTGTATTGTCTGTCCCTCCTCGATTTACGGTTTCTGTTTACCCTTTGATATTTTCAAACTTTTCTTTCTCCATTGTATTGTCTGTCCCTCCTCGATTTACGTTTCTGTTTATCCTTTGATATTTTCAAACTTTACTTTCTCCATTGTATTGTCTGTCCCTCCTCGATTTACAGTTTCTGTTTACCCTTTGATATTTTCAAACTTTTCTTTCTCCATTGCATTGTCTGTCCCTCCTCGATTTACGGTTTCTGTTTACCCTTTGATATTTTCAAACTTTTCTTTCTCCATTGTATTGTCTGTCCCTCCTCGATTTACGTTTCTGTTTATCCTTTGATATTTTCAAACTTTTCTTTCTCCATTGTATTGTCTGTCCCTCCTCGATTTACAGTTTCTGTTTACCCTTTGATATTTTCAAACTTTACTTTCTCCATTGCATTGTCTGTCCCTCCTCGATTTACGGTTTCTGTTTACCCTTTGATATTTTCAAACTTTTCTTTCTCCATTGTATTGTCTGTTCCTCCTCGATTTAGAGTTTCTGTTTAACCTTTGATATTTTCAAACCTTTCTTTCTCCATTATATTGTCTGTCCCTCCTCGATTTACAGTTTCTGTTTACCCTTTGATATTTTCAAACTTTTCTTTCTCCATTGTATTGTCTGTCCCTCCTCGATTTACGTTTCTGTTTATCCTTTGATATTTTCAAACTTTTCTTTCTCCATTGTATTGTCTGTCCCTCCTCGATTTACAGTTTCTGTTTACCCTTTGATATTTTCAAACTTTTCTTTCTCCATTGCATTGTCTGTCCCTCCTCGATTTACGGTTTCTGTTTACCCTTTGATATTTTCAAACTTTTCTTTCTCCATTGTATTGTCTGTCCCTCCTCGATTTACAGTTTCTGTTTACCCTTTGATATTTTCAAACTTTTCTTTTTCCGTTGTATTGTCTGTCCCTCCTCGATTTACAGTTTCTGTTTACCCTTTGATATTTTCAAACTTTTCTTTCTCCATTGTATTGTCTGTCCCTCCTCGATTTACAATTTCTGTTTACCCTTTGATATTTTCAAACTTTTCTTTCTCCATTGCATTGTCTGTCCCTCCTCGATTTACGGTTTCTGTTTACCCTTTGATATTTTCAAACTTTTCTTTCTCCATTGTATTGTCTGTCCCTCCTCGATTTACGTTTCTGTTTATCCTTTGATATTTTCAAACTTTTCTTTCTCCATTGTATTGTCTGTCCCTCCTCGATTTACAGTTTCTGTTTACCCTTTGATATTTTCAAACTTTACTTTCTCCATTGCATTGTCTGTCCCTCCTCGATTTACGGTTTCTGTTTACCCTTTGATATTTTCAAACTTTTCTTTCTCCATTGTATTGTCTGTTCCTCCTCGATTTAGAGTTTCTGTTTAACCTTTGATATTTTCAAACCTTTCTTTCTCCATTATATTGTCTGTCCCTCCTCGATTTACAGTTTCTGTTTACCCTTTGATATTTTCAAACTTTTCTTTCTCCATTGTATTGTCTGTCCCTCCTCGATTTACGTTTCTGTTTATCCTTTGATATTTTCAAACTTTTCTTTCTCCATTGTATTGTCTGTCCCTCCTCGATTTACAGTTTCTGTTTACCCTTTGATATTTTCAAACTTTTCTTTCTCCATTGCATTGTCTGTCCCTCCTCGATTTACGGTTTCTGTTTACCCTTTGATATTTTCAAACTTTTCTTTCTCCATTGTATTGTCTGTCCCTCCTCGATTTACAGTTTCTGTTTACCCTTTGATATTTTCAAACTTTTCTTTTTCCGTTGTATTGTCTGTCCCTCCTCGATTTACAGTTTCTGTTTACCCTTTGATATTTTCAAACTTTTCTTTCTCCATTGTATTGTCTGTCCCTCCTCGATTTACAATTTCTGTTTATCCTTTGATATTTTCAAACCTTTCTTTCTCCATTGTATTGTCTGTCCCTCCTCGATTTACGGTTTCTGTTTACCCTTTGATATTTTCAAACTTTTCTTTCTCCATTGTATTGTCTGTCCCTCCTCGATTTACAATTTCTGTTTACCCTTTGATATTTTCAAACTTTTCTTTCTCCATTGTATTGTCTGTCCCTCCTCGATTTACGGTTTCTGTTTACCCTTTGATATTTTCAAACTTGTCTTTCTCCATTGTATTGTCTGTCCCTCCTCGATTTACGGTTTCTGTTTACTCTTTGATATTTTCAAACTTTTCTTTCTCCATTGTATTGTCTGTCCCTCCTCGATTTACGGTTTCTGTTTATCCTTTGATATTTTCAACTTTTCTTTCTCCATTGTATTGTCTGTCCCTTCTCGAGTTACAGTTTCTGTTTATCCTTTGATATTTTCAAACCTTTCTTTCTCCATTGTATTGTCTGTCCCTCCTCGATTTACGGTTTCTGTTTACCCTTTGATATTTTCAAACTTTTCTTTCTCCATTGTATTGTCTGTCCCTCTTCGATTTACAGTTTCTGTTTACCCTTTGATATTTTCAAACTTTTCTTTCTCCATTGTATTGTTTGTCACTCCTCGATTTACGATTTCTGTTTACTCTGATATTTTCAAACTTTTCTTTCTCCATTGTATTGTCTGTCCCTCCTCGATTTACGGTTTCTGTTTACCCTTTGATATTTTCAAACTTTTCTTTCTCCATTGTATTGTCTGTCACTCCTCGATTTACGGTTTCTGTTTACCCTTTGATATTTTCAAACTTTTCTTTCTCCATTGTATTGTCTGTCCCTCCTCGATTTACAGTTTCTGTTTACCCTTTGATATTTTCAAACTTTTCTTTCTCCATTGTATTGTCTGTCCCTCCTCGATTTACGGTTTCTGTTTACCCTTTGATATTTTCAAACTTTTCTTTCTCCATTGTATTGTCTGTCTCTCCTCGATTTACGGTTTCTGTTTACCCTTTGATATTTTCAAACTTTACTTTCTCCATTGTATTGTCTGTCCCTCCTCGATTTACAGTTTCTGTTTACCCTTTGATATTTTCAAACTTTTCTTTCTCCATTATATTGTCTGTCCCTCCTCGATTTACAATTTCTGTTTATCCTTTGGTATTTTCAAACCTTTCTTTCTCCATTGTATTGTCTGTCCCTCCTCGACTTACGGTTTCTGTTTACCCTTTGATATTTTCAACTTTTCTTTCTCCATTGTATTGTCTGTCCCTCCTCGATTTACGGTTTCTGTTTACCCTTTGATATTTTCAAACTTGTCTTTCTCCATTGTATTGTCTGTCCCTCCTCGATTTACAGTTTCTGTTTATCCTTTGATATTTTCAAATATTTCTTTCTCCATTGTATTGTCTGTCCCTCCTCGATTTACGGTTTCTGTTTACCCTTTGATATTTTCAAACTTTTCTTTCTCCATTGTATTGTCTGTCCCTCCTCGATTTACGGTTTCTGTTTACTCTTTGATATTTTCAAACTTTTCTTTCTCCATTGTATTGTCTGTCCCTCCTCGATTTACGGTTTCTGTTTATCCTTTGAAATTTTCAACTTTTCTTTCTCCATTGTATTGTCTGTCCCTTCTCGAGTTATAGTTTCTATTTATCCTTTGATATTTTCAAACCTTTCTTTCTCCATTGTATTGTCTGTCCCTCCTCGATTTACGGTTTCTGTTTACCCTTTGATATTTTCAAACTTTTCTTTCTCCATTGTATTGTCTGTCCCTCCTCGATTTACAGTTTCTGTTTAACCTTTGATATTTTCAAACTTTTCTTTCTCCATTGTATTGTCTGTCCCTCCTCGATTTACAGTTTCTGTTTACCCTTTGATATTTTCAAACTTTTCTTTCTCCATTGTATTGTCTGTCCCTCTTCGATTTACAGTTTCTGTTTACCCTTTGATATTTTCAAACTTTTCTTTCTCCATTGTATTGTCTGTCCCTCCTCGATTTACGGTTTCTGTTTACCCTTTGATATTTTCAAACTTTTCTTTTTCCATTGTATTGTCTGTCCCTCCTCGATTTACAGTTTCTGTTTATCCTTTGATATTTTCAAACCTTTCTTTCTCCATTGTATTGTCTGTCCCTCCTCGATTTACGGTTTTTGTTTACCCTTTGATATTTTCAAACTTTTCTTTCTCCATTGTATTGTCTGTCACTCCTCGATTTACGGTTTCTGTTTACTCTGATATTTTCAAACTTTTCTTTCTCCATTGTATTGTCTGTCCCTCCTCGATTTACGGTTTCTGTTTACCCTTTGATATTTTCAAGCTTTTCTTTCTCCATTGTATTGTCTGTCCCTCCTCGATTTACGGTTTCTGTTTACCCTTTGATATTTTCAAACTTTTCTTTCCCCATTGTATTGTCTGTCCCTCCTCGATTTACAGTTTCTGTTTACCCTTTGATATTTTCAAACTTTTCTTTCTCCATTGTATTGTCTGTCCCTCCTCGATTTACGGTTTCTGTTTACCTTTTGATATTTTCAAGCTTTTCTTTCTCCATTGTTTTGTCTGTCCCTCCTCGATTTACGGTTTCTGTTTACCCTTTGCTATTTTCAAGCTTTTCTTACTCCATTGTATTGTCTGTCCCTCCTCGATTTACAGTTTCTGTTTACCCTTTGATATTTTCAAACTTTTCTTTCTCCATTGTATTGTCTGTCTCTCCTCGATTTACAGTTTCTGATTACCCTTTGATATTTTCAAACTTTACTTTCTCCATTGCATTGTCTGTCCCTCCTCGATTTACGGTTTCTGTTTACCCTTTGATATTTTCAAACTTTTCTTTCTCCATTGTATTGTCTGTTCCTCCTCGATTTAGAGTTTCTGTTTAACCTTTGATATTTTCAAACCTTTCTTTCTCCATTGTATTGTCTGTCCCTCCTCGATTTACGGTTTCTGTTTACCCTTTGATATTTTCAAACTTTTCTTTCTCCATTGTATTGTCTGTCCCTCCTCGATTTACGTTTCTGTTTATCCTTTGATATTTTCAAACTTTACTTTCTCCATTGTATTGTCTGTCCCTCCTCGATTTACAGTTTCTGTTTACCCTTTGATATTTTCAAACTTTTCTTTCTCCATTGCATTGTCTGTCCCTCCTCGATTTACGGTTTCTGTTTACCCTTTGATATTTTCAAACTTTTCTTTCTCCATTGTATTGTCTGTCCCTCCTCGATTTACGTTTCTGTTTATCCTTTGATATTTTCAAACTTTTCTTTCTCCATTGTATTGTCTGTCCCTCCTCGATTTACAGTTTCTGTTTACCCTTTGATATTTTCAAACTTTACTTTCTCCATTGCATTGTCTGTCCCTCCTCGATTTACGGTTTCTGTTTACCCTTTGATATTTTCAAACTTTTCTTTCTCCATTGTATTGTCTGTTCCTCCTCGATTTAGAGTTTCTGTTTAACCTTTGATATTTTCAAACCTTTCTTTCTCCATTATATTGTCTGTCCCTCCTCGATTTACAGTTTCTGTTTACCCTTTGATATTTTCAAACTTTTCTTTCTCCATTGTATTGTCTGTCCCTCCTCGATTTACGTTTCTGTTTATCCTTTGATATTTTCAAACTTTTCTTTCTCCATTGTATTGTCTGTCCCACCTCGATTTACAGTTTCTGTTTACCCTTTGATATTTTCAAACTTTTCTTTCTCCATTGCATTGTCTGTCCCTCCTCGATTTACGGTTTCTGTTTACCCTTTGATATTTTCAAACTTTTCTTTCTCCATTGTATTGTCTGTCCCTCCTCGATTTACAGTTTCTGTTTACCCTTTGATATTTTCAAACTTTTCTTTTTCCGTTGTATTGTCTGTCCCTCCTCGATTTACAGTTTCTGTTTACCCTTTGATATTTTCAAACTTTTCTTTCTCCATTGTATTGTCTGTCCCTCCTCGATTTACAATTTCTGTTTATCCTTTGATATTTTCAAACCTTTCTTTCTCCATTGTATTGTCTGTCCCTCCTCGATTTACGGTTTCTGTTTACCCTTTGATATTTTCAAACTTTTCTTTCTCCATTGTATTGTCTGTCCCTCCTCGATTTACAATTTCTGTTTACCCTTTGATATTTTCAAACTTTTCTTTCTCCATTGTATTGTCTGTCCCTCCTCGATTTACGGTTTCTGTTTACCCTTTGATATTTTCAAACTTGTCTTTCTCCATTGTATTGTCTGTCCCTCCTCGATTTACGGTTTCTGTTTACTCTTTGATATTTTCAAACTTTTCTTTCTCCATTGTCTTGTCTGTCCCTCCTCGATTTACGGTTTCTGTTTATCCTTTGATATTTTCAACTTTTCTTTCTCCATTGTATTGTCTGTCCCTTCTCGAGTTACAGTTTCTGTTTATCCTTTGATATTTTCAAACCTTTCTTTCTCCATTGTATTGTCTGTCCCTCCTCGATTTACGGTTTCTGTTTACCCTTTGATATTTTCAAACTTTTCTTTCTCCATTGTATTGTCTGTCCCTCCTCGATTTACGGTTTCTGTTTACCCTTTGATATTTTCAAACTTTTCTTTCTCCATTGTATTGTCTGTCCCTCCTCGATTTACAATTTCTGTTTACCCTTTGATATTTTCAAACTTTTCTTTCTCCATTGTATTGTCTGTCCCTCTTCGATTTACAGTTTCTGTTTACCCTTTGATATTTTCAAACTTTTCTTTCTCCATTGTATTGTTTGTCACTCCTCGATTTACGATTTCTGTTTACTCTGATATTTTCAAACTTTTCTTTCTCCATTGTATTGTCTGTCCCTCCTCGATTTACGGTTTCTGTTTACCCTTTGATATTTTCAAACTTTTCTTTCTCCATTGTATTGTCTGTCACTCCTCGATTTACGGTTTCTGTTTACCCTTTGATATTTTCAACTTTTCTTTCTCCATTGTATTGTCTGTCCCTCCTCGATTTACGGTTTCTGTTTACCCTTTGATATTTTCAAACTTTTCTTTCCCCATAGTATTGTCTGTCCCTCCTCGATTTACAGTTTCTGTTTACCCTTTGATATTTTCAAACTTTTCTTTCTCCATTGTATTGTCTGTCTCTCCTCGATTTACGTTTTCTGTTTACCTTTTGCTATTTTCAAGCTTTTCTTACTCCATTGTATTGTCTGTCCCTCCTCGATTTACAGTTTCTGTTTACCCTTTGATATTTTCAAACTTTTCTTTCTCCATTGTATTGTCTGTCTCTCCTCGATTTACCGTTTCTGATTACCCTTTGATATTTTCAAACTTTACTTTCTCCATTGCATTGTCTGTCCCTCCTCGATTTACGGTTTCTGTTTACCCTTTGATATTTTCAAACTTTTCTTTCTCCATTGTATTGTCTGTCCCTCCTCGATTTAGAGTTTCTGTTTAACCTTTGATATTTTCAAACCTTTCTTTCTCCATTGTATTGTCTGTCCCTCCTCGATTTACGTTTCTGTTTATCCTTTGATATTTTCAAACTTTTCTTTCTCCATTGTATTGTCTGTCCCTCCTCGATTTACAGTTTCTCTTTACCCTTTGATATTTTCAAACTTTTCTTTCTCCATTGTATTGTCTGTCTCTCCTCGATTTACGGTTTCTGTTTACCCTTTGATATTTTCAAACTTTTCTTTCTCCATTGTATTGTCTGTCCCTCCTCGATTTACAGTTTCTGTTTACCCTTTGATATTTTCAAACTTTTCTTTCTCCATTGTATTGTCTGTCCTATCTCGATTTACGGTTTCTGTTTACCCTTTGATATTTTCAAACTTTTCTTTCTCCATTGTATTGTCTGTCCCTCCTCGATTTACAGTTTCTGTTTACCCTTTGATATTTTCAAACTTTTCTTTTTCCATTGTATTGTCTGTCCCTCCTCGATTTACAGTTTCTGTTTACCCTTTGATATTTTCAAACTTTTCTCTCTCCATTGTATTGTCTGTCCCTCTTCGATTTACAATTTCTGTTTATCCTTTGATATTTTCAAACCTTTCTTTCTCCATTGTATTGTCTGTCCCTCCTCGATTTACGGTTTCTGTTTACCCTTTGATATTTTCAAACTTTTCTTTCTCCATTGTATTGTCTGTCCCTCCTCGATTTACGGTTTCTGTTTTTCCCTTTGATATTTTCAAACTTTTCTTTCTCCATTGTATTGTCTGTCCCTCCTCGATTTACAGTTTCTGTTTATCCTTTGATATTTTCAAACCTTTCTTTATCCATTGTATTGTCTGTCCCTCTTCGATTTACGGTTTCTGTTTACCCTTTGATATTTTGAAGCTTTTCTTTCTCCATTGTATTGTCTGTCCCTCATCGATTTACGGTTTCTGTTTACCCTTTGATATTTTCAAACTTTTATTTCTCCATTGTATTGTCTGTCCCTCCTCGATTTACGGTTTCTGTTTATCCTTTGATATTTTCAACTTTTCTTTCTCCATTGTATTGTCTGTCCCTTCTTGAGTTACAGTTTCTGTTTATCCTTTGATATTTTCAAATCTTTCTTTCTCCATTGTATTGTTTGTCCCTCCTCGATTTACGGTTTCTGTTTACCCTTTGATATCTTCAAACTTTTCTTTCTCCATTGTATTGTCTGTCACTCCTCGATTTACGGTTTCTGTTTACCCTTTGATATTTTCAAACCTTTCTTTCTCCATTGTATTGTCTGTCCCTCCTCGATTTACGGTTTATGTTTACCTTTTGATATTTTCAAACTTTTCTTTCTCCATTGTATTGTCTGTCCCTCCTCGATTTACGGTTTCTGTTTACCCTTTGATATTTTCAATCCTTTCTTTCTCCATTGTATTGTCTATCCATCCTCGATTTACAGTTTCTGTTTACCCTTTGATATTTTCAAACCTTTCTTTCTCCATTGTATTGTCTGTCTCTCCTCAAGTTACGGTTTCTGTTTACCCTTTGATATTTTCAAACTTTTCTTTCTCCATTGTATTGTCTGTCCCTGCTGAATTTACGGTTTCTGTTTACCCTTTGATATTTTCAAACTTTTCTTTCTCCATTGTATTGTCTGTCCCTGCTGAATTTACGGTTTCTGTTTACCCTTTGATATTTTCAAACTTTTCTTTCTCCATTGTATTGTCTGTCCCTGCTGAATTTACGGTTTCTGTTTACCCTTTGATATTTTCAAACTTTTCTTTCTCCATTGTACTGTCTGTCCCTCCTCGATTTACAGTTTCTGTTTACCCTTTGATATTTTCACACATGTCTTTCTCCATTGTATTGTCTCTCCCTCCTCGATTTACGGTTTCTGTTTACCCTTTGATATTTTCAAACTTTTCTTTCTCCATTGTATTGTCTGTCCCTCCTCGATTTACGGTTTCTGTTTACCCTTTGATATTTTCAAACTTTTCTTTCTCCATTGTATTGTCTGTCCCTCCTCGATTTACAGTTTCTGTTTACCCTTTGATATTTTCAAACTTTTCTTTTTCCATTGTATTGTCTGTCCCTCCTCGATTTACAGTTTCTGTTTACCCTTTGATATTTTCAAACTTTTCTTTCTCCATTGTATTGTCTGTCCCTCCTCGATTTACAATTTCTGTTTATCCTTTGATATTTTCAAACCTTTCTTTCTCCATTGTATTGTCTGTCCCTCCTCGATTTACGGTTTCTGTTTACCCTTTGATATTTTCAAACTTTTCTTTCTCCATTGTATTGTCTGTCCCTCCTCGATTTACGGTTTCTGTTTTTCCCTTTGATATTTTCAAACTTTTCTTTCTCCATTGTATTGTCTGTCCCTCCTCGATTTACAGTTTCTGTTTATCCTTTGATATTTTCAAACCTTTCTTTATCCATTGTATTGTCTGTCCCTCTTCGATTTACGGTTTCTGTTTACCCTTTGATATTTTCAAACTTTTCTTTCTCCATTGTATTGTCTGTCCCTCATCGATTTGCGGTTTCTGTTTACCCTTTGATATTTTCAAACTTTTATTTCTCCATTGTATTGTCTGTCCCTCCTCGATTTACGGTTTCTGTTTTTCCTTTGATATTTTCAACTTTTCTTTCTCCATTGTATTGTCTGTCCTTTCTTGAGTTACAGTTTCTGTTTATCCTTTGATATTTTCAAATCTTTCTTTCTCCATTGTATTGTTTGTCCCTCCTCGATTTACGGTTTCTGTTTACCCTTTGATATCTTCAAACTTTTCTTTCTCCATTGTATTGTCTGTCCCTCCTCGATTTACGGTTTATGTTTACCTTTTGATATTTTCAAACTTTTCTTTCTCCATTGTATTGTCTGTCCCTCCTCGATTTACGGTTTCTGTTTACCCTTTGATATTTTCAATCCTTTCTTTCTCCATTGTATTGTCTATCCATCCTCGATTTACAGTTTCTGTTTACCCTTTGATATTTTCAAACCTTTCTTTCTCCATTGTATTGTCTGTCTCTCCTCAAGTTACGGTTTCTGTTTACCCTTTGATATTTTCAAACTTTTCTTTCTCCATTGTATTGTCTGTCCCTGCTGAATTTACGGTTTCTGTTTACCCTTTGATATTTTCAAACTTTTCTTTCTCCATTGTATTGTCTGTCCCTGCTGAATTTACGGTTTCTGTTTACCCTTTGATATTTTCAAACTTTTCTTTCTCCATTGTATTGTCTGTCCCTGCTGAATTTACGGTTTCTGTTTACCCTTTGATATTTTCAAACTTTTCTTTCTCCATTGTATTGTCTGTCCCTGCTGAATTGACGGTTTCTGTTTACCCTTTGATATTTTCAAACTTTTCTTTCTCCATTGTATTGTCTGTCCCTGCTGAATTTACGGTTTCTGTTTACCCTTTGATATTTTCAAACTTTTCTTTCTCCATTGTACTGTCTGTCCCTCCTCGATTTACAGTTTCTGTTTACCCTTTGATATTTTCACACATGTCTTTCTCCATCGTATTGTCTCTCCCTCCTCGATTTACGGTTTCTGTTTACCCTTTGATATTTTCGCACATGTCTTTCTCCATTGTATTGTCTGTCCCTCCTCGATTTACGGTTTCTGTTTACCCTTTGATATTTTCAAACCTTTCTTTCTCCATTGTATTGTCTGCCCCTCCTCGATTTACGGTTTCTGTTTACCCTTTGATATTTTCAAACCTTTCTTTCTCCATTGTATTGTCTGTCCCTCCTCGATTTACGGTTTCTGTTTACCCTTTGATATTTTCAAGCTTTTCTTTCTCCATTGTATTGTCTGTCCCTCCTCAAGTTACGGTTTCTGTTTACCCTTTGATATTTTCAAACTTTTCTTTCTCCATTGTATTGTCTGTCCCTCCTCGATTTACAGTTTCTGTTTACCCTTTGATATTTTCAAACCTTTCTTTCTCCATTGTATTGTCTGTCCCTCCTCGATTTACGGTTTCTGTTTACCCTTTGATATTTTCAAGCTTTTCTTTCTCCATTGTATTGTGTGTCCCTCCTCAAGTTACGGTTTCTGTTTACCCTTTGATATTTTCAAACTTTTCTTTCTCCATTGTATTGTCTGTCCCTGCTGAATTTACGGTTTCTGTTTACCCTTTGATATTTTCAAACTTTTCTTTCTCCATTGTATTGTCTGTCCCTCCTCGATTTACAGTTTCTGTTTACCCTTTGATATTTTCAAGCTTTTCTTTCTCCATTGTATTGTCTGTCTCTCCTCGATTTACGGTTTCTGTTTAACCGTTGATTTTTTCACACATGTCTTTCTCCATTGTATTGTCTCTCCCTCCTCGATTTACAGTTTCTGTTTACCCTTTGATATTTTCGCACATGTCTTTCTCCATTGTATTGTCTGTCCCTCCTCGATTTACGTTTCTGTTTACCCTTTAATATTTTCAAACCTTTCTTTCTCCATTGTATTGTCTGTCCCTCCTCGATTTACAGTTTCTGTTTACCCTTTGATATTTTCAAACCTTTCTTTATCCATTGTATTGTCTGTCCCTCCTCGATTTACACTTTCTGTTTACCCTTTGATATTTTCAAACCTTTCTTTCTCCATTGTATTGTCTGTCCCTCCTCCATTTACAGTTTCTGTTTACCCTTTGATATTTTCAAACCTTTCTTTCTCCATTGTATTGTTTGTCCCTCCTCGATTTACAGTTTCTGTTTACCCTTTGTTATTTTCAAACCTTTCTTTCTCCATTGTATTGTCTGTCCCTCCTCGATTTACGGCTTTTGTTTACCCTTTGATATTTTCAAACTTTTGTCTCTCCGTTGTATTGTCTGTCCTTCTTCTGCCAATCTCTTCTGAATGTACCATTTTTTTCTCCAAAACTTTCTTCTTCCAACGTCTACCAAATACTGACCGCCTTAAACAAGTTGACGATTATGTCAGAGGTTGCACATGACATTTGAAAAGGGTGAAAGCATTGTCCTTTGCTATCTTCAAACATTCCCTTATCCATTGTATTGTATGTTCTTATATTCGATTTACGTCTTCTGGTTACCCCTTTGAGGGGCCGTCGTGGTCCTGATCGTATGGTATCAGGATTTATATATACCTGTGCAACTAGTGCCTATCACCACTAATGCTATGAGATCGTATCCCGTTCATGGCGAACCGCATCGGTGGTGTAATGGTTGCATGCTCGTCGCGAGTGCAGTAGATTCTGGGTTCGAGCTCCGGTCGGATGAAACCAAAGACTGAAATTGGCATTTGATGCTTCTCTGCTAAGCATGCAGCATTAAGGAGAAAGAGCAAAGACTGTTTGGCTCGGAATCAGGATAATGCATCCAAGTTGGGCGACATGTCTATCCGTGGAGTGTTGTTTCAGTGGGCTAGCACTAAAAAAATCCAACTAAGCATGTTGGTCTATTACAAAGCGGACCTCATCATCATCGCATTGAAATTTAACTTGTTCTCGCCATGACATAGCTGAAAAATAGCTGAGTTGACGCTAAGCAACAATACATCACTCACCCGTTATGTGAGATAAATTTGTCAATGACTTGCCGCAGATTGGTGTTTTTCTCCGGATACTTCGGCTTCCTCATCAATTAAGCTGACCGCCATGGTGTTAGTGAAATATTGTTGGAAGTGGCGTTAAACACCATAAACCTAACCTAACTTGATTGCCCCTTTGCTATCGTCAATTGTTGTCTTGTCCATCGTAGTGTTCGTCCTTTGGGTTACGGCTTCTGGTTACAACTTTGGTATCTTCACAAACATTTATTTGCCCATTGTATTGTCTATCCTTCTTCGATTTACGGCTTCTGAATACCCATTGGCTAGCTTCAATCTTTTCTCAAGTAATTAAAACTGGCGATGAATGGATCGAGGAAAACAAAAGACAGTGAATGATTATATGTAAATAACTATAAATAACAGATAAAACATGAATCCTACAAAACGAATATATTTCAGGTCATTATCACAACCTTATAGCATGCAATTAAGATTGTATACGTTGTCAGAATAACCATCCAAGCTGTGAAGGGTACTCAGACGGTAGACATATCAACAGTCATAGAACAAATACATACGAACATGTCTGGTATAAGGTGTGCAAGGGGGAAAGGTTTGTCACACAGAGACGTGCAAAAAGGCGCAGTATGGGATGGATCCAGCATGTCTGATCGAATGTAAGGGTGGAGATAACAGATATTACGCCACCACGCAATGTGGAATCTTCGCATGGTGCTACTATGGCAGAAAATTTATATATAATTGTCCTGCTGGGACTGTTTTTGACAAGAAACGACGAAGTTGCCAGCATGTCTACGACACATGTAAACCATGTGGAACAAAATCATGGTAAGTAAAGACAAGAAACGAGGAAGTTGACAGCATGTCTACGTCACCAATAAAATCATGATATTTGTTTTATTAATAAAAGCGTAGATATGTAATTTAGTGTGCATGCCGTATTTCTGTAATAACCTTTACTAAGTAATAATAACATGGATTTATGTCATATGCAAAGTTGGTCCAGGAAATGATTCATTGGTTCTACATTCAAAACAGCCACCATGAGCCATTGTCCAAAATCAAAAGAGATAATGGCCTTCATATCGTCTTCAATATATTCCCTCACTAAGATGGGATGCTTGGGCTCGTAATGCTAGTTTAACCCCGCCCATTTTTATCCAAGTGCAAGTACTAAGCAAGGACAGCGAACCGTCATGAATTTGTGTTAGGGGTATCGGTGTTGCCTTTTTCTAAGATTTCTTTTTATTGGATATTGGAACTGTTCCGACAGAGTGATATGTTTTTGGCTTTCTTCTTATTCTATATGACCAGTTCAATTCTCTCTCAATAATTTTGTTTTAATATTAAATACACGTATGTTCATACTGTCATTATACAAACTGTACACGACGACTGCATAGTTTGAATCAACAGATGCTGTCCATTATGACATATATTATCCACCAAACATGCCGAAATTCACTGACAAACGTTATCCCATACAGCTATGAAAGGATAGTTTAAACAATGGTGATCCCCAATTCCACCAATTTCAACAAAACGAACAATCAGTTCTCAACTCACCTCATTCAAGACAAAAAAAACCATCACGACATATGATGTTAGAAATCCAGATCCTGGCTTGGGGCAGGCATACACATGTGGCGGGTTTATTGGCTACTTCGCCCTGGGCGATATTCGAACTCACAACTTTACCGTTGATAGGCACTGATTGTAAATATGAATGAAATAAATCATGCTACCATACAATCACAGACATGACGACTGCTTTGGTACACTGAATATATTACATGGAATGAAAGTATATATAATATCATCGTATGTTTTGCTTATTTTTCAGCTGAGCGACTGCGAAATGGCAACTGACAACAGACAGTTTGTTTTTAAAATAAATGTCACTGCACAATTTATCCGTGTTATCTCTCTAGTTACTAGTGTTCCCGGACACAGAACGTCCGAGGGTAGTTGATACAGAGGCCCTCTCTATGGCAGATGAGATTATGAAACCCCGACATGTTTTGAGAGAACCAGGCTGCCTCCATGTTATAACTATTCTGTAGTTGATCTCGACAGTATGTGCACTGTATTCTCTGCAAAAGGATGAAATATTAATCCTTACTCGACTCTCCATATATTCGCACCCAAACGGTCCCTAATATATTAGTAAGAGATTGGCAACGATAATGACGTCCCAACAGTGATCCCTTGTGAACGGTTTAACCCCGCCACATGTTTGTGCCTATCCCAAGCCTGTAATTCTAACGTCATATGTTGTGGTTACTTCAGCTGACAGTACACAAAGCTGTACCCTCATACAAATAATAATAGAATAAAACTTTGAAAATGCCAGGGAGTGCCAGAGGCCGTAAATCGAAGGACAGACAATACAATGAGGAAAAGAAAAAGGATAAAAAGTACAAACAATAATCTAAAAAACACTACAAAAATACTAAGCATTGAGCAGTACAAATCCCATGAACAACCATGGAAAAGGACGGGATTTTGGTTACGACAAACTGAACATATTCGTGGTCATTTGTGACACAGATATTCTGCAAAATACACAGGCACTTTATTTCAATAAGTGCAAAAATACACAGGTACTTTATTTCCATAGGTGCAGTTCGTTGGTTTTGCTTCTGAAAAGTTTACCTGTATATAACGGTCTAACTAAAATATATTTCTTGTTCGTGTTGATTGAAATCATCAATTATATATGGAAATAAAAAAGAACAACAAAGATTCAGATACTTTATAAATAAATTATTCCTGTTTTAAATATAATTAAAAAAGGACATTTTTTTACTGTCAAAGATTGCTCCTTCTCAAACTAACACATGAAACAATCAAGGCTATTAATAACACCCAACAAATATAACATTCAAAGTATCACTATACTAGTGGAGCTTAAGACAACATAAATTTATTTTAGTACCTCTAACGGGTATTAAATAAATGTTAATCTCAACAATTTTAGGTCAGATGACGAGAAATGGTATGGCAATTAGATTTTGGTTCAAAGCTGACCACTGTTTCTCTATATTGTCTTCCGATAGTCTTGTATAATGTTTTCCGATAGTCTTGTAATGTTTTGATAATTGTTAAGGCTGTCGGATTTCTACTAGAACAAGTATAATATATATGGCAACGGCTGTGTCATGGTGAATAAATATGTTATGCTTAGATGTCAATATAACGACTCGGATTGCTCAATCATTTGTATATGAGGCTTGTTTGTTTATTCCAATGTACGATACTTGCACGACTGCATCATATCACTGCGAGGACAGGTTTGAGCCCATACAACTATTTTATCCCTGCCACTGTGTATTGGAGTGTATGTACCAAGACAGGAAAGTGAGAGGTCGTGTATATGTGTGGTATGAGTAACTATTTAGCGTACATGGAGCGGTGCACTCTCTGCACACGTTACTACTGTGGTCCAAGGACATACTTTCCGTATTATAACTTCACAGTAACACAGAAAATCTGCCCTCTCCGTCATCGGGGATGCGCTGGGCAGCCCTGTTTGTAAGCGCCCTCTGAGCCATCACCAGTATCTAGACATGTATACAAAACAAATCAAGAATTCATAATAACCCTTTTCCTTTAAACCGTGTATTACTGTATTCATGAACGGTGTATAATATGTCCTATGCTAGTAACCATCAATATAAACCGGCCAAATTAGTCAATAATTCAGTCCAAAAAATCACCGAAAATAGGACTGTTTTGTCTCCTGGGTATTGATATGTTTTGTAATGTTCTATAATTATTAAATGGTTTAAAGCCTAATATCCTATACACACTCCCACAGTTTTTATCAAATGACTTAACTACTCTAAGATTTATGAATTTTCTCCATAGATATGCTGTAGTTTTTGAATTTTTCCTAATCGTGTCATAGTACCTATTACTACGTGCAGCTTTGGTATGATTCTCAAGCCACGATTCAAAATGCGCCGGTTCCGTTAATTCTAAAAACTGAAACAAACTCCTGGCTGCTTTCAATGGTTCCTCGGCCACTCTTTCATACAGAAGTGTTTTTATTCTATCCCGATATGCCTCCTTCAATCGGAAACCAGTCCGCAGATCAGTGTTCAATGAATCACAATTACTTTTTGATATAGCTTCTAAATTTTTCTGGTTGTTCATGAAGTAACCATTGTTACGTGACTGATATGAGCCCCTTGGGTCCCGAATCAAGTGAATTACTTTTAAGCGTGGAAATGCTTCCATTAACTTTTCTGCCACATCCAAATTCAGTCGAATGGCTTTTATCATTCTAACGGATTTTCTACATTTGTTCTGGAATTCCAGTAGACATTTATATTGTGTTTTATGGTGCCTGCAGTAATCAGAATCTAACATGGTACTACTTTTATTTGAATACCGGAAGTAGTAAATAGGCACGTGAAACAAATCACAATTGTAAAACTTTGCAACGTCATCTAATATATGGTCAATATTCTCACGCCTTCCTTTTTGCTTCCTATAAAAAAAGTTTTAAAAAACATGTATAAATTATGATATCTGCACTAGAACATTTATTCAAATACAACTTAGTTATTGTTCATTTGAATATGCAATAATTGATAAAATAATAAAAAATATGTTCTCTGTTTTTGGGGACAATCTGGTCATGATCGCATGAGATTTACATTCAATCAGTGCCACCAGATCACAACTGATCTGTACGAGTACGATGCCGTCAGCAGTAAGATATATTCGATAAATCTATAAATCATTACACTTGGCCTTGACTTAGAGCGGGGTTTTCATGCTTTACCAGAGTTGTTGTACTCACAATATCTCTCTCCGGACCGGAAAACGTCTGGTTTGGATTTATTCTACTGTTTTGTTTTCCCTTTTTCTTTTCTTTTTTGTTGTTGATGAGCAACAATTATTTATTATCTCCATCGTAATTTCGTAAACCAGTATATAATAAGTACCTGATTAGTTGCTATTGTTGAGTAAGAAATCCCGTTCAATAAACACACCTACTTTTAATGTAGACGAAATTCAATTTGATCACATCTCGAAGGCATCAAGGAAAAGTAATTGTCTCCAATCTCCACCTTTTGAATAATATGCCATGTCTATTTGTTAAACGATTTTCTACAGCTTGGATTCAGAACTTCATAAGTGACGTGACAGAGTCTATCGAAGAGTCTATGTTTTGTTTTGTTTGTTTGTTTGTTTTTTTTTTTGTCATTTCGTTTTTCTTTTTGGCGGAGTATGGGGAAGGGGGTATACCGTTGTCTTTCAGCAAAAAACAATTATGACCAAGATATAACTGAACTATTGTCGAGACTGGTTTTAATACAGCTTAATCACTGATCCAAATTATGGATTTATATTGCATATATATATTATCACTTGTTTAGACTCTATATAACTTAGTGGCGCGATGTTTTTTCTGGAATAGACTACATTAGGTAGGCTCAACGTCAAAAAATTGGAAAACCAGATAATGTAACAATCGTTGGTACAAATCAAACCAAAGGATCTACACAGAATAGCACAAATCGGCCTAAGACATCTATTCCCGAGGGGAAGTGAACCTTTGGTTTAGTTATAATATTATTTAGGAACTGAAATTTCAGTAATAGATGCACTGATGAAAAGAGCACAGCTTATGCACGCCTTGACATGTATTATAGTAAAATATATCTTGGTTCCAAACAAATAATATCTTTGATATTGAGGATCTCCATGTCCGCGATCTTATGGTACCTCGATCTATAGCTACCTATACAACTGCTGTATATTATATGTAATCTCGGTTTTGCAAGCAAACCTCCATAACACAATATACAAGCGAGACTAGTGGACCTGGGCTTGTTTACTCTTCCGGCGAACGGAGCACCCGAGTTCATCCCTGGTTTTTTGTTGGGTTTGTATTGCTGGGTCCTTAATCTTCTGTTTAATGTAGATCGGTGTTTGTCTTTTCTCTATCTACCATTGTATTGTCTGTTGTTCGATTTACGACTTCTGATTATACAGTTAATACATTATGAAAGTAAAGTTTGTCAATAATTTAGGAAAGATAGGGGATCTCCTTGTATTCCGGTTTCTTTCACCAATAAATCTGATCGTCATGTTGTTACACAATATTTGCTCAAACTTTATCGAAGTGATATTTATATTTTTTCTTGTTGAGCTAAGAAAGACAACTCGAAGTGAAAAAGTAGTTTTTGATTATTATGCTTACCTGCATGTTCCATTTATAATGTGACACACAGAATCCAGTGTGAAATAATACTCGCCTCTTACATAAGGTTTCAGCGGTTCATATAAATAGAAAACATCTGAAGCCTGCTGAATTAAGTCAGCCGTAAAGGTGGAGCCACTGCGAAGATACGTCACCAACAAAATCAACGTTTGATTCAAGTTGTCCTTTTCAGTTAAAATCTTTGATATGGTTTCCAGTGAAATTTGATTGACTGTTGTATTTTCATGTTTTAATTTACGTTCAACATTAGTTCCGTCATTAGATGATACTCTATAATGTGCAGTGTTATTTATTAGAGGAAATCTTTGCTTGTAAGAACTATTCTTTACGTAAGAAGAGGTAACGTTTTTCTGGAAATTGAAGACAGACTTATTTTCCTGTACACTATCGGAAATTAGCTTTAATACGTTTGATCTTGATGCATCGTCTTTCTCTGATTTCACTGTTAAATATGAAGGACGTGTCTCAGATATAACATTGGCCTTTGTTGTTGTAAGTCCTTGCGGTGTACTCAATTGGTCAATTGAATTGGGTGAGTTACTTGTTGCTGTATATATTTTGATATCAAATGCTGATTTTAACTTCCCAAATTTCAATTCTTTCATACGATACAAAATATAACTGTCCTTTTCTTTGTGAAGTTTAAACGTATAACCTGAAAATGGAAATGAATAAATAATTTATAAATTTGTGCAACGGTTATTTTGTGCACGAGATGCTCACCCCCCGTTTATCTACAATGTAATTATTATTAAAAATAAGGTTATCCTCTTTCATGCATATGTGATCTTAGCTGATTTTTTTCTGAACACATACGGCGAGTATCAGAGTGCGAAGACCACATCATCCGTCGTAGGCTTATGGTCAGACGTCAACGATCTTGAATACACTCTACCACACAGGCCCTTTGAATTGATGAAAAATTGTTCTTGTCTTGAATATGGCTGAATAGAAATAAATTTCATCGATTGGGTATACTCTCATTAGTACATGCGCCGGTTCATGTGACTGACTTTCCCGTTGTAAATGTACATGTTGATGAATTATCGTCTGCTCGAATTTGGCAGCATAAATTGTGTGCGACATTGCCCGCAAACGTAAATATAAATTACCGCCTTCCAATCAAAGGATACTACCGTATTTGTACTAATATAATAATAATATAATAATTTTTACTAATATCCGGCAACCCATGTTAAAACTCAAAACACATTCTGGCTTCCATGATTTATTTCTTGATTAGATTGTAAGCAACCTTATGTTCTGAATGGATGATTTTGGAAACAAGAACGAAAATCATATTGGAAAGTTTTATGAATGTGCTAAAATAGATAATCTCAATTACTGAAAATGGGGAAAAAGAACGATTTTTAGTTTTAAATGCTTTATTACATGATCTTACTTAATAACTGAATGATGTGACATATTTGTTAAGATTTTCGCTACAAATAAAATATGCAGGGAACACAATTATGGGTATGATTCCAGAACGGTAGTTGGAACACTATTCTCTATTTAAAATAGTCTGATAGAAATGTGTACAAACCTAAATGAAAATAGCTTCATGTAAGCAAGAAGGGGGTCCGGTTATAGAAATGTGTACAAATTGCTTCTTGTAAACAAGGGGGAACCTAGTACATATCATAGTTCAAAGA
This sequence comes from Bathymodiolus septemdierum, assembly GCA_963383655.1. Taxonomy (NCBI): domain Eukaryota; kingdom Metazoa; phylum Mollusca; class Bivalvia; order Mytilida; family Modiolidae; genus Bathymodiolus; species Bathymodiolus septemdierum. Next base: position 15,230,808 of record OY726529.1, read on the forward strand.
CAATTAAATAATAGTATGCTACCTGTTACCTATCATATAGGTAAATGAATTATGTTTTAAGTACATACCTGTGGGTTAATAAAGCATGTCAAATAAGGTGTTCACCTGGAACATATACAACCAATTAATAACAGGTAATCTAGATGTTCAAAGTAATATTAATACTCTTATGAAAAAATATTTGCTTCGTGAAAAATATATTGATATAAAAACCGTCAGCTTTGTACTCTATTTTGCAGTAAAACTAATCTTCAAAAGGAATATTGTAGTATTCTATATAATACTAACTCTATGACCACTCGGACACATTATCCTGATTTGTTATTTCTCTTTATTGATGTCGCCCCACTCGAACACATTATCTTGATTTGTTATTTCTCTTTAATGATGTCGCCCCACTCGGAAACATTATCTTGATTTGTTATTTCTCTTTAATGATGTCGCCCCACTCGGACACATTATCTTGATTTGTTATTTCTCTTTAATGATGTCACCCCACTCGGAAACATTATCCTGATTTGTTATTTCTCTTTAATGATGTCGCCCCACTCGGACACATTATCTTGATTTGTTATTTCTCTTTAATGATGTCGCCCCACTCGGACACATTATCCTGATTTGTTATTTCTCTTTAATGATGTCGCCCCACTCGGAAACATTATCTTGATTTGTTATTTCTCTTTAATGATGTCGCCCCACTCGGACACATTATCTTGATTTGTTATTTCTCTTTAATGATGTCGCCCCACTCGGACACATTATCTTGATTTGTTATTTCTCTTCAATGATGTCGCCCCACTCGGACACATTATCCTGATTTGTTATTTCTCTTTAATGATGTCGCCCCACTCGGACACATTATCCTGATTTGTTATTTCTCTTTAATGATGTCGCCCCACTCGGACACATTATCCTGATTTGTTATTTCTCTTTAATGATGTCGCCCCACTCGGACACATTATCCTGATTTGTTATTTCTCTTTAATGATGTCGCCCCACTCGGACACATTATCCTGATTTGTTATTTCTCTTTAATGATGTCGCCCCACTCGGACACATTATCCTGATTTGTTATTTCTCTTTAATGATGTCGCCCCACTCGGACACATTATCCTGATTTGTTATTTCTCTTTAATGATGTCGCCCCACTCAGACACATTATCCTGATTTGTTATTTTTCCTTAATGATGTGTGTTTAGCGAAGATTCAACAAAATACCAATTCTATAGTCATTGGTTTAACCGGTCTACGACTTGAACTCACAATCTAGCGGACACAAGGCGAGTACGCTAACCAGTACACCACCGATGCTATTTATGTAAATTGAGAATTTTGTTTATTAATATTCTGTTTGTGAACTGGCGGGGAAATAATCGTCTCTCTTTATTGCTAAGATTGTAAACGATCGATTACTTTGTGTTGACACAAGTTCGATAACTCATTTACTTTCGTTTTACTAGTATAAATACTCAAAACTTAAAATCAAGAATAATCGTTGTCATTAAATGTGCACAGCTTAAAGGGATATTGTCTACCAGCTGCGTAATTTGTTCATACCCAAAATTATTGTCGAATTCCGTACTGACCTTCATAAAATGAAGATTAACACCGAGTTATGCTGCAAAAGATACGATTTTTTGACAAAAAAGACCCAAAACTATCGCTATCAGAATTATTGTCTGGATGACAATATTCAAATCTATTCATATGGCCTTCTATATGTGAACACGTCTTGAGCATGCGCACTGCTTAGAAACAATAAACAACATGTGATTCCTGGGCAAAAGAGAAACTGTCAACGCGTGGAAGAAAGCGGACTTTGACGGATTCAGAGATAAAGAGGATTAGAAGTGAAGTATATTCCAAATGGAACAAATGCAGGATATATGTAGGGGATCAGTTGGACCGTTGCCGTTGGATGGAGCGAACTCAAGGAAGTGCTACGCGTCAAATCTCACGCTGAAGTGGCAAAGATTTTGCTTGATTATTGTTGATAGGTAAGCCGAGCATGTTGCCTTTTTTCACAATCGTTTTTCATATTTTATGAATTTATGATGATGCCTATGATCATTTTCGGTAGATATTAATCAATATATGTAATTTTGCACCTGGCAACAGCAAATTATTGTCAATGAGTAGCATAAAACGGCCGTATTTGCGAGGTAAACAAACACAAATTTTAAGAAGCCAGCAAAGGGGAGTGCAAAAATGATATCAATGGCAATGCAGTTTATTATTATCAATTTAAAAAAAAACATCGAATCAATTCATTTTTAATGCAAGAATTAAAACTGTGCATGGCTTAATGAAAACCCTATAAAGTTCTTTTTATTGAAGCAAATTTATTTCTTTGATATACAACATATAATTAGGCTTTTAATTTTATCAAATTTCAACAACTTGGACATGAAACTTAGTTTTGGGAACCAAAAGTATATACCTTACTTTCTGCGAATTATCACTAGTATAATGGAAAATCAGTATGTATTTTTCAAATAAAACCTTTCTATTTAAGGAAGCTTCATTTCAATTGCACTTTTAGTTTGGATCCTGTAAGTATAATATATAATTATAAACAAGGTTTTGAAGAAATGATATGAATATCCATTGAAATTTTCAAGTTTCAGAACTTTTTTTATACATGACTACAAAATTTTACTGAAAATTTCAGAAATGTCCTAAAATGCATATTTCAGACCATGGCTAAGTGAAAATCATTTTCAATTCCTTTATACAAACAAGTTTATATCTTGGGTACTGGAAATACATTACATAAATAAGTTTAAAGTACTTTTCAACAAGTTTGAACATAAAACTTTGTTATGGGAGCCAAAATTATATCTTCCTGTCTGTGAATTATCACCATAGTGGAAAATCAGTATGTATCTTTTATATAAAAAGCTTTCCATTTAAATAAGTGTCATTTCAGTAGCATTTTGAGTTTGGATCCTGTAAGTATGATACATAAACAAGGTTTTTAAAAAATAATATGAAGATCCATAGAAATTTGCAAGTTTCAGAAACTTTTCTATATATGTGACTATAAAATTTTACTGAAATGTCCTGAACTGCATATTTTAGACTATGACTAAATGAAAATCGTTTTCAATTTCCTTATGCAAACCAAGTTTATTTCTTGACTATTCTAAAAACATTACATTAACTAGTTTTTTGCTACATTTCAACAATTTTGGACATAATTTTTAGTTCAGGGAGCCAAAATTATACTTTACTATCTTAGAATTATCAACATAGACATGATAGAGGGAAATCAATATGTATTTTTCATATAAAGGCTTTCTATTTAAAGAATTGTCATTTGAACTGCTTTTTATCCCCTCGCCAACGAAATTGCAAAGGGATATAGTAACAGTAACGCTACCGTCCGTCCGTCCGTCACATCCTTGTGAACACTCTAGAATCAACATCCTTCAATGGATTTTGACCACACTTGGTACATACTTAGTCCTTAAGAGAATTTGAAACCCTATTGATTTTCAAGGTCAAAGGTCAAGATCACGGTCAAATTTTTACAGCGCAACATCCTTGTGAACACTCTAGAATCAACATCCTTCTTCAATGGATTTTGACCAAACTTGGTACAGACTTAGTCCTTAACAGAATCAGGAACCCTATTGATTTTCAAGGTCATATGTCAAAGATCAAGGTCACCGGCTCAAATTTTTACCGCATAACATCCTTGTGAACACTTGAATCAACATCCTTCAATGGATTTTTGACAAAACTTGGTACATACTTAGTCCTTAAGATAACCGAAACCCTATTGATTTTCAAGGTCATAGCCTCATAGGTCAAAGGTCAAGATAATCGGGTCAACATTTTACCGCGTTACATCCTTGTGAACACTAGAATCAACATCCTTCAATGGATTTTGACCAAACTTGGTACATACTCAGTACTTAAGAGAATCTCTGGGATCCTATTGATTTTCAAAGGTCAAGGTCACCGGGTCAAATTTTTAGGCGAGGGAATACACCACGTTTTGCCCTTGTTTTGTTTGAATCTTGTAAGTGTGATTTATAAACAAGATTTTTAAGAAATAATGTGAAGATCCATAGCAATTTGCATGTTTCACAGTGTGTGAATTTAACAGTAGACCGATGGCCCGTGTCTGTGTTAAAATCATGCAGGTTTTTGTGAAATTATCTTTATTTTTTAGGCAAATTACTACAAAAACTGGTAATTTCAGACAAATGTGATTTTGTAGTGATTGATATTTGTACTTTTGATTTAGATATTCTGACCAAGGTATTTCTAGAGTAGAAGAAATGAGAAGCCATCACATTTCAACGAAACGGATGAAACTGGAGAAATCGAGTTCATTTGTGAACCCATTTGAGTATGTTCATTTTGTTAAAGATTAGACATATTCAACATTATGTTTATAGGTAACATTGTCAATATTGTTCAACACAGTCACTTGTATAACAGTTTCCTATTAATTATTGTTGCTTGCATAGTGATACTACTAGTAGCTATGTTATATAGGGATCATGTTGGCTTCTGCGTCATCATTGCATTTTCATCAATCCACAAGCTGAAATGGCCAGTCCTCCTTAGCTACTTACGGGAATGAAACCAAAGTGTGCACATCAGAACCATATAACAAAATTTGTTTCGATATTATACACATACACTGTAATAAACAATTATTTTTTATTCTTAGACTCTCAATATATATTACTGAAGAGGGCAGTGATGTTGGTGATGATTCTGACGATGAAAATTTTGAATCTAGCCTCAACTTCACTCTAAGGTTTGTCATGTTAATTTCATATGTTTCAGTTGTAACTTACATACTTGAAAGTTTGTCCTAATAACAGAACCATGCATGATCATATGTCATAGGAGCTTTATTATACCCCCGCTCCACTGGAAAGGGGGGGGGGGTACAATACTGTTTTACCTCTGTCCGTCCGTTCGTCCCAAGATGTTCATAGCATTTTTCTCAGTAATTATTTATGGCAGCAATCTGATATTTTTGTTCATAGGCTTCAGAAGGGTCAATCAAAAGTCGCAAACCCGCTGCGTTGTCCATGGTCAAGTCCGGTAGAAGTCCCATCCGATGAAGGGAAAGACATCAACAACAAATGAAGATCAGTTCTGATATGGGTAACAGACACCCTGTAACCATTGACCAGCTCGTGATGCCTGCCGTAGAACTTCTTGAGGGATGACCACAACCTAAAATCTGTCTACAAATCACTCAAATCCTTCATAAAGTGGACTTGTAATGAATGTTTAGTTGCTCATTCACTATACATTCGAGATATTCATCTTGAATTGAAAATTAGGGCTCCATAGATCATAATCTCAATTCTATTGTTTTATTCTTGTGAATTACATTGTATGTATTTTTCTACTTCAGGTGGCAGAGAAGTTACAGCAAAAAGACAGCTAGATGGTCTGTGCAGCCTGTTAAAGCTGTCAAGTCATATTCCTATGTTCCAAGACTATTAAGGGTCATCATTTGTATGAGACTGCAAGATAATGAAGGAATGAATTAACGTGTACAGTTGGAAGTAGATGATCCCAGAAGAATCTCGGTCCATCTTGCACCAATTCCACAACCTCCAACTCGGGATAATATTGTAGCATCTCAGAAATCCAGATATGAAGATCAAGACAAAACAATTGACTATATTGTCGCATAAAATAAATTTAGATTGTCACTCTTTGTTTTTCCTGGTCTAACAGAAGTTCTGCACATTTAGAGCGGAAAAGTACCCAAGTCAGGATAATAGGCATTACAAATTGTCCAATGCACAATAATGATAGCACTCAGTGTTTTGGTCTAGTTAGTACAAACCAGGACAACTTTCTAGGTACTCACAAGAAATATCTCTGTCAAGTTTGGTTAAATTCTGTTTGGCTGTTCTCAAGAAGAAGATGAAAATGGTGTTTCCCATAGGGTTTCAATGCAAACTTTGACCTCCGCTGGTGGCCATTTTGAATTTTCAAATGGCGTAAACAGTAACATCACATGTTAAAGACATTCATAGGAACATATAGACCAGATTTCAATTCAATGCCGTCAGCGATCCATGAGAACAAGTTTCTTGAAAATCGATCAATCAGAATTATCAAAGTCACATGGTGGCCATGTTTTTTGACGAATCTGCACAAAAGTAACAACTCTTGTGTAGGACCTCAGAGAAAACATCTCTGCCAAGTTTGGTTTTGAATTATATAAAAGACTGTCAGTCCATTTTAGAAGAAGTTGTCAGTGCTGATAGAACAAAAAATAATAATAAGATGGCAAAACTTTCAAATTAAATTTACAATTCCAACTGACCAACTTGTCAAATTAACAACTCATTAGGGTTGATTTATTTTTTATTTTTGGTATTTTAACGCCACTTTCAGCAATATTTCAGCTATATCATGGCGACCAGTTTTAGTGGTGGAGGAAGCCAGAGTACCCGGACAACCACCGACCATAGGGAAGCAAGTTGTAAACTTTATCATTAGGTTATATGGGATAAAATACAAAATATTTCATGAACAAGTTTTAATTAAATCGTCTAGGAATGAAATCCTTGTATTGTCCATATAGATCAGGATACTTGTCCCTAATTTTCCAAGTACAACAGCTTGGGATCACACGTCTGACCTCAGCTCCAAGTCTGCCATGTGTCCAAATGGTATACTGGCGGTAGGCTGCATACCTATTGGATCTGTTGTAATCCTCGTCATGGGGCATTACTACAAGTTCCTCTCGAAACATTCTAGCAACCCCCAACACTGCCTCATCAAGGACAATCCGATCAAAGTCCTATAATAAAGAAAAGAGATTTAATAAAAACAGAGTAAAGACAGATGGTTATACATTCATCTAGAAAAATGAGCTCTATTTAAAAAAGAAATATAATTCATTATAAGTGAAATAGTTTGCACAAATTCAGCTTAGAGAAATAAAAAAAGTCTTATTTTGGAAGGAAAGATTTTCTCGTGGGACTTTCTTATGACCACAGTTTTATTTCGTTTTTTGTTGGTATATGGGAGAACCATTTTGGTCGTGCAATTTTTATTATCAATTTATCCCTCAAGCTATTCAATTTTAATTTTATATGTTTTTTTTCCTAGAAAATTATTTTAATTCTGAATCTTGAAGGAAAACATTTGGCTGGACAGGAGAAAAAAGTATATTCCGACTTGACATTTTCACAGTATAATCATATACAAAATTTTGAAGAAAAACAATTATTCCAGCACTTCGCCAATCTAATTAAAATTAGATCTACGCACTTGCTCCATATTTTATATCTAATTATATCTCCGCTCCCCGAAGGGGGAGGGGGTATACTGTTTTACCTCTGTCTGTCCGTTCGTCCTTCCAAGATATTTTTCGTCACATTTTTTTCAGCAACTATTGATGGCAGATATCTGATGTTTGGTCACAAGCTTCACATAGGTATGCCATATCGTGGGAAGCGTTTTTGGAACCATCAGATTCCTACTTCCTGTTTGCCGACTTCGTTGGTTTTTATCCACATTGAACATATATGCACATTTTTCTCAACAACTATTGATGGCAGAAATCTGGTATTTGGTCACAAGCTTCATATAGGTACCCCATATCATGGGATGTGGCAGGGGTATCATAAGTGAGCATTATATCACAGTTCACATTGTTTTAATTAGATTGGCACTTCGCCGGAAAATAAGAAAATATGATTTCTGTGGCGTCTGAAAAAAACATGACATAGCCCCCTTCAAGGTAAATGGTCAGTCCCATATTATTTTGCAGCAACTGTCTTGTGGAACTAGAAGTAAGGTCTCTTTTGTTTCTAATCCAGCCCAAATTTCTCTGAAACATTCCAGTCAACTAACAAATAAAACAACACTGGCTACGTCATTCGTTTTCATCAGACATGTATTTCACTGTGTTCTACATGTATGTCTCTGTTTTCATATTGTCGGTAAAACTGGCTAAAATAAATTAATTGAACACCTGTATCAAAATCTCGGGGAACAACTTCATAACTTATAAGAAGAAAAAAACTAATTTAGTTATTTTTAACGTCGGCAAAAATTTCCGATCGAAAATACGTAGTTGAGCTTGTCCCCATGGGGTGCCTCCTGGCATGCTTTCAATGGTTATCGTGGAAATATCGGCTGAATCTGTTAAGGCATGAAGTTTTCATTAAGGAAAATCTATTCCTGATACAGAAATTATTTATTCTACGTCTTTTAGTTACAATCGGTTCGGAAATAGCTTTTTTCCTCAATTTTTATAGAAACTTACCTCAATATCCATGCTGCAGCATCCGGTCTACTGATATAAAAATAGATCAATAAATAGAGTTGGCCTCGCCCAGGTCAGTGCATAATTAATTAGCTTCCGGTAACGATGGTCAGCTTTTTCAGTCGAAAAAACAACGTTTTGGAGCGTATTCATCAATAATTCGGTGTTTAATCTTCATTTTATGAAGGTCAGTACGGCAATCGACAATAATTTTGGGTATGAAAAAATTACGCAGCTGGTAGACAATATCCCTTTATCAAACAACTGTTTGATCTAAATAATTGAGAACAAAATATTTTTACTGTATATAAATAATAGTGTTATCTATACTGACATATTTAAACAGAAAACAAAATTTAAGCAAAATATGTGATGTTAGTTCTGGTGGCTCCCCCATCCCATCCTTTCTTATTTAACATTAAAATATTACATAACACATGCATACATTGTTCTCGATGACTATCCCATCCCACTCTGCCACCCCTTACCATTATTTCTTATTCAACAATATAATATTTCATAGGACAAACATTTACTTACCAGCATTGATCGAAAGTATAGCAATCCCAACAAGACAGAAACAACACGATATGACCCCTTTCAGTTGTAAATTTCCAGATATTACTACGATCCTAACATAGTGCTTTATATTCATCCTGTACTGTCATCCTACAAAGATCACAATATAAGTTAATTGCCCCTCTGATATGTATCGCTTTATTACCTTGGTAAAGACTGGTACACCTTATTTACAAGAACTCTAATATTCCCTGCAAATTGTACATTTAGTGCCCACATCATACAATGTATATGGATAACCGAAGTAATGTACATTTTTTGTGTTGTCCATATCTGATTGTTTTTTTTTTTATGGATAGAATCGTGTGTAATTTCACCATTTTTATCTGTTAAATATTCCACTTCTTGATATAGTCCTATGCACATTATGACAAGAAATCTAACATTCTTAACAAATTGCCATATTAGTGGGCACACCATATAGGGATAATAGAAGTTTTGATTTTTTTGTGATGTCCATTTCTGAATTTAAAAAAAAAAAGAATAATTTTCAAGGATAAATTCTTATGTAATTTTACCATTCTTAGCTGCAAAATATTCCACTTCTTGAAATAGACTACACATTATTGTCAAGAAACCTAACATTCCTTACGAATTGTCCATTTAGTGGCCACCTCATTTTTGGATACGGAAGTCATGTATTTTTTGTTCTGTTGTCCATTTTTTAATTATTTTTTTTCAGGGATAAATTCTTGTGTAATGTCATCATTTTATCTGTAATATATTCAACTAGTAAATCATTCTCTAAAAAACAAAATTGATTTCAAATATGAGAAAATAACTTTTCTTCATAAAATTTGCATTCTTACATCACTAAGTGTTAATGGTGAACTTAAAGGACGACAACCCGTGTTAACACAACTTATCATAATATCTAAAAATAGTATCAGTATACTACAAAATGCTTGTTATGGTTAAAAAGGGTATTAAAAACGCTTTATTTTGGTATATAATATGTAGGTATCCATTTATTATTGCTACTTCAACAAACTCATAAAATTTATAAATCGTATTTTGTCCAAAGTAACACCAGTATTTTGTGACGTTTCTTTTGTCAAATTCGGGGATATAAATTAGATGAATAATGAGCACAATAATTATTCAGATTGTGACTTACCAGAAATTTCGAGTGAACCGAGTTTGACATAAAGAGATTCAACTGTATATTATTCCCATTCATGCACATAGATCTACGTTATCATATTTTCCGGATATATCTTTAGACAAACTGTTGCGGATAGAAAACTCTGGACAGGTATGCGATTTTTTCTCTATGTTGTCATTGTCTTTATTCCGATTTTTTAATTATATATTTTACGAATTTTAACCTCGTTGTTTGTCATTTGAAATTCTTAAATTCACAAATTGAAAGATTCGAGAAAAAAACCCACAAAGAGTTAGGTTATGCACTTACCAAGTCTTCCAGTAATGGATACAAAAATGTATGTATTTAAAAAAGCTGCAGTCTATATGTGAGGCAATATTTTTCTACATTTGAAATCTTGGATGTTTTGTTACACAAATCTGTTATTAAAATCAATCCATCCTTTCGCAAGTCAATAGGGCAGAGGTAGTTTCAAGTTCACCAGATGTTTTAGAGATAAATCATGTAACAATAGGATGCTTACATTTTTTAAGCAAAGAAACAGGATGGACTTTCAGGTCAAGAGTTTATGCTGACGTCGAAAAACCTGTGAATACAGAAACGGACGTAAGCGTATCCATAATAACTTAGATTAAATGTAATAATAGTTAGAGAAAACCGATGGGAAAATTAAGAATGAACAATCCAGGGACACTGGCAACATTAGGCACGATACACGGAACGAAGGCAACTTAACACAGGAAGATAAAAAGATGGGCAACACGGATCCCAAACAATATCAAAGGTGAAACCAGATACTCGTGAATGGTAAGCAGTTCCTACTTCTTATACGACACCTGTCGTGTGACTCGTATAGTCAAGTTCGGTAAAAGTATTCTCAGTGATAACGAAAAGAAGAAAATCTATGTAAAAAAGGAAAAGATCCATTCTCATTTGAGAGAATATGTATAAATTACAATAGAGGAACTCAGCTTCTCCTTTATAACACCACCGCTCGTCCATATTCATGTATGGGTCTACATTAGGCTCACATGTAGAAAACACTTGCATGTCTGCATCATCATACTCAGAGGGATGGAATGGACCCACAAGACTAGCTTTGCCCCGTCACTTTTTATTGAGGTGTCTATGCTAAGCGACGATAGTCATGTAGATGTATTTTAGAGGTTGTTTTTTTTTCTTAAGTTTATTAGATGAAATTGGAAAAGTTCAAATATGTCACACAAGTAGGGAAAATGTGTCATTTTATTCCCAGGTCTTTGGAATTGTAGACGGAACCCCATAATAGATATAGTGAGTAAATGATTGTTAGTTTACGCCAACAATTGAACATTTTGCAGCTATGTTACGGTGTGAATAAATTCAATGAAATTATAATGATATCCGCTTTGCACTAATCTAACAAGTCAATTTTGATAGTTCTAGCAAGCTCATTGAAACAACAGTCAAGAGGATAGACATGTGGCTCCACTCGGACACATTATCTTCATTTCGAACCATCTAGTATTTTCTCTTATTCCTAAATGATGCGTGCTTACCAGAGAAGCAGTAAATACCAGTTGGATAGTCTTTGGCTTGATCCGATCGGGACTCGAACCCACCATCTACCACACTACATATTACGTGTACAATATATTACTGCGCATTGACATGTTCTTGCTTGAAATGACCCTTGGTTTTTTCTGTGTCACACTTAGAACAACTCGACTAATATGGATTTTATTCTAGTATTGGCCGACCGTGATCCAACCAATATTGATGTTTCGGATTCTGTCTAGATCTTACATACGCATCAACGGTAAAATAGAGAGATTCTGTCACTCAGACACATGATGAAGGCAAACAAAGCAAACAACACAGCAGAGAAAAAAGATGAGCAACACTGACCCCACCAAAAACCAGGGTTCAACCTAGGTGCTCGCTAGGGGTATGTCCTGCTTCTCCACCAAGCATATAGCTTTAAAGAGTAAGAACAATGTTTGGTTCGATCGGGATTAGTAAAATCTTTCCAAATGGAGCAACATGTCTACATATACCCTTCGAATGTTGTTTCATTGAGATAACACTATAAAAATCCACATAAGCTTGTAAGCATTAAGCAGACTACATCGTAACATCGACAAGTAACTTGTTTTCTCCATATTAAAGCGGAACAATTGCTCACTTTGGATGATATTTTATAAATTCGAGGGAAATCCCCTTTACTGTTCATCCTCGTACACAAGCTGCGGAAGTATTTTACACCACGATGGAGAAACTCGGTCCTATTTTTATATCATGGGGATATATGGAAGTATTAATTCTGTATATTTATGGATCCGAGTAAAGGTATTCAAACATTAATTTAATCAATCAGAGCTTAGAACATGTGTAGAACAAATGTAGTCTAAAAATAGTATTTTTCGCTTTTTATGTTTTTGGAAAAAATATTCAATTGAATGGCATCATTATAATTGGTAATTGAATGTCAAAATATCAGGATTATTTGATTGGATTTAATTGTATTTTAGCAGCTTTATAGAGAGCTAGAGACATGACCTACAAATATTGAATTGCAGGGGATAACGGTGTCAATTTTAGAGTAGGGATTGACCTATAGCCTGGCATTTCACTGCAAAATGTTAATGATGGCATGACATTTTGAGAGAACGTAGAGGAATCATGTACGTTTTAGAAAATATATAGTCATGGAAAGATGAAACTTCAGACGAAATGGTCAGGTAGGATTGAAAGCAAACCCACATGGTGTTCATTACGTAAGTGTAGCCGGTTGGGATATATTTGTTGTTTCGGTGAGCTAGTACTGTTGGTAGCGTGCTGGTCTAGTACAAATCAGACACCTTCAACATTGTCTTAACTTATTTTACTGTTTAAAGTAAAATTGTCTTAACAAGTTATAGAATTTAAACAAATGTTCACTTGGCATTCAACACAATTACTCCCAAAATGTACTTTCATTATTAATCTGACTCAATACGACATATGATGTATCACAATCTTCAATTTACGTGCTATACAGAAGTTATGATATCCTTTGGTTTCTAAGCAGGTGTATTGCTATTTTTGTCATTAATAAATAAGAAATCGTTATTAAAAATTATGTACATGCAAGGTCAAAACCACGTAATCTATCAATGACCTTGATGTTGACATAATAACAAGTCCGTACTAATGACGTAATTTGCAAGTTGGCAAACATTCACGCATTGATAATGGAAAGAAAACGACTTTTTATATCAAATGATATAAGCACAAATATGAGGGTTGGACGTGGAATTTTAACATTCAACGTACATTTAACGATTTTGATTACATTAAATGTGATGGATAAAATGAAATACAATACATGTTACACCATGAGAACAGTTATTAAATCTAATTGTTTAATTGTCAAGACAAGTTGTTATATAAACATGGCCTGTCACTCTCTTGGCTTGGTATAGGTATTTCAGTAGAAAGTGGCGGTGTTAAGCTAGGTTCATCACCAACGAAACCTTTACCAGACTTCACTATATATATGAGTAACACGACGGGTGTCATAAAAAGCATATAAATGATTAAACTGTACATTGTTGCTTTCTATTGACTAATGGTTTGTATTGCATTTGGTTCCAAGCAGGCATATTCCTGATGTATCCATGAGAAGATGGAATCTAGGAATCTAGGAGGAATGTATGATTTAGCAACACGGCTCCCTACAATCTCGGGTCACACCAGGTGCTTGGGAACGATAAGGACAAATTGAAGACACAAAATGGGTAAACAGAGGCTGTAAATCGAAGACTGACAGCCAGTACAATATGCCACAAGAAAAAGAAACAATGAATCTTCGTTCATGAATTATCACCGGGATTGTAACTAGATTAACACAACAAGTGTCACTAGTGGAGCAGGAACTGCTTACCCTTCCGGACCAAAAGAGATCACCTCCGGGTTTTAGTGGGGTACGTGTTACTTGATCTTTAGTTTTATATATATCTTTTGTACATTGTTGTTTGTCCTTTTGTACTATTTTCTTTTGGCCATTGTGTTATCTGTTCTTTTTCGATATACGGATTCTGATTGCCCCTTTGGTATCTTCAAACTCTTCTTGGAAAATACAACACACAAAACTAAAGATTGAGCAACAAGAATCTTACTAAAAACCGGATGTAATATCAGGTGCATCGGAAGGGTAATCAGTTTCTGCTTCATTAGTGACACCCGTCGTGTTACTGTTATTCGACACGAATATCATCTGATATGTAAATCGCTTAGGACACCAGTATGCTTAAATAAATACAAATAACATAAATAAAACATGAAAACTCTACAAAATAAATGGTGTAAGAAAAGCCGACAAATCCTTTTATTTGTGTTTTAAACTGAAAATGCGGAATTCTTGAATGATTGTATACCATTAGTAATATTGGAAGGTTTTCTTTATTATCCATAATAACTTAGATTAAATATAAATAAACGTTAGAGAAAACCGATGGTGAAATTAAGAATGAACAATCCAGGGACACTGGCAACATTAGGCACAATACACGGAACGAAGGCAACTTAACACAGGAAGATAAAACCATGGGCAACACGGATCCCAAACAATATCAAAGGTGAACCCAGATACTCGTGAATGGTAAGCAGTTCCTGCTTCTTATACGACACCTGTCGTGTGACTCGTATAGTCAAGTCCGGTAAGAGTATTGTCAGTGATAACGAAAAGAAGAAAATCTATGTAAAAAAGGAAAAGATCCATTCTCATTTGAGAAAATATACCTAAATTATAATAAAAGAATTCAGTTTCTCCTTTATAACACCACTGCTCGTCCATATACACATAGGGGTCTACATTATGCTCATTTGTAGAAAAATACTTGCATGTCTGCATCATCATACTCAGAGGGATGGATTGGGCCCACGAGACTAGTTTTGCCCCGTCACTTTATTGAGGTGGCTATACCAAGCGACGATAGTCATGTAGATGTATTTTAGAGGTTGTTTTATTTCCTTCATTTCACACAAGTAGGGAAAATGTGTCATTTTATTCCCAAGTCTTTGGAATTGAAGACGGAACCCATAATATACATAGTGAGTGAGTGACTGTTAGATTACGCCAAAAATTGAACAATTTCGCAGCTATGTTACGGTGTGAATAAATTCAATGAAATAATAATGATATCCGCTTTGCACTAATCTAACAAGTCAATTTTGATAGAGCTAGCAAGTTCATTGGAACAACAGTCAACAGGATAGACATGTTGTTTCACTCGGACACATTATCTTCACTTCGAACCATCTAGTATGTTCTCCCATTCCTAAATGATGCGTGCTTACCAGAGAAGCAGTAAATACCAGTTGGATAGTCTTTGGCTTGATCCGATCGGGCTCGAACCCACCATCTACCGCACTCAAGGCAAGCCCGCTGGCCATTACACCACCAAAGCAGCTGTATAATATTTACATCATATCACGTGTATCAATATGATCTAGCTTGAAATGACCGTTGGTTGTCTGTCTGTCACAATTAGTACAACTCTGCCAATACGGATTGTATTCTCGGAGTGCCCGACTTTGATCCTGCCAATATTGGTGTTCGAGATTCTCTCTAAATTTTAAATAGGTATCAACGATAAAATAGAGAGGTTCTGTCACTGTCGTCTGATGAGAAAAAAAGGAAAGGAAGTGAAAGAACACAGAAGATTACTCGTGGATTACAGGCATGATTTCCCTATTTTAATGGTATTTTGCTTTATTTTCCAATTGTTAGAATATGATATCCATTCTTACCTATTTTATTATTGTTTGTAAAGAAATTTTGAATGATGTCACTTGACTTAAGATAACTTTGGTAAGGTAAGCTAAAAAGGACTTGGTTTTTTTACTGTCAAAGATTGCTCTTTTCAAACTAACATATGAAACAATCAAGGCTATTAATAACACCCAACAAATATAACATTCAAAGTATCACTATACTGGTGGAGCTTAAGACAACATAAAGTTCTTTTAGTACCTCTAACGGGTATTAAATAAATGTTAATCTCAACAATTTGAGGTCAGATGACGAGAAATGGTATGGCAATTAGATTTTGGTTCAAAGCTGACCACTGTTTCTCTATATTGTCTTCCGATAGTCTTGTATAATATCTTCCGATAGTCTTGTAATGTTTTGATAATTGTTAAGGCTATCGGATCTCTACTAGAATAAGTATAATATATATGGCAACGGCTGCGTCATGGTGAATAAATATATTATGCTTAGATGTCAATATAACGACTCGGATTGCTCAGGCATTTGTAAATGAGGCTTGTTGGTTTATTCAAATGTACAATATTTGCACGACTGCATCATATCACTGAGAGGGCAGGTTTGGGACCATAAAGCTATTTTAACCCTGCCACTGTTTATTGGAGTGTATGTACCAAGACAGGAAAGGGAGAGGTCGTGTACATTGTATATATGTTGTATGAGTAAATATTTAGCGTGCAGGGAGCGTGACACTCTCTGCACACGTTACTACTGTGGTCCAAGGAGAGACTTCTGTGTTACTGTGTTAACTTCACAGTAACACAAAAGATGTGCCCACTCCGTCATCAGGCATGTGCTGGGCAGCCCTGTTTGTGTGCGCCCTGTGAACCATCACCAGTATCTAGACATGTATACAAAACAAATCAAGAATTCATAATAACCCTTTTCCTTTAAACCGTGTATTACTGTATCCATGAACGGTGTATAATATGTCTTATGCTAGTAACCATCAATATAAACCGGCGAAATTAGTCAATAATTCAGTCCAAAAAATCACCGAAAATAGGACTGTTTTGTCTGCTGGGTATGGATATGTTTTGTAATGTTCTATACTTATTAAATGGTTTAAAGCCTAATATCCTATACACACTCCCACAGTTTTTATCAAATGACTTAACTACTCTAAGATTTATGAATTTTCTCCATAGATATGCTGTAATTTTTGAATTTTTCCTAATCGTGTCATAGTACCCATTACTACGTGCAGCTTTGGTATGATTCTCAAGCCACGATTCGATATGCGCCGGTTCCGTTAATTCTAAAAACCGAAACAAACTCCTGGCTGCTTTCAATGGTTCCTCGGCCACTCTTTCATACAGAAGTGTTTTTATTCTATCCGGATATGCCTCTTTCAATCGGAAACCAGTCCGCAGATCAGTGTTCAATGAATCACAATTACTTTTTGATATAGCTTCTAAATTGTTCTGGTTGTTCATGAAGTAACCATTTTTACGTGACTGATATGAGCCCCTTGGGTCCCGAATCAAGTGAATTACTTTTAAACGTGGAAATTCTTCCATTAACTTTTCTGCCACATCCAAATTCAGTCGAATGGTTTTTATCATTCTAACGGATTTTCTACATTTGCTCTGGAATTCCAGTAGACATTTATATTGTGTTTTATGGTGCCTGCAGTAATCAAAATCAAACATGGTACTACTTTTATTTGAATACCGGAAGTAGTAAATAGGCACTTGAAAAAAATCACAATTGTAAAACTTTGCAACGTCATCTAATATATGGTCAATATTCTCACGCCTTCCTTTTTGCTTCCTATAAAAAAGTTTTAAAAAACATGTATAAATTATGATATCTGCACTAGAACATTTATTCAAATACAACTTAGTTATTGTTCATTTGAATATGCAATAATTGATAAAATAATAAAAAAATATGTTCTCTGTTTTTGGGGACAGTCTGGTCATGATCGCATGAGATTTACATTCAATCAGTGCCACCAGATCACAACTGATCTGTACGAGTACGATACCGTCCGCAGTAAGATATATTCGATAAATCTATAAATCATTACACTTGGCCTTGACTTAGGGCGGGGTTTTCATGCTTTACCAGAGTTGTTGTACTCACAATATCTCTCTCCGGACCGGGAAACATCTGGTTTGGCTTTATTCTACTGTTTTGTTTTCCCTTTTTCTTTTCTTTTTTGTTGTTGATGAGCAACAATTATTTATTATCTCCATCGTAATTTCGTAAACCAGTATATAATAAATACCTGATTAGTTGCTATTGTTGAGTAAGAAATCCCGTTCAATAAACACACCTACTTTTAATGTAGACGAAATTCAATTTGATCACATCTCGAAGGCATCAAGGAAAAGTAAGTGTATCCAATCTCCACCTTTTGAATAATATGCCATGTCTATTTGTTAAACGATTTTCTACAGCTTGGATTCAGAACTTCATAAGTGACGTGACAGAGTCTATCGAAGAGTCTATGCTTTGTTTTGTTTGTTTTGTTGGTTTTTTTTTGTCATTTCGCTTTTCTTTTTGGCGGAGTATGGGGAAGGGGGTATTCCGCTGTCTTTCAGCAAAAAACAATTATGACCAAGATATAACTGAACTATTGTCGAGACTGGTTTTAATACAGCTTAATCACTGATCCAAATTATGGATTTGTATTGCATATATATATTATCACTTGTTTAGACTCTATATAACTTAGTGGCGCGATGTTTTTCTGGAATAGACTACATCAGGTAGACTCAACGTCAAAAGATTGGAAAACCAGATAATGTAGCAATCGTTGGTACCAATCAAACCAAAGGACTTAAACAGAATAGCACAAATCGGCCTAAGACATCTATTCCCGAGGGGAAGTGAACCTTTGGTTTAGTTATAATATTATTTAGGAACTGAAATTACAGTAATAGATGCACTGATGAAAAGAGCACAGATTATGCACGCCTTGACATGTATTATAGTAAAATATATCTTGGTTCCAAAAAAATAATATCCTTGATATTGAGAATCTCCATGTCCGCGATCTTATGGTACCTCGATCTATAACTACCTGTGCATCTGCTGTATATTATATGTAATCTCGATTTTGCAAGCAAACCTCCATAACACAATATACAAGCGAGACTAGTGGACACGGGCTTGCTTACTCTTCCGGCGAACGGAGCACCTGCGTTCATCCCTGGTTTTTTGTTGGGTTTGTATTGCTGGGTCCTTAGTCTTCTGATTAATGTAGATCGGTGTTTGTCTTTTCTGTATCTACCATTGTATTGTCTGTTGTTCGATTTACGACTTCTGATTATACAGTTAATACATTATGAAAGTAAAGTTTGTCAATAATTTAGGGAAGATAGTGGATCTCCTTGTATTCCGGTTTCTTTCACCAATAAATCTAATCGCCATGTTGTTACACAATATTTGCTCAAACTTTATCGAAGTGATATTTATATTTTTTCTTGTTGAGCATGCGAGCTAAGAAAGACAACTCGAAGTGAAAAAGTAGTTTTTGATTATTATGCTTACCTGCATGTTCCATTTATAATGTGACACACAGAATCCAGTGTGAAATAATATTCGCCTCTTACATAAGGTTTCAGCGGTTCATATAAGTAGAACACATCTGAAGCCTGTTGAATTAAGTCAGCCGTAAAGGTGGAGCCACTGCGAAGATACGTCACCAACAAAATCAACGTTTGATTCAAGTTGTCCTTTTCAGTTAAAATCTTTGATATGGTTTCCAGTGAAATTTGATTGACTGTTGTATTTTCATGTTTTAATTTACGTTCAACATTAGTTCCGTCATTAGATGATACTCTATAATGTGCAGTGTTATCTATTAGAGGAACTCTTTGCTTGTAAGAACTATTCTTTACGTAAGAAGAGGTAACGTTTTTCTGGAAATTGAAGACAGACTTATTTTCCTGTACACTATCGGAAATTAGCTTTAATACGTTTGATCTTGATGCATCGTCTTTCTCTGATTTCACTGTTAAATATGAAGGAGGTGTCTCAGATATAATATTGGCCTTTGTTGTTGTAAGTCCTTGCGGTGTACTCAATTGGTCAATTGAATTGGGTGAGTTACTTGTTGCTGTATATATTTTGATATCAAATGCTGATTTTAACTTCCCAAATTTCAATTCTTTCATACGATACAAAATATAACTGTCCTTTTCTTTGTGAAGTTTAAACGTATAACCTGAAAATGGAAATGAATAAATAATTTATAAATTTGTGCAACGTTATGTTGTGCACGAGATGCTCACCCCCCGTTTATCTACAATGTAATTATTATTAAAAATAAGGTTATCCTCTTTCATGCATATGTGATCTTAGCTGATTTTTTTCTGAACACATACGGCGAGTATCAGAGTGCGAAGACCACATCATCCGTCGTAGGCTTATGGTCAGACGTCAACGATCTTGAATACACTCTACCACACAGGCACTTTGAATTGATGAAAAATTGTTCTTGTCTTGAATATGGCTGAATAGAAATAAATTTTATCGATTGGGTATAATCTCATTAGTACATGCGCCGGTTCATGTGACTGACTTTCCCGTTGTAAATGTACATGTTGATGAATTATCGTCTGCTCGAATTTGGCAGCATAAATTGTGTGCGACATTGTCCGCAAGCGTAAATATAAATTACCGCCTTCCAATCAAAGGATACTACCGTATTTGTACTAATATAATAATAATATAATAATTTTTACTAATATCCGGCAACCCATGTTAAAACACAAAACACATTCTGGCTTCCATGATTTATTTCTTGATTAGATTGTAAACAACCTTACGTTCTGAATGGATGATTTTGGAAACAAGAACGAAAATCATATTGGAAAGTTTTATGAATGTGCTAAAATAGATAATCTCAATTACTGAAAATGGGGAAAAAGAACGATTTTTAGTTTGAAATGCTTTATTACATGATCTTACTTAATAACTGAATGGTGTGACATATTTGTTAAGATTTTCGCTACAAATAAAATATGCAGGGAACACAATTATGGGTATGATTCCAGAACGGTAGTTGGAAAACTATTCTCTATTTAAAATAGTCTGATAGAAATGTGTACAAACCTAAATGAAAATAGCTTCATGTAAGCAAGAAGAGGGTCCGGTTATAGAAATGTGTACACATTGCTTCTTGTAAACAAGGGGGAACCTAGTACATATCATAGTTCAAAGACAATTAAATAATAGTATGCTACCTGTTACCTATCATATAGGTAAATAAATTATGTTTTAAGTACATACCTGTGGGTTAATAAAACATGTCAAATAAGGTGTTCACCTGGAACATATACAACCAATTAATAACAGGTAATCTAGATGTTCAAAGTAATATTAATACTCTAATGAAAAAATATTTGCTTCGTGAAAAATATATTGATATAAAAACCGTCAGCTTTGTACTCTATTTTGCTGTAAAACTAATCTTCAAAAGGAATATTGTAGTATTTTATATAATACTAACTCTATGACCACTCGGACACATTATCCTGATTTGTTATTTTTCCTTAATGATGTGTGCTTAGCGAAGATTCAACAAAATACTAATTCTATAGTCATTGGTTTAACCGGCCTACGACTTGAACTCACAATCTAGCGGACACAAGGCGAGTACGCTAACCAGTACACCACCGATGCTATTTATGTAAATTGAGAATTTTTTTTTATTAATATTCTGTTTGTGAATTGGCGGGGAAATAATTGTCTCTCTTTATTGCTAAGATTGTAAACGATCGATTACTTTGTGTTGACACAAGTTCGATAACTCATTTACTTTCGTTTTACTAGTATAAATACTCAAAACTTAAAATCAAGAATAATCGTTGTCATTAAATGTTCACAGCTTAAAGGGATATTGTCTACCAGCTGCGTAATTTGTTCATACCCAAAATTATTGTCAATTTCCGTACTGACCTTCATTAAATGAAGATTAACACCGAGTTATGCTGCAAAAGATACGATTTTTTGACAAAAAAGACCCAAAATTATCGTTATCAGAATTATTGTCTGGATGACAATATTCAAATCTATTCATATGGCCTTCTATATGTGAACACGTCTTGAGCATGCACACTGTTTAGAAACAATAAACAACATGTGATTCCTGGGCAAAAGAGAAACTGTCAACGCGTGGAAGAAAGCGGACTTTGACGGATTCAGAGATAAAGAGGATTAGAAGTGAAGTATCTTCCAAATGGAACAAATGCAGGATATATGTAGGGGATCAGTTGGACCGTTGCCGTTGAATGGAGCGAACTCAAGGAAGTGCTACGCGTCAAATCTCACGCTGAAGTGGCAAAGATTTTGCTTGATTAGTGTTGATAGGTAAGCCGAGCATGTTGCCTTCTTTTCACAATTGTTTTTCATATTTTATGAATTTATGATGATGCCTATGATCATTTTCGGTAGATATTAATCAATATATGTAATTTTGCACCTGGCAACAGCAAATTATTGTCAATGAGTAGCATAAAACGGCCGTATTTACGATGTAAACAAACACAAATTTTAAGAGGCCAGCAAAGGGGAGTCCAAAAATTATATCAATGGCAATGCAGTTTATTATTATCAATTTAAAAAAAACTATCGAATCAATTCATTTTTAATGCAAGAATTAATACTGTACATGGCTTAATGAAAACCGTATAAAGTTCTTTTTATTGAAGCAAATTTATTTCTTTGATATACAACATATAATTAGGCTTTTAATTTTATCAAATTTCAACAACTTGGACATGAAACTTAGTTTTGGGAACCAAAAGTATATACCTTACTTTCTGCGAATTATCACTAGTATAATGGAAAATCCGTATGTATTTTTCAAATAAAAGCTTTCTATTTAAAGAAGCCTCATTTCAATTGCACTTTTAGTTTGGATCCTGTAAGTATAATATATAATTATAAACAAGGTTTTGAAGAAATGATATGAATATCCATTGAAATTTTCAAGTTTCAGAACTTTTTTTATACATGACTACAACATTTTACTGAAAATTTCAGAAATGTCCTAAAATACATATTTCAGACCATGGCTAAATGAACATCATTTTCAATTCCTTTATACAAACAAGTTTATATCTTGGGTACTGGAAATACATTACATAAATAAGCTTAAAGTACTTTTCAACAAGCTTGAACATAAAACTTTGTTATGGGAGCCAAAATTATATCTTCCTGTCTGTGAATTATCACCATAGTGGAAAATCAGTATGTATCTTTTATATACAAAGCTTTCCATTTAAATAAGTGTCATTTCAGTAGCATTTTTATTTTGGATCCTGTAAGTATGATACATAAACAAGGTTTTTAAAAAATAATATGAAGATCCATAGAAATTTGCAAGTTTCAGAAACTTTTCTATATATGTGACTATAAAATTTTACTGAAATGTCCTGAACTGGTTATTTTAGACTATAACTAAATGAAATTCGTTTTCAATTTCCTTATGCAAACTAAGTTTATTTCTTGACTATTCTAAAAACATTACATTAACTAGTTTTTTACTACATTTCAACAATTTTGGACATAATTTTTAGTTCAGGGAGCCAAAATTATACTTTACTATCTTACAATTATCAACATAGACATGATAGAGGGAAATCAATATGTATTTTTCATATAAAGGCTTTCTATTTAAAGAATTGTCATTTGAACTGCTTTTTATCCCCTCGCCAACGAAGTTGCAAAGGGATATAGTAACAGTAACACTACCGTCCGTCCGTCCGTCACATCCTTGTGAACACTCTAGAATCAACATCCTTCAATGGATTTTGACCAAACTTGGTACATACTTAGTCCTTAAGAGAATTTGAAACCCTATTGATTTTCAAGGTCAAAGGTCAAGATCACGGTCAAATTTTTACAGCGCAACATCCTTGTGAACACTCTAGAATCAACATCCTTTAATGGATTTTGACCAAACTTGGTACATACTTAGTCCTTAAGAGAATCGGGAACTCTATTGATTTTCAAGGTCATATGTCAAAGATCAAGGTCACAGGCTCAAATTTTTACCGCATAACATCCTTGTGAACACTAGAATCAACATCCTTCAATGGATTTTTGACAAAACTTGGTACATACTTAGTCCTTAAGATAACCGAAACCCTATTGATTTTCAAGGTCATAGCCTCATAGATCAAAGGTCAAGATAACCGGGTCAACATTTTACCGCGTTACATCCTTGTGAACACTCTAGATTCAACATCCTTCAATGGATTTTGACCAAACTTGGTACATACTCAGTACTTAAGAGAATCTGGAACCCTATTGATTTTCAAAGGTCAAGGTCACCGGGTCAAATTTTTAGGCGAGGGGATACGCCACGCTTTGCCCTTGTTTTGTTTGGATCTTCTAAGTATGATTTATAAACAGATTTTTAAGAAATAATGTGAAGATCCATAGCAATTTGCATGTTTCACAGTGTGTGAATTTAACAGTAGACCGATGGCCCATGTCTGTGTTAAAATCATGCAGGTTTTTGTGAAATTTTCTTAATTTGTTAGGCAAATTACTACAAAAACTGGTAATTTCAGACAAATGTGATTTTGTAGTGATTGATATTTGTACTTTTGATTTAGATATTCTGACCAAGGTATTTCTAGCGTAGAAGAAATGAGCAGCCATCACATTTCAACGAAACGGATGAAACTGGAGAAATCGAGTTCATTTCTGAACCCATTTGAGTATGTTCATTTTGTTAAAGATTAGACATATTCTACATTATGTTTATAGGTAACATTGTCAATATTGTTCAACACAGTCACTTGTATAACAGTTTCCTATTAATTAGTGTGGCTTGCATAGTGATACTACTAGTAGCTATGTTATATAGGGATCATGTTGGCTTCTGCGTCATCGTTACATTTTCATCAATCCACCAGCTGAAATGGCCAGTCCTCCTTAGCTACTTACGGGAATGAAACCAAACTGTGCACATCAGAACCATATAACAAAATTTGTTTCGATATTATACACATACACTGTAATAAACAATTATTTTTTATTCTTAGTCTCTCAATATATATTACTGAAGAGGGCAGTGATGTTGGTGATGATTCTGACGATGAAGATTTTGAATCTATCCTCAACTTCACTCTAAGGTTTGTCATGTTAATTTCATATGTTTCAGTTGTAACTTACATACTTGAAATTTTGTCCTAATAACAGAACCATGCATGATCATATGTCATAGGAGCTTTATTATACCCCCGCTCCACTGGAAGGGGGGTACTATACTGTTTTACCTCTGTCCGTCCGTTCGTCCCAAGATGTTCATAACATTTTTCTCAGTAATTATTTATGGCAGTAATCTGATATTTGATCATAGGCTTCAGAAGGATCAATCAAAAGTCGCAAACCCGCTGCGTTGTCCATGGTCAAGTTCGGTAGAAGTCCCATCCGATGAAGGGAAAGACATCAACAACAAATGAAGATCAGTTCTGATTTGGGTAACAGACACCCTGTAACCATTGACCAGCTGGTGATGCCTGCCGTAGAACTTCTTGAGGGATGACCACAACCTAAAATCTGTCTACAAATCACTCAAATCCTTCATAAAGTGGACTTGTAATGAATGTTTAGTTGCTCATTCACTATACATTCGAGATATTCATCTTGAATTGAAAATTAGGGCTCCATAGATCATAATCTCAATTCTATTGTTTTATTCTTGTGAATTACATTGTATGTATTTTTCTACTTCAGGTGGCAGAGAAGTTACAACAAAAAGACAGATAGATGGTCTGTGCAGCCTGTTAAAGCTGTCAAGTCATATTCCTATGTTCCAAGACTATTAAGGGTCATCATTTGTATGAGACTGCAAGATAATGAAGGAATGAATTAACGTGTACAGTTGGAAGTAGATGATCCCAGAAGAATCTCGGTCCATCTTGCACCAATTCCACAACCTCCAACTCGGGATAATATTGTAGCATCTCAGAAATCCAGATATGAAGACCAAGACAAAACAATTGACTATATTGTCGCATAAAATAAATTTAGATTGTCACTCTTTGTTTTTCCTGGTCTAACAGAAGCTTTGCACATCTAGAGCGGAAAAGTACCCAAGTCAGGATAATAGGCATTACAAATTGTCCAATGCACAATAATGATAGCACTCAGTGTTTTGGTCTAGTTAGTACAAACCAGGACAACTTTTTAGGACCTCACAAGAAATATCTCTGTCAAGTTTGGTTAAATTCTGTTCGGCTGTTCTCAAGAAGAAGATGAAAATGGTGTTTCCCATAGGGTTTCAATGCAAATTTGACCTCCGCTGGTGGTCATTTTGAATTTTCAAATGGCATAAACAGTAACATTAAATGTTAAAGACATTCATAGGAACACATAGACCAGATTTCAATTCAATCCCGTCAGCGGTCCTTGAGAACAAGTTTCTTGAAAATCGATCAATCAGAATTATCAAAGTCACATGGTGGCCATGTTTTTTTGACGAATCTGCACAAAAGTAACAACTCTTGTGTAGGACCTCATAGAAAACATCTCTGCCAAGTTTGGTTTTGAATTATATAAAAGACTGTCAGTCCATTTTAGAAGAAGTTGTCAGTGCTGATAGAACAAAAAATAATAATAAGATGGCAAAACTTTCAAATTAAATTTACAATTCCAACTGACCAACTTGTGAAATTAACAACTCATTAGGGTTGATTTATTTTTTATTTTTGGTGTTTTAACGCCACTTTCAGCAATATTTCAGCTATATCATGGCGACCAGTTTTAGTGGTGGAGAAAGCCAGAGTACCCGGACAACCACCGATCATAGGGAAGTAAGTGGTAAACTTTATCATTAGGGTATATGGGATAAAATACAAAATATTTCATGAACAAGTTTTAATTAAATCGTCTAGGAATGAAACCCTTGTATTGTCCATATAGATCAGGATACTTGTCCCTAATTTTCCAAGTACAACAGCTTGGGATCACACGTCTGACCTCAGCTCCAAGTCGGCCATGTGTCCAAATGGTATACTGGCGGTAGGCTGCATACCTATTGGATCTGTTGTAATCCTAGTCATGGGGCATTACTACAAGTTCCTCTCGAAACATTCTAGCAACCCCCAACACTGGGGGAGGGGGTATACTGTTTTACCTCTGTCTGTCCGTCCGTCCTTCCAAAATATTTTTCGTCACATTTTTCTCAGCAACTATTGATGGCAGAAATCTGATGTTTGGTCACAAGCTTCACATAGGTATGCCATATCGTGGGAAGCGTTTTTGGAACCATCAGATTCCTACTTCCTGTTTGCCGACTTAGTTGGTTTTTATCCACATTGAACATATATGCACATTTTTTTCAACAACTATTGATGGCAGAAATCTGGTATTTGGTCACAAGCTTCATATAGGTACCCCATATCATTGGATGTGGCAGGGGTATCATAAGTGAGCATTAGATCACAGTTCACATTGTTTTGATTAGATTGGCACTTCGCCGGAAAATAAGAAAATATGATTTCTGTGGCGTCTGAAAAAAAACATGACATAGCCCCCTTCAAGGTAAATGGTCAGTCCCAAATTATTTTGCAGCAACTGTCTTGTGGAACTAGAAGTAAGGTCTCTTGTTTCTAATCCAGCCCAAATTTCTCTGAAACATTCCAGTCAACTAACAAATAAAACAACACTGACTACGTCATTCGTTTTCATCAGACATGTATTTCATTTAGTTATTTTTAACGCCGGCAAAAATTTACGATCGAAAATACGTAGTTGAGCTTGTCCCCATGGGGTGCCTCCTGGCATGTTTTCAATGGTTATCGTGGAAATATCGGCTGAATCTGTTAAGGCATGAACTTTTCATCAAGGAAAATCTATTCCTGATACAGAAATTATTTATTCTACGTCTTTTAGATACAATCGGTTCGCAAATAGCTTTTTTCCTCAACTTTTATAGAAACTTACCTCAATATCCATGCTGCAGCATCCGGTCTACTGATATAAAAATAGATAAATAAATAGAGTTGGCCTCGCCCAGGTCAGTGCATTATTAATTAGCTTCCGGTAACGATGGTCAGCTTTTTTAGTCGAAAAAACAACGTTTCGGAGCGTATTCATCAATAATTCGGTGTTTAATCTTCATTTTATGAAGGTCAGTACGGCAATCGACAATAATTTTGGGTATGAAAAAATTACGCAGCTGGTAAACAATATCCCTTTATCAAACAACTGTTTGATCTAAGTAATTGAGAACAAAATATTTTTACTGTATATAAATAATAGTGTTATCTATACTGACATATTTAAACAGAAAACAAAATTTAAGCAAAATATGTGATGTTAGTTCTGGTGGCTCCCCCATCCCATCCTTTCTTATTTAACAATAAAATATTACATAGCACATGTATACATTGTTCTCGATGACTATCCCATCCCACTCTGCCACCCCTTACCATTATTTCTTATTCAACAATATTATATTTCATAGGACAAACATTTACTTACCAGCATTGATCGAAAGTATAGCAATCCCAACAAGACAGAAACAACACGATATGACCCCTTTCAGTTGTAAATTTCCAGATATTACTACGATCCTAACATAGTGCTTTATATTCATCCTGTACTGTCATCCTACAAAGATCACAATACAAGTTAATTGCCCCTCTGATATGTATCGCTTTATTACCTTGGTAAAGAATGGTACACCTTATTTACAAGAACTCTAATATTCCCTGCAAATTGTTCATTTAGTGCCCACATCATACAATGTATATGGATAACCGAAGTAATGTACATGTTTTGTGTTGTCCATATCTGATTGTTTGTTTTTTAATGGATACAATCGTGTGTAATTTCACCATTTTTATCTGTAAAATATTCCACTTCTTGATATAGTCCTATGCACATTATGACAAGAAATCTAACATTCTCAACAAATTGCCATATTAGTGGGCACACCATATAGGGATAATAGAAGTTTTGATTTTTTTGTGATGTCCATTTCTGAATTTAAAAAAAAAAGAATAATTTTCAAGGATAAATTCTTATGTAATTTTACCATTTTTAGCTGCAAAATATTCCACTTCTTGAAATAGACTACACATTATTGTCAAGAAACCTAACATTCCTTACAAATTGTCCATTTAGTGGCCACCTCATTTTTGGATACAGAAGTTATGTATTTTTTGTTCTGTTGTCCATTTTTTAATTATTTTTTTTCAGGGATAAATTCTTGTGTAATGTCATCATTTTATCTGTAATATATTCAACTAGTAAATCATTCTCTAAAAAACAAAATTGATTTCAAATATGAGAAAATAACTTTTCTTCATAAAATTTGCATTCTTACATCACTAAGTGTTAATGGTGAACTTAAAGGACGACAACCCGTGTTAACACAACTTATCATAATATCTAAAAATAGTATCAGTATACTACAAAATGCTTGTTATGGTTAAAAAGGGTATTAAAAACGCTTTATTTTGGTATATAATATGTAGGTATCCATTTATTATTGCTACTTCAACAAACTCATAAAATTTATAAATCGTATTTTGTCCAAAGTAACACCAGTATTTTGTAACGTTTCTTTTGTAAAATTCGGGGATATAAATTAGATGAATAATGAGCACAATAATTATTCAAATTTTAACTTACCAGAAATTTCGAGTGAACCGA
Organism: Bathymodiolus septemdierum; assembly: GCA_963383655.1. Classification (NCBI taxonomy): domain Eukaryota; kingdom Metazoa; phylum Mollusca; class Bivalvia; order Mytilida; family Modiolidae; genus Bathymodiolus; species Bathymodiolus septemdierum. The sequence goes on from OY726529.1 coordinate 15,260,184, forward strand.
GTTTGACATAAAGAGATTCAACTGTATATTATTCCCATTCATGCACATAGATCTACGTTATCATATTTTCCGGATATATCTTTAGACAAACTGTTGCGGATAGAAAACTCTGGACAGGTATGCGATTTTCTCTCTATGTTGTCATTGTCTTTATTCCGATTTTCTAATTATATATTTTACGAATTTTAACCTCGTTGTTTGTCATTTGAAATTCTTAAATTCACAAATTGAAAGATTCGAGAAAAAAACCCACAAAGAGTTAGGTTATGCACTTACCAAGTCTTCCAGTAATGGATACAAATATGTATGTATTTAAAAAAGCTGCAGTCTATTTGTGAGGCAATACTTTTCTACATTTGAAATCTTGGATGTTTTGTTACACAAATCTGTTATTAAAATCAATCCATCCTTTCGCAAGTCAATAGGGCAGAGGTAGCGTCAAGTTCACCAGATGTTTTAGAGATAAATCATGTAACAATAGGATGCTTACATTTTTTAAGCAAAGAAACAGGATGGACTTTCAGGTCAAGAGTTTATGCTGACGTCGAAAAACCTGTGAATACAGAAACGGACGTAAACGTATCCATAATAACTTAGATTAAATGTAATAATAGTTAGAGAAAACCGATGGGAAAATTAAGAATGAACAATCCAGGGACACTGGCAACATTAGGCACGATACACGGAACGAAGGCAACTTAACACAGGAAGATAAAAAGATGGGCAACACGGATCCCAAACAATATCAAGGGTGAAACCAGATACTCGTGAATGGTAAGCAGTTCCTGCTTCTTATACGACACCTGTCGTGTGACTCGTATAGTCAAGTTCGGTAAAAGTATTCTCAGTGATAACGGAAAGAAGAAAATCTATGTAAAAAAGGAAAAGATCCATTCTCATTTGAGAACATATGTATAAATTACAATAGAGGAACTCAGCTTCTTCTTTTTAACACCACCGCTCGTCCATATTCATGTATGGGTCTACATTAGGCTCACATGTAGAAAACACTTGCATGTCTGCATCATCATACTCAGAGGGATGGATTGGGCCCACAAGACTAGCTTCTTGCCTGAAATGACCCTTGGTTGTTTCTGTGTCACAATTAGTACAACTCGACTAATATGGATTTTATTCTAGTATTGGCCGACCGTGATCCAACCAATATTGATGTTTCGGATTCTGTCTAGACCTTACATACGCATCAACGGTAAAATAGAGAGATTCTGTCACTCAGACACATGATGAAGGCAAACAAAGCAAACAACACAGCAGAGAAAAAAGATGAGCAACACTGACCCCACCAAAAACCAGGGTTCAACCTAGGTGCTCGCTAGGGGTATGTCATGCTTCTCCACCAAGCATATAGCTTTAAAGAGTAAGAACAATGTTTGGTTCGATCGGGATTAGTAAAATCTTTCCAAATGGAGCAACATGTCTACATATACCCTTCGAATGTTGTTTCATTGAGATAACACTATAAAAATCCACATAAGCTTGTAAGCATTAAGCAGACTACATCGTAACATCGACAAGTAACTTGTTTTCTCCAAAATAATTGCTCACTTTGGATGATATTTTATAAATTCGAGGCAAATCCCCTTTACTGTTCATCCTCGTACACAAGCTGCGGAAGTATTTTACACCACGATGGAGAAACTCGGTCCTATTTTTTTAATCATGGGGATATATGGAAGTATTAATTCTGTATATTTATGGATCCGAGTAATGGTATTCAAACATTAATTTAATCAATCAGAGCTTAGAACATGTGTAGAACAAATGTAGTCTAAAAATAGTATTTTTCGCTTTTTATGTTTTTGGAAAAAATATTCAATTGAATGGCATCATTATAATTGGTAATTGAATGTCAAAATATCAGGATTATTTGATTGGATTTAATTGTATTTTAGCAGCTTTATAGAGAGCTAGAGACATGACCTACAAATATTGAATTGCAGGGGATAACGGTGTCAATTTTAGAGTAGGGATTGACCTATAGCCTGGCATTTCACTGCAAACTGTTAATGATGGCATGACATTTTGAGAGAACGTAGAGGAATCATGTACGTTTTAGAAAATATATAGTCATGGAAAGATGAAACTTCAGACGAAATGGCCAGGTAGGATTGAAAGCAAACCCACATGGTGTTCATTACGTAAGTGTAGCCGGTTGGGATATATCTGTTGTTTCGGTGAGCTAGTACTGTTGGTAGCGTGCTGGTCTAGTACAAATCAGACACCTTCAACATTGTCTCAACTTATTTTACTGTTTAAAGTAAAATTGTCTTAACAAGTTATAGAATTTAAACAAATGTTCACTTGGCATTCAACACAATTACTCCCAAAATGTACTTTCATTATTAATCTGACTCAATACGACATATGATGTATCACAATCTTCAATTTACGTGCTATACAGAAGTTATGATATCCTTTGGTTTCTAAGCAGGTGTATTGCTATTTTTGTCATTAATAAATAAGAAATCGTTATTAAAAATTATGTACATGCAAGGTCAAAACCACGTAATCTATCAATGACCTTGATGTTGACATAATAACAAGTCCGTACTAATGACGTAATTTGCAAGTTGGCAAACATTCACGCATTGATAATGGAAAGAAAACGACTTTTTATATCAAATGATATAAGCACAAATATGAGGGTTGGACGTTGAATTTTAACATTCAACGTACATTTAACGATTTTGATTACATTAAATGTGATGGATAAAATGAAATACAATACATGTTACACCATCAGAACAGTTATTAAATCTAATTGTTTAATTGTCAAGACAAGTTGTTATATAAACATGGCCTGTCACTCTCTTGGCTTGGTATAGGTATTTCAGTAGAAAGTGGCGGTGTTAAGCTAGGTTCATCACCAACGAAACCTTTACCAGACTTCACTATATATATGAGTAACACGACGGGTGTCATAAAAAGCATATAAATGATTAAACTGTACATTGTTGCTTTCTATTGACTAATGGTTTGTATTGCATTTGGTTCCAAGCAGGCATATTCCTGATGTATCCATGAGAAGATGGAATCTAGGAATCTAGGAGGAATGTATGATTTAGCAACACGGCTCCCTACAATCTCGTGTCACACCAGGTGCTTGGGAACGATAAGGACAAATTGAAGATACAAAATGGGTAAACAGAGGCTGTAAATCGAAGACTGACAGCCAGTACAATATGCCACAAGAAAAAGAAACAATGAATCTTCGTTCATGAATTATCACCGGGATTGTAACTAGATTAACACAACAAGTGTCACTAGTGGAGCAGGAACTGCTTACCCTTCCGGACCACCAGAGATCACCTCCGGGTTTTAGTGGGGTACGTGTTACTTGATCTTTAGTTTTATATATATCTTTTGTACATTGTTGTTTGTCCTTTTGTACTATTTTCTTTTGGCCATTGTGTTATCTGTTCTTTTTCGATATACGGATTCTGATTGCCCCTTTGGTATCTTCAAACTCTTCTTGGAAAATACAACACACAAAACTAAAGATTGAGCAACAAGAACCTTACTAAAAACCGGATGTAATATCAGGTGCATCGGAAGGGTATTCAGTTTCTGCTTCATTAGTGACACCCGTCGTGTTACTGTTATTCGACACGAATATCATCTGATATGTAAATCGCTTAGGACACCAGTATGCTTAAATAAATACAAATAACATAAATAAAACATGAAAACTCTACAAAATAAATGGTGTAAGAAAAGCCGACAAATCCTTTTATTTGTGTTTTAAACTGAAAATGCGGAATTCTTGAATGATTGTATACCATTAGTAATATTGGAAGGTTTTCTTTATTATCCATAATAACTTAGATTAAATATAAATAAACGTTAGAGAAAACCGATGGTGAAATTAAGAATGAACAATCCAGGGACACTGGCAACATTAGGCACGATACACAGAACGAAGGCAACTTAACACAGGAAGATAAAACCATGGGCAACACGGATCCCAACAAATACCAGGGGTGAACCCAGATACTCGTGAATGGTAAGCAGTGCCTGCTTCTTATACGACACCTGTCGTGTGACTCGTATAGTCAAGTCCGGTAAGAGTATTGTCAGTGATAAAGAAAAGAAGAAAATCTATGTAAAAAAGGAAAAGATCCATTCTCATTTGAGAAAATATACCTAAATTATAATAAAAGAATTCAGCTTCTCCTTTATAACACCACTGCTCGTCCATATACACATAGGGGTCTACATTATGCTCATTTGTAGAAAAATACTTGCATGTCTGCATCATCATACTCAGAGGGATGGATTGGGCCCACGAGACTAGTTTTGCCCCGTCACTTTATTGAGGTGGCTATACCAAGCGACGATAGTCATGTAGATGTATTTTAGAGGTTGTTTTATTTCCTTCATTTCACACAAGTAGGGAAAATGTGTCATTTTATTCCCAAATCTTTGGAATTGAAGACGGAACCCATAATATACATAGTGAGTGAGTGACTGTTAGATTACGCCAACAATTGAACAATTTCGCAGCTATGTTACGGTGTGAATAAATTCAATGAAATAATAATGATATCCGCTTTGCACTAATCTAACAAGTCAATTTTGATAGAGCTAGCAAGTTCATTGGAACAACAGTCAACAGGATAGACATGTTGCTTCACTCGGACCCATTATCTTCACTTCGAACCATCTAGTATGTTCTCCCATTCCTAAGTGATGCGTGCTTACCAGAGAAGCAGTAAATACCAGTTGGATAGTCTTTGGCTTGATCCGATCGGGCTCGAACCCACCATCTACCGCACTCAAGGCAAGCCCGCTGGCCATTACACCACCAAAGCAGCTGTATAATATTTACATCATATCACGTGTATCAATATGATCTAGCTTGAAATGACCGTTGGTTGTTTGTCTGTCACAATTAGTACAACTCTGCCAATACGGATTGTATTCTCGTAGTGCCCGACTTTGATCCTGCCAATATTGGTGTTCGAGATTCTCTCTAAATATTAAATAGGTATCAACGATGCAATAGAGAGGTTCTGTCACTGTCGTCTGATGAGAAAAAAAGGAAAGGAAGTGAAAGAACAAAGCAAAAAAACACAGAAGATTACTCGTGGATTACAGGCATGATTTTCCTATTTTAATGGTATTTTGCTTTATTTTCCAATTGTTAGAATATGATATCCATTCTTACCTATTTTATTATTGTTTGTAAAGAAATTTTGAATGATGTCACTTGACTTAGGAAAACTTTGGTAAGGTGAGCTAAAAAGGACTTGGTTTTTTTACTGTCAAAGATTGCTCTTTTCAAACTAACATATGAAACAATCAAGGCTATTAATAACACCCAACAAATATAACATTCAAAGTATCACTATACTGGTGGAGCTTAAGACAACATAAAGTTCTTTTAGTACCTCTAACGGGTATTAAATAAATGTTAATCTCAACAATTTGAGGTCAGATGACGAGAAATGGTATGGCAATTAGATTTTGGTTCAAAGCTGACCACTGTTTCTCTATATTGTCTTCCGATAGTCTTGTATAATGTCTTCCGATAGTCTTGTAATGTTTTGATAATTGTTAAGGCTATCGGATCTCTACTAGAACAAGTATAATATATATGGTAAAGGCTGCGTCATGGTGAATAAATATATTATGCTTAGATGTCAATATAACGACTCGGATTGCTCAGGCATTTGTAAATGAGGCTTGTTGGTTTATTCAAATGTACAATATTTGCACGACTGCATCATATCACTGAGAGGGCAGGTTTGGGACCATAAAGCTATTTTAAACCTGCCACTGTTTATTGGAGTGTATGTACCAAGACAGGAAAGGGAGAGGTCGTGTACATTGTATATATGTTGTATGAGTAAATATTTAGCGTGCAGGGAGCGTGACACTCTCTGCACACGTTACTACAGTGGTCCAAGGAGAGACTTTCCGTATTATAACTTCACAGTAACACAGAAGATGTGCCCACTCCGTCATCAGGGATGTGCTGGGCAGCCCTGTTTGTGTGCGCCCTGTGAACCATCACCAGTATCTAGACATGTATACAAAACAAATCAAGAATTCATAATAACCCTTTTCCTTTTAACCGTGTATTACTGTATCCATGAACGGTGTATAATATGTCTTATGCTAGTAACCATCAATATAAACCGGCGAAATTAGTCAATAATTCAGTCCAAAAAATCACCGAAAATAGGACTGTTTTGTCTGCTGGGTATGGATATGTTTTGTAATGTTCTATAATTATTAAATGGTTTAAAGCCTAATATCCTATACACACTCACACAGTTTTTATCAAATGACTTAACTACTCTAAGATTTATGAATTTTCTCCATAGATATGCTGTAATTTTTGAATTTTTCCTAATCGTGTCATAGTACCCATTACTACGTGCAGCTTTGGTATGATTCTCAAGCCACGATTCGATATGCGCCGGTTCCGTTAATTCTAAAAACCGAAACAAACTCCTGGCTGCTTTCAATGGTTCCTCGGCCACTCTTTCATACAGAAGTGTTTTTATTCTATCCGGATATGCCTCTTTCAATCGGAAACCAGTCCGCAGATCAGTGTTCAATGAATCACAATTACTTTTTGATATAGCTTCTAAATTTTTCTGGTTGTTCATGAAGTAACCATTTTTACGTGACTGATATGAGCCCCTTGGGTCCCGAATCAAGTGAATTACTTTTAAACGTGGAAATTCTTCCATTAACTTTTCTGCCACATCCAAATTCAGTCGAATGGTTTTTATCATTCTAACGGATTTTCTACATTTGCTCTGGAATTCCAGTAGACATTTATATTGTGTTTTATGGTGCCTGCAGTAATCAAAATCAAACATGGTACTACTTTTATTTGAATACCGGAAGTAGTAAATAGGCACGTGAAAAAAATCACAATTGTAAAACTTTGCAACGTCATCTAATATATGGTCAATATTCTCACGCCTTCCTTTTTGCTTCCTATAAATTTTTTTTAAAAAACATGTATAAATTATGATATCTGCACTAGAACATTTATTCAAATACAACTTAGTTATTGTTCATTTGAATATGCAATAATTGATAAAATAATAAAAAATATGTTCTCTGTTTTTGGGGACAGTCTGGTCATGATCGCATGAGATTTACATTCAATCAGTGCCACCAGATCACAACTGATCTGTACGAGTACGATACCGTCCGCAGTAAGATATATTCGATAAATCTATAAATCATTACACTTGGCCTTGACTTAGGGCGGGGTTTTCATGCGTTACCAGAGTTGTTGTACTCACAATATCTCTCTCCGGACCGGGAAACATCTGGTTTGGCTTTATTCTACTGTTTTGTTTTCCATTTTTCTTTTCTTTTTTGTTGTTGATGAGCAACAATTATTTATTATCTCCATCGTAATTTCGTAAACCAGTATATAATAAATACCTGATTAGTTGCTATTGTTGAGTAAGAAATCCCGTTCAATAAACACACCTACTCTTAAGGTAGACGAAATTCAATTAGATCACATCTCGAAGGCATCAAGGAAAAGTAAGTGTATCCAATCTCCACCTTTTGAATAATATGCCATGTCTATTTGTTAAACGATTTTCTACAGCTTGGATTCAGAACTTCATAAGTGACGTGACAGAGTCTATCGAAGAGTCTATGTTTTGTTTTGTTTGTTTGTTTTTTTTTTTTTTGTCATTTCGCTTTTCTTTTTGGCGGAGTATGGGGAAGGGGGTATTCCGCTGTCTTTCAGCAAAAAACAATTATGACCAAGATATAACTGAACTATTGTCGAGACTGGTTTTAATACAGCTTAATCACTGATCCAAATTATGGATTTATATTGCATATATATATTATCACTTGTTTAGACTCTATATAACTTAGTGGCGCGATGTTTTTCTGGAATAGACTACATCAGGTAGGCTCAACGTCAAAAGATTGGAAAACCAGATAATGTAGCAATCGTTGGTACCAATCAAACCAAAGGACTTAAACAGAATAGCACAAATCGGCCTAAGACATCTATTCCCGAGGGGAAGTGAACCTTTGGTTTAGTTATAATATTATTTAGGAACTGAAATTACAGTAATAGATGAACTGATGAAAAGAGCACAGATTATGCACGCCTTGACATGTATTATAGTAAAATATATCTTGGTTCCAAAAAAATAATATCCTTGATATTGAGGATCTCCATGTCCGCGATCTTATGGTACCTCGATCTATAGCTACCTGTGCATCTGCTGTATATTATATGTAATCTCGATTTTGCAAGCAAACCTCCATAACACAATATACAAGCGAGACTAGTGGACACGGGCTTGCTTACTCTTCCGTCGAACGGAGCACCTGCGTTCATCCCTGGTTTTTTGTTGGGTTTGTATTGCTGGGTCCTTAGTCTTCTGTTTAATGTAGATCGGTGTTTGTCTTTTCTGTATCTACCATTGTATTGTCTGTTGTTCGATTTACGACTTCTGATTATACAGTTAATACATTATGAAAGTAAAGTTTGTCAATAATTTAGGGAAGATAGTGGATCTCCTTGTATTCCGGTTTCTTTCACCAATAAATCTAATCGCCATGTTGTTACACAATATTTGCTCAAACTTTATCGAAGTGATATTTATAATTTTTCTTGTTGAGCATGCGAGCTAAGAAAGACAACTCGAAGTGAAAAAGTAGTTTTTGATTATTATGCTTACCTGCATGTTCCATTTATAATGTGACACACAGAATCCAGTGTGAAATAATATTCGCCTCTTACATAAGGTTTCAGCGGTTCATATAAGTAGAACACATCTGAAGCCTGTTGAATTAAGTCAGCCGTAAAGGTGGAGCCACTGCGAAGATACGTCACCAACAAAATCAACGTTTGATTCAAGTTGTCCTTTTCAGTTAAAATCTTTGATATGGTTTCCAGTGAAATTTGATTGACTGTTGTATTTTCATATTTTAATTTACGTTCAACATTAGTTCCGTCATTAGATGATACTCTATAATGTGCAGTGTTATCTATTAGAGGAACTCTTTGCTTGTAAGAACTATTCTTTACGTAAGAAGAGGTAACGTTTTTCTGGAAATTGAAGACAGACTTATTTTCCTGTACACTATCGGAAATTAGCTTTAATACGTTTGATCTTGATGCATCGTCTTTCTCTGATTTCACTGTTAAATATGAAGGAGGTGTCTCAGATATAATATTGGCCTTTGTTGTTGTAAGTCCTTGCGGTGTACTCAATTGGTCAATTGAATTGGGTGAGTTACTTGTTGCTGTATATATTTTGATATCAAATGCTGATTTTAACTTCCCAAATTTCAATTCTTTCATACGATACAAAATATAACTGTCCTTTTCTTTGTGAAGTTTAAACGTATAACCTGAAAATGGAAATGAATAAATAATTTATAAATTTGTGCAACGTTATTTTGTGCACGAGATGCTCACCCCACGTTTATCTACAATGTAATTATTATTAAAAATAAGGTTATCCTCTTTCATGCATATGTGATCTTAGCTGATTTTTTTCTGAACACATACGGCGAGTATCAGAGTGCGAAGACCACATCATCCGTCGTAGGCTTATGGTCAGACGTCAACGATCTTGAATACACTCTACCACACAGGCACTTTGAATTGATGAAAAATTGTTCTTGTCTTGAATATGGCTGAATAGAAATAAATTTTATCGATTGGGTATAATCTCATTAGTACATGCGCCGGTTCATGTGACTGACTTTCCCGTTGTAAATGTACATGTTGATGAATTATCGTCTGCTCGAATTTGGCAGCATAAATTGTGTGCGACATTGTCCACAAGCGTAAATATAAATTACCGCCTTCCAATCAAAGGATACTACCGTATTTGTACTAATATAATAATAATATAATAATTTTTACTAATATCCGGCAACCCATGTTAAAACACAAAACACATTCTGGCTTCCATGATTTATTTCTTGATTAGATTGTAAGCAACCTTATGTTCTGAATGGATGATTTTGGAAACAAGAACGAAAATCATATTGGAAAGTTTTATGAATGTGCTAAAATAGATAATCTCAATTACTGAAAATGGGGAAAAAGAAAGATTTTTAGCTTTAAATGCTTTATTATATGATCTTACTTAATAACTGAATGGTGTGACATATTTGTTAAGATTGCCGCTACAAATAAAATATGCAGGGAACACAATTATGGGTATGATTCCAGAACGGTAGTTGGAACACTATTCTCTATTTAAAATAGTCTGATAGAAATGTGTACAAACCTAAATGAAAATAGCTTCATGTAAGCAAGTAGGGGGTCCGGTTATAGAAATGTGTACAAATTGCTTCTTGTAAACAAGGGGGAACCTAGTACATATCATAGTTCAAAGACAATTAAATAATAGTATGCTACCTGTTACCTATCATATAGGTAAATGAATTATGTTTTAAGTACATACCTGTGGGTTAATAAAACATGTCAAATAAGGTGTTCACCTGGAACATATACAACCAATTAATAACAGGTAATCTAGATGTTCAAAGTAATATTAATACTGTTATGAAAAATTATTTGCTTCGTGAAAAATATATTGATATAAAAACCGTCAACTTTGTACTCTATTTTGCCGTAAAACTAATCTTCAAAAGGAATATTGTAGTATTTTATATAATACTAACTCTATGACCACTCGGACACATTATCCTGATTTGTTATTTTTCCTTAATGATGTGTGCTTAGCGAAGATTCAACAAAATACTAATTCTATAGTCATTGGTTTAACCGGCCTACGACTTGAACTCACAATCTAGCGGACACAAGGCGAGTACGTTAACCAGTACACCACCGATGCTATTTATGTAAATTGAGAATTTTTTTTATTAATATTCTGTTTGTGAATTGGCGGGGAAATAATTGTCTCGCTTTATTGCTAAGATTGTAAACGATCGATTACTTTGTGTTGACACAAGTTCGATAACTCATTTACTTTCGTTTTACTAGTATAAATACTCAAAACTTAAAATCAAGAATAATCGTTGTCATTAAATGTGCACAGCTTAAAGGGATATTGTCTACCAGCTGCGTAATTTGTTCATACCCAAAATTATTGTCGATTTCCGTACTGACCTTCATAAAATGAAGATTAACACCGAGTTATGCTGCAAAAGATACGATTTTTTGACAAAAAAGACCCAAAACTATCGTTATCAGAATTATTGTCGGGATGACAATATTCAAATCTATTCATATGGCCTTCTATATGTGAACACGTCTTGAGCATGCGCACTGTTTAGAAACAATAAACAACATGTGATTCCTGGGCAAAAGAGAAACTGTCAACGCGTGGAAGAAAGCGGACTTTGACGAATTCAGAGATAAAGAGGATTAGAAGTGAAGTATATTCCAAATGGAACAAATGCAGGATATATGTAGGGGATCAGTTGGACCGTTGCCGTTGGATGGAGCGAACTCAAGGAAGTGCTACGCGTCAAATCTCACGCTGAAGTGGCAAAGATTTTGCTTGATTATTGTTGATAGGTAAGCCGAGCATGTTGCCTTCTTTTCACAATCGTTTTTCATATTTTATGAATTTATGATGATGCCTATGATCATTTTCTGTAGATATTAATCAATATATGTAATTTTGCACCTGGCAACAGCAAATTATTGTCAATGAGTAGCATAAAACGGCCGTATTTGCGAGGTAAGCAAACACAAATTTTAAGAGGCCAGCAAAGGGGAGTGCAAAAATGATATCAATGGCAATGCAGTTTATTATTATCAATTTAAAAAAAAATATCGAATCAATTCATTTTTAATGCAAGAATTAAAACTGTACATGGCTTAATGAAAACCCTATAAAGTTCTTTTTATTGAAGCAAATTTATTTCTTTGATATACAACATATAATTAGGCTTTTAATTTTATCAAATTTCAACAACTTGAACATGAAACTTAGTTTTGGGAACCAAAAGTATATACCTTACTTTCTGCGAATTATCACTAGTATAATGGAAAATCAGTATGTATTTTTCAAATAAAAGCTTTCTATTTAAAGAAGCTTCATTTCAATTGCACTTTTAGTTTGGATCCTGTAAGTATAATATATAATTATAAACAAGGTTTTGAAGAAATGATATGAATATCCATTGAAATTTTCAAGTTTCAGAACTTTTTTTATACATGACTACAACATTTTACTGAAAATTTCAGAAATTTCCTAAAATGCATATTTCAAACCATGGCTAAGTGAAAATCATTTTCAATTCCTTTATACAAACAAGTTTATATCTTGGGTACTGGAAATACATTACATAGATAAGTTTAAAGTACTTTTCAACAAGTTTGAACATAAAACTTTGTTATGGGAGCCAAAATTATATCTTCCTGTCTGTGAATTATCACCATAGTGGAAAATCAGTATGCATTTTTTATATAAAAAGCTTTCCATTTAAATAAGTGTCATTTCAGTAGCATTTTGAGTTTGGATCCTGTAAGTATGATACATAAACAAGGTTTTAAAAAAATAATATGAAGATCCATAGAAATTTGCAAGTTTCAGAAACTTTTCTATATATGTGACTCTAAAATTTTACTGAAATGTCCTGAACTGCATATTTTAGACTATGACTAAATGAAAATCGTTTTCAATTACCTTATGCAAACCAAGTTTATTTCTTGACTATTCTAAAAACATTACATTAACTAGTTTTTTACTACATTTCAACAATTTTGGACATAATTTTTAGTTCAGGGAGCCAAAATTATACTTTACTATCTTAGAATTATCAACATAGACATGATAGAGGGAAATCAATATGTATTTTTCATATAAAGGCTTTCTATTTAAAGAATTGTCATTTGAACTGCTTTTTATCCCCTCGCCAACGAAATTGCAAAGGGATATAGTAACAGTAACGCTACCGTCCGTCCGTCCGTCACATCCTTGTGAACACTCTAGAATCAACATCCTTCAATGGATTTTGACCAAACTTGGTACAAACTTAGTCCTTAAGAGAATCGGGAACTCTATTGATTTTCAAGGTCATATGTCAAAGATCAAGGTCACAGGCTCCAATTTTTACCGCATAACATCCTTGTGAACACTAGAATCAACATCCTTCAATGGATTTTTGACAAAACTTGGTACATACTTAGTCCTTAAGATAACCGAAACCCTATTGATTTTCAAGGTCATGGCCTCATAGGTCAAAGGTCAAGATAACCGGGTCAACATTTTACCGCGCTACATCCTTGTGAACACTCTAGAATCAACATCCTTCAATGGATTTTGACTAAACTTGGTACATACTCAGTACTTAGTACTTAAGAGAATCTGGAACCCTATTGATTTTCAAAGGTCAAGGTCACCGGGTCAAATATTTAGGCGAGGGGATACGCCACGCTTTGCCCTTGTTTAGTTTGGATCTTGTAAGTATGATTTATAAACAAGATTTTTAAGAAATAATGTGAAGATCCATAGCAATTTGCTTGTTTCACAGTGTGTGAATTTAACAGTAGACCGATGGCCCATATCTGTGTTAAAATCATGCAGGTTTTTGTGAAATTATCTTAATTTTTTAGGCAAATTACTACAAAAACTGGTAATTTCAGACAAATGTGATTTTGTAGTGATTGATATTTGTACTTTTGATTTAGATATTCTGACCAAGGTATTTCTAGAGTAGAAGAAATGAGAAGCCATCACATTTCAACGAAACGGATGAAACTGGAGAAATCGAGTTCATTTGTGAACCCATTTGAGTATGTTCATTTTGTTAAAGATTAGACATATTCTACATTATGTTTATAGGTAACATTGTCAATATTGTTCAACACAGTCACTTGTATAACAGTTTCCTATTAATTATTGTGGCTTGCATAGTGATACTACTAGTAGCTATGTTATATAGGGATCATGTTGGCTTCTGTGTCATCGTTACATTTTCATCAATCCACAAGCTGAAATGGCCAGTCCTCCTTAGCTACTTACGGGAATGAAACCAAACTGTGCACATCAGAACCATATAACAAAATCTGTTTCGATATTATACACATACACTGTAATAAACAATTATTTTTTTATTCTTAGTCTCTCAATATATATTACTGAAGAGGGCAGTGATGTTGGTGATGATTCTGACGATGAAGATTTTGAATCTAGCCTCAACTTCACTCTAAGGTTTGTCATGTTAATTTCATATGTTTCAGTTGTAACTTACATACTTGAAATTTTGTCCTAATAACAGAACCATGCATGATCATATGTCATAGGAGCTTTATTATACCCCCGCTCCACTGGAAGGGGGGGGGTACTATACTGTTTTACCTCTGTCCGTCCGTTCGTCCCAAGATGTTCATAACATTTTTCTCAGTAATTATTTATGGCAGCAAACTGATATTTGGTCATAGGCTTCAGAGGGGTCAATCAAAAGTCTCAAACCCGCTGCGTTGTCCATGGTCAAGTCCGGTAGAAGTCCCATCCGATGAAGGGAAAGACATCAACAACAAATGAAGATCAGTTCTGATATGGGTAACAGACACCCTGTAACCATTGACCAGCTCGTGATGCCTGCCGTAGAACTTCTTGAGGGATGACCACAACCTAAAATATGTCTACAAATCACTCAAATCCTTCATAAAGTGGACTTGTAATGAATGTTTAGTTGCTCATTCACTATACATTCGAGATATTCATCTTGAATTGAAAATTAGGGCTCCATAGATCATAATCTCAATTCTATTGTTTTATTCTTGTGAATTACATTGTATGTATTTTTCTACTTCAGGTGGCAGAGAAGTTACAACAAAAAGACAGCTAGATGGTCTGTGCAGCCTGTTAAAGCTGTCAAGTCATATTCCTATGTTCCAAGACTATTAAGGGTCATCATTTGTATGAGACTGCAAGATAATGAAGGAATGAATTAACGTGTACAGTTGGAAGTAGATGATCCCAGAAGAATCTCGGTCCATCTTGCACCAATTCCACAACCTCCAACTCGGGATAATATTGTAGCATCTCAGAAATCCAGATATGAAGACCAAGACAAAACAATTGACTATATTGTCGCATAAAATAAATTTAGATTGTCACTCTTTGTTTTTCCTGGTCTAACAGAAGTTCTGCACATTTAGAGCGGAAAAGTACTCAAGTCAGGATAATAGGCATTACAAATTGTCCAATGCACAATAATGATAGCACTCAGTGTTTTGGTCTAGTTAGTACAAAACAGGACAACTTTTTAGGACCTCACAAGAAATATCTCTGTCAAGTTTGGTTAAATTCTGTTCGGCTGTCCTCAAGAAGAAGATGAAAATGGTGTTTCCCATAGGGTTTCAATGCAAACTTTGACCTCCGCTGGTGGCCATTTTGAATTTTCAAATGGCGTAAACAGTAACATCACATGTTAAAGACATTCATAGGAACATATAGACCAGATTTCAATTCAATCCCGTCAGCGGTCCTTGAGAACAAGTACTCTGAAAATCGATCAATCAGAATTATCAAAGTCACATGGTGGCCATGTTTTTTGACGAATCTGAACAAAAGTAACAACTCTTGTGTAGGACCTCATACAAAACATCTCTGCCAAGTTTGGTTTTGAATTATATAAAAGACTGTCAGTCCATTTTAGAAGAAGTTGTCAGTGCTGATAGAACAAAAAAAAATAATAAGATGGCAAAACTTTCAAATTAAATTTACAATTACAACTGACCAACTTGTCAAATTAACAACTCATTAGGGTTGATTTATTTTTTATTTTTGGTGTTTTAACGCCACTTTCAGCAATATTTCAGCTATATCATGGCGACCAGTTTTAGTGGTGGAGGAAGCCAGAGTACCCGGACAACCACCGACCATAGGGAAGCAAGTGGTAAACTTTATCATTAGGGTATATGGAATAAAATACAAAATATTTCATGAATAAGTTTTAATTAAATCGTCTAGGAATGAAACCCTTGTATTGTCCATATAGATCAGGATACTTGTCCCTAATTTTCCAAGTACAACAGCTTGGGATCACACGTCTGACCTCAGCTCCAAGTCTGCCATGTGTCCAAATGGTATACTGGCGGTAGGCTGCATACCTATTGGATCTGTTGTAATCCTCGTCATGGGGCATTACTACAAGTTCCTCTCGAAACATTCTAGCAACCCCCAACACTGCCTCATCAAGGACAATCCGATCAAAGTCCTGTAATAAAGAAAAGAGATTTAATAAAAACAGAGTAAAGACAGATGGTTATACATTCATCTAGAAAAATGAGCTCTATTTAAAAAAGAAATATAATTCATTATAAGTGAAATAGTTTGCACAAATTCAGCTTAGAGAAATAAAAAAAAGTCTTATTTTGGAAGGAAAGATTTTCTCGTGGGATTTTCTTATGACCACAGTTTTATTTCGTTGTTTGTTGGTATATGGGAGAACCATTTTGGTCTAGCAATTTTTTTAATCAATTTATCCCTCAAGCTATTCAATTTTAATTTTATATGTTTTTTTTCCTAGAAAATTATTTTAATTCTGAATCTTGAAGGAAAAAATTTGGCTGGACAGGAGAAAAAAATATATTCCGACTTGACATTTTCACAGTATAATCATATACAAAATTTTGAAGAAAAAAAATTATTCCAGCACTTCGCCAATCTAATTAAAATTAGATCTACTCACTTGCTCCATATTTTAGATCTAATTATATCTCCGCTCCCCGAAGGGGGAGGGGGTATACTGTTTTACCTCTGTTTTGTCCGTTCGTCCTTCCAAAATATTTGTCGTCACATTTTTCTCAGCAACTATTGATGGCAGAAATCTGATGTTTGGTCACAAGCTTCACACAGGTATGCCATATCGTGGGAAGCGTTTTTGGAACCATCAGATTCCTACTTCCTTTTTGCCGACTTAGTTGGTTTTTATCCACATTGAACATATATGCACATTTTTCTCAACAACTATTGATGGCAGAAATCTGGTATTTGGTCACAAGCTTCATATAGGTACCCCATATCATGGGATGTGGCAGGGGTATCATAAGTGAGCTTTAGATCACAGTTCACATTGTTTTAATTAGATTGGCACTTCGCCGGAAAATAAGAAAATATGATTTCTGTGGCGTCTGAAAAAAACATGACATAGCCCCCTTCAAGGTAAATGGTCAGTCCCATATTATTTTGCAGCAACTGTCTTGTGGAACTAGAAGTAAGGTCTCTTTTGTTTCTAATCCAGCCCAAATTTCTCTGAAACATTCCAGTCAACTAACAAATAAAACAACACTGGCTACGTCATTCGTTTTCATCAGATATGTATTTCACTGTGTTCTACATGTATGTCTCTGTTTTCATATTGTCGGTAAAACTGGCTAAAATAAATTAATTTAACACCTGTATCAAAATCTCGGGGAACAACTTCATAACTTATAAGAAGAAAAAAACTAATTTAGTTATTTTTAACGCCGGCAAAAATTTCCGATCGAAAATACGTAGTTGAGCTTGTCCCCATGGGGTGCCTCCTGACATGTTTTTAATGGTTATCGTGGAAATATCGGCTGAATCTGTTAAGGCATGCAGTTTTCATCAAAGAAAATCTATTCCTGAAACAGAAATTATTTATTCTACGTCTTTTAGATACAATCGGTTCGCAAATAGCTTTTTTCCTCAACTTTTATAGAAACTTACCTCAATATCCATGCTGCAGCATCCGGTCTACTGATATAAAAATAGATAAATAAATAGAGTTGGCCTCGCCCAGGTCAGTGCATAATTAATTAGCTTCCGGTAACGATGGTCAGCTTTTTTAGTCGAAAAAACAACGTTTCGGAGCGTATTCATCAATAATTCGGTGTTTAATCTTCATTTTATGAAGGTCAGTACGGCAATCGACAATAATTTTGGGTATGAAAAAATTACGCAGCTGGTAGACAATATCCCTTTAGCAAACAACTGTTTGATCTAAATAATTGAGAACAAAATATTTTTACTGTATATAAATAATAGTGTTATCTATACTGACATATTTAAACAGAAAACTATATTTAAGCAAAATATGTGATGTTAGTTCTGGTGGCTCCCCCATCCCATCCTTTCTTATTTAACAATAAAATATTACATAGCACATGTATACATTGTTCTCGATGACTATCCCATCCCACTCTGCCACCCCTTACCATTATTTCTTATTCAACAATATAATATTTCATAGGACAAACATTTACTTACCAGCATTGATCGAAAGTATAGCAATCCCAACAAGACAGAAACAACACGATATGACCCCTTTCAGTTGTAAATTTCCAGATATTACTACGATCCTAACATAGTGCTTTATATTCATCTTGTACTGTCATCCTACAAAGATCACAATATAAGTTAATTGCCCCTCTGATATGTATCGCTTTATTACCTTGGTAAAGACTGGTACACCTTATTTACAAGAACTCTAATATTCCCTGCAAATTGTTCATTGAGTGCCCACATCATACAATGTATATGGATAACCGAAGTAATGTACATTTTTTGTGTTGTTCATATCTGATTGGGTTTTTTTTATGGATAAAATCGTGTGTAATTTCACCATTTTTATCTGCAAAATATTCCACTTCTTGATATAGTTCTATGCACATTATGACAAGAAATCTAACATTCTCAACAAATTGCCATATTAGTGGGCACACCATATAGGGATAATAGAAGTTTTGATTTTTTTGTGATGTCCATTTCTGAATTTAAAAAAAAAGAATAATTTTCAAGGATAAATTCTTATGTAATTTTACCATTTTTAGCTACAAAATATTCCACTTCTTGAAATAGACTACACATTATTGTCAAGAAACCTAACATTCCTTACAAATTGTCCATTTAGTGGCCACCTCATTTTTGGATACGGAAGTCATGTATTTTTTGTTCTGTTGTCCATTTTTTAATTATTTTTTTTCAGGGATAAATTCTTGTGTAATGTCATCATTTTATCTGTAATATATTCAACTAGTAAATCATTCTCTAGAAAGCAAAATTGATTTCAAAGATGAGAAAATAACTTTTCTTCATAAAATTTGCATTCTTACATCACTAAGTGTTAATGGTGAACTTAAAGGACGACAAACCGTGTTAACACAACTTATCATAATATCTAAAAATAGTATCAGTATACTACAAAATGCTTGTTATAGTTAAAAAGGGTATTAAAAACGCTTTATTTTGGTATATAATATGTAGGTATCCATTTATTATTACTACTTCAACAAACTCATAAAATTTATAAATCGTATTTTGTCCAAAGTAACACCAGTATTTTGTGACGTTTCTTTTGTAAAATTCGGGGATATAGATTAGATGAATAATGATCACAATAATTATTCAGATTGTGACTTACCAGATATTTCGAGTGAACCGAGTTTGACATAAAGAGATTCAACTGTATATTATTCCCATTCATGCACATAGATCTACGTTATCATATTTCCCGGATATATCTTTAGACAAACTGTTGCGGATAGAAAACTCTGGACAGGTATGCGATTTTTTCTCTATGTTGTCATTGTCTTTATTCCGATTTTTTTAAATATATATTTTACGAATTTTAACCTTGTTGTTTGTCATTTGAAATTCTTAAATTCACAAATTGAAAGATTCGAGAAAAAAACCCATAAAGAGTTAGGTTATGCACTTACCAAGTCTTCCAGTAATGGATACAAAAATGTATGTATTTAAAAAAGCTGCAGTCTATTTGTGAGGCAATATTTTTCTACATTTGAAATCTTGGATGTTTTGTTACACAAATCTATTATTAAAATCAATCCATCCTTTCGCAAGTCAATAGGGCAGAGGTAGCTTCAAGTTCACCAGATGTTTTAGAGATAAATCATGAAACAATAGGATGCTTACATTTTTTAAGCAAAGAAACAGGATGGACTTTCAGGTCAAGAGTTTATGCTGACGTCGAAAAACCTGTGAATACAGAAACGGACGTAAACGTATCCATAATAACTAGATTAAATGTAATAATAGTTAGAGAAAACCGATGGGAAAATTAAGAATGAACAATCCAGGGACACTGGCAACATTAGGCACGATACACAGAACGAAGGCAACTTAACACAGGAAGATAAAAAGATGGGCAACACGGATCCCAAACAATATCAAAGGTGAAACCAGATACTCGTGAATGGTAAGCAGTTCCTGCTTCTTATACGACACCTGTCGTGTGACTCGTATAGTCAAGTTCGGTAAAAGTATTCTCAGTGATAAAGAAAAGAAGAAAATCTATGTAAAAAAGGAAAAGATCCATTCTCATTTGAGAAAATATGTATAAATTACAATAGATGAACTCAGCTTCTCCTTTTTAACACCACCGCTCGTCCATATTCATGTATGGGTCTACATTAGGCTCACATGTAGAAAACACTTGCATGTCTGCATCATCATACTCAGAGGGATGGATTGGGCCCACAAGACTAGCTTTGCCCCGTCACTTGTTATTGAGGTGCCTATGCTAAGCGACGATAGTCATGTAGATGTATTTTAGAGGTTGTTTTTTTTTCTTAAGTTTAATAGATGAAATCGGAAAAGTTCAAATATGTCACACAAGTAGGGAAAATGTGTCATTTTATTCCCAGGTCTTTGGAATTGTAGACGGAACCCCATAATAGATATAGTGAATAAGTGATTGTTAGTTTACGCCAAAAATTGAACATTTTGCAGCTATGTTACGGTGTGAATAAATTCAATGAAATTATAATGATATCCGCTTTGCACTAATCTAACAAGTCAATTTTGATAGTGCTAGCAAGCTCATTGAAACAACAGTCAACAGGATACACATGTGGCTCCACTCGGACACATTATCTTCATTTCGAACCATCTAGTATTTTCTCTTATTCCTAAATGATGCGTGCTTACCAGAGAAGCAGTAAATACCAGTTGGATAGTCTTTGGCTTGATCCGATCGGGGTTCGAACCCACCATCTACCACACTACATATTACGTGTACAGTATATTACTGCGCATTGACATGTTCTTGCCTGATATGACCCTTGGTTGTTTCTGTGTCACAATTAGTACAACTCGACTAATATGGATTTTATTCTAGTATTGGCCGACCGTGATCCAACCAATATTGATGTTTCGGATTCTGTCTAGATCTTACATACGCATCAACGGTAAAATAGAGAGATTCTGTCACTCAGACACATGATGAAGGCAAACAAAGCAAACAACACAGCATAGAAAAAAGATGAGCAACACTGACCCCACCAAAAACCAGGGTTCAACCTAGGTGCTCGCAAAGGGTATGTCCTGTTTCTCCACCAAACATATAGCTTTAAAGAGTAAGAACAATGTTTGGTTCGATCGGGATTAGTAAAATCTTTCCAAATGGAGCAACATGTCTACATATACCCTTCGAATGTTGTTTCATTGAGATAACACTATAAAAATCCACATAAGCTTGTAAGCATTAAGCAGACTACATCGTAACATCGACAAGT
Source organism: Bathymodiolus septemdierum (assembly GCA_963383655.1). Classification (NCBI taxonomy): domain Eukaryota; kingdom Metazoa; phylum Mollusca; class Bivalvia; order Mytilida; family Modiolidae; genus Bathymodiolus; species Bathymodiolus septemdierum. The sequence continues at coordinate 15,281,647 of OY726529.1, forward strand.
AACTTGTTTTCTCCAAAATAAAGCGGAACAATTGCTCACTTTGGATGATATTTTATAAATTCGAGGCAAATCCCCTTTACTGTTCATCCTCGTACACAAGCTGCGGAAGTATTTTACACCACGATGGAGAAACTCGGTCCTATTTTTTTTATCATGGGGATATATGGAAGTATTAATTCTGTATATTTATGGATCCGAGTAATGGTATTCAAACATTAATTTAATCAATCAGAGCTTAGAACATGTGTAGAACAAATGTAGTCTAAAAATAGTATTTTTCGCTTTTTATGTTTTTGGAAAAAATATTCAATTGAATGGCATCATTATAATTGGTAATTGAATGTCAAAATATCAGGATTATTTGATTGCATTTAATTGTATTTTAGCAGCTTTATAGAGAGCTAGAGACATGACCTGCAAATATTGAATTGCAGGGGATAGCGGTGTCAAATTTTAGAGTAGGGATTGACCTATAACCTGGCATTTCACTGCAAAATGTTAATGATGGCATGACATTTTGAGAGAACGTAGAGGAATCATGTACGTTTTAGAAAATATATAGTCATGGAAAGATGAAACTTCAGAAGAAATGGCCAGGTAGGATTGAAAGCAAACCCACATGGTGTTCATTACGTAAGTGTAGCCGGTTGGGATATATCTGTTCAGGTCCTTCGGTTTACTTGCTCCCAAAGTATTCAGCTTTTCAATTGTTTGGCTATGAACTTAATTGACGAAGGTTATTCTAGAAATGCACCGTGCGCACTGAATTAGATATCTAGTTTTTTATTGCGTTCATGTGGTTGTGAAAGTGAAAACAAAAAATGTTACTTGTGTCTTGTTCACCTGGATAGACATCGTTTTTTGCGAAGAATGCTTAGCTTATTTTCGTTCCTTTAAAAAGAAATATGGGGATCAAAGGCATAATCTACCACATTCAAACACGAGCACTGTTACCATTATACACATCACCTTCTACAAAGTACACATATATAGCAATGGAAATTACATAAAATACTTTTATTTGCTTGTGTATATTTAGCAAAAAACATGTAGATGTAATGTCTTCACTAAGGTCAACATATGTCCAGGCGGAGCTATATATCTACCCGTAGACTGTTGTTTTGGTGAGCTAGTACTGTTGGTAGCGTGCTGGTCTAGTACAAATCAGACACCTTCAACATTGTCTTAACTTATTTTACTGTTTAAAGTAAAATTGTCTTAACAAGTTATAGAATTCAAACAAATGTTCACTTGGCATTCAACACAATTACTCCCAAAATGTACTTTCATTATTAATCTGACTCAATACGACATATGATGTATCACAATCTTCAATTTACGTGCTATACAGAAGTTATGATATCCTTTGGTTTCTAAGTAGGTGTATGGCTATTTTTGTCATTAATAAATAAGAAATCGTTATTAAAAATAAAGGTAATAACAAAATTACCGAACTCCGAACAATCTTACAAAGGGAAAGTCAAAACTCATAATTATATTAAAAATTATGTACATACAAGGTCAAAACCACGTAATCTATCAATGACCTTGATGTTGACATAATAACAAGTCCGTACTAATGACGTAATTTGCAAGTTGGCAAACATTCACGCATTGATAATGGAAAGAAAACGACTTTTTATATCAAATGATATAAGCACAAATATGAGGGTTGGACGTGAAATTTTAACATTCAACGTACATTTAACGATTTTGATTACATTAAATGTGATGGATAAAATGAAATACAATATATGTTACACCATCAGAACAGTTATTAAATCTAATTGTTTAATTGTCAAGACAAGTTATTATATAAACATGATCTCTCACTCTCTTGGCTTGGTATAGATATTTCAGTAGAAAGTGGCGGTGTTAAGCTAGGTTCATCACCAACGAAACCTTTACCAGACTTCACTATATATATGAGTAACACGACGGGTGTCATAAAAAGCATATAAATGATTAAACTGCACATTGTTGCTTTCTATTGACTAATGGTTTGTATTGCATTTGGTTCCAAGCAGGCATATTCCTGATGTATCCATGAGAAGATGGAATCTAGGAATCTAGGAGGAATGTATGATTTAGCAACACGGCTCCCTACAATCTCGGGTCACACCAGGTGCTTGGAAACGATAAGGAAAAATTGAAGATACAAAATGGGTAAACAGAGGCTGTAAATCGAAGACTGACAGCCAGTACAATATGCCACAAGAAAGAGAAACAATGAATCTTCGTTCATGAATTATCACCGGGATTGTAATTAGATTAACACAACAAGTGTCACTAGTGGAGCAGGAACTGCTTACCCTTCCGGACCACCAGAGATCACCTCCGGGTTTTAGTGGGGTACGTGTTACTTGATCTTTAGTTTTATATATATTTTTTGTATATTGTTGTTTGTCCTTTTGTACTATTTTCTTTTGGCCATTGTGATATCTGTTCTTTTTCGATATACGGATTCTGATTGCCCCTTTGGTATCTTCAAACTCTTCTTGGAAAATACAACACACAAAACTAAAGATTGAGCAACAAGAACCTTACTAAAAACCGGATGTAATATCAGGTGCATCGGAAGGGTAATCGGTTTCTGCTTCATTAGTGACACCCGTCGTGTTACTGTTATTCGACACGAATATCATCTGATATGTAAATCGCTTAGGACACCAGTATGCTTAAATAAATACAAATAACATAAATAAAACATGAAAACTCTACAAAATAAATTGTGTAAGAAAAGCCGACAAATCCTTTTATTTATGTTTTAAACTGAAAATGCGGAATTCTTGAATGATTGTATACCATTAGTAATATTGGAAGGTTTTCTTTATTATCCGTAATAACTTAGATTAAATATAAATAAACGTTAGAGAAAACCGATGGTGAAATTAAGAATGAACAATCCAGGGACACTGGCAACATTAGGCACAATACACGGAACGAAGGCAACTTAACACAGGAAGATAAAACCATGGGCAACACGGATCCCAACAAATACCAGGGGTGAACCCAGATACTCGTGAATGGCAAGCAGTTCCTGCTTCTTATACGACACCTGTCGTGTGACTCGTATAGTCTAGTTCGGTAAAAGTATTCTCAGTGATAACGAAAAGAAGAACATCTATGTAAAAAAGGAAAAGATCCATTCTCATTTGAGAAAATATACCTAAATTATAATAAAAGAATTCAGCTCCCCTTTATAACACCACTGCTCGTCCATATACACATAGGTTTCTACATTATGCTCACATGTAGAAAAATACTTGCATGTCTGCATCATCATACTCAGAGGGATGGTTTGGGCCCACGAGACTAGTTTTACCCCGTAACTTTATTGAGGTGGCTATACCAAGCGACAATAGTCATGTAGATGTATTTTAGAGGTTGTTTTATTTCCTTCATTTCACACAAGTAGGGAAAATGTGTCATTTTATTCCCAAGTCTTTGGAATTGAAGACGGAACCCATAATATACATAGTGAGTGAGTGATTGTTAGATTACGCCAAAAATTGAACAATTTCGCAGTTATGTTACGGTGTGAATAAATTCAATGAAATAATAATGATATCCGCTTTGCACTAATCTAACAAGTCAATTTTGATAGTGCTAGCAAGCTCATTGGAACAACAGTCAACAGGATAGACATGTGGTTTCACTCGGACACATTATCTTTATTTCGAACCATCTAGTATGTTCTCCTATTCCTAAATGATGCGTGCTTACCAGAGAAGCAGTAAATACCAGTCGGATAGTCTTTGGCTTGATCTGATCGGGCTCGAACCCACCATCTACCGCACTCAAGGCGAGCCCGCTAGCCATTACACCACCAAAGCAGCTCTATAATATTTACATCATATCACGTGTATCAATATGTTCTAGCTTGAAATGACCGTTGGTTGTTTGTCTGTCACAATTAGTACAATTCTGCCAATACGGATTGTATTCTCGTAGTGCCCGACTTTGATCCGGTCAATATTGGTGTTTGAGATTCTCTCTAAATTTTAAATAGGTATCAATGATTAAATAGAGAGGTTCTGTCACTGTCGTCTGATGAGACAAAAAGGAAAGGAAGTGAAAGAACAAAGCAAAAAAACCACAGAAGATTACTCGTGGATTACAGGCATGATTTCCCTATTTTGATGGTATTTTGCTTTATTTTCCAATTGTTAGAATATGATATCCATTCTTACCTATTTTATTATTGTTTGTAAAGATATTTTGAATGATGTCACTTGACTTAAGATAACTTTGGTAAGGTGAACTAAAAAGGACTTGGTTTTCTTACTGTCAAAGATTGCTCCTTCTCAAACTAACACATGAAACAATCAAGGCTATTAATAACACCCAACAAATATAACATTCAAAGTATCTCACTATACTGGTGGAGTTTAAGACAACATAAAGTTCTTTTAGTACCTCTAACGGGTAGTAAATAAATGTTAATCTCAACAATTTGAGGTCAGATGACGAGAAATGGAATGGCAATTAGATTTTGGTTCAAAGCTGACCACTGTTTCTCTATATTGTCTTCCGATAGTCTTGTAATGTTTTGATAATTGTTAAGGCTGACGAATCTCTACTAGAACAAGAATAATATATATGGTAACGGCTGTGTCATGGTGAATAAATATATTATGCTTAGATGTCAATATAACGACTCGGATTGCTCAGGCATTTGTAAATGAGGCTTGTTGGTTTATTCAAATGTACAATATTTGCACGACTGCATCATATCACTGAGAGGGCAGGTTTGGGAACATTAAACTATTTTAACCCTGCCACTGTTTATTGGAGTGTATGTACCAAGACAGGAAAGGGAGAGGTCGTGTACATTGTATATATGTGAAATGAGTAAATATTTAGCGTGCAGGGAGCGTGACACTCGCTGCACACGTTACTACTGTGGTCCAAGGACATACTTTCCGTATTATAACTTCACAGTAACACAGAAAATGTGCCCTCTCCGTCATCGGGGATGCGCTGGGCAGCCCTGTTTGTAAGCGCCCTCTGAGCCATTACCAGTATCTAGACATGTATACAAAACAAATCAAGAATTCATAATAACCCTTTTCCTTTAAACCGTGTATTACTGTATCCATGAACGGTGTATAATATGTCTTATGCTAGTAACCATCAATATATACCGCCGAAATTAGTCAATAATTCAGTCCAAAAAATCACCGAAAATAGGACTGTTTTGTCTGCTGGGTATGGATATGTTTTGTAATGTTCTATAATTATTAAATGGTTTAAAGCCTAATATCCTATACACACTCCCACAGTGTTTATCAAATGACTTAACTACTCTAAGATTTATGAATTTTCTCCATAGATATGCTGTAGTTTTTGAATTTTTCCTAATCGTGTCATAGTACCCATTACTATGTGCAGCTTTGGTATGATTCTCAAGCCACGATTCAAAATGCGCCGGTTCTGTTAATTCTAAAAACCGAAACAAACTCCTGGCTGCTTTCAATGGTTCCTCGGCCACTCTTTCATACAGAAGTGTTTTTATTCTATCCGGATATGCCTCCTTCAATCGGAAACCAGTCCGCAGATCAGTGTTCAATGAATCACAATTACTTTTTGATATAGCTTCTAAATTTTTCTGGTTGTTCATGAAGTAACCATTTTTACGTGACTGATATGAGCCCCTTGGGTCCCGAATCAAGTGAATTACTTTTAAGCGTGGAAATTCTTCCATTAACTTTTCTGCCACATCCAAATTCAGTCGAATGGCTTTTATCATTCTAACGGATTTTCTACATTTGTTCTGGAATTCCAGTAGACATTTATATTGTGTTTTATGGTGCCTGCAGTAATCAAAATCTAACATGGTACTACTTGTATTTGAATACCGGAAGTAGTAAATAGGCACGTGAAACAAATCACAATTGTAAAACTTTGCAACGTCATCTAATATATGGTCAATATTCTCACGCCTTCCTTTTTGCTTCCTGTAAAAAAAGTTTTAAAAAACATGTATAAATTATGATATCTGCACTAGAACATTTATTCAACTTATTTATTGCTCATTTGAATATGCAATAATTGAGAAAATAATAAAAATTAGTTCTCTGTTTTTGGGGACAGTCTGGTCATGATCGCATGAGATTCACATTCAATCAGTGCCACCAGATTACAACAAATCTGTACGAGTACGATACCGTCAGCAGTAAGATATATTCGATAAATCTATAAATCATTACATTTGTCCTTAACTTATGGCGGGGTTTTCATGTTTTATCAGAGTTGTACTCACAATATCTCTCTCCGGACCGGGAAACGTCTGGTTTGGCTTTATTCTACTGTTTTGTTTTCCCTTTTTCTTTTCTTTTTTGTTGTTGATGAGCAACAATTATTTATTATCTCCATCGTAATTTCGTAAACCAGTATATAATAAATACCTGATTAGTTGCAATTGTGGAGTAAGAAATCCCGTTCAATAAATACACCTACTTTTAAAGTAGACGAAATTCAATTTGATCACATCTTGAAGGCATCAAGGAAAAGTAATTGTATCCAATCTCCACCTTTTGAATAATATGCCATGTCTATTTGTTAAACGATTTTCTACAGCTTGGATTCAGAACTTCATAAGTGACGTGACAGAGTCTATCGAAGAGTCTATGTTTTGTTTTGTTTGCTTTGTTGTTTTTTTTTTCTTTTGTCATTTCGTTTTTCTTTTTGGCGAGGATGAGGAAGGGGGTATTCCGCTGTCTTTCAGCAAAGCACAATTATGACCAAGATATAACTGAACTATTGTCGAGACTGATTTTAATACAGCTTAATCACTGATCCAAATTATGGATTTATATTGCATATATATATTATCACTTGTTTAGACTCTATATAACTTAGTGGCGCGACGTTTTTTCTGGAATAGACTACATCAGGTAGGCTCAACGTCAAAAGATTGGAAAACCAGATAATGTAACAATCGTTGGTACCAATCAAACCAAAGGACCTAAACAGAATAGCACAAATCGGCCTAAGACATCTATTCCCGAGGGGAAGTGAACCTTTGGTTTAGTTATAATATTATTTAGGAACTGAAATTTCAGTAATCGATGCACTGATGAAAAGACCACAGATTATGCACGCCTTGACATGTATTATAGTAAAATATATCTTGGTTCCAAACAAATAATATCTTTGATATTGAGGATCTCCATGTCTGCGATCTTATGGTACATCGATCTATAGCTACCTATGCAACTGCTGTATATTATATGTAATCTCGATTTTGCAACCAAACCCCCATAACACAATATACAAGCGAGACTAGTGAACCTGGGCTTGTTTACTCTTCCGGCGAACGGAGCACCCGAGTTCATCCCTGGTTTTTTGTTGGGTTTGTATTGCTGGGTCCTTAGTCTTCTGTTTAATGTAGATCGGTGTTTGTCTTTTCTGTGTCTACCATTGTATTGTCTGTTGTTCGATTTACGACTTCTGATTATACAGTTAATACATTATGAAAGTAATGTTTGTCAATAATTTAGGGAAGATATGGGATCTCCGTGTATTCCGGTTTCTTTCACCAATAAATCTGATCGCCATGTTGCTACACAATTTTTGCTCAAACTTTATCGAAGTGATATTTATATTTTTTTTTTGTTGAGCATGCGAGCAAAGAAAGACAACTCGAAGTGAAAAAGTAGTTTTTGATTATTATGCTTACCTGCATGTTCCATTTATAATGTGACATACAGAATCCAGTGTGAAATAATGCTGGCCTCTTACATAAGGTTTCAGCGGTTCATATAAATAGAACACATCTGAAGCCTGCTGAATTAAGTCAGCCGTAAAGGTGGAGCCACTGCGAAGATACGTCACCAACAAAATCAACGTTTGATTCAAGTTGTCCTTTTCAGTTAAAATCTTTGATATGGTTTCCAGTGAAATTTGATTGACTGTTGTATTTTCATGTTTTAATTTACGTTCAACATTAGTTCCGTCATTAGAAGATACTCTATAATGTGCAGTGTTATCTATTAGAGGAACTCTTTGCTTGTAAGAACTATTCTTTACGTAAGAAGAGGTAACGATTTTCTGGAAATTGAAAACAGACTTATTTTCCTGTACACTATCGGAAATTAGCTTTAATACGTTTGATCTTGATGCATCGTCTTTCTCTGATTTCACTGTTAAATATGAAGGACGTGTCTCAGATATAACATTGGCCTTTGTTGTTGTAAGTCCTTGCGGTGTACTCGATTGGTCAATTGAATTGGGTGAGTTACTTGTTGCTGTATATATTTTGATATCAAATGCTGACTTTAACTTCCCAAATTTCAATTCTTTCATACGATACAAAATATAACTGTCTTTTTCTTTGTGAAGTTTAAACGTATGACCTGAAAATGGAAATGAATAAATAATTTATGATTTGTGCAACGTTATTTTGTGCACGAGATGCTTACCCCCGTTTATCTACAATGTAATTATTATTAAAAATGAGGTTATCCTCTTTCATGCATATGTGACCTTAGCTGATTTTTTTCTGAACACCTACGTATACGGCGAGTATCAGAATGCAAAGACCACATAATCCGTCCTAGGCTTATGGTCAGACGTCAACGATCTTGAATACACTCTACCGAACAGGCTCTTTGAATTGATGAAAAATTGTTCCCGTCTTGAATACGGCTGAATAAAATGAAAAACACATGGTATTCTACACTATTGGAACAATTCTAAATTCTAATAGAAACATAGTAGAAAGAGGCAACCCTAATACATAAATACATGACCGCTCAGCTACCTTGCTTGGTACAGGCACTTCAATAAAAAGTGGCGGGGTTAAACTAGCTTTGTCGACCTAAATATAAGAAAATAAGTGTCTACCACGTTAAATTTATTTTAATATGTAATAGGTCAACAGTCGCTATCAATATTAATATACTATTTAGATTATATGGGCTAATCTTTCATCATTATATATAAATATATATATAAGCTTCTTTGCTGTGGTCCTTAGATTTATATTATGGCATTTTTACGCCAGTGTCATAGTAAAATGACTTAAAAGCTACTTAAAAATCATAGATCACTTCCCATGAATATAAAGCACAGCTCTAATATTCCCATAGTATTGTAAATCGTTTAGGCACGAATCAACAATAGATATTTCATTCATGTAGAACGTAAATTCTTGTTCGTCATTAAACAACACGAGACGCAATGCTAAAGTTGTTCATGAATGAAATAAAGAGTTACGAGTTAGATATATTTCATTTCAATATTTTGTACAGAATTTGTTAGACATAAAACATTGATTGGTTTAAACCTGCCACATATTTGAGCCTGTTCCAAGTCAAGACATATATCTTTATCTTGTAAGGTCGTTGTCCTTATTGTTGTTAGTAGTTTGAGACTTACCAGAGAAGTGGTTCGCATTGTTGAGTTGTGATTGTGGTGTTTAACGCCTCTTTCAATAATATTTCGGTTATATCGTTGCGTTCACTTTTATTGATGGAGGAAACCGGAGTTCCCGAAGATAACCACCGACCTACTGCAAGCCACTGACAAACTTGATCACATACTGTAATATCGATTGCACCACACCATAAGCGGGATTCGAACTCACAACGTTAGTGGTGATAGACATAGATTGCATAGGTAGCTGTAATTGCAACTACCATATGATCACGCCCACAACGGCCCCTCGAATTGTTGATGGTATCTATGGTGTTAACTATAATACCACGCCCACGACGGCCCCTCGAATTGTTGATGACATCTATGGTGTTAACTATAATACTAAAGAGGTATTCAGAAGCCGTAATGTAGTGTGAAGATAGTAAAGAGGTAGTCAGAAGCCGTAATGTAGTGTGAAGATACTAAAGAGGTAGTCAGAAGCCGTAATGTAGTGTGAAGATACTAAAGAGGTAGTCAGAAGTCGTAATGTAGTGTGAAGATACTAAAGAGGTAGTCAGAAGCCGTAATGTAGTGTGAAGATACTAAACAGGTAGTCAGAAGTCGTAATGTAGTGTGAAGATACTAAGCAGGTAGTCAGAAGCCGTAATGTAGTGTGAAGATACTAAGGAGGTAGTCAGAAGCCGTAATGTAGTGTGAAGATACTAAAGAGGTAGTCAGAAGTCGTAATGTAGTGTGAAGATACAAAAGAGGTAGTCAGAAGTCGTAATGTAGTGTGAAGATACTAAAGAGGTAGTCAGAAGCTGTAATGTAGTGTGAAGATATCAAAGAGGTAGTCAGAAGCCGTAATGTAGTGTGAAGATACTAAAGAGGTAGTCAGAAGCTGTAATGTAGTGTGAAGATATTAAAGAGGTAGTCAGAAGCCGTAATGTAGTGTGAAGATTCTAAAGAGGTAGTCAGAAGCCGTAATGTAGTGTGAAGATACTAAAGAGGTAGTCAGAAGCCGCAATGTAGTGTGAAGATACTAAAGAGGTAGTCAGAAGCCGTAATGTAGTGTGAAGATACTAAACAGGTAGTCAGAAGTCGCATTGTAGTGTGATGATACGAAAGAGGTAGTCAGAAGTCGTAATATAGTGTGAAGATACTAAAGAGGTAGTCAGAAGTCGTAATGTAGTGTGAAGATACGGAAGAAGTAGTCAGAAGTGGTAATGTAGTGTGAAAATACTAAAGAGGTAGTCAGAAGCCGTAATGTAGTGTGAAGATACTAAAGAGGTAGTCAGAAGCCGCAATGTAGTGTGAAGATACTAAAGAGGTAGTCAGAAGCTGTAATGTAGTGTGAAGATACTAAAGAGGTAGTCAGAAGCCGTAATGTAGTGTGAAGATACTAAAGAGGTAGTCAGAAGTCGTAATGTAGTGTGAAGATACTAAAGAGGTAGTCAGAAGCTGTAATGTAGTGTGAAGATACTAAACAGGTAGTCAGAAGTCGTAATGTAGTGTGAAGATACTAAACAGGTAATCAGAAACCGTAATGTAATGTGAAGATACTAAAGAGGTAGTCAGAAGTCGTAATGTAGTGTGAAGATACTAAAGAGGTAGTCAGAAGCCGTAATGTAGTGTGAAGATACTAAAGAGGTAGTCAGAAACCGTAATGTAGTGTGAAGATACTAAAGAGGTAGTCAGAAGGCGTAATGTAGTGTGAAGATACTAAAGAGGTAGTCAGAAGCCGTAATGTAGTGTGAAGATACTAAAGAGGTAGTCAGAAGCCGTAATATAGTGTGAAGATACGAAAGAGGTAGTCAGAAGCCGTAATGTAGTGTGAAGATACTAAACAGGTAGTCAGAAACCGTAATGTAGTGTGAAGATACTAAAGAGGTAGTCAGAAGCCGCAATGTAGTGTGAAGATACTAAAGAGGTAGTCAGAAGCCGTAATGTAGTGTGAAGATACAAAAGAGGTAGTCAGAAGCCGTAATGTAGTGTGAAGATACTAAAGAGGTAGTCAGAAGCCGTAATGTAGTGTGAAGATACTAAACAGGTAGTCAGAAACCGTAATGTAGTGTGAAGATACTAAAGAGGTAGTCAGAAGTCGTAATGTAGTGTGAAGATACTAAAGAGGTAGTCAGAAGCTGTAATGTAGTGTGAAGATACTAAACAGGTAGTCAGAAGTCGTAATGTAGTGTGAAGAAACTAAAGAGGTAGTCAGAAGCCGTAATGTAGTGTGAAGAAACTAAAGAGGTAGTCAGAAGCTGTAATGTAGTGTGAAGATACTAAAGAGGTAGTCAGAAGCTGTAATGTAGTGTGAAGATACTAAACAGGTAGTCAGAAGCCGTAATGTAGTGTGAAGATACTAAAGAGGTAGTCAGAAGCCGTAATGTAGTGTGAAGATACTAAAGAGGTAGTCAGAAGTCGTAATGTAGTGTGAAGATACTAAAGAGGTAGTCAGAAGCTGTAATGTAGTGTGAAGATACTAAATAGGTAATCAGAAGTCGTAATGTAGTGTGAAGAAACTAAAGAGGTAGTCAGAAGCGTATTGTAGTGTGAAGAAACTAAAGAGGTAGTCAGAAGCTGTAATGTAGTGTGAAGATACTAAAGAGGTAGTCAGAAGCCGTAATGTAGTGTGAAGATACTGAAGAGGTAGTCAGAAGTTGCAATGTAGTGTGAAGAAACTAAAGAGGTAGTCAGAAGCCGTAATGTAGTGTGAAGATACTAAAGAGGTAGTCAGAAGTCGTAATGTAGTGTGAAGATACTAAACAGGTAGTCAGAAACCGTAATGTAGTGTGAAGATACTAAAGAGGTAGTCAGAAGCCGTAATGTAGTGTGAAGATACGAAAGAGGTAGTCAGAAGTCGTAATGTAGTGTGAAGATACTAAAGAGGTAGTCAGAAGCTGTAATGTAGTGTAAAGATACTAAACAGGTAGTCAGAAGTCGTAATGTAGTGTGAAGATACTAAACAGGTAGTCAGAAACCGTAATGTAGTGTGAAGATACTAAAGAGGTAGTCAGAAGTCGTAATGTAGTGTGAAGATACTAAAGAGGTAGTCAGAAGCTGCAATGTAGTGTGAAGATACTAAACAGGTAGTCAGAAGTCGTAATGTAGTGTGAAGATACTAAATCGGTAGTCAGAAGCCGTAATGTAGTGTGAAGATACTAAAGAGGTAGTCAGAAGCCGTAATGTAGTGTGGAGATACGAAAGAGGTAGTCAGAAGCCGTAATGTAGTGTGAAGATACTAAAGAGGTAGTCAGAAGCTGTAATGTAGCGTGAAGATATTAAAGAGGTAGTCAAAAGCCGTAATGTAGTGTGAAGATTCTAAAGAAGTAGTCAGAAGCCGTAATGTAGTGTGAAGATACTAAAGAGGTGGTCAGAAGCCGTAATGTAGTGTGAAGATACTAAAGAGGTAGTCAGAAGCCGTAATGTAGTGTGAAGAAACTAAAGAGGTAGTCAGAAGCTGTAATGTAGTGTGAAGATACTAAAGAGGTAGTCAGAAGCTGTAATGTAGTGTGAAGATACTAAACAGGTAGTCAGAAGCCGTAATGTAGTGTGAAGATACTAAAGAGGTAGTCAGAAGCCGTAATGTAGTGTGAAGATACTAAAGAGGTAGTCAGAAGTCGCAATGTAGTATGAAGATACTAAAGAGGTAGTCAGAAGCTGTAATGTAGTGTGAAGATACTAAATAGGTAATCAGAAGTCGTAATGTAGTGTGAAGAAACTAAAGAGGTAGTCAGAAGCGTAATGTAGTGTGAAGAAACTAAAGAGGTAGTCAGAAGCTGTAATGTAGTGTGAAGATACTAAAGAGGTAGTCAGAAGCCGTAATGTAGTGTGAAGATACTGAAGAGGTAGTCAGAAGTTGTAATGTAGTGTGAAGAAACTAAAGAGGTAGTCAGAAGCCGTAATGTAGTGTGAAGATACTAAACAGGTATTCAGAAACCGTAATGTAGTGTGAAGATACTAAAGAGGTAGTCAGAAGCCGTAATGTAGTGTGAAGATACTAAAGAGGTAGTCAGAAGCCGTAATGTAGTGTGAAGATACGAAAGAGGTAGTCAGAAGTCGTAATGTAGTGTGAAGATACTAAAGAGGTAGTCAGAAGCTGTAATGTAGTGTGAAGATACTAAACAGGTAGTCAGAAGTCGTAATGTAGTGTGAAGATACTAAAGAGGTAGTCAGAAACCGTAATGTAGTGTGAAGATACTAAAGAGGTAGTCAGAAGTCGTAATGTAGTGTGAAGATACTAAACAGGTAGTCAGAAGTCGTAATGTAGTGTGAAGATACTAAATCGGTAGTCAGAAGCCGTAATGTAGTGTGAAGATACTAAAGAGGTAGTCAGAAGCCGTAATGTAGTGTGAAGATACGAAAGAGGTAGTCAGAAGCCGTAATGTAGTGTGAAGATACTAAAGAGGTAGTCAGAAGCTGTAATGTAGCGTGAAGATATTAAAGAGGTAGTCAAAAGCCGTAATGTAGTGTGAAGATTCTAAAGAGGTAGTCAGAAGCCGTAATGTAGTGTGAAGATACTAAAGAGGTGGTCAGAAGCCGTAATGTAGTGTGAAGATACTAAAGAGGTAGTCAGAAGCCGTAATGTAGTGTGAAGATACTAAAGAGGTAGTCAGAAGCCGTAATGTAGTGTGAAGATACGAAAGAGGTAGTCAGAAGCCGTAATGTAGTGTGAAGATACTAAAGAGGTAGTCAGAAGCCGTAATGTAGTGTGAAGATACTAAAGAGGTAGTCAGAAGCCGTAATGTAGTGTGAAGATACTAAACAGGTAGTCAGAAACCGTAATGTAGTGTGAAGATACTAAAGAGGTAGTCAGAAGTCGTAATGTAGTGTGAAGATACTAAAGAGGTAGTCAGAAGCTGTAATGTAGTGTGAAGATACTAAACAGGTAGTCAGAAGTCGTAATGTAGTGTGAAGAAACTAAAGAGGTAGTCAGAAGCCGTAATGTAATGTGAAGAAACTAAAGAGGTAGTCAGAAGCTGTAATGTAGTGTGAAGATACTAAAGAGGTAGTCAGAAGCCGTAATGTAGTGTGAAGATACTAAAGAGGTAGTCAGAAGCCGTAATGTAGTGTGAAGATACGAAAGAGGTAGTCAGAAGTCGTAATGTAGTGTGAAAATACTAAAGAGGTAGTCAGAAGCCGTAATGTAGTGTGAAGATACTAAACAGGTAGTCAGAAGTCGTAATGTAGTGTGAAGATACTAAAGAGGTAGTCAGAAGTCGTAATGTAGTGTGAAGATACTAAAGAGTTAGTCAGAAGCCGTAATGTAGTGTGAAGATACTAAAGAGGCAGTCAGAAGCCGTAATGTAGTGTGAAGAAACTAAAGAGGTAGTCAGAAGATGTAATGTAGTGTGAAGATACTAAAGAGGTAGCCAGAAGCCGTAATGTAGTGTGAAGATACTAAAGAGGTAGTCAGAAGCCGTAATGTAGTGTGAAGATACTAAAGAGGTAGTCAGAAGTCGTAATGTAGTGTGAAGATACTAAAGAGGTAGTCAGAAGCTGTAATGTAGTGTGAAGATACTAAACAGGTAATCAGAAACCGTAATGTAATGTGAAGATACTAAAGAGGTAGTCAGAAGTCGTAATGTAGTGTGAAGATACTAAAGAGGTAGTCAGAAGCCGTAATGTAGTGTGAAGATACTAAAGAGGTAGTCAGAAGCCGTAATGTAGTGTGAAGATACGAAAGAGGTAGTCAGAAGTCGTAATGTAGTGTGAAAATACTAAAGAGGTAGTCAGAAGCCGTAATGTAGTGTGAAGATACTAAACAGGTAGTCAGAAGTCGTAATGTAGTGTGAAGATACTAAAGAGGTAGTCAGAAGTCGTAATGTAGTGTGAAGATACTAAAGAGTTAGTCAGAAGCCGTAATGTAGTGTGAAGATACTAAAGAGGAAGTCAGAAGCCGTAATGTAGTGTGAAGAAACTAAAGAGGTAGTCAGAAGCTGTAATGTAGTGTGAAGATACTAAAGAGGTAGCCAGAAGCCGTAATGTAGTGTGAAGATACAAAAGAGGTAGTCAGAAGCCGTAATGTAGTGTGAAGATACTAAAGAGGTAGTCAGAAGTCGTAATGTAGTGTGAAGATACTAAAGAGGTAGTCAGAAGCTGTAATGTAGTGTGAAGATACTAAACAGGTAGTCAGAAGTCGTAATGTAGTGTGAAGATACTAAACAGGTAATCAGAAACCGTAATGTAATGTGAAGATACTAAAGAGGTAGTCAGAAGTCGTAATGTAGTGTGAAGATACTAAAGAGGTAGTCAGAAGCCGTTATGTAGTGTGAAGATACTAAAGAGGTAGTCAGAAACCGTAATGTACTGTGAAGATACTAAAGAGGTAGTCAGAAGGCGTAATGTAGTGTGAAGATACTAAAGAGGTAGTCAGAAGCCGTAATGTAGTGTGAAGATACTAAAGAGGTAGTCAGAAGCCGTAATATAGTGTGAAGATACGAAAGGGGTAGTCAGAAGCCGTAATGTAGTGTGAAGATACTAAACAGGTAGTCAGAAACCGTAATGTAGTGTGAAGATACTAAAGAGTTAGTCAGAAGCCGTAATGTAGTGTGAAGATACTAAAGAGGTAGTCAGAAGCCGTAATGTAGTGTGAAGATACTAAAGATGTAGTCAGAAGCCGTAATGTAGTGTGAAGAAACTAAAGAGGCAGTCAGAAGTGTAACGTAGTGTGAATATATTAAAGAGGTAGTCGGAAGCCGTAATGTAGTGTGAAGATACTAAAGAGGTAGTCAGAAGCCGTAATGTAGTGTGAAGATACGAAAGAGGTAGTCAGAAGTCGTAATGTAGTGTGAAAATACTAAAGAGGTAGTCAGAAGCCGTAATGTAGTGTGAAGATACTAAACAGGTAGTCAGAAGTCGTAATGTAGTGTGAAGATACGAAAGAGGTAGTCAGAAGGCGTAATGTAGTGTGAAGATACTAAAGAGGTAGTCAGAAGCCGTAATGTAGTGTGAAGATACTAAAGAGGTAGTCAGAAGCCGTAATATTGTGTGAAGATACGAAAGAGGTAGTCAGAAGCCGTAATGTAGTGTGAAGATACTAAACAGGTAATCAGAAACCGTAATGTAGTGTGAAGATACTAAAGAGTTAGTCAGAAGCCGTAATGTAGTGTGAAGATACTAAAGAGGTAGTCAGAAGCCGTAATGTAGTGTGAAGATACTAAAGAGGTAGTCAGAAGCCGTAATGTAGTGTGAAGAAACTAAAGAGGCAGTCAGATGTGTAACGTAGTGTGAATATATTAAAGAGGTAGTCAGAAGCCGTAATGTAGTGTGAAGATACTAAAGAGGTAGTCAGAAGCCGTAATGTAGTGTGAAGATACGAAAGAGGTAGTCAGAAGTCGTAATGTAGTGTGAAAATACTAAACAGGTAGTCAGAAGCCGTAATGTAGTGTGAAGATACTAAACAGGTAGTCAGAAGTCGTAATGTAGTGTGAAGATACTAAAGAGGTAGTCAGAAGTCGTAATGTAGTGTGAAGATACTAAAGAGTTAGTCAGAAGCCGTAATGTAGTGTGAAGATACTAAAGAGGCAGTCAGAAGCCGTAATGTAGTGTGAAGAAACTAAAGAGGTAGTCAGAAGCTGTAATGTAGTGTGAAGATACTAAAGAGGTAGCCAGAAGCCGTAATGTAGTGTGAAGATACTAAAGAGGTAGTCAGAAGCCGTAATGTAGTGTGAAGATACTAAAGAGGTAGTCAGAAGTCGTAATGTAGTGTGAAGATACTAAAGAGGTAGTCAGAAGCTGTAATGTAGTGTGAAGATACTAAACAGGTAGTCAGAAGTCGTAATGTAGTGTGAAGATACTAAACAGGTAATCAGAAACCGTAATGTAATGTGAAGATACTAAAGAGGTAGTCAGAAGTCGTAATGTAGTGTGAAGATACTAAAGAGGTAGTCAGAAGCCGTAATGTAGTGTGAAGATACTAAAGAGGTAGTCAGAAGCCGTAATGTAGTGTGAAGATACGAAAGAGGTAGTCAGAAGTCGTAATGTAGTGTGAAAATACTAAAGAGGTAGTCAGAAGCCGTAATGTAGTGTGAAGATACTAAACAGGTAGTCAGAAGTCGTAATGTAGTGTGAAGATACTAAAGAGGTAGTCAGAAGTCGTAATGTAGTGTGAAGATACTAAAGAGTTAGTCAGAAGCCGTAATGTAGTGTGAAGATACTAAAGAGGCAGTCAGAAGCCGTAATGTAGTGTGAAGAAACTAAAGAGGTAGTCAGAAGCTGTAATGTAGTGTGAAGATACTAAAGAGGTAGCCAGAAGTCGTAATGTAGTGTGAAGATACTAAAGAGTTAGTCAGAAGCCGTAATGTAGTGTGAAGATACTAAAGAGGCAGTCAGAAGCCGTAATGTAGTGTGAAGAAACTAAAGAGGTAGTCAGAAGCTGTAATGTAGTGTGAAGATACTAAAGAGGTAGCCAGAAGCCGTAATGTAGTGTGAAGATACTAAAGAGGTAGTCAGAAGCCGTAATGTAGTGTGAAGATACTAAAGAGGTAGTCAGAAGTCGTAATGTAGTGTGAAGATACTAAAGAGGTAGTCAGAAGCTGTAATGTAGTGTGAAGATACTAAACAGGTAGTCAGAAGTCGTAATGTAGTGTGAAGATACTAAACAGGTAATCAGAAACCGTAATGTAATGTGAAGATACTAAAGAGGTAGTCAGAAGTCGTAATGTAGTGTGAAGATACTAAAGAGGTAGTCAGAAGCCGTTATGTAGTGTGAAGATACTAAAGAGGTAGTCAGAAACCGTAATGTAGTGTGAAGAAACTAAAGAGGTAGTCAGAAGGCGTAATGTAGTGTGAAGATACTAAAGAGGTAGTCAGAAGCCGTAATGTAGTGTGAAGATACTAAAGAGGTAGTCAGAAGCCGTAATATAGTGTGAAGATACGAAAGGGGTAGTCAGAAGCCGTAATGTAGTGTGAAGATACTAAAGAGGTAGTCAGAAGTCGTAATGTAGTGTGAAGATACTAAACAGGTAATCAGAAACCGTAATGTAATGTGAAGATACTAAAGAGGTAGTCAGAAGTCGTAATGTAGTGTGAAGATACGAAAGAGGTAGTCAGAAGCCGTAATGTAGTGTGAAGATACTAAAGAGGTAGTCAGAAACCGTAATGTAGTGTGAAGATACTAAAGAGGTAGTCAGAAGGCGTAATGTAGTGTGAAGATACTAAAGAGGTAGTCAGAAGCCGTAATGTAGTGTGAAGATACTAAAGAGGTAGTCAGAAGCCGTAATATAGTGTGAAGATACGAAAGGGGTAGTCAGAAGCCGTAATGTAGTGTGAAGATACTAAACAGGTAGTCAGAAACCGTAATGTAGTGTGAAGATACTAAAGAGTTAGTCAGAAGCCGTAATGTAGTGTGAAGATACTAAAGAGGTAGTCAGAAGCCGTAATGTAGTGTGAAGATACTAAAGAGGTAGTCAGAAGCCGTAATGTAGTGTGAAGAAACTAAAGAGGCAGTCAGAAGTGTAACGTAGTGTGAATATATTAAAGAGGTAGTCGGAAGCCGTAATGTAGTGTGAAGATACTAAAGAGGTAGTCAGAAGCCGTAATGTAGTGTGAAGATACGAAAGAGGTAGTCAGAAGTCGTAATGTAGTGTGAAAATACTAAAGAGGTAGTCAGAAGCCGTAATGTAGTGTGAAGATACTAAACAGGTAGTCAGAAGTCGTAATGTAGTGTGAAGATACTAAAGAGGTAGTCAGAAGGCGTAATGTAGTGTGAAGATACTAAAGAGGTAGTCAGAAGCCGTAATGTAGTGTGAAGATACTAAAGAGGTAGTCAGAAGCCGTAATATTGTGTGAAGATACGAAAGAGGTAGTCAGAAGCCGTAATGTAGTGTGAAGATACTAAACAGGTAATCAGAAACCGTAATGTAGTGTGAAGATACTAAAGAGTTAGTCAGAAGCCGTAATGTAGTGTGAAGATACCAAAGAGGTAGTCAGAAGCCGTAATGTAGTGTGAAGATACTAAAGAGGTAGTCAGAAGCCGCAATGTAGTGTGAAGAAACTAAAGAGGCAGTCAGAAGTGTAACGTAGTGTGAATATATTAAAGAGGTAGTCAGAAGCCGTAATGTAGTGTGAAGATACTAAAGAGGTAGTCAGAAGCCGTAATGTAGTGTGAAGATACGAAAGAGGTAGTCAGAAGTCGTAATGTAGTGTGAAAATACTAAAGAGGTAGTCAGAAGTCGTAATGTAGTGTGAAGATACTAAACAGGTAGTCAGAAGTCGTAATGTAGTGTGAAGATACTAAAGAGGTAGTCAGAAGTCGTAATGTAGTGTGAAGATACTAAAGAGTTAGTCAGAAGCCGTAATGTAGTGTGAAGATACTAAAGAGGCAGTCAGAAGCCGTAATGTAGTGTGAAGAAACTAAAGAGGTAGTCAGAAGCTGTAATGTAGTGTGAAGATACTAAAGAGGTAGCCAGAAGCCGTAATGTAGTGTGAAGATACTAAAGAGGTAGTCAGAAGCCGTAATGTAGTGTGAAGATACTAAAGAGGTAGTCAGAAGTCGTAATGTAGTGTGAAGATACTAAAGAGGTAGTCAGAAGCCGTAATGTAGTGTGAAGATACGAAAGAGGTAGTCAGAAGTCGTAATGTAGTGTGAAAATACTAAAGAGGTAGTCAGAAGCCGTAATGTAGTGTGAAGATACTAAACAGGTAGTCAGAAGTCGTAATGTAGTGTGAAGATACTAAAGAGGTAGTCAGAAGTCGTAATGTAGTGTGAAGATACTAAAGAGGTAGTCAGAAGCCGTAATGTAGTGTGAAGATACTAAAGAGGCAGTCAGAAGCCGTAATGTAGTGTGAAGAAACTAAAGAGGTAGTCAGAAGCTGTAATGTAGTGTGACGATACTAAAGAGGTAGCCAGAAGCCGTAATGTAGTGTGAAGATACTAAAGAGGTAGTCAGAAGCCGTAATGTAGTGTGAAGATACTAAAGAGGTAGTCAGAAGCTGTAATGTAGTGTGAAGATACTAAACAGGTAGTCAGAAGTCGTAATGTAGAGTGAAGATACTAAACAGGTAATCAGAAACCGTAATGTAATGTGAAGATACTAAAGAGGTAGTCAGAAGTCGTAATGTAGTGTGAAGATACTAAAGAGGTAGTCAGAAGCCGTAATGTAGTGTGAAGATACTAAAGAGGTAGTCAGAAGCCGTAATGTAGTGTGAAGATACGAAAGAGGTAGTCAGAAGTCGTAATGTAGTGTGAAAATACTAAAGAGGTAGTCAGAAGCCGTAATGTAGTGTGAAGATACTAAACAGGTAGTCAGAAGTCGTAATGTAGTGTGAAGATACTAAAGAGGTAGTCAGAAGTCGTAATGTAGTGTGAAGATACTAAAGAGTTAGTCAGAAGCCGTAATGTAGTGTGAAGATACTAAAGAGGCAGTCAGAAGCCGTAATGTAGTGTGAAGAAACTAAAGAGGTAGTCAGAAGCTGTAATGTAGTGTGAAGATACTAAAGAGGTAGCCAGAAGCCGTAATGTAGTGTGAAGATACTAAAGAGGTAGTCAGAAGCCGTAATGTAGTGTGAAGATACTAAAGAGGTAGTCAGAAGTCGTAATGTAGTGTGAAGATACGAAAGAGGTAGTCAGAAGCTGTAATGTAGTGTGAAGATACTAAAGAGGTAGTCAGAAGCCGTAATGTAGTGTGAAGATACTAAACAGGTAGTCAGAAGTCGTAATGTAGTGTGAAGATACTAAAGAGGTAGTCAGAAGCTGTAATGTAGTGTGAAGATACTAAAGAGGTAGTCAGAAGCCGTAATGTAGTGTGAAGATACTGAAGAGGTAGTCAGAAGTTGTAATGTAGTGTGAAGAAACTAAAGAGGTAGTCAGAAGCCGTAATGTAGTGTGAAGATACTAAACAGGTATTCAGAAACCGTAATGTAGTGTGAAGATACTAAAGAGGTAGTCAGAAGCCGTAATGTAGTGTGAAGATACTAAAGAGGTAGTCAGAAGCCGTAATGTAGTGTGAAGATACGAAAGAGGTAGTCAGAAGTCGTAATGTAGTGTGAAGATACTAAAGAGGTAGTCAGAAGCTGTAATGTAGTGTGAAGATACTAAACAGGTAGTCAGAAGTCGTAATGTAGTGTGAAGATACTAAAGAGGTAGTCAGAAACCGTAATGTAGTGTGAAGATACTAAAGAGGTAGTCAGAAGTCGTAATGTAGTGTGAAGATACTAAACAGGTAGTCAGAAGTCGTAATGTAGTGTGAAGATACTAAATCGGTAGTCAGAAGCCGTAATGTAGTGTGAAGATACTAAAGAGGTAGTCAGAAGCCGTAATGTAGTGTGAAGATACGAAAGAGGTAGTCAGAAGCCGTAATGTAGTGTGAAGATACTAAAGAGGTAGTCAGAAGCTGTAATGTAGCGTGAAGATATTAAAGAGGTAGTCAAAAGCCGTAATGTAGTGTGAAGATTCTAAAGAGGTAGTCAGAAGCCGTAATGTAGTGTGAAGATACTAAAGAGGTGGTCAGAAGCCGTAATGTAGTGTGAAGATACTAAAGAGGTAGTCAGAAGCCGTAATGTAGTGTGAAGATACTAAAGAGGTAGTCAGAAGCCGTAATGTAGTGTGAAGATACGAAAGAGGTAGTCAGAAGCCGTAATGTAGTGTGAAGATACTAAAGAGGTAGTCAGAAGCCGTAATGTAGTGTGAAGATACTAAAGAGGTAGTCAGAAGCCGTAATGTAGTGTGAAGATACTAAACAGGTAGTCAGAAACCGTAATGTAGTGTGAAGATACTAAAGAGGTAGTCAGAAGTCGTAATGTAGTGTGAAGATACTAAAGAGGTAGTCAGAAGCTGTAATGTAGTGTGAAGATACTAAACAGGTAGTCAGAAGTCGTAATGTAGTGTGAAGAAACTAAAGAGGTAGTCAGAAGCCGTAATGTAATGTGAAGAAACTAAAGAGGTAGTCAGAAGCTGTAATGTAGTGTGAAGATACTAAAGAGGTAGTCAGAAGCCGTAATGTAGTGTGAAGATACTAAAGAGGTAGTCAGAAGCCGTAATGTAGTGTGAAGATACGAAAGAGGTAGTCAGAAGTCGTAATGTAGTGTGAAAATACTAAAGAGGTAGTCAGAAGCCGTAATGTAGTGTGAAGATACTAAACAGGTAGTCAGAAGTCGTAATGTAGTGTGAAGATACTAAAGAGGTAGTCAGAAGTCGTAATGTAGTGTGAAGATACTAAAGAGTTAGTCAGAAGCCGTAATGTAGTGTGAAGATACTAAAGAGGCAGTCAGAAGCCGTAATGTAGTGTGAAGAAACTAAAGAGGTAGTCAGAAGATGTAATGTAGTGTGAAGATACTAAAGAGGTAGCCAGAAGCCGTAATGTAGTGTGAAGATACTAAAGAGGTAGTCAGAAGCCGTAATGTAGTGTGAAGATACTAAAGAGGTAGTCAGAAGTCGTAATGTAGTGTGAAGATACTAAAGAGGTAGTCAGAAGCTGTAATGTAGTGTGAAGATACTAAACAGGTAATCAGAAACCGTAATGTAATGTGAAGATACTAAAGAGGTAGTCAGAAGTCGTAATGTAGTGTGAAGATACTAAAGAGGTAGTCAGAAGCCGTAATGTAGTGTGAAGATACTAAAGAGGTAGTCAGAAGCCGTAATGTAGTGTGAAGATACGAAAGAGGTAGTCAGAAGTCGTAATGTAGTGTGAAAATACTAAAGAGGTAGTCAGAAGCCGTAATGTAGTGTGAAGATACTAAACAGGTAGTCAGAAGTCGTAATGTAGTGTGAAGATACTAAAGAGGTAGTCAGAAGTCGTAATGTAGTGTGAAGATACTAAAGAGTTAGTCAGAAGCCGTAATGTAGTGTGAAGATACTAAAGAGGAAGTCAGAAGCCGTAATGTAGTGTGAAGAAACTAAAGAGGTAGTCAGAAGCTGTAATGTAGTGTGAAGATACTAAAGAGGTAGCCAGAAGCCGTAATGTAGTGTGAAGATACAAAAGAGGTAGTCAGAAGCCGTAATGTAGTGTGAAGATACTAAAGAGGTAGTCAGAAGTCGTAATGTAGTGTGAAGATACTAAAGAGGTAGTCAGAAGCTGTAATGTAGTGTGAAGATACTAAACAGGTAGTCAGAAGTCGTAATGTAGTGTGAAGATACTAAACAGGTAATCAGAAACCGTAATGTAATGTGAAGATACTAAAGAGGTAGTCAGAAGTCGTAATGTAGTGTGAAGATACTAAAGAGGTAGTCAGAAGCCGTTATGTAGTGTGAAGATACTAAAGAGGTAGTCAGAAACCGTAATGTACTGTGAAGATACTAAAGAGGTAGTCAGAAGGCGTAATGTAGTGTGAAGATACTAAAGAGGTAGTCAGAAGCCGTAATGTAGTGTGAAGATAATAAAGAGGTAGTCAGAAGCCGTAATATAGTGTGAAGATACGAAAGGGGTAGTCAGAAGCCGTAATGTAGTGTGAAGATACTAAACAGGTAGTCAGAAACCGTAATGTAGTGTGAAGATACTAAAGAGTTAGTCAGAAGCCGTAATGTAGTGTGAAGATACTAAAGAGGTAGTCAGAAGCCGTAATGTAGTGTGAAGATACTAAAGATGTAGTCAGAAGCCGTAATGTAGTGTGAAGAAACTAAAGAGGCAGTCAGAAGTGTAACGTAGTGTGAATATATTAAAGAGGTAGTCGGAAGCCGTAATGTAGTGTGAAGATACTAAAGAGGTAGTCAGAAGCCGTAATGTAGTGTGAAGATACGAAAGAGGTAGTCAGAAGTCGTAATGTAGTGTGAAAATACTAAAGAGGTAGTCAGAAGCCGTAATGTAGTGTGAAGATACTAAACAGGTAGTCAGAAGTCGTAATGTAGTGTGAAGATACGAAAGAGGTAGTCAGAAGGCGTAATGTAGTGTGAAGATACTAAAGAGGTAGTCAGAAGCCGTAATGTAGTGTGAAGATACTAAAGAGGTAGTCAGAAGCCGTAATATTGTGTGAAGATACGAAAGAGGTAGTCAGAAGCCGTAATGTAGTGTGAAGATACTAAACAGGTAATCAGAAACCGTAATGTAGTGTGAAGATACTAAAGAGTTAGTCAGAAGCCGTAATGTAGTGTGAAGATACTAAAGAGGTAGTCAGAAGCCGTAATGTAGTGTGAAGATACTAAAGAGGTAGTCAGAAGCCGTAATGTAGTGTGAAGAAACTAAAGAGGCAGTCAGATGTGTAACGTAGTGTGAATATATTAAAGAGGTAGTCAGAAGCCGTAATGTAGTGTGAAGATACTAAAGAGGTAGTCAGAAGCCGTAATGTAGTGTGAAGATACGAAAGAGGTAGTCAGAAGTCGTAATGTAGTGTGAAAATACTAAACAGGTAGTCAGAAGCCGTAATGTAGTGTGAAGATACTAAACAGGTAGTCAGAAGTCGTAATGTAGTGTGAAGATACTAAAGAGGTAGTCAGAAGTCGTAATGTAGTGTGAAGATACTAAAGAGTTAGTCAGAAGCCGTAATGTAGTGTGAAGATACTAAAGAGGCAGTCAGAAGCCGTAATGTAGTGTGAAGAAACTAAAGAGGTAGTCAGAAGCTGTAATGTAGTGTGAAGATACTAAAGAGGTAGCCAGAAGCCGTAATGTAGTGTGAAGATACTAAAGAGGTAGTCAGAAGCCGTAATGTAGTGTGAAGATACTAAAGAGGTAGTCAGAAGTCGTAATGTAGTGTGAAGATACTAAAGAGGTAGTCAGAAGCTGTAATGTAGTGTGAAGATACTAAACAGGTAGTCAGAAGTCGTAATGTAGTGTGAAGATACTAAACAGGTAATCAGAAACCGTAATGTAATGTGAAGATACTAAAGAGGTAGTCAGAAGTCGTAATGTAGTGTGAAGATACTAAAGAGGTAGTCAGAAGCCGTAATGTAGTGTGAAGATACTAAAGAGGTAGTCAGAAGCCGTAATGTAGTGTGAAGATACGAAAGAGGTACTCAGAAGTCGTAATGTAGTGTGAAAATACTAAAGAGGTAGTCAGAAGCCGTAATGTAGTGTGAAGATACTAAACAGGTAGTCAGAAGTCGTAATGTAGTGTGAAGATACTAAAGAGGTAGTCAGAAGTCGTAATGTAGTGTGAAGATACTAAAGAGTTAGTCAGAAGCCGTAATGTAGTGTGAAGATACTAAAGAGGCAGTCAGAAGCCGTAATGTAGTGTGAAGAAACTAAAGAGGTAGTCAGAAGCTGTAATGTAGTGTGAAGATACTAAAGAGGTAGCCAGAAGTCGTAATGTAGTGTGAAGATACTAAAGAGTTAGTCAGAAGCCGTAATGTAGTGTGAAGATACTAAAGAGGCAGTCAGAAGCCGTAATGTAGTGTGAAGAAACTAAAGAGGTAGTCAGAAGCTGTAATGTAGTGTGAAGATACTAAAGAGGTAGCCAGAAGCCGTAATGTAGTGTGAAGATACTAAAGAGGTAGTCAGAAGCCGTAATGTAGTGTGAAGATACTAAAGAGGTAGTCAGAAGTCGTAATGTAGTGTGAAGATACTAAAGAGGTAGTCAGAAGCTGTAATGTAGTGTGAAGATACTAAACAGGTAGTCAGAAGTCGTAATGTAGTGTGAAGATACTAAACAGGTAATCAGAAACCGTAATGTAATGTGAAGATACTAAAGAGGTAGTCAGAAGTCGTAATGTAGTGTGAAGATACTAAAGAGGTAGTCAGAAGCCGTTATGTAGTGTGAAGATACTAAAGAGGTAGTCAGAAACCGTAATGTAGTGTGAAGAAACTAAAGAGGTAGTCAGAAGGCGTAATGTAGTGTGAAGATACTAAAGAGGTAGTCAGAAGCCGTAATGTAGTGTGAAGATACTAAAGAGGTAGTCAGAAGCCGTAATATAGTGTGAAGATACGAAAGGGGTAGTCAGAAGCCGTAATGTAGTGTGAAGATACTAAAGAGGTAGTCAGAAGTCGTAATGTAGTGTGAAGATACTAAACAGGTAATCAGAAACCGTAATGTAATGTGAAGATACTAAAGAGGTAGTCAGAAGTCGTAATGTAGTGTGAAGATACGAAAGAGGTAGTCAGAAGCCGTAATGTAGTGTGAAGATACTAAAGAGGTAGTCAGAAACCGTAATGTAGTGTGAAGATACTAAAGAGGTAGTCAGAAGGCGTAATGTAGTGTGAAGATACTAAAGAGGTAGTCAGAAGCCGTAATGTAGTGTGAAGATACTAAAGAGGTAGTCAGAAGCCGTAATATAGTGTGAAGATACGAAAGGGGTAGTCAGAAGCCGTAATGTAGTGTGAAGATACTAAACAGGTAGTCAGAAACCGTAATGTAGTGTGAAGATACTAAAGAGTTAGTCAGAAGCCGTAATGTAGTGTGAAGATACTAAAGAGGTAGTCAGAAGCCGTAATGTAGTGTGAAGATACTAAAGAGGTAGTCAGAAGCCGTAATGTAGTGTGAAGAAACTAAAGAGGCAGTCAGAAGTGTAACGTAGTGTGAATATATTAAAGAGGTAGTCGGAAGCCGTAATGTAGTGTGAAGATACTAAAGAGGTAGTCAGAAGCCGTAATGTAGTGTGAAGATACGAAAGAGGTAGTCAGAAGTCGTAATGTAGTGTGAAAATACTAAAGAGGTAGTCAGAAGCCGTAATGTAGTGTGAAGATACTAAACAGGTAGTCAGAAGTCGTAATGTAGTGTGAAGATACTAAAGAGGTAGTCAGAAGGCGTAATGTAGTGTGAAGATACTAAAGAGGTAGTCAGAAGCCGTAATGTAGTGTGAAGATACTAAAGAGGTAGTCAGAAGCCGTAATATTGTGTGAAGATACGAAAGAGGTAGTCAGAAGCCGTAATGTAGTGTGAAGATACTAAACAGGTAATCAGAAACCGTAATGTAGTGTGAAGATACTAAAGAGTTAGTCAGAAGCCGTAATGTAGTGTGAAGATACCAAAGAGGTAGTCAGAAGCCGTAATGTAGTGTGAAGATACTAAAGAGGTAGTCAGAAGCCGCAATGTAGTGTGAAGAAACTAAAGAGGCAGTCAGAAGTGTAACGTAGTGTGAATATATTAAAGAGGTAGTCAGAAGCCGTAATGTAGTGTGAAGATACTAAAGAGGTAGTCAGAAGCCGTAATGTAGTGTGAAGATACGAAAGAGGTAGTCAGAAGTCGTAATGTAGTGTGAAAATACTAAAGAGGTAGTCAGAAGTCGTAATGTAGTGTGAAGATACTAAACAGGTAGTCAGAAGTCGTAATGTAGTGTGAAGATACTAAAGAGGTAGTCAGAAGTCGTAATGTAGTGTGAAGATACTAAAGAGTTAGTCAGAAGCCGTAATGTAGTGTGAAGATACTAAAGAGGCAGTCAGAAGCCGTAATGTAGTGTGAAGAAACTAAAGAGGTAGTCAGAAGCTGTAATGTAGTGTGAAGATACTAAAGAGGTAGCCAGAAGCCGTAATGTAGTGTGAAGATACTAAAGAGGTAGTCAGAAGCCGTAATGTAGTGTGAAGATACTAAAGAGGTAGTCAGAAGTCGTAATGTAGTGTGAAGATACTAAAGAGGTAGTCAGAAGCCGTAATGTAGTGTGAAGATACGAAAGAGGTAGTCAGAAGTCGTAATGTAGTGTGAAAATACTAAAGAGGTAGTCAGAAGCCGTAATGTAGTGTGAAGATACTAAACAGGTAGTCAGAAGTCGTAATGTAGTGTGAAGATACTAAAGAGGTAGTCAGAAGTCGTAATGTAGTGTGAAGATACTAAAGAGGTAGTCAGAAGCCGTAATGTAGTGTGAAGATACTAAAGAGGCAGTCAGAAGCCGTAATGTAGTGTGAAGAAACTAAAGAGGTAGTCAGAAGCTGTAATGTAGTGTGACGATACTAAAGAGGTAGCCAGAAGCCGTAATGTAGTGTGAAGATACTAAAGAGGTAGTCAGAAGCCGTAATGTAGTGTGAAGATACTAAAGAGGTAGTCAGAAGCTGTAATGTAGTGTGAAGATACTAAACAGGTAGTCAGAAGTCGTAATGTAGTGTGAAGATACTAAACAGGTAATCAGAAACCGTAATGTAATGTGAAGATACTAAAGAGGTAGTCAGAAGTCGTAATGTAGTGTGAAGATACTAAAGAGGTAGTCAGAAGCCGTAATGTAGTGTGAAGATACTAAAGAGGTAGTCAGAAGCCGTAATGTAGTGTGAAGATACGAAAGAGGTAGTCAGAAGTCGTAATGTAGTGTGAAAATACTAAAGAGGTAGTCAGAAGCCGTAATGTAGTGTGAAGATACTAAACAGGTAGTCAGAAGTCGTAATGTAGTGTGAAGATACTAAAGAGGTAGTCAGAAGTCGTAATGTAGTGTGAAGATACTAAAGAGTTAGTCAGAAGCCGTAATGTAGTGTGAAGATACTAAAGAGGCAGTCAGAAGCCGTAATGTAGTGTGAAGAAACTAAAGAGGTAGTCAGAAGCTGTAATGTAGTGTGAAGATACTAAAGAGGTAGCCAGAAGCCGTAATGTAGTGTGAAGATACTAAAGAGGTAGTCAGAAGCCGTAATGTAGTGTGAAGATACTAAAGAGGTAGTCAGAAGTCGTAATGTAGTGTGAAGATACGAAAGAGGTAGTCAGAAGCTGTAATGTAGTGTGAAGATACTAAAGAGGTAGTCAGAAGCCGTAATGTAGTGTGAAGATACTAAACAGGTAGTCAGAAGTCGTAATGTAGTGTGAAGATACTAAAGAGGTAGTCAGAAGTCGTAATGTAGTGTGAAGATACTAAAGAGTTAGTCAGAAGCCGTAATGTAGTGTGAAGATACTAAAGAGGCAGTCAGAAGCCGTAATGTAGTGTGAAGAAACTAAAGAGGTAGTCAGAAGCTGTAATGTACTGTGAAGATACTAAAGAGGTAGCCAGAAGCCGTAATGTAGTGTGAAGATACTAAAGAGGTAGTCAGAAGCCGTAATGTAGTGTGAAGATACTAAAGAGGTAGTCAGAAGTCGTAATGTAGTGTGAAGATACTAAAGAGGTAGTCAGAAGCTGTAATGTAGTGTGAAGATACTAAACAGGTAGTCAGAAGTCGTAATGTAGTGTGAAGATACTAAACAGGTAATCAGAAACCGTAATGTAATGTGAAGATACTAAAGAGGTAGTCAGAAGTCGTAATGTAGTGTGAAGATACTAAAGAGGTAGTCAGAAGCCGTAATGTAGTGTGAAGATACTAAAGAGGAAGTCAGAAGCCGTAATGTAGTGTGAAGATACGAAAGAGGTAGTCAGAAGTCGTAATGTAGTGTGAAAATACTAAAGAGGTAGTCAGAAGCCGTAATGTAGTGTGAAGATACTAAACAGGTAGTCAGAAGTCGTAATGTAGTGTGAAGATACTAAAGAGGTAGTCAGAAGTCGTAATGTAGTGTGAAGATACTAAAGAGTTAGTCAGAAGCCGTAATGTAGTGTGAAGATACTAAAGAGGCAGTCAGAAGCCGTAATGTAGTGTGAAGAAACTAAAGAGGTAGTCAGAAGCTGTAATGTAGTGTGAAGATACTAAAGAGGTAGCCAGAAGCCGTAATGTAGTGTGAAGATACTAAAGAGGTAGTCAGAAGCCGTAATGTAGTGTGAAGATACTAAAGAGGTAGTCAGAAGTCGTAATGTAGTGTGAAGATACTAAAGAGGTAGTCAGAAGCTGTAATGTAGTGTGAAGATACTAAACAGGTAGTCAGAAGTCGTAATGTAGTGTGAAGATACTAAACAGGTAATCAGAAACCGTAATGTAATGTGAAGATACTAAAGAGGTAGTCAGAAGTCGTAATGTAGTGTGAAGATACGAAAGAGGTAGTCAGAAGCCGTAATGTAGTGTGAAGATACTAAAGAGGTAGTCAGAAACCGTAATGTAGTGTGAAGATACTAAAGAGGTAGTCAGAAGGCGTAATGTAGTGTGAAGATACTAAAGAGGTAGTCAGAAGCCGTAATGTAGTGTGAAGATACTAAAGAGGTAGTCAGAAGCCGTAATATAGTGTGAAGATACGTAAGAGGTAGTCAGAAGCCGTAATGTAGTGTGAAGATACTAAACAGGTAGTCAGAAACCGTAATGTAGTGTGAAGATACTAAAGAGTTAGTCAGAAGCCGTAATGTAGTGTGAAGATACTAAAGAGGTAGTCAGAAGCCGTAATGTAGTGTGAAGATACTAAAGAGGTAGTCAGAAGCCGTAATGTAGTGTGAAGAAACTAAAGAGGCAGTCAGAAGTGTAACGTAGTGTGAATATATTAAAGAGGTAGTCGGAAGCCGTAATGTAGTGTGAAGATACTAAAGAGGTAGTCAGAAGCCGTAATGTAGTGTGAAGATACGAAAGAGGTAGTCAGAAGTCGTAATGTAGTGTGAAAATACTAAAGAGGTAGTCAGAAGCCGTAATGTAGTGTGAAGATACTAAACAGGTAGTCAGAAGTCGTAATGTAGTGTGAAGATACTAAAGAGGTAGTCAGAAGTCGTAATGTAGTGTGAAGGTACTAAAGAGTTAGTCAGAAGCCGTAATGTAGTGTGAAGATACTAAAGAGGCAGTCAGAAGCCGTAATGTAGTGTGAAGAAACTAAAGAGGTAGTCAGAAGCTGTAATGTAGTGTGAAGATACTAAAGAAGTAGCCAGAAGCCGTAATGTAGTGTGAAGATACTAAAGAGGTAGTCAGCAGCTGTAATGTAGTGTGAAGATACTAAAGAGGTAGTCAGAAGCCGTAATGTAGTGTGAAGATACTAAACAGGTAGTCAGAAGTCGTAATGTAGTGTGAAGATACTAAAGAGTTAGTCAGAAGCCGTAATGTAGTGTGAAGATACTAAAGAGTTAGTCAGAAGCCGTAATGTAGTGTGAAGATACTAAAGAGGTAGTCAGAAGCCGTAATGTAGTGTGAAGATACAAAAGAGGTAGTCAGAAGTCGTAATGTAGTGTGAAGATACTAAAGAGGTAGTCAGAAGCCGTAATGTAGTGTGAAGATACTAAACAGGTAGTCAGAAGTCGTAATGTAGTGTGAAGATACTAAAGAGTTAGTCAGAAGCCGTAATGTAGTGTGAAGATACTAAAGAGGCAGTCAGAAGCCGTAATGTAGTGTGAAGATACTAAGGAGGTAGTCAGAAGCCGTAATGTAGTGTGAAGATACTAAAGAGGTAGTCAGAAGCCGTAATGTAGTGTGAAGATACTAAGGAGGTAGTCAGAAGCCGTAATGTAGTGTGAAGATACGAAAGAGGTAGTCAGAAGCCGTAATGTAGTGTGAAGATACTGAAGAGGTAGTCAGAAGCCGTAATGTAGTGTCAAGATACTAAAGAGGTAGTCAGAAGCTGTAATGTAGTGTGAAGATACTAAAGAGGTAGTCAGAAGTCGTAATGTAGTGTGAAGATACTAAAGAGTTAGTCAGAAGCCGTAATGTAGTGTGAAGATACTAAAGAGGTAGTCAGAAGCCGTAATGTAGTGTGAAGATACTAAAGAGGTAGTCAGAAGCCTTAATGTAGTGTGAAGAAACTAAAGAGGTAGATCAGAAGCTGTAACGCAGTGTGAATATATTAAAGAGGTAGTCAGAAGCCGTAATGTAGTGTGAAGATACTAAAGAGGTAGTCAGAAGGCGTAATGTAGTGTGAAGATACTAAAGAGGTAGTCAGAAGCCGTAATGTAGTGTGAAGATACAAAAGAGGTAGTCAGAAGCCGTAATGTAGTGTGAAGATACGAAAGAGGTAGTCAGAAGCCGTAATGTAGTGTGAAGATACTAAAGAGGTAGTCAGAAGCCGTAATGTAGTGTGAAGATACTAAAGAGGTAGTCAGAAGCCGTAATGTAGTGTGGAGATACTAAAGAGGTAGTCAGAAGCCGTAATGTAGTGTGAAGATACTAAAAAGGTAGTCAGAAGCCGTAATGTAGTGTGGAGATACTAAAGAGGTAGTCAGAAGCCGTAATGTAGTGTGAAGATACAAAAGAGGTAGTCAGAAGCCGTAATGTAGTGTGAAGATGCTAAAGAGGTAGTCAGAAGCCGTAATGTAGTGTGAAGATACTAAAGAGGTAGTCAGAAACCGTAATGTAGTGTGAAGATACTAAAGAGGTAGTCAGAAGCCGTCATGTAGTGTGAAGATACTAAAGAGGTAGTCATAAGCCGTAATGTAGTGTGAAGATACAAAAGAGGCAGTCAGAAGCCGTAATGTAGTGTGAAGATACAAAAGAGGTAGTCAGAAGCCGTAATGTAGTGTGAAGATACTAAGGAGGTAGTCAGAAGCCGTAATGTAGTGTGAAGATACAAAAGAGGTAGTCAGAAGCCGTAATGTAGTGTGAAGATGCTAAAGAGGTAGTCAGAAGCTGTAATGTAGTGTGAAGATACTAAAGAGGTAGTCAGAAGCCGTAATGTAGTGTGAAGATACAAAAGAGGTAGTCAGAAGCCGTAATGTAGTGTGAAGATACTAAAGAGGTAGTCAGAAGTCGTAATGTAGTGTGAAGATACTAAAGAGGTAGTCAGAAGCCGTAATGTAGTGTGAAGATACTAAAGAGGTAGTCAGAAGCCGTAATGTAGTGTGAAGATACTAAAGAGGTAGTCAGAAGTCGTAATGTAGTGTGAAGATACTAAAGAGGTAGTCAGAAGCCGTAATGTAGTGTGCACGTAACGTTTCTGGAATAACATTCATCAGGTACGCTCAAAATTAAAAGATTGAAAAGCCAAATAATTTGAAAGTATTTGGGAACAAGAAAGCCAACAACTCCCAAAACATGATAGGCAAAATCGACTATGGTCACCTATGTCTGAGGTGAGGAGAACCTTAGTTTTAATATTAATCTGAGTATATGTTTTCATCAGGATATTGTCCGTACTGGTTTTTGGCCTTAGATATACAATAACAAAAAACATGCCGTCTGACAGATTTGCAAGTATTGAGTATAATATAACAAATAGTTCATGTCACTTTGGGCCAAAATGCAGTTTATGGACCGGTCTGTCACCCACAAAATAGAATATGGACCGCAGTTTCGCTTCAGTCCATATGATATTTTGTGGGTGACATCCCGGTCCATAAACTGCCATATGGTCCTCAGTGCCATGAACTATTTGCTAAATATTGTATATTATTATACTTCGTGTAAGTTTCTGTAGTGATATTTGGTAGTGTAATATTTTGGCATATTACCTGGGTAATATTTTAGCATATTACCTGGACAGTTAGACACTCAGTATGATAATGATATTAATGTGGTCTTGTCCAGGTAATATGCCAAAATATTACCCAGGTCTGAGAGACATATTACCCTCCCCCTCGGTCGGGTAATATGTGACCTGGGTAATATTTTGGCATATTACCTGGACAAGACCACATTATTATATAAATAGGCCTTTTTTCCGAAGGCGATATTATTATGATTATCCTTGCATATTAACAATACCTTTGTATTTTTGTTCAGACCTGAGGCTGACCATAAATTATGTTTATTGGTAAACAGATATATATCCATTATGTGGACAATAAAACCTGTCACCAAGGTGACAATAATATTAGACATTGTTTGTTTCTAACGTAAACCTGATCATTAATATATTTTTAATAGCGAAAAGAAGGTTGTAGACATGAACAGTAGGTAGCTCATGTTTTTTTCTGTTCTAAGTTGACTATTGTTACACTAGTATGTCTTACGATGATGGCCTTGTATACTATATACTATTTAGATAATGATTGCGGTCAGCGTCTCTCTATAATAGATCTAATATTATACATATGACAACTTCTGTGCGACTAATATAAAATATATTATGTTCAATACTATAGTGTTCATATAATAACGATATTCGTCCGGTTTATATGTGAGGTTAGGGTCTTCCTCACATGCGGAAAGATTTAGCATGACCGCATTATTTCACTAAGAGGAGATGTTTGGGCCCAAACTAGCTTAACCATGCCATTGTTTATTGAAGTGCCTGTACCAAGCGAGGAAAGTGAGCAGGCATCGGGCCTCAAGATTTATAGGCCTTCGACCAAAACTAAAACACTCTTCCCATCTTCCTCTAGCAGTACGGGCGGGAGATTGGGAGAGGCCTATCGAAATAGCCTTGGCGTCTGTTCATCTGAATCCGGCACTGTCGGTCACTGTCAGAAGTAGTTTTTGTCAACTTCAAAATGAAGAATTGCAGTAACATCACATTATTTATTTTATTTATTTATCTTTATTTTATTATTATTATTTATTTATTTATTATTGTTTTTTTTTTTTTAGTTTTTTTTTTACAGTTAAAACTTTCTACATTACAAACACCCTTCGATACATATCATTACAGAGAAAAATCGAATAGAATGGTATTTCATAAATCCAGATGACATTACGTACATCGTCAGTACATGCAGTAACAATTACAAATATTATCTATTTTCCAACCGTATTTTCGGCGGCACGATGCGATATACTACGTTATATGAAGAAAATGTTTGAACTCTGATTGTCCCCGATTCCACCCAATATCAGAAAACCGAACAACCGTCTCTCACCTCTAGCCATTGAACATGATAAGTAACACGACATATAACGACGGAAAATAAAGTACAGGCAAAACAATGTCGCTGGGTATTTGTTTTACCACGATATATGGCATTGTAAATTTAGGTCCTGGTATGGGACAAGCACAAACATGTGGCGGGGCTATATCATTTGATCGTATTTTTTAATTTATTTTCATATGTACGAGGTCATTTTCAGTGATAGACTTGCAAATCTTTTTTTTTCAGATTTTGACCAGACAAATAAATCTACACCCAAGTCATGAACTCGTCCTGTTGTTCTTATTAAGTACATCATTATACTTGAGAAGGTCAGACTTCTGTCAGACAAATTTCACCATGTTCAATGGGTTTTTTCCCCCCACATTATATGAATGTATTATTTTAACTTACAATATTAGTTTGACCTTTCATTTGTATGTTGTGTTATCGTTCAAGGTGAGGTTCAATGTTGTGTTAGCCAGTGGCTACGGAAGATGAATTGCATGGCAGTCAACTTTAAATAGGTTGGACAAAAACCAAACGACGACTACACAAGTGATTTCAAGACTCTAAATGGTTGTATTTAGTAGTGCATACGGTAGCTATGTAAAAAATCGACAAACATCAACGACTTTGCCAAAATTGTAGTATTCTTGAGAAACGAATGTCATTTCTTTCTTGCATGTCAAATGAACGAAACTTTAAAGGTAATGTTTCTTGAAAAAGCAATAGGAATTCAATTATTACATGACCAAAGGACAATGACTTGGCTCCTTTGTTAATCACGGCCTCTGTGGTCGACTGGTTAAGGTTGTTGATTCCCGACACCCACCTCAAATATTACGGTTTCTAGACATCTTCCCAATGCCGGATTTGTTCACCAGTCGTCGGTTTCCTCCATCAATAAGTCTGGTTATCATGATATAGTTTACACAACGTGCCGATTCGATGACGCTTGTCAGTTACTTTCGGCAGGTTGGTGGTTTTCTCTGGGTATTCCGGTTTCCTCCAACAATAAAACTACAATATCGATTCCTAATCATGACGTTATCGTTTTAAGCAAACGTAATGTTCTTATCGTTTTGACAAGCATTGCCGTAAAATAAAAAGGTTATTTCACGAATATTCCTGAATAATGTTCCTCCCATAATTTTTTTTATATAACTGAACCCCTCAAACTCGTACAACATATTATTCTACTTGGGATGATATTTTCTCTGTCCCATTAACCTTCCAATTATAAAGAGGGGATTATTAACCGGTTTAATTCAGTCACATTTGTGTGCCTGTCCCCAGCTACGACATGGATTTCTATCAGCTTGCATTTATGTCATGGTCGTTTTTTTTTCAATAATTTGATGTATGGAATTGTTGACCATCACTGT
Source organism: Bathymodiolus septemdierum (assembly GCA_963383655.1). NCBI lineage: Eukaryota > Metazoa > Mollusca > Bivalvia > Mytilida > Modiolidae > Bathymodiolus > Bathymodiolus septemdierum. The sequence continues at coordinate 15,317,725 of OY726529.1, forward strand.
TTAAACCATCTTTTCATAATATTTGTGAAATAACTCTATAATATATGTAAAAAAATCACGTCCAAACATAATCTAAATTTGTATCCCCACCTCCTCTGAAGTTATGATAGGAAATAGCATATTCCCTGCTCCAGTACATATATTTACTAATACGTGACGTACAATACATAAATTTTCAGTTTAATGTCGACTAACAGTCGCGTTCAGTGTTAATGGAAAATTTCATATAATGTCGACCAATAGGTTATGAATAAATAAGCTACTTTTGTTGTGATAATTATTTATATATTATGGCAGTTTTATAACAGTGTCAGTTTTAACAGCCGCTTTAACAGCTTAAAAGTATTCAAAGATTGTAAAGAATTTCCTGTATTTATATAAATCAACCGATAATGTATACTAACTTCTAACGTCAAACCATGCGCTGCTCTATTTTGTTTATGATACATTGTCCATCATCTAAGCACGAAACAACTAGAAGTATTTCATTCACGCAGAATGTAAACATTCGCTCGCCATAAAACAACGTGATACAGACACTATACCATGATAGTTTTCTGGTATATGTGATATGGCGAGTCACGGGATACACATAACTTAATAGCTTAGCACAATGTTATAAGTATGTGCATGTACATATAACTAAATCTTAACAGTAACTGAAATTACAATATCTTGTTCGGATAACACATTAATACATTTATTATCCGCCACACTGGTAAAAGTGCAAATGCACATCCATTTTATTTTACATATTTATTTGAAATTTCAATAATATTTACCATGGGGAGGGGAATCATGTTGGCTAGTGTAATATGGCTTCAAATGATGATGTTATCGAAGTGTTCTCGTCATATTAAAAACAAAAAAAATATTGCACGAATGTTGAAGAATTCTGTCCCTCGCGCAAAATTGATTACACTCGCTCCCTCGTGCACTATAATAGGAGAATATTCAACAAGACAATAAACCCTGTCATGAAGGTGACAAAAACATTAAATATTACATTGTACTTGTTTCTAAAATTAACCAATACGTTATAAATCATTGTTTCTCTGGTATTGTATTATTAATCTTGACGTATGTCTATCAAGCCAAGTTTGAAGACTGAAGCCGTAAATCTACGGACAGACAATACAATGGCCATAGGAAAAAAAGGACAAATCTACAAAACACTACACAGAAAACTACAACTAGAACAGCTCAAACCCCACTAATAATCAGGGGTATAAAAAACGACAGACAAATGGCCATGAGTGATAACAATATATATATATATAGTTCGGTAAATTTGTTATTACTCTTATATTTTATCAGTCAGAAACTAAGAGTACCTCTCATTTGCAGGATTTATCAGATTTGATATCTTAAAGGTATAATGTCGTTGATTTTGTTTTGTTTTTTTGTGTCCAGATATGTTCTACAGGGAGTACATTAAAAACATTAGTTAATACTAATTATAGAGTTTTAAAGTAAAAAGTTCATCCATTCTTTTTTTATTTTCATGGAAACACATCTCAAAAATAAATTCCTGTCTGTACGATGATATACGCACCTATTCATATGTCCTTGTGTGAGCTTTTACTACGCACGTGCGAAGTCTGTTGTTTTTTTCAGGTGGGGGATGTCTGCCGATTGAAAACCTACCCGCTGTCGTACGAGAATTTTAACTGGTTCTGCTAGAAAAAAAAACAGGAAAGAAGTTTGGATGAATTATTATAAAACCAGAATTAACATAGTCCACCAACACGACCGTTGGATGGAATTGAAGGAAACGTTGAGAGTTCGAACTCATGCTGAAGTGTAAAAATCAGTGCCATTGCACATGTAGTTCGGAAATTGGAGCATGCATAATTAATGATGCTAGGAGACAAGCTGCACAACAACAACAACAAACACAAAAAAAAACCAAAACAAATACAACAATACAGGTTTTTGGGTGGAATCTCGTTACACGACGTTTTATATTCATGTTTTAAGGTGTCTTAACATTCAACGAAAAAAAAACTTATCAAAACCTACTTAAAACGTTTCAAAAAATCTTCAAAATCAACGACATTGTACCTTTAAGTCCTTATGCATAGTTACTTAAAATGATCTTGTTATCCATTTTCCTTTTGTTTGTCAACTTAATGTATTCCAAATATTCATATATAACTAAAAATAATGTTTGTTTATTAGTAAACAATACATATCCATTATGTGGACAATAAACCCTGTCATGGAGGTGACAAAAGCATTAAATATTACATTGTACTTGTTTCCAAGATTAACCAATACATTATTATGTGGTAATGAAATATTTACCTTTGGACGTTAAGCAACCAACAGTATATGTTTGGTAGCAATGCAGGGACGTTGCAAAAATTAAGAAAAAGCTTAATTATCAGGATGGAAGCAAATCAAGAGTTTAGATTTTCAAGATTCTTTTCAATATTTTATTGGTACACTCAGACACAAACATGTGCTACATGAGGTCATACATCAACATATATACAAATATAAATAACAGAATGAGTAAGTAGACAGGCAAAAGAGAATAATACGAACAATGAAATTACAATAACTTATTCAGTTTGTTCACAAAAACAGCTATATTACTTAACAGTGTTACATTACACAGTGACAACATGCCGCCCATTTGTTTATATTAGGAGTTAGATGATAATACCTTGGTATATATTTTTGTCTTAATTCAAAAACAGCTTCATTTTTGCAGAGGAAGAGGTAGTGATATTCATCACCAACTCCTTCTCTACACAAATGACAAATTCTGTCCTCTCTAGAAATGTTCTGCCACCTTCTCGTTTCTATCGGCATCTTACAATTAGATGTCCTTAATTTTGATATCTCCTTTCTTCCAAACTCAGATAATCTAGACAAATAGTTTTCATAACAAAATTCTGTTTTGAATGTCGCATATAATTTAAAGTTTAAGGGTTTGCTTTTATACCATTGGGATTTTTTTGCTTTACAATTTTGAAAGCTTATCCATCCACACTTCCTCCCACACACACACTGTCCAGTCCACTCCTACGCCTCTCAAATGCATAAAATTCCGAGTAGAGATGCATTGCATGTTGCATGCAACTGAAAGTTGTGCAAACTAGAAAATATCGCGCCTAATAATGAATTTCCTAATATTAAGATAATTAAGCAAGCAATTTATTATAGAAAGCATCACGCGGCTCTCAAGAATGGAAGACAGATTGTTTTGAATTATATTCCGTTCATGTACACTAGTTAAGCTCTCTAAGTGCTGTTCATGGACTTTAAATGAACTGTATAAATATGTAGAACCCTATATTACGCTCCATTTATTAATAGAACTCTAGTACATTATTAGTTTGTGTGTGTATTTCGTGTGGTAGTGATGTACTTTCCTGAGACAACACCCTGGAATTTCTTGTAAACATAATATATAATATATAATAAAATACAAAATATTCTTATACATTTGTAATTAGACACAAACAAATGCATAGCCCTCTCATTAATACACGATTATTTTTGTCATTCTTGTTTCATTATGTTATTATCTATCAGATTTTATTCAGATATCTACTTATTTTCTCACTTATGTACTAATTGTAGTTATAAATCATTGCTACCTCGTCATTGCATTACTAACCTTGACGTCTGTCTATCAATACAAGTTTGAAGATACCTAAGTGGTAGTCAGAAGCCGTAAATCTACGGACAGACAACACAATGGGCATATGAAAAAAGGACAAAAGGACAAACAATGAACTATATAAAATACCACAAAGAAAACAATAGAATTAACAGCTCGAATAACACTAAAAACGGGGGTATAGAAAACGGTAGAAAAATGACCACGAGTGATAACAATTTCAGATTTTACTAGTCAGAAGTTAACAGTAACACTTATTTGCAGTCTAGAGATATCATAATACTGTCATGGAAAAGATTCGCTCATACCTCATACAGATGCCTGCTACGCCCATAATGTTCATTCTTCTAGTTGCGGACAGCAATTCATACAACAAACGAAAAATAACCCCATATTGTTGGTGTTGATATTAGCAGGGCAGTTCTTCTTGGATTTGGACCCGCGCTATAAATATTGACTTATTTTTATATACTTACCACTTCGTAATAGAATATTTGTTTGTTTACTAGATCTACGTTTCGAAAAATTGAAAAAAGCCAAATTAATGGCCGAATATGCTCACATTGTAAATATAACATCTATACACCATAAGCACGGGACTTTGTTCGCTCTGTCTACACTTCACTAACGACAAAATGAAGAATGACACAGGGTACTATTTTAACTCGGGTCGCAATGCACGAACGACAAACATGATAAAAATATGGAAGGAAAGTATATAAAAAATAAATATGTCTGGAAACCTTAACACTTGGACAGGTAACGGGTTCGAACCAACGTCACTGTCAAGGGCGTCAGTCATATGGTCAGAAGTCAACGTTATTAACCGCTTGGCCACTCATCTCCCGTGTATTACAGAGAACATTGTAAGAAAATAATCACGTCCCGTACAGATGACTGTAGAAAGCAATAAAAAAAGGCTATCTATAAAATTAGATTTTCTCTCATTGAGAATTCTTGTAAGTTAATATATCATTCAGTCAATCTGTCTGGGTTGTTCTGCTATAACTATTTTGACACCATTACTGTCTATAAGCTGCCTTAAAACGATAAATTTTAGACAAGTCAGACTGTAAAATGTCGTATTGTACAGCTAAAGGTTGAATGCGATAGATCCATCAAAGACAAAAATCTATTTTAGATATATAGATTCGCTATGTGGGTAACAAGTCAAATTTAACAATAAAACTGCAAAGGACACCAACAATTATATAATGCTCAGCCAATCAAAGTAACCTTTGGTTAATTATACACCTGACGTTTCCTTTTTACTTTCGAATACTTGTCTATACAGTCAAACCTGTATTGAGGGGTCACATATAGAGCAAAGAAAAAGTGGTCATTTAAGACAGGTGACCTCTTAAAAGAGGGTCAATATATATGAAATGTTCTATGAAGGGACAAGAAACAATTGACCTTTTAACACAAGTGACTGCTCAATAGAGGTAACCACATAGGCAGGATTGACTGTAGTCATAATCCGAAAACTTTCAAGCAGAACACAGTATTGATAATAAAGTATCAATGAGGATTAGAATGCTTAACGCTTTTTTCAATAATATTTCAGTTATATCGTGGCGGTGTCAAAAGTATCAAATATAATTAAGAATAGATATTTATTGTATCTTTTTTAAATTTGACAACAAATTTTGCGTATACTCTAGATTTAGAAGGCACATCGCTGATTGGTCGGTTGAAAATATGAACCTTGACGTGACCTAATACGAGATGTCATTAGATGTTACTATATTGAGAAAGAAAAACATAAGAAAACAACAGACACAAGAAGCATCTAATTTTAATTCTAACATGACGTCCTTCTTTCACTTTGTAAACAAACGAGCGATTTATCGATTGGGTATAATCTCATTAGCACATGCGCTGGTTCATGTGACTGACTTTCCCGTCGTAAATGTACATGTTGATGAATTATCGTCTGCTCGAATTTGGCAGCATAAATTATGTGCGACATTGTTCGCAAACGTAAATATAAATTACCGCCTTCCAATCAAAGTATACTACCGTATTTGTACTCTAGACATATCAGAATCGAAATAATTCATGGAAGTAGGAATGAGTTTTGAGTTTTAACATGGGTTGGCGGATATTAGTATTTTACTAATATCCGGCAACCCATGTTGAAACTCAAAACACATTCTGGCTTCCATGATTTATTTCTTGATTAGATTGTAAAGAACTGGGGAAAAAGAACGATTTTCAGTTTTAAATGCTTTATTACATGATCTTACTTAATAACTGAATGGTGTGACATATTTGTTAAGATTGCCGCTACAAATAAAATATGCGGGGAACTCAATTCTGGGTATGATTCAAGAACGGTGTTGAAACACTCTTCTCCATTTAAAACTGTCTGATAGAAATCTGGACAAACCTAAATGAAAATAGCTTCATGTAAACAAGAAGGGGATCCGGTTATAGAAATGTGTACAAAGCGGATTGAAAATTGCTTCTTGTAAAAAAGGGGGAACCTAGTACATATCATAGTTCAAAGGAAATTCAATAACAGTATGTGACCTGCTACCTATCATATAGGTAAATGAATTATATTATGTTCTAAGTAAATACCTGTGGGTTAATAAAACATGTCAAATAAGTTGTTCACCTGGAACATATACAACATATTAAATAACAGGTAATCTAGATGTTCAAAGTAATATTAATACTCTTATGAAAAATTATTTGCTTCGTTAAAAATATATTGATATAAAAACCGTCAACTTTGTACTCTATTTTGCTGTATAACTAATCTTCAAAAGGAATATTGTAGTATTTTATATAATACTAATTCTGAGAGAAATTAATGCAGAATCAATCTTTCCATGGTTCATTCCGTACGTTGATTTGTAGTGGCATCGTGAATGAGTTGATTGTTATTTAACGCCAAATGAGCACTTATTCAGTCATATCATGTCGAGAAGAAGTTACATACATGCGATGAGATGATAATGACGAATAACACGCTTAGTTAAATTTTTATAGTGCTAGCTCACTGAAACAACAGTCCGCGGATAGACATGTCACCCCACTCAAGACACATTATCTTGATTTGTTATTTCTCTTTAATGATGTCGCCCCATTCGGAAACATTATCTTGATTTGTTATTTCTCTTTAATGATGTCGCCCCATTCGGAAACATTATCTTGATTTGTTATTTTTCCTTAATGATGTGTGCTTAGCGAAGAATCAACAAAATACCAATTCTATAGTCATTGGTTTAACCCGCCTGCGACTTGAACTCACAATCTAGTGGACACAGGGGGGTACGCTAACCAGTACACCACCGATGCAGTTTATATAAATTGAGAAAACAAATATTAATATTCTGTTTGTAAATTGGCGGGGGAATAATCTTCTCTCTTTATTGCTAAGATTGTAAACGGTCGATTACTTTGTGTTGACACAAGTTCGATAACTCATTTACTTTGGGTTTTACTAGTATAAATACTCAAAACTTAAAATCAAGAATAATCGTTGTCATTAAATGTGCACAGCTTAACAAACAACTGTTTGAACTAAATAATTGAGAAAAAAATATTGTACTGTATATAAATTATAGTGTTATATATTTAAACAGAAAACAAAATTTAAGCAAAATATGTGATGTTAGTTCTGGTGACCCCCCCCCCCCCCCCCCCCCCCCCCCCCCCCCCCCCATCCCATCCTTTCTTATTCAACAATAAAATATTACATAACACATGTTTACATTTTTCTCGATGACTATCCCATCCCACTCTCCCACCCCTTTCCCACATTTCTTATTCAACAATATAATATTTTATAACATACACATTTGTCTTGGTGGCATCCCCATCCTATCCTTTCTTATTCAACCATATACTATTTCATAGCACATATACTTTTTTCGTTGGCTCTCCCATCCCACCCTTTCTTACCCAATAATATAATACTTCATAAGCACTCACATTTTTCATCTGTACCCACTCCCACATCTCACAATATAATATTTCATAGCACACATAGTTTGCTCTGTGCCCACTCCCCAGTCCCACAATATAATATTTATAACACACACATTTTTCTCGAAGCTCTCATCCCCCTTTTTTCTATCCTTTTCTTCCACAATATAAATAATTTACTTACCAGTGTTGGTCGAAAGTATTACAATCCCAACAAGACAGAAACAACACAATATGGCGACTTTCTGTTGTAAATTTACAGATATTAATACGGTCCTAACATAGTGCTTTATATTCATCCTGTACTGTCATCCTACAAAGATCACAATGGCATGTAATGGTATAAATTGTGATTATCATATATAAGTAATGTCCTATGATGTCTATATAAGTTAATTGCCCCTCTGATATGTATCGCTTTATTACCTTGGTAAAGACTAGTACACATTATTTACAAGAACTCTAACATTCCCTGCAAATTGTCCATTTAGTGCCCACATCATACAATGTATATGGATAACCGAAGTAATGTACCTTTTTTGTGTTGTCCATATGTGATTTTTTTTTTTTTTTTTTTTTAATTTTCAAGGATAAAATCTTGTGTAATTTCACCATTTTTTTCTGTAAAATATTCCACTTCTTGATATAGTCCTATACACATTATTAATAACTTTATTAATTAACGCTCTTTTTTTTCTTTTTTTTTATACAAGAAATCTAACATTCTCAACAAATTGCCCATTTAGGGATAAAAAGTTTTGATTTTTTTGTGATGTCCATTTCTGAATTTAAAAAAAAAAAAAAAAAAATTTCAAGGATAAATTCTTATGTAATTTTACCATTTTTAACTGCAAAATATTCCACTTCTTGAAATAGACTACACATTATTGCCAAGAAACCTAACATTCCTTACCAATTGTCCATTTTTTAGTGGCCACCTCATTTTGGGATATGAAAGTCATGTATTGTTTTTTGTGTTGTCCATTTTTTTTATTATTTTTTTTTTAATTTTCAGGGATAAATTCTTGTGTAATTTTATAATCTTATCTGTAAAATATTCAACTAGTAAATCATTCTCTAAAACAAATTGATTTCAAATATGAGAAAATAAAATTTCATCACTAAGTGTTAATGGTGAACTTAAAGGACGACAACCCGTGTTAACACAACTTATCATAATATCTAAAAATAGTATCAGTATACTACAAAATGCTTGTTATGGTTAAAAAGGGTATTAAAAACGCTTTATTTTGGTATATAATATGTAGGTATCCATTTATTATTGCTACTTCAACAAACTCATAAAATTCATAAATCGTATTTTGTCCAAAGTAACACCAGTATTTTGTGACGTTTCTTTTGTAAAATTCGGGAATATAAATTAGATGAATAATGAGCACAATAATTATTCAGATTTTGACTTACCAGAAATTTCGAGTGAACCGAGTTTGACATAAAGAGATTCATCTGTATATTATTCCCATTCATGCACATAGATTTACGTTATCATATTTTCCGGATATATCTTTAGACAAACTGTTGCGGATAGAAAACTCTGGACAGGTATGCGATTTTTTTCTCTATGTTGTCATTGTCTTTATTCCGATATTTTAATTAAATATTTTACGAATTTTAACCTTGTTGTTTGTCATTTGAAATTCTTAAATTCACAAATTGAAAGATTCGAGAAAAAAAACATAAAGAGTTAGGTTATGCATTTACCAATTCTTCCAGTAATGGATAAAACATGTATGCATTTAAATAAGCTGCAGTCTATTTCTCAGCGGCACAAAAAATAATATATCAATATAAATGCTGTAAAATTATGTAAAACAACAAATAAACTGAGCATGAAAATATATGTATCGTAACTAATGTATAATTATTTTTCAAATTTTCTGGGGTTTTTTGTTGGACAGCACGGTGTCTGTTAAGATCTGATGCTTTCTCTTGATTAAAAAAATATTGAGGTAAAAAGAAACTATTATAAATTTATAACATAATTCTTTCAAATTCGCGGAGACCGATATTCGTGGTTTGAGCAAAAAAAAAAGGTATTTTCGGCGATATGTAAATTCGTGAATCCTTTACTACAGTCAGTACATATAAATATTGTGACACATTTTCAGTATTTTTTTTAATATCGAGCGATCCACGAATATTGGTATACCGCGAATACTTATGAACTTACATTATTTAACCTCTGTAATCCGAACGTAAAACGATCTCTTACCCTTCCTTCTCCCGAAGGCTTTATTTTAATTATAAACAAATTTAAGTAATATTCAACAGCTGAACTAACTCGAACGATTACCGCGCCCTCTATCGCTTCAGCACCAGCACCAGCACCAGGTACAAAGACAAACTCTGAAGTTTTCTGGTCTCTTTCGAAGGGAGTGCACTTTTTTTTTTAATTATCATTAGGAACAATAATTTGTTTATTCCGCGGCGCTAAAATGTCCATCGCCCGACTGAAAAAAATGGTATCCTCTTTTCCGTCCCCGCTAGATTACCAATTTTGCATCAAATCGTACCGAGACATGCATTGTATTAATTTATGCCGATGTTCAATGCAACAGACCTTTTGTACATTCTCGATTTTATTCTAAAATAAATGACTCATATAGCTAAAAAACGTTAGAAAAACTTTCATCTTTCAATGAAACTTCCAAACTGTATATTTACAGTAAAATAAAATCAGAGATAAAACTTGAAAACTATTTATTATTCTTCTCTAACTTCAAAATGAGACAATTATTTACAAAATTTAGAGTGAGTGATCACAGTTTAGAGGTTGAATCAGGGAGGTATAAAAATATAACAAAGGAAGAAAGAATATGTAAAAATTGTAATCTAAATGAAATAGGGGATGAATACCCCTTTTTCTTAAAATGCACAGCCAACCACTCTCTTAGAAACAATTTAATTAACAAAATAATATTAAACAAACCAGACTTTATTGAAGAAATACCATTAAATAAAATACAAATTTAGTTAGATGCAAATTCTGAACTTTTGGCAGAAGTAGGAGACTTTATAAAGCAATCTACAGAATTGCAAAAATGAGGTCCTTGTCGGTCAAAGGTGTGACATGTGAAAAATACAATATTTATTAATAGGATTTATTTTGTGTATCCTACATTATGATCAAATTGTAATTTTCTATGTTTTCTAAGTTTTGTTTGTTTGTATTTGTATTTGGTTGACCCACATGGGTATATTATTATGCAAATAAAGAACATATAACCTTTTCTATATGAGTTATTTCCCTTCTGACGGGCAAAATGGTACCCGGTCTAGCAAATACAAGGATGATGACAACGGATTATAAATTTTCTCATATATTGTAGACACTTCAAGCTCGTAAAAGAAATAAGAGGATAATTTTATAGCGAATGGAAAATTCACTAGTTGCTACAATATCAAAATTTTGAACAAATTGTGAGCAAAATACATGTTATTTTGATTGAATTTTGCATGAAAGGGGACCTCTTTGCGCGCAGTAAAGGGAAATAACTCCTGTCAATCGTATCATTTTAGAATTAAAGTTGGAAATGTGCAAATGGTCTATTAAAATTAAATGTTCGTTGGATCGTTGGTTAGTGTAATTGTAATTTTTCCACACACGTATACGTACATAATCATAGTTTATTGTATATTATTATTTACTTTTCTGTAACGAACACCAACTCGTTTTTTTCTTGCTTTCTACATGAAATCCTTGGGGATATGTTACAAAAAAGGGAGTGTAATTTTGCTAATGTCTTTAATTTTATATTTTTTTGTAGAGACAAATAGGACTCATCCCCTCTTTTTATAATATTACAATGTATTATCTATCATCAATGCTTATACATTCGACTGGTCTTTAAACTACATGTACATAGTGTATAATTGTTTCTTACATCGATTGTCTGCCCCTGGATAACAGGAAACGTTGTGCAAGGTTCAAGTCCAGGGATGTGAGTTGTAGATTGTGAACACAAGTGTAGTTCTCATGTATTAATACAGCTGCATGTTCCTACAAAACAAAGACGTTCACGATTTAAAGACAAGAAGGAATTTGAATCTAAATGAGAAATTTTCTGTTTGATTGTAGAGATCATTCTAAGTACTACGACTTGGTGTAGATGTATATCTATGAGACTATGGAAAAAAACTGTGATAAAATATAAAAATAACATTTATGCATATCTGATTTAAAATATATGTTCGTTTTATCTTTTTATATTTCTTTTGGTGCGATTTAACATCCTTTGTTTTGTCAAGTAGCCATTTCATTTCTTCACCTTCGATCGTCCAATCAAAATACATGAAAAAAAAGACATATAATATTAATGAGATAACATCTAAAATACTGTCATTGCGTTTATATTGTGGTGGTCAGTTTGATGATTGGAGGACGAGATCAGAGAATAGGCGGGGAAAAAAAACAAAGCAAAGCAACAACAACAACCCCCCCCCCCCTCCCCAAAAAACCGCCAAAACCCTCACCAAAAAAAAACTAAAAAAAAAACCAACACACACACAAGCAAGGAACACAAATAAAAAATAAATAAATAAAGAAATAAAAAATAACCCCCCCCCAAAAAAAATAATAGCCCCGGATAAAGAGGAGGGAAGTAATTAAATTAGTTTCTTTTAAATAAATGTCTTTAAAGTAAAACAATCAATCTATAACAATGGCGCAAATGAATGTCTATTTTTTTCGCGCAAATGATACCCATGGTTTGAACAAATAAGTGGCGCAGAAGTAGTATTGGCGCAAATAAGTTGTGGCGATATCGGAATCAATTTGCGCCAATTAGCATATTCAAAATGATTCAATTGCGCCACTGTCTATATTTTGTATGGCTTTAATTGCGCCAATAAATGAAATTCAACTGCGCCATATTTACCTGTAAATTACCTGTACATAATTTACCTATATACATGTATTACAATTAACCTTTCGGTATAAAATTTAACTGTCCAATAAGGGTAATAACAAAATTACCGAACTTCGAACAATCTTCCAAAGGGAAAGTCAAAACTCATAAGTATATAAACAGACAAAATCAGTCAACAACCGGAAAACTGTGAAAATCGTAATGACCCTGACTTGGTACAGTTTTCAAACTTAAGGATACTCACAAGCGAATAAATTGTTCAGTCATAAGAAAGTTTTCAACAAGTAAAGATGTCTGAAATTCCATTCAAGAAAATTGAATCTGATAGGAGGAAACCTGTCATTGTAGTAGAAGACCAGAAATTCAGTCAGGCCTTCATTAAGAAGAATGGAAAAATTAGATGCAGATGCACTGTAAAATCATGTTCTGCTAGGGTATCTACAGATGAGTCAATGAGGACAAATACCAAAAACTATTACCAGGTGAAATTAGCAGAAAGCAGTATGTTTGCATTTTGAGTTATAAATACCAGCCATTAGTTTAACTGTACAGATACTTGAGTTTAACTGGACTTTAACTGTAAATAAATAGACTGTCGTTCAACGTTTTAATTTATCATATTTTATAATAAATGACTTTAACTCTGCCAGTGTTAAAACTGCCGGTCCTAAGCACGAATAAAAGAGGAGGGAAGTCATTAAATTAGTTTCTTTAAAATAAATGTCTTTAAAGTAAAACAATGAATTTATAACAATAGCGCAAATGAATGTCTATTTTTTTGGCGCAAATGATACCCATGGTTTGAACAAATAAGTGGCGCAGAAGTAGTATTGGCGCAAATGAATGCATTTTTGGCGCAAATCGATATCGGCTAAAAAATAAGCAAACACACATAAAGACAGATCTGACCCCGTGTTTTGTTTCCACATCTCACTAACATACTAACATACTTCATCATATAAGATTGGATCGTGTATAACAAGAATAAAAAAGTGCTGTATTAATTAACTATCCATTTTCATTGATTTGTTCGTATTCCAATGTCCGCATATCTTACATTATGAATTCCCGGGAGATGGGGCGCGTTTAAACCTTTCTTTATACAAAAAGTTTCATGGACTGGTAATATGATTAACGGGAGAAATACAGTACAAATTTAGAAGTTGCTAAAAAGAAAAATTGTTAAACATTAGATTAAAAAGAATATATTTGTATTATAAAAATTACTTACTAAACGTGCAGATATTTCAGATGTAACTTTCAATCAGCATCGATTCTCTCTTTTGTAACGACATCTGTTGAACACAATCGGCTTAGTATATGATCAATTGCTTCTTTTATTCTCTTAAATACACACAAAATAAATGTCAAAATGTCGCCTAAAACGTCATTAAAAGATCAAAATAGCCGAATTACAGTACAAATATGCAAATTGAAGAGGCATTAAGTTTATATAAAATGGCTGTCATTGAGTATTTTAATGAGTATAGTAGTAGCCTAATCTCATTAGAACTACATTAATCGTTCGACATTTTGATGTATTGATTCTTATAGTAACCCTATTTAAACCCACACTTTGTAACATTGACAATAACATTTACTAAATTTGTATATTGTGATGTTAATTTTATGGTCCTTCACAATTACTTGTCAATGGTTATGAGGCGTATTGTTGCTGCGATGTTATGGTAATTGGAATTGATTGATTGATTGATTGATTGATTTATGGTGTTTAATGACACTTTCTACAATATTTCAGTTATAAGTTGGAATTGATAGTCCTTCACAATTACCTGTCAATTGTTATGAGGCGTATTGTTGCTGCGATCTTATGGTAATTGGAATTGATTGATTGATTGATTGATTGATTTATGGTGTTTAATGACACTTTCTACAATATTTCAGTTATAAGTTGGAATTGATAGTCCTTCACAATTACCTGTCAATTGTTATGAGGCGTATTGTTGCCGCGATCTTATGGTAGTTGGAATTGATTGATTGATTGATTTATGGTGCTTAATGCCACTTTCTACAATATTTCAGTTATAAGTTGGAATTGATAGTCTTTCACAATTACATGTTAATTGCTATGAGGCGTATTGTTGCCGCGATCTTATGGTAGATGCAATTGATTGATTGATTGATTTATTTATGGTGATTCACGCCACTTTCTACAATATTTCAGTTATATGTTGGAATTGATAGTCCTTCATAATTACTTGTCAATTGCTATGAGACGTATTGTTGCCGCGATATTATGGTAGATGCAATTGATTGATTGATTGATTTATTTATGGTGTTTAACGCCACTTTCAAGAATATAGCAGTTATAAGTTGGAATTGATAATCCTTTACAATTGCATGTCCATTGTTATGAGGCGTATTGTTGCCGCGATCTATGGTAGTTGGAAATGATTGATTGATTGATTTATGGTGTTTAATGCCACTTTCGACAATATTTCAGTTATAAGTTGGAATTGATAGTTCATCACACATTCTATGTAAATTGTTATGAGGTACGTTGTTGCCGCGATCGTATGGTAGTTGGAATTGCTAGTTCTTCACACTTCCATGCCAATTGTTATGAGATGCATTGTTGCCACGATCGTATGGTAGTTGGAATTGACAATTGTTCACACTTCCATGCCAATTGTTAGTTGTGGGGTGCCTCCAATGAGATTTGAAACTGGCCTATATGAAAATATAAAACTTAAAGAAAGATGCTGTTTTAACTGTTCAAATTTAATTGAAGATGAAACTCATGTTACTTTACATTGTCCTGTTTATTCTGATATTAGAAACAATCTTTTTACTGAAGTATTAAAAGCTAACAAACATTTTATGAGTTTGTCAGATTGTCAGAAAATGGTATTTTTATTTTCGAATCAAGATGTTTTTAGAATAGTTGCCAAAACCTGTAATTTTATCTTAAAAAAACGCAATGAAGTTTTATATTGTAAATAATTTTTATTTGTGTATTAATATTTGTATTACCCGTACACAGAGACCCGTACATATGTATGTACATGTTGATATGTGATGGCTTATCGTCCCTCATAAATCTGTATTGATTGGCTTGTGTATATATTTGACAGCTCTAATATCTAATTCTAACACTGTTTGGGTTAATTTTCAGACGTATATTATATTTAGTATTAACCTAGTATCTTTAGTAACTTTGAGATCCAGTGGAACAGATATATTGTATGGTTGTCACTTGCTTCTAGACGTTTGTATAATATACTTTATTTCCTGTGACTGTATAATGAAGAATTCATTATCCTATACAATATATTAAAAATTGCTGAGTTAGATTGCTGTCAAATTATAATATTAAGTATATATGTACCATCTACACACGCTTATACACATGTCTTACGTCTATCCCTAGATTTGCTTTACGAGAAAAGGTAACACTACGATTATTGAAGCTCCTTGTTTAGGGAGTGTATGTGGTCGAGTGGTCTAGGGCGCTGGACGTAAGGCTAAGCGAATGGTGCTGCAGTGTATCAATAGTGTGGATTCAAATCCCGTCGAGGGAAGAACAAAAAATTGACAGCTCTAAAATCTAATTAATTCTAACACTGTTTGGTTTAATTTTCAGACCTATATATATATATATATATATATATATATATATATATATATATACAACAATGTATTTACAACATGCTTAATTTTATTATTTGTTATTTTATGTATGTATGCATAATGTGAGACGTTAATAAAATATTAAATTGAATTGTTATAAGGTGTGATTTTACCGCAATCGTATGGTAGTTGGAATTGATAGTTCTTCAGACATTCTATGTAAATTGTTATGAGATGTATTGTTGCCGCGATCGTATAATAGTCGGAATTGATAGTTCTTCACACTTCCATGACAATTGTTATGAGATGTATTGCTGCCACGATCGTATAGTAGTCGGAATTGATAGTTCTTCACACTTCCATGACAATTGTTATGAGATGTATTGTTGCCGCGATCGTATAGTAGTCGGATTTGATAGTTCTTCACACGTCCATGACAATTGCTATGAGATGTATTATTGCCGCGATCGTATAGTAGTCGGAATTGATAGTTCTTCACACTTCCATGACAATTGTTATGAGATGTATTGTTGCCGCGATCGTATAGTAGTCGGAATTGATAGTTCTTCACACTTCCATGACAATTGTTATGAGATGTATTGTTGCCGCGATCGTATAGTAGTCGGAATTGATAGTTCTTCACACTTCCATGACAATTGTTATGAGATGTATTGTTGCCGCGATCGTATAGTAGTCGGAATTGATAGTTCTTCACACTTCCATGACAATTGCTATGAGATGTATTATTGCCGCGATCGTATAGTAGTCGGAATTGATAGTTCTTCACACTTCCATGACAATTGTTATGAGATGTATTGTTGCCGCGATCGTATAGTAGTCGGAATTGATAGTTCTTCACACTTCCATGACAATTGTTATGAGATGTATTGTTGCCGCGATCGTATAGTAGTCGGAATTGATAGTTCTTCACACTTCCATGACAATTGTTATGAGATGTATTGTTGCCACGATCGTATAGTAGTCGGAATTGATAGTTCTTCACACTTCCATGACAATTGTTATGAGATGTATTGTTGCCGCGATCGTATAGTAGTCGGAATTGATAGTTCTTCACACTTCCATGACAATTGTTATGAGATGTATTGTTGCCACGATCGTATGGTAGTCGGAATTGATAGTTCTTCACACTTCCATGACAATTGTTATGAGATGTATTGTTGCCACGATCGTGTGGTAGTCGGAATTGATAGTTCTTCACACTTCCATGACAATTGTTATGAGATGCATTGTTGCCGCGATCGTATAGTAGTCGGAATTGATAGTTCTTCACACTTCCATGACAATTGTTATGAGATGTATTGTTGCCACGATCGTATAGTAGTCGGAATTGATAGTTCTTCACACTTCCATGACAATTGTTATGAGATGTATTGTTGCCATGATCGTGTGGTAGTCGGAATTGATAGTTCTTCACACCTCCATGACAATTGTTATGAGATGTATTGTTGCCGCGATCGTATAGTAGTCGGAATTGATAGTTCTTCACACTTCCATGACAATTGTTATGAGATGTATTGTTGCCGCGATCGTATAGTAGTCGGAATTGATAGTTCTTCACACTTCCATGACAATTGTTATGAGATGTATTGTTGCCACGATCGCATAGTAGTCGGAATTGATAGTTCTTCACACTTCCATGACAATTGTTATGAGATGTATTGTTGCCGTGATCGTATAGCAGTCGGAATTGATAGTTCTTCACACTTCCATTACAATTGTTATGAGATGTATTGTTGCCACGATCGCATAGTAGTCGGAATTGATAGTTCTTCACACTTCCATGACAATTGTTATGAGATGTATTGTTGCCACGATCGCATAGTAGTCGGAATTGATAGTTCTTCACACTTCCATGACAATTGTTATGAGATGTATTGTTGCCACGATCGTATAGTAGTCGGAATTGATAGTTCTTCACACTTCCATGACAATTGTTATGAGATGTATTGTTGCCACGATCGTGTGGTAGTCGGAATTGATAGTTCTTCACACTTCCATGACAATTGTTATGAGATGTATTGTTGCCACGATCGTGTGGTAGTCGGAATTGATAGTTCTTCACACTTCCATGACAATTGTTATGAGATGTATTGTTGCCACGATCGTATAGTAGTCGGAATTGATAGTTCTTCACACTTCCATGACAATTGATATGAGATGTATTGTTGCCACGATCGTATAGTAGTCGGAATTGATAGTTCTTCACACTACCATGACAATTGTTATGAGAAGTATTGTTGCCACGATCGTATAGTAGTCGGAATTGATAGTTCTTCACACTTCCATGACAATTGTTATGAGATGCATTGTTGTCGCGATCGTATAGTAGTCGGAATTGATAGTTCTTCACACTTCCATGACAATTGTTATGAGATGTATTGTTGCCACGATCGTATAGTAGTCGGAATTGATAGTTCTTCACACTTCCATGACAATTGTTATGAGATGTATTGTTGCCGCGATCGTATAGTAGTCGGAATTGATAGTTCTTCACACTTCCATGACAATTGTTATGAGATGTATTGTTGCCACGATCGCATAGTAGTCAGAATTGATAGTTCTTCACACTTCCATGACAATTGCTATGAGATGTATTATTGCCACGATCGTATGGTAGTCGGAATTGATAGTTCTTCACACTTCCATGAAAATTGTTATGAGATGTATTGTTGCCGTGATCGTATAGTAGTCGGAATTGATAGTTCTTCACACTTCCATGACAATTGTTATGAGATGTATTGTTGCCGTGATCGTATAGTAGTCGGAATTGATAGTTCTTCACACTTCCATGACAATTGTTATGAGATGTATTGTTGCCGCGATTGTATAGTAGTCGGAATTGATAGTTCTTCACACTTCCATGACAATTGTTATGAGATGTATTGTTGCCGTGATCGTATAGTAGTCGGAATTGATAGTTCTTCACACTTCCATGACAATTGTTATGAGATGTATTGTTGCCGCGATCGTATAGTAGTCGGAATTGATAGTTCTTCACACTTCCATGACAATTGTTATGAGATGTATTGTTGCCGTGATCGTATAGTAGTCGGAATTGATAGTTCTTCACACTTCCATGACAATTGTTATGAGATGTATTGTTGCCGTGATCGTATAGTAGTCGGAATTGATAGTTCTTTACACTTCCATGACAATTGTTATGAGATGTATTGTTGCCGCGATCGTATAGTAGTCGGAATTGATAGTTCTTCACACTTCCATGACAATTGTTATGAGATGTATTGTTGCCCCGATCGCATAGTAGTCGGAATTGATACTTCTTCACATTTCCATGACAATTGTTATGAGATGTATTGTTGCCCCGATCGTATAGTAGTCGGAATTGATAGTTCTTCACACTTCCATGACAATTGTTATGAGATGTATTGTTGCCGTGATCGTATAGTAGTCGGAATTGATAGTTTTTCACACTACCATGACAATTGTTATGAGATGTATTGTTGCCACGATCGTATAGTAGTCGGAATTGATAGTTCTTCACACTTCCATGACAATTGTTATGAGATGTATTGTTGCCACGATCGTGTGGTAGTCGGAATTGATAGTTCTTCACACTTCCATGACAATTGTTATGAGATGTATTGTTGCCGCGATCGTATAGTAGTCGGAATTGATAGTTCTTCACACTTCCATGACAATTGTTATGAGATGTATTGTTGCCACGATCGTATAGTAGTCGGAATTGATAGTTCTTCACACTTCCATGAAAATTGTTATGAAATGTATTGTTGCCGTGATCGTATAGTAGTCGGAATTGATAGTTCTTCACACTTCCATGACAATTGTTATGAGATGTATTGTTGCCGCGATCGTATAGTAGTCGGAATTGATAGTTCTTCACACTTCCATGACAATTGTTATGAGATGTATTGTTGCCACGATTGTATAGTAGTCGGAATTGATAGTTCTTCACACTTCCATGACAATTGTTATGAGATGTATTGTTGCCGCGATCGTATAGTAGTCGGAATTGATAGTTCTTCACACTTCCATGACAATTGTTATGAGATGTATTGTTGCCACGATCGTATAGTAGTCGGAATTGATAGTTCTTCACACTTCCATGACAATTGTTATGAGATGTATTGTTGCCACGATCGTATAGTAGTCGGAATTGATAGTTCTTCACACTTCCATGACAATTGTTATGAGATGTATTGTTGCCACGATCGTATAGTAGTCGGAATTGATAGTTCTTCACACTTCCATGACAATTGTTATGAGATGTATTGTTGCCGTGATCGTATAGTAGTCGGAATTGATAGTTCTTCACACTTCCATGACAATTGTTATGAGATGTATTGTTGCCACGATCGTGTGGTAGTCGGAATTGATAGTTCTTCACACTTCCATGACAATTGTTATGAAATGTATTGTTGCCGCGATCGCATAGTAGTCGGAATTGATAGTTCTTCACACTTCCATGACAATTGTTATGAGATGTATTGTTGCCACGATCGTATAGTAGTCGGAATTGATAGTTCTTCACACTTCCATGACAATTGTTATGAGATGTATTGTTGCCACGATCGTATAGTAGTCGGAATTGATAGTTCTTCACACTTCCATGACAATTGTTATGAGATGTATTGTTGCCGTGATCGTATAGTAGTCGGAATTGATAGTTCTTCACACTTCCATGACAATTGTTATGAGATGTATTGTTGCCGCGATCGTATAGTAGTCGGAATTGATAGTTCTTCACACTTCCATGACAATTGTTATGAGATGTATTGTTGCCACGATTGTATAGTAGTCGGAATTGATAGTTCTTCACACTTCCATGACAATTGTTATGAGATGTATTGTTGCCGCGATCGCATAGTAGTCGGAATTGATAGTTCTTCACACTTCCATGACAATTGTTATGAGATGTATTGTTGCCGCGATCGTATAGTAGTCGGAATTGATAGTTCTTCACACTTCCATGACAATTGTTATGAGATGTATTGTTGCCACGATCGTATAGTAGTCGGAATTGATAGTTCTTCACACTTCCATGACAATTGTTATGAGATGTATTGTTGCCATGATCGTGTGGTAGTCGGAATTGATAGTTCTTCACACCTCCATGACAATTGTTATGAGATGTATTGTTGCCGCGATCGTATAGTAGTCGGAATTGATAGTTCTTCACACTTCCATGACAATTGTTATGAGATGTATTGTTGCCGCGATCGTATAGTAGTCGGAATTGATAGTTCTTCACACTTCCATGACAATTGTTATGAGATGTATTGTTGCCACGATCGCATAGTAGTCGGAATTGATAGTTCTTCACACTTCCATGACAATTGTTATGAGATGTATTGTTGCCGTGATCGTATAGCAGTCGGAATTGATAGTTCTTCACACTTCCATTACAATTGTTATGAGATGTATTGTTGCCACGATCGCATAGTAGTCGGAATTGATAGTTCTTCACACTTCCATGACAATTGTTATGAGATGTATTGTTGCCACGATCGCATAGTAGTCGGAATTGATAGTTCTTCACACTTCCATGACAATTGTTATGAGATGTATTGTTGCCACGATCGTATAGTAGTCGGAATTGATAGTTCTTCACACTTCCATGACAATTGTTATGAGATGCATTGTTGCCGCGATCGTATAGTAGTCGGAATTGATAGTTCTTCACACTTCCATGACAATTGTTATGAGATGCATTGTTGCCGCGATCGTGTGGTAGTCGGAATTGATAGTTCTTCACACTTCCATGACAATTGTTATGAGATGTATTGTTGCCACGATCGTATAGTAGTCGGAATTGATAGTCCTTCACACTTCCATGACAATTGTTATGAGATGTATTGTTGCCACGATCGTATAGTAGTCGGAATTGATAGTTCTTCACACTTCCATGACAATTGTTATGAGATGTATTGTTGCCACGATCGTATAGTAGTCGGAATTGATAGTCCTTCACACTTCCATGACAATTGTTATGAGATGTATTGTTGCCACGATCGTATAGTAGTCGGAATTGATAGTCCTTCTCACTTCCATGACAATTGTTATGAGATGTATTGTTGCCGTGATCGTATAGTAGTCGGAATTGATAGTTCTTCACACTTCCATGACAATTGTTATGAGATGTATTGTTGCCGCGATCGAATAGTAGTCGGAATTGATAGTTCTTCACACTTCCATCACAATTGTTATGAGATGTATTGTTGCCACGATCGTATAGTAGTCGGAATAGATAGTTCTTCACACTTCCATGACAATTGTTATGAGATGTATTGTTGCCGTGATCGTATAGTAGTCGGAATAGATAGTTCTTCACACTTCCATGACAATTGTTATGAGATGTATTGTTTCAGCGATCGTATAGTAGTCGGAATTGATAGTTCTTCACACTTCCATGACAATTGTTATGAGATGTATTGTTGCCACGATCGTATAGTAGTCGGAATAGATAGTTCTTCACACTTCCATGACAATTGTTATGAGATGTATTGTTGCCGCGATCGTATAGTAGTCGGAATTGATAGTTCTTCACACTTCCATGACAATTGTTATGAGATGTATTGTTGCCGCGATCGTATAGTAGTCGGAATTGATAGTTCTTCACACTTCCATGACAATTGTTATGAGATGTATTGTTGTCGCGATCGTATAGTAGTCGGAATTGATAGTTCTTCACACTTCCATGACAATTGTTATGAGATGTATTGTTGCCGCGATCGTATAGTAGTCGGAATTGATAGTTCTTCACACTTCCATGACAATTGTTATGAGATGTATTGTTGCCACGATCGTATAGTAGTCGGAATAGATAGTTCTTCACACTTCCATGACAATTGTTATGAGATGTATTGTTGCCGTGATCGTATAGTAGTCGGAATAGATAGTTCTTCACACTTCCATGACAATTGTTATGAGATGTATTGTTTCCGCGATCGTATAGTAGTCGGAATTGATAGTTCTTCACACTTCCATGACAATTGTTATGAGATGTATTGTTGCCCCGATCGTATAGTAGTCGGAATAGATAGTTCTTCACACTTCCATGACAATTGTTATGAGATGTATTGTTGCCGTGATCGTATAGTAGTCGGAATTAATAGTTCTTCACACTTCCATGACAATTGTTATGAGATGTATTGTTGCCGCGATCGCATAGTAGTCGGAATTGATAGTTCTTCACACTTCCATGACAATTGTTATGAGATGTATTGTTGCCACGATTGTATAGTAGTCGGAATTGATAGTTCTTCACACTTCCATGACAATTGTTATGAGATGTATTGTTGCCGCGATCGTATAGTAGTCGGAATTGATAGTTCTTCACACTTCCATGACAATTGTTATGAGATGTATTGTTGCCGCGATCGCATAGTAGTCGGAATTGATAGTTCTTCACACTTCCATGACAATTGTTATGAGATGTATTGTTGCCACGATCGTATAGTAGTCGGAATTGATAGTTCTTCACACTTCCATGACAATTGTTATGAGATGTATTGTTGCCATGATCGTGTGGTAGTCGGAATTGATAGTTCTTCACACCTCCATGACAATTGTTATGAGATGTATTGTTGCCGCGATCGTATAGTAGTCGGAATTGATAGTTCTTCACACTTCCATGACAATTGTTATGAGATGTATTGTTGCCGCGATCGTATAGTAGTCGGAATTGATAGTTCTTCACACTTCCATGACAATTGTTATGAGATGTATTGTTGCCACGATCGCATAGTAGTCGGAATTGATAGTTCTTCACACTTCCATGACAATTGTTATGAGATGTATTGTTGCCGTGATCGTATAGCAGTCGGAATTGATAGTTCTTCACACTTCCATTACAATTGTTATGAGATGTATTGTTGCCACGATCGCATAGTAGTCGGAATTGATAGTTCTTCACACTTCCATGACAATTGTTATGAGATGTATTGTTGCCACGATCGTATAGTAGTCGGAATTGATAGTTCTTCACACTTCCATGACAATTGTTATGAGATGTATTGTTGCCACGATCGTATAGTAGTCGGAATTGATAGTTCTTCACACTTCCATGACAATTGTTATGAGATGCATTGTTGCCGCGATCGTATAGTAGTCGGAATTGATAGTTCTTCACACTTCCATGACAATTGTTATGAGATGCATTGTTGCCGCGATCGTGTGGTAGTCGGAATTGATAGTTCTTCACACTTCCATGACAATTGTTATGAGATGTATTGTTGCCACGATCGTATAGTAGTCGGAATTGATAGTCCTTCACACTTCCATGACAATTGTTATGAGATGTATTGTTGCCACGATCGTATAGTAGTCGGAATTGATAGTTCTTCACACTTCCATGACAATTGTTATGAGATGTATTGTTGCCACGATCGTATAGTAGTCGGAATTGATAGTCCTTCACACTTCCATGACAATTGTTATGAGATGTATTGTTGCCACGATCGTATAGTAGTCGGAATTGATAGTCCTTCTCACTTCCATGACAATTGTTATGAGATGTATTGTTGCCGTGATCGTATAGTAGTCGGAATTGATAGTTCTTCACACTTCCATGACAATTGTTATGAGATGTATTGTTGCCGCGATCGAATAGTAGTCGGAATTGATAGTTCTTCACACTTCCATGACAATTGTTATGAGATGTATTGTTGCCACGATCGTATAGTAGTCGGAATAGATAGTTCTTCACACTTCCATGACAATTGTTATGAGATGTATTGTTGCCGCGATCGCATAGTAGTCGGAATTGATAGTTCTTCACACTTCCATGACAATTGTTATGAGATGTATTGTTGCCACGATCGTATAGTAGTCGGAATTGATAGTTCTTCACACTTCCATGACAATTGTTATGAGATGCATTGTTGCCGCGATCGTATAGTAGTCGGAATTGATAGTTCTTCACACTTCCATGACAATTGTTATGAGATGCATTGTTGCCGCGATCGTGTGGTAGTCGGAATTGATAGTTCTTCACACTTCCATGACAATTGTTATGAGATGTATTGTTGCCACGATCGTATAGTAGTCGGAATTGATAGTCCTTCACACTTCCATGACAATTGTTATGAGATGTATTGTTGCCACGATCGTACAGTAGTCGGAATTGATAGTTCTTCACACTTCCATGACAATTGTTATGAGATGTATTGTTGCCACGATCGTATAGTAGTCGGAATTGATAGTCCTTCACACTTCCATGACAATTGTTATGAGATGTATTGTTGCCACGATCGTATAGTAGTCGGAATTGATAGTCCTTCTCACTTCCATGACAATTGTTATGAGATGTATTGTTGCCGTGATCGTATAGTAGTCGGAATTGATAGTTCTTCACACTTCCATGACAATTGTTATGAGATGTATTGTTGCCGCGATCGAATAGTAGTCGGAATTGATAGTTCTTCACACTTCCATGACAATTGTTATGAGATGTATTGTTGCCACGATCGTATAGTAGTCGGAATAGATAGTTCTTCACACTTCCATGACAATTGTTATGAGATGTATTGTTGCCGTGATCGTATAGTAGTCGGAATAGATAGTTCTTCACACTTCCATGACAATTGTTATGAGATGTATTGTTTCCGCGATCGTATAGTAGTCGGAATTGATAGTTCTTCACACTTCCATGACAATTGTTATGAGATGTATTGTTGCCACGATCGTATAGTAGTCGGAATAGATAGTTCTTCACACTTCCATGACAATTGTTATGAGATGTATTGTTGCCGCGATCGTATAGTAGTCGGAATTGATAGTTCTTCACACTTCCATGACAATTGTTATGAGATGTATTGTTGCCGCGATCGTATAGTAGTCGGAATTGATAGTTCTTCACACTTCCATGACAATTGTTATGAGATGTATTGTTGCCGCGATCGTATAGTAGTCGGAATTGATAGTTCTTCACACTTCCATGACAATTGTTATGAGATGTATTGTTGCCCCGATCGTATAGTAGTCGGAATAGATAGTTCTTCACACTTCCATGACAATTGTTATGAGATGTATTGTTGCCGCGATCGTATAGTAGTCGGAATTGATAGTTCTTCACACTTCCATGACAATTGTTATGAGATGTATTGTTGCCGCGATCGTATAGTAGTCGGAATTGATAGTTCTTCACACTTCCATGGCAATTGTTATGAGATGTATTGTTGCCGCGATCGTATGGTAGTCGGAATTGATAGTTCTTCACACTTCCATGACAATTGTTATGAGATGTATTGTTGCCGCGATCGTATAGTAGTCGGAATTGATAGTTCTTCACACTTCCATGACAATTGTTATGAGATGTATTGTTGCCGCAATCGTATAGTAGTCGGAATAGATAGTTCTCCACACTTCCATGACAATTGTTATGAGATGTATTGTTGCCACGATCGTATAGTAGTCGGAATTGATAGTTCTCCACACTTCCATGACAATTGTTATGAGATGTATTGTTGCCGTGATCGTATACTAGTCGTAATTGATAGTTCTTCACACTTTCATGACAATTGTTATGAGATGTATTGTTGCCACGATCGTATAGTAGTCGGAATTGATAGTTCTTCACACTTCCATGACAATTGTTATGAGATGTATTGTTGCCGTGATCGTGTAGTAGTCGGAATTGATAGTTCTTCACACTTCCATGACAATTGTTATGAGATGTATTGTTGCCACGATCGTGTGGTAGTCGGAATTGATAGTTCTTCACACTTCCATGACAATTGTTATGAGATGTATTGTTGCCGCGATCGCATAGTAGTCGGAATTGATAGTTCTTCACACTTCCATGACAATTGTTATGAGATGTATTGTTGCCACGATCGTATAGTAGTCGGAATTGATAGTTCTTCACACTTCCATGACAATTGTTATGAGATGTATTGTTGCCACGATCGTATAGTAGTCGGAATTGATAGTTCTTCACACTTCCATGACAATTGTTATGAGATGTATTGTTGCCGTGATCGTATAGTAGTCGGAATTGATAGTTCTTCACACTTCCATGACAATTGTTATGAGATGTATTGTTGCCGCGATCGTATAGTAGTCGGAATTGATAGTTCTTCACACTTCCATGACAATTGTTATGAGATGTATTGTTGCCACGATTGCATAGTAGTCGGAATTGATAGTTCTTCACACTTCCATGACAATTGTTATGAGATGTATTGTTGCCGCGATCGCATAGTAGTCGGAATTGATAGTTCTTCACACTTCCATGACAATTGTTATGAGATGTATTGTTGCCGCGATCGTATAGTAGTCGGAATTGATAGTTCTTCACACTTCCATGACAATTGTTATGAGATGTATTGTTGCCACGATCGTATAGTAGTCGGAATTGATAGTTCTTCACACTTCCATGACAATTGTTATGAGATGTATTGTTGCCATGATCGTGTGGTAGTCGGAATTGATAGTTCTTCACACCTCCATGACAATTGTTATGAGATGTATTGTTGCCGCGATCGTATAGTAGTCGGAATTGATAGTTCTTCACACTTCCATGACAATTGTTATGAGATGTATTGTTGCCGCGATCGTATAGTAGTCGGAATTGATAGTTCTTCACACTTCCATGACAATTGTTATGAGATGTATTGTTGCCACGATCGCATAGTAGTCGGAATTGATAGTTCTTCACACTTCCATGACAATTGTTATGAGATGTATTGTTGCCGTGATCGTATAGCAGTCGGAATTGATAGTTCTTCACACTTCCATTACAATTGTTATGAGATGTATTGTTGCCGCGATCGCATAGTAGTCGGAATTGATAGTTCTTCACACTTCCATGACAATTGTTATGAGATGTATTGTTGCCACGATCGTATAGTAGTCGGAATTGATAGTTCTTCACACTTCCATGACAATTGTTATGAGATGTATTGTTGCCACGATCGTATAGTAGTCGGAATTGATAGTTCTTCACACTTCCATGACAATTGTTATGAGATGCATTGTTGCCGCGATCGTATAGTAGTCGGAATTGATAGTTCTTCACACTTCCATGACAATTGTTATGAGATGTATTGTTGCCGCGATCGTGTGGTAGTCGGAATTGATAGTTCTTCACACTTCCATGACAATTGTTATGAGATGTATTGTTGCCACGATCGTATAGTAGTCGGAATTGATAGTCCTTCACACTTCCATGACAATTGTTATGAGATGTATTGTTGCCACGATCGTATAGTAGTCGGAATTGATAGTTCTTCACACTTCCATGACAATTGTTATGAGATGTATTGTTGCCACGATCGTATAGTAGTCGGAATTGATAGTCCTTCACACTTCCATGACAATTGTTATGAGATGTATTGTTGCCACGATCGTATAGTAGTCGGAATTGATAGTCCTTCTCACTTCCATGACAATTGTTATGAGATGTATTGTTGCCGTGATCGTATAGTAGTCGGAATTGATAGTTCTTCACACTTCCATGACAATTGTTATGAGATGTATTGTTGCCGCGATCGAATAGTAGTCGGAATTGATAGTTCTTCACACTTCCATGACAATTGTTATGAGATGTATTGTTGCCACGATCGTATAGTAGTCGGAATAGATAGTTCTTCACACTTCCATGACAATTGTTATGAGATGTATTGTTGCCGTGATCGTATAGTAGTCGGAATAGATAGTTCTTCACACTTCCATGACAATTGTTATGAGATGTATTGTTTCCGCGATCGTATAGTAGTCGGAATTGATAGTTCTTCACACTTCCATGACAATTGTTATGAGATGTATTGTTGCCACGATCGTATAGTAGTCGGAATAGATAGTTCTTCACACTTCCATGACAATTGTTATGAGATGTATTGTTGCCGCGATCGCATAGTAGTCGGAATTGATAGTTCTTCACACTTCCATGACAATTGTTATGAGATGTATTGTTGCCGCGATCGTATAGTAGTCGGAATTGATAGTTCTTCACACTTCCATGACAATTGTTATGAGATGTATTGTTGCCGCGATCGTATAGTAGTCGGAATTGATAGTTCTTCACACTTCCATGACAATTGTTATGAGATGTATTGTTGCCGCGATCGTATAGTAGTCGGAATTGATAGTTCTTCACACTTCCATGACAATTGTTATGAGATGTATTGTTGCCACGATCGTATAGTAGTCGGAATAGATAGTTCTTCACACTTCCATGACAATTGTTATGAGATGTATTGTTGCCGTGATCGTATAGTAGTCGGAATAGATAGTTCTTCACACTTCCATGACAATTGTTATGAGATGTATTGTTTCCGCGATCGTATAGTAGTCGGAATTGATAGTTCTTCACACTTCCATGACAATTGTTATGAGATGTATTGTTGCCACGATCGTATAGTAGTCGGAATAGATAGTTCTTCACACTTCCATGACAATTGTTATGAGATGTATTGTTGCCGCGATCGTATAGTAGTCGGAATTGATAGTTCTTCACACTTCCATGACAATTGTTATGAGATGTATTGTTGCCGCGATCGTATAGTAGTCGGAATTGATAGTTCTTCACACTTCCATGGCAATTGTTATGAGATGTATTGTTGCCGCGATCGTATGGTAGTCGGAATTGATAGTTCTTCACACTTCCATGACAATTGTTATGAGATGTATTGTTGCCGCGATCGTATAGTAGTCGGAATTGATAGTTCTTCACACTTCCATGACAATTGTTATGAGATGTATTGTTGCCGCAATCGTATAGTAGTCGGAATAGATAGTTCTCCACACTTCCATGACAATTGTTATGAGATGTATTGTTGCCACGATCGTATAATAGTCGGAATTGATAGTTCTCCACACTTCCATGACAATTGTTATGAGATGTATTGTTGCCGTGATCGTATACTAGTCGTAATTGATAGTTCTTCACACTTTCATGACAATTGTTATGAGATGTATTGTTGCCACGATCGTATAGTAGTCGGAATTGATAGTTCTTCACACTTCCATGACAATTGTTATGAGATGTATTGTTGCCGCGATCGTATAGTAGTCGGAATTGATAGTTCTTCACACTTCCATGACAATTGTTATGAGATGTATTGTTGCCACGATCGTATAGTAGTCGGAATTGATAGTTCTTCACACTTCCACGACAATTGTTATGAGATGTATTGTTGCCGTGATCGTATAGTAGTCGGAATAGATAGTTCTTCACACTTCCATGACAATTGTTATGAGATGTATTGTTGCCGTGATCGTATAGTAGTTGGAATTGATAGTCCTTCACACTTCCATGACAATTGTTATGAGATGTATTGTTGCCGTGATCGTATAGTAGTCGGAATTGATAGTTCTTCACACTTCCATGACAATTGTTATGAGATGTATTGTTGCCACGATCGTATAGTAGTCGGAATTGATAGTTCTTCACACTTCCATGACAATTGTTATGAGATGTATTGTTGCCGCGATCGAATAGTAGTCGGAATTGATAGTTCTTCACACTTCCATCACAATTGTTATGAGATGTATCGTTGCCACGATCGTATAGTAGTCAGAATTGATAGTTCTTCACACTTCCATGACAATTGTTATGAGATGTATTGTTGCCACGATCGTATAGTAGTCGGAATTGATAGTTCTTCACACTTCCATGACAATTGTTATGAGATGTATTGTTGCGCGATCGTATAGTAGTCGGAATTGATAGTTCTTCACACTACCATGACAATTGTTATGAGATGTATTGTTGCCGCGATCGTATAGTAGTCGGAATTGATAGTTCTTCACACTTCCATGACAATTGTTATGAGATGTATTGTTGCCGCGATCGTATAGTAGTCGGAATTGATAGTTCTTCACACTTCCATGACAATTGTTATGAGATTTATTGTTGCCGTGATCGTATAGTAGTCGGAATTGATAGTTCTTCACACTTCCATGACAATTGTTATGAGATGTATTGTTGACGCGATCGTAAAGTAGTCGGAATTGATAGTTCTTCACACTTCCATGACAATTGTTATGAGATGTATTGTTGCCGTGATCGTATAGTAGTCGGAATTGATAGTTCTTCACACTTCTATGACAATTGTTATGAGATGTATTGTTGCCACGATTGTATAGTAGTCAGAATTGATAGTTCTTCACACTTCCATGACAATTGTTATGAGATGTATTGTTGCCGCGATCGCATAGTAGTCAGAATTGATAGTTCTTCACACTTCCATGACAATTGTTATGAGATGTATTGTTGCCGTGATCGTATGGTAGTCGGAATTGATAGTTCTTCACACTTCCATGACAATTGTTATGAGATGTATTGTTGCCTCGATCGTATAGTAGTCAGAATTGATAGTTCTTCACACTTCCATGACAATTGTTATGATATGTATTGTTGCCGCGATCGTATAGTAGTCGGAATCGATAGTTCTTCACACTTCCATGACAATTGTTATGAGATGTATTGTTGCCGCGATCGAATAGTAGTCGGAATTGATAGTTCTTCACACTTCCATGACAATTGTTATGAGATGTATTGTTGCCACGATCGTATAGTAGTCGGAATTGATAGTTCTTCACACTTCCATGACAATTGTTATGAGATGTATTGTTGCCGCGATCGTATAGTAGTCGGAATTGATAGTTCTTCACACTTCCATGACAATTGTTATGAGATGTATTGTTGCCACGATCGTATAGTAGTCGGAATTGATAGTTCTTCACACTTCCATGACAATTGTTATGAGATGTATTGTTGCCGCGATCGTATAGTAGTCGGAATTGATAGTTCTTCACACTTCCATGACAATTGTTATGAGATGTATTGTTGCCGCGATCGTATAGTAGTCGGAATTGATAGTTCTTCACACTTCCATGACAATTGTTATGAGATGTATTGTTCCCGCGATCGTATAGTAGTCGGAATTGATAGTTCTTCACACTTCCATGACAATTGTTATGAGATTTATTGTTGCCGTGATCGTATAGTAGTCGGAATTGATAGTTCTTCACACTTCCATGACAATTGTTATGAGATGTATTGTTGACGCGATCGTATAGTAGTCGGAATTGATAGTTCTTCACACTTCCATGACAATTGTTATGAGATGTATTGTTGCCGTGATCGTATAGTAGTCGGAATTGATAGTTCTTCACACTTCCATGACAATTGTTATGAGATGTATTGTTGCCGCGATCGTATAGTAGTCGGAATTGATAGTTCTTCACACTTCCATGACAATTGTTATGAGATGTATTGTTGCCGTGATCGTATAGTAGTCGGAATTGATAGTTCTTCACACTTCCATGACAATTGTTATGAGATGTATTGTTGCCGCGATCGTATAGTAGTCGGAATTGATAGTTCTTCACACTTCCATGACAATTGTTATGAGATGTATTGTTGCCACGATTGTATAGTAGTCGGAATTGATAGTTCTTCACACTTCCATGACAATTGTTATGAGATGTATTGTTGCCGCGATCGTATAGTAGTCGGAATTGATAGTTCTTCACACTTCCATGACAATTGTTATGAGATGTATTGTTGCCACGATCGTATAGTAGTCGGAATTGATAGTTCTTCACACTTCCATGACAATTGTTATGAGATGTATTGTTGCCACGATCGTATAGTAGTCGGAATTGATAGTTCTTCACACTTCCATGACAATTGTTATGAGATGTATTGTTGCCACGATCGTGTGGTAGTCGGAATTGATAGTTCTTCACACCTCCATGACAATTGTTATGAGATGTATTGTTGCCGCGATCGTATAGTAGTCGGAATTGATAGTTCTTCACACTTCCATGACAATTGTTATGAGATGTATTGTTGCCGCGATCGTATAGTAGTCGGAATTGATAGTTCTTCACACTTCCATGACAATTGTTATGAGATGTATTGTTGCCACGATCGCATAGTAGTCGGAATTGATAGTTCTTCACACTTCCATGACAATTGTTATGAGATGTATTGTTGCCGTGATCGTATAGCAGTCGGAATTGATAGTTCTTCACACTTCCATTACAATTGTTATGAGATGTATTGTTGCCACGATCGCATAGTAGTCGGAATTGATAGTTCTTCACACTTCCATGACAATTGTTATGAGATGTATTGTTGCCACGATCGTATAGTAGTCGGAATTGATAGTTCTTCACACTTCCATGACAATTGTTATGAGATGTATTGTTGCCACGATCGTATAGTAGTCGGAATTGATAGTTCTTCACACTTCCATGACAATTGTTATGAGATGTATTGTTGCCGCGATCGTATAGTAGTCGGAATTGATAGTTCTTCACACTTCCATGACAATTGTTATGAGATGTATTGTTGCCGCGATCGTGTGGTAGTCGGAATTGATAGTTCTTCACACTTCCATGACAATTGTTATGAGATGTATTGTTGCCACGATCGTGTAGTAGTCGGAATTGATAGTTCTTCACACTTCCATGACAATTGTTATGAGATGTATTGTTGCCACGATCGTATAGTAGTCGGAATTGATAGTCCTTCACACTTCCATGACAATTGTTATGAGATGTATTGTTGCCACGATCGTATAGTAGTCGGAATTGATAGTTCTTCACACTTCCATGACAATTGTTATGAGATGTATTGTTGCCACGATCGTATAGTAGTCGGAATTGATAGTCCTTCACACTTCCATGACAATTGTTATGAGATGTATTGTTGCCACGATCGTATAGTAGTCGGAATTGATAGTCCTTCTCACTTCCATGACAATTGCTATGAGATGTATTGTTGCCGTGATCGTATAGTAGTCGGAATTGATAGTTCTTCACACTTCCATGACAATTGTTATGAGATGTATTGTTGCCGCGATCGAATAGTAGTCGGAATTGATAGTTCTTCACACTTCCATGACAATTGTTATGAGATGTATTGTTGCCACGATCGCATAGTAGTCGGAATAGATAGTTCTTCACACTTCCATGACAATTGTTATGAGATGTATTGTTGCCGTGATCGTATAGTAGTCGGAATAGATAGTTCTTCACACTTCCATGACAATTGTTATGAGATGTATTGTTGCCGTGATCGTATAGTAGTCGGAATTGATAGTCCTTCACACTTCCATGACAATTGTTATGAGATGTATTGTTGCCGTGATCGTATAGTAGCCGGAATTGATAGTTCTTCACACTTCCATGACAATTGTTATGAGATGTATTGTTGCCGTGATCGTATAGTAGTCGGAATTGATAGTTCTTCACACTTCCATGACAATTGTTATGAGATGTATTGTTGCCGCGATCGTATAGTAGTCGGAATTGATAGTTCTTCACACTTCCATGACAATTGTTATGAGATTTATTGTTGCCGTGATCGTATTGTAGTCGGAATTGATAGTTCTTCACACTTCCATGACAATTGTTATGAGATGTATTGTTGACGCGATCGTAAAGTAGTCGGAATTGATAGTTCTTCACACTTCCATGACAATTGTTATGAGATGTATTGTTGCCGTGATCGTATAGTAGTCGGAATTGATAGTTCTTCACACTTCCATGACAATTGTTATGAGATGTATTGTTGCCACGATCGTATAGTAGTCAGAATTGATAGTTCTTCACACTTCCATGACAATTGTTATGAGATGTATTGTTGCCGCGATCGCATAGTAGTCAGAATTGATAGTTCTTCACACTTCCATGACAATTGTTATGAGATGTATTGTTGCCGCGATCGTATAGTAGTCAGAATTGATAGTTCTTCACACTTCCATGACAATTGTTATGATATGTATTGTTGCCGCGATCGTATAGTAGTCGGAATCGATAGTTCTTCACACTTCCATGACAATTGTTATGAGATGTATTGTTGCCGCGATCGTATAGTAGTCGGAATTGATAGTTCTTCACACTTCCATGACAATTGTGATGAGATGTATTGTTGCCACGATCGTATAGTAGTCGGAATTGATAGTTCTTCACACTTCCATGACAATTGTGATGAGATGTATTGTTGCCGCGATCGTATAGTAGTCGGAATTGATAGTTCTTCACACTTCCATGACAATTGTTATGAGATGTATTGTTGCCACGATCGTATAGTAGTCGGAATTGATAGTTCTTCACACTTCCATGACAATTGTTATGAGATGTATTGTTGCCGCGATCGTATAGCAGTCGGAATTGATAGTTCTTCACACTACCATGACAATTGTTATGAGATGTATTGTTGCCGCGATCGTATAGTAGTCGGAATTGATAGTTCTTCACACTTCCATGACAATTGTTATGAGATGTATTGTTGCCGCGATCGTATAGTAGTCGAAATTGATAGTTCTTCACACTTCCATGACAATTGTTATGAGATTTATTGTTGCCGTGATCGTATAGTAGTCGGAATTGATAGTTCTTCACACTTCCATGACAATTGTTATGAGATGTATTGTTGACGCGATCGTATAGTAGTCGGAATTGATAGTTCTTCACACTTCCATGACAATTGTTATGAGATGTATTGTTGCCGTGATCGTATAGTAGTCGGAATTGATAGTTCTTCACACTTCCATGACAATTGTTATGAGATGTATTGTTGCCGCGATCGCATAGTAGTCGGAATTGATAGTTCTTCACACTTCCATGACAATTGTTATGAGATGTATTGTTGCCGTGATCGTATAGTAGTCGGAATTGATAGTTCTTCACACTTCCATGACAATTGTTATGAGATGTATTGTTGCCGCGATCGTATAGTAGTCGGAATTGATAGTTCTTCACACTTCCATGACAATTGTTATGAGATGTATTGTTGCCACGATTGTATAGTAGTCGGAATTGATAGTTCTTCACACTTCCATGACAATTGTTATGAGATGTATTGTTGCCGCGATCGTATAGTAGTCGGAATTGATAGTTCTTCACACTTCCATGACAATTGTTATGAGATGTATTGTTGCCACGATCGTATAGTAGTCGGAATTGATAGTTCTTCACACTTCCATGACAATTGTTATGAGATGTATTGTTGCCACGATCGTATAGTAGTCGGAATTGATAGTTCTTCACACTTCCATGACAATTGTTATGAGATGTATTGTTGCCACGATCGTGTGGTAGTCGGAATTGATAGTTCTTCACACCTCCATGACAATTGTTATGAGATGTATTGTTGCCGCGATCGTATAGTAGTCGGAATTGATAGTTCTTCACACTTCCATGACAATTGTTATGAGATGTATTGTTGCCGCGATCGTATAGTAGTCGGAATTGATAGTTCTTCACACTTCCATGACAATTGTTATGAGATGTATTGTTGCCACGATCGCATAGTAGTCGGAATTGATAGTTCTTCACACTTCCATGACAATTGTTATGAGATGTATTGTTGCCGTGATCGTATAGCAGTCGGAATTGATAGTTCTTCACACTTCCATTACAATTGTTATGAGATGTATTGTTGCCACGATCGCATAGTAGTCGGAATTGATAGTTCTTCACACTTCCATGACAATTGTTATGAGATGTATTGTTGCCACGATCGTATAGTAGTCGGAATTGATAGTTCTTCACACTTCCATGACAATTG
Organism: Bathymodiolus septemdierum; assembly: GCA_963383655.1. NCBI lineage: Eukaryota > Metazoa > Mollusca > Bivalvia > Mytilida > Modiolidae > Bathymodiolus > Bathymodiolus septemdierum. Next base: position 15,354,308 of record OY726529.1, read on the forward strand.
TCATGAGATGTATTGTTGCCACGATCGTATAGTAGTCGGAATTGATAGTTCTTCACACTTCCATGACAATTGTTATGAGATGTATTGTTGCCGCGATCGTATAGTAGTCGGAATTGATAGTTCTTCACACTTCCATGACAATTGTTATGAGATGTATTGTTGCCGCGATCGTGTGGTAGTCGGAATTGATAGTTCTTCACACTTCCATGACAATTGTTATGAGATGTATTGTTGCCACGATCGTGTAGTAGTCGGAATTGATAGTTCTTCACACTTCCATGACAATTGTTATGAGATGTATTGTTGCCACGATCGTATAGTAGTCGGAATTGATAGTCCTTCACACTTCCATGACAATTGTTATGAGATGTATTGTTGCCACGATCGTATAGTAGTCGGAATTGATAGTTCTTCACACTTCCATGACAATTGTTATGAGATGTATTGTTGCCACGATCGTATAGTAGTCGGAATTGATAGTCCTTCACACTTCCATGACAATTGTTATGAGATGTATTGTTGCCACGATCGTATAGTAGTCGGAATTGATAGTCCTTCTCACTTCCATGACAATTGTTATGAGATGTATTGTTGCCGTGATCGTATAGTAGTCGGAATTGATAGTTCTTCACACTTCCATGACAATTGTTATGAGATGTATTGTTGCCGCGATCGAATAGTAGTCGGAATTGATAGTTCTTCACACTTCCATGACAATTGTTATGAGATGTATTGTTGCCACGATCGCATAGTAGTCGGAATAGATAGTTCTTCACACTTCCATGACAATTGTTATGAGATGTATTGTTGCCGTGATCGTATAGTAGTCGGAATAGATAGTTCTTCACACTTCCATGACAATTGTTATGAGATGTATTGTTTCCGCGATCGTATAGTAGTCGGAATTGATAGTTCTTCACACTTCCATGACAATTGTTATGAGATGTATTGTTGCCACGATCGTATAGTAGTCGGAATAGATAGTTCTTCACACTTTCATGAAAATTGTTATGAGATGTATTGTTGCCGCGATCGTATAGTAGTCGGAATTGATAGTTCTTCACACTTCCATGACAATTGTTATGAGATGTATTGTTGCCGCGATCGTATAGTAGTCGGAATTGATAGTTCTTCACACTTCCATGACAATTGTTATGAGATGTATTGTTGCCGCGATCGCATAGTAGTCGGAATTGATAGTTCTTCACACTTCCATGACAATTGTTATGAGATGTCTTTTTGCCGCGATCGTATAGTAGTCGGAATTGATAGTTCTTCACACTTCCATGACAATTGTTATGAGATGTATTGTTGCCACGATCGTATAGTAGTCGGAATAGATAGTTCTTCACACTTCCATGACAATTGTTATGAGATGTATTGTTGCCGTGATCGTATAGTAGTCGGAATAGATAGTTCTTCACACTTCCATGACAATTGTTATGAGATGTATTGTTTCCGCGATCGCATAGTAGTCGGAATTGATAGTTCTTCACACTTCCATGACAATTGTTATGAGATGTATTGTTGCCACGATCGTATAGTAGTCGGAATAGATAGTTCTTCACACTTCCATGACAATTGTTATGAGATGTATTGTTGCCGCGATCGTATAGTAGTCGGAATTGATAGTTCTTCACACTTCCATGACAATTGTTATGAGATGTATTGTTGCTGCGATCGCATAGTAGTCGGAATTGATAGTTCTTCACACTTCCATGGCAATTGTTATGAGATGTATTGTTGCCGCGATCGTATAGTAGTCGGAATTGATAGTTCTTCACACTTCCATGACAATTGTTATGAGATGTATTGTTGCCGCGATCGTATAGTAGTCGGAATTGATAGTTCTTCACACTTCCATGACAATTGTTATGAGATGTATTGTTGCCGCAATCGTATAGTAGTCGGAATAGATAGTTCTCCACACTTCCACGACAATTGTTATGAGATGTATTGTTGCCACGATCGTATAGTAGTCGGAATTGATAGTTCTCCACACTTCCATGACAATTGTTATGAGATGTATTGTTGCCGTGATCGTATACTAGTCGTAATTGATAGTTCTTCACACTTTCATGACAATTGTTATGAGATGTATTGTTGCCACGATCGTATAGTAGTCGGAATTGATAGTTCTTCACACTTCCATGACAATTGTTATGAGATGTATTGTTGCCGCGATCGTATAGTAGTCGGAATTGATAGTTCTTCACACTTCCATGACAATTGTTATGAGATGTATTGTTGCCACGATCGTATAGTAGTCGGAATTGATAGTTCTTCACACTTCCATGACAATTGTTATGAGATGTATTGTTGCCGTGATCGTATAGTAGTCGGAATAGATAGTTCTTCACACTTCCATGACAATTGTTATGAGATGTATTGTTGCCGTGATCGTATAGTAGTCGGAATTGATAGTCCTTCACACTTCCATGACAATTGTTATGAGATGTATTGTTGCCGTGATCGTATAGTAGTCGGAATTGATAGTTCTTCACACTTCCATGACAATTGTTATGAGATGTATTGTTGCCGTGATCGTATAGTAGTCGGAATTGATAGTTCTTCACACTTCCATGACAATTGTTATGAGATGTATTGTTGCCGCGATCGTATAGTAGTCGGAATTGATAGTTTTTCACACTTCCATGACAATTGTTATGAGATGTATTGTTGCCACGATCGTATAGTAGTCAGAATTGATAGTTCTTCACACTTCCATGACAATTGTTATGAGATGTATTGTTGCCACGATCGTATAGTAGTCGGAATTGATAGTTCTTCACACTTCCATGACAATTGTTATGAGATGTATTGTTGCCACGATCGTAAAGTAGTCAGAATTGATAGTTCTTCACACTTCCATGACAATTGTTATGAGATGTATTGTTGCCGCGATCGCATAGTAGTCAGAATTGATAGTTCTTCACACTTCCATGACAATTGTTATGAGATGTATTGTTGCCGTGATCGTATAGTAGTCGGAATTGATAGTTCTTCACACTTCCATGACAATTGTTATGAGATGTATTGTTGCCGCGATCGTATAGTAGTCAGAATTGATAGTTCTTCACACTTCCATGACAAATGTTATGATATGTATTGTTGCCGCGATCGTATAGTAGTCGGAATCGATAGTTCTTCACACTTCCATGACAATTGTTATGAGATGTATTGTTGCCGCGATCGTATAGTAGTCGGAATTGATAGTTATTCACACTTCCATGACAATTGTTATGAGATGTATTGTTGCCACGATCGCATAGTAGTCGGAATTGATAGTTCTTCACACTTCCATGACAATTGTTATGAGATGCATTGTTGCCGCCATCGTATAGTAGTTGGAATTGATAGTTCTTCACACTTCCATGACAATTGTTATGAGATGTATTGTTGCCACGATCGTATAGTAGTCGGAATTGATAGTTCTTCACACTTCCATGACAATTGTTATGAGATGTATTGTTGCCGCGATCGTATAGTAGTCGGAATTGATAGTTCTTCACACTACCATGACAATTGCTATGAGATGTATTGTTGCCGCGATCGTATAGTAGTCGGAATTGATAGTTCTTCACACTTCCATGACAATTGTTATGAGATGTATTGTTGCCGTGATCGTATAGTAGTCGGAATTGATAGTTCTTCACACTTCCATGACAATTGTTATGAGATTTATTGTTGCCGTGATCGTATAGTAGTCGGAATTGATAGTTCTTCACACTTCCATGACAATTGTTATGAGATGTATTGTTGACGCGATCGTATAGTAGTCGGAATTGATATTTCTTCACACTTCCATGACAATTGTTATGAGATGTATTGTTGCCGTGATCGTATAGTAGTCGGAATTGATAGTTCTTCACACTTCCATGACAATTGTTATGAGATTTATTGTTGCCGCGATCGTATAGTAGTCGGAATTGATAGTTCTTCACACTTCCATGACAATTGTTATGAGATGTATTGTTGCCGTGATCGTATAGTAGTCGGAATTGATAGTTCTTCACACTTTCATGACAATTGTTATGAGATGTATTGTTGCCGTGATCGTATAGTAGTCGGAATTGATAGTTCTTCACACTTCCATGACAATTGTTATGAGATGTATTGTTGCCGTGATCGTATAGTAGTCGGAATTGATAGTTCTTCACACTTCCATGACAATTGTTATGAGATGTAGTGTTGCCACGATCGTATAGTAGTCGGAATTGATAGTTCTTCACACTTCCATGACAATTGTTATGAGATGTATTGTTGCCACGATCGTATAGTAGTCGGAATTGATAGTTCTTCACACTTCCATGACAATTGTTATGAGATGTATTGTTGCCGCGATCGTATAGTAGTCGGAATTGATAGTTCTTCACACTTCCATGACAATTGTTATGAGATGTATTGTTGTCACGATCGTATAGTAGTCGGAATTGATAGTTCTTCACACTTCCATGACAATTGTTATGAGATGTATTGTTGACGCGATCGTATAGTAGTCGGAATTGATAGTTCTTCACACTTCCATGACAATTGTTATGAGATGTATTGTTGCCGCGATCGTATAGTAGTCGGAATTGATAGTTCTTCACACTTCCATGACAATTGTTATGAGATGTATTGTTGCCGCGATCGTATAGTAGTCGGAATTGATAGTTCTTCACACTTCCATGACAATTGTTATGAGATGTATTGTTGCCGCGATCGTATAGTAGTCGGAATTGATAGTTTTTCACACTTCCATGACAATTGTTATGAGATGTATTGTTGCCGTGATCGTATAGTAGTCGGAATTGATAGTTCTTCACACTTCCATGACAATTGTTATGAGATGTATTGTTACCGCGATCGTATAGTAGTCGGAATTGATAGTTCTTCACACTTCCATGACAATTGTTATGAGATGTATTGTTGCCGCGATCGTATAGTAGTCGGAATTGATAGTTCTTCACACTTCCATGACAATTGTTATGAGATATATTGTTGCCGCGATCGTATAGTAGTCAGAATTGATAGTTCTTCACACTTCCATGACAATTGTTATGAGATGTATTGTTGCCACGATCGTATAGTAGTCGGAATTGATAGTTCTTCACACTTCCATGACAATTGTTATGAGATGTATTGTTGCCGCGATCGTATAGTAGTCGGAATTGATAGTTCTTCACACTTCCATGACAATTACTATGAGATGTATTGTTGCCAAGATCGTTTAGTAGTCGGAATTGATAGTTCTTCACACTTCCATGACAATTGCTATGAGATGTATTGTTGCCACGATCGTATAGTAGTCGGAATTGATAGTTCTTCACACTTCCATGACAATTGTTATGAGATGTATTGTTGCCACGATCGTATAGTAGTCGGAATTGATAGTTCTTCACACTTCCATGACAATTGTTATGAGATGTATTGTTGCCGTGATCGTATAGTAGTCGGAATTGATAGTTCTTCACACTTCCATGACAATTGTTATGAGATGTATTGTTTCCGCGATCGTATAGTAGTCGGAATTGATAGTTCTTCACACTTCCATGACAATTGTTATGAGATGTATTGTTGACGCGATCGTATAGTAGTCGGAATTGATATTTCTTCACACTTCCATGACAATTGTTATGAGATGTATTGTTGCCGTGATCGTATAGTAGTCGGAATTGATAGTTCTTCACACTTCCATGACAATTGTTATGAGATTTATTGTTGCCGCGATCGTATAGTAGTCGGAATTGATAGTTCTTCACACTTCCATGACAATTGTTATGAGATGTATTGTTGCCGTGATCGTATAGTAGTCGGAATTGATAGTTCTTCACACTTTCATGACAATTGTTATGAGATGTATTGTTGCCGTGATCGTATAGTAGTCGGAATTGATAGTTCTTCACACTTCCATGACAATTGTTATGAGATGTATTGTTGCCGTGATCGTATAGTAGTCGGAATTGATAGTTCTTCACACTTCCATGACAATTGTTATGAGATGTAGTGTTGCCACGATCGTATAGTAGTCGGAATTGATAGTTCTTCACACTTCCATGACAATTGTTATGAGATGTATTGTTGCCACGATCGTATAGTAGTCGGAATTGATAGTTCTTCACACTTCCATGACAATTGTTATGAGATGTATTGTTGCCGCGATCGTATAGTAGTCGGAATTGATAGTTCTTCACACTTCCATGACAATTGTTATGAGATGTATTGTTGTCACGATCGTATAGTAGTCGGAATTGATAGTTCTTCACACTTCCATGACAATTGTTATGAGATGTATTGTTGACGCGATCGTATAGTAGTCGGAATTGATAGTTCTTCACACTTCCATGACAATTGTTATGAGATGTATTGTTGCCGCGATCGTATAGTAGTCGGAATTGATAGTTCTTCACACTTCCATGACAATTGTTATGAGATGTATTGTTGCCGCGATCGTATAGTAGTCGGAATTGATAGTTCTTCACACTTCCATGACAATTGTTATGAGATGTATTGTTGCCGCGATCGTATAGTAGTCGGAATTGATAGTTTTTCACACTTCCATCACAATTGTTATGAGATGTATTGTTGCCGTGATCGTATAGTAGTCGGAATTGATAGTTCTTCACACTTCCATGACAATTGTTATGAGATGTATTGTTGCCGCGATCGTATAGTAGTCGGAATTGATAGTTCTTCACACTTCCATGACAATTGTTATGAGATGTATTGTTGCCGCGATCGTATAGTAGTCGGAATTGATAGTTCTTCACACTTCCATGACAATTGTTATGAGATGTATTGTTGCCGCGATCGTATAGTAGTCAGAATTGATAGTTCTTCACACTTCCATGACAATTGTTATGAGATGTATTGTTGCCACGATCGTATAGTAGTCGGAATTGATAGTTCTTCACACTTCCATGACAATTGTTATGAGATGCATTGTTGCCGCGATCGTATAGTAGTCGGAATTGATAGTTCTTCACACTTCCATGACAATTGCTATGAGATGTATTGTTGCCAAGATCGTTTAGTAGTCGGAATTGATAGTTCTTCACACTTCCATGACAATTGCTATGAGATGTATTGTTGCCACGATCGTATAGTAGTCGGAATTGATAGTTCTTCACACTTCCATGACAATTGTTATGAGATGTATTGTTGCCACGATCGTATAGTAGTCGGAATTGATAGTTCTTCACACTTCCATGACAATTGTTATGAGATGTATTGTTGCCGTGATCGTATAGTAGTCGGAATTGATAGTTCTTCACACTTCCATGACAATTGTTATGAGATGTATTGTTTCCGCGATCGTATAGTAGTCGGAATTGATAATTCTTCACACTTCCATGACAATTGCTATGAGATGTATTGTTTCCACGATCGTATAGTAGTCGGAATTGATAGTTCTTCACACTTCCATGACAATTGCTATGAGATGTATTGTTTCCTCGATCGTATAGTAGTCGGAATTGATAGTTCTTCACACTTCCATGACAATTGCTATGAGATGTATTGTTGCCACGATCGTATAGTAGTCGGAATTGATAGTTCTTCACACTTCCATGACAATTGCTATGAGATGTATTGTTTCCAAGATCGTATAGTAGTCGGAATTGATAGTTCTTCACACTTCCATGACAATTGTTATGAGATGTATTGTTGCCACGATCGCATAGTAGTCGGAATTGATAGTTCTTCACACTTCCATGACAATTGTTATGAGATGTATTGTTGCCACGATCGTATAGTAGTCGGAATTGATAGTTCTTCACACTTCCATGACAATTGTTATGAGATGTATTGTTGCCGCGATCGTATAGTAGTCGGAATTGATAGTTCTTCACACTACCATGACAATTGTTATGAGATGTATTGTTGCCGCGATCGTATAGTAGTCGGAATTGATAGTTCTTCACACTTCCATGACAATTGTTATGAGATGTATTGTTGCCGCGATCGTATAGTAGTCGGAATTGATAGTTCTTCACACTTCCATGACAATTGTTATGAGATTTATTGTTGCCGTGATCGTATAGTAGTCGGAATTGATAGTTCTTCACACTTCCATGACAATTGTTTTGAGATGTATTGTTGACGCGATCGTATAGTAGTCGGAATTGATATTTCTTCACACTTCCATGACAATTGTTATGAGATGTATTGTTGCCGTGATCGTATAGTAGTCGGAATTGATAGTTCTTCACACTTCCATGACAATTGTTATGAGATGTATTGTTGCCGCGATCGTATAGTAGTCGGAATTGATAGTTCTTCACACTTCCATGACAATTGTTATGAGATGTATTGTTGCCGTGATCGTATAGTAGTCGGAATTGATAGTTCTTCACACTTCCATGACAATTGTTATGAGATGTATTGTTGCCGTGATCGTATAGTAGTCGGAATTGATAGTTCTTCACACTTCCATGACAATTGTTATGAGATGTATTGTTGCCGTGATCGTATAGTAGTCGGAATTGATAGTTCTTCACACTTCCATGACAATTGTTATGAGATGTATTGTTGCCACGATCGTATAGTAGTCGGAATTGATAGTTCTTCACACTTCCATGACAATTGTTATGAGATGTATTGTTGCCACGATCGTATAGTAGTCGGAATTGATAGTTCTTCACACTTCCATGACAATTGTTATGAGATGTATTGTTGCCGCGATCGTATAGTAGTCGGAATTGATAGTTCTTCACACTTCCATGACAATTGTAATGAGATGTATTGTTGTCACGATCGTATAGTAGTCGGAATTGATAGTTCTTCACACTTCCATGACAATTGTTATGAGATGTATTGTTGACGCGATCGTATAGTAGTCGGAATTGATAGTTCTTCACACTTCCATGACAATTGTTATGAGATGTATTGTTGCCGCGATCGTATTATTGTCGGAATTGATAGTTCTTCACACTTCCATGACAATTGTTATGAGATGTATTGTTGCCGCGATCGTATAGTAGTCGGAATTGATAGTTCTTCACACTTCCATGACAATTGTTATGAGATGTATTGTTGCCGCGATCGTATAGTAGTCGGAATTGATAGTTTTTCACACTTCCATGACAATTGTTATGAGATGTATTGTTGCCGTGATCGCATAGTAGTCGGAATTGATAGTTCTTCACACTTCCATGACAATTGTTATGAGATGTATTGTTGCCGCGATCGCATAGTAGTCGGAATTGATAGTTCTTCACACTTCCATGACAATTGTTATGAGATGTATTGTTGCCGCGATCGTATAGTAGTCGGAATTGATAGTTCTTCACACTTCCATGACAATTGTTATGAGATGTATTGTTGCCGCGATCGTATAGTAGTCAGAATTGATAGTTCTTCACACTTCCATGACAATTGTTATGAGATGTATTGTTGCCGCGATCGTATAGTAGTCGGAATTGATAGTTCTTCACACTTCCATGACAATTGTTATGAGATGTATTGTTGCCGCGATCGTATAGTAGTCGGAATTGATAGTTCTTCACACTTCCATGACAATTGTTATGAGATGTATTGTTGCCGTGGTCGTATAGTAGTCGGAATTGATAGTTCTTCACACTTCCATGACAATTGTTATGAGATGTATTGTTGTCACGATCGTATAGTAGTCGGAATTGATAGTTCTTCACACTTCCATGACAATTGTTATGAGATGTATTGTTGCCACGATCGTATAGTAGTCGGAATTGATAGTTCTTCACACTTCCATGACAATTGTTATGAGATGTATTGTTGCCGTGGTCGTATAGTAGTCGGAATTGATAGTTCTTCACACTTCCATGACAATTGTTATGAGATGTATTGTTGCCACGATCGTATAGTAGTCGGAATTGATAGTTCTTCACACTTCCATGACAATTGTTATGAGATGTATTGTTGCCGCCATCGCATAGTAGTCGGAATTGATAGTTCTTCACACTTCCATGACAATTGTTATGAGATGTATTGTTGCCACGATCGTATAGTAGTCGGAATTGATAGTTCTTCACACTTCCATGACAATTGTTATGAGATGTATTGTTGCCGCGATCGCATAGTAGTCGGAATTGATAGTTTTTCACACCTCCATGACAATTGTTATGAGATGTATTGTTGCCGCGATCGAATAGTAGTCGGAATAGATAGTTCTTCACACTTCCATGACAATTGTTATGAGATGTATTGTTGCCACGATCGTATAGTAGTCGGAATTGATAGTTCTTCACACTTCCATGACAATTGTTATGAGATGTATTGTTTCCACGATCGTATAGTAGTCGGAATTGATAGTTCTTCACACTTCCATGACAATTGTTATGAGATGTATTGTTGCCGCGATCGTATAGTAGTCGGAATAGATAGTTCTTCACACTTCCATGACAATTGTTATGAGATGTATTGTTGCCACGATCGTATAGTAGTCGGAATTGATAGTTCTTCAGACATTCTATGTAAATTGTTATGAGATGTATTGTTGCCGCGATCGCATAGTAGTCGGAATTGATAGTTTTTCACACTACCATGACAATTGTTATGAGATGTATTGTTGCCATGATCGTATAGTAGTCGGAATTGATAGTTTTTCACACTACCATGACAATTGTTATGAGATGTATTGTTGCCACGATCGTATAGTAGTCGGAATTGATAGTTTTTCACACTACCATGACCATTGTTATGAGATGTATTGTTGCCACGATCGTATAGTGGTCGGAATTGATAGTTTTTCACACTACCATGACAATTGTTATGAGATGCATTGTTGCCACGATCGTATAGTAGTCGGAATTGATAGTTCTTCACACTTCCATGACAATTGTTATGAGATGTATTGTTGCTGCGATCGTATAGTAGTCGGAATTGATAGTTTTTCCCACTACCATGACAATTGTTATGAGATGTATTGTTGCCACGATCGTATAGTAGTCGGAATTGATAGTTCTTCACACTTCCATGACAATTGTTATGAGATGTATTGTTGCCGCGATCGTATAGTAGTCGGAATTGATAGTTTTTCACACTACCATGACAATTGTTATGAGATGTATTGTTGCCACGATCGTATAGTAGTCGGAATTGATAGTTTTTCACACTACCATGACAATTGTTATGAGATGTATTGTTGCCACGATCGTATAGTAGTCGGAATTGATAGTTTTTCACACTACCATGACAATTGTTATGAGATGTATTGTTGCCACGATCGCATAGTAGTCGAAATTGATAGTTTTTCACACTACCATGACAATTGTTATGAGATGTATTGTTGCCACGATCGTATAGTATTCGGAATTTATAGTTTTTCACACTACCATGACAATTGTTATGAGATGTATTGTTGCCACGGTCGTATAGTAGTCGGAATTGATAGTTTTTCACACTACCATGACAATTGTTATGAGATGCATTGTTGCCGCGATCGTATAGTAGTCGGAATTGATAGTTTTTCACACTACCATGACAATTGTTATGAGATGTATTGTTGCCACGATCGTATAGTAGTCGGAATTGATAGTTTTTCACACTACCATGACAATTGTTATGAGATGTATTGTTGCCGCAATCGTATAGTAGTCGGAATAGATAGTTCTCCACACTTCCATGACAATTGTTATGAGATGTATTGTTGCCACGATCGTATAGTAGTCGGAATTGATAGTTCTCCACACTTCCATGACAATTGTTATGAGATGTATTGTTGCCGTGATCGTATACTAGTCGAAATTGATAGTTCTTCACACTTTCATGACAATTGTTATGAGATGTATTGTTGCCACGATCGTATAGTAGTCGGAATTGATAGTTCTTCACACTTCCATGACAATTGTTATGAGATGTATTGTTGCCGCGATCGTATAGTAGTCGGAATTGATAGTTCTTCACACTTCCATGACAATTGTTATGAGATGTATTGTTGCCACGATCGTATAGTAGTCGGAATTGATAGTTCTCCACACTTCCATGACAATTGTTATGAGATGTATTGTTGCCGTGATCGTATAGTAGTCGGAATAGATAGTTCTTCACACTTCCATGACAATTGTTATGAGATGTATTGTTGCCGTGATCGTATAGTAGTCGGAATTGATAGTCCTTCACACTTCCATGACAATTGTTATGAGATGTATTGTTGCCGTGATCGTATAGTAGTCGGAATTGATAGTTCTTCACACTTCCATGACAATTGTTATGAGATGTATTGTTGCCGTGATCGTATAGTAGTCGGAATTGATAGTTCTTCACACTTCCATGACAATTGTTATGAGATGTATTGTTGCCGCGATCGTATAGTAGTCGGAATTGATAGTTCTTCACACTTCCATGACAATTGTTATGAGATGTATTGTTGCCACGATCGTATAGTAGTCAGAATTGATAGTTCTTCACACTTCCATGACAATTGTTATGAGATGTATTGTTGCCACGATCGTATAGTAGTCGGAATTGATAGTTCTTCACACTTCCATGACAATTGTTATGAGATGTATTGTTGCCACGATCGTATAGTAGTCGGAATTGATAGTTCTCCACACTTCCATGACAATTGTTATGAGATGTATTGTTGCCGTGATCGTATACTAGTCGTAATTGATAGTTCTTCACACTTTCATGACAATTGTTATGAGATGTATTGTTGCCACGATCGTATAGTAGTCGGAATTGATAGTTCTTCACACTTCCATGACAATTGTTATGAGAGGCATTGTTGCCGCGATCGTATAGTAGTCGGAATTGATAGTTCTTCACACTTCCATGACAATTGTTATGAGATGTATTGTTGCCACGATCGTATAGTAGTCGGACTTGATAGTTCTTCACACTTCCATGACAATTGTTATGAGATGTATTGTTGCCGTGATCGTATAGTAGTCGGAATAGATAGTTCTTCACACTTCCATGACAATTGTTATGAGATGCATTGTTGCCGTGATCGTATAGTAGTCGGAATTGATAGTCCTTCACACTTCCATGACAATTGTTATGAGATGTATTGTTGCCGTGATCGTATAGTAGTCGGAATTGATAGTTCTTCACACTTCCATGACAATTGTTATGAGATGTATTGTTGCCGCGATCGTATAGTAGTCGGAATTGATAGTTCTTCACACTTCCATGACAATTGTTATGAGATGTATTGTTGCCACGATCGTATAGTAGTCAGAATTGATAGTTCTTCACACTTCCATGACAATTGTTATGAGATGTATTGTTGCCACGATCGTATAGTAGTCGGAATTGATAGTTCTTCACACTTCCATGACAATTGTTATGAGATGTATTGTTGCCACGATCGTATAGTAGTCAGAATTGATAGTTCTTCACACTTCCATGACACTTGTTATGAGATGTATTGTTGCCGCGATCGCATAGTAGTCAGAATTGATAGTTCTTCACACTTCCATGACAATTGTTATGAGATGTATTGTTGCCGTGATCGTATAGTAGTCGGAATTGATAGTTCTTCACACTTCCATGACAATTGTTATGAGATGTATTGTTGCCGCGATCGTATAGTAGTCAGAATTGATAGTTCTTCACACTTCCATGACAATTGTTATGATATGTATTGTTGCCGCGATCGTATAGTAGTCGGAATCGATAGTTCTTCACACTTCCATGACAATTGTTATGAGATGTATTGTTGCCGCGATCGTATAGTAGTCGGAATTGATAGTTCTTCACACTTCCATGACAATTGTTATGAGATGTATTGTTGCCACGATCGTATAGTAGTCGGAATTGATAGTTCTTCACACTTCCATGACAATTGTTATGAGATGTATTGTTGCCGCGATCGTATAGTAGTCGGAATTGATAGTTCTTCACACTTCCATGACAATTGTTATGAGATGTATTGTTGCCACGATCGTATAGTAGTCGGAATTGATAGTTCTTCACACTTCCATGACAATTGTTATGAGATGTATTGTTGCCGCGATCGTATAGTAGTCGGAATTGATAGTTCTTCACACTACCATGACAATTGTTATGAGATGTATTGTTGCCGCGATCGTATAGTAGTCGGAATTGATAGTTCTTCACACTTCCATGACAATTGTTATGAGATGTATTGTTGCCGTGATCGTATAGTAGTCGGAATTGATAGTTCTTCACACTTCCATGACAATTGTTATGAGATGTATTGTTGCCACGATCGTATAGTAGTCGGAATTGATAGTTCTTCACACTTCCATGACAATTGTTATGAGATGTATTGTTGCCACGATCGTATAGTAGTCGGAATTGATAGTTCTTCACACTTCCATGACAATTGTTATGAGATGTATTGTTGCCGCGATCGTATAGTAGTCGGAATTGATAGTTCTTCACACTTCCATGACAATTGTTATGAGATGTATTGTTGTCACGATCGTATAGTAGTCGGAATTGATAGTTCTTCACACTTCCATGACAATTGTTATGAGATGTATTGTTGACGCGATCGTATAGTAGTCGGAATTGATAGTTCTTCACACTTCCATGACAATTGTTATGAGATGTATTGTTGCCGCGATCGCATAGTAGTCGGAATTGATAGTTCTTCACACTTCCATGACAATTGTTATGAGATGTATTGTTGCCGCGATCGTATAGTAGTCGGAATTGATAGTTCTTCACACTTCCATGACAATTGTTATGAGATGTATTGTTGCCGCGATCGCATAGTAGTCGGAATTGATAGTTTTTCACACTTCCATGACAATTGTTATGAGATGTATTGTTGCCGTGATCGTATAGTAGTCGGAATTGATAGTTCTTCACACTTCCATGACAATTGTTAAGAGATGTATTGTTGCCGTGATCGTATAGTAGTCGGAATTGATAGTTCTTCACACTTCCATGACAATTGTTATGAGATGTATTGTTGCCGCGATCGTATAGTAGTCGGAATTGATAGTTCTTCACACTTCCATGACAATTGCTATGAGATGTATTGTTTCCACGATCGTATAGTAGTCGGAATTGATAGTTCTTCACACTTCCATGACAATTGCTATGAGATGTATTGTTTCCACGATCGTATAGTAGTCGGAATTGATAGTTCTTCACACTTCCATGACAATTGCTATGAGATGTATTGTTGCCACGATCGTATAGTAGTCGGAATTGATAGTTCTTCACACTTCCATGACAATTGCTATGAGATGTATTGTTTCCACGATCGTATAGTAGTCGGAATTGATAGTTCTTCACACTTCCATGACAATTGTTATGAGATGTATTGTTGCCACGATCGTATAGTAGTCGGAATTGATAGTTCTTCACACTTCCATGACAATTGTTATGAGATGTATTGTTGCCGCGATCGCATAGTAGTCGGAATTGATAGTTCTTCACACTTCCATGACAATTGTTATGAGATGTATTGTTGCCACGATCGTATAGTAGTCGGAATTGATAGTTCTTCACACTTCCATGACAATTGTTATGAGATGTATTGTTGCCGCGATCGCATAGTAGTCGGAATTGATAGTTCTTCACACTTCCATGACAATTGTTATGAGATGTATTGTTGCCACGATCGTATAGTAGTCGGAATTGATAGTTCTTCACACTTCCATGACAATTGTTATGAGATGTATTGTTGCCACGATCGTATAGTAGTCGGAATTGATAGTTCTTCACACTTCCATGACAATTGTTATGAGATGTATTGTTGCCGTGGTCGTATAGTAGTCGGAATTGATAGTTCTTCACACTTCCATGACAATTGTTATGAGATGTATTGTTGCCACGATCGTATAGTAGTCGGAATTGATAGTTCTTCACACTTCCATGACAATTGTTATGAGATGTATTGTTGCCGCCATCGTATAGTAGTCGGAATTGATAGTTCTTCACACTTCCATGACAATTGTTATGAGATGTATTGTTGCCACGATCGTATAGTAGTCAGAATTGATAGTTCTTCACACTTCCATGACAATTGTTATGAGATGTATTGTTGCCGCGATCGCATAGTAGTCGGAATTGATAGTTTTTCACACCTCCATGACAATTGTTATGAGATGTATTGTTGCCGCGATCGAATAGTAGTCGGAATAGATAGTTCTTCACACTTCCATGACAATTGTTATGAGATGTATTGTTGCCACGATCGTATAGTAGTCGGAATTGATAGTTCTTCACACTTCCATGACAATTGTTATGAGATGTATTGTTGCCACGATCGTATAGTAGTCGGAATTGATAGTTCTTCACACTTCCATGACAATTGTTATGAGATGTATTATTGCCGCGATCGCATAGTAGTCGGAATAGATAGTTCTTCACACTTCCATGACAATTGTTATGAGATGTATTGTTGCCACGATCGTATAGTAGTCGGAATTGATAGTTCTTCAGACATTCTATGTAAATTGTTATGAGATGTATTGTTGCCGCGATCGTATAGTAGTCGGAATTGATAGTTTTTCACACTACCATGACAATTGTTATGAGATGTATTGTTGCCACGATCGTATAGTAGTCGGAATTGATAGTTTTTCACACTACCATGACAATTGTTATGAGATGTATTGTTGCCACGATCGTATAGTAGTCGGAATTGATAGTTTTTCACACTACCATGACCATTTTTATGAGATGTATTGTTGCCACGATCGTATAGTGGTCGGAATTGATAGTTTTTCACACTACCATGACAATTGTTATGAGATGCATTGTTGCCACGATCGTATAGTAGTCGGAATTGATAGTTCTTCACACTTCCATGACAATTGTTATGAGATGTATTGTTGCTGCGATCGTATAGTAGTCTGAATTGATAGTTTTTCCCACTACCATGACAATTGTTATGAGATGTATTGTTGCCACGATCGTATAGTAGTCGGAATTGATAGTTCTTCACACTTCCATGACAATTGTTATGAGATGTATTGTTGCCGCGATCGTATAGTAGTCGGAATTGATAGTTTTTCACACTACCATGACAATTGTTATGAGATGTATTGTTGCCACGATCGTATAGTAGTCGGAATTGATAGTTTTTCACAATACCATGACAATTGTTATGAGATGTATTGTTGCCGCAATCGTATAGTAGTCGGAATAGATAGTTCTCCACACTTCCATGACAATTGTTATGAGATGTATTGTTGCCACGATCGTATAGTAGTCGGAATTGATAGATCTCCACACTTCCATGACAATTGTTATGAGATGTATTGTTGCCGTGATCGTATACTAGTCGTAATTGATAGTTCTTCACACTTTCATGACAATTGTTATGAGATGTATTGTTGCCACGATCGTACAGTAGTCGGAATTGATAGTTCTTCACACTTCCATGACAATTGTTATGAGATGTATTGTTGCCACGATCGTATAGTAGTCGGAATTGATAGTCCTTCACACTTCCATGACAATTGTTATGAGATGTATTGTTGCCGTGATCGCATAGTAGTCGGAATTGATAGTTCTTCACACTTCCATGACAATTGTTATGAGATGTATTGTTGCCGTGATCGTATAGTAGTCGGAATTGATAGTTCTTCACACTTCCATGACAATTGTTATGAGATGTATTGTTGCCGCGATCGTATAGTAGTCGGAATTGATAGTCCTTCACACTTCCATGACAATTGTTATGAGATGTATTGTTGCCGTGATCGTATAGTAGTCGGAATTGATAGTTCTTCACACTTCCATGACAATTGTTATGAGATGTATTGTTGCCGTGATCGTATAGTAGTCGGAATTGATAGTTCTTCACACTTCCATGACAATTGTTATGAGATGTATTGTTGCCGCGATCGTATAGTAGTCGGAATTGATAGTTCTTCACACTTCCATGACAATTGTTATGAGATGTATTGTTGCCGCGATCGTATAGTAGTCGGAATTGATAGTTCTTCACACTTCCATGACAATTGTTATGAGATGTATTGTTGCCGCGATCGCATAGTAGTCGGAATTGATAGTTCTTCACACTTCCATGACAATTGTTATGAGATGTATTGTTGCCACGATCGTATAGTAGTCGGAATTGATAGTTCTTCAGACATTCTATGTAAATTGTTATGAGATGTATTGTTGCCGCGATCGTATAGTAGTCGGAATTGATAGTTTTTCACACTACCATGACAATTGTTATGAGATGTATTGTTGCCACGATCGTATAGTAGTCGGAATTGATAGTTTTTCACACTACCATGACAATTGTTATGAGATGTATTGTTGCCACGATCGTATAGTAGTCGGAATTGATAGTTTTTCACACTACCATGACCATTTTTATGAGATGTATTGTTGCCACGATCGTATAGTGGTCGGAATTGATAGTTTTTCACACTACCATGACAATTGTTATGAGATGCATTGTTGCCACGATCGTATAGTAGTCGGAATTGATAGTTCTTCACACTTCCATGACAATTGTTATGAGATGTATTGTTGCTGCGATCGTATAGTAGTCTGAATTGATAGTTTTTCCCACTACCATGACAATTGTTATGAGATGTATTGTTGCCACGATCGTATAGTAGTCGGAATTGATAGTTCTTCACACTTCCATGACAATTGTTATGAGATGTATTGTTGCCGCGATCGTATAGTAGTCGGAATTGATAGTTTTTCACACTACCATGACAATTGTTATGAGATGTATTGTTGCCACGATCGTATAGTAGTCGGAATTGATAGTTTTTCACAATACCATGACAATTGTTATGAGATGTATTGTTGCCGCAATCGTATAGTAGTCGGAATAGATAGTTCTCCACACTTCCATGACAATTGTTATGAGATGTATTGTTGCCACGATCGTATAGTAGTCGGAATTGATAGATCTCCACACTTCCATGACAATTGTTATGAGATGTATTGTTGCCGTGATCGTATACTAGTCGTAATTGATAGTTCTTCACACTTTCATGACAATTGTTATGAGATGTATTGTTGCCACGATCGTATAGTAGTCGGAATTGATAGTTCTTCACACTTCCATGACAATTGTTATGAGATGTATTGTTGCCACGATCGTATAGTAGTCGGAATTGATAGTCCTTCACACTTCCATGACAATTGTTATGAGATGTATTGTTGCCGTGATCGCATAGTAGTCGGAATTGATAGTTCTTCACACTTCCATGACAATTGTTATGAGATGTATTGTTGCCGTGATCGTATAGTAGTCGGAATTGATAGTTCTTCACACTTCCATGACAATTGTTATGAGATGTATTGTTGCCGCGATCGTATAGTAGTCGGAATTGATAGTCCTTCACACTTCCATGACAATTGTTATGAGATGTATTGTTGCCGTGATCGTATAGTAGTCGGAATTGATAGTTCTTCACACTTCCATGACAATTGTTATGAGATGTATTGTTGCCGTGATCGTATAGTAGTCGGAATTGATAGTTCTTCACACTTCCATGACAATTGTTATGAGATGTATTGTTGCCGCGATCGTATAGTAGTCGGAATTGATAGTTCTTCACACTTCCATGACAATTGTTATGAGATGTTTTGTTGCCACGATCGCATAGTAGTCAGAATTGATAGTTCTTCACACTTCCATGACAATTGTTATGAGATGTATTGTTGCCACGATCGCATAGTAGTCGGAATTGATAGTTCTTCACACTTCCATGACAATTGTTATGAGATGTATTGTTGCCACGATCGCATAGTAGTCAGAATTGATAGTTCTTCACACTTCCATGACAATTGTTATGAGATGTATTGTTGCCGCGATCGCATAGTAGTCAGAATTGATAGTTCTTCACACTTCCATGACAATTGTTATGAGATGTATTGTTGCCGTGATCGTATAGTAGTCGGAATTGATAGTTCTTCACACTTCCATGACAATTGTTATGAGATGTATTGTTGCCGCGATCGTATAGTAGTCAGAATTGATAGTTCTTCACACTTCCATGACAATTGTTATGATATGTATTGTTGCCGCGATCGTATAGTAGTCGGAATCGATAGTTCTTCACACTTCCATGACAATTGTTATGAGATGTATTGTTGCCGCGATCGTATAGTAGTCGGAATTGATAGTTCTTCACACTTCCATGACAATTGTTATGAGATGTATTGTTGCCACGATCGTATAGTAGTCGGAATTGATAGTTCTTCACACTTCCATGACAATTGTTATGAGATGCATTGTTGCCGCGATCGTATAATAGTCGGAATTGATAGTTCTTCACACTTCCATGACAATTGTTATGAGATGTATTGTTGCCACGATCGTATAGTAGTCGGAATTGATAGTTCTTCACACTTCCATGACAATTGTTATGAGATGTATTGTTGCCGCGATCGTATAGTAGTCGGAATTGATAGTTCTTCACACTACCATGACAATTGTTATGAGATGTATTGTTGCCGCGATCGTATAGTAGTCGGAATTGATAGTTCTTCACACTTCCATGACAATTGTTATGAGATGTATTGTTGCCGCGATCGTATAGTAGTCGGAATTGATAGTTCTTCACACTTCCATGACAATTGTTATGAGATTTATTGTTGCCGTGATCGTATAGTAGTCGGAATTGATAGTTCTTCACACTTCCATGACAATTGTTATGAGATGTATTGTTGACGCGATCGTATAGTAGTCGGAATTGATATTTCTTCACACTTCCATGACAATTGTTATGAGATGTATTGTTGCCGTGATCGTATAGTAGTCGGAATTGATAGTTCTTCACACTTCCATGACAATTGTTATGAGATGTATTGTTGCCGCGATCGTATAGTAGTCGGAATTGATAGTTCTTCACACTTCCATGACAATTGTTATGAGATGTATTGTTGCCGTGATCGTATAGTAGTCGGAATTGATAGTTCTTCACACTTCCATGACAATTGTTATGAGATGTATTGTTGCCGTGATCGTATAGTAGTCGGAATTGATAGTTCTTCACACTTCCATGACAATTGTTATGAGATGTATTGTTGCCGTGATCGTATAGTAGTCGGAATTGATAGTTCTTCACACTTCCATGACAATTGTTATGAGATGTATTGTTGCCACGATTGTATAGTAGTCGGAATTGATAGTTCTTCACACTTCCATGACAATTGTTATGAGATGTATTGTTGCCACGATTGTATAGTAGTCGGAATTGATAGTTCTTCACACTTCCATGACAATTGTTATGAGATGTATTGTTGCCGCGATCGTATAGTAGTCGGAATTGATAGTTCTTCACACTTCCATGACAATTGTTATGAGATGTATTGTTGTCACGATCGTATAGTAGTCGGAATTGATAGTTCTTCACACTTCCATGACAATTGTTATGAGATGTATTGTTGACGCGATCGTATAGTAGTCGGAATTGATAGTTCTTCACACTTCCATGACAATTGTTATGAGATGTATTGTTGCCGCGATCGCATAGTAGTCGGAATTGATAGTTCTTCACACTTCCATGACAATTGTTATGAGATGTATTGTTGCCGCGATCGTATAGTAGTCGGAATTGATAGTTCTTCACACTTCCATGACAATTGTTATGAGATGTATTGTTGCCGCGATCGTATAGTAGTCGGAATTGATAGTTTTTCACACTTCCATGACAATTGTTATGAGATGTATTGTTGCCGTGATCGTATAGTAGTCGGAATTGATAGTTCTTCACACTTCCATGACAATTGTTATGAGATGTATTGTTGCCGTGATCGTATAGTAGTCGGAATTGATAGTTCTTCACACTTCCATGACAATTGTTATGAGATGTATTGTTGCCGCGATCGAATAGTAGTCGGAATTGATAGTTCTTCACACTTCCATGACAATTGCTATGAGATGTATTGTTGCCAAGATCGTTTAGTAGTCGGAATTGATAGTTCTTCACACTTCCATGACAATTGCTATGAGATGTATTGTTGCCACGATCGTATAGTAGTCGGAATTGATAGTTCTTCACACTTCCATGACAATTGTTATGAGATGTATTGTTGCCACGATCGTATAGTAGTCGGAATTGATAGTTCTTCACACTTCCATGACAATTGTTATGAGATGTATTGTTGCCGTGATCGTATAGTAGTCGGAATTGATAGTTCTTCACACTTCCATGACAATTGTTATGAGATGTATTGTTTCCGCGATCGTATAGTAGTCGGAATTGATAGTTCTTCACACTTCCATGACAATTGCTATGAGATGTATTGTTTCCACGATCGTATAGTAGTCGGAATTGATAGTTCTTCACACTTCCATGACAATTGCTATGAGATGTATTGTTTCCACGATCGTATAGTAGTCGGAATTGATAGTTCTTCACACTTCCATGACAATTGCTATGAGATGTATTGTTGCCACGATCGTATAGTAGTCGGAATTGATAGTTCTTCACACTTCCATGACAATTGCTATGAGATGTATTGTTTCCACGATCGTATAGTAGTCGGAATTGATAGTTCTTCACACTTCCATGACAATTGTTATGAGATGTATTGTTGCCACGATCGTATAGTAGTCGGAATTGATAGTTCTTCACACTTCCATGACAATTGTTATGAGATGTATTGTTGCCGTGATCGTATAGTAGTCGGAATTGATAGTTCTTCACACTTCCATGACAATTGTTATGAGATGTATTGTTGCCGCGATCGTATAGTAATCGGAATTGATAGTTCTTCACACTTCCATGACAATTGTTATGAGATGTATTGTTGCCGTGGTCGTATAGTAGTCGGAATTGATAGTTCTTCACACTTCCATGACAATTGTTATGAGATGTATTGTTGCCACGATCGTATAGTAGTCGGAATTGATAGTTCTTCACACTTCCATGACAATTGTTATGAGATGTATTGTTGCCACGATCGTATAGTAGTCGGAATTGATAGTTCTTCACACTTCCATGACAATTGTTATGAGATGTATTGTTGCCGTGGTCGTATAGTAGTCGGAATTGATAGTTCTTCACACTTCCATGACAATTGTTATGAGATGTATTGTTGCCACGATCGTATAGTAGTCGGAATAGATAGTTCTTCACACTTCCATGACAATTGTTATGAGATGTATTGTTGCCACGATCGTATAGTAGTCGGAATTGATAGTTCTTCACACTTCCATGACAATTGTTATGAGATGTATTGTTGCCACGATCGTATAGTAGTCGGAATTGATAGTTCTTCACACTTCCATGACAATTGTTATGAGATGTATTGTTGCCGCGATCGTATAGTAGTCGGAATAGATAGTTCTTCACACTTCCATGACAATTGTTATGAGATGTATTGTTGCCACGATCGTATAGTAGTCGGAATTGATAGTTCTTCAGACATTCTATGTAAATTGTTATGAGATGTATTGTTGCCGCGATCGTATAGTAGTCGGAATTGATAGTTTTTCACACTACCATGACAATTGTTATGAGATGTATTGTTGCCACGATCGTATAGTAGTCGGAATTGATAGTTTTTCACACTACCATGACAATTGTTATGAGATGTATTGTTGCCACGATCGTATAGTAGTCGGAATTGATAGTTTTTCACACTACCATGACCATTGTTATGAGATGTATTGTTGCCACGATCGTATAGTGGTCGGAATTGATAGTTTTTCACACTACCATGACAATTGTTATGAGATGCATTGTTGCCACGATCGTATAGTAGTCGGAATTGATAGTTCTTCACACTTCCATGACAATTGTTATGAGATGTATTGTTGCTGCGATCGTATAGTAGTCGGAATTGATAGTTTTTCCCACTACCATGACAATTGTTATGAGATGTATTGTTGCCACGATCGTATAGTAGTCGGAATTGATAGTTCTTCACACTTCCATGACAATTGTTATGAGATGTATTGTTGCCGCGATCGTATAGTAGTCGGAATTGATAGTTTTTCACACTACCATGACAATTGTTATGAGATGTATTGTTGCCACGATCGTATAGTAGTCGGAATTGATAGTTTTTCACACTACCATGACAATTGTTATGAGATGTATTGTTGCCACGATCGTATAGTAGTCGAAATTGATAGTTTTTCACACTACCATGACAATTGTTATGAGATGTATTGTTGCCACGATCGTTTAGTAGTCGGAATTGATAGTTTTTCACACTACCATGACAATTGTTATGAGATGTATTGTTGCCACGGTCGTATAGTAGTCGGAATTGATAGTTTTTCACACTACCATGACAATTGTTATGAGATGCATTGTTGCCGCGATCGTATAGTAGTCGGAATTGATAGTTTTTCACACTACCATGACAATTGTTATGAGATGTATTGTTGCCACGATCGTATAGTAGTCGGAATTGATAGTTTTTCACAATACCATGACAATTGTTATGAGATGTATTGTTGCCGCAATCGTATAGTAGTCGGAATAGATAGTTCTCCACACTTCCATGACAATTGTTATGAGATGTATTGTTGCCACGATCGTATAGTAGTCGGAATTGATAGTTCTCCACACTTCCATGACAATTGTTATGAGATGTATTGTTGCCGTGATCGTATACTAGTCGTAATTGATAGTTCTTCACACTTTCATGACAATTGTTATGAGATGTATTGTTGCCACGATCGTATAGTAGTCGGAATTGATAGTTCTTCACACTTCCATGACAATTGTTATGAGATGTATTGTTGCCACGATCGTATAGTAGTCGGAATTGATAGTCCTTCACACTTCCATGACAATTGTTATGAGATGTATTGTTGCCGTGATCGCATAGTAGTCGGAATTGATAGTTCTTCACACTTCCATGACAATTGTTATGAGATGTATTGTTGCCGTGATCGTATAGTAGTCGGAATTGATAGTTCTTCACACTTCCATGACAATTGTTATGAGATGTATTGTTGCCGCGATCGTATAGTAGTCGGAATTGATAGTTCTTCACACTTCCATGACAATTGTTATGAGATGTATTGTTGCCACGATCGTATAGTAGTCAGAATTGATAGTTCTTCACACTTCCATGACAATTGTTATGAGATGTATTGCTGCCACGATCGTATAGTAGTCGGAATTGATAGTTCTTCACACTTCCATGACAATTGTTATGAGATGTATTGTTGCCACGATCGTATAGTAGTCAGAATTGATAGTTCTTCACATTTCCATGACAATTGTTATGAGATGTATTGTTGCCGCGATCGCATAGTAGTCAGAATTGATAGTTCTTCACACTTCCATGACAATTGTTATGAGATGTATTGTTGCCGTGATCGTATAGTAGTCGGAATTGATAGTTCTTCACACTTCCATGACAATTGTTATGAGATGTATTGTTGCCGCGATCGTATAGTAGTCAGAATTGATAGTTCTTCACACTACCATGACAATTGTTATGAGATGTATTGTTGCCACGATCGTATAGTAGTCGGAATTGATAGTTTTTCACACTACCATGACAATTGTTATGAGATGTATTGTTGCCACGATCGTATAGTAGTCGGAATTGATAGTTTTTCACAATACCATGACAATTGTTATGAGATGTATTGTTGCCGCAATCGTATAGTAGTCGGAATAGATAGTTCTCCACACTTCCATGACAATTGTTATGAGATGTATTGTTGCCACGATCGTATAGTAGTCGGAATTGATAGTTCTCCACACTTCCATGACAATTGTTATGAGATGTATTGTTGCCGTGATCGTATACTAGTCGTAATTGATAGTTCTTCACACTTTCATGACAATTGTTATGAGATGTATTGTTGCCACGATCGTATAGTAGTCGGAATTGATAGTTCTTCACACTTCCATGACAATTGTTATGAGATGTATTGTTGCCACGATCGTATAGTAGTCGGAATTGATAGTCCTTCACACTTCCATGACAATTGTTATGAGATGTATTGTTGCCGTGATCGCATAGTAGTCGGAATTGATAGTTCTTCACACTTCCATGACAATTGTTATGAGATGTATTGTTGCCGTGATCGTATAGTAGTCGGAATTGATAGTTCTTCACACTTCCATGACAATTGTTATGAGATGTATTGTTGCCGCGATCGTATAGTAGTCGGAATTGATAGTTCTTCACACTTCCATGACAATTGTTATGAGATGTATTGTTGCCACGATCGTATAGTAGTCAGAATTGATAGTTCTTCACACTTCCATGACAATTGTTATGAGATGTATTGCTGCCACGATCGTATAGTAGTCGGAATTGATAGTTCTTCACACTTCCATGACAATTGTTATGAGATGTATTGTTGCCACGATCGTATAGTAGTCAGAATTGATAGTTCTTCACATTTCCATGACAATTGTTATGAGATGTATTGTTGCCGCGATCGCATAGTAGTCAGAATTGATAGTTCTTCACACTTCCATGACAATTGTTATGAGATGTATTGTTGCCGTGATCGTATAGTAGTCGGAATTGATAGTTCTTCACACTTCCATGACAATTGTTATGAGATGTATTGTTGCCGCGATCGTATAGTAGTCAGAATTGATAGTTCTTCACACTTCCATGACAATTGTTATGATATGTATTGTTGCCGCGATCGTATAGTAGTCGGAATCGATAGTTCTTCACACTTCCATGACAATTGTTATGAGATGTATTGTTGCCGCGATCATATAGTAGTCGGAATTGATAGTTCTTCACACTTCCATGACAATTGTTATGAGATGTATTGTTGCCACGATCGTATAGTAGTCGGAATTGATAGTTCTTCACACTTCCATGACAATTGTTATGAGATGTATTGTTGCCGCGATCGTATAGTAGTCGGAATTGATAGTTCTTCACACTTCCATGACAATTGTTATGAGATGTATTGTTGCCACGATCGTATAGTAGTCGGAATTGATAGTTCTTCACACTTCCATGACAATTGTTATGAGATGTATTGTTGCCGCGATCGTATAGTAGTCGGAATTGATAGTTTTTCACACCTCCATGACAATTGTTATGAGATGTATTGTTGCCGCGATCGAATAGTAGTCGGAATAGATAGTTCTTCACACTTCCATGACAATTGTTATGAGATGTATTGTTGCCACGATCGTATAGTAGTCGGAATTGATAGTTCTTCACACTTCCATGACAATTGTTATGAGATGTATTGTTGCCACGATCGTATAGTAGTCGGAATTGATAGTTCTTCACACTTCCATGACAATTGTTATGAGATGTATTGTTGCCGCGATCGTATAGTAGTCGGAATAGATAGTTCTTCACACTTCCATGACAATTGTTATGAGATGTATTGTTACCACGATCGTATAGTAGTCGGAATTGATAGTTCTTCAGACATTCTATGTAAATTGTTATGAGATGTATTGTTGCCGCGATCGTATAGTAGTCGGAATTGATAGTTTTTCACACTACCATGACAATTGTTATGAGATGTATTGTTGCCACGATCGTATAGTAGTCGGAATTGATAGTTTTTCACACTACCATGACAATTGTTATGAGATGTATTGTTGCCACGATCGTATAGTAGTCGGAATTGATAGTTTTTCACACTACCATGACCATTGTTATGAGATGTATTGTTGCCACGATCGTATAGTGGTCGGAATTGATAGTTTTTCACACTACCATGACAATTGTTATGAGATGCATTGTTGCCACGATCGTATAGTAGTCGGAATTGATAGTTCTTCACGCTTCCATGACAATTGTTATGAGATGTATTGTTGCTGCGATCGTATAGTAGTCGGAATTGATAGTTTTTCCCACTACCATGACAATTGTTATGAGATGTATTGTTGCCACGATCGCATAGTAGTCGGAATTGATAGTTCTTCACACTTCCATGACAATTGTTATGAGATGTATTGTTGCCGCGATCGTATAGTAGTCGGAATTGATAGTTTTTCACACTACCATGACAATTCTTATGAGATGTATTGTTGCCACGATCGTATAGTAGTCGGAATTGATAGTTTTTCACACTACCATGACAATTGTTATGAGATGTATTGTTGCCACGATCGTATAGTAGTCGAAATTGATAGTTTTTCACACTACCATGACAATTGTTATGAGATGTATTGTTGCCACGATCGTATAGTAGTCGGAATTGATAGTTTTTCACACTACCATGACAATTGTTATGAGATGTATTGTTGCCACGGTCGTATAGTAGTCGGAATTGATAGTTTTTTACACTACCATGACAATTGTTATGAGATGTATTGTTGCCGTGATCGTATAGTAGTCGGAATTGATAGTTCTTCACACTTCCATGACAATTGTTATGAGATGTATTGTTGCCGCGATCGTATAGTAGTCGGAATTGATAGTTCTTCACACTTCCATGACAATTGTTATGAGATGTATTGTTGCCACGATCGTATAGTAGTCAGAATTGATAGTTCTTCACACTTCCATGACAATTGTTATGAGATGTATTGTTGCCACGATCGTATAGTAGTCGGAATTGATAGTTCTTCACACTTCCATGACAATTGTTATGAGATGTATTGTTGCCACGATCGTATAGTAGTCAGAATTGATAGTTCTTCACACTTCCATGACAATTGTTATGAGATGTATTGTTGCCGCGATCGCATAGTAGTCAGAATTGATAGTTCTTCACACTTCCATGACAATTGTTATGAGATGTATTGTTGCCGTGATCGTATAGTAGTCGGAATTGATAGTTCTTCACACTTCCATGACAATTGTTATGAGATGTATTGTTGCCGCGATCGTATAGTAGTCAGAATTGATAGTTCTTCACACTTCCATGACAATTGTTATGATATGTATTGTTGCCGCGATCGTATAGTAATCGGAATCGATAGCTCTTCACACTTCCATGACAATTGTTATGAGATGTATTGTTGCCGCGATCGTATAGTAGTCGGAATTGATAGTTCTTCACACTTCCATGACAATTGTTATGAGATGTATTGTTGCCACGATCGTATAGTAGTCGGAATTGATAGTTCTTCACACTTCCATGACAATTGTTATGAGATGTATTTTGCCGCGATCGTATAGTAGTCGGAATTGATAGTTCTTCACACTTCCATGACAATTGTTATGAGATGTATTGTTGCCACGATCGTATAGTAGTCGGAATTGATAGTTCTTCACACTTCCATGACAATTGTTATGAGATGTATTGTTGCCGCGATCGCATAGTAGTCGGAATTGATAGTTTTTCACACCTCCATGACAATTGTTATGAGATGTATTGTTGCCGCGATCGAATAGTAGTCGGAATAGATAGTTCTTCACACTTCCATGACAATTGTTATGAGATGTATTGTTGCCACGATCGTATAGTAGTCGGAATTGATAGTTCTTCACACTTCCATGACAATTGTTATGAGATGTATTGTTGCCACGATCGTATAGTAGTCGGAATTGATAGTTCTTCACACTTCCATGACAACTGTTATGAGATGTATTGTTGCCGCGATCGTATAGTAGTCGGAATAGATAGTTCTTCACACTTCCATGACAATTGTTATGAGATGTATTGTTGCCACGATCGTATAGTAGTCGGAATTGATAGTTCTTCAGACATTCTATGTAAATTGTTATGAGATGTATTGTTGCCGCGATCGTATAGTAGTCGGAATTGATAGTTTTTCACACTACCATGACAATTGTTATGAGATGTATTGTTGCCACGATCGTATAGTAGTCGGAATTGATAGTTTTTCACACTACCATGACAATTGTTATGAGATGTATTGTTGCCACGATCGTATAGTAGTCGGAATTGATAGTTTTTCACACTACCATGACAATTGTTATGAGATGTATTGTTGCCACGATCGTATAGTGGTCGGAATTGATAGTTTTTCACACTACCATGACAATTGTTATGAGATGCATTGTTGCCACGATCGTATAGTAGTCGGAATTGATAGTTCTTCACACTTCCATGACAATTGTTATGAGATGTATTGTTGCTGCGATCGTATAGTAATCGGAATTGATAGTTTTTCCCACTACCATGACAATTGTTATGAGATGTATTGTTGCCACGATCGTATAGTAGTCGGAATTGATAGTTCTTCACACTTCCATGACAATTGTTATGAGATGTATTGTTGCCGCGATCGTATAGTAGTCGGAATTGATAGTTTTTCACACTACCATGACAATTGTTATGAGATGTATTGTTGCCAATATCGTATAGTAGTCGGAATTGATAGTTTTTCACACTACCATGACAATTGTTATGAGATGTATTGTTGCCACGATCGTATAGTAGTCGAAATTGATAGTTTTTCACACTACCATGACAATTGTTATGAGATGTATTGTTGCCACGATCGTATAGTAGTCGGAATTGATAGTTTTTCACACTACCATGACAATTGTTATGAGATGTATTGTTGCCACGGTCGTATAGTAGTCGGAATTGATAGTTTTTCACACTACCATGACAATTGTTATGAGATGCATTGTTGCCGCGATCGTATAGTAGTCGGAATTGATAGTTTTTCACACTACCATGACAATTGTTATGAGATGTATTGTTGCCACGATCGTATAGTAGTCGGAATTGATAGTTTTTCACACTACCATGACAATTGTTATGAGATGTATTGTTGCCGCAATCGTATAGTAGTCGGAATAGATAGTTCTCCACACTTCCATGACAATTGTTATGAGATGTATTGTTGCCACGGTCGTATAGTAGTCGGAATTGATAGTTCTCCACACTTCCATGACAATTGTTATGAGATGTATTGTTGCCGTGATCGTATACTAGTCCTAATTGATAGTTCTTCACACTTTCATGACAATTGTTATGAGATGTATTGTTGCCACGATCGTATAGTAGTCGGAATTGATAGTTCTTCACACTTCCATGACATTTGTTATGAGATGTATTGTTGCCGCGATCGTATAGTAGTCGGAATTGATAGTTCTTCACACTTCCATGACAATTGTTATGAGATGTATTGTTGCCACGATCGTATAGTAGTCGGAATTGATAGTTCTTCACACTTCCATGACAATTGTTATGAGATGTATTGTTGCCGTGATCGTATAGTAGTCGGAATAGATAGTTCTTCACACTTCCATGACAATTGTTATGAGATGTATTGTTGCCGTGATCGTATAGTAGTCGGAATTGATAGTCCTTCACACTTCCATGACAATTGTTATGAGATGTATTGTTGCCGTGATCGTATAGTAGTCGGAATTGATAGTTCTTCACACTTCCATGACAATTGTTATGAGATGTATTGTTGCCGTGATCGTATAGTAGTCGGAATTGATAGTTCTTCACACTTCCATGACAATTGTTATGAGATGTATTGTTGCCGCGATCGTATAGTAGTCGGAATTGATAGTTCTTCACACTTCCATGACAATTGTTATGAGATGTATTGTTGCCACGATCGTATAGTAGTCAGAATTGATAGTTCTTCACACTTCCATGACAATTGTTATGAGATGTATTGTTGCCACGATCGTATAGTAGTCGGAATTGATAGTTATTCACACTTCCATGACAATTGTTATGAGATGCATTGTTGCCACGATCGTATAGTAGTCAGAATTGATAGTTCTTCACACTTCCATGACAATTGTTATGAGATGTATTGTTGCCGCGATCGCATAGTAGTCAGAATTGATAGTTCTTCACACTTCCATGACAATTGTTATGAGATGTATTGTTGCCGTGATCGTATAGTAGTCGGAATTGATAGTTCTTCACACTTCCATGACAATTGTTATGAGATGTATTGTTGCCACGATCGTATAGTAGTCGGAATTGATAGTTCTTCACACTTCCATGACAATTGTTATGAGATGTATTGTTGCCGCGATCGTATAGTAGTCGGAATTGATAGTTCTTCACACTTCCATGACAATTGTTATGAGATGTATTGTTGCCACGATCGTATAGTAGTCGGAATTGATAGTTCTTCACACTTCCATGACAATTGTTATGAGATGTATTGTTGCCGTGATCGTATAGTAGTCGGAATTGATAGTTCTTCACACTTCCATGACAATTGTTATGAGATGTATTGTTGCCACGATCGTATAGTAGTCGGAATTGATAGTTCTTCACACTTCCATGACAATTGTTATGAGATGTATTGTTGCCGCGATCGTATAGTAGTCGGAATTGATAGTTCTTCACACTTCCATGACAATTGTTATGAGATGCATTGTTGCCGCGATCGTATAGTAGTCGGAATTGATAGTTCTTCACACTTCCATGACAATTGTTATGAGATTTATTGTTGCCGTGATCGTATAGTAGTCGGAATTGATAGTTCTTCACACTTCCATGACAATTGTTATGAGATGTATTGTTGACGCGATCGTATAGTAGTCGGAATTGATATTTCTTCACACTTCCATGACAATTGTTATGAGATGTATTGTTGCCGTGATCGTATAGTAGTCGGAATTGATAGTTCTTCACACTTCCATGACAATTGTTATGAGATGTATTGTTGCCGCGATCGTATAGTAGTCGGAATTGATAGTTCTTCACACTTCCATGACAATTGTTATGAGATGTATTGTTGCCGTGATCGTATAGTAGTCGGAATTGATAGTTCTTCACACTTCCATGACAATTGTTATGAGATGTATTGTTGCCGTGATCGTATAGTAGTCGGAATTGATAGTTCTTCACACTTCCATGACAATTGTTATGAGATGTATTGTTGCCGTGATCGTATAGTAGTCGGAATTGATAGTTCTTCACACTTCCATGACAATTGTTATGAGATGTATTGTTGCCACGATCGTATAGTAGTCGGAATTGATAGTTCTTCACACTTCCATGACAATTGTTATGAGATGTATTGTTGCCACGATCGTATAGTAGTCGGAATTGATAGTTCTTCACACTTCCATGACAATTGTTATGAGATGTATTGTTGCCGCGATCGTATAGTAGTCGGAATTGATAGTTCTTCACACTTCCATGACAATTGTTATGAGATGTATTGTTGTCACGATCGTATAGTAGTCGGAATTGATAGTTCTTCACACTTCCATGACAATTGTTATGAGATGTATTGTTGACGCGATCGTATAGTAGTCGGAATTGATAGTTCTTCACACTTCCATGACAATTGTTATGAGATGTATTGTTGCCGCGATCGTATAGTAGTCGGAATTGATAGTTCTTCACACTTCCATGACAATTGTTATGAGATGTATTGTTGCCGCGATCGTATAGTAGTCGGAATTGATAGTTCTTCACACTTCCATGACAATTGTTATGAGATGTATTGTTGCCGCGATCGTATAGTAGTCGGAATTGATAGTTTTTCACACTTCCATGACAATTGTTATGAGATGTATTGTTGCCGTGATCGTATAGTAGTCGGAATTGATAGTTCTTCACACTTCCATGACAATTGTTATGAGATGTATTGTTGCCGCGATCGTATAGTAGTCGGAATTGATAGTTCTTCACACTTCCATGACAATTGTTATGAGATGTATTGTTGCCGCGATCGTATAGTAGTCGGAATTGATAGTTCTTCACACTTCCATGACAATTGTTATGAGATGTATTGTTGCCGCGATCGTATAGTAGTCAGAATTGATAGTTCTTCACACTTCCATGACAATTGTTATGAGATGTATTGTTGCCACGATCGCATAGTAGTCGGAATTGATAGTTCTTCACACTTCCATGACAATTGTTATGAGATGTATTGTTGCTGCGATCGCATAGTAGTCGGAATTGATAGTTCTTCACACTTCCATGACAATTGCTATGAGATGTATTGTTGCCAAGATCGTTTAGTAGTCGGAATTGATAGTTCTTCACACTTCCATGACAATTGCTATGAGATGTATTGTTGCCACGATCGTATAGTAGTCGGAATTGATAGTTCTTCACACTTCCATGACAATTGTTATGAGATGTATTGTTGCCACGATCGTATAGTAGTCGGAATTGATAGTTCTTCACACTTCCATGACAATTGTTATGAGATGTATTGTTGCCGTGATCGTATAGTAGTCGGAATTGATAGTTCTTCACACTTCCATGACAATTGTTATGAGATGTATTGTTTCCGCGATCGTATAGTAGTCGGAATTGATAGTTCTTCACACTTCCATGACAATTGCTATGAGATGTATTGTTTCCACGATCGTATAGTAGTCGGAATTGATAGTTCTTCACACTTCCATGACAATTGCTATGAGATGTATTGTTTCCACGATCGTATAGTAGTCGGAATTGATAGTTCTTCACACTTCCATGACAATTGCTATGAGATGTATTGTTTCCACGATCGTATAGTAGTCGGAATTGATAGTTCTTCACACTTCCATGACAATTGCTATGAGATGTATTGTTGCCACGATCGTAAAGTAGTCGGAATTGATAGTTCTTCACACTTCCATGACAATTGCTATGAGATGTATTGTTTCCACGATCGTATAGTAGTCGGAATTGATAGTTCTTCACACTTCCATGACAATTGTTATGAGATGTATTGTTGCCACGATCGTATAGTAGTCGGAATTGATAGTTCTTCACACTTCCATGACAATTGTTATGAGATGTATTGTTGCCGTGATCGTATAGTAGTCGGAATTGATAGTTCTTCACACTTCCATGACAATTGTTATGAGATGTATTGTTGCCGCGATCGTATAGTAGTCGGAATTGATAGTTCTTCACACTTCCATGACAATTGTTATGAGATGTATTGTTGCCGTGGTCGTATAGTAGTCGGAATTGATAGTTCTTCACACTTCCATGACAATTGTTATGAGATGTATTGTTGCCACGATCGTATAGTAGTCGGAATTGATAGTTCTTCACACTTCCATGACAATTGTTATGAGATGTATTGTTGCCACGATCGTATAGTAGTCGGAATTGATAGTTCTTCACACTTCCATGACAATTGTTATGAGATGTATTGTTGCCGTGGTCGTATAGTAGTCGGAATTGATAGTTCTTCACACTTCCATGACAATTGTTATGAGATGTATTGTTGCCACGATCGTATAGTAGTCGGAATTGATAGTTCTTCACACTTCCATGACAATTGTTATGAGATGTATTGTTGCCGCGATCGTATAGTAGTCGGAATTGATAGTTCTTCACACTTCCATGACAATTGTTATGAGATGCATTGTTGCCGCGATCGTATAGTAGTCGCAATTGATAGTTTTTCACACCTCCATGACAATTGTTATGAGATGTATTGTTGCCGCGATCGAATAGTAGTCGGAATAGATAGTTCTTCACACTTCCATGACAATTGTTATGAGATGTATTGTTGCCACGATCGTATAGTAGTCGGAATTGATAGTTCTTCACACTTCCATGACAATTGTTATGAGATGTATTGTTGCCACGATCGTATAGTAGTCGGAATTGATAGTTCTTCACACTTCCATGACAATTGTTATGAGATGTATTGTTGCCGCGATCGTATAGTAGTCGGAATAGATAGTTCTTCACACTTCCATGACAATTGTTATGAAATGTATTGTTTCCACGATCGTATAGTAGTCGGAATTGATAGTTCTTCAGACATTCTATGTAAATTGTTATGAGATGTATTGTTGCCGCGATCGTATAGTAGTCGGAATTGATAGTTTTTCACACTACCATGACAATTGTTATGAGATGTATTGTTGCCACGATCGTATAGTAGTCGGAATTGATAGTTTTTCACACTACCATGACAATTGTTATGAGATGTATTGTTGCCACGATCGTATAGTAGTCGGAATTGATAGTTTTTCACACTACCATGACCATTGTTATGAGATGTATTGTTGCCACGATCGTATAGTGGTCGGAATTGATAGTTTTTCACACTACCATGACAATTGTTATGAGATGCATTGTTGCCACGATCGTATAGTAGTCGGAATTGATAGTTCTTCACACTTCCATGACAATTGTTATGAGATGTATTGTTGCTGCGATCGTATAGTAGTCGGAATTGATAGTTTTTCCCACTACCATGACAATTGTTATGAGATGTATTGTTGCCACGATCGTATAGTAGTCGGAATTGATAGTTCTTCACACTTCCATGACAATTGTTATGAGATGTATTGTTGCCGCGATCGTATAGTAGTCGGAATTGATAGTTTTTCACACTTCCATGACAATTGTTATGAGATGTATTGTTGCCACGATCGTATAGTAGTCGGAATTGATAGTTTTTCACACTACCATGACAATTGTTATGAGATGTATTGTTGCCACGATCGTATAGTAGTCGGAATTGATAGTTTTTCACACTATCATGACAATTGTTATGAGATGTATTGTTGCCACGATCGTATAGTAGTCGAAATTGATAGTTTTTCACACTACCATGACAATTGTTATGAGATGTATTGTTGCCACGATCGTATAGTAGTCGGAATTGATAGTTTTTCACACTACCATGACAATTGTTATGAGATGTATTGTTGCCACGGTCGTATAGTAGTCGGAATTGATAGTTTTTCACACTACCATGACAATTGTTATGAGATGCATTGTTGCCGCGATCGTATAGTAGTCGGAATTGATAGTTTTTCACACTACCATGACAATTGTTATGAGATGTATTGTTGCCACGATCGCATAGTAGTCGGAATTGATAGTTCTTCACACTTCCATGACAATTGTTATGAGATGTATTGTTGCCACGATCGTGTGGTAGTAGGACATGATTTCCAACTTGAAATTAAGAATTTGGTTAAAACGATGGGGCAGTACTTACTTGGTGGAGGAAACCAGAGTACCTGGAGAAAACCACCGATCTGTCGCAAGTCACTGACAAACTTTATCACATAATGTTGTATCGAGCACATCTCGCCATGAACGGGATTGGAATTCACAACGTTAGTGGTGATATGTACTGACTACGTAAGTAACTACAATTGTATACATCAAACTACCATACAATCACGACCACGATTGGCCATATATAAATTAATATTAATATATTATAAAATAATAGAAACGAAATATAAATTATATACATGTATATTTATACATGGAATATGAATCGGTACTTTTGGAAAATCACCATATGAACAGAATACGCTCGTTTCAAATCATTCCCATTCCGTCAAAAACGTTTTATTTTCTTCTGCCAAACCACGTGATTTTGATGGAATGTTAGGCACTGTACACAACGAAAACTCCAATCGACAAGTGGCGTTTTAACGTTACTCAACTTAAAGATTTTTGTTTTTACATTATCTGTAAAAGACAGATATCAATTAAATTATTTTATTTGTATCAAAGACTTCAATGCAGACAATATTACTTCTTTAAAATTAAATTTGTTTTATTTCTTTATTTACTGCTGTCAGCATCATGAAAGGAAAACGACCTGTCTTGATATATTTCTGTTATCATACAGACAGTGGGGTACCGAACACCAGTATTTACTCAGCCATTTTCTTGGCGTCTCCATATTACAATTACTTATAATCTACCGCATCTACGACTATGATATTTGAACTGACGCTGTTACAGTAATAGCGTAAACACCGGAAGTAGTCTGCCTTACATTTCATACATCAAGAAACGAAAAAGACGGAACATGATCGGAATTGACATGTTTGGAAACAAGATTGAAAGGAAATGATGTAATTTTCAAATGGAAAACTGACAACAAATAATAGCGAATTTAAAAACAATGTTGGTCTCGTCTTTACCTCCAGTTGTTTGTAGGAGGGCTCATTTTACGTTATTTACGTTATTTGTGCTTGTTTGCCCAAAATGGTGTCCGACACATCGTGTGTTGTGTCTTTGTTTTGTTTGTCTTCGTCTTGTGTACCCGATGTTGCCACTGAATTGTCCATTGTTTATTGCCCCTTCGATATTCTCTAACGTTTATTTAATACACCCCTTTATTAATAAAATGATTAATTATATTTACTAAACATAATTCCATTATCGTATAAAAATCAACTTACTAAATAGAAAATCGTTCCATGCAGTTCATGATCACAAACAATTCTTGAATAATTTCACTTGATGTATATATAGACAAAATCAGACAATGATCCATTTTGTGGTCATGCTTGGTGCATGACAAGATAATAATGTCAATTATATATGTGTGTGTGTAACTACAAGGACAGGTGTAGAACTTATACATTCTTTATAACCATAAGAATAAATCATTATAAATTAAATTAAACAAATTCTCTTGTTGTAGAGTTCTACCATTTTAGCGAGTTGAATCAGATCAATACAGTTTGTATCAATGTCATGTCCACTTACAAGAACGTCATATTATGAAAATAAGGAACTTTTAAATGATATTTTCAAATATGGATGAAGATTGATATTTCGTTACTTTTGTAATTTATAATTTGTTCGTTAACTGTCAAGAGACAATTTATGAGTGATATTAATTCAAATGACATAACATAGGTAACAGTTATACACATTGTAAGGGACCGACCATTTAACTTGAAGGGGGGGGGGGGGGTTATATTTTTTTTCCAGAATTTAACATAAGCCTATATGACAAAAACTCTGAATCAGATTTTTTTTCTCCACCAAAATCAGAATATTTTGTTCAGCAACATTGGGAATCAGAAAAAAACCATAACCCACTCCCACTTCAAGTTAAATGGTTCGTCCCTAATATAACCTCATCGGTGATGTAATGGTAAACGTGCTCGCCTCGAGAAAGGTAGATTTTGGGTTCGAGTCCCTGTCGGGTCAAGCTAAAGACTATATAATTGATATGTGTTGCTTCTCCGCTATTCACGCAACACTAAAGAGTAAGAACAATGACTGGCTCGAAATCAGAATAATGTGTCAGACTGGAGCGACATGTCTCCACGTGGACTTTTGTTTCAGTGAGCTAGCACTATAAAAATCCATATGAATATATTAGGTCACTGAACCAGTCTAAATGGAAAGCTACTTGACATATCCCGGATGTGTAATGTAAGCATTACCGGAAACAAATATTAAAAGACCTCACATTTAATATTAATTAGACTGGACAAATGAGGAAGTAAAATGTAATAATAAAGAAATATGACACAAACACTTAATTACATTACAAGGGTAATACTTTACATGCGTGTCTTATACTAAACAACAATTGTATCAGGGGGACGTCGTCGTGATCGTATGGTAGTTGGATTTACAACTACATATGCAATCAGTGCCTATCACCACTGATATTATGAGTTCGAATCTCGATCACGGCGAGGTGTACAACATTATGTGATAAAGTTTGTCAGTGACTTGCGACAGGTCGATGGTTTTCCCCGGGTCCTCCGGTGTTCTCCACCAATAAAACTGACCGCCACGATATAACTGAAATATTGTTAAAAGTTGCGTTAAACACCATCAAACAAACACACAAACAAACATATGTATCATACAATAAATAAGCAATCATAAATACAATTGAAGTGAAAATTGAAATATCTGAATTTTCCCTTTTTTTTCTTTTGGTCATTGTGTTGTCTGTCCTTCTTCGATTTATATATTCTGAATACACCTTTGATAAACATGTATTCAACTTTTCTTAATTTAAAGATATGTTGCATGGACAACATGTTATTAAATATTACATTTGAAAGAATCATATATAGAAAGAAATGTGTCATACACACAAATCTGTGCATAAAAAAAAAGAGGACGGTGGGGGTCGTCACGAAATAATAACATATCATGTATCTCTCGATTATGTTTGTCTTTTAATTACAATGTAAAGTATTATTTTGTAATATGTAATGACGGTTTGTATATAAGTATAGTCTTTAAAGGGACTGTGCTAAGTACGTGCCTCCTAAAATTAACACAGGCTATGATTTACAATGTTAGATTATTAAAGCTATCAAGCAAATAATTATTTCAATTAGACGTAATTCTCGAACCCCTGGTCTAGGACCCCGCCCCCCACCACCACCACCCCCACACCCCAACGCATTATAATACAAATACAAATACGCCCAAAATTTTGCAATTGATTATAAACAGCAGAGGTATTTTGCAAGCTACCACTATATTTTGCAATGAAAATTGCTTCTTGAAAAGGGAGACCAGTCTGTCAAAACGTAGATGGCTGTATTGATTAAATAACATTGTCTATGATAATAAGGCCGAACAGAGAAATTCAACTTGAAATAAAATAAGATAGCATTTAAGACACAAACTCTCGGGGTGGGGTAATTGTTTTATATTGGGTTATTAGGGGATGAGTCGCCAGAATCAATATCTATTTTTAAAGTATTTTATATATTTAGGCATCTTGTCTCAAACGACATTCAATGAAATGTCCGCCTTGTACTAGACCAACACGCCTAATTGTATCTTTATAGTGCTAGCTCATTGAAACAACAGTCCGCGGGTAGACATTTCGCTCCACTCGGACACATTATCATTATTCAGAGCCAACCGGTCTGTTCTCTTACTCTTTAAAATTGCATGCTTCGCGGAGAAGTAACAAATACCAATTATACAGTCTTTGGTTTGACACAAGCGGGATTCGAACTCACGAACTACTTCACTCGAGGCGAGCACCACGAGAACCACTACATAAAGGATGCGGTTTGAGATATATGAAAAGTCTTATATTATTTACATAACTAACATATGAATAGTCACAGATCGTCTTTTATATACAGACAGTGCTTGTCAGAAGGCTTATCTGCCCAACCCAGTTGTATTTTTCATGTTTATAGGAAATGGGAATGGTTTGTATTTCCCAGAAATATATATTAATAGGTTTGTATTTCAAAATATGTGAATATGTATATGTATATTACGCGTATACTTCCGAATTTTGAAATATATGATTAAGTGGTCATGGAAGTGAGATCTCCGCACCCTTATTACAAATGACATATAGAAGTAATCCTCATCTTGAGAACAAACCCATCATTATAGAGTTAAATGTAAAGCTTAGTTGACCACCAAGTCCGGAGGTGATGTATGTGTATATGAAAAATCTAGAGGAAGTAATTAAAAATATTTAATTAAAAAGTTCAATCGATATGACATTTGTATATTGTCCGTATTCCTCTTGGAACCTCTATTATATAATCTATAGTTTCCGACTACGTTATCGAGAAACAAGTACCTCCTTTCCGGAGGAAATTTTACATATACAACAAATACATTGTATTTTATCACTCTTTGTTTTGAAAGCGATACACAATTTCCACGCCTCTACCAAGTATAATTATTTCATTCACTGTAAAATGGGAAGTGCAAGATTTTTAACAGTCGCTACTATAATTGCGACAGCATCGCTTGTATTTCATTTCGTAGGATTTTCGACGCCATATTGGTACCAGCTTGAATCTTATGAGAATAGGGATCCCAACGATCCATCTTTTAAAAGAGGTCGTATTATTCATTTTGGTCTATGGCACTATTGCAGAAAAGACGTGGAGGAGAAGTGTACCGAAGATTATTGTTATAGTTTGTCTGGTACGTACATATTTGTTGTATTCGTTAAATCATGTTCTGGCTTTGTACAGTCACATAACTGTGGCGGGGTTAAACCAATTAATAAGAACCCTCTTGATTTTTTTTCATCAAAGAGGTAGTTGACCTATCAAATTTTATACACATGTACAAATATAAGCTTGACCGTGAACCATAGACAGGACCTCCAAGAGAAATTTTGCAAGGCGGAACAAGACTGCTTCAGGGCTCTGGGGACAGATTTAGGCAGAGGTTTCAAACAAGAATTTGCAAATTTGGAATTGAAAGAGAGTAAATATA
The DNA here is from genome assembly GCA_963383655.1 of Bathymodiolus septemdierum. NCBI lineage: Eukaryota > Metazoa > Mollusca > Bivalvia > Mytilida > Modiolidae > Bathymodiolus > Bathymodiolus septemdierum. The sequence goes on from OY726529.1 coordinate 15,395,907, forward strand.
TGCTACATAATGAAATGATGGTCTTCCTGGTTACAATGTAAATGTGAGGGATGATCAGCAACCAGAATTCAGAAGTCTATAGTAAATTTTACATCCATGTAATTATTTTTCTAAATAAACTAGAAATAGTTGAAAATACCAACAAAAGGTTGGAAAAAAATAAAATAAAACGTATATGGCTAAGGATATGGTGTACTTCGGAGATTCACAGGTCCCTTCTTGACTCTCCGGGCCCCGGACCGATGTACCGGATGACCCCCCTCCCTCTCATTGGCCCTGACCATTGTTGGTAATGTGATTGGAGAGTGGCATGCTCTCTGCACATTATAAATCTCTTTTGTAGATTTTGAAAGAAAATATGATCATTGTAGAAGACTACAATTTGTTGTCCCTACCCAAACATCCTACTTCTCCAGTGGTAATCAAAAGTAGTTTCACCGATTGCCCCCCCCCCGCCCCTCATTTCTATATATTGTTGAACTTATTCTCGTCCGGAATACGACTGAAATACTGCTCGCTGGACGTTCAACAACCAATTAATCAATCAATCAAAACAAGTTTGGTGATCAATTAACCAATAAGTTCTAACGTAGTAAATTCAAATTCAAATTCTTTATTAATAACGAAAGCTCCATAAGGAACATGCATGTATGAAAGAATGCACAAATTACTAGAACAAACAAAAGAATAAACCAAGGATCGTAGTAATGAACGATGAACAGGAGCAGAGCTATCAAGCAAAACTTCTAAAAACATCGACTAAGAAGCGAAATGCATTAATCTTGACAGAGCAATTGCACGTCAACTTATGTTACATGCCAATATATCTATTCTTCTCGACCACAACCATTATCATTAACTGTATAAACAAATAAATATCACTATGTCGAAACAGTTCCAAAATCCAAGAGAAAAATCGTGGAAAGATAAGCAAAATGGATACCACAGAAATACATGGCCGCCCACTTTCCTGTTTTGTTACAGGCACTTTAATCAAATATGGCGAAGTTAAGCTACTTGTATGGACCCGAACCTTCCCTCATAAGAGAGGCAATATAAACTATCAACATACATGTATCTTGATAGCTTGTTCTTAGGCTGTGACGGAGATGCGTTCCACGTCCTTGTTGAATGTCACACTCCTTTGAGTGACACGCAACACAAACTGTCTACAGCTGACAATCAGAATAGCTTCCTGGTACATGTATGTTTTTTACATTTTGCGCATTAAAAATGCGACTGAGATTTTGGAAGAACGCCAAACACAAAAAAGAGTGGCCCTTATTGATTTATTATTATGGCAACATTTTCCGACCTTATCTATTACATCCTATTTTCCTGTGACCATATAAAGTTCCACTCATTGTCCCATCCCTCCGAGGTCTGAAAAACATTTTGATAAATTAAAATGATTTGCAGATGTATAATACTAGTAATAATAAACCCGGAACTAAGAAAAACAACAACGGTGGTTTCCCGTGTTAATTAGGGAATTCACCATGTGTGACAATATACGTGATGTTGTTTGGGATAACAAGACTCGAATACTAATTAACAAACTAGAAAATGTTCAGGTTGAGGCTGCTAGAATAGTGACTGGGGGTACCAGACTTGTATCCTTAAGTAATCTATATATTGAAACCGGGTGGGAAAAAATTAAAGATAGAAGGGAAAGGCATAGAACGATTCAATTTTATAAGATGTCAAGTAATCTAACTCCTCAATATCTTAGTAACTTAATTCCGCAAAATATCGGCATGATCCATGACCACAATACTCGTCAAACCTCACGTATACCTCCAGTACGCACTCGAACATCGCTCTACGTAAGCTATTTCATACCCTCCAGTGTACAATTATGGAACCAACAGCCAGAAAATATTAAATCAAGCAGATCTGTTCAGATAATTAAATCAAATCTTCAACCCCAAAACATTACTAAACCCATTTATTATTAAATTGGTACTCGACTGGGACAAAATTTACACGCTAGGTTGCGTATGCAATGCAGCTCTCTCAATCATCACTTATTTCGTAAAAAAAATTGTAAATTCCCCATTCTGTCAATGTGGGGCAACAGAAACCACGGCCCATTTTCTGCTACATTGTCCCCGTCACAATGCAACAAGACTGAGATATATTCACACCATTAATTTACCAATTAACTTAAATACGGATTTATTATTGTTTGGCTCTACAGACTTAACGAATACCCTAAATACAGATATATTCTTAAACGTGCAGAAGTTCATCATAAGTAGTAAACGATTCACCTCTTAACCATATTCACACAACTTAAACATGTTAAAACAAAAGCACTTGCACCTTTACACTTCATTTGTTTGTTTCTTTTTATTAGTTTTCTTACTAAAGCACACCAAATAACATTGACAACGACTGATTAACACTTGATAATTCTCAATACACTTCTACCTTTCGATACTAATTAAACTTTTAACACCATATAACAACAGGGATACGGATTAATATATGCTTAACCACTTGTTTCCGAATCCTATTGATTAATTTAAATGTATATATAATTTATATGTGTATTATCATAATGTGTAATATTGAATTAATTAATAAAATATGTTTATACTAATATACGTAATTTGTTGATTGGAGATAGCAGCTTTTCATTTCAATGAACATGTCAGTAGTACTCTTTTTGATAAAAGAAAATAGTCAAGAAATATTTAAGACTTCAGTAATATATATCTTACATTTACAATGTTTTAATCTTTGTAGATGATAGTAAAGGAATAGACATCCCACTTAAAGTCCAAGCAGCACAAGTGTTCGAAAGTCTGGCTTTAGTAATGTACTTGGTGGTAACTGTTTGTGCTACTCTGAAGATCTTTGTTCTGAAAGACCGTACGTTACTAACATTGGTGGCAGGCGTGGGATGTTTTATTGCAGGTAATGCAATAATGGTAAAATAAAGAGACAAATATACACATGAAATAATAAAAAAGAAACTAGTCTTCTAACGCATATTAAACAAAAACGTCATTTCACTGCAGTAACTATATATTCTCCACATATGTACATGATAATGAGGAATCGTTGTTTAATATCAATTGCGTTATTTGGTTTAGTTATGCAATCAGTGTATATCAACAAACGCTTAGATATCATTCAGAAGATGAGATGTATCTTACCACGCTCATGCATCGAAAAGCTGTATAAATAATTTATTCGCTTTTTGCTCGATTATACTGACGATATGACAATTGCTGCAAGTTTGACACTGCCAAATAAGAACATGTTCAGCGCAGAGCATGCACTATAGCCACAGGGGCCACCAGACTGATCAAACATGAAACTCTTCTACAAAAAGTAGGTATAAAAACATTAAAAACTCGCCGACGACACCATAGGCTTGTATATTTATACAAAATTAGAAACAAACTCACACCTAGTTACCTTTCAAACCTGCATTGTATGACAAATCACAACACATTAAGCTTCAAATTTTCTAAGACAAAATCAAATCATACCTATACGAACTAGAATAACATGTTTCTACAACTCATTCTTTCCTGCAACAATACGGGATTGGAGTAATCTTCCGTTGATGGTATCATCGGCTATTTCAGTTACTTGTTTCAAGAATGCTTTGAATAAAACTGATGAGGTTAACACATCTAAAATTCCTTACTCATTAGGCCTCAATTATGAGAAAATACTGCATACTCGACTTCGTCTTGGGCTCTGTGTGTTAAACAAACATTTATATAACTACAATCTATGTTTGAGTAAATTTTACGATCATTGTGATGGTAACAAAATAGAAGATGCCGAACATTACTTATTGAAATGTAGTCGTTACACTACCCCTAGAATCACACTGCTACTAAATGTGAAGCATATTATCTGTCCTGATATTAACATAACGTTGTTACGAGATCTTTTCCCAACATATCTAACAAATTTTTATTGAGGGAAGTAATGATTTATCTACTGTTAAGAATCAAGAACTATTTACACATGTATTTAAATGTTTTAAGTCTACTCACAGGTTTATTCGATAATATTTTGTTAATGTTTTCTTCCTCTAGTCAGAATACTTTATAATCAGTGTTTTACCAGTAATTATTTTACTTTACCCACACTTGCCATTAGGATTTATTTTTCTTATAAACTACGGGTTCATCTGAACTTCCCTTATTCTTACCTTATCATTATCTATAATGATAACCTTTAAGAGAGAGAGAGAGAGAGAGAGAGAGAGAGAGAGAGAGAGATTTTTGTCTTGTCTTGTATTATATTATTGTCTTGTCTTTTCTCTTTATTAATTTGCATTATTTTGTTTTATTCACGATGTTATTGTATTTATCTATGTTGAGGAGAGCTACTAGTAGCTTCTGGCTGTATGTAATCCTCATGAAATAAATAAAGAATTAAACTAAATTAAAAAATATCGACCACTAAAAAATTCATTCCCGCTTGTGACAAGTTGTATTCGAATCAACATCGTGCGAAAAAGTTTATTAGTCACTTCTTCATCTTCTTTCAATTTCCCCACACAGTCATCTTATTGACGATTATGTGCCGTGCATGCGTGGGGTAAAAAAAATTTTGATAACGTTCAAATTGCAGCAAATTGGCAGATTTTTTTTTTATAGGCTAGCTTAAATATTGTTAAAAGGACATAAACCACCAATATCGCATAGCCCACTATTGTATGTAATAAAATATGACAATTAAAAAAAATATCAAAAGGGCAAACTAACTTACCCTACAAGTCCATCACTGATGGCACGGTATTTGGCGTCAGAAAATAATTCGAATTAAGGGTTGTCATAAAAATTGTTTTTTACCGTTAATACAGCGTCATACTTTTTAGCAAAGTATCATGTGACCGATTACTGACCTCACCTTGGAAGGGGAATGGCGATGTTCGACTAACAGCTACACTATTTTAGCTCTAACAAGAAGTTATTATACTATGTCTTTTCTTCTTGTTGAAACCAGTTTGAGTTTTTGGGTTGATTTTGATGTTGTTGCTGTACACTCGATTCTTCAATGTCTGCCACCAGATGACTATATAATAGTCAACTTGTGAAAGGCCGCGATTACAGTCATTATTTGGTAGAAAGAGTAAATACTCTAACTAATATATGATGCCTATTAATGACGTGATAAGTTTCAGTACACAATCTATCCGGAAACCAATGTATTGGTAAAAACAACAACAAACAAACCAACAAAATGAAAAAAAAAACAAACGAAAACAAAAATAACAACATTACATAGCATGCAGGTGATGCAGGTTCTTGTAAATATGGACAAAATAGATTTAAAAAAACTATATTTTCTTTTTTTCAGGAGGATTCGCTTTATTTGGTGTAATAATATTCGGAACGATATGCAATGTTAAAGATTTAAAAGAATATAGATATGAAGTACATTATTTTAAACCTTCAAACTTTCACTTTTCTTTTGCATTCTGCATAATAGCAGCTCTTGCCACAATTTCATCTGGAATTCTGTTTATAATTGCTCGGAGAACAGAGCCATCAACAAAGGGAACAGCTGATACGACAGATGTAACAGGAGAAACAACAACAGCATTGTATGACAAGGAAACAGTATCGTTTGGCAAGGCTAACAACGATACTAGTAATGATAATGAGAATTAAAGCCATTCCAACACCCAATATTTACACAGAACACTAGCATACTCACTCTAGTCCATGTTGTTGGGATTTTGTTGTTTGAACCCTTTCTTCTTCTTTCTTATTCCACTGTTTGGACATTTTATTTCACCTTATTTTACTTTATATTTTCTTTGTTATTATCGTCTAAATATATCATATTGCAAAGTTTATTTTTATAATTATCGCCATTATGTGGAATAATTTTTTTTTTAAAGGGAAAGGACTTCACTTATGTTGTTATCACTTGTGTCCAATCCCATTTGCTATTTTTATCCTTAAGCAAAATTACACGGGGGATGTGAAACTTGTATTGTGTATACAAGTTATGAAGTTTGTAGACTTGCATACTTTTGACATATACTGTTATATGATTTTGTTTAAATAAAATTGATCATTATTGTAAAGAATAATTATCATGTTTATTATTTTTCTCCCAGGTAAATCTAAGATATACATGCTGTACAAATTAATTTGCATACTCAAAATAAACGTTTGGAAAGCACTTGGATGACGACATAATTTTACTCAAAGGGATGTTTAGGCCCCACAAAATTATTTTATCCCCGCCATGTTTTATTGAAGCGCCTATAGCAAGCCAGGAAAGTGGGCGGCCATGTACTTGTGTGTTTGAGGTATCGGTTTGTGACACTTTACCACGATTTTTCTATTGTATTTTAGAACTGTTCGTACAGTGTAGTATTTTTTGTTTTCCGTTTTATTACATCACATTTGGGGACATCCCTGACCTTGTTCTTTGGGGACATCCCGGACCTTGTTCTTTGGGGACATCCCTGACCTTGTTCTTTGGGGACATCCCTGACCTTGTTCTTTGGGGGCATCCCTGACCCTGTTCTTTGGGGACATCCCTGACCTGGTTTTTTGGGGACATCACTTGACCTTGTTCGGATTGTAGTTGGAATTTCATCTTCCTATGGAATCAGTGTCTATTACCATTATGGTTCAAAGGTCAAGTCGATTCACGCTCGTGATGAGTTGTACTTCACTCAATGTTTTAACTTTTGTCAGTTACATGAAAACAGCTAGGTGATTTCTCTCTGTACTCTACTCTCCTGCGTCAATGAAACTGATTGTCAGAACTTAATTGAAATGTTGTTGATTGTAAGAAGAATTTGAAGATACCGAAAGGGTAATCCTTCCACTATAATATGACAGCTGTCATCAACCCCAAAACAGCACCGGTGTTGTAGTGGTTGAGCGTGCTCCCCTCGAGTGTGATATATCGTGATTTCGATCCCATGTCTGGTCAAATCAAAGACTACAAAAATGGTATTTGTTGCCTATCCGAGTGTCCGAGTGGAGCAACATGTATATCCTCCGACTTTTATTTAGTGAGCTACCACTATGAAAACACAATCTCGCCCATATCCATGTGTTTAAGCCTCATACACACCAACGTTCTATCTATATATACAAATAAACCTGTGTATAGTGGGAGCTCAATGGAAACCCGAAGACGCATCCTTTATGAGCAGGTTACAACTATATGCACTATTCATAATGGAGAAAATGTGACTGTCCTTTATAGAGGTACCTTTTAAGGCAGGTTTGACATATATACTCAACCACAGGACGTTCATCTAATATCCATTCTTTTCATTGTTCAAATAAATAACTATTCATGACATTTCTGAAATAATTAAATAACTTGAATTAGCATTGATTAGTCAAATGAAAAAAAAATTCATGAAATTAATATGTTAAAAGTTCAATATTGTATCTGTTGGATAGAAAATCAAGACAATGTTCGATAACTCATTCCTTTCTAATTAGATAAAAAATGATATAAATTTGAATTGTTTCCCTTTCCGCGTAATTGTGACTAGACTCAGACAATAACACCATACAAAGTTGTCTTCTATCCAGTACGTATGTTGACGTTTAGCTTGTGTAACGAAATTCCACACCAGAACATTAATTCAGTTTTTTTGCAAATTAATTATTCCGGATTTGAGTTATTTATTGAGTAATTTTAGTGATGTACCTACAAATGTAAAATATGGGAAGCTTATTAATTAATTTTATTGGACGGAGTATATCCAAATTTAACCTTCTTAAAAGCAAATGTAATTATATTGGAGGAAAGTCCACATCAGTTTTACATTATTGACTATTATGCAATCGCCATGATATAGCTGAACAATTGCTGAACAAGAATCACTCACCCACTCACTGTTATACAATCTGTAATGACCTGGTCTCCCTGGCAATAATTGCACATGATCACCTCCAGGACTTCCAAGGGAAGTTTTGCAAGGCGGAACACGACTGCTTTGGTACCCCATGGACAGGCTGAAACCTTTCTCAAAATTGAGGATTTGAGGTTCAATAAACCTGAAAGACAGTAATAAATATATGTTATATAATGAAATGATGGTCTTCCTGGTTACAATGTAAATGTGAGTGATGATCAACAATCAGAATTCAAAAGTTTAAGTGAATTTTACATAATTATTTTTCTAAATAAACTGAAAATAGTTGAAAATATCCCCCTCCCCCAAAATTTTAAAAGAAAAAAAAAAGAAGGGCTGAGGCTAAGGCTATGTGGTCCTTCCTTCAGAGATTCACATACCACTTCTTGGTTATCCGGGACCCGGACCGATGTACCGGATCCCCCCCCCCATCCCCTCTCTCACAGGCCCTGGTCACCTCCGGTTTTTGGTGGATTCGTGATGCTAAATCTTTAGTTTACAGTGTAGTGTTTTGTCTACCACTATTTCTTGTTTTCTTGTCTTTTTCCAATGTTTTGTCATTACTACTTCGATTAACGGCTTCTGATTGCCCCTTTGGTATGTTCAAGCGTTTCTTGTGTGTATTATTGCTTTGCCTTTTGGAAATAAAGGTTAGTTAAAACCGAAGGGGCAATCAAGAATGGACAATTCAGAGACACTGGCAACATTGGAACACAAAGATCTTGTCGAAATATATTCCGTCTCTGCAGAAACGATTATAAGCGATGCATTTTCATATAGTGAAAATGTATAAAGATAAAGAAGTCAAGAAAAATGTCAAAATATTTTTTTATCAATGTGTGACGTAAAAATATTTTTGACATTTACGTCATCGAATATGGTACTGCTTTGACAACTATTTTACCTATTGTGTTCCTGTATTTAAATACTGTTATAATGACAGCCGGAACCTTTGAACCGTAATGAGAGCGGGAGGTTTGGCGCTTTAAAATCTGATTCAACCCACCATTTCTTTAGAAATGCCTGTACCAAGTCAGGGTCATTACGGTTTTCACAGTTTTCCGGTTGTTGACTGATTTTGTCTGTTTATATAATTATGAGTTTTGACTTTCCCTTTCCTTTGTAAGATTGTTCGGAGTTCTGTAATTTTGTTATTAGCCTTATACACAATGTTGACACATGACGACAAACACACAAATAAGAAAACAAAACAGATGAGTGGCATGGACTCCACCAAAACCAGGGTAGAGCACAGGTGCTCTATATTTCATTTTATTATCAAAAGGTAGGGGTAATATTGTGTAATTCCCTAGGTCTGAAATCAGGACTGTTTGGTTCATGTAATGTGTAAGTGGATTATGAAGACGTTTGTATAATACACTTTATTACCTGTGACTGTATGATGACTTCTTCGTCATCCTATACAATATATTAAAATTGCTGAGTTAGATTGCTTTCAAATTAATATACAATACTTGTGCACTGTTGAAGCATATATGACATATGTGTACGAGGCTTAGAAACGGGGGAAAAGGCGAGGATTCGCTGAACCTTTTTCCGCGTTTCGCGCCGAATACACATATTTACCTATATGCTTCGACAGTGCACATGTATTGTATTTATCCTGCAATTTTAAATCGTAAATACATGTCTTGTGTCCATTCTTAGATTTGCATGACGACACAAGGTAACACTTCGGCTACTGAAGCTAAATGTTTTACATAGCGAATGTGACCGAGTGGTATATGACGCTGGGCATAAGGCTGATTGTCATACCTTTTCATTATTTTGGTCAATTATCTCATGTTTACAGGGGTCCATTTATTCATGTTTCCATTTATTTAACCAATTTTATTCATAGCGTCCTTGATAATGTTCCAGTGACACTTTGCTTTCGCTACAGGAAGTGTATTGTGATATGTAAATTATGTAAATAGTGTAGCCTAACCTCAAGACCTCGGTCGCTAGTGTGTACTGAAAACTGCGAGTTGTAGTAAACAAGTATGAAAAATACCATCGTAGCAGTACATTTATTTTTATATAATTTATTATATTAAAGGAATGTAGAATTTAATTGAAATATGTAGATATATTATATTTACATTTCCTACGCAGATTAATTGCTGGAGTAATGGTTAGCGTGCTCGTCTCGAGTGCGGTAGGTCGGGGGTTGGATATTCCCATTGAAAATTAACTTGTTCTCGCAATGACATAACTGTAAAATTGCTGAGTTGGCGTTAAACAACAATCACTCACTCACTCTCAGATTAATTAATTTGCATTGTACATATTTTTCACTTAACGGGGACTCTGTTTCGATCCTTTCAGATCCGTTCTAATATTCTCCGTTAAATCTGAAATGAAATTGTCGCTAACTCCCTTTTGGCATGACTAATACTAATTTGACTCTATTAATTAACGGCACATTCCGTAAATAAACGCTAGAGAAAACCGAATGGGCAATCTAGACACAAGACACATACATACATACAAACACAAATATATTATGTATCAAGTTCAGAACAGAACAGAACATAATTTGTATTGGTTTGAAATCCATATACAAAGGATTGTTATAAAAACAAAACATTAAATACAAAACAAAGTAACTATTAAATCCAATCAAACTACATATACATGTCAAAACGAAAGGAACAGCTTAGAACAAAGCGACATGTGTGTGCCGGTCATAAACCAGAACCTTAGTATGTATGCTAGAAAGGGTGGTTCCTCTTGTTTGGTTGGCTATGTTGCCGATCATAAGGGACCAACCATTTTGTCATTGGGTGGAGTTTGTAGGACATTTCTTGTTTAGATATAATTTTATAATTCTCAGAATCGAAGTCGAAGTAATGTTTTTCTCTCTTAAAATTGCAAACTTTAGTTAATATGGGGGTGAGGTGAATATAGAAGCATTATATTATTTCATCGGCCAGACAGGAGACAAACATATTTTTTTTTCAAACTATCCCAGCTCATGTAAATAAAATGGTTGGCGCCGTACTGTTAAATGCGCATTTGCGGTAGTGCCTATCGGCATGGGCGGAGCTAAAAATCAAAAATCCCCGTTGATATGAACAGCATATTTATGAAACTGTATGTCACATGACCAACGTGACCTAAATGTCACATTCATCAGAAATTTGAATTTTCGAATTTATTTTTCTAGTTTTTAAACTAATGAAGAATATTATTTTTAATAAGACTGAAAGTTTCGTAGGGAGGAAAACTAGTGACCTGTCAAATATGTTGCTCCAAAGGTAACTGTGATACTATGCATCATTAATTTTTCCTCCTCGAGATAACCGTGGTCAAAATAATGAATTATCTGAATGTTTGCTCCGCCCACAGCTATTTATACCCACGGTCGGTTAGATAATTGTCATTTCCAATATGCTACTCGCACTTGATGACATCATAAAAAACCGGACTTACAACCGGGAGACAAACATACATACATGTAATTATTATGACTGGTTTCTGGAATAACCTTGATAATGTACACTCCAAGTCAAAAGATAGGAAACATGTTTTTAATGTTTTAGCATGTATACATAAAGCCTATAACATTTATTAGTATTTTATTTCATTTTTCCTACATTTTTGAGGGATTTCTAGTGTGTTTTTAGCCTACTATCTTGCTAATGTAATAAATTGCCTTGTGACCAGATTTTTGTGGTACCCCTCGTCGCTTGATGCCCTATGCATATGCTTATTTTACCCAAGGGTTAATCCAGGCCTGCTCATACTCCAATCGTCATACAACTTTACATCATACACCCCACGCGAAACATATTGCACACCATGCCCGTTTATTTGGTAATGTTGAATATTTCAAGAATTGAAATATTAGAAATGTATCTATCATGTCGATTTTGAATGCCATTAAATATGAGCAGGTTAAAAAATACCCTCTGTCTGTCATGTTGGCTGTAGATCACGAGATATTACATAACAGACTAAGACATTGGTTTGTTTGTTTGTTTGTTTGTTTGTCTTATGGTGCTTAACACCACTTTCAACAATATTTCAGCTATATCGTGGTGGTCAGTTTTATTGGTGGAGGAAACCGGAGGACCCGGAGAAAACCACCGACCTGCCGCAAGTCACTGACAAGTTTATCACATAAAGCTGTACATGTACACCTCGCTCTGCTCGAGATTCGAACAAACAACATCAGTGGTGATAGGCACTGACTGCATAGGTAGTTGTAAATGCAACTACCATACGATCACGGCCACGACGGTCTCTCTAAGACATTGGTGTAGTATCTTATATGTAGATTACGTCATGTCAATCTTATTATTGATCCAGGCAGCGAATGTGGGTTGGTGGTTGAAGACTATTGTAGTCAATATCGTCTTTAACTACGTAATTGCCAATAAGCAAGAGACCAATGAAAAACGAGTTTGAATTTCCTTCGAGAATGAAAGGCTGAAACGTTACTTTTCGGAGACAATGTCTTATCTGAAGAGTCAAACTTAGCATATGTCACCAAACCAAGGCACTGACCAAACACTCCCTGGTCACAATTCAAAATTTCCTACTTTTTCCTGCATATTTGTCTTGATTTCTTACAATATACCGGAAGGTTTTGTGTACGACAAACTCCTTTTACAGTTTTATTATGTTTCAAACCTAGATAATATTTATAATTTCAATTTAATAACATTGATCGATTATTCATTCTTCATTTCCTCCATATATATGAAGATTTCAAAAATACTTCAACATATTACACATAAACAATATTACATTATTGCAAGCAGTACTGACAAAAAAAAGTTTCAAACAGTACTGACATTTTTTTTTATGGTTTATATACATCACTCACGACACAATGTAATATCTATTCAAAACTCACAATTTAACCCGTTTTCAAATAAGACATGCTTAAATGTGTAATACATAGGGTACATATGTTTTGCTATGTAATACATCATTCGTAACCTGTACTGTATCAAGTATCTCAAGATTTTTTATTGTCTACTAGGTTAAAAATATCTACGGGGTTTTGAACTGATAATTCATTAACAATTTTATAGTAAACGTTATTCCTTTCTGTTAATAAGCATTGACATTCCATAGCAAATGTTTAACAATGTCCTTTGACGGTTTGTCGCATAAATTAGCATACTGCTTTCTTGATTGTTGTTAAACCTAATGCCACAAGTACCAATAACTCAAGTTTTGCGTCTTGATATATCATCATTAATCGAATCAATCTGTGTTCTCCCAAGGTTGAATAAATTTTTGAGTATCGTGATGCTTCACATATGAAAAAAACTAGCATTGTCGGAGCAGTTTCAAAACGCAATCAGAATTCGTAGAAAGAGGCAAACTCTGTACCCCTAACACGAACACTCACTTTCCTGTCTTGGTACCTGCACCTCATTAAATTTTGGCGGGGTTTACCTAGTTTGATGAGTTCAAATCTCCCCCCTCTTAGTGAAATAACCCGGTCATGAAGGTGGTTACCACGCATGAGTGAAAATTCCAAAACCTCACAAAAGTTTAATATAATTTAATTTATACACAGCGTCTGACGTTGGATCATAATTACTTTCATCGTAAAAAAGCACAATAAGTTAAAGCGCAGTTAAATTGAAATTGCGATGTTGCATGTACATGTACTACCGGTATGTATATTTATCGTATGCTGTTCCTTCCTACAACGAGGGTTTTCCTGTACTCCAAGGTCCCTTACACTCTATAAAATATTAAAGCGATGTAGTTTACTGCCACTTGTCATTACGTACTTGATCATGTTTAAGCTACTGTTCCTGACACTCTGCATTGCCCTTGGGGCACAATATGCATATTCCTGTTGTTTTGCCCTTGGGAGACAAGATGCAAATTCCTGTTGTTTTCCAAGACAAATGGAAGGACTGCAGCGTATATCAATTGCAAAGAAAATTAACGGTCGAGGCTATGCTATCTCGGTATGTATTCTAACTTTTATATTTTGCTTCAAAGTCTACCAGGGTTTCCTTATTATGAAACTGTTTAAATAGATCCCCGTTATTTCTTGGTTCAGTTTAGACACATATGTTAATAAAAAGATAGATATCTAAGGTAGTACACCGTCCGGTTTCTGGAACAACCTTCATCGAGTACGCTCACACTCAAAGGATTGGAAAGACAAATAATATTAAAGTCTTTGAGAGCATGTACACGAAAGTGCCTCAACAGAGTGCAACCTATGTAGTTTTGAGTGTATTGAATTATGCCAATAATCTTTACAAAAGAAAAAACCCAAACCTGTCACATTATTTACCCATGTTTCCTGTTCAAGTGAGACATGCTGTATTAATAACATATTTTGTGTGTTTGCAGGGTCTAATGAGGTATGCCTATGATCTGGACAAAGACAAGGAATATCAGGCTGGAACTGTTTATGTAAATGGAAGATCGCATACAGAACATAACCTTTACGACTATGCTAACGTAAGTGAATATTTTGTTACGACTATGCAAACATAAGAGAATATTTCTCTACCACTGTGCTAACGCAAATACAAATTTCTTTACGACTATGTTAACGTAAGTGAAAATTGTTTACCACCATGCTTATGCAAGTAAATATTTCTTTACCACTATGTCAACGAAAGTAAATATTTCTCTACCACTCTACCACGTCAGTAAATATTTCTTCACGACTGTGCTAATGTAAAAACAATATGTCGTTTCCACTATACTAACGAATATGCTAATGGTATTGAATATGTTTTTACCAATATACTCACGTACGTAAATATTTCTTAACGACTATGAAAAGGTAAATGATATTTTACGACTATGCTAACGTAAGTGAATATTTTTGTGGCAGATCGTGTGATCAGAACTCTTGTCCTGTTGTTTTGATGCTGTTTTTCTTGATATTTACTGTAATCGCTTCGGTTGTGTAATGTTTAACGCATTTGCCTCGTGCGCGGTAAATCGTATGTTCGAACAAATCACAATAAATTTGATATTTGCTGCCTTTAAGCTAAGCACGCAACATGAACTAAGAGCAAATAAAGTTTTTACTCAGAATGATGTGACAGAGTGGAGCGACATGTCTATATGTTGATTAATGTATTAGTGAGTTAGCACTGTACAATCCAACTCGCCGAATTACACTGGTTTAGTACAAAACAGATATCACAATCATTTTATTAAGGCGTTGCTTGTTCTCGTAATGATATAGCTGATAACTGCTTATTTGGCATTAATCAACAATCACTGATTCACCCACCCATTGCATTTATTGTCTTTTTTGTGCGTTCGGATATCTCTTTACTCCATTATCCATTCGGAGCCCAAAACATTCCGTATAAACAACATGGATATAGATATACATTGTACCTACCACAAATAGACATAACTCCTACAGATTTTCCTGATTCAAACATGGAATTGATTAATACTATATAAAACTTCATAAATTTTACCAATGAAAGGTAACAATATTATAAGATAAACATTTCATACAATATGATAAAATTATGTGGTCAATTTGAAAGATAGAATTACATTAACACTATTTAGCGTCATACATTTACCAAAAACTATAAAAAGTAACAATAATATAAGATAATATCAACATTTTATGCAATACGATGCAATATGTGACCCCGTTTAAAGACATCATTACATTAGCACTGCATTAACTAAACGTAAGAGAATAGCGAAGAGGCAATCAACAAAGGACAATCCAGAGAAAATGGACACATTGGGCACACAAGACACAAGACGAAGACAAAACCACAACGCAATATCCTCAAAGAAACAAAAATAACGTTAATATGACATGTGTCATCCTACAAACAACTAGAGGTAAAGACGAACCGAACATCGTTTTAATGCGGAAATCGTAACGGACATCACAACACGGAACGCAGAACGTAATGCCACATAAACATCATACATTTTAACCGTATATCATTCTTTCAGCATAAACTGTACTCAGTTGTGAATGGTCAATGTACAGTTTCAACCCTGAGAACCAGCATGCTAGATTGTATCCCGAGTAAGCATAGTGGCATGATAGTGAAACTGATTTTAAGATAAACGATGTTACCATAGCTACGACTACTTTGCAATGTGCGACCCATACCACTGACATAGTTTATGCAGTATGGTCATTTACTATGGAAACCTACAGCTGCTACTCAATGTATTTATTACTACAGCGAGAGGTCCTATCCCTCCTACATAGATAAACTTAGCTAATTTTAGTAATTCCATTTATAGTCTTTGGGTTTTTTGTTTTTTTTTTGCTATAAAAGACCCAGTTCCACACATTAAGCGTATGTTTAGACAATTTTAGCTATATTGTTTATACCCTTTGGTTGATTGATTGATTTATGGTGCTTAACGCCACTTTCAGCAATATTTCAGCTATATCATGGCGACCAGTTTTAGTGGTGGAAGAAGCCGGAGAACCCGGAAAGAACCACCGACCATGGACAAACAACTGGTAAACTTTATCATTTGCGAGTCGAGTGCACCATTCTTTGTAAATTACAAAGCCGGGCGCGAACCCACGCTGTAATGGTGATAGGCTTGTATGAATTGCTAGGTAATCCAACTACCTAACTCATTGAGCCACCCAAGCCCTCGAATATATATCCTTTGGAGTGTTTGTCCCACAAAGAAGAAAATGACTAAAGATATTGACAAATTTTGCGCACTAATTTAGATATATTTTTTTATTATATATGTTTCGGTTTTTTTAGCTCAAGTTTAAATAATAAATGCCCTCTCCCCTGTATCCTGTTTGTATCATTATTATACTCACACTTCTAAAGGCCAACTCGGTTATATCGAACCATGCTCAATAAAGGTTCCACTTAAATACATGCATAGTCAACTCCGTTTAACTGGTACTATGTTAAATCCAATCGAACATAACGGTTATAGCCAAGTATATCGGTAAAAGACGTTTAAATAGTGATGGTCAACTACCCTTCAATGTCAACAAAACAAACAACTTTCTCTCACCTAATGTCATTCCACAAAAACGTGCGGATAGCAATTCAAGTCCATGCACCAAAATGTGATGGGTCATAACACTTATTGTCAATTCAGTGTTGTAAGGACTACATTGTATATTAAATCCACAATGTTGGGTTATGCTGTACTAATTTCGTTGCAAAAGTGTACTATTGTAATTTCAACCGGGTGCCTATACATCCCATCCCAATACTATAATCTTTAAAACAATCTGTTTTATACTTTACATGATCGAGTTCAAATGACGTCATCGTTCAACATACTGGAGATCTATTTGGTTTTGGGTTTTTTTCTTCTGAAAACCTCCATTCTACAGTAATTCACTTACACATAAAGTTGAATCGAGTACACCTCGACACAGGCCGGGAATAAAGCACACAACTTTAGTTTAAATAGTCACTGATTGCGTCAGTAGATGTAAATCCAACTACCATAAGTTCGCGGCCACGATATTATTCGGATATATTCTGTATACGTACATTATTCTTTTACAGAGACGGCTAATAAGATATACACCACCTATTATGGAGTAGATGAAAACAAGATCGATGTACAAGGTCATTATTTCACGGCAGGAAACATTCATGTTACCATGACAACCATGGTGGACAACTGTGTGGTAGTAGGACGATCCCTCACTACCATGAACACAGTAGTGAACACCGGTTACCTAGGTCTCACCTTAAGAATCACTAACTCAGCAGTGTTTGATATTCCGGGACCATGTGCAAGGGGTTCTACCTCCACATTTTTTAAGGTAAGTGACAATTAGCATGCCGAATGACATTTCCTTCTTTATTTTGATCTCATTTTTCACTATCTCATCAACATAAGTTAGAAAAGTGACAGATGGTGTTACAATAAAATAGTGAATCATACCGAACCGTCAGAACAATTCCAAAATCCATTCGAAAAACCATAGAAACAGAAGTAAAGTCGATACCCCTAACATAAACATGATCGTTCACTTTCCTTGCTTGGTGCAGGACTTCAATAAACAGTGGCAGTGTTAAACTAATATTATGTGTCCGAACACCCCCCCCCCCCTCCCCCTCTTAATAAAGTGATGCGCTTGCTTCCATGGTCTAAGTAAAATGGAAGTGAGTTATATTCTAATATTACCTTAGATAATGTCTTTTGTTAAAATGTATCAATTTTTGTCTCAGAAATCAAGGAATGTCAGTATCTACCAATATGTCATCCACCTGTTCTTAGTTCAGTGTTGTGATGTCCGTTACGATTTCCGGATAAAAAATATGTTCGGTTCGTTTTTACCTCCAGTTGTTTGTATTTCCGTTATTTGTGTTTGGTTGTGTATATTGGCGTCCAGCACATATTGTGTTGTGTTTTTGTTTTGTTTGTCTTCGTCTTTTGTCTTGTGTACCCAATGTTGTCAATTTCCCTGGATTGTTCGTTCTTGATTGGCCCTTCGGTTTTCTCTAATGTTTACTTAGTTCCTGACACTTGGACATACTCATTTTGTTCAGAGATATACTAAACACAGTCTGCAGATTAAAACTCTCCTCACATCAAATTAACAACAATTACTACTGTCGGAGATTCCACATGACAACCGTTAAATCGTAGAAGCATTGGTAAATTCGATACCCCTTGCACACATATATACATGACCATTCACTCTCCTGGCTTGGTACAATAAGTTCATTAAATGGTGGGGGATTGAATGCTGCGGTCATCGAGGTGTTTTCTACATGAGAGCTAGATGCCAATCATCACACATAATCGGGCGATCTATGAATTTGGTCGGACAAGCCCTAACACTTCCTTAAATCATAAACATAAGGCCGGATTTCAACACAAATATTTGCGAAGAAATATTTTGCTTTGATTTTTTCTTTCTATACATTACATTTGTTCATGTACTAATCAGGTGTCTTTATTTTCAGAAGGAAAAATCTGTCTTTGCAGATCTTGAGTGATCGGACTGCAACACAACAGAAAAGAAAGAACTGTTTCATTCTTTGCTTTTATTGATCGATGTATATTATACTGCAGAATAAATTATATAGATAATTCCTTTTTAATATCAATGACATCATAATTTCTGTTAATTAAAACACCTTGGTTACACAATATATTATGCTTATGAAAGTACTGAAAAATCCTTGATTTAGTTAATAATCGTTAGAGAAAACCGAAGGGGCAATCCAGACACACAGGCAACATCGGGAATACGACACAGGGCACTTCTTATAGGTAGAAACAATTAAACATACCATAAACCTTAATTACACTTTTGTAAACTGGTCAAAGTTCAGATATTGCTGATTATCTCTATGTAAATAAACAGTAGCTAATACGGAAAAGGCAATTTAAAACGGACAATCAAGAGAAACTGGAAACATATGGTACACAAGACGACGAAAAATACAACAAAAATATGTGTTAGAAACCACTATGCGTAAATAACCACAAGTAACACAAATATGACATGATCCCTACTACAAACAACTGGAGGTAAAGACGAACCGAACGTACATAAGACATGATCCCTCCTACAAACAACTGGAGGTAAAGGTTGGCATTATCATGTTTCACTACACTATGCTTGTATTTTGACTTCGATTCCTTCACATGGCGAGGTGTGCTCGATACCACAATAAAATGAAATGCAAAAAAAATAAAAAAAAAAACACACTGCCGAAAAGTTCCAAAACCCAATTAATGTAATTAGGTTTTCCCCCCTTATGCATATGTGACCTTAGCTGATCTTAGTTATTCTGTTTAGGGCCTTTACTTTATTGCTCCCAGAACTGTTAAATCATTTGGCTTTATAATGTATCAGTTCTGAGCGTATCAGCTGAAGGTTATTCAAGAAACGCGTCGTACGCACTAAATTTAATATCAACCTAAATTGGGTGTGATACGACTTCTAGCCTTCAGTTGAAAGGTACGCTTTATGATAATACCTATATATCTGGCCATCTCTGTCGTTCTAACGTTATTTTGGTGCTTATTTTTGTTTGTCCATGTAAGCTATCCATGCATGCATTGAAGGACTCTGTGAACACTTGACACAGAAGAGAAACGACAGGGATGCAAACATAAAACTAATAATATAAATACAAAGTTGAAACAAAAGAAAAGAACAACACTATATAGGAATATACCATCTGCTCATTTCCGACTTTAAAGGGCCGTCATGACCATGATCTTATGGTAGTTAAATTTACTACTACCAATTTAATCAATGACTATCACCACTAACGTTGTGAGTTCGAATCCTAATCAGGGAGAGGTGTACAACATTTGTAAGTGACTTACGAAAGGTCGTGGGTTTTCTCCAGGTCCTCCGATTTCCTCCACCCATAAAACTAACCACCACGATACAACTGAAATATTGTTAAAAGTGGCGTTAAAGACCATACAATCTAAAAACCCTTTCCGACTTTGATGATATGAAAATAGTGCAAATTCCACTTTGTTATGTTGAACTAAACTGCTTATTGTCAACAGTCAAGGTGCCGTAGTCGTAGACATGGTAGACAACATGTTTTGTTCTTAATACAAGTCATGCAGACAACATTATATTTTTCATGTAAAAAACATTTTTTTAAATCTTTTCATTGATATGAAACGTATTTGCGATTTCCAAATTGCACCTATTTTCCAATATACCCATGTTTATTTATGTTCTGTCTTGCATCATTGTGTATCTTTTACAAGGGCGTGTCATGGAACAGCCCTTTTACAAGCACAGACCACGCCTATCTATGACGCAATTCTACGTAGGGATTGGACCCATAGCATTTAAAGGAAGTCAAATTAGAATGTGAAATTGACACGTGCTAAGTAATGTAATGTACTACAACGAATGTCAATCTCCTACAGACGTATGTAACCATTGCCAATTTTAACTATCAAGGTTAGACACTTTCGTCTATTGCTCCCTAGCACTTTTAAATTATTTGGTTTTCCAATATTTCGATAGTGAGCGTACCTGGTGAAGGTTATCCCAGAAACGTGTCATGCGCACTAGAATGATATCTACGTTGTTATTACATCTCCTGTTTAGACCCTTTAGTTGTTCATGCTCCCAGAAAATGATATAAATTATTTGGCTTTCTGATCTTTTGACTTTGATTGTACCTGATGAAGATTATTACAGAAACTCGGCATGAACAGTAAAAGTTAGACATCCATGTTTTTTTTTAATTATTGGAAATATATCGATACTGACATTCAGTTTATTCGGTCGATTCATTGTTGCTATAGTAACATGTTTGGACACTGAGTTCATTTGCTTATGTAACCTTCTTTTTACTTTGTCAGATAACAATTTTGAAAAATGCGAATGTCTTATTAATTAGGATATTTACGTACTAATTTGAGGAGTTGTAGTCGTCGTGATCGTATGGTAGTTTATTTACAACTACTCATGCAATTCGTGTCTATCACTAATAAAGTTGTAAGTTCGAAACCAGCTCATGGCGAGATGTACTCGATACAACATTATGCTTGTCAGTGACTTGCGGCAAGACGGTAGTTTTCTCCGGCTTCCTTCACCAATAAAACTGACGGCCACGAAATAACTGAACTATAGTTTAAAGTGGCATTAAACATTATAGCCCTAACCCGTATTAATTTGATTGATTGATTGATGTTTAACGTCCATCGAACAATTTTTCAGCTATATTCATGACGAGAACATTCTTAAAATAAACCAATATGTAGGTTGAAAACGGGGGACGGATAGGCCAATGGAAAAAAACAATTAAGCGGCACGGGACTCGAAACAAGGAAAGGTGATGGGTAGGGACGGAGAATTCAGCCAGTGCAACAGGTTTCCTATGAACCACTCATCATGAGCACAATGCTCATAATGAGCTGTTACATTGGGTTCTTTAACGTGCGAAGAGGGTGGCAATCTCTCAACACAGGACCTCGGTTTTATTTACGTCTCATCCGAATGACGATTTGGTTGTGAATTTATGCATCTCGCACAACCGACGGACGCCCCTTCAGGCCGAAGAAGCTCTCGGTCCCATTTCTATACTCCAGGGTTCCCGCGGGGTTGGCCCCTTTTAGAGGACTATTGCCTCTAGGACGGAGAAACCTGGTGCCTATTCTACCCTCGGCACACCCTCTGGGAGGCGGCGTATTAATTTGAAAATTACCATTAAAAATAAGTTAATCTAAAAAAATCACAATATGTTCACGCTAGATAAAATATTGAACACAAAAGATTGAGTGAGAAATAGGAATTTACAAAAACACCAAACACTACAAAGCATAACACACTTCTTTATCTTACAAATTTTATTATTTACACTTTAGGTTTCAAACAATTATATCTAAACACATATAAATGATTAACGGGCTGCGATCCCATGACACCTGGATTTACATCAACCTATCACAAACTCATGACCATCACTACAAAATTGCTAGTTCGATTCCATCTATTAGTGTAATCGATATAAAGTTATATAATACAATGTCTTAGTGGCCAGTGGTTTCGTCTGGGTACTTCTATTAGTTCTTCCAGTATAACTGTTATAGGGTACAATGTCTTAGTTGCCAGTGGTTTCGTCTGAGTATGTACTTCTATTTGCTGCTCTTCTAGTATAACTGTTATAGGGTACAATGTCTTAGTGGCCAGTGGTTTCGTATGGGTACGTACTTCTATTAACTCTTCTAGTATAATTGTTATAGGGTACAATGTCTTAGCGGCCAGTGTTTTCATCTGGGTACTTCTATTAGCTCTTCTAGTATAACTGTAATATAATGCGATGTCTTAATGGTCAATGGTTTCCTCTGGGTAGTTCTATTAGCTCTTCTAGTATAACTGTTACATGGTACACTGTGTTAGTGGCCAGTGGTTTCCTCTGGGTACGTACTTCTATTACCTCTACTAGTATAACTGTAATATAATACGATGTCTTAATGGACAATGGTTTCCTTTGGGTAGTTCTATTAGCTCTTCTAGTATAACTGTTATAGGGTACACTGTGTTTAGTGGCCAGTGGTTTCCTCTGGGTACGTACTTCTATTAACTCTTCTTGCATAACTTTTATAGGGTACAGCATCTTAGTGGCCAGTGGTTTCGTCTGGGTACTTCTATTATCTCTTCTAGTATAACTGTTATAAGGTACAAGGGGTTAGTGGCCAGTGGTTTCCTCTGGGTACGTCCTTCTGTTAGCTCTTCTTGCATAACTGTTATAGGGTACAATGTCTTAGTGGCCAGTGGTTTCGTCTGGGTACTTCTATTTGCTCTTCTAGTATAATTGTTATAGGATACAATGTCTTAGTGGCCAGTGGTTTTGTCTAGGTACTTCTATTAAGCTCTTCTAGTATAACTGTTATAGGGTACAATGTCTTAGTGGCCAGTGGTTTCGTCTGTGTAGACATATATACCTTTCCGTAGCTACTGCAACATTAATCCATCCGGAACACGTCATAGAAACATTACAAATGTAATGAGCATAAGGATATATCGCTATCAGGAGAACAGTATAGTGGACACCACTATATGCAAACAAATACAAATAACATAAATAAAAAATTAGCCCTCCTACAAACAACTAGAAGTAGAGACGAACCAACCATCGTTTTTTTGCGGAAATCGTAACAGACATCTCAACACGTAACTCAGAACGTAAAGGCACATAAATGCACAACATAACAATTAAAAAGTTGAGCAACATGGACCCCTATCATAATACCGCGGTGAACCCAGGTACTCGCGAAGAGTAAATAGTTCCTCCTCTTTAATAGACACCCGCCAGGTTACTCATATATAAAGTCCGACAACAGTCTTGGCAGTGATAGAGAAAAGAAAACATATACATCAAAAGTAAAAGATCCATTGTCATTTAATATATGCATATTTCGTAACGATCAACCAGATTGTTTCTAAGATAAGCATTATGTACAAATTAATTTGCATACACAAAGCACTTATATGACCGCATCAGTTTGGGACCTATAAAACTGGTTTAACCCCGCCACTGTTAATTGAAGTGCCTATTCCAAGCAAGTAAAGTGGGGGTTGTGTGTTAGGGGTATGCTTTTCTTAACTCTTTCTACGATTTTTCTTTGTATTTTAGAACTATTCGTACAGTGTGATTTTCTTGTTTGTTTTTGGTTTTATTCCATCAAAACTGGTGGTTGTCCTGACCCTTTTCGGACTGTAGTTAGAATTTCATCTACCTCTGCAATCAATGTCTATTACCATCATAGTTCAAATGTTTTAAGTCGATTCCCGCTCGTCATGAGTTATATTCGATTCAAGGTATTAAACTGTAATGTAGGTTATATGAATACAGTTCGCAGAATTTCTCTCTGTACTCTACTCTCCTGCATCAATGAAACTGATTGTTTGAACTTAATTGAAATGTTGTTGATTGTAAGAAGAGCTTAAAGACTTTAAAGATATCAAAGGGGTAATCCTTCCACTATGATATGACAGCGGTCATAAATCCCCAAACCGCATCGGTGTTCTAATGGTTGGCGATCCAAATCAAAGACTACAAAAATGGTAGTTGTTGCTTATCGCCTATATCCCTGTGTTTAAGCCTCATATACATAAACGTTATATTTTGAGACACTCTACTAATATTATCTATATATACAGTTATAGATACAGGGATTTGCTATATAGAGGTACCTTTTAAGGCAGGTTTGATATATACTCATCCACAGGACGTTCATGTAATTCCCATTCTTTTTATTGCTCAAATAAATAACTATTCATGACATTTCTGAAATAATTAAATAACTTGAATTAACATTGATCAGTCAAATACAAAATTTTCCATGAAATTAATATATTAAAAGTTCAATTGTATCTGTTGGATAGAAAATCAAGACAATGTTCGATAACTCATTCCTGTCTAATTGGATAAACAATTATATAAATTTGAATTGTTTACCTTACCGCGTAATTGTGATGATATTCGAGGAAAGTCCACATCAGTTTTACTTTATTAACTATTATACAATCGCCATAATATAGCTGAAAAATTCCTGAATTGTAGTTAAACAAGAAGCACTCACTCACTCACTCACTCACTGTTATACAATCTGTAATGACCTGCTCTTCCTGGCAATAACTGCACATGGGCACCTCCAGGGCCTCCAAGGGAAATTTTGCAAGACTTTTCTCAAAATTGAGGATTTGAGGTCCAATAAACCCGAAAGACAGTAATAAATATATGCTATATAATGAAATGATGGCCTTCCTGGATACAATGTAAATGTAAATGTGAGTGATGATCAACAATCAGAATTCAGAAGTCTAAGTGAAATTTACATAATTATTTTTCTAAATAAACTAAAATTAGTTGAAAATATCCTCTCCCCCCCAAAAAAAAGGTCTATGGCTAAGGCTATGTGGCCCTTCCTTCAGAGATTCACATGCCCCTTCTTGGCTATCCGGGACCCGGACTGATGACCCCCTCCCCCTCTCATAGGCCCTGGTTAACTCCGTTTTTTGGTGGATTCGTGTTGCTAAATCTTTAGTTTACTTTGTAATATTTTGTCTACCACTATTTATTGTTTTCTTGTCTTTTTCCTTTCCAAAGTATTGTCATTACTACTTCGATTAACGGCTTCTGATTATCCCTTTGGTATGTTCAAACGTTTCTTGCATGTATTATTGGTTTGCCTTTTGGAAATAAAGGTTAGTTAAAACCGAAGGGGCAATCAGGGATAGACAATTCAGAACACAATGTCGACACACGACGAAGTAAACACAAATAACAAAACAAAAAAGATGAGTGGAACGGACTCCACCAAAACCAGGGTAGATCCCAGATGCTCTATATTTTATTTTTATTATCAAAAGGTGGGTGTAATATTGTGTAATTCTCTAGGTCTGAAATCAGGACTGTTTGGTCGATGTAACGTGTAAGTAGATTATGAAGACGTTTGTATAATACACTTTATTACCTATGACTGTATGATGACTTCTTCGTCATCCTATACAATATATTAAAATTGCTGAGTTAGATTGCAGTCAAATGAAACTATTAACACAGGAAGATAAAAAGATGGGCTTCTTTTAAGACACCTGTCGTGGAACTCGTATAGTCAAGCCCGATAAAAGTATTGTCAGTGATAAAGAAAAGAAGAAAATCTATGTAAAAAAGGAAAAGATCCATTTTCATTTGAGAAAACATACATAAATTACAATAGAAGAACTCGGCTCTCCTGTATAACACCACTGCTCGTCCATATTCATGTAGGGGTCTACATTATGCTCACATGTAGAAAACACTTGCATGTCTACATCATCATACTCAGAGGGATGGCTTGGGCCCACAAGACTAGTTTTGCCCGGTCACGTTTTATTGAGGTGTCTATACCAAGCGACGATAGTCATGTTGATGTATTTTAGAGGTTGTTTTTTTTCTTCATTTTATTAGATGAAATTGGAAAAGTTCAAATATGTCAATCAACACTCACTCAAGTAGGGAAAATGTCTCATTTTATTCCCAAGTCTTTGGAATTGAAGACGGAAACCCATAATATACATAGTGAGTGAGTGATTGTTAGATTACGCCAAAAATTGAACAATTTTTCAGATATGTTACGGCGCGATTAAATTCAATGAAATAATGATGATATCCGCTTTGCACTAGTCTAACTAGTCGATTTTGATAGTACTAGCAAGCTCATTGAAACAACAGTCAACAGGATAGACATGTGGCTCCACTGGGAAACATTATCTTCATTCTGGGCAATTTAGTCTTTGCTCTTATTCATAAATCATGCCTGATTATCGCAAAATCAGCAATTACCAGTAGTATATTCTTTATTTTGATCCGATCGGGGCTCAAACCCACTATCTACCGCACTCAAGGCGAGCCCGCTAACCTTTCCACCAGCGAGGCAATCATATACTATTTACATCAAATCATATAAGCAAAATATTAACGTGTATTAATATGTTTTAGCTTGAAATGACCGTTGGTTGTTTGTTTGTCACAATTAGAACAACAGTTCCAATGCGGATTTTATTCTCGTATTGTCCGACTTTGATCCGGCCAATTTTGGTGTTCGGGATTCTCTCTAGATTTTACATACGTATCAACGATAAAACAGAGACGTTCTGTCATTGTCGTTTGATGAGACAAAAAGGAAAGGAAGCGAAAGAAAAAAAAACAAAAAACAAACGGAAAAGAAATGATAGATGCTCTCGTTGAAAACTCCTTTCGCTATGAAAACTTCTCTCGTTATTTATTAAATACAAAAATGTATATCATCACGTGATGATTTCCGTATTGACCAAGTTAGTAGTCCTTGGGTAGTCTCAGGTCAATATAGCTACACAGGAACTATTAACTATGTCAATACGGAAATCATCACGTAATAATATCATATTGGAATGTTCTTGCTTGAAATCACCCTTGTTTGTTTGTTTGTCACAATTCTGTTGGATTAATATCTATAAAGTACGTGTTACATGTAGCATCGATGTATCAATGGCCTTTAAGATAAAATTGTGAATGATGTCTTAAGTGTCAATGCCATACACTGTTGATTAAATCTTCAGATGATATTTATTAACATTAACAAGTAACAAAACATGCATAGCCTACTACATGTGGAATGGCATTGCTTATAGTGGTTGTACGTGGTCTGTTGCAAGGCGAACACTGATCTTTTCCAATATCACATTCTTACCTATATTATTTATTGTTTGTAAACAAAAATTGCTACTCAATGATTTCACTTGATTTAAAACAACAATAAAATAATCAATATGTAATCAGGTACGTTATCAAGCCATTTGACTTACGTTATCAAGCCATTTGACTTTTATATATCAAACGCAGTGGGATAGACCGTGGATTCGAGCTCCGGTCGGGTCAAACCAAAGACTATAAGAAAACGTTAGAGAAACCCAAAGGTGAAATTAAGAATGGACAATCCAGAGACACTGGTAACATTGAGTACACAAGACACATGATGAAGAGAAACAAAGCAAAAAACACAACATGGAAAACAGATGAGCAACACGGACCCAATCAAAAACCATGAGTCAACCTAGGTGCTCGCTTCTCCATTAAGGACATAGCTTTAAAGAGTAAGTACAACGCTTGGTTGGCTTGAAATTAGGAACATATGTTCAAATGGAACATATACCGGGACCGGGGGTATAAATAGATGTGGGCGCAGTAAACATTCAGATTGTTCATTATTTTGACCACGGTTATCTTGAGGATGAAACATCAATGATACATAGTTTCACTGTTACTTTTGGAGAACAATATTTGACAAGCATTGCTACTAGTGTTCCTCCCTACGAAACTGTCAGTCTTATTAAAAACAATATTCTTCATCAGTGTCAAAACTGATTATTCCTTTGGTATGTTCAAACGTTTCTTGCATGTAATATTGGTTTGCCTTTTGGAAATAAAGGTTAGTTAAAACCGAAGGGGCAATCAGGGATAGACAATTCAGAACACAATGTCGACACACGACGAAGCAAACACAAATAACAAAACAAAAAAGATGAGTGGAACGGACTCCACCAAAACCAGGGTAGATCCCAGATGCTCTATATTTTATTTTTATTATCAGAAGGTGGGGGTAATATTGTGTAATTCTCTAGGTCTGAAATCAGGACTGTTTGGTCCATGTAATGTGTAAGTAGATTATGAAGACGTTTGAGTGGTTGTACGTGGTCTGTTGCAAGGCGAACACTGACCTTTCCCAATATCACATTCTTACCTATATTATTTATTGTTTGTAAACAAAAATTGCTACTCAATGATTTCACTTGATTTAAAACAACAATAAAATAATCAATATGTAATCAGTTACGTTATCAAGCCATTTGACTTACGTTATCAAGCCATTTGACTTTTATATATCAAACGCAGTGGGATAGACCGTGGATTAGAGCTCCGGTCGGGTCAAACCAAAGACTATAAGAAAACGTTAGAGAAACCCAAAGGTGAAATTAAGAATGGACAATCCAGAGACACTGGTAACATTGAGTACACAAGACACATGATGAAGAGAAACAAAGCAAAAAACACAACATGGAAAACAGATGAGCAACACGGACCCAATCAAAAACCATGAGTCAACATAGGTGCTCGCTTCTCCATTAAGGACATAGCTTTAAAGAGTAAGTACAACGCTTGGTTGGCTTGAAATTAGGAACATATGTTCAAATGGAACATATACCGGGACCGGGGGTATAAATAGATGTGGGCGCAGTAAACATTCAGATTGTTCATTATTTTGACCACGGTTATCTTGAGGATGAAACATCAATGATACATAGTTTCACTGTTACTTTTGGAGAACAATATTTGACAGGCATTGCTACTAGTGTTCCTCCCTACGAAACTGTCAGTCTTATTAAAAACAATATTCTTCATCAGTGTCAAAACTACAAAAATCACGTCATGAGAGATACATTTTCATATCAACGGGAATTTTTTATAATAAGTTCCGCCCACCAATTGTGTCGGTAGGCACTACCGCAAATGCCGCTTTCATTGAAAAATGTTATTCTGGAAATGCGTCGAGCGCACTGAAGGAGAAATCTACGTTTCTATTACGTTCATGTGGTTGTGAAAATGAAAACAAATGTTACTTGTGTCTTATTCACTTGGATAGATATCGCTTTACGTGAAGAATGTTTTTGCGCTGAATAAACATCTCTAGCTTATTTTCGTTCCTTTAAAAAGAAATATTAGGATAAAATGCAGGATCTACCACATTCAAATACCAGCACTGTCACCATTATGCACATCACCTTCTACAAAGTACAAATATTTAGCAATGCAAATTACATAAGATCATTTTATTTGTTTGTGTATATTTAGCAAGAACACGTAATTATCGTAGATATATTGAAGATGTAGATATAATGTCTTCACACATGTCAACATATGTCCATACGGAGCTATATATCTACCCGTAGACTGTTGTTTCGGTGAGCTAGCACTGTTGGTAGCGTGCTGGTCTAGTACAAATCAGACACCCCTTCAACATTGTCTTAACTTATTTTACTGCTTAAAGTAAAATTGTCTTAGCAAGTGTTCACTTGGCATTCAACAACAATCAATCTAACACTCCTAAGATGTACTTTTATTTTGTATCTGACTCGATCGACATAAGATATAACACAATCTTCAATCTACGTGTTATTCAGAAGCTATGTCATCTTTTGGTTTCTAAGCAGGTGTACGACTATTTTTGGCATTAATAAATAATAAATCGTCATTAAGAATAATGTATATACAAGGGCATAATATCGTGATATATCAATGACCTTGATGTTCGGAGTTCGGTAATTTTGTTATTACCCTTATTTGACATAATAACATATTTATTTCCCGTACTAATGACGTAAGTTACAGGTGGAAAAACATTCACGTATTGAAAATGAAAACAATACAACTTTTATATAAAATGATACAAACACAAATATGATGGTTGGACGTGGAATTTGAACATTGAACGTGCATTTAGCGATTTTCATTACATTAAATGTGATTCGTAAAATGAAAAACAATACATGCTACACCGTCAGAAGGATTCGTAAATATAATTATTTAATCGTCAAGATCGATATCCCTAAGACGCATTGTTATATAAACATGATCTCTCACTCTCTTGGCTTGGTATAGGTATTTCAGTAGAAAGTGGCGGTGTTAAGCTAGGTTCATCACCAACGAAACCTTTACCAGACTTCACTATATATATGAGTAACACGACGGGTGTCATAAGAAGCATATAAATGATTAAACTGCACATTGTTGCTTTCTATTGACTAATGGTTTGTATTGCATTTGGTTCCGAGCAGGCATATTCCTGATGTAGAATATCTAGGAGGAATGTCACTCTGGAAGGTTATACATACAACTGGTACTTCGACATCGGTATGTTTTTATGTCACTCTGGAAGGTTATAAATAAAACTGGTACTTCGACATCGGTATGTTTTTATTTGTGTCGTGATACTTACAATAAATAGGCAGATATCTAATTGTTGGAACACGACACATTTCAGTAATAACTTTCACCAGGTAAAAGGTGGGAAATCTGAATAATCAAGTCTTTGGGAGTTTGAAAACCAAAGGGCT
Source organism: Bathymodiolus septemdierum (assembly GCA_963383655.1). Lineage (NCBI taxonomy): Eukaryota > Metazoa > Mollusca > Bivalvia > Mytilida > Modiolidae > Bathymodiolus > Bathymodiolus septemdierum. The sequence goes on from OY726529.1 coordinate 15,426,851, forward strand.
TAACCAGGATAGCCTATACCTGGTGAAGATGGGCCTTAGCTTTAATACATTACATTTTAGGGGTCAACATTGCTCATCGGTTTTAGTCTCTCTGTTTGTTTTAAATTTTATTTGTCTTCTCTCTGTTTATTGTTCTGTATGGTACCCTTGTCTTCTCTCTGTTTTTTGTTCTGTATGGTACCCTTGTCTTCTCTCTGTTTCTTGTTCTGTATGGTACCCTTGTCTTCTCTCTGTTTCTTGTTCTGTATGGTACCCTTGTCTTCTCTCTGTTTCGTGTTCTGTATGGTACCCTTGTCTTCTCTCTGTTTCTTGTTCTGTATGGTACCCTTGTCTTCTCTCTGTGTCTTGTTCTGTATGGTACCCTTGTCTTCTCTCTGATTCGTGTTCTGTATGGTATCCTTGTCTTCTCTCTGTTTCTTGTTCTGTATGGTACCCTTGTCTTCTCTCTGTTTCCTGTGAGTAAATGATCAACCCTTCCATAAAAGTTTCATATAATTTAATTCATGCAGAAAGTCTGACGGTGGATCTTAATCACTTTTATCTTAAAAAAAATGATAAATTAAAGCGCATTTAAATTGTAATTGCGATGTTGCATGTACATGTATTATGTATATTTAGCGTATGATGTTCCGTCCTACAACAAGGGTTTTCCTGTATTTATGCAGAAAGTCTGACGGTGGTTCTTAATCACTTTCATCGTAAAAAAACGATAAATTAAAGCGCATTTAAATTGAAATTGCGATGTTGCATGTACATGTACTACCGGCATGTATATTTATCGTATGATGTTCCGTCCTACAACGATGATTTTCCTGTACACCAAGGTCACTTACACTATATAAAATATTAAAGCAATGTAGTTTACTGCCACTTGTCATTACGTACTTGATCATGTTTAAGCTACTGTTCCTGACCCTCTGCATTGCCCTTGGGGCACAATATACATATTCCTGTTGTTTTGCCCTTGGGAGATAAGATGCAAATTCCTGTTGTTTCCCAAGACAAATGGAAGGACTGCAGGGTATATCAATTGCAAAGAGTATCAACGGTCGAGGCTATGCTATCTCAGTATGTATTTCTAACTTTTATATGTTGCTTCAAAGTCTACCAGGGTTTCCTTATTATCAAACTGTTTACATAGATCCCCGTTATTTCTTGGTTCAGTTTAGACACATATGTTAATAAAAAGATAGATATCTAAGTTAGGACACCGTTCGGTTTCTGGAACAACCTTCATCGAGTACGCTCACACACAAAGGATTGGAAAGATAAATAATATTAAAGTCTTTGAGAGCATGTAAACGAAAGTGCCTCAACAGAGTGCAACCTATGTAGTTTTGAGTGTCTATTGAATTATGCCAATAATCTTTACCAAAAAAAAAAACCTATGACATTATTTACTCATGTTTCCTGTTCAAGTGAGACATGCTGTATTAATAACATATTTTGTATGTTTGCAGGGTCTAATGAGGTATGCCTATGATCTGGACAAAGACAAGGAATATCAGGCTGGAACTGTTTATGTAAATGGAAGATCGCATACAGAACATAACCTTTACGACTATGCTAACGTAAGTGAATATTTTGTTACGACTATGCAAACATAAGTGAATATTTCTCTACCACTGTGCTAACGCAAATACAAATTTCTTTACGACTATGCTAACGTAAGTGAACATTGTTTACCACCATGCTTATGTAAGTAAATATTTCTTTACGACTATGCCATCGAAAGTAAATATTTCTCTACCACGTCAGTAAATATTTCTTCACGACTGTGCTAATGTAAAAACAATATGTCGTTTCCACTGTACTAACGAATATGCTAATGTTATTGAATATGTTTTTACCAATATACTCACGTACGTAAATATTTCTTTACGACTATGAAAAGGTAAATGATATTTTACGACTATGCTAACGTAAGTGAATATTTTTGTGGCAGATCTTGTTATCGGAACTCTTGTCCTGTTGTTTTGATGCTGTTTTTCTTGATATTTACTGTAATCGCTTCGGTTGTGTAATGTTTAACGCATTTGCCTCGTGCGCGGTAAATCGTATGTTCGAACAAATCACAAGAAATTTGATATTTGCTGCCTTTAAGCTAAGCACGCAACATGAACTAAGAGCAAATAAAGTTTTTACTCAGGATCATGTGACAGAGTGGAGCGACATGTCTATATGTTGATTAATGTATTAGTGAGTTAGCACTGTACAATCCAACTCACCGCATTACACTGGTTTAGTACAAAACAGATATCACAATCATTTTTATTAAGGCGTTGCTTGTTCTCATAAAGATATAGCTGATAACTGCTTATTTGGCATTAATCAACAATCCCTGACTCACCCACCCATTGCATTTATTGTCTTTTTTGTGTGTTCGGATATCTCTTTACTCCATTATCCATTCGGACTCTAAAACATTCCGTATAAACTACATGGATATAGATATACATTGTACCTACCACAAACAGACATAACTCCTACATATTTTTCTTATTCCAACATGGAATTGATTAATACTATATAAAACTTCATAAATTTTACCAATGAAATGTAACAATATTATAAGATAAACATTTCATACAATATGATAAAATTATGTGGTCAATTTTAAAGATAGAATTTTATTAACACTATTTAGCGTCATACATTTACCAAAAACTATAAAAAGTAACAATAATATAAGATAATATCAACATTTAATGCAATACGATGTAATATGTGATCCCGTTTAAAGACAGGATTACATTATCACTGTATTAACTAAACGTTAGAGAATACCGAAGGGGCAATCAACTAAGGACAATCCAGAGAAAATGGTAGCATTGGGCACACAAGACACAAGACGAAGACAAAACCACAACGTAATATCTACATAAGACACAAGACGAAGACAAAACCACAACGCAATATCCACAAACAAACAAAAATAACGTTAATAAGACATGTGTCATCCTACAAACAACTAGAGGTAAAGACGAACCGAACATCGTTTTAATGCGGAAATCGTAACGGACATCACAGCACGGAACGCAGAACGTAATGCCACATAAACGTCATACATTTTACCCGTAAATCATTCTTTCAGAATAAACTGTACTCAGTTGTGAATGGTCAATGTACAGTTTCAACCCTGAGAACCAGCATGCTAGATTGTATCCGAGTAAGTATAGTGGCATGATAGTGAAACTGATTTTAAGGTAAACGATGTTACCATAGCTACGACTACTTTGCAATGTGCGACCCATACCACTGACATAGTTTATACAGTATAATCATTTACTATGGAAACCTACAGCTGCTACTCAATGTATTTATTACTACAGCGAGAGGTTTTATCCCTCCTACATAGATAAACTTAGCTAATTTTAGTAATTCCATTTATAGTCTTTGGGGTTTTTGTTTTTTTTTTGCTATAAAAGACCCAGTTCCACACATTAAGCGTATGTTTAGACAATTTTAGCTATATTGTTTATACCCTTTGGTTGATTGATTGATTTTTGGTGCTTAACGCCACTTTCAGCAATATTTCAGCTACATCATGGCCACCAGTTTTAGTGGTGGAAGAAGCCGGAGAACCCGGAAAGAACCACCGACCATGGACAAACAACTGGTAAACTTTATCATTTGCGAGTCGAGTGCACCATTATTTGTAAATTACAAAGCCGGACGCGAACCCACGCTGTTATGGTGATAGGCTTGTATGAGTTGTTAGGTAATCCAACTACCTAATTCATTGAGCCATCCAAGCCCTCGAATATATACCCTTTGGAGTGTTTGTCCCACAAAAGAAGAAAACGACTAAAGATTTTGACAGATTTTGCGCACTAATTTAGATATCTTTTTTTATTATATATGTTTCGGTTTTTTTAACTCAAGTTTAAATAATAAATGCCCTCTCCCCTGTATCCTGTTTTCATCATTAAAATAATCACACTTCTAAAGGCCAACTCGGTTACATCGAACCATGATCAAGACAAGTTCCACTTAAATACACGCATAGTCAACTCCGTTTAGATGGTACTATATCAAATCAAATCGAACTTAACGGTTATAGCCAAGTATATCGGTAAAAGACGTTTAAATAATGATGGTCAACTACCCTCCAATATCAACAAAACAAACAACTTCCTCTGACCTAATATCATTCCACAAAAACGTGCGGATATCAATTCAAGTCCATGCACCAAAATGTGATGGGTCATAACACTTATTGTCAATTCAGTGTTGTAAGGACTACATTGTATATTAAATCCGCTATTGTTCGGTTATACTGTACTAATTTCGTTACAAAAGTGTACTATTGTAATTTCAACCGGGTGCCTATACATCCCATCCCAATAATATAATCTTTAAAACAATCTGTTTTATACTTTACATGATCGAGTTCAAATGACGTCATCGTTCAACATACTGGAGGTCTATTTGGTTTTGGGTTTTTTCTTCTGAAAACCTCCATTCTACAGTAATTCACTTACACATAAAGTTGAATCGAGTACACCTCGACACAGGCCGGGAATAAAGCACACAACTTTAGTTTAAATAGTCACTGATTGCGTCAGTAGATGTAAATCCAACTACCATAAGTTCGCGGCCACGATATTATTCGGATATATTCTGTATACGTACATTATTCTTTTACAGAGACGGCTAATAAGATATACACCACCTATTATGGAGTAGATGAAAACAAGATCGATGTACAAGGTCATTATTTCACGGCAGGAAACATTCATGTTACCTTGACAACCATGGTGGACAACTGTGTGGTAGTAGGACGATCCCTCACTACCATCAACACAGTAGTAAACACCGGTTACCTAGGTCTCACCTTAAGAATCACTAACTCAGCAGTGTTTGATATTCCGGGACCATGTGCAAGGGGTTCTACCTCCACATTTTTGAAGGTAAGTGACAATTAGCATGCCGAATGACATTACCTTCTTTATTTTGATCTCATTTTTCACTATCTCATCAACATAAGTTAGAAAAGTGACAGATGGTGTTACAATAAAATAGTGAATCATACCGAACCGTCAGAACAATTCCAAAATCCATTCGAAAAACCATAGAAACAGAAGTAAAGTCGATACCCCTAACATAAACATGATCGTTCACTTTCCTTGCTTGGTGCAGGACTTCAATAAACAGTGGCAGTGTTAAACTAGTATTATGTGTCCGAACCCCCCCCCCCTCTTAATAAAGGGATGCGCTTGCTTCCATGGTCTAAGTAAAATGGAAGTGAGTTATATTCTAATTTAACCTTAGATAATGTCTTTTGTTAAAATGTATCAATTTTTTTCTCAGAAATCAAGGAATGTCAGTATCCACCAATATGTCATCCACCTGTTCTTAGTTCAGTGTTGTGATGTCCGTTACGATTTCCGGATAAAAAATATGTTCGGTTCGTTTTTACCTCCAGTTGTTTGTATTTCCGTTATTTGTGTTTGGTTGTGTATATTGGCGTCCAGCACATATTGTGTTGTGTTTTTGTTTTGTCTTGTGTACCCAATGTTGTCAATTTCTCTGGATTGTTCGTTCTTGATTGCCCCTTCGGTTTTCTCTAATGTTTACTTAGTTCCTGACACTTGGACATACTCATTTTGTTCAGAGATATACTAAACACAGTCTGCAGATTAAAACTCTCCTCACATCAAATTAACAACAATTACTACTGTCGGAGGTTCCACATGACAACCGTTAAATCGTAGAAGCATTGGCAAATTCGATACCCCTTGCACACATATATACATGACCATTCACTCTCTTGGCTTGGTACAATAAGTTCATTAAATAGTGGGGGATTGAATGCTGCCGTCATCGAGGTGTTTTCTACATGAGAGCTAGATGTCAATCATCACACATAATCGGGCGATCTATGAATTTGGTCGGACAAGCCCTAACACTTCCTTAAATCATAAACATAAGGCCGGATTTCAACACAAATATTTGCGAAGAAATATTTTGCTTTGATTTTTTCTCTCTATACATTACATTTGTTCATGTACTAATCAGGTGTCTTTATTTTCAGAAGGAAAAATCTGTCTTTGCAGATCTTGATTGATCGGACTGCAACACAACAGAAAAGAAAGAACTGTTTCATTCTTTGCTTTTATTTATCGATGTATATTATACTGCAGAATGAATTATATAGATAATTCCTTTTTAATGTCAATGACATCATAATTTCTGTTAATTAAAACACCTTGGTTACACAATATATTATGCTTATAAAAGTACTGAAAAATCCTTGATTTAGTTTTTAAACGTTAGAGAAAACCGAAGGGGCAATCCAGACACACAGGCAACATCGGGAATACGACACAGGGCACTTCTTATAGGTAGAAACAATTAAACATACCATAAACCTTAATTACACTTTTGTAAACTGGTCAAAGCTCAGATATTGCTGATTATCTCTATGTAAATAAACAGTAGCTAATGCGGAAAAGGCAATTTAAAACGGACAATCAAGAGAAACTGGAAACATATGGTACACAAGACGACGAAAAATACAACAAAAATATGTGTTAGAAACCACTATGCGTAAATAAACACAAGTAACACAAATATGACATGATCCCTACTACAAACAACTGGAGGTAAAGGTTGGCATTATCATGTTTCACTACACTATGCTTGTATTTTGACTTCGATTCCTTCACATGGCGAGGTGTGCTCGATACCACAATAAAATGAAATGCAAAAAAAATAAAAAAAAATAAAAAAACACACTGCCGAAAAGTTCCAAAACCCAATTAATGTAATTAGGTTTTCCCCCCTTATGCATATGTGACCTTAGCTGATTTTAGTTATTCTGTTTAGGGCCTTTACTTTATTGCTCCCAGAACTGATAAATCATTTGGCTTTATAATGTATCAATTCTGAGCGTATCAGCTGAAGGTTATTCAAGAAACGCGTCGTACGCACTAAATTTAATATCAACCTAAAATGGGTGTGATACGACTTCTAGCCTTCAGTTGATAGGTACGCTTTATGATAATACCTATATATCTGGCCATCTCTGTCGTTCTGATGTTAGTTTGGTGCTTAGTTTTGTTTGTCCACTTAAGTTATCCATCCATGTATTGAAGGACTCTTTGAACACTTGACACAGAAGAGAAATGACAGGGATGCAAACATAAAACTAATAATATAAATACAAAGTTGAAACAAAAGAAAAGAACAACACTATATAGGAATATACCATCTGCTCATTTCCGACTTTAAAGGGCCGTCATGACCATGATCTTATGGTAGTTAAATTTACTACTACCAATTTAATCAATGACTATCACCACTAACGTTGTGAGTTCGAATCCTAATCAGGGGGAGGTGTACAACATTTGTAAGTGACTTACGAAAGGTTGGTTGTTTTCTCCAGGTCCTCAGATTTCCTCCACCCATAAAACTAACCACCACGATACAACTGAAATATTGTTAATAGTGGCGTTAAAGACCATACAATCTGAAAACCCTTTCCGACTTTGATTATATGAAAATAGTGCAAATTCCACTTTGTTAAGTCGAACTATACTGCTTATTGTCAACGGTCAAGGTGACGTAGTCGTAGACATGGTAGACGACATGCTTTGTTCTTAATAGAAGTCATGCAGACAACATTATATTTTTTTATATAATTTTTTTTTTAAATCTTTTCATTGATATGAAACGTATTTGCGATTTGCAAATCGGACCTATTTTCCAATACACGCATGTTTATTTATGTTCTGTCTTGCATCATTTTGGATCTTTTACAAGGGCGCGTAATGGAACAGCCCTTTTACAAGCACAGACCACACCTATCTATGACGCAATTCTACGAAGGGATTGGACCCATAGCATTTAAAGGACGTCAAATTAGAATGTGAAATTGACACGTGCTAAGTAATGTAATGTACTACACCGAATGTCAATCTCCTACAGACGTATGCAACCTTTGCCGATTTTAACTATCAAGGTTAGACACTTTCGTCTATTGCTCCCTAGCACTTTTAAATTATTTGGTTTTCCAATATTTCGATAGTGAGCGTACCTGGTGAAGGTTATCCCAGAAACGTTTCGTGCGCACTAGAATGATATCTACGTTGTTATTTCCTCTCCTGTTTAGACCATTTAGTTGTTCATGCTCCTAGAAAATGATATAAATTATTCGGCTTTCTTATCTTTTGACTTTGATTGCACCTGATGAAGATTATTACAGAAACTCGGCATGCACAATAAAAGTTAGACATCCATGTTTTTGTTAATTATTGGAAATATATCGATACTGACATTCAGTTTATTCGGTCGATTCATTGTTGCTATAGTAACATGTTTGGACACTGAGTTCATTTGCTTATGTAACCTTCTTTTTACTTTGCCAGAATTTTCGTTTTGATGATGATAGTAGTTTTATTCTCAATCTAATTAAGAGTGGTTGTATCTTTTTTGTCATGAATTCTTTTCCATTGACAATACACTAACATATAACACCATCCTGTTTGTTGTCATGACAATTATCTTTGACCTTTCAATCATATGCAAGACTTAAATATATTGACCAATATGATAACAGTTACTGCCGTATAATCGAATTAAGAGTGTAGGCCTGGGTATGGGAGACAACTCTATTTTCACAAATTTGACATTTTTTTTTTTCAGTTTGCAGGTGAAATGACAAACTCTCACATGTATAAATTTCCCAAAAATAACCTATATTCCTATAATATGACTGCCGACAGTTTGAGAAAGATTCATATTTCAGAAAACAGAGAGAAAATAACTGTACAAAGGTTGATATAACAGTGTGTAAATTAATTTTATTGTAGTATTAAAAATGGAAAGTTATGATTGGAAAAAAAATATAATATCGTTTTTGTTTTTTATGGTAATTATTTTTTTTTATCTCACAAATAAAGAAATAGCAATGGATGAGTGTGTAATAACTTTCCTTGACAATTTCATTTTTTCTGGGTTCCATTCATTAAAAACATAATTTTAAATATTTAAAAAATCTGACGATACAAGTTTGTAAAATTTGGTGCTATCATGTCTATGTGTATATTATCTACTGTAGCATTTATTGGTGGAAATTAAACGACAGGATTTTCTAAAATAAGATTTTAATACCAGGGTGAAAGCTCAGGGCATCCCCCTTTTTTCCAATTTCAAAAGTTTTGCACATGATTATCTCCAAACAGGATAATCATATATGCTAGATATTTCATAATTATTCAACAATAACACTCAAGTGCATTAAAGTCAAAATATTCTCTTTCATCCAGAAATAAATGCGTATATCTATTTGAAGCTTCTGAAACTAGTATTACCAGCTGGCATCGGGAATACCCACGAAATTGCTATATTTAGGATGGGCTATGGAGAAAACGGGACGGTGAAATTTCTTGAAACTTTGGCAGATAATGTATTTAGACATAACTATTCAATGATGCAAATTAAAACAAAAATGAACTATGGGAAAATTTCGAGGTTACCCATGCCTACACCCTTAATACCTAAATATTTGGTAGACTCATCACTGATTGGTCCGTTAAAAATACGAATTCTGAAATGATCCCCAAATAGGATGTCATCAGATATGAGTGTATCGCAAAGCAAAAAAAAAAAAGCAAAAAATAGAGAACAAAATATTTGATATAAATAATATTGTTTTGTGTTGAAAAAGAATGTTAGCTTAATAAACCATCAGTTCTCGCATTGACATGTCACTCTAGTCTCATATATACTTACTTTTCTGCTACTCATTAATGCTTTGTACTTACCGGCTTCCCAGCTTTGGTATGACCCTATCGGGAATGGAATCCACGACCTACCGCACTCGGACAACGCACAATGGGGTGTGCAAGTGGTGTTTATCACCAATAAAACATATAACATAATACACATCAACAATTTATTAAAAAAACGCTGTTGAGTCTTTACAACGAGTTGAAAGAGGAACGGTGTCATCATTGGTAGTTTTACGGCGTCTCTCCCGAAAAGTGTACCGAAGTAACTCTTTCGTGTGTTTAGGAAACTGCTTGTTAAATATGGAATAAAGAATAACGAGTAAGAGTAAAAAGTCTGTAAATTCACGGATACCTTTTGTTAAGTACGAAGCTTCGTGGTAACCCGTCTTGAAGAACGTTGAAAGAATCGTATCTGGAAACACACACACAATGAAGATAACAATAACAAACACCACGCACAAACTGATTCGTTTTTTTTCCATTTCTAAGTTGACATTTTCGGAGTCTACGTACAATTAGTATGCTAGCTACAACCAGTAAACTAACTGGAATTATAGACCGAATTGCATAATGGAACCAGCTGAAAATATATGCGAAGTTACCTCCCTTCCATAATGGCGAAACTGATAAATTATGCATCGTCTTATTCCGAGTCACTTATTTCCAAAGCTTCATATTTAAGCGCAAAAGGTAGCGAAATTACAATGGAAGCAGCGGAAATTCCTAAAGATATAAAGGTTGCACGGTTAATAGTTGTTATAAACTTAGCCTTTGTCCCGTGATAAATAAATATATACCTTTCCATGGCTAATGCAACATTAATCCATGCGGAACACGTCATAGAAACATTACAAATGTAATGAGCATAAGGATATATCGCTATAATTGTATTTCTCCCGGCGACAGATGAGGTTTCTATCAGGAGAACAGTATAGTGGACACCACTATATGCAAACAAATACAAATAACATAAATAAGACATGAGCCCTCCTACAAACAACTAGAAGTAGAGACAAACCAACCATCGTTTTTATGCGGAAATCGTAACAGACATCTCAACACGGAACTCAGAACGTATAGGCACATAAATGCACAACATAACAATTAAAAGGTTGAGCAACATGGACCCTTATCATAATACCGCGGTGAACCCAGGTACTCGCGAAGAGTAAATAGTTCCTCCTCCTTAATAGACACCCGCCAGGTTACTCATATATAAAGTCCGACAACAGTCTTGGCAGTCATAGAGAAAAGAAAACATATACATCAAAAGTAAAAGATCCATTGTCATTTAAGATATGCATATTTCGTAACGATCAACCAGATTTTTTCTAAGATAAGCATTGTGTACAAATTAATTTGCATACACAAAGCACTTATATGACCGCATCAGTTTGGGACCTATAAAACTGGTTTAACCCCGCCTATACCAAGCAAGTAAAGTGGAGGTTGTGTGTTAGGGGTATGCTTTTCTTAACTCTTTCCACGATTTTTCTTTTTATTTTAGAACTATTCGTACAGTGTGATTTTCTTGTTTATTTTTGGTTTTATTCCATCAAAACTGGTGGTTGTCCTGCCCCTTTTCGGAGTGTAGTTAGAATTTCATCTACCTATGCAATCAATGTCTATTACCATCATAGTTCAAATGTTTTAAGTCGATTCCCGCTCGTCATGAGTTATATTCGATTCAAGGTATTAAACTGTAATGTAGGTTATATGAATACAGTTCGCTGAATTTCTCTCTGTACTCTACTCTCCTGCATCAATGAAACTGATTGTTTGAACTTAATTGAAATGTTGTTGATTGTAAGAAGAGCTTAAAGACTTTAAAGATATCAAAGGGGTAATCCTTCCACTATGATATGACAGCGGTCATAAATCCCCAAACCGCATCGGTGTTCTAATGGTTGGCGATCCAAATCAAAGACTACAAAAATGATATTTGTTGCTTATCGCCTATATCCCTGTTTTTAAGCCTCATATACATAAACGTTATATTTTGAGACACTGTACTAATATTATCTATATATACAGTTATAGATACAGGGATTTGCTATATAGAGGTACCTTTTAAGGCAGGTTTGACATATACTCATCCACAGGACGTTCATGTAATTCCCATTCTTTTTATTACTCAAATAAATAACTATTCATGACATTTCTGAAATAATTAAATAACTTGAATTAACATTGATCAGTCAAATACAAAATTTTCCATGAAATTAATATATTAAAAGTTAAATTGTATCTGTTGGATAGAAAATCAAGACAATGTTCGATAACTCATTCCTGTCTAATTGGATAAAAATTATATAAATTTGAATTGTTTACCTTACCGCGTAATTGTGATGATATTCGAGGAAAGTCCACATCAGTTTTACTTTATTAACTATTATGCAATCGCCATAATATAGCTGAAAAATTGCTGAATTGTAGTTAAACAAGAAGCACTCACTCACTCACTCACTCACTCACTCACTGTTATACAATCTGTAATGACCTGCTCTTTCTGGCAATAACTGCACATGGGCACCTCCAGGGCCTCCAAGGGAAATTTTGCAAGACTTTTCTCAAAATTGAGGATTTGAGGTCCAATAAACCTGAAAGACAGTAATAAATATATGCTATATAATGAAATGATGGCCTTCCTGGTTACAATGAATTCAGAAGTCTAAGTGAAATTTACATAATTATGTTTCTAAATAAACTGAAATTAGTTGAAAATATCCTCTCCCCCCAAAAAAAGGTCTATGGCTAAGGCTATGTGGCCCTTCCTTCAGAGATTCACATGCCCCTTCTTGGCTATCCGGGACCCGGACTGATGACCCTCCTCCCCCTCTCATAGGCCCTGGTCACCTCCGTTTTTTGGTGGATTCGTGTTGCTAAATCTTTAGTTTACTGTGTAATGTTTTGTCTACCACTATTTATTGTTTTCTTGTCTTTTTCCTTTCCAAAGTATTGTCATTACTACTTCGATTAACGGCTTCTGATTATCCCTTTGGTATGTTCAAACGTTTCTTGCATGTATTATTGGTTTGCCGTTTGGAAATAAAGGTTAGTTAAAACCGAAGGGGCAATCAGGGATAGACAATTCAGAACACAATGTCGACACACGACGAAGCAAACACAAATAACAAAAAAAAAAGATGAGTGGAACGGACTCCACCAAAACCAGGGTAGATCCCAGATGCTCTATATTTTATTTTTATTATCAAAAGGTGGGGGTAATATTGTGTAATTCTCTAGGTCTGAAATCAGGACTGTTTGGTCCATGTAATGTGTAAGTAGATTATGAAGACGTTTGTATAATACACTTTATTACCTATGACTGTATGATGACTTCTTCGTCATCCTATACAATATATTAAAATTGCTGAGTTAGATTGCTGTCAAATGAAACTATTAACACAGGAAGATAAAAAGATGGGCTTCTTATAAGACACCTGTCGTGTAACTCGTATAGTCAAGCCCGATAAAAGTATTGTCAGTGATAAAGAAAAGAAGAAAATCTATGTAAAAAAGGAAAAGATCCATTTTCATTTGAGAAAACATACATAAATTACAATAGAAGAACTCAGCTCTCCTGCATAACACCACTGCTCGTCCATATTCATGTAGGGGTCTACATTATGCTCACATGTAGAAAACACTTGCATGTCTACATCCTCATACTCAGAGGGATGGCTTGGGCCCACAAGACTAGTTTTGCCCGGTCACCTTTTATTGAGGTGTCTATACCAAGCGACGATAGTCATGTAGATGTATTTTAGAGGTTGTTTTTTTTCTTCATTTTATTAGATGAAATTGGAAAAGTTCAAATATGTCAATCAACACTCACTCAAGTAGGGAAAATGTCTCATTTTATTCCCAAGTCTTTGGAATTGAAGACGAAAACCCATAATATATATAGTGAGTGAGTGATTGTTAGATTACGCCAAAAATTGAACAATTTTTCAGATATGTTACGGCGCGATTAAATTCAATGAAATAATGATGATATCCGCTTTGCACTAGTCTAACTAGTCGATTTTGATAGTACTAGCAAGCCCATTGAAACAACAGTCAACAGGATAGACATGTGGCTCCACTGGGAAACATTATCTTCATTCCGGGGAATTTAGTCTTTGCTCTTATTCATAAATCATGCCTGATTATCGCAAAATCAGCAATTACCAGTAGTATATTCTTTATTTTGATCCGATCGGGGATCAAACCCACTATCTACCGCACTCAAGGCGAGCCCGCTAACCTTTCCACCAGCGAGGCAATCATATACTATTTACATCAAATCATATAAACAAAATATTAACGTGTATTAATATGTTTTAGCTTGAAATGACCGTTGGTTGTTTGTTTGTCACAATTAGAACAACAGTTCCAATGCGGATTTTATTCTCGTATTGTCCGACTTTGATCCGGCCAATTTTGGTGTTCGGGATTCTCTCTAGATTTTACATACGTATCAACGATAAAACAGAGACGTTCTGTTACTGTCGTTTGATGAGACAAAAAGGAAAGGAAGCGAAAGAAAAAAAAACAAAAAACAAACGGAAAAGAAATGATAGATGCTCTCGTTGAAAACTCCTTTCGCTATGAAAACATCTTTCGTTATTTATTAAATACAAAATGTATATCATCACGTGATGATTTCCGTATTGACCAAGTTAGTAGTCCTTGGGTAGTCTCAGGTCAATATAGCTACACAGGAACTATTAACTATGTCAATACGGAAATCATCACGTAATAATATCATATTGGAATGTTCTTGCTTGAAATCACCCTTGTTTGTTTGTTTGTCACAATTCTGTTGGATTAATATCTATAAAGTACGTGTTACATGTAGCATCGATGTATCAATGGCCTTTAAGATAAAATTGTGAATGATGTCTTAAGTGTCAATGCCATACACTGTTGATTAAATCTTCAGATGATATTTATTAACATTAACAAGTAACAAAACATGCATAGCCTACTACATGTGAAATGGCATTGCTTATAGTGGTTGTACGTGGTCTGTTGCAAGGCGAACACTGACCTTTCCCAATATCACATTCTTACCTATATTATTTATTGTTTGTAAACAAAAATTGCTACTCAATGATTTCACTTGATTTAAAACAACAATAAAATAATCAATATTTAATCAGGTACGTTTTCAAGCCATTTGACTTTTATATATCAAACGCAGTGGGATAGACCGTGGATTCGAGCTCCGGTCGGGTCAAACCAAAGACTATAAGAAAACGTTAGAGAAACCCAAAGGTGAAATTAAGAATGGACAATCCAGAGACACTGGTAACATTGAGTACACAAGACACATGATGAAGAGAAACAAAGCAAAAAACACAACATGGAAAACAGATGAGCAACACGGACCCAATCAAAAACCATGAGTCAACCTAGGTGCTCGCTTCTCCATTATGGACATAGCTTTAAAGAGTAAGTACAACGCTTGGTTGGCTTGAAATTAGGAACATATGTTCAAATGGAACATATACCGGGACCGGGGGTATAAATAGATGTGGGCGCAGTAAACATTCAGATTGTTCATTATTTTGACCACGGTTATCTTGAGGATGAAACATCAATGATACATAGTTTCACTGTTACTTTTGGAGAACAATGTTTGACAGGCATTGCTACCAGTGTTCCTCCCTACGAAACTGTCAGTCTTATTAAAAACAATATTCTTCATCAGTGTCAAAACTACAAAAATCACGTCATGAGAGATACATTTTCATATCAACGGGAATTTTGTATGATAAGTTCCGCCCACAAATTGTGTCGGTAGGCACTACCGCAAATGCCGCTTTCATTGAAAAATGTTATTCTAGAAATGCGTCGAGCGCACTGAAGTAGAAATCTACGTTTTTATTACGTTCATGTGGTTGTGAAAATGAAAACAAATGTTACTTGTGTCTTATTCACTTGGATAGATATCGCTTTACGTGAAGAATTTTTTTGCGCTGAATAAACATCTCTAGCTTATTTTCGTTCCTTTAAAAAGAAATATTAGGATCAAATGCAGGATCTACCACATTCAAATACCAGCACTGTCACCATTATACACATCACCTTCTACAAAATACAAATATTTAGCAATGAAAATTACATAAGATCATTTTATTTGTTTGTGTATATTTAGCAAGAACACGTAATTATTGTAGATATATTGAAGATGTAGATATAATGTCTTCACACATGTCAACATATGTCCATACGGAGCTATATATCTACCCGTAGACTGTTGTTTCGGTGAGCTAGCACTGTTGGTAGCGTGCTGGTCTAGTACAAATCAGACACCCCTTCAACATTGTCTTAACTTATTTTACTGTTTAAAGTAAAATTGTCTTAGCAAGTGTTCACTTGGCATTCAACAACAATCAATCTAACACTCCTAAGATGTACTTTTATTTTGTATCTGACTCGATCGACATAAGATATAACACAATCTTCAATCTACGTGTTATTCAGAAGCTATGTCATCTTTTGGTTTCTAAGCAGGTGTACGACTATTTTTGGCATTAATAAATAATAAATCGTCATTAAGAATAATGTATATACAAGGGCATAATATCATGATATATCAATGACCTTGATGTTCGGAGTTCGGTAATTTTGTTATTACCCTTATTTGACATAATAACATATTTATTTCCCGTACTAATGACGTAAGTTACAGGTGGAAAAACATTCACGTATTGAAAATGAAAACAATACAACTTTTATATAAAATGATACAAACACAAATATGATGGTTGGATGTGGAATTTGAACATTGAACGTGCATTTAGCGATTTTCATTACATTAAATGTGATTCGTAAAATGAAAAACAATACATGCTACACCGTCAGAAGGATTCGTAAATATAATTATTTAATCGTCAAGATCGATATCCCTAAGACGCATTGTTATATAAACATGATCTCTCACTCTCTTGGCTTGGTATAGGTATTTCAGTAGAAAGTGGCGGTGTTAAGCTAGGTTCATCACCAACGAAACCTTTACCAGACTTCACTATATATATGAGTAACACGACGGGTGTCATAAGAAGCATATAAATGATTAAACTGCACATTGTTGCTTTCTATTGACTAATGGTTTGTATTGCATTTGGTTCCGAGCAGGCATATTGCTGATGTAGAATGTCTAGGAGGAATGTCACTCTGGAAGGTTATAAATACAACTGGTACTTCGACATCGGTATGTTGTTATGTCACTCTGGAAGGTTTTAAATAAAACTGGTACTTCGACATCGGTATGTTTTTGTTTGTGTCGTGATACTTACAATAAATAGGCATATATCTAATTGTTGGAACACGACACATTTCAGTAATAACTTTCACCAGGTAAAAGGTGGGAAATCTGAATAATCAAGTCTTTGGGAGTTTGAAAACCAAAGGGCTTAACCAGGATAGCCTATACCTGGTGGAGATGGGCCTTAGCTTTAATGCATTACATTTTAGGGGTCAACATTGCTCATCGGTTTTAGTTTCTGTGGGTTTTTTTAAATTTTGTTTGTCTTCTCTCTGTTTCGTGTTCTGTATGGTACCCGTGTCTCTGGGATATCCATGATCGTTGTGGTGTTCTCTAAAGTATATTTACGAAGTGTAAAGTTCAAATATAAATATATCTACTAAATCACGTCAATGCCGAAGCATTTACTACTTGGCGGATGATACCCTCGGAAATAAATTATTATGATTCAGCCACAAATCAGTTATCAGCAATATTTCAGTAAATTAAGTGCGCTTTTTTATATTATTGTTTTTTTTAACTTGATTAAATTCATGTTTTAAATAATTTAAGATACACTCCATTATCATTACTTAAATAAAGATGAACGTTAGTATCTATTCGGTTCGATCGGCATTTCTCGTTATTTTCTGCAACCAGTTTGCATAATACTTGATTCTTGTGAAACGTCATGTAAACAACAATCTCTTTGAGATCATCTTTGCAAACAATAGATGTAAGTAAAGAGAGTACACTGCAATTAATATACATGTATTTCAATTATGTTAATGAGGAGAAAAGGTTCGCAAATGTTAAATCATGTACGTTAAAATGAGGTATAGATCTGACACGGCTGGATTTTTTTATTTCCACCAATGAACGAGGAGATGATGGATAGGATCAGAGAATCATAGAGTGCATTAGTATTATATTATATGTTCATAGTGTATTATTCAACTAACAGGAGAGACCCGCTTATCCCGTGCGGTATTTTTGAAAGTTTCGTACAAGCAGGGAAAGCATTGTGTATGTTGAAATTGTTTCCATTTAAAAATAAAAAAAAACAAAAAACAAAAAAAAAACAAAAAAACCAGCAACATAATAATAGAAAACTGTATAACAAAATATAAACGTACATAAGCTATATTTATATGTATGAATTTAAAGCAGGTTTAATATAAAAATTATACGTTTTTAAAGAGTAGATAGTTTCTTTCCTGTGACGAATGTCATAACATCTTTCGCGTCACATATGCTATAACTTAAACTCGTTGCATTACACTTTCTACCAGTTTACACGTCATACATCCTGATATTAAATGTAACATTATATATTAATTCATAATATCGGATTGTTATTATAAACATACTGTCTTTAGTTGAGGGTGTTACGGTAGATTACCACAAGGAGAAAAAATATCATCCGAGACGAAGTCGAGGGTGAAATTTTTTCTGAGTGTGGTAATCTACCGTAGCACCCTCAACCAAAGGCAGTATGTTTTATATTATACTGAATGCCCTTCGGAGGGTGGTATTGCGGAGGGTGGTTTTGCGGGATGTGGTATATCCTTGCAATACTACCCTCTGCTTTGGTGGGCGGGCTTAAGAAAAGTTAGAGAAAAATACCACATCTACATTTACCTATGAAATTGCCGAATTATCAAAGACATTTGCATAAAGTGTAATATAACTAAATATCACCCAATAATTAAATGGCTGTAAGAGCGCAATCGTGTGACTTCTGGAATTACATTTTCCTGTGCAATCAGTGGAAATCCCCACTAACATAAGAGTACAGTTAACGTCCAGCACGAAGTGCACTACTTATAGATTAATGCATGCCCTTTACCATATCAAGACTGTTATCATCCCGAGAGACCGATATCGGCCAGAGGGCTTTAGCCCGAGGGTCGATATCGGTCGAGGGATGATAACAGTCCTGATATGGAAAAGGGCATGCATTAATCTATTTATCACATATTTCAACATTGAATTAAAAAAAGAATTACTTCCCACACAGACACCAAACTTATGAATATGAGTGATCGATATCGGTTGAGGATTCTGCTTCCGAAACACCAACAAATCTTTCCTCGCTGAACGTCGACATTTTCCAAACGACAATTAACAGTTGGGCGGAAGTGACGTCATGGGGCTCACGAAAGGCTTGATATCGTGTTATCAGAGTTTTGCCCCGATGGCAGATATCGCTGTAGCACTTCCCGTGTTTACGTATGGGCAAAATTGACGTTATTACATATGAATATGTGATAAATATTGTTATCGACCTTTAAACACCACTTTTATTAATATTTCAATCATATCGTGTTCGATATTGTGGTATTTTTTGTTTTTCATATTATTGTCTCTAAAAGGTTATTCTTGCTACACGTAACAATACACACGTAATGTTTAATTTTATCAACCCATGAACCATAAACAAAGAGTTTGTGTATATAACCTTAAACATTCAGGTTGTATGTTGAGAAACTCACTTTTACTAAGAAGACCACCACCTGAAAAAAATCGAAACATAATAAAACAAAGAACAAACTAATTCAGCTCTGCCATTTTCTTATTTAAGTGTCTGTACGAAGACATGAAAGTGAGCGATCATATATGTGTGTGTTAGAAGTATCGATGTTTGCCTCTTTCTACGGTTTTGGTATTGAATTTTGGAAGAAAAGTTTTAAGATATCAAAGTGGTTATCAGAAAGCGTAATCGAAGGACAGACAACACAATGGCGGAAAGAAAAATGACGATCTACAAAACTTTACCCAGAAAACTAAAGATCAAGCAACACGAACCCCACTACAAACAGCTCGATGTATAATATATCTTTTTAATAAATATTGAGATAATCTTAAATCATTTTATTTTCTATTTGTAGTGTTTATTTAATCTGGCCTATGACGCTGACAGCCAAAAGGTTGCTTTGAGTGGCACCCGTGGAAAACCTCGTGGATAGCAGGTGCAGACAATTAACCCCAAATCGTTACTTTGATTGGCACTCGTGGAAATCACGTGAATAGCAGGTGAAGATAACACCATCTCTATAATTTTTTAACTGTAAGTTTCCCGTGTTTAACTTGTGTTAAAATGTGTGTGTAAACACACATTTACTGTAATCTTTATTCAGCAATTCACAGTTGCATATACAACATGAGACGACATCACTGAAATAAAGGCGTGTGGTAACAATAAAAAAGTCTTGTGTATTATAAGTAATAAAAGAGAAACATTAAAGATGAAAACAGATGATAATGTGAATTAAATATTGGTTCCGGAAAGATTTGAAGATAGCAAAGGGGTAATCAGAAACCACACATCGAAGACGGACTGTCAATGCATTGGCCAAAAGAAAATGGACAGACAATGATCTACAAAACACTACACAGAAAACGAAAGACTGAGTAACACCAACTCCTCTAAAAACCGGGAGTGCTCCGGAAGGGCAAACAGTTGTATCTGTTGTGTTACTCTTGTTAAAAGACAGTGATGTCATTAATGAGGAAAGGGCCGGATTTTGTTTATGACAAAACTGACCATTATTTCCTTATTTGATCTCCTGATAGTTTTGTGTAACATTTAAGCAATCGTTAATATCAGCGGCTCTCCGTTGTAAAACTAGTATTATGCATATACAAACTTTTGTGTTAGGAAGAGTAAATATCTATCATGTCGATTTAAAATGTGGGTTAAAAAAACAAGCTCTATCTTACTATAATTCTGGCTGTAGACCACTAAATATATCGTATGCCAGACTAATACATTGGTTTAGTATCTTAAATGTAGATTGTGTCATATCAATCTTATTAATCATCCAGGCAGCAGATGTGGGTGGGTGGTTGGAGACTAGTGTATTCAATATTGTCTTTAACTCTGTAATTACCCATTAGCAAGAGACCAATGGAAATCTAGTTTGAATTTCCTAGGAGAATAAAAGACCGAAACGTTACTTTTCGAATTAGGTTTATGGTATTTAATGCCACTTTCAACAATATTTCAGTTATATCGTGTCGTATTATTTTTCAGAGACTAAGTCTTATCTGAAGAGTTAAACTCAGCAATTGTCAAATCCGTCCATCAAGCGAAGGCAATGTTTAAACACTCCACGGTCATAATTCAAAATCCCCTAACATGACCTCTCACTTTCCTGTCTTGGTACTTGTGCCTCAATAAAATGTAGCGGGGTTTACCTAGTTTGATGGGTACAAACCTCCCCTCTTAGTGAAAGAACCCTGTCATGAAAATGTTTACCACGTGTGAGTAAATGACCAACCCTGCCATAAAAGTTTCATATAATTTAATTTATGCAGAAATTCGTAATCACTTTCATCGTAAAAAAACGATAAATTAAAGCGCAGTTAAATTGTAATTGCGATGTTACATGTACATGTACTATGTATATTTAACGTATGTTGTTCCGTCCTACAACACGTGTTTTCCTGTACCCCAAGGTCACGTATAATTTATAAAATATTAAAGCGATGTAGTTTTCAGCCACTTGTCATTACGTACTTGATCATGTTTAAGCTACTGTTATTGACCCTCTGTATTGCCCTTGGGGCACAGTATGCATATTCCTGTTGTTTTGCCCTTGGGAGACAAGATGCAAATTCCTGTTGTTTTCCAAGACAAATGGAAGGACTGCAGGGTATATCAATTGCAAAGAGTATCAACGGTCGAGGCTATGCTATCTCGGTATGTATTTCTAACTTTTATATGTTGCTTCAAAGTCTACCAGGGTTTCCTTATTATCAAACTGTTTACATAGATCCCCGTTATTTCTTGGTTCAGCTTAGACACATATGTTAATAAAAAGATAGATATCTAAGTTAGTGCGCATGACGGTTTCTGGAACAACCTTCATCGAGTACGCTCACACTCAAAAGATTGGAAAGCCAAATAATATAAAAGTCTTTGAGAGCAAGTAAACCAAAGGGGCTCAACAGAGGGTAAACCTATATAGTTTTGAGTGTCTATTGAATTATGTCAATAATCTTGACAAAAAAACAATCTGTGACATTATTTACGTATAGGAGAATGTCCAAGTAACTCTCCATTCCTTAAACATAATGGAGCCGAGGCCCATTGTTTTTAAGGAATGGAGAGATACGAGGACATTCACCAACTTAAAATCCAACATCGTACTTTATTAATTTGATTAATTATTAATATTGTAGCAAAAAAAGTCTATGTATAGTATCTAAAGTACAAAGTAGTAAATTGTTTGCCCCTTGTGGGACCTTAAAAGTACAAAGAGAACAATAACTCTCCATTCCTTAAAAATAATGGAGAGTTTTGACAATAGATTAACAACACAGGTGGATTTTAATCATGTTTCCTGTTCAAATGAGGCATACTGTATTAATAGCATATTGTTTATGTTTGTAGGGTCTATTGAGATATGCCTATGATCTTGACAAAGACAAGGAATATCTGGCTGGAACTGTTTATGTAAATGGAAGATCGCATACAGAACATATCCTTTACGATTATGCTAAAGTAAGTTAAAATTTTGTTATGACTATGCTAACGTAAGTTAACATATCTGTACGATTATGCTAACCTAGGTGAATATGTCTTTACGACTATGTTAATGTAAGTGAATATTTTTACGACTATGCGAACGTGAGTATTTCTTTACGATTATGTTAACATAAGTGAATATTTCTCTATCACTGTGCTAACGCAAGTAAATATTTATTTACGACTATTCTAACGTCAGTGAAAATTGTTTACGACCATGCTTATGTAAGTAAATATTATTTACGACTATGCTAACGTAAGTAAATATTTCTTTACTACTGTGCTGACGTCAGTAAATATTTCTTTGTGATTATGCGAACGCAAGTACATATTTCTTTACGATTATGCGAAAGCAAGTACATATTTCTTTACTACTGTACTAACGTAAGTGAACATTCTTTTACGAATATGCTAATGTTAGTGAATATTCCTTTACCGCTATGCTCGTTTAAGTAAATATTTCTTTACGAGTATGGTAACATAAGTCCATATATCATTTCCATCTCATCAAGGCGTGGCTTGTTCTCGTAAATATATAGCTGATTAATGCTTACTTTGTATCAAGCAACAGTCACCGACTCAGCAACTCGCTGCATTTATTGTCGTTTTTTTTGTGTATTCGGATGTCTCTGTACTCCATTATCCATTCGGACTCCAACACATTCAGTACAAACTACATATTTTTCGAAAGACATTGTACCTACCAAAAAGAGACATAACTCTTGTAGAATGTCAATTATGAAATCATGGAATTAATTTACACTATATCAAACTTCATACATTTCACCAATAAATATTAAAGGTAATAATATTATAATAGCAACATCTTTTATAATACGATACAATTATATGTCTATTTTAAAGATTCCATTAACACTATTAAATGTCATACATTTTACCAATAAATATAAAAGTAACAATAATAGAAAATAATATAAACATCTTATGCAATAAAGACAGGATGACATTAGCACTGTATTACATAAATGTTAGAGAATACCGAAGGGGCAATAAAAAAAGGATAGTCCATAGAAACTGGCAATATAGGGTACACAAGACGAATACAAACACAACACAATATGTGTTGGACACCACTATGCGTAAGCATAGAGAAATAACGTAAAGAAAATCGGCGTCCTCCTACAAACAACTGGAGGTAATAACAAGACAAACATCGTTATTATGTGGACTTCACAACATGGAACTCAGAACGTAAAGACACATAAACGTTATACCTTTTACCCGTAAATCGTTTATTTTTTTTCAGAATAAACGGTACTCAGTTGTGAATGGTCAATGTACAATTTCAACTCTGAGAACATACATGCTAGATTGTATCCCGAGTAAGTATAGTGTCAATAGTGAATCTGATTTTAAGGTAAGCCATGTTACAATAGCTACGACTACTCTGAAATTTGTGACTTGTTGCACAGATCGGTTTTGAGTAGGGTTTTTGTTACTCGACCTTTAGTTTTATAAGTAATGTTTAGTAGATTGTTGTTTGTCCTTTTTGTCCATTTTCTTTTAGCAATTGTGTTGTCTTTCATTCTGCGATTTACGGATTGTGCAATATAATTATTTACTACGGGAATTTACATTTGCTATATAATGTATTTATTGCAAAAGCAGCAGTTCATATCCCTCCTTCTTAAATAAACTTAGCCAATTTTGGCAATGCGGTCCATAGTCTTTGTTTTTGTTTTTTTCTTTAAACAAAAGATCACATTTTCCACATACCAAGGGTATGATTTAGACCATTTTGGCTCTATGGTTTATGCCCTTCATGCTACAAAAGACGTTATGTACCACATAATAAGCATATGATTAACGATATTGACAGAAACACGTCTTCCGCACTAATTTAGAGATTTTTATTTAAATATATGTATTTCGCTGTTATTGCACGCAACAATAAATACCTCCCGTATCATGTTTGTATCATTAATATAATCACACATATAGACATTTATATTCAGCACCGCTTAGTTCGTACTAAATTAAATACAGCCGAAAATAACCGTTTTCAGTTATAGCCAAGTTGAAAACGTTCATACAGTAATTGTCAACTACCCACCAATATTAACAAAACAAACAACTACCAATTCAACAACAACGTGCGGATAACAATTCAGGTCAATGCACCAAAACATGGTGATTCAAACCATTTATTGTCAACTCCATGTTGTAAGAACTATGTTGTATATTAAATCCAATCAACCACAACAATGTTCGGCTATAACGTACTAATTTCGATACAGAAGAGTACGATCGTAATCTAAACCGATTGCCAATACATTCCATCACAATACTATAACCCCTCAGACAATTTGCTCTATACTTTACATGATCGAGTTAAAATGACGTCATCGTTCAACATAGTAGAGTTCTGTTTGTTTTTTTGGTTTTTTTTTTCTTCTGAAAATCTCTACCGTAATGCACTGACACATAAAGTTGTTTCCAGTACACCTCGACACAGGCCGGGAATAAAACACACAACTTTACTTTAAATAGTCACTAATTGCATCAGTACATGTAAATCCAATTACCATAAATTCGCGGCCACGATATTAATTGGATGCATTCTGCATGAATACATTATTATTTTACAGAGAACGCTTTTAAGATATACACCACCTATTATGGAGTAGATACAAACAAGATCGATGTAGAAGGTTATTATTTCACGGCAGGAAACACTCATATTTCCTTGACAACCATGGTGGACAACTGTGTGTTAGTAGGACGATCCCTCACTACCACCAACACAGTAGTGAACAGCGGTTACCTGGGTCTCACTTTAAGAATCACTAACTCAACAGTGTTTGATGTTCCGGGACCATGTGCAAAGGGTGCTGCCTTCACATTTTTGAAGGTAAGTGACAATTATTATGCCGAATGTCATTCCCTTATGTATCTTGATCTCAATATTCACTTAAGGTTATACACACAGATGTATTGCCATTAATTTTTTAGTTTCAGATAACATTTGATATTCACTTTACACGTTCTGTCAAAGTGCAAGAACTAGTTAACATAGATTCTATAAAGAGGCTGTATTTTGATCTAATTGTATCTAATCAGAAAAAGTAGTTAGAAAAGTGACAGATCATGTTACAATAAAATGGAGGGAGGGGGGAGGGGAGTGGGTACCACATCGTCATAACAGTTCAAAAATTCAATCGAAAAGCAATAGTAACAGAAGCAAAGTCGATACCATTAACATATACATGATCGTTCACTTTCCTTGCCTGGTGCATGACTTCAATAAACAGTGGCAGTGTTAAGCTAGTGTTATGTGCCCGAACTTTCTCTCTTAATAAAGTGATGCGTTTGCCCGATTGTTTCCATTGTCTGAGTAAAATGGAAGTGAGTTATATACTAATTTTACCTTAGATAATGTCTTTTGCTAAAATATTTCAATTTTTGTCTCAAAAATCAAGGAAGGTGAGTATCCACCAATATTTCATCCACCTGTTCTTAGTTCCGTGTTGTGATGTCCGTTATTATTTCCGCAAAAAAAACGATGTTCGGTTCGTCTTTACCTTCAGTTGTTTGTATTTCTGTTATTTGTGTTTGGCTGTGTATATTGGTGTCCAACACATATTGTGTTGTGTTTTTCTTTGTTTGTCATCGTCTTTTGTCTTGTGTACCCAATGTTGTCAATTTCTCTGGATTGTTCGTTCTCGATTGTCCCTTCGGTTTTCACTAATGTTTACTTACCTCCTGATACTTGGATATACTCATTTTGTTCAGAGATATACTAAGCACACATCCACAGATTAGAAATCACCTCATATAAAATTAACAACAATTACTACTGTCGGAAGTTCGACATTTCAACCGAAAAATCGTAGAAAGAGGCAAAATGGATACCCATAAAAACACATACAACGTATATACATGACCATTCACTCTCCTGGCTTGGTACAGTTCATTAAATAGTGGCGGGATTAAATAATGCGGTCATCGAAGTGTTTTGTAAATGAGAGTTAGATGTCAATCATCACACATAATCGAGCGATCAGCATTGTTATAAAACACGCTCTAATCTTGAACAAGTCCTCAAATCGCTCCCCAATCATAAGCAAAAGACAGGTTTCCAACACAAATATTTGCCAACAAATATTTTGTTCTGATTTTTTCCCTCCATGCATTATATTTGTTCATGTACTAATCGAGTGTCTTTATTTTCAGAAGCAGAAATCTGTCATTGCAGATCTCCTTGAATAATTGAACTGTAACACAACATAAAAGGAACATTCTCTGCTTCTATCCATCGATGTTGTATATTACACTGCAAAATGAATCATATATATACAATATACGTACATTGTCGGTAAATATAAAATGTATTTGTACGAGCTTTAGAAACAGGCAGAATAGCGAGCCTTTGGCGAGCTTTTCAGGCCTGTTTCGGAGAGAGTACAAATGCATTTTATATTTAACGACAATGTACGTATATTGTGTTTATCCTGCAATGTCAAAAAAATTGGAAAACTTGTCAGATTTAAACAAAAAGGACAGATACAAACGTCATTCCTCGCCTTTCATAAATGTTGTCAAGGATGTCTTCTTCGTGGTCCGCGTTACATTAGTACCAGTTTCATACTTGTCTGTGCCCTCCGTTGTACATAGCTACAGGGTACCAGGAAAGTTTATTCGTAGGCTGAAAAGTTTATTCGTCTAGTACGAATAAAGCAAACATTTATTCGTATAGCATATTTGTACAGGAAATGTACTGATTGCAGGATAAATAGAAAAACTTGTAATGTCAATGGCGTCATAATTTCTGTGAATTAAAACACCTTGGTAACACAATATATTATGCTTAAATAAAGTACTGATAAATCCTTGATTTAGTTAACATACGTTAAAGAAAACCGAAGGAGCAATCCAGACACACAGACAGCAGTGTGCATACGACACATGACACTTCTTACAGCTAGAAACAATTAAAAATATCGTAAACCTTAATTACTCCTTGTAAACAGGTTAAAGTTCAGATATTGCTGATTATCTCTATGTAAATAAACATTAGATAATATCGAAGGGGCAATCAAAAACAGACAATTCAGAGAATTTGGCAACATAGGATACACAAGACGAAGGGCAATCAAAAATGGACAATCCAGAGAAACTGGCAACATAGGATACACAAGACGAAGGGCAATCAAAAATGGACAATCCAGAGAAATTGGCAACATTGGATACACAAGACGAAGAAAACAAAACAAAAACACAACACAATATGTGTTGGACACCACTATATGCAAACAAACACAAACAAGGCAAACAAGACATAACCCTCCTACAAACAACTGGAGGTAAAGACGAACCGAACATAGTTTTATGCGGAAATCATAATTAAATGTTTTCGTAGCGCCATTTTGCCCTATTTATTATTATATCAAAAGACGGATTACAGATATATCTGTTAGAAGTGTTTTATTTGCTTAGTGCAAGAACAACTTGACAACTTTATTAATGGGTTTTATATGGATTTAGTTGCAGTTGACAAAATACAGTGAAACTTGTCGAAACGAATCTCACTGGGGTCAGCACATGTGTTCGATATACACAGGTGTTCTATTTATGCATCTTAAATTAACAACAATTTTCTACATTGTCACTTTATTAAATGTTCAATTTATACGGAATACCATTTTTTTCAAGGTTTCACTACACTTTTCTTGTATTTTGAATTCGATTCTTTCACATGACGAAGCGTATTGATACTACAATAAAATTAAGAACAAAATACCACACTGCCGAACAGTTCTAAAATCCAATAGAAACAATCGTAAAAAAGGGGCAACATTTATATCCCTAGCACAAAAGTACATGACAATATGTGACAAAGAATGTCAGTGATTTGCGACAGGTGGGTGATTTCCGGATATTAAATTGACAGCCACTAAATAAAAAAATGGATAGTGTTGAAAATGGCGTTAAATATTCCCTACGAAAAGTTTGAAGATACCAAAGAGTAACCAGAAGCCGCCAATCGAGGGACAATACAATGGCGAAAAAACAGGGAAAAAGGACAAACAGTGCTCTACAAAACACTACATGAAAAACTAAAGCTCGAGCAACACCAACTCCACAAAAAAACCGAGGGTGAACTCGGGTGCTCCGGAAGTGTCAGCGGTTCCTACTCCACTAGTGAGACCCGTTAAGGTAGACAAACGGGTACACAAACGGGTAGACAAACGGGTAGACAAAACGGGTAGACAAACGGGTACACAAACGGGTAGACAAACGGGTACACTGAAGATAACATAACATAACATAAATCTGTTCAAAAGTGTGATGTTGTAACAACTTGTGAATTTTCTATTTGCTATAGTGTTATCCTCTGATTTTTATTAGGTTCAAATATCTACAAATTATGAGAAAATTATATTGAAATCCGTTGTCCTGTTCATTGCTCTTGCTAGAGCGGGCACCATGTTGTTTATTGTATAGGAAATAACTCGTATAATTTCGGAATCATATCCGGAACGTGCGGAAAAACTATTAGACCACGTTTTCCGGGAGTGTTAACATAACATGCACTTTATGCCAAATAATGTACCACGAGCGGTAGCGAGGGGGTAAAATTGAATCATAAAGTGTCAACACGTGGTAAAAAGAATATACATATATGGTTAACGATAATTATTTCGATTCTAATAGGAAAATTACGGAAACATTTCAAATCGAAGAGGTCTTGGTCATCCAGTGTGTTTGGCTGTTCCGTTAATAGAATCGACTGAAATGTCGCAATAATATTCCGTTTTTTTTCAAAAGAATTTTGAAATGACAACCGGAAAGGTGTTTCAATGCCGATGGTATATATGTTTTGAGGTATCTAAATGTTATCATTCCTGAACATTTTTTTCAAAAGAAAGGGAAAATAATGGAAATTCCGCTTTGTCAAGTTGGACTAAGCTGCCTATTTTCAAAGGCGAAAGTGTCGTAGTCGTAGACATGGTAGACGACATGTTTTTGTTCTTAAAACAAATTATGCAGACGACAATTATATTTTTTATATGGATAAAGCATTTTATTTTAAGTTTTCTTTATTCATATGAAACGTATTTGTGATTTGCAAATCAGGTCGATTTCCAATACACGCATGTTTATTTATGTTGTGTATTACACCATTTCGAATTTTTACAAGGGCGTGTCATGGAACAGACGTTTCACAAGCACAGACCACGCATATTTATGACGTAATCGGTCATAGATAAATATTATTTTACCACGGGATTGGACCAAGGGCGTGTCATGGAACAACCGTTTTACAAGCACAGACCACGCCTATCTCTGACGCACTTTTCCCATGGGATTGGACCCATAGCCTTTAAAGGACGTCAAATTAGAATATGAAATTGACACGTGCTAAGTAATGTAATGTACTACAACGAATGTCAATCTCCTACAGACGTATGTAACCTTTGCCGATTTTAGCTATCTTGCTTAAACCCTTTGGTTTATTGCTCCCAAGCACTTTTAAATTATTTGACTAACACTATTTCCATAACATGCTACTAATATTAACGAGGCCAGGATAAGGTACCGGTATTTTATGTTTCTCTCACTAACAAATGTAAAGATTTCAAATAAAGATTTTAATTGGAAAAACAAATATTTGGCTTTCCAATATTTCGATAGTGAGCGCACCTGGTGAAGGTTATTCCAGAAACGCGTCGTGCGCACTGAAATGATATCTACGTTGTTATTACCTCTCCTGTTAAGAACCATTACTTCTTCATGCTCCCATAAATGATATAGCTTGTTTGGCTTTCCTATCTTATGACTTTGATCGTACCTGATGGTTATTCCAGAAAAAATGACATGCACACTACATTAGACATCAATTTTTATCATTGGAAATATACACAAAGACAAAGGTTAAGCACCCCTTGATATATTAAAACATAATAAGTTACAGTAACTTTAAATTCTAATATTTATAGTGATTATAGCAAGAACAATGTTCCATTAAAAAGATGTGCTCACACAGGTGTGACCATTATGTCTAATATCGACTAGTCATGCACGTGAACCATGCCTCTCACGCATTACTAAAAATTCAGTATGTTCACGCTTCGAATTTGGGTATTTAAGTCCGGTGTTTAAACAAATTATTCATTCTCAGTAAGCATGGTACGAAGGCGAATATCAGAAGCACAAATATGGCAAATAATCGGCATGCATACAACAGGGATGTCCTTCAAAGCTATTGGACGTCAGATGGGCTACCAGTATGATAATGTAGTCAGCCGACTGGTGAGAAACGCACACAAACCAACAATGTGAAAGACTTGCCAAGATCCGACAGACCAAACGTAACATCTGATCGTGACCACAGGGCATTGCAGCGTTTGGTTAGACGGATGCCATTCGCAACCAGTCCCGTACTCAAACAACACTGGCTGCCCAATAGACGTCGGTCAACAATAAGTTAGAAACCGTCTGAAATCAGCGGGACTTAAGTCAAGGAGAGTCATTAGAGGCCCACTGTCGGCAGACCGACATCGACGAACACATTCGGCATGGTGTTTAGCACGACGTGATTGGAATTTAAAGACATGGCGCAAGATCCATTGGTCAGACTAGAGCCGGTTTCTGTTTCATGTAACCGACGGCCGGATGAGGGTTTGGAGACACAAAAATACAGCCTATTCTCCAAGGAACATCCTGCCAACTGTCCCTTACGGTGGAGGCTCAGTAATGGTTTGGGGGTGTATCTCTCATGACTGTAAGC
This sequence comes from Bathymodiolus septemdierum, assembly GCA_963383655.1. Lineage (NCBI taxonomy): Eukaryota > Metazoa > Mollusca > Bivalvia > Mytilida > Modiolidae > Bathymodiolus > Bathymodiolus septemdierum. The sequence goes on from OY726529.1 coordinate 15,458,110, forward strand.
TGGAATTAGTCACCATACAAGGCAACCTAACTGGCGATCAGTACATCAGAGACGTCTTGCAACCAGTTGCTGTCCCCCATTTCGACAACCACCCACTAGTTACAAGGCCTGTGTATATGGATGACAACGCCAGGCCTCATCGTTCAAGAGCAGTAACCGCCTACCTCCAAAGCGAAGCCGTGACTTCTGTCCCTTGGCGAGCCATGAGCCCGGATTTGAATCTCATAGAGCATATTTGGGACATGTCAGGCCGTCGTATTCAGGCTCGGGAACCTCCTGTGCAAAACAGTCGTCAGTTGGAAGCAGCATTGCATCGGGAATGGTAGCAGCTATCACAACAGGACATCCGAAGTCTAACTGGAGGGATGAGACGCAGAGTTGAGACCCTCATCCAAGCACGTGGGGGTTACATCCGGTACTGAACTTTGAACAATGTATGTCGTCAAGTGATTCATAAGTGACGTTTTGAAAGTAAAATGACAATCTTATCGTGCTTTTGAACTGTGAAGGTCAATACTTAAAATGGACATGTTTTACTGCAAAAACTTACCTTGTGATATTGTGATTAAATGTTCATTAAATTAAAATTATTCTTGATTTTTTGGTGGTTTCTTACAGCCAATGTAATGTCCTAACAGGTCACCATTGCGTTCTTGAGATTATCTGGTCAGTAATCTCGTGATACTTGTCGTATCATTTGTCATTTCAAAAAAAGATAGGGGTGCTTAACTTTTTTCTTTGTGTATATATTGATGCTGACATTCCGTTGATTCATTCCATTCATTGTTGCAATAGTAACATGTTTGGAGACTGAATTATTTTGCTTATGTAACCTTCTTTACTACTTTGTCAGATAAAAAATTTGAATAATGCGAATGTTTTATTAATTAGGATATTTACGTATTAATTTGAGGGGTCGTCGTCGTCAAGATCGTTTTGTAGTTTATTTACAATTACCTATGAGTTCGAATCCCGCTCGTGGCGAGGTGTACTCAATGTACCATTATGTGATAAAGTTCGTCAGTGACTTGCGGCAGGTCGGTGTGAGTTTTTTTCTTGCTTCCTCCACACATAAAACTGACCGCTACAATTTAACTGAAATATTGTTGAAAATGGCGTTAAACACCATAGCCCTAACCCGTATGGAATTTAAAATTAGCATTACAAATAAGTTAACCTATAGAAAATCCCATAATGTTTTCGCTAGATACAATATTGAACACAAAATATTGAGTGAGACATAGGAATTAACACAAACACCAAACCCTACAAAGCATAACACACTCCTTTCTCACTTTTGAGACAGACCAGTTCCTATATTTAGCGATCTGAGATTTTCTTATCTTGCACTAGTGCAAGAAAACAAAATCACGTGCCTTTTACCGGCAAATGCATGCTGTACAGTTTATGTCAACTGTCCCCCCAATTATCCATGCTTTGACTTTTTAAAATAAACAATTCACTGTATATAAGTTTTCAATCTTTAATAAACACTCAAATCCTAACAATCAGCCATATTATTACACGCAATACACAAAAATACGGAACTCCTTTTTTTGATTGACATGAAGGGGAAATAACTCACATTGTTTACATGTTTACATGCTCATCTGCTAAAAGTACATAGCTGTCAAACAATACACAACTACGATAAAAGTGAGAAATAAAATCAAACACCGGCAAAAAGTGCAAAACAGGGAAATCTCCGACACCCTCGGGTGTCGGAAATTTCCCTGTCTTGCACTTTTACCGGTGTTAGATTCTATATTTCTCATGCTAATTTTATTATTTCTATGCAATTTTCATCAAATAAAAAAATATTTCTTATTTACACTTTAGGTCTCAGACAATTATATCTAAGAAAATATAAATGATTTAAGGGCTGCGATCCCATGGCAGTTGGACTTACATCAACCTATCACAAACTCATGACAATCACTACAAAATTGCTAGTTAGATTCCATTTATTAGTGTAATCGATACAAGGTTATATAATACAGTGACTTAGTGGCCAGTGGTCTCGTCTGGGTACGTACTTCTATTAGCTCTTCTAGAATAACTGTTATAGCATACAATATCATAGTGGGCAGTGGATTCCTCTGGGTAATTATATTAGCTCTTCTAGTATAACTGTTATAGGGTACAATGTCTTAGTGGTCAGTGGTTTCCTCTGGGTACTTTTATTAGCTCTTCTAGCATAACTGTTATAGCATAAAATGTCTTAGTGACCAGTGGATTCCTCTGGGTAATTATATTAGCTCTTCTAGTATAACTGTTATAGGGTACAATATCTTAGTGGCCAGTGGATTCCTCTGGGTACTTCTATTAGCTCTTCTAGTATAACTTTTATAGAATACAATGTGTTAGTGGTCAGTGGTTTCCTCTGAGTATTTCTGTTGGGTCTTCCAGTATAACGGACTATTTCAGCTATTGCATGGTGATAAAAAGTTTCGTTGTGATGATGATAGTAGTTTTATTCTCAATTTAACTAAGACGTGTATCTTTTTTTCATCAATTCTTTTTCTTTGACGATACCCTAACAACTAACAATATCTTGTTTGTTGTCATAACAATTATATTTGAACGTCCGATTATTTGCAAGACTTAATGTTAAATATATTGTCGTATACTCGGTTTAATGACTAAGTATTTGGTAGGTTCATCGCTGATTGGTCGATTAAAAATACGAACTCTGAAGCTACACCCAAACGGGGTGTCGTTAGATATTTATGTATCGCTACAAAAAAGAATTTAAATACAACAAAATATTTAATATAAATAATATTGTGTTGTGGTAAATAAGAGTGTTAGCTCAATAAACCATCAGTCCTCGCATTGACATGTCAGTCCAGTCTGAGTCATCCTTACTTTTCTGCTACTCCTTAATGCTTTGTACTTAGCGGGTTAACAGCTTGGTATGACCAGATCTACCGCACTCGGACAAAGCACTGTAAACATTACACCATGCGATGTAAATGTGGTGTTTAACACCACTAAAACATAGAACATAACACACATCAACAATTTAGATAAAAAACGCTGTTGAGTTTTTACAACGAGTTGAAAGGGGAACGGTGTCATCATTGGTAGTTTTACGGCGTCTCTCGCAAAAAGTGTACCGAAGTAACTCTTTCGTGTGCTTAGAAAATTGCTTGTTAAATATGGAATAAAGAATAAAATTCATTACTGTATGTAGTAAGAGTAAAAAGTCTGTAATTTCACGGATACCTTTAGTTAAATACGAAGCTTCGTAGTAACCAGTCTTGAAAAACGTTGAGAGAATTGTATCTGGAAACACACACACAACGAAGACAACAATAACAAACACCACGCACAAACTGATTCGTTTTTTTCCTTTTCTAAGTCGACATTTTCGGAGTCCACGTACAATTAGTATGCTAGCTACAACCAGTAAGCTAATTGGAATTATAGACCGAATTGCATAATGGAACCAGTTGAAAATATATGAGAAGTTACCTCCCTTCCATAATGGCGAAACTGATAAATTATACATCGTCTTATTCCGGTCACTTATTTCCAAAGTTTCATATTTAAGCGCATAAGGTAGCGAAATTACAATGGAAGCAGCGGAAATTCCTAGAGATATAAAGGCTGCACGGTTAATAGTTGTTATAAACTTAGCCTTTGTCCCGTGACAAACAAATATATACCTTTCCATAGCTAATGCAACATTAATCCATGCGGAACACGTCATAGAAGCATTAAAAATGTAATGAGCATAAGGATATATCGCTAAAAATGTATTTCTTCCGGCGACAGATGAGGTTTCTATCAGGAGAACAGAAACAAAATATAGTGTATCATTTAATATTTTGATCAAGTCTGCTATGGCGAGTGCTATGAGAAACACACTTGTAGATGATCTCATTGGCTTCCTGGACATCACAATGACACCCACACTGTTTAGTGTAAGTCCAAGAAAACATACTATTGGATATAAGATTAAACCGGTGAGCTTGCGCATCAAAATGTAAAAGTTTAAGAAATCTGGATCACTTGTTGTATAGTTGTATATATTAGTTGTATTTATACAAGCCATTTCTGTACATGTGGTCAAAAACAGCTGGAAAAAATAAAAATAATATTGGAAAAAATAAAAATAATATAAACAGGAAATGCAAAGCCCAAAGTATTATGGGAACGCCTATTTTGTAGCATACACCACCTGTGTATATAAATCAACACTTCACCCAACTGTATATATAAATTTCATGGTAGCCTAACGTCCTAGCTGCGATCGTACGTCAGTGATATTTACATGTATCTCTTCAATTTGTCTAACGCTATAGCTCGATTCGTATCCCTTGGTGAGATTCTTCCCAGACAACGCAATGTGATAAAAAGGTTGACAGGGACCAACTGAATGACAGTGGTATCGACGGATATGTACTAAATAACGATTAAATCTTGAAAACATTGACACCAATAAGTTTAACAACTATCTGTTAATTGGATGACATCGTTCGGAAATAAAACGCCTTTTAATAAATCAGTGGATCTCACAAAATTATAGCGAGATAACTGTAACGACGGGTTGATTTGTGCTTATCGGCCACAGTTTATTAGGTATGGGTGAACGGTGGGCGAGTGGTTCAGGTCATTGTCTTTCGACCGCAATCCTAACATCATTGACGTAATTTCACACCTAGATATCCACCAGCTTTTGTCATAATATGTGTATGTCATTTACACGACCGGTGCCACTAGTGGAGCAGGAACTGCTTACCCTTTCAGAGCACCTGAGTTCACTCTCCGTGTTTAGTGGGGTTCATGTTACTCGATCTTTAGTTTTATGTGTATGTTTTGTAGATCGTTGTTTGTCCTTTTGTACTTTTTCTTTCGGCCATTGTGTTGTCTGTTCTTCGCTATACGGATTCTGATTGCCCATTTGGTATCTTCAAACTCTTCTTACCAATCATTCTGGTAGTCACGACATAGCACAAAAAAAAGCCTTCCGAAAATGACGATAAACACCAATACCACAACGTTCAAGTGATGAGTACATTGTAGAGTAGCTTACGGCAGGGCCGTCCTAACAGTATTGTAGGCCCCCGAACAAAGACATGCACTGGGTAAATACATACACAACCACTCACAGGAATAAAACGTAAATGGTCGATACAGTTAAACTTATGTATATTGTATTGTTATTTGCAACAAAATCAGTGTTTAAATATTAAAACACATGCTGTACACAACATACATAGATTAGCATGTCCATGCCTTAAGATAAATACCGGACATAATGGCAGCTAAAGTATCGACGTGTACATGTTTACAAACAATATAGTGTGTGGTTAAAGAAGTAAAAGGTTATGATAGATCTGTGAACGGATGTTTACCTTAATCTAGTAAACAACTCACACATAGTCAAACTTAAACATATTGTGAATCAGTTTAAACACCTAGAACATTAAATATCAAATTATATAACTCCACTTCCAGTAATATGTCAGTTATATCGTGGAGGTAAGTTTTATTGGTGGAGAAAACAGGAGTACCCGGTGAAAACTACCGACTTGTCGCAAGTCACTGACAAATTATAGTAATCTATATAATAATGACGTTCGCCCTGTGATATGTGAGGGTTGGCATTTTACTCACACGCAGAAATCACTTCATTGACACGCACCATTTCACTAAATGGCCATAAAGCGATTTAATACCGCCACTCTTTATTAAAGTGCCTGTACCAAACCAGGTTAGTGAACGTATATGTGTGCTAGAGGTATTGATTTTGCCTCTTGTTACGATTTTCCTATTTGATTTTATAATTTTTTGTTTCCATTTTATTAGAACATTACAGTGACACAATTTTGAGAGCTGAAAGCAAATAAATGAAAAATGTTCTGTGGTGCATTGATTTAGATATCACTGGTTATCAGACATTTCATTTTGTTCCATTTCTTTCCGTGTCATTCAGGAATTTTGAAATATTTCTATATGTATATGCATGCACTATTATTCTCTGTACCATGGTTACACGAAAAGTTAGAAGATACCAAAGAGGTAATCAGAATCCGTAAATCGAAGAACAGAAAACACAATGGCCAAAAAATGACAAACAACATCTACAAAAAACTGCATAGAAAACTAACGATGGGGCAACGCGACAAAAAACTGCATAGAAAACTAACGATGGGACAACGCGAACCCCATCAAAAACCGGGGGCGAACTCGCGCGCTCCATTAGTTGTACTCGTTGCTCCAGTCACAAATCCGATAAAAAGTCATGAATGGGAAAATGGTCGGGAACTGCTGACGACAAGTGGAACATATCTGGGGTCATTTTATCGTAAAGTGTCGTCCTTACCCACCCCTGACTGTCAATTTTGAAGTGTTGGTCAGAGAATGAAGCAGATATAGCTGTATCTGTGGTACAATTTATTTAACAGTTTGTGTTCACCTTAAAGTTGTCATTGTTGTTTCTTCTCAACTTGTATTATTGCAAGTTCGGCACTGACATTGTTTATTAGATTTTTATTATTATTGAAATTCACAAAATCATTGTGCGCACTAAATTGGATATCTATGTTTTATTTACAACAACTTGTGCAATCAGTGCCTATCACCACTAACGTTGTGACTTCGTACCCCATACATAGCGAGGTTTACCCGGTACAACATTATTTGATACCCCCTAACATACACACGATCCCTCATTTTGCTAACTTGGTGCCTTCACTTCAATAAAGAGGTGCTGAGTTAAACTTGTTTTATGAGCCTCTTTTTGTGATATGAGTCGGTCATGCAACTGTTTTCTACATGTACAAAACTGATCCACCCTATATTGAGGTTTGGTTTCGTCATTGCAATGATTTATAAGATAATGACATATTTTGTCATTTTAATTTCTTTTCCAGTTGTATCGCTACAATAATAATAAACAAAAAAAATGGAAGTTTTTTGGGGCGGGATTGAAGAATAAATTGTAAAGCAACTCACCAGAAGAAGTTAGAAAAATCCTCGTATCTCGAACAACAATGTCAATTAACATAGACCTTTTAACTAAACAATTACGTGTCAAACAGCATAGATCAATGTTAAAATGTTGAAGCAATTTGATTGGTCATTAAGAATGGAAATATATTGGACGTCCGCAAGAGTGTGAGTGTGAAAAACAAAACATGACTATCACCAATGATTCTTTGAATAAGAAACGTAGATATTTAATTTAGACGCGTTTCTGGAATAACCTACATCAAAGACCCAATATTGGAAAGCCAAATCGCTTAGGTAGTAACGACCTACGCGGAATGGCCACACACGGCTATAGTTGTAATTGCCTGGTGGAGATGACCACGGATATGTTCCACTTGTCGTAAACACTTCCCGGTCCTTTCCTGATTCAAGACTTATTACCGACTTTGTAACTAGATTAACACGACGGGTGACATTAGTGGAGCAGGAACTGCTTACCCTTCCGGAGCACCTGATTTCACCCCGGTTTTCAGTGGGGTTCGTGCTACTCAATCTTTTGTTTTATGTGTATGTATTGTAGATCGTTGTTTCTTCTTTTTCTTTTGGCCATTGTGTTGTTAGTTCTTCTTCGATATACGGATTCTGATTATCCCTTTGGTATCTTCAAACTCTTCTTAGTTTTAATAATAACTACATTATTTAGGAACTGTAAATACCAATGATAAATGTATCCTATAAATCATTGCAGTGACGAAACCAAACCTCAATATAGGGTGGACCAGTTGCATGACCGATTCATTTCACCAAAAAGAGGACCCATAAAACAAGCTTAACTCAGCCCCTCTTTATTGAAGTGAAGGCACCAAGTTAGGAAAATGAGGGATCATGTGTTTGTTAGGGGGTATCAAGTAATGTTGTACCGGGTAAACTTCGCTATGTACGGGGTACGAACTCACAACTTTAGTGGTGATAGGCACTGATTGTACAAGTTGTTGTAAATCCAAGTACCATAACATCACGACAATTCCATTGAAAAAAGTAGCAATTGAAAATATGCTCCGATATCATTTCGTTATGTTAAAATTACATATAATATATTTAAATTGTGAGAATGATGAGGGCTTAAGCGTGTTTCCGGTAATAAGCCAATTGCGTAAATACTCAGTAAAGTTTTTCTCTATAAACTGTGGAAATTTCATATTATCGAATTTAGTGCACACGATAGCGTTTCTGGAATAATCTTCAGCAGGTACGCTCATAATTAAAAGATTGGAAAGCCAAATAAACTAAAAGTCTTTGAGGGCAAGTAAAACCAAATGCTCTAAACGTGTTAGCATTGCTCTAAACAGGTTAGCCAAAATCGGCTAAAGTCACCTATTCCTGAGGTAGGAGTACTTTAGTTTTATAATAATTACATTATTTAGGAACTGTAAATTTCAATGATAAATACATCTAATAAACTATGTCAATGCCAAAAACACTGACTACTGGGGTGACGATACCTTCAGGGACTAATAGTCAATCATATTATTTAAATATAGATTCTTTGGGGGGAGTTTTTTTGAAGTCAAAGCTGATGTCAATGTTATCTAAGGTATGAAAACACATACCACTTCATTATTTATCACACAAGCCAAACGTCATCAAATATAAATTATAAGTTATTAACGTTCCTATCTGTAGATATGGAGATGTAAACACCCAGAAGTAGCGAAGTACATCCTGAGTCACAGCCGACGGGTGTTAAAATCTTCATATCTACAGATAGGAATGCAAATAACGAATTTATCTCCAATTATAGTAAAAAATAAGACATTTTGAATTATAGCAAAAAATAAGACATTTTGACCCAAGGGTCAGTTAACGTGACGTTTTCTTTGTTGTTGGAAATGTGAAAGTTTCGAGTGTTGGTTACCTGGTTTAGGGTACTACCTTTGGTAAAACCTTACAGTTGATCAAATTAACAGCTTTATATTCAATATATGGCCAAAGTCAACTTAATTTGATTTTGGCGTGCAACGCCGCAAGCTTTGACGTCATAGGTATTTTTACTTATTCTTTCCAACAACAAAGAAAACGTCACTTTTACGTGGTCCGCCTTGGTTCAAAATGTCTTATTTTTTTAAACTATAATCGGAGATATATTCTTTATTTACGTTCGTATCTATAGATATCCTCAGAGGGAATGACTAGTTACACCCTTTAGTATGGCCTAGCAACACCTGCGAATATGTTTTTTTCTTGTCCGGGGTTTTAACCAATTAAAAGATGCTATAATTTTCAAACTGGGGATAAATACCCATTACATACAGTGTGGTGGTACAAGACTTTGTATCAGGTCGAGCCTGTTGTGGGATCCAGTATCACTACGAGTCGCGAAAGCGACGAGTTGTGATGTGTTTTGTTCACACAACAGGCAAGACCTGATACAAATTCTTGTACAAACACACTATGTATGTAATAAGTTTATCTAACATTTCAATAAAAACAAATTTTAAGCAAATAACAAGGGTCGAAAGAATACTAGCAAATGTGTACAATACTCTGAGGGAGACCACATTTTGTGGATGACGTCAAGTTTGCTGCCGTTCATTCTATTGCTTTGTTAACGTTGCTTACATTGACCTGTTTTGTACCGCATTCCAATGATATGACGGCATGACAAAATAGTTCGGCAGAGAAAATCTCGTGCAACGTCGGACCATTTTTTTTAATCCCCACTGTGTGGTGATACAATATCTTGTATCAGACAGTATACTTTCTATAAATACAAAGGAAAACGTACAAAATGTTAGATAAACATTTTTATCCCTGAATTGAAAAGTAAAACGGGCTCCGTGGTATACGAATATTTTTATAACACTTCATCCTTAAATAATAGAATTTAAAATATTGTATTTTACAAAATGTTATCGATTGTGGGCGCAACATCTATTTCCCGGTTTAATTAATTCTTGGCCGTTGTCAGCTCGACGTACATACTATGTGAATATTGGCTTTGGTCTTTACACGTGTTAACGACGATACATCCGGGCTATTGATACTTCCTTAGTGAAATAGTGTCATCGAACTTTTATAAATGTTAGAAACAAGTTTTGTTCTATACGAAGAACACATTGCTGGATTTATTTCCGAACGATTGTGTATTTTTTTCCGTTAATTCGAGAATTTTTTCATTGCACCATTCCGTTCAAGCATATCCGTCACAGCTCTGCAATGAACTTTGTTCTGTATAAACGTTGAAAATATGCATAACGCGAATCATATGTTTAAATCGTTACTTTCATTCTTACTTGTTGCAACTTGTTTGGTCAACATAGCTTCTTGTTCATTCAAATTAATTAAAATTGCATGATTGTCGTGCGTGAAAATTGTCCTTACATCACGTGGATACAACTCGTTTTGTTTTACCTTATACGGTAACATTTGTCTATTTTTCGCCCATGACCTTTTGTTTTATTGACAAAATTCCGTTACTTCCCAACTGATTTCTTTGTTATCTGGCCCGACAAAGCTTTTGCTCACCTGTGGTCTCCTTTTAGTTTCATGCTTGCTTAAGGTTCATTATAACACTTGTCAAATGTGTGTTCGACTTGCAATTTGATGAAAGGTAAACACAACACAAATGTGTCTTAAGGGTGTAGGCCTGGGATATGGGAGACAACTCTATTTCCATTGTCTTCTCAAATATATGGTCATCTGTGCGTTTGAAAATTTCCCCTCAATTCCAAGCTTCTTGGCAACACAGATTGTTTACATTAGATATGGGCAGTTTAAGCGAAAAATGATTCCTTTTCCTTTTACCTTTTTATAACTTTGCCCCTTGTCTTTTTATATATTATTGCTGCTAATAAAAGTGTGTTATTATTATATGCTTGTGCCCACAAAATATCATTGAAATATCTCTTTCCAGAAAAAATTGCCATCGAAATATGTTGTTAAAAATGCCAGGAGTGTAACACATTTTGTGTGACAAACTTTTTTTCCTAATGAATTTCAAGTGTTTATCAAATAAAAAATATTAAATACATACACCACGGGTCCGTTGTTGAACTTGTGATTAAGCTAATCATATGATTAGTCACAATTACATTTTTAATTCCTAATCCCATACTTAGCTAATGCAATGATTAAATTTTGTTGCTGAATTCTTTTTTAATCAATGTATTAACTAATCATATTTAATCATTGAATTAGCTAATTATATGATTAGGAATTAAAAATGTAATTATGGCTAATCATATGATTAGCTTAATCACAACTTCAACAACGGGCCCCTGAATATTATATATTATGAAACTAGTACAATTGCTTTATTTGTCAGAAAATCACTTACCCTTGGTGATGATTTATAAAAATAAATTGGTCACATTGAAAAACTTAATACTAAAATATATTGGTATGACAAATATCAATATATTGAAAAGAAAGTGTCATGTTGGAATAAATGTAGTGTTTTTAGAAGTGATATTGAAACTGTGTGATGTATGTTTCATGAAAAATATTTTATTTGCCCCATGAACATGGTTGCACCATTTTGACCTTCACATAATTATTAGGTGACCCGAAAATGTCACGAGGGTAAACAAGATATGTATACATTGTGATCATTTTATACTAATAGGTTAGTATACAGTGCTATGTACAATATGGAAAGATATTGTGCGAATCTGTATTGTATTGAAAACCCGTATTGGACGAGACACCGCATATAATAACGTATTTATTATACAGCTGAAATGATTAATACTATAACAACAATTTTATGTTATATTGTAATCTCCCCACCGCTTGTACAAAACAATTCCGGAAAAAATACTTAAGACAACCATCTATCGACTTTGACTTTTGTAATGTATCGTCATCCTGTGACGTTGTTTACAGGGGACGCTGATTGACACAAGCTGGTTACTGATTTATTTTACGATTTTGTGAGCATTTTACTTGTTTGAGTAGCTAAATTGCAAAATGCCATCAAATTGGAAAATATCAGTAACTTAATTACATCACCGGCTAGTTATGAATGTAGGAAAACAATTTAAGCAAGGTTAGTGCATTTTGTTATTCTTGGCCGACACTACAGGCACTTGTTTCTGGTAAAAAAAATATACCTAGATACTATATATACCACAAGGTACGTAACCGTTCATTTGTAAAAAATCTAGGTCATCGCGATTTTCGGGTTTTTTCAACTCGACGGACACCAGCATGGAGGAATGGCCTACATCATCTGAAACTACGATAATCTATCTACAAAATGATGTATAACACACCTACCTTTGCTGAACCTCAACAATACAACAGACCTTTTTCCACGGGTCAGTTATCAGCTTTCATCATCCAGTTGGTCATCTGGGATGTTGCTACCCCGCAGTGAATGAAAAGTTCAAGGTCGAATTCAGGTAAAGTATCTGATTGGTCGAAGATCTTCAACAAATTTTTGAATTCTAAAAATAGCCACAGATTTGCATTCAAACTACACTTTTATTCTAAGAAATTAAAACACTTTTATTTTTTTTTATTGGAATGCAATATATATAATTTTCTAACATCTTAGTATTTTTTATAGCATTTTTATTACAACTTATCTTATTTTTTCATTAACTGCGGGGTAGCAACATCCCAGATGACCAACTGGATGATGAAAGCTGATAACTGACCCGTGGGAAAAGATCTGTTGTATTGTTGAGGTTCAGCAAAGGTAGGTGTTTTATACATCATTTTGTAGATAAATTATCGTAGTTTCAGATGATGTAGGCCATTCCTCCATGCTGGCGTCCGTCGAGTTGAAAAAACGCGAAAATCGCGATGACCTAGATTTTTAACAAATGAACGGTTACGTACCTTGTGGTATATATAGTATCTAGGTATATATTTTTCTTACCAGAAATAAGTGCCTGTGGCCGACACACATCAATGGAATGTATGTGTGTGCATTGGGGATCCCCAAAGGTAAATTTTCAAAACAAATGAAAAAAAAAATATAAGGATTCAACACATTTTTTCCGGAGTTTATTGATGTATAACCTGGACCAAAGTCACTCACAAACTTACATAAAAGTCCGAAGGGCGTTTATGTAAAGTTTGTGGGTGCATCGACACACATGCATGAACTCTTGAAAAGAAGCGTTTAATACTTATAATTCTTAAATTCAATATTGTAGATAGTATTATTCTTGCATATCCCTGGTCTAAAAATCGCACAAATTTAAATTCTGCGAAATGTTGTTGACGACTTTGGAACATTAACAACATGACGTCATATGAAGACTTCCAGTTTAAAACGTAAAGATCAGGCGTCATTTGGCTTCATTTGGCTTCGTGTACGCTTCAATTTTAATAAGATTTAACTAAAATAAGTTTACAAGGTAGGTATTTTAATTATTTTTGTATATTGTTGTAAATATGACATGTAGAATTTCACGTTTTCAAGATGGTGGTTATTCGTAGTTACGGCTTGCAGATTGAAAAGTTCATCGAGTTATGAACGAATTAAAAAAAAATAGGTGACAGTGTCCTTGTCCAATCAAAGGGCAAGGAAACGATATACTTTAATTCTATTAGAATTATCATTGAATGTTCCACCATTTATACAAGCTCCAGTAAACAGATGACACAAATCAACGAGTTACTTCCCTTACATAATGTACAATACGAAAAAAATACGGATTTATCGGGACGTCCAATACGAAAAAATACGGCTTCCGGTTGTACAATACGGAAAAATAATGTACGGTCACATGTCTTAAATGGGTGTTTTTGATTGGATTAAAATTATAGCTGTATAATAAATTGTTATATTTTGTTGAATTCTGTATTATTTTTTAGCAGTTCATGACAGTCTGTGACTATTAGTGACACTCGTACTAACTACAGAACATGAACATAAATTATCTTAATTGTCTAATTTTAATATAATTCCATTGACTGTTGCATATAATGCTCAATTTCGTTGGTCAACACCATACCAGCGGAATGTTTTTATACATCTATATATAATAATGGCTATTTTCAAGGAATGTATGCATTGTGTCAACACACCATTTCACTAACAATTTTTACATCTTTTCAGTTTGCAGATGAAATGTCAAATTCTCACATTTATAAATTCTCTCAAAATAACCTATATTCCTATAATATTATTGCTGACAGTTTGAAAAAGATTCATATTTCAGAAAACAGAGAAAAAATAACTGTACAAAGATTGAAATACCAAGGTGTAAATTAATTTTATGGTAGTAAAAAAAAATGGAAAGCTTTGTTCGAGGATTTTTTGTAATACTGATCCTCTCAACAATAACACTTTCAAGTGTATTAAAGCCAAAATATTGCCTTTTAACCAGAAATAAATGTGTATATCTATTAGAAGCTTCCGAAACTAGTATTACCATCTGGCGTCAAGAATACTCCCAAAATTGCTATATTTAGGATGTGCTATGGAGAACACGCCACGGTGAAATTTCTTGAAACTTTTGCAGATAATGTATTTAGTCATAACTATTCAATGATGCAAATTTAAAGAAAATTGATCGATGGGAAAATATTTGGGTTACCCAGGTCTACACCCTTAAATGAATAAGAATATGTGTATGTCTATATGTATATATATAAATAAATAAATAAGATAATAATAATTTATTGCTTTATTCTGTCACATTTTCATGTTTTCCAACTACGATGTCATCCATACTCGGACGTTCTAAGCGCAAAAGGAAATCAACTAGCTACAGTGATGCCCAACCAGTGCAAGCCAGCCATATTTGTCAGTTTAGAGTGTTGCATGCTCACCGTCTTAAGTGGTTGCAAACACTACAGTTTTGCAGTCTGTCTATTAATACAAATACAAAGGCAAGTTGTAGTACTATAGCCAGCAATAATTAAGGTATTGTCAATATGCCATGCCAGTATTGGTTACGAAAGGTTCTGATGAATTGACTACAAATGTGCCACACAATTTGAAACACACATTGTTGTTGGCGAATATATTGATATACCTTTGCTTTTTGTAAACTCAATGTCAAGTTCAAATGATAGCCAAAAGATTACATTTGTTCAAGGTGAACTGATCATTCAACCACAACAATCACACCCAAAAATAAATTCCATCGAAGCATGGACAGATGCCTTTATGGTTGCTCTGAGCGTTTTTGGATCTGCTCTTCCTGAAACATTTCATGAACTTTTAAAGCATATGTATCTGATAGGGTTAGGGGCAAAGAGACCCACTCTGGGTTGGGAGTCATACGATGAACAATTCAGGTTAAGAACATCACAAAATCCCTCTTTGTCTCTGAATTGTGGCTTATTAACATACATGGCTCAACTAGTAATCCACCATTCAGCAATAAAGTATATAAATGCTATGCTTTTAATTATAATGGACAATGTTCTAAATTAAATGTCCATACAGTCATTGGTACATTAATTGTTTCAGACTGCATCCTTTGAAATCATGTATTCGTCAGAATAGCAGAGCATTTAACGCTCAAAGACAAAGGTTTACTAGATAATTTGTTTCGCAAACGTCAAGCAGTAGAGGTTCACAATGTGGCCCCAGATGTCGTGCAGGAATCCCAAGTAATTTTAGACCACGTGCACTTTAGTATTTTGATAGCAAATCGATTCTTAGTTTTAATTTGTTCTACAATTATGTAACTTTGGGTTACAGGTTTCAATGACAAGTCCTTGCTTTGCAGTCTATGGGAATTAGAAAAAACTCCGATAAATGTTTTTGTCCTAGAGAAATATATTCGAAATTACAACAAAATTTCGGATAAAGTGTTACTAATTTCTGGTTTTAAAGAGGGATTTCTTCTTCAATATACAGGGCCTAGACTCCCAGTCTACTCTAATAACTTAATTTCAGCTGAAATCAATAGATTTAAAACTTTGACAAAGTCACAAAAGGAAATTAATCTAGGTAGAATGATTGGCCATTTCATTTATCAACCTATTTCTAATTTAAGAATATAGCCAATAGGCTTAGTTGATAAATCATATGATACATGGAGGCTGATTACAAATTTATCATATCCTACTGATAATAGTGTTAGCAAATTTATAGATGAACACTTTTGTACTGTTAGCTACTCATCCTTTGATAAGGCAATAGACACGATTTGTTCTCTTGGTCATTCAGCCCAGCTCGGAAAAATTGACATTCGCCAAGCATTCATATTACTTATTGTTAATCCCGAAAATGTTGACCTCCAGGGTATAATGTTTGATGGCAATTACAATGCAGATAAGTGTCTCCTAATGGGCTGGTCCATTTCCTGTACTTTTTTGAGAACTTTGTCACTTTTCTGCATTGGGTTATAGGACACAAGTCTGGTATTAGTACACTAGATCACTATTTGGACGACTTTCTTTTTGCTAGGGCTGCTTTGTCGAATGATTACAAGATTATGATGGACACTTTTCATTCAGTTAGCCGTGATTTAGGTGGGCCTTTGCCTGAGAATAAAACTGAGGGCCCAACAACACGTTTAACATATCTTGGTTTAAATATAGACACAGTAGAGATGAAAGTAAAAATGTCAACAGCTAAACTGGATCAACTATGTATTGGTATACGCTTTATTATGTCGCACATGCAAATTAAGTTGCGTGACTTGGAATCTATCGGAGGCATTATAGTTGTCTGTGCTCGGGCAATTCCTTCAGGAAGGGCCTTTTGAAAAAAGTTTTATAATCTTATTGCTTCACTGAAAGCTAAAAAGCCGTTTTATTACGTTAGAATAACAAATGAATCTAAGTCTGATGAAAAGGTTCGGTTAGACTTTTTGTACAATTTCAATGGTGAATATTACTTGCCAGAAAAATATTGGCAACCAAATGACACGCTTAGGCTCTACACTGATAGCACGGGTAACCCCAAGTTAGGTTGTGGGGCCTATTTTGCCGGAGATTGGGTCCAATTTAAGTGACCAAAAACTTGATTAAATAAGGAATTTATGTCTGAAATGTCCTTTTTAGAATTAGTCCCAGTCTTATTGACTATGTACGCCTGGACAAATAGGCTTCAGTACAAGAAAAGCTTCCTTGGAATAGACAATCAAGCCTTGGTTTCTATTGTAAGCAAAAGAAGATCAAAATCAAATTTTGTTATGGGTTTTCTAAGGCCATTTGTCCTTTTGACTATGTGTAACAATGTTCAATATAAGGTTATGTTATTCAAGGTGTTCGTAGCGAATTATCTGATGCACTATCTCATTTTCAGATGGAGCGTTTTCGCCCTCTAGCACCATATTCAAATCTGTTACCAGCACCTATCCCAGTGGAATTTCTGGATATCATTTCAAAAGTGAAGTAGACTTTTTTGCTGTCAAAATCAGTGGCGTCCAGTACAATGAAAGTGTATGATCAGGTTTTACAGTCATTTAAAACATTTCGAAATAATTTGGGTTTGAAGGATGGTTGGGCGATCCATTTAAGGGATATTATAGATTTCATTGCATTCATGTTCAAGAATAACTTATTACATTCGACCATTAACTGTTACATATCAGGCCTTAGCTTCAATCACAAGGTGAACAATGTCCATGATAGCACATATTCCTTCCTGGTTCACAAAATGATTAATGGCGTTAAAAGGGTTTCATTAAATGGAAAAAAATGCGAGAGAGCCGATTACTAGGAAACTTCTGATTAAAATTTCATCGTTATCAAAAGTCATAACCAAATCTCAGTATGAAGCTTGCTTATTTCGAGCAGCATTTTCTCTTTGTTTCCATGGAATGTTTAAGGGTGAGTGAGTTGACCTCTTTGAACAGGTATTCTTTTAATCATGCAATCAGTATTCAAGATCTGAAGATGTTAGGCGATGGTCTTGAAGTTTGTCTGCGTACCTCGGAAATGGATCAGTTTAGTGCAAGGGTCACGATATATATTTCAACTCAGCCCGATAAACGAATATGCCCAGTTTCTGCTTTAGTTGATTATTTATCTCGTCATTCGCACTGAGAGGTGTGTTACTTTGTCATTTCCACGGCAATCCGTAAACTAGATATCAGTTTTCAGCGGTTTTAAAACAATCGTTGTCTGTTTTTGGTATTTCTCGTTCAAAATTCACCTCTCATTCATTTGGAATAGGTATGGCAACGCAGTGCGCTTAAGATGGTTATTATGATGATCAAATAAAACAATTAGGTTGATGGAAGTCAAGTGCTTCTTTTCGCTATATTCGAATTCAAAGTTAGATTAATATATGTCCAGTTTTGTTCATGTTGTGTTGTCACTAATTTTAAATAAATACATTTTCCTTGATTCAAAATAGGGAATGTCGAATAGGTTCTTACCCTCAATTGTTATTGATTACTAGGTGATCCAGTATCTATATTGATAGCTGTTTGTTCCATTATCAAGTACGCTTTTCTAGAGGCAAAGAAGAAAACGGGTGGATTTATTTAAACTTAGACCGCATAAATGTATCTGTGGTGAAAAGGAAGAGGTGGCCTTGCCTTGAGAAATTTGAAAGGTCACATAAGGACTTTAATGAGAATGGCCGATCAGCCTGATTACATTGTTATCCACATTGGTGGGAACGACATAGGCAATATTAGCGTCGGGTACCTTAAGTATTTGTTACAAAGATTTATGGCTTGGCTTTCTCAACAAGTGCCCTATGCAATGTTAATTTGGTCTCAAATCTTACCAAGAACGAATTGGAAATATTCTGAGAAAACTGACCTGATGGAAAAATGTAGACGTAGGATAAATAACACGATGGGTCGTTATATGATCAACCGAGGGGTTGTTATATCAAATATTCTGATATAAATACCCTGAGCAATTCATTTCAAATGATGGGGTGCACCTAACGTCTCTTGTAAATAACGTGCTTCTTAATACACTGCAAGGTGTACTTGAACATTTTGTTATGTGTTATTCCGGTGGGCTGACATTCCCCGACAATTATTGATGTTTTAGCCCATCTTTAGACTTGATGCAACACAGACGAAGCATAAACCGCTGATTTCAAGGGCTAATTCCTCTCGCACATATAGTAGTATTTGTATATGGTCTGCCATGTTAATGTAATCGGTGACCATCATATGTATGAACATTATTTTAGTAATTATATTCAGTACAGAAGCATTAGCCGCTGATTACCACGGTTAATTGATAAGACTAAAACCTTTTGAGTTTTTATTGATATATTTGAATTTTAAACACATTTATCTTATGTGATGTAATATTTGTTATTAAAGCCGTGACAACTTTTGCCAAGCATACATATTTGTCTGTCCTGTGTGGCCATCTGCGATAATAATCACCAAGAATTCCCTGACCAATTACAATCACTTCAATAAAAAGGGGTGGAGTTAAACTAGCTTTACGGATCTAAACCTCCACCTAATGAAATGATGTTGTTATGCATTGGTATAAAGAACGCTCTCGTCTTGAACTGCATATTTTGGCGTTGAGCGTATCTGATGGAATAAGAGTTTGCAGATGCCAAAGGTGTAATCAGAATCCGTAAATCGAAGGACAGATAACACAATGTCCAAAACAAAGGACAAAAGGACAAACATCGATCCACAAACATACACATAAAACTAAAGATCGAGTAACACGAACCTTTGCAACGTCAGATGTGGTCTATTTTATGCTCAGCGTGTTGAGGTTGATTGATTGGTGTACAACGCCAACGTAAGCAGTATGTCAGCTATATCAAAGAGTGAACACATTTTATATACCAACTTAGACACATACAAGACCTTTAGCAGCTAAATAAGAAATATTTGTCAATAAAGCAACCAGGTTATCGGTAGAAATAAAAGAAAGATTAAAAGGATAAAATGTTGCATACTGCATACCAAGTTTGATACGTCTGTTTTCCAGTGAAGACTCCTTTGCTTCAACATACAAACTCTCAATTGGATATGTTCTGCGCGCTCCAAGTGAGAGCCGTAATCTTTGATGATGAACTGTATCAGACAATTTGATACCCGATTGACGGGCTGATACCTCCGCAATCCAATTGTGATCGACTCAACTATCTATATAAATATAATAAAACTGTGCTATCCGCACCGTAGTCGGTATTGGACACAAATTTTAAAATATTAAATGCTTTATGACACCTATTTTTAAGCATTTTAATTTGAGGTAGAAGGTAAGTTTACTATAAAAAAGGAGACCTAAAATTTAGTTTCTAAAGCTATTTAATAGGGGAATTATGTAGTTTTAATTCAGGGTCTGGATGGAGTCAGTTTTATTGGTGGAGGAAACCGGAGAAAACCAATGACCTGTCACAAGTCACAGAAAAACGTTATCACATATTATTATACCTCACATAATAAAGAATCAATTATATTGGTTAAAAGATAATCACATGACATAACATAATCTGGATATTTTTGCTTCTAATCGCCGCCAACGGTGAATAACCTCAATAGTTACACACGTCCATTGAATAACCCTATTATTCAAAGGTTAATAACCCTCGAAGATTACAACGTCCGGTTAATAACTCTAATGAACCTCTTGCAGCACGCGATTTATCTCCCATTAAAAAAATTACCTCATTATTGTCTGTAAACAAAATCATGGCGTACAGGTTTGACAGTTCAACCGAGGAAGATCTGGACAGACTTCTCGAAAATAAGGATGCAGATAACACAAAAAAAGCTACAAAAGCGGCACTGACATGCTTTACACACTTTCTCTTGGCTACAGGAAGGGACTTGAATTTTCAAACACCGAAAGCATTGAACGAAGTGTTGATTTAAACTTATTTTATTGTTCATAATAACAACAAATGGATCAGCCACAAGTTTTACAACTTAGAAATGTCTTCTCCGCTAGTTACATCAATTTACATATAATCAGAACAGCATTAAATACATAATAATAAAATATTTGTTCAGAATATGAAGACGAAGAAAAAAAAACATACAATAGAACGAAAAATGCAAATTTTAACGAAGTGTTGATGAAATGTTTGCCGATGCGAGAAAAAAGGACGGTTCATACTACAAATTGTCTGCTTTAAAAGGAATAAGATTTGGCCTAGCGAGGCATTTTCAGAAAGAAATGGACATAGACATTATTAAATACGATCTCTTCAAAAAAGCAAATGAAATATTTAAGGCATTCAAAGTGCAACTCAAACGTAAAGGACTTGGATATGTGGAACATTCACCATCTCTAGATGAAGATGACCTACAACAACTATATGGAAGTGTCGCCATGGATATCAGTACACCATGCGGCTTGCAGAATAATGTGTGATTCGACCTAATGTTCTTCCTCTGTCGCAGAGGAAGGGAAAACCTCAGAACTATGAACAAAAACACATAATTTCAAGATAATTATGGATGCTGTTGAAGATTATGCCAGAAGGTGGATAAAGAGAGAAGTAGACCAAGATCCTGAGTTAGAGTCCTTGTCAGACTGGGTTAAAACAGTTAGGTCTCTAGTACAAGGTCGGATTCACAAACTCAAAAATTGTGTTAATAGTCGACCTAAGTCTGTATTTGAAGACCAAGAAGCTGTTAAGTGTCTTTCCTCTCAGCATGATAAATATGTTATCGTTCCTGCGGACAAGGCTTCCAACAATATCGTGTTTGTATGTAAATCATATTACTTCGAATGCCTAATCAAGAAATTGGGCATACATAACAACACCTCCAGTAATACCACATACAAGCCTACTTCGTTCGACAAAGATGAAATCCTAGCTAACCACAGATCATTCATGACCTCTAAACATTCCCTCTGGTAAAGCGTCTGAGGATTTGCCCTATTTATATTGGATACCTAAACTCCATAAGACACCATACAAAGAAAGGTACATAGCGGTATATTCAATTTGTTCGACGAAATAATTGTCTATTCACCTGACAAAGATGCTGTCTGCAGTAAAAGAGGGACAACAGAAATATTGTGAAACTGTTTACTCGCGTAGTGGCATAAATCACATGTGGATTTAAAAAAACTCTAAAGATCTTTTGGATAACCTTAAATCAAGATCTTTCTCTCAGGTATCCTGCATCAAAACTTGATTTTTCAACTCTATTATATACCACCCTACCGCATGACAAATTAAAAACCCGCTTAAAAGAAACAATTCACAAAGCTTTCAGTCATAGAAACTATGGCTCAAAATTTGTTGTTAGGTTACAATTCCACATATTTTTCAAACAAAATTCAAAAAGGTAAAACATGCTACTCCGAGGAACAAGTGATCAGTATGCTGGAGTTCCTCATCTATAACATATTTGTCTCCTTTGGAGGGACTGTTTCAGCAGGTCGTCGGCATACCAATGGGTACGAATTGTGCCCCTCTTCTAGCCGATTTATTTTTATACTCATATAAGTCAAAGTTTCTTCAAAAGCTTGCAAAAGATAAGAAGATTCATGAGGCTAGAGCCTTTAATTTCACATACAGGTATATTGATGACGTTTTATCTATCAATAATTCTAGATTTGCAGAATTTCTTCCATTGATATATCCTCCAGAGCTGGAAGTTAAAGAGACCACAGACACCGCTATGCCACATCATTTTTGGACTTATACCTCGAATTTGACGACAGTGGTCAAATCAGTACTAAAATTTATGATAAACGGGACAACTTCAATTTTAAAATCATAAATTGTCCAAATATGTGCAGCAATATACCAGATTCTCCTGCATATGGTGCTTACATCTCACAATTTATTCGCTATGCAAGGGCCAGTAGCAATTATTCTGATTTCCTGAAACGTCATCTTCATCTGAGAAACAGGCTACTGGACCAGGACTATAAAAAGATTCGCCTTATTCGATCTCTTAAAGAGTTTATATTCCGATACCAAGATCTTGTCGCAATATATTCCGTCTCTGCAGAAAAGATTATAAACGATGGATTTTCATATAGTGAAAATGTATAAAGATAAGGTGTCCACAAAAATGTCAAAAATATTTTTTTATCAATGTGTGACGTAAAAGTGTCTTTGACATTTACTTCACTGAGCTTGGTGCTGCTTTGACAACTGTTTTACCTGTTTTGTTCAAGTATTTTTATAAATACTGTTATAGTGAGAGCCGTAAACTTTGAGCCGTAATGAAAGCGGGAGGTTTGGCGCTTTAAAGTCCGATTCAACCCACCATTTCTTTCGAAATGCCTGTACCAAGTCAGGGTCATTACGGTTTTCCCAGTTTTTCGGTTGTTGACTGATTTTGTCTGTTTATATACTTATGAGTTTTGACTTTCCCTTTGTAAGATTGTTCGGAGTTCCGTAATTTTGCTATTACCCTTATTTGCTATTAGAAAAGATGCCAAAGGAAGAGAATATGTTTATCAAGCACCTGACGAACTGGACAAAAATCACAGGGAGGGGACAGATAACAGTGTTACAGAGGCTCGGAACAAAGTAAGTAATAAAAAAAACTCTGAAATATTACATGTGCATTTGTGTATTTAACAAAAACATCATTATATAAAAAAGGTTCACTGTATCTTTTCAAAAAAATAATTTGTCAAAACGACCAAAAATCTGCAGAAAAGTGTAGATCATACAGGATTTAAGATCCGAATTGTACTCATTATAAACATGATAAACATAAGTATTCATAATTTACAGACTTGCAGTGTATGCGGACCACATAGCCTTTTTCTAATGTATACACAAAGGCATACAGGTTTGTGGAGATACATGTATTAAGTCGTTATATTTTCATTTGAATTCTAAAGTGTTGCAGCCATGCATTAGCATTAGGTGATACATTTATGTACTTATTCATTTCTAATCCATATATGTAATATGAATGAAAAATAAAGTTTGCTAGTGTAGAAAACATAGATTACAGGACAAATTTGAAAATTAGGCCAAATAAAAATAAATCCTGTGTTTCCGGTATGCCTACCCAAAACTTTTTTACTATTGTTGAACAAGCACTTGTTAAAGTCAAGATTAGTTCCCTATATAACCTATGTAAAACGTTTTGGATATATTCTTAAAAATGCCGACCGGCTGACCTTAATTTTGTTCAGGCATGTTACCGGAAGCACAGTATTTTTTTATTATGCCTTATTTTGAAAATGAGTGTTTTAACTTTAAACTTACATGTACATATGTCATTTCAATGTTTTGATTGTAAGTAAAAGTTCCATTATTTTTTTCAGATCACCCACTATGTCCTGTTGCGAGTTTCCGAAAGTATTTGTCAAAGCTAAATCCAAAAAGGGATGATTTATGACAGAGACTCGTTGGGTCGTATGATGATTCCACAGATATATGGTACATGAACCAAGCACTGGGGAAAACACGCTGGCAAATCTGATGAAAACAATATCAAAACAAGCAGGATTGTCGAGGGAAATTACAAATCACTCGATCCGAGCAACAAGCAGCACTGTTCTGGATGTAAATAAATTTTCGGACATAGACATAATGTGTGTTTCAGGACACAAGTCTGAAAGTTCTATTAAAAACTACACTGGCAGGGTAACAACTAGACGAAAATATGAAATAAGCAATGCATTATGTGCATCCGTAATTAATGATGTGCAAATTGAATTACGCCTCTCGCAAGAACGCTTGGATTGGGAATTAAATTTGTCCCAGGAACAGGTAGATGAGTTAATGGCGCCAATGAAAAATCTTGAACAAGAACTAGATGAAAATTCACCTACTATTACAGTGGATATTCATCCAGAACCTGCAAAACAAACAGTTCAAACTATGTATAATACTCATACTATTTCAGTAGATGTTCACCCAGAACCTCAAAAACAAGTAGTTCAAACCCTTCCTAATAGACATGTATGCCAAATGTTATTGACAGTGTCTTAAGACCAATTGAAAACATCCCATTTACCCCTATGATTTCGAATTGCGTTGTTGCATTTAATGCCAATTTGACCTCAAAGTGAACAGTTTACTTGAAACAGTGGTTTTCTGCTAAATCTCTTACATGTATCACATATATTTACTGTTATTTGTTTTCTTTTTTCTTGTTGATTAAATTGTTTTCATCATTTTTTTTTTTATTTCAGTATTCCAATATCCATAATGGCTATAGCTAATAAAAATGGAAAATGAATTAATTAGGGGGTTGGTATTCTTTATTGTCGGAAACGACACAGTGTTAAACATTTGGCTTGGCTCTCAGAACATGGTCTACATTTATAATGCCTTAGTTTACATGCACCACAAATAACATCTCCATCTTTTACCTTTATCATGAAGTGCTTAGGTAAGTATTTGCGAATATGTTTGTTATTGTCTCCATCTAACTTTCTCCGTTCTTTTGGTTCCGTCCACTTTGTGCCGAAAAAGCAAGGAAAACAGCGTGGATCTTTCCCCCTATAAATCAGAAAGTGAAATTACAAAAAGTTAAATACACCATGTTTTGAGAAACATGCTATTGGACCAAGACTATAGGAAAATGCCTCTCATACGGTTCAGTAAAAGTGCATCTTCAGATATCCAGAGCTCAATGAAAAAAGAATTATGCTTCTGGAAAAGTAATGACACTTCCATATACTGCCCTGTTGTTTTTTCTACTGTTATACACAATTTGTCCTTCCA
Organism: Bathymodiolus septemdierum; assembly: GCA_963383655.1. Classification (NCBI taxonomy): domain Eukaryota; kingdom Metazoa; phylum Mollusca; class Bivalvia; order Mytilida; family Modiolidae; genus Bathymodiolus; species Bathymodiolus septemdierum. The sequence goes on from OY726529.1 coordinate 15,483,575, forward strand.
GTGTTTATAATACTATTATTTTACGCGCTATGCATAAGCTGGTTAAACCGACCATTTCATTTGAAAAAAGTACCAAATCAGCACAATCCGGGTTTCCTTTCCACTTTTTCCCAGTTGTTATCTCTGATTTATGGAGGGCCGTCGTGGTGTGGTCGTGATTGTATGGTAGTTGGATTCAAAACATTATGTGATAAAGTTTGTCAGTGACTTGCTACAAGTCAAATGTGTTCACTGCGTGTCCTGCACCAATAAAACAAACCACCACGATATATTTGAAATATTGTTGTAAGTGACGCTAAAGCACAATAAGCCTAAGCCCAGAAATATGGTTAAGAAAAACATAATTTTTTAAACACCATGACCAGAGTAACAAACAAGATAAGCAACATTGCCCACTTGAAAAACGGGGAGGGATGAACCCAGGCACCCGCGAATATTTTTATATTAAATCTCTTTCCAATCTTTTTACTTGAGCGTGCTTGATTAACATTATTCCTAAAACGCATTGTGTGGCGGACTAAGTTATATATCTATGTTTTTAATAAAGAGAATACATTATTCTCCCATTATTACGGCGTTTTAACCCCGCTGAACCAGTGGTGGAAAAATCTGCAATCCTCTAGAGGATTAAAATGTCTCGTGCCTTTCCCCGCATGTTGTCAAATCGGTAATTGAAATACAGTTCGTGTTAAATAATGGGAGAAGCGAATTCTCCTTCAGTTGCCCATGGCCTGACGGCTTGTGGTTAAAATTTTAAATTTAACTCTCTTGAGTGGAGAAATATCGTAACCCACGGGCAACTGAAGGAGAATCTATATGTATAATACAAGATTAAATAAAGCTTTTAGAGGACAACGGGTATACGGCTTTTGATTACCCGTTTGATAACTTCAAACTATACATCCCGAGAAGAGATGACTGTGTCCGATCCTATAAAGTGAAGATGACTTCATGTTGCTCAATCTTTCGCTTTCTTTGTAGTATTGTGTCGATCAGTTTGTCTTTTTCTTATTGGCCATTGGTCCTTCGAATTACGGCTTCCAGTCACCCTTCAAGTGTTTCTGACAGGTGACTACAATATTCCAGAGGGAATAACAACTATGAAAGAGGCAGGTGCAGACGTACTGACGTACATATTTTCAGTACATGTTTATTAAATTTAATTGACATGACGTACTCTTGACCATTATGAAACTCTCGTATACTATTTATACATGGTGCGAATAATCACAACTTTAGAGGTTATAGGCATTGATTGCACATACGAGGACTGTCCGTAAAGTTCGTGGACAATCTCTGTAATTTTGTTATTTAATTTGTTGAACAAAAGAAATCGCAATTTTGATTTATAGTAGAGTTTACTCGATAAGTGTACATAATTTTGTAAATAAAAATGAACTACAAGTATGAATTTTTTTCGATCTTATAAATAAGCATACTCACACTCGGAACACAACGATAAAGGTTTTTGACGTTAAGAGACATCAAACGCTCAAATCAATTTAACTTTTTTCTACGTAGTCACCTTTTAAGTTCCACACATTTCTTGTGTCGTCTTACCCAGTCATCAAATATTTGCACAAACTGATCACTTTTCATGTGAAATATTACATTCATTACGGCTTGTCTTAACTCACTTAAATTGTCAAACCTCATTCCCCGTAAGAAGGATTTGGTGTAGGGGAAAACTGCAAAGTCCATTGGTGCTAAGTCCGGGCTGTACGGTGGATGTTTGAAACACTGAAATTCAAGTAAATCTATTTTTGACTGAGAGTCGACATTGTTCCATTGACTTGATTGTTGCTTTGTTTCCGGGTCATAGTAGTGAAACCATGTTTCATTTGTGGTTATTGTTCTATCCAAAAATCCAATTCCATTCTGGCTAAACTTTCTAAAAAATTGTCTTGATGCCTCCGTTCTGTTTGTCATATTTTCTTCTCATAACATTCTGGGTACCCATCGCGCACAAATGCGATTCATGTGTAGTTCTTGAACTAAAATTTCATAGTTGTAAATCCATAAGATCACGACGCCCCTCCAAGCCTGTATATAAAAAGCACTCGCGGGAATCTGAAAATGTACTCTTTACGAGCATTTACCCTCTATATACAGGTTAAAAGTGCATGCCTTATCATTAAAGGGGGAAAATGAAACTACCATTTATATAAGGTGTCCTTTAAGGATGGCTTGTTTGTAATTCATTTTTCAGAATGAAATCTTGATAGAGCAACTGTACTTTCACTTCTACAGACACGTGGTTGGCATTCAAATATGTAATTCACTTGGATATTGACCTGTTAACACGATCATTCCACATGATATCTTGAAACTCACAGCTGCGGTCTGGCCATCGCACCATGTATAAATAGTATACGAGAGTTTCATAATGGTCAAGAGTACGTCATGTCAATTAAATTTTAATAAACATGTACTGAAAATATGTACGTCTGCACCTGCCTCTTTCATAGTTGTTATTCTCTCCGGAATATTGTAGTCACCTGTCAGAAACACTTGAAGGGTGACTGGAAGCCGTAATTCGAAGGACCAATGGCCAATAAGAAAAAGACAAACTGGTCGACACAATACTACACAGAAAGCGAAAGATTGAGCAACATGAAGTCATCTTCACTTTATAGGATCGGACACAGTCATCTCTTCTCGGGATGTATAGTTTGAAGTTATCAAACGGGTAATCAAAAGCCGTATACCCGTTGTCCTCTAAAAGCTTTATTTAATCTTGTATTATACATATAGATTCTCCTTCAGTTGCCCGTGGGTTACGATATTTCTCCACTCAAGAGAGTTAAACTTAAAATTTTAACCATAAGCCGTCAGGCCATGGGCAACTGAAGGAGAATTTGCTTCTCCCATTATTTAACACGAACTGTATTTCAATTACCGCTTTGACAACATGCGGGGAAAGGCACGAGACATTTTAATCCTCTAGAGGATTACACATTTTTCCACTACTGGTTCAGCGGGGTTAAAACGCCGTAATAATGGGAGAAAAATGTATTCTCTTTATTAAAAACATAGATATATAACTTAGTCCGCCACACAATGCGTTTTAGGAATAATCTTAATCAAGCACGCTCAAGTAAAAAGATTGGAAAGAGATTTAATATAAAAATATTCGCGGGTGCCTGGGTTCATTCCTCCCCGTTTTTCAGGTGGGCAATGTTGCTTATCTTGTGTGTTACTCTGGTTATGGTGTTTAAGAAATTATGTTTTTCTTAACCTTATTTCTGGGTTTAGGCTTATTGTGCTTTAGCGTCACTTACAACAATATTTCAAATATATCGTGGTGGTTTGTTTTATTGGTGCAGGACACGCAGTGAACACCATTAACTTGTAGCAAGTCACTGACAAACTTTATCACATAATGTTTTGAATCCAACTATCATACAATCACGACCACACCACGACGGCCCTCCATAAATCAGAGATAACAACTGGGAAAAAGTGGAAAGGAAACCCGGATTGTCCTGATTTGGTACTTTTTTCAAATGAAATGGTCGGTTTAACCAGCTTATGCATAGCGCGTAAAATAATAGTATTATAAACACTGGAAGGACAAATTGTGTATTACAGTAGAAAAAACAACAGGGCAGTATATGGAAGTGTCGTTACTTTTCCAGAAGCATAATTCTTTTTTCATTGAGCTCTGGATATCTGAAGATGAACTTTTACTGAACCGCATGAGAGGCATTTTCCTATAGTCTTGGTCCAATAGCATGTTTCTCAAAGCATGGTGTATTTAACTTTTTGTAACTTCACTTTCTGATTTATAGGGGGAAAGATCAACGCTGTTTTCCTTGCTTTTTCGGCACAAAGTGGACGGAACCAAAAGAACGGAGAAAGTGAGATGGAGACAAATACAAACATATTCGCAAATACTTACCTAAACACTTCATGATAAAGGTAAAAGATGGAGATGTTATTTGTGGTGCATGTAAACTAAGGCATTATAAATGTAGACCATGTTCTGAGAGTCAAGTCAAATGTTTAACACTGTGTCGTTTCCGACAATAAAGAATACCAACCCCCTAATTAATTCATTTTCCATTTTTATTAGCTATAGCCATTATGGATATTGGAATACTGAAATTAAAACAAAATTGATGAAAACAATTTAATCAACAAGAAAAAAGAAAACAAATAACAGTAAATATATGTGATACATGTAAGAGATTTAGCAGAAAACCACTGTTTCAAGTAAACTGTTCACTTTGAGTTCAAATTGACATTAAATGCAACAACGCAATTCGAAATCATAGGGGTAAATGGGATGTTTTCAATTGGTCTTAAGACACTGTCAATAACATTTGGCATACATGTCTATTAGGAAGGGTTTGAACTACTTGTTTTTGAGGTTCTGGGTGAACATCCACTGAAATAGTATAAGTATTATACATAGTTTGAACTGTTTGTTTTGCAGGTTCTGGATGAATATCCACTGTAATAGTAGGTGCATTTTCATCTAGTTCTTGTTCAAGATTTTTCATTGGCGCCATTAACTCATCTACCTGTTCCTGGAACAAATTTAATTCCCCATCCAAGAGTTCTTGCGAGAGGCGTAATTCAATTTGCACATCATTAATTACGGATGCACATAATGCATTGCTTATTTCATATTTTCGCTTAGTTGTTACCCTGCCAGTGTAGTTTTTAATAGAACTTTCAGACTTGTGTCCTGAAACACACATTATGTCTATGTCCGAAAATTTATTTACATCCAGAACAGTGCTGCTTGTTGCTCGGATCGAGTGATTTGTAATTTCCCTAGACAATCCTGCTTGTTTTGATATTGTTTTCATCAGATTTGCCAGCGTGTTTTTCCCAGTGCTTGGTTCATGTACCATATATCTGTGGAATCATCATACGACCCAACGGGTCTCTGTCATAAATCATCCCTTTTTGGATTTAGCTTTGACAAATACTTTCGGAAACTCGCAACAGGACATAGTGGGTGATCTGAAAAAAATAATGGAAATTTTACTTACAATCAAAACATTGAAATGACATATGTACATGTAATTTTAAAGTTAAAACACTCATTTTCAAAATAAGACATAATAAAAAAATACTGTGTTTCCGGTAACATGCTTGAAAAAAATTAAGGTCAGCCGGTCGGCATTTTTAAGAAAATATCCAAAACTTTTTACATAAGTTATATAGGGAACTAATCTTGACTTTAACAAGTGCTTGTTCAACAATAGTAAAAAAAAGTTTTGGGTAGACATACCGGTAACACGGGATTTATTTTTATTTGGCCTAATTTTCAAATTTGTCCTGTAATCTATGTTTTCTACACTAGCAAACCTTGTTTTTCATTCATATTACATATATGGATTAGAAATGAATAAGTACATAAATGTATCACCTCCGGCTAATGCATGGCTGCAACACTTTAGAATTCAGATGAAAATATAACGACTTAATAAATATATGTATCTCCACAAACCTGTATGCCTTTGTGTATACATTAGAAAAAGGCTATGCGGTCCGCATACACTGCAAGTTTGTAAATTATGAATACTTATGTTTATCATGTTTATAATGAGTACAATTCGGATCTTAAATCCTGTATGATCTACACTTTTCTGCAGATTGTTGGTCTTGTTTTGACAAATTATTTTTTGAAAAGAAGCAGTGAATCTTTTTTATATAATGTAGAGGGTTCAAGGGTTCAAATAGTCATTCGGTGTTGTATATGTAAACGTAGATGGTTCAAGGTTTCAAATTGTCATTCAAAGTGGTACATATGTAAACGTAGAGGGTTCAAGGGTTCAAATAGTCATTCACAGTGTTGTATATGTAAACGTAGAGGGTTCAAGGGTTCAAATAGTCATTCACAATGTTGTATATGTAAACGTAGAGGGTTCAAGGGTTCAAATAGTCATTCACATTGTTATATATGTAAACGTAGAGGGTTCAAGGGTTCAAATAGTCATTCAAAGTGTTGTATATGTAAACGTAGAGGGTTCAAGTGTATTGTCGTTTTATCAATACTAAATTACAATACTTTAATTGAGAATATCATTGTAATTCCTCCTGGAGCAAGGTGTTTGCTTGGACATATATATGCCGATAATTTCAACGAAGAAGCTGTCCACAATATAACAGATTTAAATACTGAAACATTATTTAATAAAACTGAAATCTAAAATTGTATTCAAAATATTAGGGATATTGCCAAAAAGAATAAAAATAAACGTGTTAATTTTGATGTGGAAAGCCTATTGTCAGACAGATTATTTGAATTTAACAGGGATAGATCGAGATTCGTTTGATGACCTTTGTGGTCATGTAAAAGAAGTTCGAGAAACAAAGGTCCGGCCCATAAGACCATGCATAGGTATATTACTTACCAAACTAAGATCAGGGATGTCTAACGTTTTACTGTCAACAATGTTCAATAAAATGTTGCTGCAACGCAAAGGTATATATCTACTTCAAGAAATGCACTGACGAAACATTTCACACCTTATTATATTAGGTTTAATCACATAATAACAAGTGATGAAGTATTTCAAAACTATAGTCGACAGTTAGCTAAGACCTTATTTGGGGATCATGAAGACCCAGCCATTCTCGATCTGGATGGCACATACTTTTATATTCAGAAAAGTTCAGTTTCAATTTCAACTAGGGATGGCAAACCGTTCAGAATTTACTAACCGGATACTCGAATAATCTTCCGACCGATTACTCGGTTAACCGGTAGATATCATTGTTCAGATGTAATCTTGGAAGGGACAAATCAATAAGGCGATGTCAATAATAAACGTATATTACATAAAGGATTACAAACATTGAAACAAAAAACATTTATTTGTACAGTTCTTTTTTAGATTAAGATTAAACATTGTCACGGTCTATTGTGTATCTGCTTGTTCTGGTACATAGTTCTTATTAAGAAAAATGACATGGTCCACGACAGAAGAAGCTAGTCTGTTTCTTAATTTATTGACGAGTAATCCTGTGGCTGAGAATATGCGCTCAGACGGTACGGCATTCGATGTCCAAGTGTCAGTTGTTAAAGATACAGCTTCCACTTCCTTTAAATCCGATATAAATTTCTCCTTTCATATCACAATACATCATCTCAATCCTGGATTTTACTGTATTTCGTGAAGGAACTTTATAAACTGGAGCTAGGATACTCATTAAATTTAAAAATCCTTTGCCTTCTACGAGTTTTAACGGCATATAATCCAATACCACTATTTCAACCATTGTTCTTGTAATGTGTTCATTCTGGGAAGATGACAATTTCCGTGATCGTGGTGAATTTGCAAATTCGGCTACAGATGGCTGTTTGTCAGGCGTAAACCGTCCAGAAATATCTGATGAATGTTTTAGCTTTAAATGATCAAGCATATTGCTAGTTCCTCCCGTATATGTCATTTCTAAATTCAACAAAAATGTCCAAAAAAAATTGTTATCAATGTGTGACGTAAAAGTGTCTTTGACATTTACTTCACTGAGCTTGGTGCTACTTTGACAACTGTTTTACCTGTTTTGTTCAAGTATTGTTATAATTACTGTTATAGTGACAGCCGGAAACTTTGAGCCGTAATGAAAGCAGTAGGTTTGGTGCTTTAAAATCTGATTCAACCCACCATTTCTTTAGAAATGCCTGTACCAATTCAGGGTCATTACGGTTTTCACAGTTTTCCGGTTGTTGACTGATTTTGTCTGTTTATATACTTATGAGTTTTGACTTTCCCTTTGTAAGATTGTTCGGAGTTCGGTAATTATGTTATTACCCTTATTGCAGTTTGCATTTCACAATTTTCGACTCCACATCTCGCTTAAAATACGACCAAGCTTTCGATTGTGGTGGAGGCGTTTTGTAATGAAGCTTCAAACATTTCAATTGCAAGTTAATTAGACAGATGAACAGTTTTTACAATTGTTGTGATTAGTTATGGTTGTTAAAAACACGAATGCCCGAGGGATAGTTATCGTGTCTTATCACAGTTATTTAATTATTGATTTAATCCGATATCTAAGTTTATTTACTGTTACACTATACAAGTACTTTAAATATTTTTTTTACTTTTATGAACTGGGAAGACAGTGACAAGATCGAGATATTTTCATCATATTTTATCAAAACTTAACGAATAATCGAATCGCAAAATAGCTAACCGGTTACGATCTTTCCGACGGTTAACCGGTTAACCGAGTAATCGTTGCCATCCCTAATTTCAACGGAAATGTTACAATCTCCATGAAAACAGACCATTGGTAAAACAATGATGATAGTTTCTACTACTGGTCATATAGTCAGTGCTTTAGGTGATGGAAAAACAATGATGCCAATATTCTTATGCATGGTCTAAAAACAAATGCAGACGTCATGTCTAAAAGGTGATATTGTCGTCGTTGACAGGGGTTTAAGGGATTCACGTGGATTCTTAGATGATCTCGGAATGAAGACAGAAATACCGGTTTTTCTAAAAGAGAGAGAAACAGCATACTGTTGAAGAGAGTAATTATTCCAATGTTAGTGACCAAGCTACGTTGGGTGGTAGAATCTGTTAATGACAACTTATGCTGGAAATTTGGCCAATATTATACCAAAGAGCCAAATTCCCTAAATAAGTGAATATGTGTCATTGGTATGTGCCATCATCAATAAGTATTGTAAGTCATTGAATCCTAGTAATGTAGATGATGAACTAACTGGGTGCAAAATGTTACATCTGTCAAAAATTACTTTAAGGAAAGGATTGAACTCGACAATCTCGAAAAATGACCGTCCAACTGGTTACCAATTAGCTCTACAGCAGACTGTTTTATTGATTTCCCCAAACTACAGGATAACCTTCGTCACCTAACAATCGGGGTATACCAACTTAAGCTAACAAAATCTAAATGCTGATGGTTCTTATGAAATGTTTGTTAATAAGCAGGATTAAGGCTTACTTATGGGAAAGATTCAAAACCGTCATGTATCAAGTAGAATACATAAGCTTTGGATTGAGTATGATGAGGTAATGATCAAAGGTTGGTTTTTGTAGTGTCGGTCAGGTGATCGGATGGTAGGTTCATGCGCCCATGTTGCTGCAGTTGTGTGGTTAAGGGATGTGCTTGTCACAGGGATGTTGACTTTAATTACTCAGATGACTGGAGTGCATATCTCACCGACGCAAAAGATTTACCTGAACCCCAGTTAATTGACGATGACAATGAAGTAGAAGATTCTATTGAAGAATAGAATGCACCTAAAACACTGGCTTTTTCGCCTTATTATTATACATTACGTTTTTATTTTCACTATTTTTCTTTGTAAGCAGGCCGGTCCAATATACGGATTCTGATTACCCGTTTGGTATCTTCTTACCTGTGTTTCAGACTCAGGTTTGTCAATTTGAATCGCCCCTTCAATTTTTCACAAATATTTATTTTTAAATTAGGCTTATTTTAAGCAAATCGAACAAATAAGGCAGAATGTATGATACACTATTAGACGAATTTTTGTTTCATCAAACTTTGTGGTTAGTTTATTTAAGTAGAATCAGGTAAATGAAAGTGATGGATCCCTGTTAGTCTGAAAAACTAAATACATTGTAATTAAAGAAAATGAACGCACATTGTATGCCTATTTTTCTGAACGATATAACAATAATGAAGTTCATACATCAAACAGCCAATCGGCACAACGTAAACAATGATAAAATATTACACAATCTGTCTCTAAAGAATTAAATAAAACATGATTCAATGCGATCTAAAATATCACAGTTGAAATGACAAGTATTCACGATGGCTGATGTACACCGTTTTTTGGATGTGGGATTCAAAATGTGTGCTCCTTACATACTTCGGACAACGGTTGAGAATAATAGATAGCCCATAACTTAAATGTCAAAGAACTGTATTTTTCAGAATAGATTTATCGTGACATTCACAATTTCGCATTGTAAAAACAACTAGAGTTACTGCGCTTTGAACGCTTGTTTCTATATTTCGTCTTTTTTTGACATTTAAGCAGTTTATTTTCTCCAGGTACATTCTAATATGACGTCCTGCATAAGCTAGCACAATGATTGAGAAAAGTCAATAAAAAGTGGCAAGATTAAACAAGTCTTAGTGTCCCTACCATCTCCAATTACAATTAACCCATCATGCAGATTTGTTCCAAATATTAGTACAATGCTAACCATTGGTGAATAGAACACTGAGTCATATTTATTCTTCGTGACGAAAAGTTGATTTCAACGCAGTTTTTTGTAGGATTCGTGTTACTCGATCTTTATTTTTCTGCGTAGTGTTTTGTAGATTATTGTTTGTCCTTTTTCTTTTTGGTCGTTATGCTGTCTGATCTTCTTCTGTTTACGGGTTTTGATTACCCCTTTGGTATCTTCAAATTTGTTTTGCTACGTGCATAATTCTAGTACTGTAAAAAGATAAGAATTTGAAGATAGCAAAGGGGTAATCAGAATCCGTAAATCGAAGAAGGACAAACAACGATCTACAAAACACTACACAGAAAACTAAAAATCGAGCACCACGAAATCCATTAAAACCGGAGTTAGCTCAGGTGGCTTTAACCGTCATTTAGTTGTTACCTAGTACACATGGCCTTCGATAGACACAATAGGGAAACAATTGTCACTTTAAATCAGAATTTTCAAGTGGTTAAAGCTATTTTAAACAATAATGGCGATTATCCTTTTGTATCATCAAACTCTTCTTCAACACTATTTCAATAATATCGCAGTACCCGAAGAAAACCACTGCCCTGTCGCAAGTTACTGATAAACTTGATCACATAATGTTGTATCGAGTACACCTAGCCATGACCAGGATTCGAACTTTAGTGGTAATAAGCACTGATTGCACATGTAGTTCTAAGCAACATACGATCACGACCACTCTCCGTGATGTTAGCCTCCTGGTCGGAGATCAGCGACTTCTAGTTCATTAACTGTCACAATGCTGCTCTACCTCAAAAATAGTAGTAAAATGATCATTAGGCGGTGTGGTCAGTACACAGTACAGTACAGGCAGATGGATTGCAGTATTTCTGATATATTATCGACGGGAACAAGTTCACAAACGGAATGTTTAAAGATGCCAAAGGGCTAATCTGACGGCATAAATGGAAGGATAGACAATACAATGGCCAAAAGCAATAGAGGAAACACTGATCTACAAAACACCATACAAATAAATAAAGATTGAGAAACAATAGCCCCACCAAATAAAACCGGGTGACCTCTGGTGATCCGTAAGGGTAATACGTTCCTGCTCCACTAGTGACTCCCGTCGTGTTACTCTTGTTACAAACCCGGTGATAAGTCATGAATGAGAAACTGACCGGATAATAGTTAGCTCAAAATCGAAACATTGGAAAGCCAAATAATTTAATGTAGTGGGAGCAATAAAACCAAAGGGTCTTTTAAGAAGTATTTTACATGCAAAGAACGTTACATGCTCTACAGACGATGCACTCGTGCACGTCTTGTACTAACGACGAGTTGTATATGTTATTCTTCCCGCAAAACTAGCTGATGCCCTTTTCCCCCGACAAAATGTTCACGCATCGCAGTTTCAACTCTAGAAATCAGTCACAAAAACAGTGAAACATACAGAGAAAATTATAACTTACAATGAACCGTTTACAATCAGATGCCTTGAAAGAGTAAGTTGTTTCCTATTCGAATCTTATCAAATACAAAATGTACACAACTCGCTCTAATCAGGTGATGTAAAGGTGTAACACAAGTGCCTTGTGTTTAAAAGATTGGCACAATCATTGAACGTTACAAGCAACTTACAGCATTAAGAAACATAACTTTGAACACATATCATAGCAGGAGGCATCGTCCACTGTTTGAAGCACTACTTGATTTCAGCAAACTTGGATGTTAGTTTATTAAGAATTTATTCACTGATCATGTGTGTCAACCTACTATATTGCGCTGAATTGCCATGAAATTCACAATGTTGATATATAAATGCTTTTTACGACAACTGCAGTTATTGGCCTTTGAACGGTTGTTTCTATATTTTTACCTTTTGATATTTATTCAAATTCAGTATTTTTTTTTTTATTTTACCTCAATCTGCAGACAGATGTAAATAAACGTTAGAGAATACTGAAGGGACAATCACAAATGGACAATCCAGAGAAACTGGCAACACATGATACACAAGACAAAGAAAAACAAAACATAAACACAACATAACATGTGTTAGACATCACTGTACGCAAACAAACATATATAAGACATGAGACCTCCAACAACCAACTGGAGGTAAAGTCGAACCGAATTGAAACGGACACGACAACACGGAATTCAGAACGTAAAGATACATAATAGGAAAACACAAAAAACTAAAAAGATGAGCAAAAATACGGACCCTCATCCAAAAACGGGGGTAGGGGGTACGGATGAACACATGTGCTCGCGAAGAGTAAGCAGTTCCTGGCTCTTCTACGAAACCCGTCATGTTACTCGTAGGGTCAATATGTGTTAAACACCACTATACGACACCACATACAAATAACATAAATAAAACAAGAGCCCTCCTACAAACAAGTGGGGGTAAAAACGAACCAAACATCGTGTTTATGAGGATATCGTAACGAACAAGGAACTCAGAACGTAAAGACACATAACAACACCAAAACTAATGAGATGAGCAACATGGAATCCACCAAAAAACCGGGGATGAACTCAGATGCTCGCGAAGGGCAGGCAGTTCTGGCGTCTGATAAGACACCCGCCGTTTTACTCATATATACAGTTAAGTCAGGTAAAATTCCTGACAATGATATTGGTCGAGGACCAATTATCGCCAAGTACCAATTATCGCCAACTTGCACGTTACTCGCGAGCACACGCAAAATGTATGGCGATTTTTTTTCAGACGACAATAATAAATGTGACAAAGCAGACAGCAAAAACCTACATTTGTATCTTGGCTAATTCAAAAGAAATCAGGTAAAACCCCATTAGAAGCCATACCTCTCTATATTGACCTCGCGGGGAGTCACGTAAATGGAGCGGAGATTCCAGTTGGCTATTATTAACAGGAAAATATAGCAGATTGGTGTTCTAATGATCGCAAAATACTGGTGACACCTTCATTTCTTGTGGTAAGGCCATTTCTATTAACTTCACTACTGATTTATATATTTTCCAACATCTAACAATTGATGGCGATAATTGGTACTCTTCCCTCCCGAATCAGGGACAAAAGTCAACACCTTTACAAAGGCTCCCTGATACGAACATGCGCATAAAAATTATTTATATTTCCGTCCAAGGTAAGTCGATTGGTAACATCCAATATTATCAGGCGCTTGAAGGGGTGTATATGACTACATAGAAATAATCTGACAAAAACAAGAAAAAGAAAAAAATGGCGATAATTGGTCCTTGACCAGTAGAGAAAAAAAAAACATCTACGTAAAAAGTCAAAGATCTATTCATGATTGTCACTTGCAATATGGATATTTTGCAACGATCAACCAGAATGTCATGACAACCGTAGAATTTTTGTAGCGATGACTTCAACCTAGAAGCAACATACCTTTTACGTCAGCAGCTCAGCTCTGTCCAGAAAATCTGTACTGTGCACCCGAAGGTGTCTCAGATTGTACCAAACAAAGGCTTTATTTGCCAATGAGAGACGGTCTTGTGAGCAGAATAATTACATAATAAAGTTATATACAATTATTATAATAATTTGTGTATGATTTAAAACATATATGACAAACGACATGAATTAGTGAATATTCTGTATTAGCACAACTTACACCCAATATAGGGTCAAAGGCTACAAACAAACCAAAAAATGAATCAAACACATACACAAACAAACAAAAAGGCTGTTTCACAAACAGTACAAGTCAACGGGGAATCAAAGTCCCTGGAAGGCGAACCATATTGCACCTTTTACGATGTTTGAACCTTTTCCTGACCCCTTTCTACCGTGGGCTATTTACCTTGTGGTGGAATATAGCCTAGTATATGATTTCTCTTTTAAAGAAATCATACCTTCATTGAAGTGTGTTCTACACCGGACTAAAATGCCGATCCTGAAATATTTGTACGTAAATAAACTGATTGTTTTATAGAATGGCGTAATAATCTTGAATTGTATACATAATATATTTATTCTACGTGACGCAAACATGAAGATGTCACTTCACGCAACATTAGTCAGGTTTAGTAATCTGACAGGTAAAACACTCTGCCATGGGAAAATGTTTGGAAACATTAACGCTTGAATTGAATTGGGGCGCGGTTTTAGAACTTTACTCAATCAACAACCTCACTTTTTCAGTAGGAAATTAGAGGAATCAGTACTCAAGTTCGGTACAGATAGATAGATTGATTAATTGTTTAACGTCAACTTAACAATATTACTGTTATATTCACGAAGAGAACAAGTTACAATTGTAAACAAAACATCTTGTGAGCAAAAAGGTGGCAACGGACAGAAATTCAGATTGGTACAGGAAAAATAAGGATGTAATGGATAGGACGGGGACTATTTGCCTTGCTACGGGCCACCAACGATCACTCCGAACAAACAATTATTGATTAGGAGCAGCTACTATTTTCTATTTCGTGTAAGGATCGCAGAATTCATCATACACAAGTCACAATTTACATCTGGTCCTAAAGGCGTGTTGTGTATTTAATTCATCACTCTGACGCCTCGGTCCGAGAGGCCGCATCTCTGTTGCAAAAACTCGACCACATTTCTACACTCTACGATTGCCTGGAAATCAGTTCAGACAAGGCAGTAACAGTGATATATACAATCAAAACGAAATATTTCTGACAAAGAACCGTTAACAAGTAGATGCCTCGAAAGACTAAGCCTTTCTGAATTCAGATCCAAAAGGTTTGTTCGATGGACGAATTAAATGCAAAATTCTCCCTAATCACAGGATGTAAACATGGTACATGAGTGCCTCGTGTTTTGTTGAACGCAAGAGCCAGCTTTGGATTGTTTACTGCGGATGAACATGTAGTCCAGAATGGTCGTTGGTAGTCCGCTACAAGGCCAAATCTATCCATTATACAGTATCTTATTTTATTTGTGGCAAGTAAAGAGACGAGCACAATTTTCATGTCAACATTTCAGCAGCGACGGTACAGAAACAAAAGAAAAACAAATAAACAAACCAACAAACAATTGTAGAAACATTGATGATAAAACAAAACAAAGCTTACGAGTGACACCTAAGTGGTAAAGATGGGATAGTATCCGTTGCTTCATAAATAAAACACACCTCTCCGTAAGCCCATCCCTATGTAATCGTTTTTATATACAAGATATATCGTAACCCCATTGTCAGGGATTGAGATTTGTTGCTACATGGCATAAATTTACATAGTGCGAGCTTTACTGAAACAACAGTTCACGTGTATACACGTCGTTTGCACTCCTCACACATTATCTAAACACTGAGCCAAGCATTCTTTGTTTTTACTATGAGTGGACTTTGTGGAGAAGTTGCAAAATTTAACTGCATATTCTTTTGTTTGATCTAATAAGCGAAAACGCTAAAATACTTTTTTCTTCGAAATATGAAATATTTGCAATTAAATTAGTTAACTGTCTTTACCATGTTGTCTGTATTGATAACATATAGGTATAGTCTGATATTGGGTTAGCATCTGTTCAACTAGGAACGAGTACCCTTTTTTCTACTCAAAATAGACAATAAACCAAGAACAAAAACCAATTCATCATGTTTCATTCATAATAAAAAGACGGATTCAAAAGGGAAACTGAAAAGATGACAAATTACACATTGTTCTTTGTCGAAAAGAGTCCCTTCAATTCAAACCTTATTCAACCCCGCCACATTTAATCGAAGTTCCTGTACCAAGACAGAAAGGTGAACGGTCATCTATTTGTGTGCTAGAGGTATCGATTATGCCTCTTTCTACAATTTTGATATTTTATTTAGGAATTGTTCCATAGCGTGGTATTCTTTTTCATTTGATTATTTGCTCGTCCCAAAATCAGTCGCAATAACTAAATAGTTTGAAGATACCAAAGATGTAATGAGCAGTCGTAAATCTGATAAATTAACCATAGTGGCGGTCTAACTCCTATTTTCATTATTTATGTTCTTCAAAATCCTCGTTCTTCGACCTCCTAACTCATGACACGACAAAACTATAATTGTTTTTGTACGAAAACCTTCGGAAATATTTCCTTCTTATCATTATCTCCTAACGTAAATTCTTTGTAATACAATGTATCTTACTAATTATCCAAAACAGACCAATTTTATCATTGTTTGCTATTGAAAACAAAAGAAGGTCGTGGTAACTCGAAGCTTTTGGCTGTCAACAGAAGTAAGGTGATCTCCCAACGTTATTACTACGGTGAATAAGATAACGTATCATGTTATTTAATTAGTAAATTATACGTTAAACAAGTCGCACGCCATCATCGTTTCTTTCATGCTAATTATTCAATGACCGGAACAACTTTGTTAAAAAATGGAGCTACTTGTTTGAAATTTAATAACGTCAATTTTAATTTCTCATATAATGAAACTGGTGTGATATGCCAAAGTTTCAGGAGTAAAATAAAAAAAACGTGGAAACGGCTTTAACTCGAGTGAAATAGAAAACATGAAAATGGCTACAACACAGAAATGTTCAGGGAAATAAAACCTAGATGTTAGATAATAAGAACATTCAGCTAATTATAAAGTTTCTATGAATGTAGAACGATATTTGAGTCAGACTTTAAGGTATATGAATATATTCCTTGTATTCCTTCTGGTGACTTAAATACCTAAACAAACTATAGTAGAGACAAAACCCAACTCATTTGAACCCCCACAAAGAGTGCAGATCTTTAAATTGGGCATTAGTTATTTTATTTGTATTTGTGTTTTTTTTCTTTTTGTTGTTTCTTTTAGTTGTTTGTTTTTAGTGTTTGTTTTTTGTTTGTCACTTAAACAACTTTTTCCCTACATCATCATTACCAGACTTCCAGTATCACCTATGTATAGAGTACAGCTCATAAGTTATTCTAGAGCTTGCGCACAGCATGGATCTATTATGTACAGTGCTAAACTGCTCCCGCAAAGGTTACTCACACAAGTCATCGCTACAAATATTCTACGTTCGTCATCACAATCTGGTTGACCGTTACGAAATATCCACTTTCCAAATGGCAATTGATATTTTCCCTTTTACGTTAGTTTTTTTCTTTCCTCTTATCACCGAACAGATTTTTACCGGACCTGACTATGCGAGTAACACGACGGGTGTCTTATAAGAAGCAGGAGCACTGCTAGCCCCTTGGTTCAAGCCGATGTTTGGGCGGTTATTCTTCTTGATGTTTGCTGTATTAAGTTTTGTTTGGCATCGTCATATGTCTCGTGAGCCTGATGTTGTCGGGGTTTCTGGACTGTCCACTCTTGATTGCCGCTTCGGTTTTCTGGAAAGTTGATATATAGAGAACTAACTGTCTGACCAGTGACACCCCTGATTTTGGTAAGATAATTGTTTTGGTAATTTTGAAAAGTTTACATAGTTTTGGACACAATGCTACAGATGAGATAAAATACCACCAATTATCATTGATGCCAATTATGATGTAGAATGTCTGTTCTCTTGACATTTCGAACGACGTTAATTCTACCATATTGTTATAAATTGTTAATTGTTCAGTCATTTGACATTTACATTGAAACAAGAATGGCAAACTGTATTTTGTATTTATAGAAAGGAACAGCCATTTGACTTGTAAGGGGCGTGGGACTATGTCTTTTTTTAAATTCCTGACGACACATTTTATATAGAAAAAATAAATTTTCCTGGAGATGAAATATTAGAATCCTACAGTTTTCAACAAGAAGTTGTTGGCTGAATTTGAAAAGAAAATATTTGTTTTTTAGAAAATCATCTGATTTTTGTTTTTATCGACAAAGTGGCAAGGCTCTAAGCTGTTGAATACTATTCATACAAGATACAGTCAACGTTATTTAAAATAACAATCTTCATGAAATAGTACCAGGAGAGAGAGAATGGTTATATAATAGGATAATTTTATTATATGAAAAGTTTGAAGATACCAAAGGGGTAATCAGAAGCTGGAAAATCGAGTAAAGACAGACGACGCAATGGTCAAAAGGACAAACAACGATTACAACATGCGATTCGTCAAAAGTCCTTTTCTCAAGTACTATATCGCATGCTTTCAACAAGTACGATTAGTGGAATACGCACTGACATTTATTTTTACATCATACTAATGATGGCATTTCGATCTTGCTGACTAAGAATATCTGTCATATTTATATATTTATCGTTTCTGTAATGTATACGAGTTTCAACTGTGAAGATGATCAATTCCACCAATATCAACAAAGGTTCTTAATTTCACGTGTTGTATACCATTTTAGAAGTAATAATATTTTTTTCGAATACGGCATCGTTTTGTGAACAAATACCAACGTAGGTAAGAATGATTGACTAATGTTTCGACGCGGAAAATATATATATACAGACATACGTCTACACACATGGTAAACAACCATTCTTGCGTATGTATTCGACCCAGCAATATTAGAGTTTGATTCTTTAGCCGACGTTGTTTTTGTCTCGGCGGGATTTGATGTCACACCTACACATTGAAGCATGCTATGTTTATCAATAAGGGTAATAACAAAATTACCGAACTCCGAGGAATCTTACAAATGGAAAGTCAGAACTCATAAGTATATAAACAGACAAAATCAGTCAACAACCGGAAAACTGTGAAAACCGTAATGACCCTGATTTGGTACAGGCATTTCTAAAGAAATGGTGGGTTGAATCAGATTTTAAAGCGCCAAGAGGACAAATATCTGATTACTACGAATTTGAGGGCTTCGTCTATATCGATAGGGAACTTAATACATGTCGTTTAGCAAGCTTACTTTCTAATGCGAGTACGCATGACAATAAGTGCACACATATTTGTTTTTCTATTTTCATGTGAGTACTTGATGCTTACTGCCAAGCTAATAATATTTACTGAACTAGATCAGGAAGATTTAAATATACCAAAGGGTCAATCAGAATCTGAAAAAAAAGTTTCAAGATACTATAGGGGTAATCAGAATCTGATCAAGATACTATAGGGGTAATCAGAAGCCGTAAATCAAAGAACAACAGACAAAGCAATGACCAAAAGAAAAAGGACAATTAATGGTCTATAAAGCACTACACAGAAAACTAAAGATTGGGCAGCACGAACCGCACTAAATATCAGCGGTGAATTCGAGTGCTCCGGAAGGGTGGGTAGTTCATGTTCCACGAGTATCACCCGTCTTGTTCCTCTAGTTATACACCAGGTAAAACGTGATGAAGCAGGAAAGGGCACTATTGTGATTACGACAAACGCAAAACATCCGTAAATCGATCATTTGGATTTGTTATATATTTCTAGCTCGCCGACACAACAGTCAACCAGTCTTTGCTCTTACTACTTATATCCGTGTACTGAACGTGGAAGCACTAAATACAGCTTAATAGGATTTGGTTTGATAGGTCCGTGGATTAAATGCACGATCTACAACACTAGAAGCGAGAACGCTAGCAATTTCACTACCGAGATGGTTTCGCAGAACTAGAAATACTATTGTATATCCTCTTGTTCTTTTTGCTTTGGCCATTGTATTGTATTTCCTTTTTCGACATACGGCTTCTAATTACCGCTTTAGTATCATCAAACCTTTCTTAATTATTTGAAAAACTGCACTAAGCAAAAAACATTCTTCAGAGACATATGTTTGTTTGTACGAAGACTAATGTCTGTCTATGCCTGTACATTTATTTGTTTGTTTATTTATAATTACCAGTTGCATATTTCATTTGTTACCTTGAAAAGTGTTGGGACAATTCTTAATTGGAAGTCAAATCATGTGTAATTATGTATTTAAATTATCCTCCTTCAGTGTTTACGTCTTTAAAATATTAAACTGAAAACAAACTTTCAATTTTTATCAAAAGTGTCAAACGTTTACAAACAATAGGAACATCCGCTTAACACGCAAATTTCCGTTTAGGCGGCCCTCCATCCTGTCGGCTAGAAGGCGAACGGAGCCATTTTTGAGAGACAATTTATTAAATACCCTTTCGAAGGTGAGACATAGAATTTTAATTTATTGGAAGAAATGTCAAATTGAAGGAATGTGAAGACTAAATAAGCAAAAACAAGTCTTTTAAAACAATGGAAGACGAAGATAACAGGACTTTTGTGAAATACGAAACTGTGGCCATTGTGATGTTTGAATACCTCCGTCAGGGTTTATAGACATTCGTCAGGTACAATAGACCAACAATTTTCCGATTATAGTTTTTTACAATTTGTCGAAAGGTACATAGCGTCTCATATCACAAAATAAATTATAAGTTAGATCTATGTGTTAAGGGTGACGAAGTTATCAAGATTAATCTACCGATATCTGCTTTTATTAAAATGTGTTAGTTCAAATACAGTACTAGCGATTTTGATAGTTACGTGTACAATAATTGTTACACTGCATGATTAAAAAACTTGCTAAATTATTTAAACTTTAAGTTAAAAAATTAGTGATAAATTGTCAGTAATTTTGTACTTCAAACTCAAATTTTAATTATTCTGAACAAAGTTCGGGATTGGAATTTTAATTCTCTCTTTAAAAAGTAATTTGTATCATTTTATTTAAAAAATAACTCAATTTATTTGTGTATCGCCAGGAAAATTGATTTTTTTTTTTTTTTACGATTCTTTGATAGGCAGATTACGAGGGTTGTAATTAATGATATCATGATATAATTCAAGATATTATATCAATGTAAGACGAGTTTGAAGATACTAAAGTGGTTATCACGATCCGTATATCGAAGAAGGACAGACAACACAATGGCCAAAAGAAAAAGTTCAAAAGAACAAACAACGATCTACAAAGCATTACACATACAACTAAAGATCGAGTAACACGAATTACATCTTACAGATAATCTTGACGTAAACAATTACATGTATCTACTGTTTAGAAGGAAATATAATTTATGATTATAAAAGCATTCTTTGTTAAAATTCGTTAGGTTGTGCTGCAGACATATTTGATTCCTAACTGTTGGCCTTTTTTTCGTAAACGATGATTTTTCTTTTCAATTTTAAAGCATCATCAAAGAATTATTATCCACTGGTTTTTTTTCTTCAATTTCATATTTATTTAACACAGAAGTGTAGAGAAAGTGGAAATAATATTTGTCAGAAAAACGGATCAATGCGTATTTATAATTTTTGGATAAACGAATCTTGAGCTCCTTAAATATTTTTTTCGAAATTTAAGATCTATATATTTTTTTTAAATTACATGCGTATACATTGTTAATTGGAATTTTAATTTAAGTTTAAAAGTATGCTTTTGTTTGTCCTTCACCAAGAAAAAATGACCGCCACGATATAGCTGAAATATTGTTGAAAGTGACGTTAAACACCATAACTTGACGTCGTGTTTTGAATTTGAAAAAATTACCCATTTTCGTATACGTTTAAAGTTGTCAAGGTTGAGCCTATTCATGACGGGAAGCATAGTAAAACTAAACCAATAAAGGAGGTAAACAGGTGGCTCCGGGATGCGCCCTGTGATTGGGTAATTTTATTGCCACCATGGAAAAGGAGATACGGTCTTGAATGTTTTTTATCTGGTCACTGACGACCATTCCAAACCAACACCTCGTAGTAGTATTTAATGTACAAGGAACAATCATTTAAGTCCCACCCTAAGCACGAACAATTAACGGACGTACACCTCTTTAGAATGCTTGTATCATCCAATGGGTAAACTGCACTATTTATATACCCATGTGTTGTCTTCTGGGCGTTTGTCGTCCATTATATATTCGTCTGAAAGGAATGACAAGTGTATGATATCAGTGTTCAGTACTAAATTGTTCAAATCACGCCACATTTTATTGAAGTTCCTGTACCAATCCAGGGAAGTGGGTGATCATGAACATGTGTGTTAGAGGTTTCGATTTTACCTTTGCTTCTGCCATTTTTCGATTACATTTAGGAAGTGTTTTGACAGTGTGGTATTTTTTCTCCATTTTAGCGTAATTTATTAAAGGTTAATAAATTGTAGATATGTGATATTGTCAGGTAAACTATACTGTCAAATGTTACGTAAAATTAGTTCTCATCGCCGACCTTGATAACAATTCAAATCTACAGCCTCAAAACCGGAAATTGTTACTTTCATTTTATTTCTCTCTCTCTTTTCCGTTTGTTTATTATTGTTTCCTTTCGGCTATCCTCTTAATTGTTGTAAATTAATTAATTTTATTTTTATATCGGCATTTAAACGGAATACTAGAAATACGATAGTTCTAAAGTAAAATAGCTTTCATCAAATTACTTACACATTTGTGTTTTTTACAAAAAGATCAGAACAATTGTTTGATAAATGTTGAAATGACCCCCTGATACCATTTCGTGACTAAAAGCAATAATGTTCACTATAATATCCTTCTGTTATTTAGATTAGTTTATAAAGATGTTTTATCGAATAAGTTGTTTATATACAATCAACCTGCCAATACTAGAAGAAACCGGCCGTCGTCAAAGTTCTAATACAAACGGATATTTCTTTGCAGGGGAACCTTCAGAAAATAAAGATTTATCTTTTCGCGTGTGAATGTCGTTTGTTGAAATCTCTTATCACAAAATCAAAGACATTCGGCAAAAAAATAAATGTCAAAAATTTAATGCAAAGTAAAAATAAACAAAACTAAAACTTTCAAGCTAATAAATATAATTCTTTAAAGTTAAATTTTAAATTTTAAATTCAACCAAGCGAACATTGAGAAGAAAAAATATATATATTATAATATAGAAATTACTGATCAAATTGATAAAATATAATATTTAATATCACCAAAAATATTATTTATGCAATAAAATGGTATGATGATTAGACAAGTTCTTTACAAAAAAATATATCTAACTTTTTCTTTGATGTCTTTATAAACTATTTGAAGTTCTGTCAGTGAGATCACCCTTCAAAGAATTTAAAACAAGATTTAGTCTGATCTAGTTGATAACAGATCTAATCGTAGTAATTTCTATTTATTTTTTATATTTTCTATGCGCTAATTTGTCAGTTTCCGTGTTGTATGTAGGTATTTATCATATATTACTCCCACATGGCTATATAGAGACGATGGCGAAACTATCAAGTCAAAATATAGTCTATATAGTCTATAGCAATATTTGGTTTGGTTTATAGTGTGTAACGCCACTTTCAACAATATTTCAGTTATATCGTGGCAGTCAGTTTTATTGGTGGAGGAAACAGGAGTACCCAGAGAAAGCAACCAACCTGTCGCAAGTCACTGACATACTATATCACATAATGTTGTATCGAGTACACCTCACCATGAACGGGTTTCGAACTCACAACTTTTAGTACATAGCAAAGTTAATATCCTGGTACAAACAAACAACAGAACGAACACAAATTAAAATCTTAACAATGTTCAGAAAACAGAAACTCCCACAATACATCGGATATTCCGGAAGCTCCATCTCACGTGCTATATATGACATTCGTCTAAAATTATATTCCTAATGCCTGTTAGGAGTGAGTGAGAAAAATGAAATAAAACTAGATTTAACCAAAACTGCAAATGAATCGAATGTTCAGATAACCAGTAACAAAGTTTGTAATTTGGGTCGGATATCAAAGATTGCTGCGTCACCGCGAGACATAGAACCCTATGAAAACGATGTGTTTCAAATCTTCTGAAAGCAGTATAAACCTCGGCATTTTAAACGGACGTTAAAACCAGTACTGACGGAATATGTTGAAACTGGTCACCTTATATGACTTAACAATGAATCTTAAAAATGAGTAGCAAGACGGTGCCAATAGTGGAGCAGGAAATGCTTACCCTTCGAAAGACCTATTTGCACCCTGGCATTTAGTTAGGGTTGGTATTTAAATCTTTAGTAGTAGCTAAATCTTTAAAAAAATCTGAGTAATATTTTGTGGATTTGTGGATCATTGTTTGGCCACTTTTCCATTTTCTGTTGTTCATTGTATTATATGTCTTCCTTTCTGGTTACTTCATTTGTATCTTCAAACTATTCTGAAAATATCCTTTCCATAACCATCAACCTGATTTAACCCAAAGTAAAAAGACAAGTTATACGACAGGTGCCATTAGTGGAACAGGAACTGATAACCCACCAGGAGCACTGGGCTCGTGGTGTTTAATCTGTTGTTTTTTGCAGTGTTCTGTCCTTTTTAGATTTTCGGCTTCTGATTATCCATTTGGTATCTTCAAACATTTCGTCATAAATTCAAATAATGGTAGCAAGAAAATTGTGTTTTCTGGTTTCTGTAGAAAAATGCAAATGTAAGACTCTCCCCACTTGAATTGTCTCTAGTATAATATTGTCTAATACATCATGTTTGTATTTGTCATTTAAACAAGGTCATAATCATAGAACAAATTAATCATTTTAAATTTTAAATTAGGGATTGCAGCAGCAATTACCAGTCTTCCATATTTTTGTCATCCCCATTTCCTCATGCTAACGGAATCAAAGCTGTTTTTAGATCAACAATGGCTATATTTCCTTTCTTTTTTTCTTTTTCTTCTTCGCTTGTCTCATTCAGATCTTCCTCGCATTCATTTTCTCAATGGCAAGGTTTATTGCACTGTCTACATGTCCACTGGTTTGGGCACTCGTATTGCTTATGGTCTTGCTGCAGACATTTATTGCATTTAAGTGTTTGTTTCCTTGGATCAATTTGACCTTTGTGTATCATTGTGGCAAAATATTTGCCAATTCTAACTGATCTTGGAAGGGATTTCCCTGGATTGTCACAGATGAATATTCTGTCAGCTGTGTGACAATTTGTCAGAAAGCCATCAATTCGAAGTCTTTCCCTGTAGAAGCTATGCATCACGCACATTAGCTGGGTTTTGTTTCTAGGTACCTATATATCTGTCCATCATCTGCGGAACAAGGGACATATTTTACTCTTATCCGGTAATGATCTGGTTTTTCTCGTGCTGTCACTTTTGAATTTCTTGTGTAGAATTGTATCAGTGTATTTCTGATAGTGATACCATATACGATAAACACGTTTTTATCATCTTCATTATCAGGGTATATTCCTTTTAATCTATAAATATATTATGTAACTTTAAAAAAATAGATGTAAAAAGAGCTAAAATTGTTAAATTATTACATTTAACTAAAAAAATATCAACTTAATTAGGAGATAATCTTAAAAAGTCACGAATTCTCGGGGCTACACTGCATGACGTATGAAATTAAACGATCTAGATGAATTACACGTCATATTAATAAAAATTTTACTTTGTCTTAATGACTACTGTCAAATAAAAACTTCCAATTGTTTTTCAGAATAATTCTATCTCTTGACATTTTCATAATAAAAATTGACACGTGACTGGCTGTGGTTTTATTCATTCATCATATTACCAAGGACATTTTAATTAATGCAGATTTATGGTGATATTTCCATATTCTGCTTCATTTAATCCATTAAGGTGAAAAGTGTAACATTTGGTTTGTTTCAGTTTCACGGGAATATATTACAAATATCAAATTATGATGTGGAAAATCTGAGAAGTGTGTGAAAATGACAAACTGGTTACCGGACCATCAGTCATGTAAACCCGGCAATTTTATCGTAGAATTGACACCTTCAACCGTCGTAGTTGTGATCCAAATATAATGTATAATTATTATACAATGTTATATTTGTGAAACAGATCGAGATACAATTGAAATAATCTAATTTTCATTTGACACTTTTTGGTCTAAAATGACCGGAATTATGTCACTTTTCTTTTATAGCTAAATGATGTCTGGATGTCCATGTTAATTTTGAATTAACTACATAAATCGCTGTCAAAGCTAATTATACCATCGTTGGAAGCATATTCTAACAATATTAAATCAACATTAAATAGGACATTATTGTTAGTTAATACCTTGACATGTTCCTTTCATAAAATTAAATAAAGTAATACGATGGATTAATGCAGTAATCTTGACAAACTCGTCTGACTGACTTTTGTTGTTGTGTTAATTATTATATATATTTTTTATTATTCTGTGTTTCTTTTGTTTTTGTTTTTTTTATTTGTTGTGTTGTTTTGTTTTATTTTATTTTTATTTTTTGCTCTTTTATTTGTTTTGTTTTTTTATGATTTTTTTTGTTAATATGTTGTTTTATTTCAGTTTTTTTTTCATTTTATTTCTTTGTTTGATCAGTTTTTAATTATAATATTTCCTTTTCAGACAAGTATAATATACCAAAGACGGATTAGTTTTACCAAGAAATAAACTATGGTGATACAATAGCATATGTAACATGTAGACAAACGGGGGAAAAAACAGACAAGAGAGTTGACCAACAAGAAAACAGCACTGCTACTATTGTCATTTCCTATTGTAAATTATATGTCACAGACTAAACATTTGACAATTTCCCCATTAATTTTAAAATAATTAGTCCAGATATTTGATAAATGACAATCAGGATTAATTAATATTGTTTATTATATACAATTCCATGTTTTTGTGACTCAGGAAAATTAATGTTAAAATTTAACAAACAAACAATATTGACATCTACAACTTCCAAAGCTTGTGTAATAGTGATGAAATTGAAAAAATATGAACTGTACCGTCACGACAAAGGGTTGTTATTAAAATGGTCAAATATGATATTTGTTCCAGTGAAATAATTTCAGTATTGTACCACTATCACGCCTATGATAAATAATAATATATTTTGAATTGTGTTGGTGTTTGCAGCTATTACTTGTATTCATACTAGATTTCTAATTTCCATTTTATCAGTAAACTACTTAAAATTCATATTATATGTGTATTTTGTATTAGCCCTCATCTAGAAGAGTAATAATAGTATTTATTTAGTATGAACACCCTTGAAGACGATGAATTTTTTACTTAACATCAACTCCATCCAAATAATTGCTCGTATATTTAGAAGTAGCCCACATCCAGACGACTGTCCTTTTATTAGCAGTGACCCTCATCCTCAGACTGATTTCTTATGTAGTAATAATTTACAAGCACAGGGCCTGACGTCTGAACACACTGAAGATTTACTAAATTTACCAGAACTGAAATATAAGCAATAAATTAGTTTATACGTTGTCTTCCGTAATTCCTGTTCATTTGCTTTCTTATTTTTATATGTTTTTCTATTTGTGTTGCTGCTTGAATAAGGATATGATTTATTTTTGCCATATTTCAATATACAACTTCCGTCTCGTCATTGAATAAATTCCGTGTTTAGATACACCAATATCTAGACCAAGTGTTATTCTGGGAAAAGTTTGAAGATAGCAAAGGGGTAATCAGAAGCCGTAAATACGAAAAGACAGATACTGTCATGACCAAAATAAAAAGACCTAAAGAATGAGCAACACGAACCCCACTAAAACATTGGGTGAACTCATGTGATCCGAAAAGGTTAGCAGTTCCTGCTCCACTAGAAATGGCCATCATTTTTACTGTTAAGAAAAGTTTGAGGATACCAAAAGGGTAGTCAGAAACAATAAATCGAATGACAGACAATATCATGACCAAAAGAAATAAGGACAATCAATGGTCGTCAAAACACTACACAGAAAAACTAAAGATCGAGCAACACGAACCCCACTAAAAATATGGGGTGAACTCGGGTGCTCCGGAAGGGTTAGCAGTTTCCACTCAGTCAGTGACACCCGTCGTGTTACTGTCAAATTATACGAATATCATCAGATATGGAAATCGTGTTAAACGCCAGTGTACGTTAAGAATTAATAATAATAAAAAAAGTTTCAATTAGAAAGAAGACACCAAAAAATGACATATACAACACAATGACCAAAAGAAAAAGGACAAAAGGACAAAACGATCTTTTAGGTGCGACTTCAAAATCGCATTCTCAGAAATGCATTACACCCTCTTTGTCTTGTGGTAATGTAAAGTTCAATTCATAACCCCATCACGGCGCATACATTTTACCTACATGGCTTAGGTCCATAAAATTAGTTTAACACTGCCACTTTTTATTCAAGTATCTGTACCAAGCCAGGACAGTGAGCAGTCATGTATTTGTGTGTTAGTTGTATCTTTATTTTGCCTCTTTCTGTTGGATTGTGGAACTCTTCCGACAGTATTGTATTTTATCTTTGTTTTCATTTTATTTTCAATAAACCCATCCCTGTGCAAACATTTTACCGACTTGATTAAGTGTTTGTTAATTTGTTCTCGACATGAAATATTGCAGACGTCACGCTGAAAACAATCAAGTATATACATTAATTATTTGTGTTGTTATTATTCGAAATTATACATATTAGTGGATTAAATAGGTAATTATAATGTACTCTCATCGTCAAATGTTTTACATGAATTCTGTGGAATTTGAATACAAAACAAAATGGTTGGTAATGTGAAGGCTATGTCTATAAATCGGCAAACATTTTCATCACAAGTTATGAAAAAAGAACGCACCCGAGGATTACCACTAATTATCTAGAAGGATAAATATTTTTTTTTCTCAAGTTGTAAATGTATCTTTTAAATATGCAGGTTCGAAACCGAATATATGTAACAACAGTTAATTGTCAAATTTGAACTGATATCGAAGAATGGAAAACGAGACGACACGTGCTTCTGGATGCGGTAAAACAAAACAGGAAACATGCAGCGACAATTAACTATGTAATTTACATCGAAATGAACATTAATAGCTCATGCCTTGTGGTACTTAATACCCACCTACTGAATCTGTTTCCAATGTAACCATGGTAACGTCGTATTTCTGTATCCCGCCGTTTCTGTAATAAAGCGTTAAATGGCAATTATTAATCACTGTATATAATTAGTCATAATTTTCATGAAACATACATTTATTGATGGAAACGACAGATATAATTTAATATAATAATCTTTGAGAGATAAGGCACTAGTGACATTTGATCACGGTTCAAACATTTTCTTTTCCAGCATTGAATTCGAAACAATGGTTTCGTATTAATTTATGACTGATTGAATTTATTACCTTCTTAAAGCCTTTGTTTTCAACACTGGTTTGTTAACCGATATCCAATATTGTTTTTCTCTATCTTTGCATACCCAGCGGAACACATACAATAACTTGGTAAAACTAGAATATACCGGAAGTATTTCCAAAAACTGTCGATCGTTTCCTTTGCCTTAAATTGGTCTCCTGCTTTCGTAATTTAGAAAGCTATTAAAATGCAGAACAACTAAATGTAATATATAGCAAAACTTTGGTTTTATGTTTTACGGATGTGAATAATAATCATAATAGGAACTGTCATGAGAAATGCATGGCGAATGCAATAAATCGTGTTAATCCGGCGTGAAATATTGTCATAATATTTCAACTTGTCTTTTGTGTCCAGATTATTAAACTCGTGGGAAATTATTTTTTTCATGGCATGCAAGTAAAAACTATAGATATTTCACTAGGAGACATTCTGTTTGTAAAAATTATAAACTGCATTCAAAATAAGAAACAAATTTATATATATATATATCTATTTTATTTGCTTAAATTATTGATATATAAAAGAAAGGGTAAGAATACTGTATCACTATTTTTTGGTAGGGTCACGTTGCTAATCTTTTTAGTGTTCTGTGTTGTGTTGCGTAGTGTAGTGATCTGTTCTGTATTGTTTGACTGCGTCCTGTTTTTTTGTGTGCCCAATGGTGCCAATGTCTCTGGATTATTGTCCATTCTTGATTGTACCTTCGGTTTTCTCTAATTTACTAGCTCTATTTAAGTCATCATTAAGCACAGTTTTTATGTCATCATAAGATTGTATGCCATTCTGGGATACAAAATGACTGCGGGCATATATGTTTTGAATGCCTATTTCCATTATCAGAGTTGTACTCGATAATAACTAAAACTTAGATTGATAGATTGTTTAACGTCAGGTTATCAGTATTTCTGTTCTGTTCATGATCAACAAACAAAACAAAAACACAGCACAGAAAACTACAACGACGAGCAATAGGAACACCACAAAAAGAAACGGGAGTGAACCTATATGTTCAGAATGGTAAGTAGTTTCTGCTTCTAAATGTATAAAACGGGAGTAAATCTATGTGTTCAGAATGGTAAGTAGTTCCTGCTTCTAAATGTATAAAACGAGAGTGAACCTATGTGTTCAGAATGGTAAGTAGTTCCAGCTTCTAAATGTATAAAACGGGCGTAAACCTATGTGTTCAGAATGGTAATTAGTTCCTGCTTCTAAATGTATAAAACGGGAGTAAACCTATGTGTTCAGAATGGTAAGTAGTTCCAGCTTCTAAATGTATAAAACGGGAGTAAACCTATGTGTTCAGAATGGTAAGTAGTTCCTGCTTCTAAATGTATAAAACGGGAGTGAACCTATGTGTTCAGAATGGTAAGTAGTTCCTGCTTCTAAATGTATAAAACGGGAGTAAACCTAGGTGTTCAGAATGGTAAGTAGTTCCTGCTTCTAAATGTATAAAACAGGAGTGAACCTATGTGTTCAGAATGGTAAGTAGTTCCTGCTTCTAAATGTATAAAACGGGAGTGAACATATGTGTTCAGAATGGTAAGTAGATCCTGCTTCTAAATGTATAAAACGGGAGTGAACCTATGTGTTCAGAATGGTAAGTAGTTCCTGCTTCTAAATGTATTAAACGGGAGTGAACATATGTGTTCAGAATGGTAAGTAGATCCTGCTTTTAAATGTATAATACGGGAGTGAACCTATGTGTTCAGAATGGTAAGTAGTTCCTGCTTCTAAATGTATAAAACGGGAGTGAACCTAGGTGTTCAGAATGGTAAGTAGTTCCTGCTTCTAAATGTATTAAACGGGAGTGAACCTATGTGTTCAGAATGGTAAGTAGTTCCTGCTTCTAAATGTATTAAACGGGAGTGAACCTAGGTGTTCAGAATGGTAAGTAGTTTCTGCTTCTAAATGTATAAAACGGGAGTAAACCTATGTGTTCAGAATGGTAAGTAGTTCCAGCTTCTAAATGTATAAAACGGGAGAAAACCTAGGTGTTCAGAATGGTAAGTAGTTCCTGCTTCTAAATGTATAAAACGGGAGTGAACCTATGTGTTCAGAATGGTAAGTAGTTCCTGCTTCTAAATGTATAAAACGGGAGTGAACCTATGTGTTCAGAATGGTAAGTAGTTCCTGCTTCTAAATGTATAAAACGGGAGTGAACCTAGGTGTTCAGAATGGTAAGTAGTTCCTGCTTCTAAATGTATAAAACGGGAGTGAACTTATGTGTTCAGAATGGTAAGTAGTTCCTGCTTCTAAATGTATAAAACGGGAGTGAACCTAGGTGTTCAGAATGGTAAGTACTTCCAGCTTCTAAATGTATAAAACGGGAGTGAACCTATGTGTTCAGAATGGTAAGTAGTTCCTGCTTCTAAATGTATAAAACGGGAGTGAACCTATGTGTTCAGAATGGTAAGTAGTTCCTGCTTCTAAATGTATAAAACGGGAGTAAACCTAAGTGTTCAGAATGGTAAGTAGTTCCTGCTTCTAAATGTATAAAACGGGAGTGAACCTATGTGTTCAGAATGGTAAGTAGTTCCTGCTTCTAAATGTATAAAACGGGAGTGAACCTAGGTGTTCAGAATGGTAAGTAGTTCCTGCTTCTAAATGTATAAAACGGGAGTAAACATAGGTGTTCAGAATGGTAAGTAGTTCCTGCTTCTAAATGTATAAAACGGGAGTAAATCTATGTGTTCAGAATGGTAAGTAGTTCCAACTTCTAAATGTATAAAACGGGAGTGAACCTATGTGTTCAGAATGGTAAGTAGTTCCTGCTTCTAAATGTATTAAACGGGAGTAAACCTATGTCTTCAGAATGGTAAGTAGTTCCTGCTTCTAAATGCATAAAACGGGAGTAAGCCTAGGTGTTCAGAATGGTAAGTAGTTCCTGCTTCTAAATGTATAAAACGGGAGTAAACCTATGTGTTCAGAATGGTAAGTAGTTCCAGCTTCTAAATGTATAAAACGGGAGTGAACCTATGTGTTCAGAATGGTAAGTAGTTCCTGCTTCTAAATGTATAAAACGGGAGTAAACCTATGTGTTCAGAATGGTAAGTAGTTCCTGCTTCTAAATGTATAAAACGGGAGTAAACCTAGGTGTTCAGAATGATAAGTAGTTCCTGCTTCTAAATGTATAAAACGGGAGTAAACCTATGTGTTCAGAATGGTAAGTAGTTACTGCTTCTAAATGTATAAAACGGGAGTAAACCTATGTGTTCAGAATGGTAAGTAGTTCCTGCTTCTAAATGTATAAAACGGGAGTAAACCTAGGTGTTCAGAATGGTAAGTAGTTCCTGCTTCTAAATGTATAAAACGGAAGTAAACCTAGGTGTTCAGAATGGTAAGTAGTTCCTGCTTCTAAATGTATAAAATGGGAGTGAACCTAGGTGTTCAGAATGGTACGTAGTTCCTGCTTCTAAATGTATAAAACGGGAGTAAACCTATATGTTCAAAATGGTAAGTAGTTCCTGCTTCTAAATGTATAAAACGGGAGTATACCTATGTGTTCAGAATGGTAAGTAGTTCCTGCTTCTAAATGTATAAAACGGGAGTAAGCCTAGGTGTTCAGAATGGTAAGTAGTTCCTGCTTCTAAATGTATAAAACGGGAGTAAACCTATGTGTTCAGAATGGTAAGTAGTTCCTGCTTCTAAATGTATAAAACGGGAGTGAACCTATGTGTTCAGAATGGTAAGTAGTTCCTGCTTCTAAATGTATTAAACGGGAGTGAACCTATGTGTTCAGAATGGTAAGTAGTTCCTGCTTCTAAATGTATAAAACGGGAGTGAACCTATGTGTTCAGAATGGTAAGTAGTTCCTGCTTCTAAATGTTTAAAACGGGAGTAAACCTATGTGTTCAGAATGGTAAGTAGTTCCTGCTTCTAAATGTATAAAACGGGAGTAAGCCTAGGTGTTCAGAATGGTAAGTAGTTCCTGCTTCTAAATGTATAAAACGGGAGTAAACCTAGGTGTTCAGAATGGTAAGTAGTTCCTGCTTCTAAATGTATATTTATGAAATCAAATGCTACTAGTTTATCTTTGAATTTATTGGTCAATCTGGATATATTAAAATCAGTTAAATATAAATATATATATTAATTGCAGTCGTTATTCCATTATTTAGTGGACAATACTGGTGTTACATTTTGTTGTCTCTCTTATTTTTTTTTTATTGTGTGTGTCCCATTTTGCAAAACAAAACTCAACATGTATTTCAACTATAGAATCACTTCCCATGAATTTTGCTCTCTGAGTATGCAGTCTGGGGTGAATCCAGTACTACTTTTTTCTGTTGATGAAAATTTAGTCATCATCATCATACGAAATTAATCTCTTGTGAAAATATCTGCTTCTGTTAAATCAAAATTCAACATTGTGACTTTCTCGCTATAAAAATTCAATTTTAATGACACCTGAAATTTGCTGAATAAGAGCCTGAGAATTGTAGTGGTATCTTTATAGTGACATTTATGTTTAAATGATGAGGATCATAAAACTAAGATTATGTTTATCAACAGTATTAAAATTGCTTAATTCTCTCTTGTATTGTCAGGTTTAAGTTACATCTGTTTCATTCCAGGTAAAAAGGTTGACGAAAATACAGATGACAAACAGACGGGTCAATTTTGAACAAACGTGTTAAAATAATGGAGTTATGGGATCTGTATGTAAATTTAATGTGTTACTATAGTACTGTTATTATAACTATGGTAAAATATACTGTCTAATGACAAAATAAATAAGACTTTATCACAGGATTGTTAAATAATAATTTTTTTTAAATATTAGGAAAATTGTGGTATGAGTTAACTATGAAAGCCTAACATATTCTCAATTTTGTAAATACCAATTTCGAATGTTGATTTATATAATAAAGTGAAAAACAAACAAACACCATACTATCCGAACAGCTTCAAATTATAATAGAACAATCATAGAAAGAGCTAAAATCGATACCCCCTGACAACATAAACATGACGCTTACTTGTCTGACTTGGAATAGGCACTTCAATAAAAAGTGGCGGGTTTAACAAGTTTATATGAAATATCAAACTTGAATGTTAAAAAATTTCTATCGTTTTAAACATTTCTTATTTTTTATGGAGCAATGGTAGCATTGTGTAAAGAAATAGTTTATTAAATATTATGAGAATTGTAGTAAATTTTCAAAATATGAAAACATTTAAAAATATTCTTACTGTAATATTTTTGCTACATTTGTTATTTAAATTCACAATTTTTCCATAATATTATCCTGAAAATAGGTATCAACAGAAACAAAATTGCATGCAGTTTTCTGTATTTATTTTCAAATAATTTTCTTAAGCACAATTTAAAGCAATATTTATGATGTTGACACAAACATATTCAAAGTCTTGTCATTGTATTGTGTTCTTGACATTCAAATAACAACCCTGTGTTTAAATCGTAAACTCTTAAAATTCTTTAATGAAAAAAATTATGCTGAAATTGTAGGATGAAACTATATTTAATTCTGCTTTTATTGATTTAATAATTATCAAAATGTATAACGAATTACCACACTATCGGAACATTTCCAAAATCCGATAGCCAAGTCGTAGAAAGAAGCTACAGTGACGTGCAAAAATTTTTCGGTCATTGTAATTTTTTACTATATATTTCATATAAAACCACATTTTTTAAAAACATTATTCTAAAGTCGACTCTTGTTCGATTTTGATGATTTTTTTACCAACAAAGGCAGAATTAAATATAATTTTACACTGTAATATTAGCATAATTTTAAAATCTATAAATTTAATGAGTGCACGAGTTAAACATAAAACTAAATTTTGAACGTCAAAAAACACAATACAATGATAGTACATTTGAAGACAAATAATTTAAGTTTGTGTTTGAATCATGAATATTTAAAATCTGTGCTTCAAAAAAATATTTTAAAATAATCACAGAAAACTACATACGTTCTCGCTTCTGTTGGTAAAAATATCATCAAAATCGAATAAGAATTGTCTTTGGAATAATAATGTTTTCAACAATTGTGGTTTTATATGAAATATATAGTAAAACATTACAGTGACCGAATACTTTTTGCACGTCTCTGTACATCAATACACCTAACAGTATTTGAGCTATGCGTTTTTGTTTCCGTATAATGGTGTCCAACACTTATTGTGTTGTGGTTTTGCTTAGTTTTTCTTCGTTCTGTGTACCCTATGCTGCCAGTTTCTCTGAATTGTCAATTTGTAATTGCCCCTTCGGTATTCTCGTACGTTTATTTACACAAATACATGCTTTCCTGTGTTTTAAAAAATTCTGTATTTATATGAAATATAGTTACAAAATTATGTGACGAATACTTTTTGCAGGTCTCTGTACATATGCAAGCATTTACTTCACATGCGAGTTAAATTCAGCTCAAGTAGATTTTTCTTTGTATTTTGCTATAAATTCTATAAAAAACAAATTGTCTTTACCTCCAGTTGTTTGTGGGAGGACTCATGTCTTATTTACGTTGTTTGCGTTTGTTTGTGTATAGTGGTTCCCAACGCATATTGTGTTGTGTTCTTGTTTTGTTTTTCTTCGTCTTGTGTACCCTTTGTTTCCAGTTTCTCTGGATTGTCCTTTTTGATTGCCTCTTCGGTTTTCGCTAACGTTTATTTAATCGAACATTTGAACATTTCCATATTGATTTTAATATATACTTGTTTATTGGAGTCAGTTATTGTCTATTTTCCATTAATGTGGGAAAAGGGTTCCCATTTGATGGAATGGACATAATGCACATTTTTCTCATAATCTGTAGAAAAAAAAAATATGTTGTAGCAACTTGTGAATTTCTGTTTGTTCGAAGATAATCTTTTATTTTATTTTTATAAATTTCAAATATCTAAAAAAATTATAAGAAATGTATGCTCAAATTATTTATGTTGCTCTTTCATGGAAGAGGTACCATTTTGTCCACTATAAGAGAAATAACTCCTATAATAATAAAATATTGACAGTACCAAATAATTTTGTTTCCTTAACCCCGCCAGGACAGTGAGTGGTCATTTTTTTATCTTTTGGGGATATCGATTTTACCTCTGTGTACGTTTTTTATATTGGAGTTTGGAACTGTTCCGTCACTGTGAACAAAGGAGTCCATATGAGTTTTACTCTTCAAACAATTACGTCAGTTAAATATGCTATAGTGAGGTTATGGTGTTTAACGCCACTTTCAACAATATTTCAGTTATATCGTGGCGGGCAGTTTTTGTGGTGGAGGAAACCGGAGAAAACCATATAACTCACAACGTTAGTGGTGATAGGCACTGATTGCATAGGTAGTCATAAATCCAACTACCGTGCGATCACGAAGGCTCCTGTGTGCTATGGTAGAAGTGAACACCGAGTCAATGTGATATTGGAATTTACAGTCACTTGACAGAATCTAAATCGATGTAATTATGTAATAAAGCAAACTATTTTGTGAATTATGATACCATCAATTCCTGTATGTGATATTGTAATTGTATATTTACATTGTATTATGATGTGTTGTATGTCTTCAACCCCTTTTGCGACAACAAGTTACACATAGATGAAATGTTAGCCTCCGCTTTGTACTAGACGAAAACGTCCAGTTGTAATTTTATAGTGTTTGCTCACTGAAACAACAGGTAGACATGGCAGAGCTCCACTAGGACACAGTATACTGATTCGTACCAACTTGATCGTTGTTTGTCCTTTTCTTTTGGCCATGGTGTTGTCTGTCCTTCTTCGAATTACGGATTCTGGTATCTTCAAACTTTTCTCACTTCGTAATCAGTGGAGAAATAACAAATGCCACATTTATATTCTTTAATTTGACCCGATCAGTGTTCGATCCCACAATCTACAACTCAATGAGAGCACGCTAACCATACCACCACCAATAGTGGTAGTGTTTCTTCTTTATTTTGTTACAAACATTATATTTTTTTATCTATCATTGCATCAATAACCAGCAAATTCCAGTTTTCTATTTTTTGTTGTTGTGAACGGACTGGGGCTCGAGAACGCGATCCACCGCACCAGGAGCGAGCACGTTAACCATAACACCAACAATGGTGTGTTACTTGTTCATGTTGTTACTGACATTGTATGGTGTTTTTATCTATCATTGCATCAGTATGTTATAAATATTTAATCTCCTGATTAGACCTAATGGTCGTTTTATGAATGAAATATAAACATTAATATGTTTTTCCTCACTAAGCATTCAATTAACACTTATAATACATAATTGTGTATGGTTTTTTTCCGTATAAGGTATCAGACAGCAAATACCTGTCACAGCTTCATATTCTCTTTAATATTAATACCTCATAAACATGATCTATTGCTCTGTAAGCAAATAAACAAGGGTAGAATATTAGTGTTTAAAAACAACTATGATCTTTAATGTTCAACAGGTGTCTCTTTGTTAAGACACATTATTTTTTTTAACGTTTATTGGACATGATAATCATGAAATTCAATAAACGTAGATTTATAAAGCTATTAAGATATGTAGATGTTCAGAGTATTTAGATCCTAAATTTTCCAACATGTTTAAAATAATAAGGAACGACCGGAATGTATTCCAATTATTTATTGAAACCTATTTTAATCGACTGTGTCAATGATGCTAACGTTCGTCAGACATTCTACAACATCAACACATTATCTGATTTACTTACAAGTGACGCAGGCGACACAGTGTTGACATTTTTTAAAGAAATTAATTTATATACTAAAATATAATTCTAAAAAAAATTTAAAACGTAGATATCAAATTTAGCAACGTACGTTCTAAATATATTGTGTTATCCCTTTATTTGTTTCTCTTTATTTGTACATATAACCCGATTGTTCAATACACAAATATGTTTTATTCATAAAAACTCTAATCGTTGAAGAAATGAAGTTATAGAATTGGTTCACGCCACGATATAGCTGAATTACTAATAAAGTTGGCTTTAAACACCAATCAATCAAACCAACATGTTAATAGTGAACACATTTCTTTTTTAACGTGATTTATTTTTAGTCTCCCCCATAATAAAATGAAAAACAAAATATACCACAGAGCACAGAAGCCACACATTGTATCTCTGCTTTAGTGTACGATTCCTCCAGAAGAGGAATGCGCATGTTCTCCGGGACGAATCAAGCATACAAATAACCACCAGGATTTCGTCATCAACTTAAGAGAAAACTTTAAAAACACAGTAAGCTAAAAACAATTAGCAACTCGGACCGCAACCAATAACCGGGGATGGTCTCATGTGCGAAGGGTAAACAGTTCCTGCGTCTTAACAGACACCCGCCATGATTCTTATATAATCAAGGCGTGATTGACACCACTATGCGAAACAAACACATAGCATAATTAAGACATCAACCCTTCTACAAGCAACTTAGAATCTAGTGTTTGGAGAATGTCACACACCTTGCAGGTAAAAGACAGCTTGTTGAAACCTCTAATTAGAAAGTTTGTTTCAGTGGTAATTTGTTGTCTGTTGAAAAGCTACTATTTCCGAACTTTGTAATAACAGTGTCCATTTTGTAAATGCAATATTTATTTTTGTAAATATTTTCTTTTTCATTTTTATAGATGATATTCTGATCACTTAGCTTTAGCCAATTAATCCACTTGTCTTTAATGTCTAGGGGATTTAATCCACTTGTCTTTAGTGTGTAGGGGTTTGAAGAACGATGTGAAAAATATTTATTAAATTGTACTGATCTGATTTCATGGTGTGTGTATTTTCATGTAAATGACCAAAACTATTATGTTCTTGCTTAGAAAGTGAGTTAATATTGTTTAACGCCAAGTGATCAATTTGGTAGCTATACCATAGCGAGAACAAGTTGTATTTCGCTTAATTTGATTTTTATAGTGCTAGCTCACTGAAGCAACAGTTTGTGAGTAGACATGTCACAGCTCCACAAGGACAAATTATCCTGATTTCGAGCTAACCAATCTTTGGTCTTTCGATGGACCGGAAGTAAGTGTCACGTGTTGGAATAACACCACACTCATTTGAGGTTATTAGCAGTGATCATTGTTTACCCGTTTCAAATACAAATTATTCAGATGCTATTTGTATTTATTATCTCCTATTTTACTTATAGCAATTATATGGACATCAAAGTGCCACCGATTTAGCTAACGATAATTGTTTGTAAGCATATTTACATCATGAATGACGTCACAACAACAATTAATCAATCTATCAACACCAAGATTTCCTAGTTCAATTAGCACGTCCATATAAGTGCAATTACTTATTGTTTACTTAATAACATCGGTTTTAAAACAATAGTTCCATCGGTTTCTTTCGTCGGTTGACTTCTGCTTCAGATTTTGTATTTATTTTTTTTTGGTACATGTTTGGTGTCTATTGTTCTTATACTTCTATGTTTGTAACACCGACAGTTCAACGTGTTAGAGATGTTTGCTTACATGTAGGTGTTTGCTGATATTTTCTTGTGCATATATATGAAAGAACAGTTTAACACGCCAAACCGGTAATTGGAAGCACTAAATCAAAGGCGAATTATTGACAACACAATGACCAAACAATGGTTGACAAATACTGCACGAAAAACTAACGATTGAGCAACACGAACCTCAATACAAAACCTGGACTAACCTTAGTTTCTTCCACATGATATGCGGTTCCTGCTCCACAGGTGACACCCGTCGTGTTACTCATGCTAAATATCTGGTGACAAGTCATATCCTGCAAATAGAGGTTCCTTCGCCTATATTTAAACAAATTCCCGGTATCAATCCTAGAAAATAACAAAACAGTAATGTTTTATTTTTGTTTTTATTCTTATATTTTCATTTATTTTCTATTTATAAATATATTTTGTTGTTTTAGTGTACTTAAAATTGATCTTTTTGTTTGATTATTTGGTTTGTTGTAGAATGTTCATATTATTGTCAAACTAATACTATTTATGTCTTAAATAAACGTTAAAGAAACCCGAAGGGGCAATCAAGAATGGACAATGGAAAGATACTGACAACATTGGGTGCACAAGACAGAGAACGAATACAAGCAAAACACAACACTACACAGAAAGCTAAAAGCGATTAGCAACAAGGACACCACCAAGCACCGAGGGCGAACTCAAGTGTTCGCGAAGGGTAAGTAGTTCCTATCTCTAAAAAGACACACGCCGTATTACTCATATATATAGTCAAGTCTTGTCGGTGATGGAAGAAAGGAACAAATCTACGTAACAAAAGGAAAAAATCCATTGCCATTTGAGATATGAATATTTGGTAACCTGTCAACCAGATCGTGATGACGACCGTTGAATTTTTGTAGCGATATTTGTGATGAAATTAAAAGAAACAATGACCATCATGAATATCACACAAGGATAAAAACTTCACTATAATTAAGTCCTAGATGTAGCTAAAGTGTGCTTCCACATTTTTCCGGAAATATTGATAATTAAATTTTTTTTTAATAAAGTTTGATAATTCAGTACTCTGAATTAAACGTAACTTCAAATGTGCAAATACAAAAACCATCCATTTCATTATTGTAATGTTAACTTTCATTGACTACTTAAATTTGTACTACTATGACTGGAATATTTTATTTGAAGTAACATAATAATAGTGAATGTATCTTTGTGGCTAATCTAATGGCCTTTCACTTTTTGGTAATTGCTTTTTCAAAACTGTTATCCTTTTTATAATTTTCTATGAAAATAACGAAGTTCTTCAGTATTTCCGCTACCTGAAGAACATTTAGCATATTTTCATAAAGTCATTTATTTTGGTTCATTAATTTAAAGACGGATTTTGCCATCTCTATTGATTTCTAAATGTTTCATAGGAAATAAAAATGTAGTTGTCATTCCCCGCTTTCCATTAAATGTTAACATTTGCCATATAAAAGAGATAAGGCAACAAACATGACAAGTGAAGTTCCGGAAGTGCATAGAATAAAAGAAAAAATCTAGACTGTCTTCTGTACCGGAAATATGTAGGTCGCGTGAATTAAAACATTCAAAAGAGCATGATGCCAGATTTATTGTTTTAGCTTCCGTCAAGGTAGCACCCGGTAATGAGTATATGAGATTTTAATCACTATTTTTATAATTGACATTTAAACTATTTTTCCTTTCACTTTTACCTATTGACAGAAACAATTGACAGTTGTTTCAATCGAACATGAATCACTTCTATACAATCTCTTTATCGTATTTCCATGTTATGCTTCTTTACCGTGAACGAAAATGGGTGTCGTATCTAGATAGAAACAATGCTTTCTTTAACTGTAATTACTTTGAAATAATATAATTGTATTCTTTTCAAACATCTTCTTTTTAATAGAGTTTTTAGGCAGGCTGTTTTCGATGTCAAAAACTACAGCGTTAAACAATAGGGCGTCTGGGCCAATGAGAATCACGCGATTTATAGAATTTATCAACGGAATAGAAATTTAATACACGTATACTGTTGTTGCCGTGTAAACTCAAAAACTCAAATACCGGACCTTATTTGTATTAATTTATTTTTTAAAAAAGAAAGAAAGTTTAAACAGTAATTGTCAACAACTATAAAATTACAAGACCAAAAAACAGCTCTCATCTCAATCATTAAACATAGGAGAGACCACGACATATGCCATTGGAAATCCGGGTTCTTGCTTGGGATAGGCACAAAACTGTGGCGGGGTTAAACCGATTCACACATTATCTGGTTTTTTTCTAATTCATTATTATTTTTAATTTTTTTATTTTATATATATTCGCGATTGTTCATATTATTGTCGTCATTTTTTTCAATATATTTTGTGGTTTTTGTTCAGTAGAAATCATGGACTTATGTCTCAATATCTCACAGACATGGTCCCATGTAATTATAGACACAGTGTCTCATCTTTACTTCATACCGACGTTGTGAATGAGAATTTCACCATTTGTGACATGCACGAAGAAGCTCACTCTTTCGAATCAATTGGTCTTA
Organism: Bathymodiolus septemdierum; assembly: GCA_963383655.1. Lineage (NCBI taxonomy): Eukaryota > Metazoa > Mollusca > Bivalvia > Mytilida > Modiolidae > Bathymodiolus > Bathymodiolus septemdierum. The sequence goes on from OY726529.1 coordinate 15,525,681, forward strand.
CTGTCATGATATTTTTGATTTCTACTCGTACTACAAAAACGTCCATTCAGAACTTAAAATTTTAGATACAGTGTTCTGGCTGTTTTGGGTATGAGTACTAAAATCATGCTCCAAAGTTTTCTGATGGTTTGGTTTATGGTGGTTAACACCACTTGCAACAATATTTCAGTCATATCGTGGCGGTCAGTTTTATTGGTAGAGGAAACCGGAGTACCCAGAGAAAACCATCGCCCTGTCGCAAGTCACTGACAAACTTTATCACATAATGTTGTACCGAGTACACCTCGTCATGAACGGAGTTCGAACTCACAACTTTAGTGGTGATAGGCACTTGATTTGGCATGTAGTTGTAAGTCCAACTAACATACGGGGGCTCAACTCGAGTGTTTTAATATATGTTAAACATTACACACTTACTACTCAGTAACACTATTCCACCAACGAATCATTTAAATAGTTGAACTTCTAGGGGGTGGGGATCTGTAATGTTATAATTAGGATTCTTATAATATTTTTATTGGGAAGATAAATAGATATATATATATTTACGAAATGGTCAAACAGTTCGTGACGACGACTGTAGAATTTGTGTAGTAATGTCTTTAACTGAGGAGCAATGTAGCCTTGCTTCCTCTGTCCCCGAGAAGATTTTTACCGAATCTGATTCTATGAGTTCAGTAGTATACGGCGGGTGTCTTATAAGAAGCAGGAACTGCACACCATTCGCGGGCACTTGAGTCCACTCTCGGTTTCTTTTGGGTTCGTGTTTTTCATCTTTTTTTTTTCATCTTCGTCCTGTGTATTGTGTGCCCAACGTTTCTAGTCTCTCTGGATTTTCCGTTCTTTATCTCCCCTTCGGTTTTCTCTAACATTTATTGAGTAGCTTTGGCATCAGCAGCTTCTGTGTTTTTGGACTATGTTTAATGTTGTATTAATGTCTTACGTATTTCCAAACTACGATTTATTTTGCGTAATGGACAATCGTATGTTTGCATTTAGATTGAAGTTAGACTATGGTCTTCCACATGTCTGCAAGAATTACCTCTTATTTATTATGATTTATCATCAAATACAATAAAAACCCAACTCTAAAGATGTAGAATATCGTAGTGCATGACGCAACAGTAATCATAGTTCAGAGTTCATTATTTTTTGTTTGTGTTATTTAAATTTGATTCTTATTTTAGTGTGTCTTGTTTATATTGTAGTATTGCTGTGTGTTGTAATTAATATCGAATTATTCTGATCTTTGTTTTAACATTGGGTTGTTGCCTGTTGTATTTGATCCTGATATGTGGTAATTTATTGTATTTAATCCATACAACTAGCTTAACCCCGCCACATTTTATTGAAGTGTCTGCATTTGTGCCAGTATATCAATTTTGCCTCTTTCTACTATTTTGATATTTGATTTTGGAATTGTTCCGACAGTGTCGTATTTTTTGTTTTTCATTTTATCCTAAAATGTGGTTTTTAATGTAGTTTTGAAGATTTGACTGTTTTCTGTTATGTTTACTCATGGTAGTATGTTGTATTTTACATTTCATTTTTGGTGTCTGTTGTATATTTTGCTCTAACTCGGGTGTCAAGTTTGGTTGGAATATGACAGATCCCTCAAATCGAGTGGCATTACCCCGGCATGGTCTGGTGCGGAAAAAGCAATGGTTCTAATAGGTAATAAGGCAAATGATTGAAATAATAGATTATCTTTATCTTTATTTTAAAATATTTAGTCCATTCCATAGATCTGAAAAACATAAATATACATTTCATTAGAGAGTTAATTCACAAAACAGTCTACAAGGTGGTGGAACCACGTGTTCATCTTATGCCATTCTTTCTTCTCTCTCAAGTGTCAACTAATCGGCTTTTCTCTCATGGCTTGCATGTTCTACCATTCGATATTTTAAAAAGCAAAAATTCATTGATGTCTTGTTTATTATTTTCATTTTTGCTTCTTTTATATAAAAAAAACAACAAAAAACATGTATTGTTGATGACTAAAAAATGAATACACTGTTAAAAGTTCCTAAAGGCATCTAATCTTAATTCAATATTGTCTACTGTTTATTTTTTTTTATTCCATATATTGCAATTATATATAACAAATAAATGAATCTTAAGCTAAACTGAGGCAAACAAATAATTCGCCATTTACGACGCTACCGTAAAGCAGTCGATACTACGCTGGAAGAAATAAGATTTTTTTGTATCAATTGTTTTCAAAATGTAGCAAATGAAACATGTCGTAAAGTTAATCTCGTCAAAATAAATTATGTTTGTCATTGTTTACCGCTACAAAATTATGAAAGATTGCTTCTTTGGGAAGCTCGTGTTGGTTTTTCATTCCTCTTTAGTCTTGTGGAAAATTTGGCCTGGGGCTTGCGTGAAGTCATGGCACGAGTCTAGGTCACGAGCTCTTCACGAGACCTTTAGGCGACAATGTGCCACTCAGTGGGAAAGACAGATGTAATAGTCCTAATTTTTAACACATTCTTTGAAATTGCACCTACATTACGTTTCAATTAGCTCTTCTCTCAAGAAAACGGATGAAATGGCAAATTAAATTGACAGTATAGGATTTTGATTGAATACTGTAATGCCAAAGGCAAAGAGTTTTAAATACTCAATAGGAAGGAAAGTCAAATGACCCGTTTATTTTTCATTTTAAAATTTTGTTAACCTCTTTGCAGACGATCGCGTTGCACGTGCCTTTTTTCAAACGTTCGGAAGATACGGTACCTGGAAATATAAAGTAGCGGAAGTTGCATAAGTTAGTTGAGAAAATATGAAGACTCTGTCTTTTGAAAAAATATTTCAAGTCAATTCATAACATTGAACACAAAGACAAATCATTATTATTATCTTTCATTTGAAATTGTTTAATTTCCGAGGAAGTATAAATGATTTTTTGATGACCAAATGAACCTATCGTAAAATGATTAATAACGACTCTCATTTGTAAATAGGTGCTCAATCAAGCGTAGTGTTTCTTTAAAATTTCGTTTTTCAATAGAATAGTAGATTAATGGTCGTTGTCATTTATTAAATCGGTCCCTTTGCCCGGTAATCAATATTTTACAAATGATAAAGGGATTTACCATTGAGATCTAAACTTCATATATTAGTCACGTGGAGTATATATATGAGATGATCATGGTCCCTAATGTGCTTATAAATCATGTCAATAGTACATTGTTCCTTGTGTGAACAGGGCGATCTCTTTTGAAATGCCATCGGGTCAAAATCAAAGACAATAAAATGGGCACTTGGTCTTATTCCGCTAAGCACGCTGCATTTACATAACTAGCTGTCTAAGAGTCATGATTATGTGTCAGTATGGACCGACATGTCTACTTGGGGACTATTGCTAACATGAACAAAATGGTATTTGCTTATTATGCGCTAAATAAGCAGCATTAATGGTAAGAGCAAAAGATGCATAGTCCACTGGGAGTGACATGTCTTTCTTTGGACTATTTTGTCCATGAGTAAACACTATAAAAATCCATTTAAAAATTTAGGGTAATTTGGTCCAGCATTTTTATTTCTTCACATAAGGCAGTATTTAAATTCATCACAAGATCGGTCATTTTAGAAAACATTTTGTAAAGAAACTTCAAGTTTCGCAGTATTATTATTATTATGAATATATATTTTCATCTTGTATACACTATGCTGCCAGTTTCTCTGGATTGTCCATATTAGATTACCCTTTCGGTATTCTCTAACGTTTATTATATACATAAACTAAGAAACATTTTAATTGACACATTCCAATTCCGTTTCAAATACAAAATGTATATCTTTATAGATAGCACATCATTCTACATTTCTTTATTTTACTGAAATAAAATCCATTTTCGTATGTCCAGGACCAGGATTTCGAACACCATATGTCGTGGTCTTATTTGGGTGTTTGATAAGTTAAAATGAGAGGTGGTTGTTCGCTTTGTTGATATTAGTGGAATTGTTGACCATCACTGTATAAACTTTCTTTTCAAAATTGTCTGTGTATATCCACTTGATGTCATCCCTGAAGTATTATCGTAAAGATAGTAGAAATTTAGATTTTTCAGCTGGCATGAGTTTTTTTTTCACATTTTTATATTAATCAGTTTCCAGTATTCCTATATTTTCAAGAGAATCTCTTTTATACATAGAAGTTTGAGCATTTATACAAATTATGAACAATTATTTGTAATTTTCTTATCAATTGAGTTAATGGGCTTTGATTTCTTGTAGAAAATAAACAAAATGGCACAAAATAACTTATAAACGGCTTTTAAATTGCATAATTTCGCAAAATTATGCAATTATTTCAAACACTTTTCCTTTTAAATATCTCAAATTTTCGTAGATCTCACTTTTTTCCGATATGACCCTTGTTGTGTAGTTAATGAGATAATTTTGACATTTCCTATTAAAGTGGTGGTTATTAGTCCCTGACGTTAGGCATGAAACGGCCGTAAAAATAGTCACACCATGCTGTTTTCACTTAGAAATTTAATTTTAACACCATTTAGGGGTAAATGTTTAACAAAATTATAGAAATTATTATCCGTTTAAAGTTGGCAACTTTTTTATTATACAGAAAGGTAAAAGGAAATATCTTAATTGGGTTGTGAACCCGGTAATTTTCCCCCCGTATCTCCCACTTTTATCTAAACAATGTTAATTTGACAATTGTAAGGATGTAGAAATTGTAATTTCTCTAATACAGCAATCAACTTTATTGAAGACATATTTTGTGAATTACACGCCAACAAAGAAAATAAGCTTAACTATTCCAAATTACCCCATCCGTATGATATAAACCAGTAATTCCACAATTTTCTCAGAATTTACAAAATCACTTTCTTTCAACAAGGTTGGGTTCTTTTTAGAAGGATTGTTGATATATTTATTTCAGTTTTACGAAAGATACATATGTTTTTATATATATTGTTTTTCTCAATTGTTGTTCTACTGCATTCAATAATTTAATATTTTGTTATAAGGAATATACAATTGGAGATTTTATGAGCAAGTAATTCAGTTTCTTAAATTCGTAAATATTCAAGGAGACTAGGTACGTATTAAGATAACATTCATGTATACATATATATAAGTTTTTACCTATATAATTAATGGTTTCTGACTATGATTTTTCTTTTACTTACAGCCATCTATTTTTCATCATGGGGAATATTATTTTTTATAATTTTTATCTCCGATTAAAAAATAGTTTATGCTCTTGAATGTAATTCGCGATAAGGCAATTTCAACTCGAAACTCGCACGTATATGGGCGACAATTGTTAACGTATGACAGTGTGACGAGAAATAACAGACATTGGTGCCCTAATGGCTAGTGCGAAAAGGTCACATTGAAACAATATCGGGTGTGAACGTCGAATATAATTTGCCTTATTTTTAATCAGCTATTAAAAAAATCAAAAAAGATTCAAAATTTATATAAATATATTTCAAAGCAAGTTATTGATCGTATCAAATAAGAGAAAAAAAAATTTATTTATTGTATGTTTTTTTTCTAATTCAAAAATTGTTTTGGTGTTAATGAGTTCTAAAGAGCGAGTATATCTGTTTCTTTTCATTTACGATGGAATAAGGTTAACATTCTTTTAAGTCTGCATGTTTTGAAGAATAAAATATTTAAAAAATGAAATAAACAGAAAAACAAATATTGTATTACTACTTATCACAGATATTGTATTTTATGCTATTAATATTATTTCAATATTTATCTCTAGTTGCTGGTTTGATATATTGATTTGGTAATATTTTACATGGAAAAAAAACAGAAAGAAACATTTTACGAAAATATTCTGTTAAATACATAAGAAATAAAACCAAAAAAAAAAAAAAAAATAACAATTTACAAAAAATTATACCCCCAACACTAAAAATAAAATTATACATAAAAATAAAACAAAAGTGTCACATATGTGCAACCCTGTGTATTTTGGGGGTGGTAATATTATACTATATAAATATGAGGGACTAACATAAGCAAAAATCATGTGATTCATCTATTCCTCTGAGCTGATTTTTAACGGAGAATTTAAAAACACCTTCATTTATAAAAACAATACGGTTTTTTTGTGTGTTTACGCTTAAAAACCCAATCGGTCTTCCAAATTCATTTCCATATAATAAACTGTAAGCTGCTTTGGATACTCGAAATATATGTACAAACGTTTTGATTCTTGCTAAAACAATTTCAAATATATTACAGTTATTAGAATTCAAATTTCAGATTTTCTTTTGCCAGGTCATTTTTTTCATTTCTAAAAAATCTCAAAGTATGCAATATTTTTCTGCAGTTTTACCATTTTCCTCTTTCTTTAAAATAGCAAAAGTATATGCCATATTTTTAAGGCTTTATTTCTGAAAAGAAAACGTTCTATTGTTTTATTTGGTAAACTATATGTGAAGGTTAAGATGCTAACTACAATACAAAACTCCTTGATTTCTTTTTTATTCCTTAAACACGTCTTTCATACCCAATCAAATTTCCACGCATATGTCACTAACAATTTTACAATTTAGTCAGAACAAATTAATTATAAATACAACAGATTTAATTTGTTAATCAAGCTGTTTTATTTTCTTTTTATTTTGCTTTTAACTAAAGAGTGTTAGACAAAGTACTGTCAAAAATACCTCACAATTCATAATTCGCACCTACGAGTATAACACGGACATTTACCTACCGCGGTCCGGCGTCGTCTCCAGCTGTTTCTTTTTCTTCTGACATTCGGAAACTTTTTCTACCCGCGATCAACACTGTTGATCATGTATTGTTGTTTAATGTGTACAGACGCGAGGTCGGTATCTTCTGGCAACCTGTTGCCCACAAAGTTAAAAAGAGAGATATTTCTTGTCCAAATTAGCACAATAAAAATATTACTGTGAAAGAATTTGCAACTTTTTTCATATTCTCACTTTTCTTAGCTCACACGTATGTACATCAAAGAAAGCCGAAAGGACATATTCGGTGTTAACGTGTTAATAAGTGTTAAAAACTTAAAATCCATTTTTTAAGCCAATTATAAAATCGCCATTCTTTTTAATTTCGAGTTAAACTTTTTCTTGATAACTTCATCAATATGCATGTACAAAAACGTATATATATATATATATATATATATATAAATAATTAAACTTTTATTATAAAATAATACAATAATATAAGAACAATTCTAGGATAGAATTTTGTATATTTTTATTTCAATGCCGTATTATAGTAATATTTGAAAACAAAATATTGTTGACATAATTTGAATATTTTTTTATGAAAAGAAAGTTTAAACACTGATGGTCAACAATTCCACCAATATCAACAAACCTCTCATCTTTGTAATCCTATTTCTATTGGAGCAAATTTCTTAAAATGAGTGACATACCTCTTATCAAAACTTCGAATCCATGGTTTTGCATGGTAAATATATTATATTTTTTTTGTTTATTTATTTATTTTTTTAATTTCAGTTATCACTTTTATTTAAACACCACGGGCTTTTGTAGAATACAAAAAAAAGGATATAAAAAGGTTTATGTGAAAAATAATACGACAATAAAATAAAAATCTAGAGTGTTGTATTTTCAAAAATGCTAATGCAAAAACAAGACCCTTCTGTTCGAGTCGGTGCTAAAGAATCGAATATGTCCCGTGTTGAAATTGTATAACGTTGAATTTCGGGTAGATTTTCACCGAGCGAGGTACAAATTACACATTGACTACATAATTTTAACTGTCAGTTTAGAAAAATTTGAAAAGACATAAAACCGCATCAACCCTCAATGGAATTCGGAGGCGGGATTTTGATATTCTTTATTGCTGTATTATAGAGTATAAGACATCAGATGGACTACCTTAGAAAATTTTTAGAAAGATATCAGATTTCAAGCTTGCGTGTACTATAGCAGTAATAAAATATAGGAGCTGTAGTCTTTCGTTCAGAAACTTTAAAAACTAATGACCATAATTTAGAAATTAACATTTTTATTTAGAATATATTAGCAATGTAATTTTTACTCATGGCATTATATATCACATCCACACTCAAATAAGCTGTGTATCGATGACGATTCCCATGTAGGGCTCAACCCAACAGAGCTGCACAGCGGTTCCCTATGTGGCGGGTGATAAATCCACTCTCGATGGGTGGTTGTCATGCTATAATGCAGAAAGTCTAACCGTGGACCATTGTGGGTGGCGTTTTGGAAAATGTCTCGCGCCCTGCACGCCTACAAAAGACCTCTAATGTAGATTTCGGAGAGAAAAAAGTAAGCGCAGCAAAAGGTTAAATATTACTGTGCTACCCAATTCTCTATACCTTTCCCAAGTCCTTCCCTCCGCTTGTTCCATTGACGCCTCATTTCCGTATATATTTTTTATACAGTGTGTTGAACTTGTTCTCGTCTTAAATATGCATGAAATATTTGCCACCGAAGCACCTGAATAAAAGTACAGCATTAAATTAATAGACAAATACTAATCTCTGCAAGTATAATAGATACATTCATAACCACGTGTATTATAGTATAAGCGTTGATATGAAATTCAGTGCATGCAACGGCACGTTTCTGGAATAACCTTCATCAAGTACACACAGTCAAAGATTGGAAAGTCTTTGTGAGGAAGTAACACAAAGTTCCTTAATCATGATATCCAAAATCGTCTTAAAATCACATATATGTGAGGAAGGAGAACCTTAGTTTTAATAAATCACATATACGTGAGGGAGGAGAACCTTAGTTTTAATAAATCACATATACGTGAGGGAGGAGAACCTTAGTTTTAATAAATCACATATACGTGAGGGAGGAAAACCTTAGTTTTAATAAATCACATATACGTGAGGGAGGAAAACCTTAGTTTTAATAAATCACATATACGTGAGGGAGGAGAACCTTAGTTTTAATAAATCACATATACGTGAGGGAGGAAAACCTTAGTTTTAATAAATCACATATACGTGAGGGAGGAAAACCTTAGTTTTAATAAATCACATATACGTGAGGGAGGAGAACCTTAGTTTTAATAAATCACATATACGTGAGGGAGGAGAACCTTAGTTTTAATAAATCACATATACGTGAGGGAGGAGAACCTTAGTTTTAATAAATCACATATACGTGAGGGAGGAAAACCTTAGTTTTAATAAATCACATATACGTGAGGGAGGAGAACCTTAGTTTTAATAAATCACATATACGTGAGGGAGGAAAACCTTAGTTTTAATAAATCACATATACGTGAGGGAGGAAAACCTTAGTTTTAATAAATCACATATACGTGAGGGAGGAGAACCTTAGTTTTAATAAATCACATATACGTGAGGGAGGAGAACCTTAGTTTTAATAAATCACATATACGTGAGGGAGGAAAACCTTAGTTTTAATAAATCACATATACGTGAGGGAGGAGAACCTTAGTTTTAATAAATCACATATACGTGAGGGAGGAAAACCTTAGTTTTAATAAATCACATATACGTGAGGGAGGAAAACCTTAGTTTTAATAAATCACATATACGTGAGGGAGGAGAACCTTAGTTTTAATAAATCACATATACGTGAGGGAGGAGAACCTTAGTTTTAATAAATCACATATACGTGAGGGAGGAGAACCTTAGTTTTAATAAATCACATATACGTGAGGGAGGAAAACCTTAGTTTTAATAAATCACATATACGTGAGGGAGGAGAACCTTAGTTTTAATAAATCACATATACGTGAGGGAGGAAAACCTTAGTTTTAATAAATCACATATACGTGAGGGAGGAAAACCTTAGTTTTAATAAATCACATATACGTGAGGGAGGAGAACCTTAGTTTTAATAAATCACATATACGTGAGGGAGGAGAACCTTAGTTTTAATAAATCACATATACGTGAGGGAGGAAAACCTTAGTTTTAATAAATCACATATACGTGAGGGAGGAGAACCTTAGTTTTAATAAATCACATATACGTGAGGGAGGAGAACCTTAGTTTTAATAAATCACATATACGTGAGGGAGGAGAACCTTAGTTTTAATAAATCACATATACGTGAGGGAGGAGAACCTTAGTTTTAATAAATCACATATACGTGAGGGAGGAGAACCTTAGTTTTAATAAATCACATATACGTGAGGGAGGAGAACCTTAGTTTTAATAAATCACATATACGTGAGGGAGGAGAACCTTAGTTTTAATAAATCACATATACGTGAGGGAGGAAAACCTTAGTTTTAATAAATCACATATACGTGAGGGAGGAGAACCTTAGTTTTAATAAATCACATATACGTGAGGGAGGAGAACCTTAGTTTTAATAAATCACATATACGTGAGGAAGGAGAACCTTAGTTTAATAAATCACATATACGTGAGGGAGGAGAACCTTAGTTTTAATAAATCACATATACGTGAGGAAGGAGAACCTTAGTTTTAATAAATCACATATACGTGAGGAAGGAGAACCTTAGTTTAATAAATCACATATACGTGAGGGAGGAGAACCTTAGTTTTAATAAATCACATATACGTGAGGGAGGAGAACCTTAGTTTTAATAAATCACATATACGTGAGGGAGGAGAACCTTAGTTTTAATAAATCACATATACGTGAGGGAGGAGAACCTTAGTTTTAATAAATCACATATACGTGAGGGAGGAGAACCTTAGTTTTAATAAATCACATATACGTGAGGGAGGAAAACCTTAGTTTAATAAATCACATATACGTGAGGGAGGAAAACCTTAGTTTTAATAAATCACATATACGTGAGGAAGGAGAACCTTAGTTTTAATAAATCACATATACGTGAGGGAGGAGAACCTTAGTTTTAATAAATCACATATACGTGAGGGAGGAGAACCTTAGTTTTAATAAATCACATATACGTGAGGGAGGAGAACCTTAGTTTTAATAAATCACATATACGTGAGGGAGGAAAACCTTAGTTTAATAAATCACATATACGTGAGGGAGGAGAACCTTAGTTTTAATAAATCACATATACGTGAGGGAGGAGAACCTTAGTTTTAATAAATCACATATACGTGAGGGAGGAGAACCTTAGTTTTAATAAATCACATATACGTGAGGGAGGAGAACCTTAGTTTTAATAAATCACATATACGTGAGGGAGGAGAACCTTAGTTTTAATAAATCACATATACGTGAGGGAGGAAAACCTTAGTTTAATAAATCACATATACGTGAGGGAGGAAAACCTTAGTTTTAATAAATCACATATACGTGAGGGAGGAGAACCTTAGTTTTAATAAATCACATATACGTGAGGGAGGAGAACCTTAGTTTTAATAAATCACATATACGTGAGGGAGGAGAACCTTAGTTTTAATAAATCACATATACGTGAGGGAGGAAAACCTTAGTTTAATAAATCACATATACGTGAGGGAGGAGAACCTTAGTTTTAATAAATCACATATACGTGAGGGAGGAGAACATTAGTTTTAATAAATCACATATACGTGAGGGAGGAGAACCTTAGTTTTAATAAATCACATATACGTGAGGAAGGAGAACCTTAGTTTTAATAAATCACATATACGTGAGGGAGGAGAACCTTAGTTTTAATAAATCACATATACGTGAGGGAGGAGAACCTTAGTTTTAATAAATGACATTATATAGGAACTAAATTTCAAACTTAAATCCATGTCAGTGCAAATAATTTGTCTTTGGGAACAAGTTAACCAAAGAGACCTACATTTAACAGCCGACATTGGCTAAGGTTGACTTTAGTTTTAATAAGTAAAAAAAAAAGTAGTAGTATTTTTAGTTTATTTTGGGTCCACTTGATTTCTTTGTGTTCAACATTATTTAATGCAGACAACAACAAAATAACGAAACAGGTTATGACTAAGAAGATTGTATTCTCTTAAATAAACCATTAATAAAATAAATAAAAGAAAAGTTGAAGTTTAAAAGATGGAATTGAGTTGTAATAGAGACACTGAACGATTCAGTTTAAATAGCTTTTGTTGCATTTATGTACGTTTTTGGGATATTAGCATAATTTATGATTAAATAAAATAAACTGTGCATGTAAACACATTCTTTGTAACATATTACAAGCTCATTCAAGTTACATACTTGTAATATAACCATAAAAAAATTACGTCATGGCCGTATCACGTTTCCAACACGTACTGAAGTACAGCACATAATTTCTTACCTTTTTCTCACAATGTAAAATTGAAGATGTTAATAACGCGCTAATATGATAATAATCGTGTGTAATGCGCGCTCTAGCGTCAGAACATGTTATTTAAGCAGGTATAAGTCATCTGCTTGTTTCGTAGTTTGGGACAATTATGAAATCTAAGCTGTTAACAATCCGTATGTTCGTAAGTATATAACGGTAATTATGTCTTTAATTGTCGTGTAATGAGGGGTAATTTATGAACGCGAATTGATCAAAATATTGTCGATTGTCCTTTTTTTAAAAATAGCCGCTATGGTACAAACTGTTAAATGAAATTTGAACCACAGCTAAGATTCTTTATTTCTCATAAAAACCGTAGTTGAAACAGTGGTACAGAGAATTTTTCAAGTCAACATAAATAGATAATAAATACACACGACAAGACACAAAATAAACGCAAATTTGTATTCTTTAGAGAATGTAGTTGATGTAAGATCCATTAAAATTATTATATAGTAGTGTGACCCGATTGGTATTACAAAAATGTTTTAAAAGATAAATATTGAAAAATGCAAGAAAAAAAAATGCATTGTAGACGTGGTATGAGTTTCTGTTACATTTGTACGAATATTGCAAAATTTCCTTTTTTTTTTTTTTAAAGTTTTTCTGTTGGTTTTCATTGTTTTCCTGTAAATAAAAGGATTTGTTTGTCGATTTGCATGGAATATAATACATTTTAGCTGCACACAATCATGTTTAAGGTAGTGGACATGTTTGATAATGAAGTCCGTATGTCCTCCGTCTGTAATCTTTTACTTTGCATTTGAATCTCAATTTTTTTTCAGGATTTGTCTATCAATGGATGTTTCTTAACATCTTCTTTCATCTTTTGAGAGTGGTAGATAAAAAATACATTTTTTATTTTAGCTGCAAAACAATAATGAGTGAAAATTGTTTAACAGTTCTTTCTAGTCATCACTACCTTTTGGGTCTTTAAACGTTATGGTTTTAATCAATTAACAAATTACAAAATGACTAACTGTCAATAAACATTTTTTTTTATTGTTTTTACTATTAAATCAACACACACCATTGCTGGTCATAATTGCCTTGTACTTTAAAGGTTTTTTTTTCTTAAGATTACGTATAAACGGAAGATTCCTTATCTTTTTAATAAAAAATATAATTGAATTTAATATCTATTTTAACACTTTAATTCTATTCCAGTATTTTTTTTATATCTTATGATTGCTTTTGAAATAAAAGGCGCTACGCTTTTGGCATGTTTTTCATGTTAAACTCCTGTAGATTTAACGCCCGGTGTATCTGCACTGTTTTATTAAATTTAAGATGGTAGCGATATTACTGCACGCGCAATTTTAATCATTATTCACAACAAGCGTTGTTCTTCTTTCGTAAAAGACATTAAAACAGTTTTGAATGGTTAAATTTGTTAATAACCTTGTAATTTACATCACGTGTCGTCAATGGGGAGAATTCAGTTTTCACTTGTTTAATCGTATGGAAATTCTTTATGTTTTATCAATTTGCAGATTGGCACGTGCCGGAAAATTAAACCGGAATAACATCGGCGTTCATACAAAAATGCCGATGATTTAAATCTCCACGAAGAGAAAATAATTCCCCGTAGAAGTAAATTATTTTATCATTTCTTTTATCGTGTGCCTGAATAGTTTATGTGTTTCAAAACAACGGGATAATTAAATCACACCCTACGATTTTGAAAGTGACATCGACTTTATTTTTTTCCTAAATAACTGACAACTAATACGTCGCTGTTGTCTTTGTTATCCATGTTTACTAAATAAGTAGCCGTTTAAGTAGCTTTCAGTGTATAACATGCGGTCTGAAGGGTTTAACAATAAAAGGCTTCAAAGTGAAAACGATAGGGTGCCGATAGAAGGTAGTTAATTTCAACAGTTAGATGCGCTATTATTTTTCTCTTCGTTTAATTAACTGGAATAATTATTTCTCAAAATCTAAGTGTTTAATATCATTTCACAAGAACTTTGAATAAAGATATTTATTAAATTACAATTTAAAATCAAAATCAAAGAAGTGTATCAAGAAGTTGAAAGGGGAGGTAATTTGCCATTGAGTAACCGCCTGAACAAACACAACAGTTTCATAGCCTTAGACGTATTAATTTTTAGAAAAATTAAAAGAACGAAATAGTACTGTTTAATGTATAATACGATTTTTTGTTACACGATTGTGTTTTATTTTCAGTAAGCTGGGCATAAATGTTGTTGAAGATGAAAAACATGTTTTGTTGCAATGCCCAGGTTATGCAGATATACGTCAAAGTATTTTTAACAATATATGTGAATTAAATAGTAATTTCATTAATATGTCTGATGATGAAAAGATTTTATATATGTTTCATAATGAAAATGTTTGTTATTTTACTGTCAAAGTCTGCCATGAAATTTTATTTAAGCGTAGATATTTTCTTTATTCTTAATCAAAGTGTGTTATAGATATACTTATATATTAGTTTATATATTATATATTTATATTTTTAGTCTCTCGTGACTCTTTTAAGCGTGGTTCTTGTATGTTTTAAAGATATGCTGAATTTGTTATTGTATATAATTGTAAAGAGGTGAGACCTTAATAAAGTATTTATCTTGTCTTGTCTACACCTTTCTTCGATTAAGAAAACTGCATCCTAAATTTAAAAATGAAAGGTCCAATAATTTCCATTCCTGTTATGGTGTCAGAGTTAGGAATGCATTTTTCGTGATTGTTGACCGAAACAACAGTCCATAGATAATCTTGTAGCTCCACTTGGACACAATGTCTGACTCTGAGGCAGTGCCGGATTTCCCCATACGTTTGATAGGCTGAGGCCTACGGCCTCAACATCTAGGGGGCCTCTGGCCAAGGTGTACAATATTTTTGTCATTGTCAATGTCATAGACCTTTCTTACACATGCTGCCATAAGCCTTCTGTAATTTTCCTTGCGCTCCATTTCAGAATAATAAGGCCAAAACGTCGACACTAGCATTGATTTCTGTGTTAATTTTGTCCTTCCATAAAAGCAGTGAGATAGATAAGTTGAAAAAACAAGGTGTTGTCAGACATCAAATTTATTTCAATGTCGTGGTTAATTTTCGTTAGATATGGAATTGCGGAATTTAACGCATCCGTCATCATCATCGGCTTCATTGCATTTTGTGTAAAATACTCTTTCATCTTCCTCTATTCAGAAGGGTGGGAATTGGGAGGGGCCTCGCAAGTAGAATAGCCTAGGGCCTCTCTTCATCTAAATCCGGCCCTGTTTTGAGGCAACCAGACTGTAGGAAGAGTTTGAAGATACCAAAGGGGTAATCAGAATCCGTAAATCGAAGACGGACAGCCAACACAATGACCAAAGAAAAAAAGATAAAAGGACAAACAACCATCTACAAAACACAACACAGAAAACTAAAGATGGAGCGAGATAAACCCCACGCGAGGTTGCGCTCAGGTGCTCCGGAAGGGTAAACAGTTCATTCTCATCCGTCAAGTGTATATTACTAAGAACACAACATAATGCAAATAATATCCTTGCAATACATTACATACCCTTTTTGTTTATATACAGATGGCTCAAAGTATGCCTATAAAGTATTGCCTTACGAAATTGATGTCTTGGAAAAGAGATCAAATAAGTGTGGTGAATATGCTAGACAAATAACATCTTGAAAAAAGAAAGAACAAACTAACATGCGAGGGGGAAAATATATATCTATATGTAATTGTATTTTATACCCGTGGCTGAAAGTAAGTATGAGTATATTTTTTTCTTAACTGAGTAATATAATATTACATATATATGTATAAACAATAAAATTACTATTCAAGTAATGTTTCTTATTATATTTTTATTCGTGACCCAAAACTCCTTTCCCCTTCCAGCTCCGATCCGCATATTACCATCCGAAAGATGATCATATTCGGAGCGGAAATGAAAACTTCCGGAGTTTGTGTCTACTTATGAGTGAATGATTGTTGTTTAACATCAACGGAGCTATTGTTTGGTAATATCATGGCGAGAACAATATCATGGCGAGAACAGGTTATTTTTCGATGACATGGTGACAATGTTCGCTTTGTACTAGACCGACACGCTTGGTTGGGTTTGTACAATGCCAACTCACTGAAACAGTACACATGTAATGTTGCATCACCCGGGCACATTATCCTGACTATGAACCAACCAGTCTTTGCTTTTACACTTATTGCTGCGAGGCTATAGCAGGGGCAACACATATCAATTTAATAGTCTTTGATTTTAATCGACCGGGGTTCAAGTCCATGATCTTATGACCACACTAGAGTATCCTTACCATTGCTCCAACGAGGCGGTGGTGTTTGCTGTTGAAACTAGTATTCATAGCTACAATAAAGGTTAACATAATACCGGTTTTTAGTGGGGTTCGTGTTGTTCGATCTTTAGTTTTCTTTAAAATGTTTTGTAGATCGTTGTTTGTTCTTTGTCCTTTTCCTTCTGACCATTGTATTGTCTGTCCGTCTTCGGGTGAAGGATGAAGGATTCTATGGAATCTTCAACCTTTTCTTAACACAGCAATACTTTTTTCTGGTCAATTAATAAATTAAATGGCTGTAAATGTAAATACTTATCTTTTTCACAGGTTGAATGGGTTCTTTTATTTCGTATCCATATTTATAAGGTTTTCTTTCGTCCAGCAAACCAGAAATGCACCAACACATTCGACCGGAAATTAATCATTCATATGGGATTTTAGGTGTTTTTTTTGCAGAAAATTTACTTCAATGACATTTGACGCAAATGTAGAAAACATATACAAAAAATCCAGTGTTTTAAAAAGGGAAATACATAAATAAAAAAAAGGGTAATATACTTTTATATGTAATGATCGTTTAACCTAAAAAAAAGATAGTCTTTTCTTAAAATCTAAACATTTCTGTTATATGTCCATACATTTCTACCGTGTACATATAATCAGATTTCAACTTATCAAGAGAACGGTTGTAAAACTATTTTGTAATTACTTTTCCAATGCCAAAATGACAACACGGCTGCAATTATTTGATTTTTTAATAAGATAAATCTTTAAGAATGTTTTGTCCTTATTTTTATTATTTTCGGCCTTTCATGTTTTGAAGCTTACAAATTTTCAATCGATTGTTCGTGCTGATTTTAATCTCTGTTTTTATTGCTCTTAGAGGTCAACAATTTCTAAATGACTTCAAACCGATAAAGGGACAAATTAGGACCAAATTTTCATTTTTGGAAACAAAATTCATATTGTTTTGTTAAAACATGATATATGAAAAATGATATGTTTGACCTACAGATCGTCAAGACAATAAGACAATATTCTACCCCGTGCAGAAGAAACGAGAAATTCTTGATACTTGAGATTATAATATTTCAATTGAAATTTTTTAATCTATATGTTCCAATTGTTAAAAAAAAAATTACTTGCATAATTTTAGCATTGCTTACATTATAGAATGTTAAATAACCTTATGTATTGTATTTCAATCCCAACTTGATGCAATACAAATTCCTTCATAGACTTTCCTCTAGATAATTTTGAGTTGAGTAAATCGACCCTTTTTTAAATAAGCAGTGTTACCTCCCTTTAACAGGGGAGAGGGTAGCGGGTATTTATTGTAAGACTGTTATCGTTGTATAGATTCAAATAGGATTAACAACAAACTTTTCTTATTTGTTATTTGGAAGTTAAATTTTGAATTACGCATCGACGACAAACATTCATTTTAAGACAAATGCTCTTTCGTTTCAATTGTCATTTTCATGCTTGACATTCAATGTCAGAGAAACATTTTGAATCGGTTGAAACTTCCTACATCTGTCACTAAACTTATTTTTTTTTGACAATTCATTTCACTATTTATTTGCCGTAATATGTAACAACAGACAGACAGACAAACAAACAAACATACAATCGAGAAATATTTTTAATCACCAACATGCTGTCCTAAGTTCAAAGAACGCTTAAAGAATATCAAATTAAGCAACTTGTACACGTTTCTGTAGATATTGTCACCACTTTGCTTATAAAGGATAAACCATGCAAATTATTTATGATTTATTTTCTCTGTTTGTACTCTATGTATACTTTTATATTGCCACTTTTTATTTTGTGAAATTGGATAATTCTGCCTCTTGGTGTCTTCATGGTATTCATAAGGACGAGGGTTTTCGATGGTCTAGTGGTTCAGGATATTGATCCTTTATAATGAAAAAAAAATACCAGTATAACAATGATGTATGTTTTCGTGACAGACTGATAGGAAGGTGTGATCCATATGTAGGTGAGAACTTACTGAGGCTCATGTGATTTCCCCAATCACTGAAACCTGGTTGTCATGACATACAGAAAACAACATGTTTAAAATGACCTAAAGGTTTTTCTTTTCTTCAAAAAAAAAAAGAAAAGGCTATACCGAGCGGCAGCATGATACGTCCGGTGCAAATAAGTTGTGGATATCGGATGCCACTCGTAGAGCAGGAACTGCTTACCCTTCAAGAATATCTGGCTTCACCTCCGATTTTAAGTGGGGTTCATGCTGCGCTGTGTGGTATTTTGTTTTTTTTCTTTCTTTTTCTTGACCATTGTACTGTCTGTCTTTCGATTTACGGCTTCTGGTTAACCTTTTGGTATCTTAAAACATTGTTATTTTTGATATCATTGGGCCTGGTGTTTGTTTAATTTATAGTATTGGCTTTGCATAAAATGTTTAGATTGAAACTTTATCCCCAAATAGCGTCATCTATGTAGATCAAACTACATGTACTTTTCTTTAAAAGGGCAGATGTGACGCCTGATTATCATATTTATTAAAACTAATTCAAATATAATGTATTTAAATATTACCCTGTCAGATAAGTCTGATATTCCAAATGTCACATTTCTACCATGTCAGAAATAAAGTTTAAAATTGCTTGTTTTTCTCTTAAAATTGACTATTATTGAAGTAATTGGGCCAATTTTCATATGTTTCCACAAATTGCCCTCGTGGTACATTTTGTTTTCCAAGTATATCGTAAACATGCCCAAATAATAAATTCAGCCTGCTTGAGAAATTAGGTAAAAAAATACAAAATATGTCTATTAAATTAGTGTATCAGGTACTAGTAGCATTGATACATATATAACTGACAGACTAAATATCTTGTCCGATTTATAATATTTTAACTTTGAATATTTTGTTCTAGAAATTGTGATGCTTTCTTCATCTTTTTGCAATCAGTGATGCTATTTAATTAAAAGGGGGATAACGTAAAGGACTCGCTCCCCTCCCCCCTCCCGCAATTAAAAACGATAAAGATAATTAGCCTTTTATTTAAAATAAATACTAGTAATCGAATGCAATGCAAATTAAAATATTATATAATTATTCGCTGAAAATTACAGCTAAACCCGTATTTCTTGAATCGTACAAAATTTGCACAATTTTTATAACACAAATATTCTGTGTAATGGTTGCATATAAATACATTTAAATTGCACTGTACATAAAAGGTCGTATGCATTTCAGTTGTGACACATCGTCAGAGAATGCACATCTTTCTTTTCGGCAGGTTTTATTCAAATACAACATCTCTAAGACGTCTCTCTATCCGGTAACTAGCGCCACCGCCATGTTAATGTCATGTGACGTATGACAGGTGACCAAAGAAGGCTTTACTCAGATGTCACTTTCATTTAAAATAAAACATGGAGACCTTGTCGGAAAAGATAAAATCCGCATTGTTACCTGTGGAAAATAAACCACACACAGAGAGTTACAAATGTCTACAGTTGAATAATAGAAAAGGAATATATTTGAAATCATTTGTTATTCCTTATATGGGTTAGGGTTAGGGTTATGGTATTTATCGCTACTTTCAACAATATTTCAATTATATCGTAGCGTTTTTATTAGTGAAGGAAACCGAAGTATCTGTAGAAAACCACTGACAAATTTCGTATGAGCGGAATTCGAATCTTATATATGAGCTGTCCTGATTTTTTATTTAATATTCAATGAAAGTCATAATGTGTTCAAGTAGAATGCACCCTTTCATTTACATTCTCTAATCTAGCGGAACCGTCGTGGTCCGGCTAGTATGGTTGTTGGATTTACAACTACATATGCAATCAGTGCCTATCATCACTAACGCTGTGAGTTCGAATCTCACTCAGGCGAGGTGTACTCGATACAACATTATGTGATAAAGTTTGCCAGTGACTTGCAACAGGTTTGTAGTTTTCTCCGGGTACTCCAGTTTCCTCCAACAATAAAACTTACCCCCACGTTATAACTGAAATATTGTTGAAAGTGGCGTTAAACATCTCAACCCCCTAATCTAGATCCTAACTACGTGAGTAGGTGAGATGATGATTTCCTGATACCCTGGGTCTTCCTCTTGTTATCCCCCCCCCCCCCCCCCCCCCCCCCCCCCCCCCCCCGTTCCCTTGCCTCTATTGATTATAACTATTAATTATGATTCTTTTCATTTGTTACTTTGTTATAGTTGGTGAATTATTAAATTATAAAAGTTTTGTCTATTAATTTAATAATCATCCTCATATAGAATAACATAATATTAAAAACCACAAGGTTTTTTTTCAAATCCACATACCGGTAATACGGAACCAAGAAATATATTTTTATAGATTTCATATAAAAAATGGTGTTTAGTAAATATTTTTTGACTTACATCAAGATCACAGGACCAATTCGATGGAGGGCCCGGGTGGCTCATTGAGTTAGGTAGTTGGATTACCTAACAACTAATACAAGCCTATCACCAATACGGCGTGGTTTCGCGCCCAGCTTTGTAAATTACAAAAAATGGTGCACTCGACTCGCAACCGCAAGTGATAAAGCTTACCAGTTGCTTACCCATGGTCGGTGGTTCTGTCCGGGTATTCCGGCTTCTTCCACTACTAAAACTGGTCGCCATGATATAGCTGAAATATTGCTGAAAGTGGCGTTAAAACAAAAAAAAATCATATGAACATTTTCTAATTAGATTCTAGAATTTTACGTTTTACAGGAATTGTTACCCTTTACGGTTGGCAGAAGGGTCTCATTTCATACAAAGTTCAATGAAAATAACATAATATCTGTTGACACTTTTAATGCTGTAACAACTTGTGAATTTTTTATTTGCTATTAAATTTTCCACTGATTTTTTTTTTTGTACAAGATTCAAATATCTACAAATTACGAGAAAGCAATATTCAAATGTGTTCTTCTTTCCATTACTCTTGTTAGATCGGGTACCATTTTACTCGTCATACAATTTTAGAATCAAATCGGTAATCAACAAAAGGTCTATATTTAGAAGAGGAATCATAATACAGATATAAAAAGCCACCTTGATTTTTTGCATTTTGTTATTAACAGGTTATATCAATAAAAAAAAACAGTCTGCAATTGGCTGTCACTTGTCAAAAATATTAGTTTTTTTCCCTATTGAAATAAATCAGAAAAATGAAAACAATACTCACTTTTTAAATGTTACAATGCATCATTTAGATTTATTGATTAAATTTTTACTGCAATTGTTTAAAATCATTATGAAAGTTTGATAATGATCAAAAGCCAAATAAAATATATCGAAAAAAATCGTTCGAATTACATGTAAATAATGTGTAAATAGAAACTGATTTTTCAGCTTGTGTAGGATACTGTTTTATACAGTATATTTCTGCACGAACAAACAAATTAATGATTATGAAGGTTTTCAAGGCTCGTTTGCTGATATATGAAATTGCAAGTAAACAGAAGGTCAAGTCACTTCAACTTATCAGGGGCACGTTGAAGGTCATTTCAACTTATTTGGGGGTACATTGAAGGTCACGTCAACTTATCTGGGGTACATTGAAGGTCACGTCAACTTATCTGGGGTACATTGAAGGTCATGTCAACTTATCTGTGGTACATTGAAGGTCGCGTCAACTTATCTGGGGTACATTGAAGGTCACGTAAACTTATCTGGTCTACATTGAAGGTCATGTCAACTTATCTGGGGTACCTTTGAAGGTCACGTCAACAAAGAGTGCTAGTCTGGTACAAAGTGGACCTCATCATCATCTCATGTAAGATAACTAACTTGTTCTCGCTATGATACAGTTGATAATTTTGTCATTGGGCGTAAAACAACAATTAATCATTCAACATATATTTCTGACAGCTTCTACACCTAAGTTTAATATTGGATGACTGTCCTGTGTAGGATGTCTGTCCCGGGTAGGGTGTCTGTGTCGGGTAGAATGCCTGCTGCTTATGGATTTACAGAAATCAACTATTTTGCGTATCTGATATTGTTTCTAAATAGCGGTCCCTAAGGAGTGTGCTTATGTGTCATAAGAGCTGTGTTTCCGTCCTTTAATTATTTTCTATGGCGCATTCACAATGTCAGCATCAAACCAACACTACGAAAACTTCAGCTGGTAACCATATTTAGATTCTCATTGTGCTTCGAAACTTTAAATCTTCAAGTAGACATTTTATTTCTAATTAAAACATGGCAGTTTTTAGTGTGGTCAAATCGTGGCTGTATAGGTTAATGAAGGTGTATCACAAACAAGAGAGTACAAAAAATCTAACAATTAAAAACCACAACATCTTTTCTTCTGCAATAATCTGATCTCAAGGCAGTTTAGAAATCTATCAATAAGTATGCAAGAAAAAAAAGACGGGCGTATTCTTTATACAAAGTGTACCACAGGTCACATAATAATTGCGTCCTTGTGGTATCGTGTCAATTGAGATAATCTTCAACTTGTTGAAGGCGGTTAGTATTTGGTAGAAGTAGAAGTATTGTCCAAACAAAATGGCTTCATAGGATGAAATCTAGATGAATACCGAATATCCCGAGTTTTCGGTACATCCCATTTCTGTTATAAATGAGTGAAAATTTAATAATTTCAAATTTCGTCAACATTTTCCAGTGGGAATTTTAACAAATAGAAGAGCGTAAATTAGGCAAACAAAACTACTTAAATAACCATAATGATTTGTATGCCTCCCGTCTGAAACTACTGTCAAGAACCAAAACCATACCCCTTCAGAAATATCTGTTCAGGATGCACCTAAGTGCACACAGTAAATGCCTTTTATGCAATAACGGTGAAGATGGAGATCTCGAACATTTTTTGTTAAATTGCCCTGTCCTGTCTAGTGTTCGCGATGAATATTTTAATATTGTTTCTAAACAGTCTAGTGATTATTATATTGGTGTAGACTTTATGGAACAGTCACCTAGTGCCAAATTACAGTTTATTGTTGGTGATATCGGATATGCTTTTAATAATGATATCGGAATATTTTATGATTTTATCGGTAAAATGTATATTGAAACATGTTTTAGATTACGAAGTGAAGTATTGAGTGTTATTGTTTAAAATATTTATCTTATAATATTTTAAGTATAATTATAAATGATGTTATATGGAGAGTTTATGGACAATTTATAACGTGTGTGTGTATAGCAATACAGATTTTGGCTATCCTGCTTAGGCCCTTTAGTTGACTTACTTCCAAAGACTTTCATATTAAATTATTTGGCTTTCCAATCTTTTGATTATGAGCGTGCCTGGCGCAGGTTATTTTAGGCTTTCCAATCTTTTGATTATGAGCGTGCCTGGCGCAGGTTATTCTAGGCTTTCCAATCTTTTGATTATGAGAGTGCCTGGCGCAGGTTATTCTAGGCTTTCCAATCTTTTGATTATGAGCGTGCCTGGCGCAGGTTATTTTAGGTTTTCCAATCTTTTGATTATGAGCGTGCCTGGCGCAAGTTATTCCAGAAACGCGTCGTGCGCACTAAATTCGATATCAAAGGTTTTTATTTTATTGAATTATGCTTAATCTAGAATAATGTATAAAAATGCATGAGAGGTGAGAGGTCGTCGTTCGTTTTGTCACCGTGATATCGGTGTGATTGTTGATCATCACTGTTTAAATTTTCCTTTGTAGTCATATATTTGTTCAATTTTATAATATTGGGAGCTTGCAAACAGTGGAACTATTGTTAAGAAAAGTTTGAAAATGCCAAAGGGCTAATCCGAAGCTGTAAATCGAAGAAAGACAAAACATACAATGACCAAAAGAAACGGGAGAAAAAGACTAGAACGGTTCACAAAATACTACACAGAAAACTAAATATTGAGGAACACGAACCCCACTTAAACCCGGGGTGCACCAGAAGTAAAAAAAATTCCGTCATTTGTATATATGCGGGGGGTTGTTAAAACATTGGTTATTATCATAATACTCTGAAATGTGTATTGTTTGTATTTCAGCGATAATAAGACGACCAAAAAAAATGGGGAAAACAGACATTAATCCGCGGTTTATACCAACCATCCACATGAATTATTCATTTTCCATTTTAATAATGCTATTTTCGGATTTGGCAAAATGGTAGTTAAGACTGTCGAGGAAACATATCATTATCTGTATTTGTATTTTATAAATGTAATTCAGAAATAACAAGATTTTTAATAGATTATGACACTTTTTACATTAATATCTTGTTAAATAAACCCTAAAATCTGTTATTATAAAACCGCTATGTAAATGGTCCCTGTAGAATTGTAGGTGATTGGGTTAGTATTGAGGCCGTTAATCACATGTTATTATCGTAATTAGAGGATATTTACTAACCGTTTTATTGAAACTAGCAAAGTCGAGTACCCATTTCAAGTATCACTTATAAAACCGTCCGAGCGAGATACACAATTTCATTCATAAAAAAATATCAATAACAATGCTATGTTATGTTATAATATATGCAAATTTGTGTATTTGAATTTAAATTTTATTCAAATATTGAATTTGATAAAGGGTAGATTAATGATATTTATGAAAATATTTCCTAGACATTACTAATGAAACATACCTGCAGTAATCTTAACAACGGTATATTTCCTGTAATTGGAATGTGTCTTGTTTTATTTTTTCACGTATTTTAGATTTCCGTAATGTACAGAAATACACAGTCAAATATTTGTTAATATTTTTTTTTATATATTTTTAAGTCTTTATGCATATAAACAATTGATATGAATTATTGTACATAGATATGTAGAAACAGATATGAATATAGCTACAATTTATTCTTAAAGACAATAGCATGTACAAAACTTTACAAACTATGGAACACAAGGATAAAAATTTTAGCCAAGGAGTTGGTAGGCTGTTAAAACCTTTTCCATTTTTTTCAAATCTTGCATATCAAATACCGAACACAGACAAAAATTATATTCCAGAAGTAGGTAGACTGTTAATGCTATTTTCACATTTTTCAGCTCTTGTATTATTTTTTTTTCTGTAAAGTTGTTGTAATTAAGATAACTAACATTTATTATATTTTCCCACTTATCTGCAAATACTCCCCTTCTCACCCAAGTCCTGCTTTTTTTCTCCGCTATATTTGTTGTATTTAAGACAAATAGCATTTATTTATATTTTCCCATCTAATTGTAAATGTGTACGTCGTATTTGAAAATTCAAAATAAGAAAAATAGATAAGTTACAATATTTTAACTTACTATTTTTTAAACAATATTTTTATTTATTGACAAAACAAGTCATACAGGATAAACTTTAAACTTACTATTGAAGAAACTTCAATTAAAGTTTAATATGATAATAAAACATTTTAAAATGTTACTGTTTCCCACGTTAACACGTGTACTTAATGAAAGAGAGAAGTCATAAATATAGCCTAGAAAAAAAGGAATACGGAAAAAATACCTAGAGAAAGTTTTGGTCGGGTACTGGCGCCACAATCTTGTGAAAAGTGTCTACGCCTTGTAGCTAAATTTTAACAATACTTTATTTAAGTTCCTGTCAGAATTTCACGCAGAGATTTTCTACGTATTTTTTTAATTATTCATCTTCTAATTTTATTTTATTTTATTTATTTTCTTTTATGTAAGTTATCAAATTTCTTGTAAAACAATAAATTGTTAATTGAATACTAAAAAATAAAATATTTCTTTTACATTTAATATTTTTTTTTATTAGTTACAAAATGATGCAGTGGCTATAATCACCCAAGCACATCTATTGTATAAAAATCAAGTGTATTAAGCATACCTTTTTCAAATTTAATTAACGCTGAATTTGTTTGTTTAAGCTATGAGTTTAACTGGCTTATTAGAGTACTATTATTTCGTATTACTCGACTCGTGTGTTCAAAATGTCAACTCAAATGGAACGGCCCAATCAAATCAAGTATTTATTAGAATGGGCGGAGCTATCTCAACTGATGAATAGGCCTAAATAAGTTTTGGGTCGTGTTCACAGTTTTAAATACACGGTTTGTCCTGAAAGTAATAACATTTAATAGCGTTCTAGCTAAGAGAATGAGAGTAGTTGATGACCGGGTATAAGGGCATTTATCTAAAATTACCCATAATAACTAAAAGTCAGTATCGGTTGCGTACCTTGACTCATTTATTGATGCTACACTGATTTCGACAACTTTTGAAATCGGATTTCAATCAAAAGATTTGGACTAAGAAAAAACTTCAGAAATTTCTGAAGTTGTGACTTTGTATTAAATCCTGGATATTCCGCACCACTACAACAACTTTAAGATGCTGAATGTCGGCGGCGGAGTGGAGGGACTTGACCAAGAGATGGGTGGCAAGTCCGCCTTCATGGATCTACAGCAGCAAACGGGTATGCCCCACGGGATGACACACCCAGCATACCCCAACAGATCACTATACCAGGGTCACCCCCACCCAGGACAGCACGGAGATAGTATATTTTCTAATCCACAACATGCAAGATCTTTAGGATATCCGTTTCATATGAACTCTATGTCACCCTCGGGTTATCAGCCACCCACCGGCCACCCGTTTCCGATGCCACATTATCACCAAAGCCCATCACCGCCAAGAGATGGTAAGTTTTAATTTTATTTATTTATTTGTTTCAATGTTTTGTTTTCTTTTAATACAGTTTCAGACACAATTATTATATACTCACTGGCCCTTGTGATCAATTGTACGCCCATCCTAAAAGTTGAACAACAAACATTTTTACACTTTATATAGTATATTTCTTGTCTATTTCTGTATTCATTGTAAATTTCAAGGTCATGTTTACAAAACGGCCTTTCCTACTGAGACATGATCACATCTCACGGAAGATTTTTAGTCGATCTTTTGAACATGGTTTTAAACAATGGTGTTAGCATGTCGGGTGGTTGGTATGAATGATATCATTGATAACGGATGATTTCACGCGTAATGATAAAAATTATATATGGTTAGGACATGAGTAGAGGGATGTGTATCTAGATTTCTTCAACATAAAATCGAGAAATCATCTTGAGTTTAAATTCTTAATTTAAAATAAGTATTACAAAGTAATTAAACGCCATCAGACGTGAAGATGAACATGATATGAGTGAAAGTAGAAATTATGCTTGATCGGAGTTCATCTTATATTGTAAAAATGTTTCAACATTATCGACATTATACATAGTTAATTAAAAAAAATTATAATTTAAACGTAATTTTTATTAAAAAAAAATAACGTACAATATTTACACATTTAGCATAGCACCTAGATAGATTCGGTTCCTATTGTAATTTTTGACACCATAAAATATATTCAGCGTTGATATTTCATAATTACTCCATTGTACTGGTAAAAATTTAAAATGCTGGACAACAACCATAATAGAAACTGTCACAAACAATATTTCACTTTTTTCTACTTTTGATAAATTCTATGTCAAAATTCCCAATATATCATAACTTTATGAAATCTATCTGTTAATTATAAGGGGTCTATTAGAAATAACAATAGTATTTAAAGAAATGTTCAGTATCCATTATATCTGGAAAATAATATAATATACAGCTGTTTAATATCTACATGTTATCTGGGTATCAATATAGATTTTCTCTATTTATTTTTTGAAACATTTTCTTCATTCTAAAGCATCATCATCCCGAATTATAACAATATTTATCAATTATTATTTTTAGATGAAGTAGAAATTTTTAATACCAATGTTGATTGTTGATATATTTTTAACCTTAATATATGTTTACCTTTTACCATTTAAATTTTTAATTGTGTATTTTTGCTTTTTTTTTTTTTTTTTTAATTTTCTTCATTTTTATAACCAAAGAACTTTTTCGTTTATAGCAACTGAAGATTTATTTTTTATGTCTATAGACAAGTCACAGATTGAGGAACTCAGAATAAATGGAAAGGGTAAAAAGATGAGGAAGCCCCGTACTATATACTCCAGTCTACAGCTGCAGCAGTTAAACAGACGATTTCAGAGAACTCAGTACCTAGCGTTGCCTGAAAGGGCAGAATTAGCAGCATCGCTTGGTCTTACACAAACTCAGGTTGGTATCATTTTTTTTTTATAATAATGTTCTGCATATGTTTCTAGACATTTTTCTTCCTCCCTCCAAAAAGCAGGTAATTTTGTGTTTAAATGAAATTAATACGTAACGTAGAATATATTTGTTTATAGAACAGACGTAAACAAAGTCTCTTATCTGTTACCCATGTTGAGTAAAAATAAAGAGTTATTTTTGGTCCAACACAATTGATACCGAAAATGACGAGACACATATTACATGCATTGAAATAAACCAAAAAATACTAGTTTTCTGTACCTGTTTATTGAAAAGATTTTTCCGTGAACAAATTATCCATTTAGAGAATAAACTCATTTTTGAAATATATAGAACATATATATTAGTAGTGAATTCTGTAGAAATATTGTAGAAATTCCCTCCTCAAATTTGGAAAATGTAAAATCCTCCCACCCCAAATCTCATCCCAAACTAAAACATAAAATGGTTCTCAGCGTTCGAACCCCACCTTATATATCTAGAGTAATTTTGATCAATTTACTTAAATTCTATCAAAATTAAATAATTTTACGAATGAAATTATCTTAATTTGGTTCCTAAAAGAACAGTGTTTACCTGGGAAATTACCCCAAATAATCAGTGTGGAATACAAGAAAATAATACTTGATTATAGCCAATCAGTAAGCACGCTGATGCTTAAAATTTCATAATAATCACTGATAAGACGCTGTAAACACAAAGTGGCTTATTTATTTGACAAGAAAAGTGTGCAGTATGGTTCACATTCTCCAAAAACCACGCGAAAAATATCTGTTTGAACACTTAACCATCGATTTTTGTCTAGAAAATTAGTCTTCATTTTTTTTTAACCATAGAGACATTTTGTGAAATTATCTATTATTTTCACTAATTGAATAAATCACATGTTACAGTTTTTATTGTAAATACATGGTTATTAAACCACAAAAACTGTATTAAAAGTGGATGATAATCGACGTGATATAACACAATAAAAAAAACACAAGTTCATTAAACACTGAACAGAGAAATGTCTTAATGGAAAATGTTTGTGTAGTTTATTTATTTTATCTAGCCAGATATAGCTGAATTACTGCTAAAGTTGGAGCTAAGCACCAATCAATCAATCAGTTTGTTTGCTATTTTTTTTTTTTCATGATTTGAATGATTATTCTTAGATTTCCCAAAAATGTTTAAAACAAGTTTATTGTAAAAGCAGTGAGTGACCTTCGCTTTTCTAATCTTTTACTACGATTTCAAGATTTTATTCAAGATTCAAGATTTTGAATACATTTTTAAATCTTGACCAATGATTCGCAAAATTCTATCAAAAAAAAGTTTGTAGGTAAAGAAGTGACCTTCACTTTCTTCTAGATTTATATATACATAGAATTTTAATAATATTTTGAAAATTTAAAAGGTCAATTTATCATTTATCAATTAATTTATTTAGCCGTAGTTAGTAGTTATTTTTGACATATCTCCCATCTTTGCCTGAAGCCATTGGTTTGTAATTTCAATACGTAGAGGTGTCTATATTTTAGTAATTACAAGATTACGACTATTTAAGGGTGGAAAAAACACGAAAAACAAACGAGCGATCAGAATCTTTGTTTGTCTTGTTCAAATTATAATATTTTTATTGGATTAGCGTTTTCCCAAGGCGAATATACAATTGCAAAATGTTCTAATTTTATTGTAACCATTCAGGAAAGGTATGAAATTTGCTGCGGGCCTGTCATCAATGCTACAATTATGTGTCACTAGAACAATCGCGCTGATTGGACGAATTCTTTGTGTCTTTAGAATCTTTTAAGGTTAATTCCATTGTCAAAACAGACATCTTGGGAATTTGTATAAGATGTTAAGATTTTATTCACCCATTGAAAAGTGTACTGTTACAAGAAGAAGAAGAAAAAATGAAATATCCGAATGTATTTCCGTTACAATACACGTTAGAGAATACCGAAGGGGCAAATTCAAAATGGACAACCCAGATATATATTATTAATATTTTTCAAAAAGTGTAATCTCATCTTTCTTTTAGTCTCATAAATATTCTGCGTTCATTTTTATATCAAAAGCTTTCCACCATCTTCAGTGAAGGAGGGCTTTCACACGGAGGAACAATGTATTCTTCATGATCATCATGTAAAAAAGAAAATCAGATTGTCTCTCGTCAATTGGCATTAGGAAATCAATGATTCTCCCATTGGTAGTAAAAATACGGATCAGGAAGAATGCTGATTTTCTCCTAATATCGATATATTAATTGGTATTATCAGAAAATCTGGTTATAAAATGTATGATAACAAAAACCGCTCTATAGGGACACACTGGGGGTGTTAACCGTTTGTTACGTTATTACAAACGAGCGAAATTGACATCATGGAAAGTCGCGAAGAAGACAAATAATTTGTATCCATTCTTTAGTTAAAAAAAAAATGGATAATTAAAATTAAAACATATGACAAATTGGGGAGGAATAAGGAATGTTCGATTGTAAAACAGAGGAATGAATCATTTTACCACTGATAATTTTAACAATAAAGAAAAAAATATATTTAGCATGAAACTTCTAACGATCATTCATTCAAGAAGGTTATGAACGAAACTTATATAAAAAAAAAAAAAAAAAAATTAAAATAAAAGAAAAAATAACGATAAAACTTATTCATTGTAACTTTGTTTAAAAGTGTGGGAAAATGTATTATGCTATTGATCCAGCAGACGATCGGATAGAAATACCCATAATTCCCCACATCACTCAAACTAAGGGTAGATGTGATACATCTTAAAAGAATGTTTTTAAACTTAAAATATTGTTTAGGGGTAACGTTGTGGGTAAAATATAAATTAAAATAAAGAAATAAAGTAAACTATAGGCCGAGGGAAGGAAGGCCAAGTTCACACTTGAAAACTCTGCATTAATATAAATCATTTAATAAAAGATAGAACAGGCATAAAATTTAATTCATGGGTATAAAATGTATATTCTTTCACGAAAACAATTCACGTACGGAAATTAGTTGATTATTATTCAAAACTAGGGCTATAACTTGTCAGACACCGAGATATCAATTTACACAATATTTTTATATTCTATGGTTTAAATTATCAAAGACGATAACATGTACTGTAGTACAGTATAATAGAAAACACACTAAGTTTGATGGAATTTAAGTTTATAAAAAACGACAAGGACTTAGGTTAATGTCGCAGATTGGAGCCCGACCTGCAAAAAAAGAATATGATTAAAATTTACATTTCATAATTTTCTGCAATTTCAAGTATAACCATTATTTATTCAATAGAAGATGTAAAAAAAACAAAGCAAAAACAGTTCTCCCCTCACTCATTCATTCCTTCATGCATTGACGCGTCTACGATTTGAAAACAATATAATAAAATCAAACATTTTTCGTTACAATAATTTCCGAAAATCCTTTATCTTTATAAAATAATAGACGATCACATCTTTACAAATAGGCGGAAATTTTGTAACTTTCAAAAATCTTTTTTAAACAGATATATGACCCTTTTAACCTGGTTGAAAGAATACTATCATTCAATCATATAATTTTCTCGCTGTTGCGTTTGAACCTCACATCAAAAGTTTGTAAAAAGACAACGACAACCTCAGTTTAACCAGTTCAGTAGAGACATTCTTCTAGAAACAATTAGTTCTAAGACTGTATGGTATAAAGCATATTAAGTAACGTCAGCAAACAGATCTTCAAAAAGATAACATTATCAAATTTTCTAACTTTTATTTAATCCGAAATTTTCTTTCTTTTTTTTTTTCACTTAGAAATAGCAACGTGTGTGTTAGATTAACGTTGACAAAATAAACAGTTAAATTAAAATTAGCATCATATCAAAATTACCGATCAATTTTTTTTAAGCAAAAAAATAACGTGTTCTCATGGATTGTTTCATTATAATATATAACGTTGACTTTTATTTTTTGTGAAAAATGACTTGAAATGATTTGTTAGTAACTGATTCTAGAGGCACATGTTATTTAAAGAAACAAGTACAATTGATTTCCTACTCAAATTTCAAAAATCTATTCAAAATCCACAAAAAAATGATTTATGGTTTTAATTATTTAAGTAAAGTTGATGAATTTTCCTGTCGGAACCTCAGCGTATCTGACGACGGGGCGGGACCGA
Source organism: Bathymodiolus septemdierum (assembly GCA_963383655.1). NCBI lineage: Eukaryota > Metazoa > Mollusca > Bivalvia > Mytilida > Modiolidae > Bathymodiolus > Bathymodiolus septemdierum. Next base: position 15,558,428 of record OY726529.1, read on the forward strand.
CATCACACAGGAAATGACTTCTCCCCTCCCACCCAAACGTTTTGTCAGTCGAGTGTCTGCCATGTCAAGCTGGGAGCTAACAAAGGAGAAATCATCAGCCTAATCTCTCTTGCCCATATTCTCCGTTTAATCTCTTGTATTCCTAAATAGCTTGTTAGTTTAAATCTTTACATTAATGGCTGGATGATGAACTGAGTAAAATCAACACGACGACCCTATTAAACGCTCACTGCATCTAATTCTGACTCGTCAAGCAGATGTAACGTCACAAAATGTCACATCTGTAAGAATGCATTTGAAGTATAAGGCTGCAGTGCATTTTTACCTTGTTTTTGTTTTTTTCAATATTTCTCTTTGAACTGTCTAGAAATACAGCTATTCGGAAACAATAGAAATGATTGAAATTCTGTTCTCTGAACTTCCTGAAAATACACTTTTTCGGAAACAGAAAAAAATGATAAAATTATGTTCTCAGAACTGCCTTAGAATACAGCTATTCGGAAACAATAACAATGATAGAATTCTGTTTATAAATGACAGACCTCCACCCCATCCCCTATTTTCTAAGACAAGGAAAAAACATTACAACATATAAAGTACAGATTAACGTATCAAGTAAATATTTGAATTCACAGCAGATTCTAATTTTTTCCTCCAGTGATTTAAATAATAGTGCAAATTAACCTTGTCAATCTGGGGCTACTTGTTGACAAATCCTATTATTTATTTCTTTATTATAACAACATCATACGGAACTATTTTATTCACAACCACTTAAGTATTATACTAATCTGACAATTACTTTTCTATACTGCTCTTTATTCAAAAATTTAAAATTAAATGACATTGTAATACCATTTTGTGAAAGTAATCCTTTAATCGATGTGTACGAGTTATTTCCCTTGCATCACTTCCTCTTTTCAGACCGATTTCGTGTAGCAGTAAATATTTTGGCGTGCCCTCATTGACAAATAAAACTTTTAGAACAAAATGGAAACATATGTTGCATTAGCAGACAGTTTCAAATAAAAGTTAACACATTACATCCCTTTTATATCATTTTATGGCGTTAAGCTTCGATTGATTTTTTAATTAGATTTTTTTTTCGTCATTTACAACCCCGTGTGAATGTTTCTTGTGAGTTTTAATATCAAATTTTACCTGGGAAATAAAATTCGTCTCATATCAGATTGTGTGAATGATAAAGTTCACCGAAGTCGTTGATTAAGGAGACATAAACACTTTTCCCTTCAGCAAAATTCACAGTTTTAAGGTGATATTATTGTGAGATGTTTGTAGACCACAACACACATATAATACCATCAATTCTATTATGACCATATACCGCCTGAGTTAAAAACGATAACATCTATTTATATCTCTTCCCATATTTGTGTTTTGACTTTTGTAAAAATATAAAATCTCACCGAAGATGCGGGGGATAGATTTGCTTAATCACTGAAGTTTATTTGGCAGTTATTTGTGTCATATTAAAACTTTGTTTTGATAAGAATTGAAATTATTTTTTTCTATATATTGTTATTGCTATTCTTTGTATACTATTGTGTACTAAATAGAGGGGGTTAAGGTTAAGAGGGGGAGGGGAAATAGGAAAGACGTTGTATATCGTGGAGGTAAATGCTATTGCTAGAAGAAACCAGAGTCCACCTAAAGCCATGTAACGTTCTATCACTCGGAGGGAGGTTTACACAAGTCATAGAGAGAGGAAATTAACCATGTAAAACGCTCTTGTACTCTACAGTGAAGCTGTAGTTTTGCTAAGTGTAAATACCTCAATCTGAATTGAGTTTTATTTTCTTACAATTTGCGATTAAAATGGCTAATATGTATGCTTATTTTTTCTGAATAATTTTCAAATGGTTAATAAGTTAACTGACAGATGAGAACGCTGTGAAAATTTGAAATTTTATATCGTTGTCTGTTTCATTTGATGAAATGTACATCTATTCCTCGGAGCAGAATGTCTATAGTAATTGTATGAGACTAGTGACACGGCCACGCCCCTCCATTTCAAATTCAGACTGTTTCAAATAAGAAAGAAAATCGCTCAATTTTTTAAGAAAAAGAATGTTTTGTTCACAGTCTTTAAGAATTCGTGTGGTAAAAAGAGGGTCTTCTTTGATTTTCGTTAAGCAGTCGAATTTCAAAAGACTTTTTATACAAGCGATATAATAGAAATACAAATCAAACATTTTATTTAGAAAAAAGATCGTCTTTTCTTATGAATTTTAAATAACAATTATAAATATTACCCCAGGTTTTAGCTTATTATTTGTTTAATGGAGGCAAACAAGTGAAACTTCACATTTTTAAATGATGTTATTTCATTTGTTAATTTCAATTTTTTAAGAATAACATTTTATTTCCTATAGACAACAATTACATGTATATTCTTCATTTGACGTTGAACCATTCTTAGGCATTAAACACATCTACAAATATAAATATCAAATATGCACCGAGGCGAAGGTGATAATATTTTGACTGTCGTAGAAAAAAAAGTCAGAACCCAAAGAAAAATATAAGACGAAGGAAAGATAACATTTCACAACATCTAAAATAATATGGAACATAGAGAACAAATTATAATAGTCGGCCCGTACCTGATAAATTAACAGAAGCTCTGTTAGGGACCGATCATTTAACTTGCAGGGGGAGGTACAACACGAGAGTTAGATTTTTTGTTTGTTTGTCGAAATTTATTTTCCAGAATTTAACATTTAGGTTATATGACAAAAACTCTGAATCAGATTTTTTTTTCCTCCACCAAAATCATAATATTTTTTCAACAACATTGGGAATCAGAATATTTTTTTAGAAAAAAAACATAAGCCCCCCCCCCCCCCCCCCCCCCCTCTTCGAAGTTAAATGGTCCGTCCCTTACAAATTTTTAACAACATAGTTTAAGCTGGTGTACAATATGTAGCACACATCTATATATTAATAACACAAACACAGAAACAAACAAATATTATTAATCAAACATTAACATGTAAACATATAAAAGTGTAAAACACAACAAGTAGTTAATAAGAGAAGAGAATAAAACATTTGTATAGGCACAGAACAGAAACATAAATGTACATTAGATTTCACAAGGTAATACATGTCCTCATCCATAGGTGACCTTAACAGATTTTGTCTATTTTTTAGGCCTTTCATTTAATTGCTTCCAAAGACTTTTACATTATTTGACTTTCCAATCTTTTGATTTTGAGCGTACCTGATGAAGGTTATTCCAATCTTTTGATTTTGAGCGTATCTGAGGAAGATTATTCCAATCTTTTGATTTTGAGCGTACCCGATGAAGGTTATTCCAATCTTTTGATTTTGAGCGTACCCGATGAAGGTTACTCCAATCTTTTGATTTTGAGCGTACCCGATGAAGGTTATTCCAATCTTTTGATTTTGAGCGTACCCGATGAAGGTTATTCCAATCTTTTGATTTTGAGCGTACCCGATGAAGGTTATTCCAATCTTTTGATTTTGAGCGTACCTGAGGAAGGTTATTCCAATCTTTTGATTTTGAGCGTACCTGAGGAAGGTTATTCCAATCTTTTGATTTTGAGCGTACCTGATGAAGGTTATTCCAATCTTTTGATTTTGAGCGTACCTGATGAAGGTTATTCCAATCTTTTGACTATGAGTGTACCTGATGAAGGTTATTCCAATCTTTTGATTTTGAGCGTACCTGATGAAGGTTATTCCAGAAACGTACCTGATGAAGGTTATTCCAGAAACGTACCTGATGCAGGTTATTCCAATCTTTTGATTTTGAGCGTACCTGATGAAGGTTATTCCAGAAACGTACCTGATGAAGATTATTCCAATCTTTTGATTTTGAGCGTACCTGATGAAGGTTTTTCCAATCGTTTGATTTTGAGCGTACCTGATGAAGGTTATTCCACTATTTTTATTTTGAGCGTACCTGATGAAGGTTATTCTAGAAACGCGTCATGCGTACTATATTTGATATTTACTCTTTTTTTTATTAAAGTAGAACTATGTTAGAAATATATGATATATATCATAGCTATTGCATTAGCCATGACCTTTCTGCATACCAATTGTTCATAGAGCAAATATTGCATGCTTGGGTAACCGCAGCTGGTCTTGTAAACAGTCAACAATTTATAGGTGGGTAAATAGTAACATTATCTGCCAGTAAAGATGCAAATACAATGAAAATTAAATGGCCCATGTACGTAGTGGCTAGTCACACGTTACTGTGTACCCGGGGTAGCTTAGTGCAGCGCACGACGTTTCACCGATGCATAATTAATTATCAAGTTAAACCTATTGACCTCAATACAAAGTTAATCTAGTAGAAATTTGAGTAGGTTCAGTGATTGTTTCGTATATCAATTGGAATGTACCGATAATTAATTATCAACCAATCATATCTTTCAAACTATGTGTTTACTATTTTCATGAATGATTGACACATAACTGCAGTGTTAACACATGTTTTATTTTTTTTTCAGGTCAAAATTTGGTTCCAAAACAGACGTTCAAAGTACAAGAAGATTATGAAACAACCAGGACCTGGAAATACTCCAGTTGGAAATCAGGGTCAAACTCCAGTAACATCACCAACACAACCTTCCCAGCAATCAACACCAGAAGCTCAACACCCAGCAGACACACCTACGCCTCACGTGCAACCTATTTCTCAACAAAATGGACAATCACATAATAATCAACATCCTATGATGTCATCGCCTTCATCTTCCGTGAGTCCACAGCCGACATGGGCGGACATGACTTCCGGTCAGCATCAACCTCCTGCACCCAATTCATATATGCCAATGTCTTCAATGCCCATGACTTCAATGCCTACCATGGGACCAGGAATGGCAGCCATGTCTCATTATCACCCATCGTGGTATGCCCAACCACCAATGAACCAACAATCTTGTTTAACATAAAAACTATTTAAAATAAATTTGGTATTAATTTATTAATTTGATTAAGAAGGGCTTGCCACGTGTCACGATCATTGTCATGACGACCGGTGCCTGTGATACACATTAAATGTGGACAATTTCACTTGCTTAGTTGTGGCAATGTTCATTGAAACATCTGTGCGAGCTAGCCATGTTCAAATCGACAGGAAGTGATAGTAGAACGACAGTGCGCATGTGTTGGTACTGTAATGTTGGTGAAATGGTGTTTGTATGTAAGACATGAAATTGTGCTTGCCATGAATTGTAGAATATTTAAATTGTATTTATATGTTGAAAAATAATACCTCGTTGACAATTTATTTCAATTTCAGAAGCGGGAATTGAAGATGCTCAATAAAATTTGTGTATATGTTGTTTTTCCATCAACTAACCATCAATTAAAATCAGGAAATCATGGTCGCATTTATATATATTTTGTTTCGTTAATAAAAGGTGCAATTTTTATCCATTCAAGTTTTAACTTATTTAAAAAACCCATATGTGTTACAAAAATCAACAAAAATGACATTTTTTGTGTTTGCCAAAAAAAAAAAATACTACGCAAGTGTGCATACCTATTTTTTAATATGTGATCCACGATTTTGGTTCGATGTATATTTGTTTTACCTTTTTTTCATGTATTGTTGATATTTAATATTTTCTATTAAGATAGTGTTATAATTTTGATGTTTTAAAGAATAATTAATTTTACATGGAACCTTGTGTTTATCTCTTAAGATGTCTATGAAATCCTTATTTTATGTTTATGCGCTTTTCTTTTTATTCATATAAGAAACTGCGATCGTCTTTAAACTGCATTTAATTTAAGTATGTAATAATGTTTAATAAACTGAACAAATGCCATTTATTTTTATTTTTATTTTATTCAAAATATTTGCATTAAAGGTTTCAGTGTATAGGAGTTTCAAGTACCTAAGATTAGATTTAATTACATATCTTCAAATAAAGTGTTGAACTATATATTACCACTTAGATAGGATAGAATATGAATATATAATGTATATCAATAAACGTCAAAAAATACCGAAGGGACAATCCAGAGAAACATGGCGACCAGTTTTAATGGTGGAAGAAGCCGGAGTACCCGGAGAGAACCACCGACCATGAGCAAGCAACTGGTAAACTTTATCACTTGCGGCTGCGAATCGAGTGCACCTTTTTTGTAATTTACAAAACCGGGCGCGAACCCACGCTGTATTGGTGATAGGCTTGTATGAGTTGTTAGGTAATCCAACTACATAACTCATTGAGCCTCACTTAGATAGGATAAAATATGAATATATAATGTATATCAATAAGCATTAAAAAATACCAAAGGGGCAATCCAAAAAGGACAATCCAGAGAAATTGGCAACATGACAAAGAAAAACAAAACAAAAACACAACACAATATGTATTGGACAACACTATGCACAAGCAAACACAAATAACGTATGCTCCCTCCTACAAACAATTGGAGGTAAAGACGAATTGAACATCATTTAAAAGGAATGATATTTTACAGGTCTTCCATTTATTAAATATTAACAAGCAAAAACCAAGCACAAAAACTCAACCCCAATATGGAAACAGAGGAAAGACAATTAAACAATTACCACACCCTACCCTTAAATGCAAAACAAAACAAAGCAAATCAACACAAAGCAAAACAAATTGAACAAACCAACAAAACAAAGCAAATAAATAAAATGTTATACAAAATCTCAAAAAACAAATTGTAGTGTACATTTACATCTATTTACGTTAGAGAAAACTGACGGGACAATCCAGATAAACTAGCAACATTGAGCACACAAGACACAGGACGAAGACATATACAATTCCTAAAAATACAACACAACACAGAAAAAAATTAAAAGGATAACGGGCATTTATGTGTTTTCCCCCAATTTGATTGCTATGAATTTGAATTTGAAGGGATCCAATTGACACATTAATACACAAAGCTTCTAATAATCTAAAAAAGAGAGAGAGAGAGAGAGAGAGAGAGAGAGAGAGAGAGAGAGAGAGAGAAATAGCTTTTTTGTAGAAGTTTTCAACTCTTAAGCATTTCATATAAGTAACGACGTCTACATTTTCATAGTAAGGACAAATTGAATTCTATAGATGTTTTTGTTTACTTGTAGAAAGCTGGTTTGTTCTATGCATCGCTGTTTACCAAACAATAAAAGAAACTCATCTAATATGCTTTACCTAGCGTTAAAAATGAGACTGCGAGAAAAATTTACAAATACCTTAATAAAAAAAAACACAACAAAAGATACTAAGAAAATGATATAATATAGAATATAACGTAGAAATTGCTACATTAGTTATTAGAAAAGTTTGAAGATACCAATCGAGTATTCAGAAGCCATAAATCGAAGCACAGAAAATAAAAATAAAACAATCATTACAGACATTATTATACCTTACATTATATTTTATATATAAGATAAAAGTGATGTTTTTACAAAATTGGTACCCCAGGGAAACATCACTGTTGTTCACCGGTCGACAAATGTAATGTTCCATGTCTGTCCGGAAATGTATCCGTTTTTGCATTCCGGAATTACAATCTTGACCGGAAGTTAAAAACACAAATATGAAGTTTATGAAAACACACAAATAAGTGTTTATTGCATCCAACATTATTGTAAATAGAGTTTCGGTATAATAAAACAATTATTGCCTGCACTTGCGGTGCACATCATAATTGTTCACCTTAAGTGCAGGCAATAATTGTATAATATTTAATGACATGACTTTGTCGAAATGATCATAGTTCATTTTAAACTTTACAACTTACCTAACTGTAAACCAAAAGAAACATACAATTGACTTTGTCCAGGTGAACAAATCCAGTGGAAGCTTTAATGTGACTATGAGAAGAAGAACAGAAATACAAGTGCAATGCTTTGCCTTTTTAAATTTTATATTATGCATATCCTTATTTATCTGATTTATAATATTAGTACATAAAAGAATAATAGCTGAGTTGGCGTTAAACAACAAACACCTACTCACAAAAAAAACCAAAATACTTCTATGACTTATAGAAAGTAAGGGGATACCACCTGATATGACCACATCACGTCAACCATTGTTGCTACTTTGGGCCTCTTGTTTGGAAACGGGTAGGTTTAGAATTCTTGATATCAAGCTTAACCTGTATTATGTACCATGAATGATTGCATTACAATTTCAGTAGGATCAGTCTAAAAGAATCTAAGCTATTGTGAAGAAAACCCATTATGTCTAAATTGCTAGCTCATTGAAACAACGGTCCGCTGAAAAGCATGTCGCTTCACTTGGACACATTTTCCTGATTCCGCGCCAACCAGTCTTTTATCTAATTAACAACATATACCAAGTTTATGGCCTTTACTTTGACCCACCAGGGCTCAAACCCACGATATACCGCAACCGAGGTGAGCACGCTTGCAATTAAATCACCAATAGGGTTAGAAAAAAAAATGACGAAATGAGAAACAATGATGAACAAGATACTGCACCTTAAAGCTAAAGATGGAGCAACATGAACACATTGAAAAACGAGGAAGAATTCAGGTACTATGTAAGGGTAGGAAGTTCCTCATTGATTAAAAAGCGAGGAAGAACTCAGGTACTCTGTAAGGGTAGGAAGTTCCTCATTCATTGAAAAGCGAGGAAGAATTCAGGTACTCTGTAAGGGTAGGAAGTTCCTCATTCATTGAAAAGCGAGGAAGAATTCAGGTACTCTGTAAGGGTAGGAAGTTCCTCATTGATTAAAAAGCATGGAAGAACTCAAGTACTCTGTAAGGGTAGGAAGTTCCTCATTGATTGAAAAGCGAGGAAGAACTCGGGTACTCTGTAAGGGTAGGAAGTTCCTCATTGATTGAAAAGCGAGGAAGAACTCAGGTACTCTGTAAGGGTAGGAAGTTCCTCATTCATTGAAAAGCGAGGAAAAAATCAGGTACACTGTAAGGGTAGGAAGTTCCTCATTCATTGAAAAGCGAGGAAGAACTCAGGTACTCTGTAAGGGTAGGAAGTTCCTCATTCATTGAAAAAATTGATAAAGTTTCATTCACAAAAGATCCAACTTACGGCTTCCGATTGCCCCGTTGGTATCTTCAAACTTTTCTATGGATGTCCATATGTCCTTTTTCTTTTGTTCATTGTATTGTCTGTCCTTCTGCTAACATCTTCTGGTTGCCCCTTTGGTATCTTCAAACTTTTATTGTAGTTACGTATTTATATTTGACGCATTTATATAGTATCAGTTGCCAATGTCTATCTCTACAACGTGTTTCGCAGTTTAAGGTTTGTTAGATTCGGTGAGTGTTTGTTGTCGCGTATTTTGTTTAAGCATTTATTTTGTATCAGTCGCCAAGGTATAACTCTATAACGTGACTAAAACATTTAATTGTTTTTTTTTTGCTATGTGTTTGATTTCATCGTGTTACATTGCCTTTGCCCTTTTATGGGTTTTAACATTGATATATTATTGCTTTTATATCGTTCACATTGAAACAATGGGACGCCATTAATCACGTTAAACATCGTGGTTCCGATCTGAATAACATTTATTTTAGTACGCTATGTAAAATTACCCGTGGTTTCCTGTAGGGGAATTATCATCTTCTAGATCAATGTAAAATTGTTTCATGCCGCTTTGGTTTTACGTATTTTGCCACGAAATGCATGTTTAATATCGTTTGAGTAGACGACGCTCTGCATCAATCTTGGCGACCTCTGCAACATTTTTGTTAGAGGCCAATCGAAAGGGACTTTTCACTGATTTATATTTACTTATTGGTATTTTGATTGTAAATGATTTTTCATGTAATATTTATATCTATATATAAATATGAAAGCTGAATAAACAAATATTTAAGCAAACAATGGTACCATTTCAAAAAAAACCAAAATAATAATATACATTTTTGAAGATTGTATTTCAAACTGTTATTAAGTATGGCTCTCAATCATGTGTAATAATTATCCTTATTAAATATAATATTTGTAGAGGCTACTACAGCCAGGGGTCGATTTAATGCTTCAAATCGTTATTAAAAACAATCATTATTAATTAAACACAGAACCCGGGACATGGAGACATTTTACGATGCTTGTCATGTTTAGTCACACTTCTGCGGGCATGTTACAGTCATCAAATATCAATCATTTAATAATTATTAAATTTTTATAACTTTTATCAAATACAAAAGATGGGCTATATTGATGAAAAGAGAATTTAAACAGTGATAGTCAGCAATTTCGCCAATATAAAAAAAAGCGAACAATCATCTCCCACCTGAAACCATTGGACATAGAAAAAAGCATGTGATATGACGTTCGTAATCGAGGTCCTAATTTAGAAGAGGAGCAAATATGTATTAAGTAAATGTTCGTAACAGATTTTCGTGTTAATTTAAACTTGCTACGAATCTATTGTCCATCGTAATTTCTCTGGCAAGGCAAGGTTCCCAACCCTACATTGTGTCCATTATTTCGTTAAAATCCAAATGTTCGCAAAGGGTAACCATTTCCTGCCTTTTATAAGACACCCGCCATGTTACTGATATAGTTAATACGTGTTGGACACCAAACAAACAGATATAAACCCATCATACAAACAACTGAGGGTAAAGACGAATCGAACATCGTTTTGATGCAGAATTCGTAACGGACATCACAACAGGGAACCCAGAACGTAAAGACACACAATAGTAATGAGGCATCATCACAATGAACCCAGAACGTAAAGACACATACTAGTAATAAGACATCAACACAATGAAACCAGAACGTAAAGACACACAATAGTAATAAGACATCAACACAATGAACCCAGAACGTAAAGACACATACTAGTAATAAGACATCAAAGCAATGAACCCAGAACGTAAAGACACGCAATAGTAATAAGACATCAACACAATGAACCCAGAACGTAAAGACACATACTAGTAATAAGACATCAAAGCAATGAACCCAGAACGTAAAGACACATACTAGTAATAAGACATCAAAACAATGAACCCAGAACGTAAAGACACATACTAGTAATAAGACATCAACACAATGAACCCAGAACGTAAAGACACATACTAGTAATAAGACATCAAAACAATGAACCCAGAAAGGTAAAGACACATACTAGTAATAAGACATCAAAACAATGAACCCAGAACGTAAAGACACATACTAGTAATAAGACATCAAAACAATGAACCCAGAACGTAAAGACACATACTAGTAATAAGACATCAAAACAATGAACCCAGAACGTAAAGACACATACTAGTAATAAGACATCAAAACAATGAACCCAGAACGTAAAGACACATACTAGTAATAAGACATCAAAACAATGAACCCAGAACGTAAAGACACATACTAGTAATAAGACATCAAAACAATGAACCCAGAACGTAAAGACACATACTAGTAATAAGACATCAAAACAATGAACCCAGAACGTAAAGACACATACTAGTAATAAGACATCAAAACAATGAACTCAGAACGTAAAGACACATACTAGTAATAAGACATCAACACAATGAACCCAGAACGTAAAGACACATACTAGTAATAAGACATCAAAACAATGAACCCAGAACGTAAAGACACATACTAGTAATAAGACATCAAAACAATGAACCCAGAACGTAAAGACACATACTAGTAATAAGACATCAAAACAATGAACCCAGAACGTAAAGACACATACTAGTAATAAGACATCAAAACAATGAACCCAGAACGTAAAGACACATACTAGTAATAAGACATCAAAACAATGAACCCAGAACGTAAACACATACTAGTAATAAGACATCAAAACAATGAACCCAGAACGTAAAGACACATACTAGTAATAAGACATCAAAACAATGAACCCAGAACGTAAAGACACATACTAGTAATAGAACATCAAAACAATGAACCCAGAACGTAAAGACACATACTAGTAATAAGACATCAAAACAATGAACGCAGAACGTAAAGACACATACTAGTAATAAGACATCAAAACAATGAACCCAGCACGTAAAGACACATACTAGTAATAAGACATCAAAACAATGAACCCAGAACGTAAACACATACTAGTAATAAGACATCAAAACAATGAACCCAGAACGTAAAGACACATACTAGTAATAAGACATCAACACAATGAACCCAGAACGTAAAGACACATACTAGTAATAGAACATCAAAACAATGAACCCAGAACGTAAAGACACATACTAGTAATAAGACATCAAAACAATGAACCCAGAACGTAAAGACACATACTAGTAATAAGACATCAAAACAATGAACCCAGAACGTAAAGACACATACTAGTAATAAGACATCAAAACAATGAACCCAGAACGTAAAGACACATACTAGTAATAAGACATCAAAACAATGAACCCAGAACGTAAAGACACATACTAGTAATAAGACATCAAAACAATGAACCCAGAACGTAAAGACACATACTAGTAATAAGACATCAAAACAATGAACCCAGAACGTAAAGACACATACTAGTAATAAGACATCAACACAATGAACCCAGAACGTAAAGACACATACTAGTAATAAGACATCAAAACAATGAACCCAGAACGTAAAGACACATAATAGTAATAAGACATCAAAACAATGAACCCAGAACGTAAAGACACATACTAGTAATAAGACATCAAAACAATGAACCCAGAACGTAAAGAAACATACTAGTAATAAGACATCAAAACAATGAACCCAGAACGTAAAGACACATACTAGTAATAAGACATCAAAACAATGAACCCAGAACGTAAAGACACATACTAGTAATAAGACATCAACATAATGAACCCAGAACGTAAAGACACATACTAATAATAAGACATCAAAACAATGAACCCAGAACGTAAAGACACATACTAGTAATAAGACATCAAAACAATGAACCCAGAACGTAAAGCCACATACTAGTAATAAGACATCAAAACAATGAACCCAGAACGTAAAGACACATACTAGTAATAAGACATCAAAACAATGAACCCAGAACGTAAAGACACATACTAGTAATAAGACATCAAAACAATGAACACAGAACGTAAAGACACATACTAGTAATAAGACATCAAAACAATGAACCCAGAACGTAAAGACACATACTAGTAATAAGACATCAAAACAATGAACCCAGAACGTAAAGACACATACTAGTAATAAGACATCAACACAATGAACCCAGAACGTAAAGACACATACTAGTAATAAGACATCAACACAATGAACCCATAACGTAAAGACACATACTAGTAATAAGACATCAAAACAATGAACCCAGAACGTAAAGACACATACTAGTAATAGAACATCAAAACAATGAACCCAGAACGTAAAGACACATACTAGTAATAGAACATCAAAACAATGAACCCAGAACGTAAAGACACATACTAGCAATAAGACATCAAAACAATGAACCCAGAACGTAAAGACACATACTAGTAATAGAACATCAAAACAATGAACCCAGAACGTAAAGACACATACTAGTAATAGAACATCAAAACAATGAACCCAGAACGTAAAGACACATACTAGTAATAGAACATCAACACAATGAACCCAGAACGTAAAGACACATACTAGTAATAGAACATCAACACAATGAACCCAGAACGTAAAGACACATACTAGTAATAAGACATCAAAACAATGAACCCAGAACGTAAAGACACATACTAGTAATAAGACATCAAAACAATGAACCCAGAACGTAAAGACACATACTAGTAATAAGACATCAACATAATGAACCCAGAACGTAAAGACACATACTAATAATAAGACATCAAAACAATGAACCCAGAACGTAAAGACACATACTAGTAATAAGACATCAAAACAATGAACCCAGAACGTAAAGCCACATACTAGTAATAAGACATCAAAACAATGAACCCAGAACGTAAAGACACATACTAGTAATAAGACATCAAAACAATGAACCCAGAACGTAAAGACACATACTAGTAATAAGACATCAAAACAATGAACACAGAACGTAAAGACACATACTAGTAATAAGACATCAAAACAATGAACCCAGAACGTAAAGACACATACTAGTAATAAGACATCAAAACAATGAACCCAGAACGTAAAGACACATACTAGTAATAAGACATCAACACAATGAACCCAGAACGTAAAGACACATACTAGTAATAAGACATCAACACAATGAACCCATAACGTAAAGACACATACTAGTAATAAGACATCAAAACAATGAACCCAGAACGTAAAGACACATACTAGTAATAGAACATCAAAACAATGAACCCAGAACGTAAAGACACATACTAGTAATAGAACATCAAAAAAATGAACCCAGAACGTAAAGACACATACTAGCAATAAGACATCAAAACAATGAACCCAGAACGTAAAGACACATACTAGTAATAGAACATCAAAACAATGAACCCAGAACGTAAAGACACATACTAGTAATAGAACATCAAAACAATGAACCCAGAACGTAAAGACACATACTAGTAATAGAACATCAACACAATGAACCCAGAACGTAAAGACACATACTAGTAATAAGACATCAAAACAATGAACCCAGAACGTAAAGACACATACTAGTAATAGAACATCAAAACAATGAACCCAGAACGTAAAGACACATACTAGTAATAAGACATCAAAACAATGAACCCAGAACGTAAAGACACATACTAGTAATAGAACATCAACACAATGAACCCAGAACGTAAAGACACATACTAGTAATAAGACATCAAAACAATGAACCCAGAACGTAAAGACACATACTAGTAATAGAACATCAAAACAATGAACCCAGAACGTAAAGACACATACTAGTAATAGAACATCAAAACAATGAACCCAGAACGTAAAGACACATACTAGTAATAGAACATCAACACAATGAACCCAGAACGTAAAGACACATACTAGTAATAAGACATCAAAACAATGAACCCAGAGCGTAAAGACACATACTAGTAATAGAACATCAAAACAATGAACCCAGAACGTAAAGACACATACTAGTAATAAGACATCAAAACAATGAACCCAGAACGTAAAGACACATACTAGTAATAAGACATCAAAACAATGAACCCAGAACGTAAAGACACATACTAGTAATAGAACAACACAATGAACCCAGAACGTAAAGACACATACTAGTAATAAGACATCAAAACAATGATCCCAGAATGTAAAGACACATACTAGATATAAGACATCAAAACAATGAACCCAGAACGTAAAGACACATACTAGTAATAGAACATCAAAACAATGAACCCAGAACGTAAAGACACATACTAGTAGTAAGACATCAAAACAATGAACCCAGAACGTAGACACATACTAGTAATAAGACATCAAAACAATGAACCCAGAACGTAAAGACACATACTAGTAATAAGACATCAAAACAATGAACCCAGAACGTAAAGACACATACTAGTAATAAGACATCAAAACAATGAACCCAGAACGTAAAGACACATACTAGTAATAAGACATCAAAACAATGAACCCAGAACGTAAAGACACATACTAGTAATAAGACATCAAAACAATGAACCCAGAACGTAGACACATACTAGTAATAAGACATCAAAACAATGAACCCAGAACGTAAAGACACATACTAGTAATAAGACATCAAAACAATGAACCCAGAACGTAAAGACACATACTAGTAATAAGACATCAAAACAATGAACCCAGAACGTAAAGACACATACTAGTAATAAGACATCAAAACAATGAACCCAGAACGTAGACACATACTAGTAATAAGACATCAAAACAATGAACCCAGAACGTAAAGACACATACTAGTAATAAGACATCAAAACAATGAACCCAGAACGTAAAGACACATACTAGTAATAAGACATCAAAACAATGAACCCAGAACGTAAAGACACATACTAGTAATAGAACATCAAAACAATGAACCCAGAACGTAAAGACACATACTAGTAATAAGACATCAACATAATGAACCCAGAACGTAAAGACACATACTAGTAATAGAACATCAAAACAATGAACCCAGAACGTAAAGACACATACTAGTAATAAGACATCAAAACAATGAACCCAGAACGTAAAGACACATACTAGTAATAAGACATCAAAACAATGAACCCAGAACGTA
The DNA here is from genome assembly GCA_963383655.1 of Bathymodiolus septemdierum. Taxonomy (NCBI): domain Eukaryota; kingdom Metazoa; phylum Mollusca; class Bivalvia; order Mytilida; family Modiolidae; genus Bathymodiolus; species Bathymodiolus septemdierum. The sequence continues at coordinate 15,574,601 of OY726529.1, forward strand.
AAGACACATACTAGTAATAAGACATCAAAACAATGAACCCAGAACGTAAAGACACATACTAGTAATAAGACATCAAAACAATGAACCCAGAACGTAAAGACACATACTAGTAATAAGACATCAAAACAATGAACCCAGAACGTAAAGACACATACTAGTAATAAGACATCAAAACAATGAACCCAGAACGTAAAGACACATACTAGTAATAAGACATCAAAACAATGAACCCAGAACGTAAAGACACATACTAGTAATAAGACATCAAAACAATGAACCCAGAACGTAAAGACACATACTAGTAATAGAACAACGCAAAAACTAAAAGATGAAGAAGACAAATCACATCAAAACAAGATAGTAAATGATTAAACATCTAGGATAAGCATACATCTACCCAGATAATCAATGTTGTAGGATAAACAGTCAGTCTTGATAAACAACAGCATTATATTAAATATTATTATGCAGCAGTTGTACCATCAAGATCTATTCTGGATGAAGAATACTTGAAGATAAACAATGTTAATGATATTAACATTTTATATATCAATTTAGATTTACTGCACTACACGACGGGTGCCACATGTGCAGAAGGAATTGCGGGCCTTTCCGGAACACATGAGTTGCTCCATCTTTTGTTTTCTATGTAGTGATTGAGCGATCGTTATTTGTCCTTTGTCCTTTTTTTTCAGGCCATTGCATTGTCTGTCCTTCTTCAAATTACGGCTTTTTGGTTACCCGTTTGGCATCTTCAAGCTTTTCTTAGATAAACATTTAATCTGCAAAACTACAAGGACATATACTGGATTCACAACATAATTGTTTCCAAACCCCCTCTCCTCAAAAAAGAAAAAAAAGGATGTATACAGAGGACAATACCGTAGTCCTAAGAAAATATTTATTACAGTTTTATCCAAAAGTAAGGACAATCTTGATATGAATAAACGTTAACAACAACAGTACAAAGAAAAATGAAGAACAAAAGTTTGGACAAAATGAACACCTAACAAAACCAGAAGTGAGAACAAGTGCAATCAATCAATCAAGCAATCAATCAATCAATCAATCACCACTTTTAATATCCAATCCCCATATACACTTGATAATTAAACACTACCATATACAGTTATTGCAATCATAATGTTATACCACTGTACTTGTTACTCATCAATGGCCGTACACAACTGTTACTTTCAAGCTGCCATACACACTTAATTTTAACAATGTGAAGAAAGTGTTTTTTGCCAAATGTCATGGCAAAGACAATAGAAACAAAAATCATAATAACAAGGCAAGTATACAGCGTCAAAATATTTATACAGTCAAACCTGTATTAAGAGGTCACCTTTTAGACAAAGAAAAAGTACCCTTTTAAGACAGGTGACATCTTAAAGGTGGTTCAATTCATATGAAATTGTTATGATAGGATAATAAAATGTGACCTTTCAATACAGGTGACTGCTTAATAGAGGCTACTACATGGGTAGATTTGACTATACATCAAATAAGTCTTTTCACTAGATATTTGAAAGGAAAATAATGCCTAAGAAATACAGCAAACCAGCAATATTTTAGCTTGGCCTAAACTATTTGAGAAAGAAAACCATAAAAAGGCAGCCAACCTTTATTTGCATAGTATGGCCTAAACTATTTACAAAAGTTTCATTTAGTGACTTTTATGGATAAGATACAAATGCTTTAGTATTAAATACTTCACTAACATTGTAATGCTTCAATAAATTTTAATCCAAATAGAAAAAATAGTTATCTATCAAAAGTCATTAAAAATCTCAACTCATAGATTTTCTCTTCCGTTCTTTAAATATGCTACACCATTATACCTCGACGACAAAACTCGTTCAAGTGTTAAATAGCCACATCATAGAGACCATGGGGGCCGCACACAACATTTTCTCTTTGATAAGCGTATTTAATCATGAATCCAACTTGAAAAAGACGTTTTATAGCTTTGGTTGATCGGTTGGGTAATTTTGACTTGTATGGGGTCGATGATATAGGCGTGTTATAGGTCATTTTTGTTCAAAAGGATTTGCTTGAAGCGTTCATTTGATTGACAGAAATGTACAAATTTTATTTCTACACGTCTATATATTTGATAATCTTCGTGTGAAGATGAATACTGAGTTACGCCCCTTTAGTAATTTGTTTTGAAGGTCTATATGTGGTCTCATTAAATTGTACGCCATATTCAGTCTCTCAGCACCCATAAAAATACCTACACAATTACGACGAATTTGTTTTCTGATTTATGTTTCGCCTTTTAATTTGAAGACCAGAATATATATGTAAGAATCTTCGTATCGAGAAAACAAAATCATGTACATAACAAAAGTGTAGTTTACACGTGAATATACTATAGAAGTATCAAGCAACCTTTTATATAGTAATACAATAGAAAAACATATCATACTGCCGGTGTCATAGAGTAAACCTTCCCCCATAGTAGATTAACCCCTCGGAATATTTACTATATAGTAAACCTTCCCTCATTGGGGAACGTTTACTATATAGTATGTATTCCGCATAGTAAACCTTCCTACCTATTCAAATACTGCAAAATGGTTCCGTACATTTGTTTTTACCTTTTAATCATAACTGGATATAATTAATGGTATGTAACAATTAAAATTAACACGATTAATGTGCTAAATTCCGAATCAATAGTAATTATCAGGATTAAGTGGGAACATTTACTATATAGCAAAATATCCGGGGGAGGGGGGGGGGGGGGGGGGGGGATGATCGGCTATGGGTGGGGGAATTTTGCTATATAATAAATTTTCCCCCGGGGGAATATTTATTATATAGTAACGTAACTGGGCGGAAGGTTTCCTATATAGCAAATATTCCGAGGGGGAATGTTTACTATGCGGAAGGTTTACTATACGACACCGGAACAGTTCTGAATTCCAATAGAAAAATCGTAGAAAGAGGCAACATTGATACCCCATAACATGACCGCTCACTTTCCTGGCTTGGTAGATGCACTTTAATAAAAAAAAAGAAAAATGTGGCGGGGTAAAACTAGTTTTATGAGACCAAATCATGGCCTTTGCAATTTCCCTGATTTTATTATTCATAATATATCTACGTATAAAGATAACATACTCATTCTTCACTAATCTTCACAGGATGAACAAACTGTCAAAATCTAGAAACAATTCTCAACAAACAAGGAAACTCGAAGTTATAATATAGGTGGGACGTAATTATAATCGGGTATTTCCTGTTAGTTTTCCTGGAAAGATGGGGTGCTTTAATTTGCATGTTTATTAATAGGTTACAGTGGAGGGTCAACAGTGATGAACTTAGGCCCCTACCATTAGATTAGTATATAATGCATAACAATTGTAAGTATTAGGCAGAAAACAAACATTTGTTTTACAATACCTAAATATTGCAGTTATTACTCAAACTGATGTCAATCTTGGATAGTAGATTTTGGCTATCATGTTTAGCCCTTGGTGTTTCTGGCTGCAAGATGGTCTTTACATCATTGGGTTTGCCAATCGTTTGACTATGAGTGTACATAATGCTCTGCCTTAAATAAATTATAGATTGAATGGGTCTCTGTGCTTGGTAGAACTAAAATACAACCAGTACAACCATATTTCTTACTAAATGTGATTTTTTTTTTTTTTTTTTGTATTATCCTATTCAATGAAAAAATTATTATGCGAATCAATTGTATACTGTGATTTTTAATTGATTATACTGCTCATTGTGGGCGTCTTGATTGACAATAAAGCATTTGTTTGTTTGTTTGTAATGAAGGATTTCGCAGAAACTTGTTGTATGCACTTAATTAAATATCTACGTTTTAATTATTTAAAAATTACACCGTGCATGCAAATTTCCCGTTTCCAAATACTTCAATCAAATTCTCCAGTATAGACATAACAGACAAGAACGAAACATAACACACACCACAATATGATCTGTGAATAGTTACACCAGGCACGACAGATGGAAAATAAAATCCGGGATATCAAATTAGGAGAAGGTATATTATTTGGTGTACTGTACTTTAACACGACAAATGTTTTTAATTGTCCTTTTTGGGACAAAAAATATCTTCCAGAAATATCCTACAAGCATATAGTTATCAGTTAGTTTCATTTATCTCTACATAGTCCATGCATTTGTATTGATGTTGTTCATGAAAACCTCGGTTGGTTAGCGTGCTAGTCATGAATGTAGTAGAACATGGGTTCGAGACTTGATCGAGTAAATCCAAAGACTATGAAATTGGTAATTGTTGGTTTTCCGCTCAGCACGCAGGATTGAGGAGCAAACGAAAAGCTTCGGTGGCTCAGAGTCATGATGGAGGGACATGTATTTATGTGAACTATTCTTTCAGTGATCTAGCACTATACAAATCCAGCTCAGTGTGTTGGTCTAGTTCAAAACAGATATCATCATCGCTAAAAATTAACATGTTCGTACAATTATATACATGTAGCTAATCATTTGTTCACTTGGCGTCAACAAAAACCATTCATCTTCATGGTATTAATTAACACAAGCTCGTTATAAGATTTCACACTAAGACTATCGTTTCCTTATATAATTTAAACATGCACTACATTGTATTATTGACTTTAAATATTTTGCATATAAAATACTGTTTAATTTTCACTAATGTATTCAATAGTGATATTTCTTATCCTTTTTCCTACTAGGACCTTCATGCGATAGCCTTGAAGTACAAATCTGACATTGATGAAGTCATTACAGCTGAGATAAATCTTATTCTCATTAATGTAGCTATGTCTTTTATACTGACCAAATTTAAATCCTCCCTAAAGTTTAGACACCACAATGTGATTAACTACATGCATTTCAATGAATAATTTCAATACTCTACTGGAGTGAGTGAGTAATTAATGTCTTATCGACATATGAGCAAGTTTTCAGCTATATTATGGGAAGAACAAGTAATAGTCGTTGAGATGATGCTGATATCCACTTTCATCTAGAACAACAGGCTTAGTTTGGTTCTTTTTAGAGCTAGCTCACTGAAACAATAGTCAGTGGGTAAACATCGCGCTCCACTCAGACGCATTAATCTGGTTCTGAGACAACAGTCAGTGGGTAAACTTCACGCTCCACTTAGACGCATTAATCTGATTCTGAGACAACCAGTTCTTCCTCTTTAATACTATGTGCTTCTCGGAAAACAGCAAATACCAATTTTATCGACCTTAATTTGACTCGAACCCACCCGAGGCGAATACACTTACAAATACACCAGCGATGCGGTTTACTCCAGTAGAAACAATGGCACAACATTAACAGTATCGTACCAAAAGTTTATTACCTTTTCTACGTTTTCATGACTATCACCTGGTCGATACCTTATTAGTCTTCGAAGGAGTCATCCGCCTAGTAGTCAGTGCTTCGTCACGGACGTTGTTTGTTAGATGAATTGTTAACAAAATTACTTACAATTCCTAAATAATGTAATAACAGTAAACCTGTCTTATTTGACCTTTCAAGGGAACAGCGAAATATGGTCACATAAGACAGGTGGTCGCTTAATACAGGTTTAAGTAGTATGAAATGCACTGTGAAAGGAAATAAAAATTAAGGTCACATAATACAAGTTATTGTTTAATAGAGGTGGTCACTAAAGCAGGTTTGTATTATCAAAACTAAGGTTCTCCTCACTCAGACATAGGTGACTGTAGCTGATTCTTGCTATCCTGTGTAGGGCCTTTGGTTCTCCTCACTCAGACATAGGTGACTGTATTTGATTCTGGCTATCCTGTTTAGGACCTGGGTTCTCCTCACTCAGACATAGGTGACTGTAGCTGATTCTGGCTATCCTGTTTAGGACCTTTGGTTCTCCTCACTCAGACATAGGTGACTGTATCTGATTCTTGCTATCCTGTTTAGGATCTTTGGTTCTCCTCACTCAGACATAACTGACTGTAGCTGATTCTGGCTAACCTGTTTAGGACCTTTGGTTCTCCTCACTCAGACATAGGTGACTGTATCTGATTCTTGCTATCCTGTTTAGGACCTTGGGTTCTCCTCACTCAGACATAGGTGACTGTAGCTGATTCTGGCTAACCTGTTTAGGACCTTGGGTTCTCCTCACTCAGACATAGGTGACTGTATCTGATTCTGGCTATCCTGTTTAGGACCTTTGGTTCTCCTCACTCAGACATAGGTGACTGTATCTGATTCTGGCTATCCTGTTTAGGACCTTTGGTTCTCCTCACTCGGGCATAGGTGACTGTATCTGATTCTGGCTATCCTATGTAGGACCTTGGGTTCTCTTCACTCAGACATAGGTGACTGTATCTGATTCTGGCTATCCTGTTTAGGACCTTTGGTTTTCCTCACTCAGACATAGGTGACTGTAGTTGATTCTGGTTATCCTATGTAGGACCTTGGGTTCTCTTCACTCAGACATAGGTGACTCTATCTGATTCTGGCTATCCTGTTTAGGACCTTTGGTTCTCCTCACTCAGACATAGGTGACTGTATCTGATTCTGGCTATCCTGTTTAGGACCTTTGGTTCTCCTCACTCAGACATAGGTGACTGTATCTGATTCTGGCTATCCTATGTAGGACCTTGGGTTCTCTTCACTCAGACATAGGTGACTGTATCTGATTCTGGCTATCCTGTTTAGGACCTTTGGTTCTCCTTACTCAGACATAGGTGACTGTATCTGATTCTGGTTATCCTATGTAGGACCTTGGGTTCTCTTCACTCAGACATAGGTGACTGTGTCTGATTCTGGCTATCCTGTTTAGGACCTTTGGTTCTCCTCACTCAGACATAGGTGACTGTAGCTGATTCTGGCTATCCTATGTAGGACCTTGGGTTCTCTTCACTCAGACATAGGTGACTGTATCTGATTCTGGCTATCCTGTTTAGGACCTTGGGTTCTCCTCACTCAGACATAGGTGATTGTAGCTGATTCTTGCTATCCTGTTTAGGAACTTTGGTTTTCCTTACTCAGACATAGGTGACTGTATCTGATTCTGGCTATCCTGTTTAGGACCTTGGGTTCTCCTCACTCAGACATAGGTGACTGTATCTGATTCTGGCTTTCCTGTTTAGGAACTTTGGTTCTCCTCACTCAGACATAGGTTACTGTAGCTGATTCTGGCTATCCTGTTTAGGACCTTGGGTTCTCCTCACTCAGATATAGGTGACTGTAGCTGATTCTGGCTATCCTGTTAAGGACCTTGGGTTATCCTCACTCAGACATAGGTTACTGTAGCTGATTCTAGCTATCCTGTTTAGGACCTTGGGTTCTCCTCACTCAGATATAGGTGACTGTAGCTGATTCTGGCTATCCTGTTTAGGACCTTGGGTTCTCCTCACTCAGATATAGGTGACTGTAGCTGATTCTGGCTATCCTGTTAAGGACCTTGGGTTATCCTCACTCAGACATAGGTTACTGTAGCTGATTCTAGCTATCCTGTTTAGGACCTTGGGTTCTCCTCACTCAGATATAGGTGACTGTAACTGATTCTGGCTATCCTGTTTAGGACCTTGGGTTATCCTTACTCAGACATAGGTGACTGTATCTGATTCTGGCTATCCTGTTTAGGACCTTTGGTTCTCCTCACTCAGACATAGGTGACTGTATCTGATTCTGGCTATCCTGTATAGGACCTTTGGTTCTCCTCACTCAGACATAGGTGACTGTAGCTGATTCTTGCTATCCTGTATAGGACCTTGGGTTCTCCTCACTCAGACATAGGTGACTGTATTTGATTCTTGCTATCCTGTTTAGGACCTTGGGTTCTCCTCACTCAGACATAGGTGACTGTATCTGATTCTGGCTATCCTGTTTAGGACCTTTGGTTCTCCTCACTCAGACATAGGTGACTGTATCTGATTCTGGCTATCCTGTTTAGGACCTTTGGTTCTCCTCACTCAGACATAGGTGACTGTAGCTGATTCTTGCTATCCTGTATAGGACCTTTGGTTCTCCTCACTCAGACATAGGTGACTGTATCTGATTCTGGCTATCCTGTTTAGGACCTTTGGTTCTCCTCACTCAGACATAGGTGACTGTAGCTGATTCTTGCTATCCTGTATAGGACCTTGGGTTCTCCTCACTCAGACATAGGTGACTGTATTTGATTCTTGCTATCCTGTTTAGGACCTTGGGTTCTCCTCACTCAGACATAGGTGACTGTATCTGATTCTGGCTATCCTGTTTAGGACCTTTGGTTCTCCTCACTCAGACATAGGTGACTGTATCTGATTCTGGCTATCCTGTTTAGGACCTTTGGTTCTCCTCACTCAGACATAGGTGACTGTATTTGATTCTGGCTATCCTGTTTAGGACCTTGGGTTCTCCTCACTCAGACATAGGTGACTGTATCTGATTCTTGCTATCCTGTTTAGGACCTTTGGTTCTCCTCACTCAGACATAGGTGACTGTAGCTGATTCTGGCTATCCTGTATAGGACCTTGGGTTCTCCTCACTCAGACATAGGTGACTGTATTTGATTCTTGCTATCCTGTTTAGGACCTGGGTTCTCCTCACTCAGACATAGGTGACTGTATCTGATTCTTGCTATCCTGTTTAGGACCTTTGGTTCTCCTCACTCAGACATAGGTGACTGTATCTGATTCTGGCTATCCTGTTTAGGACCTTTGGTTCTCCTCACTCAGACATAGGTGACTGTAGCTGATTCTTGCTATCCTGTATAGGACCTTTGGTTCTCCTCACTCAGACATAGGTGACTGTATCTGATTCTGGCTATCCTGTTTAGGACCTTTGGTTCTCCTCACTCAGACATAGGTGACTGTAGCTGATTCTTGCTATCCTGTATAGGACCTTGGGTTCTCCTCACTCAGACATAGGTGACTGTATTTGATTCTTGCTATCCTGTTTAGGACCTTGGGTTCTCCTCACTCAGACATAGGTGACTGTATCTGATTCTGGCTATCCTGTTTAGGACCTTTGGTTCTCCTCACTCAGACATAGGTGACTGTATCTGATTCTGGCTATCCTGTTTAGGACCTTTGGTTCTCCTCACTCAGACATAGGTGACTGTATTTGATTCTGGCTATCCTGTTTAGGACCTTGGGTTCTCCTCACTCAGACATAGGTGACTGTATCTGATTCTTGCTATCCTGTTTAGGACCTTTGGTTCTCCTCACTCAGACATAGGTGACTGTAGCTGATTCTGGCTATCCTGTATAGGACCTTGGGTTCTCCTCACTCAGACATAGGTGACTATATTTGATTCTTGCTATCCTGTTTAGGACCTGGGTTCTCCTCACTCAGACATAGGTGACTGTATCTGATTCTTGCTATCCTGTTTAGGACCTTTGGTTCTCCTCACTCAGACATAGGTGACTGTATCTGATTCTGGCTATCCTGTTTAGAACCTTGGGTTTTCTTGCTCTCAAAAACTTAAATTATTTGGCTTTCAAATATTTTGGCTTTGACCTTACGGTGATTAATGTTTTTTCCAGAAACTGGTCGTGCTCGCTCAATTTGATATGTACGTTTTTATTTCGAAATGTATCTCAGTGTTTCATATAAAATATACGTGCATTACAAATTCTCCTAATCTTCATTGCTGCTGGATTTTCATGAAATTTGCACGACTAAAAAGACTATGTTAAAAAAAACTGCTATTTACTACAGTTTCCAATGTAAATCATTTGTGAATACATGTTTTCTTTACGAAGTGAAATGATTTCACAATTGCTGGATGAAAATCTGAATACATTCTGTTTTTGATGGTTTTATTTCATTTAAATTGGACCAGAAACAAACTCATGATACTTGTTTTTGAAAAAGGTGTGTCTGTATATGAATACAATTCTGTATAACAAATAACACTACAACGAAAAATAAAAAATGTCCAGATGATCAAGCGTTTATAGACAACAGTAAAGATTACCACTTAACGGAATTCATTTTAGGGTATGTGTTATGTTAACCTTACTTTGACTGTGACATGTAGGACAACAATAAATGCGATGTTCTTTTTCTTTGATTTGTATCTCAGTGTAAAGTTGGATAGTCTCTCATGTCCGTTAAAATCTATATCCTTTCTTACTACAAGCTATTCGTTTACTTTAATTTGTGTCTAAGTTTAAAGTAAAATAGTATCTCGTGTTCATTTACTTCCTTATCCTTTCTTACTAATAATGTAATTTTGAAAGCTTAGCCTATATTTGGCACGACCCTGTGTGTATATTATACAGATATATCATGTTTGGGAGGGGTATTTGCGAAAGTCGAGGGAAATTTAGTCTCAAGACTGGTATTTTTCGCAAATACACCTCCCAAACATGATATATCTGTTTAATTATACCGAATATTATTTATAACACTGGCTAAGTAAAAAATACCTTTTGTTTGTCGTTTTCAGGACCTTTTTAATTCTACCGAATGATGTTACATAAAACGCACAACTGATAACGTTTAACAAATTTTGTTACAAGCGTCTCGGTGAAGGGTAAAAACTGCAAATACGATTTTGCAATAAAACGCACAACTGATAACGTTTTGCAAATTTTGTTGCAAGTGTCTCGGTGGAGGGTGATTATTAGGCAAATACCCCAGCAATGGTGGAAAAGCACAAAAAACTAAGAATTGGTTAAAAAGAAATACTCCTTTCATCAACCAATCAGAAGCCAGCATTCTGATATAAGATGTAATTAGTATATAAATACATACTTTATTTAATCAAAGTAATGATATCCGCTTCTATTTAGCTCTCATTTTTAAATTTGAAATTAAAGCAACCGACACGTTTCCATTGGAAGCTGAAAAATAACATCAATACAAAAAATGTCTAATGTTCGTTTTTTTTTTTTTTTTAATTTCAGAATATCATATCATTAAATCAATTAAGAAACATTATCTAATTGAAAATCAACTGTAGATTCTATTAATATCTATTTTATAATACAATATTCGAGTTACCCCATTTCCTCTCGTCTTTAATTCTCTCGATAATAACATATGTCAATAGTGCCAATGACAATAAATAATTTATTGTTGATATTAACATGCGCAGCGTTTGCTTACCGGAAGTATGCGTTTTCAATTTCATTTTTCTTAATGTAGCCTTTAATTGATAAAATGATGTAATTACGAAAAGAAAACATTTAAACAAATATTAATGCAATTAAAAAACATTATATGAGCCATTTAAACAATGATGGAATGAACCGACAACACATATTTCTCTAATTTTAAATATATTTCAGATTCTACCTGTTTGATCTCTAGATTGTTAAAGACATAACCGGAAAGTAAGGAGAAAAATAAGGAAGAAACTTAATGTGCAGGAAAATGTTGAGCAAGATACAGTTCAGCAAGAACAGTAAAAAGCAATTTAAGCCAATCACTATGAACGTAAAATTCTCATCAAAATCAATAAATAGCTAACAGTAAAAGAGATAACGGTAAACTAGCCAATAGCTTTGAATTCTATGATTAATATTCAGCTAGGTTATGTGTGTATATTGTCACTATCAGCAATTTTTTAAGCTATAGTATGACTACCAGATTTATTGCGGCTAGACAGTCTGGACAGTTATCAACAATTGAATGTTGAACGAAAAGTGTGAAGATATCTGAGAGGTAATTATAAACGGTAAATAGAAGAGGAACAAAAAAAAAATGGAAAAAGACAATGGTTCACAGAAAACTCAAGATTTACGAACACGAACCATATTTAAAATCAGGGGTAAACTCGGGAACTTCGAAAGGGGGAAAACTCGGGAACCTCGAAAGGGGGAAAACTTCCTGCTCCATTAGTGGCACCTCGGCAGACACTTAGGGAGGCACTGTTCATAGAATAGTTTTATTTTCTTCTTAATATCACCACTTAAAATCCACCTGTTATGTAAATCTATTGTCAAAACTCTCCATTATTTTTAAGGAATGGAGACTTATTGTTCTCTTTGTACTTTAGATACTATACACAGACTTTTTTTTGTTACAAGATTAATAATTAATAAAATTAATAAAGTACAATGGGTGAATTTTAAGTTGGAGAATGTCCTCGTATCTCTCCATTCCTTAAAAACAATGGGTCTCGGCTCCATTATTTTTAAGGAATGGAGAGTTACTCGGACATTCTCCTATACATAATGTGTATGTATTTCATACGACCAGTTGTGGATATTTCAAAACGATATTTGTTTATTGTTGTTTTGCTTTAAAATCGTCATTCAAGATTATAGAGATCTTGAAAAAATAACACGACGCTTATTATAATCTGTAAAGATAAATCGTTTTAAGGAATTAGTAAAAAGGATCACGTATGACCAAAGTGAAATTTTGACAGAAAATAATTTTCCGATTCTCCCTTCAGTATTCCCTAGCGTTTACTTGACTCCAAAAAATCATTTAAGCAATATTTGAAATTGTACACGTTGTACTACGATGTAATAAACCGCTTATTAAGCGTAAACTGACCCAAACCAGGTTATGCAAGTATAACCTGTTCAGCATTTTACTTGAAGTAAATAATATAATAATAAAAAAAAAGTCCATCTATAGCAGAATAATTTAATTTGATTTGAATATTTCAATCTGATTGGCTAATCCGCCTGGAGAAAATTTTGGTTATACTCGATAACCTGGGTTGGTATTGTGACATCACCAACGTTGTTCATCCGCCAAGGACAAATTCAAATAGTCACATGAAATAATCGTAATTAAAATCGAGGAATCATTAAATTTTGTTGTAAAAATTAAATTATAAGGAATATTTGAAATTGTATACATCAGGAAACACGAAAACGACAATGACACCGAGATACAACTACCCGACAAAGCAAAGAGTACCAATCACGTGCAAACTATGGGCCGATTCATACTCATTTTAGGATATGAGTTATACTCATTATTGAAGACCCTATTGTGACTGTGAAATGTAGAACAGCAATAAAAGCACTGTTCCTTTACTTTGATTTGTGTCTACGTGTACAGTTGAATAGTCTGTCGTGTTCATTTACTTCTGTCTTCTTTCCTACTAAAAATGTTGTTTGTAATAAAAACGTAGATATCAAATTTAGTGCGCACGACGCGTTTCTGGAATAACCTTCATCAGGTACGTTTCTGGAATAACCTTCATCAGGTACGTTTCTGGTATAACCTTCATCAGGTACGTTTCTGGAATAACCTTCATCAGGTACGTTTCTGGAATAACCTTCATCAGGTACGTTTCTGGAATAACCCTCATCAGGTACGTTTCTGGAATAACCTTCATCAGGTACGTTTCTGGAATAACCTTCATCAGGTACGTTTCTGGAATAACCTTCATCAGGTGACGCTCAAAACCGAGAGATTGGAAACCCAAATAATTTTTAAAAGTGTCTGGGAGCAATAAAACCAAAGGGCCTAAAAAGATAGACAAAATTGACTATGGTATCTTTTTCCGGAAGTAGGATAACCTTAGAGTTGATAAAAATTACATATTTAGGAACTGTAAATTTCAATAATAAATATATCTGATAAGCCATTTCAGTGGTGAAGCACTGACTACTGTAAGTTTGCTCTCATCATATATGTATAGCTGAAATACTGACTTCCACTAAACACCAGTCTTTACTTTATAAGTATAATTTCTTGTTGTATATTCAATATTTTAATGTCGCATCATAATTTGATGAAAAAAAATATAAAAAAATATCAATACTGAAATGTCAGTTTATTAAATACAATGGCTTCAAAATATCTTTTTATTTTACTGACTAAAGGAAATTTTATATTCCAAAAGTTATAATTTTCTTGTAGTCTTTGAGATATCTGATATCAAGATTATCTTGTATTATCTTCACATTATAATAAACAATTATTAAATATACAACTGAGGGATAATTACTGTTCGACTTGAAGTAACCTAATCATAAGTAGCAAAATTAATATTCGAACGGTCAAAAATCCTCCGACTTCAATTTGCCAAACCTTAACGTGAAAGGCGTCCACCCATTGCTCAGTGTTTCGGCACTGACGTGGCTTATTAGAATATTCAAGATTAAACTTTACAGTTCCTAATAATACAATTATATTTCAAAACAAAGGTTCTCCTCTCTCAGGCATATGCCGATTTTGGCTATCATGTTTAGATTATTTGGATTTTTGTTCACAAAGACTTGTAAGTCATTATGTTTTCCAATCTTTCGATTTTAAGCGTACCTGATGAATGTAATTCCAGAAACGTGCCGTGCGCATTAAATTTGATATCTACGTTTTTATTTCAGCTGATTCGGATACAAAAACAACAGTACAAAAGCAATATGGCAAAACAAATTCTATAAAATCTGGACTCTAAAAGAAACCGGGATGAGATCAGATTTTCCGGAAGAAGAATCAGATTTTTCTGTCCCGTTGACAACATATAAGGATAGTATCATTGTAAATATTAGTGTATAGTGATATGAACGAATTGATTAGATAATATTGACACCAAAACAAAACAAACAAAACATTTGACCTCTCAGTTACACATGATAATGAAATGCTCCCTAACAAATTGCCAAGTTTTGTCAATAAAATGAAAACCAAAAACATATCACACTGTCAGAACAATTCTAAAATTAAAATCTAAAAATCGTAGAAACAGAGACAAAACCATAACATATATATATAATATCCGTCAATTTGATTATATATTATAGTCTTTTTATAGACTTATAGTTATTTTTTTATATTTTAACATCTTTTTTATGTTGTTGTGCTACATTTTAGACGTTTTTTTTATAATATAATATATAAATATACATATTTTTTGTAACATCTTTATCGGTATCGTTGCACAATCTTCTAGACTTCTAAAATTTATTTTGCTTGTGCTGCATCGTCATGTCTCGACGATCCGTTACTCATTAAGTTCTCTGGTTGGTAGATTCCCTTAGACTTTATATATATATATATAATGACCGCTTAATTTCTTGGTGTGATACAGGCACGTCAATAAAAAGTGGCGGGATTAAGCTAGTTTTATAGGCCCTCGAATTAAACTAGTTTTATAGGTCTATTGCTTTTCTTCTTGGTGAACTTATGCTGGCACTCTGACTAAAATGATATCAATATTTATCTATACATTTGCAGTGTTCATACTGCCATCAGCTCCAAAAGAAATATGAAATAACACAACTTCCGAAATACGTTGATAATACTTATATTTTACGTAACCATGGTAATCCTAGACTTGTCTGACTGCATTGAATACACGGCTTTTCTTCACAATGAAATTGAATTGTCAGGATAACTTTCCGATATTCTAAATAATAGGGTGGGTTCATTAAGAAAAAGATTCCAGATAATTTAAGGGAGAAAATTATAGCTTTGTTTTCTAATTAACTAGGATCAATCTAAAATGCAGAGATATTTGGAGTGTAATTGATACAAACGAAACGTCCTGATGATATTTAATGATATTTATTATTTTAAAGAAATAGTGTATTTTATGTTATTATCTATAAAAATTAAAAGTCACATGGGTTTTTTGTATGAAGAATAAATTACTAAATTGGGCATTTATGTTTGATTTTGCCTTAATTACGGTAAATTACAACTACTGTGTGATTCGGGTAGTTATTTTGTACTGAGTAATTTATTATCGGGTTAAAATTGCCACATATATAACTATCAAGAGAAGGAATTCTTAGTCTGAAGTTAGATTTTATCATGCTAAGGATTTGTTCATTTTGAATTCTTATTTTGCACACACAAACACAAATAATAATAATCAAGGAATATATTTTTTTTCTATGAACAATTTAAGGTTTGTATTCATGTTTATACCGATGATAAACAATTTTAATTAATTAATATTAATGATATTTGTTACAGAGTTAGACGAATAACAATCATATATTTTATATTTAATGTTCGTGTATGATTTATGCTCGTTTTAATTGTTATAGTTGTTTATTTATGATTATTAGACACAAACATTGGTACCCCGCTGATGCATGACCCCGTTGTAAAGGGGTAGTTTTTAATAATAATAATAATAATATATATATATATAGATGTATATATACATATTATAATTTTATGATCCAGAAATACTTGCTAATATATAATGCTTTTATCATATCTTTAAGACATTTTTCATGCGCTTAGTCATTTGACGAATGCACACAAATATATTTCTACACAGAATATTCCGTATTATTCAGAAAAGCAGAATTATTTAGGCTCTTTTATTTAATTGCTCAAAGACACTTTAAGATGTGTTATTAGCTTTCAAGTCTTTCGAGTTTGAGCGTACCTGATGAAAGCTATTCCAGAAAGGCGTCGTGTGCGCTAAATTTGATATCTACGTTTTTATTGTAATACTTTTTTTTTCACTTAAAAAAATCAAATTGAATTTCTTTTGTCAAAAATAATTATTTATTGATCAGGATAAATATAATGATATAATTATTATGTCTGGTGAAAGCAAGGATTACCGTCATTTGTGTTTGTTTGCGTATAGTGGTGTACAACATATTGTGTGTGCTTTTGTTTGTCTTGTATACCTAGTGTTGCCAGTTTCTTTGGATTGTCCATTTCTGATTCGTATTCTCTATTGTTCATTTGTTTTTATTTGATATACATATTTCTTCTTTCATTTTTCTATTTTTATAAGATAACAAATTCGGAATCCGAAATGTAAGGTGTCATCAACAATGGCTTTAGCCATGGTAACTAGACATGTTTTCGCCTCTTTTCATTTTTCATATTATACATATATCTTATTAGAATGTATTGATAATAATTGTATTCTTTGTATTTGTTAATAAAACTAACGTTTTTCCTCCCTCATGCAAAGGTGGCCGTAGTCGATTTTTGTTATCCTGTTTTGGCCATTTGGTTTCTCTCCCAACACCTTTAAATTGTTTGGTTTTTCAATCTTTTCACTTGAAACTACCTGATGAAATTTATCCCAGACACGCGTCATACTCACTAAATTAGATATCTACGTTTTTCATTAAAAAAAAGTTTATGCAATGCAACATTATGTGATAAAGTTTGTCAGTTACTTGCGGTAGGTCGGTGGTTTTCTCCGGGTACTCCAGTTTCTTTCATCAATAAAACTGACTGCCACGATATAACTGAAATGTTGTCGAAAGTGGCGTTAAGCATTATAACACTACCCATAACCACTTTTTTATGAGGATATATTTTTCATCTTATTAATTTTCAGTTGAAGTGGCATCTGCTTCGCATATATGTATATCTTAAAGTGTTTCACACCTAGTAAATATAAAAAAATATATAGAAATAAATGATATATTCATATCTTCTTTTTATTATATTCTATTCCCATGTGAGAAGTATATGGATATTAATTCAATTCCTATAATATTTAATGATTAATAAATTTGACTCACATTTCATAGTTTTATTCAGTTTCACAAACTATAACAACACGATGAAGCCATTCGTTGTTTATATGTTTTCTCCTGTCTTAATTTGCCATTTTGTTTTGTTCGCTAAAGTATATTATATTTATATATGTGTATTCTCATGAACCAGTAGGCTCCAATATAGAGAAATGCACAATTTACATTGTTTACATTTATTGGAAGGTCAAACTCGAACACACACCTATTTATAAACGAATTTAATTATTGCAAAAAAAAACGACGGGGCGATCAAAAATGGACAGTCCAGAGGTTCGTGGAAACACATAGGTTGCACAAGACAATACAGCAGAACACAATATTCGCTGAACACCACTATATGCAAACAAACACAAATAACGTAAATAAGACATGAGCCCTTCTATTTTATTTTATTTATTTATTAATTGTAAAATTTGAAATGAGAAATTATTGAAATTTCCATCCCCACTTGATCACATATTATTATGATAATTAATATTAACATGATTACATTGAACGCGACATGATGTTTTGGGCATTGCATTAGTTTTTAAAATTTTACACTTGAAAATGTAATGTTTGTCTAAAATATTAAATATTTGAAAGAAATATGTGGAAAGGAAGAAAATATTTTATATTTCTTATAATTTTATTATTTCTGTGATAATCAAAAATGAATTAAATCCTGGAAAATCTTGACAGTTTCTGAAATATAAACACAGTTCTAATGTCATAGTATCCTATATGATATATCTTCACATGAACGACACTATTGAATATGCTAAAATTAAATTGATTTGCAATATATTTTAGCAAACCAATTAGTATTTAATGATATTGTACAATTCAACAATGCCATTTTATGTTTGCTGATAAAATGAAAAACAAAATAGAAAAAAACCACACTGTAAGAACAGTTTCAAAATCAAATCTTAAAATCGTAACAAGAGGACCAATCGAGACATCTAACAACATATACATGACCGTTCACTTTCCATCTTTGCTACATGCACTTCAATAAAAAAAAAAGTGCCAGGGTTATGATGCAATATCTTAAAATTTACATGCATCTAAATATGAAATAAGATAACATTAAATTGATTTGAAATATGTCTTGGTACAACAAATTATATGTAATAATGTTCTACAATTACAAAATATAATTCTATTCATGCTAAATATTACCATTATTTCTTTGATCGACCCGGTGTGTCAGTCGCCATCATACATTTGGACAAGTTCTTCGACATGGTAACTGCTAATTGCAACTACATGTACATGTGACTTCCTGACGTTGATTAGTTGATATATATTAAATATCTTCTTATATATACACTTTGATTTCAGTTCATTTTACTTTAGATACAACGTATTTCCTGACTGTTTTCTTTAAATTATTTTTATTTATTTAAAGATTCAGAAACATCTTGGGCGTACGTGATGCAGGTTATTCCAGAAACGTGTCGTGTACAGTTCCAAAATAATGTGATTATTAATAAAACTAAGGTTCTCCTCTCTCAGGAGTAGGTGATCGTAGCCGACTTTGTCTATCCTGTTTAGGCCCTTTGGTTGGCTTTCCAATCTTTCGATTTTGAGCGTACCTGATGAAGGTTTTTCCAGAGACGCGTCGTAGGCACTCGGAAATTTCAGTATTTCACGGACATCTATGTAATAATGGGCTATGTCGGTAAGACTGCAAATTTTGAAATTCACGTTTAAATACGTCAAAATTTAATTCGTTGATATATAAAAAAAAAATCATATAACGCAAAATGCATTTTATGGTGATCAGTATAATACAAACCGGCAAATTAAACGGTATGCAATAATAATTCCATCCTGGTGGTGTGAAACAGGCGCCCGAATCAAAGATGAGAATCTAGATAATATCCCATTTAAAGATCTTGATTTTTTTTTAGCATTTCAAATTATTAAATGAAGTACTGTCATGGATAGCATTTAAATAATTGCATATTATTTAGCCATAGTGTAAACCAAGCTGCAAATCGTTGATCAAAAGTTAAAATAGAGTGTTATTTAGGAATTGCTTTACAAAGAAGATAATATTGAAAGATAACGTTACAATATGAAATATTCACCATCCACAGAACGTAACAATTTAGACAGGTGATTGTGTTCAAGATATCAAGATTAATTACGTTACTGGTATTATGAAAGTGAAAATTACTTTATTGCAAATTGAACCATCAATTATACTTAAATTATAACCATCAGCTGTCTTAATATAATATAAAAAAATTAACAAAGTCTTAGAATAATAATAAAAAACCACCAACGCCTTCTTTTTTGTAAGAATCAAGACTTAATTTAAATTAAAGTATAATAAAATTATGCTTGTCCAAAGAGTGTCCTCGATATTAAGTACACATGCACTGACTATTTGAAATCTGAATTGATGTTCCAAACCTGTGTGACTATTGCAGCAGTAACTGCATACCCTTCGGGGCATCTGAGTTCATCCCCTGTTCTTTTAGCGAGCCTCGTGTTACCCAATCTTTAATTTTATGTGTCTGCTTTGTAGGTCATTGTCTTTTTCTTTTGGCCATTGTGATGTCTGTCCTTCTCCGATTTACAGCTTCTGATTACCTCCCTTTGGTATTTTCAAACTTATCATATTATCGCGTTTTTGCATCTAAAATGTATAAAAAAGATGTTTCCATGTGTCGATTGGCATGCCTTTATTCAGTTGATTGTATGGACTGACCTTACTTTAAGAAAAATTCTGTCAACGTTCACAAATTGAGCCAATAATATATTCCGATATTAAAGAGTTTTTAAAATAATTTAAACTAAATTGCTTTGTAGTATGTTTTTGTCACCCATCTACAAATACATTTACTTTAAAAACTGGAAATATACCCCTTTCTGCATTATTTTAAGAGCAGCCACCTATATATATATATTTGTTAAATATTGTAATAAACTATCATATTAATTTAAGGCCTATATATGCTACTAATCTTAGAAATAATTTTTTTTTATATAAGCACCAACATGTAAACAAAATTGTGTTAATTAAGCAATTACCATAACATATATCAAAATTTTATCTAAATGATATTATTTTTTTCTAATCAGATTAATAAGACTTTAAGAACATGCATTAATATAACACAATATTTGTAAGCAGTTTATTATCTACAACTAAACTCAAGCCAACATCAGCCGTTTGAAACAGTCACTTCAACTGTATTTTGCCTTATGACGTTTCTGACTATACTACACGACCATAGTTTGACATTATATCATAATATCATCTTTTGCCTATTTAATATCAATTAAATAAAAATTTGTAGATGTATTTGTATTTTATATACTAAATTCTACAAAACGGTAGAGAATTGTTTTAATGAAACAAATATTTTAATACATAATTTTACAATTAAACCATCAATGAATTGAAAAAAAAAGATATCAGATGGCATTTTAATTGTACATGTACAGTTTGAACTGCTCGTATAGCATTTTAAGGGTGTTACTAGTGGAGCAGGAATTACTTAGACTTTTGGAACACCAGAGTTCCCCCACTGTTAATTATAAATTTAATATTGTATTGCGCAATCTTTCATTTTCTGTGCAGGGTTTTTCGAACCATTAGTTGTCTTTCTTCGATTTGCACCATCCTATTAACCCTTTGATATCTTCAAACATTTCCTTATTAATTAACGAAACACGGAAGGAAAAGAAAAACCAAACAACCATATAAATATATAGTAGCAAAATAACACAAAACAAATTCAAAACTGTAAATGTTAACATTTAAAGCAATAAAAACGCAAATATCAAATTTAGTGCTGACGACGCGTTTCTGTAATAACTTTCATCACGTACGCTCAAAATCGAAAGATTGGAAAGCCAAATAATTTAAAGTTTTGGGAGCAAGGATTGAAGGTAAGAAAATGACAATAAAATGTTAGTCTTGTTAGAACAGCTATGATTGGATAAGACCAACATACTTTATACGTTCCATCAATATCTGTCTAAGGAAGGCATAAAATCTAATATTGTTTTGATTCAATATAAAAAATTTCCCAAAGGACCGTTCATTATTTCTGTTATTACAGAAAATCCGTCAATCAACGTTGTAAAACTCACAGCACCAAACACTTCATTAGGGAGAATCGACAGATTCATTAAGTCGCTAAACATGATAGAAACACATTGAAAACAATGACAGGATTAATCTTAATTTAATCTATTGTGTCATTTTGATTAGAATATTAGCTGAGATCGCAGAACAAGTCTTCAAAGACAAAAATGTTCTTTTGTCGATGAATGAACAATTATTAGTTATACTAGAAATGCATGCTTTAATCTTTTCCAGTTCAATGCAATATATTTCTGCGTTCTGTATACACTCGTTATGTTCTGATGTTTAAAACCACCATGTATTCTTAAGGATATGGCTTTGACATTGTTTGACTCTTGTAATGGTTCAATGATGCTAAGTGGCTCCATATGGCCACATCTTGTTATAATATTATATTGAAAGGAAGCAAACAATTCTCGGATTTTAAGGTCAAAGGTTAAAGCGATACAACCAGAAAGAATTAACTCTAAAATGTTCTATAGAAGGAGTTTTTGTATCGACCGATGCATAGGTGAAATAAAGATTTGTTGGTTAGTGCTATAAGTGGTGAACGCTACTTTCAACAATAAAATTATGTTAGTTATAGCTGGTCATCGTTTTGCTTTTTCGTTGGAGGAAACCGGACTACACGAAGGGAAAACCCACCGATCTGATACAAATCACTGACAAGCTTTATAACATAATGTTGTATCGAGTACACTTAGACATGGGAATGAATCGAATTGACAGCTTTCGTCAGATACTGCATCCATAAATATATGCAAGTCCAACTACCAAACGATCGCGGACACGACGGTCCCCAGTTTATATTTGAACAATATATATTCGTCTCACAAAAAGATTTGCATGATTAGCATAAATACTAGTAAATTAGTATATATGTGTATGTGTAGATCATTGTACCTTTTCGTTTGGCCATTGTATTGTCTGGCCTTTTGTCTTTGTGCTCTGGGCCATTGCCTTTTCTGTCCTTCTTCGACTTATAGTTTCTGATTACACCTTTAATATCTCTGAACTTATTTACTAGACTAGTATATTAGTATATAGTGATAAGTAGATTGTAGATATACATCTCTATATGTATAAATCACTATATGTACGAACATTTCCCACGTTACTTGAAGAAATTGAATTAACAAATCTTCTGCTGACAAACGTCTTCAGCAAGTAGAGTGAGTGACTGTAAAGATTTAAATTATGTTATAATAAGCTGCCCCGTGTTCGACGTTAATAACCACCTTCGTAGACATCGTATCTCATTAAGGAGCATGATTGCTACCTAGGATTTGAATTAAGGAAGTAGATTTATTACAGAATCGAGATGTCGTTGTCACAAAATAATGCAAAAACGTTAATGTTGCACTCTTCTTCTTCTTCTACGATATGTATCTGAATAACTAAGCTGGCCAATCAATAATACTGAGTAGTATGCGTGCATGATAATAACAGTAGTGTGTTTGGTCAATTGTATTATAAATCTTTTGAATACCAGAATTGATTATTCAGGATTTTGGAACTGTTCCGAATATGTGGTTATTTTCATTTAATTTATTACTGTCTTAACAAAATGTCGTTGCAAATTTCTGTGTATTTTTATTTACAATTAAAGAATTACTTCATGGGAAAACCGGAAAACCTATGAAAAATAACCAGCAAGTAACTGAGAAACCTTATCATATAATGGTGTATGGTGTACACTTTATTCCAGAACAGCCTGCATATACCATACAACAATGGCAGCCACGGGACCTTATATCTATAAATGATATGCTTGCCATAATGATTTGGGTTATTCATATATACTTTCCATGTCTCAACTGGTTGCAAGCATTTTTTATATGAGAATTGGAAATCTATTAAACCTACTGACAATGAGGTATACACACTTAAACATGCGGTCTCGTGTGTGTTTCTGGTATTCCAACATGTTCCTTTTGTCTACTGTTTCATTTCCCTTTGGAAGATTGTTCGGTGTTCGGTAATTTTGTTATTACCCTTATTCATAATTATTGCTATCAGTGTTTATTTGTAAATTATTCTTGCATAAAATGAGTGTCTCCTCCGACATGGGTGCTCAAAGTTCATCTTTTAAAACTGATTATTCTGCATTCATCTTCAATCTTCGTTACTGACTTGAAGGCATTTGTCATCTGTATCTGATGGTGATAATCTGAAATGGGTTCTTGTCCGACTATCATTGAAACAATGTGGCTTATGCTAACATGGGTATTATGTGGCTATATGGCTATGCGTAGATTTTTATTTTTCAAATTACCAAAAAATCTACGAAAATGACATAGGTATTCTGTTGTTATTTGTATCACCAAAATCTACAAAAAATATATTTATTGATTATTGATATCATATTTGTTTACGCCCACACTGACATTATTGCAAAATGTGAAAACAAGTACAGTCAAACCTTCCCATGTGGTCACCTCTATTAAGTCAAACCTTCCCATGTGGTCACCTCTATTAAGTCAAACCTTCCCATGTGGTCACCTCTATTAAGCAGTCACCTGCATTAAGAGGTCACCTTTTTCTTGTCCTGTCATAGAAACATTCATATGAATTGAACCTCTTTTAAGAGGTCACCTGTCTTATAAGGCCACCTTTTCTTTGTCCCAAAGGTGACCTCTTAATACAGGTTTGACTGTATGTTTTGTTAAGATTTCGCTTGATATTTTATGTTATTATCTATCATGCATAGTATACGTAGGAGTACATATAACATATAGAATATAGAGATAGAAATATAATAAGTTAATGTATCTAGGAGAGTTATGTTACTTGTTGCCATGGGAACGATAAACTTGTGATGAAATGTGAGCTTTCTTTTATTATTATATCTTAAAAATAAGTTTACATCCTTTGTCATTTCGATTGATCATCTTTTATTTTCCAATTGATATAACAGTTGAAGGAGTTTTGGAAGAAATATTTCTTTGCGTATTTACCTTTGAAATATTATATTCAATATATATACGAAGGGAATCGAATTCACTACGCCTACTTGACAAGCACAACTGAACTGATTGATATAAACTGTAATGAATTGTTATTAAAATACCACGTTATAACATAATAAAAAGAACGATTATGTGATTCGTAATTTGTGATAGGTTTAAACATATTCTGATGGGATATTTGGTATTTTTTATGGAGGGTGTTCTTATTCTTTATCTGAAACCATACATGCATATTGTTCTTGGTGAACTGTAGTCCTTTCGCCGCGAGTGTGAACCCTGATACCACCTCAAAGGTTATTGTAGCCGGTAAGTTTTCATTATAATTGACCAGTTTTTCCTCCCCAATAGACCTGGTAGTCCGAATACAGCTGACAAATTCCTGACTGTGACGATAAACACAAACAAATTTATTCAAATAGAAAACAACGAGCGTTTTCATCAATATTGTACATACTGCACATATTTAAAGCTTAAGCATCAATCAATCTATTAATCAATAATTTACTGTTTTCTTTCATACCTGTGGTATCTTCAAGCTGTTCTTTTCGTGACTATATGCTTCATAATCATTGCTATATACACAGGATAAATTACATTTCTGCCAATTACATATTTTAAGAGGTAATAGTTTATTGATAGCGGTAAATGAGGAGTTTTGATTAGTATCTATTTCATACCCTACACTAACTAAATATGTGGTGAACACGATTATATAAATTTTAATATGTAATTTGTTAGACGTTTCGAATTTCTTTTTTAAAACGTTTAACAATTTTGTAAATTTTTATATAAAAACCTGATCATTTACTATTTAATACTCATATAGTTGGTAATAACACGACAATTTGTTTAATTTAACCTTAAATTTGTATAATTTTCACCTTTCAGTCAATTTGACAAATTGGCCAATTTTCTATGCTTGTAATACCTTAAACCTTATACCTTATACCTTATACACCAAGTAAAAAGTGAAATCAAGTCATAAAATAAAATGATAATAGGCTTAAGTTAGAAATTTAACTATTATGATTTTATATTAAGCTTAGCATGTACATTTTTCACTTTAGATATTAATGTGTTTAAATATGTAATTCTAAATTGGGTAGATATTTTCTCCACTGGACCTTGTAAAAAAAGTTGTTCCAGTTGAATGATATATGTAACGTAATGGGATAACTTTATTATACAAAATGAATAATTACTTAATATTAAATATACATTTCTGATTTCTGCATTTGTTAGATGTTGATAAAATTGCAAGAATATTTACAATTTTTTTTTTAATTTGCACTTTACATCAATAGTACAGTTAACCCCATGTACTCTTGTTTAAAGAATGTGTTACTATTTTGCTTAGTAATGTACCATACATTTTTTTAATTTGATTTGTATGTAATGATAAATATCTTAGGTTTTAATTCGATCACTGTTATATCAGTTGTAAACTCAAATGTGACTAAAACGACAGTCACATTTCATGGAGTCAAGAAAATAATTTCAAAAACACGTTTCTCAATTGCATTTCATAATATAACAAATTAATTAATTAATTTGCTTATTAATTATTAATTAATTTAGTCATATTTCTTGTGCATGTCTCACGCCTTTATTGATCTTTGATTTTAATTTTGTGGAATATTTTGCGTGTTTGGTCTAATTGGTGGAATTTACCGCCATGTTTCTACAGTGAAACTTTGATAGCGCGAACTCAAATAAATAATCCCCTTGTACAGCGTGTCCGAAGCAGTATATAGCTTGTGTAACTTGAAAAGACTGGTAAATACAAAGTAAGACTAACGATGGTCAACTGTAAGTTGTTTTGTTGATGTGACTTATGATTTATTATTCTGTTATCTCAAATTGACACTTGAACGGAATAGCTCATATTGTGGTAATAACTCAACATTTTGTAATATGTTTTCTAAGTATTTTGTTTTTAATGCATACAATTTATTGAACAAATTCCTGCGTTACAATAACCTAAGCAGCTCAGGTTAGCTCACGGAGGACCCCTGCTTGTCTACAACTCATTTGTACAGGGGGAGGGGGAACAAATGAGCACATTATAAAAAGCCTTTTCTTTTTGCTACATAACCTGTTTTTCCAGTATTAGAATTAAACACCTTTTATTTGATACGTTAGGATGATCACAGAGAAGTCCAAAAAAATGCATGTCGTCAAGCACATGAACAATCCGAGTTCAAGGAAAAAAGCGAAAGAAATAGTGAAAATTCATAATGAACATTGTGTTGTTTACATGATTTAAATCATTGATAAGATTAGATTGAAGTCAATAGATATCGTACACGGAAGTGAATGTGTTTGCACCAGGTGACCATGTCATGTGACCACAGAGGTTTGTGTGTATCGTGTTTCAAGGTTCGCCATGCATTTGTAACTGACGCGTCCTAAGTATTAGTGCATAAAGTGAAGGGGGGTAGTGTTTACCAGACACCTACACATGTATTAAGGATCTAGGTGTCAAAATATGTTATTTATGTTGACATGGACAACCAGTGTAGGTGTACATCGGATGCACATGGTAAAATAGTAGACGGGATAGCATGGGGATGAGGAGATTCTATTTCAATGCAGAATTAAGTTACTAATATTTAACCCCTATTTCAACAATATCTCATTTATATCCAGACCAATAACTTTATCGACGGCGGAAACAGAAGTACCCGGGAAATCAGATGTGGATACTAAATTAATCTAAAGATCTTTTAGACTACATAGAATTAAAGTACTCATGAAATAGTATGAAATCATTTGACTTCTCAACCCTTAGCATAATTATGTTACCCTCTTGACTAAAAGACAAATTAAAACAATTAGTTCAGCTTAATGTCTTATAAAAATAGAAAGACCAACGTAGATACAAATATCTTGTCTTTGGAAGAGAAAAGTCTTATTAGGGAAAATAAGAACACTGATTCTAACAAAATGTTCTCTGAAGCTGACAGCACCTGATTTCATCCTCGTTTTTCAATGAGTTCATGGTGCTGAATCGTTGGTGTTCTGTGTAGTATTGTGTGAGCTCTTGGTTGTTTTTGCTTTTTTCGTCAGGTCATTGTATTGTCCTACTTTGGATACACGGTTTCTGATGATACTATTGGTATTGTCACACTGTTCTTGGTTGAATAAATTAATAATTAGACGGAATGCGTTAATAGAAAGAGAAATAACACAAATCCTCACTGAATTTGGTACTGCTTTGACAACTATTTTACCTATTTTGTTCCAGTATTGTTATAAATATTGCTATAGTGACAGCCGGAACCTTTGAGCCGTAATGAAAGCGGGAGGTTTGGCGCTTTAAAATCTGATTCAACCCACCATTTCTTTAGAAATGCCAGTACCAAGTCAGGTTCATTACGGTTTTCACAGTTTTCCGGTTGTTGACTGATTTTGTCTCTTTATATACTTGCGAGTTTTTACTTTCCCTTTGGAAGATTGTTCGGAGTTCGGTAATTTTGTTATTACCCTTAGTTATAATGAACTGTAAACGAGAACGTAAATACTAATCGTAATATACGTATGTCAATGAAAAAAATATGTATAATCTTAAATGAAATAGTGCAATTAATACTAGCTCATTAGCAAAATGACCTTGATTTAAAACCATAGGCACGTTTATAGAAGTGTGACGTTCATTTGTACAGCAAACAGACAGATGTCTTGAATATGCTCGACATTGTCTGTTTTATGCCAGTCAGAGCAACGTCAACAATTATCTCTACTGACTGACCAATGTAATGAGTGGTTGTCAAAACGTTTATGTAGCATTCAGTGCATGATGTTAGAAAAAAGCTTTGTCTTGACATTGAATATTTGAAAACATTTGTTAAAATGTCATTGACTATTTAAAGGTTGTTGACATAAAATTAGATTAGATCAGTGAGAGAATGCACTTCCGAATGCATTCACATAATTGAAAATTTTGTGGCGGCTAAGATGTTAATTTATTTTGGTGGTGTTTATATGCGTCCGATTCTCGTCACGAAATATATATAAACTGATGACGGACTAACACTGAGTACCACAGTCATACAAGATTTTCTGAAAAATTAAACAATGCTATTAGGTAATAAAATGAAAAACAGTGTAATACTAAGATGACTTGCAACATTCAATTTACGTTTGATTATAAATACAATGTAAATGGTATTTGTTTGTACTCTTTTTTACTTTCTTTGTATTTTCTGATATTTGCGTCGCAGTAAGTATTGTGAATGTGAATAATATAATAATACACGTGAAATAAAATGTGTGTGTTGAATATAATAATACACGTGAAATAAAATGTGTGTGTTGAATATAATAATACACGTGAAATAAAATGTGTGTGTTGAATATAATAATACACGTGAAATAAAATGTGTGTGTTGAATATAATAATACACGTGAAATAAAATGTGTGTGTTGAATATAATAATACACGTGAAATAAAATGTGTGTTGAATATAAAAATACACGTGAAATAAAATGTGTGTGTTGAATATAATAATACACGTGAAATAAAATGTGTGTGTTGAATATAATAATACACGTGAAATAAAATGTGTGTGTTGCTTAGTGTTAGATGCCTTAAACATGTTTTCTATTTTATATAGTTGATATAGGTAAGATGAACGGAAGTGGATTATTTTTATTGAATAAAGTTGTATTGTTCTAATTGTTTTATTTCTGCATGTAGATGATTAAAATTTTGCTTCTGGTTTGCTTATATTCTTATTTTTTTATTTTTTATTTCTTAATTATTTAAAAAAAAATTAGTTTGGCTTGAAAATTTTATATTCTTTGATTTTTAAGTTAGACAAGTGCTGCTTTTACTGATTATATTGGTACCAGTTTTAAGTATTCAGTATTATTTTTTTTACTTATCTTTTTACCTGCTGCTTCTTTTTTAAATGCTGCTTTATGTTGGAGCATCTGTGTGTGGATCTTGAACAAGAGTCTAAAGAGGCACTTGCCACCTGGGTTCTTGTTCAGATCTATACACAGTCCTCCTTTTTATGCCTGTATGTCTTAGCTTATTTTAGTTTGTAGCTTTGCATGTGACTTGTGTTGTTTTATTGTTAATGTATATTCGGTAACAAAGCTCCTTAGAGCTTATGTTGTACTGTTTTATTATGTGCCGAATCAAAATAAAGTTTTCTTATCTTATCTTATCTTACTATGTTTCAAATTAATTTGTTTGATATTTAGAATTGATATATTGACAGAAAATTAAAATATTATGATCAAGCAGTTTTTTTGCATACCTTATTGTGTAATTACCAGTTGCCTCCCTTCACATGGCTGTAACACGTGACATTTTATTTCATTGTTGTCCATTACTATATAAACGTAGCTATCCACTTTAGTACACATGCGTTTCTGGAATAACCTTCATCAGGTACGCTCTAATTTGTACTGAACATCGAATTTGCATATGAGGATTTAAAGACGGGTGCTCTGCATTGGGCAGGAAAAGTTTGCCCTTTCGAAGCATCTGATCTTAAGGTTATCAACGGTTCAAATTACAATTTTTATACTTGTGCTCAAAAATCTTTTAATCAGACTATTGTATTTATATTTCTTGACTACAGAGTTGTGATACGGTTTTTTCGAATAGTAGAGCAAAAATCGTTATAAGATCACTTCGAGTTGTTTGTGCGGGTTCTGCTGGTCTCACTTCCGGTTTGTGTGGGTTTTCGTGTTGCCCGATCTGTTGTTATGCTATTTATATTTAATTTGATTTTGCATAAATTTGTGTTCATTTGCCTCAGCACAGAATTGTAGGACTGTGTTGTTCCTTTAATACTAATTCTGTCTTCAGCCTTATCTGCCCAAATTAATCATTACGGCAATAATATTATTAATAAGTAAATATTTTGTTCTCTTTTGAAAAAAATTACAAACAAAAATAATAATAATATTTTGTGCTCTTGTTAAATCACATATTGCATTTATTTATGTGTTGATATTCAAATAAAATTAATAATTTGGCTTTACAAAAATCAAGTGTATCATTAAGCAGATATGGGAATATTTTTTTTCCAAAATTATATGAAAAAAAGTCTTATGACTTAGCAATCACAATTAAGCAGATATTTCCAAATTAGAAGGAAAAAAGGAAATAGCGCGATTATAAGAAAGAGTAGCACATATCAGATTTTCATATAAATAATATATTGGAAATATGGCGAAAGAAAAATATGTGACTTCAAACATTCTTATTAGAACAAATTTCCAATATTAAATATTAAATATTAAATAAACAATATTAAAGAGAAATGTTACGGTTATCAAAAATACATATACACATAAATTCTGAATTTAGCGCTTTCTACTATTTAAGAATATATAATTATATTAATACAATCAAAGGCCATTTATATCTTGTTTATAATAAATTCGATATGTATACATTTCAACATAAAAAATGCATTTACTAAATAGAAAATGATTAACCCTTCAAGTAATTAATATAAAAAATAACAAAACATTTATATAAAATATACATGTAATATAACTTTAGTTGCTAAACAGCAATCTAGTGGAGCAGGACCTGCGTTCACCCCCGGTTTTTAGTGGGTATCGTATTACCCGATCTTTAGTTTTATGTGTAATGTTTTGTCCTTTTGACCATTGAATTGTCTGGGTTTTTTTTTCTATTTACGGATTCTGATTACCTCTTTGGTATCTTCAAGCTCTTCTAATTGAACTGAAGCAATGATATACCAACAAACAATAAGTCAAACAAACAAGAAAGAAACAAATACACTGTATAATCTAACAAAATGTGTTTCTTGCATCGATTCTGCCTCGTTCTACCATTTTATATTTGATTTTGTAATTTTTCCTACAGTGTTTTTTCCATTTTATTCACCATTTGTAATGACTGTCGAATAAAAGATACCACTGTTTTAATATCTTCAGGTGTTGATGGATTTAGTTTTTTATATATATTTTTTTCAATTATATTACAATTATCTTAAAATTATTATGAGTTTCAAAGTATCAACGACAGATGTGTAGCCCCCTGTTTATGAAAATAAAAAATTACACCCACATATTTGCATGTTCATGGATTATGAGAGTGTATAACGGTAATTTGAACAAGAACTCCAATTATATCATGGAGGTGAGTTTTATAGCTGGATGAAAGAGTTAATACTCGGAGAAAACTAACAACCTTTTAGCAAGTAAATAACAATTTTACAACATAGAACGCCACGGGCAGGTGCCCGATTCCTTACAAACTTTAGTGCCATGGTGATAAGCACTGGTTTCATAGATGTATGCACAACTACCATGCGATCTCAAGCGCTTCTGGTGTCGATCAAAAATATGTCATATGTATATGTTTTTTTATATGAATTTCGAATAACGACAAATAATTCATAAGAAATTATCGTACTGTATTTCCCACTTCTGATTATGTTAAATATGAAATTAAATTGGACGTATTTTATACCATTACCAGTATGAAAAATTTGAACAAACCAGAGGGATAATCAAAATACGTACATTAAAAAAAGACAGAAAATACAATGGCCAAAAGAAAATGGACAAAAAGACCCCAAAATATGGTTCACAGAACACTACACAGAAGCTTTATCAATTGAACGGTGAAATAAAAGGAACACAGAAAATTCTATTTGCGAATATATGACTTTTTGTATATTCATAAAGACACCTGACGTAGGTGTTAGGGGTATGGACTTTACCTCTATTTCTAAGATTTTATTTTTATTTTGGAGCTATTGCGATAGTGTGGTATTTTTAATATTTTATTTTAATTATAACAGTTGACAACAATTTACCATCTTGTGTATATATTTTGTCTCATATCCACTGTCTATGGCTGTGTTTATCAGAGTAAATAACAGAAAATAGAATATTTATAATTTCTTTTTCAGATATTAAGACAGAATACTGCAACAACAAAATAAAAGAGTCAGAAGATTTTGTCTTTGGATCAAATCCATGAACTTAAGGAAACGATGTGACCCTACTTGATATAGAATGCAATATTTTTGAATGTACACAATCAGAAAACATTAAATAATAAAAAAGAGCTAAAGAAATCATTGTATATTTTTGGTGGGGTCCGTGTTTCTCCTCTTTTTCATATTCTGTGTTGTCGGTTTTTGTTTGTCGTCGTTCTATGTCTTGTGGTAAATGTTGCCAGTGTCTTCTATGTCGTGTGGTAAATGTTGCCAGTATCTTCTATGTCTTGTGGTAAATGTTGCCAGTGTCTTCTATGTCTTGTGGTAAATGTTGTCAGTGTCTCTGGGTTGCTCATTCGTGATTGTCCCTTCTGTTGTTGCTAACGTTTATATAATAATATTCAATATTAAAAAAAGAGCTAAACAAATCATTGTAAATTTTTGGTGGAGTCCATGTTTCTCGTCTTTTTCGCTTACTGTGTTGTGTGTTTTTTGTTTTGTTGGTCTTCGTTCTGTGTCTTGCGTGGACATTATTGCCTGTGTTTCTGGATTGTTCATTCATGATTGCCCTTCCTGTTTTCTCTAATGTTTATATAAAGATATAAATTATTTATAGTTTCCTTCAAAGTCAGGTTTGTCTGGCTAGATATTAGAATGATAGGAGCTTAGCGCAAATTTCTGCAATAGTTCAGTTATATTGTATCTGTGGATATCATAGAAAAGCTTGAAGATACCAAAGAGGTAGTCAGTAGCCGTAAACCAAAGGACCAAAATAAGAAGAACAAAACCTAGCAATCGTCTCGCTCGGTATGCTGTTTTCTGTATAGTGTTTTGTATATTATTGTTTGTCCCTTTGTCTTTTTTTTTTGGTAATTATGTTGTCTGTCCTTCTTTGATTTACAGCGTCTGATTACTCATTTCTTGTGTTGACAAGTGTCTTTACTACAAAGTACTACACTGAAAACTAAATATGAAGTAATGGTGTGGTCATAAGAAGAAGAAACAGGATTAACACGAATAAACCACCGACCTTTCCTAAGTCAATGACAAGCGTTCGAATTATCTTAGAATACTTGCAGCAGCAATACAATTGCAGAATACACATTAAATTGAAATATAATCTTCCGAAAAAGCAAAATCAACACACCAAAACAATATAAAAAAAACCAAAAAAAAAACCAAACCAAGACAAACAGATCAACAAAATAAATATTACTAGGAATCATAAAAACGCACATCTTATTTGTTTGCTAAATAAAATGGGCTCTATTTTATGATGTAAAACATTCTGTTAGCGAATTGAATTTCAGACATGTAAGATGGAGAACAGCATACAATAAAACCGTTGCTTGATTTTAACCTCGTTTTCGGTTGAATTATTTTTCTTTCTCCACTGGTAACAACATCAATCTAACTGAGTTTAGCTAAATATAACATTATTTCAACTGATGACACTAGTATGAACAAAGATTTAAAATGAAAGAAATCCCCCATATGACCCCCAATAATGGCATATTTTATCGCTGATGAAATTTCACGTCGAGGGCCATTTCTGACATTATGAAAATAATAACTTTTAGCGTTAATTATATATAATAGGTTTATTAGCTATTATCGTCATTATATATGAGAGAATGCTACAGGCAGGGGTCGAGTTGATGTAACATAGATTTAACTGCAGCAATTATTGTTCATTAAAAGAAACAATCATAGTTAATTAAGTGCAACCGCTAGAGACGGTAAAAATGTAATAATCTGATGGGTTTTAGATGAGATTTAGTCGTATTTTCACTGCTATTGGTGATGATGGCGGATAGTGTATAACACAAACGATATTGATTATTGTATGACTACGAGTAGAAAGTGTAAATAAGTGATGGTCAACAATTCCACAAAGCAGTCAAGCGAACAACCGCCTCTCTTCATAACTCACTGTAAGCAACAACAAAATATCATGAGAACAGACTCAAAAATGTGGCGGGGTTAAACCGGTTAATGGAATATCCATGAAAAAGGCTTAAGCAGTGATGGTCCACAATTCAACCAATAGCAACCAAACAAGCAATCGCCTCTCATAATAACTCACTGTCGTCAAAAAAAAAAGATCATGATATATGACGTTGGAAATTCAGGTCTTTGCTTGAGACAGGCACACACATATGGCGGGATTAAACCGGTTAATGGGATCTCATATACAGAAAGCTTAAACAGTGATGGTCCACACTTCCACCAATAGCAGCCAAACGAACAACTGCCTCTCTTCATAACTCACTGTAAGCAAGAAAAAGATCATGATATATGATGTTGGAAATTCAAGTCCTTGCTTGGGACAGGCACAAAGATGATGCGGGATTAAACCGGTTAATGGGATCCCATTAACAGAAATTTTAAACGGTGATGGTCAACAAATCTACCAATATCAACAAAAAGAACAACCTCAAAAGAATTCAATAGAAAAGAAACTAGTGGTATTTCTTACCGTGATTTTATAATGTATATTTGTCATTCAAATACCTGCTTTGAATTTTTTTTTTTAAATTAAAAGAAAATAATGGATGAGAAAAGAAAAGAAAAGAAAAGAAAATACAAAAGCGTGTTGATCAGGGTGGTTGATATTCATTACGAAAAATAGTAATTTCAGTTGTTTGTATGATGACTCATGTCCTATTTACGTTATGTGTGTTTGCTTGAGTATATGGTGTCCAACACATATTATGTTGTGGTTTTTTTTTCTTGTCTTCGTCTTGTGTAACCAATGTTGCCAGTTTCTCTGGATTGTCAATTTTTTATTGCCCCTTCGGTATTCTCTAACGTTTATTCATAATAATAATTATTAGTCGTAGACAGAAAATTAAATATTTAAACATTGATTATATTTCTAAATATGAACATAATAGGCTAAATTTGGAATTGAAGAAAACAATATATGCCGACCGATGAGAAAACGTTTTTTTTTATTACAAAGCAATGCAGGAACAATGAAAGCAGATAATAATCAACCTGTTAGATAATCTATTATATAGACATTTCCGAGACCACCTACAATGATTACTACGAATAAATTGTAAAACAAAAAATACCACACTGTCTGAACAGTTCTAAAATCCAATAGAAAAATCATAGAAAGATGAAAATTCAATACCCCTAACACACAAATACATGACCACTCACTGTTCTGACTTAATAAGGCACTTCAGTAAAATGAGGGTCGGCATTTTACTTACATATTCATAACACTTGCACGACAGCATCATTTCACTATGAGGGTGCCATATCTAGTTTAACCCTGCCACTTTATACTTCGGTAAATGTACGAAGATAGGAAAGTGAGTGGTCATGTTGATATTATGTTACGGGTATCGATTTTGTTTCTGTTTCTACGTCTTGCTGTTGAAGTGACAAACCATTTTCATATAGAAAGAAACATATGTTGTATGTTTTAAAATACATCATGTGTTCTAACATAAAATGTGTGATACAGGAATAGATAAGAACAAAGGGATAAAATAAATTAAAGATCTTAGTTCCGGATAATTTTTTTTATGAAAATAGAAATTGAAATATAATTATTTTAGGCAATAAATTCACTAAGCTATAAAATACAACCGCTTTGATCATTTATTGAGAAGCAGAAATACAGAGAAAACAACGCTTTACGATTTTTTCTATACGATATTATTAACGAATAAAAAATTTATAATATGAAACAGCTAAAATATTTTCAATTGTTAGAATAAAACACAGATTTTTCCAGTTTTAAAATTAAAGACAATAAACATAATACCCTATCATAACAACTTAATGAAATCAGTGATGCGTATAAAGAAAATTAAACGCATTAAGAGCACATATCAACAAATTTCGTCAAAGTTTTTTTGGGTCATATTTTAAGTTGAAGTCATCACTTTAAAAGTTTTACGGTCGCCACCATGACTTGGTTAACCGTTATGGAATATATGTGTCACAAATGACAACGGATATGTCCCACTTGTCGTAAGCACTTCCCGGAGCAGGAACTGTCTATCCTTCCGGAGCACCTGAGTTCACCTCCGGTGTGGTTTGTGTTACTCGATCTTTAGATTTATATGTATGTTTTGTTGATCGTTGTTTGTCCTTTTGTACTTTTTCTTTTGGCCATTGTGTTGTCAGTTCTTCTTCTATATACGGATTCTGATTACCCCTTTGGAATCTTCAAACTCTTCTTATTTTTTTGTATATGATATACCCTATTTCAAACCAGTCACATCTGATGTGGATGCATACACAATAAACTGTTCAATTCGGTATTTTAGGTGTTGGTGTAATGGTGCTTAATGCTACTTTCAACAATATTTCAATTCTGTATTTTAACATTTCATTCTAACAAAACGTTAATTAAATTTTTGTACAATGATAGTAGGGTTAGGATTATGGTGCTTAACGCCACTTTCAACAATATTTCAGCTATATCTTGGAGGTCATTTTTATTAGTCGAGTATACCGGAGAAAAGAAAAGAAAAAATGTTATGTAAGACATTTACCATGATGGAGAAATTTATCATTTAGAAAACATACTTTCACTTTACACTAGGTTTTTCGCTTGTGAGTTCTTGCTTTGTTTTTGTTATTGTTCTGAAAAACTCATTTCATTTCCTGGTGGTAAAAGAATTCATTTCCTGCATAAATATCTAAAAAAAAAAA
The DNA here is from genome assembly GCA_963383655.1 of Bathymodiolus septemdierum. NCBI lineage: Eukaryota > Metazoa > Mollusca > Bivalvia > Mytilida > Modiolidae > Bathymodiolus > Bathymodiolus septemdierum. Next base: position 15,611,658 of record OY726529.1, read on the forward strand.
AAAAAAAAAAAAAACTACCATCGGATCGGGGCTACAGAGGTAAGAATTGACCACGATCATATCGTTTAATATTTTTTGTCACTTGGTTGATCATACAAAATTAACATACAAATATGTAATGCTTCGGCAAACATATGTATGTCATAGCATCATTAAGCTCACATCAAACCGTGTAAAACATGAAAGGAAAACAATCTGCACTGTTCAAGATATTCACTTGTGCAATGAATGTGAAAAATGAACATAATACACAAATAAATAATGTTTAGACATACATTGAAGTCATGATATCATTGATTTTACACTAAGTAATGTAGACGGTGAAAGTGAAAAAAACGACGTGCACCCAATGCCCCCGCACTTGGCAATGATCAGAGAAGACTTGAAGGTATCGTATTTCTGTGTGTATTGTTAAACATATATAGTCAAAGGTTTTAGCTGAATATCAGCGTTACCTTCTACCAGACACCGTTTCGTGGTACGACACATGATTTATCGATATATCATTTCTTTTGATCAGACTATAAATGATGTATATACGTCTTAGCTTTAAAGTGGTTTTTTTGGTTTTTTTTTTTTTATAGAATACACATTTTCTGCAAAAAAAACCATAATAGATTTAGTGTACTAGGGCTCATGTCTTATTTACGTTATTTGTATGTATTTGTGTATAGTGGTGTCCAACACATATTGCGTTGTGTTCCCTTTTTTTTTTGGTTTGTCTTCATCCTGTGTCTTGGGCACCCAAGGTTGCCTGTTTCTCTGGATTGTTCATTCTTGATTGTCCCTTCGATTTTCTCTAGCGTTTATTATTGTAAACTGGTGTTCAACCTTCAAATTGTATTTACTCTGATGTAGCTATTTAAAGAATAAATATTATAGTTGGATTCAACTACTGCAGTATCAAATATACCTAAACTGATTGAATCAGAATCCACGAAAATATACAACAGTTAAATCAGGATCTCGGAAAGAATATTGATTACTTCATATGTACAGAAATAACAGTTCATTGACACATGACACTCCACTCGAACACATCATATTGACTCCGAATAAATCAGTCTTAATTCTACTCTGTATTGTTGCGCACTTTTTGGAAGAGAAAGATATATTCCAATTTCATAGTCTTTGGTTTGACCGGATATACCAAACTCGATGCGAGCACGCTAGCTATCACATCACCGAATAGATTCGTTATTCAATGGAAGCGTCTTGCTAAATAAGCATTTTAGAAAACCGATTAAAACAAATAAAGTACAATTCTGAAAATGTGGGCGAAACACTACACACGACACAGAACAAACACAAGAAGAAAAAACGAAAACAAAATCTAAAATGACGAGCATCTTAGGCCCCACAGATTCCGAGTTTGATCACAGATTCAGTGATTGATTGCTTATAGATTGATGGGTACAAAAAGTGCACATGAAATTGTTAACTCTAACCGTAAATATACACAAACAAGTCAGCTGATGACCATTTCATTGATGCAGATAAGGTAACTCAAAGGTAGCATAACTATATTACCATGACCCTCAGATTCCTATCTCATTGCTTACTCAGGTAATAAAATAGAAATACGTTGAGTAACAATCCTGTTTACTGTCATTTAACTATCGTTATAGATAACCTTTAGAACCTTTTCACTTTTTTACGAGTCACCGGAATACCTTTGCTTACAAAAAGAACAATAACCGAAAAGTGACTCAAAAACACACCTCAGGTTCATGGCAGTGTTTGATTTTTTTTAAATATTTTGTTGTTTTCCGTTAAATCTTATATAAAGAAATCGTTTTTCCTTCTTTTTTTTTTCTTTTTAATTTTAAATGAAATAGAAGTAGGAAAAAAAAAATCTTTATATAAACCAAATACATCGGAAAACAAAAAAACGATATTAAGTAGTATTTCTGTAAACCATATAATTTGTTTTTATTTGTGAACCTTTTAGTCATTGAATTTAGCAATACAATCGTAAATATCCTAAGTTAGCGCACTTCAGTAGCAAAAATACATTTGTTTCCTTATAAAAATATATATGGGTAATAACAAAATTACCGAACTCCGAACAATCTTACAAAGGGAAAGTCAAGACTCATAATTATATAAACAGACAAAATCAGTCGACAACCGGAAAACTGTGAAAACCGTAATGACCCTTACTTGGTACAGGCATTTCTAAAGAAATGGTGGGTTGAATATCGTTTTAATAATGCGCTTGATGTAGAATATGCATTTTAATTCTTAAATATCAAAAAAGTTGTATCATGTTCCACTCGACAGCATTGTTACACTTGACATAAATTCTTTACTTCTCGTCTTTATTACGATAGATAAAAATGTCGTTATATTCAACATAAAAAAATAGCTTTGCGTTTGACTATTTTATTACGAACAATGAAAAACAGTTATGATGACTTTTTTTTTCAAAATAAATATATTTTATTTTATCTTTTCACATTCCATAATTTAAGTGGATTTGTACTTTTATTTCATATTTCGTCATTTTGAAAAAAAAAGAAGGACACCTGTTGTAATATACAGAAAGGTACACTTCGACCACTAGATGTATCTACGAGACCACCTGAGGAGTAAGATTCAAGTTTAGGTAAAACACAGCTGACAAATATTCAACCTTTTTTTTCAATAAATTTCTGTGTAATCCAATTTCCGAAGTTTATAAATTTAAGAACAGGCATACGCCATCCTCGAAACTTATTTCGTAAAGCACAAGAATGCGTCATTTGCGAAACTTATTTAGTAAAGCCCAAGCGACCGTGGCCGATTTTGGCTATCCTTTTTAGGCCCTTTGGCCTTATTGCTCCCATAGCGTTAAATTATTTGGCTTTCCAATCTTTCTATTTTGAGCGTACCTGATGAAGGTTATTCCAGAAATGCGTCGTGCGCAGTAAGTTTGATATCTACGTTGTATTAGTAAAGCACAATAATACGTTATATTGAAACCTATTTAGAAAAGAACAAGAATATGTAATCTGAAACGTATTTGGTCAATCACAAGAATATTTCATTTGAGAAGCTCATTAAGTTAAGTACATAACCGATTAAGCATGCACATGCACTAACATCAGAAGACTAGTTTTCAGTGTTAACATCAGAAGACTAGTTTTCAGTGTTAACATCAGAAGACTAGTTTTCAGTGTTAACATCAGAAGACTAGTTTTCAGTGTTAACATCAGAAGACTAGTTTTCAGGGTTAACATCAGAAGACTAGTTTTCAGTGTTAACATCAGAAGACTAGTTCTCAGTGTTAACATAAGAAGACTAGTTTTCAGTGTTAACATCAGAAGACTAGTTTTCAGTGTTAACATCAGAAGAGTAGTTTTCAGTGTTAACATCAGAAGACTAGTTTTCAGTGTCAACATCAGAAGACTAGTTTTCAGTGTCAACATCAGAAGACTAGTTTTCAGTGTTAACATCAGAAGACTAGTTTTCAGTGTTAACATCAGAAGACTAGTTTTCAGTGATAACATCAGAAGACTAGTTTTCAGTGTTAACATCAGAAGACTAGTTTTCAGTGTTAACATCAGAAGACTAGTTTTCAGTGTTAACATCAGAAGACTAGTTTTCAGTGTTAACATCAGAAGACTAGTTTTCAGTGTTAACATCAGAAGACTAGTTTTCAGTGTTAACATCAGAAGACTAGTTTTCAGTGTTAACATCAGAAGACTAGTTTTCAGTGTCAACATCAGAAGACTAGTTTTCAGTGTCAACATCAGAAGACTAGTTTTCAGTGTTAACATCAGAAGACTAGTTTTCAGTGTTAACATCAGAAGACTAGTTTTCAGTGTTAACATCAGAAGACTAGTTTTCAGTGTTAACATCAGAAGACTAGTTTTCAGTGTTAACATCAGAAGACTAGTTTTCAGTGTTAACATCAGAAGACTAGTTTTCAGTGTTAACATCAGAAGACTAGTTTTCAGTGTTAACATCAGAAGACTAGTTTTCAGTGTTAACATCAGAAGACTAGTTTTCAGTGTTAACATCAGAAGACTAGTTTTCAGTGTTAACATCAGAAGACTAGTTTTCAGTGTTAACATCAGAAGACTAGTTTTCAGTGTTAACATCAGAAGACTAGTTTTCAGTGTTAACATCAGAAGACTAATTTTCAGTGTTAACATCAGAAGACTAGTTTTCAGTGTTAACATCAGAAGACTAGTTTTCAGTGTTAACATCAGAAGACTAATTTTCAGTGTTAACATCAGAAGACTAGTTTTCAGTGTTAACATCAGAAGACTAGTTAGTTTTCAGTGTTAACATCAGAAGACTAGTTTTCAGTGTTAACATCAGAAGACTAGTTTTCAGTGTTAACCTCAGAAGACTAGTTTTCAGTGTTAACATCAGAAGACTAGTTTTCAGTGTTAACATCAGAAGACTAGTTTTCAGTGTTAACATCAGAAGACTAGTTTTCAGTGTTAACATCAGAAGACTAGTTTTCAGTGTTAACATCAGAAGACTAGTTTTCAGTGTTAACATCAGAAGACTAGTTTTCAGTGTTAACATCAGAAGACTAGTTTTCAGTGTCAACATCAGAAGACTAGTTCTCAGTGTTAACATCAGAAGACTAGATCTCAGTGTTAACATCAGAAGACTAGTTTTCAGTGTTAACATCAGAAGACTAGTTTTCAGTGTTAACATCAGAAGACTAGTTTTCAGTGTTAACATAAGAAGACTAGTTTTCAGTGTTAACATCAGAAGACTAGTTCTCAGTGTTAACATCAGAAGACTAGTTTTCAGTGTTAACATCAGAAGACTAGTTTTCAGTGTTAACATCAGAAGACTAGTTTTCAGTGTTAACATCAGAAGACTAGTTTTCAGTGTTAACATCAGAAGAATAGTTCTCAGTGATAACATCAGAAGACTAGTTTTCAGTGTTAACATCAGAAGACTAGTTTTCAGTGTTAACATCAGAAGAATAGTTTTCAGTGTCAACATCAGAAGACTAGTTTTCAGTGTCAACATCAGAAGACTAGTTTTCAGTGTCAACATCAGAAGACTAGTTTTCAGTGTCAACATCAGAAGACTAGTTTTCAGTGTCAACATCAGAAGACTAGTTTTCAGTGTCAACATCAGAAGACTAGTTTTCAGTGTTAACATCAGAAGACTAGTTTTCAGTGTTAACATCAGAAGACTAGTTTTCAGTGTTAACATCAGGAGACTAGTTTTCAGTGTTAACATCAGAAGACTAGTTTTCAGTGTTAACATCAGAAGACTAGTTTTCAGTGTTAACATCAGAAGACTAATTTTCAGTGTTAACATCAGAAGACTAGTTTTCAGTGTTAACATCAGAAGACTAGTTTTCAGTGTTAACATCAGAAGACTAGTTTTCAGTGTTAACATCAGAAGACTAGTTTTCAGTGTTAACATCAGAAGACTAGTTTTCAGTGTTAACATCAGAAGACTAGTTTTCAGTGTTAACATCAGAATACTAGTTCTCAGTGTTAACATCAGAAGACTAGTTTTCAGTGTTAACATCAGAAGACTAGTTTTCAGTGTTAACATCAGAAGACTAGTTTTCAGTGTTAACATCAGAAGACTAGTTTTCAGTGTTAACATCAGAAGACTAGTTTTCAGTATTAACATCAGAAGACTAGTTTTCAGTGTTAACATCAGAAGACTAGTTTTCAGTGTTAACATCAGAAGACTAGTTTTCAGTGTTAACATCAGAAGACTAGTTTTCAGTGTTAACATCAGAAGACTAGTTTTCAGTGTTAACATCAGAAGACTAGTTTTCAGTGTTAACATCAGAAGACTAGTTTTCAGTGTTAACATCAGAAGACTAGTTTTCAGTGTTAACATCAGAAGACTAGTTTTCAGTGTTAACATCAGAAGACTAGTTTTCAGTGTTAACATCAGAAGACTAGTTTTCAGTGTTAACATCAGAAGACTAGTTTTCAGTGTTAACATCAGAAGACTAGTTTTCAGTGTTAACATCAGAAGACTAGTTCTCAGTGTTAACATCAGAAGACTAGATCTCAGTGTTAACATCAGAAGACTAGTTTTCAGTGTTAACATCAGAAGACTAGTTTTCAGTGTTAACATCAGAAGACTAGTTTTCAGTGTTAACATCAGAAGACTGGTTCTCAGTGTTAACATCAGAAGACTAGTTTTCAGTGTTAACATCAGAAGACTAGTTTTCAGTGTTAACATCAGAAGACTAGTTTTCAGTGTTAACATCAGAAGACTAGTGTTCAGTGTTAACATCAGAAGACTAGTTTTCAGTGTTAACATCAGAAGACTAGTTTTCAGTGTTAACATCAGAAGACTAGTTTTCAGTGTTAACATCAGAAGACTAGTTTTCAGTGTTAACATCAGAAGACTAGTTTTCAGTGTTAACATCAGAAGACTAGTTTTCAGTGTTAACATCAGAAGACTAGTTTTCAGTGTTAACATCAGAAGACTAGTTTTCAGTGTTAACATCAGAAGACTAGTTTTCAGTGTTAACATCAGAAGACTAGTTTTCAGTGTTAACATCAGAAGACTAGTTTTCAGTGTTAACATCAGAAGACTAGTTTTCAGTGTTAACATCAGAAGACTAGTTTTCAGTGTTAACATCAGAAGACTAGTTTTCAGTGTTAACATCAGAAGACTAGTTTTCAGTGTTAACATCAGAAGACTAGTTTTCAGTGTTAACATCAGAAGACTAGTTTTCAGTGTTAACATCAGAAGACTAGTTTTCAGTGTTAACATCAGAAGACTAGTTTTCAGTGTTAACATCAGAAGACTAGTTTTCAGTGTTAACATCAGAAGACTAGTTTTCAGTGTCAACATCAGAAGACTAGTTCTCAGTGTTAACATCAGAAGACTAGATCTCAGTGTTAACATCAGAAGACTAGTTTTCAGTGTTAACATCAGAAGACTAGTTTTCAGTGTTAACATCAGAAGACTAGTTTTCAGTGTTAACATCAGAAGACTGGTTCTCAGTGTTAACATCAGAAGACTAGTTTTCAGTGTTAACATCAGAAGACTAGTTTTCAGTGTTAACATCAGAAGACTAGTTTTCAGTGTTAACATCAGAAGACTAGTGTTCAGTGTTAACATCAGAAGACTAGTTTTCAGTGTTAACATCAGAAGACTAGTTTTCAGTGTTAACATCAGAAGACTAGTTTTCAGTGTTAACATCAGAAGACTAGTTTTCAGTGTTAACATCAGAAGACTAGTTTTCAGTGTTAACATCAGAAGACTAGTTTTCAGTGTTAACATCAGAAGACTAGTTTTCAGTGTTAACATCAGAAGACTAGTTTTCAGTGTTAACATCAGAAGACTAGTTTTCAGTGTTAACATCAGAAGACTAGTTTTCAGTGTTAACATCAGAAGACTAGTTTTCAGTGTTAACATCAGAAGACTAGTTTTCAGTGTTAACATCAGAAGACTAGTTCTCAGTGTTAACATCAGAAGACTAGTTTTCAGTGTTAACATCAGAAGACTAGTTTTCAGTGTTAACATCAGAAGACTAGTTTTCAGTGTTAACATCAGAAGACTAGTTCTCAGTGTTAACATCAGAAGACTAGTTTTCAGTGTTAACATCAGAAGACTAGTTTTCAGTGTTAACATCAGAAGACTAGTTTTCAGTGTTAACATCAGAAGACTAGTTTTCAGTGTTAACATCAGAAGACTAGTTTTCAGTGTTAACATCAGAAGACTAGTTTTCAGTGTTAACATCAGAAGACTAGTTTTCAGTGTTAACATCAGAAGACTAGTTTTCAGTGTTAACATCAGAAGACTAGTTTTCAGTGTTAACATCAGAAGACTAGTTCTCAGTGTTAACATCAGAAGACTAGTTTTCAGTGTTAACATCAGAAGACTAGTTTTCAGTGTTAACATCAGAAGACTAGTTTTCAGTGTTAACATCAGAAGACTAGTTTTCAGTGTTAACATCAGAAGACTAGTTTTCAGTGTTAACATCAGAAGACTAGTTTTCAGTGTGTGGGTGGGTTTTTTTAATGTTGTTGTTTGCTTTTTGTCTTTTGTGCCTTCGTCCTGTGTCCCATGCCAAATGTTGTCTGTGTCTTTGGATTGTCTATTCTTGATTCCATCTACGATTTATTTAATGATACCAATCTTGTCCTGGCCTTGAATATGTTGTTCTCAAATGGACCATTAAGAGAACATTATATTTTCAGTAATTAAAGCTAAATATCGTAGTTCCGTTCGGAATATAACGTCGATGTTAAATTGTCCACAGTTTCCTGTCAGCGAATTATATTTCGATCAATATAAAAAAATGTATTGCAGTTTCCGGATATTATTCATTCTTTTCGGTATGACCTTCTGATATTAGATTTGTAAATAATACGTTTGTACGATACGACGTCAATCATGTCATCTTTTCGTCGATATTGTTATTCAACAGAAATAATGTAAATCTGCTTGAAAACTTTTAAACAATCGTATAAGAAATGAAATGTAATTCAAATCTTATTATTTGCAGAATATATCTTTGAAGATAATTATTCCAAGGTTTGTGATAAAGAAAATTAAGAAATTAAGGTTGTGGTTACAACTATTGATCTTTATAGCGCCACATTACACAATACTTCAGTTATATCGAATGAACGATACAATATAATATAGCATTGTGCTGTGTTTGTATTTGAAGTCACACTACCTTTTAACGCCACCTCATATGGTTGTGTCAGGGACAAGTTTTTATTTTCAACTGACCAATAGCGATAACTATGCCAAGTCATGATGTATTAAAGCCCAAGATGTAGGTGTCCATGATCAAAGCATAGTTTCAATATTTTTGTCGACTTGACTGCTTTAAAATGTGGTCTATAACAGGATCTAATGTATGTGTAACACCTAAGTTTTACATTAGTATATGTCCAAATTGACTACATAATCTTGATTGTTTTTGTGATTGCAGTTTCTATTACGGATGTTGCCATGTTTATCATTAAATTGAATACTGAGAGCTGTTGACCGTTTGGTTAATATATGTTTCCTTGGTGTTTGTAGATGTTAGTACGTGTGTATATCTCTTAAAAAAGAAGCAACTAACAATAATATACAATTACTGCACTTGAACGAGATCAATATGAGGTTTTATGGAGCAGAGTACAACAATATTGATCGAGGCGAATGCCGAGTTCAATATTGTTGTACTCTGCTCCATAAAACCTCATATTGATCAAGTTCAAGTGTAGTAATTGTTTTATTACATACGGCTCTATTTTACTCTTAATTTTGAAATTTTATGAAAACTGAAATTTTTGAAAGTTTTTGAAAATTTTATCATTTTGAATTTTTTTGAAATAGTATGAAATTTTTGAAAGTTTTGAAATTTTATGAAAATTTTGAATTTTTAAAAAAAATTGAACTTTAAATTTTTCCTTTTTTTAATTTTATGATTTTCAAATTTTTTGAAAATTTTCAAATTTTATGAAAATTTCTAACATATTGATTAGCAAAAAGCAATTTCTGTGCAATAAAAAACCATATTGCACTCTCGTGCCACGTAATTTCATTCATTGATTTTGCACGAGAGTGCAATATGATTATTTATTGCACAGAAATTGCTTTTTGCTAATCAATATGTTAGAAAATGGAATGTCACGTGTATTGCTTCTGGCCAATAGAAAAACAGTAAAATAGAGCCTTATGTAATAATACAAATTATTCTACCTTTAATACTTCTATTTGTATTTCTTAAATCGAAATCAGAATCAACACGGTTTAACATTGTAGTCAGAGGCCTTCAAGTTCCGAGAATACCATGCAGGAATATTGTATATCCATTAATAATCCCGCATTGACTTTGATTGACAAAACTCTCAGTTTGACAACATTTTATTTTAATTCCTGTTTTGGCAACACCATTACAGTGCTAAACCTGTATTAGTCATGAAATATTCAAGATTATAACTGATGCATTTTGAAAGCTACTTTCAGCTAGGTCGTGGCGGGACCTTTTGTGAAAAAACACATAAACATATTTCAGCTATATCAAGTTGGTCTATTTTTTTCTGAAAAACATGTCTTCTATTATAAATATAATTCAATTTCAGAAGTAGGAATCTTTGCTATCTTTCCATTTTTAAATTATGACCAGAAATAACACTCACTTGAAATTAGCAAACAATGAATACATGATCATCGTCTAGTATTAAACCAAAGGGACAATCAAAACTAGATAATCCAGGGAAACTGGCAACATAGGGTACATACCTTCATAACTATATACTAAAGGTTAAACACACAGTAACCATAGATTGTATACCTATCATCTACGATGATTTTTTTCGGTTTCGTTTGCAGTAATTAAAGTTTATAAAATTGTATAAATTTTCATTTTTCATGCAAGAAACACATTAACTGAAGATAACCGTGTAATTACATTAAATATCAAGCGAAAATCAATCAATTGTACTTTAGTCTCTGATTTAATCAGCGTACGGTCGGATATTGTGCTTGGGGAACCATCGAGGCAATTAACTCTCCCTACCTTCCGGCATATCGTTATCACGTGTCTTAAATGATACTTAATTAAACAATTTTGCAATACATTTATCAGATGTTAATTAGCATTTAATTTTGGTAATATTTGAATAAAAGATAAGAAAAAGTACTTCTTTTTGTTTTATAACGTTTTATCTACACCTTATGATCAAGATGAAATCACGCCGTTTCTATGGCATTAGCCATAAAAATAAGGCAATGCCGTCGTGGCCACGATCATATGATAGCTAAGTTAGCATCTATCTATAAATTGAAATTGTCTCTCTTCGATTACCCTCCGCAAAGAAAACTCCGTAGAGAAAAGTACTCGAAACAACTTGACACGATATAGTTTGTCAGTGACGTCCAGCAGATCGGTGGTTTTCTCCATGTACTTCCACTTTCTACAACCAATAAAGCTGACCGCCACGAAGTAACAGTAATATTATTGAAATAAACGTTAGAGAATACCGAACGACAATCAAAAATGGAAAATCCAGAGAAACAGGCAACAGAGGGAACACAATACGAAGAAAAACACAACACAATACGTGTCCGACACCACTAAAACGCACCCAAACACACATAGCATAAATAAGACATGAACCCACATACAAACAACTGGAGGTAAAGATGAATCGAGGTGATGTTGAAAGCACAAAATACGTAGTGAAATTACCACTTTGTTCCGGAATGGTCAATATCCCTTGTTCTATTTATAGTCGTGCAAAACTAACGTTTTGCTTTGCCGTTTAAAACTAACGTCCATGAAAATACCACCTTATTGCCAACATTTTTACCTGTTTGTAAGCTTTATCAAGGTGGCTGACATACTGCTCATTTGATTTGTTTTTGTTTTTGTGTGTGTGTGTTTTAACGTCACTTTTAGCAATATTTCAGCTATATCATGGCGACCGGTTTTAGTGGTGGAAGAAGCCAGAGTACCCGGAGAGAACCACCGACCATGGGCAAGCAACTGGTAAACTTTTTCACTTGCGGCTGCGAGTCGAGTGCACCCTTTTTGTAATTTACAAAGCCGGGCGCGAACCCACGCCTTATTGGTGATAGGCGTGCATGAGTTGTTAGGTAATCCAACTACCTAACTCATTGAGCCACCCGGGCCCTACAACTACCTAACTAATTGAGCCACCCGGGCCCTACAACTACTTAACTCATTGAGCCACCCGGGCCCTACAACCACCCGAGTCCTACAACTACCTAGCTCATTGAGCCACCTGGGCCCTACAACTACCTAACTCATTGAGCCAACCGGGCCCTACAACTACCTAACTCATTGAGCCACCCGGGCTCTACAACTACCTAGCTCATTGAGCCACCTGAGCCCTACAATTACCTAGCTCATTGAGCCACCCGGGTCCTACAACTACCTAACTGATTGAGCCACCCAGGCCCTACAACTACCTAACGCATTGAGCCGCCCGGGTCCTACATCTACCTAACTCATTGAGTCACCTGGGCCCTACAACTACCTAACTCATTGAGCCACCCGGGCCCTACAACTACCTAACGCATTGAGCCACCCGGGCCCTATATCTACCTAGCTCATTGAGCCACACGGGCCCTCTGTTCATTTGAAGTTAAACGACAATCAAACAAACCAACCAAAATACATTGTATATTTGTCAAATACATACGTTCCTAGTCTTAGAGAAACGAATGTTAATTTCTCGCAATAAATATCTAATTAATAATCTTGATTTAAGAAACAATATGAAGATTTGTTGAATAATTTATATTAATACTCGGAATAAAGAAATTGAATAGCAGTGCTATCAACAATTTGTTTAAAAACACACCGTAAATGAATGATGGAAATAAAAAAAAAAAAAAAAACGAACGTGATCTTTTTCCACAGCATGATTGCAACAAAATTGAAATTTATGCAATTAAGACTATCAATATATTGATGCTTTCTGCCTTTCAGTATTTCTAGTCATTCAAAGATGAATTGTGCGTTGATGTTTGTAGTGAAAAGGGCCATCAATAAACTTCATTAAAGACAAGAATAAACTGATTAAGATGCTGAATCTATTGAACCACGTGAATAGTAATAATGATAGGATTAATATTAATTTAATCTCTATGTCAGTATGATTAGCCAATAACTAGATGTAAGGTCAAAACACTTAGAAAAATACAAATGTTTTCTAGCAGTTAGACCAATATAATTCCTTATTTCACATTTGAATAGAGATTTGTGCAATAAACGTTTCCGTGTCAATGGCTTACTGAAAGACAGTGAAGAATCTCCATTGATTTCTTAGACCACAACCTCGGTGATTTTTATAGAATTGTGAGTTTGTCTTTGTTTTGGGTCTTAATCAAATGTATTGATGATATGAACGTCCATATGGCCATATTCAGCCAAATTATGTCGTTATTGAAAGATATTTTGCTATGTTAAAACAATCTGTCAAATTATTTAAACCTGTAAATTTGAAAAAAAAAAAAAAAAAAAAAAGAAGAATAAAAAATCATTCGCTTTCATAAAACAGCGTGATATTTAGTTAAATACATAATCCTCAAGTTTGTTATGCTATTTAGTCTTAATGATCAAGTGAAAAACGAAAAATACCGCAATTCCAATATCTAACAGAAAAATCATTGAAACAAACACAATCAATATCCCTAATACGTAAATACATGACCGCTCACTTAACTGAAATATCTATTATATTTATTATATCTATTATATATTTATAGTGACTAAGCACATACATTATTTTCTCAATGATCTTGTTTTAATTAAATATCTTATGACCGTTGTTTCTTTGTACATGTGATAACTTAACATTATTTTAAACCTAAAGTGTTAATAAATTAAATTATATTTAAAAATGCATTTCCACGCTTCTAGATTTATATTGTAACCCTGCACCATAGTGGGTAACATATTTTGATAGTACCAAGCTTGTTGTATGTTTATATCCCGTTTTGGCTAGTTTTTTGAAAAAAGAGAAGGTGCATTGTATTCACTACAGAAAAAAAGAAGACTTTCTTCCTAAACCAACTCTCCATACTGTTCCATGTACAGCCAAACGTCGTTACACTGTTCACTAATCAACCCCACATTCCTGTATGATTATGAGACACCATTGAATTTGGTCTGCTCCAGAATATGCATGGAATATTTCCCGGTGGAAGTTGTTGACCTACCCACCTACTAGAGACAGAATTATAAAATTGATCCAATCAGGAACCAACTAATCTACAAAGGATTTAAATAAAAAAATTGATAGGTATGTCTTTTTAGCTCGACTTAATATATATCATTATACGATAACACCTGATTTGTCCTTTTTAAGCCAGCCATACTTCTTATTTTTATGAATTAAATGTATAATTAATCATTACTATTAAAACCACTAATTATAATATAAAGATGTTTTTAGTATTATTTCCACCTGTTGAAATATTTGTTTATTTAAACATAGGTTTGCTGTTCAACTAAACTGTAAATTTTAACTTGTTTAATTCAATTAGTATATAATTCTGAGCAAATTAAGGTTATTTAGGTAAACATGATACTAATAAAATATATGTTTGTGAATACGCTGTTTTTCATTTGAAATTTAAGAACAATTTTCGAATAAAATAAATATAAAAAGTTTTATTAAACATTAAAGGGATATTAAAGTTCGTTTTAACATATATTTTTTTCAACTCGTGACGAAGGTTGTTTCTTTTCAATTTAATTGTAAAAACAATCCAAAAATACTTTGCACGCCCATATAATCCCTAATATCGTTAAAATATCACTTAAAAGGGTCGAAATGAATTTTTGTCCAGGAAGCAAAAATTCAATTATTGGAAAAACCACAAGATATGACAGAATTATCAACGAATTATGTCACTTTTACAAAGTTTCATTGATAAAAACTGGGTTAATGTTTCATAAATATCAATTATTGAACCAATTGCAAGTTTTCATGAGATACAAAAATTACCAAAATGAGCTTTAATATCCCTTTAAACATTAAACACACAGTGTATTCATATTTGTTTCCCAATAAACTAAATATATCGTGATTAGGATAAATAAAGATAGCCCTACAATAAAATATTCTCAAGGGATCATGTAAAGTAGGTAAGATTACTATTAAAATGAAAAGCAAACACTACAATACTGACGGTATAGGGTTATGGTATTTAACGCCACTTTCAACAATGCTTCATTTATATATTTGTGGTCAGTTTTATTGGTGGAGGAAACCGTTTCTGAAGAAAAAAAACCCCATCGTCCTGCCGCAAGTCACCGACAACCTTTATCACATAATGTTGTACACCTCGCCCTGGGTAGGATTCGAACTCACAACTCTTCCCAATATAATTTAGCTATTAAAATGAGAAGCAAAAACTACCACACTTTCGGCACAATTCAAAAATCCAATAGAAAAATCATAGAAAGAAGCCAAATCGGTAACCCTAACACAATAACACATGACCACCCACTTTGCTGATTTAATACAGGGTCTTCAATAAAAAAAACGTGGCAGGGTTAGGCCACCTTTATGGTCCCAGATCTCCCCTCTTAGTGAAATGATGCGGTGATGCATGTGAGTAAAATGCCAGCCCTCACATGTAACCTAATTGCCAATACAACCTTTTGCCATCTGTACGCAGATAACTCGGATAAGTAATTCCTCTCTTAAGCGGACAGATGTCCTAAGCAGCCACACTTGAATTCCCATAATATACATTATAAACTCACTTAAGTAGTTACTAAAGTGAGAACGGATTTTTATGTTTTTGTTCTTCAAATCTGCATATATGAATAAATTATGGTAGAGTTCATTAAATGTAATTAGAATATCTTCACTGATTACAATGCATTTATGCGTCGTCATCAATTAAATATTCATGGAAACTGAAAAACTTTATTTAATAGCTACCTGTCTTACTTCCATGTTGTCTACCCTGCAGACAAAGCCCCTAACAATCATATTGTTGTGTGTAAATCACATTACATAGACTGTTTGGAAAAGGAATCGAGTCTTGACAATTCACTTTACAGCCCGTGCATATACCCCGATTACCCCTTTGGTATCTTCAAAAATGTTCCTTATATGGTCATTTCCTCGTAATACAGTCATGTCTACTTTCATTTTATATTATTGGCTCTTCGTGTATATTGTGACCTAGATTTCCATCAGCTGTTATCGTATTTTCTGTGTTAAGGAATTGAGGTTGGTGGGAGGGTAGATTTGTTCGTGTTGCGGTTGGTTATTTTGTAAATCAGTACTGTTTAACTTTTTATTTTCATTTAAACTTTTAAGCCTTAACTGCCATGGATGAAAACTTGAGTAGTCGGGTCGCATTGCGTATTTTGCAAAACGACCTCAGAACATTAAATTAGGAGAGATTATTGTCTTGAATAACCGGACTATCTGGATACAAATCAGTACAAAAACAATGGTAGCACAAAACAATATAAAGGATAAGCTATATTACATCAAGGGCTCGCTCCTACACCAGAGTGGGAAGTATCAGATTGGTAAATGTAATAATTAGTTTTTTTTTAAACTAAGCAATTACCACCCTGTCAGAACAGTTCCAATCGCAATAACGCAGAAACAGAGGAAAACCTGATACCACTAAGACTTATATACAATGCCCACTTTCATGGGTTGGTACAGGAACTTCAATAAAAGTGGCGGGGTTAAATAAACGTTAGATAGCACCGAAGGAGAATGGAGAATTGAGAGAGACTGGTAGCAGAGGACACACAAGTTGAAGAGACACAAAGCAAAAACACAATACAATATGTGTTGGACACCACTATGCGCAAACAAACTCAAATAACGTAAACAAGACATGGGACCTCCCACAAACAACTAAAGGTAAAGACGAAACTGACATCGTTTCTATGAGGAAATCGTAGCGGACATCACAACACGGAACTAAGAACGTAAATACACAGTTTTGAAGATTGTTACAAGCAACAAATAGTGAGATTGTGTACAAGCATAGAATTTAAATACGATGCATTTTACCTGCTATAATTATGAATTAAATGCCAAATGTGGGCTTAATATGGCACAACATCAAACTTGCTGTAATTCTAATTAATAAAGCTCTACTTTTCAACAAATTATAGATAACCAACTTCAAATATGTTATTTTATGATTTTTTTTTTTTTTTTTAAATATGACACTTCAAGTGATATATTGAGATCATAAACAAAAAAGCGAATTGTTTAGCATATATTTATCATATCTATGCTATTGTTAATGTTACATAAACTATCCATTGGATCTCTTTGGAATCGAACCCACAACTTCTGATGTACGTTCTTTTCTTTTAGATATTCTGGAATATTTTGTAAAAAATAAAAAAAAACGAAATATAACACCCCTAGACAAGTTCAAAATCCAAACGAGAAAGCGTAGAAACTGGTAAAGGCAATACCTCTAGCACACATATACATGACCATTAACTCTTCTGGTTTGTTACAGGCACTTCAATAGAAAAAGTGGCGGGGGTTAAACTTGTTTTATGCCCAACAATGTAGCATAAGCAAACCATGAAAGCTTTCATGACAGTCTTTAAAACATATATACATTCAATGATTTAGCACACATCTAACAAACAGTTAACCGGTTTTTGTTTGTCTTGCTTGTACGTCGACCCTCCAGGTCGTCAAAATATACAAGTAGTAAAATACAGATTGTTGTATGGTAAATAGTAGCGTAACGTATTGTATTAACTCTGACTTAGAATTTCAATGATTTTTAGACATATAATTTGTTGAGTTAATTTTAGCTATTATTGTGTATTCTAGTCATAAATAACAAATTTAAATAAATCGTTGACACATGTAATGGACTCAAAATATTACATTCCACCATTATATGTTATTAGTGTTACCAATGACTATACAATATGCAAATTATGTTGGTATTGATACATCTGTAGGTGTATAATCTAACGTATCTCAGGACTGGTAGGCAAAGTGAAGAACAAACAAATAAGAAATAAATATAATATATATGTAGGAAATATTTTTTTTCTTTCTAGCCATATTGTTTGGGAAATTTCTGTATGTGAATTTGGCATTTTTGTATTACACAAATAGAGTATTATTATTTCCACATGTATGTCCGTGTCTATGTAAACACAAGGCTAGGTACCTCGCTTCCGTTAGGGGTGTTTGTTCGTGTACTGGACTAATCAATGTCCATTTGTGACACTCACGTCCGTTATGATTTCGGCAAAAAAAGATGTTCGGTTCGTCTACTTTAGTTGTTTGTAGGAGGGCCCATGTCCTATTGTGTTTTATGTGTATGCTTGCGTGCCGTGATGTCCAAAATTGTGTCCTATCATAGGTCTTTACGTTCTGAGTTCCGTGTTGTGATGTCCGGCACGAGCTCCGCATGACAACGATATTTGGTTCGTCTTAACCTCCAGTTGTTTGTAGGAGGGCTCATATCTTACTTACGTTATTTGTGTTTGTTTGCGCATAATGATCTCCAACACATATTGACGATACGAGTAAACTGACAAGTGTCTTATTAGAAGGAGGAACTGCCTGCCCTTCCCCCGGTTTTTGGTGGTGTCCCTGTTCCTCATCGTCTTAGTTTTCTGTACAGCAAATGATGCAAGTGTTGTGCATTCTTCATTCATTGCCACTTTGATTTTCTCTAACGTTTATTTTCGAATGCATGTTAATGAGATTTCTGTGGAAGTATATCAAATAAATTGCAATCGTAGCAACTGCAGCATATCAATTGAGAAATGTAATTACATACGGCATACGTATGTCACATGCTGATTTTTAGAAATGTTTCGATAGTATGGTGTTTCTTGTTTTTCTATTAAATGTGATGTACATATTTACTGTTTCTGTTTAGTACAATACTCATAATCTTTTAACTCATTTATTATTGAAAGTTATCAGTTTTATTCCTGTCATTCTTTTAACTTTAAAACTCAGCAACCATAATCAGGTGACCGACCTGAGCAACATGCTTCCAAAATGTCCTTTTTATTTATATTGATGTACTGAACAAAAAATACATAAACTTAAGGTAAACCGCGTAAGTTATAAATTATGACAGTTCTCCATTGGTATTCCAAGTCTCAAGTTACAAATCCCATAAAGATGAAAATATAATTATAGGTTGTATATCTGTAATCTACAATAAAATGATTATATTACATTATAAATTAACAAATTTAAGTCAGTTGGAGGTCTCGTGGTACGATCCCTTCTCCCCAATTCTGATAGTTATGCTATAAAGACCCATATAAAGGATGAAACCGTTTTGATATAAGGGTAATAACAAAATTACCGAACTACGAACAATCTTACAAAGGGAAAGTCAAAACTCATAGGTATATAAACAGACACAATCAGTCAACAAACGGAAAACTGTGAAAACCGTAATGACACTGACTTGATATCAGATGGTGTTGATAGATTCGTAAACCATTTACCTGATGACGATTATTTCAGCAACACGTTGCACGCACTTAATCAGATATCTACGCTTTAATTATATCGTTGTGGAAGACTTAGCAAAATTCTAAAATATAATTTTCAATCCTGTGTGTCACTCTATTCCAGATGTCTGTCTGCAATGTCCAAATGGTGTTCCGTTAGTTAAAACGAAATTCGAATTGTAACCATCTACCCGTAGACTATGACATAATGGTGATACAACTCGAAGACGTTATTTACTGACAGTAAATATCAAACTTGTGTTAAGGTGGTACCATACACTTCAGGTAAAATTTGATCTGCTCGTTTAATTTTCTTATTTTTTTGGCAGTGTGTTTGAATATATCCACTGTAATAAATATCATAATTTTAACAAATTCCAACAATAAGATTCAGAGCTATAAATTCACTAGTCACATAGCAGCTTTTCTCTCTGTGGTTTTGATCACCGATATGCTTGAAATCTGCATACAAACATCATAGGATCAAAACGTTCAACTGATTTTAAAGAGCTATCTCCCTGTAGTGTATCTAACTAAGTGCGCACTGTGTTTGTCTGGAAAAACAGAAACAAAGTCCACAGGAATGCTCAAAGCCAAAATAATTGCAAAGCCAAATGATGTTTTGGAGGAGCCAGAAAACCAAAGGACCTCAACAGGAAAGTCAAATTGGCTATGAGCACTAATGCCTATGGAGGATATCATTAGTGTTAATGATAATTGCATGAAGTAAAATCTGTAAATTCAATGATAGATACATCTAATAAACAATATCAGTACCGAAGCGCTGAGTACTGGGTGGATGATACCCTCGGGAACTAATAGTACACCAGCAGAGGTATCGACCCAGTGATAGTAATAACAACGTAGATATCTGCACTAGTCCTCACATGTCTGGAATAACCTTCATTGGGTACCATCATAGTCAACAGATTGGAAATCCAAATAAACATAGTTCGAACCAAACGTTAGAGAATACCGAAGGGGCAACCATAAATGGACAATTCAGAAAAACTGGCAACATAGACGAAGAAAAACAAAGCAAAAACACAACACAAAATGCGCTGGACACCACTATTCGCAAACAAACAGAAATAACGTAAATAAGAAATTATTTTTCCTACAAACAACTGGAGTTCAAGACGAACCGTACATCGTTTTTATGCGAAAATCGTAATTGGCATCACAACATGGAATTCAGAACGTAAAGACACATACTAGGACAACACAAACAACTTTATTGAAATGGTAGACTATTTTCTGATTTTCTAACCTTGAAATATTTGATTGTTTGCTTGATAGTGTTTAACGCCACATTCACTAATATTTCAGCTATATCGTGGTGGTCAGTTTTATTGGTGGAGGAAACCAGAGGACCCGGAGAAAAACGGCCGACCTGTCGCAAATCATTGACAAACTCTATTACTGAGCGGGAGTCGAACCCACAACATCAGTGATGATAGACACCGATTGATTGCAATGGTAGTTGTAAATCCAACTACCATGCGATCACGCTCACGACGCCCCTGAAATATTTAAGTGCTTTACCACAGGCAAAACATTTTTGTATATATACATGTATGTGATTACAATAACACTTTTTACGTCATATGGTGAAGGTAATGTCGGACTGTCGTTTCTCTTAAGCCGTTGCAGTCGGTTACCTATTACATACAAGTAATACATTATCACACTAAGCATTTCTGTACCCCACACGAGTAGTAGTATTATTTATGTATCTTATCGAAAGTATATATAAACAAGCCATGACAGTTTAAAGGTCATCAATCTCTTATATCGTCAATGAATTCTGACATGCTATAGATCTACATTGTGATCTTTAAGGACGGTATGTCAAAACAGATCTTTGTACTGACTTACCTCAGAAGTAGAACATTGTTAGAATAGATGTCACATTTTAAATACGGACAGGTCACGAAATGGGTAATGTCGACCTCTAACACGTTATACTTCTGTCTCAACATTTAATTCGGTTGATATATCGATATTATGTTCTCTCGTAGTAGTTGTACAGCCAAACCTGCCCATGCAGTCACTTCTATTAAGCAGTCACCTGTATTAAAATATAACCCTTTTCTCGTCTTGTCATTGCAAATTTCATAAGAATTGAACCTCTTTTAAGAGGTCATCTGTCTTCTAAGACCACTTTTTGCTTGTCCCAAAGATGACCTCTTAATACAGGTTTCATTTCATTTAAATTTTGTTCTAATAATTTTATTTACGCATTTACTCTCTTAAAATAAAAATGATTGCACTGATGAAAAATCATACTTAAATTTGCATACTTCAAAATAATTGTTTTAAAAATAAAATGAAAGAGGTATAAACTTAAAAAATATATTGGAAATAAATAGTATCATTGTGACGTCATATTATACAAATGTATTGGCAATGTCATATGGTGTTCCTACAATGCTGTTGCTACTGAATCAAGGTTTCCTACTGCTTAAGTTGAAATCATCACTTGGTTAACCGTTAGATAATATCTGTGTCACAAATTATCATGGATATGTTTTGTTTGTCTAAATACAATCCGGTCCTTTCCTTATTATTACTTATTATCATGTTTGTAGCCAGTGTAACACGACTGGTTCCATTTTTTTGGAGCAGGAACTGGCGTTCACCGTTGGGTTTTAGTGGTGTTCACATTGCCCAATCTATAGTTTTCTGTATTGTGTTTTGTGGATCATTGTATCATGTGTCTTTCGATTTACAATTTCTGATTTTTCTTTAATATCTTCAAACTTTGTTTACACTGTACTCATTTTCTTTTTCACAACCGAATTGAATTGCGTCCGAAAAGACATAAATCATATCATTATATAAACTTTAAATTCATTAGAAAAAGGAACACGACTTTCAAATATGAAATCAACAATACAATGAACAATACCAGCATTATATAAGCTTTCTTTTCATCACTATAAATGGAGATATCTAAAAATATCTTTTCACGACGACTTTGTATTGAGGCATTTGCCCACCATGTGTATTTAAATTAAGCTGACATATATTATCATATAACCACTGGTGTATACCAAACTTTATAATATAGAATAAGTCATGTGATTTATTAAAATCTAAATTTTGCTGACCTTTGCCCTCGTGAAATACGGTGATATCCTTAATTTTGACGATAACATCTTTTTTGTCGAGTCGAATTACAAAATTTAAAATCTAACGAGGTCATGAAACTTCCGGAAATTACAACGGGTTTGATTTAATGATTTGATGTGGTAATAAAAATTTAAATTTCCACATGATAAGGTTTTTAG
This sequence comes from Bathymodiolus septemdierum, assembly GCA_963383655.1. Classification (NCBI taxonomy): domain Eukaryota; kingdom Metazoa; phylum Mollusca; class Bivalvia; order Mytilida; family Modiolidae; genus Bathymodiolus; species Bathymodiolus septemdierum. The sequence continues at coordinate 15,633,873 of OY726529.1, forward strand.
AAATAAATATAAACTTTTCTCCTTCGGGTTAATTGTAGAGTTAGCATTAGCTTATTTCGGAAACACATACATGACCCAAACATTTCTGAGGTGTATGGTTGAGGGGAAAACAGTCATGTGATGACTATCTCTACAAAAACGTAGATATCGAAACTAGTCCGCACGACGCGTTTTTTTCAATAACGCTCAAAATCGAAAGATTGGATAGCTAAATAATTTAGAGCATTGGGATGCCTAAGCAGGATAGTCAAAATATCGTCACCTATGCCTGAGGGAGGAAATCCTTAGTTTGATTAATAATTACATTCAGTAATAAATATATACCGGTATCTAATAAACCATGTCAGTACCGAAGCACTAACTACTGCGCGGATGATACCCTCGGATATTAATAGTCCACCAGCAGAGGAATCGACCCAGTGATAGTAATGAAAACGTAGATATCTAATTTAGTGCGCACTACGCGTTTCTGGAATAACCTTCATCGGGTAAGCTCAAAATCGAAATCAAAGGGCCTAAGCTATTATACATATGGCCATCTTAAGGGCAGGATACATTATATCACTCCAGGTTTGAAAGAAATGTGACCTACTTTTAGTTAACCCAAGTAAGTTTATGCGAGCACTGTCATAAAATTGATCAAAAAAGTAGCTTAGGCAGTGGAACGTTGAAAAATATATACCAGCACAATAAAGATAAGACGTATTTGTAGGAATGTATTCTGAAAAAAATGTCAAATGTCCCTTTTGTAATTAAACACAGAGAAAAAATTGTTGAGGACGTTTGAACACAAAGTTAAAAAAATATGTTCACAATAGAGAGTTTTATGTCCTGAATGTGCCGTTCCTTTTTATGAAATAGCGTGCATTTCCAAATTAATGGGGCACATTCACAATGCCACCACCTGCATTTTCTTTATATGCGATGCGTCAGTTATCTATCTATTGTCTCGCTAATCCTATTACACCAAGATAGCAGAAAACATGACCCAATGTTGAAACTAGTCGCAGTTGATCAATGTTTAATTGTCTGTATAGTGTTTTGTAGGTCTTTGTGTTCGTCCTTTTGTCCCTTATTCGGTCAGTGTATCGTCTGTCCTTCTGCGATTGACAGCATTTGATTACCACTTTGGTATCTTCAAATATTTCGTATGTCCATTGATGAATACGAAAACGAAATACGAAAAATAGCATGGAATTATCAAAAATAAGTGTAAAGACCAAAAGGACGAGGTTAGAAAAGCAAGGACCAGTTGGGATCCATGAAAGCAAAAATGTTAGTCATCTAAAATGTCCTGATCAAGTTCGATATTATAATGCATTTTGTAAAGCTTTATGATTTGATTGTCAACAGAAATTGTTTATTGAATATGAATCACACTACTTAAACTAAAAATCCACCATATTCTAAATAACACAATCTCATTTTGACAGCCATTATTTTTGTGTGTGTGCTGAATTAGATTTTTATCAGATATAATTGAATTTTTAAACAAAGAGGAACCCAACATACAACTTATGTATGTAATATATGATATTGAAATTGTGCAAGCCACAAGTTAGAAACAAAAAATCATTGGATTTAATCTTGATTTGATTTTTGGTCTTTTAACGCCATTTTCAGCAATATTTCAACTATATCATGGCGACCAGTTTTAGTGGTGGAAGAAGCCGGAGTACCCGGAGAGAACCACCGACAATGGGCAAGCAACTGGTAAACTTTATCACTTGCGGCTATGAGTCGAGGGCACAATTTTTTGTGATTCACAAAGCCGGGTGGGAACTCACGCCGTATTGGTGATAGATTTGTATGAGTTGTTAAGTAATCCAACTATCTAACTCACTGAACCACCCGCGGGGTCCCCAACAAAATCATTGGCAGCTAAATTTTAAATGAAATATGTTAAATAAAAAAAAAAACACTGTTATAACTGGTATTTTTTTGCATGTGTACCCTCTTGAATTAATACCAAGCAAAATGTTATCAATATAATTTGATTTTATGTATCTATTCTAGATAATTTTGTCAAATTTCCTGCGTCTTCCAACAAATTCCCAAAACTCTTCTTTGATGGATTCTTGATCGTCCTTTCGATTCTCTCTAACGTTTATTTAAATACCTTCATGGTTGAAAACAGATATAGCATACCCCGACTCATTGATGACTTAACATCGGTTGATAACTAGAGTAACACGACGGATGCCACTAGTTGAGCAGGAGCTGCTTACAATTCCGGAGCACCTGAGTTCACCCCGGTTTTCAATGTGGTTCATGTTATTCAATCTTTATTTTTCTGTGCATTGCTTTGTAGATCGTTGTTTGTCCTTTTGTCCTTTTTCGTTTGGCCAATGTGTTGTCTGACCTTCTTTGATTTACGGATTCTGATTACCCTTTGGTAACTTCAAACTCTTCTTACAAAAATGTTCCTATCTATAAAAAGTTTTAGAAGTGCAAATTTTCGATATTGAATAATATATATAAATAGATAAATATGATTAATAGTATTAAACATATGCGAATTATCAAAGGAACAACGAATCGTTTCACATTTTTCAAATTGCATATGCTTGTTATTGTTGATAAGTAAACTAGATCTTAATTATCAAATAATATACTGCATATTACTTATTTTTGTGTGAACACTCCATTGATCTGTAATTTGCCCACCTGTTCGTTTTGCATGGCGAACGTTATATTCTACTGAACAGAAAATGTAATTGAATTAAATACACAGATAATAAACCCAGATCTATACAGAACGTCAACAATTTTACTAAATGAAGTGTAATTATGATATCTACGGTGTTGGGGGCATTGATTTCGTAGTGACAAAAGACTGATAATCGACAACAATTTGTTGGTTTTTCACCCTTTTCTGTCTATTTTGGAGAATTTGACTTATTTTCTATTGCAATGTATGCTTAGCATTTTTTAACAGGAATATGAGACTATAATGATTTAATAACAGCACATTAAAATGATAACTATATTGCATATGAACAGTGTGGTCTGATATATAGCTGATCCAATCTTATGAAAGAATTTCCTCAAGCGTACATCTTCATATTTATTTGTCGTATATTTACGTAAAATGACAGACAAATTACGTCCATGTCTTCATCCACTATTTAGAATGATTCTGCTTAAAATAGAAATAAAATAATAAAAGAGATTTTTTTTTAAAATAATTCAAAGAGAATTAAAGAGATAGATCACATTGCAAGTCGAACAAAGATTTAACACAATGAATACAAGGAATGCCGTGCTCCGACACTGACATGGCTTGTTAGATATATGTATTATTGAAGCTTATAATTCCTAAATAATGTAATTATTAATAAACCTATGGTACTCCTGCCTCAAGCATAGATGGTCTTATACAATTGTTTGCGATCCTGTTTCGGCCCTTTGACTTAATTGCTGCCAAAGACTTTTGAACTATTTGGATTTCAAATCTTTTAGCTATGCGTGTATCTGATGAATGATATCTCAAGAATGCGCCCTGCGCGCTAATTCCGATATCTACGTTATTTGCTCCAAAGACGTTACAAATTATTTGGTTTTCGAACTTTTCAACATTGAGCGCACCTGATGAAGGTTATCACAAGAACGCACCGTGCGCACTAGATTTGATATCTACGTTTTTATTTTTTATCTATAGCGACAAAATCAGTAGAGATAGTCATCGCATATACTGAAAACTATCCACACAATATTATTTATTATAATGAATTCTCCCTAAATTCTATTGTTTTTTTTTTCAGGTTTAGCGCCACGTAAGTCATCACTGTCTATCGAGTCTTAAAAGTACAGAAACGCAAGAATGTCCATTTGGTTTGATCATGGACAGATGGTTTCGGTCTGACCATTCTCTTTGATAGTGTCTGCTTATATACTGCCCAACGAAGACTACCTGTAATTACCTCCCCTAACTGACCGGTGTAATCACCGGTTGTCAAAACGTTTATCTACCGCCCAATCTATCGTTGTGAATGAAGAATTGTGTCCACCGTGAATGTAAGAGGTCAGGCATGATAAGGTCACAGGATTTACAATATGCTATAAATCGACGTTTTGTCTCGTGTCACCTTAGATTAGGAATTTATATTTGGTCCAAACGAATGATAATGAATGAAAACGTCGTTTGTTGAATGCACATTGTCTATTAGCTTTCTTCTTGTTTCAAGTTCGGCGTTCTAAAGAGTTGAACCAAAAGTGCAGTCTGGGTTTTTTGATTTTTATGTTAACAATATATCTAGTAAGCTTTTTGGTTATTCTGCTTTGATTTGGTTTATTAGATATATTTATTATTGAAATTTAATTGAAATTTCTAAAATAATGTTATTATTGTTAAAAACTTAGGTTCTCTCCTCTCATGTATATATGACCTTAGCTGTTCTATTTGTGCCCTTTGAACTTCTTGCTCTCCATTTTTTGTTTAATATTTGGTTTTCCAAACTTTTGACTTTGAGCAAACTTTATGAAAGTTAGTCCAGAAATACGTCGTGCACACTAAATTAGATATCTACCTTTTTTATTTATATTGTAACAAAATATCATGCGTGTATACCTTTATATATTGTGTTGATTTATTGACAAGCAAAACTTATTTTAAAACAAGTAACGGGATATAGCTAAAAAATAAATAAAGAGTGATCGTGTTTGTCTGTACAAGTTGAAAGACATATAGGATATGCCATGCGTTATCTCTAGTTTTGATCTTTGAGGGACGTAGCATGCTGTTACACGAAATATTTCTCTTATTCATAAATTCTGTATATATCAATCAATGATTGAAGCTACAGATCTTTTTTCTTATTCATATTTTCAGTGTCACGACATTGAAATGAAAAATCCATGTGTTGTTATACATTTAATCTGGTTAATATATTACGTTGTGTGTGTTTGTGTATTCGTCGTATTTTTGTTTTCTTTTTGTCTTGCACACGTATCTACCGAGGTAGACTCTGATATTAGTCAGTTAGTTAGGGGTATGGTGCTTAACGCCACTTTCATCAATATTTCAGTTATATCGTGGGTGTAGTCAGTTAGTATCGCTTGGGAAATTACGAAAAACAACATTATAATATATACTGGGTTTTTTTCTCACTTTTTATCCTTTTTGCGAATATTCATATTGGCATGACTTCTATTCAAATAAACACATAATGAACAATTTCTGAGGGAAAATAATAAGAATATGACTATTCTAATATTACTACTACCACAATTTGCTAACATGGACTGCTTGGGAAATATTTGGTTTTTATAAAAAAAAATAATGTGAGTGAAAAATATATGCAGCATTTTGTTGAGTAAGTATAATTGTTTTCTATTATGGCTACACCACTAAATGTAGCTATGTTTTCAATTCATAACTATTTCATATCAGGAGATGTGGATCCGTACAATTATTCAATTTCCCTATGTTGCTTTGTAATGATTATCGAAGAAAAATGTAAATTAAATTTTGTTCACCAAATTTGCATGAAAGTATACAATTACATCAGTGGCACTCAATTCCAGAAAAGTGTATTAAATGTATTTACCAAGCTTTTGCTTCTGCTTTCGGTTTTTTCCTTTGTTGTGTTTTTTTGTTTGTATTTGTTTGTGTGGTCTCATATCCTGTTATTTACAGACATTTTTATTGGTTGATTTCGTAATGTTTGACTTTGCACATTTTAATTGCTATATATTAACAAAAATAATCGAAACCATGAACGATTTGTATATTTTTTTTGTGTTTGCTCATTTTTTTCTCATTAATCGATACAAACTACAAATAATCGCATTAATTTCAATTTTATACAAATAAACTGTCATAATCCACGATTATTTGTTTGGACAAAGAAACAAATAAAACAAAATACAATTTAACAACATCTTGATTCAATCTAATGTCTTTGCCCCAATCCAATAAATTCTGCAAAATCAATATAAAATATTGTTTTAATTGAATACAGTCCTACAGAGAGAGTACACATTGCCATAGTAGGTAATTATTGGCTGTCCTAGCTCACCAGATAATAAGCAGTTTAGTAGAAATTCTATCTCATTACGTTATTTAATTGATACCCTCGCTCTGGCTCTCCCATCTAAATCAATGGCAGTATCAAGACGTCGCTACTATATAGAACACATTAAAGGCACATTATGTAAATATGTTGATATTCTTCTCAAACTCTTAAGCAATTCGATTTTGTAGCTTTTTGAAATGCACGTCGCTAGCTTAAGAACACATTATGTAAATATATTTCATGAGTATTTTTCATTCTCTTATAATAATCTTTATTTATCTTATTTTTTTTTAATGAAATACGATTTTAAGACTTTTCATCTTCAGCTTTTTGAAATGTACGTCGCTACCATAGGAACACATAATGCATATATATTTCATGAGTATTTTTATTCTTCTCAAACTCTTAAGAAATTCGATTTAGTAGCTTTTTTAAATGCGCGTGGCTGTCATAAGAACACATTAAAACCACATCATGTAATATGTTTCATGAGTATCTTGTTCTTCACGAATTTGTAAGAAATCAGATTTTAAGATACAGTTGGAAAATGACGTATACATGTAATCTAAAACAACAAATGTGCTAAAAATAAATTTTACACTTCGACTCCAACAATCCATATAATTTTAAGTGTTTGAATATGATAAATTATTTCAAAGATCAAAGGTGTACTCGATACAACATATATTTACATGTCTACAATGATTTGTTTCATCAGAGATAATGACAGCCAGGATACAATAGGAATTCAATACAAACCTGCGTTGTTTACTACTAATTGGTGAAGAAAATAATGTCCAGGTATTTACTTTACACCACAAGTTCAAGATTTAATTATTTAGCATGTACATCGTCTGTTTCCAAAGAAACATTGATCTTTACAATGAATTTTCATTTTATAATTGTTGTCCATTTATAAATTTATAATTTAGTAACAACTTTCAAATCTGACATATGTAAATCTGAAGCCAAATTATGTGAGTTTTTTTTTTAACTTGAAAATGTTAAGAATAAGTTTTAAAATTAAATTATGTTTGTTTTTATCAATGAATTTGATACTGGCGGTTGATCGTTTACAGTACGCACACAATAATCCAGATTATCAAGATATGGTAGAAATGAACGGTGCTGTTGCAATAAAAACAACAATAACTTTAAGAAAATGTGCAAAGGAATGCAGCGAAAATGACAAATGTGTGACACTTTTCTACAACCATAACTCACGCTTGTGTGTGATACATTCGACTGACTTCAAATTCCAGACACCAAGTTTAACGGAGTTAGGATGGAAGCACTATTTTATAAGAGACGGTAGGTCCTCCTTATATTTAGGAAATAGCTGTATTGTATTTGAAAATTTCACGGCATCAATTGGAGATTTGATGGTGGCAAGTTGAGTTTACTGGCGACGCGTTAGCGGAGCCAGTAAACGGATATTTGCGACCATGCAATCGGCAATTGATGCCGTGGAATTTTCAAATACAATACAGTTATCTCCATTCTAATCTAATCATGTGTATAGATGTGCATTGTCACATTATTGACAAGATGACGTAAGCGGTAATCGGCTAAAATTCTAAAAATATCTCATGATATTTAAACCGTGGAATTGATACCGTAAAAATTACAGCATTGTCCAATCACAAACCAGGAATATTAAACAACTGCATTAGAATAATGGATATATCTTTTACTTAGTGTGCAATTGTGTCAATAACTAAGGGGTCGAATAAACTTCAGTGTTAATTTAGTTATGGTCTAAACAAAGTTTTTTTTCTGGTACCCCTTTCACATGTTTTATATGTTGAGCTTTGTAAAACTAATTCTAAATCAGTTCACTTATTGCTTCCAGGAATATCAAATTGGACAAAGCAGGAATCATTGTATAGCTTTCTTATTATACTTAAATGATGTAATGCGTGTTGATTAATTTTTTCTTTGCAGGATACACATATTAATTCCATGACTTAGATTATCTGCGTTCTCATCTATTCAAATGAGCTTGAAGTAAAGAGTACTACTGACGCTCAAAAGTCTGCTTCTTACCATGACAACCTTTAACTTGAAATCGACAAACGAGGAATATTAAAAAAGCAAAACCAGGGGCGGGTCCGGGGGGGGGGGGGGGGGGGGGGGGGGCGCAACCGGCGCGCACCCCCCTAAAATTGGAAAAAATAAGATTTTTTGGCGTAAAATCGTGATTTTTCACACAAAATACCCAAACAAAAATTGTAAGTGCGCCCCCCTCCCCTAACTTAAAATCCTGGATCCGCCCCTGAAAACTGTATGACAAACGGGATGACTTTCATCAATAGCAATATTCCAGCATCCCCATTGTACGGAGTTTACATTTCACAACTCATACGTTATTCTAGAGCTTGTGCCCAGTACAGTGATTTTCTGGACGAAAAAGCTACTCAAGCAAGGATACGTTGCTCCTAGGTTGAGCTAATCGCTAAGAAAATTTTCACCGTCGTCATCATAACCTGGTTGGCCGTAGTGAAATATCCATATCTCAAATGACAATCAATCTTTTACTTTTTACGTAGATATTTTCTTTCCTCTATCACAGCCAAGACTTTTACAGGACTTGACTGTACATATGAGTAGCACGGCGGGTATTTGATCAGAAAGCAGGAATGTCTTACCTTTCACGAGCACCCGAGTCTACACTCGTTTTTGGTAGGGTCCGTGTTACTAATGTTTTAGTTTTTTGTGTGTTTTTACTTTCAGCGATCCGTGTTGTGATGGCCGTTATGATTTCCGCATGAAAAGATCTTCTGTTCGTCTTAACCCCCAGTTGTTTGTATGAATGCTTATGTCTTATTTACGTTTGTTTGCACATAGTGGTGTCCAAAGCATATTGTGTTGTGTTTTTTGTTTGTTTTGGTTTTTCTTGTGTCATGCGTACCCTATCCTTCCAGTTTCTCTGTATAGTTCATTTTTGAATGCGGAATTCTCTAACGTTTATTTAGTGCCGTGACCTTTATTGAAGTGTCTGTACCAAGACAGAAGAGTGAGCGGCTATACATATATGTGTTAGGTGGTGTAGAATTTGCCTCTGTTACAACAAATTATCGGTTAGATTAAGGAACAGTTATGATGATATCGTATTTCTTGTTTTTAATTTTAACACTTCAATAATTTGACGGCCACGATATAACTGAACTATTGTTGAAAGTGGCGTTAAACAACATAAACCAACCAATAATTTGAATAAGATTTTTATAGGCTTGTTATGATCTCATTTTTTTTAATTTTTTTGTTTTTGCAATTTTTGATTTACAGACACAGGCAGATGTCCACCACCATACCACTATTATAGATACCTAGATTTTTGCTATTATATTGGGGTCGCACAAAGACTACATTTCCAGGAGATAAAACAGATATGTAATGAAACAGGTGGACGATTGGCTCATATTGAATCAGAACAAAAAGGAAACTATTTCGGACAAATATTAGGTATGTAATACGTTACCTGCTTTTTTCAAATTTAGTAAGAAGAGTCTGAAGATAACAAGGGGGTAATCATAATACGTAGATCGAAGAAGAACAAACAACACAATGGCCAAAAGAAAAAGGACAAAAGGACAAACAATGATCCACAAAACATTGCACATAAAACTAAAGATCGAGTAACACGAACCCCACTAAAAACCGGTGATGAAGTCATGTGGATCACAATATTTGTCTATGGATTACACTACATGATTATTTTCAATTTAATGCCACTTGGTTCATAATGTTCGTCTAATTAACATAAACTGATTTGTACTCACTCGTTTTAGATTTTAACAACAATTGAAAACAAATTGTAGGAAGAGCTTGAAGATACCAAAGGGGTAATCAGAACAGATAACGCAATGGACAAAAGAAAAAGTACAAACCAACAAACAACGATATTCAAAACACAGGCATAAAACAAAAAATCGAATAACACGAATAACACTAAATTTGTAGAATATTGGCGAGCAAAACTAATAAAACTGACCTCCACGATATAACTGAAATATCGTTTTAAGCTATGCCTCTAATGTTTATATATTTCAGCTCATCGTCCCCATAGCAGAGTGGCCGTAGCTGGGTACAGAACCAGTGTCAACAAATGGACATTAGATGACGGAACCATGCTAACATATTTTAACTGGTACCCTGGAGAACCGAGCTCAACATTTGCAAAGTGCTTAGAACTAGTGTACCAAGTTTTTCTCTACGATTGTGCATGTATATTAAATCATCCTGCTGAATATATATGTGAAATATGAATAACACTATACTCACTACTAATGTTTGTACTTTTGACGAGGTGTACTCGATACAACTATATGTGTATTATCCGATTCTCTGGTTTTGTACAGCAAACAAACAGCTTTTTACAGAATGTGAAGCAATAAGTGACGGGAAATAACTCCTGCAAAATGTCATCGAGATTGTTATTGCGATTAACGTTTTCAATGTGTTTAAATTTACATATTTAACTGTTTGGTGTTTGTAAAAGATATTCACGTCTTTCATTTTAGATGATGAAATTTTGAAACTATAAATGCAAATCTGGAGTTATATTTATTACGATGCGATGACCATTGATACAGAATTTTACCATAGACTAGTTTTGCGTGTTTTTGGATATGTGTAGTGCAATGTCTTCAACAAGCTAGAACAGCATTAAAGAAATACGGTAGACAAATTATGTTACGCGCAAAAAGCAGCTGTAAAATAATAATAATAATAATAATAATAATAATAATAATTATAATGATAATAATAATAATAATAATAATAATAATAATAAATAAATAAAAATAATAGTGATAATAAAAATAAATAAAATTAATAATAATAATAATAATAATAATAATAATAATAATAATAATAATAAATAAATAAATAAATAAATAAATAATAATAATACTAATATTGATAGTAATAATAAAAACAACAATAATAATAAGAGATACTTTATTTTAAGAGGGTAGCACAGTTAGTACAAACTAATCTTCACTGATGCTCTCAGCTGCTCAAAATATTGTTTAGGGGCAAGACAAGTGGTATTTTCTGCAATATTAGAACATAGCTATGAATTTGTGTGGCACTCTGCAATTTATTACCATGGAGAAAGTTTCAAGATACCAAAAGGGTAATCAGAAGTCGTAAATAAAAGAAGGACAGACAATACAATGTTCAAAGGAATTCCAAGTGTGAAAGGTAAAAGCTGAAATATATTTAGGCAAAATAAAAGATAGAGAATACCGATGGGGTAATCAAGATGGACAATCCAGAGCAACTGGCTGCATAGGGTATCACTGCCAAGATTTTTACCTGACTGGACTGTATATGAGTAGCACTGCTGGTGTCCATTAAGGAGCAGGAACTACTTATCCTTCGATAGCATCTGTCTTCACCCCTGGTTTTATGTGTCTTTACGTTCTGAGTTCGTGCTATGATTTCAGTTATGATTTACGCATACAAATGATGTTCGGTTCGTCTTTACCTTCATTTGTTTGTAAGAAAGGGGGGGGGGGGGCTTATTTATGTTATTTGTGTTTGTGTGCGCATAGTGGTATCCAAACATATATTGTGCTTTGCTTTGTTTTTTCGTCTTGTTGTCAGTTTCTCTGGATTGTGCATTTTTTATTCCTCCAAGACGAAGACAAAAACACAGCAGAAGCACAACATTAGATGTGTTGGACACTACTATACATAAACAAATACAAATATCATAAAGACGACATGAGCCCTCCTGCAAACAACCGGAGGTAAAGACGAACCGAACATTGTTTTTATGTCAGTATTACCAGAGTTTGTAGGTCGACCGACAAAACAACAAAAATTTCCATGAACTGAAATATATTCTTATTTGTGGTCAATGTAATTTATGATCAATATAAATGAATACAACTATGCTTCAAGTTTGTTTTAATTTGTTTCAAGAATAAACAATAAAAAGAACGGCACATCATTGGCAAACTCGATAAGTAAATATTTATGAAAAACATCATAATAAAACAAACACATGTTTACTAGTTACAGAATGTCAATATTATTTTAGTAACAATATCAAACAGTTCACGGTTGATATATGTCACTAATTAGACCTATTGTTATTGATTTGTAATTTTCATTGGTTTTGAGGGTTAGGGTTAGGATTATGGGCCACTTTCAATAATATTTCAGTTATATTGTGGCGGTCAGTTGTATTAGTAGAGGAAAGCCGGAGTACCTGAAGAAAACCACCGACCTATATCAAGTCACTGACAAGCTTTATCACATAATTTTGTATCGAGTACACCTCACATGAGCGGGATTCGAACTCACGACTTTAGTGGTGATAGGTACTGATTGCATAGGTAATTGTAAATCTAACTACCTACGATCACGACGGCACCCATTGGTATTGAGTCATTGAACGATTGGTAAAATTTTTATTTCAGAACCGCGCTGTGCGCACTACAGTATATATATCGTGTTTGTCACTATCACTGTGGCGCTACCTCTGCTGGTGGACTTTTAGTACCCGAGGGTATTCTCTGTCCAGTAGTCAGTTTTTCGGCACTGACATAGTTTATTAGATATATTTATACTATCAGTGAGTCGATACCTCTGCTGGTGGACTGTTAGTACCCGAAGGAATCAGCCGCTCAGTTGACAGTGTATCGACACTGATATGGTGTAATGTTTTTATTTGTTATTGAAATTTACAGTTACTAAATAATGTTAAATATTATCAAAGTCAAGATTCTCCTCCATCAGGTATAGGTGACCATAGCTTAATTTGGGCATCCTATTAAATACCTTCGGAATTCTTGTTGGAAAAAACATTTAAATCATTTTGCTTTCTAATCCTTTGACCTTCAGTATTCATGGTGAAGGTTATTCCTGAAACGAGATATCTAAGTTATTATCGAACATATCAACAAAATAATAAGCAGCCTGCCATTTATGAAGCAGGAACTGGATATCCATCCGGAGCATCTGAGTTCATCCCGGGTTTCGGTTGCTTTTCACGTTACTATTTTTAGTTTTTAGTGTTCAGTATTTATGAATTTTTCTTGTCCGTGTGTTTTTTGGTTGTTTTTAACCATGGCTTTTTAAAATTTTCTGTTATTGATGACGTTTGATGATGTTTTGGTACCTGCTGACTCTACTTAGCCAAAGTAATTTGTTCCATCCCATATTTCCTTAGCAATTTTTGTGAGAGTTTATTTGGGCGTGTTTGAAGAATGCAACGGATTAAAGACAACTTTATTAGATTGTAGATAATAGTAGGCTCATTGTATTCGCTTCAGAGCGAAATTGTTACCGTTCCAACTAAACTCTCTATATATTTCTACTGGCAAATGTATTTGTACCGTTTGACCCATTCCTGTGTCAATCTTTACACATTTTTATTTGTTTATCTCCCTATTTGGTATCGGAAATGTTTCGATAGTGTGGTATTTTAGTTTTCTAAAGATGATGTCAATCTACAAGGAGCATGGTACCCACTATGGTCCACGTACTAACCTTTGTGTATTCATTTTTTGGAAAAGAAATAAACTTTTTGACGATTTACAAAATACCTACAAGAATACACATTTCACCTTCATTGCTGTATATTGTGTTAATTTATTGCTTATCAGGTTCTTGTGCGCAATATGGCTGAACTGTCTATCACATGCCGTTATCCAATCAATTGTATTCTCTTTGTTTAATGAATGCTGATGGATATTATGACTTCCAAGCTGCCTCGGTAATGTAGTGGTCAACGTGCTCGCCATCAGTACCTAGTATCGTTGGTTCGATCCCCAAACGAGTCACATTAAAGATTAAAAACTTATATTTTCCTCCTGCTCATATAAGCACATCTTTTAAACGTTTCAGTCAGCTAGCACTATGTAATTTCCACCTATGAGTTGTGGTCTAATAGAAAATGTCTCAGCATCATATCATTGGGAGATGGCCTGTTATCGCTATTATGTAGATGACAAATTGCTAACTTCACGCTAAGCAAAGGTCACTCACAATCAAGAGGTATCCTCCTAAAGCGTGAACAAGTGCGTATTGAAACTTTAACACTTGAAGTGGGTATTAAGGGGCGATTACACGTCAATGGTAAGCGCTAGAAAAAAACCAAGGGACAATCAAGATAATCCAGAGGAACTGGCAACATTGGGAACACAAGACACAGGACAAAGACACACAATTAAAAAAAAAACAGAAACCTAATAAGATGAGCAACACAGACGCCACCTGAAACCGAGTGTGAATCTCGTTGCTCGTGAAGGGTAAGCAGTTAGATTTGTGTCAGATCCCTTCCTGATTACGCAATAGACATCACAATAAGACAACCTGTAAATCTACTTATTTTGACAATATTATGACTAGATTCATCTTGATTATTAATAGAACAAACTATCTAATACAGTGATTTACATTTAGTCAGTTATTGTGTCGAAAACGATTAAGACTTTTAACCGGGGTTGTAACAAGAGTAACACGACGGGTGCCACGTGTGGAACAGGAACTGCTTACTTTTCTGTATCACCTGCGATGATACAAGTGGCCATCGTGTTGCTTAATCGATCGTTTTCTGCGAAGTTTTTTGCAGAGCATTGTTTGTTCTTTTGTTCTTTTTCTTTTGGCCATTGCATTGTCTGTCTTTCTTCGAAGAACGACTTCTGATTACCCCTTTGGTATCTTGTGGCCATTGTATTGTCTGTCTTTCTTCGAAGAACGACTTCTGATTACCCCTTTCGTATCTTGTGGTCATTGCAGTGTCTGTCTTTCTTCGAAGGACGACTTCTGACTTCCTTGGTATCTTCAAGCCTTTCTTAGCAATAAATTTCTAAGAGTAATATAGTATGGATCTTTAGAAAAGATCGTGGAATTAACCTTTAAATGAACCCACATATTAAATTTGTCTAAAAGTAAGGTAAGATTGTCAATCTGTCACAGAAAAAAAAGATTTAGTTTGTTTCTTTTAGAAAATGTTTTTCACTTCTTAAAAAATGAAATTCAAGTAATTTCACTGCCGGACATTTTAACATGCCATATGATATGTCATGTGATACCTTACTATCAACAGGTGCGTAGTTTTATTAACATATATATTTTTTGACTACAGTAAAATACAGATATCAAAGTGAAGTGTTGATTTAGTCTTACATTTCACAATGCATCACGCTTACAGGATTAATGAGTTTTTGATATAAAAAGAATACCTATTAGGTGACTCACTAAGCAATTCAGAGCAACACTTTATTGTGATATTGATATTTATCGTAACTTCTAACAATATTTGCACCTATAACGTAACTACCAGATTTTGTGAGAGAATTCCAGACAGGTAAGCGATCTGACCGGTGAAAATCCCTAACGTGTGTAGGTGTCTGAAAACTATTGTGGTGTTGGTTTGGAGCGAACTCTTGTCAAGTTTCTGTTCATTTGGCCAGGTTTCAGAGAAGACTTTTAGAAATCGACCAACCTGAAAGAAGACTTACATATGGCGGCCATGTTTGTTAACGGATGGAAAGAAATGAGCAATCTTCACTAAGGAACTTCCATAGAGGCTCCCTACCAAGTGTTTGTTCATTTGGCCAAGCGGTTTCAGAAGAGAAGATTCAAATGTGAAAAATAATTAGACGACGGACGCCAAGTGATGGCAAAAGCTTACATGCCCTTTGGCCAGGTGAGTAAAACATGGCTGTATTTAAAAACTAATTTTATATGCCCATGCTTATTTCTCCTTCATTCCTTGGTGGAGGATATTTTAAGGTGGTAATACATAGTATTATTGATACAATATAACGACATACAGGCAATTTTAATGGACAAAGCTTTAAAGCTATTTCAAACCTGCACTGTGAATATTCATCTAAGCAAAATTAAATCTTTACAACGATGTCTACATAAAATCTTCATTGAAATGTTTTATTAATTCTTTTAGCACAATTTACGTACATAAGGACATAGGTGACCGTCATTTTAACAACATTGAGAGGAACATTGTTGGATGCTTAACACCTAACAGTAAGTATGCCATCCATGTTCAGGACAAGACCTAGTACACTGATTCCTAAGCTGGTCTTCCTGTGGTTTTTTCTTCAGTGAGTTCAATTGTGATGAGAGGTGATTGTTTGTTTTGTTGACATTGGTGGCCGTGATTACCATCACTGTTTAAACTTTCTTTTCATAATATGCAGTCTTGCCTTCCTTGCTAAAAGTTATAAAACCATGAGATAAACAATGGCATCTGTGAGAAATGTAAGTAATTAATTCACTTGCGACATCATCTATCACTGTTACTGATTGGATCCTTGACAAACTACATACCTAATAAATATGTAGGGTGTTAGGTTTATGGTGTTTAACGCTACTTTTAACAATATTTCAGCTATAGTGTGCTGGTCAGTTTTATTGGTGGAGCATTAACATGTGCAATATGGAATACCTATAAATACATGAACAAATAAAAAGGCAGATATGTTTTTGAAATGGATGCGGCATTATACATGTCTAAATATTGACAAAAAAAGCAAATCTAGTATAAAAAAAAGCAAATCTAGTATATAATTTATCTCCGTAACCTATAACAACCTTGATTTTAGGAATCGTCATAGAATCTTTAGTGTGAAAACATTTACATTCCTGTTTGGTCGAGTCGACATCTGAATATATGAATATTCGAGTAAAAGGTTTACCTGGAAGTCTGAAAACATCAACAAAATATACAACAACAAAACCGGAAGAAAAACAAAGCAATGCCCGGATTATTTCGAATAGAATTAACGTAGCAGAATATTATGTATAGGCCATATTTCATAGTCCTTATTGTTGAAATGTATAATTGAATGACCATTTAACTTTGGGGGTTGGTGTTTGGGGGAAGTTGGGTGTTCAAATTAAAATTTTATTTTCTTATTTTCTGTCGCCAAAGTGTATTGACAAAACAAAATTGCATCTTGCAAAGAATAAATAATCCGACCCTACAGTTTTCAGAAAAATATGCTAAGTAAAATATAAGAAAAATTGTTGATTTGCAATGTCAAAAAGAAACTGATTTTTGCTTTGAATGAAAGAAGGTGGGGGCTGGTGAAAACACAGACCTCCCCATCAAAGGTTAAATGATCGGTCCCTAACTAATACCGTCGCAATGACACACAAGTAGAATAACAAAATACAACAAAGTGGTCAAAACTCTTCCATAACGTAATGCAAGTCTTTTCGAAAATCTGACACTTTTAATATCTGCTTTAAGATCAAATGAATGAACTATCATTGAATAATTCTGTGCGTATGGACCTTCAGTGAAATATTCTTTATAGAGGTGTCAAACATTAAAGTATTGGCCCTGTCACTGATAGTTGTAATGTGACCTGTGACAACGTCTCATGCCGTGCTGTATTAACAATTTATGAATGGAAATGAGGGCCTTCGATATTTAACACACGATAGTGTTTAGAAGTGTATATATAATATGTCGGAATGGTTGTTACGTTAAGACTTAAAACGCATAAATTTGTTATATAAGCAATGCACTTCACAAAACATCCGGAATAACTTGGCCTCTCTTCTATATCTCATTTTGACATTAGACTAAAGAGAGATGAATATGCAAAATAACGTCACTAATAAAACTGTCTGACGTAACTATTCTGCGGTTCATGATCTAAAATTGATTGATTGATTGATTGATTGATTGATTGATTGATTGATTGATTGATTGATTGATTGATTGATTGATGTTGCACGTAATAGTAGCTTTATTTCAACTACAACTATTATGAATAAAAAGCAATAGAGTTATCAAAATAATTAGCACAACAATATATAGTGATAATGTTTGGATATATTTTTAGTAGTATTATAGCTATGTTCTTGAGGAAAATAAGTTTACAAACGATACATTAAATAAGTAATAGTTGGTGTTGGAATGGGCCTAAGAACCATAGGTTGTTTTGATTGCCACAAGGAAAAAGAGGAAGATGACGGTCTTGCCACAAATGACTGATGCTAACATGTTGGTGTATTGTAACTTATCACCGGGTGCCACTATTGGAGCAGGAAATTCTTACCCTACAGAGCGCCCGAGTGTACAAGCAGTTTATAGTGGGAATCGTGTTGCTCCATCTCTGGTTTTCTATGTAGCGTTTTGCAGATCGCTGTTGGTCCTTTTGTCCGGATTCTTTCGACCATTGTATTGTGTGTCCTTCTTTGATTCACGGCTACTGGTTACCTCTTTGGTATCTTCAAACTTTTTTGGGTGTCAATCTGTTGCTCTATAATTGTAAATTACGCAACATTTTTATTTTTTTTCCGTTTTAATTAATTATCAGTATATCTCATCTGAAGTAGTATTAATGTATAGTATTATAGTTAATAATTAGTTACTGACATTTCTTGGTTAATTTTACCTGGGTAACGCTGTACCTCCAATGGTGTGGTAGTTAAATATAAATTTACATATACAATTAGTCCCTCCCACAACTAAGGTTTGTGAGTTCGTCTTCTGCACGTAGTGAGGTGAATTCGATATGACATTATATAGAAAAAAAAAGATTCCATGGTTATTCCTTGTGGGTCGGCGACCGCTAGGATATATCTGAAATATTGTTGTAACAAAAGTTTCAAGATACCATAGACGTAATCAGAAGTCAGAAATTGGACAGACAATGCAATAGTCCAAAGAACATGGGCATAGAGACTAAAAATTGCCGACAAAACAATTCCACTGAAAACATAAGGATAAGGAACACGCACCCAAGATCCAGAGGTGAACTCAAGTGTTCCTGTGGGATAAGCAGGTAAGTAATTTCTGCTTCACTAGTGCCACTTGCAGTGCTATAGTTTGCTGGTAATCAAGTGGTATGTCATGACATATGAAAGAAGAACGTGGTATTAAATACTAATCTTCATCCATCAATCAAATTATTTTTCATCAAAGCAAATTTGAGTTAATAATGAATAAACGTTAGAGAATACAGAAAGGGCAATCACAAATGGACAATCCAGAGAATAAAGAAGGGCAATCACAAATGGACAATCCAGAGAATAAAGAAAGGGTAATCACAAATGGACAATCCAGAGAATACAGAAAGGGTAATCACAAATAGACAATCCAGAGAATACAGAAAGGGCAATCACAAATGGACAATCCAGAGAATAAAGAAAGGGCAATCACAAATGGACAATCCAGAGAATAAAGAAAGGGTAATCACAAATGGACAATCCAGAGAATGCAGAAAGGGTAATCACAAATAGACAATCCAGAGAATACAGAAAGGGCAATCACTAATGGACAATCCAGAGAATAAAGAAGGGCAATCACAAATGGACAATCCAGAGAATAAAGAAAGGACAATCACAAATGAACAATCCAGAGAATACAGAAAGGGCAATCACAAATAGACAATCCAGAGAATACAGAAAGGGCAATCACAAATGGACAATCCAGAGAATAAAGAAAGGGCAATCACAAATGGACAATCCAGAGAATAAAGAAAAGGCAATCACAAATGGACAATCCAGAGAATACAGAAAGGGCAATCACAAATAGACAATCCAGAGAAACTGGCAACATGGGCAATACAAGACACAATACGAAGCTCCTAAATACAACTGGAGGGAAATACGAAACAAATATCGTTTTTATGTGGAAATTATAGCGTACATCACAACACTGAACTCAGAATTATGTTAATTTAAAGGGATGTTCGAAAAGTAATTTAAAAGAATACATAGCAACCATATTACTTTTCACATACAGTTTTCATTTCTATTATGAATACATTTGCTATGGCAAGAGTTACCAAGGGCTCTAATGTGTCCAAACAAACAACCTTTTTGGTGGATGAGGCCCCCGGTGCTTTACAAATCAGAGAACTTAAACGGCTATAAAGAACAACTTGTCGATTATTTGTTCTTTGCTATGGCTTCGTTCGCCCCCGTCTGAATCCACGCTTGACTCATACTCATATGCTTTATTGCATAAAATGTAATGAACCCCTATGACGCCCTCAATTTCTAGAATGAAACTTTTATTTCCCATCATTTGAAAATTTTAATTCCATTTCAAGTTGGACATTTAGCAAGCATTCAATAATTAGCTTGACCATTGGCCTCAAGGTCAAGTAAGTGTGCTGGACAGTCGCGATGTCGTCTGTGCCTACAGTACATTGCACGCAATGTGTAATTATGGTCCGTGGACTGATCAATATAATTCATGGTTGTCAGTGCGTTTATCATCACTCGATCAACTTGGTCTAAATGAAACACTTTGTAGCCTATAAACCAAAAGAAATAAATGACGATGTTGCTTTAATTAGTTTTGTTTAATGTATTGGTCTGGGTTTGTTATATTTTATCTAGTTTTAATGCTGTCTTATTGTGAATATTTGGTCGGCTTACCAACATTAAGGATTATAAGGTTAATCCACGTCAGTCTTTTATATATAACTTGTTGATTTCTTTAGTTTGAAATTACTTTGGTTTATAAATAAAAGAGAGTTTTTTTTTACATTTGCTTCAAAACAGGGTATGGTTTTATCCATATGCATTGTCTAAGATTTCATCTGAGGCAGTTTTGTTATAGGACATTTCAATACGCTCTGTGCAATTACAAGATATGAATAGTATAACTATGCTTGTGTTCCGCATATCGAAAATAAATAAACGTTAGAGAAAACCGAAAGGGCAATCAAAAGTCGACAATCCAGAGCAACATAGGGTTCACAAGACGAAGCCAATCAAAAGTCGACAATCCAGAGCAACATAGGGTACACAAGACGAAAACAATCAAAAGTCGACAATCCAGAGCAACATAGGGTACACAAGACGAAGCCAATCAAAACAGAAGCACAACACAATATGTGTTGGACACCATTATGCGCAAACAAACACAAATAACGTAAATAAGACATGTGCCCTTCTACAAACAACTGGAGGTAAAGCCAATCCGAAAAGCACACTAATTCACGAATGCACGTTAGCCCATTGGTGAATTGTCGTAATTGTTCTGTTACGAGTGATTTTTTTTTATTCAGAATGCAATAGTTTATACTTTTACTACAAATATTGTACAAGTTTGTTTGCCGTAATTAGAATCTGTTTTCATTACCGAGCCAGTTCGGTAGGTTTCTCTTTGTGTTTTGTTATCCTCCTATCAAGAAAGGTTTGAAGATACCAAAGGGAGGTAATCAGAATCTGTAAATCGAAGAAGAACAGACAACACAATGGCCAAAAGAAAAAGTACAAAAGGACAAACAACGATCTACAAAACATATATATAAAACTAAAGATCGAGTCACACGAACCCCACTAAAACCGGGGGTGAACCCATGTGCTTCGGAAGGGTGTGCAGTTCCTGCTTCACTAGTGGCACCCGTCATGTTACTCTAAATACAAACCCAGTGAATAAATAGTCTTGGTCGTTTTGTATTTGGATGTATATATAACCTGTAATATCAGTGCATATCACCACAAAGAATTGTGAGTTTGGTTCTCGCTAGTATCGATCTGTATTCCATGCAACCTTATGAATACATTTGTCAGTTCGGTAGTTTACTCTGCGTGTTCCGTTAATATCGTTGAAAGGTGTGTACAATATACACATATTTTAATAGGACAATTTTGAAATTATGTCTATTAAGGAGAGATAACTCAGATGGAATTATTAATATTTTCATTGACTTATTTAGCAAAGCTGAACAGAACCAATAGTACTGTGTTAATTAGGTGATATTTGACTTCTTATTATTAACATGGCAAAAAACAAGTATTAATAAATAATTTTATAATACCACAATATATATTTACAAATTGTATATGTAACAATTCTTCAGCAGTTATAATACATTAAAACGTTAATTTACAACAAATTATAATTTTCGGTGACATTAAATACCCTCATAAACTAAGTTAAGCCATACTTAATTAAGTTTTACTATGCTTTAATTAACATAGCAAATTATTACAAATAGTAAATTCTAAACGTATCTATACAGCTTTATAAAACTGCTCAAATTCAATTATGCTTATTTGAGGGTTAGGGTTATGGTGTTTAACGCCACTTTCAACAATATTTCAGTTATATCATGGCGTTGAGTTTTATTGGTAGAGGAATTTTTTATTTTTTATTTTATTTTTATTTGCTTATTTGAAATATTTAAAACCCCAAAAATATGATTAATTAAGGATGCAATATGCTCTATTCATATTTATTTTATTTATTTTATTTATTTTATTTACTTTATTTATTTTATTTATTTTATTTATTTAATTAAATGCTTATTTCGATCAACAAAAATTGGCATCCTCGGTTTACCCTTTTAGGTGACGGGTATGCTAACGTCTAGTGAACACGATAACAACATCAGTAACGTAAGCCAATCAAGAAGAAGTCAGCTAACAGTGGGCGGAGTTATGTGTATTAATGAGATTCAAGCTCTCCCTGTTCGTCAATTTTACAAACTTACTCATTGGACTAAATATAATTTAGATTATGTCAATGTACCACTGAACGGAGCAAGCACTACTGCAAAATATTAACATTTATGTTAAAATAACATTGCAATAGGGTCTTTTATTTGATATATGAATCAATACTAATATTGGACCGGCATATTGGACTATTAAATACTATAATACTGTTCATGAGCGCTTTACAAATGGCTCACATGATATCTACAGTGATTCAATAAAACGGGAAACTATGGAGACACATCTGTGAACAAGTTTTTTGCTTTTGTTTTGTTTTGTATACCAGTCAATCAGAAATGGCTCATGAAATGAGTCAGTCTCCTTACCCAGGAAGAGCGATGTATCCACCTTACCATGATTCTGGACAACAGGGGGATAGTATGTTCTCGTATCAACAACATATGCGTTCTCTAGGATATCCATTTCACATGAACTCTATGTCTCCTAGCGGATATCAACATCCAGTGGGACAGACATTCTCTATGCCACATTATGAACAAAGCCCTTCACCGCCAAGAGATGGTAAGTTTATGTACTGTATAAGATATCAAATGACGCAAATTCCTTCTCCGCCAGGATATGGTAAGTTTGTGTGCTGTTATATCATGTCAAACAAAGCCCTTGTCCGCCAAGAGATGGTCAGTTTATGTGCTGCATAAAATATCAAATGAAACAAAGCCCTTTTTCCGCCGAGATATGGTACGCTTGTGTCCTGAATATCATGTGAAAAAAGCCCTTCTCCGCCAAGATATGATAAGTAGTTTATGTGCTGTATGACTTGCGAAACAAAGCCCTTATTTTGGTCTATGCAATGTATGTCATGTGAAAAACAGAAAACTGGCCTCACAATTCATAAAAATAAATGATGTTAGCAATTAGAATACATTGGTTTTAGAATCATCTTTATCATGTAAGCTAAAGACGTGTAGCATTTTTTAAATACATTTTTTAAGTTATTTCTATATTTAAAAAAATTGCTTCTCAGTGTTATGTTACAAATAAGAAATAACAAGTAAGAAATATATTTCGTGTGGATGAGTGACTTTAATGCTACAGTCTATCAAAGAAAATAAAGTGAGTGATTTGTCGTTACTAAACACGTTAAACTTTAAACTAGAACTATGGTGTTATTTAAAATAGTAATAATACTGTTATGGGTAAAAATATATAGATTTAGTTTGCTTAAAAATATTTATCATTCCACATTTTGCAAATAAAATAATAAAAAATAGAACACGTCGGAACAGTTCCAAGATCTAATTAAAATCATATTAAATGAAAATAAAAACAAAATTAAAGAATTAAAAAGTTGAAAATTTCAACATATTAAGGTCCCGGGTGAACTTTATTTTCATTCAAATTAATAAAATGAAGAAAAAAAAATACTAATCTGTCTGTACAGTTTCAAAATTTAATCGAACAATCGTAGAAACATAGAGACAATCAATTCCCTTGACGCTCATTTTCCTGACGTGATACAGACACTTCAATAAAAAGTGGCGGGGTTAAGCTACTTTTATTACTATGAAGGTATTGATTATATTTTTTATGATACCAGAATTGAACTGCGTGTCTGATTACAATTTTTAAAAACCTAATTAGTGAATATTTATATTGCAATGAATTTAAAACAAAAAAACTATTTCAATATTAGTTTTAAATACTTTCAAATATATTTTCATGAAAACATTATTAAGATGATTATTAATAATTAAGAAAAACACACCCACACACACAAAACACAACAAATGCAGATTAAATACTTCCAACGAAAGATAACTCGTACACATTAATATACTATTATATTATCTAGTATTTCAATAATGTTATCCCCTGTATACTTGCTAAATAATTATTTACATGTAATTCACAACAAACCCGGTATATGTGAATTAAAAGCTGATCAGGTATTATACTGAAATTTAGAAACTAATCTAAAAGATAGACTACCATTATAGAAATAAACGTTACGGAAACCCGAAGGTGCAATTCAAGAATGGACAATCCAGAGAAACTGGAAATAGTGGACACAAAACACAGAACGAAAACAATCAAAACAAAACAATTAAAAAAAAAAACACGACACAGAAAAAACAAAACAAACAATATATGAGCAAGACGGACACTACCAAATATATGAGGTAAACCCCGGTGGTCTCGAATGTTAAGCAGTTCGTGCTTCTTTTTATTATTCGGTGGTGGTCATTTAATGCAGTATGCGAATTGTGTTGTATAATTTTCTTTTCTTATCTATTTAATACTGATAACAGAATGCGGAAATGTGAATAGGTTGCATACATGATAAAATACTGCTTTTTATAATAAGTATACAATGTAACAAAAATAAGTTCTCCTTTCTAGTCTGCACTTAATAGACCGGAACACGGATTCGAGAACAAAGACCAGTAAAACAAACCTTTAAGTGATCTAAACCTTGTTTTATCTTTAAGCAAACAAAAAAAGATTTATTCGAAACTTTACAATGTAATTGAAATACACTGTCAAATATAGAACTTTTGAAATTCCCCACATCATTTTGTAACTAAAAATAACATTCATCATTCCTCCGCAATTCTTTTTATGTATTTTCTTTATTATAAAACGAATATACTAATATGCTTTCTAGTACCGAAGTAACATAATTATTAAAATTAAGGTGAATCTCCCTCGGGTATGTGTAACATTAGCCGAGTTTGGCTCTCCTGTTTAGGTTCTTGTGTAAAATTAGCCGAGTTTGACTCTCCTGTTTAGGTTCTTGTGTAACTTTAGTCGAGTTTGACTCTCCTGTTTAGGTTCTTCTGTAACTTTAGCCGAGCTTGACTCTCCTGTTTAGGTTCTTGTGTAACCTTAGCCGTGTTTCGTTCTCCTGTTTAGGTTCTTGTGTAACCTTAGCCGAGTTTGACTCTCCTGTTTAGGTTCTTCTGTAAACTTAGCCGAGTTTGACTCTCCTGTTTAGGTTCTTGTGTAAATTTAGCCGAGTTTGACTCTCCTGTTTAGGTTCTTGTGTAACTTTAGCCGAGTTTGACTCTCCTGTTTAGGTTCTTGTGTAACTTTAGCCGAGTTTGACTCTCCTGTTTAGGTTCTTCTGTAACTTTAGCCGAGTTTGACTCTCCTGTTTAGGTTCTTGTGTAACTTTAGCCGTGTTTGACTCTCCTGTTTATGTTTTTGCTTAACGTTAGCCGTGTTTGACTCTCCTGTTTAGGTTTTTGTGTAACGTTAGCCGTGTTTGACTCTCCTGTTTAGGTTCTTTGGCTTTCTTGTTCCCAAAGACTTTAAAGAAATTAGGTTTTTCGATCTGTTGACTATCAACGTACCTCACAAGGTTAACCCAGAAACGCATCGTGCGCAATAAGTTAGATAAGATAAACGATAGAGAATACCGAAGGGACAATCAAAAATGGACAATCTTTAGAAACTGGGAACATAAGGTACACAATCAAGAAAGATACAGGAAATTATTTATATATGTTTTTAATATTTTATTTTGATCTAAATTCAGTGACCAATTTTTAAATTTACCATCTATGCTATACTTTGTAAAGAAAGTAAAACAATCACTTCTGGTGTAGACGGGCCATGATGCTACAATAGACAAGAGTTTAAATCTGACTAGAAATCAGACGAAACCAAATTCAAAAATAAATATTACATAGAATAATGATTTGAAGATCCGTTTATTATCTCATATAAATAACAAACCAAACATTTTGCTTACAATGACTATATTGAAATATTTTAGGGGTTTATGGTAATGGTGCTTAACGCCACTTTCAACAATATTTCAGTTATATCGTGGCGGTCAGTTTTATTGGTGGAGGAAACCGGAGTACCCTGAGAAAACCACCGACCTGTCACAAATCACTGACAAACTTTATCATATAATTTTGTATCGAGTTCAAATATTTTAAAATAACATTTCCCGTTAATAAAGCGATCATATTCTTTTTAATTACGTAATGTTTTAACGTATGATTAGCAAATGCATCACACCTCTGTTTTATAGATCATTCGTTGTCCTGTTAGCCATTGTATTGTCTGTCCTTCTTGAATTTACGGCTTTTGGTTACTCATTTGGTGTCTTCAATCTTTTCTTTTAAATATATTTATCTCATTAGATATTATTTGTTAGATAAACTGAAATGTCTGCCGCAGTCAACATTTATTATTATTAAAACTAAGGTATTCCTCCCTCAGGCATAGGTGACCTTAGGCGGTGTTGGCTATTCTGTTTAGGCCCGTTGGTTTTCTTGCTCCCAAAGAATTTTTTGTTATTTAACTTTCAAATATTTTGGCTTTGAGCGAACTTAATGAAGGTTATTCCAGGAACGTGTCGTGTGTACTAAATTTGATATCTACGTTTTTATTAACTTGGGTTTTTATTTTCTTACGAAATAACATCGTAGCTAGGACTTCACAATTTGGAACGAATACAGATGTTAAAATAACCTTTCCACAAAGTTTAGGGTTCAAGCTTCCTTTTATTTTAAAAGATAGAGGTAAAATGTCAAACTGAAGAAACAGTATAACAGATCACTGAAAAAAAACAAAATAAATGAATCGTAGAATTAATATGAACCAAAAAAGCAACAGGCATTTGGACAACACAACAAACTCATTCACGGGTTCCACCAGTAAAGAAATAATCGTTTACCCTTCCGGAGCACATGTGTATGTTGTTGAGTTTTTAATATAGTTCATTTTGCCCATGCTTAATTGTCTGTGTATTGTTTTCTTAACCATTGCTTTTCTTTGTGTCCCTTTTATCATTGCATTTTCTGTCCTTTTTCGATTTACAGCTTTTGATTTTCACTTTGGTATCTAAATTCCGGTTTCCTCCGCCAATAAATCTGACCACCCAAAAGCCCTAACAAATAACCTAAAAACAAATATGACCGACAAGCTAATACAAAACCAAAATTAGAAACACATTTGTATTTAGACCTTAATACATAATTTTACGTCAAGGTATATATAGCATATATGACTTTTATACTACATCTTAATTTAAAATACTACAATGACATATCTGTATTTAAATTCTTTACATCAAAATTGAGAAAAAGATATAAAGATATCCAAAGCCATTAGAAACATATCACAACTTTTTATATTAATTGACACTATACAAAAAAACGTATTTTAAAAGCACACGACGTGTTTTCAGAAAGAAACTTCATCAGATACCCTCATAGGAAAGATATTAGAAAGACTAATAATTCAAAAAGTATGTCGGAGGAAGTAAACCGAAGGGTCTAACAATGATATTCAAAATCGTGTAAGGTTGGCTGTCCCTGAGGGATATTGAATGATTAATTGATTGGTGTTTAACACCAACTTTAGTAATATTTTTAATATTCAAAATCGTGTAAGGTTGGCTGTCCCTGAGGGATATTGATTGATTAATTAATTGGTGTTTAACACCAACTTTAGTAATATTTTTAATATTCAAAATCGTGTAAGGTTGGCTGTCCCTGAGGGATATTGATTGATTAATTGATTGGTGTTTAACACCAACTTTAGTAATATTTTTAATATTCAAAATCGTGTAAGGTTGCCTGTCCCTGAGGGATATTGATTGATTAATTGATTGGTGTTTAACACCAACTTTAGTAATATTTTTAATATTCAAAATCGTGTAAGGTTGGCTGTCCCTGAGGGATATTGATTGATTAATTGATTGGTGTTTAACACCAACTTTAGTAATATTTTTAATATTCAAAATCGTGTAAGGTTGCCTGTCCCTGAGGGATATTGATTGATTAATTGATTGGTGTTTAACACCAACTTTAGTAATATTTTTAATATTCAAAATCGTGTAAGGTTGACTGTCCCTGAGGGATATTGAATGATTAATTGATTGGTGTTTAACACCAACTTTAGTAATATTTTTAATATTCAAAATCGTGTAAGGTTGGCTGTCCCTGAGGGATATTGATTGATTAATTGATTGGTGTTTAACACCAACTTTAGTAATATTTTTAATATTCAAAATCGTGTAAGGTTGGCTGTCCCTGAGGGATATTGATTGATTAATTGATTGGTATTTAACACCAACTTTAGTAATATTTTTAATATCTGAGGGATATTGATATAATAAACTAAAATATATATTGATAATCACAAACATGTACAAAAAATAGTTAACAGCAATCAAATCTAACTAGCCGCGTGCATTGTATAAAATTATTCTATCTGAACGACCCAAAGTTTAATATGTTAAACACATCAATCTAAATAGAAATGTTGATCAAATATAGAATAGAAGAAAACAGTCAGCGTAAAAACCAATACAAACACAAAGAATACCAACAAAACAAATGGACAAAATATGGTAAACACAAACACTAGGCGCTACATATATATAGTTTAAGTTGGTACGGTTCCATTAGCGTGGCACTAAACTATAGACATTTGGTAGGTCTTTATATACATCTGAACTGATACCAATGACGAAATAGTCTCTCCTCTGGGGTGTTTTCACTTATTAATAGCTTTTATTATTTTATTTTAGTGAGGGAAAAACGTACCTAAGTTGTTTCCGCGTGTTCTAATAACCTTCACATATTTAATTATCAATAAAAAAAAAGAATTACCAGCTGTGTTTTTTGTTTGTTTCTTTGTTATATATATATATTTTAGATCATAAATCAATAATAAATACTGAATAAAAAAACATAATATTTTTCTGACATTTTTCCATTAAATTTAAATAATGATATTCCTAATTAAAGTCGTGATCCCGATGGATGCGGATTACATTTCATTGCATTTATTTTGAGTTTTAATATGAATTCAGTATATTACTGTCCAGTGCCGGATTTGCCACTGTGCTTAGATGTGCTTAAGCACAGGGCCCCGTTGGTCAAAGGGGGGCGGGGGACATCTTCCTTCCAAAAATATATTTACGATGGATTTTTGCTTTTGTGGTGCAATTTTAAATTTGAAGGCGTTCTGTTTCGGAGAGATTCCAGACATAATGTTAGAGTTGATAGTCTATGGGAGCGTGCCACATTCAGAGCCCAAGTAAGGGGCCTCATAACTTAACTAGCACAGGGCCTCATTTGTCCTAAAGCCGGCACTGTTACTGTCCCACGTAAGATTGTACAGAATTGACTATATATCATAATCTTCATTCTAAAATTAGACTGTATTAGACTTTTGAATTGTTTGGTTTTCAAATATTTTGACTTTGAGGGTTCATGGTGAAGGTTATTCCAGACACGCTTCATGCGCACTAAAAATAATCTACGTTTCTATTAAAAACGTGTGACATTTTATAATCCTATCCACGATGTTCTTTCTATTTTGTGTTAATCAAAACATCTCTCCTTCAGCTCATCCTAGTTATGTATACAAAACCTACCTTTCATGCTAATTTGCATGATATTCTGGTTTTCTTTGGTTTACTTCCTCCAAAAGATTTCAAAATAATTTTGCTTTCAAATAGTTTGGCTTTGAGCTTATCCGATGAAGGTTGTTCCAGAAACGAGTCTAGGGCGCTAATTTTGATATCTTCTTCTTTTCTTTATTTCAATGATTTTAATCAGTTTTCTCATTTCTCTATTGCCGAAATGCTATGATTTGTCGATAAAAGTCCTTTTATCTTAGCAAGTTCAAAAAGATTTTTTTTTTTGTGGAAATTTCAAATGACTTCGTGGAAAATCGTGAAAGACATTTAAACATAATTAAATAATCGTCGCCTATGCAATGATTTATTGTACTTATAATTATTAGATTTAAATACTTTATACATGTATTCTAATTAACACTGAGATTGGTCGTCATCGTTAACATTTGATTACGCTCAGTGCAAAAAAGTTCCGCTTGTAAACTTTGCTCCCAATAGTCAGTATTTCGGCAATCACGTGGTTTATTAGATATATTTTTTTACTGAAATTTACAGTTCCTAAATAATGTAATTATTACTAAAACTAAGGTTCTCCTCCCTTATACATAGACATTAGTGTTGCGTAAAATAGAAAACGGCAATTCTAAATAATAGGACGTGGATAATAAATGAATGCAACATTGTTTGTTTGTGTTTTTGTTCAAATTCATTTTTCTATTATATTGTTTTCATCTTGCATTTTTTCTTTCTTGTTTTTGTTTTTGTTTATTTTTTTCTTTCTTTTTTTTTGTTGTTGTAGATATGAAATTAATAACATGGCCTTACATTCATAGAACTTTCGAATACATTCTTAGTGTCGATTTCCCAAAATCGGCATACCAGAACACTGAATTTAATTTATGCATGTCGTATTTTGATTTGCTGTTTTTAGAGCTTGAGCACTCCAGCGTTTTATGATTGTATGGTCTGTTAGCCAACTATATATTATAATTACTTTTTTATTCGATATTTTAAAAAACAAGAATGTGTTGGAATATTAGTATATTAATATAAAAAAAGAAAACGCATTTGCATCGGCAAACATCTCTCATAGACTGTTTATTTTTGTCTGTGTTTATTTCTATTTGATATTCTAGTTAAGGTGCACATAAAATGAAATGTTTAATCGGGAAACAATAAAACACAATGGCAAATCAATACATATAAAATACAAAAAACCAGAGCATGCAGAAGAGTACATATTCTCTGATTCTCCGCTTGTGGCACCTCCAAAACTATTGTGACTTCTTCATATACAATACTTGTGCACTGTCGAAGCATATAGGTAATATGTGTATGAGGCTTAGAAACGGGGGGAAAGGCGAGGCTTTGACGAGCCTTTTCCCGCGTTTCGCGCCGAATACACATATTTACCTATATGCTTCGACAGTGCACATGTATTGTATTTATCCTGCAATTTTAAATCGTAAATAAACGTTTACTGGACGATGATAAAAGTATTTGAAATAATTTTGTGTATGTATTTGAAAACAATATCCCCCGATGTGCCCGATGTTGGCGGATTTTACATTTGTATGTTCTATTTATAACTGACCAATATCAAAAAAAATATTGGGCAGGCTATATTGGTCGGTAAATGCTGTCATTGCAGGATAAATTAAATTGCATGTCGCTTTACTTGTATGTATATATAAATAAAAACGTATATATAAAATGTAGTGCGCACAGCGCGTTTCTGGAATAACCTTCCTCAAGTACGCTCAAAACGGAAAGATTGGGAAGCCAAATAATTAAACAGTGTTTGTGAGCAATAGAACAAAATGTCCTAAGCATGATAGCCAAAAATCTGCTAATGGCACTTATACCTGAGTGAGGAGAATCTTATCACATCGCAAACATTACTGCAATATAACAGTTTTAATCGTCACTTTCATTGTCAATGTTCATCTATGTCATGACTATCAGACTTAACACTTGAGGTTTGTAACGGGAATACAACCAACCCTGACCTAGTGTTAGGCTTGTGGTCAAATATGGGCAACCTTAAAAACTAGATTATGCAGACTATTCGGAAGTAGGTCAAAGATTTCTTCACCTGTAAAACATTCTAAGTTAAATACAATTATATCATGTTTTACGATTATCTAAACAAACAGAAACCTAATTAAGTATATAGAAACCTATTAAATAAGACAATATTCTGCTGCGATGGTGTATAAAAAAACCGGTGTACAATACCGAAGGGGTCATCACAAATAAACAATCCAGAGAAACCGTCAACATAGGGTACACAAGACGAAGAAAAACAAAACAAAAACAATCCAGAGAAACCGTCAACATAGGATACACAAGACGAAGAAAAAACAATACAAAAACAGAACACAATATGTGTTGGACACCACCATACACAAATAACGCATACAGATATATTCTAGATATCCAGATTTCGCTAAAACAGGTGTTTAATACATTAAAGATTACAGGAGACTATTAGGGACCTTGAGAATTCGACAAAAATCATGTGTCCTTATTCGCTACAAATGATTTCTTTTTAAGTCTATAGATAAGACACAAAAGGATGGTTTACGTCTAAATGGTAAAGGAAAAAAGCTGAGAAAACCACGATCAATATACTCCAGCCTTCAGCTTCAGCAGCTAAACCGCAGATTCCAGAGAACTCAGTACCTGGCTCTTCCAGAAAGAGCAGAATTGGCAGCATCGCTTGGAATTACTCAAACTCAGGTATTTAACATTTATTGTTATGTAACTTGAGTAACAGTTAAAATGAAAACCGAGCGAAGACAAAAGGGATAGTCTTAGTACTAGGACAATCACATATACAAAACAAAACAATAACGGTACAAACATGAAATTAATACGAAGCGAAGTAATAAGGATGAAGGTCTATCACATCTTGATAAGTTAATGTATAAGATGTTCGTTGCATCACACAGTGTGAACAAAACAGAGATATAATATTATAATTCTCTCTAGTATTGCTCGAGGCAGATTATCCTAATTCTTTCCGGAAAAATATATTCTCTTTCAAAAACTATCTGATAATACATGTACTCAGATATCGATTAGATAATTCCCATACAATAATGATAATAATAATAACAGTAGACACACAAAGGTAATTAAAGGTGAAGTGAGACACGTTACCCCCGAAAAGAAGTTAACGTCGTTTGGTCTTTTAATGATTCACAAATAAAAATAACAACCCATACAAAACTGCAATAGAAAATATTTTCTCATGATTTTGTTGGTTTTATGAGAGTTATAAAACTGCAAAATAAAAATCATTGAAACAAATGTAATATAGACATAAAAATATTATAAAGATATTTCTAAAATAATAATCGTACACCGTAAAGAACCACTGTTCCGGGGGAAGGGTACATTGATACATCTTTGTGTTAAACTGTTAGAGTCAAAGAAACTCATAAATTATCACACTAGTATTTTGGATACATTAACTGACATGTTAAGTAGATGGGAAAATATTTCTCAATATCATATTTTTGAATATTCCATGAAAAATATGTGTCATACATTTAACAGGGTTATGTATACATAGACACATATATTATAATTTTTTCTTTGATGTTAACATACAAGAAAGGAACACAAGTTTATGATTTGTTTATTCATTTAACTTTTTGATAATATAGAAGATTTTTTTTTTTTGCTCCTTTCGTGATTTGTTCAACATTAGTCATTTTTGATCGACATTAGTCATTCTCAAATAAATAATATTTGAAGATGAATTTGTATCTATTGATGTCCGGGTATTATTATAAAAAGAAAATGTACATGTATATTACACCAACATCAACAAAGTCAACCATTCTAAGACTGGACATATATATATTGCATAGAATAAATTATTTCTAGTTTTTTGGTGGGTTTTTTATGTACATGTTTATTTTTGGGCGTTTGATTTTTGACTTGAGTAATTATAGTTCATTGGAGGTTAACTCCGATTTCATTAATACATTTATATATGTCGGTCATGTACAGCTGTAGGGGAATCAACGGTACCCACAGTAGACTGGTGACATCCCGTAAGTCACTATTCTTAGATATCGTATGTTTGTTTCATCTTCAATTTTGTACCCTTGACACTGGTGACGGTTCCAAACGTTCAGTCAATAGGGTTATCTAGTGGATAGGGGAGCCCTCTTAGTGATGGTTGTTTAATCTCTCCTGGCAATTGGTGCCGAGCTTGGCCAGTGCCACGATCCTTACACGTTAACGATTACATTTGTAGATTTCGCTAAATAGTCTCTACCTAACTCTTACTTATCCAGTGCCATTCAAAGGTCGCTGTCAGGTAGTCACTCTCTCATTAGTAGAGTTCGTAAACGTGTAGGCACATTTCACCCGCTATGAAAGGCACACATGGTTCTTCTCTACCTAACTTTCCATGTTTTGTCAATTTAAATATTCATCTTCTCTCTCATATTGAGTATTTTGTTCTCGTCTTGAGTTATCATGTAACATTTGCCACTGGACGTTGAACCAACTATCAATCAATCACTTTTGTACACAGTCTGTTGTTAAATATATTGGTAGATACATAGGTACATTGTTGACATGTAGTGTTTAGTATAGATTGGTTTACAAACGCAATGTTACCAAATCAATCAATCGATCAGTCAATTAATCAAATTTTGTTAAATATATCAGTAGATACGTTGCTACATTGTTGACATGTATTGTCTGTTATAGATTGATATACAAGCATTATGTTAACAGCTGTCTCATTGTATTTCATATAAATTAAAAATGTCTTCATTTAGTATCTGTAATTTTTTCAGGTGAAAATTTGGTTTCAAAACAAAAGATCAAAGTATAAAAAGGTACTAAAGCAAACCGGAAATGGAACTAATCAGGTCATGGATCAAGTGAACGTTTCTGAAACACCACCGATGCAATCTCCAAATCAATCAAAACCGGAAGACCTACATCCGATAGAAAAAAATAGTCCTCATGAACAAACAATTCCTGAACAAAATGGAAATGTGTATGATACCCATCCTTCTATGATGACGGCACCATACTCAAACGTAAATACACCGTCAACCTGGTCGGAAATGAACTCTGACTCCCGCCAGGTGGATATGACTTCCGGTTCCCGCCAATCATCCGCATATATACCAATGACTTCCATGGAGCCAGGGATGACGCACATGTCTCATTATCCTTCCTGGTACGCTCAACAACCAATGCGTCAACATCAGTTATGAAATATAAAATAATTATTTATTTTATGATGATCATTATGTGATAAGCAAACACTGTAACATCCACGCATGACCGGAAGTGAAATTTATATATATACTAATTACAATTCATTTTCTTTGTACATTGCATATATGCCATTGACTACTATTTCATGACAACTGTATGTATGTGGCAAAAACTGTCTTGTTCATGGGAAGACAATTTTGGTAAATGTATGGTTATCGCAATATTGTCATGTCATGAATACTGTGAAGGTCTAGTTACACTTTTGGTAGAGTTCAATTATACTTTAAATAAATCATTCATAATGTAAAGATATAATTTAATAAAATAATACTAACTTACAACATGGACATTTTATTGTCATAGTGTAAAATCATAATATCCCGATCGAGTGAAACATTAACATGACGGGTTTTGTTGGGTTCGAATTATTTAATCTAATGTTTTGTATTCTGTCATTTTTCAATTTGCCTCTTCTGATTGCCCCTTTGGTAGCTGCAAACTTTTCTTAAAAAAAATTGACCAGGACTGAAGCTTGCCATTTGCAACAATCCTTGGGTTATATCGTATCAGTCAATTATATTGGCACAGGAATCTGGAATATCCATCTCTCGATAGTATCACATAAATCTGTATATACGTATATATTAAATTTATCAAGCATTCTAAAATAACCTCCTTCTTTCGCTTTGTTAACAAACGAGCGAATTATCCATTCGGTATAATCTCATTAGCACATGCGCCGGTGAATGTGACTGACTTTTCCATTGGCAGCATAAATTATGTGCGACATTTTCCGCAAACATAAATATAAATTACCGTCTTCAAATCAAAGTATTTTGTATACTATCGTATTTGTACTCTTAGATATATCAGAATCGAAATAAATCATGGAAGCCAGAATCTGTTTTGAGTTTTAACATGGATTGGCGGATATTAGTAAATTGTATCCCTCGCTTCTGGCTCGGGATAAAATACTAATATCCGCCAATCCATGTTAAAACTCCCAACACATTCTGGCTTCCATGATTTATTTCTTAATTAAGTTTTTGACTATTTGGCTCGGAATCAGGATAATGTGTCTAAATGGATTTGTATGTATTTCTGTTGACTATTGCTTCAGTGAGCTATCACTATAACACTCGACCTAAGGGTGTTGGTCTCGTACAAAGCAGATATCATCATCATATTAGGAAACTGTAATTTGTTCTCGACATTATATGGCTAAAAATTGCTGACTTATCGTTAAGTTTAAACTCATAAACAACCACGCACTGCCTGTAAAGGGATGTGATTATATACAATCAGGTAGCAACCAATTGTTACATAATTAGCATGTATAAGTAGCGTTTGTTTTATTTTCGTTCTGGGTTTGCATTAAATCAGCATTTTATTTGGTTGGCATCACTACTTCAGCAATTCCTTAGACTTCAACGGAAGACGCTTGAAAAAATAAAGTTCTCCGACTTTTCTGAAATTTCTTTCGTACGTATATGTATTTATGTTTTAACGTACCAGTTCAGAAATTTAAATCTCCCATTTTCATCATTTCATGATCAGCATGCATAAGCATATTGCAATTAAGTTTTTGTATCAGATTATTTCCCCATGATGGAATCAACCGGTACGATTATAACCCACCACAATCAAGAATATGCAACAGTCGGGACAGAGCGAAACAATAACAACTGAATACTGAGGATACAATGTATGGAGTGACCTCGTGTAATTGGTTGAGAGGAGACGTATAATAAAACAAGTTCAACCCCGCCACTTTTTATTGAATCACATTTGCTAAGCCAGAAAAGTGATTTGTCATGTATTTGACTGTTAGAGGTATCGAGCTTGCCTCTACGATTCTGATATATTGGATTTTGATATATTGGATTTTGGAATGTTGCCAACCGTGTGGTATTCGTTCTTTTCCTTTTACTATATCAATGGAAAAATAAAACAAATATCAATTCTGAACATTTCCAGACAGAATCAATGCCAATGAAATTTAATATGAAGCAAAAATATAGACTATAGACAGTACGAACCGCATTTGTTACTAACTCTATGAATTACACAGGGGAAAAAAGATTCGCAAATGTACAAATATTATATTGCATTGATTGATTAATTAAGCACCAATCAATCAATCAATCAATTAATGCACAAATATTATGTTGTATGATTGAACTAAAAAGCGAAGATTTATGAAATAATGGAAAAACTTTTCTGATATTATCACAATGCTACGCCAACAAAGCATGCTGAAATTGTACCTTTTCGTTTACCATATTCAACGTAGGTTATGTATTGATAATATGACAATACAACATGCAATAGATCATTTGTGTATTGTAAGGTCTATAAAATATTTATTGAACAAAGCTTTGCTTACAGTATCCTAATAAAAAAAAGTAGATGTCAAATTTAATGCGCATGACGCTTTTATGTAATAACCTTCATCCGATATGCTCAAAATCGAAAGATTGGCAAGCTAAGCAAATTAAAGTTTTGATATCAATAAATCCAAAGGACCCAAATAACTAAAATCCAATAATGTACATTTAATATTGACATTTTGTTAATAATAGAATTAAAATAAAATAAAAACATATGCTATATTCCTGATAGACGTACCTTGTTCTCTGTTTACAATAATTTCTTTCTTGTGCTCATTTTTTTGTTCTCTCCCGTCATTAATAAATGAACGTCAAAAACGTATTTGATTTTAACACATAGTATATTTTTAAAGTTAGAAACACCCCTAAATGCTGGAAACGCCCATTTGTTTACCTTAATTCCAATACAGTGTTTACATAATATGATTGAGACTTTTACAATTAAAAGTTTTTCGTTTGTGTTTAAAATGTGTGCCTACTTTGTGTAGCTGTTAAAAGTCAACAAGTATAATGCCATTTACTTAAGAAAGGATTTTCCTTAGGATTACAACGTTTATTGAAAAAAAAAATGGTCTAAATATGATATATACAAGAACAGTCTAATCTTCTCGTTTACTACTGCGTTCAATTTAAGGGGACGACCATTTATGTTTTTTTTCTAAGAAAAGTATTCTGATTCCCAATGTTGCTGAAAAAAATGTTCTGATTTTGGTGGAGGAAAAAAAAATCTGATTCAGAGTTTTTGTCATATAACCTAATGTTGAATTCTGGCAAAAAATTTCGCACTTTCCGCGACAAAAATATTAATATTCTAACTCTCGTGTTATCCGAAAAAAAAATTCTGAACGAAACAAAAAGCCATAACCCTCCCCTGCAAGTTAAATGGTCGGTCCCTAACTCAGGTTGTATGTAATTTTATGTAAGCAAATCAACACAAGGTTCTGATCACTAGGAGTCACAGGCCGGTAGGAACTTGTATCATAATTTAATTGATTAAGGATACTGCAATGAGATATCGATATAAGTTCCAAATATGACTACTCTCTCTATCGCCAATGTAGGCTTTGTCAGCACTTTCTGTTAAAAACTGTGAAATATCTGTGAATTTTCATTCTTTGAAACTATTGAAACATTTGTCTTATTCTAAAATATCTGATGCAAAGGGACATTTTGAATTCACATTGCATTCTGATATAACGATGCTATAGATTTCATGTCATGTTAGGAACACTTTGAAGATACCAAAAGGGTAATCAGACGCCGTAAATTGAAAAATGGGCACACAGTAAGATCCAGCAATACGAACTCTACTAAACACCAGGGGTGAACATAGGTGTTCCGGAAGGGTTAACTGTTCCTATACCACGTGTGACACTCGTACTCTAATATAGAAATCGGTGTGGACACCAGAATACGTAAATAAATACAAATAACCATTGTGTATCCTGATAATCCATGAATTCTATCATTGGATATGTCTGAAGCATAATAAACGAAGAACAACAAACTGTAAATATAATAAAGCTTGATTTTTTGCTGCTTTCCAGATTATTATGCACACAAAATACAGATTACCTCTTTTGCTAAATGTCTATTTGTATGTCAGATTTACCACAATAGGCAATGGCTTTTACTCAAAATGAACGACAAATGAACATCAACAAAAATTTGATTTTTTTTTCTTTTCTACTTTTGAAAACTCCCCAAACGTAATGGAAACGCCTCCATCAAGAATAAAGTCTGGAAATTGTGTTGACATATGGTAATTGTGGCATTCCCTCCATTTTTTTTTTATTTATCGTGTTCGTATACAACTTTGAAAAGACATAAGGCTTCTTTTGTAATATAACGTTAATAACATCTATAGGTATAATGCTTATTTTATATTCCGATGAAAATCACTTTACATTGAATAGGACAAAAAACAAAGCAAACATGATCTAATTCATACATAGTTCTCTCATGATTGTATACAGTAATATTGCTCACTTTAAAAACCGATGCAAAAATTGATTAGATAGACAGATATATTAATCGATAATTAACCATTGGATGCATAAATTAATGGGTAATAATTTGAAAGTGAAACTAATACTTTCTAAATTACACTATATTTAAGTAGTATTATATACTTTGTGAATAAATTAATTACCAAATCAAATAAACGAAAAATGGGAACAAGAGACACACAATGAAGACAAACAAAATAAAACCAACCACAGAAACCAAAATATAAGTAATACGGACCTACCAACAAAACGTGGTTTAAAACAAGAGCTTCCGAATGGTAAGGAATTTTGTCTTCCGATGGGTAAGCAGTTCTTGTCTTCCGAAGAGTAAGCAGTTCCTGTCTTCCGAAGGGTAAGCAGTTCCTGTCTTCCAAAGAGTAAGCAGTTCCTGTCTTCCGAAGGGTAAGCAGTTCCTGTCTTCCGAAGGGTAAGCAGTTCATGTCTTCCGATGGGTAAGCAGTTCTTGTCTTCCGAAGAGTAAGCAGTTCCTGTCTTCCAAAGGGTAAGTAGTTCCTGTCTTCCGAAGGGTAAGCAGGTCCTGTTTCTTATAGCAAACATACTGTGTTACTCATAGGCAAGTCTGGTAAAGGTCTTATCGATCATAGAGGAAAGAAATAAATCTATATAAAAGGGAAAAGATACATTGCTATTTGATAAACGAATAGTCCGTAATGTCAGCCATCTTAAGCAAAGAAAATGAGGACTTATATATGTTCACAGACTTATATGTTGACAAATAAGCGTTAGAGAACACCGAATGGTCAATCAAAGATGGAAAATCCAGAAAATCTGTCAACATAGGGTACACAACACGAATAAAAAACAAAACAAAAACACAACACAATATATGTTGAACTCCACTATGCGCAAATAGACATGGATAACGTAAATAAGACATGAACACTCCTACAAACAACTGCAAATAAAGATGAACCGAACACCGTTTTTATGCGGAAATCGTAACGGACATCACAACATGATGTTAGGATTATTGGTTTTTATCGTCACGTTCAGCATTGTCATTACTACCAGAAATATTGGGAGCAGAAAAGTCAGGGCAGTTATAGCAAACCAGTAGGTGTCTGGAAACCTTAGCACTTGATTAAAAGGGTATTGGAGGGGTACGAACTTATGTCAGTGGGGAACAGATTTGGCCAGTACTCAGCGTCTCTAACCACTAGGACATTCACTTCCGACATACTGTTTCCAAGTATCGATCTTTTTCTTGTATTTTTCTCAGCTACTATCAGTAAAAGTAATGTTCAACCTCAAAATATAAAACCAGGCTGCATTCAATGTTCATGACACTTAATTATCGATATAGAACCACTTGGGGTGTCACCGCATGGCTTTATCTTGTTAAGCAGATCCCTGGACTAAATTTACACTAACGTTTAGCAAAATGGTACCAATATGTGTACCTAGTCGTGGGTTAGGAGATCAGTGTCTAGTCTTGGGTTGTGAGATGTGTGCATAGACGTGGGACGTAAGATACAAATTGTTATTCATGTTTATGTAAGCGGCTTTTTATTTTATTGCAATCCTTGAAAACATTTACCAAGCCATCGAAAAAACGTATCTAATTGCCTAATGGTAAATCATAGCCAAACATCGCAGGAATACAGAATTATTTCAAAACGAAACCCTTTTTCCCGAATTAATATCTTTGAGTTGTTCCATTTGACTGTTATCTTAACTTTAATCTTTTGAAACCAGAGAAAAATAAAAAAAAATAAGTATATTTTTTACGTCTGCAAATGAGATAGTTGTAGACATAGTTGTTAAAGATGATTTATTTGTTGTGTTTGTCTTCGTCCTGTGTCTTGTGTGTATAATGTTGCCAGTTTCTATCGATTGACCATTCTTGATTCCCCTCGGTTTTCTCTAATGTATATTGACATACTAGGAAGAATTCTCACTTTCTCACGATTTAGAAGCACAACTGGTTTGTTTTTCTGACATAACACGTTGTTCTATTACCGGTATATAGTTAGCCAACTTCGCTACTAAAAATTCGTTGTGGTTGTTTCAGACTTCTCTTAATAACGTCATGACAATTATTGTCTTAGTTGCAAATCCTCACAGAAAATAAAAGTATCTTTTTTTCCTGGGAATATTGGAAAATATTAACAGCTGTTGGCCGTGTGCCAAGATTTTTACAAAAGTTTATCCCCACCCCTTTAAGAGACTAAGGCAGATGCGTGCCTTCTTGAATTTCACTCACCACAATTTAACATTTATCAGGGCCATAAACCCAATGCATCATGTTTTAACAATTTCTTCAATGAAAAGGAACGTTCGGGTCGTTTATGTTTTAGCGAAACATAAACAAGAAGCTTGAAACCTACACCGTGGAGTGATGTGGATTTCTGTAGTCATCGACGTTGTATTTTAAACAACCTTTTTGACCAAACAACGGTAGTGTTTTATATGGCCGATCTGGGTACTCAGTAGATTTTATTAAAAATTTGAAAGCACGGGTATCGGTTTACAAAACTGGCACGCTCTAGCGCGGTTTGTTTTCTGATTGACACGTGCATTTAGATGAAATATTATACCAAAAAAC
Source organism: Bathymodiolus septemdierum (assembly GCA_963383655.1). Classification (NCBI taxonomy): domain Eukaryota; kingdom Metazoa; phylum Mollusca; class Bivalvia; order Mytilida; family Modiolidae; genus Bathymodiolus; species Bathymodiolus septemdierum. Next base: position 15,675,917 of record OY726529.1, read on the forward strand.
AGAATTAGGTTTTCTATGTGAAACACAATATAGCGTGTTTATCTGCGGGAGTTAAAGCATTTCCGCAGAAAATCTATTTTATAAATGATGTATGAATTAAATTTTTAATTACATTTGTGCTATGTACGAGTATAGTTGATGTGAATATCAATAGTTTTAATGTAATTATATACAATTTCGGTTTTTATTATTGTTTGAACACACAATATCTTATCAGAGATCGTGTTCATTTGTACGTACATGTAATATTATTCCTCCTTTGAAATCACATTTGAGTGCTTAGATGGATGCTTTTTTTGTTTTGTTTCTGGGGGAGGGGGGTGGGAAGAGGTGGGGGATGGTGGGAAAATTCAAGATACCAATAAAATGAAAAACATAGAAATACCTTACTGTTGGAATATTTCCAAAATCCAATTAAAAATCATTGAAAGATGCAAAATCGATACCCCTAACACAATTACATGACCGCTTACTTTCCTGGCCTGGTACAGTCACTTCAATATAAAGTGGCGGGGTTAACCTGTAATCGAAGAAGTAGAGACCATGGACAAAATGATAGACAATTGTCCGCAAAAGCACAACAGAGAAAACTAAAGTAAAGATTGAGCAACTACAATCCGATAAAAACAAGATGTTCAGACGTACACAGCCGTTTACTTGGCGTGAAGCCTACTTGGTGAAAGATATGCTTACATATTTAAAAATAATTAAATTAATTAAATTTTGGTGCATAGAAGTAAATAATAGCAACAAAAAGACTTTAATTCAGAAATGTGGATTTCATGTAACTATATAACACCAATAAGAACTGTAGAGTGTTTTGTTCGCCATTGTTTTTCTTATTTGTTTTTTTTCTTTTCTTTTGGTCTTTGTATTGTCTGTCTTACGATTTACGGTTTCTGATTACCACTTTGGTATCTTCAAGCATTCCTTTTTCACATAGATACCAAAGGTAATTGTGTATTTCGTCATATTTAAATTTCTCCTTTTTCGCTATTTTGCATTCTTTCAAATTTTTGTAACATAATTGCATAATCCTAAATTAGTTTTATAATACATCAAACAAATAATTCAATGAAGTAAAATTGTTATTTTTCTAAATTATTATTTCATTTAATTCTCATTTTTTAATTAATATTTCATTTAATTGCAGGTATCGATAGATACACAGAACAAAATCAACCATTTTGACGATATTGTTATTATTCGCGGATAAACCTCACTCGATTTGATGGTATCTGATAATTGATAATTAAACATGGCGGATACAATATCCAGTCATTGATTGTGACCTATGAACTGTGATATATTATTTTCATTGGTTGTTATCTATAATTATCTCTGATTGGTGTTTTCAATATAAGTGGTCGGTAACAATAAAAACTCCCAAGATCATAAAGGAGCAAGAAATTGGTATCTTAGATTTTTTTTATACTTTAATTTTTTTTATTGTCATACAAATCAAGACAAATGGATAAGACACAAGTTGTAAACTTGTGAAGTCTTCTCCGGTACATATATAAACATTAACAAAGATAATATATTACAAATACAGATAATGTGAACAACTACTATAACAAAAATTGAAGATAACATAACAGGACATTCTATTGGCTAGAATATAAAAGTCAGTTTTGTATATCTTTTTATACATTTGGTTACAAATAAAAATATTTATCAGAAATAATTTAACTCAACCACAGCATATTCATATTTTGTCTATTTATCTATATATATGGAAAAAAGACAGTTTATCATTTGTAAAAGATGATGAAAAATCGGTATACAAATTTGCGAAATTAATTTTAGGAGGGAGTTTAAAATTTAAATCAAAGATGCAGCTACGTTCTGGGAATGAGACACAATACTTTAATTATTTAATTCCAATGCTTACAGGGAAAAACGCTACATTTTAATACCTGTGAAATTGATATGTTTTTTGCATTTTTGCTTGCATTGTCTGTGTGACTTATTTCAAACGTTAACCAGAAATAAATTATGTAAATCTTATGCTTCCACAAAATGAGAAATATCACAATTTACTAAGTTAAGCAAAGAAATGCATAGATAATTCTGTCTCCTATGCTAGGCTTTTCACAATTTCTTTTTTATAATACAAACAAATGCATTGTACATTGTTCACATACATATATATGAATATGCATAAGTATATACTGGTTTATTAGAATATACATGTATATACATTGTATATCTCTAAAAACTATGATAGCATGTTTATTTTGGGGTTCCTTGGTGTTAAAAAAAAAGTCTCTTACAACAGTTATTGTATTCTCATATTTGCAGTGGCTTAGTCAGTGGAGACATTCCCTGTACAGTGGCTTAGTCAGTGGAAACATTCCCTGTACAGTGGCTTAGTCAGTGGAGACATTCCCTGTGCAGTGGCTTTGTCAGTGGAGACATTCCCTGTACAGTGGCTTAGTCAGTGGAGACATTCCCTGTGCAGTGGCTTTGTCAGTGGAGATATTCCGTCTAGGACAAGAAACTTCATAAATATTAACATGTATGTTTGTATGTTTCAAATAAAATACAATAGAACTGAGTTGTGAGCAAAATGACAACTCTCCCTATTCCAATTCATCACACCAAAGACTATGTGTAATAAAAGACTGAAAAGTCAAAGTCACTTGCAAGGATAAAAATTAATGATTTAATCAAACAGAAACGTCAATTTTTTAGAGAAAAATGATAAAAATATATTAACTTTTGATTAGATAATAAAATGGAAAAATAAATATATTCCACGCTGATTAAATAATAAATAAAAAATAAATTATATTGTGTTAGATTCTGAACTAAAGCTACCGGTAATAATTTACGCAATTTTTATATCAATTTATATTTCAGAAAAATCGAAATCTCTCATTTCGAAAATATTATTCTCGTTATTTTTGTATTTATTTGAATTTAGATTCGTGAAACAAATAACACCGAAAAAAGCAGTATTTTGCTTTGTGGCAGAGTGAATATTAAAAAAAAAGAAAAAAAAAAGTAAAATATTAAGATAAACATCTTTTCGACTTACTTAACCCCTACAAATCTATCACAAATACAATTTTGATTTAGAGCCATTCTGAGTTAGGAATACCGTACTATGAGTATAAGGCTATAATTAGTTGTCGTATCCTGGAGGATAATACAGACTTTCTCTCTAAATTATAGTCCATTAAGGCATTTAATTGATACCTATGGGCAACATACAGGATTAGAATTGATGACTACATCAAATAGTGTAGTCACTATAGAAATCATACAACTTTTTATTACGTAAATACGTCGTCTTGAAAAAATAAAATGGAATTGTATTTGGTATGCTAAACTGTAAAGGCTCCAATGGGTACGTCGGCCATACATCACACACAACAAATGTTGGTGCAAGTATTATTGTTATTTGAATGCCTCGGTGATGCAGTGATTAGCATACTTGACTACAAGTATTAGTGTTATTTTGGTGATGTAATGATTAGCATATTTGACTCGAGTGCGGTATATCGTGAAATAAATCTCTGTTAGGGTCAAATTCAGTGACTATAAATTTGCTATTTGCTACTTCTGTGCTCAGAATGCATCATCAAAGAATAATGGAAAAGACTCTCTGATTCTGAGTCAAAGAAAAGTTTGCAGATATCGAAGACGTAAATCGAAGGACAAACAACACACTGGTCAAATAGAGGACAAAAGAACAAAGAATGATCCACAAAGCCCTTCTCATATAATTAAGGACTAAACAACACGAACCCAACTAAGCCAACGGTGGTGAACTTATATTCTCTGGGAGAGTAGGCAGTTCCTACTCCACTAGTGGCAATTCAGCTGTATGCCTACCCGTGGACTGTTGTTTCATTAAGGTAGCATGATGATCTCATTCAGCTGTATGCCTACCCGTGGACTGTTGCTTCATTAAGGTAGCATGATGATCTCATTCAGCTGTATGCCTACCCATGGACTGTTGTTTCATTAAGGTAGTATGATGATCTCATTCAGCTGTATGCCTACCCGTGGACTGTTGCTTCATTAAGGTAGCATGATGATCTCATTCAGCTGTATGCCTACCCATGGACTGTTGTTTCACTAAGGTAGTATGATGATCTCATTCAGCTGTATGCCTACCCGTGGACTGTTGTTTCACTAAGGTAGTATGATGATCTCATTCAGCTGTATGCCTACCCATGGACTGTTGTTTCACTAAGGTAGTATGATGATCTCATTCAGCTGTATTCCTACCCGTGGACTGTTGTTTCATTAAGGTAGCATGATGATCTCATTCAGCTGTATGCCTACCCGTGGACTGTTGCTTCATTAAGGTAGTATGATGATCTCATTCAGCTGTATGCCTACCCGTGGACTGTTGTTTCATTAAGGTAGCATGATGATCTCATTCAGCTGTATGCCTATCCGTGGACTGTTGTTTCATTAAGGTAGTATGATGATCTCATTCAGCTGTATGCCTACCCGTGGACTGTTGTTTCATTAAGGTAGTATGATGATCTCATTCAGCTGTATGCCTACCCGTGGACTGTTGCTTCATTAAGGTAGCATGATGATCTCATTCAGCTGTATGCCTATCCGTGGACTGTTGTTTCATTAAGGTAGTATGATGATCTCATTCAGTTGTATGCCTACCCGTGGACTGTTGCTTCAATAAGGTAGCATGATGATCTCATTCAGCTGTATGCCTACCCGTGAACTGTTGTTTCATTAAGATAGTATGATGATCTCATTCAGCTGTATGCCTACCCGTGGACTGTTGTTTCATTAAGGTAGTATGATGATCTCATTCAGCTGTATGCCTACCCTTGAACTGTTGTTTCATTAAGGTAGTATGATGATCTCATTCAGCTGTATGCCTACCCGTGGACTGTTGTTTCATTAAGGTAGTATGATGATCTCATTCAGCTGTATACCTACCCGTGGACTGTTGTTTCACTAAGGTAGTATGATGATCTCATTCAGCTGTATGCCTTCCCGTGAACTGTTGTTTCATTAAGGTAGTATGATGATCTCATTCAGCTGTATGCCTACCCGTGGACTGTTGTTTCATTAAGGTAGTATGATGATCTCATTCAGCTGTATGCCTACCCATGGACTGTTGTTTCACTAAGGTAGTATGATGATCTCATTCAGCTGTATGCCTACCCGTGGACTGTTGTTTCACTAAGGTAGTATGATGATCTCATTCAGCTGTATGCCTACCCATGGACTGTTGTTTCACTAAGGTAGTATGATGATCTCATTCAGCTGTATTCCTACCCGTGGACTGTTGTTTCATTAAGGTAGCATGATGATCTCATTCAGCTGTATGCCTACCCGTGGACTGTTGCTTCATTAAGGTAGTATGATGATCTCATTCAGCTGTATGCCTACCCGTGGACTGTTGTTTCATTAAGGTAGCATGATGATCTCATTCAGCTGTATGGCTATCCGTGGACTGTTGTTTCATTAAGGTAGTATGATGATCTCATTCAGCTGTATGCCTACCCGTGGACTGTTGTTTCATTAAGGTAGTATGATGATCTCATTCAGCTGTATGCCTACCCGTGGACTGTTGCTTCATTAAGGTAGCATGATGATCTCATTCAGCTGTATGCCTATCCGTGGACTGTTGTTTCATTAAGGTAGTATGATGATCTCATTCAGTTGTATGCCTACCCGTGGACTGTTGCTTCAATAAGGTAGCATGATGATCTCATTCAGCTGTATGCCTACCCGTGAACTGTTGTTTCATTAAGATAGTATGATGATCTCATTCAGCTGTATGCCTACCCGTGGACTGTTGTTTCATTAAGGTAGTATGATGATCTCATTCAGCTGTATGCCTACCCTTGAACTGTTGTTTCATTAAGGTAGTATGATGATCTCATTCAGCTGTATGCCTACCCGTGGACTGTTGTTTCATTAAGGTAGTATGATGATCTCATTCAGCTGTATACCTACCCGTGGACTGTTGTTTCACTAAGGTAGTATGATGATCTCATTCAGCTGTATGCCTACCCGTGAACTGTTGTTTCATTAAGGTAGTATGATGATCTCATTCAGCTGTATGCCTACCCGTGGACTGTTGTTTCATTAAGGTAGTATGATGATCTCATTCAGCTGTATGCCTACACGCAGACTGTTGTTTCATTAAGGTAGTATGATGATCTCATTCAGCTGTATGCCTACCCGTGGACAGTTGTTTCATTAAAGTAGTATGATGATCTCATTCAGCTTTATGCCTACCCGTGGACTGTTGTTTCATTAAGGTAGTATGATGATCTCATTCAGCTGTATGCCTACCCGTGGACAGTTGTTTCATTAAGGTAGTATGATGATCTCATTCAGCTGTATGCCTACCCGCGGACTGTTGTTTCATTAAGGTAGTATGATGATCTCATTCAGCTGAATTCCTACCCGTGGACTGTTGTTTCATTAAGGTAGTATGATGATCCCATTCAGCTGTATGCCTACCCGCGGACTGTTGTTTCATTAAGGTAGTATGATGATCTCCAACCACGATGTCTTGACATAGTACAAAACAGGTATCACCATCATCTCATCAAAACAGTAACTTAGTTTCGTAATGATATACCTGACAGATTTTTTACTTGGCTATGAACAACAACTCGCATATTGCATTGTTTTAATACCGGCTGCCACAGCCTATGGTGGCTCGGTTGAAACATTCAAGACAGCCCATGGTGGCTCGGTTGAAACATTCAAGACTGATGTCTTCTCTATCAAATACTAATCTATGAAACCTGTAAATAGTTTTAGCTTTTTACAATGGTCATGTACAACCTCTGACATAATCTCCAACTTAATATACAGACATACAGACCATAGCTAGTGCGTGCCTGGGTGTACACATTATACATTTTAACACTCCAATTCATGTAAAATTGATTTTGATAACGAATAGCTTTCCACTACAGAAATTATTTAATTTTATATTTAATTTCGTCATGTATATGGTGTAAATTTCAATACTACAAATGTCGTGCATGTAGTAGTTTACTAATATTTATGTTATATTGCTTTTGCTTGACCACTATAGGTGGCTGCTAGCTTGATTGATTAATTGATTGATGTCGAAAACAAGTTTATTGAGAGGTGATACTTAAATAATGAATTGAATAAAATTCTATCAATCTTGTATGTAAGAATATGGCGCTGATAAGATTAGGAAAGAGGTGTGTGGGTATAAAATGTACACACATCATGAATATTAAACCCTCTTTGCTATCCATGTAATATCCGAAATAGAGACTATATTTCTTCCCCTAGAATACAAAATGATGACATTCTGGCAGAGGAGTGGATATGTAGGCTCTGTTTCGGAGATTGTCATATTCTTAGATATAGATATTAAATACGTACATTCCTTAGGGAACATCTAGTATTCTTACCATTTTGTTTTTGCTTTGTATTGATTTGTTGCGGTTGTATATTTGTTTTGTTTTGTTTTTTGCTTTGGCAGCAATTCATGCTGTCTTTTACGACAGTTCATGTTGGGCGATTTTTTGTTCTTTTGTACATTGATATATTACGCCTCTTAAATGTTTTGTCTATTGTGAATAATATGTTGTACTACTCCCTCTAATCTTGAAATCTTGAGAAAACAAATCGAGAATTGATTGCATTCCTCCATTTTGAAAAAAATAATTAATTTCTTCTCTTATCGTGGTGTTACGTTTAAACCACAAAAACATGCAAATCGGTTCAAATTTGCTATATCACTAAATTAAGAGTTTTATATAAGAAAGTTAAAAAATAATAATTCTATTACTAAACGTAAAAGATATAAGAAGAGTTTGGCTATACCAAACGGGTATTCAGAATCAGTAAATAGAAGAAGGACAGACAACACAATGGCCAAAAGAAAAAGTACAATAAGAAAAACAACGATCTACAGAATTTGATTTCGTTCAATGGAATCTATTTATAATTCAGAGATTAAAGATTTGTTAAAACGTGATAATTCTAGACATAATTAAGTTTTACGATAACGTGGGAAGTGACAACAGATAAGAGAGGTATGAACATTTACGGAGATTTAAACTGCAATTATTATGATAATTATCTTATGTTAAATTACACATAATTATATTCTCATCCTTGTAACGGTGTTGTTGAAACTTCTGTAAATCTGTAAAATTGGTAGATAATTGAGCAGATAATTTGTTGCTTTTCACCCTTTAGTTGACCTGTGAATTCGTTCGTCAAGTAGTTTATTGATTGAATATAATGTTAATTCAAACCCTATCTTGATAATGATAGCTAGACACGTGTATTCAATTTAACTGACGTATTTCTATTGCATCAATCGCTACCCATTATATTGTGATGTGCATAAGATTTCTAGTCTGCTGTAGGGGATCGACGTTGACACGATTATATGAAGTTAGATTCACGACTTATTACCGGGTTTGTAACTAGATTAATACGACGGGTGTCACTAGTGGAGCAGGAACTGCCTACCCTTCCGGAGCACCTGAGTTCGTTCCCGGATTTTAGTGGGATTCGTGTTACTCGATCTTTAGTTTTATATGTATGTTTTGTAGATCGTTGTTTGTCCCTTTGTACTTTTTCTTTTGGCCATTGTGTTGTCTGTTCTTCTTCGATATACGGATTCTGATTACCCTTTTGGTATCTTCAAACACTTCTTTCATAAACGAAAACCATGCGACAGATTTAGTAAAAACGTAGATATCTAATGATGTGCGCACGACGCGTTTCTGTGATAACCTTCATCAGGTACACTCAAAGTCGAATGTTGGAAAGCCAAATAACTGAAAGCAAGACAACCAATGAGCGTAAGTAGGGTAGACAAATTAGGCTAAAATCACCTCTGCCTGAGGGAGGAGAACCTTAGTTTTAATACTAATTACGCTTTCCGAATAGTTTTAAGATACTAAATGGGTGATCAGAAGCCGAACATCGAGGAAGATAGGTACCATTTCTTTTTCCATTGTCAAATGAATAAGAATATACGCACACAAATATTCTGTCATTTTGATAAAGCATATAATAATTTTCAAAAGCATGCAGACGTCGATTAATTAAAAGGGCTTTCACATCAACAACCTCTGATATTAAAACGGTTACAACATTTGTTTTTAATTAAAACAGAGGAGAGTGTGTGTACATGCATGTTATATATCTTTTCTATTGTGTGAAGAAGAGTTTGAAGATATCAAAGGGGTAATTAGAATCCGTATATCGAATAAGAACAGACAACACAATGGCCAAAAGAAAAAGCACAAAAGGACAAACAACGACCTACAAAACATACATTTAAAACTAAAGATCGAGTAACACGAACCCCACTAAAAACCGGGGGTGAACTCAGCAAGGGTAAGCAGATCATACTCCACTAGTGACACCCGTCGTGTTAATCTAGTCGCAAACCAGATGATAAGTCATGAATAAGGAAAGGACCGGGAAGTGTTATGTGTATTGTGTGTATGTTTATATTCTTACATTCCAAATTTGGATTGATTACATTAATGATAGACCATCTATTTATTAAGAATAATATGATCTTTCTATATCGTCCATTTCTTTACATGGTAGAGAACAATCACTCACTCAATTACATTATCAACACCAAATGAGCAGTATTTCGAGCATAGAACTAAAATCAGGACGAGAACAAGTTTACAAAGGTCGTACCGAGTTATATCTGTGAACGGGTGTAATGATAATAGACAATGTCGGAATATGTGTTTTCCTTGGTCACCAATGACAATTTCTGATAACATATTGCTAAATATGCTGGAAGTTGTCTTTTAGCCCGTGGAAGGAGAGGCGAGGTACTCGTCCTTTGGGCAAGTGGGTTTTAGTTCGTCCGTTTTCTCGATTTAGTTATCCGCTATCATGATGACATTAAGTGCTACTTTGGAACAGAAATCATGTATGTCCTTCATAGCTTCCATAGGTTTTCATGCAATGTTTGATCTTAGTCTATATTAGCAAGAAATATTTGATCCTTGATTTCTTAAAACCTTCAGCTCAAAAGGTTTCTTTTGAAGTTGTTTTAAAATTGCTTTGCAATTCTTTGTCTTCTTCCATTGGAAAACTCATATTTTGCTTACCTACTTTCTTTAGCTGTTGTCTGCGATATTTATCAGGCGATGAACTGAAATGACCTTTTCTTAACAACAAGATATAGTTTATTCAATATTGCTTGTTACAATTTATCTTCAAAGTGTAAGCTCCTTTGAAGTTACCCTGTGAAGCCAACATTGATTATCCAGGGAATAATTAACATATATAAACAATATTTTACAGCATATTATCATATTTATATTTTTCAAGCGAAATTTATCAGATTTCTTTACTGCGTGCGCAACGCCATATGTAAATTACAAGATCATGGTATGCCCATTTCTGGACATACTATGACAATTTTTTATTTTCAACCATTACCAACTCATTCCCAACTACTACATGTAGATTAAATGCCATTTTAAGAAGCAAGCAGAACACAACGAAATATTGAAGTGAGCAAAACGAACACAGCACAGGAAACGTATATGTGAAAGAGAAAAGGTATTTGTAACCGTACTCATTATATAGTGCAAACAAAGTACTCGTCGTAAATCTAATTAAAGAAAAATGCAGATACAAAGCAACTCCTACACCAACATTCGAGTGGAACCATTTTTTTCAAGAAAATGTCAGCTATATTTATTAAAAAAAATTCTAAATGAAGCTAGAACAATTAAGAGATTTTGGACAATATAGACTGTCGGGACTACTTTATAAAGCTTGGGAATTTGTTGGAATTTCCTCAAACTGCTAGAAATATAACAAGAATATAAGCTCACAAAATACAATCTAAAAGATCACATATTGCAGAATTCAACTGACTTTGGATTACAAAAATCCCAGCAAAATCATATGTTTCATAACATAGACGTGCAAGAAAAAAAACCCAAAGAAGGTCGTGATATTTTCTGATTGGATATTGAAACTGCTCCAATGCATAATTCGTCATGCACATGTCGAACACCCGCTAAATTTTTGTGCTGTAGATGGGTAATTTGGGATTTCCTCGTGTATGGTTCACCTGAGTTTACGGCCACACACTAATGAGATCGTGTTAATTATCTCGCTGGAAATTGCACGCTCATTTCGTCATCCATATTAATTATACGTCACTTTAACATTCCTGCGCCGCTGTCTTGTTTGTGTACGAATTTGACCCTTGCTAATTGTTTTTCTTGCATTTTTGTTGATTACGAATTCTTTGCCATAATCGTTATTAGATTTCATGCCCAACTGAGCCAACAGGAAAATTGTGATCAAAGAATTTTTTTTACTATTTAATGATTACGAAAGCCACATAGAAAATGGCAGTCCATGCTGGTCTATTTGAAATCATAAAAACAATTGGAATTCATTTTTCTACAAGGAAATAACGATTTGTTTGAAAATATTTGTCTAGAATTAAGTAAATAACAGTTGTTTTGCACAGTTTCCATCTATATCAGGGAGAAACGCATTTGGTACAATGTAGTAGTTATGTGTTATGAAATGAAGAGATGAATCAGTCACCAATAAATAACCGATAATATTTTGAAATGAATATATGTAGCAAGAAGCTCTTGGTTGATTGAGTGAGTGATTGCTGTTTAACGCCAATTGAATATTTTTAGCTACATACATCACAAGAGAACAAGATGAAGCATAGCTTATAGTGCTATCCCACACATATTGTGTTGTATTTTTTTATTTGTTTGTCTTCGTCCTGTGTCTTGTGTACCCAGTATAACCAGTTTCTCTGGATTGTCCATTCTTGATTGCCCTTTCGGTTTTCTCTAACGTATATTAACATGCCAAATCAATTAATTTCAACATAATTAAAGCTTAAACAGTGCTGGTCATGCACCAATTCCACCAATACCAAATGAACCAACCACTTCTCACTTTAAACCACTGAAGATATACAGACCGACCACATATGGCGTTGGAAAACCAGTTACTGGTTTGGGATATGTACAAAAATGTGTCTGTGTTAAACAGGTTAAATGGAATCCCCCTTTGATATTTAAACATCCAACAACACAGATATAAACAAACAATACATAACAAGTGTTGAATAATACTTGACAATTACCAAATGCCACTTCTAGCATTGTGCAATTTATACCTTGGTGAACTCTGTTTATTTTAGTAATGAGTGAGTGGGTGAGTGAATGTTGTTTATCGCCAATTCATCAATTTTTCAGCTATATCAAGACGAGAACAAGTTAATTTTCAATGAGATGATGATGAGGTCTGCTTTGTTCTAGACCAGCACGCCGAGTTGGATTTTTTATAGTGCTAGCTCACTGAAACAACAGTCCGCAGGTAGACATGTCGCTCCACCCTGACATATTATTCTGATTCCGAACCAACCAGTCTTTGTTCTTTCTCCTTAATGCTGTTTACTTAGCGGAGAAACAACAAATACCAATTTCATAGTCTTTGGTTTGAGCAGATCGGGGCTCGAACTCACGATGTATCGCACCCGAGACGAGTACGCTAACCATTACGCCACCGATGTGGTTATATCTTAGTGATGAAATGAAAACAGAATGAGAAGTACTTTGCTCTACATTCCGTAATATGGCGGTTATCCTGGTGGTCAGTTTTATTAACGGAAGATACCAGAGTACTCAGGTATAACCACATACCTGCTCTACCACATACAGTGGTATCGATTGCATGTTATCGCGGATGCCAATTGCACTCAATAAAACAAGTAGTGTAATAAAAACCTTTTGCAGAGGTAGGTGTCCCACCACTCGGATATGTTATCCGGACTTTGAGTTTTTGCTCTTATTTCTTCATACTTCTTGCCTAGTGGAGAAACAGCATATACCAATATTATTGATCTATAACAATCAATGCGTGTATGTTAACCATTACACCTCCCATGTGGTATCATGACAATTGTAATATCTCGATTCGCTATACCATATTCAGTATATCATTTCTCAGAAGGGATACTTTTCAAGCGGGTATATAATTTCCTAACTATATCCTCTGCACTCTCAATCCTTTTGCATATTTAGCATTCATAAAAATATCCATTGAGATATTTTTCTTTTGGCCATTGAATTCTGATTTTACCCTTTGGTATCCTACCTACCTATCTACCTCTGTATCTTCACATCCTTCTAAGGATAACCATGCCATTTGGCATGTAGAACATCCCATATCCAATAAAACCATGTGTAGTATTTACAAGTGCAGCATAAAATATTAATAATAATCCATAAAAGTCCATGATATATAAACGGTGCACACGCATAAAATGTAATAAATCCAAGATAAAAAGTCTCTGCTAAAACACTATAAAGTTTAAGATAGTTGACATTCCTTGTGTAAAATATAATATCCATATCCATGAGTATATTAAGACTGTTGTACTATTAGCTTCCAGATGTTCTTACTCTTTAATATAGTCTTAGATACAAATGATCATCTTTATCTTACGAACACCACATTTAAAAGACAACTTGATGAAAATACAGTTCATTTGTTGTAATACTGTACTTAAATCTTGTCCATAAAGTGTGAAATAATTATCAATATAACTGCATTTAATTAATATGATTTTCCCCACCAGAATCAGAGTTCAGGTTTATATCTTGGAATTGATCGGTGCAAAAAGGTTAAAACCAAACAGAATACAACTGTCCTTTATAGTCCACATATATCTTGAATTATGGTGATACTTTTGTAAGAGGTTCTATGTTTTGTGTTTTTACTAAGTTGATAAGCTCAAATAAACAATAGAGTAAACCGAACGGCCGATCATCAAGACTTGGCAATCAAGAGACAGAGACACCATTGAGCACAAGACAAACAAAACAAGAAAAGAACACGGGGGGTGAGTCCAAGAGCTCGCGAAGGATAAACAGTTCCCGCTCGGTAAAAGTCTGTGGTAGAGAAAAGATAAATCTACATCACGACCGTATAATTTTTGTGGTGATAACAATTTAGGTATATAAGAGTTTATTGTATCAGCACAAAACTGATAAACCGGTTATATAACCTTTTCTTATAGTTTCTGTTAACCGCCTCGATGAGGAAATGGTTCAGTGAAATAGCACACTGAATATACAACTATAACTACAACGTAGATATCAAATTTCACACGTTTCTGGAATAACCTTCATCAGGTATGCTCAGAATCGAAAGATAGGAAAGCCAAACAATCTAAAGTTTTGGGAACAATAAAACCAAAGGACCTAAACAGGATAGCCAAAATCGGCTACGGTCACCTATGTCTGAGGGAAGAGAACACTATTTAGGAACTGAAAATATATCTAATAGACCATGTCAGTGCCGAAACACTGACTACTGGGCGGATGATAACCTCATGTACTAATAGAGGTATCGATCCAGTGATAGTAAAAATAACGTAGATATCAAATTTAGCGCGCACGACGCGTTTCTGTCATATTATATCGCTTGGGCACAGATGATGAGAGATGGCATTGGCAATTAGACTTTGGTTCAATCAATGTTCACCATTGTGTCCCTGTTTTGTCTTGTCCTCCGATAGCCTTTGGTACTATCTAATATTTAAATGATGGGAAATGCCATCAGCTCTCTTTCACTAATATTGTACATATGACAACTATGTTGTCTCGAGGAATAAATATGCTATGAACAAAGCTCACAATTAGAATTCAGCGTTCTTTACAACAACTTTGATCACCCAAGTATGTGCGAGTGTTGGTATTTCACTCGCATGTGGAAAAAGCTTGCATAACCGCATCATTTCACTAAGAAGAGCTTTGGCACCATAAAACTAGTTTCACCTCATCACTTTTTATTGAAGTGCCTGTACCAAGACAGGAAAGTGAGCGGTCCTTTTTGAATATGTGCTTTGTCTCTGTTTCTACGATTTTTGTGCTAGAAATTGGAGTATTCTGGTGGTGTGAGAGTTTGTTTGCTTTGTTGTTTTTTTTTCTTATTCATTGTATCACGAGTACCATAAAAATCCAGCTTTGTCTAGAATAAAACGGACAACTCGTCATTATATCACAGAAAAAAGCTTTTTCTTGCAAGATATATATGCTTTAATCAACAACCACTCACGCATTCAAATAACTTCAATAATACTATTCTATGTTCTATAACAACCGCATCGGTGGTATAATGGTCAGTGTGATCGCCTCTAGTGCGGTATATCGAGGGTTGGTTCGAGAAGACTTGGTCGGGGCAAAGTAAAGACTATAAATTTGTAGTAGGTATTTGCTGCTTCTCCGCTAAATACACGTCATTAAGGAGTAAGAGCAATGTCTGGTTGGCTCGGAATCAGGGTAATGTTTCCGAATGGCGTAACATTTCTATCCGTTACCTGTTATTTCATGGAGCTAGAACTAAAGCATATTGGTCTAGTACAAAGCGGGCATTATTGCCATCTCGTCGGTTTTAGCTTGTACTCGCTATGTTATTGCTGAAAATGTGTTGATTTGGCGGCGTTAAAGCAACTATCACTCACTCGCCATATACTATAACACCAGCTATATAAAGGACACCAGCAGAAGCGCAAAGAATAAACAAAGCAAAAACTAAATATATTGAGGTTATGTGTTTTCCTGCTCTATTAATCGGACACCCGTCATGTGTTCACATATATTCTATGACTTAATTTCTTTCAATCGTACTTTTGCTAAGGTATAACAGATAAGTCGTTTTTTGAAAGTGTTTGATACTCTAGATCACCTGATCTCATCCCAATTTATTAAATATGAATTCTCCTTCATGGGCCTGACATGTACATTTTCGTATACATCACAATTCTACAAATAACGGTCAAAGGGAAATAATCAAAACTAAATAAATATGTATATAAGTGTTAAAAACTTAAATACTACTAGTGACACTCGTCAAGTAATCATCAGGTTTTCTTAAATAAACGTTAGAGAAAGCAGAAGGGGCAATCTAGAATTGACAATCCAGACAAACTGGCATCATTGGGCATTCAATCAGAAGCTGTAAATCGAAGAAATTACAATACAATTGCCAAAATAAAACGGACAAACTGATCTACAAAACATTATACAGAAAAAAAAAGATCGAGCAACACGAACCCCAAAAAAACGAGAGTGAACTCAGTTGTTCCTAAAGGGTACTCAATTCCTGCTCCACTCGTGACACCTGTCGTGTTACTGTTAAACGACATGAACATCATCTGATATAGAAATCATGTTGGACATCATTATACAGTAACTTTACATATAATATAAATGAAACATGAATTCCATAAAAAACAATCGGGTTATGTTTATGATTATGGTGTTTAACGCCACTTTCAACAATATGTTCAGTTATATGGTGGCGGTCAGTTTTATTGGTGGACGAAACCGGAGAACCGGGAGGAAATCACGGCTCTTGTCGCAAGTCACTGACAAACTTTATCACATACTATTGTATCGAATACACGCCATGAACGGTATTCAAACGAACAACTTTAGTGGTGATAGACACTGATTGGACATGTAGTTGTAAACTACCATACCATCATGACCACGACGGCCCCTAATGCAAATATGATACTTGTTTATCATGTTTATATTATTTAAAATAAGAAAATCAACTGTTTAGCTACATGCAGGATCAATTTCAAACATTGCTATTTGGGTTGATTTTTGCTTTGTTTATCATGCTTATCCTTGTGATAATTTGATGCACAATATTCTTAAATCTACAATAAAGATAAGAAAAGTTGAAGATACCAAAGAGATAATCAGAATCCGTATATCGACGAAGAACAGACAACACAATGGCCAAAAGAAAAAGTACAAAAGAACAAACAACGATCTGCAAAATATACACATAAAACTAAAGAGCGAGTAACACGAACCCCACTAAAAACTGGAGGTGAACGCAGGTGCTCCGGGACATAGGCAGTTCCTGGTCCACTAGTGGCACCCGTTATGTTAATCAGACTGTGAAAAAGGGCCAGGTCTGAAATGACAACCAGAATTAATTTTTTTTAAATAATCCGTCTTAATGTATTTGATATACTTTTAAAGACCACGATATGACTGAAATATTGTTGAAAATGGCGTTAATTACCATGACCCTAACTCACCTTTTAAAGACTAAAAAGTAACACGATTCATTTAATATGAGTAAAAATAGGTATTGACACATATTGTTGATAAGAACACTTAAACACAATTCCAAAACCATATATAAAAAATAAATATGGGAAGTGAAGACTTTTGAATTTCTTTTTATTACAATGTCATCAGGCCAAATAAAAAAAGATATGTGTGGTTCCAGTTACCCTACCTACCCTAAATTTTTAGCCCCTACCTTAAAGATTGTTTTGCCATTTTGCAATAAGAACCGTTAAAGTCACAATGTCACTCCCATAGAATCAATGTAAAAATATATATAAAATAAAATAAAATCCCTACCTACATTTTATTTTTACATACCCTGTTTTTTATTTTAATGTAACCGGAACCACACATATACTTTTATTTGGCCTCATTCAATATTTGAGCACCTTGTTATAGCAATGCATAATGCATATTCACCTCATATGTGGTGCAATGGTTAGTGTGCTCGTCTCAAGTGGGTTTGAGCCTCGGTTTGGGTAAAATCAAAGACTACAAAAAAATGGATAGTTGCTGCTTTTCCACTATTATTAAGGAGTAAGAACACAGACTGGTTGACTCAGAATCAGGATAATGTGTCTGAGTGGAGTGACACATCTACCCACAGACTTGTTTCAGTAAGCTAGCCCTATATAGATTCAATTAAGCTCTTGGTCTAGTACAAAGCTGACATCATCGTCATTTCATTGAATGTAATTTGCTCTCGCTATGATATACAAAATCTAGATGAAAAATAGCTCATGTAGTGTTAAACAACAATTACGCACTCATACCACATATTTTGCTGCAATTCTGTTCAAGGGTTAACTTGTTCCAATTTCCGATCACTTCTGGCTCTCGATTCCAAAGTGTTAAAAAAACAATATGTTCAAAATGATAATTGGCTGACAGAAAACAACATTCAAGTGGTAAATTGTTTTAGGCTTTATTTACAGTAAAACAATATTGCATTGAATCGAATGGTAACATCCGTTTGTGGATAAAGGTGCTTGAATAAAGAATATAAATTTTGTGTAGAACTAGAAGTCCTGTCCGTCTTTATATGCAGAGAGTGAAAATATGTGGATAGTAAAATAACAGCGTCTGAAGTATTTTATTTATAAAATTTCAGATTCCTGTGGGTTAATAAAGGCATAGTCAAGTATACTGTACAAAGTCCTACAATATCAGTCACTACATTTCGAATCGTTTACTTTTACGTTTTAAGAAATGTTCTTTTATCTTGGGAAACGATGAGTCTTATGCTAATGCTATGTTTCCACCAAAGTGTATAAGCTAGATATAGCTCTGGTCCGTGTTGTCACCTAAGTTTATAAGATACATGTAACTCTGGTCCGTGTTGTCACCTAAGTTTATAAGCTAGCTCTGGTCCGTGTTTTCACCTAAGTTTATAAGCTAGCTCTGGTCCGTGTTTTCACCTAAGTTTATAAGCTAGCTCTGGTCCGTGTTGTCACCTAAGTTTATAAGCTAACTCTGGTCCGTGTTTTCATTTAAGTTTATAAGCTAGCTCTGGTCCGTGTTTTCACCTAAGTTTATAAGCTAGCTCTGGTCCGTGTTTTCACCTAAGTTTATAAGCTAGCTCTGGTCCGTGTTGTCACCTAAGTTTATAAGCTAGCTCTGGTCCGTGTTGTCACCTAAGTTTATAAGCTAGCTCTGGTCCGTGTTTTCACCTAAGTTTATAAGCTACATGTAGCTCTGGTCCGTGTTGTCAACTAAGTTTATAAGCTAGCTCTGGTCCGTGTTTTCACCTAAGTTTATAAGCTACATGTAGCTCTGGTCCGTGTTGTCACCTAAGTTTATAAGCTAGCTTTGGTCCGTGTTTTCACCTAAGTTTATAAGCTAGCTCTGGTCCGTGTTTTCACCTAAGTTTATAAGTTAGCTCTGGTCCGTGTTGTCACCTAAGTTTATAAGCTAACTCTGGTCCGTTTTGTCACCTAGGTATATAAGCTAGCTTTGGTCCGTGTTTTCACCAAAGTTTATAAGCTACATGTAGCTCTGGTCCGTGTTGTCACCTAAGTTTATAAGCTAGCTCTGGTCCGTGTTGTCACCTAAGTTTATAAGCTAGTTCTGGTTCGTGTTTTCACCTAAGTTTATAAGCTAGCTCTGGTCCGTGTTGTCACCTAAGTTTATAAGCTAGCTCTGGTCCATGTTGTCACCTAAGTTTATAACCTAGTTCTGGTCCGTGTTGTCACCTAAGTTGATAAGCTAGCTCTGGTCCGTGTTGTCACCTACGCTTATAAGCTAGCTCTGGTCCGTGTTGTCACCTAAGTTTATAAGCTAGCTCTGGTCCGTGTTGTCACCTAAGCTGATAAGCTAGCTCTCGTCCGTGTTGTCACCTAAGTTAATAAGCTAGCTCTGTTCCGTGTTGTCACCTAAGTTTATAAGCTAGCTCTGGTCCGCGTTGTCACCTAAGGTTATAAGCTAGCTCTGGTCCGTGTTGTCACCTAAGTTTATAAGCTAGCTCTGGTCCGTGTTTCCGCCAACATTTATAAGCAAGCTCTGGTCCGTGTTGTCACCTAAGTTTATAAGCTAGCTCTGGTCCGTGTTGTCACCTAAGTGTATAAGCTAGCTCTGGTCCGTGTTGTCACCTAAGTTTATAAGCTAGCTCTGGTCCGTGTTGTCACCTAAGTTTATAAGCTAGCTCTGGTCCGTGTTTTCACCTACGTGTATAAGCTAGCTCTGGTCCGTGTTTTCACCTAAGTTTATAAGCTAGCTCTGGTCCGTGTTGTCACCTAAGTTTATAAGCTAGCTCTGGTCCGTGTTGTCACCTAAGTTTATAAGCTAGCTCTGGTCCGTGATGTCACCTAAGTTTATAAGCAAGCTCTGGTCCGTGTTGTCACCTAAGTTTATAAGCTAGCTCTGGTCCGCGGTGTCACCTAAGTTTATAAGCTAGCTCTGGTCCGCGTTGTCACCTATGTTTATAAGCTAGCTCTGGTCCGTGAAGTCACCTAAGTGTATAAGCTAGCTCTGGTCCGTGTTGTCACCTAAGTTTATAAGCTAGCTCTGGTCCATGTTGTCACCTAAGTTTATAAGCTAGCTCTGGTCCGTGTTGTCACCTAAGTGTATAAGCTAGCTCTGGTCCGTGTTGTCACCTAAGTTTATAAGCTAGCTCTGGTCCGTGTTTTGACCTACGTTTATAAGCTAGCTCTGGTCCGTGTTTTCACCTAAGTTTATAAGCTAGCTCTGGTCCGTGTTGTCACCTAAGTTTATAAGCTAGCTCTGGTCTGTGTTTTCACCTAAGTTTATAAGCTAGCTCTGGTCCATATTTTCACCTAAGTTTATAAGCTAGCTCTGGTCCGTGTTTTCACCTAAGTTTATAAGCTAGCTCTGGTCCGTGTTTTCACCTAAGTTTATAAGCTAGCTCTGGTCCGTGTTGTCACCTAAGTTTATAAGCTAGCTCTGGTCCGTGTTGTCACCTAAGTTTATAAGCTAGCTCTGGTCCGTGTTTTCACCTAAGTTTATAAGCTACATGTAGCTCTGGTCCGTGTTGTCAACTAAGTTTATAAGCTAGCTCTGGTCCGTGTTTTCACCTAAGTTTATAAGCTACATGTAGCTCTGGTCCGTGTTGTCACCTAAGTTTATAAGCTATCTCTGGTCCGTGTTTTCACTTAAGTTTATAAGCTAGCTCTGGTCCGTGTTTTCACCTAAGTTTATAAGCTAGCTCTGGTCCGTGTTGTCACCTAAGTTTATAAGCTAGCTCTGGTCCGTGTTGTCACCTAGGTTTATAAGCTAGCTTTGGTCGTGTTTTCACCTAAGTTTATAAGCTAGCTCTGGTCCGTGTTTTCACCTAAGTTTATAAGCTACATGTAGCTCTGGTCCGTGTTGTCACCTAAGTTTATAAGCTAGCTCTGGTCCGTGTTGTCACCTAAGTTTATAAGCTACATGTAGCTCTGGTCCGTGTTGTCACCTAAGTTTATAAGCTACATGTAGCTCTGGTCCGTGTTGTCACCTAAGTTTATAATCTAGCTCTGGTTCGTGTTTTCACCTAAGTTTATAAGCTAGCTCTGGTCCGTGTTGACACCTAAGTTGATAAGCTAGCTCTGGTCCATGTTGTCACCTAAGTTTATAACCTATCTCTGGTCCGTGTTGTCACCTAAGTTGATAAGCTAGCTCTGGTCCGTGTTTTCACCTACGTGTATAAGCTAGCTCTGGTCCGTGTTTTCACCTAAGTTTATATGCTAGCTCTGGTCCGTGTTGTCACCTAAGTTTATAAGCTAGCTCTGGTCCGTGTTGTCACCTAAGTTTATAAGCTAGCTCTGGTCCGTGTTTTCACCTAAGTTTATAAGCTAGCTCTGGTCCGTGTTGTCACCTAAGTTTATAAGCTAGCTCTGGTCCGTGTTTTCACCTAAGTTTATAAGCTACATGTAGCTCTGGTCCGTGTTGTCAACTAAGTTTATAAGCTAGCTCTGGTCCGTGTTTTCACCTAAGTTTATAAGCTACATGTAGCTCTGGTCCGTGTTGTCACCTAAGTTTATAAGCTAGCTTTGGTCCGTGTTTTCACCTAAGTTTATAAGCTAGCTCTGGTCCGTGTTTTCACCTAAGTTTATAAGTTAGCTCTGGTCCGTGTTGTCACCTAAGTTTATAAGCTAGCTCTGGTCCGTGTTGTCACCTAGGTATATAAGCTAGCTTTGGTCCGTGTTTTCACCAAAGTTTATAAGCTACATGTAGCTCTGGTCCGTGTTGTCACCTAAGTTTATAAGCTAGCTCTGGTCCGTGTTGTCACCTAAGTTTATAAGCTAGTTCTGGTTCGTGTTTTCACCTAAGTTTATAAGCTAGCTCTGGTCCGTGTTGTCACCTAAGTTTATAAGCTAGCTCTGGTCCATGTTGTCACCTAAGTTTATAACCTAGTTCTGGTCCGTGTTGTCACCTAAGTTGATAAGCTAGCTCTGGTCCGTGTTGTCACCTACGCTTATAAGCTAGCTCTGGTCCGTGTTGTCACCTAAGTTTATAAGCTAGCTCTGGTCCGTGTTGTCACCTAAGCTGATAAGCTAGCTCTCGTCCGTGTTGTCACCTAAGTTAATAAGCTAGCTCTGTTCCGTGTTGTCACCTAAGTTTATAAGCTAGCTCTGGTCCGCGTTGTCACCTAAGGTTATAAGCTAGCTCTGGTCCGTGTTGTCACCTAAGTTTATAAGCTAGCTCTGGTCCGTGTTTCCGCCAACATTTATAAGCAAGCTCTGGTCCGTGTTGTCACCTAAGTTTATAAGCTAGCTCTGGTCCGTGTTGTCACCTAAGTGTATAAGCTAGCTCTGGTCCGTGTTGTCACCTAAGTTTATAAGCTAGCTCTGGTCCGTGTTGTCACCTAAGTTTATAAGCTAGCTCTGGTCCGTGTTTTCACCTACGTGTATAAGCTAGCTCTGGTCCGTGTTTTCACCTAAGTTTATAAGCTAGCTCTGGTCCGTGTTGTCACCTAAGTTTATAAGCTAGCTCTGGTCCGTGTTGTCACCTAAGTTTATAAGCTAGCTCTGGTCCGTGATGTCACCTAAGTTTATAAGCAAGCTCTGGTCCGTGTTGTCACCTAAGTTTATAAGCTAGCTCTGGTCCGCGGTGTCACCTAAGTTTATAAGCTAGCTCTGGTCCGCGTTGTCACCTATGTTTATAAGCTAGCTCTGGTCCGTGAAGTCACCTAAGTGTATAAGCTAGCTCTGGTCCGTGTTGTCACCTAAGTTTATAAGCTAGCTCTGGTCCATGTTGTCACCTAAGTTTATAAGCTAGCTCTGGTCCGTGTTGTCACCTAAGTGTATAAGCTAGCTCTGGTCCGTGTTGTCACCTAAGTTTATAAGCTAGCTCTGGTCCGTGTTTTGACCTACGTTTATAAGCTAGCTCTGGTCCGTGTTTTCACCTAAGTTTATAAGCTAGCTCTGGTCCGTGTTGTCACCTAAGTTTATAAGCTAGCTCTGGTCTGTGTTTTCACCTAAGTTTATAAGCTAGCTCTGGTCCATATTTTCACCTAAGTTTATAAGCTAGCTCTGGTCCGTGTTTTCACCTAAGTTTATAAGCTAGCTCTGGTCCGTGTTTTCACCTAAGTTTATAAGCTAGCTCTGGTCCGTGTTGTCACCTAAGTTTATAAGCTAGCTCTGGTCCGTGTTGTCACCTAAGTTTATAAGCTAGCTCTGGTCCGTGTTTTCACCTAAGTTTATAAGCTACATGTAGCTCTGGTCCGTGTTGTCAACTAAGTTTATAAGCTAGCTCTGGTCCGTGTTTTCACCTAAGTTTATAAGCTACATGTAGCTCTGGTCCGTGTTGTCACCTAAGTTTATAAGCTATCTCTGGTCCGTGTTTTCACTTAAGTTTATAAGCTAGCTCTGGTCCGTGTTTTCACCTAAGTTTATAAGCTAGCTCTGGTCCGTGTTGTCACCTAAGTTTATAAGCTAGCTCTGGTCCGTGTTGTCACCTAGGTTTATAAGCTAGCTTTGGTCGTGTTTTCACCTAAGTTTATAAGCTAGCTCTGGTCCGTGTTTTCACCTAAGTTTATAAGCTACATGTAGCTCTGGTCCGTGTTGTCACCTAAGTTTATAAGCTAGCTCTGGTCCGTGTTGTCACCTAAGTTTATAAGCTACATGTAGCTCTGGTCCGTGTTGTCACCTAAGTTTATAAGCTACATGTAGCTCTGGTCCGTGTTGTCACCTAAGTTTATAATCTAGCTCTGGTTCGTGTTTTCACCTAAGTTTATAAGCTAGCTCTGGTCCGTGTTGACACCTAAGTTGATAAGCTAGCTCTGGTCCATGTTGTCACCTAAGTTTATAACCTATCTCTGGTCCGTGTTGTCACCTAAGTTGATAAGCTAGCTCTGGTCCGTGTTTTCACCTACGTGTATAAGCTAGCTCTGGTCCGTGTTTTCACCTAAGTTTATATGCTAGCTCTGGTCCGTGTTGTCACCTAAGTTTATAAGCTAGCTCTGGTCCGTGTTGTCACCTAAGTTTATAAGCTAGCTCTGGTCCGTGTTTTCACCTAAGTTTATAAGCTAGCTCTGGTCCGTGTTGTCACCTAAGTTTATAAGCTAACTCTGGTCCGTGTTTTCATTTAAGTTTATAAGCTAGCTCTGGTCCGTGTTTTCACCTAAGTTTATAAGCTAGCTCTGGTCCGTGTTTTCACCTAAGTTTATAAGCTAGCTCTGGTCCGTGTTGTCACCTAAGTTTATAAGCTAGCTCTGGTCCGTGTTGTCACCTAAGTTTATAAGCTAGCTCTGGTCCGTGTTTTCACCTAAGTTTATAAGCTACATGTAGCTCTGGTCCGTGTTGTCAACTAAGTTTATAAGCTAGCTCTGGTCCGTGTTTTCACCTAAGTTTATAAGCTACATGTAGCTCTGGTCCGTGTTGTCACCTAAGTTTATAAGCTAGCTTTGGTCCGTGTTTTCACCTAAGTTTATAAGCTAGCTCTGGTCCGTGTTTTCACCTAAGTTTATAAGTTAGCTCTGGTCCGTGTTGTCACCTAAGTTTATAAGCTAGCTCTGGTCCGTGTTGTCACCTAGGTATATAAGCTAGCTTTGGTCCGTGTTTTCACCAAAGTTTATAAGCTAGCTCTGGTCCGTGTTTTCACCAAAGTTTATAAGCTACATGTAGCTCTGGTCCGTGTTGTCACCTAAGTTTATAAGCTAGCTCTGGTCCGTGTTGTCACCTAAGTTTATAAGCTGGTTCTGGTTCGTGTTTTCACCTAAGTTTATAAGCTAGCTCTGGTCCGTGTTTTCACCTAAGTTTATAAGCTAGCTCTGGTCCATGTTGTCACCTAAGTTTATAACCTAGTTCTGGTCCGTGTTGTCACCTAAGTGGATAAGCTAGCTCTGGTCCGTGTTGTCAACTACGCTTATAAGCTAACTCTGGTCCGTGTTGTCACCTAAGTTTATAAGCTAGCTCTGGTCCGTGTTGTCACCTAAGCTGATAAGCTAGCTCTCGTCCGTGTTGTCACCTAAGTTAATAAGCTAGCTCTGTTCCGTGTTGTCACCTAAGTTTATAAGCTAGCTCTGGTCCGTGTTGTCACCTAAGGTTATAAGCTAGCTCTGGTCCGTGTTGTCACCTAAGTTTATAAGCTAGCTCTGGTCCGTGTTTCCGCCAACATTTATAAGCAAGCTCTGGTCCGTGTTGTCACCTAAGTTTATAAGCTAGCTCTGGTCCGTGTTGTCACCTAAGTGTATAAGCTAGCTCTGGTCCGTGTTGTCACCTAAGTTTATAAGCTAGCTCTGGTCCGTGTTGTCACCTAAGTTTATAAGCTAGCTCTGGTCCGTGTTTTCACCTACGTGTATAAGCTAGCTCTGGTCCGTGTTTTCACCTAAGTTTATAAGCTAGCTCTGGTCCGTGTTGTCACCTAAGTTTATAAGCTAGCTCTGGTCCGTGTTGTCACCTAAGTTTATAAGCTAGCTCTGGTCCGTGATGTCACCTAAGTTTATAAGCAAGCTCTGGTCCGTGTTGTCACCTAAGTTTATAAGCTAGCTCTGGTCCGCGGTGTCACCTAAGTTTATAAGCTAGCTCTGGTCCGCGTTGTCACCTATGTTTATAAGCTAGCTCTGGTCCGTGAAGTCACCTAAGTGTATAAGCTAGCTCTGGTCCGTGTTGTCACCTAAGTTTATAAGCTAGCTCTGGTCCATGTTGTCACCTAAGTTTATAAGCTAGCTCTGGTCCGTGTTGTCACCTAAGTGTATAAGCTAGCTCTGGTCCGTGTTGTCACCTAAGTTTATAAGCTAGCTCTGGTCCGTGTTTTGACCTACGTTTATAAGCTAGCTCTGGTCCGTGTTTTCACCTAAGTTTATAAGCTAGCTCTGGTCCGTGTTGTCACCTAAGTTTATAAGCTAGCTCTGGTCTGTGTTTTCACCTAAGTTTATAAGCTAGCTCTGGTCCATATTTTCACCTAAGTTTATAAGCTAGCTCTGGTCCGTGTTGTCACCTAAGTGTATAAGCTAGCTCTGGTCCGTGTTGTCACCTAGGTTTATAAGCTAGCTCTGGTCCGTGTTGTCACCTAAGTTTATAAGCTAGCTCTGGTCCGTGTTTTCACCTACGTGTATAAGCTAGCTCTGGTCCGTGTTTTCACCTAAGTTTATAAGCTAGCTCTGGTCCGTGTTGTCACCTAAGTTTATAAGCTAGCTCTGGTCCGTGTTGTCACCTAAGTTTATAAGCTAGCTCTGGTCCGTGATGTCACCTAAGTTTATAAGCAAGCTCTGGTCCGTGTTGTCACCTAAGTTTATAAGCTAGCTCTGGTCCGCGGTGTCACCTAAGTTTATAAGCTAGCTCTGGTCCGCGTTGTCACCTATGTTTATAAGCTAGCTCTGGTCCGTGAAGTCACCTAAGTGTATAAGCTAGCTCTGGTCCGTGTTGTCACCTAAGTTTATAAGCTAGCTCTGGTCCATGTTGTCACCTAAGTTTATAAGCTAGCTCTGGTCCGTGTTGTCACCTAAGTGTATAAGCTAGCTCTGGTCCGTGTTGTCACCTAAGTTTATAAGCTAGCTCTGGTCCGTGTTTTGACCTACGTTTATAAGCTAGCTCTGGTCCGTGTTTTCACCTAAGTTTATAAGCTAGCTCTGGTCCGTGTTGTCACCTAAGTTTATAAGCTAGCTCTGGTCTGTGTTTTCACCTAAGTTTATAAGCTAGCTCTGGTCCATATTTTCACCTAAGTTTATAAGCTAGCTCTGGTCCGTGTTTTCACCTAAGTTTATAAGCTAGCTCTGGTCCGTGTTTTCACCTAAGTTTATAAGCTAGCTCTGGTCCGTGTTGTCACCTAAGTTTATAAGCTAGCTCTGGTCCGTGTTGTCACCTAAGTTTATAAGCTAGCTCTGGTCCGTGTTTTCACCTAAGTTTATAAGCTACATGTAGCTCTGGTCCGTGTTGTCAACTAAGTTTATAAGCTAGCTCTGGTCCGTGTTTTCACCTAAGTTTATAAGCTACATGTAGCTCTGGTCCGTGTTGTCACCTAAGTTTATAAGCTATCTCTGGTCCGTGTTTTCACTTAAGTTTATAAGCTAGCTCTGGTCCGTGTTTTCACCTAAGTTTATAAGCTAGCTCTGGTCCGTGTTGTCACCTAAGTTTATAAGCTAGCTCTGGTCCGTGTTGTCACCTAGGTTTATAAGCTAGCTTTGGTCGTGTTTTCACCTAAGTTTATAAGCTAGCTCTGGTCCGTGTTTTCACCTAAGTTTATAAGCTACATGTAGCTCTGGTCCGTGTTGTCACCTAAGTTTATAAGCTAGCTCTGGTCCGTGTTGTCACCTAAGTTTATAAGCTACATGTAGCTCTGGTCCGTGTTGTCACCTAAGTTTATAAGCTACATGTAGCTCTGGTCCGTGTTGTCACCTAAGTTTATAATCTAGCTCTGGTTCGTGTTTTCACCTAAGTTTATAAGCTAGCTCTGGTCCGTGTTGACACCTAAGTTGATAAGCTAGCTCTGGTCCATGTTGTCACCTAAGTTTATAACCTATCTCTGGTCCGTGTTGTCACCTAAGTTGATAAGCTAGCTCTGGTCCGTGTTTTCACCTACGTGTATAAGCTAGCTCTGGTCCGTGTTTTCACCTAAGTTTATATGCTAGCTCTGGTCCGTGTTGTCACCTAAGTTTATAAGCTAGCTCTGGTCCGTGTTGTCACCTAAGTTTATAAGCTAGCTCTGGTCCGTGTTTTCACCTAAGTTTATAAGCTAGCTCTGGTCCGTGTTGTCACCTAAGTTTATAAGCTAACTCTGGTCCGTGTTTTCATTTAAGTTTATAAGCTAGCTCTGGTCCGTGTTTTCACCTAAGTTTATAAGCTAGCTCTGGTCCGTGTTTTCACCTAAGTTTATAAGCTAGCTCTGGTCCGTGTTGTCACCTAAGTTTATAAGCTAGCTCTGGTCCGTGTTGTCACCTAAGTTTATAAGCTAGCTCTGGTCCGTGTTTTCACCTAAGTTTATAAGCTACATGTAGCTCTGGTCCGTGTTGTCAACTAAGTTTATAAGCTAGCTCTGGTCCGTGTTTTCACCTAAGTTTATAAGCTACATGTAGCTCTGGTCCGTGTTGTCATCTAAGTTTATAAGCTAGCTTTGGTCCGTGTTTTCACCTAAGTTTATAAGCTAGCTCTGGTCCGTGTTTTCACCTAAGTTTATAAGTTAGCTCTGGTCCGTGTTGTCACCTAAGTTTATAAGCTAGCTCTGGTCCGTGTTGTCACCTAGGTATATAAGCTAGCTTTGGTCCGTGTTTTCACCAAAGTTTATAAGCTAGCTCTGGTCCGTGTTTTCACCAAAGTTTATAAGCTACATGTAGCTCTGGTCCGTGTTGTCACCTAAGTTTATAAGCTAGCTCTGGTCCGTGTTGTCACCTAAGTTTATAAGCTGGTTCTGGTTCGTGTTTTCACCTAAGTTTATAAGCTAGCTCTGGTCCGTGTTTTCACCTAAGTTTATAAGCTAGCTCTGGTCCATGTTGTCACCTAAGTTTATAACCTAGTTCTGGTCCGTGTTGTCACCTAAGTGGATAAGCTAGCTCTGGTCCGTGTTGTCAACTACGCTTATAAGCTAACTCTGGTCCGTGTTGTCACCTAAGTTTATAAGCTAGCTCTGGTCCGTGTTGTCACCTAAGCTGATAAGCTAGCTCTCGTCCGTGTTGTCACCTAAGTTAATAAGCTAGCTCTGTTCCGTGTTGTCACCTAAGTTTATAAGCTAGCTCTGGTCCGTGTTGTCACCTAAGGTTATAAGCTAGCTCTGGTCCGTGTTGTCACCTAAGTTTATAAGCTAGCTCTGGTCCGTGTTTCCGCCAACATTTATAAGCAAGCTCTGGTCCGTGTTGTCACCTAAGTTTATAAGCTAGCTCTGGTCCGTGTTGTCACCTAAGTGTATAAGCTAGCTCTGGTCCGTGTTGTCACCTAAGTTTATAAGCTAGCTCTGGTCCGTGTTGTCACCTAAGTTTATAAGCTAGCTCTGGTCCGTGTTTTCACCTACGTGTATAAGCTAGCTCTGGTCCGTGTTTTCACCTAAGTTTATAAGCTAGCTCTGGTCCGTGTTGTCACCTAAGTTTATAAGCTAGCTCTGGTCCGTGTTGTCACCTAAGTTTATAAGCTAGCTCTGGTCCGTGATGTCACCTAAGTTTATAAGCAAGCTCTGGTCCGTGTTGTCACCTAAGTTTATAAGCTAGCTCTGGTCCGCGGTGTCACCTAAGTTTATAAGCTAGCTCTGGTCCGCGTTGTCACCTATGTTTATAAGCTAGCTCTGGTCCGTGAAGTCACCTAAGTGTATAAGCTAGCTCTGGTCCGTGTTGTCACCTAAGTTTATAAGCTAGCTCTGGTCCATGTTGTCACCTAAGTTTATAAGCTAGCTCTGGTCCGTGTTGTCACCTAAGTGTATAAGCTAGCTCTGGTCCGTGTTGTCACCTAAGTTTATAAGCTAGCTCTGGTCCGTGTTTTGACCTACGTTTATAAGCTAGCTCTGGTCCGTGTTTTCACCTAAGTTTATAAGCTAGCTCTGGTCCGTGTTGTCACCTAAGTTTATAAGCTAGCTCTGGTCTGTGTTTTCACCTAAGTTTATAAGCTAGCTCTGGTCCATATTTTCACCTAAGTTTATAAGCTAGCTCTGGTCCGTGTTTTCACCTAAGTTTATAAGCTAGCTCTGGTACGTGTTTTCACCTAAGTTTATAAGCTAGCTCTGGTCCGTGTTGTCACCTAAGTTTATAAGCTAGCTCTGGTCCGTGTTGTCACCTAAGTTTATAAGCTAGCTCTGGTCCGTGTTTTCACCTAAGTTTATAAGCTACATGTAGCTCTGGTCCGTGTTGTCAACTAAGTTTATAAGCTAGCTCTGGTCCGTGTTTTCACCTAAGTTTATAAGCTACATGTAGCTCTGGTCCGTGTTGTCACCTAAGTTTATAAGCTAGCTCTGGTCCGTGTTTTCACTTAAGTTTATAAGCTAGCTCTGGTCCGTGTTTTCACCTAAGTTTATAAGCTAGCTCTGGTCCGTGTTGTCACCTAAGTTTATAAGCTAGCTCTGGTCCGTGTTGTCACCTAGGTTTATAAGCTAGCTTTGGTCCGTGTTTTCACCTAAGTTTATAAGCTAGCTCTGGTCCGTGTTTTCACCTAAGTTTATAAGCTACATGTAGCTCTGGTCCGTGTTGTCACCTAAGTTTATAAGCTAGCTCTGGTCCGTGTTGTCACCTAAGTTTATAAGATACATGTAGCTCTGGTCCGTGTTGTCACCTAAGTTTATAAGCTACATGTAGCTCTGGTCCGTGTTGTCACCTAAGTTAATAATCTAGCTCTGGTTCGTGTTTTCACCTAAGTTTATAAGCTAGCTCTGGTCCGTGTTGACACCTAAATTGATAAGCTAGCTCTGGTCCATGTTGTCACCTAAGTTTATAACCTATCTCTGGTCCGTGTTGTCACCTAAGTTGATAAGCTAGCTCTGGTCCGTGTTTTCACCTACGTGTATAAGCTAGCTCTGGTCCGTGTTGTCACCTAAGTTTATAAGCTAGCTCTGGTCCGTGTTGTCACCTAAGTTTAAAAGCTAGCTCTGGTCCGTGTTTTCACCTAAGTTTATAAGCTAGCTCTGGTCCGTGTTGTCACCTAAGTTTATAAGCTAACTCTGGTCCGTGTTTTCATTTAAGTTTATAAGCTAGCTCTGGTCCGTGTTTTCACCTAAGTTTATAAGCTAGCTCTGGTCCGTGTTTTCACCTAAGTTTATAAGCTAGCTCTGGTCCGTGTTGTCACCTAAGTTTATAAGCTAGCTCTGGTCCGTGTTGTCACCTAAGTTTATAAGCTAGCTCTGGTCCGTGTTTTCACCTAAGTTTATAAGCTACATGTAGCTCTGGTCCGTGTTGTCAACTAAGTTTATAAGCTAGCTCTGGTCCGTGTTTTCACCTAAGTTTATAAGCTACATGTAGCTCTGGTCCGTGTTGTCACCTAAGTTTATAAGCTAGCTTTGGTCCGTGTTTTCACCTAAGTTTATAAGCTAGCTCTGGTCCGTGTTTTCACCTAAGTTTATAAGTTAGCTCTGGTCCGTGTTGTCACCTAAGTTTATAAGCTAGCTCTGGTCCGTGTTGTCACCTAGGTATATAAGCTAGCTTTGGGCCGTGTTTTCACCAAAGTTTATAAGCTAGCTCTGGTCCGTGTTTTCACCAAAGTTTATAAGCTACATGTAGCTCTGGTCCGTGTTGTCACCTAAGTTTATAAGCTAGCTCTGGTCCGTGTTGTCACCTAAGTTTATAAGCTGGTTCTGGTTCGTGTTTTCACCTAAGTTTATAAGCTAGCTCTGGTCCGTGTTGTCACCTACGCTTATAAGCTAACTCTGGTCCGTGTTGTCACCTAAGTTTATAAGCTAGCTCTGGTCCGTGTTGTCACCTAAGCTGATAAGCTAGCTCTCGTCCGTGTTGTCACCTAAGTTAATAAGCTAGCTCTGTTCCGTGTTGTCACCTAAGTTTATAAGCTAGCTCTGGTCCGTGTTTTCACCTAAGTTTATAAGCTAGCTCTGGTCCGTGTTTTCACCTAAGTTTATAAGCTAGCTCTGGTCCATGTTGTCACCTAAGTTTATAACCTAGTTCTGGTCCGTGTTGTCACCTAAGTGGATAAGCTAGCTCTGGTCCGTGTTGTCACCTACGCTTATAAGCTAACTCTGGTCCGTGTTGTCACCTAAGTTTATAAGCTAGCTCTGGTCCGTGTTGTCACCTAAGCTGATAAGCTAGCTCTCGTCCGTGTTGTCACCTAAGTTAATAAGCTAGCTCTGTTCCGTGTTGTCACCTAAGTTTATAAGCTAGCTCTGGTCCGTGTTGTCACCTAAGGTTATAAGCTAGCTCTGGTCCGTGTTGTCACCTAAGTTTATAAGCTAGCTCTGGTCCGTGTTTCCGCCAACATTTATAAGCAAGCTCTGGTCCGTGTTGTCACCTAAGTTTATAAGCTAGCTCTGGTCCGTGTTGTCACCTAAGTGTATAAGCTAGCTCTGGTCCGTGTTGTCACCTAAGTTTATAAGCTAGCTCTGGTCCGTGTTGTCACCTAAGTTTATAAGCTAGCTCTGGTCCGTGTTTTCACCTACGTGTATAAGCTAGCTCTGGTCCGTGTTTTCACCTAAGTTTATAAGCTAGCTCTGGTCCGTGTTGTCACCTAAGTTTATAAGCTAGCTCTGGTCCGTGTTGTCACCTAAGTTTATAAGCTAGCTCTGGTCCGTGATGTCACCTAAGTTTATAAGCAAGCTCTGGTCCGTGTTGTCACCTAAGTTTATAAGCTAGCTCTGGTCCGCGGTGTCACCTAAGTTTATAAGCTAGCTCTGGTCCGCGTTGTCACCTATGTTTATAAGCTAGCTCTGGTCCGTGAAGTCACCTAAGTGTATAAGCTAGCTCTGGTCCGTGTTGTCACCTAAGTTTATAAGCTAGCTCTGGTCCATGTTGTCACCTAAGTTTATAAGCTAGCTCTGGTCCGTGTTGTCACCTAAGTGTATAAGCTAGCTCTGGTCCGTGTTGTCACCTAAGTTTATAAGCTAGCTCTGGTCCGTGTTTTGACCTACGTTTATAAGCTACATGTAGCTCTGATCCGTGTTGTCAACTAAGTTTATAAGCTAGCTCTGGTCCGTGTTTTCACCTAAGTTTATAAGCTACATGTAGCTCTGGTCCGTGTTGTCACCTAAGTTTATAAGCTAGCTCTGGTCCGTGTTTTCACTTAAGTTTATAAGCTAGCTCTGGTCCGTGTTTTCACCTAAGTTTATAAGCTAGCTCTGGTCCGTGTTGTCACCTAAGTTTATAAGCTAGCTCTGGTCCGTGTTGTCACCTAGGTTTATAAGCTAGCTTTGGTCCGTGTTTTCACCTAACTTTATAAGCTAGCTCTGGTCCGTGTTTTCACCTAAGTTTATAAGCTACATGTAGCTCTGGTCCGTGTTGTCACCTAAGTTTATAAGCTAGCTCTGGTCCGTGTTGTCACCTAAGTTTATAAGCTACATGTAGCTCTGGTCCGTGTTGTCACCTAAGTTTATAAGCTACATGTAGCTCTGGTCCGTGTTGTCACCTAAGTTTATAATCTAGCTCTGGTTCGTGTTTTCACCTAAGTTTATAAGCTAGCTCTGGTCCGTGTTGACACCTAAGTTGATAAGCTAGCTCTGGTCCATGTTGTCACCTAAGTTTATAACCTATCTCTGGTCCGTGTTGTCACCTAAGTTGATAAGCTAGCTCTGGTCCGTGTTTTCACCTAAGTTTATAAGCTAGCTCTGGTCCGTGTTTTCACCTAAGTTTATAAGCTAGCTCTGGTCCGTGTTGTCACCTAAGTTTATAAGCTAGCTCTGGTCCGTGTTGTCACCTAAGTTTATAAGCTAGCTCTGGTCCGTGTTTTCACCTAAGTTTATAAGCTACATGTAGCTCTGGTCCGTGTTGTGAACTAAGTTTATAAGCTAGCTCTGGTCCGTGTTTTCACCTAAGTTTATAAGCTACATGTAGCTCTGGTCCGTGTTGTCACCTAAGTTTATAAGCTAGCTCTGGTCCGTGTTTTCACTTAAGTTTATAAGCTAGCTCTGGTCCGTGTTTTCACCTAAGTTTATAAGCTAGCTCTGGTCCGTGTTGTCACCTAAGTTTATAAGCTAGCTCTGGTCCGTGTTGTCACCTAGGTTTATAAGCTAGCTTTGGTCCGTGTTTTCACCTAAGTTTATAAGCTAGCTCTGGTCCGTGTTTTCACCTAAGTTTATAAGCTACATGTAGCTCTGGTCCGTGTTGTCACCTAAGTTTATAAGCTAGCTCTGGTCCGTGTTGTCACCTAAGTTTATAAGCTACATGTAGCTCTGGTCCGTGTTGTCAGCTAAGTTTATAAGCTACATGTAGCTCTGGTCCGTGTTGTCACCTAAGTTTATAATCTAGCTCTGGTTCGTGTTTTCACCTAAGTTTATAAGCTAGCTCTGGTCCGTGTTGACACCTAAGTTGATAAGCTAGTTCTGGTCCATGTTGTCACCTAAGTTTATAACCTATCTCTGGTCCGTGTTGTCACCTAAGTTGATAAGCTAGCTCTGGTCCGTGTTTTCACCTACGTGTATAAGCTAGCTCTGGTCCGTGTTTTCACCTAAGTTTATAAGTTAGCTCTGGTCCGTGTTGTCACCTAAGTTTATAAGCTAGCTCTGGTCCGTGTTTTCACCTAAGTTTATAAGCTAGCTCTGGTCCGTGTTTTCACCTAAGTTTATAAGCTAGCTCTGGTCCGTGTTGTCACCTAAGTTTATAAGCTAGCTCTGGTCCGTGTTGTCACCTAAGTTTATAAGCTATCTCTGGTCGGTGTTTTCACCTAAGTTTATAAGCTACATGTAGCTCTGGTCCGTGTTGTCAACTAAGTTTATAAGCTAGCTCTGGTCCGTGTTTTCACCTAAGTTTATAAGCTACATGTAGCTCTGGTCCGTGTTTTCACCTAAGTTTATAAGCTAGCTTTGGTCCGTGTTTTCACCTAAGTTTATAAGCTAGCTCTGGTCCGTGTTTTCACCTAAGTTTATAAGTTAGCTCTGGTCCGTGTTGTCACCTAAGTTTATAAGCTAGCTCTGGTCCGTGTTGTCACCTAGGTATATAAGCTAGCTTTGGTCCGTGTTTTCACCAAAGTTTATAAGCTAGCTCTGGTCCGTGTTTTCACCAAAGTTTATAAGCTACATGTAGCTCTGGTTCGTGTTGTCACCTAAGTTTATAAGCTAGCTCTGGTCCGTGTTGTCACCTAAGTTTATAAGCTAGCTCTGGTTCGTGTTTTCACCTAAGTGTATAAGCTAGCTCTGGTCCGTGTTTTCACCTAAGTTTATAAGCTAGCTCTGGTCCATGTTGTCACCTAAGTTTATAACCTAGTTCTGGTCCGTGTTGTCACCTAAGTTGATAAGCTAGCTCTGGTCCGTGTTGTCACCTACGCTTATAAGCTAACTCTGGTCCGTGTTGTCACCTAAGTTTATAAGCTAGCTCTGGTCCGTGTTGTCACCTAAGCTGATAAGCTAGCTCTCGTCCGTGTTGTCACCTAAGTTAATAAGCTAGCTCTGTTCCGTGTTGTCACCTAAGTTTATAAGCTAGCTCTGGTCCGTGTTGTCACCTAAGGTTATAAGCTAGCTCTGGTCCGTGTTGTCACCTAAGTGTATAAGCTAGCTCTGGTCCGTGTTGTCACCTAAGTGTATAAGCTAGCTCTGGTCCGTGTTGTCACCTAAGTTTATAAGCTAGCTCTGGTCCATGTTTTCACCTACGTGTATAAGCTAGCTCTGGTCCGTGTTTTCACCTAAGTTTATAAGCTAGCTCTGGTCCGTGTTGTCACCTAAGTTTATAAGCTAGCTCTGGTCCGTGTTGTCACCTAAGTTTATAAGCTAGCTCTGGTCCGTGATGTCACTTAAGTTTATAAGCAAGCTCTGGTCCGTGTTGTCACCTAAGTTTATAAGCTAGCTCTGGTCCGCGGTGTCACCTAAGTTTATAAGCTAGCTCTGGTCCGCGTTGTCACCTATGTTTATAAGCTAGCTCTGGTCCGTGAAGTCACCTAAGTGTATAAGCTAGCTCTGGTCCGTGTTGTCACCTAAGTTTATAAGCTAGCTCTGGTCCATGTTGTCACCTAAGTTTATAAGCTAGCTCTGGTCCGTGTTGTCACCTAAGTGTATAAGCTAGCTCTGGTCCGTGTTGTCACCTAAGTTTATAAGCTAGCTCTGGTCCGTGTTTTGACCTACGTTTATAAGCTAGCTCTGGTCCGTGTTTTCACCTCAGTTTATAAGCTAGCTCTGGTCCGTGTTGTCACCTAAGTTTATAAGCTAGCTCTGGTCTGTGTTTTCACCTAAGTTTATAAGCTAGCTCTGGTCCATATTTTCACCTAAGTTTATAAGCTAGCTCTGGTCCGTGTTTTCACCTAAGTTTATAAGCTAGCTCTGGTCCGTGTTGTCACCTAAGTTTATAAGCTAGCTCTGGTCCGTGTTGTCACCTAAGTTTATAAGCTAGCTCTGGTCCGTGTTTTCACCTAAGTTTATAAGCTACATGTAGCTCTGGTCCGTGTTGTCAACTAA
Source organism: Bathymodiolus septemdierum (assembly GCA_963383655.1). Taxonomy (NCBI): domain Eukaryota; kingdom Metazoa; phylum Mollusca; class Bivalvia; order Mytilida; family Modiolidae; genus Bathymodiolus; species Bathymodiolus septemdierum. The sequence continues at coordinate 15,711,934 of OY726529.1, forward strand.
GTTTATATGCTAGCTCTGGTCCGTGTTTTCACCTAAGTTTATAAGCTACATGTAGCTCTGGTCCGTGTTGTCACCTAAGTTTATAAGCTAGCTCTGGTCCGTGTTTTCACTTAAGTTTATAAGCTAGCTCTGGTCCGTGTTTTCACCTAAGTTTATAAGCTAGCTCTGGTCCGTGTTGTCACCTAAGTTTATAAGCTAGCTCTGGTCCGTGTTGTCACCTAGGTTTATAAGCTAGCTTTGGTCCGTGTTTTCACCTAAGTTTATAAGCTAGCTCTGGTCCGTGTTTTCACCTAAGTTTATAAGCTGCATGTAGCTCTGGTCCGTGTTGTCACCTAAGTTTATAAGCTAGCTCTGGTCCGTGTTGTCACCTAAGTTTATAAGCTACATGTAGCTCTGGTCCGTGTTGTCACCTAAGTTTATAAGCTACATGTAGCTCTGGTCCGTGTTGTCACCTAAGTTTATAATCTAGCTCTGGTTCGTGTTTTCACCTAAGTTTATAAGCTAGCTCTGGTCCGTGTTGACACCTAAGTTGATAAGCTAGCTCTGGTCCATGTTGTCACCTAAGTTTATAACCTATCTCTGGTCCGTGTTGTCACCTAAGTTGATAAGCTAGCTCTGGTCCGTGTTTTCACCTAAGTTGATAAGCTAGCTCTGGTCCGAGTTGTCACCTACGCTTATAAGCTAACTCTGGTCCGTGTTGTCACCTAAGTTTATAAGCTAGCTCTGATCCGTGTTGTCACCTAAGTTGATAAGCTAGCTCTGGTCCGTGTTGTCACCTAAGTTAATAAGCTACCTCTGGTCCGTGTTGTCACCTAAGTTTATAAGCTAGCTCTGGTCCGTGTTGTCACCTAAGGTTATAAGCTAGCTCTGGTCCGTGTTTTCACCAAAGTTTATAAGCTAGCTCTGGTCCGTGTTTCCGCCAACATTTATAAGCAAGCTCTGGTCCGTGTTGTCACCTAAGTTTATAAGCTAGCTCTAGTCCGTGTTGTCACCTAAGTGTATAAGCTAGCTCTGGTCCGTGTTGTCACCTAAGTTTATATGCTAGCTCTGGGCCGTGTTTTCATCTAAGTTGATAAGCTAGCTCTGGTCCGTGTTGTCACCTAAGTTTATAAGCTAGCTCTGGTCCGTGTTGTCACCTAAGTTTATAAGCTAGCTCTGGTCCGTGTTGTCACCTAAGTGCATAAGCTAGCTCTGGTCCGTGTTGTCACCTAAGTTTATAAGCTAGCTCTGGTCCGTGTTGTCACCTAAGTGTATAAGCTAGCTCTGGTCCGTGTTTTCACCTAAGTTTATAAGCTAGCTCTGGTCCGTGTTGTCACCTAAGTGTATAAGCTAGCTCTGGTCCGTGTTGTCACCTAAGTTTATAAGCTAGCTCTGGTCCGTGTTGTCACCTAAGTGTATAAGCTAGCTCTGGTCCGTGTTGTCACCTAAGTTTATAAGCTAGCTCTGGTCCGTGATGTCACCTAAGTTTATAAGCTAGCTCTGGTCCGTGTTGTCACCTAAGTTTATAAGCTAGCTCTGGTCCGCGGTGTCACCTAAGTTTATAAGCTAACTCTGGTCCGCGTTGTCACCTATGTTTATAAGCTAGCTCTGGTCCGTGTTTTCACCTACGTGTATAAGCTAGCTCTGGTCCGTGTTTTCACCTAAGTTTATAAGCTAGCTCTGGTCCGTGTTGTCACCTAAGTGTATAAGCTAGCTCTGGTCCGTGTTGTCACCTAAGTTTATAAGCTAACTCTGGTCCGTGATGTCACCTAAGTTTATAAGCTAGCTCTGGTCCGTGTTGTCACCTAAGTTTATAAGCTAGCTCTGGTCCGCGGTGTCACCTAAGTTTATAAGCTAACTCTGGTCCGCGTTGTCACCTATGTTTATAAGCTAGCTCTGGTCCGTGAAGTCACCTAAGTTTATAAGCTAGCTCTGGTCCGTGTTGTCACCTAAGTTTATAAGCTATCTCTGGTCCATGTTGTCACCTAAGTTCATAAGCTAGCTCTGGTCCGTGTTGTCACCTAAGTGTATAAGCTAGCTCTGGTCCGTGTTGTCACCTAAGTTTATAAGCTAGCTCTGGTCTGTGTTTTGACCTACGTTTATAAGCTAGCTCTGGTCCGTGTTTTCACCTAAGTTTATAAGCTAGCTCTGGTCCATGTTTTCACCTAAGTTTATAAGCTAGCTCTGGTCCGTATTTTCACCTAAGTTTATAAGCTAGCTCTGGTCCGTGTTGTCACCTAAGTTTATAAGCTAGCTCTGGTCCGTGTTTTCACCTAAGTTTATAAGCTAGCTCTGGTCCGTGTTGTCACCTACGCTTATAAGCTAACTCTGGTCCGTGTTGTTACCTAAGTTTATAAGCTAGCTCTGGTCCGTGTTGTCACCTAAGTTGATAAGCTAGCTCTGGTCCGTGTTGTCACCTAAGTTAATAAGCTAGCTCTGGTCCGTGTTGTCACCTAAGGTTATAAGCTAGCTCTGGTCCGTGTTGTCACCTAAGTTTATAAGCTAGCTCTGGTCCGTGTTTCCGCCAACATGTATAAGCAAGCTCTGGTCCGTGTTGTCACCTAAGTTTATAAGCTAGCTCTGGTCCGTGTTGTCACCTAAGTGTATAAGCTAGCTCTGGTCCGTGTTGTCACCTAAGTTTATAAGCTAGCTCTGGTCCGTGTTTTCACCTAAGTTTATAAGCTAGCTCTGGTACGTGTTGTCACCTAAGTTTATAAGCTAGCTCTGGTCCGTGTTGTCACCTAAGTTTATAAGCTAGCTCTGGTCCGTGTTGTCACCTAAGTTTATAAGCTAGCTCTGGTCCGTGTTTTCACCAACGTGTATAAGCTAGCTCTGGTCCGTGTTTTCACATAAGTTTATAAGCTAGCTCTGGTCCGTGTTGTCACCTAAGTTGATAAGCTAGCTCTGGTCCGTGTGGTCACCTAAGTTTATAAGCTAGCTCTGGTCCGTGATGTCACCTAAGTTTATAAGCTAGCTCTGGTCCGTGTTGTCACCTAAGTTTATAAGCTAGCTCTGGTCCGCGTTGTCACCTATGTTTATAAGCTAGCTCTGGTCCGTGAAGTCACCTAAGTTTATAAGCTAGCTCTGGTCCGTGTTGTCACCTAAGTTTATAAGCTAGCGCTTGTCCATGTTGTCACCTAAGTTTATAAGCTAGCTCTGGTCCGTGTTGTCACCTAAGTGTATAAGCTAGCTCTGGTCTGTGTTGTCACCTAAGTTTATAAGTTAGCTCTGGTCCGTGTTTTGACCTACGTTGATAAGCTAGCTCTGGTCCGTGTTTTCACCTCAGTTTATAAGCTAGCTCTGGTCCGTGTTGTCACCTAAGTTTATAAGCTAGCTCTGGTCTGTGTTTTCACCTAAGTTTATAAGCTAGCTCTGGTCCATGTTTTCACCTAAGTTTATAAGCTAGCTCTGGTCCGTATTTTCACCTAAGTTTATAAGCTAGCTCTGGTCCGTGTTTTCACCTAAGTTTATAAGGTAGCTCTGGTCCGTGTTGTCACCTAAGTTTATAAGCTAGCTCTGATCCGTGTTGTCACCTAAGTTTATAAGCTAGCTCTGGTCCGTGTTTTCACCTAAGTTTATAAGCTACATGTAGCTCTGGCCCGTGTTGTCAACTAAGTTTATAAGCTAGCTCTGGTCCGTGTTTTCACCTAAGTTTATAAGCTACATGTAGCTCTGGTCCGTGTTGTCACCTAAGTTTATAAGCTAGCTCTGGTCCGTGTTTTCACCTAAGTTTATAAGCTAGCTCTGGTCCGTGTTTTGACCTAAGTTTATAAGCTAGCTCTTGCCCGTGTTTTCACCTAAGTTTATAAGCTAGCTCTGGTTCGTGTTGTCACCTAGGTTTATAAGCTAGCTTTGGCCCGTGTTTTCACCTAAGTTTATAAGCTAGCTCTGGTCCGTGTTATCACCTAAGTTTATAAGCTACATGTAGCTCTGGTCCGTGTTGTCACCTAAGTTTATAAGCTAGCTCTGGTCGGTGTTGTCACCTAAGTTTATAAGCTACATGTAGCTCTGGTCCGTGTTGTCACCTAAGTTTATAATCTAGCTCTGGTTCGTGTTTTCACCAAAGTTTATAAGCTAGCTCTGGTCCGTGTTGTCACCTAAGTTTATAAGCTAGCTCTGGTCCATGTTGTCACCTAAGTTTATAACCTAGCTCTGGTCTGTGTTTTCACCTAAGTTTATAAGCTAGCTCTGATCCGTGTTGTCACCTACGCTTATAAGCTAACTCTGGTCCGTGTTGTCACCTAAGTTTATAAGCTAGCTCTGGTCCGTGTTGTGAGCTAAGTTGATAAGCTAGCTCTGGTCCGTGTTGTCACCTAAGTTAATAAGCTAGCTCTGGTCCGTGTTGTCACCTAAGTTTATAAGCTAGCTCTGGTCCGTGTTGTCACCAAAGGTTATAAGCTAGCTCTGGTCCGTGTTGTCACCTAAGTTTATAAGCTAGCTCTGGTCCGTGTTTCCGCCAACATTTATAAGCAAGCTCTGGTCCGTGTTGTCACCTAAGTTTATAAGCTAGCTCTTGTCCGTGTTGTCACCTAAGTGTATAAGCTAGCTCTGGTCCGTGTTGTCACCTAAGTTTATAAGCTAGCGCTGGTCCGTGTTGTCACCTAAGTTTATAAGCTAGCTCTGGTCCGTGTTGTCACCTAAGTTTATAAGCTAGCTCTGCTCCGTGATGTCACCTAAGTTTATAAGCTAGCTCTGGTCCGTGTTGTCACCTAAGTTTATAAGCTAGCTCTGGTCCGCGGTGTCACCTAAGTTTATAAGCTAGCTCTGGTCCGCGTTGTCACCTATGTTTATAAGCTAGCTCTGGTCCGTGAAGTCACCTAAGTTTATAAGCTAGCCGTGGTCCGTGTTGTCACCTAAGTTTATAAGCTAGCTCTGGTCCATGTTGTCACCTAAGTTTATATGCTTGCTCTGGTCCGTGTTGTCACCTAAGTGTATAAGCTATCTCTGGTCCGTGTTGTCACCTAAGTTTATAAGCTAGCTCTGGTCCGTGTTTTGACCTACGTTGATAAGCTAGCTCTGGTCCGTGTTTTCACCTCAGTTTATAAGCTAGCTCTGGTCCGTGTTGTCACCGAAGTTTATAAGCTAGCTCTGGTCCGTGTTATCACCTAAGTTTATAAGCTAGCTCTGGTCCGTGATGTCACATAAGTTCATAAGCTAGCTCGGGTCCGTGTTGTCACCTAAGTTTATAAGCTAGCTCTGTTCCGTGTTGTCACCTAAGTTTATAAGCTAGCTCTGGTACGTGTTGTCACCTAAGTTTATAAGCTAGCTCTGGTCCGTGTTTTCACCTACGTTTATAAGCTAGCTCTGGTCCGTGTTTTCATCTATGTCTATTAGCTAGCTCTGGTCTGTGTGTTCACTTAAGTTTATAAGCTAGCTCTGGTCCGTGTTGTCACCTAAGTTTATAAGCTAGCTCTGATCCGTGTTGTCACCTAAGTTTATAAGCTAGCTCTGGTCCGTGTTTATACCTACGTTTATAAGCTAGCTCTGGTCCGCGTTGTCACATAAGTGTATAAGCTAGCCCTGGTCCGTGTTGTCACCTAAGTTTATAATCTAGCTCTGGTCCGTGTTGTCACCTAAACTTATAAGCTAGCTCTGGTCTGTGTTTTCACCTAAGTTTATAAGATAGCTCTGGTCCGTGTTTTCACCTAAGTTTATAAGCTACATGTAGCTCTGGTCCGTGTTGTCACCTAAGTTTATAAGGTAGCTCTAGTCCGTGTTTTCACCTAAGTTTATAAGCTAGCTCTGGTCCGTGTTGTCACCTAAGTTTATAAGCTAGCTCTGGTCCGTGTTGTCACCTAAGTTTATAAGCTACATGTAGCTCTGGTCCGTGTTGTCACCTAAGTTTATAAGCTAGCTCTGGTCCGTGTTTTCACTTAAGTTTATAAGCTAGCTCTGGTCCGTGTTTTCACCTAAGTTTATAAGCTAGCTCTGGTCCGTGTTGTCACCTAAGTTTATAAGCTAGCTCTGGTCCGTGTTGTCACCTAGGTTTATAAGCTAGCTTTGGTCCGTGTTTTCACCTAAGTTTATAAGCTAGCTCTGGTCCGTGTTTTCACCTAAGTTTATAAGCTACATGTAGCTCTGGTCCGTGTTGTCACCTAAGTTTATAAGCTAGCTCTGGTCCGTGTTGTCACCTAAGTTTATAAGCTACATGTAGCTCTGGTCCGTGTTGTCACCTAAGTTTATAAGCTACATGTAGCTCTGGTCCGTGTTGTCACCTAAGTTTATAATCTAGCTCTGGTTCGTGTTTTCACCTAAGTTTATAAGCTAGCTCTGGTCCGTGTTGACACCTAAGTTGATAAGCTAGCTCTGGTCCATGTTGTCACCTCAGTTTATAACCTATCTCTGGTCCGTGTTGTCACCTAAGTTGATAAGCTAGCTCTGGTCCGTGTTTTCACCTAAGTTGATAAGCTAGCTCTGGTCCGAGTTGTCACCTACGCTTATAAGCTAACTCTGGTCCGTGTTGTCACCTAAGTTTATAAGCTAGCTCTGATCCGTGTTGTCACCTAAGTTGATAAGCTAGCTCTGGTCCGTGTTGTCACCTAAGTTAATAAGCTACCTCTGGTCCGTGTTGTCACCTAAGTTTATAAGCTAGCTCTGGTCCGTGTTGTCACCTAAGGTTATAAGCTAGCTCTGGTCCGTGTTTTCACCAAAGTTTATAAGCTAGCTCTGGTCCGTGTTTCCGCCAACATTTATAAGCAAGCTCTGGTCCGTGTTGTCACCTAAGTTTATAAGCTAGCTCTAGTCCGTGTTGTCACCTAAGTGTATAAGCTAGCTCTGGTCCGTGTTGTCACCTAAGTTTATATGCTAGCTCTGGGCCGTGTTTTCATCTAAGTTTATAAGCTAGCTCTGGTCCGTGTTGTCACCTAAGTTTATAAGCTAGCTCTGGTCCGTGTTGTCACCTAAGTTTATAAGCTAGCTCTGGTCCGTGTTGTCACCTAAGTGTATAAGCTAGCTCTGGTCCGTGTTGTCACCTAAGTTTATAAGCTAGCTCTGGTCCGTGTTGTCACCTAAGTGTATAAGCTAGCTCTGGTCCGTGTTGTCACCTAAGTTTATAAGCTAGCTCTGGTCCGTGATGTCACCTAAGTTTATAAGCTAGCTCTGGTCCGTGTTGTCACCTAAGTTTATAAGCTAGCTCTGGTCCGCGGTGTCACCTAAGTTTATAAGCTAACTCTGGTCCGCGTTGTCACCTATGTTTATAAGCTAGCTCTGGTCCGTGTTTTCACCTACGTGTATAAGCTAGCTCTGGTCCGTGTTTTCACCTAAGTTTATAAGCTAGCTCTGGTCCGTGTTGTCACCTAAGTGTATAAGCTAGCTCTGGTCCGTGTTGTCACCTAAGTTTATAAGCTAACTCTGGTCCGTGATGTCACCTAAGTTTATAAGCTAGCTCTGGTCCGTGTTGTCACCTAAGTTTATAAGCTAGCTCTGGTCCGCGGTGTCACCTAAGTTTATAAGCTAACTCTGGTCCGCGTTGTCACCTATGTTTATAAGCTAGCTCTGGTCCGTGAAGTCACCTAAGTTTATAAGCTAGCTCTGGTCCGTGTTGTCACCTAAGTTTATAAGCTATCTCTGGTCCATGTTGTCACCTAAGTTTATAAGCTAGCTCTGGTCCGTGTTGTCACCTAAGTGTATAAGCTAGCCCTGGTCCGTGTTGTCACCTAAGTTTATAAGCTAGCTCTGGTCTGTGTTTTGACCTACGTTTATAAGCTAGCTCTGGTCCGTGTTTTCACCTAAGTTTATAAGCTAGCTCTGGTCCATGTTTTCACCTAAGTTTATAAGCTAGCTCTGGTCCGTATTTTCACCTAAGTTTATAAGCTAGCTCTGGTCCGTGTTGTCACCTAAGTTTATAAGCTAGCTCTGGTCCGTGTTTTCACCTAAGTTTATAAGCTAGCTCTGGTCCGTGTTGTCACCTACGCTTATAAGCTAACTCTGGTCCGTGTTGTTACCTAAGTTTATAAGCTAGCTCTGGTCCGTGTTGTCACCTAAGTTGATAAGCTAGCTCTGGTCCGTGTTGTCACCTAAGTTAATAAGCTAGCTCTGGTCCGTGTTGTCACCTAAGGTTATAAGCTAGCTCTGGTCCGTGTTGTCACCTAAGTTTATAAGCTAGCTCTGGTCCGTGTTTCCGCCAACATGTATAAGCAAGCTCTGGTCCGTGTTGTCACCTAAGTTTATAAGCTAGCTCTGGTCCGTGTTGTCACCTAAGTGTATAAGCTAGCTCTGGTCCGTGTTGTCACCTAGGTTTATAAGCTAGCTCTGGTCCGTGTTTTCACCTAAGTTTATAAGCTAGCTCTGGTACGTGTTGTCACCTAAGTTTATAAGCTAGCTCTGGTCCGTGTTGTCACCTAAGTTTATAAGCTAGCTCTGGTCCGTGTTGTCACCTAAGTTTATAAGCTAGCTCTGGTCCGTGTTTTCACCAACGTGTATAAGCTAGCTCTGGTCTGTGTTTTCACCTAAGTTTATAAGCTAGCTCTGGTCCGTGTTGTCACCTAAGTTGATAAGCTAGCTCTGGTCCGTGTGGTCACCTAAGTTTATAAGCTAGCTCTGGTCCGTGATGTCACCTAAGTTTATAAGCTAGCTCTGGTCCGTGTTGTCACCTAAGTTTATAAGCTAGCTCTGGTCCGCGTTGTCACCTATGTTTATAAGCTAGCTCTGGTCCGTGAAGTCACCTAAGTTTATAAGCTAGCTCTGGTCCGTGTTGTCACCTAAGTTTATAAGCTAGCGCTTGTCCATGTTGTCACCTAAGTTTATAAGCTAGCTCTGGTCCGTGTTGTCACCTAAGTGTATAAGCTAGCTCTGGTCTGTGTTGTCACCTAAGTTTATAAGTTAGCTCTGGTCCGTGTTTTGACCTACGTTGATAAGCTAGCTCTGGTCCGTGTTTTCACCTCAGTTTATAAGCTAGCTCTGGTCCGTGTTGTCACCTAAGTTTATAAGCTAGCTCTGGTCTGTGTTTTCACCTAAGTTTATAAGCTAGCTCTGGTCCATGTTTTCACCTAAGTTTATAAGCTAGCTCTGGTCCGTATTTTCACCTAAGTTTATAAGCTAGCTCTGGTCCGTGTTTTCACCTAAGTTTATAAGGTAGCTCTGGTCCGTGTTGTCACCTAAGTTTATAAGCTAGCTCTGATCCGTGTTGTCACCTAAGTTTATAAGCTAGCTCTGGTCCGTGTTTTCACCTAAGTTTATAAGCTACATGTAGCTCTGGTTCGTGTTGTCAACTAAGTTTATAAGCTAGCTCTGGTCCGTGTTTTCACCTAAGTTTATAAGCTACATGTAGCTCTGGTCCGTGTTGTCACCTAAGTTTATAAGCTAGCTCTGGTCCGTGTTTTCACCTAAGTTTATAAGCTAGCTCTGGTCCGTGTTTTGACCAAAGTTTATAAGCTAGCTCTTGCCCGTGTTTTCACCTAAGTTTATAAGCTAGCTCTGGTCCGTGTTGTCACCTAGGTTTATAAGCTAGCTTTGGCCCGTGTTTTCACCTAAGTTTATAAGCTAGCTCTGGTCCGTGTTATCACCTAAGTTTATAAGCTACATGTAGCTCTGGTCCGTGTTGTCACCTAAGTTTATAAGCTAGCTCTGGTCGGTGTTGTCACCTAAGTTTATAAGCTACATGTAGCTCTGGTCCGTGTTGTCACCTAAGTTTATAATCTAGCTCTGGTTCGTGTTTTCACCAAAGTTTATAAGCTAGCTCTGGTCCGTGTTGTCACCTAAGTTTATAAGCTAGCTCTGGTCCATGTTGTCACCTAAGTTTATAACCTAGCTCTGGTCTGTGTTTTCACCTAAGTTTATAAGCTAGCTCTGATCCGTGTTGTCACCTACGCTTATAAGCTAACTCTGGTCCGTGTTGTCACCTAAGTTTATAAGCTAGCTCTGGTCCGTGTTGTGAGCTAAGTTGATAAGCTAGCTCTGGTCCGTGTTGTCACCTAAGTTAATAAGCTAGCTCTGGTCCGTGTTGTCACTTAAGTTTATAAGCTAGCTCTGGTCCGTGTTGTCACCAAAGGTTATAAGCTAGCTCTGGTCCGTGTTGTCACCTAAGTTTATAAGCTAGCTCTGGTCCGTGTTTCCGCCAACATTTATAAGCAAGCTCTGGTCCGTGTTGTCACCTAAGTTTATAAGCTAGCTCTTGTCCGTGTTGTCACCTAAGTGTATAAGCTAGCTCTGGTCCGTGTTGTCACCTAAGTTTATAAGCTAGCGCTGGTCCGTGTTGTCACCTAAGTTTATAAGCTAGCTCTGGTCCGTGTTGTCACCTAAGTTTATAAGCTAGCTCTGCTCCGTGATGTCACCTAAGTTTATAAGCTAGCTCTGGTCCGTGTTGTCACCTAAGTTTATAAGCTAGCTCTGGTCCGCGGTGTCACCTAAGTTTATAAGCTAGCTCTGGTCCGCGTTGTCACCTATGTTTATAAGCTAGCTCTGGTCCGTGAAGTCACCTAAGTTTATAAGCTAGCCGTGGTCCGTGTTGTCACCTAAGTTTATAAGCTAGCTCTGGTCCATGTTGTCACCTAAGTTTATATGCTTGCTCTGGTCCGTGTTGTCACCTAAGTGTATAAGCTATCTCTGGTCCGTGTTGTCACCTAAGTTTATAAGCTAGCTCTGGTCCGTGTTTTGACCTACGTTGATAAGCTAGCTCTGGTCCGTGTTTTCACCTCAGTTTATAAGCTAGCTCTGGTCCGTGTTGTCACCGAAGTTTATAAGCTAGCTCTGGTCCGTGTTGTCACCTAAGTTTATAAGCTAGCTCTGGTCCGTGATGTCACATAAGTTCATAAGCTAGCTCGGGTCCGTGTTGTCACCTAAGTTTATAAGCTAGCTCTGTTCCGTGTTGTCACCTAAGTTTATAAGCTAGCTCTGGTACGTGTTGTCACCTAAGTTTATAAGCTAGCTCTGGTCCGTGTTTTCACCTACGTTTATAAGCTAGCTCTGGTCCGTGTTTTCATCTATGTCTATTAGCTAGCTCTGGTCTGTGTGTTCACTTAAGTTTATAAGCTAGCTCTGGTCCGTGTTGTCACCTAAGTTTATAAGCTAGCTCTGATCCGTGTTGTCACCTAAGTTTATAAGCTAGCTCTGGTCCGTGTTTATACCTACGTTTATAAGCTAGCTCTGGTCCGCGTTGTCACATAAGTGTATAAGCTAGCCCTGGTCCGTGTTGTCACCTAAGTTTATAATCTAGCTCTGGTCCGTGTTGTCACCTAAACTTATAAGCTAGCTCTGGTCTGTGTTTTCACCTAAGTTTATAAGATAGCTCTGGTCCGTGTTTTCACCTAAGTTTATAAGCTACATGTAGCTCTGGTCCGTGTTGTCACCTAAGTTTATAAGGTAGCTCTAGTCCGTGTTTTCACCTAAGTTTATAAGCTAGCTCTGGTCCGTGTTGTCACCTAAGTTTATAAGCTAGCTCTGGTCCGTGTTGTCACCTAAGTTTATAAGCTACATGTAGCTCTGGTCCGTGTTGTCACCTAAGTTTATAAGCTAGCTCTGGTCCGTGTTTTCACTTAAGTTTATAAGCTAGCTCTGGTCCGTGTTTTCACCTAAGTTTATAAGCTAGCTCTGGTCCGTGTTGTCACCTAAGTTTATAAGCTAGCTCTGGTCCGTGTTGTCACCTAGGTTTATAAGCTAGCTTTGGTTCGTGTTTTCACCTAAGTTTATAAGCTAGCTCTGGTCCGTGTTTTCACCTAAGTTTATAAGCTACATGTAGCTCTGGTCCGTGTTGTCACCTAAGTTTATAAGCTAGCTCTGGTCCGTGTTGTCACCTAAGTTTATAAGCTACATGTAGCTCTGGTCCGTGTTGTCACCTAAGTTTATAAGCTACATGTAGCTCTGGTCCGTGTTGTCACCTAAGTTTATAATCTAGCTCTGGTTCGTGTTTTCACCTAAGTTTATAAGCTAGCTCTGGTCCGTGTTGACACCTAAGTTGATAAGCTAGCTCTGGTCCATGTTGTCACCTAAGTTTATAACCTATCTCTGGTCCGTGTTGTCACCTAAGTTGATAAGCTAGCTCTGGTCCGTGTTTTCACCTAAGTTGATAAGCTAGCTCTGGTCCGAGTTGTCACCTACGCTTATAAGCTAACTCTGGTCCGTGTTGTCACCTAAGTTTATAAGCTAGCTCTGATCCGTGTTGTCACCTAAGTTGATAAGCTAGCTCTGGTCCGTGTTGTCACCTAAGTTAATAAGCTACCTCTGGTCCGTGTTGTCACCTAAGTTTATAAGCTAGCTCTGGTCCGTGTTGTCACCTAAGGTTATAAGCTAGCTCTGGTCCGTGTTTTCACCAAAGTTTATAAGCTAGCTCTGGTCCGTGTTTCCGCCAACATTTATAAGCAAGCTCTGGTCCGTGTTGTCACCTAAGTTTATAAGCTAGCTCTAGTCCGTGTTGTCACCTAAGTGTATAAGCTAGCTCTGGTCCGTGTTGTCACCTAAGTTTATATGCTAGCTCTGGGCCGAGTTTTCATCTAAGTTTATAAGCTAGCTCTGGTCCGTGTTGTCACCTAAGTTTATAAGCTAGCTCTGGTCCGTGTTGTCACCTAAGTTTATAAGCTAGCTCTGGTCCGTGTTGTCACCTAAGTGTATAAGCTAGCTCTGGTCCGTGTTGTCACCTAAGCTTATAAGCTAGCTCTGGTCCGTGTTGTCACCTAAGTGTATAAGCTAGCTCTGGTCCGTGTTTTCACCTAAGTTTATAAGCTAGGTCTGGTCCGTGTTGTCACCTAAGTGTATAAGCTAGCTCTGGTCCGTGTTGTCACCTAAGTTTATAAGCTAGCTCTGGTCCGTGTTGTCACCTAAGTGTATAAGCTAGCTCTGGTCCGTGTTGTCACCTAAGTTTATAAGCTAGCTCTGGTCCGTGATGTCACCTAAGTTTATAAGCTAGCTCTGGTCCGTGTTGTCACCTAAGTTTATAAGCTAGCTCTGGTCCGCGGTGTCACCTAAGTTTATAAGCTAACTCTGGTCCGCGTTGTCACCTATGTTTATAAGCTAGCTCTGGTCCGTGTTTTCACCTACGTGTATAAGCTAGCTCTGGTCCGTGTTTTCACCTAAGTTTATAAGCTAGCTCTGGTCCGTGTTGTCACCTAAGTGTATAAGCTAGCTCTGGTCCGTGTTGTCACCTAAGTTTATAAGCTAACTCTGGTCCGTGATGTCACCTAAGTTTATAAGCTAGCTCTGGTCCGTGTTGTCACCTAAGTTTATAAGCTAGCTCTGGTCCGCGGTGTCACCTAAGTTTATAAGCTAACTCTGGTCCGCGTTGTCACCTATGTTTATAAGCTAGCTCTGGTCCGTGAAGTCACCTAAGTTTATAAGCTAGCTCTGGTCCGTGTTGTCACCTAAGTTTATAAGCTATCTCTGGTCCATGTTGTCACCTAAGTTTATAAGCTAGCTCTGGTCCGTGTTGTCACCTAAGTGTATAAGCTAGCTCTGGTCCGTGTTGTCACCTAAGTTTATAAGCTAGCTCTGGTCTGTGTTTTGACCTACGTTTATAAGCTAGCTCTGATCCGTGTTTTCACCTAAGTTTATAAGCTAGCTCTGGTCCATGTTTTCACCTAAGTTTATAAGCTAGCTCTGGTCCGTATTTTCACCTAAGTTTATAAGCTAGCTCTGGTCCGTGTTGTCACCTAAGTTTATAAGCTAGCTCTGGTCCGTGTTTTCACCTAAGTTTATAAGCTAGCTCTGGTCCGTGTTGTCACCTACGCTTATAAGCTAACTCTGGTCCGTGTTGTTACCTAAGTTTATAAGCTAGCTCTGGTCCGTGTTGTCACCTAAGTTGATAAGCTAGCTCTGGTCCGTGTTGTCACCTAAGTTAATAAGCTAGCTCTGGTCCGTGTTGTCACCTAAGGTTATAAGCTAGCTCTGATCCGTGTTGTCACCTAAGTTTATAAGCTAGCTCTGGTCCGTGTTTCCGCCAACATGTATAAGCAAGCTCTGGTCCGTGTTGTCACCTAAGTTTATAAGCTAGCTCTGGTCCGTGTTGTCACCTAAGTGTATAAGCTAGCTCTGGTCCGTGTTGTCACCTAAGTTTATAAGCTAGCTCTGGTCCGTGTTTTCACCTAAGTTTATAAGCTAGCTCTGGTACGTGTTGTCACCTAAGTTTATAAGCTAGCTCTGGTCCGTGTTGTCACCTAAGTTTATAAGCTAGCTCTGGTCCGTGTTGTCACCTAAGTTTATAAGCTAGCTCTGGTCCGTGTTTTCACCAACGTGTATAAGCTAGCTCTGGTCCGTGTTTTCACCTAAGTTTATAAGCTAGCTCTGGTCCGTGTTGTCACCTAAGTTGATAAGCTAGCTCTGGTCCGTGTGGTCACCTAAGTTTATAAGCTAGCTCTGGTCCGTGATGTCACCTAAGTTTATAAGCTAGCTCTGGTCCGTGTTGTCACCTAAGTTTATAAGCTAGCTCTGGTCCGCGTTGTCACCTATGTTTATAAGCTAGCTCTGGTCCGTGAAGTCACCTAAGTTTATAAGCTAGCTCTGGTCCGTGTTGTCACCTAAGTTTATAAGCTAGCGCTTGTCCATGTTGTCACCTAAGTTTATAAGCTAGCTCTGGTCCGTGTTGTCACCTAAGTGTATAAGCTAGCTCTGGTCTGTGTTGTCACCTAAGTTTATAAGTTAGCTCTGGTCCGTGTTTTGACCTACGTTGATAAGCTAGCTCTGGTCCGTGTTTTCACCTCAGTTTATAAGCTAGCTCTGGTCCGTGTTGTCACCTAAGTTTATAAGCTAGCTCTGGTCTGTGTTTTCACCTAAGTTTATAAGCTAGCTCTGGTCCATGTTTTCACCTAAGTTTATAAGCTAGCTCTGGTCCGTATTTTCACCTAAGTTTATAAGCTAGCTCTGGTCCGTGTTTTCACCTAAGTTTATAAGGTAGCTCTGGTCCGTGTTGTCACCTAAGTTTATAAGCTAGCTCTGATCCGTGTTGTCACCTAAGTTTATAAGCTAGCTCTGGTCCGTGTTTTCACCTAAGTTTATAAGCTACATGTAGCTCTGGTCCGTGTTGTCAACTAAGTTTATAAGCTAGCTCTGGTCCGTGTTTTCACCTAAGTTTATAAGCTACATGTAGCTCTGGTCCGTGTTGTCACCTAAGTTTATAAGCTAGCTCTGGTCCGTGTTTTCACCTAAGTTTATAAGCTAGCTCTGGTCCGTGTTTTGACCTAAGTTTATAAGCTAGCTCTTGCCCGTGTTTTCACCTAAGTTTATAAGCTAGCTCTGGTCCGTGTTGTCACCTAGGTTTATAAGCTAGCTTTGGCCCGTGTTTTCACCTAAGTTTATAAGCTAGCTCTGGTCCGTGTTATCACCTAAGTTTATAAGCTACATGTAGCTCTGGTCCGTGTTGTCACCTAAGTTTATAAGCTAGCTCTGGTCGGTGTTGTCACCTAAGTTTATAAGCTACATGTAGCTCTGGTCCGTGTTGTCACCTAAGTTTATAATCTAGCTCTGGTTCGTGTTTTCACCAAAGTTTATAAGCTAGCTCTGGTCCGTGTTGTCACCTAAGTTTATAAGCTAGCTCTGGTCCATGTTGTCACCTAAGTTTATAACCTAGCTCTGGTCTGTGTTTTCACCTAAGTTTATAAGCTAGCTCTGATCCGTGTTGTCACCTACGCTTATAAGCTAACTCTGGTCCGTGTTGTCACCTAAGTTTATAAGCTAGCTCTGGTCCGTGTTGTGAGCTAAGTTGATAAGCTAGCTCTGGTCCGTGTTGTCACCTAAGTTAATAAGCTAGCTCTGGTCCGTGTTGTCACCTAAGTTTATAAGCTAGCTCTGGTCCGTGTTGTCACCAAAGGTTATAAGCTAGCTCTGGTCCGTGTTGTCACCTAAGTTTATAAGCTAGCTCTGGTCCGTGTTTCCGCCAACATTTATAAGCAAGCTCTGGTCCGTGTTGTCACCTAAGTTTATAAGCTAGCTCTTGTCCGTGTTGTCACCTAAGTGTATAAGCTAGCTCTGGTCCGTGTTGTCACCTAAGTTTATAAGCTAGCGCTGGTCCGTGTTGTCACCTAAGTTTATAAGCTAGCTCTGGTCCGTGTTGTCACCTAAGTTTATAAGCTAGCTCTGCTCCGTGATGTCACCTAAGTTTATAAGCTAGCTCTGGTCCGTGTTGTCACCTAAGTTTATAAGCTAGCTCTGGTCCGCGGTGTCACCTAAGTTTATAAGCTAGCTCTGGTCCGCGTTGTCACCTATGTTTATAAGCTAGCTCTGGTCCGTGAAGTCACCTAAGTTTATAAGCTAGCCGTGGTCCGTGTTGTCACCTAAGTTTATAAGCTAGCTCTGGTCCATGTTGTCACCTAAGTTTATATGCTTGCTCTGGTCCGTGTTGTCACCTAAGTGTATAAGCTATCTCTGGTCCGTGTTGTCACCTAAGTTTATAAGCTAGCTCTGGTCCGTGTTTTGACCTACGTTGATAAGCTAGCTCTGGTCCGTGTTTTCACCTCAGTTTATAAGCTAGCTCTGGTCCGTGTTGTCACCGAAGTTTATAAGCTAGCTCTGGTCCGTGTTGTCACCTAAGTTTATAAGCTAGCTCTGGTCCGTGATGTCACATAAGTTCATAAGCTAGCTCGGGTCCGTGTTGTCACCTAAGTTTATAAGCTAGCTCTGTTCCGTGTTGTCACCTAAGTTTATAAGCTAGCTCTGGTACGTGTTGTCACCTAAGTTTATAAGCTAGCTCTGGTCCGTGTTTTCACCTACGTTTATAAGCTAGCTCTGGTCCGTGTTTTCATCTATGTCTATTAGCTAGCTCTGGTCTGTGTGTTCACTTAAGTTTATAAGCTAGCTCTGGTCCGTGTTGTCACCTAAGTTTATAAGCTAGCTCTGATCCGTGTTGTCACCTAAGTTTATAAGCTAGCTCTGGTCCGTGTTTATACCTACGTTTATAAGCTAGCTCTGGTCCGCGTTGTCACATAAGTGTATAAGCTAGCCCTGGTCCGTGTTGTCACCTAAGTTTATAATCTAGCTCTGGTCCGTGTTGTCACCTAAACTTATAAGCTAGCTCTGGTCTGTGTTTTCACCTAAGTTTATAAGATAGCTCTGGTCCGTGTTTTCACCTAAGTTTATAAGCTACATGTAGCTCTGGTCCGTGTTGTCACCTAAGTTTATAAGGTAGCTCTAGTCCGTGTTTTCACCTAAGTTTATAAGCTAGCTCTGGTCCGTGTTGTCACCTAAGTTTATAAGCTAGCTCTGGTCCGTGTTGTCACCTAAGTTTATAAGCTACATGTAGCTCTGGTCCGTGTTGTCACCTAAGTTTATAAGCTAGCTCTGGTCCGTGTTTTCACTTAAGTTTATAAGCTAGCTCTGGTCCGTGTTTTCACCTAAGTTGATAAGCTAGCTCTGGTCCGTGTTGTCACCTAAGTTTATAAGCTAGCTCTGGTCCGTGTTGTCACCTAGGTTTATAAGCTAGCTTTGGTCCGTGTTTTCACCTAAGTTTATAAGCTAGCTCTGGTCCGTGTTTTCACCTAAGTTTATAAGCTACATGTAGCTCTGGTCCGTGTTGTCACCTAAGTTTATAAGCTAGCTCTGGTCCGTGTTGTCACCTAAGTTTATAAGCTACATGTAGCTCTGGTCCGTGTTGTCACCTAAGTTTATAAGCTACATGTAGCTCTGGTCCGTGTTGTCACCTAAGTTTATAATCTAGCTCTGGTTCGTGTTTTCACCTAAGTTTATAAGCTAGCTCTGGTCCGTGTTGACACATAAGTTGATAAGCTAGCTCTGGTCCATGTTGTCACCTAAGTTTATAACCTATCTCTGGTCCGTGTTGTCACCTAAGTTGATAAGCTAGCTCTGGTCCGTGTTTTCACCTAAGTTGATAAGCTAGCTCTGGTCCGAGTTGTCACCTACGCTTATAAGCTAACTCTGGTCCGTGTTGTCACCTAAGTTTATAAGCTAGCTCTGATCCGTGTTGTCACCTAAGTTGATAAGCTAGCTCTGGTCCGTGTTGTCACCTAAGTTAATAAGCTAGCTCTGGTCCGTGTTGTCACCTAAGTTTATAAGCTAGCTCTGGTCCGTGTTGTCACCTAAGGTTATAAGCTAGCTCTGGTCCGTGTTTTCACCTAAGTTTATAAGCTAGCTCTGGTCCGTGTTTCCGCCAACATTTATAAGCAAGCTCTGGTCCGTGTTGTCACCTAAGTTTATAAGCTAGCTCTAGTCCGTGTTGTCACCTAAGTGTATAAGCTAGCTCTGGTCCATGTTGTCACCTAAGTTTATAAGCTAGCTCTGGGCCGTGTTTTCATCTAAGTTTATAAGCTAGCTCTGGTCCGTGTTGTCACCTAAGTTTATAAGCTAGCTCTGGTCCGTGTTGTCACCTAAGTTTATAAGCTAGCTCTGGTCCGTGTTGTCACCTAAGTTTATAAGCTAGCTCTGGTCCGTGTTTTCACCTACGTGTATAAGCTAGCTCTGGTCCGTGTTTTCACCTAAGTTTATAAGCTAGCTCTGGTCCGTGTTGTCACCTATGTGTATAAGCTAGCTCTGGTCCGTGTTGTCACCTAAGTTTATAAGCTACATGTAGCTCTGGTCCGCGTTGTCACCTAAGTTTATAAGCTAGCTCTGGTCCGTGTTTTCACTTAAGTTTATAAGCTAGCTCTGGTCCGTGTTTTCACCTAAGTTTATAAGCTAGCTCTGGTCCGTGTTGTCACCTAAGTTTATAAGCTAGCTCTGGTCCGTGTTGTCACCTAGGTTTATAAGCTAGCTTTGGTCCGTGTTTTCACCTAAGTTTATAAGCTAGCTCTGGTCCGTGTTTTCACCTAAGTTTATAAGCTACATGTAGCTCTGGTCCGTGTTGTCACCTAAGTTTATAAGCTAGCTCTGGTCCGTGTTGTCACCTAAGTTTATAAGCTACATGTAGCTCTGGTCCGTGTTGTCACCTAAGTTTATAAGCTACATGTAGCTCTGGTCCGTGTTGTCACCTAAGTTTATAATCTAGCTCTGGTTCGTGTTTTCACCTAAGTTTATAAGCTAGCTCTGGTCCGTGTTGACACCTAAGTTGATAAGCTAGCTCTGGTCCATGTTGTCACCTAAGTTTATAACCTATCTCTGGTCCGTGTTGTCACCTAAGTTGATAAGCTAGCTCTGGTCCGTGTTTTCACCTAAGTTGATAAGCTAGCTCTGGTCCGAGTTGTCACCTACGCTTATAAGCTAACTCTGGTCCGTGTTGTCACCTAAGTTTATAAGCT
The DNA here is from genome assembly GCA_963383655.1 of Bathymodiolus septemdierum. Lineage (NCBI taxonomy): Eukaryota > Metazoa > Mollusca > Bivalvia > Mytilida > Modiolidae > Bathymodiolus > Bathymodiolus septemdierum. Next base: position 15,731,019 of record OY726529.1, read on the forward strand.
AGCTCTGATCCGTGTTGTCACCTAAGTTGATAAGCTAGCTCTGGTCCGTGTTGTCACCTAAGTTAATAAGCTAGCTCTGGTCCGTGTTGTCACCTAAGTTTATAAGCTAGCTCTGGTCCGTGTTGTCACCTAAGGTTATAAGCTAACTCTGGTCCGTGTTTTCACCTAAGTTTATAAGCTAGCTCTGGTCCATGTTTCTGCCAACATTTATAAGCAAGCTCTGGTCCGTGTTGTCACCTAAGTTTATAAGCTAGCCCTAGTCCGTGTTGTCACCTAAGTGTATAAGCTAGCTCTGGTCCGTGTTGTCACCTAAGTTTATAAGCTAGCTCTGGGCCGTGTTTTCATCTAAGTTTATAAGCTAGCTCTGGTCCGTGTTGTCACCTAAGTTTATAAGCTAGCTCTGGTCCGTGTTGTCACCTAAGTTTATAAGCTAGCTCTGGTCCGTGTTGTCACCTAAGTTTATAAGCTAGCTCTGGTCCGCGGTGTCACCTAAGTTTATAAGCTAACTCTGGTCCGCGTTGTCATCTATGTTTATAAGCTAGCTCTGGTCCGTGTTTTCACCTACGTGTATAAGCTAGCTCTGGTCCGTGTTTTCACCTAAGTTTATAAGCTAGCTCTGGTCCGTGTTGTCACCTAAGTGTATAAGCTAGCTCTGGTCCGTGTTGTCACCTAAGTTTATAAGCTAGCTCTGGTCCGTGATGTCACCTAAGTTTATAAGCTAGCTCTGGTCCGTGTTGTCACCTAAGTTTATAAGCTAGCTCTGGTCCGCGGTGTCACCTAAGTTTATAAGCTAACTCTGGTCCGCGTTGTCACCTATGTTTATAAGCTAGCTCTGGTCCGTGAAGTCACCTAAGTTTATAAGCTAGCTCTGGTCCGTGTTGTCACCTAAGTTTATAAGCTAGCTCTGGTCCATGTTGTCACCTAAGTTTATAAGCTAGCTCTGGTCCGTGTTGTCACCTAAGTGTATAAGCTAGCTCTGGTCCGTGTTGTCACCTAAGTTTATAAGCTAGCTCTGGTCTGTGTTTTGACCTACGTTTATAAGCTAGCTCTGGTCCGTGTTTTCACCTCAGTTTATAAGCTAGCTCTGGTCTGTGTTTTCACCTAAGTTTATAAGCTAGCTCTGGTCCATGTTTTCACCTAAGTTTATAAGCTAGCTCTGGTCCGTATTTTCACCTAAGTTTATAAGCTAGCTCTGGTCCGTGTTGTCACCTAAGTTTATAAGCTAGCTCTGGTCCGTGTTTTCACCTAAGTTTATAAGCTAGCTCTGGTCCGTGTTGTCACCTACGCTTATAAGCTAACTCTGGTCCGTGTTGTTACCTAAGTTTATAAGCTAGCTCTGGTCCGTGTTGTCACCTAAGTTGATAAGCTAGCTCTGGTCCGTGTTGTCACCTAAGTTAATAAGCTAGCTCTGGTCCGTGTTGTCACCTAAGGTTATAAGCTAGCTCTGGTCCGTGTTGTCACCTAAGTTTATAAGCTAGCTCTGGTCCGTGTTTCCGCCAACATGTATAAGCAAGCTCTGGTCCGTGTTGTCACCTAAGTTTATAAGCTAGCTCTGGTCCGTGTTGTCACCTAAGTGTATAAGCTAGCTCTGGTCCGTGTTGTCACCTAAGTTTATAAGCTAGCTCTGGTCCGTGTTTTCACCTAAGTTTATAAGCTAGCTCTGGTACGTGTTGTCACCTAAGTTTATAAGCTAGCTCTGGTCCGTGTTGTCACCTAAGTTTATAAGCTAGCTCTGGTCCGTGTTGTCACCTAAGTTTATAAGCTAGCTCTGGTCCGTGTTTTCACCTACGTGTATAAGCTAGCTCTGGTCCGTGTTTTCACCTAAGTTTATAAGCTAGCTCTGGTCCGTGTTGTCACCTAAGTTGATAAGCTAGCTCTGGTCCGTGTTGTCACCTAAGTTTATAAGCTAGCTCTGGTCCGTGATGTCACCTAAGTTTATAAGCTAGCTCTGGTCCGTGTTGTCACCTAAGTTTATAAGCTAGCTCTGGTCCGCGGTGTCACCTAAGTTTATAAGCTAGCCCTGGTCCGCGTTGTCACCTATGTTTATAAGCTAGTTCTGGTCCGTGAAGTCACCTAAGTTTATAAGCTAGCTCTGGTCCGTGTTGTCACCTAAGTTTATAAGCTAGCGCTTGTCCATGTTGTCACCTAAGTTTATAAGCTAGCTCTGGTCCGTGTTGTCACCTAAGTGTATCAGCTAGCTCTGGTCTGTGTTGTCACCTAAGTTTATAAGTTAGCTCTGGTCCGTGTTTTGACCTACGTTTATAAGCTAGCTCTGGTCCGTGTTTTCACCTCAGTTTATAAGCTAGCTCTGGTCCGTGTTGTCACCTAAGTTTATAAGCTAGCTCTGGTCTGTGTTTTCACCTAAATTTATAAGCTAGCTCTGGTCCATGTTTTCACCTAAGTTGATAAGCTAGCTCTGGTCCGTATTTTCACCTAAGTTTATAAGCTAGCTCTGGTCCGTGTTTTCACCTAAGTTTATAAGGTAGCTCTGGTCCGTGTTGTCACCTAAGTTTATAAGCTAGCTCTGATCCGTGTTGTCACCTAAGTTTATAAGCTAGCTCTGGTCCGTGTTTTCACCTAAGTTTATAAGCTACATGTAGCTCTGGTCCGTGTTGTCAACTAAGTTTATAAGCTAGCTCTGGTCCGTGTTGTCACCTAAGTTTATAAGCTACATGTAGCTCTGGTCCGTGTTGTCACCTAAGTTTATAATCTAGCTCTGGTTCGTGTTTTCACCAAAGTTTATAAGCTAGCTCTGGTCCGTGTTGTCACCTAAGTTTATAAGCTAGCTCTGGTCCATGTTGTCACCTAAGTTTATAACCTAGCTCTGGTCCGTGTTTTCACCTAAGTTTATAAGCTAGCTCTGATCCGTGTTGTCACCTACGCTTATAAGCTAACTCTGGTCCGTGTTGTCACCTAAGTTTATAAGCTAGCTCTGGTCCGTGTTGTCACCTAAGTTGATAAGCTAGCTCTGGTCCGTGTTGTCACCTAAGTTAATAAGCTAGCTCTGGTCCGTGTTTTCACCTAAGTTTATAAGCTAGCTCTGGTCCGTGTTGTCACCAAAGGTTATAAGCTAGTTCTGGTCCGTGTTGTCACCTAAGTTTATAAGCTAGCTCTGGTCCGTGTTTTCACCTAAGTTTATAAGCTAGCTCTGGTCCGTGTTGTCACCTAAGTGTATAAGCTAGCTCTGGTCCGTGTTGTCACCTAAGTTTATAAGCTAGCTCTGGTCCGTGTTGTCACCTAAGTTTATAAGCTAGCTCTGGTCCGTGTTTTCACCTACGTGTATAAGCTAGCTCTGGTCCGTGTTTTCATCTAAGTTTATAAGCTAGCGCTGGTCCGTGTTGTCACCTAAGTTTATAAGCTAGCTCTGGTCCGTGTTGTGACCTAAGTTTATAAGCTAGCTCTGGTCCGTGATGTCACCTAAGTTTATAAGCTAGCTCTGGTCCGTGTTGTCACCTAAGTTTATAAGCTAGCTCTGGTCCGCGGTGTCACCTAAGTTTATAAGCTAGCTCTGGTCCGCGTTGTCACCTATGTTTATAAGCTAGCTCTGGTCCGTGAAGTCACCTAAGTTTATAAGCTAGCCCTGGTCCGTGTTGTCACCTAAGTTTATAAGCTAGCTCTGGTCCATGTTGTCACCTAAGTTTATATGCTTGCTCTGGTCCGTGTTGTCACCTTAGTGTATAAGCTATCTCTGGTCCGTGTTGTCACCTAAGTTTATAAGCTAGCTCTGGTCCGTGTTTTGACCTACGTTTATAAGCTAGCTCTGGTCCGTGTTTTCACCTCAGTTTATAAGCTAGCTCTGGTCCGTGTTGTCACCGAAGTTTATAAGCTAGCTCTGGTCCGTGTTGTCACCTAAGTTTATAAGCTAGCTCTGGTCCGTGATGTCACATAAGTTCATAAGCTAGCTCGGGTCCGTGTTGTCACCTAAGTTTATAAGCTAGCTCTGTTCCGTGTTGTCACCTAAGTTTATAAGCTAGCTCTGGTACGTGTTGTCACCTAAGTTTATAAGCTAGCTCTGGTCCGTGTTTTCACCTACGTTTATAAGCTAGCTCTGGTCCGTGTTTTCATCTATGTCTATTAGCTAGCTCTGGTCCGTGTGTTCACTTAAGTTTATAAGCTAGCTCTGGTCCGTGTTGTCACCTAAGTTTATAAGCTAGCTCTGATCCGTGTTGTCACCTAAGTTTATAAGCTAGCTCTGGTCCGTGTTTATACCTACGTTTATAAGCTAGCTCTGGTCCGCGTTGTCACATAAGTGTATAAGCTAGCCCTGGTCCGTGTTGTCACCTAAGTTTATAATCTAGCTCTGGTCCGTGTTGTCACCTAAACTTATGAGCTAGCTCTGGTCTGTGTTTTCACCTAAGTTTATAAGCTACATGTAGCTCTGGTCCGTGTTGTCACCTAAGTTTTTAAGATAGCTCTGGTCCGTGTTTTCACCTAAGTTTATAAGCTACATGTAGCTCTGGTCCGTGTTGTCACCTAAGTTTATAAGCTAGCTCTAGTCCGTGTTTTCACCTAAGTTTATAAGCTAGCTCTGGTCCGTGTTGTCACCTAAGTTTATAAGCTAGCTCTGGTCCGTGTTGTCACCTAAGTTTATAAGCTAGCCCTCGTCCGTGTTGTCACCTAAGTTTATAAGCTAGCTCTGGTCCGTGTTGTCACCTAAGTTTAAAACTAGCTCTGGTCCGTGTTTTCACCTAAGTTTATAAGCTAGCTCTGGTTCGTGTTGTCACCTAAGGTTATAAGCTAGCTCTGGTCCGTGTTGTCACCTAAGTTTATAAGCTAGCTCTGGTCCGTGTTTCCGCCAACATTTATAAGCAAGCTCTGGTCCGTGTTGTGACCTAAGTTTATAAGCTAGCTCTGGTCCTTGTGTTCACTTAAGTTTATAAGCTAGCTCTGGTCCGTGTTGTCACCTAAGTTTATAAGCTAGCCCTGGTCCGTGTTGTCACCTAAGTTTATAAGCTAGCTCTGGTCCGTGTTTTCATCTACATTTATAAGCTAGCTCTGGTCCGTGTTTTCACCTACGTTTATAAGCTAGCTCTGGTCCGTGTTGTGACCTAAGTTTATAAGCTAGCTCTGGTCCGTGTTTTCACCTAAGTTTATAAGCTAGCTCTGGTCCGTGTTTTCACCTAAGTTTATAAGCTAGCTCTGGACATTGTTTTCACCTAAGTTTATAAGCTAGCTCTGGTCCGTGTTTTCACCTAAGTTTATAAGCTAGCTCTAGTCCGTGTTGTCACCTAAGTTTATAAGCTAGCTCTGGTCCGTGTTGTCACCTAAGTTTATAAGCTAGCTCTGGTCCGTGTTGTCACCTAAATTTATAAGCTAGCTCTGGTCCGTGTTTTCACCTAAGTTTATAAGCTACATGTAGCTCTGGTCCGTGTTGTCACCTAAGTTTATAAGCTAGCTCTGGTCCGTGTTTTCACCTAAGTTTATAAGCTACATGTAGCTCTGGTCCGTGTTGTCACCTAAGTTTATAAGCTAGCTCTGGTCCGTGTTTTCACTTAATTTTATAGGCTAGCTCTGGTCCGTGTTGTCACCTAAGTTTATAAGCTAGCTCTGGTCCGTGTTGTCACCTAAGTTGATAAGCTAGCCCTCGTCCGTGTTGTCACCTAAGTTTATAAGCTAGCTCTGGTCCGTGTTGTCACCTAAGTTTAAAACTAGCTCTGGTCCGTGTTTTCACCTAAGTTTATAAGCTAGCTCTGGTTCGTGTTGTCACCTAAGGTTATAAGCTAGATCTGGTCCGTGTTGTCACCTAAGTTTATAAGCTAACTCTGGTCCGTGTTGTCACCTAAGTTTATAAGCTAGCTCTGGTCCGTGTTGTCACCTAAATTTATAAGCTAGCTCTGGTCCGTATTTTCACCTAAGTTTATAAGCTATATGTAGCTCTGGTCCGTGTTGTCACCTAAGTTTATATGCTAGCTCTGGTCCGTGTTTTCACCTAAGTTTATAAGCTAAATGTAGCTCTGGTCCGTGTTGTCACCTAAGTTTATACGCTAGATCTGGTCCGTGTTTTCACTTAAGTTTATAAGCTAGCTCTGGTCCGTGTTTTCATCTATGTCTATTAGCTAGCTCTGGTCCGTGTGTTCACATAAGTTTATAAGCTAGCTCTGGTACGTGTTGTCACCTAAGTTTATAAGCTAGCTCTGGTCCGTGTTTATACCTACGTTTATAAGCTAGCTCTGGTCCGCGTTGTCACATAAGTTTATAAGCTAGCTCTGGTACGTGTTGTCACCTAAACTTATAAGCTAGCTCTGGTCCGTGTTTTCATCTACATTTATAAGCTAGCTCTGGTCCGTGTTGTGACCTAAGTTGATAAGCTAGCTCTGGTCCGTGTTTTCACCTAAGTTTATAAGCTAGCTCTGGTCCGTGTTGTGACCTAAGTTTATAAGCTAGCTCTGGTCCGTGTTTTCACCTAAGTTTATAAGCTAGCTCTGGTCCGTGTTTTCACTTAAGTTTATAAGCTAGCTCTGGACAATGTTTTCACCTAAGTTTATAAGCTAGCTCTGGTCCGTGTTTTCACCTAAGTTTATAAGCTAGCTCTGGTCCCTTTTGTCACCTAAGTTTATAAGCTAGCTCTGGTCCGTGTTGTCACCTAAGTTTATAAGCTAGCTGTGGTCCGTGTTGTCACCTAAGCTTATAAGCTAGCTCTGGTCCGTGTTGTCACCTAAGTTTATAAGCTAGCTCTGGTCCGTGTTTTCACCTAAGTTTATAAGCTACATGTAGCTCTGGTCCGTGTTGTCACCTAAGTTTATAAGCTAGCTCTGGTCCGTGTTTTCACCTAAGTTTATAAGCTACATGTAGCTCTGGTCCGTGTTGTCACCTAAGTTTATAAGCTAGCTCTGGTCTGTGTTTTCACTTAAGTTTATAAGCTAGCTCTGGTCCGTGTTGTCACCTAAGTTTATAAGCTAGCTCTGGTCCGTGTTGTCACCTAAGTTGATAAGCTAGCCCTCGTCCGTGTTGTCACCTAAGTTTATAAGCTAGCTCTGGTCCGCGGTGTCACCTAAGTTTATAAGCTAGCCCTGGTCCGCGTTGTCACCTATGTTTATAAGCTAGTTCTGGTCCGTGAAGTCACCTAAGTTTATAAGCTAGCTCTGGTCCGTGTTGTCACCTAAGTTTATAAGCTAGCGCTTGTCCATGTTGTCACCTAAGTTTATAAGCTAGCTCTGGTCCGTGTTGTCACCTAAGTGTATCAGCTAGCTCTGGTCTGTGTTGTCACCTAAGTTTATAAGTTAGCTCTGGTCCGTGTTTTGACCTACGTTTATAAGCTAGCTCTGGTCCGTGTTTTCACCTCAGTTTATAAGCTAGCTCTGGTCCGTGTTGTCACCTAAGTTTATAAGCTAGCTCTGGTCTGTGTTTTCACCTAAATTTATAAGCTAGCTCTGGTCCATGTTTTCACCTAAGTTGATAAGCTAGCTCTGGTCCGTATTTTCACCTAAGTTTATAAGCTAGCTCTGGTCCGTGTTTTCACCTAAGTTTATAAGGTAGCTCTGGTCCGTGTTGTCACCTAAGTTTATAAGCTAGCTCTGATCCGTGTTGTCACCTAAGTTTATAAGCTAGCTCTGGTCCGTGTTTTCACCTAAGTTTATAAGCTACATGTAGCTCTGGTCCGTGTTGTCAACTAAGTTTATAAGCTAGCTCTGGTCCGTGTTGTCACCTAAGTTTATAAGCTACATGTAGCTCTGGTCCGTGTTGTCACCTAAGTTTATAATCTAGCTCTGGTTCGTGTTTTCACCAAAGTTTATAAGCTAGCTCTGGTCCGTGTTGTCACCTAAGTTTATAAGCTAGCTCTGGTCCATGTTGTCACCTAAGTTTATAACCTAGCTCTGGTCCGTGTTTTCACCTAAGTTTATAAGCTAGCTCTGATCCGTGTTGTCACCTACGCTTATAAGCTAACTCTGGTCCGTGTTGTCACCTAAGTTTATAAGCTAGCTCTGGTCCGTGTTGTCACCTAAGTTGATAAGCTAGCTCTGGTCCGTGTTGTCACCTAAGTTAATAAGCTAGCTCTGGTCCGTGTTTTCACCTAAGTTTATAAGCTAGCTCTGGTCCGTGTTGTCACCAAAGGTTATAAGCTAGCTCTGGTCCGTGTTGTCACCTAAGTTTATAAGCTAGCTCTGGTCCGTGTTTTCACCTAAGTTTATAAGCTAGCTCTGGTCCGTGTTGTCACCTAAGTGTATAAGCTAGCTCTGGTCCGTGTTGTCACCTAAGTTTATAAGCTAGCTCTGGTCCGTGTTGTCACCTAAGTTTATAAGCTAGCTCTGGTCCGTGTTTTCACCTACGTGTATAAGCTAGCTCTGGTCCGTGTTTTCATCTAAGTTTATAAGCTAGCGCTGGTCCGTGTTGTCACCTAAGTTTATAAGCTAGCTCTGGTCCGTGTTGTGACCTAAGTTTATAAGCTAGCTCTGGTCCGTGATGTCACCTAAGTTTATAAGCTAGCTCTGGTCCGTGTTGTCACCTAAGTTTATAAGCTAGCTCTGGTCCGCGGTGTCACCTAAGTTTATAAGCTAGCTCTGGTCCGCGTTGTCACCTATGTTTATAAGCTAGCTCTGGTCCGTGAAGTCACCTAAGTTTATAAGCTAGCCCTGGTCCGTGTTGTCACCTAAGTTTATAAGCTAGCTCTGGTCCATGTTGTCACCTAAGTTTATATGCTTGCTCTGGTCCGTGTTGTCACCTTAGTGTATAAGCTATCTCTGGTCCGTGTTGTCACCTAAGTTTATAAGCTAGCTCTGGTCCGTGTTTTGACCTACGTTTATAAGCTAGCTCTGGTCCGTGTTTTCACCTCAGTTTATAAGCTAGCTCTGGTCCGTGTTGTCACCGAAGTTTATAAGCTAGCTCTGGTCCGTGTTGTCACCTAAGTTTATAAGCTAGCTCTGGTCCGTGATGTCACATAAGTTCATAAGCTAGCTCGGGTCCGTGTTGTCACCTAAGTTTATAAGCTAGCTCTGTTCCGTGTTGTCACCTAAGTTTATAAGCTAGCTCTGGTACGTGTTGTCACCTAAGTTTATAAGCTAGCTCTGGTCCGTGTTTTCACCTACGTTTATAAGCTAGCTCTGGTCCGTGTTTTCATCTATGTCTATTAGCTAGCTCTGGTCCGTGTGTTCACTTAAGTTTATAAGCTAGCTCTGGTCCGTGTTGTCACCTAAGTTTATAAGCTAGCTCTGATCCGTGTTGTCACCTAAGTTTATAAGCTAGCTCTGGTCCGTGTTTATACCTACGTTTATAAGCTAGCTCTGGTCCGCGTTGTCACATAAGTGTATAAGCTAGCCCTGGTCCGTGTTGTCACCTAAGTTTATAATCTAGCTCTGGTCCGTGTTGTCACCTAAACTTATGAGCTAGCTCTGGTCTGTGTTTTCACCTAAGTTTATAAGCTACATGTAGCTCTGGTCCGTGTTGTCACCTAAGTTTTTAAGATAGCTCTGGTCCGTGTTTTCACCTAAGTTTATAAGCTACATGTAGCTCTGGTCCGTGTTGTCACCTAAGTTTATAAGCTAGCTCTAGTCCGTGTTTTCACCTAAGTTTATAAGCTAGCTCTGGTCCGTGTTGTCACCTAAGTTTATAAGCTAGCTCTGGTCCGTGTTGTCACCTAAGTTTATAAGCTAGCCCTCGTCCGTGTTGTCACCTAAGTTTATAAGCTAGCTCTGGTCCGTGTTGTCACCTAAGTTTAAAACTAGCTCTGGTCCGTGTTTTCACCTAAGTTTATAAGCTAGCTCTGGTTCGTGTTGTCACCTAAGGTTATAAGCTAGCTCTGGTCCGTGTTGTCACCTAAGTTTATAAGCTAGCTCTGGTCCGTGTTTCCGCCAACATTTATAAGCAAGCTCTGGTCCGTGTTGTGACCTAAGTTTATAAGCTAGCTCTGGTCCTTGTGTTCACTTAAGTTTATAAGCTAGCTCTGGTCCGTGTTGTCACCTAAGTTTATAAGCTAGCCCTGGTCCGTGTTGTCACCTAAGTTTATAAGCTAGCTCTGGTCCGTGTTTTCATCTACATTTATAAGCTAGCTCTGGTCCGTGTTTTCACCTACGTTTATAAGCTAGCTCTGGTCCGTGTTGTGACCTAAGTTTATAAGCTAGCTCTGGTCCGTGTTTTCACCTAAGTTTATAAGCTAGCTCTGGTCCGTGTTTTCACCTAAGTTTATAAGCTAGCTCTGGACATTGTTTTCACCTAAGTTTATAAGCTAGCTCTGGTCCGTGTTTTCACCTAAGTTTATAAGCTAGCTCTAGTCCGTGTTGTCACCTAAGTTTATAAGCTAGCTCTGGTCCGTGTTGTCACCTAAGTTTATAAGCTAGCTCTGGTCCGTGTTGTCACCTAAATTTATAAGCTAGCTCTGGTCCGTGTTTTCACCTAAGTTTATAAGCTACATGTAGCTCTGGTCCGTGTTGTCACCTAAGTTTATAAGCTAGCTCTGGTCCGTGTTTTCACCTAAGTTTATAAGCTACATGTAGCTCTGGTCCGTGTTGACACCTAAGTTTATAAGCTAGCTCTGGTCCGTGTTTTCACTTAATTTTATAGGCTAGCTCTGGTCCGTGTTGTCACCTAAGTTTATAAGCTAGCTCTGGTCCGTGTTGTCACCTAAGTTGATAAGCTAGCCCTCGTCCGTGTTGTCACCTAAGTTTATAAGCTAGCTCTGGTCCGTGTTGTCACCTAAGTTTAAAACTAGCTCTGGTCCGTGTTTTCACCTAAGTTTATAAGCTAGCTCTGGTTCGTGTTGTCACCTAAGGTTATAAGCTAGATCTGGTCCGTGTTGTCACCTAAGTTTATAAGCTAACTCTGGTCCGTGTTGTCACCTAAGTTTATAAGCTAGCTCTGGTCCGTGTTGTCACCTAAATTTATAAGCTAGCTCTGGTCCGTATTTTCACCTAAGTTTATAAGCTATATGTAGCTCTGGTCCGTGTTGTCACCTAAGTTTATATGCTAGCTCTGGTCCGTGTTTTCACCTAAGTTTATAAGCTAAATGTAGCTCTGGTCCGTGTTGTCACCTAAGTTTATACGCTAGATCTGGTCCGTGTTTTCACTTAAGTTTATAAGCTAGCTCTGGTCCGTGTTTTCATCTATGTCTATTAGCTAGCTCTGGTCCGTGTGTTCACTTAAGTTTATAAGCTAGCTCTGGTACGTGTTGTCACCTAAGTTTATAAGCTAGCTCTGGTCCGTGTTTATACCTACGTTTATAAGCTAGCTCTGGTCCGCGTTGTCACATAAGTTTATAAGCTAGCTCTGGTACGTGTTGTCACCTAAACTTATAAGCTAGCTCTGGTCCGTGTTTTCATCTACATTTATAAGCTAGCTCTGGTCCGTGTTGTGACCTAAGTTGATAAGCTAGCTCTGGTCCGTGTTTTCACCTAAGTTTATAAGCTAGCTCTGGTCCGTGTTGTGACCTAAGTTTATAAGCTAGCTCTGGTCCGTGTTTTCACCTAAGTTTATAAGCTAGCTCTGGTCCGTGTTTTCACTTAAGTTTATAAGCTAGCTCTGGACAATGTTTTCACCTAAGTTTATAAGCTAGCTCTGGTCCGTGTTTTCACCTAAGTTTATAAGCTAGCTCTGGTCCCTTTTGTCACCTAAGTTTATAAGCTAGCTCTGGTCCGTGTTGTCACCTAAGTTTATAAGCTAGCTGTGGTCCGTGTTGTCACCTAAGCTTATAAGCTAGCTCTGGTCCGTGTTGTCACCTAAGTTTATAAGCTAGCTCTGGTCCGTGTTTTCACCTAAGTTTATAAGCTACATGTAGCTCTGGTCCGTGTTGTCACCTAAGTTTATAAGCTAGCTCTGGTCCGTGTTTTCACCTAAGTTTATAAGCTACATGTAGCTCTGGTCCGTGTTGTCACCTAAGTTTATAAGCTAGCTCTGGTCTGTGTTTTCACTTAAGTTTATAAGCTAGCTCTGGTCCGTGTTGTCACCTAAGTTTATAAGCTAGCTCTGGTTCGTGTTGTCACCTAAGTTTATAAGCTAGCCCTGGTCCGTGTTGTCACCTAAGTTTATAAGCTAGCTCTGGTCCGTGTTGTCACCTAAGTTTAAAACTAGCTCTGGTCCGTGTTTTCACCTAAGTTTATAAGCTAGCTCTGGTTCGTGTGTTCACTTAAGTTTATAAGCTAGCTCTGGTCCGTGTTGTCACCAAAGTTTAAAAACTAGCTCTGGTCCGTGTTGTCACCTAAGTTTATAAGCTAGCTCTGGTCCGTGTTTTCACCTACGTTGATAAGCTAGCTCTGGTCCGTGTTTTCACCTAAATTTATTAGCTAGCTCTGGTCCGTGTTTTCACCTATGTCTATAAGCTAGCTCTGGTTCGTGTGTTCACATAAGTTTATAAGCTAGCTCTGGTCCGTGTTGTCACCTAAGTTTATAAGCTACCTCTGGTCCGTGTTGTCACCTAAGTTTATAAGCTAGCTCTGGTCCGTGTTTTCACCTACGTTTATAAGCTAGCTCTGGTCCGCGTTGTCACCTAAGTTTATAAGCTAGGTCTGGTCTGTGTTGTCACCTAAGTTTATAAGCTAGCTCTGGTCCGTGTTTTCACCTAAGTTTATAAGCTAGCTCTGGTCCGTGTGTTCACTTAAGTTTATAAGTTAGCTCTGGTCCGTGTTGTCACCTAAGTTTATAAACTAACTCTGGTCCGTGTTGTCACCTAAGTTTATAAGCTAGCTCTGGTCCGTGTTGTCACCTAAATTTATAAGCTAGCTCTGGTCCGTGTTTTCACCTAAGTTTATAAGCTACATGTAGCTCTGTTCCGTGTTGTCACCTAAGTTTATAAGCTAGCTCTGGTCCGTGTGTTCACCTAAGTTTATAAGCTACATGTAGCTCTGGTCCGTGTTGTCACCTAAGTTTATACGCTAGCTCTGGTCCGTGTTTTCACTTAAGTTTATAAGCTAGCTCTGGTCCGTGTTGTCACCTAAGTTTATAAGCTAGCTCTGGTCCGTGTTGTCACCTAAGTTGATAAGCTAGCCCTCGTCCGTGTTGTCACCTAAGTTTATAAGCTAGCTCTGGTCCGTGTTGTCACCTAAGTTTAAAACTAGCTCTGGTCCGTGTTTTCACCTAAGTTTATAAGCTAGCTCTGGTTCGTGTTGTCACCTAAGGTTATAAGCTAGCTCTGGTCCGTGTTGTCACCTAAGTTTATAAGCTAGCTCTGGTCCGTGTTTCCGCCAACATTTATAAGCAAGCTCTGGTCCGTGTTGTCACCTAACTTTATAAGCTAGCTCAGGTCCGTGTTGTCACCTAAGTGTATAAGCTAGCTCTGGTCCGTGTTGTCACCTAAGTTTATAAGCTAGCTCTGGTCCGTGTTTTCACCTAAGTTTATAAGCTAGCTCTGGTCCGTGTTGTCACCTAAGTTTATAAGCTAGCTCTGGTCCGTGTTGTCACCTAAGTTTATAAGCTAGCTCTGGTCCGTGTTGTCACCTAAGTTTATAAGCTAGCTCTGGTCCGTGTGTTCACCTACGTGTATAAGCTAGCTCTGGTCCGTGTTTTCACCTAAGTTTATAAGCTAGCTCTGGTCCGCGTTGTCACATAAGTTTATAAGCTAGCTCTGGTACGTGTTTTCATCTACATTTATAAGCTAGCTCTGGTCCGTGTTGTGACCTAAGTTTATAAGCTAGCTCTGGTCCGTGTTTTCACCTAAGTTTATAAGCTAGCTCTGGTCCGTGTTGTGACCTAAGTTTATAAGCTAGCTCTGGTCCGTGTTTTCACCTAAGTTTATAAGCTAGCTCTGGTCCGTGTTTTCACTTAAGTTTATAAGCTAGCTCTGGACAATGTTTTCACCTAAGTTTATAAGCTAGCTCTGGTCCGTGTTTTCACCTAAGTTTATAAGCTAGCTCTGGTCCGTTTTTTCACCTAAGTTTATAAGCTAGCTCTGGTCCGTGTTGTCACCTAAGTTTATAAGCTAGCTGTGGTCCGTGTTGTCACCTAAGCTTATAAGCTAGCTCTGGTCCGTGTTGTCACCTAAGTTTATAAGCTAGCTCTGGTCCGTGTTTTCACCTAAGTTTATAAGCTACATGTAGCTCTGGTCCGTGTTGTCACCTAAGTTTATACGCTAGCTCTGGTCCGTGTTTTCACTTAAGTTTATAAGCTAGCTCTGGTCCGTGTTGTCACCTAAGTTTATAAGCTAGCTCTGGTCCGTGTTGTCACCTAAGTTGATAAGCTAGCCCTCGTCCGTGTTGTCACCTAAGTTTATAAGCTAGCTCTGGTCCGTGTTGTCACCTAAGTTTAAAACTGGCTCTGGTCCGTGTTTTCACCTAAGTTTATAAGCTAGCTCTGGTTCGTGTTGTCACCTAAGGTTATAAGCTAGCTCTGGTCCGTGTTGTCACCTAAGTTTATAAGCTAGCTCTGGTCCGTGTTTCCGCCAACATTTATAAGCAAGCTCTGGTCCGTGTTGTCACCTAACTTTATAAGCTAGCTCAGGTCCGTGTTGTCACCTAAGTGTATAAGCTAGCTCTGGTCCGTGTTTTCACCTAAGTTTATAAGCTAGCTCTAGTTCGTGTTGTCACCTAAGTTTATAAGCTAGCTCTGGTCCGTGTTGTCACCTAAGTTTATAAGCTAGCTCTGGTCCGTGTTGTCACCTAAATTTATAAGCTAGCTCTGGTCCGTGTTTTCACCTAAGTTTATAAGCTACATGTAGCTCTGGTCCGTGTTGTCACCTAAGTTTATAAGCTAGCTCTGGTCCGTGTTTTCACCTAAGTTTATAAGCTACATGTAGCTCTGGTCCGTGTTGTCACCTAAGTTTATAAGCTAGCTCTGGTCCGTGTTTTCACTTAATTTTATAGGCTAGCTCTGGTCCGTGTTGTCACCTAAGTTTATAAGCTAGCTCTGGTCCGTGTTGTCACCTAAGTTGATAAGCTAGCTCTCGTCCGTGTTGTCACCTAAGTTTATAAGCTAGCTCTGGTCCGTGTTGTCACCTAAGTTTAAAACTAGCTCTGGTCCGTGTTTTCACCTAAGTTTATAAGCTAGCTCTGGTTCGTGTTGTCACCTAAGGTTATAAGCTAGATCTGGTCCGTGTTGTCACCTAAGTTTATAAGCTAACTCTGGTCCGTGTTGTCACCTAAGTTGATAAGCTAGCTCTGGTCCGTGTTGTCACCTAAATTTATAAGCTAGCTCTGGTCCGTATTTTCACCTAAGTTTATAAGCTATATGTAGCTCTGGTCCGTGTTGTCACCTAAGTTTATAAGCTAGCTCTGGTCCGTGTTTTCACCTAAGTTTATAAGCTAAATGTAGCTCTGGTCCGTGTTGTCACCTAAGTTTATACGCTAGATCTGGTCCGTGTTTTCACTTAAGTTTATAAGCTAGCTCTGGTCCGTGTTTTCATCTATGTCTATTAGCTAGCTCTGGTCCGTGTGTTCACTTAAGTTTATAAGCTAGCTCTGGTACGTGTTGTCACCTAAGTTTATAAGCTAGCTCTGGTCCGTGTTTATACCTACGTTTATAAGCTAGCTCTGGTCCGCGTTGTCACATAAGTTTATAAGCTAGCTCTGGTACGTGTTGTCACCTAAACTTATAAGCTAGCTCTGGTCCGTGTTTTCATCTACATTTATAAGCTAGCTCTGGTCCGTGTTGTGACCTAAGTTTATAAGCTAGCTCTGGTCCGTGTTTTCACCTAAGTTTATAAGCTAGCTCTGGTCCGTGTTGTGACCTAAGTTTATAAGCTAGCTCTGGTCCGTGTTTTCACCTAAGTTTATAAGCTAGCTCTGGTCCGTGTTTTCACTTAAGTTTATAAGCTAGCTCTGGACAATGTTTTCACCTAAGTTTATAAGCTAGCTCTGGTCCGTGTTTTCACCTAAGTTTATAAGCTAGCTCTGGTCCGTTTTGTCACCTAAGTTTATAAGCTAGCTCTGGTCCGTGTTGTCACCTAAGTTTATAAGCTAGCTGTGGTCCGTGTTGTCACCTAAGCTTATAAGCTAGCTCTGGTCCGTGTTGTCACCTAAGTTTATAAGCTAGCTCTGGTCCGTGTTTTCACCTAAGTTTATAAGCTACATGTAGCTCTGGTCCGTGTTGTCACCTAAGTTTATAAGCTAGCTCTGGTCCGTGTTTTCACCTAAGTTTATAAGCTACATGTAGCTCTGGTCCGTGTTGTCACCTAAGTTTATAAGCTAGCTCTGGTCTGTGTTTTCACTTAAGTTTATAAGCTAGCTCTGGTCCGTGTTGTCACCTAAGTTTATAAGCTAGCTCTGGTTCGTGTTGTCACCTAAGTTTATAAGCTAGCTCTGGTCCGTGTTGTCACCTAAGTTTATAAGCTAGCTCTGGTCCGTGTTGTCACCTAAGTTTAAAACTAGCTCTGGTCCGTGTTTTCACCTAAGTTTATAAGCTAGCTCTGGTTCGTGTGTTCACTTAAGTTTATAAGCTAGCTCTGGTCCGTGTTGTCACCAAAGTTTAAAAACTAGCTCTGGTCCGTGTTGTCACCTAAGTTTATAAGCTAGCTCTGGTCCGTGTTTTCACCTACGTTGATAAGCTAGCTCTGGTCCGTGTTTTCACCTAACTTTATTAGCTAGCTCTGGTCCGTGTTTTCACCTATGTCTATAAGCTAGCTCTGGTTCGTGTGTTCACATAAGTTTATAAGCTAGCTCTGGTCCGTGTTGTCACCTAAGTTTATAAGCTACCTCTGGTCCGTGTTGTCACCTAAGTTTATAAGCTAGCTCTGGTCCGTGTTTTCACCTACGTTTATAAGCTAGCTCTGGTCCGCGTTGTCACCTAAGTTTATAAGCTAGGTCTGGTCTGTGTTGTCACCTAAGTTTATAAGCTAGCTCTGGTCCGTGTTTTCACCTAAGTTTATAAGCTAGCTCTGGTCCGTGTGTTCACTTAAGTTTATAAGTTAGCTCTGGTCCGTGTTGTCACCTAAGTTTATAAACTAACTCTGGTCCGTGTTGTCACCTAAGTTTATAAGCTAACTCTGGTCCGTGTTGTCACCTAAGTTGATAAGCTAGCTCTGGTCCGTGTTGTCACCTAAATTTATAAGCTAGCTCTGGTCCGTATTTTCACCTAAGTTTATAAGCTATATGTAGCTCTGGTCCGTGTTGTCACCTAAGTTTATAAGCTAGCTCTGGTCCGTGTTTTCACCTAAGTTTATAAGCTAAATGTAGCTCTGGTCCGTGTTGTCACCTAAGTTTATACGCTAGATCTGGTCCGTGTTTTCACTTAAGTTTATAAGCTAGCTCTGGTCCGTGTTTTCATCTATGTCTATTAGCTAGCTCTGGTCCGTGTGTTCACTTAAGTTTATAAGCTAGCTCTGGTACGTGTTGTCACCTAAGTTTATAAGCTAGCTCTGGTCCGTGTTTATACCTACGTTTATAAGCTAGCTCTGGTCCGCGTTGTCACATAAGTTTATAAGCTAGCTCTGGTACGTGTTGTCACCTAAACTTATAAGCTAGCTCTGGTCCGTGTTTTCAGCTACATTTATAAGCTAGCTCTGGTCCGTGTTGTGACCTAAGTTTATAAGCTAGCTCTGGTCCGTGTTTTCACCTAAGTTTATAAGCTAGCTCTGGTCCGTGTTGTGACCTAAGTTTATAAGCTAGCTCTGGTCCGTGTTTTCACCTAAGTTTATAAGCTAGCTCTGGTCCGTGTTTTCACTTAAGTTTATAAGCTAGCTCTGGACAATGTTTTCACCTAAGTTTATAAGCTAGCTCTGGTCCGTGTTTTCACCTAAGTTTATAAGCTAGCTCTGGTCCCTTTTGTCACCTAAGTTTATAAGCTAGCTCTGGTCCGTGTTGTCACCTAAGTTTATAAGCTAGCTGTGGTCCGTGTTGTCACCTAAGCTTATAAGCTAGCTCTGGTCCGTGTTGTCACCTAAGTTTATAAGCTAGCTCTGGTCCGTGTTTTCACCTAAGTTTATAAGCTACATGTAGCTCTGGTCCGTGTTGTCACCTAAGTTTATAAGCTAGCTCTGGTCCGTGTTTTCACCTAAGTTTATAAGCTACATGTAGCTCTGGTCCGTGTTGTCACCTAAGTTTATAAGCTAGCTCTGGTCTGTGTTTTCACTTAAGTTTATAAGCTAGCTCTGGTCCGTGTTGTCACCTAAGTTTATAAGCTAGCTCTGGTTCGTGTTGTCACCTAAGTTTATAAGCTAGCTCTGGTCCGTGTTGTCACCTAAGTTTATAAGCTAGCTCTGGTCCGTGTTGTCACCTAAGTTTAAAACTAGCTCTGGTCCGTGTTTTCACCTAAGTTTATAAGCTAGCTCTGGTTCGTGTGTTCACTTAAGTTTATAAGCTAGCTCTGGTCCGTGTTGTCACCAAAGTTTAAAAACTAGCTCTGGTCCGTGTTGTCACCTAAGTTTATAAGCTAGCTCTGGTCCGTGTTTTCACCTACGTTGATAAGCTAGCTCTGGTCCGTGTTTTTACCTAACTTTATTAGCTAGCTCTGGTCCGTGTTTTCACCTATGTCTATAAGCTAGCTCTGGTTCGTGTGTTCACATAAGTTTATAAGCTAGCTCTGGTCCGTGTTGTCACCTAAGTTTATAAGCTACCTCTGGTCCGTGTTGTCACCTAAGTTTATAAGCTAGCTCTGGTCCGTGTTTTCACCTACGTTTATAAGCTAGCTCTGGTCCGCGTTGTCACCTAAGTTTATAAGCTAGGTCTGGTCTGTGTTGTCACCTAAGTTTATAAGCTAGCTCTGGTCCGTGTTTTCACCTAAGTTTATAAGCTAGCTCTGGTCCGTGTGTTCACTTAAGTTTATAAGTTAGCTCTGGTCCGTGTTGTCACCTAAGTTTATAAACTAACTCTGGTCCGTGTTGTCACCTAAGTTTATAAGCTAGCTCTGGTCCGTGTTGTCACCTAAATTTATAAGCTAGCTCTGGTCCGTGTTTTCACCTAAGTTTATAAGCTACATGTAGCTCTGTTCCGTGTTGTCACCTAAGTTTATAAGCTAGCTCTGGTCCGTGTGTTCACCTAAGTTTATAAGCTACATGTAGCTCTGGTCCGTGTTGTCACCTAAGTTTATACGCTAGCTCTGGTCCGTGTTTTCACTTAAGTTTATAAGCTAGCTCTGGTCCGTGTTGTCACCTAAGTTTATAAGCTAGCTCTGGTCCGTGTTGTCACCTAAGTTGATAAGCTAGCCCTCGTCCGTGTTGTCACCTAAGTTTATAAGCTAGCTCTGGTCCGTGTTGTCACCTAAGTTTAAAACTAGCTCTGGTCCGTGTTTTCACCTAAGTTTATAAGCTAGCTCTGGTTCGTGTTGTCACCTAAGGTTATAAGCTAGCTCTGGTCCGTGTTGTCACCTAAGTTTATAAGCTAGCTCTGGTCCGTGTTTCCGCCAACATTTATAAGCAAGCTCTGGTCCGTGTTGTCACCTAACTTTATAAGCTAGCTCAGGTCCGTGTTGTCACCTAAGTGTATAAGCTAGCTCTGGTCCGTGTTGTCACCTAAGTTTATTAGCTAGCTCTGGTCCGTGTTTTCACCTAAGTTTATAAGCTAGCTCTACTCCGTGTTGTCACCTAAGTTTATAAGCTAGCTCTGGTCCGTGTTGTCACCTAAGTTTATAAGCTAGCTCTGGTCCGTGTTGTCACCTAAGTTTATAAGCTAGCTCTGGTCCGTGTGTTCACCTACGTGTATAAGCTAGCTCTGGTCCGTGTTTTCACCTAAGTTTATAAGCTAGCTCTGGTCCGCGTTGTCACATAAGTTTATAAGCTAGCTCTGGTACGTGTTGTCACCTAAACTTATAAGCTAGCTCTGGTCCGTGTTTTCACCTACATTTATAAGCTAGCTCTGGTCCGTGTTGTGACCTAAGTTTATAAGCTAGCTCTGGTCCGTGTTTTCACCTAAGTTTATAAGCTAGCTCTGGTCCGTGTTGTGACCTAAGTTTATAAGCTAGCTCTGGTCCGTGTTTTCACCTAAGTTTATAAGCTAGCTCTGGTCCGTGTTTTCACTTAAGTTTATAAGCTAGCTCTGGACAATGTTTTCACCTAAGTTTATAAGCTAGCTCTGGTCCGTGTTTTCACCAAAGTTTATAAGCTAGCTCTGGTCCGTTTTGTCACCTAAGTTTATAAGCTAGCTCTGGTCCGTGTTGTCACCTAAGTTTATAAGCTAGCTGTGGTCCGTGTTGTCACCTAAGCTTATAAGCTAGCTGTGGTCCGTGTTGTCACCTAAGCTTATAAGCTAGCTCTGGTCCGTGTTGTCACCTAAGTTTATAAGCTAGCTCTGGTCCGTGTGTTCACCTAAGTTTATAAGCTACATGTAGCTCTGGTCCGTGTTGTCACCTAAGTTTATACGCTAGCTCTGGTCCGTGTTTTCACTTAAGTTTATAAGCTAGCTCTGGTCCGTGTTGTCACCTAAGTTTATAAGCTAGCTCTGGTCCGTGTTGTCACCTAAGTTGATAAGCCAGCCCTCGTCCGTGTTGTCACCTAAGTTTATAAGCTAGCTCTGGTCCGTGTTGTCACCTAAGTTTAAAACTAGCTCTGGTCCGTGTTTTCACCTAAGTTTATAAGCTAGCTCTGGTTCGTGTTGTCACCTAAGGTTATAAGCTAGCTCTGGTCCGTGTTGTCACCTAAGTTTATAAGCTAGCTCTGGTCCGTGTTTCCGCCAACATTTATAAGCAAGCTCTGGTCCGTGTTGTCACCTAACTTTATAAGCTAGCTCAGGTCCGTGTTGTCACCTAAGTGTATAAGCTAGCTCTGGTCCGTGTTGTCACCTAAGTTGATAAGCTAGCTCTGGTCCGTGTTTTCACCTAAGTTTATAAGCTAGCTCTGGTCCGTGTTGTCACCTAAGTTTATAAGCTAGCTCTGGTCCGTGTTGTCACCTAAGTTTATAAGCTAGCTCTGGTCCGTGTTGTCACCTAAGTTTATAAGCTAGCTCTGGTCCGTGTGTTCACCTACGTGTATAAGCTAGCTCTGGTCCGTGTTTTCACCTAAGTTTATAAGCTAGCTCTGGTCCGCGTTGTCACATAAGTTTATAAGCTAGCTCTGGTACGTGTTGTCACCTAAACTTATAAGCTAGCTCTGGTCCGTGTTTTCATCTACATTTATAAGCTAGCTCTGGTCCGTGTTGTGACCTAAGTTTATAAGCTAGCTCTGGTCCGTGTTTTCACCTAAGTTTATAAGCTAGCTCTGGTCCGTGTTGTGACCTAAGTTTATAAGCTAGCTCTGGTCCGTGTTTTCACCTAAGTTTATAAGCTAGCTCTGGTCCGTGTTTTCACTTAAGTTTATAAGCTAGCTCTGGACAATGTTTTCACCTCAGTTTATAAGCTAGCTCTGGTCCGTGTTTTCACCTAAGTTTATAAGCTAGGTCTGGTCCGTTTTGTCACCTAAGTTTATAAGCTAGCTATGGTCCGTGTTGTCACCTAAGTGTATAAGCTAGCTGTGGTCCGTGTTGTCACCTAAGCTTATAAGCTATCTCTAGTCCGTGTTGTCACCTAAGTTTATAAGCTAGCTCTGGTCCGTGTTTTCACCTAAGTTTATAAGCTACATGTAGCTCTGGTCCGTGTTGTCACCTAAGTTTATAAGCTAGCTCTGGTCCGTGTTTTCACCTAAGTTTATAAGCTACATGTAGCTCTGGTCCGTGTTGTCACCTAAGTTTATAAGCTAGCTCTGGTCCGTGTTTTCACTTAAGTTTATAAGCTAGCTCTGGTCCGTGTTGTCACCTAAGTTTATAAGCTAGCTCTGGTCCGTGTTTTCACCTACGTTGATAAGCTAGCTCTGGTCCGTGTTTTCACCTAACTTTATTAGCTAGCTCTGGTCCGTGTTTTCACCTATGTCTATAAGCTAGCTCTGGTTCGTGTGTTCACATAAGTTTATAAGCTAGCTCTGGTCCGTGTTGTCACCTAAGTTTATAAGCTAGCTCTGGTCCGTGTTTTCACCTACGTTTATAAGCTAGCTCTGGTCCGCGTTGTCACCTAAGTTTATAAGCTAGGTCTGGTCTGTGTTGTCACCTAAGTTTATAAGCTAGCTCTGGTCCGTGTTTTCACCTAAGTTTATAAGCTAGCTCTGGTCCGTGTGTTCACTTAAGTTTATAAGTTAGCTCTGGTCCGTGTTGTCACCTAAGTTTATAAACTAACTCTGGTCCGTGTTGTCACCTAAGTTTATAAGCTAGCTCTGGTCCGTGTTGTCACCTAAATTTATAAGCTAGCTCTGGTCCGTGTTTTCACCTAAGTTTATAAGCTACATGTAGCTCTGGTCCGTGTTGTCACCTAAGTTTATAAGCTAGCTCTGGTCCGTGTTTTCACCTAAGTTTATAAGCTACATGTAGCTCTGGTCCGTGTTGTCACCTAAGTGTATAAGCTAGCTCTGGTCCGTGTTGTCACCTAAGTTTATAAGCTAGCTCTGGTCCGTGTTTTCACCTAAGTTTATAAGCTAGCTCTGGTCCGTGTTGTCACCTAAGTTTATAAGCTAGCTCTGGTCCGTGTTGTCACCTAAGTTTATAAGCTAGCTCTGGTCCGTGTTGTCACCTAAGTTTATAAGCTAGCTCTGGTCCGTGTGTTCACCTACGTGTATAAGCTAGCTCTGGTCCGTGTTTTCACCTAAGTTTATAAGCTAGCTCTGGTCCGTGTTGTCACCTAAGTTTATAAGCTAGCTCTGGTCCGTGTTGTCACCTAAGTTTATAAGCTAGCTGTGGTCCGTGATGTCACCTAAGTTTATAAGCTAGCTCTGGTCCGTGTTGTCACCTAAGTTTATAAGCTAGCTCTGGTCCGCGGTGTCACCTAAGTTTATAAGCTAGCTCTGGTCCGCGTTGTCACCTATGTTTATAAGCTAGCTCTGGTCCGTGAAGTCACCTAAGTTTATAAGCTAGCTCTGGTCCGTGTTGTCACTTAAGTTTATAAGCTAGCTCTGGTCCATGTTGTCACCTAAGTTTATAAGCTAGCTCTGGTCCGTGTTGTCACCTAAGTTTATAAGCTAGCTCTAGTCCGTGTTATCACCTAAGTTTATAAGCTAGCTCTGGTCCGTGTGTTTACCTACGTGTATAAGCTAGCTCTGGTCCGTGTTTTCACCTAAATTTATAAGCTAGCTCTGGTCCGTGTTGTCACCTAAGTTTATAAGCTAGCTCTGGTCCGTGATGTCACCTAAGTTTATAAGCTAGCTCTGGTCCGTGTTGTCACCTAAGTTTATAAGCTAGCTCTGGTCCGCGGTGTCACCTAAGTTTATAAGCTAGCTCTGGTCCTCGTTGTCACCTATGTTTATAAGCTAGCTCTGGTCCGTAAAGTCACCTAAGTTTATAAGCTAGCTCTGGTCCGTGTTGTCACCTAAGTTTATAAGCTAGCTCTGGTCCATGTTGTCACCTAAGTTTAAAAGCTAGCTCTGGTCCGTGTTGTCACCAAAGTGTATAAGCTAGCTCTGATCCGTGTTGTCACCTAAGTTTATAAGCTAGCTCTGGTCCGTGTTTATACCTACGTTTATAAGCTAGCTCTGGTCCGCGTTGTCACAAAAGTTTATAAGCTAGCCCTGGTCCGTGTTGTCACCTAAGTTTATAATCTAGCTCTGGTCCGTGTTTTCATCTACATTTATAAGCTAGCTCTGGTCCGTGTTTTCACCTACGTTTATAAGCTAGCTCTCGTCCGTGGTGTGACCTAAGTTTATAAGCTAGCTCTGGTCCGTGTTTTCACCTAAGTTTATAAGCTAGCTCTGGTCCGTGTTTTCACCTAAGTTTATAAGCTAGCTCTGGACATTGTTTTCACCTAAGTTTATAAGCTAGCTCTGATCCGTGTTTTCACCTAAATTTATAAGCTAGCTCTGGTCCGTGTTGTCACCTAAGTCTATAAGCTAGCTCTAGTCCGTGTTGTCACCTAAGTTTATAAGCTAGCTCTGGTCCGTGTTGTCACCTAAGTTTATAAGCTAGCTCTGGTCCGTGTTGTCACCTAAGTTTATAAGCTAGCTCTGGTCCGTGTTTTCACCTAAGTTTATAAGCTACATGTAGCTCTGGTCCGTGTTGTCACCTAAGTTTATACGCTAGCTCTGGTCCGTGTTTTCACCTAAGTTTATAAGCTACATGTAGCTCTGGTCCGTGTTGTCACCTAAGTTTATAAGCTAGCTCTGGTCCGTGTTTTCACTTAAGAATATAAGCTAGCTCTGGTCCGTGTTGTCACCTAAGTTTATAAGCTAGCTCTGGTCCGTGTTGTCACCTAAGTTGATAAGCTAGCCCTCGTCCGTGTTGTCACCTAAGTTTATAAGCTAGCTGTGGTCCGTGTTGTCACCTAAGTTTAAAACTAGCTCTGGTCCGTGTTTTCACCTAAGTTTATAAGCTAGCTCTGGTTCGTGTTGTCACCTAAGGTTATAAGCTAGCTCTGGTCCGTGTTGTCACCTAAGTTTATAAGCTAGCTCTGGTCCGTGTTTCCGCCAACATTTATAAGCAAGCTCTGGTCCGTGTTGTCACCTAACTTTATAAGCTAGCTCTGGTCCGTGTTGTCACCTAAGTGTATAAGCTAGCTCTGGTCCGTGTTGTCACCTAAGTTTATAAGCTAGCTCTGGTCCGTGTTTTCACCTAAGTTTATAAGCTAGCTCTGGTCCGTGTTGTCACCTAAGTTTATAAGCTAGCTCTGGTTCGTGTTGTCACCTAAGTTTATAAGCTAGCTCTGGTCCGTGTTGTCACCTAAGTTTATAAGCTAGCTCTGGTCCGTGTTGTCACCTAAGTTTATACGCTAGCTCTGGTCCGTGTTGACACCTAAGTTTATAAGCTAGCTCTGGTCCGTGATGTCACCTAAGTTTATAAGCTAGCTCTGGTCCGTGTTGTCACCTAAGTTTATAAGCTAGCTCTGGTCCGCGGTGTCACCTAAGTTTATAAGCTAGCTCTGGTCCGCGTTGTCACCTATGTTTATAAGCTAGCTCTGGTCCGTGTTGTCACCTAAGTTTATAAGCTAGCTCTGGTCCGTGTTGTCACCTAAGTTTATAAGCTAGCTCTGGTCCATGTTGTCACCTAAGTTTATAAGCTAGCTCTGGTCCGTGTTGTCACCTAAGTGTATAAGCTAGCTCTGGTCCGTGTTGTCACCTAAGTTTATAAGCTAGCTCTGGTCCGTGTTTTGACCTACGTTTATAAGCTAGCTCTGGTCCGTGTTTTCACCTCAGTTTACAAGCTAGCTCTGGTCCGTGTTGTCACCTAAGTTGATAAGCTAGCTCTGGTCCGTGTTGTCACCTAAGTTTATAAGCTAGCTCTGGCCCGTGATGTCACATAAGTTCATAAGTTAGCTCGGGTCCGTGTTGTCACATAAGTTTATAAGCTAGCTCTGTTCCGTGTTGTCACCTAAGTTGATAAGCTAGCTCTGGTACGTGTTGTCACCTAAGTTTATAAGCTAGCTCTGGTCCGTGTTTTCACCTAAGTTTATAAGCTAGCTCTGGTCCGTGTTTTCATCTATGTCTATTAGCTAGCTCTGGTCCGTGTGTTCACTTAAGTTTATAAGCTAGCTCTGGTACGTGTTGTCACCTAAGTTTATAAGCTAGCTCTGGTCCGTGTTTATACCTACGTTTATAAGCTAGCTCTGGTCCGCGTTGTCACATAAGTTTATAAGCTAGCTCTGGTACGTGTTGTCACCTAAGCTTATAAGCTAGCTCTGGTCCGTGTTTTCATCTACATTTATAAGCTAGCTCTGGTCCGTGTTGTGACCTAAGTTTATAAGCTAGCTCTGGTCCGTGTTTTCACCTAAGTTTATAAGCTAGCTCTGGTCCGTGTTGTGACCTAAGTTTATAAGCTAGCTCTGGTCCGTGTTTTCACCTAAGTTTATAAGCTAGCTCTGGTCCGTGTTGTGACCTAAGTTTATAAGCTAGCTCTGGTCCGTGTTTTCACCTAAGTTTATAAGCTAGCTCTGGTTTCGTGTTTTCACTTAAGTTTATAAGCTAGCTCTGGACAATGTTTTCACCTAAGTTTATAAGCTAGCTCTGGTCCGTGTTGTCACCTAAGTTTATAAGCTAGCTCTGGTCCGTGTTGTCACCTAAGTTTATAAGCTAGCTGTGGTCCGTGTTGTCACCTAAGCTTATAAGCTAGCTCTGGTCCGTGTTGTCACCTAAGTTTATAAGCTAGCTCTGGTCCGTGTTTTCACCTAAGTTTATAAGCTACATGTAGCTCTGGTCCGTGTTGTCACCTAAGTTTATAAGCTAGCTCTGGTCCGTGTTTTCACCTAAGTTTATAAGCTACATGTAGCTCTGGTCCGTGTTGTCACCTAAGTTTATAAGCTAGCTCTGGTCCGTGTTTTCACTTAAGTTTATAAGCTAGCTCTGGTCCGTGTTGTCACCTAAGTTTATAAGCTAGCTCTGGTTCGTGTTGTCACCTAAGTTTATAAGCTAGCCCTGGTCCGTGTTGTCACCTAAGTTTATAAGCTAGCTCTGGTCCGTGTTGTCACCTAAGTTTAAAACTAGCTCTGGTCCGTGTTTTCACCTAAGTTTATAAGCTAGCTCTGGTTCGTGTGTTCACTTAAGTTTATAAGCTAGCTCTGGTCCGTGTTGTCACCAAAGTTTAAAAACTAGCTCTGGTCCGTGTTTTCACCTAAGTTTATAAGCTAGCTCTGGTTCGTGTGTTCACTTAAGTTTATAAGCTAGCTCTGGTCCGTGTTGTCACCAAAGTTTAAAAACTAGCTCTGGTCCGTGTTGTCACCTACGTTGATAAGCTAGCTCTGGTCCGTGTTTTCACCTAACTTTATTAGCTAGCTCTGGTCCGTGTTTTCACCTATGTCTATAAGCTAGCTCTGGTTCGTGTGTTCACATAAGTTTATAAGCTAGCTCTGGTCCGTGTTGTCACCTAAGTTTATAAGCTACCTCTGGTCCGTGTTGTCACCTAAGTTTATAAGCTAGCTCTGGTCCGTGTTTTCACCTACGTTTATAAGCTAGCTCTGGTCCGCGTTGTCACCTAAGTTTATAAGCTAGGTCTGGTCTGTGTTGTCACCTAAGTCTATAAGCTAGCTCTGGTCCGTGTTTTCACCTAAGTTTATAAGCTAGCTCTGGTCCGTGTGTTCACTTAAGTTTATAAGTTAGCTCTGGTCCGTGTTGTCACCTAAGTTTATAAACTAACTCTGGTCCGTGTTGTCACCTAAGCTTATAAGCTAGCTCTGGTCCGTGTTTTCACCTACGTTTATAAGCTGGCTCTGGTCCGTATTTTCACCTAAGTTTATAAGCTAGCTCTGGTCCGTGTTTTCACCTACGTTTATAAGCTAGCTCTGGTCCGTGTTGTCACCTAAGTTTATAAGCTAGCTCTGGTCCGTGTTTTCACCTAAGTTTATAAGCTAGCTCTGGTCCGTGTTTTCACTTAAGTTTATAAGCTAGCTCTGAACAATGTTTCCACCTAAGTTGATAAGCTAGCTCTGGTCCGTGTTGTCACCAAAGTTTATAAGCTAGCTCTGGACAATGTTTTCACCTAAGTTTATAAGCTAGCTCTGGTCCGTGTTTTCACCTAAGTTGATAAGCTAGCTCTGGTCCGTGTTTTCACCTAAGTTTATAAGCTAGCTCTGGTCCGTGTTGTCACCTAAGTCTATAAGCTAGATCTGGTCCGTGTTTTCACCTAAGTTTATAAGCTAGCTCTGGTCCGTGTTGTCACCTAAGTTTATAAGCTAGCTCTGGTCCGTATTGTCACCTAAGTTTATATGCTAGCTCTGGTCCGTGTTTTTAAATGAATGAAGTAATTTTCTACAGTGAATACAAGCATTCCCTGTATATAACCATGAAACAACACCCAAGCATGTTCTACACGGCATGTATTTAGAGCTAATCTGATCATCTTTACTGTCATCTTCTATTACTTCAGCAGTAATGTTAATAAGTACTGTCTTTTTATCACTAACAATAAGACCTTTGTAAAGTCTGATACGTTTTACAACATACAACATATTTCTCCATGACCTTAGAGTTAAATCAAACTCTGGCAACAGTCCTAATGTGTTCAAATTTATAGTTACACCTCGCACTTTTAAATTCCATGTTTTGAGAATAAAATTCAGCGTTATTTCCTAGACCACACGGTTCCCATTTGCAGTAATGTTTGACAATAACACCTATTTTGGCATATAATAGTGATTTTGAAAGCAATACAGATTCTGCGTCCAGATGATTCTGAATTTCAGTAAGATATAATGAAGATGACTGTGTTGGTGTAGCTTTATCAATTCCGACATATACATGTGTTCTCTCACTGCCACTCTTAATTATTGAGTTCTTTGAATAAGTGAAAATATGAAAAACAAATCTACTAAACACACTTTTTGAAAAATAGTCTACTTTTGCTTGTAGTCTTCGTATAGTCTATCAATTTCAATCCGTCCACTTGAAGTAGGAGAAATATTGGATACCAACCTGTAAATAAATTATGAGAGTATTCTAATTTGAACAAAATGCATGCATACATGTATATATGTTATTATTTTGTATTATTGTATATTATTAATTAACTTCTGTTATATTTATATTAATAAGCTGAAAACTGCCTTTGTAATACAGATAGTACAACTCGGTCAATACAGATTTTGATCCGATCAATAATGGTGTTCCAGATTCTCTCTAGATTTTACATACGTATCAACGATAAAATAGAGAAGATCTGTCATTGTCGTCTGATTCGCCTCAGGCCAACACAGATACCCTCGGACTAATAACTAGGCCAATACGGAAAACATCACGTAATAAGAGATTATTGCATGACATTTTCCATATCGGCCCTTGTATCATCCAGAGACTCCCATATCAAGCTCGACAACCAAGCTGGAGGGATATGTGTCGAGGGCTGATACCAGGGACGATATGGAAAATTTCATGTCATAATCTATTTATCTCATATTTTACATTGACTTTTTCCAAGCATTGACTTTTATAATGCAGATAAGATTTTTGAACTGACAAATTGTGAAAATAAATCCTTAAGAGAGTTGCCTTTGTTCAATTGGCAAATATTTTTGTTTCGATTCTGGTTTCGAAAAGAAATCAAACAATGTCGATCTGTACAATGACGTTAGAAAATGTTTGTAAAATCTACCCAAGATTTTGACATTTGAATGGAAATCCAATTCAAATTCCTCCATTTTTTATTCAACACGACGTATACATTTGAGCCAATTATTCCGTTTCAATTGAACTTCATAATAAATTATTCCAATATTTTGAAATGTATTAATTTGATTGAAATACAATTTTTGCATGCATATTTTTATATACCACCTTTCCTTGTATTCTGACATATAATGTTTGACACCACTAACAGATATCGGAAGTTGAATTTGGGGGAAATTATGGATATTTGAGGGCAAATATCCATATTGACCCTGCAGACAAATAACCAGCACTGACTTCCGGCTATTATTGGACATGCAAAAGCATTGTTGCAAAATATGCTATAATAATATCATATAATAAACATCAGGATTACTAAGTAAGAAATCAACAATATAATTTATAAATATATGTGTTTTATTTGATCATAATTTTGCTCTACCAGCCGACTTGTTAGTGAGCACAATATATTGAAATTATACATTATCTATAGCATTTCTGAAGTGAAATGCAATTTATTTGAACAAAATATCTGTTAGATGGATGAAGTTATGGCTATTTACACAACATGTACCCCCTATACGTTTTTCCACATTTTATCAAGAAAAATGTCAAAACCACAAATTAAGTAAAAATATCATATAAAATCTAAATATCCATGTTTTTTCTTGCACATAGTCTTGATACATTGCTTGAACATTAAGACAACATTTTAGAAAGAAATCTTCATAGAAATTCCACTTATTTACATTTTTTAAATAAAAAATAAATGTAAGACAACAATCATTTTTGGAATAACTAATGTATAATGACTGAAACAGTCTAATATTTCAATAGTAAGCATACAAAATGCACTTAAAGTCTTTTGCCTCTCTTCCTTCTTGAATCATGAAATGGTATGATCAATTTATAAGTAAATTAAAGTAAATCAACTGTCATTATTACATGTAAAATTATACTGGAAAGTGGAAAATGCTAAAACACTCCATAAATGTCATATTGTACAATCTAAAACAATATCAGTAGAAAATTTCAGACAGAATTTTGGTCACAAATGATAGGGAAAACTATGGTAAGTATAGATAAATAGCTGAAAGATGTTTTTCCAAAGTGACAAATAATTTAAAACATTCTAAAATAATAAAGTGAACAGGTGACGTGTACCGAAACTGTGTGAAATATACCTAAATTAAAAACCTGGATTTAAGACAATACAAATATAATTTTTTTAATTTTTTTTAAACCCAGAAAAAAGTAATTAGTGTTTTCATTCAATAATAATGTCCATACCATAATATGACCCGTAAATTGTTTTTGCAGTCATATATAAAAACAGGATTAATAGGAAGTATAAATAAACCCTGTTTTTCCAAGCACAATTTCCAATGTATTTTAATTCATTGATTAACAAAATCAAGTACAGATTAGTTGTAAATGTTAGAAAATATTATATTATATAATAGTTCCCCTCTTATGAGGCAACTATCTCAATACCTGGCAATTATCATTCTTTACACTAGGCCACATGTTAATGCATTCCTATTAGAACTCTGTACTGCATGGTGTCTAAATATATGACACAACTAGGTAGAATACTGCTTTACTGATTTTATAATAAACACTGTCTGTCATTTTGCCTTGAAGTGACCAATTCTTTATAGCTTGTAACCATACCCTCCATCTTTTTCCTATTTGGCTGGTTTTGGTTACAATTGACTTCATGATTTAGTTAAATTTTATGTATTGAAGGTGTCAATCAAACAAAAAATATTTTAAGCAATCAATAAACTGTAAAATTTATTTGTACAATAATACCCCCAGCAAAGCTATTGTAAATGCGGCCTCTAATATCACATACAGGCCGCTAATAGAGGCCGATGATACAGGTCGCTGTACTTTAATAATTTGACCCATTTTTGAGACATGGTACATATCTGACGTCACACTATTGTTCGAACAGTGGATTATTTTTAAGAATTTACAGTTTATTCTTTTGTTCTTGAATATATGAACTTTAACCTTTTACTGTTAAATAAAAGAACACTTACAAAACAAAACAAAAAACAAACAAACAAACAAACAAACAAACAAACAAACAAAACAAAAAACAAATATACATATGTACAAACAAACAAGTAAAGCAAAAACAAGAATAAAAACAAACAAACAAACAAAGACAAATAAAAGAATATTAATGTACCAATGTTATTTTGAACGAGTTTGTGTTCAGCATGCAGTCTAGAAAATTGCACGAATGGAAATGAGATTATTTTTCTAAATGAATACCAGTTAGTAGAAAATGCGTCATAAACATTATGAGCAAATAAACAATCAATATGTAAACAATTCTGAATGTATTGGTGTAAAATTTGTTAAAATCTATCCAGAAATGACTTCACAATATATTTTTTGAAAAAATATGGTTTTGGTTGATTATATAGGGATTTTTTTACATGTTGCAATACTTTTGGCAGAATACTGTAATTTGAAGCCATGCAGAACAAACAATACATACATACTAATTTATTACTCTTATTGTTCAAAGAAATTTTAGGTGTCAAACAATGAAAGTGAAGTCATACATAATATTAACCACGTCAAGAAAACATGTTAATTATGAGGAAGACAAAAATAAAATACCCATGAACAAGCCTTACAACATCCAAAATACGAATATTTGCAATGGTATTTTCCATATTTCATTTTTTAAAGCACTATCATTAAAAGAGGGCGAAACGACCCGGGGCGAACGGGAATAGGGGCGAACCGACTAACGGGGCGAACGAGATTCGGGGCGAAACGGCCCGGATTCCACTGAAGCATTCCACAGGTAGAAATATTATTGTACGATGTTGCATTTATTTGACGACCTATGATTGGATAAAATCATTCCTAAAAATAACGATAGAAAGGATAGCCATATATGGAAATATAGAGAATAAGATTAATACGCTTTATCTGGTCAGGATAAAATTCCATTCCAAAAAATAACACGCAGTAACAAAATAATGCAGACGGAAAATTACGAAAGGTCAGTGGGCGGTACTTAATTTTGTGTAGTGACCATTACGACTTTAACCTTAGAATTCCATTCATGAAAATAACGATGCAGACGATAAATAAACTTGCAGGTATTTGACCAGGCTCTCTCTATATATGTGTGTGTATTTTGATTTAGCATAATTAAACACAACTGCAAGAAAGATGATGATTTATATTTTCTTCTAAAATAACGTGCAGTTGCGAAGCGATGGAGACGAAAAATTACAGAAGGTCAGTGGGCGGTGCTTAATTTTATGTATTGACTTTAGCCTTAGAACTTCCAAGAAAGTCCGTCCAACATAGTTCGTGGAAAAAACTTAGTTACTGTTTCAAGTTATAGATCAGCAACATCGTACAAAAATGTTATACGCTCCCGTGACCGACTATGGTTATTTATACGGTAAGTAAATAGTTGAAGGGTTCGCGCTGGAGCGCTCACCCTTCAACGATTTACTGACCTTCTAAATAACGATAGACGGTCACTAGGGAGCTTATAGCTTATAATGTTACTTGATATTATCCCGACTCAAAGCCATTCAGTCTTTGCTCTTATCCCTTAATTATATGTACTTAGCAGAGAAGCAGCAAATACTAATTTTATAGTTTTTTGTTTGACTTGACCAGGGCTTCAACTCACGATGTACACACTTGAGATGAGCATGTTCACCATTACACCACCTAGCTATATATGTGGGTGAAACCTTTCTTATAGATCGATTACTTACCATAATTGCATTAACACTATCATTATTATTATTTTTAAGTGCATTGACTGCTTTTGATCTAGAAACATTCGCCTGCGACATAACGAGTTCATCAACCTAAAATATAAACAAATGATATTGACATACACAAATTAAAATAAATCTTCTCTGTTGTAATATAAATGACCTTAAAATTATTTTTGTGAAAACCCATGGTTGATTATCTATTAGTATTATCACGTCAGGGAGGGACAAAACTTAACGGTCGCCAAGATTTTGGGCTGGGCGAATATAATTTACTTTGCTGCTCACCCAGCAGGCGATTGTAAAATATTTTGCAGGAACCCTATTTCTTTGAAACTTTTTATTTATCAAGTCCCCAACTTCTTCCCGATATCAATAACAACTGTTCCCGAACGAAAACTTAATTACATACATACATACATCTTCATCTGTATCTCCTCTCTAGGAGAACCCCACAGTTGTAGGTGAATAAAATTGTGCGGTTGTGGTAGCTGGAACCTATATACATAGTCCTATCACATAGTACCTCGGGTGGCGATGTTTACTATTTGTTTTCTATTTGCTGCCACCCCGAGGTCCTATCACAAAGTCTCCAAAATCTGTAGCAAATGCAAAGAATACATGAGCTTAATTACATGTAATGATCGTAATAAATATGATACTTACAGTAATAAATATGATACTTACAGTAATAAATATGATACTTACAGTAATAAATATGATACTTACAGTAATAAATATGATACTTACAGTAATAAATATGATACTTACAGTAATTGCATGTACTGATAGTAATAAATATGATACTTACAGTAATAAATATGATACTTACAGTAATTACATGTAATGATAGTAATAAATATGATACTTACAGTAATTACATGTACTGATAGTAATAAATATGATACTTACAGTAATTACATGTACTGATAGTAATAAATATGATACTTACAGTAATTTTATTGTGTTTTGTGATCAATATATCCCAGTATTCTGAATATTTTGACAATAAGTGCCTTTGTAAACCACAACAGTACTTTCGAAAATGTCAAATAGTAATTTTTGTAGGTTACGAAACTTTGGACGAAACGGACTTTTAAGTCGCTATTTGAAAGTGGAAAATAATAAAATTAGAATTGTTTATAATAAATTCAACAAAAACACCTTTTTCCCCAAATATACGTTTACAGTCGGCCACCGAGGCAATCCTCATTCGCCGGACTCGTTCCTTTATGTAGATAAAAACGAATGTACATCAAACTTGCACCTCTCTTGGCATTTACATTTTGAAACACATACTGAACAACAATTACAAGCAGAACACGGGCAGATTTGTAGGTCGCATCCTTCATATGAAGAAGTTTGGGACATTGACATGTTTTCATCGCCAAGAGTTTCTAAAATTAATTTTCTAATACATGTTTTAGAATCGTTTTTCACTACTGCTGCCATGTCGTTGTTCGTTGTTTTAAGTGCAAGGGTAAAACCGTCATATAGAATTAGGTTAAATCCCTGTCTACCATCTCTCGCACAACGACCCGCTTCTTGCCAATATGACATTATATATTTTGGACAGCTGATGTGGACAACAAGCTGTACATATCTGATATCTAATCCCATTCCTAAAGCAACGGTTGCAATAATGCATCGAATTCGGCTACTTCCACTTTTAAATTCAGTTAGTATTCTCTCTTTGGAATCTTGGTGTGTACTTTTATGATACATTTCTACCAAAATATTATCAGCTTGTTTCTTTTTATCGAAGTATGCATCTGCGCCGAGAGAGTCCTTAAAAGTTAAGAAAATTTCGGAGACAGTGTCAATAGATCGACAGTATATGATGGTTTTTTTTTAGATTTAATACCGTTCAAACGTATGTGGTCAATAAGCCATCCCAGTGACATTTCGTATTCAGAACTTTCTCTTTTTAAAATCTGAATGAGTATGTTGGGCCTATCTAGTGATTTGTATACAATATCGGTATCTTCATCAGATAGATGAAGATTTGTCGTAATATCAGCTTTAACTTTTTTGGTTGATGTACCAGTTAATGCCATGACTGGAGTCTGAAAAAAGATGCGCAATTCAGATAATTGTTGATATTCTTGTCTGAAATTGTCTCCCCACTCAGAAATACAGTGTGCTTCATCAATAACTAGTAATTTCATGCGAGTCTGCCATGTCTTAGACAAAAACACATTCTTCCAGTGAGGCTTCAATAAGCGAAAATTAAAATCGAAATATACATTTAACGTGAAGGATCTCTACAATGACAGAATCCATCCAAATCCTCTTTCGGCTCATTTATGGCTTCGAAAAATACAGGAAATAGTTTTAGATAAATGCTTTTAAAATCTACAATATATTGTTGCCTTTTTGAACAGAGAAGTAGATGATTTTATTACGGTGAATGAGAATTGTCTCGCTTGCCGAATATTAGTATGTGTATACATTAGTTCTAATAATAAAACCCTAAATGCTCGCTTACTCGCAAGGGTTATAACGGGATGCCATTACACGTAATGGAGCAGCCGCCGAGATTTTTTGCGCTCGCTTACAGAGCTTCTGACGCCTGCATTTATCAATAATAAGACATAACCTTTCCTTTTGTCCATTATTATAACAAGTTTTTATCACCTACCAGTATTTTAGAATGTAATTCCCACAAAATAAAAAAAACTTCTCTCTGAACATTTTGAATTTCGTCATTTCCGGCCTCACTATTTGGATGTCGATACCATATTTGGCGATTTAGGCGTGAATGTTTACCAATCGTAACTACTCGGCCATTCTCGCTACCCTGCAAATAACAGGGTAGCGAGAATGGCCGAGTAGTTACGATTGGAATGTTTACATCAGCTTGTAGTAAGAAATACAATATTTAGAAAAGCTCCGCCTTCCGTAGTTTCCGGTTATGGAAAACGATCGATAAATTTGAACAAGGTTGTTGCTAACTTTGAAAAGCATATATTTCTCAGCCAAACCGATTTAACATGGACTGGGATCATCAGTAATTGTTATAATGAAATGTTTGAAGCGTAAATATTGAGTTTTTATGTTTCAACTGCAACTTTTTTTTTGCTCCATTGTAACGAATGGGACCGCGTTGTAGCTCTGCCGAGACACAAGTTTGTCACAGGAACTACATTATTGCAGCTAGTGTATACATGTATGAGAAGTAAAGGATTGAAGTCAACGTAAAATGGAGAAAAAAACCAGTATTTTTATTGAATCGAACTCCCGGGTTTGATCGGAAGCTGGATTATATCGTATCAGACTGATGATTGCATATACTGTATATAATTACGAATCCCGGGTTATGAATACTTATACTCATACACATACGGTGAATGAGAATTGTCTCGCTCGCCGATTAGTATACAAATGCAACTCGAGACGTAAAGGACCGAAGTCAACGTCAATATTATTATTAATAAAACACTCGAATTAACTCTGAATAAATTACATTGTACATGTTAGAATGATGAGTGCATCCCGCACACTGTGAATACATACTGACTTAAGTACGGTGAATGATAATTGCCTCGCTCGCCGGCGGTATACGTACTTTTAAAGACCACAAGTTAACAAAAATATATTAATGAATTCACATGTCGAACATAGACCTTTTACTATTAATTAGGATTAATAACCTTTCATCCCGTTAACTGGTCAATTGAAGACAACTGAAAATGGATATTTGTTGAACATTTATTCCTGAAGGAGTAAAATTGGATATTTGTGGCAGTGAATGGATTGAACTTTGATATATGTTGAACAGTTCCTGAAGGAGTAACATTTTACTCAGTAAGTTTGTATTACTTGTAGTCATGACAGGAAGGTAACAGATTAAAACAAACTGAAAATTCTCATATATTTCAATATTTCATTTAATGAAGTAAGCATCCCCATAATTTCCGTAATTTGGTAAAAAAAACTTAAAAAAAAAAATGGCAGTCAGTTTACACTGCCCACATCGCTGAAATAAACTTGGAATTAGTGTGATTTTAGAATTGTTTCGATTGAAGTAAGTTATTATTTAGTTTTTAAAATAGATATTTTATTGAAAAATCGTTTCTTATGGCTATATAAATCTTTGGAAATGTCTGATTTCACCCGCACTGATAGCCGGTCGGAAAGTGCTAAAGTAAAATGGACAAACGAGATATGGCTAAGCATTCCGCATGAAATAAAAAATGAAAAAATCCCAATGAAAACGTAAAATATGAATATGGAATGTGAAGTCATATGTTATATACAGTGCAGTGCAACCCCTTATTCCTTCCATCACCGCTAAGAGAATTCCTTGCCCGATACAATATTTACATTAGTTGTATGTACAGTTAAAAGATCACTCACTCGTATGTAAAATAACAAAATGTTGAAACACTGTTTCAGTGTGGGGAAATGAGAAAGATAATTTTGGGAAACCAGTAAGTTCATTTTAATTACCAAAACCCTGCTCGGCAACCCCAAGTTTTCGATGGGGAATCACGATGAATTTCAGTACGTCTGTTGATGTCAAAGAAAAAATGACCGTCATTTTTCTTTGAGAGTGATCTAAATATGTGTTAGAGTTTTGTTTTTTGTTATTTCAGGTATATAACACGTTATTTATGTACATTTCTTTGCGCTCTTGTCAATGACGAACTAAATTACGGAGTCATTCCGTTTACGATTTCGGTTGTTATCAGTTATCAATACTTCCTGTCATGCATATTTTCGTTTGTCTGACAGTATGTGGAAATAATTAGAAGGTGTTAAGCCTCCACAAAAGCGCAAAACACCCTAGGAAAAAGATACTTATTTTAGGGATTATGATAAAAATAAACGGACTCGTTCTTACCAGTCGGAATGGGAGCAGGGTAGGTCATGGTTGAAGGATACCGATAATGGAATGGTATGTACGATATGTCAGGAAAATGGCGATCCCTCAACAAATATGCTTATTACTGGCTGTACAAGTTATAAACTAGACAGTGTTAGCAGAACGTGGGTTTTCTCAGATAAAACTACTTAAAACAGACTTGCGTACTAATCCTGGACAGGACTCTTTGAACAATTGTTTGGCTATCAAGGTACTTTCACCTGATATCACTAGTTTCAACCCAGAAGAAAGTATAAACCACAGGGTTAATTCTTCTACACGGATGAGAAGACCAAACTTGAAAGACAAAATAAACGATAATACATGTAATCTTAAGGTACATATAATTGAAGATGATCATGTCCCAGTCCAGCAGCCTTCTCTGTCTGAAATTGTGCAAAGTACTACACCAGCTGCATATATTACAGATACTTGTAGCATTAATAGTGACAGGGAATATGAAATACACAACATGTTAGACATGATGGAAGATCTGAGACAGGACATTTTGAATGACAAATTGTATGATTCTGATACTGATCATGATATGACTCTGATGAAGATGAAGATACTGATTTTTCCAAACTACATGCACTTTCTTCAAGAGAGTGAAGTGAAACTTTCTTTGAAATGTTTACAGTTATTTAACAAATAAAGGCTTTGGAATACATAGATAGGTATGAATTATGGGGATTTATCCGTGAAATAAATTCCGATATCTCACATGTGAAATATCATTTTTTTCCCGCCGAAACTACTTTTACACAACTATAAGTGTGGTGGTAACGTCCCTTGTGGTGTTACGGTGAATACACATACGATTGTAAACTGAAAAAAATTCGCGAAATATTATTGACGACATAGCCAACATGACGTCATTGACGTCATATGAAGATTTCCAGTTTGAAACGTAAATATTAGACGTTATTTGACTTCGTGTACGCTTCAATTTTGATACAATTTAACTAAAATAAGTTTTCAAGGTAAGCATTTTAAATATTTTTTGTGGATTGTTGTAAATATGACATGTAGGATTTCACATTTTCAAGATGGCAGATCCTTCCAGCTGAACCCCTTGGTATCATTGCTCACGAGTAGATTTATAAGCGTGGAATGAAATATACAAATAAAAAAGAATATATAAGAAATTTTGAAAAGTCTATATAATAAACAAGTATAGCTAAATCATACATTTTGAATATCAAAATAAGACCATTCGTGACCGAATACGCATTAACGATTAAATTCGTGGACGGAACAAGTTCCGCCCACTCGTTTAATCCTTATGCGTACTTCGGTCACTCATGGTTTTATTTTGATATTCAAAATCTACGATTAGTTATACTATATATATTAAACTATTAATATTAGGTGTGAAAAACAAACCAGAAATAAAACATACATAATACAGTGACATAAAAAATTAGTAAATAAGAGTGCAAAGAACAGCAATAAAAGCACAGTTCCTTTTGTTATATGATTATTTTCCAGTGTTTTGTGAGATTGTCCAGTTGTCTCAGATATATTCATATTCCTTCCGTACAGCATTGTGAAAAATAACACATTAAAACAAGAATGAAGCATTTTGAGTACTACTTATATAAAAAAACATTTAACAATGTTACATATAAGGTTAACTTTTATTGGCATACAATCTGGTTGGGCCCCTAAACTTTCAGCTGAGCCCCTGGAAAAAAATTGTTGGGAGGCCAGCTGGCCCCTGGAGAAAAAATGTTAAGCTTTGTCCCTGACGTCAGGAGTCAACATGAATGTATTATAAATTTACCAATTAGCGACTCTTCTACAAAAACCA
Source organism: Bathymodiolus septemdierum (assembly GCA_963383655.1). Classification (NCBI taxonomy): domain Eukaryota; kingdom Metazoa; phylum Mollusca; class Bivalvia; order Mytilida; family Modiolidae; genus Bathymodiolus; species Bathymodiolus septemdierum. The sequence continues at coordinate 15,770,291 of OY726529.1, forward strand.
GCAGACGTCTCCCTTAAAGGAGAGTTTTTAGATCTCCCATGTGCCGACTAGTAAATAACCGATATAAAATAGGGAGATTTGATTTTAATGAGATTGGTGTGCACGACACGACACCTTTCTGGAATAACCTTCATCAGGTACGCTCAAAGTCAAACATCTGATACTCAAATTGACCAGAAACTATTAATATAAAAAATTGTAGAATTGCCTCCACAAGTTTTCTATTGACAGCATGATACAAGAAGTTGATAAAGCAAGAGTTAGCTCCTCCTTTATCAACTTCTGTTGCACTACTTTAAAAATAAATCAATCAAGAGAATCCCAGTACAGAATGTCCTTTGAAAATTAAGAACTGACTAGTGTTTCCAACTTAAAATAGAAAAACAGTTATCAAATCATTCTATTAAAAGGTGGAATGGCTTTCTGTGAAATCATCCAATGGGGAGAAAAATTTAGAGCTGAATTACAGATAAAGCAGTACAAAAGATACATGTTTATGTTTGCATCAGATTTCTACTGGCTTGAAGCAGCATTACTATCGTCATTTATTGATAGATTGGGGAAAGTTGTCATCATTACAAACATCTGTTGTACCGAGCATCTTGTAAATCTCTTTTACTTAAATAACCCTCCCCCTTTTCTAAAGAAGCAAATACATGTACACAGTTGGAGTAAATTATCTACCAAAGACAGTTGTTGTGTTGATGTTCACAAAAATAATTTGCTTTCTTTGGATTGCATGTAATTTTAAATGTTTCGGCCGATAACTCTATTTATCTAACACGTTGTATGTTTTCCTTTGAAATATAGAAAGTAACCTGTCTGATACAACATGTTTTATCACCACACTGTGAACACATAACGTGACATCATGCACAATATGTAGTGTCCCTCACAGTATTGTACAAGTTTGTTAATTTTAATTTGAACCTTTAAAATGTGTTTTTATTGAAATGTTAGATAAACTTATTACATACATAGTGTGTTGGGACAATAGTTTGTATCAAGTCTTGCCTGTAGCAGGACCTAATCGTATCAGAACTCGTCATATTCAGAAATGACATTACATTTGCATATCTAAGATGGCGGCAACTATATCTTTATTTCTGGTAACCTTTGTTAACACAATGGTATACAGATAACAAATTAAATACATACATAATACACAATAAGATACAATACAAAACATACTACGAAAACAGCTATATACAATATTTACAAAATGAGAGAGAGAGAGAGAGAGAGAGAATTACAATTTTGAGCCAGGAGGGCAGACATTTTCATTGATATATCTTATAAAGGTGCAAAGATTTTTTATTTTCGATTTTTTTGTCAGATTCATTAAAGTACCAAATTTCAGAATATTACAATTTTTAAAGTATTTTTCATCTAAGCAAGTTTCTCTTTTTTCACTGAAATAATTACATTTGAATAAATAATGAAACTCATCTCCAAGATCTGCTGTGTTACATAAATTATAAATTCTGAGTTCCTAAGATTCTAAGATTTTCTAAGATTTATTTGAAAACACTCAGACACATATACAAGTGTAACAAGAGGTCATTTTTTAAATAATATATACATTCAAGACATGACAGAATGAACATACGATGAAAAATAATAAATCTGACAGTAAATATAATATGAAGTTACAACATGATACAGGCAGTTACATATAATCAGAGTAAGGCAGCAGCTTTTTTTAATAAAAATTGATAATCGCTTGTAAAGTTCTACATTGCAAATAGAAAGAAGACCTTCAAATTTGGCATGATTAGGGTAAGCTCGATAATAATTTGGCAAATACTTATTTCTAAGGGTGATAATGTTTTCATTTTTACAAACTAATAAAAAATGATATTCGTCTCCAATAGTTTCTTTACATAAATGGCAAATACGCTCTTCTCGAGGTATATTATACCAACGACCAGTTTCTATAGGTAAATGCAGATTTGAAGTTCTAAATTTAGTTATCCAAATTCTGGAGTGTTCCGACAATCTAAGTAAATAGTTCTCAATACAAAAATCCTTTTTGAAAACAGAGTAAATTTGTCCACGAGAAGAAGAATATATATCACTAAGCCATTTTTGAACAAACTGGTCTCGTAAAATTTGGTTAAATACACTCTTGTCATAAACAGGAAACTGGTTTATAAAAATGAATCCCATGCCAGTTGAATTGAATATAGACTCTATATGATTTAACCATTTGAAACTATACTGATGCTTGGTTTTTAAAAGATACATTAATCTATACAAAACACTACTTAATTTATTTTCATTTAAAACCAATTTGCTCCAAAAAGCGATCATACGAAGCTTCACACGAATTTCAAGCGGAAATCGACCAAGTTCTCCATATATCATAAAATGTGGAGTAGTATTTCTAACCTTTAAAATCCGTTTACAAAATTTCAACTGAATTTGTTCAATAACTTTTAAATTTTCATATCCCCACACCTCTGAGCCATACAGCAAGATAGGTTCAATCATAGAGTCAAACATTTTCAGTTGCAAGTCAATAGGTATTGATTCATTACGTACCAGTTTATAAATACAATACAATGCTTTATTAGCTTGTTCTACAAGTTTTTTCCTAGTTTCAAAAAAAGTACCGTTATATTTAAATATTATCCCAAGATATGAGTATGTATCAACAATATCAAGCGTTTGACCATGTAAAATAAATTTAGGATCTTGTGCAGTTTTCCTTTTTCTAAAAATCATAACTTTTGTTTTTGCAACATTTACTTGTAGTCTCCAAATTTCACAATAAGATTCAAATATATCTAAAGCTTGTTGCATACCTTCTTTTGTTTCGGATAAAATTACCGTATCGTCTGCATATAAAATAACAAAAATTTTATAGAAAATGTGCAGTTCATTTTCTAATTTTTCTTGGATAATCTTAAGTGGTTCTCCATCTAATTGTCTGAAAAAATCTTCTAAATCATTTAAAAATATTGAAAAAAGAAAGGGAGATAAATTTTCTCCTTGTCGTACACCGGTAAGACAGGGAAAAAATTCAGATTGAATACCATTATATTGAACACAAGACTTAATATCATTATACATATTATAAATTATTTTGAAACATTTCCCTTTTATTTCACAATTTTGTAATTTCCTCCATAACCCTGTTCGCCACACTGTGTCAAAAGCTTTTTTAAAATCCACGAAGGTGCAATATAACTTTTTACCAAAAGAAAAATACAAATCAATAAGAGCATGTAAAACGAATATATTATCCACAGTTGAATAACCCTTTCTGAAACCAGCTTGATTTTCTGAGATGATATTTAAATCATTTGCAAAAAAGTTTAACCTAGAATTTAATATAGAAGTAAATAATTTTCCAACACAACTTATAAGCGTAATTGCCCGAAAATTATCAGGATCAGACGGATTTCCTTTATTCTTGTAAACAGGCTTAATAATACCACTTGACCAACTTTCTGGAATTATTCCACAGTCTAATACTAAGTTAAAAACCTTACAATATAGAGAAATCAACAATGGAGATGAATGTTTCAAATACTCATTCAAAATATTGTCAGTACCTGGAGCTTTATTAATTTTGAGTTTCCTAATAGCTTCTGTTATTTCTAACTCAGTAATCTTACCATTAAGTATTTCATCATAAACAGGATTATCACAAATTTCGTTAATATTAATTTCATCATCATCATTAACATCTTCATCACCTGCATTTAATTTTTTGAAGTAATCATAAAAAGTTTCAATTTCAACGGACGGGTTTTCTTTTTTTCTGTTAGAAAATGTGTGTACTGTTTTCCAAAATGCTTTTGTGTTTGTTTTGGATAACGATCGTAATTCGTCTGAACATTTTTCTGTGTATTTTTTATAGCTTGCATTCAGTACAAAACGATATTCTTTAGCTCTTGTGTTAAGTAGTATTTTATTTTCAGGTGTTTTTGATGATGCATATTTTTTTCGAGCATTGTGAAATTCATCCCGCTTAACCTTACATTCCCCGTTGAACCATGGTTTATTATTCACCGAGTTACCTTTCTTTCTTCGTTGATTTTGTCCGAATGTAGAAGAAGCAGCATTTAAAAGTACATTTCCAAGGTCATTAACTATGCCGTTTACCTGGTCAGGTGTAACGGAGTCTGTGTTAATATTATCAATGAGGGTATTTAATTCATTCAATACAACATTACTATTGTCATTGTGGAGTACCTGTGTAAAATCGTCTGCCTTGTTCGAGTTCCATCCAGCGTAAGTATTGTTTTTGTTTACACTGTCTTGTGTATTGGACTTATTATGTGAAAATATAAAGAAAAGTGTATTTGATTGTGTACATCTGAAAACATGGGGTTAAATGGAAGTACTTCAAAATCTGCAAGAATATGAAATAAATTAGACGACAATATCAAATAGTCAACTAGACTTGTATCTTTACAAGTACTTCTTCCAATAAATTTATCTTTATAAACTCTGCCATTGGCAATATATAGAGAACAACGTTTACAAAGCTCTACTAATTTTTGTCCATATTTATTTACACGTGCTTTGTCTTCGCTAAACCTTTCAAGTGGAATACCAATTTCTGCCAGTTTATAATTAGACAGCATATTTACATTAAAATATTCAGGAACATTAGAAATATCTAACATATCAAAAAGATTATCATCTAGCTCAACAATATCACTAACATTACTTGTCCTTGAGTTGAAGTCGCCCGCTAACGCAATATTTTTGTGATCACGAGAGAAAAATAACAATTCATCTTCAACCTCGATAAATGCTTCTTCAGACGAATATTTGGAATTTTCAGGTGGGATATAAACGCAACCCAATAACATATCAGAATTCAAACATTTCGTAAATTCAACCCATTGAACATATTCGGAGTCAGATTTAATTAAATGCAAACATTTAGACAAAGTTTTTTTGAAAACGACAATTATCCCGCCTGATTTTTTTTTTGATTTTTTTCTGTGTTTTGCAAAGTAAGTATATTCTTCGGGCAACTTTAACTCGTCAAATTCATCAGTTTTAGTTTCAGTAAAAATTAGTACATCATAAGATTTAATCAATAAATCAAAATCAGGATTCAAAAGTTTGGACTTTATACCACAAACATTTAAGAAGGTGATATTCAGTTTGTTTACATTGTCACTAACATGACCTATATTGACGTCCGATGTGTTGTCCTAGTTTCCTGGATGAGGATCATCACGGGGGTTGTACGGATGACCATCAACAATAAGCCTGTCATACACGAGTTTAACTGTGTGTTTCTGTCTTTTTAGTTCTTTCATTTTGGGAATGAGCTTTCTTCTCCGTTCATAGATTTCACGCGGATATTGTTGATAAACGGTAAATTGTGGTTTTGCTTTCAGTTTTCCCGCGGCTATCGATCTGACACGCTCATGATCACTATATCGAGTGAACCTGGCTATGATGCTTCGCTCCTTTCCATCCCTCCTTTCACCAAGTCTATGGACATTTTGGAACTTAAACTCTGACACTTCAGCTTCAGGAATTAATAATTCATCTACCAAGAATTTTTTTACAACATTTTCAGTATTTTCAATTGCACCCTCTGATTTAATTCCACCAAAAATTAAGTTGTACTTCATGGAATGAGTTTGGATTTCTAAAAATTTTTCATTAAGTTCATAGTTTTCAAATTCTAATTTTTTGTTACATAGTTCTAATTCCCTGATTCTGTCTTCAATATTATGATGATGTTTTTCTTCATTTTGTAGGGTTTGGGCTTGCTTTTGTTGAACAGATTTAATATTGCCAATTTCTGTTTGCATGTTACTGAGATTCTGTTCGAATTTTCCAAGTTTGTCATTCAAAACATCTAACAGATCTAATTTGGATAATTTGTCATTGATAATCAGCTCAAGTCGTTGCATTCGTTGATTTGTTTCATTCATATTTGCAAGTATCATTTGTGGAGTTACAGGCATTGGTACGTCATTTGGTCCATTTGGTCCATTTGTCATAGTGGATGGCATAAATAAGATAGGACCAGGCTGTTGAGGTATGCCTTGGATTGAACCTGGTAGGGGGGTGCTTTGCAGAATTGGACGAGATAGATTTGGTGGAGGCGCTTGCGTAAAGTTCGAACTATAATTAAATGTCTGGTTATTTACATTTGGCTGACTAACATTTGCAGAAGTAGAAGGTTCTGTATAGGAGCCATGTAAACAGTCATGGGCTTGTGTAATAACATCTGACACATTGTTGTTGTTGTTGTTTTGATTTTGGGACGCCATATTTGAACCGGTTTTACAGGGTGGTGTCAAACCTGTTTTCGATTTACTACTCCTTCGTCGTCTTTTCCCCATAGAAAACAGGAATAAACTATACTAAAGTCATTAATGTTCATGAATATCACACATATGATCTGCAACAACATCAAAAAACAACCATACAAACAATATTTTCTAGGACCCATTCACCATCGACATGTCCAGTCCGTCATGCTCTAGTCCCTAGGTATGTTTTTTCCATCGTCCGTATTCAACAGGTAGTTTATGGTTATTCAGCCTAAAGCGACAAAAGGTAAATATATCCCTATCGTCGAGGATATTAAGATAATTTTCAAATTCGCATTTATTTTTAAAAAGGCGATAACTTAAAGTTTTCGATCCGGTATCAATATTTGCATGCCAGGTTTGGTAAAACTGATCTTGGAGACAAGTTTTAACAGAGGTTTTAAGCCATTGTTCACTAATGAAATACAGGTTCAACCATACATATGAAAGGCCACATTCATTTAATATACTCTACATAATTTAACCATGAAAACTGACAATTATTATTTTGTGATAAATATAATAACCTGTAAAAATAATAGATAGTTTAATATCCTTCCCAGTAATCAATTTCGACCAGTATAAGATATGTCTAAGTTTAATGTCTATATCTAAAGGATAACGACCAAGCTCCCCATATATCATACAGGTTAGAGTTGTAGCTTTTAAGTGAAGAATAATTTTGCATAATTTCAGATGTACCTTTTCCAAAATGTCATTATTGCCGGAACCACAGATCACACAGCCGTACAATAATATGGGTTTCACTAATTTATCAAAAATATCAAGTTGACAGCTGATAGAAAGATTATGTTTCCTCCCCTTTTTTATTACTTCGTACATAGCTTTAATAGCTTTTTCAGAAAGATGATTTTTACAAACTTTGAAACTTCCAGTCCGAGAAAAATAAATTCCCAAATAATTGAAATCTTTAACTATCTCAATATTAGTCCCATTTTAATTAAAAGTAAGATTTCTTGTTAGTCGTCCTTTAGAAAATACTACTATCTTTGTTTTATCAACATTTACTTTCATTTTCCAAGTGTCACAATATAAATACAATTTATCAAGTAATGTTTGAAGATTGCTTGAGGATTCTGCCATTAGGACAGTATCATCTGCATACAAGATGATAAACAATTTCATAAAAATATCTAACCTGCTATCACGTTCATCAGAAATAGAATTCAATCCCGGAACATTTGCATGTATGAAAAAGTCTTCCAAGTCATTTAAAATTAACGAGAATAGAAAAGGGATACATTTTCCCCTTGTCGAACCCTATTTCACATGGAAAATATTCAGATTTATTTCCATTATAAAATAAACAAGGCTTAATATTCTGATGCATGTTAAAAATAACTTGATACATACTACCATTTATAGTATTCAAATGCATCGTATACCATAAAGCATCGCGCCAAATGCTTTTTCAAAATCAACAAAAGCGCAGAATAATTTCTTTTTCTTATTTTTCAAAATTTCAAAAAAAGAATGAAGTACAAACATTCAATCAGTTGTTGAGTATCCAGATCGAAATCTGCATTGGTTTTCATTAATTAATAAAATTGCATCAGAAAATTCAGACAGTCTTGCATTTAAAACTGCTGTAAATAGTTTCCCGAAGCAACTTACTATTGTAATAGGTCTATACTTTTTAGAATTAAATTTAGCGCCTTTATTTTTATAAAACGGTTTGATTGTCCCCGATACCCACATTTCTGGTATTACACCAGATTAAAAAAGTTAAGTTGAATATTTTTTCATATAATTCAATAAATTGATTGCTTGTTGATTTTATATATTCATTTATAATACAATCGTCGCCACAGGCCTTGTTATTTTTAAAATTTTTAATACATTTAAATATTTCATCTTGTGTAATGTTTCTATTAATCCTTTCATTCAATAAATTAACACTGTTCTGTTCAAGCTTTTGAGTATTGTCTTCATTTACACTATCAGAAACAGATGAATTAAGGTTTTTGAATAAATCTGCTAAATCTAAAACGGGAATGTTCGGCTGACTAGAGTGATCACATTGATTGAGAATTCGCTAGTATTCTTTAGTATTCTGAGATCTCTAAGATCTCTTTAGTCATTTTTTCTGTAGTTTTTGATAGATTTATTAAGTACTGTTTTGTATTCTTTTTCAGAATCTTATGCCAGGTTATATGAATATTGCTATTCACCCTTTTTACGTCTCATTTTTGTGTAATTATACCCCCGCTCCCCGAAGGGGGAAGGGGGTATACTGTTTTACCTCTGTCCGTCTGTCCGTCCGTCCTTTCGTCCGTCCTTCCGTCCGTCCAAGATATGTTTCGTCGCATTTTTCTCAGTAACTGTTGACGGCAGAAATCTGATATTTGGTCACAAGCGTCATATAGGTATATCATATTGTGGGTAGCGTTTTTGGATCCGTCAGATTACTACTTCCTGTTTGCCGACTTAGTTGATTTTTATACACATTGAACATATATGCACATTTTTCGTCACAATTTTCTCAGCAACCATTGATGGCAGAGATCTGATATTTGGTCACAAGCTTCATATAGGTACCCCATATCATGGGAAACGTTTTTGGATCAATCAGATTCCTACTTCCTGTTTGCCGACTTTGTTGATTTTTATACACATTGAACATACACTTTGTATATCCCCATTTTTAGTCGCATTTTTCTCAGCAACTATTGATGGCAGAAATCTGCTATATGGTCACAAGATTCATATAGGTACCCCATATCGTGAGAAGCGTTTTTTGACCCGTCAGATTCCTACTTCCTGTTTGCCGAAGAGCGGGGGTATCATAAGTGAGCATTAGCTCATAGTTCATCTTGCTTTGTCTAGCACGTTTGTAGTCTATATCAAACCATGGTTTATCCCCCTTGGCGATTTTTTTCTTTTTACTGTAATTTGTATTAACTAATTTCACCCCAAATGTCTGTTTAGCCGAATCTAATAGTACTTGCCCAATATCTGTAACGAGAGTGTTAATATAGTTTTGATTCACGTTCTGTTGATCTACGTTTTCCAACTTGGAAATTATAAAATTTGGTTTATCAATATCAATATTATTTTGAAAAATACTGGATTTTTTTTGTTCCCATTTTTTAACCTTTTCTGTAGAAGATTCATTTGGAATTACGTCAGGATCAGCATCTTCACAACAGGAATGTTCTTTCTTAAGTGTTAAAGTAAATGGTGTATGGACATCCGAAAAAAAGAGTTGAAAATTCTAGTATTTCAAGATCAACAAGTCTCTCTAAAAAATTAACATTACTCAAGCAATAATCAACAACACTTGCATTTCGACATGCTAAATTACCTATTTGATCTTTACCTAGTCGACCTTTCATAATAAAAACAGTATTACCTTTACAAAAATCCAGAAGAAAATTACCATATCGATTTTTACCTTTGTCTTTACTAGTTCTTCTACGGGGTATACCACATATGTCTAAATTACAAACTTCATTAATAGAAATCACTTGTAAATCATCCCTTAATTCATAATCTTCCAAAAATATATAATCCTTTTCTTCAGCAGTTCGTCCATTAAAATCTCCAACCAAAACTATATTTCTATAATTCGCTATTAATTTTATGAACTAAGTTTCAATTTGACCAAAAGCATCCGGAGAAGAGTATGATGTGTATTCTGGTGGTATATAAACAATACCTAAGATAACTGCTTCGCTGCATATTAATTTCGAAATTTTACACCAAAGTACAAATTTGCACTCTGTTTCAATTACTTCAATATTTTCACGAAACTGCTCTTGATACCCAATAATTATCCCCCCTGATTTCACTCTGCTATTTGTTTTTCTATTTTTCATATGAAATTTATAATCAGGCAATTTGATTTCATCCATATCGTCTGTTTTTGTTTCAACGAAACATACAATGTTATGCTTTTCAATCAAATTTTCAAATTCTGGATAATGAAGTTTGTTTACTAAACCGCAACACTTTACATAAAGAATGTTAAGCATGTTAAAGTCATATTTAAAGTTTACATTTGTGACACTAGTTTCAATTTTCATTACAAACAATAGATTTATTTACATGAATAACAACATGATTACTATTTACAGACGTGTCATTAGAATATAACAAATTTTCTTCACTATTTGAATTTGATACAATTTGATTTGACCGATATTCGTTACTATTTTCGCCATCAGTACCGTTGACAATAGATGATTTTACTTTCTTTTCAGAATATTGATCATTTATATTAATTAAGGTTGAGTTTACTGAATTTATGCAATTTGCATCATTTTCACAAAAGCTAATACCATTTAAGAAATCTAGGTTAATATCGAAATCTGCAATTTCATCAATTTCTAAGCTATAATTAATAACAAAGTTTTGAATATCTAGTGAAGTATCAATTTCAAATAAACACGAATCGCTAAAAGTATTATCACAAATATATATTTCATTAATACCCGCATTTATACATGTATGTTCACAAGCATTGTTAACGAAATTACTGTTACTATTTACAGGTAAATAAACAGTTATATCGGAAAGTGAATTGTCATTGTCATGCGCCCCACGGCACCCTTAGTATTTCGTTGGTGTCGATGAGCTTCGCCGCTGTCGTTTTGGTGGTCTACCAACAGCACGATTGGTGTAACGATATGGAATAAAGTCATCCTCTAAATTCCCCTGATCAATCTCAAAAGCATCTTCTTGCATCTCATTCAATTCATTTTCCTCGGGTACTATATATAGTTCGCTATTTATATATAAGCCATCCCGCACAAGAGTAACTCTCTTTCCTTCTCGCTTAGCATTTCTCTGTATGGAGTAAAGCTGTTTCCTTCTATTGTCAATCTCCCGAGGGAACTGCTGTTTAATGCCAAATGGTCTGTTTCTTACTTTATATGCGCTATCTAGTACGTGTTGTAGATCGGCAAAATAAAGAAATCTGGCTACAATTGGGCGTCTACCCCAATCATTACGACCAAAGCGATGTACATTACCGAATTCAATTTTGTAGTCTATTCCCAGTTCACTATGTAGGAAATCTCTAAGTAGATTTCTGTGTACTCATTACTAACCTCGCTGATTGAGCGACAAAGTCCAACTTCATTGATCGATTCATTAATTCGTTACGTAATAAAAAAGTGAATTGTTCTCATGTATATGATATGTGCTATTTGAGTGTCTGTATTAGAATGCATATATACAAAGTGCAAATGATAAAAAATAAGTTTTCACCTCCTTCCAGTATGATCATATATAGAATATTAAATTCCGAAATTGTCTCTTTTCCAGAAAGATCAATTATTATAAATCACATTTTGAAAGTTTTTTCAGAGCGACAAAAAAATCGAACATCCATTATAATGGGACGTAACTCTCCTCTCCCTCAATTGTCTGCATTTTTTATATGATCTATATGCCATCTTTGCCCTTCACTCACTTATATCAAATACATCAAGAAAGGTTAAACGCTTGTATTGCTGCTTCATAGATTATATCAAGGCTTTTGATAGTGTTGCACATGTAAAATTATGGTTAAAATTATCCCGAATTGGTATCACTGGTAAATTGTTGAATGTTATTAAGTCGATGTATTCAAAACTTAAGGCTTGTGTAAGATTAGATAGCAATTACTCAGATATATTTACATGTAACGTTGGACTTATGCAAGGGGAATCTTTATCCCCCCTTTTATGCTCATTGTATGTTAATGATATAGAAGTTGAATTGATTAACCCACAGGCGCATGGGGCATGGATTTCGTTTCCTCCTCCCCCCTTTTCTCTACTACCCCCCCCTTTTTTTTTTAAATTTTCATATAAATCATTCCTTTTTCAAAATTTTCATAATCATTCGTTTTTTCTTCATTTGACAATATCAGTAGACGTCATACATCATGAATAATACATGTATTCTGTGTCCACATTTTTTCGACTGATACAGTATAAGAGAGAAGGCATGCAACTCCATTTTCATATTTCGCGCCATATCGCTCACCTTGGTTGGGAAACCCCAGTGTTTTTTACACTTTTTACCTTGTCTACATATGGCACTGTCGTATCAAACTGTTTCTAAGACACTTACCTAATTGCCCATGTTCGAATTTCAGTCTGTACGTCGATCTTTTCCAAGAAATCTCGCCGAGAATAGCGAGGCAGCTTCGTTTCTAGATCAAACTACATCATTCGAGACGGAAGTGCAAGAACGGGAACCCTGGGATTTTTACGAATGGATTACCTGCAATGAAAAACCCAGATGCGCTCCGAATATTTTCCCCATAATGTTTTGGCGGGAAATATAAACCGCTGAAAAAACATAACAGCAGACGGATTATTTCGTGAAAATGGCACAACGACCATCTGAATATGGAAACATTGAAATAATTTGATGGTAGATAACTGTTCAAAAAGAAATTCAAACTGAGAAATAGATGATTGAATGGTTAGAACTGAAGTCAAAATTTCAATGAAAAAGAAATATTCAGCTTGCCTCTACTTCAAATTATTAAAATCATACCCAAACAAATACATATACATTGTACAACTAAAAGAAGAAAAAAAAAAGAAAAAGAAAAAAAAACAAAGGAAGAAGCTGAGAACAACAATTGAATGGGACTATGGCATTTTACCCCCTTCCTCAATAAAAGGGCTCCCAACTGACAAAAATGCGTAAGGGAGCCGGAGAGACCATTTAACTAAGGGGGCTATTTCTTTTTCATTTCATGTCACTGATTTTATAAAACAATAATCTGTCTTACAGGGGTAAAAAATAAATAACTTGTGTAACTCCACTTTTCAGCAGTGACAGAAATCAGTGTTGAAATCCAGAAAAAAAATCCTATTTTACCGTATAAGTGGTTATTTTGGTGGGTATTTAATTTTCACTTTCTTCGCGATGATGTTAAATGCGCGAAAAAAGTTCACGAATTATTATTTCACGTTCAAATAGTTAAACAAGTTATTTATTTTTTACCCCTGAAAAAGAAATAGCCCCCTTAGTTAAATGGTCCCTCCGGCTCCCTTACACATTTGTATCAGTTGGGAGCCCTTTTATTGAGGAAGAGGGTAAAATGCCATAGTCCCATTCAATAGCTGTTCTCTGCTTCTTCTTCCTTTGTTTTTTTTTTTTATTTATTTATTTATTTATTTTTTTAGTTGTATATGTATTTGTTTGGGTATGATTTTAATAATTTGAAGTAGAGGCAAGCTGAATATTTCTTTTTCATTGAAATTTTGACTTCAGTTCTAACCATTCAATCATCTATTTCTCAGTTTGAATTTCTTTTTGAACAGTTATCTACCATCAAATTATTTCAATGTTTCCATATTCAGATGGTCGTTGTGCCATTTTCACGAAATAATCCATCTGCTGTTATGTTTTTTCAGCGGTTTATATTTCCCGCCAAAACATTATGGGGAAAATATTCGGAGCGCATCTGGGTTTTTCATTGCAGGTAATCCATTCGTAAAAATCCCAGGGTTCCCGTTCTTGCACTTCCGTCTCGAATGATGTAGTTTGATCTAGAAACGAAGCTGCCTCGCTATTCTCGGCGAGATTTCTTGGAAAAGATCGACGTACAGACTGAAATTCGAACATGGGCAATTAGGTAAGTGTCTTAGAAACAGTTTGATACGACAGTGCCATATGTAGACAAGGTAAAAAGTGTAAAAAACACTGGGGTTTCCCAACCAAGGTGAGCGATATGGCGCGAAATATGAAAATGGAGTTGCATACCTTCTCTCTTATACTGTATCAGTCGAAAAAATGTGGACACAGAATACATGTATTATTCATGATGTATGACGTCTACTGATATTGTCAAATGAAGAAAAAACGAATGATTATGAAAATTTTGAAAAAGGAATGATTTATATGAAAATTTTGAAAAAAAAGGGGGGGAGGAGGAAACGAAATCCATGCCCCATGCGCCTGTGGATTAACCAAGGTTGTCAGTGTTATGAATTGAAAAAATTGAACTTATTGTTATTAATGTATGCTGACAATACAGTAATATTCAGTGAAAATGTGGAATATTTACAAAATCTGATAAACTCTGCGAATGTCATAGCCAATGATCATGGTTTATATGTAAATCTAAATAAGACAAAAATTGTAGTTTTCAGAAGTAGGGGTACTGTAAAGCCTGAAGAGAGATGGTCTTTAAACGGTAATCCTGTTGAAATATGTGATGATTTTGTTTATTTAGGATTATTATTCCATTATAATGGGAGTTTTTTACATACTCAAAAATCGCTGTCTAATCAAGGTAGAACAGCATTGCTTAATTTGCATAGTAAAATTCATGATGACTGTTTTAATCATAAAACATTAATGTCGTTGTTTGATACCTATATTTCTTGTATATTGAGTTACGGATGTGAAACATGGGGTTCACATAAAGGTGAACATATTAAAAAGGTACATTTAAACTTTTTGAAAAGAACTTTAAAAGTAAGAAGGTCTGTTGTGAATTGTATGGTCTATTTTGAATTAGGACAAGTTCCAATGTATGTTGAACGTTACTATAGAATGATTAAATACTGGTGTAGAATTTTGAAAACAGAAAACATTGTGCTAAATATTTGCTATGAATCCATGTTTGAATCAAGTCATAAAAAGTTAAATAAGAAGTTTAACTGGACTGGTAATATCTGTGTAGATATGGTTTCAATGATATATGGATCTCTCAAGATGTTGTTGATGAAGATAGATTTTTATGTGAATTTAAACAAAGAGTTATTGATTGTTTTGTAAGTGAAGCTGTAGCATTCGTTGAAGATTCACCTAAATGTAATTTCTATAGATACATATATGATATTCATCAGTTGCAGTTTTTTTTAAGCCGACCTGTGAATTATATGCATAAACCTCTGATTTGTTAATATCGTATACATGCACATAGTTTAAAGATTGAAACGGGACGATAATTAAACATTGATAGACAAGAAGGAATATGTGATTTTTGTAATGATTCATGTATAGAAGACGAATTTCATTTGATCTTGAAGTGGAAAAAATATGATGACATGCGTAAAAAGTATATTAAACCTTATTACTGGAAGAAACCATCTGCTTTTAAACTGGTACAACTATTGTCAGTTTGTAATATTAAAGAGCTAAATAATATAGGTAAATTTGTGTATTCTGCTGAAAAGGTTAGAAATTGCTTAACTTAATTGTCATGCTCTGCTATGAATATATTCTTGTATTGATTGCATGTAGATATGCCTATAAGCTGTATTGCTTTTGGTAAATAAAGTATTATTATATAGAAGATAATTTTTATAACTGCATGCATGTTAATTGCCGGAATTGAAAATGGGACTTTGGATTAAGCCAAATTAAATGAGATAACAATGAATGATAAACGTGAACTATTCGAGGTTCCTGGAGTGTATGAAAATCCGAGGCGGCAAACCCTTACACTGGCCTTAACAGTCTATGCAAAATATCTGATATACATGAAATTGGTGAAGTTCGACACCAAATTTACCAACGAATAATATTTTATGGTAGCCCGGGGTTATATGGTACCGCGGTACTTAATGTTTAACGTCTGTGTAACGAAACTAGTTTTCGGAATTAATCCAAAAATGTTATATTTTATTCCCCGGTATAGAAACCTATTTTCCCCCACAATTCATTTTATTCTTTGAATTTATTTAAAAATATGTCGCCACTTTTCCCTATGACAACGCCGATGTACCTCCCAGAAATGGTTTCCTATAATATCGAGGTAATTGCAAAATTAATGTTATGGGGCACAATGTTTGACAAATCAAGACATCGTTTATAAATACTAAATCAAGGTGAATATCTGGCAAACTTATACCATAAAGAAAATCTTGATAATTTATCACATTTAATAAAGTAAAGTTTCTTTGAAATAACAAATGTAACGAGTTGAGTCAATTTGATGTAACGTTATGTTGGTTAATATGTTTTCATAGCTTAATTTTTCCATCAACTTTGTCGGTCTAGAAAGTAACTAAAAATAGCACAAAAAATGAAACGCAAACAAACGGACGACATTTCTAAAAAAAATAGCAGACGAATTATGACAACTATGGTTTAATTATTGGACATTTTACAAAGCATGGTATCAGGGTAGAATAAAAGTGTCCGCTTTTTCTAAGGAAAAGAAAAAAAATACGTGTACTTACAAAAATTCAAGACATTTGGACAGAATGACCAGACGTTCCGATAAATGTGACTGTTGTGTTTATGAATATATAAATAGAAAAACCGTCGGGTGGCGCTGCAGTGCATAGGAACAGACAAAATAAATACCGCGGTATCATAGAACCCGCGGTACCATAGGAAGGGAGTAATAAACTTGCCGAATTAATTTGGATTCCTGAACTCGGGATAAATTAATACTATTCACAAACCTTATATTTCTAGCTTCTAAACTCGAGGTTTCCATGATAAATAAAAAAAATATCATTCTTGCAAGCACGCAAGTTAAAAAAATTGCTATATTTGAAAGAAAACAACAAAACTATTTGTATTTTAGCAGACGAAAAACTTTGCGGAAGTCAACAATAACATGTTAGTTATTGAGCCGTTGACGGAAGCCATAAATTTCTGTGTTACAAGCAATTATTTGAGAAATCTGAGGAGCAATCCATCCAGCTTGAAAATGCAGTCACGTGATAGAAATCTAATTTAAATGTAATGAATATTTATGAGGAAAAGTACATTAAATTTCTGGATATGTCGCTTTCGTGACTCATAGTGATACTGGTTCACACAACAGATTCAACTGATACAAAGTTTTGTACCAACACACTATGTATGTAATGCATATACATACGAGAGTTAATTCCTCACTTGTTATAAATATCAACAGAATTTATGCACAAATTTGAATTGCTTTTCATTTTTGAATAGCCAAACAGAATTTAATTTCATCAATAGGCAAACATTCTATTAATAGTTGGAATGTCTGTGATAATAGCACAAGTAGTGAAACATTTTGATCTGAAATAAGGGAGAAACCAGTACAACAGATACATGTTTATGTTTGCATCAGATTTATACTGGCTTGAAACAGCATTACTATCGTCATTTATGGATAGGATGGGGAAAGTTATCATCATTACAAACACAAGTGTCTTTTTTAATGGTTTCCATATTTCTTAGCAATCTTAAATCTGATTGGTTTTGACTGTTATACACATGTATAAATAGGTTTGGCACAAATTATAATCATTACCAATCATATTATATAGCTTAACTTTAAAACTTTATTACTTGTACACGTCCCATTCCCCCTTTCCAATCTTGCTAGTAATTTATCAAAGAACCTGTGACAAGAGGTTCACTTCAAAATCATATGTCTTCCTTGAACGAACATAATTTCAAATGTTAAAATAATTTAAGAATATCTCTATATAATTACATTACTTCCGTTTTTCATTGAAATGTTACAATATGATTGGCTATGAAGTGGTCACATGATTATACAAGAGATGTTTTACATTCCAATAAAACTCAAACCCGAACTTGCACGTGCTCCATGACGACGTCAGATGTAAACAATCAATGGCGTAGTTATTTCCAACAGCAAATAATCTTAACACAAATAAAATTCACAACAAAAATTCAACTATATTAAATTTTGGTGTGATTTAAATGCTAGCGCTTCATGCAAAAAACGTTCCTCGGTCCACGCTTTTACACGCCTATAAAACTACAAAAAAATGCATTCAATTCTTAAATAATACTAAAGTTATCCTCCCTTTTGATTAACTTCAGTACCGATTACTTACTAAAAATATTAACAGAATTCCTGTAGAATTCGATTTGGATTATTGAAAATTTACTTATTAAATAGTTAATTGTATTTCCTCAATGTCACTGCTTGCATTATTCTATTCATAGATGGAATAGTTTTCAAGTGAAAAACCAAAACTGTTCGTAATTACTGAAGATGTTTTCCATCAGATTTCTACTGGCTTGAAGCAGCATTACTTTCGTCATTTATCGATAGGTTGATGAACATTATCATCATTACAAACATCAGTACTAACAAGTATCGTTTTAAATGATTTTCAGGTTGCTTAACTTTTCCATTAGTGTGTACAGAAGATCAAAAACTATACTATACAGCAGAAGAAAATCATTTATCATTAAATGTTGAAAAACAAATTGAGGTACATTTGATTATAGACAAAGTACTCATTAGTCCTCTCTCCCCTCCCCCCCCCCCCCCCCCATATTGTTTGTGTTTCATCCACTTCTATCACAAAGGTTTGCACGTGCAACTCCTTCATTCTATATAGGAATTGTGCAAAACTTTGCATGCATGCATATTAACATTAATTATATTCACGTATCTTGACAGAATTTTGCTTAGACTATTTTTGAAGTAGTTATTACCATTTTTCACTTGCCAATTTGGAATATTTCATCAACATGTGCAACTCCCTCATTAAAAATGAGAATTCTTCAAAACCGTGTATGTGCTTATTAAATATGAAGATTCATATGTCGCTATATCAGCTTAAAGGAGTTCTTTCTCCTGTTTGAAAATCCTCCTCTATTTTAAATGAGATTACCATTTCTTTCTCAAGAAGATGAAGAATGTGGAAGAGGAAGACATTTGCTTTTGAATCAAATAGTCTAATCTCGACATAATATTTTAAAGGTATAACAATATATTTTAGCCAAATTATATAAATATTAAAACTCTGGTATCATGTTTGCATCAGATTTAATACTGGCTTGAAACAGCATTACTATCTTCAGATATCGATAGATTGGGGAAAGTTATCATCATTACAAACATGGCATTATATTCCAGGTAAGTCAGATTATGTATTCTGTTCTGGTCAAATGTGGACCGAAAAGAGGCTATTTAAGTAGGGGTGAAACAGGATTTGTATCAATAGAATTATATTTTACATGTGGAAATATCAAATTGTCTTAATTTTCAACTACAAAATTTGTCCTGTAGTTAGATATTTGCCTTTGTATGTACTCTTTAACATTTATTTAATTTCGGAATTCCTGTATTGATCTGAATAACTTTCCATGTACAAAATTCAGGCATAGCTTACCTCTCCCTATTCCTCCGATTCTTCTTGGATTGGCTGTGAGATGGTGCTGGGTAAATCTCCACCAATTCCGGCTGGATTTTCTTGTGCTTTGAATTTTTCTGCTGCTGCCATTTGTGCCTGCCGACTCAGATCTTCAATCGATCAATAAATAGAAACTTAAACAGTAAAATGTGTAATAGCGTTCCCAATTCGACTTAATTTTATATCACAATAATCCTGTTTGAAAATACTGAAATGATCTGAATTAAACAAGTGCTAGCAGCATTCTCATTCACTCTTCAATGGATAACGAATTTGCACTGAAATCGTTTTGCTAGGTCATGGTGACCTACTTTTAGCAGGCTTAAAGAGTTCTCAATTTTATCAGAATAGTGCATTGGACCACCATTTTTAGAATATCAGTTGCCATTGATGACCCAATTTACATGTGCATTTCAAGTATCACAAGCTTATGCTTGTAGAAGATACAAAATAAGCCAAGATTTACATTCACAAATAAATGTGCAAAAATGAGGAAATCTTTCAGATCATTTTTAGATCACTCTGAATTTGTGCACCAATGTGGTTTGCTACAATGTATATCTATTCCTTTGCTTTATCATAAATAAGCCTAAATATTAGCTTCTCTTGTGTCTATTGATAATATTAGAAGAAGTTTATTTGTAATTCTGCGAATATATGGCAAAATAGATATACATGTAAATATCATTTTATATGGAAATCCAATAGATCAAAACAAGGATATTTTTGCGCGGTTCAAGTCTTTCTAAAAGATAACAATATAGTTGTTTAATCATGCAAGTCTCAGCTCTTTTTGTTTTTTATTTTATGGAAGACTTTTCTTCCTTTTACTAATAAGTATCATGTCTCTCTAGTTGATTCTTTCTCCTTTTTGTTTGTTTGTTTATACATCGTATGTAAATTTTAATATTTCATTGTATGGTTATTGTCATGTATATGATTGTAGGGAGCAAGCTTTAAATAATTGTTGTCATAACTTGTGCCCAATATCATTTGTTGATATTTTGAGTAGATAAAATATGTTTAATTCAAAATGCAGCGGTATGGTTCTGACTATACGAGTGATTTTGCTGGTGTCCTATAAGAAACAGGAACTGCTAACCCATCATGGACACCCTGTTCACCCACAGGGGCTCGCAGATATATTTTCACATCACCAGGTATGTGCTAAAAAGAAGAAGGGAGGACACTTTTTGGGGCCAAAAGTGAAAGTAGAGTTTCGGCACCCTTTTTCGCTTCGAAAACGGTTTAATCTTTGGTCTTCCCATAAAATTAATGCAAATATCGATGTTTTTTTGCTGATTGACTGGTTTACTAAACCGTTTTTGAAGCGAAAAAATGTGCCGAAACTCTATTTTCACTTTTGGCCTCCAAAAAAGTGCCCTCTGTTTTTTTGATTATATTTATTATTTTTATTTTTTATTTTATTTTATTTTTTGTGAGAGGGGGGGGGGGGGGGGGCAGTGTTTTTTGTATTTTGTTTGTCTTCACTCTGTATCTTGAGCCTACTATTGCCAGTGTCCCTTGTTTTGTTTGTCTTCACTCTGTATCTTGAGCCTACTATTGCCAGTGTTCCTTGTTTTGTTTGTCTTCACTCTGTATCTTGAGCCTACTAATGCCAGTGTCCCTTGTTTTGTTTGTCTTCCCTCTGTATCTTGAGCTTACTATTGCCAGTGTCCCTTGTTTTGTTTGTCTTCACTGTGTCTTGAGCCTATTATTGCCAGTGTCCCTTGTTTTGTTTGTCTTCACTGTGTCTTGAGCCTATTATTGCCAGTGTCCCTTGTTTTGTTTGTCTTCCCTCTGTATCTTGAGCTTACTATTGCCAGTGTCCCTTGTTTTGTTTGTCTTCACTGTATCTTGAGCGTACTATTGCCAGTGTCCCTTGTTTTGTTTGTCTTCACTGTGTCTTGAGCCTATTATTGCCAGTGTCCCTTGTTTTGTTTGTCTTCACTCTGTATCTTGAGTCTATTATTGCCAGTGTCCCTTGTTTTGTTTGTCTTCACTGTATCTTGAGCGTACTATTGCCAGTGTCCCTTGTTTTGTTTGTCTTCACTGTGTCTTGAGCCTATTATTGCCAGTGTCCCTTGTTTTGTTTGTCTTCACTCTGTATCTTGAGTCTATTATTGCCAGTGTCCCTTGTTTTGTTTGTCTTCACTGTATCTTGAGCGTACTATTGCCAGTGTCCCTTGTTTTGTTTGTCTTCACTCTGTATCTTGAGTCTATTATTGCCAGTGTCCCTTGTTTTGTTTTTCTTCACTGTATCTTGAGCGTACTATTGCCAGTGTCCCTTGTTTTGTTTGTCTTCACTGTGTCTTGAGCCTATTATTGCCAGTGTCCCTTGTTTTGTTTGTCTTCACTCTGTATCTTGAGTCTATTATTGCCAGTGTCCCTTGTTTTGTTTGTCTTCACTGTATCTTGAGCGTACTATTGCCAGTGTCCCTTGTTTTGTTTGTCTTCACTGTGTCTTGAGCCTACTATTGCCAGTGTCCCTTGTTTTGTTTGTCTTCACTCTGTATCTTGAGTCTATTATTGCCAGTGTCCCTTGTTTTGTTTGTCTTCACTCTGTATCTTGAGCCTACTATTGCCAGTGTTCCTTGTTTTGTTTGTCTTCACTCTGTATCTTGAGTCTATTATTGCCAGTGTCCCTTGTTTTGTTTGTCTTCACTGTATCTTGAGCGTACTATTGCCAGTGTCCCTTGTTTTGTTTGTCTTCACTGTGTCTTGAGCCTATTATTGCCAGTGTCCCTTGTTTTGTTTGTCTTCACTCTGTATCTTGAGTCTATTATTGCCAGTGTCCCTTGTTTTGTTTGTCTTCACTCTGTATCTTGAGCGTACTATTGCCAGTGTCCCTTGTTTTGTTTGTCTTCACTCTGTATCTTGAGTCTATTATTGCCAGTGTCCCTTGTTTTGTTTGTCTTCACTGTATCTTGAGCGTACTATTGCCAGTGTCCCTTGTTTTGTTTGTCTTCACTGTGTATTGAGCCTATTATTGCCAGTGTCCCTTGTTTTGTTTGTCTTCACTCTGTATCTTGAGTCTATTATTGCCAGTGTCCCTTGTTTTGTTTGTCTTCACTGTATCTTGAGCGTACTATTGCCAGTGTCCCTTGTTTTGTTTGTCTTCACTGTGTCTTGAGCCTATTATTGCCAGTGTCCCTTGTTTTGTTTGTCTTCACTCTGTATCTTGAGTCTATTATTGCCAGTGTCCCTTGTTTTGTTTGTCTTCACTGTATCTTGAGCGTACTATTGCCAGTGTCCCTTGTTTTGTTTGTCTTCACTGTGTCTTGAGCCTATTATTGCCAGTGTCCCTTGTTTTGTTTTTCTTCACTCTGTATCTTAAGTCTATTATTGCCAGTGTCACTTGATTGACTCCTCGGTTTTTCTCTAACATTTGTTTCCCATGGTTTCCGAAGAACATATGTAAACATCTTTCGCTTAATAGGAAACCATAAGATTTATTAACCCTTCAGAAACAATTCTCGTTAACATTGTATCTTCCTAGTATATAAATATTACTTATGTATATACACTGCTGAAGACATATTTTGCGATATTAAAGCCATTTAATGACAACCCATTTTGCCTCAAACAGTAAAATTATTAAGAGCTAATCCAATGTAAACGTGATGAAGAGAGAATACATTCTGTTGACTTTCCTTCTGACTTTGTATAATTTGTGTGTATGACATTTGCTTAGTTATTTCGAAAAACTTGACATTGGGTTAAATAATTAAGATTAATAGATTACCATGCACGTGCAACCCATTCATAATCTACAAATTGTTGAAGGACGTCTGTATTTGGTAGAAGTAGAAGTGAATCTTTTATTTTTTTATTTTATTGAATGTTTTCATTATGATTAAAAAATGTATTCAATCAATTAAAATGACATTCGATTTAATGATAGATATTAAAAATGTTTTGAAAACCGTGACTGGGAAAGTAGTCGTACTTTATATTGCATACACTAGTTCCTGGTTTCAGTATTAGAGTTAAGTTTGTGGTATTTAACGTCACGTTAGACAACATGTCAGTTATATCGTGGAGGAAATAGGAGGACCAGGAGAAAACCACCGATCATTACTTACGAAATGTAAATTAAAATATATAATCAGGGTTCTCAAAAAGAATTGAAGTAGGAATCTCAATTTATAAAGTAAGGGGAGAGTTGAGTGCCGGAGGCACGAACCGAGCGCCGCAGGCGCAAGTGGGGGAGAGCCCGAGAGGGAGGTTTCCCCCTCTCTGGTAGGCGGAGGGTACGGGGGTTCTCCCCTGGAAAATTTTGAAATTCTAGATTGTAGGAGATGCATTCAGAGCATATTTTGCCATTGAATTCTCCTAAAAATTTTGGTACTCTGAAAGGCATTTTTTTGGGTAAAATATACTACAATGTTGTATCAGTGGTAGTTGGTGAAAAACAACGTTATACAAAGCAATTTTCCAGGAAACTTTCATGACAAAATCAGCCTCAGAATATCTCTTCTGCAAGAAGAATTGAAAAATGTTGTAATATATAACTATAAATAACTAGAGGTTTCATATTTTAATCTGAATATTACTCTCACGTTGAATAATGAATGAAATCTCAAGGAATGGTGGCTTAAACCCAGTCCCAGTGAAACTTGACTTTTTTTGACCGAACAGAAGGTCCCGTGTAGATAAAAATTTCACTGGACCTTCAGTGCTTCCACGTGACCTCCTTTCTTTAAACATGTTTTTTTTAAATTCACAGGACACAACGTCTAGTAATCTTTTCGTAATCATCAATGACATGAAAACAATATTTTTGACTTGCAACACAATTCGTGCTTTACTACAAAAAATAGGATCACGAGTGATGCTACCAAGCATAATAGTAACGTTCTCGCTTTGAAAATTATCCGAAAACTTTAAATGACCGAAAAACCGTTAAATCTTCATCGATTTCCTTGCTTGTTTTTACGTTCCATATAGGGATATCCCAGCTTTTGGAATGTGACGACTGCGCATCCTTCATGAGCAAATACTCCACTCGGAACGCTTCGCGCATCTATATAGTAGAACCAAGTGAAGTCCGAAATGTTGTGTAGTAGAATGTCCGGAGTTCCCACCGTGATGTCACCGGGAGTTAGATATATTTAGAAAATGGTGGATTTGTTAGTGTTCGGTTGATTGCAATAGTAAAAGTAATCGATTAGAAGTTATAGATCAACAAAACGGGATAACGACAATTCACATAAACATAAAAATTGTTGGAAAACACATGCTTGATAAAGTTTTAACAGGCGAGAATGTGAAAGTAAACGACGAAATCGCCGTCGCCGGCACATTTTGAGAACCCTCAATATATCTTATATGTCAAGTCAGTGCCGAAGCAAAGACTAATGAGCAGACCTTACACTCGGAGACAAATGGTCAGTTTGCACAGAGGTGTCGACCAAGCGATAGTATCTAATTTAGTACGATGATGTGTGTCTTTAATCAACTTCATCTTGGTACTATGAAAGTCTAAAGATTGGAAAAAAAAAAAAAAAATAAAAAAAAAAAAAAAAAAAAAAAAAATTGGAAAGTCACACCATTCTAAATTCTTTGACAGCGCGAAAATCCAAGTTGCTATTTAATTTAGTATTCAATATTCAATTATTTCCCTTTTGAAGGATTGTATCCAGCAGTTAAAAAACCTGGGTTCCTCCTGGATTGCAAATATTTAATGACAAGAGTTTATTGAAAGCAGCAATTATCAAAAACCATCCTTCAAACTTCATAGACAGCAATCATTTCATAATATATGATAAATAGACTATGTATATTGTCGGAAAATATTAAAATTTATTAGTTCGAGATTTAGAACCAGGTAGAAGGCAAGCATTTGGAGAGCTATTCTGCCCTGCTTAGCAGCGAGTGAAAATGAATTATTAGTCCAGTCAATAGACCCGTAGACCCAAAACAAATTGCAACAGAAATTATAAATACGCCAGCATTTTCACTTTAGCCCATAGAGTAACCAATACAAAATCGCCATGAACATTTTATGCATTAAAGACAGAAATTAAGATAAAAAAATGAGTACTTTTTACTTCTATCGTTGTCACTACGGATCCTCCATAGCCGAATCAGAGATTTTCCGGAAAATACAACTCAGACGGAAAGCAATGAAAATAGGAATTATCATCCATATTTAGGTAAGCGTAATAATAATATAATATATTTCTATGAAGTTACTACAACAAGTATGCTCAATGTTACCAAAACACCCATGAAAAGTGAACAAACAGGTCAATATCTATGACATTCAAATTGAGCAGACGCAATTCCCATAATGCACCATTCTCAACCCAAAAAGAGCTTTGTAAAGCTTTTTTAAATTACTTTCTGCTAAATTTTGTGTAAAAATGTGTTATTATATATTAGACAGATATATTTATTCAATTGTTTGATCGAATTAGCGCTTAAATTCGCGGATTTCCATAATAGGTAGATGCGGACGAAAAAACAATCTATGGAACGCCAGTTTACCTTACCTCACCTCTGTATCGTTACCCCCTTCAAAGGAGAACCATACTGTGTCGTATGTTAAACGTGTGTTGGGTGGCGGTGCGCTTATTCACACGGGATATAAGAGTTTATCAAATCAAGATAAAACAATCCACAACGATTGTCCCGACATTACGTATAAAATATGCATGTTGCATGTATTGGAAAAATTTAAAAAGACGCATCATTGTTTAAAATCTAAAAGTCTCTGTTCGTATGGTTAAAATCTAAAATCTATTTGTTGCGGTTTGGTTCGAGGTTTAAAAAGTAATTGTCACATCCTAAAATCTAAAACGAATCGTATCTGCAGTTTAAGATCTAAAACGTCATCTTTCAAAGTCTAAGATCTAAAACAATTATCACAGTTTATTGTAATGGATTCTTGGGCAATCCCCGGACGGCTCTCCCCTCCCCCTTTTCGCAATGTTAGTTCCGTTTCTTCATTGTTGTCTGTATTTTGTCTCTATCACTCTCCAGAAGCTTCGTTCTCTTAATATGCAATTTGAACATTAATCTCCTTGATAGACCTTCGAGTCTGGCTACGCTGGCTGAGTTTTTCTTGGTAGGTTTCACCTTGATTGTATTGTCCATTATCAGTTGTAGTTGGTCAACTTCGCTCAAGTCCGTAAAATTTTCATTATTTTGGAACTCATTTTGCCATATAGCGTTGATCTCGGACAGTAAAGCTACTCTCTCCGACTGTAGTTTTTCACATTGGAGAATGAAGTGTAGTACATTCTCTTCAGCTGCTCCGCATAGCAGGCATGTTGGGTCAGTTTCATTTCTGTAGTACTTAATGCGTTTTGTTTGCAGCACGTATGTCCCGGTGACGAGTCTTAATTTTACTGGAATTCTACTGATGTCTAATGATGAATAGCATCTGTGCTTCAAAATAGGATGTATTTTGTACTTGCTCAGGTTGTGGTTACTAAGATATTGCAGCCCTTTGTAGAGTTGTGCTAGAGTTGTTAGCTGGGTACACCAGTGGTCATTCACTCTTGATTTCACCAACGAGATCCATCGTGATTTTTTGATAGGATTGTCCAAATAGTTGTACGCCTCTTTCAGGTCGTATTTTCGTAGTATTTTGTTGACACATATAAACCAGCTGTTACTAGATTCCTCCTTCACGGTTAGTTGTCTTCTTGCAAGCTTTTTCTCAGTGTGTTTTTCGCCTTGATGACAGACGTTATTGAAGAATGTGAGGGCTTTTATACGAATTTGTCCTTCTATTGGTAGAATTCCAGTTAGTATATAAACGGCTGGGTCCGGACAGCTCATCGGTAATGACAGGATTTGCTTTAGTATCCTTTTTTTGGAAGAGTTCTAGTTGTTCAAGAGGTTTTGAGGATGGTAATAATAGCTCCATACCGTAAAGCAATACTAGTGTTATGTAGGTTTTGTAGATGTGTAGTAGGGACTCGGAATCCAGGCCGTTGTGTTCATGAAATCTACATCCGAATAGACTGTTTGCACTACGTCTTGCTTTAGTTATATTTTCATCAACATTGGTTTGGATATTGTGTTTCATCGTTGTTGTTCTGATGAAACCTAAATGAGTAGCTTGCTCCACCTCGGGCATGGTGATTTTCCCCATATTAAGTTTCTCGTTGGTTGTTTCGCACTGTTTGTAGTTTCCTCTAATGTGGATTGATACACTTTTATTTGGTTGTAATTCATATCCCTCGAGGTTCGCAAAGTCAAGAGCCATGTTGACCATGATCTGTGCATCACTGAGCTGAGTACTGAGTAGTGCGATGTCGTCTGCACATTCTGTGTTGTTAACGTTGATGTTTCCTATTTTCAGTCCTATACCTTCATCTTGCAAACGGTCTAATAGTTGGTTGATATATAGTTTATAGACATCAGTGCTAAGGATACCTCCTTGTCGGTCTCCCATACCGACCTTAAAACAATCGGACGTGCTTCCTGTCCATTTTATGCAGCTTTCCGCATTTGGTGCAAGCTTTTAATAATAGTCCACGTTTTTTCCTGAATTCCCGCATGGTACATACGCCGGAACAGATGTGAATGTATAACTTTGTCGAATGCAGCTTTTGCATCGAGAAGTACAAGATGTTCATTTTGCTTTTCGTCGCTTAATATTCTGCATGCTTCTTCGACAGGTAGAGCAGCATTCATGTGGGACGATCCTTTCGTTAACCCTCTTTGCGTTGGATTTTGCATATTATGGATCAATGGTTGTATTCTATATCTGATCACTACTTCGAAAATCTTACTAATTACAGGCAGAACGGTTATTCCTCGATAGTTGATGGCATCGTTTTTGCTTCCGACGTCAAACGCTGCACACTTTCATATTTTGCGAGTGTTTCATCACGTGAAACAATGGATCGGTGAGGCTGACAATATGGAAGCAAAAGATTGAGGATGGTCTATTGGACACAGCATGTGCGTGTCAATCAGATCGAGTTTGCCACCCACTCCAGATGAACTTCTAAAAACGATATATTGCAGATGTAAGACAAACTGCGATTCAAAACGCTGTAACTGTAGAAAGCATGGTCTGGAATGGTCTGTCGCTTGCACTGAATGCAGAGGGAATACATGTAGCAACATGTCTGCATGCGAAGATCAGGACTCTGATTCAGACGAATAGTTGATGCCTAATGTTGATATTTGAAAGATACATGTATTGCTAACTTATACGATATCAGAACTTTCATTTAATTTTTTTGGTGGGGATTTTTGGTGAATTTTGAAATTTTCGATTTTCGTTCATCTATGTATGTATGTATGTATGTTTATGGTGCTTAGCCCCACTTTCTACAATATTTCAGCTATATAGTCGCTGTCAGTTTTATTGATGGAGGAAACCGGAGTACCCGGAGAAAACCACCGACCTGTCACAAGTCGTTGACAAACTTTATCACATAATGTCGTTAATCTAGGGAAGGAAAATAAGATGTTTCTATTTTTTTTCATTAAACAAACACCAACTGATTGTTAGCAATTGACATTTAATTATATTTCAAAACATTCTTTATTAATCTGTACCGAAACAGTCATGATTTAATTTATTCTGCCACGAAAATATAATTTTTTAAAAATTTCAGTTTTCAGCATTTTCTTTTTTTTTTAATGAAATTTTACCAAAAAATAGCCACCTGGGAAGAATATGGATAGATTTCTTTATTTTGTTTGAAAGAATATTCAATAATAACAAGAAATTTTTAGAGAAATTGGTAATATTCCGCAAAGTAGAATGAACATGTGAAATTTCCAGTTTTCAGCGATTTTTCTTCAAAATCCCTTGTTTTTACCCCAAAAATTGCAAGAAGGCAACTTGGGATTTTCGGCGACTTTTAATATGTTAATGAGGAAACTCCCAGCTTCAAGATGAGCCCAAGAAACCGTCACGCCTTTTCTGGCGTATATAGACTGGACTATATACATTGTTATGCAATCTACGTGTATTGTATTTATCTTGCAATGTCTAGAAACCCAAAACAACTGCCAAATTTTAGAAAAGAGCAGAAACACGAATAGCTTTATTCGTTTTAGGTGGTGTTGTCTGTGAAGTCCGCGCTTATTATATTGCTACCGTTTCTTACCGTCGCTCAACATATATCGGAATCAAAATAACTATATATTCGTCAGTGACCGTATAGCAAAGAATTATCCTGTCAATGCAATGTGACTACTCAAATAGAACCAGTACTCCATAAACGTGGTAATAAAACAAACAGCATCTGTAGTGATATCATATTCTAAGATCTGTCTGCATTTTCGGACTTTTGTAAGCAGTGGTCTACTCTTGTTGTCAGTTTAGATTGATTGATTGATTTTTGTGTGTTTAGCGCCACTTTCAGCAGTATTTCAGCTATATCATGGCGACCAGTTTTAGTGGTGGAAGAATTAAGCCGGAATACCCGGAGAGAACCACCGACCATGGACAAGTAACTGGTAAACTTTATCACTTACGGCTGCGAGTCGAGTGCACACTTTTTTGTAATTTACAAAGCTGGGCGCGAACCCACGATGTATTGGTGATAGGCTTGTATGAGTTGTCAGGTAATCCAACTACCTAACTTATTGAGCCAACCGGGTCCTTGTCAGTTTAGTCATCGCTTCATAATTTCCATAGTAACCATCCTGAGTTGTTTGATCATTACAAGATTTCAGTGTATCAGGTGATTGTGGACATGTTTCTAAGATGAATTTGATTCCCTTTGGTCAATTATGACAGTGTTGTTTATTGTGCTGGACACTTGTAAATCATATTTTAGTCAATATTAGACTTAAAGTAAAAACAACTCTGACATCGAGAGATCGGAGCTGGTCTCAATTCCGGTTTTGTGGAAATTTGTTTGACGATTTGTTCTGTTTTGTATTTGAGTTCATGTGTTTTGTTTGTTTCGTTGTTCGTCGCTATGAGTCTTATCTCCAATGTTGTCAGTGTATCTGGATTGTCCATTCTTGATTGCCCCCTCGGTTTCCTCAAACGTTTATTTGCACAATGTTTTGTTTTTCTTTCGGATCACCTCACTCATCGAAGATATAAACTTTATGAATACGATTCATGTTCATGGCTCGGTGTACGCCATACAACAATATGTGACAAAGTATGTTAGTGACTTGTGGCATGTCGATGGTCCTCTCCAGGTACTCCGGTTTGCTCTACCAACTAAAATGACCTCTGAGATATTACTGAAATATTGTTTGAAGAAACATTTTGTTATATCTCACCAAACCAAGACTTATTTTCGTCTAAAAATAATGAGGATGACGTTTGACAATGTTTATCACATGAGGCTGTACATATCGTGAACACTTAGGCACGGTCAGTAATCCCACCCACAAACCGTAAGGGGTCTGGGTGGCCGAGTGGATATGGTCTTTAACTTCTGACCACACCCCTAGCACCACTGACGATGATTCGCACCCGGTTATCCACATTACGAGTTAAGGTTTCCACAAACCTACACATGACAGCAGGTCGTTAAAACTGTACAGGTGTTCCCCTAAATACGTGTGGTATTCAATATATAGGTGGTAAATTGCTGAATGACGATAAATCAAATATATCTCTAATAACCCATTACCTTAATAGTTATAGACGGATTACATCTTGTCGTGTTTATCACTTACAATAGATTTAATTTCCTCTTTAACATTTCATATCACATTTTTCACCTTTGTCACCAGAATTTAAAAGTTGTCTGAGATGTCAAAAAAATAAATAACAAACAAATAAAAAAGATAAATTTTTAATAATAAAAAAATACAGAGGATTAGATTAAGCGTATTTTATTGTTAACTATATAACATTTGGATCGGACACGAGTTATTCCAACTTACAAAGGTCCTCTCCACATATTTACATACAATTTTATATTCCATGCACCAGCAAGTAATAATGTTTATTATACCTCACTAACTTTTCATTGGCTTAAATTAAATCACATGACCTGAAACAATTTTAATGTTTGTGAAAATTAACCCAAACGGGAAACAACTAGTTGTTTACCAGGTAACAACCCTATTGTTTCCCGGTAAACAACCCAATGCGTGCCTCAAAAGGGAAACAACTCTTTCAAAAATTTCATGAAATTTCAAAATTCTAAAATCAATAAAAAAATAATAAATTTAAAGTTCATAAATAGTTCAAAAAATTTCAATATTTCAAAAATTTCAAAAAAATTCAAAATGTTCATAAAAAAATCAATATTTCAAAAAAATTGGCTGGTTTGTGCCCTATATCACTGGTTGTGTTGTGAACTAATATAAACATGAAATAGTTTAACATTTGTTAAAAATTTGTCAAAAGTTATTAAGCACAGATTTTGTTTAAATACATGTATTTATTTAAATTCCCAATCCTTGGTCTGTTGTTTGGTATAATAAAACAGTTATTGCCTACACTGGATTGTAAACATCAGAATTGTTAACCCTCAAGGGGTTGTTTCACTCGGGCTAAAGCCCTCGGGAAAACAACCCCCTTCAGGTTAGCAATTCTGGATGCTTACATCCATTGAAGGCAATAATTGTTTAATAAATAACAATTACATTTTATAACAACATTGAGAACAAAATATTTTTTGAAATTATATAATATATTGAGTTATAAACAGTACAGAATTGTCATATTCGTGGGGGGAAATCACCAATGGAGAAGTTGTTCACAAAAGAAAATAGTTAAATTCAATATATGAAGTGTGATCACTGTGGGGTAAAATGTTTTGTTTGTTTGATGTACAACTGCACTGATTTGAATATTTGTGCATTTTGTTCCTCAGATAAGCTATCATTGCCAAATAGTAAAGTTTCAATAATTAAACTGTCAAGAAATTGCAGATTGTTTGTCAACTGTTCACGAACTTCAACATATAAACAACACTCTAGAAAAAAGTGAATCGCATCTTCTATTACCCATCCACAGACACAACCTGGGTCATTAATTAAATTTACTCTAAAAAGATCGGCATTCAAGTTACTAGATCTATGTCTTAGTCTAGTGTGTAGGACATTTAACACTCTACAACCTTATGAATAGTATCTAATTAACATAATTTATTAGTGACTTTTTAAAACTACTAACTGTCGGGGCACTTCTTATCTCTGGTGTCAAATTGTTCTAAAGTTTGATCGAAGAAAGAAAAAATTAGTTGCGATACAATTACGCAAATTGTAAGCATTTTCGTTTCGCTCAAAGGGTAATAGACAGTCGCATAAATACGAAGGTGCATTGTTATTTCGAATTTTGTAAAACATATTTGATTTCCTTCTTCTTCGACGAGAGTGAAGTGGTTTCCATCTAGTTTCGAAATAAAGCGATTCCAAACTAGAAAATTTGGGTAATCCAGTTATTATTCTGGCAGCTTCATGCTGAATTTGTTCAATTTTATTATATCATTGCTGAGTACACCCATCCCATAATTCACAAGCATATTCTAAAAGGGGCAAAATATATATAAAATAAATTGCTTCCAGGTTGTGTCTGCATAAAGAAAATTTAAATTTTCGTAACATTGATAGTTGACTAGACGTGCTTTTTAGTATATTTTCAATATGACAATGCCATTTACAATTGTGGGAAAAGGTGACACCTAAATGTTTGTGGTTTTCTACAAATATTACATTCTCATTACTGAAGACAATACAAGGCTTATTGGCTGCTTGGTTAGTAGAAAAAATAATACATTCTGTTTTCTTTGGGTTAAAGTCAACGAGCCATTCTTTTGACCAGTTATAAATTTTAGATAAGTCTGAATTAACTATAAATTCAATTTCATTTATATTATTAGAAGAATATAATAATGATGCATCATCAGCAAACAGCCTTGAGAAACTTTGAGTATTGTCTGCAATATCATTAATATACAACAGAAATAACAAGGGCCTAAGACAGTCCATTGAGGAACACCACCTTTTAAATTTAATATACAACAGAAACACAAATTATTAATGAGTCATTACTTATGGTTTGTAAATGATCAAGTTTATGCCCAATACTTCTAGAGTTCCAATGAAAAACACTGACTTGATGGATGAACCTAGGTGTCCATGAAGGGTCAACAGTTTCTGCTTCTAATTAAACACCAGTCATATTAGTCACATATACTATAAGACAGTTTCTAAAACACCAGTCAAATGACCCAGAAAGACAGAACCGGTACACAAATTAAACTTTATGAAATAAACATGTTTTATTTGCTGAAGTTATGACAACAATTATTTAAAGCCCGCTCCCTACAATTTACAACAAATTATATTCATGACAGCAACCATACACTGAAATAGTTCCATTTACATAAAGATAAAAAAAGAAAAAACAAAATGGAGAAAAAATGAAACAAAGAGACATGGTTCTTATTAGTAAAAGAAAGAAACGAATACAAC
The DNA here is from genome assembly GCA_963383655.1 of Bathymodiolus septemdierum. Classification (NCBI taxonomy): domain Eukaryota; kingdom Metazoa; phylum Mollusca; class Bivalvia; order Mytilida; family Modiolidae; genus Bathymodiolus; species Bathymodiolus septemdierum. Next base: position 15,804,045 of record OY726529.1, read on the forward strand.
AACAATAAAAAAAAAAGAGAAAAAAGATAGATAGAAATTTGAATATTAGAAATCATAATAATAAAATCATTGTTTCAAAAGAGTTGAAACTAAAGAATATCCAGAAAGTAATAGGTAAACCAATCATGCCGAAATGTCAATTAAGATTGGATATATTTCATGAAAAACAAATTAACTGGATAAAAATTTGATATATACTGAAAAGATTAAATGTAAACAAAGCATTATCCAGTTCCAATGGAAATGCTTGCATAACATTGTCTATTCAGAATATAGATTACAAAAAATGGAAATATCAAATGGTCAATGTGATGTTTGTAAAAATGAAATAAGAGTCCCTTATGTATTTGTTGTACAGGTGTCATAAAATTAAGCATGTCTTAGATGAATTAAAACACATTTTTAATATTCATTTTTGAAAAGAATATAATACTTGTTGAGGAAAACTTAATGTATGAAGGAGAAATAACAGAATACCTACTTTTAGTGAATTTGGTAATTTGTATATTAAAATGGGTAATTTGGAAAACAAGAAATTATATAAAATATAATAAAATCATTTACAGAGAAGCAATAGTTGTCACAAATTTCAAAACTGAACTCAGAAATAACATACAAATGATGATTAAGAACCCAGAAATTCGAAAATTATATGATACTAGGAAATTACAGTTATCATTGGATATGTATATTATGAATTTAGTTGCATTATTAGTTCCTTTCATTGTTTACTGTGTAATAATGTATGTTTATAAATTGAATATGAGAGATAAAAAAATGATTTATTTGCTTAAGATATTGTATTCTTACTACCAGCACTTATTTGTTTAATTATATTGTTCATTGTAAATATTTGTAAGCCTTTGAGGTTTCCTGGCACCCAGAGGTAAATTGTTTACAGGTATAATATAGATATAATAAAAATAAAAAAAAGAGAAAAAAAAAGAGTTACATAATTAACAAAATATATTACTTTTAATACCGCCTCAGACAGCGATCAGTCGTTTGGAAAAGGTCCTTTGCGACCACGGAAAAGTTCATTCTCTATACCCGGATGTTCCCTCGGGATATATTTTACGCTTAGCAATTGCAAACATATTATAATCTTTCATTACATTCTTTTGTCTGGCCCCTTTGACACAGATTGGACGTATGCCGTGTTTTCATAAGCAAACAACGATTTTGGTAAGTAAGATGTCGACGATCCGCCAAAAGGTGTTGGTCTTTTGTAATCAAAGGCTTTAACGCAGCTGGGTAGATCACTAATTGCATATTCGTCCAGCGGTGTATCATGGTTTCGCTTTCTGTGTTTGAGAGTTATTATTGTTATCACACTTATAGCAAGCAAAACACCTACTACCGATGCAACGACTTCGATGGTAATAACAAGCATATTCCCCCCTGGCTTTGGTGGTGTGGATTGTGTCATATTCTCTCCGGGCTTTGGTGGTGTGGATTGTGTCATATTCTCCCCGGGCTTTGGTGGTGTGGATTCTGTCATATTTGCGCTGGTAGTGGTAAGCAAATCTGAAAAAAAATATTTATTTCATAATGAATGACAGAGGCAACATTGACTATTAGACACAACACAAGAGAAACAAAAATAAAAACAAAAACAAAAACAAACACAATGATCAGAGCGGACAACATAACATCGGGGCAATATCACTTCAACTTTCACTTATCTCCCAATTCTTAAAGGGCCGGTGTGCCTACGATCATATATTAGCATAGAATTTACAGCTACATGTTAAATCCGTGCATTTCAATGCTACATATTGTGTGTTAAATTCCCATTCATGTCAAAGTGTACTACTCAATTTATTTATTTTATCTTGCTAGCGACTGGAGAACATTTTGTGTTTTCCAGGACACTACGGTTTCTTCCAGCAATAAAGCTTACCAACACGATATAGCTGAAATATAGTAGAAATAAATGTTAAATTCAAATAATCATAATTCCTTTATTTTTTTCTTAGATTATACAGGTTTCGAAAATTCAGTGGCAATACCACTATCGTGTACCCGATAAGGAATGGTCATTTCAAGATGGCGGATTGTACATCATCAAAAAGGTAGGTGTGAAGATTTTGACTATTATCGTTCTTTATAGGTTATCTTAGTGTCTATGAGTTACACGTTTAGATAAGGCAGTCTTTTTTTTACTTCACCATTAAGTCAGTAAAGCTTGATCCTTTTGTTTTTATCGTAAACTGCCTTCGGTAGTTGATCAATGCAGCGACAAAGATATCGAGGCGTAGAATCCAATTTATTTCACCCAAAATGCCTTATTTGCTATTAAATTGTTATAATCTTTTCCATTTCATTATGCAATGTTTCTTTTATCTATAGGTACAAGTGTTACTACTGCCAATTTGATACTTCCAATCACCAAGCCATAGTGGACCACTTCTGCCAGAATTATCGGGATGAAACATAAAAATTTAGATCTTTTGAATTTAACACTAATATGGGTAAATTTGGTTAAGAACTCTTTCAGCAATTGTACACATATTGTAATGGTTTATACTTTGTGATATTGACAGGGAGTCATTTTTTACATAAAAATATTTTTGTTAAAAGAAATATTCATTGTTATTTAAATAAATTTTATGAAATCAACTCTTTATATCTTTATTATCAATTTGCAAACAATTACAATTATAGTCATTTGATCCAGAGAAAAATGTGAGTAGTCCTGAAGATATAATCCTCTCCGAACATGTGGAATAATCTCTGCCTCGTGAGTTCTGTGACAGTTTGTGGTTACAGTAATTACATGTGATACGTTTTTGTTCACCATGGCTGGTCTGTTGAGCCAATAGCCCCTCCCCCTTTTCACAAAATGCTGCTGTGCAAGAATCAGTGGTACATTTAAATTGTATCTCTTGTTTTAAATGTTTTCTCAGGCGATGTCGTCCGAGACCACTTTTCAGACATTTTCCACAGTCCTCGCATATAAAATCATACTCCGAGGCGTGGAAAGATGTATCCATCATAGTAAACCTGTAAAAATGAGAAATACACGATATATCTATTGAAGATTTAAGCAACCTCGTATATTTTTGTTTTGATGAAGTAAATACATGTACTGATTTTGAACACAGGGAAATTAATATAATATATGTGAACTGAAGCACCTATGTACGAAAAACCTAATACATAAACCTAACAGTTGTCTAGATTTAGTGGTAAGAAAACCGAAGATCCAAAAAGTAAAAGAAAAGAAGAAAAATATAATAATAAAAGTTGAGAACATCAGTCCAAATAAAATCGTGGTGTGTACTGAAATGGTGATGTATTATATATAACTGCCGGGGTCCGGATGGCTCAATGAGTTAGGTCGTTGGATATAACAACTCATACAAGCCTATCACCAATACGCGCCCGGCTTTGTAAATTACAAAAAGGGTGCACTCGACTCGCAGCTGCAAGTGATAAAAGTTTACTAGTTGCTTGCCCATGGTCGATGGTTCTCTCCAGGTACTCCGACTTCCTCCACCACTAAAACTGGTCACCATGATATAGCTGAAATATTGTTGAAATTGGCGCTAAGCACCAACAATTAAAAAAAATCAATACATAACTGCCTGTAGTTGAGGAGTTTCGCTAGATTACCATACGAAGAAAATATCACTTGAGACGCACTAGGGTAGGAATTCCACGACAGAAATACACTAGTGTATTTCTTCCTTACGGAATAAACACACTAGTGCATACTGCAAGGTAGAAATACACTAGGGTATTTATCTTCCCGAACATTCTACACATCGGAAAGAAAGTACGCTTACAGTATATCAGAGAAGCGAGTGGTATGTCGTCATATTGACAAACCAATTGAAATACATAACAGTAAGACAAGAAAATTAAGATTTTATGCGAGTGTGAACACTGGATGAACGACAAAGCCATTGCTCCCGCTTTACATCCGATATGTTCAATCAGACCATTCCTAAACAAAAAAGACCATTCCTTGGCTTGAAAGTTCATTCCTTCACCCAAAACATGAGACCCTTCCCATACATTTTTGTCATGTTTTTGTCGGGACCGTTCCGTGACATAAACAAACTTTTCATAGACGTTTTAAGAGGGATACAAGGCTTGTCAAAGGCTGAAATGACATTTGCTGGACAATTCACATGTTTGAATAATTTTGTCAACGTGTGACGTAAAAATATTTTTGACATTTACGTCACCGAATATGGTACTGCTTTGACTACTATTTTACCTATTTTGTTCCTGTATTTAAATACTGTTACAGTGACAGCCGGAACCTTTGAACCGTAATGAGAGCGGGAGGTTTGGCGCCTTAAAATCTGATTCAACCCACCATTTCTTTAGAAATGCCTGTACCAAGTCAGGGTCATTACGGTTTTCACAGTTTTCCGGTTGTTGACTGATTTTGTCTGTTTATATAATTATGAGTTTTGACTTTCCCTTTGTAAGATTGTTCGGAGTTCGGTAATTTTGTTATTACCTTTAATCAGCATATTAATATAAAAAGTCACTAGGCGGTAGGAATTGGCGAAATAAATTGGATTCTACGCCTCGATATCTTTGTCGCTGCATTGATCAACTACCGAAGGCAGTTAACGATAAAAACAAAAGGACCAAGCTTTACTGACTTAATGGTGAAGTAGAAACAAGACTGCCCTATCTAAACGAGTAACTCATAGACACTAAGATAACCTATAAAGAACGATAATAGTCAAAATCTTCACACCTACCTTTTTGATGATGTACAATCCGCCATCTTGAAATGACCATTCCTTATCGGGTACACGACAGTGATACAATAGGTACTGAGGTGTTGTATCCTTGGTTACACAATAGTCCAGCTTGAGATCGATCCATTCTGATATCCATTTACAATCCAAACACCGTTAGCAACGGCTGACTGTTAGTCCACGACCGAGGGTATAATAAACCCAGTAGTCATTGCTTCCAATCGCACTGACATGATTTATTAAATATATCTATGTTAGAATTTTGCAGTTCATAAATAATGTAATTCAGTAAAATTATGGTCAATCTCTCGCAGGCATATAGTAGCTAGTCTTAGTCGAATTTGGCTATTTCACTCAGGACCTTTGGTTTCCTGTTCAGACTTCAAATGACTTTTAAATTCCATCGTTTGACTATGAACGTGCATATTGGAGGTTATTCAAGATACGCGTAGTGAGGACTGAATTAGATATCTGCGTTTTTATTATTAAGATAAGAAACCGGACTACCCGGAAAAAACTCACCGACCTGCTGTAAATCATTGGCAATCTTTATCACAAACTCACATAAGTATATCTAAAACCAACTTCCATACTATCGCTGCCACGGTCGTCCCAAATTTAACAGACACCTCAACACTACTATGATGTACTTACTTGACAAACAGAATCCATCGAGGACTCGGGTGCATCAATGAGTTAGGTAGTTAAATTACCTAGCAACTCATACAAGCATATCACCAATACGGCGTGGGTTCGCGCCCGGTTTTGTAAATTACAAAAAGGTGCACTCGACTCGCAGATATAAAGCTTACGAGTTGCTTGCTCATGGTCGGTGATTCTCTCCGGGTACTTCGGCTTCTTCCATAACTAAAACTGGTCGCCATGATATAGCTGAAATATTGCTGAAAGTGGCGCTAAACACCAAAAATCAAATCAAATCAATCAATCAGAATATATTGGTGTTAGACCAGGTATTATTTGACATACAGGATATTTGTACGGCTTTGTTCAGATAGAATCCATCTAGACAATTCAAATTTGCTGACTGGCCATTACTATCGCTGTCAGGTTCGCAGAATCCATCAGTTACAAATGGTGGTTATCCACACCCTGGTACTTAGAGCATAATTAAAATATATTGGAAAATTTAATAAATCAATTATTTCAACCTTAAACTCTAGGGTCTGTGTTGCTCATCTTTTTAGTTTCCTGCGTTGTGTTTTGTTATTTTGTTTTGTTTACGTGCTATAACAACCGTACATGCCCAAAATGTTTTCCCCGACAGAAATTGTCCCGTTCAGACGGTGTTCAATGGTGACATTGCGGTCCGAATTTCTTTACTACAATCATGGAGAGCTGATTATTGCTTCTATGCAATAATGTCACTTCCGTAGACACCAGAATCAGATACAAACTTATATTAACTAAACTTACATGGGATGCACGTTGAATTGACAACTACCCAACTTCCGTTTGCAGAACAGGAAGCTACAATGGTTGCTTCGTAATAACCACTTCCGCATTTTAGCGTGGCAGTAGATCCCTCCACGTAACCATCTGCTATCCACACACCATTGTACACGTTGTATGGAAATCCACAGGATACAACTTAAACACAAACAGTGCATGTTTTTTAATCATTTGTTTATATATGTATTGCTGTTGAAGATATAGTTATCAAGAAGGGGGGGTAGGGATGCAATTAACCGGTGTAACCCCGCCATATTTATGTGCCTGTTCCAAGCCAGCGTCATATGTTGTGGTTCGTTTGTGTTCAGTGAGTTAAAATGAGAGGTGATTATTCGTTTTATTGATATTGATGGAAGTGTTGACTATCACTTACCAGCAACATTGCATATTTCCGAAAGAGGTTCCAATGGGAGCTATAGTAATACAGACGAGGTTAGATGGAGGGACAGTGTATCGGAAGAGTTATAACGAGTGACAAAGAATGGTGCACGTAACAAGTACACAACAATTACCATGTGACACACATCTACATTCGGAATATATTTACCTGCAGTTGTGACGTTAGTGATGACGTCAAACTGATCAGAGAAATTAGCAGATAGTCGTCCAAGATTTTCATCTCCCGTCACGTAATAGTCATACGTGCATTCATAATTTGTTCCACACACGTCTCTTATTGTTTGAGAAACATTTTCTGGGATAACAAATCCTGGATTGAAATTGTGGTTTTGATAGGAGCTGAATGTTCGTCCGTTCGGATATGTAAATAATGATTCGTTTTCTGAAATCGCCCCTGCAATACAAACGTGTATATAATATTAAAATTTGTTGAACTTTACAGCTTATTCTAAAGTACAATGTAAAAGGTAAGCGAGTGAGTGTGAGAGTGATTGAGTGTGTGAGTGAGTAGTTGTGTGTGCAGCAAATGATTCTGTGAGCGAGTGGGTGCGCGTGCGAGTCCATGGTTGAGCAGCAAGTGATTGTGTGAGAAAGCGAATGTGTGAGCGCGTTGGTGTGTAAGCGAGTGATTGTTATTGAATAAGGGTAATAACAAAATTACCGAACTCCGAGCAATCTTACAAAAGGAAAGTCAAAACTCATAATTATATAAACAGACAAAATCAGTCAACAACCGGAAAACTGTGAAAACCGTAATGACCCTGACTTGGTACACTAAGTGAATAATTGCTATATATTGGAAGGAATAAGTAACTTCTTGGCAAGATGACGATTGACCATTGCAGCTATGATGTTATTGTTTTGATTGTTAAAGTCATAATGTGCCTCACGTCACACTGACAAATAAATTAAGTTAATATTATTCCAGAAACGTGTCGTGCGCACTGAATATTAACAATGCAATGCTTCTTCATTTTGGATCAAGATCAAATGCTTCTGATGAAGACTCAGTTTTATTTAGTTATTGTTATTATAATGTTCTCGATAGGTGCCATTTATGGGACAGAATATGCGAATGTCTCCGCACCACCGGATCTGATATCCCATGTGTGTGCTGGTTCTCGTTGCTCGAGTTCATATTCCTTTGTTTGACATATGTGTTTGTGTTCAGATAGTCCTTTCCCCGATGATGTTTGTAAGTTGTACTATATAGTCCTATTGACCGTTTGTAGTTTAGCTTCCATGTCGGAAAAGTCCTTTAGCACGTTTGTATGTTAGTTCTTATGTGCCAGTAGTGTTTTTGACAATTGACACTTTAAAGTCGTCCTTGAATAATGATTAAATGTTAGACCTTGAAACACCCACCCCCACACACAACATATAACATAGGAATATACATACATGTTAATCCAAATTGGTTGTGAATATCAATCATAGAAGCATTGCTATTAATAAGTGTTCCATTCCTTGATACAAGATCGTTATCCTTTATACCATCATTGTTACCATACAAACCGAGGAATTCTCCTGAAAAAAATATATACACATCATTGTTACCATATAAACCAATGAATTCTCCTGAAAAAAATATATTACATTATTGTTACCATATAAACCAATGAAGTGTCCTGAAAAAAATATATACATCATTGTTACCATATAAACCAAGGAATTCTCCTGAAAAAAATATATACGCATCATTGTTACCATATAAACCAATGAATTCTCCTGAAAAAAAATATATTACATTATTGTTACCATATAAACCAATGAAGTGTCCTGAAAAAATATATACATCATTGTTACCATATAAACCAAGGAATTCTCCTGAAAAATATATACCATCATTGTTACCATATAAACCAATGAATTCTTCTGAATAAATATATACCATCATTGTTATCATATCAACCAAGGAATTCTCCTGACAAAATATTATTATGCTTATTTATTCGATTTATTGCTTACATGTTTAAAGACTTTTTCATAGATATTTGTCTGTCCTTTTTAATATGACCATATAATTGTCTATCCTTCTGTGATTTACGGCTTCTAAATACCCATTTGGTATCTTAAAATTTTTGTTTATAGTTACTCAGAGTGATATATTGCGTGATTGATTGTTGAACCTTTGTACTAAATTTCTGCGTAAAAGCAATGTTCGGATCGCCTCTTCTATCATTTGTTTTATAGGGGGATTCATATTCTAGTTATGTTATTTATATATCTAGGTGTACTTGTGTTCAACACAATTTCCATATCAGATGATGTTCGAGTCGCTTAATAGTAACATGACATGTGTCACTGGAACAGGAAATTCGCACCCTTCTGGAACATTTGGAGGTTATCCCCAGATTTCAGAGATGGTTCGCTGTGCTAAGTCTGTAGCTTTTTGTATATTGCTTTGTTGAACATTGTCCTTTTGTTCCTTTTCTTCTGGCTTTTGTGTTATCTGCCCTTGTCCTACGGCATTTGATTACCTTACCCTTGCAAACTCTTCTTGTACTGAACCTCAACGAAATGATTGCATACAACATAATGCCATAGTTACCCGATTCATCAGACGAAATCATTATCAGCAAATTGAGGATGTTTAGTACAGCATATGCCTTTACAGAGAGATGTGGTCTTTCAAATGTTACTGTAACTGACGGCTGGTCACCAGATATACTTTCAATGACTGCTCCTTTTAAGATATAAGCATGGACAATTGTTTATGTCTGAGATGAAGTGAAATAAGTACTGAATAAAAACTTTATCTACATTACATGTAGAACTATATCTATCATATCTCAGTATAATGATGTCTTCCTATTTTCTTTTATCCTGAACTTGTTCTATTTGAGCAGGCACATTGCATTGACTGGACAAATTTTTACTATATACTATCACTGACCGAAATATAGCTTTTCTGGTACTCCTGTTACATGTTACATGTGAAGCTTTGGGGGAACTAGTTTTAAATCCAGATTACCGGTCAAAAGGGACAATCAAGGGATAATTGTATAATTTTATCATTTAATTCAAACTGTAAAAGTCGATGGATTAATCTGTTTTGTTTTCTATAGGATAAACACAATATCAATACAGTGTCTTAAAATATAAAGTTGATGTATATTCGGAGCAAAATTAGGGAAAGGCTCGGTGGATCTCACATATATTCTCGCTTGTCAGCCTCATACACATAAACATGAAATTTGAAAACACTGTACTACTACTGTCTATATTACTAAGGATGAGCCACCAGAATAGATAACATCTATTGTTATGATTAGGTTGTTAATTGCAGATAAGAGGCAGGAACTGCTTACCCATCGCGACCTCCTTGGTTCACACCCTTGTTTTTTGTTGGGGTCCGTGTTGCTGATCATTTTAGTTATCTTTGTTGTGTTTTATGCTTTGTTTGTATTCGTCCTGAGTATTGCGTACCCAAATGTTGCAAGTGTCTCTAAATTGTCCATTCTTGATTTCTCCTTCGGTTTTCTCTAACGTTTATATTTAAAAACACATATATCATTTGCATATCAACTAATATATGAATAGCTCCAGTTTTTCACCGACATATTTGCTTTCTTCTGTTTAATGTTTAAGGTAGGCATGGGAATAGTTCTCTATTTCCCAGAATACAAAATATATCTATAGGTCTGTATCTTTAGAAAAATGTATATACTAGCGAAGGTTCCCTGGGTTCAAATCCACAATGCTGTACAACGCTTCCCCAGGTGGTCGATGGGGATTGTCAGGTTATATTATGGAAGGCCTGTTCGACCATAGTTGGTAACGTGCTTGGAGAAGGCCATGCCCTCTGCACTTAAAATACCTCTTTTGTAGATTTCGAAAAAAAAGAGTAGGTGCATTTAATCGCTACAACAGATTAAATGTTGCATGCATACTCAACTCAAACAATTTCCTTGTCGAAATAGTACATGGGATATTTCTTTGGAGTCAATATGGTAAATGTATTTATTTTACTAGTACATGAAACGATCCGTCTGGACCAGTTCAAAACTAGGACTTAGTTTAATCGGACATAAATTGATCCGTCCGCACAAGTTTAACACCAGGACTTATTTTGCTAATACACGAAACGATCCGACTAGACCAGTTTAACATCAGAGCGTATTTTACTATTACCGTTACATAATGACCTGTCATTACAAGATTAATATAAAGGACGGAGAACCAGTCTATCTAACAAATTTCTTACCTCTAACAGAGAACCAGTCTACCTAACAAGCTTCTTACCTCCAACAGAGAACCAGTCTACCTAACAAGCTTCTTACCTCTAACAGAGAACCAGTCTACCTAACAAGCTTCTTAACTCTAACAGAGAACCAGTCTATCTAACAAGCTTCTTACCTTTAACAGAGAACCAGTCTACCTAACAAGCTTCTTACCTCTAACAGAAAACCAATCTATCCAACAATCTTCGTACCTCTAACAGAGAACCAGTCTATCTAACAAACTTCTTACCTCTAACAGAGAACCAGTCTACCTAACAAGCTTCTTACCTCTAACAGAGAACCAGTCTATCAAACAAGCTTCTTACCTCTAACAGAGAACCAGTCTATCTAACAAGTTTCTTACCTCTAACAGAGAAGCAATCTATCTAACAAGCTTTGTACCTCTAACAGAGAATCAGTCTATCTAACAAGCTTCTTCCCTCTAACAGAGAACCAGTCTACCTAACAAGCTTCTTACCTCTAACAGAGAACCAGTCTACCTAACAAGCTTCTTACCTCTAACAGAGAACCAGTCTATCAAACAAACTTCTTACCTCTAACAGAGAATCAGTCTATCTAACAAGTTTATTACCTCTAACAGAGAACCTGTCTACCTAACAAGCTTCTTACCTCTAACAGAGAACCAGTCTATCAAACAAGTTTCTTACCTCTAACAGAGAAGCAATCTATCTAACAAGCTTTGTACCTCTAACAGAGAATCAGTCTATCTAACAAATTTCTTACCTCTAACAGAGAACCAGTCTACCTAACAAGCTTCTTACCTCCAACAGAGAACCAGTCTACCTAACAAGCTTCTTACCTCTAACAGAGAACCAGTCTACCTAACAAGCTTCTTAACTCTAACAGAGAACCAGTCTATCTAACAAGCTTCTTACCTCTAACAGAGAACCAGTCTACCTAACAAGCTTCTTACCTCTAACAGAGAACCAGTCTACCTAACAAGCTTCTTAACTCTAACAGAGAACCAGTCTATCTAACAAGCTTCTTACCTTTAACAGAGAACCAGTCTACCTAACAAGCTTCTTACCTCTAACAGAAAACCAATCTATCCAACAATCTTCGTACCTCTAACAGAGAACCAGTCTATCTAACAAACTTCTTACCTCTAACAGAGAACCAGTCTACCTAACAAGCTTCTTACCTCTAACAGAGAACCAGTCTATCAAACAAGCTTCTTACCTCTAACAGAGAACCAGTCTATCTAACAAGTTTCTTACCTCTAACAGAGAAGCAATCTATCTAACAAGCTTTGTACCTCTAACAGAGAATCAGTCTATCTAACAAGCTTCTTCCCTCTAACAGAGAACCAGTCTACCTAACAAGCTTCTTACCTCTAACAGAGAACCAGTCTACCTAACAAGCTTCTTACCTCTAACAGAGAACCAGTCTATCAAACAAACTTCTTACCTCTAACAGAGAATCAGTCTATCTAACAAGTTTATTACCTCTAACAGAGAACCTGTCTACCTAACAAGCTTCTTACCTCTAACAGAGAACCAGTCTATCAAACAAGTTTCTTACCTCTAACAGAGAAGCAATCTATCTAACAAGCTTTGTACCTCTAACAGAGAATCAGTCTATCTAACAAATTTCTTACCTCTAACAGAGAACCAGTCTACCTAACAAGCTTCTTACCTCCAACAGAGAACCAGTCTACCTAACAAGCTTCTTACCTCTAACAGAGAACCAGTCTACCTAACAAGCTTCTTAACTCTAACAGAGAACCAGTCTATCTAACAAGCTTCTTACCTCTAACAGAGAACCAGTCTATCTAACAAGCTTCTTACCTTTAACAGAGAACCAGTCTACCTAACAAGCTTCTTACCTCTAACAGAAAACCAATCTATCCAACAATCTTCGTACCTCTAACAGAGAACCAGTCTATCTAACAAACTTCTTACCTCTAACAGAGAACCAGTCTACCTAACAAGCTTCTTACCTCTAACAGAGAACCAGTCTATCAATCAAGCTTCTTACCTCTAACAGAGAACCAGTCTATCTAACAAGTTTCTTACCTCTAACAGAGAAGCAATCTATCTAACAAGCTTTGTACCTCTAACAGAGAATCAGTCTATCTAACAAGCTTCTTCCCTCTAACAGAGAACCAGTCTACCTAACAAGCTTCTTACCTCTAACAGAGAACCAGTCTACCTAACAAGCTTCTTACCTCTAACAGAGAACCAGTCTATCAAACAAACTTCTTACCTCTAACAGAGAATCAGTCTATCTAACAAGTTTATTACCTCTAACAGAGAACCTGTCTACCTAACAAGCTTCTTACCTCTAACAGAGAACCAGTCTATCAAACAAGTTTCTTACCTCTAACAGAGAAGCAATCTATCTAACAAGCTTTGTACCTCTAACAGAGAATCAGTCTATCTAACAAATTTCTTACCTCTAACAGAGAACCAGTCTACCTAACAAGCTTCTTACCTCCAACAGAGAACCAGTCTACCTAACAAGCTTCTTACCTCTAACAGAGAACCAGTCTACCTAACAAGCTTCTTAACTCTAACAGAGAACCAGTCTATCTAACAAGCTTCTTACCTCTAACAGAGAACCAGTCTACCTAACAAGCTTCTTACCTCTAACAGAAAACCAATCTATCCAACAATCTTCGTACCTCTAACAGAGAACCAGTCTATCTAACAAACTTCTTACCTCTAACAGAGAACCAGTCTATCTAACAAACTTCTTACCTCTAACAGAGAACCAGTCTACCTAACAGGCTTCTTACCTCTAACAGAGAACCAGTCTATCAAACAAGCTTCTTACCTCTAACAGAGAACCAGTCTATCTAACAAGTTTCTTACCTCTAACAGAGAAGCAATCTATCTAACAAGCTTTGTACCTCTAACAGAGAATCAGTCTATCTAACAAGCTTCTTCCCTCTAACAGAGAACCAGTCTACCTAACAAGCTTCTTACCTCTAACAGAGAACCAGTCTACCTAACAAGCTTCTTACCTCTAACAGAGAACCAGTCTATCAAACAAACTTCTTACCTCTAACAGAGAATCAGTCTATCTAACAAGCTTCTTCCCTCTAACAGAGAACCAGTCTACCTAACAAGCTTCTTACCTCTAACAGAGAACCAGTCTACCTAACAAGCTTCTTACCTCTAACAGAGAACCAGTCTATCAAACAAACTTCTTACCTCTAACAGAGAATCAGTCTATCTAACAAGTTTATTACCTCTAACAGAGAACCTGTCTACCTAACAAGCTTCTTACCTCTAACAGAGAACCAGTCTATCAAACAAGTTTCTTACCTCTAACAGAGAAGCAATCTATCTAACAAGCTTTGTACCTCTAACAGAGAATCAGTCTATCTAACAAATTTCTTACCTCTAACAGAGAACCAGTCTACCTAACAAGCTTCTTACCTCCAACAGAGAACCAGTCTACCTAACAAGCTTCTTACCTCTAACAGAGAACCAGTCTATCTAACAAGCTTCTTACCTTTAACAGAGAACCAGTCTACCTAACAAGCTTCTTACCTCTAACAGAAAACCAATCTATCCAACAATCTTCGTACCTCTAACAGAGAACCAGTCTATCTAACAAACTTCTTACCTCTAACAGAGAACCAGTCTACCTAACAAGCTTCTTACCTCTAACAGAGAACCAGTCTATCAAACAAGCTTCTTACCTCTAACAGAGAACCAGTCTATCTAACAAGTTTCTTACCTCTAACAGAGAAGCAATCTATCTAACAAGCTTTGTACCTCTAACAGAGAATCAGTCTATCTAACAAGCTTCTTCCCTCTAACAGAGAACCAGTCTACCTAACAAGCTTCTTACCTCTAACAGAGAACCAGTCTACCTAACAAGCTTCTTACCTCTAACAGAGAACCAGTCTATCAAACAAACTTCTTACCTCTAACAGAGAATCAGTCTATCTAACAAGCTTATTACCTCTAACAGAGAACCAGTCTACCTAACAAGCTTCTTACCTCTAACAGAGAACCAGTCTATCAAACAAGTTTCTTACCTCTAACAGAGAAGCAATCTATCTAACAAGCTTTGTACCTCTAACAGAGAATCAGTCTATCTAACAAGCTTCTTACCTCTAACAGAGAACCAGTCTACCTAACAAGCTTCTTACCTCTAACAGAGAACCAGTCTACCTAACAAGCTTCTTACCTCTAACAGAGAACCAGTCTATCAAACAAGCTTCTTACCTCTAACAGAGAATCAGTCTATCTAACAAGCTTCTTACCTCTAACAGAGAACCAGTCTACCTAACAAGCTTCTTACCTCTAACAGAGAAGCAATCTATCTAACAAGCTTCTTACCTCTAACAGAGAACCAGTCTATCTAACAAGCTTCTTACCTCTAACAGAGAATCAGTCTACCTAACAAGCTTCTTACCTCTAACAGAGAACCAGTCTACCTAACAAGCTTTGTACCTCTAACAGAGAACCAGTCTATCAAACAAGCTTCTTACCTCTAACAGAGAACCAGTCTATCAAACAAGCTTCTTACCTCTAACAGAGAATCAGTCTACCTAACAAGCTTCTTACCTCTAACAGAGAACCAATCTACCTAACAAGCTTTGTACCTCTAACAGAGAACCAGTCTATCAAACAAGCTTCTTACCTCTAACAGAGAATCAGTCTATCTAACAAGCTTCTTACCTCTAACAGAGAACTAGTCTACCTAACAAGCTTCTTACCTCTAACAGAGAATCAGTCTATGTAACAAACTTTGTACCTCTAATAGAGAACTAGTCTACCTAACAAGCTTCTTACCTCTAACAGAGAACCAGTCTATCTAACAAGCTTTGTACCTCTAACAGAGAATCAGTCTATCTAACAAACTTCTTACCTCTAACAGAGAACCAGTCTACCTAACAAGCTTCTTACCTCTAACAGAGAACCAGTCTACCTAACAAGCTTCTTACCTCTAACAGAGAACCAGTCTATCAAACAAGCTTCTTACCTCTAACAGAGAACCAGTCTACCTAACAAGCTTCTTACCTCTAACAGAGAACCAGTCTATCTACTAAGCTTCTTACCTCTAACAGAGAACCAGTCTATCTAACAAGCTTCTTACCTCTAACAGAGAACTAGTCTACCTAACAAGCTTCTTACCTCTAACAGATAATCAGTCTATCTACTAAGCTTCTTACCTCTAACAGAGAATCAGTCTATCTAACAAGCTTCTTACCTCTAACAGGGAACCAGTCTACCTAACAAGCTTCTTACCTCTAACAGAGAACCAGTCTACCTAACAAGCTTCTTACCTCTAACAGAGAACCAGTCTACCTAACAAGCTTCTTACCTCTAACAGAGAATCAGTCTACCTAACAAGCTTCTTACCTCTAACAGAGAACCAGTCTATCTACCAAGCTTCTTACCTCTAACAGAGAACCAGTCTACCTAACAAACTTCTTACCTCTAACAGAGAATCAGTCTATCTAACAAGCTTCTTACCTCTAACAGAGAACTAGTCTACCTAACAAGCTTCTTACCTCTAACAGAGAACCAGTCTATCTACCAAGCTTCTTACCTCTAACAGAGAACCAGTCTATCAAACAAGCTTCTTACCTCTAACAGAGAACCAGTCTATCAAACAAGTTTCTTATCTCTAACAGAGAAGCAATCTATCTAACAAGCTTTGTACCTCTAACAGAGAATCAGTCTATCTAACAAGCTTCTTACCTCTAACAGAGAACCAGTCTACATAACAAGCTTCTTACCTCTAACAGAGAACCAGTCTACCTAACAAGCTTCTTACCTCTAACAGAGAACCAGTCTATCAAACAAGCTTCTTACCTCTAACAGAGAATCAGTCTATCTAACAAGCTTCTTACCTCTAACAGAGAACCAGTCTACCTAACAAGCTTCTTACCTCTAACAGAGAACCAGTCTACCTAACAAGCTTCTTACCTCTAACAGAGAACCAGTCTATCAAATAAGCTTCTTACCTCTAACAGAGAACCAGTCTATCTAACAAGTTTCTTACCTCTAACCGAGAAGCAATCTATCTAACAAGCTTAGTACCTCTAACAGAGAACCAGTCTACCTAGCAAGCTTCTTACCTCTAACAGAAAACCAGTCTACCTAACAAGCTTCTTACCTCTAACAGAGAACCAGTCTATCTACCAAGCTTCTTACCTCTAACAGAGAATCAGTCTACCTGACAAGCTTCTTACCTCTAACAGAGAACCAGTCTATCTACCAAGCTTCTTACCTCTAACATAGAATCAGTCTACCTAACAAGCTTCTTACCTCTAACAGAGAATCAGTCTATCTAACAAGCTTCTTACCTCTAACAGAGAACCAGTCTATCAAACAAGCTTCTTACCTCTAACAGAGAACCAGTCTATCAAACAAGTTTCTTACCTCTAACAGAGAAGCAATCTATCTAACAAGCTTTGTACCTCTAACAGAGAATCAGTCTATCTAACAAGCTTCTTACCTCTAACAGAGAACCAGTCTACATAACAAGCTTCTTACCTCTAACAGAGAACCAGTCTACCTAACAAGCTTCTTACCTCTAACAGAGAACCAGTCTATCAAACAAGCTTCTTACCTCTAACAGAGAATCAGTCTATCTAACAAGCTTCTTACCTCTAACAGAGAACCAGTCTACCTAACAAGCTTCTTACCTCTAACAGAGAACCAGTCTACCTAACAAGCTTCTTACCTCTAACAGAGAACCAGTCTATCAAACAAGCTTCTTACCTCTAACAGAGAACCAGTCTATCTAACAAGTTTCTTACCTCTAACCGAGAAGCAATCTATCTAACAAGCTTAGTACCTCTAACAGAGAACCAGTCTACCTAGCAAGCTTCTTACCTCTAACAGAGAACCAGTCTACCTAACAAGCTTCTTACCTCTAACAGAGAATCAGTCTATGTAACAAACTTTGTACCTCTAATAGAGAACTAGTCTACCTAACAAGCTTCTTACCTCTAACAGAGAACCAGTCTATCTAACAAGCTTTGTACCTCTAACAGAGAATCAGTCTATCTAACAAACTTCTTACCTCTAACAGAGAACCAGTCTACCTAACAAGCTTCTTACCTCTAACAGAGAACCAGTCTACCTAACAAGCTTCTTACCTCTAACAGAGAACCAGTCTATCAAACAAGCTTCTTACCTCTAACAGAGAACCAGTCTACCTAACAAGCTTCTTACCTCTAACAGAGAACCAGTCTATCTACTAAGCTTCTTACCTCTAACAGAGAACCAGTCTATCTAACAAGCTTCTTACCTCTAACAGAGAACTAGTCTACCTAACAAGCTTCTTACCTCTAACAGATAATCAGTCTATCTACTAAGCTTCTTACCTCTAACAGAGAATCAGTCTATCTAACAAGCTTCTTACCTCTAACAGGGAACCAGTCTACCTAACAAGCTTCTTACCTCTAACAGAGAACCAGTCTACCTAACAAGCTTCTTACCTCTAACAGAGAACCAGTCTACCTAACAAGCTTCTTACCTCTAACAGAGAATCAGTCTACCTAACAAGCTTCTTACCTCTAACAGAGAACCAGTCTATCTACCAAGCTTCTTACCTCTAACAGAGAACCAGTCTACCTAACAAACTTCTTACCTCTAACAGAGAATCAGTCTATCTAACAAGCTTCTTACCTCTAACAGAGAACTAGTCTACCTAACAAGCTTCTTACCTCTAACAGAGAACCAGTCTATCTACCAAGCTTCTTACCTCTAACAGAGAACCAGTCTATCAAACAAGCTTCTTACCTCTAACAGAGAACCAGTCTATCAAACAAGTTTCTTATCTCTAACAGAGAAGCAATCTATCTAACAAGCTTTGTACCTCTAACAGAGAATCAGTCTATCTAACAAGCTTCTTACCTCTAACAGAGAACCAGTCTACATAACAAGCTTCTTACCTCTAACAGAGAACCAGTCTACCTAACAAGCTTCTTACCTCTAACAGAGAACCAGTCTATCAAACAAGCTTCTTACCTCTAACAGAGAATCAGTCTATCTAACAAGCTTCTTACCTCTAACAGAGAACCAGTCTACCTAACAAGCTTCTTACCTCTAACAGAGAACCAGTCTACCTAACAAGCTTCTTACCTCTAACAGAGAACCAGTCTATCAAATAAGCTTCTTACCTCTAACAGAGAACCAGTCTATCTAACAAGTTTCTTACCTCTAACCGAGAAGCAATCTATCTAACAAGCTTAGTACCTCTAACAGAGAACCAGTCTACCTAGCAAGCTTCTTACCTCTAACAGAAAACCAGTCTACCTAACAAGCTTCTTACCTCTAACAGAGAACCAGTCTATCTACCAAGCTTCTTACCTCTAACAGAGAATCAGTCTACCTGACAAGCTTCTTACCTCTAACAGAGAACCAGTCTATCTACCAAGCTTCTTACCTCTAACATAGAATCAGTCTACCTAACAAGCTTCTTACCTCTAACAGAGAATCAGTCTATCTAACAAGCTTCTTACCTCTAACAGAGAACCAGTCTATCAAACAAGCTTCTTACCTCTAACAGAGAACCAGTCTATCAAACAAGTTTCTTACCTCTAACAGAGAAGCAATCTATCTAACAAGCTTTGTACCTCTAACAGAGAATCAGTCTATCTAACAAGCTTCTTACCTCTAACAGAGAACCAGTCTACATAACAAGCTTCTTACCTCTAACAGAGAACCAGTCTACCTAACAAGCTTCTTACCTCTAACAGAGAACCAGTCTATCAAACAAGCTTCTTACCTCTAACAGAGAATCAGTCTATCTAACAAGCTTCTTACCTCTAACAGAGAACCAGTCTACCTAACAAGCTTCTTACCTCTAACAGAGAACCAGTCTACCTAACAAGCTTCTTACCTCTAACAGAGAACCAGTCTATCAAACAAGCTTCTTACCTCTAACAGAGAACCAGTCTATCTAACAAGTTTCTTACCTCTAACCGAGAAGCAATCTATCTAACAAGCTTAGTACCTCTAACAGAGAACCAGTCTACCTAGCAAGCTTCTTACCTCTAACAGAGAACCAGTCTACCTAACAAGCTTCTTACCTCTAACAGAGAACCAGTCTATCTACCAAGCTTCTTACCTCTAACAGAGAATCAGTCTACCTGACAAGCTTCTTACCTCTAACAGAGAACCAGTCTATCTACCAAGCTTCTTACCTCTAACATAGAATCAGTCTACCTAACAAACTTCTTACCTCTAACAGAGAACCAGTCTATCTACCAAGCTTCTTACCTCTAACAGAGAATCAGTCTACCTAACAAGCTTCTTACCTCTAACAGAGAACCAGTCTATCTACCAAGCTTCTTACCTCTAACAGAGAATCAATCTATCTAACAAGCTTCTTACTTCTAACAGAGAACCAGTCTACCTAGCAAGCTTCTTACCTCTAACAGAGAATCAGTCTACCTAACAAGCTTCTTACCTCTAACAGAGAACCAGTCTATCTACCAAGCTTCTTACCTCTAACAGAGAACCAGTCTACCTAACAAGCTTCTTACCTCTAACAGAGAACTAGTCTACCTAACAAGCTTCTTACCTCTAACAGAGAACTAGTCTACCTAACAAGCTTCTTACCTCTAACAGAGAACCAGTCTATCTACCAAGCTTCTTACCTCTAACAGAGAACCAGTCTACCTAACAAGCTTCTTACCTCTAACAGAGAACCAGTCTACCTAACAAGCTTCTTACCTCTAACAGAGAACCAGTCTATCAAACAAGTTTCTTACCTCTAACAGAGAAGCAATCTACTTAACAAGCTTCTTACCTCTAACAGAGAACCAGTCTACCTAACAAGCTTCTTACCTCTAACAGAGAACCAGTCTATCTACCAAGTGTCTTTTCTCTAACAGAGAACCACTCTATCTAACAAGCGTCTTACCTCCAACACAGAACCAGTCTGTCTAGCAAGCTTCTTACCTCTAACAGAAAACCAGTCTATCTAACAAGCTTCTTACCTCTAAGAAAGAACCAGTCTATCCAACAAGCTTCTATATTTTTGTAATTTTACTTTTTATTGTTGCCTAATTGACAATTTACATACATCAATGTTCATGACTATATAATAAATATAAATGTATACAGTTTGATCATTCAAGATAGTTTTTCTTTATTCTTTTAACTATACCATATATCAACAATGTGGTACAATATATGTATTGAACAAAAAAATACAAAAACAACCAGCTTTCGACCCCCCCCCCCCCCCCCCCCCCCCCCCTTAATCCTGTTGCTCCTTAATCCTTTCCCATGAAAAGTAATATTTCATGCCATCTATCCCAACTCTGTCACTTTGCAGGAGGTAGCATTAATGCAGAAAAAAATTATATTTTATATTTGTACCTGAGTAAAGATATTACTCCTGAGAAAGAAGGAACTACTTTTTTGAATTGACAGGAATAAATATAGTATTTTGTAATTAGCAGAATTGAATTTATATACAAGTAATTTACATTTTCAATTCCTAGGAGTATGTCTCTCCTAGAGAGACCAGAGAGACCCCCGCACCTGATCTGCAATTGCTCATATATTTTAAGCCAGATGTTTTTTACTATGTTGCAATCACAGAAGAGGTGCAGAATGGTCTCCTTAGTCTCTCCACAGAAAGCAAACAATTCAGTTTCACCTAGCCTACATTTATACAAAAATGTATTTGTAGGGATGGTTCTGTGGAGAAACTTGTACTGAAACATGTTCAATGTATTATCAAGAGTACAGTCATTTGACAAAATGTAAACAAATTCCCAATTTACTTCTTTAATATTCAACAAATTTTCCCATTTATTTTGAGAATGTATCGATCTTTCAGTATATGTTTTCAAAAATATGTTAAAAAAAGTTTTTCCAACAAGCTTCTTACCTCTAACAGAAAGTGTATTGCTAATTGAAGCTTCAAAGTCTACCAGTTCACCATTAACCAGAACATCTATTCCACGTATTGTATTCGTTTGAACTTCAATGACGTCTGCATTGGCATAAGACTTTGCTGCAATTGACGTCACAGAACTACCTATAATGAAACGGCAATGTAGCAATAAGAACGTGTAAATAACTGGTATATAATCTAATGATATGGCTAACCGATCTGTTCGAATTAATAGTAAACAATAAAATTATATTGACTAGCGGTCTGTTCGAATACCCGGTACAACAAAATTCGATGAATAGTGAATAAAATACAACATTTTATACATACCTTGAGAGTTTCCGTATTGTTCAAGTCTCATTTGTAATGTAAAATTATCATTTGCTATCGCTATGAATTCACCAACAGCATTGAACGTGTACAGTAGTCCGTCTAGAGTTACAAGATGAGGATCACCAGAACCTCTTGCTGTAAATTAAAATCATATTTATAAATTATAGCACTACAGGTGTTATTAGTGGAGCAGAAAATGTGAACACTTCCGGGTGTCATGCTAGTCGACCTGACGTTTCATGTGCATCGTTTTCTGTATCATTGCTTATCCTTTTTCTTGTGTTCATTGTATTGTGTGTCCGTGTTCGATTGATGGCCTCTGATTATCCCTTTGTGGAATCATCAAACTTTTGTTGAATTTAACGTTGAAATGAAAAAAAAAAAACCAGAATATATATAAAGTTCTCCTCCGCAGTAAAAATACTGAACTTTATATTTATTACCACAGGGTTTAATGGGTTAATTGAAAATACTATATTGTTGTCAGTACAGAACATAGATGAATTAAAACTGAGGTCAATCATCCTATGACCTTACCCGATTGTCGATATCATGTTTAGGACATTTGCCTTACCTGATGAAATACTTTTTTAGTTGGCTTTCCTGGTGTACCTGATGACGGCTATTTCAAGACCAAGCCTTGCGCGTAAGATTAGATAACTACGTTTTAATGACCATATATCCATATTAAATCAAATGTATAGCTGTACCGGAATGGCTAATGGATGGTGTTCTACAAATTATTTGATTTGTATTGTAGATTTGAAATCGAAGATGACTGCAACAATTCAATAACATTTGATCCTAAATAGGAATGTGTAAGCAATATCTTCATACAAACTGATCAAACATTGAATACAACACGCTAACAGTATGTCCCTATCACAAGCTTGAACCGGGATTTCTAATAGGAATGTGCAAACAATATCTTCATGCAAATTGTGCACTGACCGAACCCAAACTGACCTACCATTGAACACAACACGCTAAATTTGTGTCCCTGTTTCAAACCAGGACCAGGATTTCCAACACAATAGGTCGTGGTCCTTTTCATGTTTGATGGTTTAAGGTCAGAGGTAGTTGTTCGTTTTGTTTTTGATATTTTTTAATATCAATGTTTAAACTTTCTTTTTATAACTTACCCACTACTGGTGGTACGTAGTTCACACACGAGTTGGGTGGCCTTCGTGCGTAAAATGCATCACATCCGGTATATACGTTAGTGTTCACATTCTGTATAGGGTAAACGCAGCAGTGTTGATAAGGTATGACATCGTAGATGAAATTTGACAGAAATGGAATGTTATCAAGATTATCTCCAGCATAATGGTATCTGTTGGCATATCCACTTCCAAATAAGGCTTGTGGATTCATTAATAATCCACTGTCGTTATAACAGCATTGGTTGCCATATCCTTGCACTCTAAAGTTCACGTAAAAAAGATAAACATACATGTACATGTATTATAAATTTAATCAAATGAAAAGAAATCTATTGAACTTGGAATATACATTATGTTATGGAGAATACACTCCAACTGTAGATTCATAAAAATAATCAACCGCAAGGGCCGAGTTGCTTATTTTTAAGAATCTACAAGTTGGAGTGTATTCTTTTACATAATATATTTCCATCTACAAAGGTGTTTTCATTTTATATTTTTTACAATTTTAATGTTTAGAAAGCCAAATAAGACAAAAATTAACAAAAATAAAACGACAAATTTTTATCGGTCAACTTCCTTTCGATTTTCGTTTATATTTAGATATTTCAAGGTCTTTCAAGTGTCCCAGATGTTCACCTATTGTCTGTCTGATTTATAATTAGTTGCGGTCAGGTTTTTTTGTTGTGTTTTTTTTGTATTACGAGAATATGTTGTAAATGCTCACGTACTCGTCAGTTCTGAACATATATTATGCCAGATATTAAATACTTGTATCATGCCTTGAATATATTGATTAATTACTTATTTTAGCAAGTTGTTGATATATTTTGTAAATAACGTTTACTATTAAGAGTCATATATATATATTAAACAATGTAATAGTGTGTTCACCCTAGACGGGTGGTTTGATGGAAGGAAGTTTTAAAATTCAAAGCTTAAAAAGCCCAGCAGGGGTTCGACACCCGCATGCAGTGTTTTCCACGTGTGCGTAAAATGCCAAACCGCACATGTAGATAAGACTTATTGCTACACGTATATATTTTATGTGCGATCTGTTTTCTTGTATAAGATTTAAATACTCACGATGGAAGATTCTGTTTGAAGCAGAGTTTAGTAAATGGTTGTAGGTAGCAATCATAGACATTAACTGCAGTTTCTACACATAAAGGATCAATATGAAACCTTGTCAAATCTAATAGAGCGACATCTAGGGAACATGGACAGGAAGTGATGCTGTCGTGGTGCATCGGTTGGATCGTCATATCATTTTTATTCCAATCATCACAAATCTGCATACTTGTTGACATATTTACCAGTACAGTAAACATATCTGACCAGTAATACGGACTGAAAAACAAAATAAATAACAAAACAATAAATAAAATAAAAAAGAAAACGTAATGAAAGGATACTCTTCTTTAGGTATTACAAAGGTAATATCCTGACTGTAAGAGGTAGCATATAACTCTGTTTGTTTGTTTGCTTGGTCTATGGTGCTTAACGCCACTTGCAACAATATTTATGTTATGTCGTGGCGGTCAGATTCGACTTCCATATCAGGGGAATCGATTGTAACATAATGAGGCTTACCACACAAACTGCATCTTTGGTAAATGGGCAAATTGAAGCAATTACATTTGTTCCGGAAATGTTCGGTTACTGATCCGTGAATTAGAACTTGCCATAACAACATAACATTGCAACAATTTTCGATTGGACGGTAGGTAATATATTTGTCTCGTCCAGTAGAATTTAATAACAGTACAAATAACAAGTCCTCCAAATTCAGCAGAGCTAATCATACTTGAAATAAATAACCACGTGACTAAGAGGGTTCCTCTGTCAGTTGACATACGTGCGGTGTCGGGTGTGATCAGATTTGGGTTGCAGACGATGCACGATTTATATCAACAAGACTTCATCTGGCTTTCCAATCTTTGGACTATGAGTGTACATGTCAAAGATCATACCAGAAACTAATTCAGATATCCTCTTTTTTCATCTTTTAAAATATTACAGACATTCATTGAATATATACTCCTCCAGCACTGGTACATTTGTACATACCTGTTAGGGTCATTTACTGATATTTTTATTATCCCTGCCTCCATTGGAAAGTTCAGTCTAAAGCTATAGTTTCCTGTTACATTTGTTGTCGGGAGAGACGAATGATGCATCAATATTATACCACTTCCACCATCTTTCTACAATTTAGAATGGTATGTAAGTTTTATGATGCATAAATATCATGATGATAGCCAACACCAATGTAAATTACCAGATTTAGGGAACAGTTCGGACAGTTATTAAGAATAACAGTGACAATTAAATAAAATTGCAAATTACGAACTATCGTGCAATAAATGAAAATCAAACATAACAACAACAACAAATTAATAAAAAGATAAATAAAAATCAAAGCAAAGCTCCTCTCCAACACCCCCACCCCCCCCCCCCCCCCCCCACCCCACCCCACCCCAAAAAAAAACAAAAACTAAAACAAAAACAACAAACAAACCCCATGTAGGGCCCCATCGTTCAATTCCCATCTACAAAGTTGGCTTTTACTACAATTAGAATGGTAAATATTAGAGGAAACTAAGGGGCAATCTAGAATGGACAATCCAGAGACACTTTAAATAAACGTTAGAGAAAACTGAAGGGGCAATCAAGAATGGACAATCATCCAGAGACACTGTAAATAAATGTTAGAGACAACTGAAGGGGCAATCAAGAATGGACAATCCAGAGACACTGTAAATAAATGTTAGAGAAAACTGAAGGGGCAATCAAGAATGGACAATCCAGAGACATTGTAAATAAATGTTAGAGACAACTGAAGGGGCAATCAAGAATGGACAATCCAGAGACATTGTTAATAAACGTTAGAGAAAACTGAAGGGGCAATCAAGAATGGACAATCCAGAGACACTGTAAATAAATGTTAGAGATAACTGAAGGGGCAATCAAGAATGGACAATCCAGAGACACTGTAAATAAACGTTAGAGACAACTGAAGGGGCAATCAAGAATGGACAATCCAGAGACATTGTAAATAAACGTTAGAGAAAACTGAAGTGGCAATCAAGAATGGACAATCCAGAGACACTGTAAATAAATGTTAGAGATAACTGAAGGGGCAATCAAGAATGGACAATCCAGAGACACTGTAAATAAACGTTAGATACAACTGAAGGGGCAATCAAGAATGGACAATCCAGAGACATTGTAAATAAACGTTAGAGAAAACTGAAGGGGCAATCAAGAATGGACAATCCAGAGACATTGTAAATAAACGTTAGAGAAAACTGAAGGGGCAATCAAGAATGGACAATCCAGAGACATTGTAAATAAACGTTAGAGACAACTGAAGGGGCAAACAAGAATGGACAATCCAGAGACACTGTAAGTAAACGTTAGAGACAACTGAAGGGGCAATCCAGAATGGACAATCCAGAGACACTGTAAATAAACGTTAGAGACAACTGAAAGGGTAATCTAGAATGGACAATCCAGAGACATTGTAAATAAACGTTAGAGAAAACTGAAGGAGCAATCAAGAATGGACAATCATCCAGAGACACTGTAAATAAACATTAGAGATAACTGAAGGGGCAATCAAGAATGGACAATCCAGAGACACTGTAAAGAAACGTTAGAGACAACTGAAGGGGCAATCAAGAATGGACAATCCAGAGACATTGTAAATAAACGTTAGAGACAACTGAAGGGGCAATCAAGAATGGAAAATCCAGAGACACTGTTAATAAATGTTAGAGAAAACTGAAGGGCAATCAAGAATGGACAATCCAGAGACACTGTAAATAAATGTTAGAGACAACTGAAGGGGCAATCAAGAATGGACAACCCAGAGACATTGTAAATAAACTTTAGAGAAAACTGAAGGGGCAATCAAGAATGGACAATCCAGAGACACTGTAAATAAATGTTAGAGATAACTGAAGGGGCAATCAAGAATGGACAATCCAGAGACATTGTAAATAAACGTTAGAGAAAACTGAAGGAGCAATCAAGAATGGACAATCATCCAGAGACATTGTAAATAAACGTTAGAGAAAACTGAAGGAGCAATCAAGAATGGACAATCATCCAGAGACACTGTAAATAAACATTAGAGATAACTGAAGGGGCAATCAAGAATGGACAATCCAGAGACATTGTAAATAAACGTTAGAGACAACTGAAGGGGCAATCAAGAATGGACAATCCAGAGACACAGTAAGTAAACGTTAGAGACAACTGAAGGGGTAATCAAGAATGGACAATTTCAGAGACACTTTAAATAAACGTTAGAGACACCTGAAGGGGCAATCTAGAATGGACAATCCAGAGACATTGTAAATAAACGTTAGAGACAACTGAAGGGACAATCAAGAATGGACAATCCAGAGACATTGTAAATAAACGTTAGGAAAAACTGAAGGGGAAATCAAGAATGGACTATCCAGAGACACTGTAAATAAACGTTAGAGAAAACTGAAGGGGCAATCAAGAATGGAAAATCCAGAGACATTGTAAATAAACGTTAGAGGCAACTGAAGGGGAAATCAAGAATGGACCATCCAGAGACATTGTAAATAAACGTTAGAGAAATCTGAAGGAGCAATCAAGAATGGACAATCATTCAGAGACACTGTAAATAAACGTTAGAGACAACTAAAGGGGCAATCAACAATGGACAATCCAGAGACATTGTAAATAAACGTTAGAGACAACTGAAGGGGAAATCAAGAATGGACAATCCGGAGACATTGTAAATAAACGTTAGAGACAACTGAAGGGGCAATCAAGAATGGAAAATCCAAAGACATTGTAAATAAACGTTAGAAACAACTGAAGGGGAAATCAAGAATGGACAATCCAGAGACATTGTAAATAAACGTTAGAGACAACTGAAGGGGCAATCAAGAATGGAAAATCCGGAGACACTGTAAATAAACGTTAGAGACAACTGAAGGGGATATCAAGATGGACAATCCAGAGACATTGTAAATAAACATAAGAGACAACTGAAGGGGAAATCAAGATGGACAATCCAGAGACACTGTAAATAAACGTTAGAGAAAACTGAAGGGGAAATCAAGAATGGACTATCCAGAGACACTGTGAATAAACGTTAGAGACAACTGAAGGGGAAATCAAGAATGGACAATCCAGAGACATTGTAGATAAACGTTAGAGACAACTGAAGAGGCCATCAAGAATGGAAAATCCAGAGACACTGTAAATAAATGTTAGAGACAACTGAAGGGGCAATCTAGAATGGACAATCCAGAGACATTGTAAATAAACGTTAGAGACAACTGAAGGGGAAATCACGATGGACAATCCAGAGACATTGTAAATAAACGTTAGAGAAAACTGAAGGGGCAATCAAGAATGGACAATCCAGAGACACTGTAAATAAATGTTAGAGACAACTGAAGGGGCAATCAAGAATGGACAATCCAGAGACATTGTAGATAAACGTTAGAGAAAACTGAAGGGGAAATCAAGAATGGACTATCCAGAGACACTGTAAATAAATGTTAGAGACAACTGAAGGGGCAATCTAGAATGGACAATCCAGAGACATTGTAAATAAACGTTAGAGACAACTGAAGGGGAAATCACGATGGACAATCCAGAGACATTGTAAATAAACGTTAGAGAAAACTGAAGGGGCAATCAAGAATGGACAATCCAGAGACACTGTAAATAAATGTTAGAGACAACTGAAGGGGCAATCAAGAATGGACAATCCAGAGACATTGTAGATAAACGTTAGAGAAAACTGAAGGGGAAATCAAGAATGGACTATCCAGAGACACTGTTAATAAACGTTAGAGACAACTGAAGGGGCAATCAAGAATGGAAAATCCAGAGACACTTTAAATAAATGTTAGAGAAAACTGAAGGGGCAATCAAGAATGGACAATCCAGAGACATTGTAAATAAACGTTAGAGAAAACTGAAGGGGCAATCAAGAATGGACAATCCAGAGACACTGTAAATAAATGTTAGAGACAACTGAAGGGGCAATCAAGAATGGACAATCCAGAGACATTGTAGATAAACGTTAGAGAAAACTGAAGGGGAAATCAAGAATGGACTATCCAGAGACACTGTTAATAAACGTTAGAGAAAACTGAAGGGGCAATCAAGAATGGACAATCCAGAGACACTGTAAATAAATGTTAGAGACAACTGAAGGGGAAATCAAGATGGACAATCCAGAGACATTGTAAATAAACGTTAGAGAAAACTGAAGAGGCAATCAAGAATGGACAATCCAGAGACATTGTAAATAAATGTTAGAGACAACTGAAGGGGAAATCAAGATGGACAATCCAGAGAAACTGGCAACATTGGGTTCACATGACACAGGACTCATTACAAGCATTCACTCGTCTGTCTGTGACACACAGATCATACGGTAAAGAACATTGTATTAAGCAATGCCAGTCCAAATGATCTTTTGCATATTCCCGATTTGATTCTACATTATACGTTTCTGTACCTTATCATTAATAGGATTGATTTGCCTTTGGACAAGCAGAATGGTAATGAGAAAGGAGAGCGAATTTGAGGGTCATGTTTTCATACGATATTTGAACCTTTTAAAAAATTAATTTTAAATCAATTTTTGTTTTTAGCATAATATGAGACAAAATATATGTTAATTTCATTGAACCTCGCATGTAAATGAACTCTTGTCTGCCTTATAGAGAAATGACTCCTGTTATTTTTGTTGGAGTTCATGTTCCTCGATCTTTAGTTTTATGTGTATTTTTTTGTAGATCGTTGTTTGTCCTTTTGTCCTTTTTCTTTTGGCAATTGTTTTGTCTGTTCTTCTGCGATATACAGATTTTGATCATGCCTTTGGTATCTTCAAACTCTTCTTAGAGTCGTAAATGCACAGATAGGCTTTTAGTTTGAGATTTGTGTATCATCATCTCGTTTTATCACATTACAAATTACAGCAACGTATATGTATATTTTGTTTTCATAAGTGTTAATAATATGTATCTCTAATATGCATCTCAAATCTTACAAACTCACATATACATACATTGCTTAAAAGGGAAATCATTGTTATTGATGAGCGGTGATATTTTTGGTTATTTCCCCGATGTAAATGGAACGTTTTACAGATATTTTCACTCCATTATATCAATGGAATACTATTTTTTTTTGTTTATCTATCGAATGTTTGTGCCATTACAACATTCATTAAAATAAAACAATATTTCTCATAGGATAAGAGGAGCAATGTTGATGAAAAAAAAAATAGAGAAAAACCAGCAACAACAAAACAGCAAGTTAAAGCCCAAACAAATCTCCTACCTTTGGATAGTACAAATCAACGTTTACTGTCAGGTTTAAAGGAAAGTTCATTTCATCAGATTTCCAGTTCAACACAACTGTAGATTCATGTTTCCAGTTTACAGGATATCTACTTATTACTGGCTTCGTGATAGCGTGATTTACTAAAATTAGGATAGAATAAAATAAGAAAAACAAAACGTTCCAAAATCAATTTTCAAAATCACAGAAAGAGACAAAGCAAAATTGATACCAATAACACACATGACCACTCACTTTCCGGGCTTGGTACATGTACTTCAATTAAAAAGTGGCAGGGTTAAGTTAGTTATGTACCCAACCTCCCTTCTTAGTTAAGCGATGCGGTCATGTAAGTCATATCAACACGTGCGCATCTAAAACTCCTCTACAGTTCAATCGTTGACGTCACGCGATGCTACTTCTTAGATCGGCGAATGTTGTTTCGTGACAAAATATGCGAATAATTACACAGTGATCGAGAAAAAAACTAATCTTACATTGTAACATGTATTGTTGTATATGATTCGTCCCTAACAACTAGCAAACGAAACGTTCGGGGAGTGGTTACACCCACAGTACAGTAACTAAATCCCATGTCTATATTCCTGTGGGAGGATTTCTTAAATGTAAAATACTAGATATCATACCTAGAGTCAATATGCCTGTATAGGTCACTGTTTGATTATCAGGTTGCATCACACGGAGTTGCACCATTTCTCTTCCTGTTCTATATAATGGCGGGAAAATACATGAGACCCTGTATTCAGAAAACCATTTACAGTGTAGTTCACCTTTGGCATTAGGCGTTACTAAAGATACTGAATCTGCTTGGTTAAAGCATGGTCCTGATATCACCAATAATGTACCACCAAACATGGAGGCTTCCTTTGGAGTAATTGTCAACGTGCCTTAAAAATATTAGTCTTGGTTAATTATGAGTTAATGTGTTATATTGCAAAAATAAGTAGCTAGAAGATCTTAGAAAGTATTATAGGGTTCATTTAAAACTTATGCATTTTAAAATAAATGCTTGATAGTTTTGAATATACAAGTAACGTCTGTTCCAAGCTATAATCGATGTAAATAGTTAAATATTCAGACAAAAATTACATTCAAAATTGTTTTTAAAGTAAAATCTTGAATACGTGTAGCAATGCATTAATTGTTTTCAAAACAATGTCAAACCTTACCATTCGTGTTACAACCTCCTTGTTTTATCTCTGCAGAGTCGACACGAAACATGAATAGTCCTGGAATATTGACATTAGACATGGACGCAACATTGATTATTGCTGGTGTCCTGGACGCTGGCAATGCAAAGTAGTTAGTACCGTCACCAGCGTCAAATCCTACCTGTAAAACATGACAAACGTAATTAAGGGTCAAATTCAAACATAGTGAAGCATCAAGTTGTTAAAACAATAAGACACTTGTTGCATAGTTTTTATTTTGGTTTAGCCAGCGATTCACTAACACCATCCAATATTGGACCAAACCGGATGTCACAATTCAAGCGATTAATTTATCTACGAGCATCCGACAACATTTGATAATGAGAGCTTATCATTGTGTAGGAAAAGGTATCTGACAAGAACTAATGGGTGAGTCTAATTGAAGAATAATGAAGAATAAAGAGGAATAATGAAGAAAAGAACCCAAAACTACTATTTGTGTTGTTTTATGTGTTATTTATAACAATATTATGCATTTAATAATCATTTTGAATACAAAAATAATAACAAAAATTAAGAAAAACGATATAGTCTAGCAAATATTATCACTGTTCTTCTTTTCCCAATTGCGGCGATTTGCAGGTCCACATGACACCGTCATGAGGAAAAGAAGCCATAACATGCGATTTACATAGTTTTAAATGTTATTTATATGAAAATCTGGATTTAATCATCATTTTGTTTACTTTATTACAAAAAAAAATATTTAAAACGATATATTTTAGCAAATATTATCATTGTTCTTCTTTTCCCAATCGCGGCGATTTGCAGATCGACATGAAGAAAAGAAGTCATAATCTACATTTTACATAGTTTTAAGTGTTATTTACATTATTCTTCATTATTCTTCATTATTCTTCAATTAGACTCACCGAGAACCAATACAGCATGTCGCCGGATTAAAAAGATCCTTCAGGTTTCTAATTGTAATTCGATTGGAAGTAGCCGTCCCTGTATGAATCGTACAAATACTTACAAACAAAGGTAACATTATTAACCTTTTTTCTTACGTTTTTGTTTAATGTTATTCATTTCATTATGCAGTGTACCTCATCGTAGGTGTAGTTGTTCGCGTGATCCCCTCGAATGATGTAGAATGTGTGTTCAATCTCCGACGATGTCGACTTAAGAATATGGAATATATTTGTTGGTTCTCCTCTAGGCGTGCAGTGTAAATCAAGAATAAGAGCAAACACTGGTTGGATCGTTGACCGAATAATGTGTCTGAGTGGAACGACGTGTCTAACCATGCATTGTCGTCTCAGAGAATTGCCACAATACACACCGTGTCCTTCTAGTAATAATCATATACTCTACATAATAATCATCACCTGGTCAAAAATAATTTGCTATCGCCACCTTGTACAGTTGAAAATTAACTCATTTGGCGATTAACACTATTCACTCATTCAGAATTATGATTAATTATTTTATCTTTTCAAGAGTATTCTCCCCTTTATTGGTATCAATGTTTCCTGTCATCATTGTTTTGTATATGTAATAAATTAAAAATATTCTCGTGTTCTCGTAACAAAACATTCCTTGATTACTGTTACACCAAGTGTCAATGGTACCAGCTCTAACTTTATCAGTATCCTTCATTATGTGACAAAATCTCTCCGGGTATTTCGCTTCCTCTGACAATAAATCTGACCAACACGTTGCAATGTATCAATACATTTTGTTGGACATGGTGTTAAACACCAAATATAAATTAACTTCTATTCTTACATACCTGTGCCGGTGTCCCTCCTAATCCTGTAGCACTGCTACCACCACTAGCTGTTCCCGTCGTCCATTCTATTTTGTCGTATAGAAAGACAGTAAAAGAGTGTCTTCCATTGGTTAACAGCAAACATTGAAACGTACATAACTAAAATAATAAGTTAATATGGCCATCATTGCAACGTACATCTCTAATGCAACAAGTCAATATGGCCGTCATTATAGCGTTCATCTCTAAGGTAACAAGTCAATATGACCATCATTATAATGATTGATTAATTGATTTTGGTGTTTAACACCACCGTTTCAGCAATATTTCAGCTATATCATGGCGACCAGTTTTAGTGGTGGAAGAAGCCGGAGTTCCCGGAGAGGACCAACGACCATGGGCAAGTAACTGGTAAACTTTATCATTTTCGGCTGCGAGTCGAGTGCACCCTTTTGGTAATTTACAAATCCGCGCGCGAACCGACGCCGTATTGGTGATAGGCCTGTATGAGTTGCTAGGTAATTCAACTACCAAACTCATTGAGACACCCAGGCTCTACCATCATTGTAGCGTACTCCTATAAAATAAGAAGTTAATATGGTCATCATTGTAACGTACATCTCTAAAGTAACAAATTAATATTACCGTCATTGTGACATACATCTCTACAGAAATAAGTTAATTTGGTCATCATTGTAACGTACATCTCCAAAATAAGAAGTTAATATGCCAATCATTGTAACGTACATTTCTAAAGTAACAAGTTAATATTGTCATCATTATAACGTACATCTCTAAGGTAACAAGTCAATATGGCCGTAAACGAAACGTACATTTCTTAAGTAGCAAGTTAATATTTCCGTCATTGAAACGTACATCTCTAAGGTAACAACTTAATATGGCCGTCATTGAAACGCACATCTCTAAAGTAATAGGTTAATGTGGCCGTCATTGAAGCGTACATCTCTAAAGTGACAAGTTACTATGGCTCTCATTGTAACGTACAACTCTAAAGTAACAAGTTAATATTGTCATCATTATAACGTACATCTCTAAAGTAAGAAGTTAATATGCCGACATTGAAACGTACATCTCTAAAGTAACAAGATAATATGGCCGTCATTGAAACGTACATCTCTAAAGTGACAAGTTAACATCGATATCATTGTAACGTATATCTCTAAAGTAACGAGTTATATGGCCATCATTGAAACGTAATCTCTAACGTAACAAGTTAATATGGCCATCATTGTAACGTACATCTCAAAGGTAACAAGTCAATGTGGTCATCATTGTAACGTATATCTCTAAATAACAAGTTAATATGGCCCTCATTGTACCATACATCTCTAAAGTGACAAGTTAATATGGTCGTCATTGAAACGTACATCTCTAAAGTAAGAAGTTAATATGGCTGTCATTAAAACGTACATCTCTAAAGTAACAAGTTAATATGGCCGTCATTGAAAAGTACATCTCTAAAGTGACAATTTAATATTGACATCATTATAACGTATATCTCTAAAGTAACGAGTTAATATGGCCATCATTGAAACGTAATATGTAAAGTAACAATTAATATGGCCCTCATTGTATCACACACCTCTAAAGAGACATGTTAATATGGACGTCATTGAAACGTACATCTCTTAAGTAACAAGTTAATATGGCCGTCATTGAGACGTACATCTCAAAAGTAACAAGTTAATATCGCCGTCATTGAAAAGAACATCTCTAAAGTAACAAGTTAATATGGCCGTCATTGAAACGTACATCTCTAATGAATAAGTAACAAGTTAATATGACTATCGTTGAAATGTATATCTCTAACGTAACAAGTTAATGTGGCCCTCATTGTGCCATACATCTCTAAAGTGACAAGTTAATATGGTCGTCATTAAAAAGTACCTCTCTAAAGTAACACGTTAATATGGCCGTCATTGAAACGTACATCTCTAATGTAACAAGTTAATATGGCCGTCATTGTACCGTACATCTCTAAAGTATCAATTCAATGAGGTCATCATTGTAGTGTATATCACTAAAGTAACAAGTTAATATGGCCCTCATTGTACCATACACCTCTAAAGTGACAAGTTAATATGGCCGTCATTGAAATGTCCATCTCTAAAGCAACAGGTTAATATATCCGTCATTGAAGAGTACATCTCCAAAGAAACAAACTAATATGACCATCATAGAAACGTACATCTCTAAAATGACAAGTTAATGTGGCCATCATTGCAACGTACATCTCTAAGGTAACAAGTAAACTTGGCCCTCTTTGTAACATACATTTCTAAATAAACAAGCTAATATGGCCCTCATTGTAATGTACATCCCTAAAGTAACAAGTTAATATGGCCATCATTGTAACGTACATCTCTAACGTAACAAGTTAATATGGCTATAATTGAAACGTGCATCTCTAAAGTAACAAGTTAATATGGTCATAATTGTAATGTCCATCTCTAAAGTAACAAGTTAATATGGTCATAATTGTAATGTACATCTCTAATGTAACAAGTTAATATGGCCATCATTGAAACGAACATATTGAAAGTAACAAGTTAATATGACCATCATTGTAGTGTACATCTCTAAAGTATTAAGTCAATATGGTCATCATTGAAACGAACATATCTAAAGTAATGAGTTAATATGGCCATCATTGTAACGTACATCCCTAAAGTAACAAATTAAAATGGCCATCAGTTTAACGTACATCTGTAAAGTAACAAGATAATATGGTTATGATTGAAACGTGCATCTCTAAAGAAACAAGTTAACATGGCCCTCATTGTAACGTAGATGTACAAAGTAACAAGTTAATATGGTTATTATTGTAGCGTACATCTCTAAAGAAACAAGTTAATATGCCCATCATTGTAACGTAGATGTACAAAGTAACAAGTTAACATGACCCTCATTGTAACGTACATTTCTATAGTAACAAGTTAATATGGCCATCATTGAAACGTACATCTCTAAAGTAACAAGTTAATATGCCATCATTGTAGCGTACATCTCTAAAGTCGCAAGTTTATATGGCCATCATTGTAACGTACATCTCTAAAGTAACAGGTTAATATGGTCATAATTGTAATGTACATCTTTAAGGTAACAAGTTAATATGGCCATCATTGAAACGAACATATTTAAAGTAACAGGTTAATATGACCATCATTGTAATGTACATTTCTAAAGAAGCAAGTTAATATGGTCATCATGGAAACGAGCATATCTAAAGTAATGATTAAATATGGCCATCATTGTAACGTACATCTCTAAAGTAAAAAGTTAATATGACCATCATTGAAACGTACATCTCTAAAAAAAAACAAGTTAATATGGCCGCATTTGTAACGAACGTAACCAAAGAAGCAAGGTAATATGTCCAACATTGTAACGTACATCTCTAAAGTAAAGAGTTAATATGGCCATCATTGTAACGTACATCTCTAAATAAAAAACAAGTTAATATGGCCGTCACTGTAACGAACGTATCTAAAGAAACAAGTTAATATGGCCATCATTGTAACGAACGTATCTAAAGTAAAAAGTTAATATGTCCCTCATTGAAACGTACATCTCTCAAGTAACAAGTTAATATGGCCGTCATTGAAGCCTACATCCCTCAAGTACCAAGTTAATATAGCCATCATTGCAACGTACATTTCTAAAGTAACAAGTTGATATGGCCGTCATTATAACGTACATCTCTAAAGTAACAAGTTAATATGGTTATAATTGAAACGTGCATCTCTAAAGTAACAAGTTAACATGGCCCTCATTGTAACGTAGATGTACAAAGTAACAAGTTAATATGGTCATTATTGTAGCGTACATCTCTAAAGAAACAAGTTAATATGCCCATCATTGTAACGTACATTTCTATAGTAACAAGTTAATATGGCCATCATTGAAACGTACATCTCTAAAGTAACAAGTTAATATGGCCATCATTGTAACGAACGTATCTAAAGTAAGAAGTTAATATGGCCATCATTGTAACGTACATCTCTAAAGTAAATTTTACCAGAACATTCAATGAAATGCTATGTCTTCTTTTCTTATTTTTTCCCACAAATAATCATTTTAAATTGTGTAGCAATCAATACACCTTATACCTAGTATCTCTTGTTGTTAAAGGGGATTTACTATTGAGTAAAGGTTGCTAAGAATAAATAATGTTAGTACAAATTTTCATATCATAAACAGTATATACTTTTGTGGTATAATTTTCCAATTTTCTCTCATGTTTTCCAATAGTCTTAATATCCATTTTATATTAGTACATGTGCAAGATTCAGATCGACGCCCAACTTCTAATCGACGTCCAATCCTCAAATTCCGGTCCGTTTTCGATATCACAGACATCTGTACCTCATTTTTCAAATTCTCAAATCGGCGTCCAATTCTCAAATCCATGGCTGTTTCTCACTTTTTCAAATCGACTTCCAAAGACGACACTGACGTCTGCTTCAAATGACGTCACACCCGTTAGGGAAGGTTTTTGAAGCAACGATGGAACAGCGACGTGACCAGATTCCAGATGAGGGAT
Source organism: Bathymodiolus septemdierum (assembly GCA_963383655.1). Taxonomy (NCBI): domain Eukaryota; kingdom Metazoa; phylum Mollusca; class Bivalvia; order Mytilida; family Modiolidae; genus Bathymodiolus; species Bathymodiolus septemdierum. The sequence goes on from OY726529.1 coordinate 15,842,068, forward strand.
TCTTGATGACAAGAAAAAAGAAAATAAAAGAGTCAGCAAAGACACAAATACAGAAACATTCGGGGCGGATATGCTGTATATTTTTCTAACAACAGAGGCAAAAGAAGAATCCTAATTGAGGATCAAAGAAATTACTCAGTCACTTGAAACTTGCATATACGGAGAGAACAGAACAATGTTTGCCGACGTTATGCTTTTTGACTCAGAAATGGAATGCCTGTTCCGAAATTCCGTTGATAATAACGTCCATCACAGGAAATGTGCTTAGAAAGATCAATTGAATAATATAATTAGAGAAAACCACAAGAAAGATCACAGAAAGACAAACAAAATTTATGAGACACTTCGGATGTCAGTATTTCTAGTTGTTTGGGAGATGAGCTTTTCCAAAAACGAAACGCAGGTGAATTTATTTCTGGAACTTTAACGTTTTGCATTCATTTGATATAATATGCAATTCAGATGACGTACAACCTTGACCCACATCCATCATGTGACAAGGTAAAAGCGTATACAAATCATCGCTCTGAAAAGGACGTCGAATTGATAGCTATGAATCTGTCATTGATCTTAAAATAGGGAAAGGAGGACCGTGATTTGACATAATGACGTCAGTGGATGCCGATTTGATGAGTGGACGCCGATTTGAGCGCGGACGCTGATCTGAGTCTCTCATATGTATTGGTCATATTAAAAACTCAATATAAATAATCATTTGATAACAAAGATCTTTCATTAATTTTGAAAGGGACACACCCAAGGACCATCTATGCCAAGCTTGGCTCCATTTGGCCAAGCTGTTTCAGAGGAGAAGATTTTTTTAACATTAGTCAATCAGAAAAAAGAATTAATCTTGGTGGCTATGTTTGTAGGCCGAATGGAACCAAATCAAGAATCTTTATAGAGGATTTTACATAGATGCTTCCTGCCAAGTTTGGCTCCATTTTGCCAAGCAGTTTCAGAGGAGAAGATTTTTTTAATCAGTAGCCAATCAGAAACAAGAATTGCCCTTGGCGGCCATATTTGTTGGTGGAACGGAACGAAATGGAGAAACTTAATAGATGACCTTGCATAGATGCTTACTGCCAAGTTTGGTTCCATTTGGCCAAGTTGTTTCAGAGGAGAAGATTGAAATATGAAAAGGTTAACGAACGGACGACGGACGCCAAGTGATGGCAATACCTCACATGGCCCTTTGGGTCAGGTGAGCTACAAAATTATGAAAAAGGGCAATAACTCCTAAACGGGTAATTAGATTTACTTCAGGGCATGTATATCTTGACAAGCTGAACATGTTTTCAGTTTACACTCAGCATCAATCTCTTATAGTTTTTGAAATAAAGGATGAAAAGTATTAACACTTTTAAAATTTGACGAGAAAGGGGCAATAACTTCAAGATGGGTAATCAGATTTACTGCAGGCTAGGTAGATCTTGACATGCTGAACATGTTTGCTATTTAAACTTAACATCTATCTCTTATAGTTTTTGAAATAAAGGACAAAAGGTAATAACATTTTGAAAATTTGATGAAAAAAGAGCAATAACTCCAAATTGGGTACTCAGATTAACTTCAAAATTGCAGGGTATGTAGATCGTAATATGCTGCACATTTTTGCAATTTACCTCTAATAGTTTTTGAAATATCAGACAAAAATGTTTAAATTAAAAAAAATAAAATAAAAAAGGGCAATAACTCCTAGACGGGTAATCAGATTTACTTCAAAATTGCAGAGCATGTAGATTTTGACATGCTGCACATGTTTGCTGCTGAAACTTAACGTTTATTCCTTATAGTTTTTGAAATAAAAAACGAAAAGTATTAAAATTTAGAAATGTGATGGAAAAAAGGGAAATAACTCCAAGATAGGTAATCAGATTTTCTTCAAAATTTCTGTCCGATTTTTGATATTATTAACGGTTTTTGAGTTATTACCAAAAACGTGCAATTTTACCATATGTTCTATTTTTAGTAACAGCGGCCATGTTTGTTGGCCGAATGGAACTAAATGAAGAAGTTTTATAGAGGATCTTACATAGATGCTTCCTACCAAGTTTGGCTCCATTTGGCCAAGCAGTTTCAGAGGAGAATATTTGTTTAACATTAGCCATTCAGAAACAAGAATTGCCCTTGGCGGCCATATTTGTTGGCGGAATGGGACGAAATGAAGAAACTATATAGAGGACCTTATATAGATGCTTTCTGCCAAGTTTGGTTCCATTTGGTCCAGTTGTTTCAGAGGAGTAGATTAAAATATGAAAATTTCACGAACGGACGACGGACGACGGACGGACGCCAAGTGATGGCAATACCTCACATGACCCTTTGGGTCAGGTGAGCTAAAAACGTAGATATCTTCTAGCTAGGGAACGTTAACGAATCAGTTAGATATTCTTTTCTTTTACCTTTGTCCTTCCTATAGCATCAGCTCCAAAAAAGGCAACATTGTCCCATGTAGCAATAAAAAGCCAGGAAGCCTGAAATTTATACTGTTCTGGAAAAAGTACACGGATTGCCTGTGACACCTGTTGTAATAGTGTTCTATTTGTTGATTCTCTGTACCATACATCACCACCTTCCCTTGTATCTATGTCAGTCCAATATGGCGCTATTAGTCGTTTATTGCTTCCTAAAGGAAATGGTGATGGGGTGTAAGTGTTCATGGTTCCGAGAAACGAAATCACGCCATTTGTATTCACCTTGAAATAAATGTATCATAATAATAAAAAAAAATTAACAATGATGGGCAAACATTCCACCAATTTATAGTTAGATATTTTATATACTTAAATGTTTGTTTTGTTTGAATATCTGTGTTTCGTGCTTTGTGCCCACTATTGCTTGTGTTTCTGAGTTGTTCATTCTTGATTGACCATTCAGTTTTCTCTAACGTTTATAAATAAGGACCACATCTGTTAGTTTAAGTATATTTTTTTAATCAATAAATATTGCACAATAATATAAATTTCAATATGATATAATACACATAATTAAAGGGATTCGAAAACAAGCTTCCAGATATATCTCTTTACAATAATCAAACTGGTCTCGAAGTTTAAACAAGATCAAATTTTAATTATAATGAACAATGTTATTCTGAATAGATAATGTGAACATTTTCATATAGATAGAAAAACTAAGTGTTGAAAGAGAAGTGCGCAAGAGAGAAAAAAACAATGAAAGAAAAAAAAGAAAAAGAAAAAAGACCTTCAGGTGTGAATGTTAACTACAGATAACAAATTTTTGAACTGCTAAAAATAATTCGACGTTTTGATTGGGTGCAAGTGTTGGTGATCCAAAAAGAAGTATTTCTGTTGTCAGGTTTATGGGTACACTAATAGAATGTATATACATGTGTGCAGTGTATCTCAAACAGTGAAATAAGTAATGGGTAGTATATTCAGTTGAACCACAAATACAGTTAGGCGAGTCGACAATGTTCTTACGGTATAAATGTTGGCTTAAAATGGAAGACTGCATTTATAATCTGGAATGGAGAATTTGCCCAAGGCGACTTTCAATATAATAATAAAATGGTTTTGAAGATATATTTGATTTTAGAAAATACTTCAAGGTTTGAATGGATGGACGTGGTCTAATATTATCTGGTTGTAAGTTCCACAGTCGAACGGAAGATGGAATCAAGGAATTGTAATAAATTGAGGTGCGTGTACGAACAACGGGAAGAGCTGAAGCATTGCGTGTGTTATAATCGTGTATATTTCCAAATGTTTCCGGTATTAAGCATCTTATGTAGTGTGGCGTCAATTGTTTTGTCATTTTGTAAAATTGAACAAGTGTATGTTTTTTCTCTTCGATCTTTGAGTTTTTCTCAGCCTGTTTCCATGTAAAGTTAAGCTATAGAGAAAGAAAATGAAGAACTAAAAATAATAACTATCTTTTCCATTAATAGTTTATCATGTACTTGTGCAAAAAGTTTATATAAAATGCAATTTAAAAATTATCTTTATACATATATGTTTTGGTGGCAACTACATGAAAAAATAGCATTATTCCAGAAATGTTTGCTGCATGTATCTTAATGTCATACCAAACAAGTGTGCACACAATAATGATGTACTGAAAAAAAATGTAATTAATTAACATTCAATATGTGGTTTTAATGCATAACATTGTTTTATTTTATTTTTTTTTTATTTTTTTATTTATTGTGTTGTAATTTATATCTTAAAATGCATGTCGGTTTAAAAAGCTCATGAGAGCTTGTGTTTGTACTGTTTGTAAATGTACCGACTTAAAAAAAACTTTTGATTTGATTTGATTTAGTTCAGTTGCCCATGCTACATGTACTTATTCTTTTTGCCTAGTGCTTTTTATGTTGTTATGCTAGTTTTAGTACTTCATAAACATGTTTTAATCTATTTATGTAATGCTTTGCTTTGTATGTTTGTCTGTAATCTGCAAATGTTTGTATGCCTCCTGTCATAATATATTTTGTCTATTGTTATATATGTCAGTAAAAATCTCTACAGAGCTTATGTTATATGTTTGTAAAAATCCCGACTTTAAATAAAACTTTTATACTATTTATACTTTATAAACATAGCATATCACAGATATGTACATGTATGCTACATTACACCAGAATGTTAATACATGTTCATACTGTAATGTATGCATTACACATATATTTTGTAAAGCTTCCCTGATACCACTAAAACATGATAATATATGTTTTATCAAAAATTGTTTCAAAAATGTTGCATGGAAATTCATGCTAAAATAGACATATGTACATTTTATTTGTACAAAATACACTTGGGACTTAATAAAAAAAATGTATATTCATTATCTCAGTTTTCATGAAGAAAATTTCATTAAAGGAACAAAATAAAAAGAAATTTACACAAGATACCCTCTTTTCTAAACACTATCAAAGAATATCGGAACAGCTCATTTAGATAGATGTATTAAACAATCCCGATATTTTCGAACAGCCATAATACGTCATATGTAATCTCTGATTGGATAAAGTTATTAAAGGTTGGGAGAATTTTATAACTTAATATGCATGTTTGCTGTTTTCGCCATTTTCGGGTTAAAAAAAACAAATCCATCAATTATATTCTATCTCTTATTCATTTATATAAACGGAGATTTATATATTTAGTTCGTGTAAATTTTCTGTGCGTTTTTTGTTCATCTTTTTGTTTCAAATTTAACCCCATTTGACCCGCTTGAAAACGATATTTCTTTTTAGACTATAACTATATTTTAGAAGAAGTTATGTTACTTACCGTACATGGTTGACATCCAAAGCCTGAGTACATCAATGCTAGACAACTATGAACTCAATTGATGGAACAATATGTCGGTAAATTGCATTTTTTTGTTACGACTTTGTGAAATACCCTTAGCCAAGCACCACACAACGTACAATAACTGTTCCCGCTCTATCCTGATTGCAAAATCAGAAAATATGGCCCGAATATCCAATGATTTCTACAAGCCCTTGTTGCTTATCCATTGAAATTTTGGCGACATATTTTTAGAGGAAGGTCCAGACTATTGACATCTGGCTGAATATCTTTCACGGAAAATCGGCAAGTGTGTATACACACACTGTTTTATAAACTTTTATATTTAGCGTTCAGATTTCGACTCTTTTAAAATTATGCTCAACCGGATTTGTAAAATTGAAGTGTTTCCGCAAATTGTAAGCCATACATGAAGATATTGGCCCAGAGATAGCTGTGTGGTTGTCAGTTGGTGTCAAACGTCCCACACGTTTGATCTGGACGTCGCCATGTTTATTTACATCGTCTGCACACACACTAGTGAATATTCATATATATTATACGTTATTTATATCACACTAGGATTTTCCTATTTTGAAAATAGAAAGTTTGGAATCTGTAATTTCGTTAACTGGTACAATTTTTGCAACATAGCGACTTAATTCTTCGGTATTTATGTTCAAATAAATTATGTAACAGAATGCGTTATAGTCATGGTTTCCGTTTTTTGAGCATTGAAAGTAATCAACCATTTTGTTGCCCAGTCATGGATTTTGTCCAGTCGTTATTTTGAGAGTCTGAAACCAAATCTGTTGTCTGTCACCACTACTCGTCCAGTGAACAGTTTAATTATCTTAAGTGTTTGAAAATACCAAAGGGTTAATCAGAACCCATAAATCGAAGATGGACAGCCAACACAATGGCCAAAGGAAAAAGACCAATAATGATATACAAAACATACACATAAAAGACTAAAGTTCGAGTAACACGAACCACACTAAATCCCAGAGGTGAACTTAAGTGTTCCTGAAAAAGTGGGAAGAACAATATATTTCACATGCGGAAAATACTTTTTTGAATCTTGATGGTGCACATTTCAAAATAATATGTGGAAATAAATCGTGCAAATATACTCTAGATACTTACAATTAAAGAATTATGCTGATGATTGAAGAATGGGAATAAGCTGCTGACGGGAATTTGTGGAGTTGAACCATCATCATTGGTTGGAGCTCGAGTGTCTCCATGCTCAGGTCCATAAGGAGCAAAATCATCCACTGTTATACATATTACACTACCAAAGTATAAAATCAACAAAATCGTAATATGTCTTGAATTCATCTCCTTTCTCATAGAACTTATAATATGTACGTGTATGTTACAATGTTTTGATACTAGCTTGACATTGATTCATAAATGATTTGCTTTGCTATCAACACAACTGTACAATTAAATCACAGAAAAGGAATAAGTTCATAGATGTACAATGAAACATGTGATAGAAACATTTGACGGGTCTGGTATATAATAGCTAATAACCAAAGTTCGAAACAGAGACTACCTACAGACACATGATACATTTCTAAATATATGATATTACGACATTGTACAAACGAGCAATTTCCAGAAATTAGATTGGTACATAAATACTAAACATATCTATGTCTCTGATGAGTATAATATTTGGAAGAGTCCACTGGACAATTACAATATATATATATATCATTTGTTGATATTTAATAAGTTATTAACTTCTTCTGAACACCTAAATAGAAATAAACCCTTTTATTTTTACAAGGGGCTAATTCAATGACAGAAGGCAGATCCAGCGTTCTCCCCATGACCAATGTACATGCATGAGAGCAATGTCATTCACACACAGAGGTCATCAATGGCGTGTGCCTAAAGGACATTTAGACTGGAAATGATATTATGACATTGTCGTCAGATATAACGTTCATCTGCACGAGTAGTTTCACTTACCTGTTTAGAAATAAATATGTATTGTGTTACTGTAAGATCACGTATTCGGATTTCGGTAATTTTGTTATTACCCTTGTATGCAATAAGATATAAAAAAGAAAGAAATCACACTATCGGAAAAAGTCTAAAATATTGTAAAATAAATGAGAGATTGTAATAAACATATTAGTATAAGACTAGGACGAAGTCCGAGATTCACATGATTTGCTTGGCAAATGTTTCTCAGATCATGTCTTATGCTCCATTAAAGAAATAAATAAACGTTAGCAACAACCCTCTAACGTGTCTAATTACATCTTAATTCCATCCGTCTAAACTTTTTTTCAATTGTTATGTTCAGCCTCGGACTTATTGATGACATTCGAATAACATGCTGATTAAGAGGTGTAATACATTGGTAGTATGTATGTTCCTGTGGAAATTTAATTGGATTGAAGCATTCTATTAAAACTACAAAAAGAGAAGGTATGTTTCTGTAACGGGAACGTCCCCTACCTAGCGTTTTAGGAACTGTAGTAAGATCATAACTATCTCTGCTAACTGTGGTAGCAGTGACTTACAATACCACTCGTCGCAACTTCGGCTGATTCCGTACCTTCATCATACCTCGTCCGTATTACGATAGCTCCCATTGGAACTACTTTCGGAAATCTTCAATGAAGGAGGCATTAAAATAATTTCACTTTCGAAAATTCGTCCAATAATAATATATTTGCATTCGTCGTAATGTCGGCTGATTCCGTACCTTCATCAAAGACCAATATTTTTCAAAGCAAACTCATCTATTGTCGCCATTTTAGAACTTATTCGCGGTGCGCAATGTTTGATTGAGGTGATACGGTCATCCGGCGGCGAAATGCGACGCGTAGACGCATATCAAATACCGTATTACAGCCGAGGTATTGAGGGAGAAAAGCGGACTCATCCGAGGTTTGCCGATTGTTACAATACGAGAGGTCCTTGGATCGAATCCCACCGAGGACATTGCATTGTTCGGAGATAAGACATGCTCTATTGTTACATTTCATTTTTTAACTTTAGATTCAGTACTGTTTGTATCAAGGAAATTGTTTTCATTGCATTCAAATTGCTGTTTGAACTTTACGGCTAAATATGATCCAAGATCATTACATATATACAACCTAATAATTGTCATATACAGGAATTATCTCCTTTTATATGCATATATAATCAATACCATAGGACTACTAATGTTCATGTAGCATCCCTACGGCAACTTTCTAAAATATAAAAATGGTTTGGTTGGTTTATGGTGCTTAACGCCACTTTCAACAATATTTCAGTTATATCTTGGCGGTCAGCTTTATTGATGGAGGAAACCGGAGTACCAGGAGAAAACCATTGACCTGCCGCAACTCACTGACAAACTTTATCACATATTGTTGTATCGAATAAACCTCGCCTGAAAGGTGATATGCACTGATGTCATAGGTAGTTATAAATCCAACCATCATACGATCACGACCACCACGGACCAAAAACGCAAAAATGAACTCTTAAAACTTTTTTTTATTTTTGAGAAAGACATCACACAGTTAACATGTAGTCTGATATATTAAGTCAATATGAATAGTCAACAGACACACACAGAAATTTGCCAAATGCAGACATTATCAAGCATGCATATCTGGTAGCTTGAAAGTCACTTCCAATTTCAAGATTCATGTAAAAATATGCTAATGCAATTAAGCATAGTAATCTTTTCTTTTCATTTCAAATTTAATTTGAACAAGTAAAAAATAAAAGTGTGTGTATATTTCATTTGTATAAACTTTGTGTTTATTGACAATCATTTCCTTCATTAATTTATCAACTTTTTGTGAATATGGAGTATTTCGCCTCATTACTGATTATAAATATCACACCCTTGACATTTTTGTAGATATAATTATCCCGTTTTATCCTGCAATTGGGTTATTTTTTGTCATAATACATGGGGTGAAATAAACTGTTGAAATAAACACTTTTCCCATTAGCCTAATAAAAGCTATTAAGCCACACCACTTCCATAACAACACTTTTCAGTTATCCTAATAAGTATATGTTATCTGGATGTGAATTGATTGATACCGGAAATATCAGCCTGCCGAGTCAGAATACGAAGTTTGGTGGCGAGTGAGCGAAGCGAACGAGTCACAAACTTCATATTCTGTCGAGCAGACTGATATTTATCAGTATCAATCATATTCACATTCAGATGACATGCTTATCATCCTTAAATCTAACATAAACACGGATGCATCTATATTTGCATTTTCGTGGGAAAAATCACATGATTCAAAATATTCAAAATATGCCTCCCCAAAACATAGTTCATAAATAGTTTGCAAATATACCATTCATTTTCACAGGTTTATATAAATGTTAAGACTGTTGAATTTTTCCTTTAATGGTGGTATCTTTATTTTTCTTCTCTAAGGGTTGCTACTAACAAGGAAGCTACTGAATGAAGGGTTTCTAGTGGTTAAGTTGAAGTCATATGTTATGGTCGCCACCATGACTTGGTTAACCGGTACGAAGTATCTGTGTCACAAATGACTACGAATATGTTCAGTTTGTCGTAATCACCATTCGGTTCTTTCCTCATTCATGACTTGTCACCGGTTTTGTAGCAAAAGTAACACGATCGGTGTCACAGGAACTACCTACCTTTCCGGAGCATGTGAGTTCATCCCAATTTTCTGTTTGTCTTAGTGATGCTCGTGTTGTTCATGGTTTTAATTTTCATGTCTTCACGTTTGTAGTTCCGTGTTGTGATGTCCGCTACAATTTCCGCGTAGAAAAGATGTTATATTCGTCTTGACTCCCCTTTGTTTTGTAGGGGATTCATGTTTTATTTGTTTGTATTTATATAAGCTGGTGTCCAACACGATTTTCATATCAGATGATGTTCGTGTCGTCTAACAGTAACACGACGGGTGCCATTAGTGGAGCAGGAACTGATAAACCTTTCAGAGCACATGAGTTCACCCCCGATATTTAGCGGGGTTCGTGTTTCTCGATCTTAAATTTTCTGTGTAGTGTTTTCTAGAACGTTGTTTGTCATTTGTTTTTTGTTGTTGTTTTTTTTGGCCATTGTCTTGTCTGCCCTTCTTCGATTTACTGTTTCTAATTACCTCTTTGGTGTCTTCACACTTTCATTATACCATTCCGTTCCCACATTTGTAATGGCACAATATGTTAATAGTCTAACCATTCGTATATTATTATAGATTGACAGTTTATCTAGTAGAGATAAACGTTTGATCGTGCAGATAAATGTGCAGGTGAATGGCCCCGAGAGAACTCAGAATCTACGTTCTGAGCTGATGAACACATTCTCTTCGATAGAGATGTACACCGGATCAAATACACACATATGACTGAACGTAACCGGTTAACTCACATTTGGAGAGCTTCATACACAGTTTACATCAAATGTGACGTGTGCAGTATTAGTTCTTTCTATGAATATTCTTTTCGTTGATGGCCCGTTTCAAGACAAATTACTCTTGAAAGTGGCACTAAACACCAAATATCGAGACAATGTGTGTGGGGGGGGGGGCGGACGGGCGGGTTGGCGGGCCGGCGTGCGTGCGTGTGTGTGTGTGTGTGTGTGTGTGTGTTTAATATCTAATCTTTAATCATTATTCCAGAACGACTGTATAGTATAAAAATTTAAACGAGAAGAAGGCATACCCGAATACAAATATTACTATGGCAATTGGCACATGCGAACTACAATACAAACATATTAAAGGTCATGAAAACTAAAATACAAAGATCAATGGATAATAAACGTTAGATAATATCGAAGGATCAATCAAAAAGGAAAAATCCAGAGAAACTGACAACATAGTGTACACAAGACGAAGAAAAACAAAACAAAAACACAATACGTGTTGGACACTAAAATACATAAGCAAACACGAATAACATAAATAAGACATGCACACTCCTGTTGACACAAAAACTACAAATATCAACGTGAAAAGGACTATTCGTCGGGTACGTTATGTTAATACAAGCTGAATAAAACGGAGTGAGCATAAGTTACATCTCAGTATACCAAGTACCTTTCATAAGAAACATTTGCCGCAAAGGGAAGAAGCATAGCATTGTTAATTTTTAGTGTGCACGACGCGTTTCTGGAATAATCTAGGGCCCGGATGGCTCAATGAGTTAGGTAGTTGGATTTACCTAACAACTAATACAAGCCTATCACTAATTCTGTGTGGGTACGCGCCCGGTTTTGTAAATTACATAACGGTGCACTCGACTCGCAGCCTCCAGTGATAAAGTTTACCAGTTGCCTGCCCATGGTAGGTGGTTCTCTCTGGATACTCCGACTTCTTCCACCACTAAAACTGGTCGCCATGAAATAGCTGAAATATTGCTGAAGGTGGCGTTAAACACTTCAAAGTCAAATTTAAATCTGGAATAATCTTAACCTTAATTTATCTGTGAGTGTCACGTGAAACACATTAGGATGATATTACTAATTTTGAATCTAACTATGCAAAATTTGTGCCTAATATAATACAGGTTAAATATTCAAAATATGTACTTGGTGTTCATAAATCCGCAACCAATATTGCTATTTTGGGAGAGCTGGGATTATATCCACTTTCTCTGAATGCACTCAAATCCAGTGTAGGATATTGGCCTCATATTTTATATGTAAATGATAATAATTTGATAACGGCTTATTGGAGTTTTGTGAAACTTTACACAGTTGTGGTACACTACCTGCAGATGTGCATGAAGGAATATGGTTGCTGTCCAAAATTTAAAAGGGGAAATAATTCAACTTATACTTTCACAAAAAGGGGGGGGGGCATGTACCTTGTAAGCGCATCTCCTACTAAACTGCTTATTGAATTTTTATGAAACTTTACACAGTTGTAGTACACAACCTGCAGATGTGCATGAAGGAATACCGTTGATGTCTAAAATTTAGAAGGGGAGATAATTCAACTTATACTTTCACGAAAAGGAGAGTCGTGTACCTTGTAAGCGCACCTCCTCCTAAGCGGCTTATTGGAGTTTTGTGAAACTTTACACAGTTGTAGTACACAACCTGCAGATGTACATGAAGGAATACCGTTGCTGTCTAAAATTTAGAAGGGGAGATAATTCAACTTATACTTTCACGAAAAGGGGGGTCGTGTACTTGTGGCGACCACTAGATGTATGTTCTTGGTTAATTTATTTTGGAGATGGGATGTTGTCTCCTTGACATAACTCCATATCCGTTCATTTTTCATAGGTAGCTTGCGAATATACCTGTATTCCAAAGTTTGAACATCATAGTATTGCAAGCGGGGGGTATCACTGAGTGAGGTCACTCACAGTTCTAGTTTCATCTCTTTTTCCTGAATTTATTGTGGATAATAGGGTCGACACACGTAACTTGCCGTTAACATAAGATTGCATAAATATGGATATGCACAAGTTAAATTAAGGAAAATGGGATGAAATAATAAAAAATAATTATTGAAAATAAATAGGTAAACAGAAATTTGATTATTTCATAAATTAAAATGATTTTTAATACAATTTATTAAGAAATACCCATCACAATATCGTTATTTAGGTAAATACTTATCAGACTGATTTTTTAAACCATTTTTTGTCTTTTTAATTGATAACTGACCCAAGTTAGCCTAAACAAATGTGACTTAATGTGTTAATTATATAAATCCTTGCCTCCTATAAATTTTAATTTCTTACCTAATTCGTATTCTATGTCGGTCAAAAGCCAACTAGGGCTTGTGTTGTATTGTTATTTAAATATGCCGACTATAAATAAAGCTTATCTTATCTTATCTTATCATATCTTATCTTCTTACTATGTAACAATATGGTCAGGTTGTTATTTTCATTGCAAAATAGATGACTTCACAGTAGGATCGCTTCCTGTATATTGGTTACATCGTGTATATTACAACTGACAGCTAATGCATGACAAACAATTTTAATCGGTATCATAAAATTATTTTTTTCTAAATCTTTATTTTAAATGAAATTAAAAAATCATTATAAGAGTGAATTCAATTCAAGCTTTTATTTACTTTCCAACTTTGAAATAAAAATCAATATTTTTAATATTTAAAAAAATAGCAATTATTCATTTAAGTTTTATATCATGTTTGGTTGTATTTATCCGGATATATGTATTGCATACAGCATTACATCATCTGATCGCTCCATTGGACATTATTTACAAACACTTTAGCTCCTCCTATTTTATGTCGTAATACCCATAAGTCACAGCGATTTACTATTTCCAGTTTGACGGATTTTTTCAATGAATGCATCCAGGCGTTAATGTAGCGACCAGCGGGAGCGTAATATAACGACTGGATTATTCGGGTTAAGCTTTGCCCCTATGGCAGATACCGCTGTAAAACTTCAGGTGTTTACGTATGGGCAAAATTTAGTTATTACTTATAAATATGTGATAATTGATAGATTAAATCATGCCCTTTTCCATATCAAGACTATTATCATCCCGAGAGACCGATATCGGCCAGAGGGCTTTAGCCCGAGGGTCGATATCGGTCAAGGAATGATAACAGTCCTGATATGGAAAAAGGCATGCATTAATCTATTTATCACATATTTCAACATTGAATTAAAAAGAAAAAAATTAACTTCCCACACAGACACCAAACTTATGGATATGAGTAATCGATATCGGTTGAGGGTTCTGCTTCCAAAACGCCAACAAATCTTTCCTCGCTGAATGTCGACATTTTCCAAACGACAATTAACAGTTGGTTGGAAGTGACGTCATGGGGCTCACGAGAGGCTTGATATCGTGTTATCAGAGTTTTGCCCCGATGGCAGATATCGCTGTGGCACTTCCGGTGTTTGCGTATGGGCAAAATTGACGTTATTACTTATAAATATGTGATAAGATCCAGTAAACACTGAAACATAATTTTGGGATCATGGAGATAATTTAATCTAATGGTTGATAAAAAATTTGAAAGTGAAGTTGTTTCTTTTTCAGTACATTGCTTAATGACATGATATGTGTATAGCAGTTCCCATAATTGTGTGGGAAACAATATTGTTGTAGTATTATTGGTATTTGTAAAGATATGCCACATTATGACCCAAATGTGTTTTATGTTATTCACTACATACACAAACTTTTGATCCATCATTTGTACATTGGAGGTTAGTTGCTTAACATCACTTTCAAAAATATTTCAGCTACTACTTTTGTGGCTGAAATTGGAGTTCCCAGAGAAATCCACAGACCTGTCGCAAGTCACTGACAAACTTTATCACATAATGTTTTATCGAGTACACCTCGTCATGAATGGGATTCAAACTCACAACTTAAGTGGTGATAGTCAACGATTGCACAGGTAGTTGTAAAGTCAACTACCATACGACCACGACGGCTCAAGTTCAGTTAAGATGAAAGGTAATTGTTTTATTGATATTGATGGAATTTATGATTATTACTGTTAATAAACTTTCTTTTCATATCAATCAAAGAAAACAATTGGTTTGCTGAAAGTATGCTTTTTGTTGAGTGGATGGAATTTGTATCTCATGTGAAGTTCCGTCAATTGCATACACAACGTTAGGCATATCAGAACAATCCCCTTTCTTTTGCCACCAGACTGGGATGGTTGGCCACTGAATTTTACGATTACACACTTTCTTTAAGTCTACCCATGTTGAATTTAAAACATTGTCAACAGTTGAAACACTGACACCAAAGCATAAATAAATAAATAAATAAATAAATAAATAAATAAATAAATAAATAAATAATAAATAAATAAATATTGCACGGACCGTGTTATTTATTTTAGTGAATCTCATGAACCTCGATGAGCTAAATCAATTGACGAAGGTGGTGCGTTGTTGAGCATGAGCAGTATAAAACTCGGGCTCTTAAAAGAAAACGACAAGTAAAACAAAGTGGAAATATTTTAGAACAACATTACTATCATTTGAAATATACAGATCTATAATATGTATAAAAGTGCAGAAAAGTAGATGAATGGATTTGAATCTGCGGATCCCTAAAATTCACATCACATTTTCATAAATTCCCCTTTTGCGCCCAAATCAAACTTCTAACTTCTATCAGTTCCATTCTCTTAAATCAAAGAGAACTATCCATCCGGTGCCTTGAAAATGCATTCTGTCATGTTCATCAGTTATTGTTTGCATGATTTACAGAAAATTCATCATATTGTTTTCTAGCTTCTGAATTGTCGATCGAGGAAAAAATAAAATATTCTAGACAGGACAGTCAATGGGAATTACAATTAATATTTCGCATGCACAATAACAACCCCAAACCGCAACGTGTGAAAACAGAAATAGTGTACGCTTGAATGAAAGTGTTGTAATAAAAGATCGTGAACGTGATGTATAAATTTTAAAGAATTTCAAGGTATATTTTAAATGAGGTTGAAACAAGTTACCATTTGATATCAATTCGGTTGTATTTCATTTTGACGACTTTAATTACGGAAGACGGATCACAACCATATTTTTTTCTAGCATTTGCAACTCAGTTGGTTTTTTTCATAACCTATAATAAAATGAAAAAATATAGATCACACTGTCGGAACAGTTCCAGCATTCAACAGAAAAATCGTAGAAATATGTAAATTCGATATCCCTAACGCACATATAAATGACCCCTCCTGGCTTAGTTCAGGTACTTCAATAAGAAGTGGCGGGGTTAGTCTAGTATACAGTCGATTTTTCTGAGACATTCCTCTTATTTAATAAAATAAAAAAGCAATAGAAAGCGAAAATCGCACGATTTTTGCACGACAATCGGTCGAAGGTCTGGCGACCGTCGCCGATAAGACAAGTTTTGGGAGAATGGAATCATTTATTTTTCTTTACATATGAAATCAGAAAATATCCAGTTTTACATAGTTATTATACTGCTTGATTTTACTTAGTCAGATTATTTTTTTCTCCTAAGTCTGGCAAGATTATTTATTTGTGCGAAAATTAAATCAGGAATATTTAGAAAAAAAATAAATATATATATATATAAATCAATTTGAAAAGCACCCCTCCTTGAAGTATTTCTATAAATAGCGTTTGAGGAAAATATGTATTTTTGTATGCAGTCTGTAATGTCACTGCAAAACCATTATTTGGCCAGTGATATTAATTTTTAACTATTTTAAACACCGACATGGAAAAAATATATATCTAATCACTTACACTCAATGAACAATTGAAGACAAATGTTGCAATAAGGTCTCCCTCAAAAGATCTTTGCGTAAATTAACATTATTTTGCTATGTTACGGGAAGATACGTTCGTTCGTCAGTTATCGAGAAATCTCTATTAATGGAATCCAGTTAGCAAAGTTTGTATTATTAATTGGCAGAGCATCATCACTATGCCTGGGAGTGAGATTAGAGGCTTAAGCCTCTCCACTTTTTTTTGTCTTTGATAAGTTTTTGAATAAACTCAGACTCATAGGAGCATATAAAAAGTTGGAGAGGGGCATAGGTAGTTCCCATAGGGATGCCTATCTATGATTTGTTGAAAAATGTGCCATTCGAACGCGACAAATATATGTTATCGATAAGGAACTCCAATATTTTTATGACTTCATTTTATGTGTAGCACTTTTTACCTTTCGTTTCGTGCTTGACAAAATACCCAATACTATAAACTTGTAACGTTGCCACTATTTTTTAAGGTAAAATGCGTTGTGAATCATTTAATTTAAAGAGGTGATTAAAGTGTAAAAGGTAAAACAAAAGTCAAATATTTGGCTAGATGAAATTTTCGAGAATTAAAATTATCCTCTTCTTTCAGTATCTACTTTTGATTAATTAGGTGAGTGAGTGACTATTGTTTGATGCCAATTCAGCCATTTTTCAGCTATATTATGGCGAGAACAAGTTAATTATCAATGAGATGATGATGAGGTCCGCTTTGTTCTAGACCAACACGCTGAGTTGGATTTTCATAGCGCTAGCTCACTGAAACAACAGTCCGCGGGTAGAAATGTCACTCCATTCGGATACATTATTCTGATTCCGAGCCAACCAATCTTAGCTCTTTCTCTGTAATGCTGCGTGCTTAGCGTTGAAGCAAAAAATACCAATTTTATAGTCCTTGGTTTGACACGACTGGGGCTCGAACCCACTCTCTGTCGCACTCGAAGCGAGCACGCTAACCATTACGCCACCGATCCGGTCCTTTTGATTTATGTTACCACGTGAATATACTTTGTCACAGTATGATAGTAGTCCTCCTTTGACTGCATGCAAAATTTAGTCATACTTATAGATAGCTCTTTTGTTGAACAAGCAGAAGAATATACCTGTCTAAATACTGATTCTTCTGAAATTTTGGTATCCAATATAAAGTAGATAATTCACAATTGTCTTCATTTATCGGAATATTCAGTGATGACATGCATGACTTCTTTGTCAAGATTAGTATTTTTATAAGGTTTACCAGAGTTCTTGGAAATATCAAGTTCTTCATATTGCTCGTTTGGCATTAAACAACAATCACTCACTTCATTACTTATTTACCAAACCTTATTTCTTGTGGTTTTTTAATATTTTTTATGATGTTTACCTATTTGAAATTAAGCATGTTTGTAAGCTCAACTAGCCAAAACGACCAAGTGAAGTATTATCATTTAGTGTCCGTCGTCTGTTATCCATAATTTTTCATATTAATATTTAATCTTTTTCTTAGAAGCTGCAAAGCCAAATGCTTTAACTATTTTACGTTTTCAAGTTTTGGGACTATTTTGTAGCGCGTGCATATATAGTACATGTTTTTAAAAAACGCACATGCATCAACGCTTACCTCACTATGACCAATCCCAAAGGGTCATGTGAGGTATTATCATCACATTGCGTCCAGCGTGGTCTGTAAATCTTTAACATTAACATTGGAGGGATGTGGGAGATGTGTGTATTCAGTGCCGTCTTAACGCATGGGCACGTGGGGCAGTTCCCCGGTGGCCCACGAGCATAGGGGCCCCATGCTTATCTATGTATGTTGCGTACTATATGTTTTTCAAAGGTTTAAACGGACTGACTTTGTTGGAAATACCAATACAATATATACACAATGTATGTTTAATTTTATATACATTTACAGTTTTGTTCCTATGAGTGGTTGTGTAGGTATCGGCCCCGGTGCACTGCTCTTCCCGGGGGCCCGTGATGCTGCTAAGACGGCCCTGCTTCTATTGTTATTATCCAAAAAGCTGTAGAGAGTGTTTACACATGTAAAATGCTACGGTAAAGTTGTTGTATAGATATTTCAGCAGATAAACAATACAAATTAATTTGTGAAGAAGGAAGCTTTTAAAGCACATCTATAGAACAAGTATCAAAGGAAAATTGTTACTACGCTGATTATTAAATGAAAATGAAAACGACGATTGTATTACATGACGTTTACTGTGACGTAACTTATCCGGAATATTTACACGTCCGCAATCGATATTACAAAAACCCTACGTCCTTTAAGTGTTTTAAAATAATAGTTTTTTAGCATTTATATATTAAATATATTGCGCAGGAAGCTGGTTTAGAAATAAAAGATTTGGAATTTGGTGGGGATTACAACTGGAAAATGGAATCAATAAAGAAACATTTCAAAACATGCATGATAAATTTCTATCAAAATATCTTTCTTAATAAATTTAGCACAATAGATAATAGTAGTAAATAATATATATATGTAAAGATTTAAAAAGAGATTTGAGCATGGAAAATGATCTGCTACATTAAACTTTTGAAAAATGAAGACTTATAGCTAAGCTTAGAATCAGCGACCAGAACCTTCTAATTGAAAAGGGAAGGCATTTAAAAATACCCAGGAAAAAAATACTTCGTCAGGTATGCAATCAAATTGAAGATGAACACCATTTTCTTTTCGTTTGTAATAAAAATCTTGATCTGAGAAATAAATATCTTTCACTTATATTTCAAGATAGGTCTAATATTGGGGAAGGTGAAAAAATTAAATATATTCTTTCTCCATCATCACCGGTACAAGTAGGAAAAATCGGTTCCTTCAGTAAACAGTCTCTTGAACTGAGGACAGGGAACCCATAATACATTGTGCATGTGGGGTTTTTTTCTTACTTGTAAGATATTTTTGTCTTTATTTTGTCACAAATCTGTTTTATGATTTAAATGACAATAGATATTGAATTGAATTGAATTGAATTGAATTTAAGAAAAATTAAAATGCAATAGAACAACGGCATCCCGAAGACTGATCTTGGTAAAATTTTAACAGTAAAAAAAACAGACTTTATCATTAAATACGATATTTTCATATGACAAAGAATACAGGGATTGAACGTAGCAAGAAAAATCCCATAGAACTCGGAAAAAGAGGGGAAGTTGCATATTTGGCCTTTCAATCTATTCGCACATTTAATTAAAGGAAATTCAACACTTTGAACGAAACAAAAAACCATACCCCCCCCCCCCCCTTCAAGTTAAATGGTCGGTCCCTTAGAAGTTCATCTTTTAAATTTTGATTATCTTGTGGAGTAGCCAATTTTTTTTAAGTATTCTGCAAAGGTTTCTCTTTGACTGGAGGGCGTTTTTGCTGTTTTAATGCCATCCACCAAGATTTCAGGTGTGTTGTTTATTTCATTGGATTGGTTTCGTTTATTCATTTGGAAAATATCCTTATTGTTTGGGTCCTTTTCTAGCCGTTGTATTGCTGTTTCTTTACGTTCTTGACGACGCAATTGCCTTTTTGATGATTTTTCTCCAGAAAGAGTATATGGTCATTTCTTGGTCGACCGACATTGTCCCATTGTCTGTGTTTCTGCTTGCTGGTTTGTATCAGTTGGCGAACTTTTGGCGAAGCTTTATGCTTAAAACCATTTAACATTTAATCTTTGTCTTCTCCTTCTTTATAATTTAGTACCCCCATCAACCCACTGATAACGTACGTTCCGGTGTCGTACCGTCACGATGTTAATACATGTACATGTGTAGTAATGTAGAAAGTTTTCGTCAGTTGGAGACGAATATATATTTGATATTATTGTTTACTGATTCGTTCCCCGAAAGTCTAGCTAAGTGGTATAATTCATATTTCATAATGGAACGACCATTTAACTTGAAGGGGGAGTATGGTTTTGTTTTCTAAAAAAAATATTCTGATTCCCAATGTTGCTGAAAAAAATATTCTGATTTTGGTGGAGAAAAAAAAATAATCTGATTCAGAGTTTTTGTCATATAACCTAATATTATATTCTGGAAAAATAAATATTCTAACAAAAATTTCTGAACGAAACAAAAAACCATATCCCCCCCCCCCCCTTCAAGTTAAATGGTCGGTCCCTAATTCATATCAAATTGTGAAAAAAGACCTAACCCACCCAAAAGACCACAAAGGACAACAATTATTTTGTCTGATAGCAAGGGTTTATGTGTACAAAGCTACGTTCGAATAAATCCAGAAACCCACTTGGAATTTTAGTGTTAACTTTTCATTATTAAACCTCCGACTGATTTTGTAAATTTATCGATATCATCACAATCTCCATTGACCATCTGAAGGACGCTCAGGTGGCCCCTGTTAGTTTTAATTGAAACAATATTTATTTCATGAAATTTCAGCATACAATTATATGTATTTAAATATATATATGTTCTATGGGATTCATAAAACAAGATATAAAACTTATGTAAATCTGTCTCCCTAATTAGATATTGATAACATAGGTCAAGAGTGGTAAGTAGAATCATCATGACTGGGGGCAGTAGAAAGGCAATTGCAGGTTAAATTGAAACAAAATACATGTATTTAGATCGAAATTACAAAGACGGAGCTGTCACGCACTATCCTCATAGTCTACAACCCAATATGTGCATTCAATTCCTTTCCACATTTTTGTTCAATCAAATCATTTTGTTCTGGCAATATACTTTGACACAGTTTCAAATACCAATCTGTTTTCATTTTCATTTTGCTGCTGTTGCAAATATAAAGACTGTGCATCGATGGTACCATGTATGGTTTCGTTCCTAATAAATGTGAGGCACCATCGTGGTCGTGATCGTATGGTAGTTGGATTTACAATGACCTATGCAATCAGTTTCTATCACCATCAACGTTGTAAGTTCGAACCCCGCTCAGGCGAGGTGTACTCCATACAACATTAAGTGATAAAGTTTGTTAGTGACTTGCGACAGGTAGGTGATTTTCTCCGGTTACTCCGGTTTCCTCCACCAATAAAACTGACCGTTACGATATCACTGCAATATTGTTGAAGGTGGCGTTAACCACCATAAATCAAACCAAGCTTAATAAATCTATAAGTTGGACAGTGCAGCAAGCAGTGAGCAGCAGTTTCCATTTTCCCATGTATACAGACCTGAATCAATATTTTTTTTGAAAGAGATGGTCTTTAGTGAAGCGTGCTTAGCAAAGAAGCAACAAATACCAATTGTATAGTCTTTGGTTTGACTCGGGCGGGGCTCGAACCAAAGATCTACCGCTCTCAGATCGAGCATGCTAGCCATTACACCACCGATGCGGTTATATATTGATGGGTGTGGTGCTTAGAAGTTGAATAGATAAACCATATGTATTGTGATATCTGTATTAAAAAGATGGACTTTGAAAAGTTGTGGAGTTGACTATCTCTTCTTTTTAAATCTGGACATAATATATATGTCATTCAACAACAACGTTGTTAACTGTATTGTTAAATTTAGCAAAACGACATATTTACCAATGAGAACGCATGGTTGATAAATAAATTTGGAATTAACACAACTGCATGATTTAGTTTCACACCCGCTATATAGATGATGCCCTTTCATTAAATAATGCTAATTGTGGTGATTTTGTAGCTCACATATATCTGCTCCATGCCTTGACCTATACCTCGAAATTGACAGCGAGGTTCGATTAAGAACTAAAACTTTACGACAAAAGAGATGATTTCAATTTTCCCATTGTGAGCTTTCCCTTTATATGTAGCAACATCCCTATCATGATCCTTGATGGAAGGTTGCTGCTAGTAAATTACGGAACCAAGGGTTCCTATTGGCTAAGTTGAAGTCATCACTTCGAAAGTTGTACGGTCGCCACCATAACCTGGTTAACCGTTACTGAATATTGGTATCATAAATTACCACATCACAATCCAGTCCTATTTATTATCTCCCTTTTTCATCTTGGTAATATTAAATACTATTCACATGAAATCAAACATCGATCAATCAATAACAAAGCATTCGACTTCAAAGGGGTTAATCAAAAGCCTGAAATCGAGGAAGGATAGACAATTATATGGCCAAAAGAAGAGGAAAAATAGACAATGCTATGGCCAAAAAACGAGGTAGAATAGCCAATGTTATGGTCAAAAGACGAGGAAGAATAGACAATGCTATGGCCAAAAGACGAGGAAGAATAGCCAATGCTATGGCCAAAAGACGAGGAAGAATAGACAATGCTATGGCCAAAAGACGAGGAAGAATAGCCAATGCTATGGCCAAAAGACGGGGAAGAATAGACAATGCTATGGCCAAAAGACGAGGAAGAATAGACAATGATATGGCCAAAAGACGAGGAAGAATAGCCAATTCTATAGCCAAAAGAGAAAGGACAAACAATAATCTACAAAGCAATACAACACGAATCCCACAAAAAAGTGGAAGTGATCTTAGGTGGTTCGGAAGGGTGAGCAGTTACTGCTCTATCAATGACATCAGCCGTGTTACTCTTGTTAAAAATCCGGTTGTAAGAAATGAATTGGGAAAGAACAGGATTGTGATTACAATAGGAGTATATCCGTGGTCATTTGTGCCACAGATATTCCGTATCAGTTAATCAAGTCATGATGTCGACTGTAAAACTTTCTAAGTGGTAACTTCAACTTAACCACTAGGAACCATTGGTTCAGTAGCTCCCTTGTTAACAGCAAACCTCTAACAACGAAATCATGATAGGAACCACAAATTATGGAATATTAAATCAACTGAGAGATGTATCTTCCATAGGTGGGTGCTGCTGGAGCTTTGTTACATTTAAATGGAAATATAACAATGGGAAAATTGAAATAATCTCTTTTGTCGCACATTTAACTGGCATTTACCATTGTTAATTTCTAGGTGTATATTCAGATATGAGACAGACTTAGATGTATCTATGGCATCCTTTATTTCAAGCTCAATAGGACAAATGAGATCAACATAATAGCTAGATTTGGAATTATTTAATGAAATGACATTAGCTGCCTAGCGGAACGCGACATTAATAGATCGGTTAGTTTTTTTTCTTTGGAATCCCCTGCATAAAAAGGAACATGTCGACCAGAAGAGACATAGGCAGTCAGTAATCACAATCCAGTCCATTATTCATTCATGACTTAATTATCACCAGGTTTGTAACAAGAGTAACGCGATGGCTGCCACTGTAGAATGCAAATACTGTCTATCCTTCCGGAGTATCAGAGTTTACCCTTGGCGTTAGTGCGATGAATGTTGCTCAATCTTTAGTTTTTTGTGTAGTGTTTTATTGATCATTGTTTGTTCTTTTGTACTTTTTAATTATGCCATTGTATTTCTGTCCTTCGATTTACGGTATATCTTTAAACTTTTCTTAGTACCCACAGGAACGCCGACTAAGCATAACAAATATGTTAGCAATCAAAAACTAGAACATTTTATGTCAGTTTCAGAGAACTTTTTGATTGCATCGGGGGTTTTTGTTTTGTCTACAAAATACTATTTGTCCCTTCCTAAAACAATGTATTTATATCTACAAACAAGGTTGTACTAATTCTTTTAATCTGTCTTTTAGTTTTTTGGGGAGGGGAATAATTGTGCATGCATAGTGTAGAGAAGCTAAATATTTAAAGCTATTGTATTAGGAGAGGGATATTAATTATATGTATTCTTTACAGATCTTCCGAATTTTTCAGAATCGACATCCGATGTACACCCTCCTTCAATAGCTAGTGTCAAGGTCGGTTTTGACCACTGATAGAATTGATATTAATAATATGGAAAGAGGTATCGTGGAGCATTTGGAAGACCAAGGAATATTTCGCTGTTTGTAGACACTTTTGAGTTTCCAGTAGAATTTCGGAAGTGTGAAGATACCAAAGGCAAAGGGATAATCAGAAGTCGTAAATAGAAAAGGGATAGACAGTAGAATGACAAAAGGACAAACAAAGGTCCATAAAACACTAAAAATTTGCAACACGAAACGCGAGCCTCACTAAAAACCGGGATTGACCTCATGTGTTCCGGAATAATGCAAAAATTTTCAAAATACTAATGTTTCATGGTTAATGCATCAAAAAATAACATTTCCCACCAAAATTATAAGAAATGTCAAAATCGATGATATTTTGATATCGGTTGCTGTTCCACAAGTGTCGTCTTTAGGTGCTCTGCTGACGTCACGGCTGTTACATGCTGACTCCCCGGATGTTGTTCCTTGACATTGGTACTGACATACAAAGTTGTGTGAGTTTTCCTCACAACAGTTCTGCCCAAAATTGACAGGTTCAGGCATTCTACATCCCCTGTCCATCGATAATATTGCTTTTCTGTCTGAAAAAAAAACGGGAATAAGAATTTATTATTTATGCAAAAACGATGGCGGGTAATAATTTATCTTTCTTAACAAAAGATTATTTGTCGATCTCAGTAAACAATTATAAGTTGATGGTAGTACTTCGCCAAGTGTTCAAGAGCTTTAGATATTGAATTTCAATTTCAATTTTGAATGTTACAAATAATTGTTTAAATAGGCGATTTAGGTAGAGGATGAAACGAAATCATCACACTGTTATTTATCTAGTGACTGTTAGTTGAATCTTACTTTACCCCACTTTCAGGGTCGATAAACTTGCACCCGTAGTGAAGGGAACCACAGTTCCCGGATGTAAAATTTGTCATTTACAAGCCGAGTACACCTTACAGTTAGCAACAATCGACTCATTTATGAAAAGACTGTTATCAAATAGACAATAAATCGCATTCTTTAAAAATTCCACATATAGACAATACATGTACATTGTCGTCATATACAAAATATTTATATGAGCTTTAGAAACAAAAAGAAAGCGAGCATCTGTCGATTTTATATTTCCTGAAAATGTAGATATATTGTGTTTATACTGCGACATCATGTGTGTAACATACATGTTTACTTTACTCACAGAAAGGCAAATACATGTGATATTTTGTTTGAATTTGTTATGATGATCTACATCGCGGTCTGTGTTTGACCAATGTCTATTGTGCGCTTCGCTCTACAAGACACAGGGTGCCAGACAACTTTATTAAAGGCACCCAGTACAATACGTGCAATGTACATCTTTACTAGGCAGTAAACGCACTGATTGTAGTATAGATAACTGTTACATGAATGCATTCTGATCGTTTTATGGTTTATATACCAGAGTGTAAGCAACAACTAACTATGAAATAATACACACATATACGAGATATTGCACACTTTAAATCTGGGCTGTAATTTTATTACTCTCAATAATCAACGACCTAGATGTGATATTGCATAGCTTCATGTTACACATAATTTATACCACAGTTTTCCGAGTTAAACGGTTAATCAATCTCACGCTTCGCGTTCTCGAGAGTGAGATTGTTTAACCATTTAACTCGGGAACCCGTGGTATAAATATAACCTGTCATTTTTTTCTGTTGAATATTTCTACATACTAAATCTAGCGGTATGCAAACCTCTTTGATAAACGACTTTTGTGACACAGTAACCAGCCGAACATTGGATGACGGGTGCACCGGTAGTAGCATTCCATGGCTGATCGGCGCATTCAAAGTTCAGAGCAGGATCTGTAGTTAATATGTATGTACAGGAATAACAACTTAAAGCATCAATTCCTGAAAGTAAACGTCATACAATGTACAAGAAAACCCTTCGCAAGCACCTGGGTTGACCCCCTGTTTGTTGTGGGTTCCGTGTAGTTCATAATTTTAGTTGTTTGCGTTGTGTTAGGTTTTATTTGGTTTGTTTTCGTCCTGTGTCTTGTGTACTCAATGTTACCAGTGTCTTTGGATTTCCCCTTCGGTCTTCTCTAACGTTTATTCAAAAGAAAAATAATACAAAAAGATAAATAGTGGTCAACAATATACTACACAGAAAATGAAAGGTCAACCATATGACTTCAACATAAAAGGTGGGTGAACTCAGGTCTTCCGGAAGTGTAAACAGTTCCTGTTCCGGTAGTGGCATTCGTCGTGTTACTTATGTCTTAATAATCCGCGGATTAGTCATATTCGGTGATAACAGGGTCGTGACTACAACAAACAAAATATATCTGTGGCCATCTGTCATACAGACATTCCTTTACAGTTAGCAAAGTCTTGATGTCGAAGTAAAACTTTCGTATAGTTTTGACTTCAGATTTAATACTATGAATCTTTTCGTTCCTTAGCTTGTTGTTAACATGTGTACTATACCAAGGACATCTTGATGATAAACTGGAGGTCTGAAACGGCGTATTAACTTGAAGATACTCAACATGTAGGTGCAGCTGGATAAAATTCACCATAGGAAGGTTGAAGTAGTCTTGTTTGCTGTAATGTTTCGTTGTTAACCGCACCTTATTGTCAATTGAAAATATTACCATGCTTATTATACGATGCAGTCTTTTAAAATAAGATATTGTGATCTTTGGCAGTCTCTTTCAAAAGGCTTGATTTTTCAGTTTGTCCATGCATATCACATTGATAGCAAACATTGGACAAATATTTAAATGAAGTAATAGACAGATAGACAGCATATTTGTCTGTCAATGTGCTTATATTGAAAATAACATCAATAAGTAATATAGAAACACGCACTCTCAGTCATAGCAGGTCCCATTATGTAGGACTCAACAGAGAAAGGCATCATTTTCCCCTCAGATCATAGTGCTGAGTGACTCGGTCGAGTATTTGAGGGCTGCGATTACTCCAATTAATCTTTAAATTCTCCCCGGTTTCTTTTGTACGTATTTTCTTATTTGTTAATATTTTTCTTTTTCGTAATTGCAATTCCCTCGACACAATCTTCAAACTGTTGAAGTAGGTCAATCATTGATAGAAGTAGAAATAGATCAGAATCTATCAGACAACAAAACATAGAACAGAAATACTTCGCTCAATCAGCTTAAAATAACAAAGTTTATGGGTTTATGGTGTTTAACGCCACTTTCAACAATGTTTCGGTTATATCGTGGACGTCAGTTTTATTGGTGGCGCGGGAAACCAGAGTACCCCGATAAAACCACTGATCTGTCACAAGTCTCTGACAAACTTTATCACATATGTTTGATCGAGTACATCTCGCCTGAGTAGGGATTGAACCCACAACGTCAGTGGTGATAGGCACTGGTTGCATAGGTAGTTAAAAATCCAGATACCATATGATCATAACCAAGAAATTCCTTTTAAGCTACATTGTAGAATCAAAGACCTGAAGATCTTTAAGGGTCGGCTGGATTGTGCAAAAGTTATATCCATATTAATATTCTCATAACCAATTAATCAGACAGACTGGAAATTTCACTGGTGTGCAAACGTGCGCGTGCGTCTTCCTTTGTTGTTATCGGATTACCACGTGCGTTGTGTATATACACGCAAGTAGTACGGTTGTCGCTAAAATGTGGATGCGGTATTACAATTGACAAGAAATTGATGTCAGTTTGTCGATTATGAGACGAAAATAAGAGTAAAACATAAAAGAGTATAGATTACTATGATTAGCAAAAACAACAAAAACGATATGAAACTATATTTTCTTGCCCATATCGACAATCACGGTAATTCGGCAAATCCACATTTTTAATGAGCTTGCGATATGAACATCTACGAATGTGACTGCAATGGGTCTGCCTGATAAATCAGCCGACCCAAAAACAATTCTTTTCTTGTTTTTTTTGGTTACTAATCGTAGATTAACATAAATGCATTGTACATGTACAGAGAAATACTTTGCTAGATAAGCTGACAGCAACAAAACATCCTTGTAGAAAACATTCTTTTTAGGTTTTTGGTTGCTAATTGTAGATTACACCAAAATTATAACCACATCGCCCCCTTAAAGCTCATTTATCTGACAGTAACGCGGTATTGATCTAAAACTTCCTTTTTGTATATCAACCATAAGGTTTTTATCTGTCAAAGTATTACATTTATTTCATTAAGGGTTATGGTGTTTAATGCCACTTTCAACAATATTTCAGTTATATCTTTGCTGTTATTTTATTAAATTTAACAATACAATGAAAACCCAAATTACCACAGTCGGAACAATTCCAGAATCAAATATTAAAATTGTAGAAGTGGAAAATTCGATACGACTAACAATCATGACCACTCACTTTCCTGTCTTGGTACATGTACTTCACTAAAAAAATACTTTCATAGTTATATTATACATAAATGAGTATAAATGATCCACAGTGTAACTAAGATAAATTCAACTGACCGATGACCAATTCGATCGAGATAGTGTATATTATTTTTAAGACATGTGCAAATGTACAACGGACATTTCTTGGGCACAAGAAACCCTTGCTTTAGGAGATTTCTGATCCAGAACAGAATTGTTAGTTGTATGTGAGCTAATTGGAATTACCCTTTATTTACGTGTCCCCTACTTCGGGGGGGGGGGGGGGGGGGGGAGGGTTCTATGTCCTATCCATCCGTCACAAAAGTTTGTACGAGCAACCCCTCATAAATTGTAAAATGGAATTCTTCAAAACTTTGACTGATTGCTTGTTACTATGATGCACAAATCAGATTATTGTAGAATGAGTTACTTCCCCTTTTCACTTTGAATATTTCATCAAAAAGTTTGTAAGTGCAATTCCTCCGACATTTTAAATGGGAAAACTTCAATATGCATGCTAACTTGTACTATGCATGTATAAAGATTTAAATATCGTCATACGACAGCTTCATCTGAATACATTTTATCTTTAAAGGAGTTGTTTCCCCTTTTCACTTAGAATATTTCATAAAAAAAAGGCTTACCGAGTACTCTTACATTTTGAATGTGATTTTCTCAAAACTGTTCATGTTAGCTAACAACCATATCAGGATTTTCAAATCGGCATGGCAGTTTGATCTGAACATTTTTAAGGAGTCATTATCTTTTATTGACTCATCAAAAATTATTTTGAAAGGCCAAGATATTTGTTTTCGTGTCAAAAATAACATTCGGTTCCCTTGGTTTCGTACATTTAACAAATAAAAATGGAGAAGATAGGATGGTGATCCCGTGAACTGGTTTAACCCGCCATATTTTTGTGTCTGTCCCAATCCAGGACCTGGATTTCTAACGTCAAAGGTCATGATCGTTTCATCTTCAATGAATAGAGGTGAAGTGAGAGATGATTGATCGTTTTGTTGATATTGACAGAATTGATGATTATCACTGTTTGAACTTTCTCTTCATAATTCAATACGAAATTTCAATAGTAATTAAACAAATTAAACAAGCTTCCGCCTTTTTTATACTACCAACGACTCATTGTAGTTTAAAACTCTCATTCACACTTTGTATCTAGAATAATAAGTAATGTAGGTATTAAACAATAAGTCACGAATTTAACTATCTATATAACTTACCAGATATGGAATAAGTAAATAAAATATAGACTGTAAAAAGTCTGATAAATACTGATTCTGTATAACATGTGTCCATTTTCTGTGTTAAGGAAATGCAATGTTCTGTTAAACCGTGTGTAATGACAGAAACAAAAGCATGTGATCTGTTTCATACGTCATGTTGTACAGGTATATTTATCTGTCATTCAGTATAGGAGAATGTCCGAGTAACTCTCCATTCCTTAAAAATGATGGAGCCAAGGCCCCTTCGGGGCCGAGGTCCATTGTTTATAAGGAATGGAGAGATATGAGGACATTCTCCAACTTAAAATTCACCCATTGTAGTTTATCAATGTTATTAATTCTTAATCTTGTAACAAAAAAAATTAAATAAATTGTTTGTTATTCAATTTTGCAATTTTAAACAGGTTGAGGTTTTTGGCCTTTAAACTCTAGCTCCGCCCCTGTCTACATTGTTCATAACGAGAGGGGGGTACCACTCAGTGAGGTCACTCACAGTTCTAGTTTCATCTCTTTTTCCTGAATTTATTGTGGATAATAGGGTCGACACACGTAACTTGCCGTTAACATATGATTGTATAAATATGGATATGCACAAGTTAAATTAAGGAAAATGGGATGAAATAATAAAGAAATTTTATTAAAAATAAATAGGTAAACAGAAAGTTGATTATTTCATAAATTAAAATGATTTTTAATACAATTTATTAAGAAATATCCATCACAATATCGTTATTTAGGTAAAAACTTATCAGACTGATTTTTTTAAACCATTTTTTGTCTTTTTAATTGATAACTGACCCAAGTTAGCCTAAATAAATGTGACTTAATGTGTTAATTATATAAATCCTTGCCTCCTATAAATTTTAATTTCTTATCTAATTCGTATTCTAAGTTGGTCAAAAGCCAACTAGGGCTTGTGTTGTATTGTTATTTAAATATGCCGACTATAAATAAAACTGATCTTATCTTATCTTATCATATCTTATCTTCTTACTATGTAACAATATGGTCAGGTTGTTATTTTCATTGCATTGCATCTCAAAATAGATGACTTCCCAGTAGGATCTCTTCCTGTATATTGGTTACATCGTGTATATTACAACTGACAAACAATTTTAATCGGTATCATAAAATTATTTTTTTCTAAATCTTTATTTTAAATGAAATTAAAAAATCATTATAAGAGTGAATTCAATTCAAGCTTTTATTTACTTTCCAACTTTGAAATAAAAATCAATATTTTTAATATTTAAAAAAATAGCAATTATTCATTTAAGTTTTATATCATGTTTGGTTGTATTTATCCGGATATATGTATTGCATACAGCATTATATCATCTGATCCCTCCATTGGACATTATTTACAAACACTTTAGCTCCTCCTATTTTATGTCGTAATACCCATAAGTCATAGCGATTTACTTTTTCCGGCTTGACGAATTTTTTCAATGAATGCATCCAGGCGTTAATGTAGCGACCAGCGGGAGCTTAATATAACGACTGGATTATTCGGGTTAAGTTTTGCCCCGATGGCTGATACCGCTGTAATACTTCAGGTGTTTACGTTATTACTTATAAATATGTGATAATTGATAGATTAATTCATGCCCTTTTCCATATCAAGACTATTATCATCCCGAGAGACCGACATCGGCCAGAGGGCTTTAGCCCGAGGGTCGATATCGGTCAAGCAATGATATCAGTCCTGATATGGAAAAAGGCATGCATTAATCTATTTATCACATATTTCAACATTGAATTAAAAAGAACAAAATTTACTTCCAACACAGACACCAAACTTATGGATATGAATGATCGATATCGGTTGAGGGTTCTGCTTCCGAAACGCCAACAAATCTTTCCTCGCTGAACGTCCACATTTTCCAAACGACAATTAACAGTTGGGCGGAAGTGACGTCATGGGGCTCACGAGAGACTTGATATCGTGTTATCAGAGTTTTGCCCCGATGGCAGATATCGCTGTGGCACTTCCGGTGTTTACGTATGGTCAAAATTGACGTTATTACTTATAAATATGTGATAAGATGCAATAAACACTGAAACATAATTTTGGGATCATGGAGATAATTTAATTTAATGGTTAATAAAAAATTTGAAAGTGAAGTTGTTTCTTTTTCAGTACATTGTTTAATGACATGATATGTGTATAGCAGTTCCCATAATTGTGTGGGAAACAATATTGTTTTAGTATTATTGGTATTTGTAAAGATATGCCACATTATGACCCAAATGTGTTTTATGTTATGCACTACATACACAAACTTTTGATCCATCATTTGTCCATTGGAGGTTAGTTGTTTAACACCACTTTCAAAAATATTTCAGTTACTACTTTTGTGGCGGAAACTGGAGTACCCAGAGCAATCCACAGACCTGTCTCAAGTCACTGACAAACTTTATCACATAATGTTTTATCGAGTATGTTTTTTGTTGGGGCTCATTGGATGGAATTTGTATCTCATGTGAAGTTCCGTCAATTGCATATACAACGTTAGGCATATCAGAACAATCCCCTTTCTTTTGCCACCAGAGGGATGGTTGGCCACTGAATTTTATGATTACACACTTTCTTTAAGTCTACCCATGTTGAATTTAAAATATTGTCAACAGTTGAAACACTGACACCAAAGCATAACTAAATAAATAAATAAATAAGTATTGCAAGGACCGTGTTATTTATTTTAGTGAATCTCATGATCCTCGATGAGCTAGATCAATTGACGAAGGTGGTGCGTTGTTGAGCATGAGCTGTATAAAACTCGGGCTCTTAAAAGAAAACGACAAGTAAAATAAAGTGGAAATATTTTAGAACAACATTACTATCATTTGAAATATATATATCTATAATATGTATAAAAGTGTAGAAAAGTAGATGAGTGGATTTGAATCTGCGGATCCCTAAAATTCACATCACATTTTCATAAATTCCCCTTTGCGCCCAAATTAAACTTCTAACTTCTATCAGTTCCATTCTCTTAAATCAAAGGCAACTATCCATCCGGTGCCTTGAAAATGCATTCTGTCATGTGCATAAGTTATTGTTTGCATGATTGACAGACAATATTCATCATATTGTTTTTTAGATTCTGAACTGTCGATCGAGAAAAAAAAATATTCTAGACAGGCAGCATATAGCAGTCAATGGGGTTTTCAATTAATATTTCGCATGCACAATAGCAACCCCCACACCACAAGGTGTGGAAAACAGAAATATTCTTCTGTGGTTTAAATGCGTATTAAATGCATTACATGTAAACTGTATGATTCTGTTTGATAAAGTCCTTTAACTAGAACAGGAAAAAAATGCACATTTGAGTGAAATAGTGTTGTAATAAAAGATCGTGAACGTGAAGTACAAGTTTAAAGAATTTCAAAGAATATTTTAAATGAAGTTGAAGCAAGTCACCATTTGATATCAATTCGGTTGTATTTCATTTTGACGATTTTAATTATGGAAGACTGATCACAACCATATTTTTTTAACAATTGCAACTCAGCTGTTTTTTTTCATAACTTATAATAAAATGAAAAAATATATCGATGAACTAAAACAATTCACGAAGGTGGTCCGTTGCTGAGCATGAGCAGTATAAAACTGGGGCTCTTAAAAGAAAACGACAAGTAAAGCAAAGTGGAAATATTTTAAAATAACATTACTATCAATTCAAATATACATATGCATAGAAGTATAGAAAAGTAGATGAATGAATTTGAATCTGAGGATCCCTAAAATTCACATCACATTTTCATAAATTATAGAAAGCTTCCCTTTAACGCCCAAATTAAACTTTTAACTTCTATCAGTTCCATTCTCTTGAATCAAAGGGAACTATCCATCCAGTGCCTTGAAAATGCGTACTGTCATGTTCATAAGTTATTGTTTGCATGATTGACAGACAATTCATCATATTGTTTTCTAGCTTCTGAACTGTCGATCGAGAAAACAATAAAATATTCTAGACAGGCAGCATATAGCCAGTCAATGGGGCTTACAATTAATATTTCGCACGCACAATAGCAACCCCAAACCGCAACGTGTGAAAACAGAAATAGTGTACGTTTGAGTGAAAGTGTTGTAATAAAAGATCGTGAACGTGATGTATAAGTTTTAAAGAATTTCAAGGTATATTTTAAATGAGGTTGAAACAAGTTACCATTTGATATCAATTCGGTTGTATTTCATTTTGACGACTTTAATTACGGAAGACGGATCACAACCATATTTTTTTCTAGCAATTGCAACTCAGCTGGGTTTTTTCATAACCTATAATAAAATGAAAAAATATAGATCACCCTGTCGGAACAGTTCCAGCATTCAATAGAAACATCGTAGAAATATGTAAATTCGATATCCCTAACACACATATAAATGACCCCTCCTGGCTTGATTCAGGTACTTCAATAAAAAGTGACGGGGTTAGTCTAGTATACAGTAGATTTTTCTGAGGTATTCCTCTTATTTAATAAAATAAAAAATCAAGTAGAAGTAAGAACATCAACAACAAAAACAGAACAAACTAATGAAAGAAGTTAAATATATAAACATATACTGTACAACAAAGCATTACTCATACACACACACCCACACCAACACACGGGTCAAAGGTTCCTCCGCAACAAGACACCCTGGATACAAAGGTCACACCCGGACCCTCTTACGTTTTCTACACTTGAAAGCAGTTTTAATAGGAAGTTATTTCAATAATCTCATATAATTCTTTATATATAATTCACAGGCATTTATAATTTAATCATCAAAGTAAATCTCAATGTCATAATTTTCATCAAATATATAGTAATTTTTGGTGAGGGAGATTAAACTTGGGCTAAATAATGTTTCAAGAAAAGGTAGAAACAAAATTATGTGAATAATACAAATTCAAACAAAACAATATTATGTTCTGCCTTCAGTGCTGTAACTTCATGATCATCGAGTAAGAAGCGACCGGAAAAGAAACCCTTTAAGCTTAAGGTTTTCCCTGAAATATATAGCAAACTGCGGAAAGACCCCGACCATTTAATATTTAGGAATGACTAAGTACTATAAGGTCTGTTCGGTTGACTTAATTATTTTGCTTTTATTGAAGATTACAACAAACATGATGAAAAAACGACAAAGAAAATAATTATATTATTAGGATCCCTAAAATTCACATCACATTTTCATAAATTATATAAAGCTTCCCTTTTGCGCCCAAATTAAACTTTTAACTTCTATCAGTTCCATTCTCTTGAATCAAAGGGAACTATCCATCAAGTGCCTTGAAAATGCGTACTGTCATGTGCATAAGTTATTTTTTGCATGATTGACAGACAATTCATCATATTGTTTTCTAGCTTCTGAACTGTCGATCGAGGAAAAAATAACATATTCTAGACAGGCAGCATATAGCCAGTCAATGGGGCTTACAATTAATATTTCGCATGCACAATAGCAGCCCCAAACCGCAACGTGTGAAAACAGAAATAGTGTACGCTTGAGTGAAAGTGTTGTAATAAAAGATCGTGAACGTGATGTATAAGTTTAAAAGAATTTCAAGGTATATTTTAAATGAGGTTGAAACAAGTTACCATTTGATATCAATTCGGTTGTATTTCATTTTGACGACTTTAATTACGGAAGACGGTTCACAACCATATTTTTTTCTAGCAATTGCAACTCAGCTGGTTTTTTTCATAACCTATAATAAAATGAAAAATAATAGATCACACTGTCGGAACAGTTCCAGCATTCAATAGAAAAATCGTGGAAATATGTAAATTCGATATCCCTAACACACATATAAATGACCCCTCCTGGCTTGGTTCAGGTACTTCAATAAAAAGTGACGGGGTTAGTCTAGTATACAGTAGATTTTTCTGAGGTATTCCTCTTATTTAATAAAATAAAAATCAATAGAAAGCGAAAATCGCACGATTTTTGCACGACAATCGGTCGATGGTCTTGCGACCGTCGCCGATAAGACAAGTTTTGGGAGAATGAAATCATTTATTTTTCTTTACATATGAAATCAGAAATGTTCCATTGAATATCCAGTTTTACATAACTATTATACTGCTTGATTTTCCTTAGTCATATTATTGTTTTTCTCCTAAGGCTGGCAAGATTATTTATTTGTGCGAAAATTAAATCAGGAATATTTAAAAAAAAATAATATATATATATATATATAAATCAATTTGAAAAGCACCCCTCCTTGAAGTATATCTATAAATAGCGTTTGAGGAAAATATGTATTTTTGTATGCAGTTTGTAATGTCACTGTAAAACCATTATTTGGCCAGTGATATTAATTTTCAACTATTTTAAACACCGACATGAAAAAAATATATATCTAATCACTTACACTCAATGAACAATTGAAGACAAATGTTGCAATAAGGCCTCCCTCAAAAGATCTTTGCGTAAATTAACATTATTTTGCTATGTTACGGGAAGATACGTTCGTTCGTCAGTTATCGAGAAATCTCTATTAATGGAATCCAGTTAGCAAAGTTTGTATTATTAATTGGCAGAGCATCATCACTATACCTGGGAGTGAGATTAGAGGCTTAAGCCTCTCCATTTTTTTGTCTTTGATAAGTTTTTGAATAAACTCAGACTCATAGGAGAATAGAAAAAGTTGGAGAGGGGCGTAGGTAGTTCCCATGGGAATGCCTAGCTATGATTTGTTGAAAAATGTGCCATTCGAACTCGACAAATATATGTTATCGATAAGGAACTCCAATATTTTTATGACTTCATTTTATGTGTAGCACTTTTTACCTTTCGTTTCGTGCTTGACAAAATACCCAATACTATAAACTTGTAACGTTGCCACTATTTTTTAAGGTAAAATGCGTTGTGAATCATTTACTTTAAAGAGGTGATGAAAGTGTAAAAGGTAAAAAAAAGTCAAATATTTGGCTAGATGAAATTTTCGAGAATTAAAATTATCCTCTTCTTTCAGTATCTACTTTTGATTGATTGAGTGAGTGAGTGACTGTTGCTTAATGCCAATTCAGCAATTTTTCAGCTATATTATGGCGAGAACAAGTTAACTATCAATGAGATGATGATGAGGTCCGCTTTGTTCTAGACCAACACGCTGAGTTGAATTTTTTTAGCGCCAGCTCACTGAAACAACAGTCCGCGGGTAGAATTGTCACTCCATTCGGATACATTATTCTGATTCCGAGCCAACCAATCTTTGCTCTTTCTCTGTAATGCTGCGTGCTTAGCGTTGAAGCAACAAATACCTATTTTATTGTCCTTGGTTTGATACGACTGGGACTCGAACCCACTCTCTGTCGCACTCGAGGCGAGCACGCTAACCATTACGCCACCGATGCGGTCCTTTTGATTTATGTTACCACGTGAATATACTTTGTCACAGTATGATAGTAGTCCTCCTTTGACTGCATGCAAAATTTAGTCATACTTATAGATAGTTCTTTTGTTGAACAAGTAGAAGAATATACCTGTCTAAATACTGATTCTTCTGAAATTTTGGTATCCAATATAAAGTAGATAATTCACAATTGTCTTCATTTATCGGAATATTCAGTGATGGCATGAATGACTTCTTTGTCAAAATTAGTGTTTTTGTAAGATCTACCAGAGTTCTTGGAAATATCAAGTTCTTCATATTGCTCGTTTGGCGTTAAACAACAATCACTCACTTCATTACTTATTTACCAAACCTTATTTCTTGTGGTTTTTTAATATTTTTATGATGTTTACCTATTTGAAATTAAGCATGTTTGTAAGCTCAACCAGCCAAAACGACCAAGTGAAGTATTATCATTTAGTATCCGTCGTCTGTTATCCATAATTTTTCATATTAATATTTAATCTTTTTCTTAGAAACTGCAAAACCAAGTGCTTTAACTATTTTACGTTTTCAAGTTTTGGGACTATTTTGTAGCGCGTGCATATATAGTACATGTATCTACAAAACGCACATGCATCAACGCTTACCTCACTATGACCAATCACAAAGGGTCATGTGAGGTATTACCATCATATTGCGTTCAGCGTGGTCTGGAAACCTTTAACATTAACATTGGAGGGATGTAGGAGATGTGTGTATTCAGTGCCGTCTTAACGCATGGGCACGTGGGGCAGTTCCCCGGTGGCCCACGAGCATAGGGGCCCCATGCTTATCTATGTATGTTGCGTACTGTATGTTTTTCTAAGGTTTAAACTCACTGAATTTGTTGGAAATACCAATACAATATATACACAATGTATGTTTAATTTTATATACATATACAGTTTTGTTCCTATGAGTGGTTGTGTAGGTATCGGCCCCAGTGCACTGCTCTTCCCGGGGGCCCGTGATGCTGTTAAGACGGCCCTGCTTCTATTATTATTATTATCCAAAAAGCTGTAGAGAGGGCTTACACATGTAAAATGCTACGGTAAAGTTGTTGTTTAGATATTTCAGCAGATAAACAATACAAATTAATTTGTGAAGAAGGAAGCTTTTAAAGCACATCTATAAAACAAGTATCTAAGGAAAATTGTTACTACGCTGATTATTAAATGAAAATGAAAACGACGATTGTATTACATGACGTTTACTGTGACGTAACTTATCCGGAATATTTACACGTCCGCAATCGATATTAAAAAAAAATTACGTCCTTTAAATGTTTTAAAGTAATCGTTTTTTAGCATTTATATATTAAATATATTGCGCAGGAAGCTGGTTTAGAAATAAAAGATTTGGAATTTAGTGGGGATTACAACTGGAAAATGGAATCAATAAAGAAACATTTCAAAACATGCATGATAAATTTCTATTAAAATATCTTTCTTAATAAATTTAGCACAATAGATAATAGTAGTAAACAATATATATATATAAAGATTTAAAAAGAGATTTGAGCATGGAAAATGATCTGTTACCTGAAAAATTTTCAAAATGAAGACTTGTAGCTAAACTTAGAATCAGCGACCAGAACCTTCTAATTGAAAAGGGAAGGCATTTAAAAATACCCAGGGAAAAAATACTTCGTCAGGTATGCAATCAAATTGAAGATGAACACCATTTTCTTTTCGTTTGTAATAAAAATCTTGATCTGAGAAATAAATATCTTCCACTTATATTTCAAGATAGGTCTAATATTGGAGAAGGTGACAAAATTGAATATATTCTTTCTCCATCATCACCGGTACAAGTAGGAAAAATCGGTTCCTTCAGTAAACAGTCTCTTGAACTAAGGACAGGGAACCCATAATACATTGTGCATGTGGGTTTTTTTCCTTACTTGTAAGATATTTTTGTCTTTATTTTGTTACAAATCTGTTTTATGATTTAAATGACAATAGATATTGAATTGAATTGAATTGAATTGAATTTTAAAAAAATCAAAATGCAATAGAACAACGGCATCACGAAGACTGATCTTGGTAAAATTTTAACAGTAAAAAAAACAGACTTTACCATTAAATACGATATTTTCATATGACAAAGAATACAGGGATTGAACGTAGCAAGAACAATCCCATAGAATTCGGAAAAAGGGGGAAAGTTGCATATTTGGCCTTTCAATCTATTCGCACATTTAATTAAATGACATTCAACACTTTGCCACGCGCTTTTCTTGAAGAATAGGATATCCTCAATCCGCCGGTTCCCTCATTACTTGTATTGAACATCGCTATGCCGTTGTTGTACTCGGTTTTACTGGTCACAATGCTACTTTCTCTTTAATGTGATCATGTGACCTCTGTAATTGATTCCTAATATTATTTTTTTTCATTTTGAGTAGATCACACATAATTTTATTGGTTTATGGTTTAAATGAGTAAAATTAATGCATTTTCGCGTGTATTAAACCAAAAAGTAATTTTGTTTTATGGTTTTCCAATTGGTGGACAACCTTAACATTACTGCGAATTTGGCATAGATAAAATAACAAATGGCTTCCACAAGGAAAACGCCGACTTTATGTGAAAAGGACACCAGACAGCTGTTTTCGACGGTTTGTTTCACATGATAAAATCCCTCATTATTTTGATCACTTCATTTGTCACAGGTTATATTATGATGCTGAAATTGCATGAATGATCTCATGAAATCTGATCTGAAAATGTCATCTTTAAATGTAAGAACTACGTACCACATCTATTATTTCACGTTCAAATTGTAGTTTTTTGTAATTCAATTTTTCGTCACCTTAACAAAGCTTTAATCAGTTAAAAAATATATCTCATACAAACCAATTTTGGATTCATCGTCTGCTATGACATTGATAATGTATATATTGAGGTCAATAGGGGCGGATCCAGTGTTTCAAGTTAGGGGGCACACTTAAAAAAATTGCGCCGAGCAAAGGGAGGTGCGAAAATTGTTGGGGTATTTCGTGTGAAAAATCACGATTTTACGCCAAAAAATCTTATTTTTTCCAATTTTAGGGTAGGGGCTGGCGCCGGGTGCGCCCTCTCCTTGGATCCGCCCCTGGGACATCAATTCAGAAGCTTATTAACATTGATCGTCGAAAACTGGTCGAAATTTTAGTATTAATTTTAAAGAAGTAATAGATAGATTTATTTGGACAATAGGACTTTGTCATATTTGAAATTGTTTTAAACACTTTTTTAACCGTACTTCATTCTTAACGACAACCAATGCGATGATATATTCCAGTACATTTTTACGGACAACCATCACAAATCTATAGAAAATAAAATGCCAAGGTGCGGGTTGAGAGAAGTCCAATATTTAAAGATCGCTTTTTTATGATATGGAAATATTTTGGGAAATGGTGTGAAGCAAAATGTTTAATGTGTAACGATTTTAGCTAGGACCCTGTGAGAATTATTTTACTTTTTAATAAACTAATAATAAGCCTTGGAATCAGATATCCCATAGAAAGTGGTTGTCGATAGATAATTGTTTTACAATCAAGTATTTCATATATATTTATGATGAGAACAAGTTTACAACCATATGATTAATCGTGTAGGTAAAATGTGTGTCGCTGCCATGAGTCTATGTATGATTGTTTTGATTGTCACTAGAAAAAGAGGAGATGGTAGATATTATTTTGCTTTGTGACAAACCAACAACAACACTCCTAATAAACTGTTGCCATCAGAATCTGCTGTAAGTGGTCTTTTACGTGTAAGGAGTGTGTCCTTTACATCCCGCGCTAAGGGATGTATTAAATTCGTTCCTCATAGCTGTCTGGTGTCCCTTTCACATAAAGGCGGCGATTTCCTAGAAGAAGCCATTTGTTATTTTATTAATGTCAAATTCGCAGTCATGCTAGGATTCTAATAATAATAGGATATTATACATTATTATACAGCTATAATTTTAATCCAATCAAAAACAATATGGTTGTGATCGTCTTCCTTAATTAGAATCGTCAAAATGAAATACAACCGAATTAATAGCAAATGGTGACTTGTGTCAACCTCATTTAAAATATACCTTGACATTCTGTAATACTTGTACTCGTACATCACGTTCACGCTCTTTTATTACAACACTATTTCACTCAAGTGTACATGTTGTTCCTAATCTAGCTAAAGGACTTTATCAAACAGAATCATACAGTTCACATGTAATGCAGTTAATGCGCATTTAATCCACAGAAGAATATTTCTATTTTCCACATCTTGTGGTGTGGGGTCGCTATTGCATGCGAAATATTAATTGCAAACCCCATTGACTGGCTATTTGCTGCCTGTCTATAATATTTAATTTTTTTCTCGATCGACAGTTCAGAAGCTAGAAAACAATATGATGAATAGTGTCTGTCAATCATGCAAACAATAACTTATGCACATGACAGAACGCATTTGCAATGCACTACATACATAAACATTTGATCCATCATTTGTCCATTGAAGGTTGATTTAAGAGAATGGAACTGATAGAAGCTAAAAGTTTAATTTGGGCGCCAAAGGGGAAACTTTATATCATTTATGAAAATGTGATGTGAATTCAGTGGCCAACCATCCCAGTCTGGTGGCAGAGAAAAAGGTATTGTTCTGATATGCCTAACGTTGTGTCTGCAAATTCCATCCAATGAACCCCAACAAAAAACATACTTTCAGCAAACCAATTCTTTTCATTGATTGATATGAAAAGAAAGTTTAAAAACAGTGATAATCATAAATTCCATCAATATCAATAAAACAATTACCTTTCATCTTAACTGAACTTGAACCATCGTGGTCGTATGGTAGTTGAATTTACAACTACCTGTGCAATCATTGCATATCATAACTTAAGTTGTGAGTTTTAACCCCATTCATGGCGAGGTGTACTCGATAAAACATTATGTGATAAAGTATGTCAGTGACTTGCGACAGGTCTGTGGATTTCTCTGGGTACTCCAATTTCCGCCACAAAAGTAGTAACTGAAATATTTTTGAAAGTGTTAAACA
The DNA here is from genome assembly GCA_963383655.1 of Bathymodiolus septemdierum. Taxonomy (NCBI): domain Eukaryota; kingdom Metazoa; phylum Mollusca; class Bivalvia; order Mytilida; family Modiolidae; genus Bathymodiolus; species Bathymodiolus septemdierum. The sequence continues at coordinate 15,884,352 of OY726529.1, forward strand.
CCTAACCTCCAATGTACAAATGATGGATCAAACATTTGTGTATGTAGTGCATAACATAAAACACCTTTGGGTCATAATGTGAGAGCTATCTACTCCTTTTGGATCAAACTATTTTTCTTCATTTTAGAAGTAGCTTCGATAGACCATTAATCCCGTTACCTCCGTATCCCTGTAGTAATAACTATTTCAGTATCCCGGAAGAAAATATATAATCAATAATTGGGGGCTTATGAAAAAAACCTATTTTGGATGAAGTGGTGTTTATTTTATTTCTATCTTACATTTGTATATAACTGTTACTTGCCGACATACCATCGTTTTTTACGGCAAAGATTGCTTCTCAAATATCAAAACGTCATCTAAGCACTTGGAATATTTGAACATTTTCCCGCCGTTTTTCAAGAAATTTAACACCTCGTGAAATCAAAAAAATACTTTAACAGTATTTTTGCTTTATTTATTTTAATAATCTGGTAAAATATTTCTCTGGTGCACGACTGCGGAGGTGCTTAATTTCTTCATAAACCGTCCAGATATCGCGGGAAAAATTCCACGAAATACAGAAAATAAATAACGCTCATGACGTCACAATGACGTCAAATACGTATCGATTTTGTTGGAAACAAGTTTTAACATCAAAAGTATGATCTCGTCTATAATATAAAACAAATCAAATTTTAATCAAGTATGTTCTGAGATAATGATTCATTAAATATGGGGCCATATATGGCACTTATAGTCCCCAGTTCTTTTTATGGCATTGACGCCGGATTACATGCAGTGAGTTTTTCTCTTGGTTTTAATGTATACAAACTGTATTTAAAATAAATACAATTATATACAGAAACATAAGTTATTTACTTATGAATTTCATTACTTGAAATGAATCATGAAATGTACAGATTGTGTATATAATGGTCTCATATATACAATCAGAAGAGTGAAAATATTGATTTTAAAGGTCTGGCTGAGGTTATAAATAAATTAACATTTAACAACCTCCACAATCCTCCACCAACAAAATATTTTGATATAATCATTAACCCTCTATACTCTAAACAACTGCTCAATTTGGTGTTGGTGGAAGACTGTGGAGGTATATAAAATAGCTAAAATGTACATTAAATATGTCGTTTATAGTCCATTTTTAGCATTATCCGTCTAATTATGATGTCATTATGACGTCATAGCGCACCCAATTTCACGGAAAGTTATATTTTTTGAAAATTTGTTTATCTAACAATTAAATTAGTAAATTGTTTTTATTCTATGTCGAGCACTATTGCTTAATATAATGTGGGGTCAATTTTGCACCTTAACACTTTTCCCTCTTTATGCTTTGTTCATTGAGTTTTATTTTGCTTTGTTTTTGTTTTTGTTTTTTAAAGATATGCATTATAATACAATGATACGTGCGTTCTGTATTCTGAAAAAAATGACGTTCGGTGCTTTTCATTACCTGACTTTGTCGGTCCGCTGTGAGGAATTAGATGAACATATTAACTAACTGTATTTATTTCTGAAAAGCACATATTGTGAATACATGTTGGAGAACATTTTATCGATATCTGAGGTGGGGCCGATTTTGACCTTATAGCTCCCAGCCCTTTTATGAAAATTCGTGTAAGTAATTGTAATTTAAATATTGAAAAAGGTCGTTATCTGAAATGACCAATAGAACAGAGGATTTGTCAATTGTGCCATGCGGATGTGGAGGATGAATTTCATTTCCTCATGAATTGTGATAAACTTTATTTAGAAATATTTCTGATATTGTACCTTCTTTTACTACTATGTCAGATGTAGAAAGGTTTATGTTTTTATTAACTAGTCATGATTAAGATATATGTAAAGTGGTTATATTAGGAGTAAGTAATATGTATCTAGTAAATCAGTCAATGAAGCAAAACTTATAAATTACTAGATAATTTTCTTTTCTACGGGTATTTTACTATTTGATATATTAGAATATATTATTCAAAGATAGATAACTCTGTCAGTTCTCCTCAGCTGGGATATCATTGTTTGTTTGTCAATATACCCTTGTATGTCATTGTATTTGGTTATCGTTTCTTTATTGATTTGTTTTTGGGGGTATTTTTTTTAATTGTTCATTGATTGATACATGATAGATTTGATGCATGATAGTTCTGTATTTCAATAAAAAATTACTTATTGTAATATGACGTGCTGTTTTGGCTTTGTAAACAAAAGGGTATAAAAATCTCCGATTTATTATGATTTACACGCGCTGGTGATCATGACGTATTTGGCTGTTCTATTATACCTTTTTGTTTACAAAGCCAAAACAGCACGTCATAGAAATAATTTATGGAAGGGGTAAGTTTGTTGGAGATTTTAATATGGGTACACTATAAAGGAATGTGGATTAAAAATTTACCGTATATGTCCTATTAGAATAAAAATTATTTATGGAAAGGGTAAGTTTGTTGGAGATTTTAATATGGGTACCATTATCTGCGCAAATTCCATAAATTATTTCCTAACTTACTTACTTACTCAATTTGTTGAAGAGCACTTCAGTTTTATCGTATATTGCTAAATGTGGTAAAATTATTATCTTGCCAAGTGCAAATAGGAAATGGAATACATGTATGCCTGTCTGTTGACATGTTGTTGTTTTTATTTTCAATGGGATACTTCTTTCGTAATTCCCTGCTGTCTGGGAGCACTCGGACTGAACCGATAAAATATATATTATCTGTGCACATTAAAAACACATAAGATCCTTTGTAAAATATGAATTAACACTATCCGCCACCATAAAAGTTCTGTTTAGTGCTTTACTTGGTACGAGTAGCAGTGTTTTAAAATAACATAATGTTCGTATAAAAATGCTACTTCTAAAATTTATAAAGATGTATACGGTCGGCTTGAGTAGCATTGTATTAAAATAATTTTAAAATGTTTGTTTATAATGCTACTTTAAAAACCTAAAATTATGTACACGATCGATTTAGGTAGCCTTACTTTAGTAATGTTCATGCATAATCCTACTTTTAAAATGTAATATATATAAGGGAACGACCATTTAACTTGAAGGGGGAGGGGGTTATGTTTTTTTTCTAAAAACATATTCTGATTCCCAATGTTGCTGAAAAAAATATTCTGATTTGGGTGGAGGAAAAATAAATATTCTGATTCAGAGTTTTTGTCATATAATACGGCGGTATTGTTTAAGGCTGATTGCCCATACACAGAGATTTACCCCTTATTATCACACACTAACTAGACATTAGTAATGTTCATCCTTTTCATATGTATTAGGTGACAGTAATCTCTAGATTTGGTTCGATTGTTCTAAGTAATTCTTTGTCATCTGGGAGAATGTCCCTTTTAACAAGACATTGACAGTCTATTAATAGTTCCGTGATTGTCTTTTTGTTATTGAAATAGTTAGTCCACACTCTACTTCCAATTTTGTCAACCACATATTCTTTAATATTTTGAAAATGAGATTTCGTAATGTTTCTGTATGCCGGACAACTTGTAAGAAGGTGTTGAAGGTCCTCAGTTTCAAGTTTACATATAGGACATGTAGGGTCTACCTCTGCTTGGTTGAAGTTAACTTTTAAGGTCTGAAGCATGTATGTTCCAGTTAGCATGCGTACTTTTGTTACAGCTTTCCTGACATCCTTTACAGAATTTGAAATAGTATCCCAAACGTTGTGAGTGTTTCCAATATTTAGATTTTCTGTTGAGAGTAAATTTAATGTTGACTTTCCTTCGCAATCTGATCTGAGTTTATTAGACCAATAAGATGAAATAGCTGTTCGTACTTTATTTTTCTACTCTATGTTGTTGTAATGACAATTCTTATTTCGATAAATGACGGGAGTTGATACATTTCCAGTATGTCAGTTATTCTAACAAAGAAGCTGGTTGGTTGACCCGCTGTATGTTGTCTCCATGTAATCTCTCGCACTGAGTTATTTTGACTCATTGCTATTGAATGTAGAAGACTCAACTGTCTTTTGTGGAGCTCGGCATTTATCGGCAGTACTCCTAGAAGCAAGTAGATTGCTGATGTTGCTGTTCTGTTTGGAAGAGATTGAATATGTTTCAATGTGCTTAGATGAAACCTGTACATTGCCATTAAATCTTTGTTTTGAAGATCTAAAGTTTCTAGTCCATATAGAAGGCGTGGGACAACATAAACTTGGTATATCTTACAAGATGTTCTTGGGTTGAGTCCATTTGTGCCATGTACGCCAGTTTTGATCAGGGAGTATAGTGTCCATCTTGCTAGTGATATCCTGTCGTTAACATTAATCTTGTTTTCTTCAGACGTTGTTCTTCTTAGACCAAGATGCGTGGTTTCAAATTTAAATTGCATAGTGTTATTTCCCAAAGCAAAATTTTCGGTTGTTTCTTGTATTCTTTCTGCATTTCGCTTGTTGATACTTTTGACTATTGCATTGCTTTTTATTGGATGAATCAGGAATATGTGGTCACCAGAGTAAACATAAACAGTGTTAAGCATTTCTTGTATTTCGTTTTGGTCGTTTGATAAAAGTACAATATCATCTGCGCAGCTAGGACAGCCTGCATATGTATTTCCTATTGATATTTCCATGTTATGTTTTTCCAGTTCTGAAAGTATTTCATTGATGTACTGTTTATATAAGTGAGTGGACATAATTCCACCATGTCTTACTCCCTGATCAATACTGAATGAAAGGCTTGTATCCCCTTGCCATTTCACAGTTGAGGTGATACCATCATGTAGGTCCTTAATAATGTCCCAGTATTCAATATCTAGTCCCAGATGGTAGAGTTTGTCTAATAGAATTTGGTGACTAATCACATCAAATGCTTTTTGACTGTCAAATGTAATTATAAATATCATTTCTTTTCCTTTTAATTCGGAGCACACTTCTGACAGTATAAGCGCTGCCATATTAGGTGAAAGTCCTTCGGTAAAGCCAAATTGTAGATTTGATTGTTTGATGCTTTTAAGTTTAGCCTTCTCAACCAATGCATATTCAAAAACTTTTCCATGAACAGATGTTACGGTAATGCCTCTGGAATTTGAAGCTTGGGATAGATCCTTACCCTTTTTAGGAACTGGTGTTATAACACCTGTTTTGAAGGTGGTGGCTACTTTCCCTTCATCAAAGATTTGGTTGAAAATGGTTTGATATATGTGAATTGTCTCTTTTCCTGCATATTTGATATGTTCGGTTGTAATGCCATATTCATCAGCTGATTTTCCGTTTTTACGTTTTTGTATAGCATTTATTATTTCTTGTTGGTTAACCAAAATTTTCTTCTTCGTCATGTTTTTGGAAACATCTTCTATTAAATTACATCTGTTTGTGCTATTACTTAGGGAACGACCATTTAGCTTGAAAGGGGGGGGGGGGGGGGGGTGTTATGGTTTTTTTTCTAAAAAAATATTCTGATTCCCAATGTTGCTGCAAAGGTTTCTCATTGACTGGAGGGCGTTTTTGCTGTTTAATGCCATCCACCAAGATTTCAGGTGTGTTGTTTATTTCATTGGATTGGTTTCGTTTAATCATTTGGAAAAAATCCTTATTGTTTGGGTCATTTTCTAGCCGTTGTAGAAATAGCTCTCTTTCTATTGCTGTTTCTTTATGTTGTTGACGACGCAATTGCCTTTTTGATGCTTTTTTCTCCAGAAAGAATTTATGATCATTTCTTGGTCGACCGACATTGTCCCATTCTCTGTGTTTCTGTTTGCTGGTTTGTATCAGTTGGCGAACTTTTGGCGAGGCTTTATGCTTAAAACCATTTAACATTTAATCTTTTTCTTCTCCTTCTTTATAGTTTAGTACCCCCATCAACCCACTGATAACGTACGTTCCGGTGTCGTACCGTCACGATGTTAATACATGTACATGTGTAGTAATGTAGAAAGTTTTCGTCAGTTGGAGACGAATATATACTTGAATTATTGTTGACTGATTCGTTACCCGAAAGTCGAGCTATTAGTGGTATAATTCATATTTCATAATTCATATCAAATTGTGAAAAAAGACCTAACCCGTCCAAAAGACCACAAAGAACAGCAATTATTTTGTCTGATAGCAAGGGTTTATGTGTACAAAACTACGTTCGAATAAATCCAGAAACCCACATGGAATTTTAGTGTTAACTTTTGATTATTAAACCTCCGACTGATATTATAAATTTATCGATATCATCACAACCTTCACTGACCATCTGAAGGACGCTCAGGTAGCCCCTGTTAGTCTTAATTTAAACAATATTTATTTCATGAAACTTCAGCATACAATTACATGTATTTAGATATATATAAGTTCAATGGAATTCATAAAACAAGACATAAAACTTATGTAAATCTGTCTCCCTAATTAGATATTGATAACATAGGTCAAGAGTGGTAAGTAGAATTATCATGATTGGGGGAGGGAGTAGAAAGGCAATTGCAGGTTAAATTGAAACAAAATACATGTATTTAGATCGGAATTACAAAGACGGAACTGTCACACACTATCCTCATAGTCTACAACCCAATATGTGCATTCAATTCCTTTCCACATTTTTGTTCAATCAAATCATTTTGTTCTGGCAATATACTTTGACATACAAAATGTAGTTTCAAATACCAATCTGTTTTCATTTTGCTGCTGTTGCAAATATAAAGACTGTGCATCGATGGTACCATGTATGGTTTCGTTCCTAATAAATGTGAGGCACCATCGTGGTCGTGATCGTATGGTAGTTGGATTTACAATTACCTATGCAATCAGTGTCTATCACCATCAACGTTGTAAGTTCGAACCCCGCTCAGGCGAGGTGTACTCGATACAACATTAAGTGATAAAGTTTGTTAGTGACTTGCGACAGGTAGGTGATTTTCTCCGGTTACTCCGGTTTCCTCCACCAATAAAACTGACCGTTACGATATCACTGCAATATTGTTGAAGGTGGCGTTAAGCACCATAAATCAAACCAAGCTTAATAAATCTATAAGTTGGACAGTGCAGCAAGTAATGAGCAGTAGTTTCCATTTTCCCATGTATACAGACCTGAATCAATAATATTTTTGAAGGAGATGATCTTTAGTGAAGCGTGCTTAGCGGAGAAGCAACAAATACAAATTTTATAGTCTTTGGTTTGACTCGGGCGGGACCCGAACCAAAGATCTACCGCTCTCAGATCGAGCATGCTAGCCATTACACCACCGATGCCTGGTTAACCGTTACTGAATATTGGTATCATAAATTACCACATCACAATCCAGTCCTTTCCTCATTCATGACTTATTACTGTGCTTGTAGCAAGAGTAAGACGACGGGTACGATATGTGGAACTGATTATCCTTATTAGGAGCACCTGAGCTCACCCCCGGTTTCTAATGGGGTTCGTGTTGCTCGATCTTTAGCTTTCTGTGTAATGTTGTGTAGATCATTGTTTTTTTTCCATTGTTCAGGGCATTGTCTGTCCTTCGATTTACGGCTCCTGATTACCCGCTTGGTGTCTTCAAACTATCCTTAGTGCAATTGTTTTCAATGTTTTCATCCTCAGTAACCGATGTATAATTGGAAAATATATCAAAACTAGAAACTTTATACTATAAGAGTGTAATAAAAAGAGAGGATGGATGTCATCAAAATATTGATGGAACAAGGTTTTAAATTCCAATTGATTTATTATAAAAAGACAGATTTGAACATATCACATGTATTCTTCTACATTTAGATTACAAGTAAATATGTTCTACAAACAAAACGTTTCGTTCCAAGGAAAGTCAAGCATGCAGTAATGATAAAAGGTGGATTTGTTCGACTTGTTACGACTATTTATTATCTCCCTTTTTCATCTTGGTAATATTAAATACTATTCACATGAAATCAAACATCGATCAATCAATAACAAAACATTCGACTTCAAAGGGGTTAATCAAAAGCCTGAAATCGAGGAAGGATAGACAATGCTATAGCCAAAAGACGATGAAGAATAGCCAATGCTATGGCCAAAAGACGATGAAGAATAGCCAATGCTATGGCCAAAAGACGAGGAAAAATAGCCAATGCTATGGCCAAAAGACGAGGAAAAATAGCCAATGCTATGGCCAAAAGAGGAGAAAGAATAGAGAATGCTATCGCCAAAAGACGAGGAGGAATAGCCAATGTTATGGCCAAAAAACGAGGAAGAATAGCCAATGCTATGGCCAAAAGACGAGGAAGAATAGACAATTATATGGCCAAAAGACGAGGAAGAATAGCCAATGCTATGGCCAAAAGACGAGGAAGAATAGACAATGCTATGGCCAAAAGACGAGGAAGAATAGACAATGCTATGGCCAAAAGACGAGGAGGAATAGACAATGCTATGGCCAAAAGACGAGGAAGAATAGCCAATTCTATAGCCAAAAGAGAAAGGACAAACAATAATCTACAAAACAATACAACACGAATCCCACAAAAAAGTGGAAGTGATCTTAGGTGGTCCGGAAGGGTGAGCAGTTACTGCTCTATCAATGACATCAGCCGTGTTACTCTTGTCAAAAATCCGGTTGTAAGAAATGAATTGGGAAAGGACAGGATTGATTACAATAGGAGTATATCCGTGGTCATTTGTGCCACAGATATTCCGTAACAGTTAATCAAGTCATGATGTCGACTAAAACTTTCTAAGTGGTAACTTCAACTTAACCACTAGGAACCATTGGTTCAGTAGCTCCCTTGTTAACAGCCAACCTCTAACAACGAAATCATGATAGGAACCACAAATTATGGAATATTAAATCAACTGAGAGATGTATCTTCCATAGGTGGGTGCTGCTGGAACTTTGTTACATTTAAATGGAAATATAACAATGGGAAAATTGAAATAATCTCTTTTGTCGCACATTTAATTGGCATTTACCATTGTTAACTTCTAGGTGTATGTTCAGATATGAGACAGACTTAGATGTATCTATGGCATCCTTTATTTCAAGCTCAATAGGACAAATGAGATCAACATAATTGCTAGATTTGGAATTATTTAATGAAATGACATTAGCTGCCTAGCGGAACGCGACATTAATAGATCGATTAGTTTTTTTTCTTTGGAATCCCCTGCATAAAATCTTACTCGGATGAATAAAGGAACATGTCGACCAGAAGAGACATAGGCAGTCAGTAATCACAATCCAGTCCATTATTCATTCATGACTTAATTATCACCAGGTTTGTAACAAGAGTAACGCGATGGCTGCCACTGTAGAGCAAATACTGTCTACCCTTCCGGAGTATCAGAGTTTACCCCTGGCTTTAGTGCGATGAATGTTGCTCAATCTTTAGTTTTTTGTGTAGTGTTTTATTGATCATTGTTTGTTCTTTTGTACTTTTTAATTATGCCATTGTATTTCTGTCCTTCGATTTACGGTATATCTTTAAACTTTTCTTAGTACCCACAGGAACGCCGACTAAGCATAACAAATATGTTAGCAATCAAAAACTAGAACATTTTATGTCAGTTTCAGAGAACTTTTTGATTGCATCGGGGGTTTTTGTTTTGTCTACAAAATACTATTTGTCCCTTCCTAAAACAATGTATTTATATCTACAAACAAGGTTGTACTAATTCTTTTAATCTGTCTTTTAGTTTTTTGGGGAAGGGAATAATTGTGCATGCATAGTGTAGAGAAGCTAAATATTTAAAGCTATTGCATTAGGAGAGGGATATTAATTATATGTATTCTTTACAGATCTTCAGAATTTTTCAGAATCGACATCCGATGTACACCCTCCTTCAATAGCTAGTGTCAAGGTCGGTTTTGACCACTGATAGAATTGATATTAATAATATGGAAAGAGGTATCGTGGAGTATTTGGAAGACCAAGGAATATTTCGCTGTTTGTAGACACTTTTGAGTTTCCAGTAGAATTTCGGAAGTGTGAAGATACCAAAGGCAAAGGGATAATCAGAAGTCGTAAATAGAAAAGGGATAGACAGTAGAATGACAAAAAGGACAAACAAAGGTCCATAAAACACTAAAAATTTGCAACACGAAACGCGAGCCTCACTAAAAACCGGGATTGACCTCATGTGTTCCGGAAGGGTTACACATGCATTTTGCTAAAATTCCACCGGGGATAATCTGATTCTCATATTCTTGTAAAAAATGTAAATAAACAACCAGTTTCGATATAATGCAAAAAATTTTAAAATACTAATGTTTCATGGTTAATGCATCAAAAAATAACATTTCCCACCAAAATTATAAGAAATGTCAAAATCGATGATATTTTGATATCGGTTGCTGTTCCACCAGTGTCGTCTTTAGGCGCTCTCCTGACGTCACGGCTGTTAGATGTTGTTCCACCAGTGTCGTCTTTAGGTGCTCTGCTGACGTCACGGCTGTTAGATGTTGTTCCACCAGTGTCGTCTTTAGGTGCTCTGCTGACGTCACGGCTGTTAGATGTTGTTCCACCAGTGTCGTCTTTAGATGCTCTGCTGACGTCACGGCTGTTACATGTTGTTCCACCAGTGTCGTCTTTAGGTGCTCTGCTGACGTCACGGCTGTTACATGCTGACTCCCCGGATGTTGTTCCTCGACATTGGTACTGACATACAAAGTTGTGTGAGTTTTCCTCACAACAGTTCTGCCCACAATTGACAGGTTCAGGCATTCTACATCCCCTGTCCATCGATAATATTGCTTTTCTGTCTGAAAAAAAAACCGGAATAAGAATTTATTATTTATGCAAAAACGATGGCGGGTAATAATTTATCTTTCTTAACAAAAGATTATTTGTCGATCTCAGTAAACAATTATAAGTTGATGGTAGTACTTCGCCAAGTGTTCAAGAGCTTTAGATATTGAATTTCAATTTCAATTTTGAATGTTACAAATAATTGTTTAAATAGGCGATTTAGGTAGAGGATGAAACGAAATCATCAGACTGTCATTTATCTAGTGACTGTTAGTTGAATCTTACTTTACCCCACTTTCAGGGTCGATAAACTTGCACCCGTAGTGAAGGGAACCACAGTTCCCGGATGTAAAATTTGTCATTTACAAGCCGAGTACACCTTACAGTTAGCAACAATCGACTCATTTATGAAAAGACTGTTATCAAATAGACAATAAATCGCATTCTTTAAAAATTCCACATATAGACAATACATGTACATTGTCGGCATATACAAAATATTTATATGAGCTTTAGAAACAAAAAGAAAGCGAGCATCTGTCGATTTTATATTTCCTGAAAATGTAGATATATTGTGTTTATACTGCGACATCATGTGTGTAACATACATGTTTACTTTACTCACAGAAAGGCAAATACATGTGATATTTTGTTTGAATTTGTTATGATGATCTACATCGCGGTCTGTGTTTGACCAGTGTCTATTGTGTGCTTCGCTCTACAAGACACAGGGTGCCAGACAACTTTATTAAAGGCACCCAGTACAATACGTGCAATGTACATCTTTACTAGGCAGTAAAAGCACTGATTGTAGTATAGATAACTGTTACATGAATGCATTCTGATCGTTTTATGGTTTATATACCAGAGTGTAAGCAACAACTAACTATGAAATAATACACACATATACGAGATATTGCACACTTTAAATCTGGGCTGTAATTTTATTACTCTCAATAATCAACGACCTAGATGTGATATTGCATAGCTTCATGTTACACATAATTTATACCACAGTTTTCCGAGTTAAACGGTTAATCAATCTCACGCTTCGCGTTCTCGAGGATGAGATTGTTTAACCATTTAACTCGGGAACCCGTGGTATAAATATAACCTGTCATTTTTTTCTGTTGAATATATCTACATACTAAATCTAGCGGTATGCAAACCTCTTTGATAAACGACTTTTGTGACACAGTAACCAGTCGTACATTGGATGACGGGTGCACCGGTAGTAGCATTCCATGGCTGATCGGCGCATTCAAAGTTCAGAGCAGGATCTGTAGTTAATATGTATGTACAGGAATAACAACTTAAAGCATCAATTCCTGAAAGTAAACGTCATACAATGTACAAGAAAACCCTTCGCAAGCACCTGGGTTGACCCCCTGTTTGTTGTGGGTTCCGTGTAGTTCATAATTTTAGTTGTTTGCGTTGTGTTAGGTTTTATTTGGTTTGTTTTCGTCCTGTGTCTTGTGTACTCAATGTTACCAGTGTCTTTGGATTTCCCCTTCGGTCTTCTCTAACGTTTATTCAAAAGAAAAATAATACAAAAAGATAAACAGTGGTCAACAATATACTACACAGAAAATGGAAGGTCAACCATATGACTTCAACATAAAAGGTGGGTGAACTCAGGTCTTCCGGAAGTGTAAACAGTTCCTGTTCCGGTAGTGGCATTCGTCGTGTTACTTATGTCTTAATAATCCGCGGATTAGTCATATTCAGTGATAACAGGGTCGTGACTACAACAAACAAAATATATCTGTGGCCATCTGTCATACAGACATTCCTTTACAGTTAGCAAAGTCTTGATGTCGAAGTAAAACTTTCGTATAGTTTTGACTTCAGATTTAATACTATGAATCCTTTCGTTCCTTAGCTTGTTGTTAACATGTGTACTATACCAAGGACATCTTGATGATAAACTGGAGGTCTGAAACGGCGTATTAACTTGAAGATACTCAACATGTAGGTGCAGCTGGATAAAATTCACCATAGGAAGGTTGAAGTAGTCTTGTTTGCTGTAATGTTTCGTTGTTAACCGCACCTTATTGTCAATTGAAAATATTACCATACTTATTATACGATGCAGTCTTTTAAAATAAGATATTGTGATCTTTGGCAGTCTCTTTCAAAAGGCTTGATTTTTCAGTTTGTCCATGCATATCACATTGATAGCAAACATTGGACAAATATTTAAATGAAGTAATAGACAGATAGACAGCATATTTGTCTGTCAATGTGCTTATATTGAAAATAACATCAATAAGTAATATAGAAACACGCACTCTCAGTCATAGCAGGTCCCATTATGTAGGACTCAACAGAGAAAGGCATCATTTTCCCCTCAGATCATAGTGCTGAGTGACTCGGTCGAGTATTTGAGGGCTGCGATTACTCCAATTAATCTTTAAATTCTCCCCGGTTTCTTTTGTACGTATTTTCTTATTTGTTAATATTTTTCTTTTTCGTAATTGCAATTCCCTCGACACAATCTTCAAACTGTTGAAGTAGGTCAATCATTGATAGAAGTAGAAATAGATCAGAATCTATCAGACAACAAAACATAGAACAGAAATACTTCGCTCAATCAGCTTAAAATAACAAAGTTTATGGGTTTATGGTGTTTAACGCCACTTTCAACAATGTTTCAGTTATATCGTGGACGTCAGTTTTATTGGTGGCGCGGGAAACCAGAGTACCCCGATAAAACCACTGATCTGTCACAAGTCTCTGACAAACTTTATCACATATGTTTGATCGAGTACATCTCGCCTGAGTAGGGATTGAACCCACAACGTCAGTGGTGATAGGCACTGGTTGCATAGGTAGTTAAAAATCCAGCTACCATATGATCATAACCAAGAAATTCCTTTTAAGCTACATTGTAGAATCAAAAACCTGAAAATCTTTAAGGGTCGGCTGGATTGTGCAAAAGTTATATCCATATTAATATTCTCATAACCAATTAATCAGACAGACTGGAAATTTCACTGGTGTGCAAACGTGCGCGTGCGTCTTCCTTTGTCGTTATCGGATTACCACGTGCGTTGTGTATATACACGCAAGTAGTACGGCTGTCGCTAAAATGTGGATGCGGTATTACAATCGACAAGAAATTGATGTCAGTTTGTCGATTATGAGACGAAAATAAGAGTAAAACATAAAAGAGTATAGATTACTATGATTAGCAAAAACAATAAAAACGATATGAAACTATATTTTGTTGCCCATATCGACAATCACGGTAATTCGGCAAATCCACATTTTTAATGAGCTTGCGATATGAACATCTACGAATGTGACTGCAATGGGTCTGCCTGATAAATCAGCCGACCCAAAAACAATTCTTTTCTTGTTTTTTTTTGGTTACTAATCGTAGATTAACATAAATGCATTGTACATGTACAGAGGAATACTTTGCTAGATAAGCTGACAGCAACAAAACATCCTTGTAGAAAACATTCTTTTTAGGTTTTTGGTTGCTAATTGTAGATTAAACCAAAATTATAACCACATCGCCCCCTTAAAGCTCATTTATTTTTGCAAATCTGACAGTAACGCGGTATTGATCTAAAACTTACTTTTTGTATATCAACCATAAGGTTTTTATCTGTCAAAGTATTACATTTATTTCATTAAGGGTTATGGTGTTTAATACCACTTTCAACAATATTTCAGTTATATCTTTGCTGTTATTTTATTAAATATAACAATACAATGAAAACCCAAATTACCACAGTCGGAACAATTCCAGAATCAAATATTAAAATTGTAGAAGTGGAAAATTCGATACGACTAACACTCATGACCACTCACTTTCCTGTCTTGGTACATGTACTTCACTAAAAAAATACTTTCATAGTTATATTATGCATAAATGAGTATAAATGATCCACAGTGTAACTAAGATAAATTCAACTGACCGATGACCAATTCGATCGAGATAGTGTATATTATTTTTAAGACATGTGCAAATGTACAACGGACATTTCTTGGGCACAAGAAACCCTTGCTTTAGGAGATTTCTGATCCAGAACAGAATTGTTAGTTGTATGTGAGCTAATTGGAATTACCCTTTATTTACGTGTCCCCTACTTCGGGGGGGGGGGGGGGGGGGGGGGAGGGTTCTATGTCCTATCCATCCGTCACAAAAGTTTGTACGAGCAACCCCTCATAAATTGTAAAATGGAATTCTTCAAAACTTTGACTGATTGCTTGTTACTATGATGCACAAATCAGATTATTGTAGAATGAGTTACTTCCCCTTTTCACTTTGAATATTTCATCAAAAAGTTTGTAAGTGCAATTCCTCCGACATTTTAAATGGGAAAACTTCAATATGCATGCTAACTTGTACTATGCATGTATAAAGATTTAAATATCGTCATACGACAGCTTCATCTGAATACATTTTATCTTTAAAGGAGTTGTTTCCCCTTTTCACTTAGAATATTTCATAAAAAAAAAAGCTTACTGAGTACTCTTACATTTTGAATGTGATTTTCTCAAAACTGTTCATGTTAGCTAACAACCATATCAGGATTTTCAAATCGGTATGACAGTTTGATCTGAACATCTTTAAGGAGTCATTGTCTTTTATTGACTCATCAAAAATTATTTTGAAAGGCCGAGATATTTGTTTTCGTGTCAAAAATAACATTCGGTTCCCTTGGTTTCGTACATTTAACAAATAAAAATGGAGAGGATAGGATGGTGATCCCGTGAACTGGTTTAACCCGCCATATTTTTGTGTCTGTCCCAATCCAGGACCTGGATTTCTAACGTCAAAGGTCATGATCGTTTCATCTTCAATGAATAGAGGTGAAGTGAGAGATGATTGATCGTTTTGTTGATATTGACAGAATTGATGATTATCACTGTTTGAACTTTCTCTTCATAATTCAATACGAAATTTCAATAGTAATTAAACAAATTAAACAAGCTTCCGCCTTTTTTATACTACCAACGACTCATTGTAGTTTAAAACTCTCATTCACACTTTGTATCTAGAATAATAAGTAATGTAGGTATTAAAAAATAAGTCACGAATTTAACTATCTATATAACTTACCAGATATGGAATAAGTAAATAAAATATAGACTGTAAAAAGTCTGATAAATACTGATTCTGTATAACATGTGTCCATTTTCTGTGTTAAGGAAATGCAATGTTCTGTTAAACCGTGTGTAATGACAGAAACAAAAGCATGTGATCTGTTTCATACGTCATGTTGTACAGGTATATTTATCTGTCATTCAGTATAGGAGAATGTCCGAGTAACTCTCCATTCCTTAAAAATGATGGAGCCAAGGCCCCTTCGGGGCCGAGGTCCATTGTTTTTAAGGAATGGAGAGATATGAGGACATTCTCCAACTTAAAATTCACCCATTGTAGTTTATCAATGTTATTAATTCTTAATCTTGTAACAAAAAAAATTAAATAAATTGTTTGTTATTCAATTTTGCAATTTTAAACAGGTTGAGGTTTTTGGCCTTTAAACTCTAGCTCCGCCCCTGTCTACATTGTTCATAACGAGAGGGGGGTACCACTCAGTGAGGTCACTCACAGTTCTAGTTTCATCTCTTTTTCCTGAATTTATTGTGGATAATAGGGTCGACACACGTAACTTGCCGTTAACATATGATTGTATAAATATGGATATGCACAAGTTAAATTAAGGAAAATGGGATGAAATAATAAAGAAATTTTATTAAAAATAAATAGGTAAACAGAAAGTTGATTATTTCATAAATTAAAATGATTTTTAATACAATTTATTAAGAAATATCCATCACAATATCGTTATTTAGGTAAAAACTTATTAGACTGATTTTTTTAAACCATTTTTGTCTTTTTAATTGATAACTGACCCAAGTTAGCCTAAATAAATGTGACTTAATGTGTTAATTATATAAATCCTTGCCTCCTATAAATTTTAATTTCTTATCTAATTCGTATTCTAAGTCGGTCAAAACCCCACTAGGGCTTGTGTTGTATTGTTACTTAAATATGCCGACTATAAATAAAACTTATCTTATCTTATCTTATCATATCTTATCTTCTTTCTATGAAACAATATGGTCAGGTTGTTATTTTCATTGCATGGCATCTCAAAATAGATGACTTCATAGTAGGATCTCTTCCTGTATATTGGTTACATCGTGTATATTACAACTGACAGCTAATGCATGACAAACAATTTTAATCGGTATCATAAAATTATTTTTTTCTAAATCTTTATTTTAAGTGAAATTAAAAAATCATTATAAGAGTGAATTCAATTCAAGCTTTTATTTACTTTCCAACTTTGAAATAAAAATCAATATTTTTAATATTTAAAAAAATAGCAATTATTCATTTAAGTTTTATATCATGTTTGGTTGTATTTATCCGGATATATGTATTGCATACAGCATTATATCATCTGATCCCTCCATTGGACATTATTTACAAACACTTTAGCTCCTCCTATTTTATGTCGTAATACCCATAAGTCATAGCGATTTACTTTTTCCGGCTTGACGAATTTTTTCAATGAATGCATCCAGGCGTTAATGTAGCGACCAGCGGGAGCGTAATATAACGACTGGATTATTCGGGTTAAGTTTTGCCCCGATGGCTGATACCGCTGTAATACTTCAGGTGTTTACGTTATTACTTATAAATATGTGATAATTGATAGATTAATTCATGCCCTTTTCCATATCAAGACTATTATCATCCCGAGAGACCGACATCGGCCAGAGGGCTTTAGCCCGAGGGTCGATATCGGTCAAGCAATGATAACAGTCCTGATATGGAAAAAGGCATGCATTAATCTATTTATCACATATTTCAACATTGAATTAAAAAGAACAAAATTTACTTCCAACACAGACACCAAACTTATGGATATGAATGATCGATATCGGTTGAGGGTTCTGCTTCCGAAACGCCAACAAATCTTTCCTCGCTGAACGTCCACATTTTCCAAACGACAATTAACAGTTGGGCGGAAGTGACGTCATGGGGCTCACGAGAGACTTGATATCGTGTTATCAGAGTTTTGCCCCGATGGCAGATATCGCTGTGGCACTTCCGGTGTTTACGTATGGTCAAAATTGACGTTATTACTTATAGATATGTGATAAGATGCAATAAACACTGAAACATAATTTTGGGATCATGGAGATAATTTAATTTAATGGTTAATAAAAAATTTGAAAGTGAAGTTGTTTCTTTTTCAGTACATTGTTTAATGACATGATATGTGTATAGCAGTTCCCATAATTGTGTGGGAAACAATATTGTTTTAGTATTATTGGTATTTGTAAAGATATGCCACATTATGACCCAAATGTGTTTTATGTTATGCACTACATACACAAACTTTTGATCCATCATTTGTCCATTGGAGGTTAGTTGTTTAACACCACTTTCAAAAATATTTCAGTTACTACTTTTGTGGCGGAAACTGGAGTACCCAGAGCAATCCACAGACCTGTCTCAAGTCACTGACAAACTTTATCACATAATGTTTTATCGAGTATGTTTTTTGTTGGGGCTCATTGGATGGAATTTGTATCTCATGTGAAGTTCCGTCAATTGCATACACAACGTTAGGCATATCAGAACAATCCCCTTTCTTTTGCCACCAGACTGGGATGGTTGGCCACTGAATTTTATGATTACACACTTTCTTTAAGTCTACCCATGTTGAATTTAAAATATTGTCAACAGTTGAAACACTGACACCAAAGCATAACTAAATAAATAAATAAATAAGTATTGCAAGGACCGTGTTATTTATTTTAGTGAATCTCATGATCCTCGATGAGCTAAATCAATTGACGAAGGTGGTGCGTTGTTGAGCATGAGCTGTATAAAACTCGGGCTCTTAAAAGAAAACGACAAGTAAAATAAAGTGGAAATATTTTAGAACAACATTACTATCATTTGAAATATATATATCTATAATATGTATAAAAGTGTAGAAAAGTAGATGAGTGGATTTGAATCTGCGGATCCCTAAAATTCACATCACATTTTCATAAATTCCCCTTTGCGCCCAAATTAAACTTCTAACTTCTATCAGTTCCATTCTCTTAAATCAAAGGCAACTATCCATCCGGTGCCTTGAAAATGCATTCTGTCATGTGCATAAGTTATTGTTTCCATGATTGACAGACAATATTCATCATATTGTTTTTTAGATTCTGAACTGTCGATCGAGAAAAAAATATAATATTCTAGACAGGCAGCATATAGCAGTCAATGGGGTTTTCAATTAATATTTCGCATGCACAATAGCAACCACCACACCACAAGGTGTGGAAAACAGAAATATTCTTCTGTGGTTTAAATGCGTATTAAATGCATTACATGTAAACTGTATGATTCTGTTTGATAAAGTCCTTTAACTAGAACAGGAAAAAAATGCACATTTGAGTGAAATAGTGTTGTAATAAAAGATCGTGAACGTGATGTACAATGTTTAAAGAATTTCAAGAATATTTTAAATGAAGTTGAAACAAGTCACCATTTGATATCAATTCGGTTGTATTTCATTTTGACGATTTTAATTATGGAAGACTGATCACAACCATATTTTTTTAACAATTGCAACTCAGCTGGTTTTTTTCATAACTTATAATAAAATGAGAAAATATATCGATGAACTAAAACAATTCACGAAGGTGGTCCGTTGCTGAGCATGAGCAGTATAAAACTGGGGCTCTTAAAAGAAAACGACAAGTAAAGCAAAGTGGAAATATTTTAAAATAACACTACTATCATTTGAAATATACATATGCATAGAAGTATAGAAAAGTAGATGAATGAATTTGAATCTGAGGATCCCTAAAATTCACATCACATTTTCTTAAATTATAGAAAACTTCCCTTTTACGCCCAAATTAAACTTCTAACTTCTATCAGTTCCATTCTCTTAAATCAAAGGGAACTATCCATCCGGTGCCTTGAAAATGCATTCTGTCATGTGCATAAGTTATTGTTTGCATGATTGACAGACAATATTCATCATATTGTTTTTTAGATTCTGAACTGTCGATCGAGAAAAAAAAATATTCTAGACAGGCAGCATATAGCAGTCAATGGGGTTTTCAATTAATATTTCGCATGCACAATAGCAACCCCCACACCACAAGGTGTGGAAAACAGAAATATTCTTCTGTGGTTTAAATGCGTATTAAATGCATTACATGTAAACTGTATGATTCTGTTTGATAAAGTCCTTTAACTAGAACAGGAAAAAAATGCACATTTGAGTGAAATAGTGTTGTAATAAAAGATCGTGAACGTGAAGTACAAGTTTAAAGAATTTCAAAGAATATTTTAAATGAAGTTGAAGCAAGTCACCATTTGATATCAATTCGGTTGTATTTCATTTTGACGATTTTAATTATGGAAGACTGATCACAACCATATTTTTTTAACAATTGCAACTCAGCTGTTTTTTTTCATAACTTATAATAAAATGAAAAAATATATCGATGAACTAAAACAATTCACGAAGGTGGTCCGTTGCTGAGCATGAGCAGTATAAAACTAGGGCTCTTAAAAGAAAACGACAAGTAAAGCAAAATGGAAATATTTTAAAATAACATTACTATCAATTCAAATATACATATGCATAGAAGTATAGAAAAGTAGATGAATGAATTTGAATCTGAGGATCCCTAAAATTCACATCACATTTTCATAAATTATAGAAAGCTTCCCTTTAACGCCCAAATTAAACTTTTAACTTCTATCAGTTCCATTCTCTTGAATCAAAGGGAACTATCCATCCAGTGCCTTGAAAATGCGTACTGTCATGTTCATAAGTTATTGTTTGCATGATTGACAGACAATTCATCATATTGTTTTCTAGCTTCTGAACTGTCGATCGAGAAAACAATAAAATATTCTAGACAGGCAGCATATAGCCAGTCAATGGGGCTTACAATTAATATTTCGCACGCACAATAGCAACCCCAAACCGCAACGTGTGAAAACAGAAATAGTGTACGTTTGAGTGAAAGTGTTGTAATAAAAGATCGTGAACGTGATGTATAAGTTTTAAAGAATTTCAAGGTATATTTTAAATGAGGTTGAAACAAGTTACCATTTGATATCAATTCGGTTGTATTTCATTTTGACGACTTTAATTACGGAAGACGGATCACAACCATATTTTTTTCTAGCAATTGCAACTCAGCTGGGTTTTTTCATAACCTATAATAAAATGAAAAAATATAGATCACCCTGTCGGAACAGTTCCAGCATTCAATAGAAACATCGTAGAAATATGTAAATTCGATATCCCTAACACACATATAAATGACCCCTCCTGGCTTGATTCAGGTACTTCAATAAAAAGTGACGGGGTTAGTCTAGTATACAGTAGATTTTTCTGAGGTATTCCTCTTATTTAATAAAATAAAAAATCAAGTAGAAGTAAGAACATCAACAACAAAAACAGAACAAACTAATGAAAGAAGTTAAATATATAAACATATTCTGTACAACAAAGCATTACTCATACACACACACCCACACCAACACACGGGTCAAAGGTTCCTCCGCAACAAGACACCCTGGATACAAAGGTCACACCCGGACCCTCTTACGTTTTCTACACTTGAAAGCAGTTTTAATAGGAAGTTATTTCAATAATCTCATATAATTCTTTATATATAATTCACAGGCATTTATAATTTAATCATCAAAGTAAATCTCAATGTCATAATTTTCATCAAATATATAGTAATTTTTGGTGAGGGAGATTAAACTTGGGCTAAATAATGTTTCAAAATTATGTGAATAATACAAATTCAAACAAAACAATATTATGTTCTGCCTTCAGTGCTGTAACTTCATGATCATCGAGTAAGAAGCGACCGGAAAAGAAACCCTTTAAGCTTAAGGTTTTCCCTGAAATATATAGCAAACTGCGGAAAGACCCCGACCATTTAATATTTAGGAATGACTAAGTACTATAAGGTCTGTTCGGTTGACTTAATTATTTTGCTTTTATTGAAGATTACAACAAACATGATGAAAAAACGACAAAGAAAATAATTATATTATTAGGATCCCTAAAATTCACATCACATTTTCATAAATTATAGAAAGCTTCCCTTTTGCGCCCAAATTAAACTTTTAACTTCTATCAGTTCCATTCTCTTGAATCAAAGGGAACTATCCATCAAGTGCCTTGAAAATGCGTAC
Source organism: Bathymodiolus septemdierum (assembly GCA_963383655.1). NCBI lineage: Eukaryota > Metazoa > Mollusca > Bivalvia > Mytilida > Modiolidae > Bathymodiolus > Bathymodiolus septemdierum. Next base: position 15,906,225 of record OY726529.1, read on the forward strand.
TGTCATGTGCATAAGTTATTTTTTGCATGATTGACAGACAATTCATCATATTGTTCTCTAGCTTCTGAACTGTCGATCGAGGAAAAAATAACATATTCTAGACAGGCAGCATATAGCCAGTCAATGGGGCTTACAATTAATATTTCGCATGCACAATAGCAGCCCCAAACCGCAACGTGTGAAAACAGAAATAGTGTACGCTTGAGTGAAAGTGTTGTAATAAAAGATCGTGAACGTGATGTATAAGTTTAAAAGAATTTCAAGGTATATTTTAAATGAGGTTGAAACAAGTTACCATTTGATATCAATTCGGTTGTATTTCATTTTGACGACTTTAATTACGGAAGACGGTTCACAACCATATTTTTTTCTAGCAATTGCAACTCAGCTGGTTTTTTTCATAACACACATATAAATGACCCCTCCTGGCTTGGTTCAGGTACTTCAATAAAAAGTGACGGGGTTAGTCTAGTATACAGTAGATTTTTCTGAGGTATTCCTCTTATTTAATAAAATAAAAATCAATAGAAAGCGAAAATCGCACGATTTTTGCACGACAATCGGTCGATGGTCTTGCGACCGTCGCCGATAAGACAAGTTTTGGGAGAATGAAATCATTTATTTTTCTTTACATATGAAATCAGAAATGTTCCATTGAATATCCAGTTTTACATAACTATTATACTGCTTGATTTTCCTTAGTCATATTATTTTTTTTCTCCTAAGGCTGGCAAGATTATTTATTTGTGCGAAAATTAAATCAGGAATATTTAAAAAAAAATATATATATATATATATATATAAATCAATTTGAAAAGCACCCCTCCTTGAAGTATATCTATAAATAGCGTTTGAGGAAAATATGTATTTTTGTATGCAGTTTGTAATGTCACTGTAAAACCATTATTTGGCCAGTGATATTAATTTTCAACTATTTTAAACACCGACATGAAAAAAATATATATCTAATCACTTACACTCAATGAACAATTGAAGACAAATGTTGCAATAAGGCCTCCCTCAAAAGATCTTTGCGTAAATTAACATTATTTTGCTATGTTACGGGAAGATACGTTCGTTCGTCAGTTATCGAGAAATCTCTATTAATGGAATCCAGTTAGCAAAGTTTGTATTATTAATTGGCAGAGCATCATCACTATACCTGGGAGTGAGATTAGAGGCTTAAGCCTCTCCATTTTTTTGTCTTTGATAAGTTTTTGAATAAACTCAGACTCATAGGAGAATAGAAAAAGTTGGAGAGGGGCGTAGGTAGTTCCCATGGGAATGCCTAGCTATGATTTGTTGAAAAATGTGCCATTCGAACTCGACAAATATATGTTATCGATAAGGAACTCCAATATTTTTATGACTTCATTTTATGTGTAGCACTTTTTACCTTTCGTTTCGTGCTTGACAAAATACCCAATACTATAAACTTGTAACGTTGCCACTATTTTTTAAGGTAAAATGCGTTGTGAATCATTTACTTTAAAGAGGTGATGAAAGTGTAAAAGGTAAAAAAAAGTCAAATATTTGGCTAGATGAAATTTTCGAGAATTAAAATTATCCTCTTCTTTCAGTATCTACTTTTGATTGATTGAGTGAGTGAGTGACTGTTGCTTAATGCCAATTCAGCAATTTTTCAGCTATATTATGGCGAGAACAAGTTAACTATCAATGAGATGATGATGAGGTCCGCTTTGTTCTAGACCAACACGCTGAGTTGAATTTTGTTAGCGCCAGCTCACTGAAACAACAGTCCGCGGGTAGAATTGTCACTCCATTCGGATACATTATTCTGATTCCGAGCCAACCAATCTTTGCTCTTTCTCTGTAATGCTGCGTGCTTAGCGTTGAAGCAACAAATACCAATTTTATAGTCCTTGGTTTGATACGACTGGGCCTCGAACCCACTCTCTGTCGCACTCGAGGCGAGCACGCTAACCATTACGCCACCGATGCGGTCCTTTTGATTTATGTTACCACGTGAATATACTTTGTCACAGTATGATAGTAGTCCTCCTTTGACTGCATGCAAAATTTAGTCATACTTATAGATAGTTCTTTTGTTGAACAAGTAGAAGAATATACCTGTCTAAATACTGATTCTTCTGAAATTTTGGTATCCAATATAAAGTAGATAATTCACAATTGTCTTCATTTATCGGAATATTCAGTGATGGCATGAATGACTTCTTTGTCAAAATTAGTGTTTTTGTAAGATCTACCAGAGTTCTTGGAAATATCAAGTTCTTCATATTGCTCGTTTGGCGTTAAACAACAATCACTCACTTCATTACTTATTTACCAAACCTTATTTCTTGTGGTTTTTTAATATTTTTATGATGTTTACCTATTTGAAATTAAGCATGTTTGTAAGCTCAACTAGCCAAAACGACCAAGTGAAGTATTATCATTTAGTGTCCGTCGTCTGTTATCCATAATTTTTCATATTAATATTTAATCTTTTTCTTAGAAACTGCAAAACCAAGTGCTTTAACTATTTTACGTTTTCAAGTTTTGGGACTATTTTGTAGCGCGTGCATATATAGTACATGTATTTACAAAACGCACATGCATCAACGCTTACCTCACTATGACCAATCACAAAGGGTCATGTGAGGTATTACCATCATATTGCGTTCAGCGTGGTCTGGAAATCTTTAACATTAACATTGGAGGGATGTAGGAGATGTGTGTATTCAGTGCCGTCTTAACGCATGGGCACGTGGGGCAGTTCCCCGGTGGCCCACGAGCATAGGGGCCCCATGCTTATCTATGTATGTTGCGTACTGTATGTTTTTCTAAGGTTTAAACTCACTGAATTTGTTGGAAATACCAATACAATATATACACAATGTATGTTTAATTTTATATACATTTACAGTTTTGTTCCTATGAGTGGTTGTGTAGGTATCGGCCCCAGTGCACTGCTCTTCCCGGGGGCCCGCGATGCTGCTAAGACGGCCCTGCTTCTATTATTATTATCCAAAAAGCTGTAGAGAGGGCTTACACATGTAAAATGCTACGGTAACGTTGTTGTTTAGATATTTCAGCAGATAAACAATACAAATTAATTTGTGAAGAAGGAAGCTTTTAAAGCACATCTATAAAACAAGTATCTAAGGAAAATTGTTACTACGCTGATTATTAAATGAAAATGAAAACGACGATTGTATTACATGACGTTTACTGTGACGTAACTTATCCGGAATATTTACACGTCCGCAATCGATATTAAAAAAAAATTACGTCCTTTAAATGTTTTAAAGTAATCGTTTTTTAGCATTTATATATTAAATATATTGCGCAGGAAGCTGGTTTAGAAATAAAAGATTTGGAATTTAGTGGGGATTACAACTGGAAAATGGAATCAATAAAGAAACATTTCAAAACATGCATGATAAATTTCTATTAAAATATCTTTCTTAATAAATTTAGCACAATAGATAATAGTAGTAAACAATATATATATATAAAGATTTAAAAAGAGATTTGAGCATGGAAAATGATCTGTTACCTGAAAAATTTTCAAAATGAAGACTTGTAGCTAAACTTAGAATCAGCGACCAGAACCTTCTAATTGAAAAGGGAAGGCATTTAAAAATACCCAGGGAAAAAATACTTCGTCAGGTATGCAATCAAATTGAAGATGAACACCATTTTCTTTTCGTTTGTAATAAAAATCTTGATCTGAGAAATAAACATCTTCCACTTATATTTCAAGATAGGTCTAATATTGGAGAAGGTGAAAAAATTGAATATATTCTTTCTCCATCATCACCGGTACAAGTAGGAAAAATCGGTTCCTTCAGTAAACAGTCTCTTGAACTGAGGACAGGGAACCCATAATACATTGTGCATGTGGGTTTTTTTCCTTACTTGTAAGATATTTTTGTCTTTATTTTGTTACAAATCTGTTTTATGATTTAAATGACAATAGATATTGAATTGAATTGAATTGAATTGAATTTTAAAAAAATCAAAATGCAATAGAACAACGGCATCACGAAGACTGATCTTGGTAAAATTTTAACAGTAAAAAAAACAGACTTTACCATTAAATACGATATTTTCATATGACAAAGAATACAGGGATTGAACGTAGCAAGAACAATCCCATAGAATTCGGAAAAAGGGGGAAAGTTGCATATTTGGCCTTTCAATCTATTCGCACATTTAATTAAATGACATTCAACACTTTGCCACGCGCTTTTCTTGAAGAATAGGATATCCTCAATCCGCCGGTTCCCTCATTACTTGTATTGAACATCGCTATGCCGTTGTTGTACTCGGTTTTACTGGTCACAATGCTACTTTCTCTTTAATGTGATCATGTGACCTCTGTAATTGATTCCTAATATTATTTTTTTTCATTTTGAGTAGATCACACATAATTTTATTGGTTTATGGTTTAAATGAGTAAAATTAATGCATTTTCGCGTGTATTAAACCAAAAAGTAATTTTGTTTTATGGTTTTCCAATTGGTGGACAACCTTAACATTACTGCGAATTTGGCATAGATAAAATAACAAATGGCGTCCACAAGGAAAACGCCGACTTTATGTGAAAAGGACACCAGACAGCTGTTTTCGACGGTTTGTTTCACATGATAAAATCCCTCATTATTTTGATCACTTCATTTGTCAGAGGTTATATTATGATGCTGAAATTGCATGAATGATCTCATGAAATCTGATCTGAAAATGTCATCTTTAAATGTAAGAACTACGTACCACATCTATTATTTCACGTTCAAATTGTAGTTTTTTGTAATTCAATTTTTCGTCACCTTAACAAAGCTTTAATCAGTTAAAAAATATATCTCATACAAACCAATTTTGGATTCATCGTCTGCTATGACATTGATAATGTATATATTGAGGTCAATAGGGGCGGATCCAGTGTTTCAAGTTAGGGGGCACACTTAAAAAAATTGCGCCGAGCAAAGGGAGGTGCGAAAATTGTTGGGGTATTTCGTGTGAAAAATCACGATTTTACGCCAAAAAATCTTATTTTTTCCAATTTTAGGGTAGGGGCTGGCGCCGGGTGCGCCCTCTCCTTGGATCCGCCCCTGGGACATCAATTCAGAAGCTTATTAACATTGATCGTCGAAAACTGGTCGAAATTTTAGTATTAATTTTAAAGAAGTAATAGATAGATTTATTTGGACAATAGGACTTTGTCATATTTGAAATTGTTTTAAACACTTTTTTAACCGTACTTCATTCTTAACGACAACCAATGCGATGATATATTCCAGTACATTTTTACGGACAACCATCACAAATCTATAGAAAATAAAATGCCAAGGTGCGGGTTGAGAGAAGTCCAATATTTAAAGATCGCTTTTTTATGATATGGAAATATTTTGGGAAATGGTGTGAAGCAAAATGTTTAATGTGTAACGATTTTAGCTAGGACCCTGTGAGAATTATTTTACTTTTTAATAAACTAATAATAAGCCTTGGAATCAGATATCCCATAGAAAGTGGTTGTCGATAGATAATTGTTTTACAATCAAGTATTTCATATATATTTATGATGAGAACAAGTTTACAACCATATGATTAATCGTGTAGGTAAAATGTGTGTCGCTGCCATGAGTCTATGTATGATTGTTTTGATTGTCACTAGAAAAAGAGGAGATGGTAGATATTATTTTGCTTTGTGACAAACCAACAACAACACTCCTAATAAACTGTTGCCATCAGAATCTGCTGTAAGTGGTCTTTTACGTGTAAGGAGTGTGTCCTTTACATCCCGCGCTAAGGGATGTATTAAATTCGTTCCTCATAGCTGTCTGGTGTCCCTTTCACATAAAGGCGGCGATTTCCTAGAAGAAGCCATTTGTTATTTTATTAATGTCAAATTCGCAGTCATGCTAGGATTCTAATAATAATAGGATATTATACATTATTATACAGCTATAATTTTAATCCAATCAAAAACAATATGGTTGTGATCGTCTTCCTTAATTAGAATCGTCAAAATGAAATACAACCGAATTAATAGCAAATGGTGACTTGTGTCAACCTCATTTAAAATATACCTTGACATTCTGTAATACTTGTACTCGTACATCACGTTCACGCTCTTTTATTACAACACTATTTCACTCAAGTGTACATGTTGTTCCTAATCTAGCTAAAGGACTTTATCAAACAGAATCATACAGTTCACATGTAATGCAGTTAATGCGCATTTAATCCACAGAAGAATATTTCTATTTTCCACATCTTGTGGTGTGGGGTCGCTATTGCATGCGAAATATTAATTGCAAACCCCATTGACTGGCTATTTGCTGCCTGTCTATAATATTTAATTTTTTTCTCGATCGACAGTTCAGAAGCTAGAAAACAATATGATGAATAGTGTCTGTCAATCATGCAAACAATAACTTATGCACATGACAGAACGCATTTGCAATGCACTACATACATAAACATTTGATCCATCATTTGTCCATTGAAGGTTGATTTAAGAGAATGGAACTGATAGAAGCTAAAAGTTTAATTTGGGCGCCAAAGGGGAAACTTTATATCATTTATGAAAATGTGATGTGAATTCAGTGGCCAACCATCCCAGTCTGGTGGCAGAGAAAAAGGTATTGTTCTGATATGCCTAACGTTGTGTCTGCAAATTCCATCCAATGAACCCCAACAAAAAACATACTTTCAGCAAACCAATTCTTTTCATTGATTGATATGAAAAGAAAGTTTAAAAACAGTGATAATCATAAATTCCATCAATATCAATAAAACAATTACCTTTCATCTTAACTGAACTTGAACCATCGTGGTCGTATGGTAGTTGAATTTACAACTACCTGTGCAATCATTGCATATCATAACTTAAGTTGTGAGTTTTAACCCCATTCATGGCGAGGTGTACTCGATAAAACATTATGTGATAAAGTATGTCAGTGACTTGCGACAGGTCTGTGGATTTCTCTGGGTACTCCAATTTCCGCCACAAAAGTAGTAACTGAAATATTTTTGAAAGTGTTAAACACCTAACCTCCAATGTACAAATGATGGATCAAACATTTGTGTATGTAGTGCATAACATAAAACACCTTTGGGTCATAATGTGAGAGCTATCTACTCCTTTTGGATCAAACTATTTTTCTTCATTTTAGAAGTAGCTTCGATAGACCATTAATCCCGTTACCTCCGTATCCCTGTAGTAATAACTATTTCAGTATCCCGGAAGAAAATATATAATCAATAATTGGGGGCTTATGAAAAAAACCTATTTTGGATGAAGTGGTGTTTATTTTATTTCTATCTTACATTTGTATATAACTGTTACTTGCCGACATACCATCGTTTTTTACGGCAAAGATTGCTTCTCAAATATCAAAACGTCATCTAAGCACTTGGAATATTTGAACATTTTCCCGCCGTTTTTCAAGAAATTTAACACCTCGTGAAATCAAAAAAATACTTTAACAGTATTTTTGCTTTATTTATTTTAATAATCTGGTAAAATATTTTTCTGGTGCACGACTGCGGAGGTGCTTAATTTCTTCATAAACCGTCCAGATATCGCGGGAAAAATTCCACGAAATACAGAAAATAAATAACGCTCATGACGTCACAATGACGTCAAATACGTATCGATTTTGTTGGAAACAAGTTTTAACATCAAAAGTATGATCTCGTCTATAATATAAAACAAATCAAATTTTAATCAAGTATGTTCTGAGATAATGATTCATTAAATATGGGGCCATATATGGCACTTATAGTCCCCAGTTCTTTTTATGGCATTGACGCCGGATGACATGCAGTGAGTTTTTCTCTTGGTTTTAATGTATACAAACTGTATTTAAAATAAATACAATTATATACAGAAACATAAGTTATTTACTTATGAATTTCATTACTTGAAATGAATCATGAAATGTACAGATTGTGTATATAATGGTCTCATATATACAATCAGAAGAGTGAAAATATTGATTTTAAAGGTCTGGCTGAGGTTATAAATAAATTAACATTTAACAACCTCCACAATCCTCCACCAACAAAATATTTTGATATAATCATTAACCCTCTATACTCTAAACAACTGCTCAATTTGGTGTTGGTGGAAGACTGTGGAGGTATATAAAATAGCTAAAATGTACATTAAATATGTCGTTTATAGTCCATTTTTAGCATTATCCGTCTAATTATGATGTCATTATGACGTCATAGCGCACCCAATTTCACGGAAAGTTATATTTTTTGAAAATTTGTTTATCTAACAATTAAATTAGTAAATTGTTTTTATTCTATGTCGAGCACTATTGCTTAATATAATGTGGGGTCAATTTTGCACCTTAACGCTTTTCCCTCTTTATGCTTTGTTCATTGAGTTTTATTTTGCTTTGTTTTTGTTTTTGTTTTTTAAAGATATGCATTATAATACAATGATACGTGCGTTCTGTATTCTGAAAAAAATGACGTTCGGTGCTTTTCATTACCTGACTTTGTCGGTCCGCTGTGAGGAATTAGATGAACATATTAACTAACTGTATTTATTTCTGAAAAGCACATATTGTGAATACATGTTGGAGAACATTTTATCGATATCTGAGGTGGGGCCGATTTTGACCTTATAGCTCCCAGCCCTTTTATGAAAATTCGTGTAAGTAATTGTAATTTAAATATTGAAAAAGGTCGTTATCTGAAATGACCAATAGAACAGAGGATTTGTCAATTGTGCCATGCGGATGTGGAGGATGAATTTCATTTCCTCATGAATTGTGATAAACTTTATTTAGAAATATTTCTGATATTGTACCTTCTTTTACTACTATGTCAGATGTAGAAAGGTTTATGTTTTTATTAACTAGTCATGATTAAGATATATGTAAAGTGGTTATATTAGGTGTAAGTAATATGTATCTAGTAAATCAGTCAATGAAGCAAAACTTATAAATTACTAGATAATTTTCTTTTCTACGGGTATTTTACTATTTGATATATTAGAATATATTATTCAAAGATAGATAACTCTGTCAGTTCTCCTCAGCTGGGATATCATTGTTTGTTTGTCAATATACCCTTGTATGTCATTGTATTTGGTTATCGTTTCTTTATTGATTTGTTTTTGGGGGTATTTTTTTTAATTGTTCATTGATTGATACATGATAGATTTGATGCATGATAGTTCTGTATTTCAATAAAAAATTACTTATTGTAATATGACGTGCTGTTTTGGCTTTGTAAACAAAAGGGTATAAAAATCTCCGATTTATTATGATTTACACGCGCTGGTGATCATGACGTATTTGGCTGTTCTATTATACCTTTTTGTTTACAAAGCCAAAACAGCACGTCATAGAAATAATTTATGGAAGGGGTAAGTTTGTTGGAGATTTTAATATGGGTACACTGTAAAGGAATGTGGATTAAAAATTTACCGTATATGTCCTATTAGAATAAAAATAATTTATGGAAAGGGTAAGTTTGTTGGAGATTTTAATATGGGTACCATTATCTGCGCAAATTCCATAAATTATTTCCTAACTTACTTACTTGCTCAATTTGCTGAAGAGCACTTCAGTTTTATCGTATATTGCTAAATGTGGTAAAATTATTATCTTGCCAAGTGCAAATAGGAAATGGAATACATGTATGCCTGTCTGTTGACATGTTGTTGTTTTTATTTTCAATGGGATACTTCTTCTTTCGTAATTCCCTGCTGTCTGGGAGCACTCGGACTGAACCGATAAAATATATATTATCTGTGCACATTAAAAACACATAAGATCCTTTGTAAAATATGAATTAACACTATCCGCCACCATAAAAGTTCTGTTTAGTGCTTTACTTGGTACGAGTAGCAGTGTTTTAAAATAACATAATGTTCGTATAAAAATGCTACTTCTAAAATTTATAAAGATGTATACGGTCGGCTTGAGTAGCATTGTATTAAAATAACTTTAAAATGTTTGTTTATAATGCTACTTTAAAAACCTAAAATTATGTACACGATCGATTTAGGTAGCCTTACTTTAGTAATGTTCATGCATAATCCTACTTTTAAAATGTAATATATATAAGGGAACGACCTTTTAACTTGAAGGGGGAGGGGGTTATGTTTTTTTTCTAAAAACATATTCTGATTCCCAATGTTGCTGAAAAAAATATTCTGATTTGGGTGGAGGAAAAATAAATATTCTGATTCAGAGTTTTTGTCATATAATACGGCGGTATTGTTTAAGGCTGATTGCCCATACACAGAGATTTACCCCTTAATATCACACACTAACTAGACATTAGTAATGTTCATCCTTTTCATATGTATTAGGTGACAGTAATCTCTAGATTTGGTTCGATTGTTCTAAGTAATTCTTTGTCATCTGGGAGAATGTCCCTTTTAACAAGACATTGACAGTCTATTAATAGTTCCGTGATTGTCTTTTTGTTATTGAAATAGTTAGTCCACACTCTACTTCCAATTTTGTCAACCACATATTCTTTAATATTTTGAAAATGAGATTTCGTAATGTTTCTGTATGCCGGACAACTTGTAAGAAGGTGTTGAAGGTCCTCAGTTTCAAGTTTACATATAGGACATGTAGGGTCTACCTCTGCTTGGTTGAAGTTAACTTTTAAGGTCTGAAGCATGTATGTTCCAGTTAGCATGCGTACTTTTGTTACAGCTTTCCTGACATCCTTTACAGAATTTGAAATAGTATCCCAAACGTTGTGAGTGTTTCCAATATTTAGATTTTCTGTTGAGAGTAAATTTAATGTTGACTTTCCTTCGCAATCTGATCTGAGTTTATTAGACCAATAAGATGAAATAGCTGTTCGTACTTTATTTTTCTACTCTATGTTGTTGTAATGACAATTCTTATTTCGATAAATGACGGGAGTTGATACATTTCCAGTATGTCAGTTATTCTAACAAAGAAGCTGGTTGGTTGACCCGCTGTATGTTGTCTCCATGTAATCTCTCGCACTGAGTTATTTTGACTCATTGCTATTGAATGTAGAAGACTCAACTGTCTTTTGTGGAGCTCGGCATTTATCGGCAGTACTCCTAGAAGCAAGTAGATTGCTGATGTTGCTGTTCTGTTTGGAAGAGATTGAATATGTTTCAATGTGCTTAGATGAAACCTGTACATTGCCATTAAATCTTTGTTTTGAAGATCTAAAGTTTCTAGTCCATATAGAAGGCGTGGGACAACATAAACTTGGTATATCTTACAAGATGTTCTTGGGTTGAGTCCATTTGTGCCATGTACGCCAGTTTTGATCAGGGAGTATAGTGTCCATCTTGCTAGTGATATCCTGTCGTTAACATTAATCTTGTTTTCTTCAGACGTTGTTCTTCTTAGACCAAGATGCGTGGTTTCAAATTTAAATTGCATAGTGTTATTTCCCAAAGCAAAATTTTCGGTTGTTTCTTGTATTCTTTCTGCATTTCGCTTGTTGATACTTTTGACTATTGCATTGCTTTTTATTGGATGAATCAGGAATATGTGGTCACCAGAGTAAACATAAACAGTGTTAAGCATTTCTTGTATTTCGTTTTGGTCGTTTGATAAAAGTACAATATCATCTGCGCAGCTAGGACAGCCTGCATATGTATTTCCTATTGATATTTCCATGTTATGTTTTTCCAGTTCTGAAAGTATTTCATTGATGTACTGTTTATATAAGTGAGTGGACATAATTCCACCCTGTCTTACTCCCTGATCAATACTGAATGAAAGGCTTGTATCCCCTTGCCATTTCACAGTTGAGGTGATACCATCATGTAGGTCCTTAATAATGTCCCAGTATTCAATATCTAGTCCCAGATGGTAGAGTTTGTCTAATAGAATTTGGTGACTAATCACATCAAATGCTTTTTGACTGTCAAATGTAGTTATAAATATCATTTTTTTTCCTTTTAATTCGGAGCACACTTCTGACAGTATAAGCGCTGCCATATTAGGTGAAAGTCCTTCGGTAAAGCCAAATTGTAGATTTGATTGTTTGATGCTTTTAAGTTTAGCCTTCTCAACCAATACATATTCAAAAACTTTTCCATGAACAGATGTTACGGTAATGCCTCTGGAATTTGAAGCTTGGGATAGATCCTTACCCTTTTTAGGAACTGGTGTTATAACACCTGTTTTGAAGGTGGTGGCTACTTTCCCTTCATCAAAGATTTGGTTGAAAATGGTTTGATATATGTGAATTGTCTCTTTTCCTGCATACTTGATATGTTCGGTTGTAATGCCATATTCATCAGCTGATTTTCCGTTTTTACGTTTTTGTATAGCATATATTATTTCTTGTTGGTTAACCAAAATTTTCTTCTTCGTCATGTTTTTGGAAACATCTTCTATTAAATTACATCTGTTTGTGCTATTACTTAGGGAACGACCATTTAGCTTGAAAGGGGGGGGGGGGGGTGTTATGGTTTTTTTTCTAAAAAAATATTCTGATTCCCAATGTTGCTGCAAAGGTTTCTCTTTGACTGGAGGGCGTTTTTGCTGTTTTAATGCCATCCACCAAGATTTCAGGTGTGTTGTTTATTTCATTGGATTGGTTTCGTTTAATCATTTGGAAAAAATCCTTATTGTTTGGGTCATTTTCTAGCCGTTGTAGAAATTGCTCTCTTTCTATTGCTGTTTCTTTATGTTGTTGACGACGCAATTGCCTTTTTGATGCTTTTTTCTCCAGAAAGAATTTATGATCATTTCTTGGTCGACCGACATTGTCCCATTCTCTGTGTTTCTGTTTGCTGGTTTGTATCAGTTGGCGAACTTTTGGCGAGGCTTTATGCTTAAAACCATTTAACATTTAATCTTTTTCTTCTCCTTCTTTATAGTTTAGTACCCCCATCAACCCACTGATAACGTACGTTCCGGTGTCGTACCGTCACGATGTTAATACATGTACATGTGTAGTAATGTAGAAAGTTTTCGTCAGTTGGAGACGAATATATACTTGAATTATTGTTTACTGATTCGTTACCCGAAAGTCGAGCTATTAGTGGTATAATTCATATTTCATAATTCATATCAAATTGTGAAAAAAGACCTAACCCGTCCAAAAGACCACAAAGAACAGCAATTATTTTGTCTGATAGCAAGGGTTTATGTGTACAAAACTACGTTCGAATAAATCCAGAAACCCACATGGAATTTTAGTGTTAACTTTTCATTATTAAACCTCCGACTGATATTATAAATTTATCGATATCATCACAACCTTCACTGACCATCTGAAGGACGCTCAGGTAGCCCCTGTTAGTCTTAATTTAAACAATATTTATTTCATGAAACTTCAGCATACAATTACATGTATTTAGATATATATAAGTTCAATGGAATTCATAAAACAAGACATAAAACTTATGTAAATCTGTCTCCCTAATTAGATATTGATAACATAGGTCAAGAGTGGTAAGTAGAATTATCAGGATTGGGGGAGGGAGTAGAAAGGCAATTGCAGGTTAAATTGAAACAAAATACATGTATTTAGATCGGAATTACAAAGACGGAACTGTCACACACTATCCTCATAGTCTACAACCCAATATGTGCATTCAATTCCTTTCCACATTTTTGTTCAATCAAATCATTTTGTTCTGGCAATATACTTTGATATACAAAATGTAGTTTCAAATACCAATCTGTTTTCATTTTGCTGCTGTTGCAAATATAAAGACTGTGCATCGATGGTACCATGTATGGTTTCGTTCCTAATAAATGTGAGGCACCATCGTGGTCGTGATCGTATGGTAGTTGGATTTACAATTACCTATGCAATCAGTTTCTATCACCATCAACGTTGTAAGTTCGAACCCCGCTCAGGCGAGGTGTACTCGATACAACATTAAGTGATACAGTTTGTTAGTGACTTGCGACAGGTAGGTGATTTTCTCCGGTTACTCCGGTTTCCTCCACCAATAAAACTGACCGTTACGATATCACTGCAATATTGTTGAAGGTGGCGTTAAGCACCATAAATCAAACCAAGCTTAATAAATCTATAAGTTGGACAGTGCAGCAAGTAATGAGCAGTAGTTTCCATTTTCCCATGTATACAGACCTGAATCAATAATATTTTTGAAGGAGATGATCTTTAGTGAAGCGTGCTTAGCGGAGAAGCAACAAATACCAATTTTATAGTCTTTGGTTTGACTCGGGCGGGACCCGAACCAAAGATCTACCGCTCTCAGATCGAGCATGCTAGCCATTACACCACCGATGCCTGGTTAACCGTTACTGAATATTGGTATCATAAATTACCACATCACAATCCAGTCCTTTCCTCATTCATGACTTATTACTGTGCTTGTAGCAAGAGTAAGACGACGGGTACGATATGTGGAACTGATTATCCTTATTAGGAGCACCTGAGCTCACCCCCGGTTTCTAATGGGGTTCGTGTTGCTCGATCTTTAGCTTTCTGTGTAATGTTGTGTAGATCATTGTTTTTTTTTTCCATTGTTCAGGGCATTGTCTGTCCTTCGATTTACGGCTCCTGATTACCCGCTTGGTGTCTTCAAACTATCCTTAGTGCAATTGTTTTCAATGTTTTCATCCTCAGTAACCGATGTATAATTGGAAAATATATCAAAACTAGAAACTTTATACTATAAGAGTGTAATAAAAAGAGAGGATGGATGTCATCAAAATATTGATGGGACAAGGTTTTAAATTCCAACTGATTTATTATAAAAAGACAGATTTGAACATATCACATGTATTCTTCTACATTTAGATTACAAGTAAATATGTTCTACAAACAAAACGTTTCGTTCCAAGGAAAGTCAAGCATGCAGTAATGATAAAAGGTGGATTTTTTCGACTTGTTACGACTATTTATTATCTCCCTTTTTCATCTTGGTAATATTAAATACTATTCACATGAAATCAAACATCGATCAATCAATAACAAAACATTCGACTTCAAAGGAGTTAATCAAAAGCCTGAAATCGAGGAAGGATAGACAATGCTATAGCCAAAAGACGATGAAGAATAGCCAATGCTATGGCCAAAAGACGATGAAGAATAGCCAATGCTATGGCCAAAAGACGAGGAAAAATAGCCAATGCTATGGCCAAAAGACGAGGAAAAATAGCCAATGCTATGGCCAAAAGAGGAGAAAGAATAGAGAATGCTATCGCCAAAAGACGAGGAGGAATAGCCAATGTTATGGCCAAAAGACGAGGAAGAATAGCCAATGCTATGGCCAAAAGACGAGGAAGAATAGACAATTATATGGCCAAAAGACGAGGAAGAATAGCCAATGCTATGGCCAAAAGACGAGGAAGAATAGACAATGCTATGGCCAAAAGACGAGGAAGAATAGACAATGCTATGGCCAAAAGACGAGGAAGAATAGACAATGCTATGGCCAAAAGACGAGGAAGAATAGCCAATTCTATAGCCAAAAGAGAAAGGACAAACAATAATCTACAAAACAATACAACACGAATCCCACAAAAAAGTGGAAGTGATCTTAGGTGGTCCGGAAGGGTGAGCAGTTACTGCTCTATCAATGACATCAGCCGTGTTACTCTTGTCAAAAATCCGGTTGTAAGAAATGAATTGGGAAAGGACAGGATTGATTACAATAGGAGTATATCCGTGGTCATTTGTGCCACAGATATTCCGTAACAGTTAATCAAGTCATGATGTCGACTAAAACTTTCTAAGTGGTAACTTCAACTTAACCACTAGGAACCATTGGTTCAGTAGCTCCCTTGTTAACAGCCAACCTCTAACAACGAAATCATGATAGGAACCACAAATTATGGAATATTAAATCAACTGAGAGATGTATCTTCCATAGGTGGGTGCTGCTGGAACTTTGTTACATTTAAATGGAAATATAACAATGGGAAAATTGAAATAATCTCTTTTGTCCCACATTTAATTGGCATTTACCATTGTTAACTTCTAGGTGTATGTTCAGATATGAGACAGACTTAGATGTATCTATGGCATCCTTTATTTCAAGCTCAATAGGACAAATGAGATCAACATAATTGCTAGATTTGGAATTATTTAATGAAATGACATTAGCTGCCTAGCGGAACGCGACATTAATAGATCGATTAGTTTTTTTTCTTTGGAATCCCCTGCATAAAATCTTACTCGGATGAATAAAGGAACATGTCGACCAGAAGAGACATAGGCAGTCAGTAATCACAATCCAGTCCATTATTCATTCATGACTTAATTATCACCAGGTTTGTAACAAGAGTAACGCGATGGCTGCCACTGTAGAGCAAATACTGTCTACCCTTCCGGAGTATCAGAGTTTACCCCTGGCTTTAGTGCGATGAATGTTGCTCAATCTTTAGTTTTTTGTGTAGTGTTTTATTGATCATTGTTTGTTCTTTTGTACTTTTTAATTATGCCATTGTATTTCTGTCCTTCGATTTACGGTATATCTTTAAACTTTTCTTAGTACCCACAGGAACGCCGACTAAGCATAACAAATATGTTAGCAATCAAAAACTAGAACATTTTATGTCAGTTTCAGAGAACTTTTTGATTGCATCGGGGGTTTTTGTTTTGTATACAAAATACTATTTGTCCCTTCCTAAAACAATGTATTTATATCTACAAACAAGGTTGTACTAATTCTTTTAATCTGTCTTTTAGTTTTTTGGGGAGGGGAATAATTGTGCATGCATAGTGTAGAGAAGCTAAATATTTAAAGCTATTGCATTAGGAGAGGGATATTAATTATATGTATTCTTTCAGATCTTCAGAATTTTTCAGAATCGACATCCGATGTACACCCTCCTTCAATAGCTAGTGTCAAGGTCGGTTTTGACCACTGATAGAATTGATATTAATAATATGGAAAGAGGTATCGTGGAGTATTTGGAAGACCAAGGAATATTTCGCTGTTTGTAGACACTTTTGAGTTTCCAGTAGAATTTCGGAAGTCTGAAGATACCAAAGGCAAAGGGATAATCAGAAGTCGTAAATAGAAAAGGGATAGACAGTAGAATGACAAAAAGGACAAACAAAGGTCCATAAAACACTAAAAATTTGCAACACGAAACGCGAGCCTCACTAAAAACCGGGATTGACCTCATGTGTTCCGGAAGGGTTACACATGCATTTTGCTAAAATTCCACCGGGGATAATCTGATTCTCATATTCTTGTAAAAAATGTAAATAAACAACCAGTTTCGATATAATGCAAAAAATTTTAAAATACTAATGTTTCATGGTTAATGCATCAAAAAATAACATTTCCCACCAAAATTATAAGAAATGTCAAAATCGATGATATTTTGATATCGGTTGCTGTTCCACCAGTGTCGTCTTTAGGTGCTCTGCTGACGTCACGGCTGTTAGATGTTGTTCCACCAGTGTCGTCTTTAGGTGCTCTGCTGACGTCACGGCTGTTAGATGTTGTTCCACCAGTGTCGTCTTTAGGTGCTCTGCTGACGTCACGGCTGTTAGATGTTGTTCCACCAGTGTCGTCTTTAGGTGCTCTGCTGACGTCACGGCTGTTACATGTTGTTCCACCAGTGTCGTCTTTAGGTGCTCTGCTGACGTCACGGCTGTTACATGCTGACTCCCCGGATGTTGTTCCTCGACATTGGTACTGACATACAAAGTTGTGTGAGTTTTCCTCACAACAGTTCTGCCCACAATTGACAGGTTCAGGCATTCTACATCCCCTGTCCATCGATAATATTGCTTTTCTGTCTGAAATAAAAACGGGAATAAGAATTTATTATTTATGCAAAAACGATGGCGGGTAATAATTTATCTTTCTTAACAAAAGATTATTTGTCGATCTCAGTAAACAATTATAAGTTGATGGTAGTACTTCGCCAAGTGTTCAAGAGCTTTAGATATTGAATTTCAATTTCAATTTTGAATGTTACAAATAATTGTTTAAATAGGCGATTTAGGTAGAGGATGAAACGAAATCATCAGACTGTCATTTATCTAGTGACTGTTAGTTGAATCTTACTTTACCCCACTTTCAGGGTCGATAAACTTGCACCCGTAGTGAAGGGAACCACAGTTCCCGGATGTAAAATTTGTCATTTACAAGCCGAGTACACCTTACAGTTAGCAACAATCGACTCATTTATGAAAAGACTGTTATCAAATAGACAATAAATCGCATTCTTAAAAAATTCCACATATAGACAATACATGTACATTGTCGGCATATACAAAATATTTATATGAGCTTTAGAAACAAAAAGAAAGCGAGCATCTGTCGATTTTATATTTCCTGAAAATGTAGATATATTGTGTTTATACTGCGACATCATGTGTGTAACATACATGTTTACTTTACTCACAGAAAGGCAAATACATGTGATATTTTGTTTGAATTTGTTATGATGATCTACATCGCGGTCTGTGTTTGACCAGTGTCTATTGTGCGCTTCGCTCTATAAGACACAGGGTGCCAGACAACTTTATTAAAGGCACCCAGTACAATACGTGCAATGTACATCTTTACTAGGCAGTAAAAGCACTGATTGTAGTATAGATAACTGTTACATGAATGCATTCTGATCGTTTTATGGTTTATATACCAGAGTGTAAGCAACAACTAACTATGAAATAATACACACATATACGAGATATTGCACACTTTAAATCTGGGCTGTAATTTTATTACTCTCAATAATCAACGACCTAGATGTGATATTGCATAGCTTCATGTTACACATAATTTATACCACAGTTTTTCGAGTTAAACGGTTAATCAATCTCACGCTTCGCGTTCTCGAGAGTGAGATTGTTTAACCATTTAACTCGGGAACCCGTGGTATAAATATAACCTGTCATTTTTTTCTGTTGAATATTTCTACATACTAAATCTAGCGGTATGCAAACCTCTTTGATAAACGACTTTTGTGACACAGTAACCAGTCGTACATTGGATGACGGGTGCACCGGTAGTAGCATTCCATGGCTGATCGGCGCATTCAAAGTGCAGAGCAGGATCTGTAGTTAATGTGTATGTACAGGAATAACAACTTAAAGCATCAATTCCTGAAAGTAAACGTCATACAATGTACAAGAAAACCCTTCGCAAGCACCTGGGTTGACCCCCTGTTTGTTGTGGGTTCCGTGTAGTTCATCATTTTAGTTTTTTGCGTTGTGTTAGGTTTTATTTGGTTTGTTTTCGTCCTGTGTCTTGTGTACTCAATGTTACCAGTGTCTTTGGATTTCCCCTTCGGTCTTCTCTAACGTTTATTCAAAAGAAAAATAATACAAAAAGATAAACAGTGGTCAACAATATACTACACAGAAAATGAAAGGTCAACCATATGACTTCAACATAAAAGGTGGGTGAACTCAGGTCTTCCGGAAGTGTAAACAGTTCCTGTTCCGGTAGTGGCATTCGTCGTGTTACTTATGTCTTAATAATCCGCGGATTAGTCATATTCAGTGATAACAGGGTCGTGACTACAACAAACAAAATATATCTGTGGCCATCTGTCATACAGACATTCCTTTACAGTTAGCAAAGTCTTGATGTCGAAGTAAAACTTTCGTATAGTTTTGACTTCAGATTTAATACTATGAATCCTTTCGTTCCTTAGCTTGTTGTTAACATGTGTACTATACCAAGGACATCTTGATGATAAACTGGAGGTCTGAAACGGCGTATTAACTTGAAGATACTCAACATGTAGGTGCAGCTGGATAAAATTCACTATAGGAAGGTTGAAGTAGTCTTGTTTGCTGTAATGTTTCGTTGTTTACCGCACCTTATTGTCAATTGAAAATATTACCATACTTATTATACGATGCAGTCTTTTAAAATAAGATATTGTGATCTTTGGCAGTCTCTTTCAAAAGGCTTGATTTTTCAGTTTGTCCATGCATATCACATTGATAGCAAACATTGGACAAATATTTAAATGAAGTAACAGACAGATAGACAGCATATTTGTCTGTCAATGTGCTTATATTGAAAATAACATCAATAAGTAATATAGAAACACGCACTCTCAGTGATAGCAGGTCCCATTATGTAGGACTCAACAGAGAAAGGCATCATTTTTCCCTCAGATCATAGTGCTCAGTGACTCGGTCGAGTATTTGAGGGCTGCGATTACTCCAATTAATCTTTAAATTCTCCCCGGTTTCTTTTGTACGTATTTTCTTATTTGTTAATATTTTTCTTTTTCGTAATTGCAATTCCCTCGACACAATCTTTAAACTGTTGAAGTAGGTCAATCATTGATAGAAGTAGAAATAGATCAGAATCTATCAGACAACAAAACATAGAACAGAAATACTTCGCTCAATCAGCTTAAAATAACAAAGTTTATGGGTTTATGGTGTTTAACGCCACTTTCAACAATGTTTCGGTTATATCGTGGACGTCAGTTTTATTGGTGGCGCAGGAAACCAGAGTACCCCGATAAAACCACTGATCTGTCACAAGTCTCTGACAAACTTTATCACATATGTTTCATCGAGTACATCTCGCCTGAGTAGGGATTGAACCCACAACGTCAGTGGTGATAGGCACTGGTTGCATAGGTAGTTAAAAATCCAGCTACCATATGATCATAACCAAGAAATTCCTTTTAAGCTACATTGTAGAATCAAAGACCTGAAGATCTTTAAGGGTCGGCTGGATTGTGCAAAAGTTATATCCATATTAATATTCTCATAACCAATTAATCAGACAGACTGGAAATTTCACTGGTGTGCAAACGTGCGCGTGCGTCTTCCTTTGTTGTTATCGGATTACCACGTGCGTTGTGTATATACACGCAAGTAGTACGGCTGTCGCTAAAATGTGGATGCGGTATTACAATTGACAAGAAATTGATATCAGTTTGTCGATTATGAGACGAAAATAAGAGTAAAACATAAAAGAGTATAGATTACTATGATTAGCAAAAACAACAAAAACGATATGAAACTATATTTTGTTGCCCATATCGACAATCACGGTAATTCGGCAAATCCACATTTTTAATGAGCTTGCGATATGAACATCTACGAATGTGACTGCAATGGGTCTGCCTGATAAATCAGCCGACCCAAAAACAATTCTTTTCTTGTTTTTTTTGGTTACTAATCGTAGATTAACATAAATGCATTGTACATGTACAGAGAAATACTTTGCTAGATAAGCTGACAGCAACAAAACATCCTTGTAGAAAACATTCTTTTTAGGTTTTTGGTTGCTAATTGTAGATTAAACCAAAATTATAACCACATCGCCCCCTTAAAGCTCATTTATTTTTGCAAATCTGACAGTAACGCGGTATTGATCTAAAACTTACTTTTTGTATATCAACCATAAGGTTTTTATCTGTCAAAGTATTACATTTATTTCATTAAGGGTTATGGTGTTTAATGCCACTTTCAACAATATTTCAGTTATATCTTTGCTGTTATTTTATTAAATTTAACAATACAATGAAAACCCAAATTACCACAGTCGGAACAATTCCAGAATCAAATATTAAAATTGTAGAAGTGGAAAATTCGATACGACTAACACTCATGACCACTCACTTTCCTGTCTTGGTACATGTACTTCACTAAAACAATACTTTCATAGTTATATTATACATAAATGAGTATAAATGATCCACAGTGTAACTAAGATAAATTCAACTGACCGATGACCAATTCGATCGAGATAGTGTATATTATTTTTAAGACATGTGCAAATGTACAACGGACATTTCTTGGGCACAAGAAACCCTTGCTTTAGGAGATTTCTGATCCAGAACAGAATTGTTAGTTGTATGTGAGCTAATTGGAATTACCCTTTATTTACGTGTCCCCTACTTCGGGGGGGGGGGGGGGGAGGGTTCTATGTCCTATCCATCCGTCACAAAAGTTTGTACGAGCAACCCCTCATAAATTGTAAAATGGAATTCTTCAAAACTTTGACTGATTGCTTGTTACTATGATGCACAAATCAGATTATTGTAGAATGAGTTACTTCCCCTTTTCACTTTGAATATTTCATCAAAAAGTTTGTAAGTGCAATTCCTCCGACATTTTAAATGGGAAAACTTCAATATGCATGCTAACTTGTACTATGCATGTATAAAGATTTAAATATCGTCATACGACAGCTTCATCTGAATACATTTTATCTTTAAAGGAGTTGTTTCCCCTTTTCACTTAGAATATTTCATAAAAAAAAAGCTTACTGAGTACTCTTACATTTTGAATGTGATTTTCTCAAAACTGTTCATGTTAGCTAACAACCATATCAGGATTTTCAAATCGGTATGACAGTTTGATCTGAACATTTTTAAGGAGTCATTGTCTTCTATTGACTCATCAAAAATAATTTTGAAAGGCCGAGATATTTGTTTTCGTGTCAAAAATAACATTCGGTTCCCTTGGTTTCGTACATTTAACAAATAAAAATGGAGAGGATAGGATGGTGATCCCGTGAACTGGTTTAACCCGCCATAGTTTTGTGTCTGTCCCAATCCAGGACCTGGATTTCTAACGTCAAAGGTCATGATCGTTTCATCTTCAATGAATAGAGGTGAAGTGAGAGATGATTTATCGTTTTGTTGATATTGACAGAATTGATGATTATCACTGTTTGAACTTTCTCTTTATAATTCAATACGAAATTTCAATAGTAATTAAACAAATTAAACAAGCTTCCGCCTTTTTTATACTACCAACGACTCATTGTAGTTTAAAACTCTTATTCACACTTTGTATCTAGAATAATAAGTAATGTAGGTATTAAAAAATAAGTCACGAATTTAACTATCTATATAACTTACCAGATATGGAATAAGTAAATAAAATATAGACTGTAAAAAGTCTGATAAATACTGATTCTGTATAACATGTGTCCATTTTCTGTGTTAAGGAAATGCAATGCTCTGTTAAACCGTGCGTAATGACAGAAACAAAAGCATGTGATCTGTTTCATACGTCATGTTGTACAGGTATATTTATCTGTCATTCAGTATAGGAGAATGTCCGAGTAACTCTCCATTCCTTAAAAATAATGGAGCCAAGGCCCCTTCGGGGCCGAGGTCCATTGTTTTTAAGGAATGGAGAGATATGAGGACATTCTCCAACTTAAAATTCACCCATTGTAGTTTATCAATGTTATTAATTCTTAATCTTGTAACAAAAAAAATTAAATAAATTGTTTGTTATTCAATTTTGCAATTTTAAACAGGTTGAGGTTTTTGGCCTTTAAACTCTAGCTCCGCCCCTGTCTACATTGTTCATAACGAGAGGGGGGTACCACTCAGTGAGGTCACTCACAGTTCTAGTTTCATCTCTTTTTCCTGAATTTATTGTGGATAATAGGGTCGACACACGTAACTTGCCGTTAACATATGATTGTATAAATATGGATATGCACAAGTTAAATTAAGGAAAATGGGATGAAATAATAAAGAAATTT
The DNA here is from genome assembly GCA_963383655.1 of Bathymodiolus septemdierum. NCBI lineage: Eukaryota > Metazoa > Mollusca > Bivalvia > Mytilida > Modiolidae > Bathymodiolus > Bathymodiolus septemdierum. Next base: position 15,929,602 of record OY726529.1, read on the forward strand.
TATTAAAAATAAATAGGTAAACAGAAAGTTGATTATTTCATAAATTAAAATGATTTTTAATACAATTTATTAAGAAATATCCATCACAATATCGTTATTTAGGTAAAAACTTATTAGACTGATTTTTTTAAACCATTTTTGTCTTTTTAATTGATAACTGACCCAAGTTAGCCTAAATAAATGTGACTTAATGTGTTAATTATATAAATCCTTGCCTCCTATAAATTTTAATTTCTTATCTAATTCGTATTCTAAGTCGGTCAAAACCCCACTAGGGCTTGTGTTGTATTGTTACTTAAATATGCCGACTATAAATAAAACTTATCTTATCTTATCTTATCATATCTTATCTTCTTTCTATGAAACAATATGGTCAGGTTGTTATTTTCATTGCATGTCATCTCAAAATAGATGACTTCATAGTAGGATCTCTTCCTGTATATTGGTTACATCGTGTATATTACAACTGACAGCTAATGCATGACAAACAATTTTATCATAAAATTATTTTTTTCTAAATCTTTATTTTAAGTGAAATTAAAAAATCATTATAAGAGTGAATTCAATTCAAGCTTTTATTTACTTTCCAACTTTGAAATAAAAATCAATATTTCTAATATTTAAAAAAATAGTAATTATTCATTTAAGTTTTATATCATGTTTGGTTGTATTTATCCGGATATATGTATTGCATACAGCATTATATCATCTGATCCCTCCATTGGACATTATTTACAAACACTTTAGCTCCTCCTATTTTATGTCGTAATACCCATAAGTCATAGCGATTTACTTTTTCCGGCTTGACGAATTTTTTCAATGAATGCATCCAGGCGTTAATGTAGCGACCAGCGGGAGCGTAATATAACGACTGGATTATTCGGGTTAAGTTTTGCCCCGATGGCTGATACCGCTGTAATACTTCAGGTGTTTACGTTATTACTTATAAATATGTGATAATTGATAGATTAATTCATGCCCTTTTCCATATCAAGACTATTATCATCCCGAGAGACCGACATCGACCAGAGGGCTTTAGCCCGAGGGTCGATATCGGTCAAGCAATGATAACAGTCCTGATATGGAAAAAGGCATGCATTAATCTATTTATCACATATTTCAACATTGAATTAAAAAGAACAAAATTTACTTCCAACACAGACACCAAACTTATGGATATGAATGATCGATATCGGTTGAGGGTTCTGCTTCCGAAACGCCAACAAATCTTTCCTCGCTGAACGTCCACATTTTCCAAACGACAATTAACAGTTGGGCGGAAGTGACTTCATGGGGCTCACGAGAGACTTGATATCGTGTTTTCAGAGTTTTGCCCCGATGGCAGATATCGCTGTGGCACTTCCGGTGTTTACGTATGGTCAACATTGACGTTATTACTTATAAATATGTGATAAGATGCAATAAACACTGAAGCATAATTTTGGGATCATGGAGATAATTTAATTTAATGGTTAATAAAAAATTTGAAAGTGAAGTTGTTTCTTTTTCAGTACATTGTTTAATGACATGATATGTGTATAGCAGTTCCCATAATTGTGTGGGAAACAATATTGTTTTAGTATTATTGGTATTTGTAAAGATATGCCACATTATGACCCAAATGTGTTTTATGTTATGCACTACATACACAAACTTTTGATCCATCATTTGTCCATTGGAGGTTAGTTGTTTAACACCACTTTCAAAAATATTTCAGTTACTACTTTTGTGGCGGAAACTGGAGTACCCAGAGCAATCCACAGACCTGTCTCAAGTCACTGACAAACTTTATCACATAATGTTTTATCGAGTATGTTTTTTGTTGGGGCTCATTGGATGGATTTTGTATCTCATGTGAAGTTCCGTCAATTGCATACACAACGTTAGGCATATCAGAACAATCCCCTTTCTTTTGCCACCAGACTGGGATGGTTGGCCACTGAATTTTATGATTACACACTTTCTTTAAGTCTACCCATGTTGAATTTAAAATATTGTCAACAGTTGAAACACTGACACCAAAGCATAACTAAATAAATAAATAAATAAGTATTGCAAGGACCGTGTTATTTATTTTAGTGAATCTCATGATCCTCGATGAGCTAAATCAATTGACGAAGGTGGTGCGTTGTTGAGCATGAGCTGTATAAAACTCGGGCTCTTAAAAGAAAACGACAAGTAAAATAAAGTGGAAATATTTTAGAACAACATTACTATCATTTGAAATATATATATCTATAATATGTATAAAAGTGTAGAAAAGTAGATGAGTGGATTTGAATCTGCGGATCCCTAAAATTCACATCACATTTTCATAAATTCCCCTTTGCGCCCAAATTAAACTTCTAACTTCTATCAGTTCCATTCTCTTAAATCAAAGGCAACTATCCATCCGGTGCCTTGAAAATGCATTCTGTCATGTGCATAAGTTATTGTTTGCATGATTGACAGACAATATTCATCATATTGTTTTTTAGATTCTGAACTGTCGATCGAGAAAAAAAAATATTCTAGACAGGCAGCATATAGCAGTCAATGGGGTTTTCAATTAATATTTCGCATGCACAATAGCAACCCCCACACCACAAGGTGTGGAAAACAGAAATATTCTTCTGTGGTTTAAATGCGTATTAAATGCATTACATGTAAACTGTATGATTCTGTTTGATAAAGTCCTTTAACTAGAACAGGAAAAAAATGCACATTTGAGTGAAATAGTGTTGTAATAAAAGATCGTGAACGTGAAGTACAAGTTTAAAGAATTTCAAAGAATATTTTAAATGAAGTTGAAGCAAGTCACCATTTGATATCAATTCGGTTGTATTTCATTTTGACGATTTTAATTATGGAAGACTGATCACAACCATATTTTTTTAACAATTGCAACTCAGCTGTTTTTTTTCATAACTTATAATAAAATGAAAAAATATATCGATGAACTAAAACAATTCACGAAGGTGGTCCGTTGCTGAGCATGAGCAGTATACAACTGGGGCTCTTAAAAGAAAACGACAAGTAAAGCAAAGTGGAAATATTTTAAAATAACATTACTATCAATTCAAATATACATATGCATAGAAGTATAGAAAAGTAGATGAATGAATTTGAATCTGAGGATCCCTAAAATTCACATCACATTTTCATAAATTATAGAAAGCTTCCCTTTAACGCCCAAATTAAACTTTTAACTTCTATCAGTTCCATTCTCTTGAATCAAAGGGAACTATCCATCCAGTGCCTTGAAAATGCGTACTGTCATGTTCATAAGTTATTGTTTGCATGATTGACAGACAATTCATCATATTGTTTTCTAGCTTCTGAACTGTCGATCGAGAAAACAATAAAATATTCTAGACAGGCAGCATATAGCCAGTCAATGGGGCTTACAATTAATATTTCGCACGCACAATAGCAACCCCAAACCGCAACGTGTGAAAACAGAAATAGTGTACGTTTGAGTGAAAGTGTTGTAATAAAAGATCGTGAACGTGATGTATAAGTTTAAAAGAATTTCAAGGTATATTTTAAATGAGGTTGAAACAAGTTACCATTTGATATCAATTCGGTTGTATTTCATTTTGACGACTTTAATTACGGAAGACGGATCACAACCATATTTTTTTCTAGCAATTGCAACTCAGCTGGGTTTTTTCATAACCTATAATAAAATGAAAAAATATAGATCACCCTGTCGGAACAGTTCCAGCATTCAATAGAAAAATCGTGGAAATATGTAAATTCGATATCCCTAACACACATATAAATGACCCCTCCTGGCTTGATTCAGGTACTTCAATAAAAAGTGACGGGGTTAGTCTAGTATACAGTAGATTTTTCTGAGGTATTCCTCTTATTTAATAAAATAAAAAATCAAGTAGAAGTAAGAACATCAACAACAAAAACAGAACAAACTAATGAAAGAAGTTAAATATATAAACATATACTGTACAACAAAGCATTACTCATACACACACACCCACACCAACACACGGGTCAAAGGTTCCTCCGCAACAAGACCACTGGATACAAAGGTCACACCCGGACCCTCTTACGTTTTCTACACTTGAAAGCAGTTTTAATAGGAAGTTATTTCAATAATCTCATATAATTCTTTATATATAATTCACAGGCATTTATAATTTAATCATCAAAGTAAATCTCAATGTCATAATTTTCATCAAATATATAGTAATTTTTGGTGAGGGAGATTAAACTTGGGCTAAATAATGTTTCAAGAAAAGGTAGAAACAAAATTATGTGAATAATACAAATTCAAACAAAACAATATTATGTTCTGCCTTCAGTGCTGTAACTTCATGATCATCGAGTAAGAAGCGACCGGAAAAGAAACCCTTTAAGCTTAAGGTTTTCCCTGAAATATATAGCAAACTGCGGAAAGACCCCGACCATTTAATATTTAGGAATGACTAAGTACTATAAGGTCTGTTCGGTTGACTTAATTATTTTGCTTTTATTGAAGATTACAACAAACATGATGAAAAAACGACAAAGAAAATAATTATATTATTAGGATCCCTAAAATTCACATCACATTTTCATAAATTATATAAAGCTTCCCTTTTGCGCCCAAATTAAACTTTTAACTTCTATCAGTTCCATTCTCTTGAATCAAAGGGAACTATCCATCAAGTGCCTTGAAAATGCGTACTGTCATGTGCATAAGTTATTTTTTGCATGATTGACAGACAATTCATCATATTGTTTTCTAGCTTCTGAACTGTCGATCGAGGAAAAAATAACATATTCTAGACAGGCAGCATATAGCCAGTCAATGGGGCTTACAATTAATATTTCGCATGCACAATAGCAGCCCCAAACCGCAACGTGTGAAAACAGAAATAGTGTACGCTTGAGTGAAAGTGTTGTAATAAAAGATCGTGAACGTGATGTATAAGTTTAAAAGAATTTCAAGGTATATTTTAAATGAGGTTGAAACAAGTTACCATTTGATATCAATTCGGTTGTATTTCATTTTGACGACTTTAATTACGGAAGACGGTTCACAACCATATTTTTTTCTAGCAATTGCAACTCAGCTGGTTTTTTTCATAACCTATAATAAAATGAAAAAAAATAGATCACACTGTCGGAACAGTTCCAGCATTCAATAGAAAAATCGTGGAAATATGTAAATTCGACATCCCTAACACACATATAAATGACCCCTCCTGGCTTGGTTCAGGTACTTCAATAAAAAGTGACGGGGTTAGTCTAGTATACAGTAGATTTTTCTGAGGTATTCCTCTTATTTAATAAAATAAAAATCAATAGAAAGCGAAAATCGCACGATTTTTGCACGACAATCGGTCGATGGTCTTGCGACCGTCGCCGATAAGACAAGTTTTGGGAGAATGAAATCATTTATTTTTCTTTACATATGAAATCAGAAATGTTCCATTCAATATCCAGTTTTACATAACTATTATACTGCTTGATTTTCCTTAGTCATATTATTTTTTTTCTCCTAAGGCTGGCAAGATTATTTATTTGTGCGAAAATTAAATCAGGAATATTTAAAATATATATATATATATATATATATATAAATCAATTTGAAAAGCACCCCTCCTTGAAGTATATCTATAAATAGCGTTTGAGGAAAATATGTATTTTTGTATGCAGTTTGTAATGTCACTGTAAAACCATTATTTGGCCAGTGATATTAATTTTCAACTATTTTAAACACCGACATGAAAAAAATATATATCTAATCACTTACACTCAATGAACAATTGAAGACAAATGTTGCAATAAGGCCTCCCTCAAAAGATCTTTGCGTAAATTAACATTATTTTGCTATGTTACGGGAAGATACGTTCGTTCGTCAGTTATCGAGAAATCTCTATTAATGGAATCCAGTTAGCAAAGTTTGTATTATTAATTGGCAGAGCATCATCACTATACCTGGGAGTGAGATTAGAGGCTTAAGCCTCTCCATTTTTTTGTCTTTGATAAGTTTTTGAATAAACTCAGACTCATAGGAGAATAGAAAAAGTTGGAGAGGGGCGTAGGTAGTTCCCATGGGAATGCCTAGCTATGATTTGTTGAAAAATGTGCCATTCGAACTCGACAAATATATGTTATCGATAAGGAACTCCAATATTTTTATGACTTCATTTTATGTGTAGCACTTTTTACCTTTCGTTTCGTGCTTGACAAAATACCCAATACTATAAACTTGTAACGTTGCCACTATTTTTTAAGGTAAAATGCGTTGTGAATCATTTACTTTAAAGAGGTGATGAAAGTGTAAAAGATAAAAAAAAGTCAAATATTTGGCTAGATGAAATTTTCGAGAATTAAAATTATCCTCTTCTTTCAGTATCTACTTTTGATTGATTGAGTGAGTGAGTGACTGTTGTTTAATGCCAATTCAGCAATTTTTCAGCTATATTATGGCGAGAACAAGTTAACTATCAATGAGATGATGATGAGGTCCGCTTTGTTCTAGACCAACACGCTGAGTTGAATTTTTTTAGCGCCAGCTCACTGAAACAACAGTCCGCGGGTAGAATTGTCACTCCATTCGGATACATTATTCTGATTCCGAGCCAACCAATCTTTGCTCTTTCTCTGTAATGCTGCGTGCTTAGCGTTGAAGCAACAAATACCAATTTTATAGTCCTTGGTTTGATACGACTGGGCCTCGAACCCACTCTCTGTCGCACTCGAGGCGAGCACGCTAACCATTACGCCACCGATGCGGTCCTTTTGATTTATGTTACCACGTGAATATACTTTGTCACAGTATGATAGTAGTCCTCCTTTGACTGCATGCAAAATTTAGTCATACTTATAGATAGTTCTTTTGTTGAACAAGTAGAAGAATATACCTGTCTAAATACTGATTCTTCTGAAATTTTGGTATCCAATATAAAGTAGATAATTCACAATTGTCTTCATTTATCGGAATATTCAGTGATGGCATGAATGACTTCTTTGTCAAAATTAGTGTTTTTGTAAGATCTACCAGAGTTCTTGGAAATATCAAGTTCTTCATATTGCTCGTTTGGCGTTAAACAACAATCACTCACTTCATTACTTATTTACCAAACCTTATTTCTTGTGGTTTTTTAATATTTTTATGATGTTTACCTATTTGAAATTAAGCATGTTTGTAAGCTCAACCAGCCAAAACGACCAAGTGAAGTATTATCATTTAGTATCCGTCGTCTGTTATCCATAATTTTTCATATTAATATTTAATCTTTTTCTTAGAAACTGCAAAACCAAGTGCTTTAACTATTTTACGTTTTCAAGTTTTGGGACTATTTTGTAGCGCGTGCATATATAGTACATGTATTTACAAAACGCACATGCATCAACGCTTACCTCACTATGACCAATCACAAAGGGTCATGTGAGGTATTACCATCATATTGCGTTCAGCGTGGTCTGGAAACCTTTAACATTAACATTGGAGGGATGTAGGAGATGTGTGTATTCAGTGCCGTCTTAACGCATGGGCACGTGGGGCAGTTCCCCGGTGGCCCACGAGCATAGGGGCCCCATGCTTATCTATGTATGTTGCGTACTGTATGTTTTTCTAAGGTTTAAACTCACTGAATTTGTTGGAAATACCAATACAATATATACACAATGTATGTTTAATTTTATATACATATACAGTTTTGTTCCTATGAGTGGTTGTGTAGGTATCGGCCCCAGTGCACTGCTCTTCCCGGGGGCCCGTGATGCTGTTAAGACGGCCCTGCTTCTATTATTATTATTATCCAAAAAGCTGTAGAGAGGGCTTACACATGTAAAATGCTACGGTAACGTTGTTGTTTAGATATTTCAGCAGATAAACAATACAAATTAATTTGTGAAGAAGGAAGCTTTTAAAGCACATCTATAAAACAAGTATCTAAGGAAAATTGTTACTACGCTGATTATTAAATGAAAATGAAAACGGCGATTGTATTACATGACGTTTACTGTGACGTAACTTATCCGGAATATTTACACGTCCGCAATCGATATTAAAAAAAAATTACGTCCTTTAAATGTTTTAAAGTAATCGTTTTTTAGCATTTATATATTAAATATATTGCGCAGGAAGCTGGTTTAGAAATAAAAGATTTGGAATTTAGTGGGGATTACAACTGGAAAATGGAATCAATAAAGAAACATTTCAAAACATGCATGATAAATTTCTATTAAAATATCTTTCTTAATAAATTTAGCACAATAGATAATAGTAGTAAACAATATATATATATAAAGATTTAAAAAGAGATTTGAGCATGGAAAATGATCTGTTACCTGAAAAATTTTCAAAATGAAGACTTGTAGCTAAACTTAGAATCAGCGACCAGAACCTTCTAATTGAAAAGGGAAGGCATTTAAAAATACCCAGGGAAAAAATACTTTGTCAGGTATGCAATCAAATTGAAGATGAACACCATTTTCTTTTCGTTTGTAATAAAAATCTTGATCTGAGAAATAAATATCTTCCACTTATATTTCAAGATAGGTCTAATATTGGAGAAGGTGACAAAATTGAATATATTCTTTCTCCATCATCACCGGTACAAGTAGGAAAAATCGGTTCCTTCAGTAAACAGTCTCTTGAACTAAGGACAGGGAACCCATAATACATTGTGCATGTGGGTTTTTTTCCTTACTTGTAAGATATTTTTGTCTTTATTTTGCTACAAATCTGTTTTATGATTTAAATGACAATAGATATTGAATTGAATTGAATTGAATTGAATTTTAAAAAAATCAAAATGCAATAGAACAACGGCATCACGAAGACTGATCTTGGTAAAATTTTAACAGTAAAAAAAACAGACTTTACCATTAAATACGATATTTTCATATGACAAAGAATACAGGGATTGAACGTAGCAAGAACAATCCCATAGAATTCGGAAAAAGGGGGAAAGTTGCATATTTGGCCTTTCAATCTATTCGCACATTTAATTAAATGACATTCAACACTTTGCCACGCGCTTTTCTTGAAGAATAGGATATCCTCAATCCGCCGGTTCCCTCATTACTTGTATTGAACATCGCTATGCCGTTGTTGTACTCGGTTTTACTGGTCATAATGCTACTTTCTCTTTAATGTGATCATGTGACCTCTGTAATTGATTCCTAATATTATTTTTTTTCATTTTGAGTAGATCACACATAATTTTATTGGTTTATGGTTTAAATGAGTAAAATTAATGCATTTTCGCGTGTATTAAACCAAAAAGTAATTTTGTTTTATGGTTTTCCAATTGGTGGACAACCTTAACATTACTGCGAATTTGGCATAGATAAAATAACAAATGGCTTCCACAAGGAAAACGCCGACTATATGTGAAAAGGACACCAGACAGCTGTTTTCGACGGTTTGTTTCACATGATAAAATCCCTCATTATTTTGATCACTTCATTTGTCAGAGGTTATATTATGATGCTGAAATTGCATGAATGATCTCATGAAATCTGATCTGAAAATGTCATCTTTAAATGTAAGAACTACGTACCACATCTATTATTTCACGTTCAAATTGTAGTTTTTTGTAATTCAATTTTTCGTCACCTTAACAAAGCTTTAATCAGTTAAAAAATATATCTCATACAAACCAATTTTGGATTCATCGTCTGCTATGACATTGATAATGTACATATTGAGGTCAATAGGGGCGGATCCAGTGTTTCAAGTTAGGGGGCACACTTAAAAAAATTGCGCCGAGCAAAGGGAGGTGCGAAAATTGTTGGGGTATTTCGTGTGAAAAATCACGATTTTACGCCAAAAAATCTTATTTTTTCCAATTTTAGGGTAGGGGCTGGCGCCGGGTGCGCCCTCTCCTTGGATCCGCCCCTGGGACATCAATTCAGAAGCTTATTAACATTGATCGTCGAAAACTTTTTAGTATTAATTTTAAAGAAGTAATAGATAGATTTATTTGGACAATAGGACTTTGTCATATTTGAAATTGTTTTAAACACTTTTTTAACCGTACTTCATTCTTAACGACAACCAATGCGATGATATATTCCAGTACATTTTTACGGACAACCATCACAAATCTATAGAAAATAAAATGCCAAGGTGCGGGTTGAGAGAAGTCCAATATTTAAAGATCGCTTTTTTTATGATATGGAAATATTTTGGGAAATGGTGTGAAGCAAAATGTTTAATGTGTAACGATTTTAGCTAGGACCCTGTGAGAATTATTTTACTTTTTAATAAACTAATAATAAGCCTTGGAATCAGATATCCCATAGAAAGTGGTTGTCGATAGATAATTGTTTTACAATCAAGTATTTCATATATATTTATGATGAGAACAAGTTTACAACCATATGATTAATCGTGTAGGTAAAATGTGTGTCGCTGCCATGAGTCTATGTATGATTGTTTTGATTGTCACTAGAAAAAGAGGAGATGGTAGATATTATTTTGCTTTGTGACAAACCAACAACAACACTCCTAATAAACTGTTGCCATCAGAATCTGCTGTAAGTGGTCTTTTACGTGTAAGGAGTGTGTCCTTTACATCCCGCGCTAAGGGATGTATTAAATTCGTTCCTCATAGCTGTCTGGTGTCCCTTTCACATAAAGGCGGCGATTTCCTAGAAGAAGCCATTTGTTATTTTATTAATGTCAAATTCGCAGTCATGCTAGGATTCTAATAATAATAGGATATTATACATTATTATACAGCTATAATTTTAATCCAATCAAAAACAATATGGTTGTGATCGTCTTCCTTAATTAGAATCGTCAAAATGAAATACAACCGAATTAATAGCAAATGGTGACTTGTGTCAACCTCATTTAAAATATACCTTGACATTCTGTAATACTTGTACTCGTACATCACGTTCACGCTCTTTTATTACAACACTATTTCACTCAAGTGTACATGTTGTTCCTAATCTAGCTAAAGGACTTTATCAAACAGAATTATACAGTTCACATGTAATGCAGTTAATGCGCATTTAATCCACAGAAGAATATTTCTATTTTCCACACCTTGTGGTGTGGGGTCGCTATTGCATGCGAAATATTAATTGCAAACCCCATTGACTGGCTATTTGCTGCCTGTCTATAATATTTAATTTTTTTCTCGATCGACAGTTCAGAAGCTAGAAAACAATATGATGAATAGTGTCTGTCAATCATGCAAACAATAACTTATGCACATGACAGAACGCATTTGCAATGCACTACATACATAAACATTTGATCCATCATTTGTCCATTGAAGGTTGATTTAAGAGAATGGAACTGATAGAAGCTAAAAGTTTAATTTGGGCGCCAAAGGGGAAACTTTATATCATTTATGAAAATGTGATGTGAATTCAGTGGCCTACCATCCCAGTCTGGTGGCAGAGAAAAAGGTATTGTTCTGATATGCCTAACGTTGTGTCTGCAAATTCCATCCAATGAACCCCAACAAAAAACATACTTTCAGCAAACCAATTCTTTTCATTGATTGATATGAAAAGAAAGTTTAAAAACAGTGATAATCATAAATTCCATCAATATCAATAAAACAATTACCTTTCATCTTAACTGAACTTGAACCATCGTGGTCGTATGGTAGTTGAATTTACAACTACCTGTGCAATCATTGCATATCATCACTTAAGTTGTGAGTTTTAACCCCATTCATGGCGAGGTGTACTCGATAAAACATTATGTGATAAAGTATGTCAGTGACTTGCGACAGGTCTGTGGATTTCTCTGGGTACTCCAATTTCCGCCACAAAAGTAGTAACTGAAATATTTTTGAAAGTGTTAAACACCTAACCTCCAATGTACAAATGATGGATCAAACATTTGTGTATGTAGTGCATAACATAAAACACCTTTGGGTCATAATGTGAGAGCTATCTACTCCTTTTGGATCAAACTATTTTTCTTCATTTTAGAAGTAGCTTCGATAGACCATTAATCCCGTTACCTCCGTATCCCTGTAGTAATAACTATTTCAGTATCCCGGAAGAAAATATATAATCAATAATTGGGGGCTTATGAAAAAAACCTATTTTGGATGAAGTGGTGTTTATTTTATTTCTATCTTACATTTGTATATAACTGTTACTTGCCGACATACCATCGTTTTTTACGGCAAAGATTGCTTCTCAAATATCAAAACGTCATCTAAGCACTTGGAATATTTGAACATTTTCCCGCCGTTTTTCAAGAAATTTAACACCTCGTGAAATCAAAAAAATACTTTAACAGTATTTTTGCTTTATTTATTTTAATAATCTGGTAAAATATTTTTCTGGTGCACGACTGCGGAGGTGCTTAATTTCTTCATAAACCGTCCAGATATCGCGGGAAAAATTCCACGAAATACAGAAAATAAATAACGCTCATGACGTCACAATGACGTCAAATACGTATCGATTTTGTTGGAAACAAGTTTTAACATCAAAAGTATGATCTCGTCTATAATATAAAACAAATCAAATTTTAATCAAGTATGTTCTGAGATAATGATTCATTAAATATGGGGCCATATATGGCACTTATAGTCCCCAGTTCTTTTTATGGCATTGATGCCGGATTACATGCAGTGAGTTTTTCTCTTGGTTTTAATGTATACAAACTGTATTTAAAATAAATACAATTATATACAGAAACATAAGTTATTTACTTATGAATTTCATTACTTGAAATGAATCATGAAATGTACAGATTGTGTATATAATGGTCTCATATATACAATCAGAAGAGTGAAAATATTGATTTTAAAGGTCTGGCTGAGGTTATAAATAAATTAACATTTAACAACCTCCACAATCCTCCACCAACAAAATATTTTGATATAATCATTAACCCTCTATACTCAAAACAACTGCTCAATTTGGTGTTGGTGGAAGACTGTGGAGGTATATAAAATAGCTAAAATGTACATTAAATATGTCGTTTATAGTCCATTTTTAGCATTATCCGTCTAATTATGATGTCATTATGACGTCATAGCGCACCCAATTTCACGGAAAGTTATATTTTTTGAAAATTTGTTTATCTAACAATTAAATTAGTAAATTGTTTTTATTCTATGTCGAGCATTATTGCTTAATATAATGTGGGGTCAATTTTGCACCTTAACGCTTTTCCCTCTTTATGCTTTGTTCATTGAGTTTTATTTTGCTTTGTTTTTGTTTTTGTTTTTTAAAGATATGCATTATAATACAATGATACGTGCGTTCTGTATTCTGAAAAAAATGACGTTCGGTGCTTTTCATTACCTGACTTTGTCGGTCCGCTGTGAGGAATTAGATGAACATATTAACTAACTGTATTTATTTCTGAAAAGCACATATTGTGAATACATGTTGGAGAACATTTTATCGATATCTGAGGTGGGGCCGATTTTGACCTTATAGCTCCCAGCCCTTTTATGAAAATTCGTGTAAGTAATTGTAATTTAAATATTGAAAAAGGTCGTTATCTGAAATGACCAATAGAACTGAGGATTTGTCAATTGTGCCATGCGGATGTGGAGGATGAATTTCATTTCCTCATGAATTGTGATAAACTTTATTTAGAAATATTTCTGATATTGTACCTTCTTTTACTACTATGTCAGATGTAGAAAGGTTTATGTTTTTATGAACTAGTCATGATTAAGATATATGTAAAGTGGTTATATTAGGAGTAAGTAATATGTATCTAGTAAATCAGTCAATGAAGCAAAACTTATAAATTACTAGATAATTTTCTTTTCTACGGGTATTTTACTATTTGATATATTAGAATATATTATTCAAAGATAGATAACTCTGTCAGTTCTCCTCAGCTGGGATATCATTGTTTGTTTGTCAATATACCCTTGTATGTCATTGTATTTGGTTATCGTTTCTTTATTGATTTGTTTTTGGGGGTATTTTTTTTAATTGTTCATTGATTGATACATGATAGATTTGATGCATGATAGTTCTGTATTTCAATAAAAAATTACTTATTGTAATATGACGTGCTGTTTTGGCTTTGTAAACAAAAGGGTATAAAAATCTCCGATTTATTATGATTTACACGCGCTGGTGATCATGACGTATTTGGCTGTTCTATTATACCTTTTTGTTTACAAAGCCAAAACAGCACGTCATAGAAATAATTTATGGAAGGGGTAAGTTTGTTGGAGATTTTAATATGGGTAAACTATAAAGGAATGTGGATTAAAAATTTACCGTATATGTCCTATTAGAATAAAAATTATTTATGGAAAGGGTAAGTTTGTTGGAGATTTTAATATGGGTACCATTATCTGCGCAAATTCCATAAATTATTTCCTAACTTACTTACTTGCTCAATTTGCTGAAGAGCACTTCAGTTTTATCGTATATTGCTAAATGTGGTAAAATTATTATCTTGCCAAGTGCAAATAGGAAATGGAATACATGTATGCCTGTCTGTTGACATGTTGTTGTTTTTATTTTCAATGGGATACTTCTTTCGTAATTCCCTGCTGTCTGGGAGCACTCGGACTGAACCGATAAAATATATATTATCTGTGCACATTAAAAACACATAAGATCCTTTGTAAAATATGAATTAACACTATCCGCCACCATAAAAGTTCTGTTTAGTGCTTTACTTGGTACGAGTAGCAGTGTTTTAAAATAACATAATGTTCGTATAAAAATGCTACTTCTAAAATTTATAAAGATGTATACGGTCGGCTTGAGTAGCATTGTATTAAAATAACTTTAAAATGTTTGTTTATAATGCTACTTTAAAAACCTAAAATTATGTACACGATCGATTTAGGTAGCCTTACTTTAGTAATGTTCATGCATAATCCTACTTTTAAAATGTAATATATATAAGGGAACGACCATTTAACTTGAAGGGGGAGGGGGTTATGTTTTTTTTCTAAAAACATATTCTGATTCCCAATGTTGCTGAAAAAAATATTCTGATTTGGGTGGAGGAAAAATAAATATTCTGATTCAGAGTTTTTGTCATATAATACGGCGGTATTGTTTAAGGCTGATTGCCCATACACAGAGATTTACCCCTTATTATCACACACTAACTAGACATTAGTAATGTTCATCCTTTTCATATGTATTAGGTGACAGTAATCTCTAGATTTGGTTCGATTGTTCTAAGTAATTCTTTGTCATCTGGGAGAATGTCCCTTTTAACAAGACATTGACAGTCTATTAATAGTTCCGTGATTGTCTTTTTGTTATTGAAATAGTTAGTCCACACTCTACTTCCAATTTTGTCAACCACATATTCTTTAATATTTTGAAAATGAGATTTCGTAATGTTTCTGTATGCCGGACAACTTGTAAGAAGGTGTTGAAGGTCCTCAGTTTCAAGTTTACATATAGGACATGTAGGGTCTACCTCTGCTTGGTTGAAGTTAACTTTTAAGGTCTGAAGCATGTATGTTCCAGTTAGCATGCGTACTTTTGTTACAGCTTTCCTGACATCCTTTACAGAATTTGAAATAGTATCCCAAACGTTGTGAGTGTTTCCAATATTTAGATTTTCTGTTGAGAGTAAATTTAATGTTGACTTTCCTTCGCAATCTGATCTGAGTTTATTAGACCAATAAGATGAAATAGCTGTTCGTACTTTATTTTTCTACTCTATGTTGTTGTAATGACAATTCTTATTTCGATAAATGACGGGAGTTGATACATTTCCAGTATGTCAGTTATTCTAACAAAGAAGCTGGTTGGTTGACCCGCTGTATGTTGTCTCCATGTAATCTCTCGCACTGAGTTATTTTGACTCATTGCTATTGAATGTAGAAGACTCAACTGTCTTTTGTGGAGCTCGGCATTTATCGGCAGTACTCCTAGAAGCAAGTAGATTGCTGATGTTGCTGTTCTGTTTGGAAGAGATTGAATATGTTTCAATGTGCTTAGATGAAACCTGTACATTGCCATTAAATCTTTGTTTTGAAGATCTAAAGTTTCTAGTCCATATAGAAGGCGTGGGACAACATAAACTTGGTATATCTTACAAGATGTTCTTGGGTTGAGTCCATTTGTGCCATGTACGCCAGTTTTGATCAGGGAGTATAGTGTCCATCTTGCTAGTGATATCCTGTCGTTAACATTAATCTTGTTTTCTTCAGACGTTGTTCTTCTTAGACCAAGATGCGTGGTTTCAAATTTAAATTGCATAGTGTTATTTCCCAAAGCAAAATTTTCGGTTGTTTCTTGTATTCTTTCTGCATTTCGCTTGTTGATACTTTTGACTATTGCATTGCTTTTTATTGGATGAATCAGGAATATGTGGTCACCAGAGTAAACATAAACAGTGTTAAGCATTTCTTGTATTTTGTTTTGGTCGTTTGATAAAAGTACAATATCATCTGCGCAGCTAGGACAGCCTGCATATGTATTTCCTATTGATATTTCCATGTTATGTTTTTCCAGTTCTGAAAGTATTTCATTGATGTACTGTTTATATAAGTGAGTGGACATAATTCCACCATGTCTTACTCCCTGATCAATACTGAATGAAAGGCTTGTATCCCCTTGCCATTTCACAGTTGAGGTGATACCATCATGTAGGTCCTTAATAATGTCCCAGTATTCAATATCTAGTCCCAGATGGTAGAGTTTGTCTAATAGAATTTGGTGACTAATCACATCAAATGCTTTTTGACTGTCAAATGTAATTATAAATATCATTTCTTTTCCTTTTAATTCGGAGCACACTTCTGACAGTATAAGCGCTGCCATATTAGGTGAAAGTCCTTCGGTAAAGCCAAATTGTAGATTTGATTGTTTGATGCTTTTAAGTTTAGCCTTCTCAACCAATACATATTCAAAAACTTTTCCATGAACAGATGTTACGGTAATGCCTCTGGAATTTGAAGCTTGGGATAGATCCTTACCCTTTTTAGGAACTGGTGTTATAACACCTGTTTTGAAGGTGGTGGCTACTTTCCCTTCATCAAAGATTTGGTTGAAAATGGTTTGATATATGTGAATTGTCTCTTTTCCTGCATATTTGATATGTTCGGTTGTAATGCCATATTCATCAGCTGATTTTCCGTTTTTACGTTTTTGTATAGCATTTATTATTTCTTGTTGGTTAACCAAAATTTTCTTCTTCGTCATGTTTTTGGAAACATCTTCTATTAAATTACATCTGTTTGTGCTATTACTTAGGGAACGACCATTTAGCTTGAAAGGGGGGGGGGGGGGGGGGGTGTTATGGTTTTTTTTCTAAAAAAATATTCTGATTCCCAATGTTGCTGCAAAGGTTTCTCTTTGACTGGAGGGCGTTTTTGCTGTTTAATGCCATCCACCAAGATTTCAGGTGTGTTGTTTATTTCATTGGATTGGTTTCGTTTAATCATTTGGAAAAAATCCTTATTGTTTGGGTCATTTTCTAGCCGTTGTAGAAATTGCTCTCTTTCTATTGCTGTTTCTTTATGTTGTTGACGACGCAATTGCCTTTTTGATGCTTTTTTCTCCAGAAAGAATTTATGATCATTTCTTGGTCGACCGACATTGTCCCATTCTCTGTGTTTCTGTTTGCTGGTTTGTATCAGTTGGCGAACTTTTGGCGAGGCTTTATGCTTAAAACCATTTAACATTTAATCTTTTTCTTCTCCTTCTTTATAGTTTAGTACCCCCATCAACCCACTGATAACGTACGTTCCGGTGTCGTACCGTCACGATGTTAATACATGTACATGTGTAGTAATGTAGAAAGTTTTCGTCAGTTGGAGACGAATATATACTTGAATTATTGTTGACTGATTCGTTACCCGAAAGTCGAGCTATTAGTGGTATAATTCATATTTCATAATTCATATCAAATTGTGAAAAAAGACCTAACCCGTCCAAAAGACCACAAAGAACAGCAATTATTTTGTCTGATAGCAAGGGTTTATGTGTACAAAACTACGTTCGAATAAATCCAGAAACCCACATGGAATTTTAGTGTTAACTTTTGATTATTAAACCTCCGACTGATATTATAAATTTATCGATATCATCACAACCTTCACTGACCATCTGAAGGACGCTCAGGTAGCCCCTGTTAGTCTTAATTTAAACAATATTTATTTCATGAAACTTCAGCATACAATTACATGTATTTAGATATATATAAGTTCAATGGAATTCATAAAACAAGACATAAAACTTATGTAAATCTGTCTCCCTAATTAGATATTGATAACATAGGTCAAGAGTGGTAAGTAGAATTATCATGATTGGGGGAGGGAGTAGAAAGGCAATTGCAGGTTAAATTGAAACAAAATACATGTATTTAGATCGGAATTACAAAGACGGAACTGTCACACACTATCCTCATAGTCTACAACCCAATATGTGCATTCAATTCCTTTCCACATTTTTGTTCAATCAAATCATTTTGTTCTGGCAATATACTTTGACATACAAAATGTAGTTTCAAATACCAATCTGTTTTCATTTTGCTGCTGTTGCAAATATAAAGACTGTGCATCGATGGTACCATGTATGGTTTCGTTCCTAATAAATGTGAGGCACCATCGTGGTCGTGATCGTATGGTAGTTGGATTTACAATTACCTATGCAATCAGTGTCTATCACCATCAACGTTGTAAGTTCGAACCCCGCTCAGGCGAGGTGTACTCGATACAACATTAAGTGATAAAGTTTGTTAGTGACTTGCGACAGGTAGGTGATTTTCTCCGGTTACTCCGGTTTCCTCCACCAATAAAACTGACCGTTACGATATCACTGCAATATTGTTGAAGGTGGCGTTAAGCACCATAAATCAAACCAAGCTTAATAAATCTATAAGTTGGACAGTGCAGCAAGTAATGAGCAGTAGTTTCCATTTTCCCATGTATACAGACCTGAATCAATAATATTTTTGAAGGAGATGATCTTTAGTGAAGCGTGCTTAGCGGAGAAGCAACAAATACAAATTTTATAGTCTTTGGTTTGACTCGGGCGGGACCCGAACCAAAGATCTACCGCTCTCAGATCGAGCATGCTAGCCATTACACCACCGATGCCTGGTTAACCGTTACTGAATATTGGTATCATAAATTACCACATCACAATCCAGTCCTTTCCTCATTCATGACTTATTACTGTGCTTGTAGCAAGAGTAAGACGACGGGTACGATATGTGGAACTGATTATCCTTATTAGGAGCACCTGAGCTCACCCCCGGTTTCTAATGGGGTTCGTGTTGCTCGATCTTTAGCTTTCTGTGTAATGTTGTGTAGATCATTGTTTTTTTTCCATTGTTCAGGGCATTGTCTGTCCTTCGATTTACGGCTCCTGATTACCCGCTTGGTGTCTTCAAACTATCCTTAGTGCAATTGTTTTCAATGTTTTCATCCTCAGTAACCGATGTATAATTGGAAAATATATCAAAACTAGAAACTTTATACTATAAGAGTGTAATAAAAAGAGAGGATGGATGTCATCAAAATATTGATGGAACAAGGTTTTAAATTCCAATTGATTTATTATAAAAAGACAGATTTGAACATATCACATGTATTCTTCTACATTTAGATTACAAGTAAATATGTTCTACAAACAAAACGTTTCGTTCCAAGGAAAGTCAAGCATGCAGTAATGATAAAAGGTGGATTTGTTCGACTTGTTACGACTATTTATTATCTCCCTTTTTCATCTTGGTAATATTAAATACTATTCACATGAAATCAAACATCGATCAATCAATAACAAAACATTCGACTTCAAAGGGGTTAATCAAAAGCCTGAAATCGAGGAAGGATAGACAATGCTATAGCCAAAAGACGATGAAGAATAGCCAATGCTATGGCCAAAAGACGATGAAGAATAGCCAATGCTATGGCCAAAAGACGAGGAAAAATAGCCAATGCTATGGCCAAAAGACGAGGAAAAATAGCCAATGCTATGGCCAAAAGAGGAGAAAGAATAGAGAATGCTATCGCCAAAAGACGAGGAGGAATAGCCAATGTTATGGCCAAAAAACGAGGAAGAATAGCCAATGCTATGGCCAAAAGACGAGGAAGAATAGACAATTATATGGCCAAAAGACGAGGAAGAATAGCCAATGCTATGGCCAAAAGACGAGGAAGAATAGACAATGCTATGGCCAAAAGACGAGGAAGAATAGACAATGCTATGGCCAAAAGACGAGGAGGAATAGACAATGCTATGGCCAAAAGACGAGGAAGAATAGCCAATTCTATAGCCAAAAGAGAAAGGACAAACAATAATCTACAAAACAATACAACACGAATCCCACAAAAAAGTGGAAGTGATCTTAGGTGGTCCGGAAGGGTGAGCAGTTACTGCTCTATCAATGACATCAGCCGTGTTACTCTTGTCAAAAATCCGGTTGTAAGAAATGAATTGGGAAAGGACAGGATTGATTACAATAGGAGTATATCCGTGGTCATTTGTGCCACAGATATTCCGTAACAGTTAATCAAGTCATGATGTCGACTAAAACTTTCTAAGTGGTAACTTCAACTTAACCACTAGGAACCATTGGTTCAGTAGCTCCCTTGTTAACAGCCAACCTCTAACAACGAAATCATGATAGGAACCACAAATTATGGAATATTAAATCAACTGAGAGATGTATCTTCCATAGGTGGGTGCTGCTGGAACTTTGTTACATTTAAATGGAAATATAACAATGGGAAAATTGAAATAATCTCTTTTGTCGCACATTTAATTGGCATTTACCATTGTTAACTTCTAGGTGTATGTTCAGATATGAGACAGACTTAGATGTATCTATGGCATCCTTTATTTCAAGCTCAATAGGACAAATGAGATCAACATAATTGCTAGATTTGGAATTATTTAATGAAATGACATTAGCTGCCTAGCGGAACGCGACATTAATAGATCGATTAGTTTTTTTTCTTTGGAATCCCCTGCATAAAATCTTACTCGGATGAATAAAGGAACATGTCGACCAGAAGAGACATAGGCAGTCAGTAATCACAATCCAGTCCATTATTCATTCATGACTTAATTATCACCAGGTTTGTAACAAGAGTAACGCGATGGCTGCCACTGTAGAGCAAATACTGTCTACCCTTCCGGAGTATCAGAGTTTACCCCTGGCTTTAGTGCGATGAATGTTGCTCAATCTTTAGTTTTTTGTGTAGTGTTTTATTGATCATTGTTTGTTCTTTTGTACTTTTTAATTATGCCATTGTATTTCTGTCCTTCGATTTACGGTATATCTTTAAACTTTTCTTAGTACCCACAGGAACGCCGACTAAGCATAACAAATATGTTAGCAATCAAAAACTAGAACATTTTATGTCAGTTTCAGAGAACTTTTTGATTGCATCGGGGGTTTTTGTTTTGTCTACAAAATACTATTTGTCCCTTCCTAAAACAATGTATTTATATCTACAAACAAGGTTGTACTAATTCTTTTAATCTGTCTTTTAGTTTTTTGGGGAAGGGAATAATTGTGCATGCATAGTGTAGAGAAGCTAAATATTTAAAGCTATTGCATTAGGAGAGGGATATTAATTATATGTATTCTTTACAGATCTTCAGAATTTTTCAGAATCGACATCCGATGTACACCCTCCTTCAATAGCTAGTGTCAAGGTCGGTTTTGACCACTGATAGAATTGATATTAATAATATGGAAAGAGGTATCGTGGAGTATTTGGAAGACCAAGGAATATTTCGCTGTTTGTAGACACTTTTGAGTTTCCAGTAGAATTTCGGAAGTGTGAAGATACCAAAGGCAAAGGGATAATCAGAAGTCGTAAATAGAAAAGGGATAGACAGTAGAATGACAAAAAGGACAAACAAAGGTCCATAAAACACTAAAAATTTGCAACACGAAACGCGAGCCTCACTAAAAACCGGGATTGACCTCATGTGTTCCGGAAGGGTTACACATGCATTTTGCTAAAATTCCACCGGGGATAATCTGATTCTCATATTCTTGTAAAAAATGTAAATAAACAACCAGTTTCGATATAATGCAAAAAATTTTAAAATACTAATGTTTCATGGTTAATGCATCAAAAAATAACATTTCCCACCAAAATTATAAGAAATGTCAAAATCGATGATATTTTGATATCGGTTGCTGTTCCACCAGTGTCGTCTTTAGGCGCTCTCCTGACGTCACGGCTGTTAGATGTTGTTCCACCAGTGTCGTCTTTAGGTGCTCTGCTGACGTCACGGCTGTTAGATGTTGTTCCACCAGTGTCGTCTTTAGGTGCTCTGCTGACGTCACGGCTGTTAGATGTTGTTCCACCAGTGTCGTCTTTAGATGCTCTGCTGACGTCACGGCTGTTACATGTTGTTCCACCAGTGTCGTCTTTAGGTGCTCTGCTGACGTCACGGCTGTTACATGCTGACTCCCCGGATGTTGTTCCTCGACATTGGTACTGACATACAAAGTTGTGTGAGTTTTCCTCACAACAGTTCTGCCCACAATTGACAGGTTCAGGCATTCTACATCCCCTGTCCATCGATAATATTGCTTTTCTGTCTGAAAAAAAAACCGGAATAAGAATTTATTATTTATGCAAAAACGATGGCGGGTAATAATTTATCTTTCTTAACAAAAGATTATTTGTCGATCTCAGTAAACAATTATAAGTTGAT
Source organism: Bathymodiolus septemdierum (assembly GCA_963383655.1). Classification (NCBI taxonomy): domain Eukaryota; kingdom Metazoa; phylum Mollusca; class Bivalvia; order Mytilida; family Modiolidae; genus Bathymodiolus; species Bathymodiolus septemdierum. Next base: position 15,952,162 of record OY726529.1, read on the forward strand.
GGTAGTACTTCGCCAAGTGTTCAAGAGCTTTAGATATTGAATTTCAATTTCAATTTTGAATGTTACAAATAATTGTTTAAATAGGCGATTTAGGTAGAGGATGAAACGAAATCATCAGACTGTCATTTATCTAGTGACTGTTAGTTGAATCTTACTTTACCCCACTTTCAGGGTCGATAAACTTGCACCCGTAGTGAAGGGAACCACAGTTCCCGGATGTAAAATTTGTCATTTACAAGCCGAGTACACCTTACAGTTAGCAACAATCGACTCATTTATGAAAAGACTGTTATCAAATAGACAATAAATCGCATTCTTTAAAAATTCCACATATAGACAATACATGTACATTGTCGGCATATACAAAATATTTATATGAGCTTTAGAAACAAAAAGAAAGCGAGCATCTGTCGATTTTATATTTCCTGAAAATGTAGATATATTGTGTTTATACTGCGACATCATGTGTGTAACATACATGTTTACTTTACTCACAGAAAGGCAAATACATGTGATATTTTGTTTGAATTTGTTATGATGATCTACATCGCGGTCTGTGTTTGACCAGTGTCTATTGTGTGCTTCGCTCTACAAGACACAGGGTGCCAGACAACTTTATTAAAGGCACCCAGTACAATACGTGCAATGTACATCTTTACTAGGCAGTAAAAGCACTGATTGTAGTATAGATAACTGTTACATGAATGCATTCTGATCGTTTTATGGTTTATATACCAGAGTGTAAGCAACAACTAACTATGAAATAATACACACATATACGAGATATTGCACACTTTAAATCTGGGCTGTAATTTTATTACTCTCAATAATCAACGACCTAGATGTGATATTGCATAGCTTCATGTTACACATAATTTATACCACAGTTTTCCGAGTTAAACGGTTAATCAATCTCACGCTTCGCGTTCTCGAGGATGAGATTGTTTAACCATTTAACTCGGGAACCCGTGGTATAAATATAACCTGTCATTTTTTTCTGTTGAATATATCTACATACTAAATCTAGCGGTATGCAAACCTCTTTGATAAACGACTTTTGTGACACAGTAACCAGTCGTACATTGGATGACGGGTGCACCGGTAGTAGCATTCCATGGCTGATCGGCGCATTCAAAGTTCAGAGCAGGATCTGTAGTTAATATGTATGTACAGGAATAACAACTTAAAGCATCAATTCCTGAAAGTAAACGTCATACAATGTACAAGAAAACCCTTCGCAAGCACCTGGGTTGACCCCCTGTTTGTTGTGGGTTCCGTGTAGTTCATAATTTTAGTTGTTTGCGTTGTGTTAGGTTTTATTTGGTTTGTTTTCGTCCTGTGTCTTGTGTACTCAATGTTACCAGTGTCTTTGGATTTCCCCTTCGGTCTTCTCTAACGTTTATTCAAAAGAAAAATAATACAAAAAGATAAACAGTGGTCAACAATATACTACACAGAAAATGGAAGGTCAACCATATGACTTCAACATAAAAGGTGGGTGAACTCAGGTCTTCCGGAAGTGTAAACAGTTCCTGTTCCGGTAGTGGCATTCGTCGTGTTACTTATGTCTTAATAATCCGCGGATTAGTCATATTCAGTGATAACAGGGTCGTGACTACAACAAACAAAATATATCTGTGGCCATCTGTCATACAGACATTCCTTTACAGTTAGCAAAGTCTTGATGTCGAAGTAAAACTTTCGTATAGTTTTGACTTCAGATTTAATACTATGAATCCTTTCGTTCCTTAGCTTGTTGTTAACATGTGTACTATACCAAGGACATCTTGATGATAAACTGGAGGTCTGAAACGGCGTATTAACTTGAAGATACTCAACATGTAGGTGCAGCTGGATAAAATTCACCATAGGAAGGTTGAAGTAGTCTTGTTTGCTGTAATGTTTCGTTGTTAACCGCACCTTATTGTCAATTGAAAATATTACCATACTTATTATACGATGCAGTCTTTTAAAATAAGATATTGTGATCTTTGGCAGTCTCTTTCAAAAGGCTTGATTTTTCAGTTTGTCCATGCATATCACATTGATAGCAAACATTGGACAAATATTTAAATGAAGTAATAGACAGATAGACAGCATATTTGTCTGTCAATGTGCTTATATTGAAAATAACATCAATAAGTAATATAGAAACACGCACTCTCAGTCATAGCAGGTCCCATTATGTAGGACTCAACAGAGAAAGGCATCATTTTCCCCTCAGATCATAGTGCTGAGTGACTCGGTCGAGTATTTGAGGGCTGCGATTACTCCAATTAATCTTTAAATTCTCCCCGGTTTCTTTTGTACGTATTTTCTTATTTGTTAATATTTTTCTTTTTCGTAATTGCAATTCCCTCGACACAATCTTCAAACTGTTGAAGTAGGTCAATCATTGATAGAAGTAGAAATAGATCAGAATCTATCAGACAACAAAACATAGAACAGAAATACTTCGCTCAATCAGCTTAAAATAACAAAGTTTATGGGTTTATGGTGTTTAACGCCACTTTCAACAATGTTTCAGTTATATCGTGGACGTCAGTTTTATTGGTGGCGCGGGAAACCAGAGTACCCCGATAAAACCACTGATCTGTCACAAGTCTCTGACAAACTTTATCACATATGTTTGATCGAGTACATCTCGCCTGAGTAGGGATTGAACCCACAACGTCAGTGGTGATAGGCACTGGTTGCATAGGTAGTTAAAAATCCAGCTACCATATGATCATAACCAAGAAATTCCTTTTAAGCTACATTGTAGAATCAAAAACCTGAAAATCTTTAAGGGTCGGCTGGATTGTGCAAAAGTTATATCCATATTAATATTCTCATAACCAATTAATCAGACAGACTGGAAATTTCACTGGTGTGCAAACGTGCGCGTGCGTCTTCCTTTGTCGTTATCGGATTACCACGTGCGTTGTGTATATACACGCAAGTAGTACGGCTGTCGCTAAAATGTGGATGCGGTATTACAATCGACAAGAAATTGATGTCAGTTTGTCGATTATGAGACGAAAATAAGAGTAAAACATAAAAGAGTATAGATTACTATGATTAGCAAAAACAATAAAAACGATATGAAACTATATTTTGTTGCCCATATCGACAATCACGGTAATTCGGCAAATCCACATTTTTAATGAGCTTGCGATATGAACATCTACGAATGTGACTGCAATGGGTCTGCCTGATAAATCAGCCGACCCAAAAACAATTCTTTTCTTGTTTTTTTTTGGTTACTAATCGTAGATTAACATAAATGCATTGTACATGTACAGAGGAATACTTTGCTAGATAAGCTGACAGCAACAAAACATCCTTGTAGAAAACATTCTTTTTAGGTTTTTGGTTGCTAATTGTAGATTAAACCAAAATTATAACCACATCGCCCCCTTAAAGCTCATTTATTTTTGCAAATCTGACAGTAACGCGGTATTGATCTAAAACTTACTTTTTGTATATCAACCATAAGGTTTTTATCTGTCAAAGTATTACATTTATTTCATTAAGGGTTATGGTGTTTAATACCACTTTCAACAATATTTCAGTTATATCTTTGCTGTTATTTTATTAAATATAACAATACAATGAAAACCCAAATTACCACAGTCGGAACAATTCCAGAATCAAATATTAAAATTGTAGAAGTGGAAAATTCGATACGACTAACACTCATGACCACTCACTTTCCTGTCTTGGTACATGTACTTCACTAAAAAAATACTTTCATAGTTATATTATGCATAAATGAGTATAAATGATCCACAGTGTAACTAAGATAAATTCAACTGACCGATGACCAATTCGATCGAGATAGTGTATATTATTTTTAAGACATGTGCAAATGTACAACGGACATTTCTTGGGCACAAGAAACCCTTGCTTTAGGAGATTTCTGATCCAGAACAGAATTGTTAGTTGTATGTGAGCTAATTGGAATTACCCTTTATTTACGTGTCCCTTACTTCGGGGGGGGGGGGGGGGGGGGGAGGGTTCTATGTCCTATCCATCCGTCACAAAAGTTTGTACGAGCAACCCCTCATAAATTGTAAAATGGAATTCTTCAAAACTTTGACTGATTGCTTGTTACTATGATGCACAAATCAGATTATTGTAGAATGAGTTACTTCCCCTTTTCACTTTGAATATTTCATCAAAAAGTTTGTAAGTGCAATTCCTCCGACATTTTAAATGGGAAAACTTCAATATGCATGCTAACTTGTACTATGCATGTATAAAGATTTAAATATCGTCATACGACAGCTTCATCTGAATACATTTTATCTTTAAAGGAGTTGTTTCCCCTTTTCACTTAGAATATTTCATAAAAAAAAAAGCTTACTGAGTACTCTTACATTTTGAATGTGATTTTCTCAAAACTGTTCATGTTAGCTAACAACCATATCAGGATTTTCAAATCGGTATGACAGTTTGATCTGAACATCTTTAAGGAGTCATTGTCTTTTATTGACTCATCAAAAATTATTTTGAAAGGCCGAGATATTTGTTTTCGTGTCAAAAATAACATTCGGTTCCCTTGGTTTCGTACATTTAACAAATAAAAATGGAGAGGATAGGATGGTGATCCCGTGAACTGGTTTAACCCGCCATATTTTTGTGTCTGTCCCAATCCAGGACCTGGATTTCTAACGTCAAAGGTCATGATCGTTTCATCTTCAATGAATAGAGGTGAAGTGAGAGATGATTGATCGTTTTGTTGATATTGACAGAATTGATGATTATCACTGTTTGAACTTTCTCTTCATAATTCAATACGAAATTTCAATAGTAATTAAACAAATTAAACAAGCTTCCGCCTTTTTTATACTACCAACGACTCATTGTAGTTTAAAACTCTCATTCACACTTTGTATCTAGAATAATAAGTAATGTAGGTATTAAAAAATAAGTCACGAATTTAACTATCTATATAACTTACCAGATATGGAATAAGTAAATAAAATATAGACTGTAAAAAGTCTGATAAATACTGATTCTGTATAACATGTGTCCATTTTCTGTGTTAAGGAAATGCAATGTTCTGTTAAACCGTGTGTAATGACAGAAACAAAAGCATGTGATCTGTTTCATACGTCATGTTGTACAGGTATATTTATCTGTCATTCAGTATAGGAGAATGTCCGAGTAACTCTCCATTCCTTAAAAATGATGGAGCCAAGGCCCCTTCGGGGCCGAGGTCCATTGTTTTTAAGGAATGGAGAGATATGAGGACATTCTCCAACTTAAAATTCACCCATTGTAGTTTATCAATGTTATTAATTCTTAATCTTGTAACAAAAAAAATTAAATAAATTGTTTGTTATTCAATTTTGCAATTTTAAACAGGTTGAGGTTTTTGGCCTTTAAACTCTAGCTCCGCCCCTGTCTACATTGTTCATAACGAGAGGGGGGTACCACTCAGTGAGGTCACTCACAGTTCTAGTTTCATCTCTTTTTCCTGAATTTATTGTGGATAATAGGGTCGACACACGTAACTTGCCGTTAACATATGATTGTATAAATATGGATATGCACAAGTTAAATTAAGGAAAATGGGATGAAATAATAAAGAAATTTTATTAAAAATAAATAGGTAAACAGAAAGTTGATTATTTCATAAATTAAAATGATTTTTAATACAATTTATTAAGAAATATCCATCACAATATCGTTATTTAGGTAAAAACTTATTAGACTGATTTTTTTAAACCATTTTTGTCTTTTTAATTGATAACTGACCCAAGTTAGCCTAAATAAATGTGACTTAATGTGTTAATTATATAAATCCTTGCCTCCTATAAATTTTAATTTCTTATCTAATTCGTATTCTAAGTCGGTCAAAACCCCACTAGGGCTTGTGTTGTATTGTTACTTAAATATGCCGACTATAAATAAAACTTATCTTATCTTATCTTATCATATCTTATCTTCTTTCTATGAAACAATATGGTCAGGTTGTTATTTTCATTGCATGGCATCTCAAAATAGATGACTTCATAGTAGGATCTCTTCCTGTATATTGGTTACATCGTGTATATTACAACTGACAGCTAATGCATGACAAACAATTTTAATCGGTATCATAAAATTATTTTTTTCTAAATCTTTATTTTAAGTGAAATTAAAAAATCATTATAAGAGTGAATTCAATTCAAGCTTTTATTTACTTTCCAACTTTGAAATAAAAATCAATATTTTTAATATTTAAAAAAATAGCAATTATTCATTTAAGTTTTATATCATGTTTGGTTGTATTTATCCGGATATATGTATTGCATACAGCATTATATCATCTGATCCCTCCATTGGACATTATTTACAAACACTTTAGCTCCTCCTATTTTATGTCGTAATACCCATAAGTCATAGCGATTTACTTTTTCCGGCTTGACGAATTTTTTCAATGAATCCATCCAGGCGTTAATGTAGCGACCAGCGGGAGCGTAATATAACGACTGGATTATTCGGGTTAAGTTTTGCCCCGATGGCTGATACCGCTGTAATACTTCAGGTGTTTACGTTATTACTTATAAATATGTGATAATTGATAGATTAATTCATGCCCTTTTCCATATCAAGACTATTATCATCCCGAGAGACCGACATCGGCCAGAGGGCTTTAGCCCGAGGGTCGATATCGGTCAAGCAATGATAACAGTCCTGATATGGAAAAAGGCATGCATTAATCTATTTATCACATATTTCAACATTGAATTAAAAAGAACAAAATTTACTTCCAACACAGACACCAAACTTATGGATATGAATGATCGATATCGGTTGAGGGTTCTGCTTCCGAAACGCCAACAAATCTTTCCTCGCTGAACGTCCACATTTTCCAAACGACAATTAACAGTTGGGCGGAAGTGACGTCATGGGGCTCACGAGAGACTTGATATCGTGTTATCAGAGTTTTGCCCCGATGGCAGATATCGCTGTGGCACTTCCGGTGTTTACGTATGGTCAAAATTGACGTTATTACTTATAGATATGTGATAAGATGCAATAAACACTGAAACATAATTTTGGGATCATGGAGATAATTTAATTTAATGGTTAATAAAAAATTTGAAAGTGAAGTTGTTTCTTTTTCAGTACATTGTTTAATGACATGATATGTGTATAGCAGTTCCCATAATTGTGTGGGAAACAATATTGTTTTAGTATTATTGGTATTTGTAAAGATATGCCACATTATGACCCAAATGTGTTTTATGTTATGCACTACATACACAAACTTTTGATCCATCATTTGTCCATTGGAGGTTAGTTGTTTAACACCACTTTCAAAAATATTTCAGTTACTACTTTTGTGGCGGAAACTGGAGTACCCAGAGCAATCCACAGACCTGTCTCAAGTCACTGACAAACTTTATCACATAATGTTTTATCGAGTATGTTTTTTGTTGGGGCTCATTGGATGGAATTTGTATCTCATGTGAAGTTCCGTCAATTGCATACACAACGTTAGGCATATCAGAACAATCCCCTTTCTTTTGCCACCAGACTGGGATGGTTGGCCACTGAATTTTATGATTACACACTTTCTTTAAGTCTACCCATGTTGAATTTAAAATATTGTCAACAGTTGAAACACTGACACCAAAGCATAACTAAATAAATAAATAAATAAGTATTGCAAGGACCGTGTTATTTATTTTAGTGAATCTCATGATCCTCGATGAGCTAAATCAATTGACGAAGGTGGTGCGTTGTTGAGCATGAGCTGTATAAAACTCGGGCTCTTAAAAGAAAACGACAAGTAAAATAAAGTGGAAATATTTTAGAACAACATTACTATCATTTGAAATATATATATCTATAATATGTATAAAAGTGTAGAAAAGTAGATGAGTGGATTTGAATCTGCGGATCCCTAAAATTCACATCACATTTTCATAAATTCCCCTTTGCGCCCAAATTAAACTTCTAACTTCTATCAGTTCCATTCTCTTAAATCAAAGGCAACTATCCATCCGGTGCCTTGAAAATGCATTCTGTCATGTGCATAAGTTATTGTTTCCATGATTGACAGACAATATTCATCATATTGTTTTTTAGATTCTGAACTGTCGATCGAGAAAAAAATATAATATTCTAGACAGGCAGCATATAGCAGTCAATGGGGTTTTCAATTAATATTTCGCATGCACAATAGCAACCACCACACCACAAGGTGTGGAAAACAGAAATATTCTTCTGTGGTTTAAATGCGTATTAAATGCATTACATGTAAACTGTATGATTCTGTTTGATAAAGTCCTTTAACTAGAACAGGAAAAAAATGCACATTTGAGTGAAATAGTGTTGTAATAAAAGATCGTGAACGTGATGTACAATGTTTAAAGAATTTCAAGAATATTTTAAATGAAGTTGAAACAAGTCACCATTTGATATCAATTCGGTTGTATTTCATTTTGACGATTTTAATTATGGAAGACTGATCACAACCATATTTTTTTAACAATTGCAACTCAGCTGGGTTTTTTCATAACTTATAATAAAATGAGAAAATATATCGATGAACTAAAACAATTCACGAAGGTGGTCCGTTGCTGAGCATGAGCAGTATAAAACTGGGGCTCTTAAAAGAAAACGACAAGTAAAGCAAAGTGGAAATATTTTAAAATAACACTACTATCATTTGAAATATACATATGCATAGAAGTATAGAAAAGTAGATGAATGAATTTGAATCTGAGGATCCCTAAAATTCACATCACATTTTCTTAAATTATAGAAAACTTCCCTTTTACGCCCAAATTAAACTTCTAACTTCTATCAGTTCCATTCTCTTAAATCAAAGGGAACTATCCATCCGGTGCCTTGAAAATGCATTCTGTCATGTGCATAAGTTATTGTTTGCATGATTGACAGACAATATTCATCATATTGTTTTTTAGATTCTGAACTGTCGATCGAGAAAAAAAAATATTCTAGACAGGCAGCATATAGCAGTCAATGGGGTTTTCAATTAATATTTCGCATGCACAATAGCAACCCCCACACCACAAGGTGTGGAAAACAGAAATATTCTTCTGTGGTTTAAATGCGTATTAAATGCATTACATGTAAACTGTATGATTCTGTTTGATAAAGTCCTTTAACTAGAACAGGAAAAAAATGCACATTTGAGTGAAATAGTGTTGTAATAAAAGATCGTGAACGTGAAGTACAAGTTTAAAGAATTTCAAAGAATATTTTAAATGAAGTTGAAGCAAGTCACCATTTGATATCAATTCGGTTGTATTTCATTTTGACGATTTTAATTATGGAAGACTGATCACAACCATATTTTTTTAACAATTGCAACTCAGCTGTTTTTTTTCATAACTTATAATAAAATGAAAAAATATATCGATGAACTAAAACAATTCACGAAGGTGGTCCGTTGCTGAGCATGAGCAGTATAAAACTAGGGCTCTTAAAAGAAAACGACAAGTAAAGCAAAATGGAAATATTTTAAAATAACATTACTATCAATTCAAATATACATATGCATAGAAGTATAGAAAAGTAGATGAATGAATTTGAATCTGAGGATCCCTAAAATTCACATCACATTTTCATAAATTATAGAAAGCTTCCCTTTAACGCCCAAATTAAACTTTTAACTTCTATCAGTTCCATTCTCTTGAATCAAAGGGAACTATCCATCCAGTGCCTTGAAAATGCGTACTGTCATGTTCATAAGTTATTGTTTGCATGATTGACAGACAATTCATCATATTGTTTTCTAGCTTCTGAACTGTCGATCGAGAAAACAATAAAATATTCTAGACAGGCAGCATATAGCCAGTCAATGGGGCTTACAATTAATATTTCGCACGCACAATAGCAACCCCAAACCGCAACGTGTGAAAACAGAAATAGTGTACGTTTGAGTGAAAGTGTTGTAATAAAAGATCGTGAACGTGATGTATAAGTTTTAAAGAATTTCAAGGTATATTTTAAATGAGGTTGAAACAAGTTACCATTTGATATCAATTCGGTTGTATTTCATTTTGACGACTTTAATTACGGAAGACGGATCACAACCATATTTTTTTCTAGCAATTGCAACTCAGCTGGGTTTTTTCATAACCTATAATAAAATGAAAAAATATAGATCACCCTGTCGGAACAGTTCCAGCATTCAATAGAAACATCGTAGAAATATGTAAATTCGATATCCCTAACACACATATAAATGACCCCTCCTGGCTTGATTCAGGTACTTCAATAAAAAGTGACGGGGTTAGTCTAGTATACAGTAGATTTTTCTGAGGTATTCCTCTTATTTAATAAAATAAAAAATCAAGTAGAAGTAAGAACATCAACAACAAAAACAGAACAAACTAATGAAAGAAGTTAAATATATAAACATATTCTGTACAACAAAGCATTACTCATACACACACACCCACACCAACACACGGGTCAAAGGTTCCTCCGCAACAAGACACCCTGGATACAAAGGTCACACCCGGACCCTCTTACGTTTTCTACACTTGAAAGCAGTTTTAATAGGAAGTTATTTCAATAATCTCATATAATTCTTTATATATAATTCACAGGCATTTATAATTTAATCATCAAAGTAAATCTCAATGTCATAATTTTCATCAAATATATAGTAATTTTTGGTGAGGGAGATTAAACTTGGGCTAAATAATGTTTCAAAATTATGTGAATAATACAAATTCAAACAAAACAATATTATGTTCTGCCTTCGGTGCTGTAACTTCATGATCATCGAGTAAGAAGCGACCGGAAAAGAAACCCTTTAAGCTTAAGGTTTTCCCTGAAATATATAGCAAACTGCGGAAAGACCCCGACCATTTAATATTTAGGAATGACTAAGTACTATAAGGTCTGTTCGGTTGACTTAATTATTTTGCTTTTATTGAAGATTACAACAAACATGATGAAAAAACGACAAAGAAAATAATTATATTATTAGGATCCCTAAAATTCACATCACATTTTCATAAATTATAGAAAGCTTCCCTTTTGCGCCCAAATTAAACTTTTAACTTCTATCAGTTCCATTCTCTTGAATCAAAGGGAACTATCCATCAAGTGCCTTGAAAATGCGTACTGTCATGTGCATAAGTTATTTTTTGCATGATTGACAGACAATTCATCATATTGTTCTCTAGCTTCTGAACTGTCGATCGAGGAAAAAATAACATATTCTAGACAGGCAGCATATAGCCAGTCAATGGGGCTTACAATTAATATTTCGCATGCACAATAGCAGCCCCAAACCGCAACGTGTGAAAACAGAAATAGTGTACGCTTGAGTGAAAGTGTTGTAATAAAAGATCGTGAACGTGATGTATAAGTTTAAAAGAATTTCAAGGTATATTTTAAATGAGGTTGAAACAAGTTACCATTTGATATCAATTCGGTTGTATTTCATTTTGACGACTTTAATTACGGAAGACGGTTCACAACCATATTTTTTTCTAGCAATTGCAACTCAGCTGGTTTTTTTCATAACACACATATAAATGACCCCTCCTGGCTTGGTTCAGGTACTTCAATAAAAAGTGACGGGGTTAGTCTAGTATACAGTAGATTTTTCTGAGGTATTCCTCTTATTTAATAAAATAAAAATCAATAGAAAGCGAAAATCGCACGATTTTTGCACGACAATCGGTCGATGGTCTTGCGACCGTCGCCGATAAGACAAGTTTTGGGAGAATGAAATCATTTATTTTTCTTTACATATGAAATCAGAAATGTTCCATTGAATATCCAGTTTTACATAACTATTATACTGCTTGATTTTCCTTAGTCATATTATTTTTTTTCTCCTAAGGCTGGCAAGATTATTTATTTGTGCGAAAATTAAATCAGGAATATTTAAAAAAATATATATATATATATATATATATAAATCAATTTGAAAAGCACCCCTCCTTGAAGTATATCTATAAATAGCGTTTGAGGAAAATATGTATTTTTGTATGCAGTTTGTAATGTCACTGTAAAACCATTATTTGGCCAGTGATATTAATTTTCAACTATTTTAAACACCGACATGAAAAAAATATATATCTAATCACTTACACTCAATGAACAATTGAAGACAAATGTTGCAATAAGGCCTCCCTCAAAAGATCTTTGCGTAAATTAACATTATTTTGCTATGTTACGGGAAGATACGTTCGTTCGTCAGTTATCGAGAAATCTCTATTAATGGAATCCAGTTAGCAAAGTTTGTATTATTAATTGGCAGAGCATCATCACTATACCTGGGAGTGAGATTAGAGGCTTAAGCCTCTCCATTTTTTTGTCTTTGATAAGTTTTTGAATAAACTCAGACTCATAGGAGAATAGAAAAAGTTGGAGAGGGGCGTAGGTAGTTCCCATGGGAATGCCTAGCTATGATTTGTTGAAAAATGTGCCATTCGAACTCGACAAATATATGTTATCGATAAGGAACTCCAATATTTTTATGACTTCATTTTATGTGTAGCACTTTTTACCTTTCGTTTCGTGCTTGACAAAATACCCAATACTATAAACTTGTAACGTTGCCACTATTTTTTAAGGTAAAATGCGTTGTGAATCATTTACTTTAAAGAGGTGATGAAAGTGTAAAAGGTAAAAAAAAGTCAAATATTTGGCTAGATGAAATTTTCGAGAATTAAAATTATCCTCTTCTTTCAGTATCTACTTTTGATTGATTGAGTGAGTGAGTGACTGTTGCTTAATGCCAATTCAGCAATTTTTCAGCTATATTATGGCGAGAACAAGTTAACTATCAATGAGATGATGATGAGGTCCGCTTTGTTCTAGACCAACACGCTGAGTTGAATTTTGTTAGCGCCAGCTCACTGAAACAACAGTCCGCGGGTAGAATTGTCACTCCATTCGGATACATTATTCTGATTCCGAGCCAACCAATCTTTGCTCTTTCTCTGTAATGCTGCGTGCTTAGCGTTGAAGCAACAAATACCAATTTTATAGTCCTTGGTTTGATACGACTGGGCCTCGAACCCACTCTCTGTCGCACTCGAGGCGAGCACGCTAACCATTACGCCACCGATGCGGTCCTTTTGATTTATGTTACCACGTGAATATACTTTGTCACAGTATGATAGTAGTCCTCCTTTGACTGCATGCAAAATTTAGTCATACTTATAGATAGTTCTTTTGTTGAACAAGTAGAAGAATATACCTGTCTAAATACTGATTCTTCTGAAATTTTGGTATCCAATATAAAGTAGATAATTCACAATTGTCTTCATTTATCGGAATATTCAGTGATGGCATGAATGACTTCTTTGTCAAAATTAGTGTTTTTGTAAGATCTACCAGAGTTCTTGGAAATATCAAGTTCTTCATATTGCTCGTTTGGCGTTAAACAACAATCACTCACTTCATTACTTATTTACCAAACCTTATTTCTTGTGGTTTTTTAATATTTTTATGATGTTTACCTATTTGAAATTAAGCATGTTTGTAAGCTCAACTAGCCAAAACGACCAAGTGAAGTATTATCATTTAGTGTCCGTCGTCTGTTATCCATAATTTTTCATATTAATATTTAATCTTTTTCTTAGAAACTGCAAAACCAAGTGCTTTAACTATTTTACGTTTTCAAGTTTTGGGACTATTTTGTAGCGCGTGCATATATAGTACATGTATTTACAAAACGCACATGCATCAACGCTTACCTCACTATGACCAATCACAAAGGGTCATGTGAGGTATTACCATCATATTGCGTTCAGCGTGGTCTGGAAATCTTTAACATTAACATTGGAGGGATGTAGGAGATGTGTGTATTCAGTGCCGTCTTAACGCATGGGCACGTGGGGCAGTTCCCCGGTGGCCCACGAGCATAGGGGCCCCATGCTTATCTATGTATGTTGCGTACTGTATGTTTTTCTAAGGTTTAAACTCACTGAATTTGTTGGAAATACCAATACAATATATACACAATGTATGTTTAATTTTATATACATTTACAGTTTTGTTCCTATGAGTGGTTGTGTAGGTATCGGCCCCAGTGCACTGCTCTTCCCGGGGGCCCGCGATGCTGCTAAGACGGCCCTGCTTCTATTATTATTATCCAAAAAGCTGTAGAGAGGGCTTACACATGTAAAATGCTACGGTAACGTTGTTGTTTAGATATTTCAGCAGATAAACAATACAAATTAATTTGTGAAGAAGGAAGCTTTTAAAGCACATCTATAAAACAAGTATCTAAGGAAAATTGTTACTACGCTGATTATTAAATGAAAATGAAAACGACGATTGTATTACATGACGTTTACTGTGACGTAACTTATCCGGAATATTTACACGTCCGCAATCGATATTAAAAAAAAATTACGTCCTTTAAATGTTTTAAAGTAATCGTTTTTTAGCATTTATATATTAAATATATTGCGCAGGAAGCTGGTTTAGAAATAAAAGATTTGGAATTTAGTGGGGATTACAACTGGAAAATGGAATCAATAAAGAAACATTTCAAAACATGCATGATAAATTTCTATTAAAATATCTTTCTTAATAAATTTAGCACAATAGATAATAGTAGTAAACAATATATATATATAAAGATTTAAAAAGAGATTTGAGCATGGAAAATGATCTGTTACCTGAAAAATTTTCAAAATGAAGACTTGTAGCTAAACTTAGAATCAGCGACCAGAACCTTCTAATTGAAAAGGGAAGGCATTTAAAAATACCCAGGGAAAAAATACTTCGTCAGGTATGCAATCAAATTGAAGATGAACACCATTTTCTTTTCGTTTGTAATAAAAATCTTGATCTGAGAAATAAACATCTTCCACTTATATTTCAAGATAGGTCTAATATTGGAGAAGGTGAAAAAATTGAATATATTCTTTCTCCATCATCACCGGTACAAGTAGGAAAAATCGGTTCCTTCAGTAAACAGTCTCTTGAACTGAGGACAGGGAACCCATAATACATTGTGCATGTGGGTTTTTTTCCTTACTTGTAAGATATTTTTGTCTTTATTTTGTTACAAATCTGTTTTATGATTTAAATGACAATAGATATTGAATTGAATTGAATTGAATTGAATTTTAAAAAAATCAAAATGCAATAGAACAACGGCATCACGAAGACTGATCTTGGTAAAATTTTAACAGTAAAAAAAACAGACTTTACCATTAAATACGATATTTTCATATGACAAAGAATACAGGGATTGAACGTAGCAAGAACAATCCCATAGAATTCGGAAAAAGGGGGAAAGTTGCATATTTGGCCTTTCAATCTATTCGCACATTTAATTAAATGACATTCAACACTTTGCCACGCGCTTTTCTTGAAGAATAGGATATCCTCAATCCGCCGGTTCCCTCATTACTTGTATTGAACATCGCTATGCCGTTGTTGTACTCGGTTTTACTGGTCACAATGCTACTTTCTCTTTAATGTGATCATGTGACCTCTGTAATTGATTCCTAATATTATTTTTTTTCATTTTGAGTAGATCACACATAATTTTATTGGTTTATGGTTTAAATGAGTAAAATTAATGCATTTTCGCGTGTATTAAACCAAAAAGTAATTTTGTTTTATGGTTTTCCAATTGGTGGACAACCTTAACATTACTGCGAATTTGGCATAGATAAAATAACAAATGGCGTCCACAAGGAAAACGCCGACTTTATGTGAAAAGGACACCAGACAGCTGTTTTCGACGGTTTGTTTCACATGATAAAATCCCTCATTATTTTGATCACTTCATTTGTCAGAGGTTATATTATGATGCTGAAATTGCATGAATGATCTCATGAAATCTGATCTGAAAATGTCATCTTTAAATGTAAGAACTACGTACCACATCTATTATTTCACGTTCAAATTGTAGTTTTTTGTAATTCAATTTTTCGTCACCTTAACAAAGCTTTAATCAGTTAAAAAATATATCTCATACAAACCAATTTTGGATTCATCGTCTGCTATGACATTGATAATGTATATATTGAGGTCAATAGGGGCGGATCCAGTGTTTCAAGTTAGGGGGCACACTTAAAAAAATTGCGCCGAGCAAAGGGAGGTGCGAAAATTGTTGGGGTATTTCGTGTGAAAAATCACGATTTTACGCCAAAAAATCTTATTTTTTCCAATTTTAGGGTAGGGGCTGGCGCCGGGTGCGCCCTCTCCTTGGATCCGCCCCTGGGACATCAATTCAGAAGCTTATTAACATTGATCGTCGAAAACTGGTCGAAATTTTAGTATTAATTTTAAAGAAGTAATAGATAGATTTATTTGGACAATAGGACTTTGTCATATTTGAAATTGTTTTAAACACTTTTTTAACCGTACTTCATTCTTAACGACAACCAATGCGATGATATATTCCAGTACATTTTTACGGACAACCATCACAAATCTATAGAAAATAAAATGCCAAGGTGCGGGTTGAGAGAAGTCCAATATTTAAAGATCGCTTTTTTATGATATGGAAATATTTTGGGAAATGGTGTGAAGCAAAATGTTTAATGTGTAACGATTTTAGCTAGGACCCTGTGAGAATTATTTTACTTTTTAATAAACTAATAATAAGCCTTGGAATCAGATATCCCATAGAAAGTGGTTGTCGATAGATAATTGTTTTACAATCAAGTATTTCATATATATTTATGATGAGAACAAGTTTACAACCATATGATTAATCGTGTAGGTAAAATGTGTGTCGCTGCCATGAGTCTATGTATGATTGTTTTGATTGTCACTAGAAAAAGAGGAGATGGTAGATATTATTTTGCTTTGTGACAAACCAACAACAACACTCCTAATAAACTGTTGCCATCAGAATCTGCTGTAAGTGGTCTTTTACGTGTAAGGAGTGTGTCCTTTACATCCCGCGCTAAGGGATGTATTAAATTCGTTCCTCATAGCTGTCTGGTGTCCCTTTCACATAAAGGCGGCGATTTCCTAGAAGAAGCCATTTGTTATTTTATTAATGTCAAATTCGCAGTCATGCTAGGATTCTAATAATAATAGGATATTATACATTATTATACAGCTATAATTTTAATCCAATCAAAAACAATATGGTTGTGATCGTCTTCCTTAATTAGAATCGTCAAAATGAAATACAACCGAATTAATAGCAAATGGTGACTTGTGTCAACCTCATTTAAAATATACCTTGACATTCTGTAATACTTGTACTCGTACATCACGTTCACGCTCTTTTATTACAACACTATTTCACTCAAGTGTACATGTTGTTCCTAATCTAGCTAAAGGACTTTATCAAACAGAATCATACAGTTCACATGTAATGCAGTTAATGCGCATTTAATCCACAGAAGAATATTTCTATTTTCCACATCTTGTGGTGTGGGGTCGCTATTGCATGCGAAATATTAATTGCAAACCCCATTGACTGGCTATTTGCTGCCTGTCTATAATATTTAATTTTTTTCTCGATCGACAGTTCAGAAGCTAGAAAACAATATGATGAATAGTGTCTGTCAATCATGCAAACAATAACTTATGCACATGACAGAACGCATTTGCAATGCACTACATACATAAACATTTGATCAATCATTTGTCCATTGAAGGTTGATTTAAGAGAATGGAACTGATAGAAGCTAAAAGTTTAATTTGGGCGCCAAAGGGGAAACTTTATATCATTTATGAAAATGTGATGTGAATTCAGTGGCCAACCATCCCAGTCTGGTGGCAGAGAAAAAGGTATTGTTCTGATATGCCTAACGTTGTGTCTGCAAATTCCATCCAATGAACCCCAACAAAAAACATACTTTCAGCAAACCAATTCTTTTCATTGATTGATATGAAAAGAAAGTTTAAAAACAGTGATAATCATAAATTCCATCAATATCAATAAAACAATTACCTTTCATCTTAACTGAACTTGAACCATCGTGGTCGTATGGTAGTTGAATTTACAACTACCTGTGCAATCATTGCATATCATAACTTAAGTTGTGAGTTTTAACCCCATTCATGGCGAGGTGTACTCGATAAAACATTATGTGATAAAGTATGTCAGTGACTTGCGACAGGTCTGTGGATTTCTCTGGGTACTCCAATTTCCGCCACAAAAGTAGTAACTGAAATATTTTTGAAAGTGTTAAACACCTAACCTCCAATGTACAAATGATGGATCAAACATTTGTGTATGTAGTGCATAACATAAAACACCTTTGGGTCATAATGTGAGAGCTATCTACTCCTTTTGGATCAAACTATTTTTCTTCATTTTAGAAGTAGCTTCGATAGACCATTAATCCCGTTACCTCCGTATCCCTGTAGTAATAACTATTTCAGTATCCCGGAAGAAAATATATAATCAATAATTGGGGGCTTATGAAAAAAACCTATTTTGGATGAAGTGGTGTTTATTTTATTTCTATCTTACATTTGTATATAACTGTTACTTGCCGACATACCATCGTTTTTTACGGCAAAGATTGCTTCTCAAATATCAAAACGTCATCTAAGCACTTGGAATATTTGAACATTTTCCCGCCGTTTTTCAAGAAATTTAACACCTCGTGAAATCAAAAAAATACTTTAACAGTATTTTTGCTTTATTTATTTTAATAATCTGGTAAAATATTTTTCTGGTGCACGACTGCGGAGGTGCTTAATTTCTTCATAAACCGTCCAGATATCGCGGGAAAAATTCCACGAAATACAGAAAATAAATAACGCTCATGACGTCACAATGACGTCAAATACGTATCGATTTTGTTGGAAACAAGTTTTAACATCAAAAGTATGATCTCGTCTATAATATAAAACAAATCAAATTTTAATCAAGTATGTTCTGAGATAATGATTCATTAAATATGGGGCCATATATGGCACTTATAGTCCCCAGTTCTTTTTATGGCATTGACGCCGGATGACATGCAGTGAGTTTTTCTCTTGGTTTTAATGTATACAAACTGTATTTAAAATAAATACAATTATATACAGAAACATAAGTTATTTACTTATGAATTTCATTACTTGAAATGAATCATGAAATGTACAGATTGTGTATATAATGGTCTCATATATACAATCAGAAGAGTGAAAATATTGATTTTAAAGGTCTGGCTGAGGTTATAAATAAATTAACATTTAACAACCTCCACAATCCTCCACCAACAAAATATTTTGATATAATCATTAACCCTCTATACTCTAAACAACTGCTCAATTTGGTGTTGGTGGAAGACTGTGGAGGTATATAAAATAGCTAAAATGTACATTAAATATGTCGTTTATAGTCCATTTTTAGCATTATCCGTCTAATTATGATGTCATTATGACGTCATAGCGCACCCAATTTCACGGAAAGTTATATTTTTTGAAAATTTGTTTATCTAACAATTAAATTAGTAAATTGTTTTTATTCTATGTCGAGCACTATTGCTTAATATAATGTGGGGTCAATTTTGCACCTTAACGCTTTTCCCTCTTTATGCTTTGTTCATTGAGTTTTATTTTGCTTTGTTTTTGTTTTTGTTTTTTAAAGATATGCATTATAATACAATGATACGTGCGTTCTGTATTCTGAAAAAAATGACGTTCGGTGCTTTTCATTACCTGACTTTGTCGGTCCGCTGTGAGGAATTAGATGAACATATTAACTAACTGTATTTATTTCTGAAAAGCACATATTGTGAATACATGTTGGAGAACATTTTATCGATATCTGAGGTGGGGCCGATTTTGACCTTATAGCTCCCAGCCCTTTTATGAAAATTCGTGTAAGTAATTGTAATTTAAATATTGAAAAAGGTCGTTATCTGAAATGACCAATAGAACAGAGGATTTGTCAATTGTGCCATGCGGATGTGGAGGATGAATTTCATTTCCTCATGAATTGTGATAAACTTTATTTAGAAATATTTCTGATATTGTACCTTCTTTTACTACTATGTCAGATGTAGAAAGGTTTATGTTTTTATTAACTAGTCATGATTAAGATATATGTAAAGTGGTTATATTAGGTGTAAGTAATATGTATCTAGTAAATCAGTCAATGAAGCAAAACTTATAAATTACTAGATAATTTTCTTTTCTACGGGTATTTTACTATTTGATATATTAGAATATATTATTCAAAGATAGATAACTCTGTCAGTTCTCCTCAGCTGGGATATCATTGTTTGTTTGTCAATATACCCTTGTATGTCATTGTATTTGGTTATCGTTTCTTTATTGATTTGTTTTTGGGGGTATTTTTTTTAATTGTTCATTGATTGATACATGATAGATTTGATGCATGATAGTTCTGTATTTCAATAAAAAATTACTTATTGTAATATGACGTGCTGTTTTGGCTTTGTAAACAAAAGGGTATAAAAATCTCCGATTTATTATGATTTACACGCGCTGGTGATCATGACGTATTTGGCTGTTCTATTATACCTTTTTGTTTACAAAGCCAAAACAGCACGTCATAGAAATAATTTATGGAAGGGGTAAGTTTGTTGGAGATTTTAATATGGGTACACTATAAAGGAATGTGGATTAAAAATTTACCGTATATGTCCTATTAGAATAAAAATAATTTATGGAAAGGGTAAGTTTGTTGGAGATTTTAATATGGGTACCATTATCTGCGCAAATTCCATAAATTATTTCCTAACTTACTTACTTGCTCAATTTGCTGAAGAGCACTTCAGTTTTATCGTATATTGCTAAATGTGGTAAAATTATTATCTTGCCAAGTGCAAATAGGAAATGGAATACATGTATGCCTGTCTGTTGACATGTTGTTGTTTTTATTTTCAATGGGATACTTCTTCTTTCGTAATTCCCTGCTGTCTGGGAGCACTCGGACTGAACCGATAAAATATATATTATCTGTGCACATTAAAAACACATAAGATCCTTTGTAAAATATGAATTAACACTATCCGCCACCATAAAAGTTCTGTTTAGTGCTTTACTTGGTACGAGTAGCAGTGTTTTAAAATAACATAATGTTCGTATAAAAATGCTACTTCTAAAATTTATAAAGATGTATACGGTCGGCTTGAGTAGCATTGTATTAAAATAACTTTAAAATGTTTGTTTATAATGCTACTTTAAAAACCTAAAATTATGTACACGATCGATTTAGGTAGCCTTACTTTAGTAATGTTCATGCATAATCCTACTTTTAAAATGTAATATATATAAGGGAACGACCATTTAACTTGAAGGGGGAGGGGGTTATGTTTTTTTTCTAAAAACATATTCTGATTCCCAATGTTGCTGAAAAAAATATTCTGATTTGGGTGGAGGAAAAATAAATATTCTGATTCAGAGTTTTTGTCATATAATACGGCGGTATTGTTTAAGGCTGATTGCCCATACACAGAGATTTACCCCTTAATATCACACACTAACTAGACATTAGTAATGTTCATCCTTTTCATATGTATTAGGTGACAGTAATCTCTAGATTTGGTTCGATTGTTCTAAGTAATTCTTTGTCATCTGGGAGAATGTCCCTTTTAACAAGACATTGACAGTCTATTAATAGTTCCGTGATTGTCTTTTTGTTATTGAAATAGTTAGTCCACACTCTACTTCCAATTTTGTCAACCACATATTCTTTAATATTTTGAAAATGAGATTTCGTAATGTTTCTGTATGCCGGACAACTTGTAAGAAGGTGTTGAAGGTCCTCAGTTTCAAGTTTACATATAGGACATGTAGGGTCTACCTCTGCTTGGTTGAAGTTAACTTTTAAGGTCTGAAGCATGTATGTTCCAGTTAGCATGCGTACTTTTGTTACAGCTTTCCTGACATCCTTTACAGAATTTGAAATAGTATCCCAAACGTTGTGAGTGTTTCCAATATTTAGATTTTCTGTTGAGAGTAAATTTAATGTTGACTTTCCTTCGCAATCTGATCTGAGTTTATTAGACCAATAAGATGAAATAGCTGTTCGTACTTTATTTTTCTACTCTATGTTGTTGTAATGACAATTCTTATTTCGATAAATGACGGGAGTTGATACATTTCCAGTATGTCAGTTATTCTAACAAAGAAGCTGGTTGGTTGACCCGCTGTATGTTGTCTCCATGTAATCTCTCGCACTGAGTTATTTTGACTCATTGCTATTGAATGTAGAAGACTCAACTGTCTTTTGTGGAGCTCGGCATTTATCGGCAGTACTCCTAGAAGCAAGTAGATTGCTGATGTTGCTGTTCTGTTTGGAAGAGATTGAATATGTTTCAATGTGCTTAGATGAAACCTGTACATTGCCATTAAATCTTTGTTTTGAAGATCTAAAGTTTCTAGTCCATATAGAAGGCGTGGGACAACATAAACTTGGTATATCTTACAAGATGTTCTTGGGTTGAGTCCATTTGTGCCATGTACGCCAGTTTTGATCAGGGAGTATAGTGTCCATCTTGCTAGTGATATCCTGTCGTTAACATTAATCTTGTTTTCTTCAGACGTTGTTCTTCTTAGACCAAGATGCGTGGTTTCAAATTTAAATTGCATAGTGTTATTTCCCAAAGCAAAATTTTCGGTTGTTTCTTGTATTCTTTCTGCATTTCGCTTGTTGATACTTTTGACTATTGCATTGCTTTTTATTGGATGAATCAGGAATATGTGGTCACCAGAGTAAACATAAACAGTGTTAAGCATTTCTTGTATTTCGTTTTGGTCGTTTGATAAAAGTACAATATCATCTGCGCAGCTAGGACAGCCTGCATATGTATTTCCTATTGATATTTCCATGTTATGTTTTTCCAGTTCTGAAAGTATTTCATTGATGTACTGTTTATATAAGTGAGTGGACATAATTCCACCCTGTCTTACTCCCTGATCAATACTGAATGAAAGGCTTGTATCCCCTTGCCATTTCACAGTTGAGGTGATACCATCATGTAGGTCCTTAATAATGTCCCAGTATTAAATATCTAGTCCCAGATGGTAGAGTTTGTCTAATAGAGTTTGGTGACTAATCACATCAAATGCTTTTTGACTGTCAAATGTAGTTATAAATATCATTTCTTTTCCTTTTAATTCGGAGCACACTTCTGACAGTATAAGCGCTGCCATATTAGGTGAAAGTCCTTCGGTAAAGCCAAATTGTAGATTTGATTGTTTGATGCTTTTAAGTTTAGCCTTCTCAACCAATACATATTCAAAAACTTTTCCATGAACAGATGTTACGGTAATGCCTCTGGAATTTGAAGCTTGGGATAGATCCTTACCCTTTTTAGGAACTGGTGTTATAACACCTGTTTTGAAGGTGGTGGCTACTTTCCCTTCATCAAAGATTTGGTTGAAAATGGTTTGATATATGTGAATTGTCTCTTTTCCTGCATACTTGATATGTTCGGTTGTAATGCCATATTCATCAGCTGATTTTCCGTTTTTACGTTTTTGTATAGCATTTATTATTTCTTGTTGGTTAACCAAAATTTTCTTCTTCGTCATGTTTTTGGAAACATCTTCTATTAAATTACATCTGTTTGTGCTATTACTTAGGGAACGACCATTTAGCTTGAAGGGGGGGGGGGGGTTATGGTTTTTTTCTAAAAAAATATTCTGATTCCCAATGTTGCTGCAAAGGTTTCTCTTTGACTGGAGGGCGTTTTTGCTGTTTTAATGCCATCCACCAAGATTTCAGGTGTGTTGTTTATTTCATTGGATTGGTTTCGTTTAATCATTTGGAAAAAATCCTTATTGTTTGGGTCATTTTCTAGCCGTTGTAGAAATTGCTCTCTTTCTATTGCTGTTTCTTTATGTTGTTGACGACGCAATTGCCTTTTTGATGCTTTTTTCTCCAGAAAGAATTTATGATCATTTCTTGGTCGACCGACATTGTCCCATTCTCTGTGTTTCTGTTTGCTGGTTTGTATCAGTTGGCGAACTTTTGGCGAGGCTTTATGCTTAAAACCATTTAACATTTAATCTTTTTCTTCTCCTTCTTTATAGTTTAGTACCCCCATCAACCCACTGATAACGTACGTTCCGGTGTCGTACCGTCACGATGTTAATACATGTACATGTGTAGTAATGTAGAAAGTTTTCGTCAGTTGGAGACGAATATATACTTGAATTATTGTTTACTGATTCGTTACCCGAAAGTCGAGCTATTAGTGGTATAATTCATATTTCATAATTCATATCAAATTGTGAAAAAAGACCTAACCCGTCCAAAAGACCACAAAGAACAGCAATTATTTTGTCTGATAGCAAGAGTTTATGTGTACAAAACTACGTTCGAATAAATCCAGAAACCCACATGGAATTTTAGTGTTAACATTTCATTATTAAACCTCCGACTGATATTATAAATTTATCGATATCATCACAACCTTCACTGACCATCTGAAGGACGCTCAGGTAGCCCCTGTTAGTCTTAATTTAAACAATATTTATTTCATGAAACTTCAGCATACAATTACATGTATTTAGATATATATAAGTTCAA
Source organism: Bathymodiolus septemdierum (assembly GCA_963383655.1). Taxonomy (NCBI): domain Eukaryota; kingdom Metazoa; phylum Mollusca; class Bivalvia; order Mytilida; family Modiolidae; genus Bathymodiolus; species Bathymodiolus septemdierum. Next base: position 15,976,568 of record OY726529.1, read on the forward strand.
TGGAATTCATAAAACAAGACATAAAACTTATGTAAATCTGTCTCCCTATTTAGATATTGATAACATAGGTCAAGAGTGGTAAGTAGAATTATCATGATTGGGGGAGGGAGTAGAAAGGCAATTGCAGGTTAAATTGAAACAAAATACATGTATTTAGATCGGAATTACAAAGACGGAACTGTCACACACTATCCTCATAGTCTACAACCCAATATGTGCATTCAATTCCTTTCCACATTTTTGTTCAATCAAATCATTTTGTTCTGGCAATATACTTTGACATACAAAATGTAGTTTCAAATACCAATCTGTTTTCATTTTGCTGCTGTTGCAAATATAAAGACTGTGCATCGATGGCACCATGTATGGTTTCGTTCCTAATAAATGTGAGGCACCATCGTGGTCGTGATCGTATGGTAGTTGGATTTACAATTACCTATGCAATCAGTGTCTATCACCATCAACGTTGTAAGTTCGAACCCCGCTCAGGCGAGGTGTACTCGATACAACATTAAGTGATAAAGTTTGTTAGTGACTTGCGACAGGTAGGTGATTTTCTCCGGTTACTCCGGTTTCCTCCACCAATAAAACTGACCGTTACGATATCACTGCAATATTGTTGAAGGTGGCGTTAAGCACCATAAATCAAACCAAGCTTAATAAATCTATAAGTTGGACAGTGCAGCAAGTAATGAGCAGTAGTTTCCATTTTCCCATGTATACAGACCTGAATCAATAATATTTTTCAAGGAGATGATCTTTAGTGAAGCGTGCTTAGCGGAGAAGCAACAAATACCAATTTTATAGTCTTTGGTTTGACTCGGGCGGGACCCGAACCAAAGATCTACCGCTCTCAGATCGAGCATGCTAGCCATTACAACACCGATGCCTGGTTAACCGTTACTGAATATTGGTATCATAAATTACCACATCACAATCCAGTCCTTTCCTCATTCATGACTTATTACTGTGCTTGTAGCAAGAGTAAGACGACGAGTACGATATGTGGAACTGATTATCCTTATTAGGAGCACCTGAGCTCACCCCCGGTTTCTAATGGGGTTCGTGTTGCTCGATCTTTAGCTTTCTGTGTAATGTTGTGTAGATCATTGTTTTTTTTCCATTGTTCATGGCATTGTCTGTCCTTCGATTTACGGCTCCTGATTACCCGCTTGGTGTCTTCAAACTATCCTTAGTGCAATTGTTTTCAATGTTTTCATCCTCAGTAACCGATGTATAATTGGAAAATATATCAAAACTAGAAACTTTATACTATAAGAGTGTAATAAAAAGAGAGGATGGATGTCATCAAAATATTGATGGAACAAGGTTTTAAATTCCAATTGATTTATTATAAAAAGACAGATTTGAACATATCACATGTATTCTTCTACATTTAGATTACAAGTAAATATGTTCTACAAACAAAACGTTTCGTTCCAAGGAAAGTCAAGCATGCAGTAATGATAAAAGGTGGATTTGTTCGACTTGTTACGACTATTTATTATCTCCCTTTTTCATCTTGGTAATATTAAATACTATTCACATGAAATCAAACATCGATCAATCAATAACAAAACATTCGACTTCAAAGGGGTTAATCAAAAGCCTGAAATCGAGGAAGGATAGACAATGCTATAGCCAAAAGACGAGGAAGAATAGCCAATGCTATGGCCAAAAGACGATGAAGAATAGCCAATGCTATGGCCAAAAGACGAGGAAAAATAGCCAATGCTATGGCCAAAAGACGAGGAAAAATAGACAATGCTATGGCCAAAAGACGAGGAAGAATAGCCAATGCTATGGCCAAAAGACGAGGAAAAATAGCCAATGCTATGGCCAAAAGACGAGGAAAAATAGCCAATGCTATGGCCAAAAGAGGAGAAAGAATAGAGAATGCTATCGCCAAAAGACGAGGAGGAATAGCCAATGTTATGGCCAAAAGACGAGGAAGAATAGCCAATGCTATGGCCAAAAGACGAGGAAGAATAGACAATTATATGGCCAAAACACGAGGAAGAATAACCAATGCTATGGCCAAAAGACGAGGAAGAATAGACAATGCTATGGCCAAAAGACGAGGAAGAATAGCCAATGCTATGGCCAAAAGACGAGGAAGAATAGACAATGCTATGGCCAAAAGACGAGGAAGAATAGACAATGTTATGGCCAAAAGACGAGGAAGAATAGACAATGCTATGGCCAAAAGACGAGGAAGAATAGACAATGCTATGGCCAAAAGACGAGGAAGAATAGACAATGCTATGGCCAAAAGACGAGGAAGAATAGCCAATGCTATGGCCAAAAGACGAGGAAGAATAGACAATGCTATGGCCAAAAGAGGAGGAAGAATAGACAATGCTATGGCCAAAACACGAGGAAGAATAGACAATGCTATGGCCAAAAGACGAGGAAGAATAGACAATTATATGGCCAAAAGACGAGGAAGAATAGCCAATGCTATGGCCAAAAGACGAGGAAGAATAGACAATGCTATGGCCAAAAGACGAGGAAGAATAGACAATGATATGGCCAAAAGACGAGGAAGAATAGCCAATTATATAGCCAAAAGAGAAAGGACAAACAATAATCTACAAAACAATACAACACGAATCCCACAAAAAAGTGGAAGTGATCTTAGGTGGTTCGGAAGGGTGAGCAGTTACTGCTCTATCAATGACATCAGCCGTGTTACTCTTGTCAAAAATCCGGTTGTAAGAAATGAATTTGGAAAGGACAGGATTGATTACAATAGGAGTATATCCGTGGTCATTTGTGCCACAGATATTCCGTAACAGTTAATCAAGTCATGATGTCGACTGTAAAACTTTCATTGGTTCAGTAGCTCCCTTTTTAACAGCCAACCTCTAACAACGAAATCATGATAGGAACCACAAATTATGGAATATTAAATCAACTGAGAGATGTATCTTCCATAGGTGGGTGCTGCTGGAACTTTGTTACATTTAAATGGAAATATAACAATGGGAAAATTGAAATAATCTCTTTTGTCGCACATTTAACTGGCATTTACCATTGTTAATTTCTAGGTGTATATTCAGATATGAGACAGACTTAGATGTATCTATGGCATCCTTTATTTCAAGCTCAATAGGACAAATGAGATCAACATAATTGCTAGATTTGGAATTAATTAATGAAATGACATTAGCTGCCTAGCGGAACGCGACATTAATAGATCGGTTAGTTTTTTTTCTTTGGAATCCCCTGCATAAAATCTTACTTGGATGAATAAAGGAACATGTCGACAAGAAGAGACATAGGCAGTCAGTAATCACAATCCAGTCCATTATTCATTCATGACTTAATTATCACCAGGTTTGTAACAAGAGTAACGCGATGGCTGCCACTGTAGAGCAAATACTGTTTACCCTTCCGGAGTATCAGAGATTACCCCTGGTATTAGTGCGATGAATGTTGCTCAATCTTTAGTTTTTTGTGTATTGTTTTATTGATCATTGTTTGTTCTTTTGTACTTTTTAATTATGCCATTGTATTTCTGTCCTTCGATTTACGGTATATCTTTAAACTTTTCTTAGTACCCACAGGAACGCCGACTAAGCATAACAAATATGTTAGCAATCAAAAACTAGAACATTTTATGTCAGTTTCAGAGAACTTTTTGATTGCATCGGGGGTTTTTATTTTGTCTACAAAATACTATTTGCCCCTTCCTAAAACAATGTATTTATATCTACAAACAAGGTTGTGCTAATTCTTTTAATCTGTCTTTTAGTTTTTTGGGGAGGGGAATAATTGTGCATGCATAGTGTAGAGAAGCTAAATATTTAAAGCTATTGTATTAGGAGAGGGATATTAATTATATGTATTCTTTACAGATCTTCAGAATTTTTCAGAATCGACATCCGATGTACACCCTCCTTCAATTGCTAGTGTCAAGGTCGGTTTTGGCCACTGATAGAATTGATATTAATAATATGGAAAGAAGTATCGTGGAGCATTTGGAAGACCAAGGAATATATCGCTGTTTGTAGACACTTTTGAGTTTCCAGTAGAATTTCGGAAGTGTGAAAATACCAAAGGCAAAGGGATAATCAGAAGCCGTAAATAGAAAAGGGATAGACAGTAGAATGACAAAAAGGACAAACAAAGGTTCGTAAAACACTAAAAATTAGCAACACGAAACGCGAACCTCACTAAAAACCGGGATTGACCTCATGTGTTCCGGAAGGGTTACACATGCATTTTGCTAAAATTCCACCGGGGATAATCTGATTTTCATATTCTTGTAAAAAATGTAAATAAACAACCAGTTTCGATATAATGCAAAAACTATCAAAATACTAATGTTTCATGGTTAATGCATCAAAAAATAACCTTTGCCACCAAAATTATAAGAAATGTCAAAATCGATGATATTTTGATATCGGCTGCTGTTCCACCAGTGTCGTCTTGAGGTGCTCTGCTGACGTCACGGCTGTTACATGTTGACTCCCCGGATGTTGTTCCTCGACATTGGTACTGACATACAAAGTTGTGTGAGTTTTCCTCACAACAGTTCTGTCCACAATTGACAGGTTCAGGCATTCTACATCCCCTGTCTATCGATAATATTGCTTTTCTGTCTGAAAAAAAACGGGAATAAGAATTTATTATTTATGTAAAAACGATGGCGGGTAATAATTTATCTTGCTTAACAAAAGATTATTTGTCGATCTCAGTAAACAATTATAAGTTGATGGTAGTACTTCGCCAAGTGTTCAAGAGCTTTAGATATTGAATTTCAATTTCAATTTTGAATGTTACAAATAATTGTTTAAATAGGCGATTGAACGAAATCATCAGACTGTTATTTATCTAGTGGTTGTTAGTTGAATTTTACTTTACCCCACTTTCAGGGTCGATAAACTTGCACTGGTAGTGAAGGGAGCCACAGTTCCCGGATGTCAAATTTGTCATTTACAAACCGAGTCCAACTTACAGTTAGCTACAATCGACTCATTTATGAAAAGATTGTTATCAAATAGACAATAAATCGCATTCTTTAAAAATTCCACATATAGACAATACATGTACATTGTCGGCATATACAAAATATTTATATGAGCTTTAGAAACAAAAAGAAAGCGAGCATCTGTCGATTTTATATTTCCTGAAAATGTAGGTATATTGTGTTTATACTGCGACATCATGTGTGTAACATACATGTTTACTTTACTCACAGAAAGGCAAATACATGTGATATTTTGTTTGAATTTGTTATGATGATCTACATCGCGGTCTGTGTTCGACCAGTGTCTATTGTGCGCTTGGCTCTATAAGACACAGGCTACCAGACAACTTTATTAAAGGCACCCAGTACAATACGTGTAATGTACATCTTTACTAGGCAGTAAAAACACCGATTGTAGTATAGATAACTGTAACATGAATGCATGCTGATCGTTTTATGGTTTATATACCAGAGTGTAAGCAACAGCTAACTACGAAATAATACACACATATACGAGATATTGCACACTTTAAATCTGGGCTGTAGTTTTATTACTCTCAATAATCAACGACCTAGATGTGATATTGCATAGCTTCATGTTACACATAATTTATACCACAGTTTTCCGAGTTAAACGGTTAATCAATCTCACGCTTCGCGTTCTCGAGAGTGAGATTGTTTAACCATTTAACTCGGGAACCCGTGGTATAAATATAACCTGTCATTTTTTCTGCTGAATATTTCTACATACTAAATCTAGCGTATACAAACCTCTTTGATAAACGACTTTTGTGACACAGTAACCAGTCGTACATTGGATGACGGGTACACCGGTAGTAGCATTCCATGGCTGATTGGCGCATTCAAAGTTCAGAGCAGGATCTCCAGTTAATGTGTATGTACAGGAATAACAACTGAAAGCATCAATTCCTGAAAGTAAACATCATAAAAGGTACAAGACAACCCTTCGCAAGCACCTGGGTTCACCCCCTGTTTTTGTGAGTTCCGTGTAGTTCATCATTTTAGTTGTTTGCGTTGTGTTAGGTTTTAATTGGTTTGTTTTCGTCCTGTGTCTTGTGTACTCAATGTTACCAGTGTCTTTGGATTTCACCTTCGGTCTTCTCTAACGTTTATTCAAAAGAAAAATAATACAAAAAGACAAACGATGGTCAACAATAGGATAATATGAAGCAGCCGGCCGCGATACTGGTATAACCAGTATTGTACACAATACTGGTAATACCAGTATCGTACCAGAATCTTCCAGTATCTGCAATACTGGTACAGATACTGGTAAATACTAGTATCCCAGTATCTTCCAGAATTTTCCAGTATCTGCAATACTAGAAGATACTGGTCATTGCCAAAATATGAGTATTGCAGATACCGGAGGATTCTGGGAAATACTTGTTATACCAGTATTGCAGATACTGGAAGATTCTGGAAAATACTGGTAATACCAGTATTGCAGATACTGGAAGATTCTGGAAAATACTGGTAATACCAGTATTGCAGATACTGGAAGATTCTGGAAAATACTGGTTATACCAGTATTGCAGATACTGGAAGATTAGGTACGAAGTTGCGGAATGTACTTGTATATTGTTTTTTTGTCCTGTCTGTGCGTTTGTTATGAGAGGACGGGCAGTGTATAGTGAGACCGGGAGAAGGGAGATTAGGGGCGGGAGAAAGGAGAAGAGGGGGAGGAAAGAGGGAAGGGAGAAAGGTAGCTTTAGAAACCTGTTACGTCATTTCTGCTGTACATAACATAAGAGGCAAAGGTCCTGTAATGTCAAAATATGTTGTATGGTTCATTAGAGTTTGATATATACTGGTGAATTCAGGATACTAGAGTTTCCAGTATTGTGTGTTTTACAATACTAGTATTACCAGTATTGCTGGATGAAGAATACTGGAGATTCCAGTATTGTGTGTTTTACAATACTAGTATTACCAGTATTGCTGGATGAAGAATACTAGAGTTTCCAGTATTTTGTGCTTTACAATACTAGTATTACCAGTATTGTTGGATGAAGAATACTGGAGCTTCCGGTATTGTGAATAGATCAACGATTCTGGTATTCCAGTATTGTAAATGCACGATACTGGTGCATCCAGTATTGTATATATACGATACTGGATTTCCGGTATTGTAACATTACAATACTGGTATTTCTAGTATTGTACAGTGTTACAATACTGGTATTACCAGTATTTTAATATTTACAATACTGGTATTTCCAGTATTGTAAATATTATAATACTGGTATTTCCAGTATTGTAAATTTTATAATACTGGTAATACCAGTATTGTAAATATTACAAAACTGGTAATGCCAGTATCGCGGCCGGCTGCTTCATATTATCCCAACAATAAACTTTAGAGAAAACGAAAGGTCAACAATACGACTTCAACATAAAAGGTGGGTGAACTGAGGTGTTCCGGAAGTGTAAACAGTTCCGGTAGTGGCATTCGTCGTGTTACTTATGTCTTAATAATCCGCGGATTAGTCATATTCAGTGATAAAAGAATAACAGGGTCGTGACTACAACAAACAAAATATGTCTGTGGTCATCTGTCATCGAGACATTCCTTTACAGTTAACAAAGTCTTGGTGTCGAAGTAAAACTTTCGTATAGTTTTGACTTCAGATTTAAAACTATGAATCCTTTCGTTCCTTAGCTTGTTGTTAACATGTGTACTATACCAAAGACATCTTGATAATAAACTGGAGGTCTGAAACAGCGTATCAACTTGAAGATACTCAACATGCAGGTACAGCTGGAATTTGTCTGTTTTGTTGTAAAGTTTCGTTGCTAACTGCACCTTATTGTCAATTGAAAATATTAGCATACTATTATACGATGCAGTCGTTTAAAATAAAATATTGTGATCTTTGGCAATCTCTTTCACAAGGCTTGATTTTTCAGTTTGTCCCTGCATATCACATTGATAGCAAACATTGGACAAATATTTAAATGAAGTAACAGACAGATAGACAGCATATTTGTCTGTCAATGTGCTTATATTGAAAATAACATCAATAAGTAATATAGAAACACGCACTCTCAGTCATAGCAGGTCCCATTATGTAGGCCTCAACAGAGAAAGGCATCATTTTTCCCTCCCCTCAGATCGCAGTGCTGAGTGACTCGGTCGAGTACTTGAGAGCTGCTATTACTCCAATTAATCTTTAAATTCTCCCGGGTTTTTTTTGTACGTATTTTCTTATTTGTTAATATTTTTCTTTTTCGTAATGCAATTCCCTCGACACAATCTTCAAACTGTTGAAGTAGGTCAACCATTTGGTAGAGGTAGAAGTAGATCAGAATCTATCAGACAACAAAACATAGAACAGAACTACTTCGCTCAATCAGCTTAAAATAACAAGGTTTATGGGTTTATGGTGTTGAACGCCACTTTCAACAATATTTCAGCTATATCGTGGCGTCAGTTTTATTGGTGAAGGAAACCAGAGTACCCCGAGAAAACCACTGATCTGTCACAAGTCTCTGACAAACTTTATCACATATGTTGTATCGAGTACAACTCGCGTGAGTAGGGATTGAACCCACAACGTCAGTGGTGATAGGCACTGATTGCATAGGTAGTTGAAAATCCAACTACCATATGATCACAACCACTACGGCTCATCTTATCATAACCCAAAAATATTCTGTTAAGCTACATTGTAGAAAAACAATTCTTTTCTTGTTTTTTGGTGACTAATCGTAGATTAAAATAGATGCATTATACATGTACAGAGAAATACTTTGCTAGATAAACTGACAGCAACAAAACATCCTTGTAGAAAACATTCTTTTTAGGTTTTTGGTTGCTAATGGTAGATTAAAACAAAATTATAACCACATCGCCCACTTAAAGCTCATTTATTTTTGCAAATCTGACAGTAACGCGGTATTGATCTAAAACTTACTTTTTGTATATCAACCATAAAGTTTTTATCTGTCAAAGTATTACATTTATTTCATTAAGGGTTTTGGTGTTTAATGCCACTTTCAACAATATTTCAGTTATATCTTTGCTATTATTTTATTAAATATAACAATACAATGAAAACCCAAATTACCACAGTCGGAACAATTCCAGAATCAAATATTAAAATTGTAGAAGTGGAAAATTCGATCCGACTAACACTCATGACCACTCACTTTCCTGTCTTGGTACATGTACTTCACTAAAAAAATGGCTAGTTTGATGGGCCCAAGCAAATAATTAATTTTTACCTACTATAAAGACGTTTTAACACATGGTTCTCATATTTCGTTTAATTCCTTCCGAGGAAACCTCGAGTTCCTCGTGTTGGAGAGTGTCATGCTATTAGTACGATGCAGCTCTAAATACACTTAGTTAGTCTGGATGGTGGTGTAACGGTTAGCGTTCCTAGCCTCGACTGTGATAGATCGTGGGATCAAGTCCCGATCTGGTCAAACCAAAGACTATAAACTGGTATTTGATGCTTCTACGCTAAGCATACAGCAAGAATGAGCAAGAACAAATACTTTTTGGTTCAACTTATGCTAATGTGTCCGAGTGGGGCGACATGTCTACCCGCGGAATATTTTTTTCAGTGAGCTAGCACTATATAACCTCAACAAAGCTTGTCTGTCTTGTATAAAGCGGTTTGGTTTATTGTGCTTAACGTCACTTTCAACAATATTTCAGTTATATCGTGGCGGTCAGTTGTATTGGTGAGGGAAACCGAAGTACTCCGAGAAAATCACCAACCTTTCGGAAGTCACTGACAAACTTTATCACATAATGTTGTATCGAGAACACCTCGTCATGAACGGGGTTCGATCTCACAACATTAGTGGTGATAGGCACTGATTGCACTGGTAGTTGTAAATCCAACTACCATACGATCACAACTACGATGATCCCTGTATAAAGCGGATATCATTATCACATCAACATGTAGCTTGTTTTCGATAATCACTGAATCATACTCAAGAAGAAGACTGGATAGTTTTTTTCTTATTTTATTTTATATTGTGTGACTATCTATGGTCACACAACAATGACCACGAGACGAAGGCGACAATTCCGCAGCTAGTAAACTGGATGGAAAGCAGAATCGGAACGTGATTGGTTAGTTGCAATGATGCACATAGGTAATTGGGGTAAAAAGTTGTAAGACTTGCAGAAATGCAGTTTATTCTTATGATACAAATTATTCCTGGTTCCACATATATTACCATTAGAGCTGATTGGTGTTCAGCGTCATTTTCACCAATGTTTCAGTTTTATTGTGACTACCAAACTTAATGTTGGGAGGGAATTCCGGACTGTCATAACGAACTGATCGATGAAACCACCACCCTCGCTACGGGTAGGTCTCTGGAAACTTTAACACTTGAGGGGTATGGATATCGGGACATGAGCCTATGTTACTGGTGTTCAGCTTGGGGCCATGGATCAACGACATTAAAACACTCGTCCACCCATCCTCCTAGATGTATTGCTTCAATTTTGAATGAACAAAAAGGAAATGGTCTATATTTTGTGCATGTTGTTCTCAAATGTTTTTCTTCCGTTTTGACGCGTTTTCTATGCCAGACAAGCCATAAAGACAGCTGCGCGTGACCTTGTCTTACATGGCATTGTCAGCCAATCAAATCATATTTTGTGTAGTATGCGAATGAATGAATGAAATCGACATGCTTTGTTTTTAAGTTGAAACGGAAGAAACAGGTACTTGCACTCGTCTTTATTGAAGATCTGGGATTTCTTCCACTCGTGAGAGAAATTCGGCGTCTTTCCACTCGTTCCGCTACGCTCCACTCGTGAAAAGACGGAATTTCTCACACCCGTGGAAGAAATCCCAGATCTTCAATAGGGACCCGTGTAAGAACCTATTAGAAAAATATATATAGTCAAACCTTCCCATGCGGTCACCTCTATTAAGCAGTTATCTGTATTCAAAGGTCTTGTCCTGTCTTAGAAAATATCATCTGAATGGCCCTCTTTTAAGATGTCACCTGTCTTATAAGATCACTTTTTCTTTTACCTCTTAATACAGGATTGACGGTATAATATATACCCTAGTTTTCAAAATTAAGAAAACTCAAAATCAGGCATATCAATTTGCTTCTATATTCATTCTTTCCTCATTATAAAAATGTAGAAAAATGACTTTTTTGCCTGTTCCAAGGAAGGACCTGGATTTCCAACGTCATACACTAATGTATGTCGTGGTCTTTGTTTATGTCTAATGCATTTGAAAGTGAAAGTAGAATGTTCGTTTTATTGATGTCAGTGGAATTGTTCACCTTCACTGTTTAAACTTTAATTTCATAGTTATGTATATACTAGTAAATGAATATAAATGATACACAGTGTAACTAAGATAAATTCAACTGACCGATGACCAATTCGATCGAGAAAGTGTATATTATTTATAAGACATGTGCAAATGTATAACGGACATTTCTTGGGCACAAGAAACCCTTTCTTTAGGAGATTTCTGATCCAGAACAGAATTGTTAGTTGTATGTGAGCTAATTGGAATTACCCTATATTTATGTGTCCCCTACTTCGAGGGGGGGGGGGGGGGGGGGGAGGGGGGGCATATTTTTACGTCTGACCGTCCGTCACAAAAATTTGTACGAGCAACCCCTCATAAATTTTAAAATGGATTTCTTCAAAACTTTGACTGATTGCTTGTTACTATGATGCACAAATCAGATTATTGTAGAATGAGTTACTTCCCCTTTTCACTTTGAATATTTCATCAAAAAGTGCAATTCCTCCGATATTTTAAATGGGAAAACTTCAATATGCATGCTAACTTGTATAAAGATTTAAATATCGTCATACGACAGTTTGATCTGAATACATTTTATCTTTAAAGGAGTTATTTCCCCTTTTCACTTAGAATATTTCATAAAAAAAAAAAAGCTTACCGAGTACTCTTACATTTTGAATGTGATTTTCTCAAAACTGTTCATGTTAGCTAACAACCATATCAGGATTTTCAAATCGGTATGACAGTTTGATCGGAACATTTTTAAGGAGTCATTGCCTTCTATTGACTCATCAAAAATAATTTTGAAAGGCCGAGATATTTGTTTTCGTGTCAAAAATAATATTCGGTTCCCTTGGTTTCGTACATTTAACAAATAAAAATGGAGAGAATAGGATGGTGATCCCGTGAACTGGTTTAACCCGCCATATGTTTGTGTCTGTCCCAATCCAGGACCTGGATTTCTAACGTCAAAGGTCATGATCGTTTCATCTTCAATGAATAGAGGTGAAGTGAGAGATGATTGATCGTTTTGTTGATATTGACAGAATTGATGATTATCATTGTTTGAACTTTCTCTTCATAATTCAATACGAAATTTCAATAGTAATTAAACAAATTAAACAAGCTTCCGCCTTTTTGTTACTACCAACGACTCATTGTAGTTTAAAACTCTCATTCACACTTTGTATCTAGAATAATAAGTAATGTAGGTATTAAAAAATAAGTCACGAATTTAACTATCTATATAACTTACCAGATATGGAATAAGTAAATAAAATATAGACTGTAAAAAGTCTGATAAATACTGATTCTGTATAACATGTGTCCATTTTCTGTGTTAAGGAAATGCAATGTTCTGTTAAACCGTGTGTAATGACAGAAACAAAAGCATGTGATCTGTTTCATACGTCATGTTGTACAGGTATATTTATCTGTCATTCAGTATAGGAGAATGTCCGAGTAACTCTCCATTCCTTAAAAATGATGGAGCCAAGGCCCCTTCGGGGCCGAGGTCCATTGTTTTTAAGGAATGGAGAGATATGAGGACATTCTCCAACTTAAAATTCACCCATTGTAGTTTATCAATGTTATTAATTCTTAATCTTGTAACAAAAAAAATTAAATAAATTGTTTGTTATTCAATTTTGCAATTTTAAACAGGTTGAGGTTTTTGGCCTTTAAACTCTAGCTCCGCCCCTGTCTACATTGTTCATAACGAGAGGGGGGTACCACTCAGTGAGGTCACTCACAGTTCTAGTTTCATCTCTTTTTCCTGAATTTATTGTGGATAATAGGGTCGACACACGTAACTTGCCGTTAACATATGATTGTATAAATATGGATATGCACAAGTTAAATTAAGGAAAATGGGATGAAATAATAAAGAAATTTTATTAAAAATAAATAGGTAAACAGAAAGTTGATTATTTCATAAATTAAAATGATTTTTAATACAATTTATTAAGAAATATCCATCACAATATCGTTATTTAGGTAAAAACTTATTAGACTGATTTTTTTAAACCATTTTTGTCTTTTTAATTGATAACTGACCCAAGTTAGCCTAAATAAATGTGACTTAATGTGTTAATTATATAAATCCTTGCCTCCTATAAATTTTAATTTCTTATCTAATTCGTATTCTAAGTCGGTCAAAACCCCACTAGGGCTTGTGTTGTATTGTTACTTAAATATGCCGACTATAAATAAAACTTATCTTATCTTATCTTATCATATCTTATCTTCTTTCTATGAAACAATATGGTCAGGTTGTTATTTTCATTGCATGGCATCTCAAAATAGATGACTTCATAGTAGGATCTCTTCCTGTATATTGGTTACATCGTGTATATTACAACTGACAGCTAATGCATGACAAACAATTTTAATCGGTATCATAAAATTATTTTTTTCTAAATCTTTATTTTAAGTGAAATTAAAAAATCATTATAAGAGTGAATTCAATTCAAGCTTTTATTTACTTTCCAACTTTGAAATAAAAATCAATATTTTTAATATTTAAAAAAATAGTAATTATTCATTTAAGTTTTATATCATGTTTGGTTGTATTTATCCGGATATATGTATTGCATACAGCATTATATCATCTGATCCCTCCATTGGACATTATTTACAAACACTTTAGCTCCTCCTATTTTATGTCGTAATACCCATAAGTCATAGCGATTTACTTTTTCCGGCTTGACGAATTTTTTCAATGAATGCATCCAGGCGTTAATGTAGCGACCAGCGGGAGCGTAATATAACGACTGGATTATTCGGGTTAAGTTTTGCCCCGATGGCTGATACCGCTGTAATACTTCAGGTGTTTACGTTATTACTTATAAATATGTGATAATTGATAGATTAATTCATGCCCTTTTCCATATCAAGACTATTATCATCCCGAGAGACCGACATCGGCCAGAGGGCTTTAGCCCGAGGGTCGATATCGGTCAAGCAATGATAACAGTCCTGATATGGAAAAAGGCATGCATTAATCTATTTATCACATATTTCAACATTGAATTAAAAAGAACAAAATTTACTTCCAACACAGACACCAAACTTATGGATATGAATGATCGATATCGGTTGAGGGTTCTGCTTCCGAAACGCCAACAAATCTTTCCTCGCTGAACGTCCACATTTTCCAAACGACAATTAACAGTTGGGCGGAAGTGACGTCATGGGGCTCACGAGAGACTTGATATCGTGTTATCAGAGTTTTGCCCCGATGGCAGATATCGCTGTGGCACTTCCGGTGTTTACGTATGGTCAAAATTGACGTTATTACTTATAGATATGTGATAAGATGCAATAAACACTGAAACATAATTTTGGGATCATGGAGATAATTTAATTTAATGGTTAATAAAAAATTTGAAAGTGAAGTTGTTTCTTTTTCAGTACATTGTTTAATGACATGATATGTGTATAGCAGTTCCCATAATTGTGTGGGAAACAATATTGTTTTAGTATTATTGGTATTTGTAAAGATATGCCACATTATGACCCAAATGTGTTTTATGTTATGCACTACATACACAAACTTTTGATCCATCATTTGTCCATTGGAGGTTAGTTGTTTAACACCACTTTCAAAAATATTTCAGTTACTACTTTTGTGGCGGAAACTGGAGTACCCAGAGCAATCCACAGACCTGTCTCAAGTCACTGACAAACTTTATCACATAATGTTTTATCGAGTATGTTTTTTGTTGGGGCTCATTGGATGGAATTTGTATCTCATGTGAAGTTCCGTCAATTGCATACACAACGTTAGGCATATCAGAACAATCCCCTTTCTTTTGCCACCAGACTGGGATGGTTGGCCACTGAATTTTATGATTACACACTTTCTTTAAGTCTACCCATGTTGAATTTAAAATATTGTCAACAGTTGAAACACTGACACCAAAGCATAACTAAATAAATAAATAAATAAGTATTGCAAGGACCGTGTTATTTATTTTAGTGAATCTCATGATCCTCGATGAGCTAAATCAATTGACGAAGGTGGTGCGTTGTTGAGCATGAGCTGTATAAAACTCGGGCTCTTAAAAGAAAACGACAAGTAAAATAAAGTGGAAATATTTTAGAACAACATTACTATCATTTGAAATATATATATCTATAATATGTATAAAAGTGTAGAAAAGTAGATGAGTGGATTTGAATCTGCGGATCCCTAAAATTCACATCACATTTTCATAAATTCCCCTTTGCGCCCAAATTAAACTTCTAACTTCTATCAGTTCCATTCTCTTAAATCAAAGGCAACTATCCATCCGGTGCCTTGAAAATGCATTCTGTCATGTGCATAAGTTATTGTTTCCATGATTGACAGACAATATTCATCATATTGTTTTTTAGATTCTGAACTGTCGATCGAGAAAAAAATATAATATTCTAGACAGGCAGCATATAGCAGTCAATGGGGTTTTCAATTAATATTTCGCATGCACAATAGCAACCACCACACCACAAGGTGTGGAAAACAGAAATATTCTTCTGTGGTTTAAATGCGTATTAAATGCATTACATGTAAACTGTATGATTCTGTTTGATAAAGTCCTTTAACTAGAACAGGAAAAAAATGCACATTTGAGTGAAATAGTGTTGTAATAAAAGATCGTGAACGTGATGTACAATGTTTAAAGAATTTCAAGAATATTTTAAATGAAGTTGAAACAAGTCACCATTTGATATCAATTCGGTTGTATTTCATTTTGACGATTTTAATTATGGAAGACTGATCACAACCATATTTTTTTAACAATTGCAACTCAGCTGGTTTTTTTCATAACTTATAATAAAATGAGAAAATATATCGATGAACTAAAACAATTCACGAAGGTGGTCCGTTGCTGAGCATGAGCAGTATAAAACTGGGGCTCTTAAAAGAAAACGACAAGTAAAGCAAAGTGGAAATATTTTAAAATAACACTACTATCATTTGAAATATACATATGCATAGAAGTATAGAAAAGTAGATGAATGAATTTGAATCTGAGGATCCCTAAAATTCACATCACATTTTCTTAAATTATAGAAAACTTCCCTTTTACGCCCAAATTAAACTTCTAACTTCTATCAGTTCCATTCTCTTAAATCAAAGGGAACTATCCATCCGGTGCCTTGAAAATGCATTCTGTCATGTGCATAAGTTATTGTTTGCATGATTGACAGACAATATTCATCATATTGTTTTTTAGATTCTGAACTGTCGATCGAGAAAAAAAAATATTCTAGACAGGCAGCATATAGCAGTCAATGGGGTTTTCAATTAATATTTCGCATGCACAATAGCAACCCCCACACCACAAGGTGTGGAAAACAGAAATATTCTTCTGTGGTTTAAATGCGTATTAAATGCATTACATGTAAACTGTATGATTCTGTTTGATAAAGTCCTTTAACTAGAACAGGAAAAAAATGCACATTTGAGTGAAATAGTGTTGTAATAAAAGATCGTGAACGTGAAGTACAAGTTTAAAGAATTTCAAAGAATATTTTAAATGAAGTTGAAGCAAGTCACCATTTGATATCAATTCGGTTGTATTTCATTTTGACGATTTTAATTATGGAAGACTGATCACAACCATATTTTTTTAACAATTGCAACTCAGCTGTTTTTTTTCATAACTTATAATAAAATGAAAAAATATATCGATGAACTAAAACAATTCACGAAGGTGGTCCGTTGCTGAGCATGAGCAGTATAAAACTAGGGCTCTTAAAAGAAAACGACAAGTAAAGCAAAATGGAAATATTTTAAAATAACATTACTATCAATTCAAATATACATATGCATAGAAGTATAGAAAAGTAGATGAATGAATTTGAATCTGAGGATCCCTAAAATTCACATCACATTTTCATAAATTATAGAAAGCTTCCCTTTAACGCCCAAATTAAACTTTTAACTTCTATCAGTTCCATTCTCTTGAATCAAAGGGAACTATCCATCCAGTGCCTTGAAAATGCGTACTGTCATGTTCATAAGTTATTGTTTGCATGATTGACAGACAATTCATCATATTGTTTTCTAGCTTCTGAACTGTCGATCGAGAAAACAATAAAATATTCTAGACAGGCAGCATATAGCCAGTCAATGGGGCTTACAATTAATATTTCGCACGCACAATAGCAACCCCAAACCGCAACGTGTGAAAACAGAAATAGTGTACGTTTGAGTGAAAGTGTTGTAATAAAAGATCGTGAACGTGATGTATAAGTTTTAAAGAATTTCAAGGTATATTTTAAATGAGGTTGAAACAAGTTACCATTTGATATCAATTCGGTTGTATTTCATTTTGACGACTTTAATTACGGAAGACGGATCACAACCATATTTTTTTCTAGCAATTGCAACTCAGCTGGGTTTTTTCATAACCTATAATAAAATGAAAAAATATAGATCACCCTGTCGGAACAGTTCCAGCATTCAATAGAAACATCGTAGAAATATGTAAATTCGATATCCCTAACACACATATAAATGACCCCTCCTGGCTTGATTCAGGTACTTCAATAAAAAGTGACGGGGTTAGTCTAGTATACAGTAGATTTTTCTGAGGTATTCCTCTTATTTAATAAAATAAAAAATCAAGTAGAAGTAAGAACATCAACAACAAAAACAGAACAAACTAATGAAAGAAGTTAAATATATAAACATATTCTGTACAACAAAGCATTACTCATACACACACACCCACACCAACACACGGGTCAAAGGTTCCTCCGCAACAAGACACCCTGGATACAAAGGTCACACCCGGACCCTCTTACGTTTTCTACACTTGAAAGCAGTTTTAATAGGAAGTTATTTCAATAATCTCATATAATTCTTTATATATAATTCACAGGCATTTATAATTTAATCATCAAAGTAAATCTCAATGTCATAATTTTCATCAAATATATAGTAATTTTTGGTGAGGGAGATTAAACTTGGGCTAAATAATGTTTCAAAATTATGTGAATAATACAAATTCAAACAAAACAATATTATGTTCTGCCTTCAGTGCTGTAACTTCATGATCATCGAGTAAGAAGCGACCGGAAAAGAAACCCTTTAAGCTTAAGGTTTTCCCTGAAATATATAGCAAACTGCGGAAAGACCCCGACCATTTAATATTTAGGAATGACTAAGTACTATAAGGTCTGTTCGGTTGACTTAATTATTTTGCTTTTATTGAAGATTACAACAAACATGATGAAAAAACGACAAAGAAAATAATTATATTATTAGGATCCCTAAAATTCACATCACATTTTCATAAATTATAGAAAGCTTCCCTTTTGCGCCCAAATTAAACTTTTAACTTCTATCAGTTCCATTCTCTTGAATCAAAGGGAACTATCCATCAAGTGCCTTGAAAATGCGTACTGTCATGTGCATAAGTTATTTTTTGCATGATTGACAGACAATTCATCATATTGTTCTCTAGCTTCTGAACTGTCGATCGAGGAAAAAATAACATATTCTAGACAGGCAGCATATAGCCAGTCAATGGGGCTTACAATTAATATTTCGCATGCACAATAGCAGCCCCAAACCGCAACGTGTGAAAACAGAAATAGTGTACGCTTGAGTGAAAGTGTTGTAATAAAAGATCGTGAACGTGATGTATAAGTTTAAAAGAATTTCAAGGTATATTTTAAATGAGGTTGAAACAAGTTACCATTTGATATCAATTCGGTTGTATTTCATTTTGACGACTTTAATTACGGAAGACGGTTCACAACCATATTTTTTTCTAGCAATTGCAACTCAGCTGGTTTTTTTCATAACACACATATAAATGACCCCTCCTGGCTTGGTTCAGGTACTTCAATAAAAAGTGACGGGGTTAGTCTAGTATACAGTAGATTTTTCTGAGGTATTCCTCTTATTTAATAAAATAAAAATCAATAGAAAGCGAAAATCGCACGATTTTTGCACGACAATCGGTCGATGGTCTTGCGACCGTCGCCGATAAGACAAGTTTTGGGAGAATGAAATCATTTATTTTTCTTTACATATGAAATCAGAAATGTTCCATTGAATATCCAGTTTTACATAACTATTATACTGCTTGATTTTCCTTAGTCATATTATTTTTTTTCTCCTAAGGCTGGCAAGATTATTTATTTGTGCGAAAATTAAATCAGGAATATTTAAAAAAAAATATATATATATATATATATATAAATCAATTTGAAAAGCACCCCTCCTTGAAGTATATCTATAAATAGCGTTTGAGGAAAATATGTATTTTTGTATGCAGTTTGTAATGTCACTGTAAAACCATTATTTGGCCAGTGATATTAATTTTCAACTATTTTAAACACCGACATGAAAAAAATATATATCTAATCACTTACACTCAATGAACAATTGAAGACAAATGTTGCAATAAGGCCTCCCTCAAAAGATCTTTGCGTAAATTAACATTATTTTGCTATGTTACGGGAAGATACGTTCGTTCGTCAGTTATCGAGAAATCTCTATTAATGGAATCCAGTTAGCAAAGTTTGTATTATTAATTGGCAGAGCATCATCACTATACCTGGGAGTGAGATTAGAGGCTTAAGCCTCTCCATTTTTTTGTCTTTGATAAGTTTTTGAATAAACTCAGACTCATAGGAGAATAGAAAAAGTTGGAGAGGGGCGTAGGTAGTTCCCATGGGAATGCCTAGCTATGATTTGTTGAAAAATGTGCCATTCGAACTCGACAAATATATGTTATCGATAAGGAACTCCAATATTTTTATGACTTCATTTTATGTGTAGCACTTTTTACCTTTCGTTTCGTGCTTGACAAAATACCCAATACTATAAACTTGTAACGTTGCCACTATTTTTTAAGGTAAAATGCGTTGTGAATCATTTACTTTAAAGAGGTGATGAAAGTGTAAAAGGTAAAAAAAAGTCAAATATTTGGCTAGATGAAATTTTCGAGAATTAAAATTATCCTCTTCTTTCAGTATCTACTTTTGATTGATTGAGTGAGTGAGTGACTGTTGCTTAATGCCAATTCAGCAATTTTTCAGCTATATTATGGCGAGAACAAGTTAACTATCAATGAGATGATGATGAGGTCCGCTTTGTTCTAGACCAACACGCTGAGTTGAATTTTGTTAGCGCCAGCTCACTGAAACAACAGTCCGCGGGTAGAATTGTCACTCCATTCGGATACATTATTCTGATTCCGAGCCAACCAATCTTTGCTCTTTCTCTGTAATGCTGCGTGCTTAGCGTTGAAGCAACAAATACCAATTTTATAGTCCTTGGTTTGATACGACTGGGCCTCGAACCCACTCTCTGTCGCACTCGAGGCGAGCACGCTAACCATTACGCCACCGATGCGGTCCTTTTGATTTATGTTACCACGTGAATATACTTTGTCACAGTATGATAGTAGTCCTCCTTTGACTGCATGCAAAATTTAGTCATACTTATAGATAGTTCTTTTGTTGAACAAGTAGAAGAATATACCTGTCTAAATACTGATTCTTCTGAAATTTTGGTATCCAATATAAAGTAGATAATTCACAATTGTCTTCATTTATCGGAATATTCAGTGATGGCATGAATGACTTCTTTGTCAAAATTAGTGTTTTTGTAAGATCTACCAGAGTTCTTGGAAATATCAAGTTCTTCATATTGCTCGTTTGGCGTTAAACAACAATCACTCACTTCATTACTTATTTACCAAACCTTATTTCTTGTGGTTTTTTAATATTTTTATGATGTTTACCTATTTGAAATTAAGCATGTTTGTAAGCTCAACTAGCCAAAACGACCAAGTGAAGTATTATCATTTAGTGTCCGTCGTCTGTTATCCATAATTTTTCATATTAATATTTAATCTTTTTCTTAGAAACTGCAAAACCAAGTGCTTTAACTATTTTACGTTTTCAAGTTTTGGGACTATTTTGTAGCGCGTGCATATATAGTACATGTATTTACAAAACGCACATGCATCAACGCTTACCTCACTATGACCAATCACAAAGGGTCATGTGAGGTATTACCATCATATTGCGTTCAGCGTGGTCTGGAAATCTTTAACATTAACATTGGAGGGATGTAGGAGATGTGTGTATTCAGTGCCGTCTTAACGCATGGGCACGTGGGGCAGTTCCCCGGTGGCCCACGAGCATAGGGGCCCCATGCTTATCTATGTATGTTGCGTACTGTATGTTTTTCTAAGGTTTAAACTCACTGAATTTGTTGGAAATACCAATACAATATATACACAATGTATGTTTAATTTTATATACATTTACAGTTTTGTTCCTATGAGTGGTTGTGTAGGTATCGGCCCCAGTGCACTGCTCTTCCCGGGGGCCCGCGATGCTGCTAAGACGGCCCTGCTTCTATTATTATTATCCAAAAAGCTGTAGAGAGGGCTTACACATGTAAAATGCTACGGTAACGTTGTTGTTTAGATATTTCAGCAGATAAACAATACAAATTAATTTGTGAAGAAGGAAGCTTTTAAAGCACATCTATAAAACAAGTATCTAAGGAAAATTGTTACTACGCTGATTATTAAATGAAAATGAAAACGACGATTGTATTACATGACGTTTACTGTGACGTAACTTATCCGGAATATTTACACGTCCGCAATCGATATTAAAAAAAAATTACGTCCTTTAAATGTTTTAAAGTAATCGTTTTTTAGCATTTATATATTAAATATATTGCGCAGGAAGCTGGTTTAGAAATAAAAGATTTGGAATTTAGTGGGGATTACAACTGGAAAATGGAATCAATAAAGAAACATTTCAAAACATGCATGATAAATTTCTATTAAAATATCTTTCTTAATAAATTTAGCACAATAGATAATAGTAGTAAACAATATATATATATAAAGATTTAAAAAGAGATTTGAGCATGGAAAATGATCTGTTACCTGAAAAATTTTCAAAATGAAGACTTGTAGCTAAACTTAGAATCAGCGACCAGAACCTTCTAATTGAAAAGGGAAGGCATTTAAAAATACCCAGGGAAAAAATACTTCGTCAGGTATGCAATCAAATTGAAGATGAACACCATTTTCTTTTCGTTTGTAATAAAAATCTTGATCTGAGAAATAAACATCTTCCACTTATATTTCAAGATAGGTCTAATATTGGAGAAGGTGAAAAAATTGAATATATTCTTTCTCCATCATCACCGGTACAAGTAGGAAAAATCGGTTCCTTCAGTAAACAGTCTCTTGAACTGAGGACAGGGAACCCATAATACATTGTGCATGTGGGTTTTTTTCCTTACTTGTAAGATATTTTTGTCTTTATTTTGTTACAAATCTGTTTTATGATTTAAATGACAATAGATATTGAATTGAATTGAATTGAATTGAATTTTAAAAAAATCAAAATGCAATAGAACAACGGCATCACGAAGACTGATCTTGGTAAAATTTTAACAGTAAAAAAAACAGACTTTACCATTAAATACGATATTTTCATATGACAAAGAATACAGGGATTGAACGTAGCAAGAACAATCCCATAGAATTCGGAAAAAGGGGGAAAGTTGCATATTTGGCCTTTCAATCTATTCGCACATTTAATTAAATGACATTCAACACTTTGCCACGCGCTTTTCTTGAAGAATAGGATATCCTCAATCCGCCGGTTCCCTCATTACTTGTATTGAACATCGCTATGCCGTTGTTGTACTCGGTTTTACTGGTCACAATGCTACTTTCTCTTTAATGTGATCATGTGACCTCTGTAATTGATTCCTAATATTATTTTTTTTCATTTTGAGTAGATCACACATAATTTTATTGGTTTATGGTTTAAATGAGTAAAATTAATGCATTTTCGCGTGTATTAAACCAAAAAGTAATTTTGTTTTATGGTTTTCCAATTGGTGGACAACCTTAACATTACTGCGAATTTGGCATAGATAAAATAACAAATGGCGTCCACAAGGAAAACGCCGACTTTATGTGAAAAGGACACCAGACAGCTGTTTTCGACGGTTTGTTTCACATGATAAAATCCCTCATTATTTTGATCACTTCATTTGTCAGAGGTTATATTATGATGCTGAAATTGCATGAATGATCTCATGAAATCTGATCTGAAAATGTCATCTTTAAATGTAAGAACTACGTACCACATCTATTATTTCACGTTCAAATTGTAGTTTTTTGTAATTCAATTTTTCGTCACCTTAACAAAGCTTTAATCAGTTAAAAAATATATCTCATACAAACCAATTTTGGATTCATCGTCTGCTATGACATTGATAATGTATATATTGAGGTCAATAGGGGCGGATCCAGTGTTTCAAGTTAGGGGGCACACTTAAAAAAATTGCGCCGAGCAAAGGGAGGTGCGAAAATTGTTGGGGTATTTCGTGTGAAAAATCACGATTTTACGCCAAAAAATCTTATTTTTTCCAATTTTAGGGTAGGGGCTGGCGCCGGGTGCGCCCTCTCCTTGGATCCGCCCCTGGGACATCAATTCAGAAGCTTATTAACATTGATCGTCGAAAACTGGTCGAAATTTTAGTATTAATTTTAAAGAAGTAATAGATAGATTTATTTGGACAATAGGACTTTGTCATATTTGAAATTGTTTTAAACACTTTTTTAACCGTACTTCATTCTTAACGACAACCAATGCGATGATATATTCCAGTACATTTTTACGGACAACCATCACAAATCTATAGAAAATAAAATGCCAAGGTGCGGGTTGAGAGAAGTCCAATATTTAAAGATCGCTTTTTTATGATATGGAAATATTTTGGGAAATGGTGTGAAGCAAAATGTTTAATGTGTAACGATTTTAGCTAGGACCCTGTGAGAATTATTTTACTTTTTAATAAACTAATAATAAGCCTTGGAATCAGATATCCCATAGAAAGTGGTTGTCGATAGATAATTGTTTTACAATCAAGTATTTCATATATATTTATGATGAGAACAAGTTTACAACCATATGATTAATCGTGTAGGTAAAATGTGTGTCGCTGCCATGAGTCTATGTATGATTGTTTTGATTGTCACTAGAAAAAGAGGAGATGGTAGATATTATTTTGCTTTGTGACAAACCAACAACAACACTCCTAATAAACTGTTGCCATCAGAATCTGCTGTAAGTGGTCTTTTACGTGTAAGGAGTGTGTCCTTTACATCCCGCGCTAAGGGATGTATTAAATTCGTTCCTCATAGCTGTCTGGTGTCCCTTTCACATAAAGGCGGCGATTTCCTAGAAGAAGCCATTTGTTATTTTATTAATGTCAAATTCGCAGTCATGCTAGGATTCTAATAATAATAGGATATTATACATTATTATACAGCTATAATTTTAATCCAATCAAAAACAATATGGTTGTGATCGTCTTCCTTAATTAGAATCGTCAAAATGAAATACAACCGAATTAATAGCAAATGGTGACTTGTGTCAACCTCATTTAAAATATACCTTGACATTCTGTAATACTTGTACTCGTACATCACGTTCACGCTCTTTTATTACAACACTATTTCACTCAAGTGTACATGTTGTTCCTAATCTAGCTAAAGGACTTTATCAAACAGAATCATACAGTTCACATGTAATGCAGTTAATGCGCATTTAATCCACAGAAGAATATTTCTATTTTCCACATCTTGTGGTGTGGGGTCGCTATTGCATGCGAAATATTAATTGCAAACCCCATTGACTGGCTATTTGCTGCCTGTCTATAATATTTAATTTTTTTCTCGATCGACAGTTCAGAAGCTAGAAAACAATATGATGAATAGTGTCTGTCAATCATGCAAACAATAACTTATGCACATGACAGAACGCATTTGCAATGCACTACATACATAAACATTTGATCCATCATTTGTCCATTGAAGGTTGATTTAAGAGAATGGAACTGATAGAAGCTAAAAGTTTAATTTGGGCGCCAAAGGGGAAACTTTATATCATTTATGAAAATGTGATGTGAATTCAGTGGCCAACCATCCCAGTCTGGTGGCAGAGAAAAAGGTATTGTTCTGATATGCCTAACGTTGTGTCTGCAAATTCCATCCAATGAACCCCAACAAAAAACATACTTTCAGCAAACCAATTCTTTTCATTGATTGATATGAAAAGAAAGTTTAAAAACAGTGATAATCATAAATTCCATCAATATCAATAAAACAATTACCTTTCATCTTAACTGAACTTGAACCATCGTGGTCGTATGGTAGTTGAATTTACAACTACCTGTGCAATCATTGCATATCATAACTTAAGTTGTGAGTTTTAACCCCATTCATGGCGAGGTGTACTCGATAAAACATTATGTGATAAAGTATGTCAGTGACTTGCGACAGGTCTGTGGATTTCTCTGGGTACTCCAATTTCCGCCACAAAAGTAGTAACTGAAATATTTTTGAAAGTGTTAAACACCTAACCTCCAATGTACAAATGATGGATCAAACATTTGTGTATGTAGTGCATAACATAAAACACCTTTGGGTCATAATGTGAGAGCTATCTACTCCTTTTGGATCAAATTATTTTTCTTCATTTTAGAAGTAGCTTCGATAGACCATTAATCCCGTTACCTCCGTATCCCTGTAGTAATAACTATTTCAGTATCCCGGAAGAAAATATATAATCAATAATTGGGGGCTTATGAAAAAAACCTATTTTGGATGAAGTGGTGTTTATTTTATTTCTATCTTACATTTGTATATAACTGTTACTTGCCGACATACCATCGTTTTTTACGGCAAAGATTGCTTCTCAAATATCAAAACGTCATCTAAGCACTTGGAATATTTGAACATTTTCCCGCCGTTTTTCAAGAAATTTAACACCTCGTGAAATCAAAAAAATACTTTAACAGTATTTTTGCTTTATTTATTTTAATAATCTGGTAAAATATTTTTCTGGTGCACGACTGCGGAGGTGCTTAATTTCTTCATAAACCGTCCAGATATCGCGGGAAAAATTCCACGAAATACAGAAAATAAATAACGCTCATGACGTCACAATGACGTCAAATACGTATCGATTTTGTTGGAAACAAGTTTTAACATCAAAAGTATGATCTCGTCTATAATATAAAACAAATCAAATTTTAATCAAGTATGTTCTGAGATAATGATTCATTAAATATGGGGCCATATATGGCACTTATAGTCCCCAGTTCTTTTTATGGCATTGACGCCGGATGACATGCAGTGAGTTTTTCTCTTGGTTTTAATGTATACAAACTGTATTTAAAATAAATACAATTATATACAGAAACATAAGTTATTTACTTATGAATTTCATTACTTGAAATGAATCATGAAATGTACAGATTGTGTATATAATGGTCTCATATATACAATCAGAAGAGTGAAAATATTGATTTTAAAGGTCTGGCTGAGGTTATAAATAAATTAACATTTAACAACCTCCACAATCCTCCACCAACAAAATATTTTGATATAATCATTAACCCTCTATACTCTAAACAACTGCTCAATTTGGTGTTGGTGGAAGACTGTGGAGGTATATAAAATAGCTAAAATGTACATTAAATATGTCGTTTATAGTCCATTTTTAGCATTATCCGTCTAATTATGATGTCATTATGACGTCATAGCGCACCCAATTTCACGGAAAGTTATATTTTTTGAAAATTTGTTTATCTAACAATTAAATTAGTAAATTGTTTTTATTCTATGTCGAGCACTATTGCTTAATATAATGTGGGGTCAATTTTGCACCTTAACGCTTTTCCCTCTTTATGCTTTGTTCATTGAGTTTTATTTTGCTTTGTTTTTGTTTTTGTTTTTTAAAGATATGCATTATAATACAATGATACGTGCGTTCTGTATTCTGAAAAAAATGACGTTCGGTGCTTTTCATTACCTGACTTTGTCGGTCCGCTGTGAGGAATTAGATGAACATATTAACTAACTGTATTTATTTCTGAAAAGCACATATTGTGAATACATGTTGGAGAACATTTTATCGATATCTGAGGTGGGGCCGATTTTGACCTTATAGCTCCCAGCCCTTTTATGAAAATTCGTGTAAGTAATTGTAATTTAAATATTGAAAAAGGTCGTTATCTGAAATGACCAATAGAACAGAGGATTTGTCAATTGTGCCATGCGGATGTGGAGGATGAATTTCATTTCCTCATGAATTGTGATAAACTTTATTTAGAAATATTTCTGATATTGTACCTTCTTTTACTACTATGTCAGATGTAGAAAGGTTTATGTTTTTATTAACTAGTCATGATTAAGATATATGTAAAGTGGTTATATTAGGTGTAAGTAATATGTATCTAGTAAATCAGTCAATGAAGCAAAACTTATAAATTACTAGATAATTTTCTTTTCTACGGGTATTTTACTATTTGATATATTAGAATATATTATTCAAAGATAGATAACTCTGTCAGTTCTCCTCAGCTGGGATATCATTGTTTGTTTGTCAATATACCCTTGTATGTCATTGTATTTGGTTATCGTTTCTTTATTGATTTGTTTTTGGGGGTATTTTTTTTAATTGTTCATTGATTGATACATGATAGATTTGATGCATGATAGTTCTGTATTTCAATAAAAAATTACTTATTGTAATATGACGTGCTGTTTTGGCTTTGTAAACAAAAGGGTATAAAAATCTCCGATTTATTATGATTTACACGCGCTGGTGATCATGACGTATTTGGCTGTTCTATTATACCTTTTTGTTTACAAAGCCAAAACAGCACGTCATAGAAATAATTTATGGAAGGGGTAAGTTTGTTGGAGATTTTAATATGGGTACACTATAAAGGAATGTGGATTAAAAATTTACCGTATATGTCCTATTAGAATAAAAATTATTTATGGAAAGGGTAAGTTTGTTGGAGATTTTAATATGGGTACCATTATCTGCGCAAATTCCATAAATTATTTCCTAACTTACTTACTTGCTCAATTTGCTGAAGAGCACTTCAGTTTTATCGTATATTGCTAAATGTGGTAAAATTATTATCTTGCCAAGTGCAAATAGGAAATGGAATACATGTATGCCTGTCTGTTGACATGTTGTTGTTTTTATTTTCAATGGGATACTTCTTCTTTCGTAATTCCCTGCTGTCTGGGAGCACTCGGACTGAACCGATAAAATATATATTATCTGTGCACATTAAAAACACATAAGATCCTTTGTAAAATATGAATTAACACTATCCGCCACCATAAAAGTTCTGTTTAGTGCTTTACTTGGTACGAGTAGCAGTGTTTTAAAATAACATAATGTTCGTATAAAAATGCTACTTCTAAAATTTATAAAGATGTATACGGTCGGCTTGAGTAGCATTGTATTAAAATAACTTTAAAATGTTTGTTTATAATGCTACTTTAAAAACCTAAAATTATGTACACGATCGATTTAGGTAGCCTTACTTTAGTAATGTTCATGCATAATCCTACTTTTAAAATGTAATATATATAAGGGAACGACCATTTAACTTGAAGGGGGAGGGGGTTATGTTTTTTTTCTAAAAGCATATTCTGATTCCCAATGTTGCTGAAAAAAATATTCTGATTTGGGTGGAGGAAAAATAAATATTCTGATTCAGAGTTTTTGTCATATAATACGGCGGTATTGTTTAAGGCTGATTGCCCATACACAGAGATTTACCCCTTAATATCACACACTAACTAGACATTAGTAATGTTCATCCTTTTCATATGTATTAGGTGACAGTAATCTCTAGATTTGGTTCGATTGTTCTAAGTAATTCTTTGTCATCTGGGAGAATGTCCCTTTTAACAAGACATTGACAGTCTATTAATAGTTCCGTGATTGTCTTTTTGTTATTGAAATAGTTAGTCCACACTCTACTTCCAATTTTGTCAACCACATATTCTTTAATATTTTGAAAATGAGATTTCGTAATGTTTCTGTATGCCGGACAACTTGTAAGAAGGTGTTGAAGGTCCTCAGTTTCAAGTTTACATATAGGACATGTAGGGTCTACCTCTGCTTGGTTGAAGTTAACTTTTAAGGTCTGAAGCATGTATGTTCCAGTTAGCATGCGTACTTTTGTTACAGCTTTCCTGACATCCTTTACAGAATTTGAAATAGTATCCCAAACGTTGTGAGTGTTTCCAATATTTAGATTTTCTGTTGAGAGTAAATTTAATGTTGACTTTCCTTCGCAATCTGATCTGAGTTTATTAGACCAATAAGATGAAATAGCTGTTCGTACTTTATTTTTCTACTCTATGTTGTTGTAATGACAATTCTTATTTCGATAAATGACGGGAGTTGATACATTTCCAGTATGTCAGTTATTCTAACAAAGAAGCTGGTTGGTTGACCCGCTGTATGTTGTCTCCATGTAATCTCTCGCACTGAGTTATTTTGACTCATTGCTATTGAATGTAGAAGACTCAACTGTCTTTTGTGGAGCTCGGCATTTATCGGCAGTACTCCTAGAAGCAAGTAGATTGCTGATGTTGCTGTTCTGTTTGGAAGAGATTGAATATGTTTCAATGTGCTTAGATGAAACCTGTACATTGCCATTAAATCTTTGTTTTGAAGATCTAAAGTTTCTAGTCCATATAGAAGGCGTGGGACAACATAAACTTGGTATATCTTACAAGATGTTCTTGGGTTGAGTCCATTTGTGCCATGTACGCCAGTTTTGATCAGGGAGTATAGTGTCCATCTTGCTAGTGATATCCTGTCGTTAACATTAATCTTGTTTTCTTCAGACGTTGTTCTTCTTAGACCAAGATGCGTGGTTTCAAATTTAAATTGCATAGTGTTATTTCCCAAAGCAAAATTTTCGGTTGTTTCTTGTATTCTTTCTGCATTTCGCTTGTTGATACTTTTGACTATTGCATTGCTTTTTATTGGATGAATCAGGAATATGTGGTCACCAGAGTAAACATAAACAGTGTTAAGCATTTCTTGTATTTCGTTTTGGTCGTTTGATAAAAGTACAATATCATCTGCGCAGCTAGGACAGCCTGCATATGTATTTCCTATTGATATTTCCATGTTATGTTTTTCCAGTTCTGAAAGTATTTCATTGATGTACTGTTTATATAAGTGAGTGGACATAATTCCACCATGTCTTACTCCCTGATCAATACTGAATGAAAGGCTTGTATCCCCTTGCCATTTCACAGTTGAGGTGATACCATCATGTAGGTCCTTAATAATGTCCCAGTATTCAATATCTAGTCCCAGATGGTAGAGTTTGTCTAATAGAATTTGGTGACTAATCACATCAAATGCTTTTTGACTGTCAAATGTAATTATAAATATCATTTCTTTTCCTTTTAATTCGGAGCACACTTCTGACAGTATAAGCGCTGCCATATTAGGTGAAAGTCCTTCGGTAAAGCCAAATTGTAGATTTGATTGTTTGATGCTTTTAAGTTTAGCCTTCTCAACCATTACATATTCAAAAACTTTTCCATGAACAGATGTTACGGTAATGCCTCTGGAATTTGAAGCTTGGGATAGATCCTTACCCTTTTTAGGAACTGGTGTTATAACACCTGTTTTGAAGGTGTTGGCTACTTTCCCTTCATCAAAGATTTGGTTGAAAATGGTTTGATATATGTGAATTGTCTCTTTTCCTGCATACTTGATATGTTCGGTTGTAATGCCATATTCATCAGCTGATTTTCCGTTTTTACGTTTTTGTATAGCATTTATTATTTCTTGTTGGTTAACCAAAATTTTCTTCTTCGTCATGTTTTTGGAAACATCTTCTATTAAATTACATCTGTTTGTGCTATTACTTAGGGAACGACCATTTAGCTTGAAAGGGGGGGGGGGGTTATGGTTTTTTTTCTAAAAAAATATTCTGATTCCCAATGTTGCTGCAAAGGTTTCTCTTTGACTGGAGGGCGTTTTTGCTGTTTTAATGCCATCCACCAAGATTTCAGGTGTGTTGTTTATTTCATTGGATTGGTTTCGTTTAATCATTTGGAAAAAATCCTTATTGTTTGGGTCATTTTCTAGCCGTTGTAGAAATTGCTCTCTTTCTATTGCTGTTTCTTTATGTTGTTGACGACGCAATTGCCTTTTTGATGCTTTTTTCTCCAGAAAGAATTTATGATCATTTCTTGGTCGACCGACATTGTCCCATTCTCTGTGTTTCTGTTTGCTGGTTTGTATCAGTTGGCGAACTTTTGGCGAGGCTTTATGCTTAAAACCATTTAACATTTAATCTTTTTCTTCTCCTTCTTTATAGTTTAGTACCCCCATCAACCCACTGATAACGTACGTTCCGGTGTCGTACCGTCACGATGTTAATACATGTACATGTGTAGTAATGTAGAAAGTTTTCGTCAGTTGGAGACGAATATATACTTGAATTATTGTTTACTGATTCGTTACCCGAAAGTCGAGCTATTAGTGGTATAATTCATATTTCATAATTCATATCAAATTGTGAAAAAAGACCTAACCCGTCCAAAAGACCACAAAGAACAGCAATTATTTTGTCTGATAGCAAGGGTTTATGTGTACAAAACTACGTTCGAATAAATCCAGAAACCCACATGGAATTTTAGTGTTAACTTTTGATTATTAAACCTCCGACTGATATTATAAATTTATCGATATCATCACAACCTTCACTGACCATCTGAAGGACGCTCAGGTAGCCCCTGTTAGTCTTAATTTAAACAATATTTATTTCATGAAACTTCAGCATACAATTACATGTATTTAGATATATATAAGTTCAATGGAATTCATAAAACAAGACATAAAACTTATGTAAATCTGTCTCCCTAATTAGATATTGATAACATAGGTCAAGAGTGGTAAGTAGAATTATCATGATTGGGGGAGGGAGTAGAAAGGCAATTGCAGGTTAAATTGAAACAAAATACATGTATTTAGATCGGAATTACAAAGACGGAACTGTCACACACTATCCTCATAGTCTACAACCCAATATGTGCATTCAATTCCTTTCCACATTTTTGTTCAATCAAATCATTTTTTTCTGGCAATATACTTTGACATACAAAATGTAGTTTCAAATACCAATCTGTTTTCATTTTGCTGCTGTTGCAAATATAAAGACTGTGCATCGATGGTACCATGTATGGTTTCGTTCCTAATAAATGTGAGGCACCATCGTGGTCGTGATCGTATGGTAGTTGGATTTACAATTACCTATGCAATCAGTGTCTATCACCATCAACGTTGTAAGTTCGAACCCCGCTCAGGCGAGGTGTACTCGATACAACATTAAGTGATAAAGTTTGTTAGTGACTTGCGACAGGTAGGTGATTTTCTCCGGTTACTCCGGTTTCCTCCACCAATAAAACTGACCGTTACGATATCACTGCAATATTGTTGAAGGTGGCGTTAAGCACCATAAATCAAACCAAGCTTAATAAATCTATAAGTTGGACAGTGCAGCAAGTAATGAGCAGTAGTTTCCATTTTCCCATGTATACAGACCTGAATCAATAATATTTTTGAAGGAGATGATCTTTAGTGAAGCGTGCTTAGCGGAGAAGCAACAAATACCAATTTTATAGTCTTTGGTTTGACTCGGGCGGGACCCGAACCAAAGATCTACCGCTCTCAGATCGAGCATGCTAGCCATTACACCACCGATGCCTGGTTAACCGTTACTGAATATTGGTATCATAAATTACCACATCACAATCCAGTCCTTTCCTCATTCATGACTTATTACTGTGCTTGTAGCAAGAGTAAGACGACGGGTACGATATGTGGAACTGATTATCCTTACTAGGAGCACCTGAGCTCACCCCCGGTTTCTAATGGGGTTCGTGTTGCTCGATCTTTAGCTTTCTGTGTAATGTTGTGTAGATCATTGTTTTTTTTTCCATTGTTCAGGGCATTGTCTGTCCTTCGATTTACGGCTCCTGATTACCCGCTTGGTGTCTTCAAACTATCCTTAGTGCAATTGTTTTCAATGTTTTCATCCTCAGTAACCGATGTATAATTGGAAAATATATCAAAACTAGAAACTTTATACTATAAGAGTGTAATAAAAAGAGAGGATGGATGTCATCAAAATATTGATGGAACAAGGTTTTAAATTCCAATTGATTTATTATAAAAAGACAGATTTGAACATATCACATGTATTCTTCTACATTTAGATTACAAGTAAATATGTTCTACAAACAAAACGTTTCGTTCCAAGGAAAGTCAAGCATGCAGTAATGATAAAAGGTGGATTTGTTCGACTTGTTACGACTATTTATTATCTCCCTTTTTCATCTTGGTAATATTAAATACTATTCACATGAAATCAAACATCGATCAATCAATAACAAAACATTCGACTTCAAAGGGGTTAATCAAAAGCCTGAAATCGAGGAAGGATAGACAATGCTATAGCCAAAAGACGATGAAGAATAGCCAATGCTATGGCCAAAAGACGATGAAGAATAGCCAATGCTATGGCCAAAAGACGAGGAAAAATAGCCAATGCTATGGCCAAAAGACGAGGAAAAATAGCCAATGCTATGGCCAAAAGAGGAGAAAGAATAGAGAATGCTATCGCCAAAAGACGAGGAGGAATAGCCAATGTTATGGCCAAAAGACGAGGAAGAATAGCCAATGCTATGGCCAAAAGACGAGGAAGAATAGACAATGCTATGGCCAAAAGACGAGGAAGAATAGACAATGCTATGGCCAAAAGACGAGGAAGAATAGACAATGCTATGGCCAAAAGACGAGGAAGAATAGCCAATTCTATAGCCAAAAGAGAAAGGACAAACAATAATCTACAAAACAATACAACACGAATCCCACAAAAAAGTGGAAGTGATCTTAGGTGGTCCGGAAGGGTGAGCAGTTACTGCTCTATCAATGACATCAGCCGTGTTACTCTTGTCAAAAATCCGGTTGTAAGAAATGAATTGGGAAAGGACAGGATTGATTACAATAGGAGTATATCCGTGGTCATTTGTGCCACAGATATTCCGTAACAGTTAATCAAGTCATGATGTCGACTAAAACTTTCTAAGTGGTAACTTCAACTTAACCACTAGGAACCATTGGTTCAGTAGCTCCCTTGTTAACAGCCAACCTCTAACAACGAAATCATGATAGGAACCACAAATTATGGAATATTAAATCAACTGAGAGATGTATCTTCCATAGGTGGGTGCTGCTGGAACTTTGTTACATTTAAATGGAAATATAACAATGGGAAAATTGAAATAATCTCTTTTGTCGCACATTTAATTGGCATTTACCATTGTTAACTTCTAGGTGTATGTTCAGATATGAGACAGACTTAGATGTATCTATGGCATCCTTTATTTCAAGCTCAATAGGACAAATGAGATCAACATAATTGCTAGATTTGGAATTATTTAATGAAATGACATTAGCTGCCTAGCGGAACGCGACATTAATAGATCGATTAGTTTTTTTCCTTTGGAATCCCCTGCATAAAATCTTACTCGGATGAATAAAGGAAGATGTCGACCAGAAGAGACATAGGCAGTCAGTAATCACAATCCAGTCCATTATTCATTCATGACTTAATTATCACCAGGTTTGTAACAAGAGTAACGCGATGGCTGCCACTGTAGAGCAAATACTGTCTACCCTTCCGGAGTATCAGAGTTTACCCCTGGCTTTAGTGCGATGAATGTTGCTCAATCTTTAGTTTTTTGTGTAGTGTTTTATTGATCATTGTTTGTTCTTTTGTACTTTTTAATTATGCCATTGTATTTCTGTCCTTCGATTTACGGTATATCTTTAAACTTTTCTTAGTACCCACAGGAACGCCGACTAAGCATAACAAATATGTTAGCAATCAAAAACTAGAACATTTTATGTCAGTTTCAGAGAACTTTTTGATTGCATCGGGGGTTTTTGTTTTGTCTACAAAATACTATTTGTCCCTTCCTAAAACAATGTATTTATATCTACAAACAAGGTTGTACTAATTCTTTTAATCTGTCTTTTAGTTTTTTGGGGAAGGGAATAATTGTGCATGCATAGTGTAGAGAAGCTAAATATTTAAAGCTATTGCATTAGGAGAGGGATATTAATTATATGTATTCTTTACAGATCTTCAGAATTTTTCAGAATCGACATCCGATGTACACCCTCCTTCAATAGCTAGTGTCAAGGTCGGTTTTGACCACTGATAGAATTGATATTAATAATATGGAAAGAGGTATCGTGGAGTATTTGGAAGACCAAGGAATATTTCGCTGTTTGTAGACACTTTTGAGTTTCCAGTAGAATTTCGGAAGTGTGAAGATACCAAAGGCAAAGGGATAATCAGAAGTCGTAAATAGAAAAGGGATAGACAGTAGAATGACAAAAAGGACAAACAAAGGTCCATAAAACACTAAAAATTTGCAACACGAAACGCGAGCCTCACTAAAAACCGGGATTGACCTCATGTGTTCCGGAAGGGTTACACATGCATTTTGCTAAAATTCCACCGGGGATAATCTGATTCTCATATTCTTGTAAAAAATGTAAATAAACAACCAGTTTCGATATAATGCAAAAATTTTTAAAATACTAATGTTTCATGGTTAATGCATCAAAAAATAACATTTCCCACCAAAATTATAAGAAATGTCAAAATCGATGATATTTTGATATCGGTTGCTGTTCCACCAGTGTCGTCTTTAGGCGCTCTCCTGACGTCACGGCTGTTAGATGTTGTTCCACCAGTGTCGTCTTTAGGTGCTCTGCTGACGTCACGGCTGTTAGATGTTGTTCCACCAGTGTCGTCTTTAGGTGCTCTGCTGACGTCACGGCTGTTAGATGTTGTTCCACCAGTGTCGTCTTTAGGTGCTCTGCTGACGTCACGGCTGTTACATGTTGTTCCACCAGTGTCGTCTTTAGGTGCTCTGCTGACGTCACGGCTGTTACATACTGACTCCCCGGATGTTGTTCCTCGACATTGGTACTGACATACAAAGTTGTGTGAGTTTTCCTCACAACAGTTCTGCCCACAATTGACAGGTTCAGGCATTCTACATCCCCTGTCCATCGATAATATTGCTTTTCTGTCTGAAAAAAAAACCGGAATAAGAATTTATTATTTATGCAAAAACGATGGCGGGTAATAATTTATCTTTCTTAACAAAAGATTATTTGTCGATCTCAGTAAACAATTATAAGTTGATGGTAGTACTTCGCCAAGTGTTCAAGAGCTTTAGATATTGAATTTCAATTTCAATTTTGAATGTTACAAATAATTGTTTAAATAGGCGATTTAGGTAGAGGATGAAACGAAATCATCAGACTGTCATTTATCTAGTGACTGTTAGTTGAATCTTACTTTACCCCACTTTCAGGGTCGATAAACTTGCACCCGTAGTGAAGGGAACCACAGTTCCCGGATGTAAAATTTGTCATTTACAAGCCGAGTACACCTTACAGTTAGCAACAATCGACTCATTTATGAAAAGACTGTTATCAAATAGACAATAAATCGCATTCTTTAAAAATTCCATATATAGACAATACATGTACATTGTCGGCATATACAAAATATTTATATGAGCTTTAGAAACAAAAAGAAAGCGAGCATCTGTCGATTTTATATTTCCTGAAAATGTAGATATATTGTGTTTATACTGCGACATCATGTGTGTAACATACATGTTTACTTTACTCACAGAAAGGCAAATACATGTGATATTTTGTTTGAATTTGTTATGATGATCTACATCGCGGTCTGTGTTTGACCAGTGTCTATTGTGCGCTTCGCTCTACAAGACACAGGGTGCCAGACAACTTTATTAAAGGCACCCAGTACAATACGTGCAATATACATCTTTACTAGGCAGTAAAAGCACTGATTGTAGTATAGATAACTGTTACATGAATGCATTCTGATCGTTTTATGGTTTATATACCAGAGTGTAAGCAACAACTAACTATGAAATAATACACACATATACGAGATATTGCACACTTTAAATCTGGGCTGTAATTTTATTACTCTCAATAATCAACGACCTAGATGTGATATTGCATAGCTTCATGTTACACATAATTTATACCACAGTTTTCCGAGTTAAACGGTTAATCAATCTCACGCTTCGCGTTCTCGAGAGTGAGATTGTTTAACCATTTAACTCGGGAACCCGTGGTATAAATATAACCTGTCATTTTTTTCTGTTGAATATTTCTACATACTAAATCTAGCGGTATGCAAACCTCTTTGATAAACGACTTTTGTGACACAGTAACCAGTCGTACATTGGATGACGGGTGCACCGGTAGTAGCATTCCATGGCTGATCGGCACATTCAAAGTTCAGAGCAGGATCTGTAGTTAATATGTATGTACAGGAATAACAACTTAAAGCATCAATTCCTGAAAGTAAACGTCATACAATGTACAAGAAAACCCTTCGCAAGCACCTGGGTTGACCCCCTGTTTGTTGTGGGTTCCGTGTAGTTCATAATTTTAGTTGTTTGCGTTGTGTTAGGTTTTATTTGGTTTGTTTTCGTCCTGTGTCTTGTGTACTCAATGTTACCAGTGTCTTTGGATTTCCCCTTCGGTCTTCTCTAACGTTTATTCAAAAGAAAAATAATACAAAAAGATAAACAGTGGTCAACAATATACTACACAGAAAATGGAAGGTCAACCATATGACTTCAACATAAA
Source organism: Bathymodiolus septemdierum (assembly GCA_963383655.1). Classification (NCBI taxonomy): domain Eukaryota; kingdom Metazoa; phylum Mollusca; class Bivalvia; order Mytilida; family Modiolidae; genus Bathymodiolus; species Bathymodiolus septemdierum. The sequence continues at coordinate 16,014,431 of OY726529.1, forward strand.
AGGTGGGTGAACTCAGGTCTTCCGGAAGTGTAAACAGTTCCTGTTCCGGTAGTGGCATTCGTCGTGTTACTTATGTCTTAATAATCCGCGGATTAGTCATATTCAGTGATAACAGGGTCGTGACTACAACAAACAAAATATATCTGTGGCCATCTGTCATACAGACATTCCTTTACAGTTAGCAAAGTCTTGATGTCGAAGTAAAACTTTCGTATAGTTTTGACTTCAGATTTAATACTATGAATCCTTTCGTTCCTTAGCTTGTTGTTAACATGTGTACTATACCAAGGACATCTTGATGATAAACTGGAGGTCTGAAACGGCGTATTAACTTGAAGATACTCAACATGTAGGTGCAGCTGGATAAAATTCACCATAGGAAGGTTGAAGTAGTCTTGTTTGCTGTAATGTTTCGTTGTTAACCGCACCTTATTGTCAATTGAAAATATTACCATACTTATTATACGATGCAGTCTTTTAAAATAAGATATTGTGATCTTTGGCAGTCTCTTTCAAAAGGCTTGATTTTTCAGTTTGTCCATGCATATCACATTGATAGCAAACATTGGACAAATATTTAAATGAAGTAATAGACAGATAGACAGCATATTTGTCTGTCAATGTGCTTATATTGAAAATAACATCAATAAGTAATATAGAAACACGCACTCTCAGTCATAGCAGGTCCCATTATGTAGGACTCAACAGAGAAAGGCATCATTTTCCCCTCAGATCATAGTGCTGAGTGACTCGGTCGAGTATTTGAGGGCTGCGATTACTCCAATTAATCTTTAAATTCTCCCCGGTTTCTTTTGTACGTATTTTCTTATTTGTTAATATTTTTCTTTTTCGTAATTGCAATTCCCTCGACACAATCTTCAAACTGTTGAAGTAGGTCAATCATTGATAGAAGTAGAAATAGATCAGAATCTATCAGACAACAAAACATAGAACAGGAATACTTCGCTCAATCAGCTTAAAATAACAAAGTTTATGGGTTTATGGTGTTTAACGCCACTTTCAACAATGTTTCGGTTATATCGTGGACGTCAGTTTTATTGGTGGCGCGGGAAACCAGAGTACCCCGATAAAACCACTGATCTGTCACAAGTCTCTGACAAACTTTATCACATATGTTTCATCGAGTACATCTCGCCTGAGTAGGGATTGAACCCACAACGTCAGTGGTGATAGGCACTGGTTGCATAGGTAGTTAAAAATCCAGCTACCATATGATCATAACCAAGAAATTCCTTTTAAGCTACATTGTAGAATCAAAGACCTGAAGATCTTTAAGGGTCGGCTGGATTGTGCAAAAGTTATATCCATATTAATATTCTCATAACCAATTAATCAGACAGACTGGAAATTTCACTGGTGTGCAAACGTGCGCGTGCGTCTTCCTTTGTTGTTATCGGATTACCACGTGCGTTGTGTATATACACGCAAGTAGTACGGTTGTCGCTAAAATGTGGATGCGGTATTACAATCGACAAGAAATTGATGTCAGTTTGTCGATTATGAGACGAAAATAAGAGTAAAACATAAAAGAGTATAGATTACTATGATTAGCAAAAACAACAAAAACGATATGAAACTATATTTTCTTGCCCATATCGACAATCACGGTAATTCGGCAAATCCACATTTTTAATGAGCTTGCGATATGAACATCTACGAATGTGACTGCAATGGGTCTGCCTGATAAATCAGCCGACCCAAAAACAATTCTTTTCTTGTTTTTTTTGGTTACTAATCGTAGATTAACATAAATGCATTGTACATGTACAGAGAAATACTTTGCTAGATAAGCTGACAGCAACAAAACATCCTTGTAGAAAACATTCTTTTTAGGTTTTTGGTTGCTAATTGTAGATTACACCAAAATTATAACCACATCGCCCCCTTAAAGCTCATTTATCTGACAGTAACGCGGTATTGATCTAAAACTTCCTTTTTGTATATCAACCATAAGGTTTTTATCTGTCAAAGTATTACATTTATTTCATTAAGGGTTATGGTGTTTAATGCCACTTTCAACAATATTTCAGTTATATCTTTGCTGTTATTTTATTAAATTTAACAATACAATGAAAACCCAAATTACCACAGTCGGAACAATTCCAGAATCAAATATTAAAATTGTAGAAGTGGAAAATTCGATACGACTAACACTCATGACCACTCACTTTCCTGTCTTGGTACATGTACTTCACTAAAAAAATACTTTCATAGTTATATTATACATAAATGAGTATAAATGATCCACAGTGTAACTAAGATAAATTCAACTGACCGATGACCAATTCGATCGAGATAGTGTATATTATTTTTAAGACATGTGCAAATGTACAACGGACATTTCTTGGGCACAAGAAACCCTTGCTTTAGGAGATTTCTGATCCAGAACAGAATTGTTAGCTGTATGTGAGCTAATTGGAATTACCCTTTATTTACGTGTCCCCTACTTCGGGGGGGGGGGGGGGGGGGGAGGGGGGGAGGGTTCTATGTCCTATCCATCCGTCACAAAAGTTTGTACGAGCAACCCCTCATAAATTGTAAAATGGAATTCTTCAAAACTTTGACTGATTGCTTGTTACTATGATGCACAAATCAGATTATTGTAGAATGAGTTACTTCCCCTTTTCACTTTGAATATTTCATCAAAAAGTTTGTAAGTGCAATTCCTCCGACATTTTAAATGGGAAAACTTCAATATGCATGCTAACTTGTACTATGCATGTATAAAGATTTAAATATCGTCATACGACAGCTTCATCTTAATACATTTTATCTTTAAAGGAGTTGTTTCCCCTTTTCACTTAGAATATTTCATAAAAAAAAAAGCTTACTGAGTACTCTTACATTTTGAATGTGATTTTCTCAAAACTGTTCATGTTAGCTAACAACCATATCAGGATTTTCAAATCGGTATGACAGTTTGATCTGAACATTTTTAAGGAGTCATTGTCTTTTATTGACTCATCAAAAATTATTTTGAAAGGCCGAGATATTTGTTTTCGTGTCAAAAATAACATTCGGTTCCCTTGGTTTCGTACATTTAACAAATAAAAATGGAGAAGATAGGATGGTGATCCCGTGAACTGGTTTAACCCGCCATATTTTTGTGTCTGTCCCAATCCAGGACCTGGATTTCTAACGTCAAAGGTCATGATCGTTTCATCTTCAATGAATAGAGGTGAAGTGAGAGATGATTGATCGTTTTGTTGATATTGACAGAATTGATGATTATCACTGTTTGAACTTTCTCTTCATAATTCAATACGAAATTTCAATAGTAATTAAACAAATTAAACAAGCTTCCGCCTTTTTTATACTACCAACGACTCATTGTAGTTTAAAACTCTCATTCACACTTTGTATCTAGAATAATGAGTAATGTAGGTATTAAAAAATAAGTCACGAATTTAACTATCTATATAACTTACCAGATATGGAATAAGTAAATAAAATATAGACTGTAAAAAGTCTGATAAATACTGATTCTGTATAACATGTGTCCATTTTCTGTGTTAAGGAAATGCAATGTTCTGTTAAACCGTGTGTAATGACAGAAACAAAAGCATGTGATCTGTTTCATACGTCATGTTGTACAGGTATATGTATCTGTCATTCAGTATAGGAGAATGTCCGAGTAACTCTCCATTCCTTAAAAATGATGGAGCCAAGGCCCCTTCGGGGCCGAGGTCCATTGTTTTTTAAGGAATGGAGAGATATGAGGACATTCTCCAACTTAAAATTCACCCATTGTAGTTTATCAATGTTATTAATTCTTAATCTTGTAACAAAAAAAATTAAATAAATTGTTTGTTATTCAATTTTGCAATTTTAAACAGGTTGAGGTTTTTGGCCTTTAAACTCTAGCTCCGCCCCTGTCTACATTGTTCATAACGAGAGGGGGGTACCACTCAGTGAGGTCACTCACAGTTCTAGTTTCATCTCTTTTTCCTGAATTTATTGTGGATAATAGGGTCGACACACGTAACTTGCCGTTAACATATGATTGTATAAATATGGATATGCACAAGTTAAATTAAGGAAAATGGGATGAAATAATAAAGAAATTTTATTAAAAATAAATAGGTAAACAGAAAGTTGATTATTTCATAAATTAAAATGATTTTTAATACAATTTATTAAGAAATATCCATCACAATATCGTTATTTAGGTAAAAACTTATTAGACTGATTTTTTTAAACCATTTTTGTCTTTTTAATTGATAACTGACCCAAGTTAGCCTAAATAAATGTGACTTAATGTGTTAATTATATAAATCCTTGCCTCCTATAAATTTTAATTTCTTATCTAATTCGTATTCTAAGTTGGTCAAAACCCCACTAGGGCTTGTGTTGTATTGTTACTTAAATATGCCGACTATAAATAAAACTTATCTTATCTTATCTTATCATATCTTATCTTCTTTCTATGAAACAATATGGTCAGGTTGTTATTTTCATTGCATGGCATCTCAAAATAGATGACTTCATAGTAGGATCTCTTCCTGTATATTGGTTACATCGTGTATATTACAACTGACAGCTAATGCATGACAAACAATTTTAATCGGTATCATAAAATTATTTTTTTCTAAATCTTTATTTTAAGTGAAATTAAAAAATCATTATAAGAGTGAATTCAATTCAAGCTTTTATTTACTTTCCAACTTTGAAATAAAAATCAATATTTCTAATATTTAAAAAAATAGTAATTATTCATTTAAGTTTTATATCATGTTTGGTTGTATTTATCCGGATATATGTATTGCATACAGCATTATATCATCTGATCCCTCCATTGGACATTATTTACAAACACTTTAGCTCCTCCTATTTTATGTCGTAATACCCATAAGTCATAGCGATTTACTTTTTCCGGCTTGACGAATTTTTTCAATGAATGCATCCAGGCGTTAATGTAGCGACCAGCGGGAGCTTAATATAACGACTGGATTATTCGGGTTAAGTTTTGCCCCGATGGCTGATACCGCTGTAATACTTCAGGTGTTTACGTTATTACTTATAAATATGTGATAATTGATAGATTAATTCATGCCCTTTTCCATATCAAGACTATTATCATCCCGAGAGACCGACATCGTCCAGAGGGCTTTAGCCCGAGGGTCGATATCGGTCAAGCAATGATAACAGTCCTGATATGGAAAAAGGCATGCATTAATCTATTTATCACATATTTCAACATTGAATTAAAAAGAACAAAATTTACTTCCAACACAGACACCAAACTTATGGATATGAATGATCGATATCGGTTGAGGGTTCTGCTTCCGAAACGCCAACAAATCTTTCCTCGCTGAACGTCCACATTTTCCAAACGACAATTAACAGTTGGGCGGAAGTGACGTCATGGGGCTCACGAGAGACTTGATATCGTGTTATCAGAGTTTTGCCCCGATGGCAGATATCGCTGTGGCACTTCCGGTGTTTACGTATGGTCAAAATTGACGTTATTACTTATAGATATGTGATAAGATGCAATAAACACTGAAACATAATTTTGGGATCATGGAGATAATTTAATTTAATGGTTAATAAAAAATTTGAAAGTGAAGTTGTTTCTTTTTCAGTACATTGTTTAATGACATGATATGTGTATAGCAGTTCCCATAATTGTGTGGGAAACAATATTGTTTTAGTATTATTGGTATTTGTAAAGATATGCCACATTATGACCCAAATGTGTTTTATGTTATGCACTACATACACAAACTTTTGATCCATCATTTGTCCATTGGAGGTTAGTTGTTTAACACCACTTTCAAAAATATTTCAGTTACTACTTTTGTGGCGGAAACTGGAGTACCCAGAGCAATCCACAGACCTGTCTCAAGTCACTGACAAACTTTATCACATAATGTTTTATCGAGTATGTTTTTTGTTGGGGCTCATTGGATGGAATTTGTATCTCATGTGAAGTTCCGTCAATTGCATACACAACGTTAGGCATATCAGAACAATCCCCTTTCTTTTGCCACCAGACTGGGATGGTTGGCCACTGAATTTTATGATTACACACTTTCTTCAAGTCTACCCATGTTGAATTTAAAATATTGTCAACAGTTGAAACACTGACACCAAAGCATAACTAAATAAATAAATAAATAAGTATTGCAAGGACCGTGTTATTTATTTTAGTGAATCTCATGATCCTCGATGAGCTAAATCAATTGACGAAGGTGGTGCGTTGTTGAGCATGAGCTGTATAAAACTCGGGCTCTTAAAAGAAAACGACAAGTAAAATAAAGTGGAAATATTTTAGAACAACATTACTATCATTTGAAATATATATATCTATAATATGTATAAAAGTGTAGAAAAGTAGATGAGTGGATTTGAATCTGCGGATCCCTAAAATTCACATCACATTTTCATAAATTCCCCTTTGCGCCCAAATTAAACTTCTAACTTCTATCAGTTCCATTCTCTTAAATCAAAGGCAACTATCCATCCGGTGCCTTGAAAATGCATTCTGTCATGTGCATCAGTTATTGTTTGCATGATTGACAGACAATATTCATCATATTGTTTTTTAGATTCTGAACTGTCGATCGAGAAAAAAATATAATATTCTAGACAGGCAGCATATAGCAGTCAATGGGGTTTTCAATTAATATTTCGCATGCACAATAGCAACCACCACACCACAAGGTGTGGAAAACAGAAATATTCTTCTGTGGTTTAAATGCGTATTAAATGCATTACATGTAAACTGTATGATTCTGTTTGATAAAGTCCTTTAACTAGAACAGGAAAAAAATGCACATTTGAGTGAAATAGTGTTGTAATAAAAGATCGTGAACGTGATGTACAATTTTTAAAGAATTTCAAGAATATTTTAAATGAAGTTGAAACAAGTCACCATTTGATATCAATTCGGTTGTATTTCATTTTGACGATTTTATTTATGGAAGACTGATCACAACCATATTTTTTTAACAATTGCAACTCAGCTGGTTTTTTTCATAACTTATAATAAAATGAGAAAATATATCGATGAACTAAAACAATTCACGAAGGTGGTCCGTTGCTGAGCATGAGCAGTATAAAACTGGGGCTCTTAAAAGAAAACGACAAGTAAAGCAAAGTGGAAATATTTTAAAATAACACTACTATCATTTGAAATATACATATGCATAGAAGTATAGAAAAGTAGATGAATGAATTTGAATCTGAGGATCCCTAAAATTCACATCACATTTTCATAAATTATAGAAAACTTCCCTTTTACGCCCAAATTAAACTTCTAACTTCTATCAGTTCCATTCTCTTAAATCAAAGGGAACTATCCATCCGGTGCTTTGAAAATGCATTCTGTCATGTGCATAAGTTATTGTTTGCATGATTGACAGACAATATTCATCATATTGTTTTTTAGATTCTGAACTGTCGATCGAGAAAAAAAAAATATTCTAGACAGGCAGCATATAGCAGTCAATGGGGTTTTCAATTAATATTTCGCATGCACAATAGCAACCCCCACACCACAAGGTGTGGAAAACAGAAATATTCTTCTGTGGTTTAAATGCGTATTAAATGCATTACATGTAAACTGTATGATTCTGTTTGATAAAGTCCTTTAACTAGAACAGGAAAAAAATGCACATTTGAGTGAAATAGTGTTGTAATAAAAGATCGTGAACGTGAAGTACAAGTTTAAAGAATTTCAAAGAATATTTTAAATGAAGTTGAAGCAAGTCACCATTTGATATCAATTCGGTTGTATTTCATTTTGACGATTTTAATTATGGAAGACTGATCACAACCATATTTTTTTAACAATTGCAACTCAGCTGTTTTTTTTCATAACTTATAATAAAATGAAAAAATATATCGATGAACTAAAACAATTCACGAAGGTGGTCCGTTGCTGAGCATGAGCAGTATAAAACTAGGGCTCTTAAAAGAAAACGACAAGTAAAGCAAACTGGAAATATTTTAAAATAACATTACTATCAATTCAAATATACATATGCATAGAAGTATAGAAAAGTAGATGAATGAATTTGAATCTGAGGATCCCTAAAATTCACATCACATTTTCATAAATTATAGAAAGCTTCCCTTTAACGCCCAAATTAAACTTTTAACTTCTATCAGTTCCATTCTCTTGAATCAAAGGGAACTATCCATCCAGTGCCTTGAAAATGCGTACTGTCATGTTCATAAGTTATTGTTTGCATGATTGACAGACAATTCATCATATTGTTTTCTAGCTTCTGAACTGTCGATCGAGAAAACAATAAAATATTCTAGACAGGCAGCATATAGCCAGTCAATGGGGCTTACAATTAATATTTCGCACGCACAATAGCAACCTCAAACCGCAACGTGTGAAAACAGAAATAGTGTACGTTTGAGTGAAAGTGTTGTAATAAAAGATCGTGAACGTGATGTATAAGTTTTAAAGAATTTCAAGGTATATTTTAAATGAGGTTGAAACAAGTTACCATTTGATATCAATTCGGTTGTATTTCATTTTGACGACTTTAATTACGGAAGACGGATCACAACCATATTTTTTTCTAGCAATTGCAACTCAGCTGGGTTTTTTCATAACCTATAATAAAATGAAAAAATATAGATCACCCTGTCGGAACAGTTCCAGCATTCAATAGAAACATCGTAGAAATATGTAAATTCGATATCCCTAACACACATATAAATGACCCCTCCTGGCTTGATTCAGGTACTTCAATAAAAAGTGACGGGGTTAGTCTAGTATACAGTAGATTTTTCTGAGGTATTCCTCTTATTTAATAAAATAAAAAATCAAGTAGAAGTAAGAACATCAACAACAAAAACAGAACAAACTAATGAAAGAAGTTAAATATATAAACATATACTGTACAACAAAGCATTACTCATACACACACACCCACACCAACACACGGGTCAAAGGTTCCTCCGCAACAAGACACCCTGGATACAAAGGTCACACCCGGACCCTCTTACGTTTTCTACACTTGAAAGCAGTTTTAATAGGAAGTTATTTCAATAATCTCATATAATTCTTTATATATAATTCACAGGCATTTATAATTTAATCATCAAAGTAAATCTCAATGTCATAATTTTCATCAAATATATAGTAATTTTTGGTGAGGGAGATTAAACTTGGGCTAAATAATGTTTCAAGAAAAGGTAGAAACAAAATTATGTGAATAATACAAATTCAAACAAAACAATATTATGTTCTGCCTTCAGTGCTGTAACTTCATGATCATCGAGTAAGAAGCGACCGGAAAAGAAACCCTTTAAGCTTAAGGTTTTCCCTGAAATATATAGCAAACTGCGGAAAAACCCCGACCATTTAATATTTAGGAATGACTAAGTACTATAAGGTCTGTTCGGTTGACTTAATTATTTTGCTTTTATTGAAGATTACAACAAACATGATGAAAAAACGACAAAGAAAATAATTATATTATTAGGATCCCTAAAATTCACATCACATTTTCATAAATTATATAAAGCTTCCCTTTTGCGCCCAAATTAAACTTTTAACTTCTATCAGTTCCATTCTCTTGAATCAAAGGGAACTATCCATCAAGTGCCTTGAAAATGCGTACTGTCATGTGCATAAGTTATTTTTTGCATGATTGACAGACAATTCATCATATTGTTCTCTTGCTTCTGAACTGTCGATCGAGAAAAAAATAACATATTCTAGACAGGCAGCATATAGCCAGTCAATGGGGCTTACAATTAATATTTCGCATGCACAATAGCAGCCCCAAACCGCAACGTGTGAAAACAGAAATAGTGTACGCTTGAGTGAAAGTGTTGTAATAAAAGATCGTGAACGTGATGTATAAGTTTAAAAGAATTTCAAGGTATATTTTAAATGAGGTTGAAACAAGTTACCATTTGATATCAATTCGGTTGTATTTCATTTTGACGACTTTAATTACGGAAGACGGTTCACAACCATATTTTTTTCTAGCAATTGCAACTCAGCTGGTTTTTTTCATAACCTATAATAAAATGAAAAAAAATAGATCACACTGTCGGAACAGTTCCAGCATTCAATAGAAAAATCGTGGAAATATGTAAATTCGATATCCCTAACACACATATAAATGACCCCTCCTGGCTTGGTTCAGGTACTTCAATAAAAAGTGACGGGGTTAGTCTAGTATACAGTAGATTTTTCTGAGGTATTCCTCTTATTTAATAAAATAAAAATCAATAGAAAGCGAAAATCGCACGATTTTTGCACGACAATCGGTCGATGGTCTTGCGACCGTCGCCGATAAGACAAGTTTTGGGAGAATGAAATCATTTATTTTTCTTTACATATGAAATCAGAAATGTTCCATTGAATATCCAGTTTTACATAACTATTATACTGCTTGATTTTCCTTAGTCATATTATTTTTTTTCTCCTAAGGCTGGCAAGATTATTTATTTGTGCGAAAATTAAATCAGGAATATTTAAAAAAAAAAATATATATATATATATATATATATATATATATATATATATATATATATATATATAAATCAATTTGAAAAGCACCCCTCCTTGAAGTATATCTATAAATAGCGTTTGAGGAAAATATGTATTTTTGTATGCAGTTTGTAATGTCACTGTAAAACCATTATTTGGCCAGTGATATTAATTTTCAACTATTTTAAACACCGACATGAAAAAAATATATATCTAATCACTTACACTCAATGAACAATTGAAGACAAATGTTGCAATAAGGCCTCCCTCAAAAGATCTTTGCGTAAATTAACATTATTTTGCTATGTTACGGGAAGATACGTTCGTTCGTCAGTTATCGAGAAATCTCTATTAATGGAATCCAGTTAGCAAAGTTTGTATTATTAATTGGCAGAGCATCATCACTATACCTGGGAGTGAGATTAGAGGCTTAAGCCTCTCCATTTTTTTGTCTTTGATAAGTTTTTGAATAAACTCAGACTCATAGGAGAATAGAAAAAGTTGGAGAGGGGCGTAGGTAGTTCCCATGGGAATGCCTAGCTATGATTTGTTGAAAAATGTGCCATTCGAACTCGACAAATATATGTTATCGATAAGGAACTCCAATATTTTTATGACTTCATTTTATGTGTAGCACTTTTTACCTTTCGTTTCGTGCTTGACAAAATACCCAATACTATAAACTTGTAACGTTGCCACTATTTTTTAAGGTAAAATGCGTTGTGAATCATTTACTTTAAAGAGGTGATGAAAGTGTAAAAGGTAAAAAAAAGTCAAATATTTGGCTAGATGAAATTTTCGAGAATTAAAATTATCCTCTTCTTTCAGTATCTACTTTTGATTGATTGAGTGAGTGAGTGACTGTTGTTTAATGCCAATTCAGCAATTTTTCAGCTATATTATGGCGAGAACAAGTTAACTATCAATGAGATGATGATGAGGTCCGCTTTGTTCTAGACCAACACGCTGAGTTGAATTTTTTTAGCGCCAGCTCACTGAAACAACAGTCCGCGGGTAGAATTGTCACTCCATTCGGATACATTATTCTGATTCCGAGCCAACCAATCTTTGCTCTTTCTCTGTAATGCTGCGTGCTTAGCGTTGAAGCAACAAATACCAATTTTATAGTCCTTGGTTTGATACGACTGGGCCTCGAACCCACTCGCTGTCGCACTCGAGGCGAGCACGCTAACCATTACACCACCGATGCGGTCCTTTTGATTTATGTTACCACGTGAATATACTTTGTCACAGTATGATAGTAGTCCTCCTTTGACTGCATGCAAAATTTAGTCATACTTATAGATAGTTCTTTTGTTGAACAAGTAGAAGAATATACCTGTCTAAATACTGATTCTTCTGAAATTTTGGTATCCAATATAAAGTAGATAATTCACAATTGTCTTCATTTATCGGAATATTCAGTGATGCCATGAATGACTTCTTTGTCAAAATTAGTGTTTTTGTAAGATCTACCAGAGTTCTTGGAAATATCAAGTTCTTCATATTGCTCGTTTGGCGTTAAACAACAATCACTCACTTCATTACTTATTTACCAAACCTTATTTCTTGTGGTTTTTTAATATTTTTATGATGTTTACCTATTTGAAATTAAGCATGTTTGTAAGCTCAACTAGCCAAAACGACCAAGTGAAGTATTATCATTTAGTGTCCGTCGTCTGTTATCCATAATTTTTCATATTAATATTTAATCTTTTTCTTAGAAGCTGCAAAACCAAGTGCTTTAACTATTTTACGTTTTCAAGTTTTGGGACTATTTTGTAGCGCGTGCATATATAGTACATGTATTTACAAAACGCACATGCATCAACGCTTACCTCACTATGACCAATCACAAAGGGTCATGTGAGGTATTACCATCATATTGCGTTCAGCGTGGTCTGGAAATCTTTAACATTAACATTGGAGGGATGTAGGAGATGTGTGTATTCAGTGCCGTCTTAACGCATGGGCACGTGGGGCAGTTCCCCGGTGGCCCACGAGCATAGGGGCCCCATGCTTATCTATGTATGTTGCGTACTGTATGTTTTTCTAAGGTTTAAACTCACTGAATTTGTTGGAAATACCAATACAATATATACACAATGTATGTTTAATTTTATATACATTTACAGTTTTGCTCCTATGAGTGGTTGTGTAGATATCGGCCCCAGTGCACTGCTCTTCCCGGGGGCCCGTGATGCTGTTAAGACGGCCCTGCTTCTATTATTATTATCCAAAAAGCTGTAGAGAGGGCTTACACATGTAAAATGCTACGGTAACGTTGTTGTTTAGATATTTCAGCAGATAAACAATACAAATTAATTTGTGAAGAAGGAAGCTTTTAAAGCACATCTATAAAACAAGTATCTAAGGAAAATTGTTACTACGCTGATTATTAAATGAAAATGAAAACGACGATTGTATTACATGACGTTTACTGTGACGTAACTTATCCGGAATATTTACACGTCCGCAATCGATATTTAAAAAAAATTACGTCCTTTAAATGTTTTAAAGTAATCGTTTTTTAGCATTTATATATTAAATATATTGCGCAGGAAGCTGGTTTAGAAATAAAAGATTTGGAATTTAGTGGGGATTACAACTGGAAAATGGAATCAATAAAGAAACATTTCAAAACATGCATGATAAATTTCTATTAAAATATCTTTCTTAATAAATTTAGCACAATAGATAATAGTAGTAAACAATATATATATATAAAGATTTAAAAAGAGATTTGAGCATGGAAAATGATCTGTTACCTGAAAAATTTTCAAAATGAAGACTTGTAGCTAAACTTAGAATCAGCGACCAGAACCTTCTAATTGAAAAGGGAAGGCATTTAAAAATACCCAGGGAAAACATACTTCGTCAGGTATGCAATCAAATTGAAGATGAACACCATTTTCTTTTCGTTTGTAATAAAAATCTTGATCTGAGAAATAAATATCTTCCACTTATATTTCAAGATAGGTCTAATATTGGAGAAGGTGAAAAAATTGAATATATTCTTTCTCCATCATCACCGGTACAAGTAGGAAAAATCGGTTCCTTCAGTAAACAGTCTCTTGAACTGAGGACAGGGAACCCATAATACATTGTGCATGTGGTTTTTTTTCCTTACTTGTAAGATATTTTTGTCTTTATTTTGTTACAAATCTGTTTTATGATTTAAATGACAATAGATATTGAATTGAATTGAATTGAATTGAATTTTAAAAAAATCAAAATGCAATAGAACAACGGCATCACGAAGACTGATCTTGGTAAAATTTTAACAGTAAAAAAAACAGACTTTACCATTAAATACGATATTTTCATATGACAAAGAATACAGGGATTGAACGTAGCAAGAACAATCCCATAGAATTCGGAAAAAGGGGGAAAGTTGCATATTTGGCCTTTCAATCTATTCGCACATTTAATTAAATGACATTCAACACTTTGCCACGCGCTTTTCTTGAAGAATAGGATATCCTCAATCCGCCGGTTCCCTCATTACTTGTATTGAACATCGCTATGCCGTTGTTGTACTCGGTTTTACTGGTCACAATGCTACTTTCTCTTTAATGTGATCATGTGACCTCTGTAATTGATTCCTAATATTATTTTTTTTCATTTTGAGTAGATCACACATAATTTTATTGGTTTATGGTTTAAATGAGTAAAATTAATGCATTTTCGCGTGTATTAAACCAAAAAGTAATTTTGTTTTATGGTTTTCCAATTGGTGGACAACCTTAACAATACTGCGAATTTGGCATAGATAAAATAACAAATGGCTTCCACAAGGAAAACGCCGACTTTATGTGAAAAGGACACCAGACAGCTGTTTTCGACGGTTTGTTTCACATGATAAAATCCCTCATTATTTTGATCACTTCATTTGTCAGAGGTTATATTATGATGCTGAAATTGCATGAATGATCTCATGAAATCTGATCTGAAAATGTCATCTTTAAATGTAAGAACTACGTACCACATCTATTATTTCACGTTCAAATTGTAGTTTTTTGTAATTCAATTTTTCGTCACCTTAACAAAGCTTTAATCAGTTAAAAAATATATCTCATACAAACCAATTTTGGATTCATCGTCTGCTATGACATTGATAATGTACATATTGAGGTCAATAGGGGCGGATCCAGTGTTTCAAGTTAGGGGGCACACTTAAAAAAATTGCGCCGAGCAAAGGGAGGTGCGAAAATTGTTGGGGTATTTCGTGTGAAAAATCACGATTTTACGCCAAAAAATCTTATTTTTTCCAATTTTAGGGTAGGGGCTGGCGCCGGGTGCGCCCTCTCCTTGGATCCGCCCCTGGGACATCAATTCAGAAGCTTATTAACATTGATCGTCGAAAACTGGTCGAAATTTTAGTATTCATTTTAAAGAAGTAATAGATAGATTTATTTGGACAATAGGACTTTGTCATATTTGAAATTGTTTTAAACACTTTTTTAACCGTACTTCATTCTTAACGACAACCAATGCGATGATATATTCCAGTACATTTTTACGGACAACCATCACAAATCTATAGAAAATAAAATGCCAAGGTGCGGGTTGAGAGAAGTCCAATATTTAAAGATCGCTTTTTTTATGATATGGAAATATTTTGGGAAATGGTGTGAAGCAAAATGTTTAATGTGTAACGATTTTAGCTAGGACCCTGTGAGAATTATTTTACTTTTTAATAAACTAATAATAAGCCTTGGAATCAGATATCCCATAGAAAGTGGTTGTCGATAGATAATTGTTTTACAATCAAGTATTTCATATATATTTATGATGAGAACAAGTTTACAACCATATGATTAATCGTGTAGGTAAAATGTGTGTCGCTGCCATGAGTCTATGTATGATTGTTTTGATTGTCACTAGAAAAAGAGGAGATGGTAGATATTATTTTGCTTTGTGACAAACCAACAACAACACTCCTAATAAACTGTTGCCATCATAATCTGCTGTAAGTGGTCTTTTACGTGTAAGGAGTGTGTCCTTTACATCCCGCGCTAAGGGATGTATTAAATTCGTTCCTCATAGCTGTCTGGTGTCCCTTTCACATAAAGGCGGCGATTTCCTAGAAGAAGCCATTTGTTATTTTATTAATGTCAAATTCGCAGTCATGCTATGATTCTAATAATAATAGGATATTATACATTATTATACAGCTATAATTTTAATCCAATCAAAAACAATATGGTTGTGATCGTCTTCCTTAATTAGAATCGTCAAAATGAAATACAACCGAATTAATAGCAAATGGTGACTTGTGTCAACCTCATTTAAAATATACCTTGACATTCTGTAATACTTGTACTCGTACATCACGTTCACGCTCTTTTATTACAACACTATTTCACTCAAGTGTACATGTTGTTCCTAATCTAGCTAAAGGACTTTATCAAACAGAATCATACAGTTCACATGTAATGCAGTTAATGCGCATTTAATCCACAGAAGAATATTTCTATTTTCCACACGTTGTGGTGTGGGGTCGCTATTGCATGCGAAATATTAATTGCAAACCCCATTGACTGGCTATTTGCTGCCTGTCTATAATATTTTATTTTTTTCTCGATCGACAGTTCAGAAGCTAGAAAACAATATGATGAATATTCTCTGTCAATCATGCAAACAATAACTTATGCACATGACAGAACGCATTTGCAATGCACTACATACATAAACATTTGATCCATCATTTGTCCATTGGAGGTTGATTTAAGAGAATGGAACTGATAGAAGCTAAAAGTTTAATTTGGGCGCCAAAGGGGAAACTTTATATCATTTATGAAAATGTGATGTGAATTCAGTGGCCAACCATCCCAGTCTGGTGGCAGAGAAAAAGGTATTGTTCTGATATGCCTAACGTTGTGTCTGCAAATTCCATCCAATGAACCCCAACAAAAAACATACTTTCAGCAAACCAATTCTTTTCATTGATAGATATGAAAAGAAAGTTTAAGAACAGTGATAATCATAAATTCCATCAATATCAATAAAACAATTACCTTTCATCTTAACTGAACTTGAACCATCGTGGTCGTATGGTAGTTGAATTTACAACTACCTGTGCAATCATTGCATATCATCACTTAAGTTGTGAGTTTTAACCCCATTCATGGCGAGGTGTACTCGATAAAACATTATGTGATAAAGTATGTCAGTGACTTGCGACAGGTCTGTGGATTTCTCTGGGTACTCCAATTTCCGCCACAAAAGTAGTAACTGAAATATTTTTGAAAGTGGTGTTAAACACCTAACCTCCAATGTACAAATGATGGATCAAACATGTGTGTATGTAGTGCATAACATAAAACACCTTTGGGTCATAATGTCAGAGCTATCTACTCCTTTTGGATCAAACTATTTTTCTTCATTTTAGAAGTAGCTTCGATAGACCATTAATCCCGTTACCTCCGTATCCCTGTAGTAATAACTATTTCAGTATCCCGGAAGAAAATATATAATCAATAATTGGGGGCTTATGAAAAAAACCTATTTTGGATGAAGTGGTGTTTATTTTATTTCTATCTTACATTTGTATATAACTGTTACTTGCCGACATACCATCGTTTTTTACGGCAAAGATTGCTTCTCAAATATCAAAACGTCATCTAAGCACTTGGAATATTTGAACATTTTCCCGCCGTTTTTCAAGAAATTTAACACCTCGTGAAATCAAAAAAATACTTTAACAGTATTTTTGCTTTATTTATTTTAATAATCTGGTAAAATATTTTTCTAGTGCACGACTGCGGAGGTGCTTAATTTCTTCATAAACCGTCCAGATATCGCGGGAAAAATTCCACGAAATACAGAAAATAAATAACGCTCATGACGTCACAATGACGTCAAATACGTATCGATTTTGTTGGAAACAAGTTTTAACATCAAAAGTATGATCTCGTCTATAATATAAAACAAATCAAATTTTAATCAAGTATGTTCTGAGATAATGATTCATTAAATATGGGGCCATATATGGCACTTATAGTCCCCAGTTCTTTTTATGGCATTGACGCCGGATTACATGCAGTGAGTTTTTCTCTTGGTTTTAATGTATACAAACTGTATTTAAAATAAATACAATAATATACAGAAACATAAGTTATTTACTTATGAATTTCATTACTTGAAATGAATCATGAAATGTACAGATTGTGTATATAATGGTCTCATATATACAATCAGAAGAGTGAAAATATTGATTTTAAAGGTCTGGCTGAGGTTATAAATAAATTAACATTTAACAACCTCCACAATCCTCCACCAACAAAATATTTTGATATAATCATTAACCCTCTATACTCAAAACAACTGCTCAATTTGGTGTTGGTGGAAGACTGTGGAGGTATATAAAATAGCTAAAATGTACATTAAATATGTCGTTTATAGTCCATTTTTAGCATTATCCGTCTAATTATGATGTCATTATGACGTCATAGCGCACCCAATTTCACGGAAAGTTATATTTTTTGAAAATTTGTTTATCTAACAATTAAATTAGTAAATTGTTTTTATTCTATGTCGAGCATTATTGCTTAATATAATGTGGGGTCAATTTTGCACCTTAGCGCTTTTCCCTCTTTATGCTTTGTTCATTGAGTTTTATTTTGCTTTGTTTTTGTTTTTGTTTTTTAAAGATATGCATTATAATACAATGATACGTGCGTTCTGTATTCTGAAAAAAATGACGTTCGGTGCTTTTCATTACCTGACTTTGTCGGTCCGCTGTGAGGAATTAGATGAACATATCAACTAACTGTATTTATTTCTGAAAAGCACATATTGTGAATACATGTTGGAGAACATTTTATCGATATCTGAGGTGGGGCCGATTTTGACCTTATAGCTCCCAGCCCTTTTATGAAAATTCGTGTAAGTAATTGTAATTTAAATATTGAAAAAGGTCGTTATCTGAAATGACCAATAGAACAGAGGATTTGTCAATTGTGCCATGCGGATGTGGAGGATGAATTTCATTTCCTCATGAATTGTGATAAACTTTATTTAGAAATATTTCTGATATTGTACCTTCTTTTACTACTATGTCAGATGTAGAAAGGTTTATGTTTTTTATTAACTAGTCATGATTAAGATATATGTAAAGTGGTTATATTAGGAGTAAGTAATATGTATCTAGTAAATCAGTCAATGAAGCAAAACTTATAAATTACTAGATAATTTTCTTTTCTACGGGTATTTTACTATTTGATATATTAGAATATATTATTCAAAGATAGATAACTCTGTCAGTTCTCCTCAGCTGGGATATCATTGTTTGTTTGTCAATATACCCTTGTATGTCATTGTATTTGGTTATCGTTTCTTTATTGATTTGTTTTTGGGGGTATTTTTTTTAATTGTTCATTGATTGATACATGATAGATTTGATGCATGATAGTTCTGTATTTCAATAAAAAATTACTTATTGTAATATGACGTGCTGTTTTGGCTTTGTAAACAAAAGGGTATAAAAATCTCCGATTTATTATGATTTACACGCGCTGGTGATCATGACGTATTTGGCTGTTCTATTATACCTTTTTGTTTACAAAGCCAAAACAGCACGTCATAGAAATAATTTATGGAAGGGGTAAGTTTGTTGGAGATTTTAATATGGGTACACTATAAAGGAATGTGGATTAAAAATTTATCGTATATGTCCTATTAGAATAAAAATAATTTATGGAAAGGGTAAGTTTGTTGGAGATTTTAATATGGGTACCATTATCTGCGCAAATTCCATAAATTATTTCCTAACTTACTTACTTGCTCAATTTGCTGAAGAGCACTTCAGTTTTATCGTATATTGCTAAATGTGGTAAAATTATTATCTTGCCAAGTGCAAATAGGAAATGGAATACATGTATGCCTGTCTGTTGACATGTTGTTGTTTTTATTTTCAATGGGATACTTCTTCTTTCGTAATTCCCTGCTGTCTGGGAGCACTCGGACTGAACCGATAAAATATATATTATCTGTGCACATTAAAAACACATAAGATCCTTTGTAAAATATGAATTAACACTATCCGCCACCATAAAAGTTCTGTTTAGTGCTTTACTTGGTACGAGTAGCAGTGTTTTAAAATAACATAATGTTCGTATAAAAATGCTACTTCTAAAATTTATAAAGATGTATACGGTCGGCTTGAGTAGCATTGTATTAAAATAACTTTAAAATGTTTGTTTATAATGCTACTTTAAAAACCTAAAATTATGTACACGATCGATTTAGGTAGCCTTACTTTAGTAATGTTCATGCATAATCCTACTTTTAAAACGTAATATATATAAGGGAACGACCATTTAACTTGAAGGGGGAGGGGGTTATGTTTTTTTTCTAAAAACATATTCTGATTCCCAATGTTGCTGAAAAAAATATTCTGATTTGGGTGGAGGAAAAATAAATATTCTGATTCAGAGTTTTTGTCATATAATACGGCGGTATTGTTTAAGGCTGATTGCCCATACACAGAGATTTACCCCTTATTATCACACACTAACTAGACATTAGTAATGTTCATCCTTTTCATATGTATTAGGTGACAGTAATCTCTAGATTTGGTTCGATTGTTCTAAGTAATTCTTTGTCATCTGGGAGAATGTCCCTTTTAACAAGACATTGACAGTCTATTAATAGTTCCGTGATTGTCTTTTTGTTATTGAAATAGTTAGTCCACACTCTACTTCCAATTTTGTCAACCACATATTCTTTAATATTTTGAAAATGAGATTTCGTAATGTTTCTGTATGCCGGACAACTTGTAAGAAGGTGTTGAAGGTCCTCAGTTTCAAGTTTACATATAGGACATGTAGGGTCTACCTCTGCTTGGTTGAAGTTAACTTTTAAGGTCTGAAGCATGTATGTTCCAGTTAGCATGCGTACTTTTGTTACAGCTTTCCTGACATCCTTTACAGAATTTGAAATAGTATCCCAAACGTTGTGAGTGTTTCCAATATTTAGATTTTCTGTTGAGAGTAAATTTAATGTTGACTTTCCTTCGCAATCTGATCTGAGTTTATTAGACCAATAAGATGAAATAGCTGTTCGTACTTTATTTTTCTACTCTATTTTGTTGTAATGACAATTCTTATTTCGATAAATGACGGGAGTTGATACATTTCCAGTATGTCAGTTATTCTAACAAAGAAGCTGGTTGGTTGACCCGCTGTATGTTGTCTCCATGTAATCTCTCGCACTGAGTTATTTTGACTCATTGCTATTGAATGTAGAAGACTCAACTGTCTTTTGTGGAGCTCGGCATTTATCGGCAGTACTCCTAGAAGCAAGTAGATTGCTGATGTTGCTGTTCTGTTTGGAAGAGATTGAATATGTTTCAATGTGCTTAGATGAAACCTGTACATTGCCATTAAATCTTTGTTTTGAAGATCTAAAGTTTCTAGTCCATATAGAAGGCGTGGGACAACATAAACTTGGTATATCTTACAAGATGTTCTTGGGTTGAGTCCATTTGTGCCATGTACGCCAGTTTTGATCAGGGAGTATAGTGTCCATCTTGCTAGTGATATCCTGTCGTTAACATTAATCTTGTTTTCTTCAGACGTTGTTCTTCTTAGACCAAGATGCGTGGTTTCAAATTTAAATTCCATAGTGTTATTTCCCAAAGCAAAATTTTCGGTTGTTTCTTGTATTCTTTCTGCATTTCGCTTGTTGATACTTTTGACTATTGCATTGCTTTTTATTGGATGAATCAGGAATATGTGGTCACCAGAGTAAACATAAACAGTGTTAAGCATTTCTTGTATTTCGTTTTGGTCGTTTGATAAAAGTACAATATCATCTGCGCAGCTAGGACAGCCTGCATATGTATTTCCTATTGATATTTCCATGTTATGTTTTTCCAGTTCTGAAAGTATTTCATTGATGTACTGTTTATATAAGTGAGTGGACATAATTCCACCATGTCTTACTCCCTGATCAATACTGAATGAAAGGCTTGTATCCCCTTGCCATTTCACAGTTGAGGTGATACCATCATGTAGGTCCTTAATAATGTCCCAGTATTCAATATCTAGTCCCAGATGGTAGAGTTTGTCTAATAGAATTTGGTGACTAATCACATCAAATGCTTTTTGACTGTCAAATGTAATTATAAATATCATTTCTTTTCCTTTTAATTCGGAGCACACTTCTGACAGTATAAGCGCTGCCATATTAGGTGAAAGTCCTTCGGTAAAGCCAAATTGTAGATTTGATTGTTTGATGCTTTTAAGTTTAGCCTTCTCAACCAATACATATTCAAAAACTTTTCCATGAACAGATGTTACGGTAATGCCTCTGGAATTTGAAGCTTGGGATAGATCCTTACCCTTTTTAGGAACTGGTGTTATAACACCTGTTTTGAAGGTGGTGGCTACTTTCCCTTCATCAAAGATTTGGTTGAAAATGGTTTGATATATGTGAATTGTCTCTTTTCCTGCATACTTGATATGTTCGGTTGTAATGCCATATTCATCAGCTGATTTTCCGTTTATACGTTTTTGTATAGCATTTATTATTTCTTGTTGGTTAACCAAAATTTTCTTCTTCGTCATGTTTTTGGAAACATCTTCTATTAAATTACATCTGTTTGTGCTATTACTTAGGGAACGACCATTTAGCTTGAAGGGGGGGGGGGGGGGTTATGGGTTTTTTCTAAAAAAATATTCTGATTCCCAATGTTGCTGCAAAGGTTTCTCTTTGACTGGAGGGCGTTTTTGCTGTTTTAATGCCATCCACCAAGATTTCAGGTGTGTTGTTTATTTCATTGGATTGGTTTCGTTTAATCATTTGGAAAAAATCCTTATTGTTTGGGTCATTTTCTAGCCGTTGTAGAAATTGCTCTCTTTCTATTGCTGTTTCTTTATGTTGTTGACGACGCAATTGCCTTTTTGATGCTTTTTTCTCCAGAAAGAATTTATGATCATTTCTTGGTCGACCGACATTGTCCCATTCTCTGTGTTTCTGTTTGCTGGTTTGTATCAGTTGGCGAACTTTTGGCGAGGCTTTATGCTTAAAACCATTTAACATTTAATCTTTTTCTTCTCCTTCTTTATAGTTTAGTACCCCCATCAACCCACTGATAACGTACGTTCCGGTGTCGTACCGTCACGATGTTAATACATGTACATGTGTAGTAATGTAGAAAGTTTTCGTCAGTTGGAGACGAATATATACTTGAATTATTGTTTACTGATTCGTTACCCGAAAGTCGAGCTATTAGTGGTATAATTCATATTTCATAATTCATATCAAATTGTGAAAAAAGACCTAACCCGTCCAAAAGACCACAAAGAACAGCAATTATTTTGTCTGATAGCAAGGGTTTATGTGTACAAAACTACGTTCGAATAAATCCAGAAACCCACATGGAATTTTAGTGTTAACATTTCATTATTAAACCTCCGACTGATATTATAAATTTATCGATATCATCACAACCTTCACTGACCATCTGAAGTACGCTCAGGTAGCCCCTGTTAGTCTTAATTTAAACAATATTTATTTCATGAAACTTCAGCATACAATTACATGTATTTAGATATATATAAGTTCAATGGAATTCATAAAACAAGACATAAAACTTATGTAAATCTGTCTCCCTATTTAGATATTGATAACATAGGTCAAGAGTGGTAAGTAGAATTATCATGATTGGGGGAGGGAGTAGAAAGGCAATTGCAGGTTAAATTGAAACAAAATACATGTATTTAGATCGGAATTACAAAGACGGAACTGTCACACACTATCCTCATAGTCTACAACCCAATATGTGCATTCAATTCCTTTCCACATTTTTGTTCAATCAAATCATTTTGTTCTGGCAATATACTTTGACATACAAAATGTAGTTTCAAATACCAATCTGTTTTCATTTTGCTGCTGTTGCAAATATAAAGACTGTGCATCGATGGCACCATGTATGGTTTCGTTCCTAATAAATGTGAGGCACCATCGTGGTCGTGATCGTATGGTAGTTGGATTTACAATTACCTATGCAATCAGTGTCTATCACCATCAACGTTGTAAGTTCGAACCCCGCTCAGGCGAGGTGTACTCGATACAACATTAAGTGATAAAGTTTGTTAGTGACTTGCGACAGGTAGGTGATTTTCTCCGGTTACTCCGGTTTCCTCCACCAATAAAACTGACCGTTACGATATCACTGCAATATTGTTGAAGGTGGCGTTAAGCACCATAAATCAAACCAAGCTTAATAAATCTATAAGTTGGACAGTGCAGCAAGTAATGAGCAGTAGTTTCCATTTTCCCATGTATACAGACCTGAATCAATAATATTTTTCAAGGAGATGATCTTTAGTGAAGCGTGCTTAGCCAAGAAGCAACAAATACCAATTTTATAGTCTTTGGTTTGACTCGGGCGGGACCCGAACCAAAGATCTACCGCTCTCAGATCGAGCATGCTAGCCATTACAACACCGATGCCTGGTTAACCGTTACTGAATATTGGTATCATAAATTACCACATCACAATCCAGTCCTTTCCTCATTCATGACTTATTACTGTGCTTGTAGCAAGAGTAAGACGACGAGTACGATATGTGGAACTGATTATCCTTATTAGGAGCACCTGAGCTCACCCCCGGTTTCTAATGGGGTTCGTGTTGCTCGATCTTTAGCTTTCTGTGTAATGTTGTGTAGATCATTGTTTTTTTTCCATTGTTCATGGCATTGTCTGTCCTTCGATTTACGGCTCCTGATTACCCGCTTGGTGTCTTCAAACTATCCTTAGTGCAATTGTTTTCAATGTTTTCATCCTCAGTAACCGATGTATAATTGGAAAATATATCAAAACTAGAAACTTTATACTATAAGAGTGTAATAAAAAGAGAGGATGGATGTCATCAAAATATTGATGGAACAAGGTTTTAAATTCCAATTGATTTATTATAAAAAGACAGATTTGAACATATCACATGTATTCTTCTACATTTAGATTACAAGTAAATATGTTCTACAAACAAAACGTTTCGTTCCAAGGAAAGTCAAGCATGCAGTAATGATAAAAGGTGGATTTGTTCGACTTGTTACGACTATTTATTATCTCCCTTTTTCATCTTGGTAATATTAAATACTATTCACATGAAATCAAACATCGATCAATCAATAACAAAACATTCGACTTCAAAGGGGTTAATCAAAAGCCTGAAATCGAGGAAGGATAGACAATGCTATAGCCAAAAGACGAGGAAGAATAGCCAATGCTATGGCCAAAAGACGATGAAGAATAGCCAATGCTATGGCCAAAAGACGAGGAAAAATAGACAATGCTATGGCCAAAAGACGAGGAAGAATAGCCAATGCTATGGCCAAAAGACGAGGAAAAATAGCCAATGCTATGGCCAAAAGACGAGGAAAAATAGCCAATGCTATGGCCAAAAGAGGAGAAAGAATAGAGAATGCTATCTCCAAAAGACGAGGAGGAATAGCCAATGTTATGGCCAAAAGACGAGGAAGAATAGCCAATGCTATGGCCAAAAGACGAGGAAGAATAGACAATTATATGGCCAAAAGACGAGGAAGAATAGCCAATGCTATGGCCAAAAGACGAGGAAGAATAGACAATGCTATGGCCAAAAGACGAGGAAAAATAGCCAATGCTATGGCCAAAAGACGAGGAAGAATAGCCAATGCTATGGCCAAAAGACGAGGAAGAATAGACAATGCTATGGCCAAAAGACGAGGAAGAATAGACAATGTTATGGCCAAAAGACGAGGAAGAATAGACAATGCTATGGCCAAAAGACGAGGAAGAATAGACAATGCTATGGCCAAAAGACGAGGAAGAATAGACAATGCTATGGCCAAAAGACGAGGAAGAATAGCCAATGCTATGGCCAAAAGACGAGGAAGAATAGACAATGCTATGGCCAAAAGACGAGGAAGAATAGACAATGCTATGGCCAAAAGACGAGGAAGAATAGACAATGCTATGGCCAAAAGACGAGGAAGAATAGACAATTATATGGCCAAAAGACGAGGAAGAATAGCCAATGCTATGGCCAAAAGACGAGGAAGAATAGACAATGCTATGGCCAAAAGACGAGGAAGAATAGACAATGCTATGGCCAAAAGACGAGGAAGAATAGCCAATTCTATAGCCAAAAGAGAAAGGACAAACAATAATCTACAAAACAATACAACACGAATCCCACAAAAAAGTGGAAGTGATCTTAGGTGGTTCGGAAGGGTGAGCAGTTACTGCTCTATCAATGACATCAGCCGTGTTACTCTTGTCAAAAATCCGGTTGTAAGAAATGAATTGGGAAAGGACAGGATTGATTACAATAGGAGTATATCCGTGGTCATTTGTGCCACAGATATTCCGTAACAGTTAATCAAGTCATGATGTCGACTGTAAAACTTTCATTGGTTCAGTAGCTCCCTTTTTAACAGCCAACCTCTAACAACGAAATCATGATAGGAACCACAAATTATGGAATATTAAATCAACTGAGAGATGTATCTTCCATAGGTGGGTGCTGCTGGAACTTTGTTACATTTAAATGGAAATATAACAATGGGAAAATTGAAATAATCTCTTTTGTCCCACATTTAACTGGCATTTACCATTGTTAATTTCTAGGTGTATATTCAGATATGAGACAGACTTAGATGTATCTATGGCATCCTTTATTTCAAGCTCAATAGGACAAATGAGATCAACATAATTGCTAGATTTGGAATTAATTAATGAAATGACATTAGCTGCCTAGCGGAACGCGACATTAATAGATCGGTTAGTTTTTTTTCTTTGGAATCCCCTGCATAAAATCTTACTCGGATGAATAAAGGAACATGTCGACAAGAAGAGACATAGGCAGTCAGTAATCACAATCCAGTCCATTATTCATTCATGACTTAATTATCACCAGGTTTGTAACAAGAGTAACGCGATGGCTGCCACTGTAGAGCAAATACTGTCTACCCTTCCGGAGTATCAGAGATTACCCCTGGCATTAGTGCGATGAATGTTGCTCAATCTTTAGTTTTTTGTGTATTGTTTTATTGATCATTGTTTGTTCTTTTGTACTTTTTAATTATGCCATTGTATTTCTGTCCTTCGATTTACGGTATATCTTTAAACTTTTCTTAGTACCCACAGGAACGCCGACTAAGCATAACAAATATGTTAGCAATCAAAAACTAGAACATTTTATGTCAGTTTCAGAGAACTTTTTGATTGCATCGGGGGTTTTTATTTTGTCTACAAAATACTATTTGCCCCTTCCTAAAACAATGTATTTATATCTACAAACAAGGTTGTGCTAATTCTTTTAATCTGTCTTTTAGTTTTTTGGGGAGGGGAATAATTGTGCATGCATAGTGTAGAGAAGCTAAATATTTAAAGCTATTGTATTAGGAGAGGGATATTAATTATATGTATTCTTTACAGATCTTCAGAATTTTTCAGAATCGACATCCGATGTACACCCTCCTTCAATTGCTAGTGTCAAGGTCGGTTTTGGCCACTGATAGAATTGATATTAATAATATGGAAAGAGGTATCGTGGAGCATTTGGAAGACCAAGGAATATATCGCTGTTTGTAGACACTTTTGAGTTTCCAGTAGAATTTCGGAAGTGTGAAAATACCAAAGGCAAAGGGATAATCAGAAGCCGTAAATAGAAAAGGGATAGACAGTAGAATGACAAAAAGGACAAACAAAGGTTCGTAAAACACTAAAAATTAGCAACACGAAACGCGAACCTCACTAAAAACCGGGATTGACCTCATGTGTTCCGGAAGGGTTACACATGCATTTTGCTAAAATTCCACCGGGGATAATCTGATTTTCATATTCTTGTAAAAAATGTAAATAAACAACCAGTTTCGATATAATGCAAAAACTATCAAAATACTAATGTTTCATGGTTAATGCATCAAAAAATAACCTTTGCCACCAAAATTATAAGAAATGTCAAAATCGATGATATTTTGATATCGGCTGCTGTTCCACCAGTGTCGTCTTGAGGTGCTCTGCTGACGTCACGGCTGTTACATGTTGACTCCCCGGATGTTGTTCCTCGACATTGGTACTGACATACAAAGTTGTGTGAGTTTTCCTCACAACAGTTCTGTCCACAATTGACAGGTTCAGGCATTCTACATCCCCTGTCTATCGATAATATTGCTTTTCTGTCTGAAAAAAAACGGGAATAAGAATTTATTATTTATGTAAAAACGATGGCGGGTAATAATTTATCTTGCTTAACAAAAGATTATTTGTCGATCTCAGTAAGCAATTATAAGTTGATGGTAGTACTTCGCCAAGTGTTCAAGAGCTTTAGATATTGAATTTCAATTTCAATTTTGAATGTTACAAATAATTGTTTAAATAGGCGATTGAACGAAATCATCAGACTGTTATTTATCTAGTGGTTGTTAGTTGAATTTTACTTTACCCCACTTTCAGGGTCGATAAACTTGCACTGGTAGTGAAGGGAGCCACAGTTCCCGGATGTCAAATTTGTCATTTACAAACCGAGTCCAACTTACAGTTAGCTACAATCGACTCATTTATGAAAAGATTGTTATCAAATAGACAATAAATCGCATTCTTTAAAAATTCCACATATAGACAATACATGTACATTGTCGGCATATGTATTTATATGAGCTTTAGAAACAAAAAGAAAGCGAGCATCTGTCGATTTTATATTTCCTGAAAATGTAGGTATATTGTGTTTATACTGCGACATCATGTGTGTAACATACATGTTTACTTTACTCACAGAAAGGCAAATACATGTGATATTTTGTTTGAATTTGTTATGATGATCTACATCGCGGTCTGTGTTCGACCAGTGTCTATTGTGCGCTTGGCTCTATAAGACACAGGCTACCAGACAACTTTATTAAAGGCACCCAGTACAATATGTGTAATGTACATCTTTACTAGGCAGTAAAAACACCGATTGTAGTATAGATAACTGTAACATGAATGCATGCTGATCGTTTTATGGTTTATATACCAGAGTGTAAGCAACAGCTAACTACGAAATAATACACACATATACGAGATATTGCACACTTTAAATCTGGGCTGTAGTTTTATTACTCTCAATAATCAACGACCTAGATGTGATATTGCATAGCTTCATGTTACACATAATTTATACCACAGTTTTCCGAGTTAAACGGTTAATCAATCTCACGCTTCGCGTTCTCGAGAGTGAGATTGTTTAACCATTTACCCCCGGAACCCGTGGTATAAATATAACCTGTCATTTTTTCTGCTGAATATTTCTACATACTAAATCTAGCGTATACAAACCTCTTTGATAAACGACTTTTGTGACACAGTAACCAGTCGTACATTGGATGACGGGTACACCGGTAGTAGCATTCCATGGCTGATTGGCGCATTCAAAGTTCAGAGCAGGATCTCCAGTTAATGTGTATGTACAGGAATAACAACTGAAAGCATCAATTCCTGAAAGTAAACATCATAAAAGGTACAAGACAACCCTTCGCAAGCACCTGGGTTCACCCCCTGTTTTTGTGAGTTCCGTGTAGTTCATCATTTTAGTTGTTTGCGTTGTGTTAGGTTTTAATTGGTTTGTTTTCGTCCTGTGTCTTGTGTACTCAATGTTACCAGTGTCTTTGGATTTCACCTTCGGTCTTCTCTAACGTTTATTCAAAAGAAAAATAATACAAAAAGACAAACGATGGTCAACAATAGGATAATATGAAGCAGCCGGCCGCGATACTGGTATAACCAGTATTGTACACAATACTGGTAATACCAGTATCGTACCAGAATCTTCCAGTATCTGCAATACTGGTACAGATACTGGTAAATACTAGTATCCCAGTATCTTCCAGAATTTTCCAGTATCTGCAATACTAGAAGATACTGGTCATTGCCAAAATATGAGTATTGCAGATACCGGAGGATTCTGGGAAATACTTGTTATACCAGTATTGCAGATACTGGAAGATTCTGGAAAATACTGGTAATACCAGTATTGCAGATACTGGAAGATTCTGGAAAATACTGGTAATACCAGTATTGCAGATACTGGAAGATTCTGGAAAATACTGGTTATACCAGTATTGCAGATACTGGAAGATTAGGTACGAAGTTGCGGAATGTACTTGTATATTGTTTTTTTGTCCTGTCTGTGCGTTTGTTATGAGAGGACGGGCAGTGTATAGTGAGACCGGGAGAAGGGAGATTAGGGGCGGGAGAAAGGAGAAGAGGGGGAGGAAAGAGGGAAGGGAGAAAGGTAGCTTTAGAAACCTGTTACGTCATTTCTGCTGTACATAACATAAGAGGCAAAGGTCCTGTAATGTCAAAATATGTTGTATGGTTCATTAGAGTTTGATATATACTGGTGAATTCAGGATACTAGAGTTTCCAGTATTGTGTGTTTTACAATACTAGTATTACCAGTATTGCTGGATGAAGAATACTGGAGATTCCAGTATTGTGTGTTTTACAATACTAGTATTACCAGTATTGCTGGATGAAGAATACTAGAGTTTCCAGTATTGTGTGCTTTACAATACTAGTATTACCAGTATTGCTGGATGAAGAATACTGGAGCTTCCGGTATTGTGAATAGATCAACGATTCTGGTATTCCAGTATTGTAAATGCACGATACTGGTGCATCCAGTATTGTATATATACGATACTGGATTTCCGGTATTGTAACATTACAATACTGGTATTTCTAGTATTGTACAGTGTTACAATACTGGTATTACCAGTATTTTAATATTTACAATACTGGTATTTCCAGTATTGTAAATATTATAATACTGGTATTTCCAGTATTGTAAATTTTATAATACTGGTAATACCAGTATTGTAAATATTACAAAACTGGTAATGCCAGTATCGCGGCCGGCTGCTTCATATTATCCCAACAATAAACTTTAGAGAAAACGAAAGGTCAACAATACGACTTCAACATAAAAGGTGGGTGAACTGAGGTGTTCCGGAAGTGTAAACAGTTCCGGTAGTGGCATTCGTCGTGTTACTTATGTCTTAATAATCCGCGGATTAGTCATATTCAGTGATAAAAGAATAACAGGGTCGTGACTACAACAAACAAAATATGTCTGTGGTCATCTGTCATCGAGACATTCCTTTACAGTTAACAAAGTCTTGGTGTCGAAGTAAAACTTTCGTATAGTTTTGACTTCAGATTTAAAACTATGAATCCTTTCGTTCCTTAGCTTGTTGTTAACATGTGTACTATACCAAAGACATCTTGATAATAAACTGGAGGTCTGAAACAGCGTATCAACTTGAAGATACTCAACATGCAGGTACAGCTGGAATTTGTCTGTTTTGTTGTAAAGTTTCGTTGCTAACTGCACCTTATTGTCAATTGAAAATATTAGCATACTATTATACGATGCAGTCGTTTAAAATAAAATATTGTGATCTTTGGCAATCTCTTTCACAAGGCTTGATTTTTCAGTTTGTCCCTGCATATCACATTGATAGCAAACATTGGACAAATATTTAAATGAAGTAACAGACAGATAGACAGCATATTTGTCTGTCAATGTGCTTATATTGAAAATAACATCAATAAGTAATATAGAAACACGCACTCTCAGTCATAGCAGGTCCCATTATGTAGGCCTCAACAGAGAAAGGCATCATTTTTCCCTCCCCTCAGATCGCAGTGCTGAGTGACTCGGTCGAGTACTTGAGAGCTGCTATTACTCCAATTAATCTTTAAATTCTCCCGGGTTTTTTTTTGTACGTATTTTCTTATTTGTTAATATTTTTCTTTTTCGTAATGCAATTCCCTCGACACAATCTTCAAACTGTTGAAGTAGGTCAACCATTTGGTAGAGGTAGAAGTAGATCAGAATCTATCAGACAACAAAACATAGAACAGAACTACTTCGCTCAATCAGCTTAAAATAACAAGGTTTATGGGTTTATGGTGTTGAACGCCACTTTCAACAATATTTCAGCTATATCGTGGCGGTCAGTTTTATTGGTGAAGGAAACCAGAGTACCCCGAGAAAACCACTGATCTGTCACAAGTCTCTGACAAACTTTATCACATATGTTGTATCGAGTACAACTCGCCTGAGTAGGGATTGAACCCACAACGTCAGTGGTGATAGGCACTGATTGCATAGGTAGTTGAAAATCCAACTACCATATGATCACAACCACTACGGCTCATCTTATCATAACCCAAAAATATTCTGTTAAGCTACATTGTAGAAAAACAATTCTTTTCTTGTTTTTTGGTGACTAATTGTAGATTAAAATAAATGCATTATACATGTACAGAGAAATACTTTGCTAGATAAACTGACAGCAACAAAACATCCTTGTAGAAAACATTCTTTTTAGGTTTTTGGTTGCTAATGGTAGATTAAAACAAAATTATAACCACATCGCCCACTTAAAGCTCATTTATTTTTGCAAATCTGACAGTAACGCGGTATTGATCTAAAACTTACTTTTTGTATATCAACCATAAAGTTTTTATCTGTCAAAGTATTACATTTATTTCATTAAGGGTTTTGGTGTTTAATGCCACTTTCAACAATATTTCAGTTATATCTTTGCTGTTATTTTATTAAATATCACAATACAATGAAAACCCAAATTACCACAGTCGGAACAATTCCAGAATCAAATATTAAAATTGTAGAAGTGGAAAATTCGATCCGACTAACACTCATGACCACTCACTTTCCTGTCTTGGTACATGTACTTCACTAAAAAAATGGCTAGTTTGATGGGCCCAAGCAAATAATTAATTTTTACCTACTATAAAGACGTTTTAACACATGGTTCTCATATTTCGTTTAATTCCCTCCGAGGAAACCTCGAGTTCCTCGTGTTGGAGAGTGTCATGCTATTAGTACGATGCAGCTCTAAATACTCTTAGTTAGTCTGGATGGTGGTGTAACGGTTAGCGTTCCTAGCCTCGACTGTGATAGATCGTGGGATCAAGTCCCGATCTGGTCAAACCAAAGACTATAAACTGGTATTTGATGCTTCTACGCTAAGCATACAGCAAGAATGAGCAAGAACAAATACTTTTTGGTTCAACTTATGCTAATGTGTCCGAGTGGGGCGACATGTCTACCCGCGGAATATTTTTTTCAGTGAGCTAGCACTATATAACCTCAACAAAGCTTGTCTGTCTTGTATAAAGCGGTTTGGTTTATTGTGCTTAACGTCACTTTCAACAATAATTCAGTTATATCGTGGCGGTCAGTTGTATTGGTGAGGGAAACCGGAGTACCAGGAGAAAATCAATAACCTTTCGCAAGTCACTGACAAACTTTATCACATAATGTTGTATCGAGAACACCTCGTCATGAACGGGGTTCGATCTCACAACATTAGTGGTGATAGGCACTGATTGCACTGGTAGTTGTAAATCCAACTACCATACGATCACAACTACGATGATCCCTGTATAAAGCGGATATCATCATCACATCAACATGTAGCTTGTTTTCGATAATCACTGAATCATACTCAAGAAGAAGACTGGATAGTTTTTTTCTTATTTTATTTTATATTGTGTGACTATCTATGGTCACACAACAATGACCACGAGACGAAGGCGACAATTCCGCAGCTAGTAAACTGGATGGAAAGCAGAATCGGAACGTGATTGGTTAGTTGCAATGATGCACATAGGTAATTGGGGTAAAAAGTTGTAAGACTTGCAGAAATGCAGTTTATTCTTATGATACAAATTATTCCTGGTTCCACATATATTACCATTAGAGCTGATTGGTGTTCAGCGTCATTTTCACCAATGTTTCAGTTTTATTGTGACTACCAAACTTAATGTTGGGAGGGAATTCCGGACTGTCATAACGAACTGATCGATGAAACCACCACCCTTGCTACGGGTAGGTCTCTGGAAACTTTAACACTTGAGGGGTATGGATATCGGGACATGAGCCTATGTTACTGGTGTTCAGCTTGGGGCCATGGATCAACGACAATAAAACACTCGTCCACCCATCCTCCTAGATGTATTGCTTCAATTTTGAATGAACAAAAAGGAAATGGTCTATATTTTGTGCATGTTGTTCTCAAATGTTTTTCTTCCGTTTTGACGCGTTTTCTATGCCAGACAAGCCATAAAGACAGCTGCGCGTGACCTTGTCTTACATGGCATTGTCAGCCAATCAAATCATATTTTGTGTAGTAAGCATGAACTTGACATGCGAATGAATGAATGAAATCGACATGCTTTGTTTTTAAGTTGAAACGGAAGAAACAGGTACTTGCACTCGTCTTTATTGAAGATCTGGGATTTCTTCCACTCGTGAGAGAAATTCGGCGTCTTTCCACTCGTTCCGCTACGCTCCACTCGTGAAAAGACGGAATTTCTCACACCCGTGGAAGAAATCCCAGATCTTCAATAGGGACTCGTGTAAGAACCTATTAAAAAAATATATATAGTCAAACCTTCCCATGCGGTCACCTCTATTAAGCAGTTATCTGTATTGAAAGGTCTTGTCCTGTCTTAGAAAATATCATCTGAATGGCCCTCTTTTAAGATGTCACCTGTCTTATAAGATCACTTTTTCTTTTACCTCTTAATACAGGATTGACGGTATAATATATACCCTAGTTTTCAAAATCAAGAAAACTCAAAATCAGGCATATCAATTTGCTTCTATATTCATTCTTTCCTCATTATAAAAATGTAGAAAAATGACTTTTTTGCCTGTTCCAAGGAAGGACCTGGATTTCCAACGTCATACACAAATGTATGTCGTGGTCTTTGTTTATGTCTAATGCATTTGAAAGTGAAAGTAGAATGTTCGTTTTATTGATGTCAGTGGAATTGTTCACCTTCACTGTTTAAACTTTAATTTCATAGTTATGTATATACTAGTAAATGAATATAAATGATACACAGTGTAACTAAGATAAATTCAACTGACCGATGACCAATTCGATCGAGAAAGTGTATATTATTTATAAGACATGTGCAAATGTATAACGGACATTTCTTGGGCACAAGAAACCCTTTCTTTAGGAGATTTCTGATCCAGAACAGAATTGTTAGTTGTATGTGAGCTAATTGGAATTACCCTATATTTATGTGTCCCCTACTTTGAGGGGGGGGGCATATTTTTACGTCTGTCCGTCCGTCACAAAAATTTGTACGAACAACCCCTCATAAATTTTAAAATGGATTTCTTCAAAACTTTGACTGATTGCTTGTTACTATGATGCACAAATCAGATTATTGTAGAATGAGTTACTTCCCCTTTTCACTTTGAATATTTCATCAAAAAGTGCAATTCCTCCGATATTTTAAATGGGAAAACTTCAATATGCATGCTAACTTGTATAAAGATTTAAATATCGTCATACGACAGCTTGATCTGAATACATTTTATCTTTAAAGGAGTTGTTTCCCCTTTTCACTTAGAATATTTCATAAAAAAAAAAAGCTTACCGAGTACTCTTACATTTTGAATGTGATTTTCTCAAAACTGTTCATGTTAGCTAACAACCATATCAGGATTTTCAAATCGGTATGGCAGTTTGATCAGAACATTTTTAAGGAGTCATTGCCTTCTATTGACTCATCAAAAATAATTTTGAAAGGCCGAGATATTTGTTTTCGTGTCAAAAATAATATTCGGTTCCCTTGGTTTCGTACATTTAACAAATAAAAATGGAGAGAATAGGATGGGGATCCCGTGAACTGGTTTAACCCGCCATATGTTTGTGTCTGTCCCAATCCAGGACCTGGATTTCTAACGTCAAAGGTCATGATCGTTTCATCTTCAATGAATAGAGGTGAAGTGAGAGATGATTGATCGTTTTGTTGATATTGACAGAATTGATGATTATCATTGTTTGAACTTTCTCTTCATAATTCAATACGAAATTTCAATAGTAATTAAACAAATTAAACAAGCTTCCGCCTTTTTGTTACTACCAACGACTCATTGTAGTTTAAAACTCTCATTCACACTTTGTATCTAGAATAATAAGTAATGTAGGTATTAAAAAATAAGTCACGAATTTAACTATCTATATAACTTACCAGATATGGAATAAGTAAATAAAATATAGACTGTAAAAAGTCTGATAAATACTGATTCTGTATAACATGTGTCCATTTTCTGTGTTAAGGAAATGCAATGTTCTGTTAAACCGTGTGTAATGACAGAAACAAAAGCATGTGATCTGTTTCATACGTCATGTTGTACAGGTATATTTATCTGTCATTCAGTATAGGAGAATGTCCGAGTAACTCTCCATTCCTTAAAAATGATGGAGCCAAGGCCCCTTCGGGGCCGAGGTCCATTGTTTATAAGGAATGGAGAGATATGAGGACATTCTCCAACTTAAAATTCACCCATTGTAGTTTATCAATGTTATTAATTCTTAATCTTGTAACAAAAAAAATTAAATAAATTGTTTGTTATTCAATTTTGCAATTTTAAACAGGTTGAGGTTTTTGGCCTTTAAACTCTAGCTCCGCCCCTGTCTACATTGTTCATAACGAGAGGGGGGTACCACTCAGTGAGGTCACTCACAGTTCTAGTTTCATCTCTTTTTCCTGAATTTATTGTGGATAATAGGGTCGACACACGTAACTTGCCGTTAACATATGATTGTATAAATATGGATATGCACAAGTTAAATTAAGGAAAATGGGATGAAATAATAAAGAAATTTTATTAAAAATAAATAGGTAAACAGAAAGTTGATTATTTCATAAATTAAAATGATTTTTAATACAATTTATTAAGAAATATCCATCACAATATCGTTATTTAGGTAAAAACTTATCAGACTGATTTTTTTAAACCATTTTTTGTCTTTTTAATTGATAACTGACCCAAGTTAGCCTAAATAAATGTGACTTAATGTGTTAATTATATAAATCCTTGCCTCCTATAAATTTTAATTTCTTATCTAATTCGTATTCTAAGTTGGTCAAAAGCCAACTAGGGCTTGTGTTGTATTGTTATTTAAATATGCCGACTATAAATAAAACTGATCTTATCTTATCTTATCATATCTTATCTTCTTACTATGTAACAATATGGTCAGGTTGTTATTTTCATTGCATTGCATCTCAAAATAGATGACTTCCCAGTAGGATCTCTTCCTGTATATTGGTTACATCGTGTATATTACAACTGACAAACAATTTTAATCGGTATCATAAAATTATTTTTTTCTAAATCTTTATTTTAAATGAAATTAAAAAATCATTATAAGAGTGAATTCAATTCAAGCTTTTATTTACTTTCCAACTTTGAAATAAAAATCAATATTTTTAATATTTAAAAAAATAGCAATTATTCATTTAAGTTTTATATCATGTTTGGTTGTATTTATCCGGATATATGTATTGCATACAGCATTATATCATCTGATCCCTCCATTGGACATTATTTACAAACACTTTAGCTCCTCCTATTTTATGTCGTAATACCCATAAGTCATAGCGATTTACTTTTTCCGGCTTGACGAATTTTTTCAATGAATGCATCCAGGCGTTAATGTAGCGACCAGCGGGAGCTTAATATAACGACTGGATTATTCGGGTTAAGTTTTGCCCCGATGGCTGATACCGCTGTAATACTTCAGGTGTTTACGTTATTACTTATAAATATGTGATAATTGATAGATTAATTCATGCCCTTTTCCATATCAAGACTATTATCATCCCGAGAGACCGACATCGGCCAGAGGGCTTTAGCCCGAGGGTCGATATCGGTCAAGCAATGATATCAGTCCTGATATGGAAAAAGGCATGCATTAATCTATTTATCACATATTTCAACATTGAATTAAAAAGAACAAAATTTACTTCCAACACAGACACCAAACTTATGGATATGAATGATCGATATCGGTTGAGGGTTCTGCTTCCGAAACGCCAACAAATCTTTCCTCGCTGAACGTCCACATTTTCCAAACGACAATTAACAGTTGGGCGGAAGTGACGTCATGGGGCTCACGAGAGACTTGATATCGTGTTATCAGAGTTTTGCCCCGATGGCAGATATCGCTGTGGCACTTCCGGTGTTTACGTATGGTCAAAATTGACGTTATTACTTATAAATATGTGATAAGATGCAATAAACACTGAAACATAATTTTGGGATCATGGAGATAATTTAATTTAATGGTTAATAAAAAATTTGAAAGTGAAGTTGTTTCTTTTTCAGTACATTGTTTAATGACATGATATGTGTATAGCAGTTCCCATAATTGTGTGGGAAACAATATTGTTTTAGTATTATTGGTATTTGTAAAGATATGCCACATTATGACCCAAATGTGTTTTATGTTATGCACTACATACACAAACTTTTGATCCATCATTTGTCCATTGGAGGTTAGTTGTTTAACACCACTTTCAAAAATATTTCAGTTACTACTTTTGTGGCGGAAACTGGAGTACCCAGAGCAATCCACAGACCTGTCTCAAGTCACTGACAAACTTTATCACATAATGTTTTATCGAGTATGTTTTTTGTTGGGGCTCATTGGATGGAATTTGTATCTCATGTGAAGTTCCGTCAATTGCATACACAACGTTAGGCATATCAGAACAATCCCCTTTCTTTTGCCACCAGAGGGATGGTTGGCCACTGAATTTTATGATTACACACTTTCTTTAAGTCTACCCATGTTGAATTTAAAATATTGTCAACAGTTGAAACACTGACACCAAAGCATAACTAAATAAATAAATAAATAAGTATTGCAAGGACCGTGTTATTTATTTTAGTGAATCTCATGATCCTCGATGAGCTAGATCAATTGACGAAGGTGGTGCGTTGTTGAGCATGAGCTGTATAAAACTCGGGCTCTTAAAAGAAAACGACAAGTAAAATAAAGTGGAAATATTTTAGAACAACATTACTATCATTTGAAATATATATATCTATAATATGTATAAAAGTGTAGAAAAGTAGATGAGTGGATTTGAATCTGCGGATCCCTAAAATTCACATCACATTTTCATAAATTCCCCTTTGCGCCCAAATTAAACTTCTAACTTCTATCAGTTCCATTCTCTTAAATCAAAGGCAACTATCCATCCGGTGCCTTGAAAATGCATTCTGTCATGTGCATAAGTTATTGTTTGCATGATTGACAGACAATATTCATCATATTGTTTTTTAGATTCTGAACTGTCGATCGAGAAAAAAAAATATTCTAGACAGGCAGCATATAGCAGTCAATGGGGTTTTCAATTAATATTTCGCATGCACAATAGCAACCCCCACACCACAAGGTGTGGAAAACAGAAATATTCTTCTGTGGTTTAAATGCGTATTAAATGCATTACATGTAAACTGTATGATTCTGTTTGATAAAGTCCTTTAACTAGAACAGGAAAAAAATGCACATTTGAGTGAAATAGTGTTGTAATAAAAGATCGTGAACGTGAAGTACAAGTTTAAAGAATTTCAAAGAATATTTTAAATGAAGTTGAAGCAAGTCACCATTTGATATCAATTCGGTTGTATTTCATTTTGACGATTTTAATTATGGAAGACTGATCACAACCATATTTTTTTAACAATTGCAACTCAGCTGTTTTTTTTCATAACTTATAATAAAATGAAAAAATATATCGATGAACTAAAACAATTCACGAAGGTGGTCCGTTGCTGAGCATGAGCAGTATAAAACTGGGGCTCTTAAAAGAAAACGACAAGTAAAGCAAAGTGGAAATATTTTAAAATAACATTACTATCAATTCAAATATACATATGCATAGAAGTATAGAAAAGTAGATGAATGAATTTGAATCTGAGGATCCCTAAAATTCACATCACATTTTCATAAATTATAGAAAGCTTCCCTTTAACGCCCAAATTAAACTTTTAACTTCTATCAGTTCCATTCTCTTGAATCAAAGGGAACTATCCATCCAGTGCCTTGAAAATGCGTACTGTCATGTTCATAAGTTATTGTTTGCATGATTGACAGACAATTCATCATATTGTTTTCTAGCTTCTGAACTGTCGATCGAGAAAACAATAAAATATTCTAGACAGGCAGCATATAGCCAGTCAATGGGGCTTACAATTAATATTTCGCACGCACAATAGCAACCCCAAACCGCAACGTGTGAAAACAGAAATAGTGTACGTTTGAGTGAAAGTGTTGTAATAAAAGATCGTGAACGTGATGTATAAGTTTAAAAGAATTTCAAGGTATATTTTAAATGAGGTTGAAACAAGTTACCATTTGATATCAATTCGGTTGTATTTCATTTTGACGACTTTAATTACGGAAGACGGATCACAACCATATTTTTTTCTAGCAATTGCAACTCAGCTGGGTTTTTTCATAACCTATAATAAAATGAAAAAATATAGATCACCCTGTCGGAACAGTTCCAGCATTCAATAGAAACATCGTAGAAATATGTAAATTCGATATCCCTAACACACATATAAATGACCCCTCCTGGCTTGATTCAGGTACTTCAATAAAAAGTGACGGGGTTAGTCTAGTATACAGTAGATTTTTCTGAGGTATTCCTCTTATTTAATAAAATAAAAAATCAAGTAGAAGTAAGAACATCAACAACAAAAACAGAACAAACTAATGAAAGAAGTTAAATATATAAACATATACTGTACAACAAAGCATTACTCATACACACACACCCACACCAACACACGGGTCAAAGGTTCCTCCGCAACAAGACACCCTGGATACAAAGGTCACACCCGGACCCTCTTACGTTTTCTACACTTGAAAGCAGTTTTAATAGGAAGTTATTTCAATAATCTCATATAATTCTTTATATATAATTCACAGGCATTTATAATTTAATCATCAAAGTAAATCTCAATGTCATAATTTTCATCAAATATATAGTAATTTTTGGTGAGGGAGATTAAACTTGGGCTAAATAATGTTTCAAGAAAAGGTAGAAACAAAATTATGTGAATAATACAAATTCAAACAAAACAATATTATGTTCTGCCTTCAGTGCTGTAATTTCATGATCATCGAGTAAGAAGCGACCGGAAAAGAAACCCTTTAAGCTTAAGGTTTTCCCTGAAATATATAGCAAACTGCGGAAAGACCCCGACCATTTAATATTTAGGAATGACTAAGTACTATAAGGTCTGTTCGGTTGACTTAATTATTTTGCTTTTATTGAAGATTACAACAAACATGATGAAAAAACGACAAAGAAAATAATTATATTATTAGGATCCCTAAAATTCACATCACATTTTCATAAATTATATAAAGCTTCCCTTTTGCGCCCAAATTAAACTTTTAACTTCTATCAGTTCCATTCTCTTGAATCAAAGGGAACTATCCATCAAGTGCCTTGAAAATGCGTACTGTCATGTGCATAAGTTATTTTTTGCATGATTGACAGACAATTCATCATATTGTTTTCTAGCTTCTGAACTGTCGATCGAGGAAAAAATAACATATTCTAGACAGGCAGCATATAGCCAGTCAATGGGGCTTACAATTAATATTTCGCATGCACAATAGCAGCCCCAAACCGCAACGTGTGAAAACAGAAATAGTGTACGCTTGAGTGAAAGTGTTGTAATAAAAGATCGTGAACGTGATGTATAAGTTTAAAAGAATTTCAAGGTATATTTTAAATGAGGTTGAAACAAGTTACCATTTGATATCAATTCGGTTGTATTTCATTTTGACGACTTTAATTACGGAAGACGGTTCACAACCATATTTTTTTCTAGCAATTGCAACTCAGCTGGTTTTTTTCATAACCTATAATAAAATGAAAAATAATAGATCACACTGTCGGAACAGTTCCAGCATTCAATAGAAAAATCGTGGAAATATGTAAATTCGATATCCCTAACACACATATAAATGACCCCTCCTGGCTTGGTTCAGGTACTTCAATAAAAAGTGACGGGGTTAGTCTAGTATACAGTAGATTTTTCTGAGGTATTCCTCTTATTTAATAAAATAAAAATCAATAGAAAGCGAAAATCGCACGATTTTTGCACGACAATCGGTCGATGGTCTTGCGACCGTCGCCGATAAGACAAGTTTTGGGAGAATGAAATCATTTATTTTTCTTTACATATGAAATCAGAAATGTTCCATTGAATATCCAGTTTTACATAACTATTATACTGCTTGATTTTCCTTAGTCATATTATTTTTTTTCTCCTAAGGCTGGCAAGATTATTTATTTGTGCGAAAATTAAATCAGGAATATTTAAAAAAAAATAATATATATATATATATATAAATCAATTTGAAAAGCACCCCTCCTTGAAGTATATCTATAAATAGCGTTTGAGGAAAATATGTATTTTTGTATGCAGTTTGTAATGTCACTGTAAAACCATTATTTGGCCAGTGATATTAATTTTCAACTATTTTAAACACCGACATGAAAAAAATATATATCTAATCACTTACACTCAATGAACAATTGAAGACAAATGTTGCAATAAGGCCTCCCTCAAAAGATCTTTGCGTAAATTAACATTATTTTGCTATGTTACGGGAAGATACGTTCGTTCGTCAGTTATCGAGAAATCTCTATTAATGGAATCCAGTTAGCAAAGTTTGTATTATTAATTGGCAGAGCATCATCACTATACCTGGGAGTGAGATTAGAGGCTTAAGCCTCTCCATTTTTTTGTCTTTGATAAGTTTTTGAATAAACTCAGACTCATAGGAGAATAGAAAAAGTTGGAGAGGGGCGTAGGTAGTTCCCATGGGAATGCCTAGCTATGATTTGTTGAAAAATGTGCCATTCGAACTCGACAAATATATGTTATCGATAAGGAACTCCAATATTTTTATGACTTCATTTTATGTGTAGCACTTTTTACCTTTCGTTTCGTGCTTGACAAAATACCCAATACTATAAACTTGTAACGTTGCCACTATTTTTTAAGGTAAAATGCGTTGTGAATCATTTACTTTAAAGAGGTGATGAAAGTGTAAAAGGTAAAAAAAAGTCAAATATTTGGCTAGATGAAATTTTCGAGAATTAAAATTATCCTCTTCTTTCAGTATCTACTTTTGATTGATTGAGTGAGTGAGTGACTGTTGTTTAATGCCAATTCAGCAATTTTTCAGCTATATTATGGCGAGAACAAGTTAACTATCAATGAGATGATGATGAGGTCCGCTTTGTTCTAGACCAACACGCTGAGTTGATTTTTTTTAGCGCCAGCTCACTGAAACAACAGTCCGCGGGTAGAATTGTCACTCCATTCGGATACATTATTCTGATTCCGAGCCAACCAATCTTTGCTCTTTCTCTGTAATGCTGCGTGCTTAGCGTTGAAGCAACAAATACCAATTTTATTGTCCTTGGTTTGATACGACTGGGCCTCGAACCCACTCTCTGTCGCACTCGAGGCGAGCACGCTAACCATTACGCCACCGATGCGGTCCTTTTGATTTATGTTACCACGTGAATATACTTTGTCACAGTATGATAGTAGTCCTCCTTTGACTGCATGCAAAATTTAGTCATACTTATAGATAGTTCTTTTGTTGAACAAGTAGAAGAATATACCTGTCTAAATACTGATTCTTCTGAAATTTTGGTATCCAATATAAAGTAGATAATTCACAATTGTCTTCATTTATCGGAATATTCAGTGATGGCATGAATGACTTCTTTGTCAAAATTAGTGTTTTTGTAAGATCTACCAGAGTTCTTGGAAATATCAAGTTCTTCATATTGCTCGTTTGGCGTTAAACAACAATCACTCACTTCATTACTTATTTACCAAACCTTATTTCTTGTGGTTTTTTAATATTTTTATGATGTTTACCTATTTGAAATTAAGCATGTTTGTAAGCTCAACTAGCCAAAACGACCAAGTGAAGTATTATCATTTAGTGTCCGTCGTCTGTTATCCATAATTTTTCATATTAATATTTAATCTTTTTCTTAGAAACTGCAAAACCAAGTGCTTTAACTATTTTACGTTTTCAAGTTTTGGGACTATTTTGTAGCGCGTGCATATATAGTACATGTATTTACAAAACGCACATGCATCAACGCTTACCTCACTATGACCAATCACAAAGGGTCATGTGAGGTATTACCATCATATTGCGTTCAGCGTGGTCTGGAAATCTTTAACATTAACATTGGAGGGATGTAGGAGATGTGTGTATTCAGTGCCGTCTTAACGCATGGGCACGTGGGGCAGTTCCCCGGTGGCCCACGAGCATAGGGGCCCCATGCTTATCTATGTATGTTGCGTACTGTATGTTTTTCTAAGGTTTAAACTCACTGAATTTGTTGGAAATACCAATACAATATATACACAATGTATGTTTAATTTTATATACATTTACAGTTTTGTTCCTATGAGTGGTTGTGTAGGTATCGGCCCCAGTGCACTGCTCTTCCCGGGGGCCCGCGATGCTGCTAAGACGGCCCTGCTTCTATTATTATTATCCAAAAAGCTG
Source organism: Bathymodiolus septemdierum (assembly GCA_963383655.1). Classification (NCBI taxonomy): domain Eukaryota; kingdom Metazoa; phylum Mollusca; class Bivalvia; order Mytilida; family Modiolidae; genus Bathymodiolus; species Bathymodiolus septemdierum. The sequence goes on from OY726529.1 coordinate 16,058,379, forward strand.
TAGAGAGGGCTTACACATGTAAAATGCTACGGTAACGTTGTTGTTTAGATATTTCAGCAGATAAACAATACAAATTAATTTGTGAAGAAGGAAGCTTTTAAAGCACATCTATAAAACAAGTATCTAAGGAAAATTGTTACTACGCTGATTATTAAATGAAAATGAAAACGACGATTGTATTACATGACGTTTACTGTGACGTAACTTATCCGGAATATTTACACGTCCGCAATCGATATTAAAAAAAAATTACGTCCTTTAAATGTTTTAAAGTAATCGTTTTTTAGCATTTATATATTAAATATATTGCGCAGGAAGCTGGTTTAGAAATAAAAGATTTGGAATTTAGTGGGGATTACAACTGGAAAATGGAATCAATAAAGAAACATTTCAAAACATGCATGATAAATTTCTATTAAAATATCTTTCTTAATAAATTTAGCACAATAGATAATAGTAGTAAACAATATATATATATAAAGATTTAAAAAGAGATTTGAGCATGGAAAATGATCTGTTACCTGAAAAATTTTCAAAATGAAGACTTGTAGCTAAACTTAGAATCAGCGACCAGAACCTTCTAATTGAAAAGGGAAGGCATTTAAAAATACCCAGGGAAAAAATACTTCGTCAGGTATGCAATCAAATTGAAGATGAACACCATTTTCTTTTCGTTTGTAATAAAAATCTTGATCTGAGAAATAAACATCTTCCACTTATATTTCAAGATAGGTCTAATATTGGAGAAGGTGAAAAAATTGAATATATTCTTTCTCCATCATCACCGGTACAAGTAGGAAAAATCGGTTCCTTCAGTAAACAGTCTCTTGAACTGAGGACAGGGAACCCATAATACATTGTGCATGTGGGTTTTTTTCCTTACTTGTAAGATATTTTTGTCTTTATTTTGTTACAAATCTGTTTTATGATTTAAATGACAATAGATATTGAATTGAATTGAATTGAATTGAATTTTAAAAAAATCAAAATGCAATAGAACAACGGCATCACGAAGACTGATCTTGGTAAAATTTTAACAGTAAAAAAAACAGACTTTACCATTAAATACGATATTTTCATATGACAAAGAATACAGGGATTGAACGTAGCAAGAACAATCCCATAGAATTCGGAAAAAGGGGGAAAGTTGCATATTTGGCCTTTCAATCTATTCGCACATTTAATTAAATGACATTCAACACTTTGCCACGCGCTTTTCTTGAAGAATAGGATATCCTCAATCCGCCGGTTCCCTCATTACTTGTATTGAACATCGCTATGCCGTTGTTGTACTCGGTTTTACTGGTCACAATGCTACTTTCTCTTTAATGTGATCATGTGACCTCTGTAATTGATTCCTAATATTATTTTTTTTCATTTTGAGTAGATCACACATAATTTTATTGGTTTATGGTTTAAATGAGTAAAATTAATGCATTTTCGCGTGTATTAAACCAAAAAGTAATTTTGTTTTATGGTTTTCCAATTGGTGGACAACCTTAACATTACTGCGAATTTGGCATAGATAAAATAACAAATGGCTTCCACAAGGAAAACGCCGACTTTATGTGAAAAGGACACCAGACAGCTGTTTTCGACGGTTTGTTTCACATGATAAAATCCCTCATTATTTTGATCACTTCATTTGTCACAGGTTATATTATGATGCTGAAATTGCATGAATGATCTCATGAAATCTGATCTGAAAATGTCATCTTTAAATGTAAGAACTACGTACCACATCTATTATTTCACGTTCAAATTGTAGTTTTTTGTAATTCAATTTTTCGTCACCTTAACAAAGCTTTAATCAGTTAAAAAATATATCTCATACAAACCAATTTTGGATTCATCGTCTGCTATGACATTGATAATGTACATATTGAGGTCAATAGGGGCGGATCCAGTGTTTCAAGTTAGGGGGCACACTTAAAAAAATTGCGCCGAGCAAAGGGAGGTGCGAAAATTGTTGGGGTATTTCGTGTGAAAAATCACGATTTTACGCCAAAAAATCTTATTTTTTCCAATTTTAGGGTAGGGGCTGGCGCCGGGTGCGCCCTCTCCTTGGATCCGCCCCTGGGACATCAATTCAGAAGCTTATTAACATTGATCGTCGAAAACTTTTTAGTATTAATTTTAAAGAAGTAATAGATAGATTTATTTGGACAATAGGACTTTGTCATATTTGAAATTGTTTTAAACACTTTTTTAACCGTACTTCATTCTTAACGACAACCAATGCGATGATATATTCCAGTACATTTTTACGGACAACCATCACAAATCTATAGAAAATAAAATGCCAAGGTGCGGGTTGAGAGAAGTCCAATATTTAAAGATCGCTTTTTTTATGATATGGAAATATTTTGGGAAATGGTGTGAAGCAAAATGTTTAATGTGTAACGATTTTAGCTAGGACCCTGTGAGAATTATTTTACTTTTTAATAAACTAATAATAAGCCTTGGAATCAGATATCCCATAGAAAGTGGTTGTCGATAGATAATTGTTTTACAATCAAGTATTTCATATATATTTATGATGAGAACAAGTTTACAACCATATGATTAATCGTGTAGGTAAAATGTGTGTCGCTGCCATGAGTCTATGTATGATTGTTTTGATTGTCACTAGAAAAAGAGGAGATGGTAGATATTATTTTGCTTTGTGACAAACCAACAACAACACTCCTAATAAACTGTTGCCATCAGAATCTGCTGTAAGTGGTCTTTTACGTGTAAGGAGTGTGTCCTTTACATCCCGCGCTAAGGGATGTATTAAATTCGTTCCTCATAGCTGTCTGGTGTCCCTTTCACATAAAGGCGGCGATTTCCTAGAAGAAGCCATTTGTTATTTTATTAATGTCAAATTCGCAGTCATGCTAGGATTCTAATAATAATAGGATATTATACATTATTATACAGCTATAATTTTAATCCAATCAAAAACAATATGGTTGTGATCGTCTTCCTTAATTAGAATCGTCAAAATGAAATACAACCGAATTAATAGCAAATGGTGACTTGTGTCAACCTCATTTAAAATATACCTTGACATTCTGTAATACTTGTACTCGTACATCACGTTCACGCTCTTTTATTACAACACTATTTCACTCAAGTGTACATGTTGTTCCTAATCTAGCTAAAGGACTTTATCAAACAGAATCATACAGTTCACATGTAATGCAGTTAATGCGCATTTAATCCACAGAAGAATATTTCTATTTTCCACATCTTGTGGTGTGGGGTCGCTATTGCATGCGAAATATTAATTGCAAACCCCATTGACTGGCTATTTGCTGCCTGTCTATAATATTTAATTTTTTTCTCGATCGACAGTTCAGAAGCTAGAAAACAATATGATGAATAGTGTCTGTCAATCATGCAAACAATAACTTATGCACATGACAGAACGCATTTGCAATGCACTACATACATAAACATTTGATCCATCATTTGTCCATTGAAGGTTGATTTAAGAGAATGGAACTGATAGAAGCTAAAAGTTTAATTTGGGCGCCAAAGGGGAAACTTTATATCATTTATGAAAATGTGATGTGAATTCAGTGGCCAACCATCCCAGTCTGGTGGCAGAGAAAAAGGTATTGTTCTGATATGCCTAACGTTGTGTCTGCAAATTCCATCCAATGAACCCCAACAAAAAACATACTTTCAGCAAACCAATTCTTTTCATTGATTGATATGAAAAGAAAGTTTAAAAACAGTGATAATCATAAATTCCATCAATATCAATAAAACAATTACCTTTCATCTTAACTGAACTTGAACCATCGTGGTCGTATGGTAGTTGAATTTACAACTACCTGTGCAATCATTGCATATCATAACTTAAGTTGTGAGTTTTAACCCCATTCATGGCGAGGTGTACTCGATAAAACATTATGTGATAAAGTATGTCAGTGACTTGCGACAGGTCTGTGGATTTCTCTGGGTACTCCAATTTCCGCCACAAAAGTAGTAACTGAAATATTTTTGAAAGTGTTAAACACCTAACCTCCAATGTACAAATGATGGATCAAACATTTGTGTATGTAGTGCATAACATAAAACACCTTTGGGTCATAATGTGAGAGCTATCTACTCCTTTTGGATCAAACTATTTTTCTTCATTTTAGAAGTAGCTTCGATAGACCATTAATCCCGTTACCTCCGTATCCCTGTAGTAATAACTATTTCAGTATCCCGGAAGAAAATATATAATCAATAATTGGGGGCTTATGAAAAAAACCTATTTTGGATGAAGTGGTGTTTATTTTATTTCTATCTTACATTTGTATATAACTGTTACTTGCCGACATACCATCGTTTTTTACGGCAAAGATTGCTTCTCAAATATCAAAACGTCATCTAAGCACTTGGAATATTTGAACATTTTCCCGCCGTTTTTCAAGAAATTTAACACCTCGTGAAATCAAAAAAATACTTTAACAGTATTTTTGCTTTATTTATTTTAATAATCTGGTAAAATATTTCTCTGGTGCACGACTGCGGAGGTGCTTAATTTCTTCATAAACCGTCCAGATATCGCGGGAAAAATTCCACGAAATACAGAAAATAAATAACGCTCATGACGTCACAATGACGTCAAATACGTATCGATTTTGTTGGAAACAAGTTTTAACATCAAAAGTATGATCTCGTCTATAATATAAAACAAATCAAATTTTAATCAAGTATGTTCTGAGATAATGATTCATTAAATATGGGGCCATATATGGCACTTATAGTCCCCAGTTCTTTTTATGGCATTGACGCCGGATTACATGCAGTGAGTTTTTCTCTTGGTTTTAATGTATACAAACTGTATTTAAAATAAATACAATTATATACAGAAACATAAGTTATTTACTTATGAATTTCATTACTTGAAATGAATCATGAAATGTACAGATTGTGTATATAATGGTCTCATATATACAATCAGAAGAGTGAAAATATTGATTTTAAAGGTCTGGCTGAGGTTATAAATAAATTAACATTTAACAACCTCCACAATCCTCCACCAACAAAATATTTTGATATAATCATTAACCCTCTATACTCTAAACAACTGCTCAATTTGGTGTTGGTGGAAGACTGTGGAGGTATATAAAATAGCTAAAATGTACATTAAATATGTCGTTTATAGTCCATTTTTAGCATTATCCGTCTAATTATGATGTCATTATGACGTCATAGCGCACCCAATTTCACGGAAAGTTATATTTTTTGAAAATTTGTTTATCTAACAATTAAATTAGTAAATTGTTTTTATTCTATGTCGAGCACTATTGCTTAATATAATGTGGGGTCAATTTTGCACCTTAACACTTTTCCCTCTTTATGCTTTGTTCATTGAGTTTTATTTTGCTTTGTTTTTGTTTTTGTTTTTTAAAGATATGCATTATAATACAATGATACGTGCGTTCTGTATTCTGAAAAAAATGACGTTCGGTGCTTTTCATTACCTGACTTTGTCGGTCCGCTGTGAGGAATTAGATGAACATATTAACTAACTGTATTTATTTCTGAAAAGCACATATTGTGAATACATGTTGGAGAACATTTTATCGATATCTGAGGTGGGGCCGATTTTGACCTTATAGCTCCCAGCCCTTTTATGAAAATTCGTGTAAGTAATTGTAATTTAAATATTGAAAAAGGTCGTTATCTGAAATGACCAATAGAACAGAGGATTTGTCAATTGTGCCATGCGGATGTGGAGGATGAATTTCATTTCCTCATGAATTGTGATAAACTTTATTTAGAAATATTTCTGATATTGTACCTTCTTTTACTACTATGTCAGATGTAGAAAGGTTTATGTTTTTATTAACTAGTCATGATTAAGATATATGTAAAGTGGTTATATTAGGAGTAAGTAATATGTATCTAGTAAATCAGTCAATGAAGCAAAACTTATAAATTACTAGATAATTTTCTTTTCTACGGGTATTTTACTATTTGATATATTAGAATATATTATTCAAAGATAGATAACTCTGTCAGTTCTCCTCAGCTGGGATATCATTGTTTGTTTGTCAATATACCCTTGTATGTCATTGTATTTGGTTATCGTTTCTTTATTGATTTGTTTTTGGGGGTATTTTTTTTAATTGTTCATTGATTGATACATGATAGATTTGATGCATGATAGTTCTGTATTTCAATAAAAAATTACTTATTGTAATATGACGTGCTGTTTTGGCTTTGTAAACAAAAGGGTATAAAAATCTCCGATTTATTATGATTTACACGCGCTGGTGATCATGACGTATTTGGCTGTTCTATTATACCTTTTTGTTTACAAAGCCAAAACAGCACGTCATAGAAATAATTTATGGAAGGGGTAAGTTTGTTGGAGATTTTAATATGGGTACACTATAAAGGAATGTGGATTAAAAATTTACCGTATATGTCCTATTAGAATAAAAATTATTTATGGAAAGGGTAAGTTTGTTGGAGATTTTAATATGGGTACCATTATCTGCGCAAATTCCATAAATTATTTCCTAACTTACTTACTTACTCAATTTGTTGAAGAGCACTTCAGTTTTATCGTATATTGCTAAATGTGGTAAAATTATTATCTTGCCAAGTGCAAATAGGAAATGGAATACATGTATGCCTGTCTGTTGACATGTTGTTGTTTTTATTTTCAATGGGATACTTCTTTCGTAATTCCCTGCTGTCTGGGAGCACTCGGACTGAACCGATAAAATATATATTATCTGTGCACATTAAAAACACATAAGATCCTTTGTAAAATATGAATTAACACTATCCGCCACCATAAAAGTTCTGTTTAGTGCTTTACTTGGTACGAGTAGCAGTGTTTTAAAATAACATAATGTTCGTATAAAAATGCTACTTCTAAAATTTATAAAGATGTATACGGTCGGCTTGAGTAGCATTGTATTAAAATAACTTTAAAATGTTTGTTTATAATGCTACTTTAAAAACCTAAAATTATGTACACGATCGATTTAGGTAGCCTTACTTTAGTAATGTTCATGCATAATCCTACTTTTAAAATGTAATATATATAAGGGAACGACCATTTAACTTGAAGGGGGAGGGGGTTATGTTTTTTTTTCTAAAAACATATTCTGATTCCCAATGTTGCTGAAAAAAATATTCTGATTTGGGTGGAGGAAAAATAAATATTCTGATTCAGAGTTTTTGTCATATAATACGGCGGTATTGTTTAAGGCTGATTGCCCATACACAGAGATTTACCCCTTATTATCACACACTAACTAGACATTAGTAATGTTCATCCTTTTCATATGTATTAGGTGACAGTAATCTCTAGATTTGGTTCGATTGTTCTAAGTAATTCTTTGTCATCTGGGAGAATGTCCCTTTTAACAAGACATTGACAGTCTATTAATAGTTCCGTGATTGTCTTTTTGTTATTGAAATAGTTAGTCCACACTCTACTTCCAATTTTGTCAACCACATATTCTTTAATATTTTGAAAATGAGATTTCGTAATGTTTCTGTATGCCGGACAACTTGTAAGAAGGTGTTGAAGGTCCTCAGTTTCAAGTTTACATATAGGACATGTAGGGTCTACCTCTGCTTGGTTGAAGTTAACTTTTAAGGTCTGAAGCATGTATGTTCCAGTTAGCATGCGTACTTTTGTTACAGCTTTCCTGACATCCTTTACAGAATTTGAAATAGTATCCCAAACGTTGTGAGTGTTTCCAATATTTAGATTTTCTGTTGAGAGTAAATTTAATGTTGACTTTCCTTCGCAATCTGATCTGAGTTTATTAGACCAATAAGATGAAATAGCTGTTCGTACTTTATTTTTCTACTCTATTTTGTTGTAATGACAATTCTTATTTCGATAAATGACGGGAGTTGATACATTTCCAGTATGTCAGTTATTCTAACAAAGAAGCTGGTTGGTTGACCCGCTGTATGTTGTCTCCATGTAATCTCTCGCACTGAGTTATTTTGACTCATTGCTATTGAATGTAGAAGACTCAACTGTCTTTTGTGGAGCTCGGCATTTATCGGCAGTACTCCTAGAAGCAAGTAGATTGCTGATGTTGCTGTTCTGTTTGGAAGAGATTGAATATGTTTCAATGTGCTTAGATGAAACCTGTACATTGCCATTAAATCTTTGTTTTGAAGATCTAAAGTTTCTAGTCCATATAGAAGGCGTGGGACAACATAAACTTGGTATATCTTACAAGATGTTCTTGGGTTGAGTCCATTTGTGCCATGTACGCCAGTTTTGATCAGGGAGTATAGTGTCCATCTTGCTAGTGATATCCTGTCGTTAACATTAATCTTGTTTTCTTCAGACGTTGTTCTTCTTAGACCAAGATGCGTGGTTTCAAATTTAAATTGCATAGTGTTATTTCCCAAAGCAAAATTTTCGGTTGTTTCTTGTATTCTTTCTGCATTTCGCTTGTTGATACTTTTGACTATTGCATTGCTTTTTATTGGATGAATCAGGAATATGTGGTCACCAGAGTAAACATAAACAGTGTTAAGCATTTCTTGTATTTCGTTTTGGTCGTTTGATAAAAGTACAATATCATCTGCGCAGCTAGGACAGCTTGCATATGTATTTCCTATTGATATTTCCATGTTATGTTTTTCCAGTTCTGAAAGTATTTCATTGATGTACTGTTTATATAAGTGAGTGGACATAATTCCACCCTGTCTTACTCCCTGATCAATACTGAATGAAAGGCTTGTATCCCCTTGCCATTTCACAGTTGAGGTGATACCATCATGTAGGTCCTTAATAATGTCCCAGTATTCAATATCTAGTCCCAGATGGTAGAGTTTGTCTAATAGAATTTGGTGACTAATCACATCAAATGCTTTTTGACTGTCAAATGTAGTTATAAATATCATTTCTTTTCCTTTTAATTCGGAGCACACTTCTGACAGTATAAGCGCTGCCATATTAGGTGAAAGTCCTTCGGCAAAGCCAAATTGTAGATTTGATTGTTTGATGCTTTTAAGTTTAGCCTTCTCAACCAATACATATTCAAAAACTTTTCCATGAACAGATGTTACGGTAATGCCTCTGGAATTTGAAGCTTGGGATAGATCCTTACCCTTCTTAGGAACTGGTGTTATTACACCTGTTATGGTTTTTTTCTAAAAAAATATTCTGATTCCCAATGTTGCTGCAAAGGTTTCTCTTTGACTGGAGGGCGTTTTTGCTGTTTTAATGCCATCCACCAAGATTTCAGGTGTGTTGTTTATTTCATTGGATTGGTTTCGTTTAATCATTTGGAAAAAATCCTTATTGTTTGGGTCATTTTCTAGCCGTTGTAGAAATTGCTCTCTTTCTATTGCTGTTTCTTTATGTTGTTGACGACGCAATTGCCTTTTTGATGCTTTTTTCTCCAGAAAGAATTTATGATCATTTCTTGGTCGACCGACATTGTCCCATTCTCTGTGTTTCTGTTTGCTGGTTTGTATCAGTTGGCGAACTTTTGGCGAGGCTTTATGCTTAAAACCATTTAACATTTAATCTTTTTCTTCTCCTTCTTTATAGTTTAGTACCCCCATCAACCCACTGATAACGTACGTTCCGGTGTCGTACCGTCACGATGTTAATACATGTACATGTGTAGTAATGTAGAAAGTTTTCGTCAGTTGGAGACGAATATATACTTGAATTATTGCTTACTGATTCGTTACCCGAAAGTCGAGCTATTAGTGGTATAATTCATATTTCATAATTCATATCAAATTGTGAAAAAAGACCTAACCCGTCCAAAAGACCACAAAGAACAGCAATTATTTTGTCTGATAGCAAGGGTTTATGTGTACAAAACTACGTTCGAATAAATCCAGAAACCCACATGGAATTTTAGTGTTAACTTTTCATTATTAAATCTCCGACTGATATTATAAATTTATCGATATCATCACAACCTTCACTGACCATCTGAAGGACGCTCAGGTAGCCCCTGTTAGTCTTAATTTAAACAATATTTATTTCATGAAACTTCAGCATACAATTACATGTATTTAGATATATATAAGTTCAATGGAATTCATAAAACAAGACATAAAACTTATGTAAATCTGTCTCCCTAATTAGATATTGATAACATAGGTCAAGAGTGGTAAGTAGAATTATCATGATTGGGGGAGGGAGTAGAAAGGCAATTGCAGGTTAAATTGAAACAAAATACATGTATTTAGATCGGAATTACAAAGACGGAACTGTCACACACTATCCTCATAGTCTACAACCCAATATGTGCATTCAATTCCTTTCCACATTTTTGTTCAATCAAATCATTTTGTTCTGGCAATATACTTTGACATACAAAATGTAGTTTCAAATACCAATCTGTTTTCATTTTGCTGCTGTTGCAAATATAAAGACTGTGCATCGATGGCACCATGTATGGTTTCGTTCCTAATAAATGTGAGGCACCATCGTGGTCGTGATCGTATGGTAGTTGTATTTACAATTACCTATGCAATCAGTGTCTATCACCATCAACGTTGTAAGTTCGAACCCCGCTCAGGCGAGGTGTACTCGATACAACATTAAGTGATAAAGTTTGTTAGTGACTTGCGACAGGTAGGTGATTTTCTCCGGTTACTCCGGTTTCCTCCACCAATAAAACTGACCGTTACGATATCACTGCAATATTGTTGAAGGTGGCGTTAAGCACCATAAATCAAACCAAGCTTAATAAATCTATAAGTTGGACAGTGCAGCAAGTAATGAGCAGTAGTTTCCATTTTCCCATGTATACAGACCTGAATCAATAATATTTTTGAAGGAGATGATCTTTAGTGAAGCGTGCTTAGCGGAGAAGCAACAAATACCAATTTTATAGTCTTTGGTTTGACTCGGGCGGGACCCGAACCAAAGATCTACCGCTCTCAGATCGAGCATGCTAGCCATTACACCACCGATGCCTGGTTAACCGTTACTGAATATTGGTATCATAAATTACCACATCACAATCCAGTCCTTTCCTCATTCATGACTTATTACTGTGCTTGTAGCAAGAGTAAGACGACGGGCACGATATGTCGAACTGATTATCCTTATTAGGAGCACCTGAGCTCACCCCCGGTTTCTAATGGGGTTCGTGTTGCTCGATCTTTAGCTTTCTGTGTAATGTTGTGTAGATCATTGTTTTTTTTTCCATTGTTCATGGCATTGTCTGTCCTTCGATTTACGGCTCCTGATTACCCGCTTGGTGTCTTCAAACTATCCTTAGTGCAATTGTTTTCAATGTTTTCATCCTCAGTAACCGATGTATAATTGGAAAATATATCAAAACTAGAAACTTTATACTATAAGAGTGTAATAAAAAGAGAGGATGGATGTCATCAAAATATTGATGGAACAAGGTTTTAAATTCCAATTGATTTATTATAAAAAGACAGATTTGAACATATCACATGTATTCTTCTACATTTAGATTACAAGTAAATATGTTCTACAAACAAAACGTTTCGTTCCAAGGAAAGTCAAGCATGCAGTAATGATAAAAGGTGGATTTGTTCGACTTGTTACGACTATTTATTATCTCCCTTTTTCATCTTGGTAATATTAAATACTATTCACATGAAATCAAACATCGATCAATCAATAACAAAACATTCGACTTCAAAGGGGTTAATCAAAAGCCTGAAATCGAGGAAGGATAGACAATGCTATAGCCAAAAGACGAGGAAGAATAGCCAATGCTATGGCCAAAAGACGATGAAGAATAGCCAATGCTATGGCCAAAAGACGAGGAAAAATAGCCAATGCTATGGCCAAAAGACGAGGAAAAATAGCCAATGCTATGGCCAAAAGAGGAGAAAGAATAGAGAATGCTATCGCCAAAAGACGAGGAGGAATAGCCAATGTTATGGCCAAAAGACGAGGAAGAATAGCCAATGCTATGGCCAAAAGACGAGGAAGAATAGACAATTATATGGCCAAAAGACGAGGAAGAATAGCCAATGCTATGGCCAAAAGACGAGGAAGAATAGCCAATGCTATGGCCAAAAGACGAGGAAGAATAGACAATGCTATGGCCAAAAGACGAGGAAGAATAGACAATGCTATGGCCAAAAGACGAGGAAGAATAGACAATTATATGGCCAAAAGACGAGGAAGAATAGCCAATGTTATGGCCAAAAGACGAGGAAGAATAGACAATGCTATGGCCAAAAGACGAGGAAGAATAGACAATGCTATGGCCAAAAGACGAGGAAGAATAGACAATGCTATGGCCAAAAGACGAGGAAGAATAGCCAATTCTATAGCCAAAAGAGAAAGGACAAACAATAATCTACAAAACAATACAACACGAATCCCACAAAAAAGTGGAAGTGATCTTAGGTGGTCCGGAAGGGTGAGCAGTTACTGCTCTATCAATGACATCAGCCGTGTTACTCTTGTCAAAAATCCGGTTGTAAGAAATGAATTGGGAAAGGACAGGATTGATTACAATAGGAGTATATCCGTGGTCATTTGTGCCACAGATATTCCGTAACAGTTAATCAAGTCATGATGTCGACTGTAAAACTTTCTAAGTGGTAACTTCAACTTAACCACTAGGAACCATTGGTTCAGTAGCTCCCTTGTTAACAGCCAACCTCTAACAACGAAATCATGATAGGAACCACAAATTATGGAATATTAAATCAACTGAGAGATGTATCTTCCATAGGTGGGTGCTGCTGGAACTTTGTTACATTTAAATGGAAATATAACAATGGGAAAATTGAAATAATCTCTTTTGTCCCACATTTAACTGGCATTTACCATTGTTAATTTCTAGGTGTATATTCAGATATGAGACAGACTTAGATGTATCTATGGCATCCTTTATTTCAAGCTCAATAGGACAAATGAGATCAACATAATTGCTAGATTTGGAATTAATTAATGAAATGACATTAGCTGCCTAGCGGAACGCGACATTAATAGATCGGTTAGTTTTTTTTCTTTGGAATCCCCTGCATAAAATCTTACTCGGATGAATAAAGGAACATGTCGACAAGAAGAGACATAGGCAGTCAGTAATCACAATCCAGTCCATTATTCATTCATGACTTAATTATCACCAGGTTTGTAACAAGAGTAACGCGATGGCTGCCACTGTAGAGCAAATACTGTCTACCCTTCCGGAGTATCAGAGATTACCCCTGGCATTAGTGCGATGAATGTTGCTCAATCTTTAGTTTTTTGTGTATTGTTTTATTGATCATTGTTTGTTCTTTTGTACTTTTTAATTATGCCATTGTATTTCTGTCCTTCGATTTACGGTATATCTTTAAACTTTTCTTAGTACCCACAGGAACGCCGACTAAGCATAACAAATATGTTAGCAATCAAAAACTAGAACATTTTATGTCAGTTTCAGAGAACTTTTTGATTGCATCGGGGGTTTTTATTTTGTCTACAAAATACTATTTGCCCCTTCCTAAAACAATGTATTTATATCTACAAACAAGGTTGTGCTAATTCTTTTAATCTGTCTTTTAGTTTTTTGGGGAGGGGAATAATTGTGCATGCATAGTGTAGAGAAGCTAAATATTTAAAGCTATTGTATTAGGAGAGGGATATTAATTATATGTATTCTTTACAGATCTTCAGAATTTTTCAGAATCGACATCCGATGTACACCCTCCTTCAATTGCTAGTGTCAAGGTCGGTTTTGGCCACTGATAGAATTGATATTAATAATATGGAAAGAGGTATCGTGGAGCATTTGGAAGACCAAGGAATATATCGCTGTTTGTAGACACTTTTGAGTTTCCAGTAGAATTTCGGAAGTGTGAAAATACCAAAGGCAAAGGGATAATCAGAAGCCGTAAATAGAAAAGGGATAGACAGTAGAATGACAAAAAGGACAAACAAAGGTTCGTAAAACACTAAAAATTAGCAACACGAAACGCGAACCTCACTAAAAACCGGGATTGACCTCATGTGTTCCGGAAGGGTTACACATGCATTTTGCTAAAATTCCACCGGGGATAATCTGATTTTCATATTCTTGTAAAAAATGTAAATAAACAACCAGTTTCGATATAATGCAAAAACTATCAAAATACTAATGTTTCATGGTTAATGCATCAAAAAATAACCTTTGCCACCAAAATTATAAGAAATGTCAAAATCGATGATATTTTGATATCGGCTGCTGTTCCACCAGTGTCGTCTTGAGGTGCTCTGCTGACGTCACGGCTGTTACATGTTGACTCCCCGGATGTTGTTCCTCGACATTGGTACTGACATACAAAGTTGTGTGAGTTTTCCTCACAACAGTTCTGTCCACAATTGACAGGTTCAGGCATTCTACATCCCCTGTCTATCGATAATATTGCTTTTCTGTCTGAAAAAAAACGGGAATAAGAATTTATTATTTATGTAAAAACGATGGCGGGTAATAATTTATCTTGCTTAACAAAATATTATTTGTCGATCTCAGTAAACAATTATAAGTTGATGGTAGTACTTCGCCAAGTGTTCAAGAGCTTTAGATATTGAATTTCAATTTCAATTTTGAATGTTACAAATAATTGTTTAAATAGGCGATTGAACGAAATCATCAGACTGTTATTTATCTAGTGGTTGTTAGTTGAATTTTATTTTACCCCACTTTCAGGGTCGATAAACTTGCACTCGTAGTGAAGGGAGCCACAGTTCCCGGATGTCAAATTTGTCATTTACAAACCGAGTCCACCTTACAGTTAGCTACAATCGACTCATTTATGAAAAGACTGTTATCAAATAGACAATAAATCGCATTCTTTAAAAATTCCACATATAGACAATACATGTACATTGTCGGCATATACAAAATATTTATATGAGCTTTAGAAACAAAATGAAAGCGAGCATCTGTCGATTTTATATTTCCTGAAAATGTAGGTATATTGTGTTTATACTGCGACATCATGTGTGTAACATACATGTTTACTTTACTCACAGAAAGGCAAATACATGTGATATTTTGTTTGAATTTGTTATGATGATCTACATCGCGGTCTGTGTTCGACCAGTGTCTATTGTGCGCTTGGCTCTATAAGACACAGGGTACCAGACAACTTTATTAAAGGCACCCAGTACAATACGTGTAATGTACATCTTTACTAGGTAGTGAAAACACCGATTGTAGTATAGATAACTGTAACATGAATGCATGCTGATCGTTTTATGGTTTATATACCAGAGTGTAAGCAACAGCTAACTACGAAATAATACACACATATACGAGATATTGCACACTTTAAATCTGGGCTGTAGTTTTATTACTCTCAATAATCAACGACCTAGATGTGATATTGCATAGCTTCATGCTACACATAATTTATACCACAGTTTTTCGAGTTAAACGGTTAATCAATCTCACGCTTCGCGTTCTCGAGAGTGAAATTGTTTAACCATTTAACTCGGGAACCCGTGGTATAAATATAACCTGTCATTTTTTCTGCTGAATATTTCTACATACTAAATCTAGCGTATACAAACCTCTTTGATAAACGACTTTTGTGACACAGTAACCAGTCGCACATTGGATGACGGGTACACCGGTAGTAGCATTCCATGGCTGATTGGCGCATTCAAAGTTCAGAGCAGGATCTCCAGTTAATGTGTATGTACAGGAATAACAACTGAAAGCATCAATTCCTGAAAGTAAACATCATAAAAGGTACAAGACAACCCTTCGCAAGCACCTGGGTTCACCCCCTGTTTTTGTGGGTTCCGTGTAGTTCATCATTTTAGTTGTTTGCGTTGTGTTAGGTTTTAATTGGTTTGTTTTCGTCCTGTGTCTTGTGTACTCAATGTTACCAGTGTCTTTGGATTTCCCCTTCGGTCTTCTCTAACGTTTATTCAAAAGAAAAATAATACAAAAAGACAAACGATGGTCAACAATAGGATAATATGAAGCAGCCGGCCGCGATACTGGTATAACCAGTATTGTACACAATACTGGTAATACCAGTATCGTACCAGAATCTTCCAGTATCTGCAATACTGGTACAGATACTGGTAAATACTAGTATCCCAGTATCTTCCAGAATTTTCCAGTATCTGCAATACTAGAAGATACTGGTCATTGCCAAAATATGAGTATTGCAGATACCGGAGGATTCTGGGAAATACTTGTTATACCAGTATTGCAGATACTGGAAGATTCTGGAAAATACTGGTAATACCAGTATTGCAGATACTGGAAGATTCTGGAAAATACTGGTAATACCAGTATTGCAGATACTGGAAGATTCTGGAAAATACTGGTTATACCAGTATTGCAGATACTGGAAGATTAGGTACGAAGTTGCGGAATGTACTTGTATATTGTTTTTTTGTCCTGTCTGTGCGTTTGTTATGAGAGGACGGGCAGTGTATAGTGAGACCGGGAGAAGGGAGATTAGGGGCGGGAGAAAGGAGAAGAGGGGGAGGAAAGAGGGAAGGGAGAAAGGTAGCTTTAGAAACCTGTTACGTCATTTCTGCTGTACATAACATAAGTGGCAAAGGTCCTGTAATGTCAAAATATGTTGTATGGTTCATTAGAGTTTGATATATACTGGTGAATTCAGGATACTAGAGTTTCCAGTATTGTGTGTTTTACAATACTAGTATTACCAGTATTGCTGGATGAAGAATACTAGAGTTTCCAGTATTGTGTGCTTTACAATACTAGTATTACCAGTATTGCTGGATGAAGAATACTGGAGATTCCAGTATTGTATGTTTTACAATACTAGTATTACCAGTATTGCTGGATGAAGAATACTAGAGTTTCCAGTATTGTGTGCTTTACAATACTAGTATTACCAGTATTGCTGGATGAAGAATACTGGAGCTTCCGGTATGGTGAATAGATCAACGATTCTGGTATTCCAGTATTGTAAATGCACGATACTGGTGCATCCAGTATTGTATATATACGATACTGGATTTCCGGTATTGTAACATTACAATACTGGTATTTCTAGTATTGTACAGTGTTACAATACTGGTATTACCAGTATTTTAATATTTACAATACTGGTATTTCCAGTATTGTAAATATTATAATACTGGTATTTCCATTATTGTAAATTTTATAATACTGGTAATACCAGTATTGTAAATATTACAAAACTGGTAATGCCAGTATCGCGGCCGGCTGCTTCATATTATCCCAACAATAAACAATAGAGAAAACGAAAGGTCAACAATACGACTTCAACATAAAAGGTGGGTGAACTCAGGTGTTCCGGAAGTGTAAACAGTTCCGGTAGTGGCATTCGTCGTGTTACTTATGTCTTAATAATCCGCGGATTAGTCATATTCAGTGATAAAAGAATAACAGGGTCGTGACTACAACAAACAAAATATGTCTGTGGTCATCTGTTATCGAGACATTCCTTTACAGTTAACAAAGTCTTGGTGTCGAAGTAAAACTTTCGTATAGTTTTGACTTCAGATTTAAAACTATGAATCCTTTCGTTCCTTAGCTTGCTGTTAACATGTGTACTATACCAAAGACATCTTGATAATAAACTGGAGGTCTGAAACAGCGTATCAACTTGAAGATACTCAACATGCAGGTACAGCTGGAATTTGTCTGTTTTGTTGTAAAGTTTCGTTGCTAACTGCACCTTATTGTCAATTGAAAATATTAGCATACTATTATACGATGCAGTCGTTTAAAATAAAATATTGTGATCTTTGGCAATCTCTTTCACAAGGCTTGATTTTTCAGTTTGTCCCTGCATATCACATTGATAGCAAACATTGGACAAATATTTAAATGAAGTAACAGACAGATAGACGGCATATTTGTCTGTCAATGTGCTTATATTGAAAATAACATCAATAAGTAATATAGAAACACGCACTCTTAGTCATAGCAGGTCCCATTATGTAGGACTCAACAGAGACAGGCATCATTTTTCCCTCTCCTCAGATCGCAGTGCTGAGTGACTCGGTCGAGTACTTGAGAGCTGCTATTACTCCAATTAATCTTTAAATTCTCCCGGGGTTTTTTTGTACGTATTTTCTTTTTCGTAATGCAATTCCCTCGACACAATCTTCAAACTGTTGAAGTAGGTCAACCATTTGGTAGAGGTAGAAGTAGATCAGAATCTATCAGACAACAAAACATAGAACAGAACTACTTCGCTCAATCAGCTTAAAATAACAAGGTTTATGGGTTTATGGTGTTGAACGCCACTTTCAACAATATTTCAGCTATATCGTGGCGGTCAGTTTTATTGGTGAAGGAAACCAGAGTACCCCGAGAAAACCACTGATCTGTCACAAGTGTCTGACAAACTTTATCACATATGTTGTATCGAGTACAACTCGCCTGAGTAGGGATTGAACCCACAACGTCAGTGGTGATAGGCACTGATTGCATAGGTAGTTGAAAATCCAACTACCATATGATCACAACCACTACGGCTCATCTTATCATAACCCAAAAATATTCTGTTAAGCTACATTGTAGAAAAACAATTCTTTTCTTGTTTTTTGGTGACTAATCGTAGATTAAAATAAATGCATTATACATGTACAGAGAAATACTTTGCTAGATAAACTGACAGCAACAAAACATCCTTGTAGAAAACATTCTTTTTAGGTTTTTGGTTGCTAATGGTAGATTAAAACAAAATTATAACCACATCGCCCACTTAAAGCTCATTTATTTTTGCAAATCTGACAGTAACGCGGTATTGATCTAAACTTACTTTTTGTATATCAACCATAAAGTTTTTATCTGTAAAAGTATTACATTTATTTCATTAAGGGTTATGGTGTTTAATGCCACTTTCAACAATATTTCAGTTATATCTTTGCTGTTATTTTATTAAATATAGCAATACAATGAAAACCCAAATTACCACAGTCGGAACAATTCCAGAATCAAATATTAAAATTGTAGAAGTGGAAAATTCGATACGACTAACACTCATGACCACTCACTTTCCTGTCTTGGTACATGTACTTCACTAAAAAAATAGCTAGTTTGATGGGCCCAAGCAAATAATTAATTTTTACCTACTATAAAGACGTTTTAACACATGGTTCTCATATTTTGTTTAATTCCCTCCGAGGAAACCTCGTGTTGGAGAGTGCCATGCTATTAGTACGATGCAGCTCTAAATACGCTTAGTTAGTCTGGATGGTGGTGTAACGGTTAGCGTTTCTAGTCTCGACTGTGATAGATCGTGGGATCAAGTCCCGATCTGGTCAAACCAAAGACTATAAACTGGTATTTGATGCTTCTACGCTAAGCATACAGCAAGATTGAGCAAGAACAAATACTTGTTGGTTCAACTTATGCTAATGTGTCCGAGTGGGGCGACATGTCTACCCGCGGAATATTTTTTTCAGTGAGCTAGCACTATATAACCCCAACAAAGCTTGTCTGTCTTGTATAAAGCGGTTCGGTTTATTGTGCTTAACGTCACTTTCAACAATATTTCAGTTATATCGTGGCGATCAGTTTTATTGGTGAGGGAAACCGCAGTACCCGGGGAAAATCAATAACCTGTCGCAAAGTCACTGACAAACTTTATCAAATAATGTTGTATCGAGAACACCTCGCCATGAACAGGATTTGAACTCACAACTTAGTGGTGATAGGCACTGTTTGCACAGGTAGTTGTAAATTTAACTGCCATACGATCACAACCACGATGATCTCTGTATAAAGCGGATATCATCATCACATCAACATGTAGCTTGTTTTCGATAATCACTGAATCATACTCAAGAAGAAGACTGGATAGTTTTTTTCTTATTTTATTTTATATTGTGTGACTATCTATGGTCACACAACAATGACCACGAGACGAAGGCGACAATTCCGCAGCTAGTAAACTGGATGGAAAGCAGAATCGGAACGTGATTGGTTAGTTGCAATGATGCACATAGGTAATTGGGGTAAAAAGTTGTAAGACTTGCAGAAATGCAGTTTATTCTTATGATACAAATTATTCCTGGTTCCACATATATTACCATTAGAGCTGATTGGTGTTCAGCGTCATTTTCACCAATGTTTCAGATTTATTGTGACTACCAAACTTAATGTTGGGAGGGAATTCCGGACTGTCATAACGAACTGATCGATGAAACCACCACTCTCGCTACGAGTAGGTCTCTGGAAACTTTAACACTTGAGGGGTATGGATATCGGGACATGAGCCTATGTTACTGGTGTTCAGCTTGGGGCCATGGATCAACGACATTAAAACACTCGTCCACCCATCCTCCTAGATGTATTGCTTCAATTTTGAATGAACAAAAAGGAAATGGTCTATATTTTGTGCATGTTGTTCTCAAATGTTTTTCTTCCGTTTTGACGCGTTTTCTATGCCAGACAAGCCATAAAGACAGCTGCGCGTGACCTTGTCTTACATGGCATACTCAGCCAATCAAATCATATTTTGTGTAGTAAGCATGAACTTGACATGCGAATGAATGAATGAAATCGACATGCTTTGTTTTTAAGTTGAAACGGAAGAAACAGGTACTTGCACTCGTCTTTATTGAAGATCTGAGATTTCTTCCACTCGTGAGAGAAATTCGGCGTCTTTCCACTCGTTCCGCTACGCTCCACTCGTGAAAAGACGGAATTTCTCACACCCGTGGAAGAAATCCCAGATCTTCAATAGGGACTCGTGTAAGAACCTATTAGAAAAATATATATAGTCAAACCTTCCCATGCGGTCACCTCTATTAAGCAGTTATCTGTATTGAAAGGTCTTGTCCTGTCTTAGAAAATATCATCTGAATGGCCCTCTTTTAAGATGTCACCTGTCTTATAAGATCACTTTTTCTTTTACCTCTTAATACAGGATTGACGGTATAATATATACCCTAGTTTTCAAAATCAAGAAAACTCAAAATCAGGCATATCAATTTGCTTCTATATTCATTCTTTCCTCATTATAAAAATGTAGAAAAATGACTTTTTTGCCTGTTCCAAGGAAGGACCTGGATTTCCAACGTCATACACAAATGTATGTCGTGGTCTTTGTTTATGTCTAATGCATTTGAAAGTGAAAGTAGAATGTTCGTTTTATTGATGTCAGTGGAATTGTTCACCTTCACTGTTTAAACTTTAATTTCATAGTTATGTATATACTAGTAAATGAATATAAATGATACACAGTGTAACTAAGATAAATTCAACTGATCGATGACCAATTCGATCGAGAAAGTGTATATTATTTATAAGACATGTGCAAATGTATAACGGACATTTCTTGGGCACAAGAAACCCTTTCTTTAGGAGATTTCTGATCCAGAACAGAATTGTTAGTTGTATGTGAGCTAATTGGAATTACCCTATATTTATGTGTCCCCTACTTTGAGGGGGGGGGGGGCATATTTTTACGTCTGTCCGTCCGTCACAAAAATTTGTACGAACAACCCCTCATAAATTTTAAAATGGATTTCTTCAAAACTTTGACTGATTGCTTGTTACTATGATGCACAAATCAGATTATTGTAGAATGAGTTACTTCCCCTTTTCACTTTGAATATTTCATCAAAAAGTGCAATTCCTCCGATATTTTAAATGGGAAAACTTCAATATGCATGCTAACTTGTATAAAGATTTAAATATCGTCATACGACAGCTTGATCTGAATACATTTTATCTTTAAAGGAGTTGTTTCCCCTTTTCACTTAGAATATTTCATAAAAAAAAAAAGCTTACCGAGTACTCTTACATTTTGAATGTGATTTTCTCAAAACTGTTCATGTTAGCTAACAACCATATCAGGATTTTCAAATCGGTATGGCAGTTTGATCAGAACATTTTTAAGGAGTCATTGCCTTCTATTGACTCATCAAAAATAATTTTGAAAGGCCGAGATATTTGTTTTCGTGTCAAAAATAATATTCGGTTCCCTTGGTTTCGTACATTTAACAAATAAAAATGGAGAGAATAGGATGGGGATCCCGTGAACTGGTTTAACCCGCCATATGTTTGTGTCTGTCCCAATCCAGGACCTGGATTTCTAACGTCAAAGGTCATGATCGTTTCATCTTCAATGAATAGAGGTGAAGTGAGAGATGATTGATCGTTTTGTTGATATTGACAGAATTGATGATTATCATTGTTTGAACTTTCTCTTCATAATTCAATACGAAATTTCAATAGTAATTAAACAAATTAAACAAGCTTCCGCCTTTTTGTTACTACCAACGACTCATTGTAGTTTAAAACTCTCATTCACACTTTGTATCTAGAATAATAAGTAATGTAGGTATTAAAAAATAGGTCACGAATTTAACTATCTATATAACTTACCAGATATGGAATAAATAAATAAAATATAGACTGTAAAAAGTCTGATAAATACTGATTCTGTATAACATGTGTCCATTTTCTGTGTTAAGGAAATGCAATGCTCTGTTAAACCGTGCGTAATGACAGAAACAAAAGCATGTGATCTGTTTCATACGTCATGTTGTACAGGTATATTTATCTGTCATTCAGTATAGGAGAATGTCCGAGTAACTCTCCATTCCTTAAAAATGATGGAGCCAAGGCCCCTTCGGGGCCGAGGTCCATTGTTTATAAGTAATGGAGAGATATGAGGACATTCTCCAACTTAAAATTCACCCATTGTAGTTTATCAATGTTATTAATTCTTAATCTTGTAACAAAAAAAAATAAATAAATTGTTTGTTATTCAATTTTGCAATTTTAAACAGGTTGAGGTTTTTGGCCTTTAAACTCTAGCTCCGCCCCTGTCTACATTGTTCATAACGAGAGGGGGGTACCACTCAGTGAGGTCACTCACAGTTCTAGTTTCATCTCTTTTTCCTGAATTTATTGTGGATAATAGGGTCGACACACGTAACTTGCCGTTAACATATGATTGTATAAATATGGATATGCACAAGTTAAATTAAGGAAAATGGGATGAAATAATAAAGAAATTTTATTAAAAATAAATAGGTAAACAGAAAGTTGATTATTTCATAAATTAAAATGATTTTTAATACAATTTATTAAGAAATATCCATCACAATATCGTTATTTAGGTAAAAACTTATCAGACTGATTTTTTGAAACCATTTTTTGTCTTTTTAATTGATAACTGACCCAAGTTAGCCTAAATAAATGTGACTTAATGTGTTAATTATATAAATCCTTGCCTCCTATAAATTTTTATTTCTTATCTAATTCGTATTCTAAGTTGGTCAAAAGCCAACTAGGGCTTGTGTTGTATTGTTATTTAAATATGCCGACTATAAATAAAACTGATCTTATCTTATCTTATCATATCTTATCTTCTTACTATGTAACAATATGGTCAGGTTGTTATTTTCATTGCATTGCATCTCAAAATAGATGACTTCCCAGTAGGATCTCTTCCTGTATATTGGTTACATCGTGTATATTACAACTGACAAACAATTTTAATCGGTATCATAAAATTATTTTTTTCTAAATCTTTATTTTAAATGAAATTAAAAAATCATTATAAGAGTGAATTCAATTCAAGCTTTTATTTACTTTCCAACTTTGAAATAAAAATCAATATTTTTAATATTTAAAAAAATAGCAATTATTCATTTAAGTTTTATATCATGTTTGGTTGTATTTATCCGGATATATGTATTGCATACAGCATTATATCATCTGATCCCTCCATTGGACATTATTTACAAACACTTTAGCTCCTCCTATTTTATGTCGTAATACCCATAAGTCATAGCGATTTACTTTTTCCGGCTTGACGAATTTTTTCAATGAATGCATCCAGGCGTTAATGTAGCGACCAGCGGGAGCTTAATATAACGACTGGATTATTCGGGTTAAGCTTTGCCCCGATGGCTGATACCGCTGTAATACTTCAGGTGTTTACGTTATTACTTATAAATATGTGATAATTGATAGATTAATTCATGCCCTTTTCCATATCAAGACTATTATCATCCCGAGAGACCGACATCGGCCAGAGGGCTTTAGCCCGAGGGTCGATATCGGTCAAGCAATGATATCAGTCCTGATATGGAAAAAGGCATGCATTAATCTATTTATCACATATTTCAACATTGAATTAAAAAGAACAAAATTTACTTCCAACACAGACACCAAACTTATGGATATGAATGATCGATATCGGTTGAGGGTTCTGCTTCCGAAACGCCAACAAATCTTTCCTCGCTGAACGTCCACATTTTCCAAACGACAATTAACAGTTGGGCGGAAGTGACGTCATGGGGCTCACGAGAGACTTGATATCGTGTTATCAGAGTTTTACCCCGATGGCAGATATCGCTGTGGCACTTCCGGTGTTTACGTATGGTCAAAATTGACGTTATTACTTATAAATATGTGATAAGATGCAATAAACACTGAAACATAATTTTGGGATCATGGAGATAATTTAATTTAATGGTTAATAAAAAATTTGAAAGTGAAGTTGTTTCTTTTTCAGTACATTGTTTAATGACATGATATGTGTATAGCAGTTCCCATAATTGTGTGGGAAACAATATTGTTTTAGTATTATTGGTATTTGTAAAGATATGCCACATTATGACCCAAATGTGTTTTATGTTATGCACTACATACACAAACTTTTGATCCATCATTTGTCCATTGGAGGTTAGTTGTTTAACACCACTTTCAAAAATATTTCAGTTACTACTTTTGTGGCGGAAACTGGAGTACCCAGAGCAATCCACAGACCTGTCTCAAGTCACTGACAAACTTTATCACATAATGTTTTATCGAGTATGTTTTTTGTTGGGGCTCATTGGATGGAATTTGTATCTCATGTGAAGTTCCGTCAATTGCATACACAACGTTAGGCATATCAGAACAATCCCCTTTCTTTTGCCACCAGACTGGGATGGTTGGCCACTGAATTTTATGATTACACACTTTCTTTAAGTCTACCCATGTTGAATTTAAAATATTGTCAACAGTTGAAACACTGACACCAAAGCATAACTAAATAAATAAATAAATAAGTATTGCAAGGACCGTGTTATTTATTTTAGTGAATCTCATGATCCTCGATGAGCTAAATCAATTGACGAAGGTGGTGCGTTGTTGAGCATGAGCTGTATAAAACTCGGGCTCTTAAAAGAAAACGACAAGTAAAATAAAGTGGAAATATTTTAGAACAACATTACTATCATTTGAAATATATATATCTATAATATGTATAAAAGTGTAGAAAAGTAGATGAGTGGATTTGAATCTGCGGATCCCTAAAATTCACATCACATTTTCATAAATTCCCCTTTGCGCCCAAATTAAACTTCTAACTTCTATCAGTTCCATTCTCTTAAATCAAAGGCAACTATCCATCCGGTGCCTTCAAAATGCATTCTGTCATGTGCATAAGTTATTGTTTGCATGATTGACAGACAATATTCATCATATTGTTTTTTAGATTCTGAACTGTCGATCGAGAAAAAAAAAATATTCTAGACAGGCAGCATATAGCAGTCAATGGGGTTTTCAATTAATATTTCGCATGCACAATAGCAACCCCCACACCACAAGGTGTGGAAAACAGAAATATTCTTCTGTGGTTTAAATGCGTATTAAATGCATTACATGTAAACTGTATGATTCTGTTTGATAAAGTCCTTTAACTAGAACAGGACAAAAATGCACATTTCAGTGAAATAGTGTTGTAATAAAAGATCGTGAACGTGAAGTACAAGTTTAAAGAATTTCAAAGAATATTTTAAATGAAGTTGAAGCAAGTCACCATTTGATATCAATTCGGTTGTATTTCATTTTGACGATTTTAATTATGGAAGACTGATCACAACCATATTTTTTTAACAATTGCAACTCAGCTGTTTTTTTTCATAACTTATAATAAAATGAAAAAATATATCGATGAACTAAAACAATTCACGAAGGTGGTCCGTTGCTGAGCATGAGCAGTATAAAACTGGGGCTCTTAAAAGAAAACGACAAGTAAAGCAAAGTGGAAATATTTTAAAATAACATTACTATCAATTCAAATATACATATGCATAGAAGTATAGAAAAGTAGATGAATGAATTTGAATCTGAGGATCCCTAAAATTCACATCACATTTTCATAAATTATAGAAAGCTTCCCTTTAACGCCCAAATTAAACTTTTAACTTCTATCAGTTCCATTCTCTTGAATCAAAGGGAACTATCCATCCAGTGCCTTGAAAATGCGTACTGTCATGTTCATAAGTTATTGTTTGCATGATTGACAGACAATTCATCATATTGTTTTCTAGCTTCTGAACTGTCGATCGAGAAAACAATAAAATATTCTAGACAGGCAGCATATAGCCAGTCAATGGGGCTTACAATTAATATTTCGCACGCACAATAGCAACCCCAAACCGCAACGTGTGAAAACAGAAATAGTGTACGTTTGAGTGAAAGTGTTGTAATAAAAGATCGTGAACGTGATGTATAAGTTTAAAAGAATTTCAAGGTATATTTTAAATGAGGTTGAAACAAGTTACCATTTGATATCAATTCGGTTGTATTTCATTTTGACGACTTTAATTACGGAAGACGGATCACAACCATATTTTTTTCTAGCAATTGCAACTCAGCTGGGTTTTTTCATAACCTATAATAAAATGAAAAAATATAGATCACCCTGTCGGAACAGTTCCAGCATTCAATAGAAACATCGTAGAAATATGTAAATTCGATATCCCTAACACACATATAAATGACCCCTCCTGGCTTGATTCAGGTACTTCAATAAAAAGTGACGGGGTTAGTCTAGTATACAGTAGATTTTTCTGAGGTATTCCTCTTATTTAATAAAATAAAAAATCAAGTAGAAGTAAGAACATCAACAACAAAAACAGAACAAACTAATGAAAGAAGTTAAATATATAAACATATACTGTACAACAAAGCATTACTCATACACACACACCCACACCAACACACGGGTCAAAGGTTCCTCCGCAACAAGACACCCTGGATACAAAGGTCACACCCGGACCCTCTTACGTTTTCTACACTTGAAAGCAGTTTTAATAGGAAGTTATTTCAATAATCTCATATAATTCTTTATATATAATTCACAGGCATTTATAATTTAATCATCAAAGTAAATCTTAATGTCATAATTTTCATCAAATATATAGTAATTTTTGGTGAGGGAGATTAAACTTGGGCTAAATAATGTTTCAAGAAAAGGTAGAAACAAAATTATGTGAATAATACAAATTCAAACAAAACAATATTATGTTCTGCCTTCAGTGCTGTAACTTCATGATCATCGAGTAAGAAGCGACCGGAAAAGAAACCCTTTAAGCTTAAGGTTTTCCCTGAAATATATAGCAAACTGCGGAAAGACCCCGACCATTTAATATTTAGGAATGACTAAGTACTATAAGGTCTGTTCGGTTGACTTAATTATTTTGCTTTTATTGAAGATTACAACAAACATGATGAAAAAACGACAAAGAAAATAATTATATTATTAGGATCCCTAAAATTCACATCACATTTTCATAAATTATATAAAGCTTCCCTTTTGCGCCCAAATTAAACTTTTAACTTCTATCAGTTCCATTCTCTTGAATCAAAGGGAACTATCCATCAAGTGCCTTGAAAATGCGTACTGTCATGTGCATAAGTTATTTTTTGCATGATTGACAGACAATTCATCATATTGTTTTCTAGCTTCTGAACTGTCGATCGAGGAAAAAATAACATATTCTAGACAGGCAGCATATAGCCAGTCAATGGGGCTTACAATTAATATTTCGCATGCACAATAGCAGCCCCAAACCGCAACGTGTGAAAACAGAAATAGTGTACGCTTGAGTGAAAGTGTTGTAATAAAAGATCGTGAACGTGATGTATAAGTTTAAAAGAATTTCAAGGTATATTTTAAATGAGGTTGAAACAAGTTACCATTTGATATCAATTCGGTTGTATTTCATTTTGACGACTTTAATTACGGAAGACGGTTCACAACCATATTTTTTTCTAGCAATTGCAGCTCAGCTGGTTTTTTTCATAACCTATAATAAAATGAAAAAAAATAGATCACACTG
Organism: Bathymodiolus septemdierum; assembly: GCA_963383655.1. NCBI lineage: Eukaryota > Metazoa > Mollusca > Bivalvia > Mytilida > Modiolidae > Bathymodiolus > Bathymodiolus septemdierum. Next base: position 16,086,388 of record OY726529.1, read on the forward strand.
TCGGAACAGTTCCAGCATTCAATAGAAAAATCGTGGAAATATGTAAATTCGATATCCCTAACACACATATAAATGACCCCTCCTGGCTTGGTTCAGGTACTTCAATAAAAAGTGACGGGGTTAGTCTAGTATACAGTAGATTTTTCTGAGGTATTCCTCTTATTTAATAAAATAAAAATCAATAGAAAGCGAAAATCGCACGATTTTTGCACGACAATCGGTCGATGGTCTTGCGACCGTCGCCGATAAGACAAGTTTTGGGAGAATGAAATCATTTATTTTTCTTTACATATGAAATCAGAAATGTTCCATTGAATATCCAGTTTTACATAACTATTATACTGCTTGATTTTCCTTAGTCATATTATTTTTTTTCTCCTAAGGCTGGCAAGATTATTTATTTGTGCGAAAATTAAATCAGGAATATTTAAAAAAAAAATATATATATATATATATATAAATCAATTTGAAAAGCACCCCTCCTTGAAGTATATCTATAAATAGCGTTTGAGGAAAATATGTATTTTTGTATGCAGTTTGTAATGTCACTGTAAAACCATTATTTGGCCAGTGATATTAATTTTCAACTATTTTAAACACCGACATGAAAAAAATATATATCTAATCACTTACACTCAATGAACAATTGAAGACAAATGTTGCAATAAGGCCTCCCTCAAAAGATCTTTGCGTAAATTAACATTATTTTGCTATGTTACGGGAAGATACGTTCGTTCGTCAGTTATCGAGAAATCTCTATTAATGGAATCCAGTTAGCAAAGTTTGTATTATTAATTGGCAGAGCATCATCACTATACCTGGGAGTGAGATTAGAGGCTTAAGCCTCCCCATTTTTTTGTCTTTGATAAGTTTTTGAATAAACTCAGACTCATAGGAGAATAGAAAAAGTTGGAGAGGGGCGTAGGTAGTTCCCATGGGAATGCCTAGCTATGATTTGTTGAAAAATGTGCCATTCGAACTCGACAAATATATGTTATCGATAAGGAACTCCAATATTTTTATGACTTCATTTTATGTGTAGCACTTTTTACCTTTCGTTTCGTGCTTGACAAAATACCCAATACTATAAACTTGTAACGTTGCCACTATTTTTTAAGGTAAAATGCGTTGTGAATCATTTACTTTAAAGAGGTGATGAAAGTGTAAAAGGTAAAAAAAAGTCAAATATTTGGCTAGATGAAATTTTCGAGAATTAAAATTATCCTCTTCTTTCAGTATCTACTTTTGATTGATTGAGTGAGTGAGTGACTGTTGTTTAATGCCAATTCAGCAATTGTTCAGCTATATTATGGCGAGAACAAGTTAACTATCAATGAGATGATGATGAGGTCCGCTTTGTTCTAGACCAACACGCTGAGTTGAATTTTTTTAGCGCCAGCTCACTGAAACAACAGTCCGCGGGTAGAATTGTCACTCCATTCGGATACATTATTCTGATTCCGAGCCAACCAATCTTTGCTCTTTCTCTGTAATGCTGCGTGCTTAGCATTGAAGCAACAAATACCAATTTTATAGTCCTTGGTTTGATACGACTGGGCCTCGAACCCACTCTCTGTCGCACTCGAGGCGAGCACGCTAACCATTACGCCACCGATGCGGTCCTTTTGATTTATGTTACCACGTGAATATACTTTGTCACAGTATGATAGTAGTCCTCCTTTGACTGCATGCAAAATTTAGTCATACTTATAGATAGTTCTTTTGTTGAACAAGTAGAAGAATATACCTGTCTAAATACTGATTCTTCTGAAATTTTGGTATCCAATATAAAGTAGATAATTCACAATTGTCTTCATTTATCGGAATATTCAGTGATGGCATGAATGACTTCTTTGTCAAAATTAGTGTTTTTGTAAGATCTACCAGAGTTCTTGGAAATATCAAGTTCTTCATATTGCTCGTTTGGCGTTAAACAACAATCACTCACTTCATTACTTATTTACCAAACCTTATTTCTTGTGGTTTTTTAATATTTTTATGATGTTTACCTATTTGAAATTAAGCATGTTTGTAAGCTCAACCAGCCAAAACGACCAAGTGAAGTATTATCATTTAGTATCCGTCGTCTGTTATCCATAATTTTTCATATTAATATTTAATCTTTTTCTTAGAAACTGCAAAACCAAGTGCTTTAACTATTTTACGTTTTCAAGTTTTGGGACTATTTTGTAGCGCGTGCATATATAGTACATGTATTTACAAAACGCACATGCATCAACGCTTACCTCACTATGACCAATCACAAAGGGTCATGTGAGGTATTACCATCATATTGCGTTCAGCGTGGTCTGGAAACCTTTAACATTAACATTGGAGGGATGTAGGAGATGTGTGTATTCAGTGCCGTCTTAACGCATGGGCACGTGGGGCAGTTCCCCGGTGGCCCACGAGCATAGGGGCCCCATGCTTATCTATGTATGTTGCGTACTGTATGTTTTTCTAAGGTTTAAACTCACTGAAGTTGTTGGAAATACCAATACAATATATACACAATGTATGTTTAATTTTATATACATATACAGTTTTGTTCCTATGAGTGGTTGTGTAGGTATCGGCCCCAGTGCACTGCTCTTCCCGGGGGCCCGTGATGCTGTTAAGACGGCCCTGCTTCTATTATTATTATTATCCAAAAAGCTGTAGAGAGGGCTTACACATGTAAAATGCTACGGTAACGTTGTTGTTTAGATATTTCAGCAGATAAACAATACAAATTAATTTGTGAAGAAGGAAGCTTTTAAAGCACATCTATAAAACAAGTATCTAAGGAAAATTGTTACTACGCTGATTATTAAATGAAAATGAAAACGACGATTGTATTACATGACGTTTACTGTGACGTAACTTATCCGGAATATTTACACGTCCGCAATCGATATTAAAAAAAAATTACGTCCTTTAAATGTTTTAAAGTAATCGTTTTTTAGCATTTATATATTAAATATATTGCGCAGGAAGCTGGTTTAGAAATAAAAGATTTGGAATTTAGTGGGGATTACAACTGGAAAATGGAATCAATAAAGAAACATTTCAAAACATGCATGATAAATTTCTATTAAAATATCTTTCTTAATAAATTTAGCACAATAGATAATAGTAGTAAACAATATATATATATAAAGATTTAAAAAGAGATTTGAGCATGGAAAATGATCTGTTACCTGAAAAATTTTCAAAATGAAGACTTGTAGCTAAACTTAGAATCAGCGACCAGAACCTTCTAATTGAAAAGGGAAGGCATTTAAAAATACCCAGGGAAAAAATACTTTGTCAGGTATGCAATCAAATTGAAGATGAACACCATTTTCTTTTCGTTTGTAATAAAAATCTTGATCTGAGAAATAAATATCTTCCACTTATATTTCAAGATAGGTCTAATATTGGAGAAGGTGACAAAATTGAATATATTCTTTCTCCATCATCACCGGTACAAGTAGGAAAAATCGGTTCCTTCAGTAAACAGTCTCTTGAACTAAGGACAGGGAACCCATAATACATTGTGCATGTGGGTTTTTTTCCTTACTTGTAAGATATTTTTGTCTTTATTTTGTTACAAATCTGTTTTATGATTTAAATGACAATAGATATTGAATTGAATTGAATTGAATTGAATTTTAAAAAAATCAAAATGCAATAGAACAACGGCATCACGAAGACTGATCTTGGTAAAATTTTAACAGTAAAAAAAACAGACTTTACCATTAAATACGATATTTTCATATGACAAAGAATACAGGGATTGAACGTAGCAAGAACAATCCCATAGAATTCGGAAAAAGGGGGAAAGTTGCATATTTGGCCTTTCAATCTATTCGCACATTTAATTAAATGACATTCAACACTTTGCCACGCGCTTTTCTTGAAGAATAGGATATCCTCAATCCGCCGGTTCCCTCATTACTTGTATTGAACATCGCTATGCCGTTGTTGTACTCGGTTTTACTGGTCACAATGCTACTTTCTCTTTAATGTGATCATGTGACCTCTGTAATTGATTCCTAATATTATTTTTTTTCATTTTGAGTAGATCACACATAATTTTATTGGTTTATGGTTTAAATGAGTAAAATTAATGCATTTTCGCGTGTATTAAACCAAAAAGTAATTTTGTTTTATGGTTTTCCAATTGGTGGACAACCTTAACATTACTGCGAATTTGGCATAGATAAAATAACAAATGGCTTCCACAAGGAAAACGCCGACTTTATGTGAAAAGGACACCAGACAGCTGTTTTCGACGGTTTGTTTCACATGATAAAATCCCTCATTATTTTGATCACTTCATTTGTCAGAGGTTATATTATGATGCTGAAATTGCATGAATGATCTCATGAAATCTGATCTGAAAATGTCATCTTTAAATGTAAGAACTACGTACCACATCTATTATTTCACGTTCAAATTGTAGTTTTTTGTAATTCAATTTTTCGTCACCTTAACAAAGCTTTAATCAGTTAAAAAATATATCTCATACAAACCAATTTTGGATTCATCGTCTGCTATGACATTGATAATGTACATATTGAGGTCAATAGGGGCGGATCCAGTGTTTCAAGTTAGGGGGCACACTTAAAACAATTGCGCCGAGCAAAGGGAGGTGCGAAAATTGTTGGGGTATTTCGTGTGAAAAATCACGATTTTACGCCAAAAAATCTTATTTTTTCCAATTTTAGGGTAGGGGCTGGCGCCGGGTGCGCCCTCTCCTTGGATCCGCCCCTGGGACATCAATTCAGAAGCTTATTAACATTGATCGTCGAAAACTTTTTAGTATTAATTTTAAAGAAGTAATAGATAGATTTATTTGGACAATAGGACTTTGTCATATTTGAAATTGTTTTAAACACTTTTTTAACCGTACTTCATTCTTAACGACAACCAATGCGATGATATATTCCAGTACATTTTTACGGACAACCATCACAAATCTATAGAAAATAAAATGCCAAGGTGCGGGTTGAGAGAAGTCCAATATTTAAAGATCGCTTTTTTTATGATATGGAAATATTTTGGGAAATGGTGTGAAGCAAAATGTTTAATGTGTAACGATTTTAGCTAGGACCCTGTGAGAATTATTTTACTTTTTAATAAACTAATAATAAGCCTTGGAATCAGATATCCCATAGAAAGTGGTTGTCGATAGATAATTGTTTTACAATGAAGTATTTCATATATATTTATGATGAGAACAAGTTTACAACCATATGATTAATCGTGTAGGTAAAATGTGTGTCGCTGCCATGAGTCTATGTATGATTGTTTTCATTGTCACTAGAAAAAGAGGAGATGGTAGATATTATTTTGCTTTGTGACAAACCAACAACAACACTCCTAATAAACTGTTGCCATCAGAATCTGCTGTAAGTGGTCTTTTACGTGTAAGGAGTGTGTCCTTTACATCCCGCGCTAAGGGATGTATTAAATTCGTTCCTCATTGCTGTCTGGTGTCCCTTTCACATAAACGGCGGCGATTTCCTAGAAGAAGCCATTTGTTATTTTATTAATGTCAAATTCGCAGTCATGCTAGGATTCTAATAATAATAGGATATTATACATTATTATACAGCTATAATTTTAATCCAATCAAAAACAATATGGTTGTGATCGTCTTCCTTAATTAGAATCGTCAAAATGAAATACAACCGAATTAATAGCAAATGGTGACTTGTGTCAACCTCATTTAAAATATACCTTGACATTCTGTAATACTTGTACTCGTACATCACGTTCACGCTCTTTTATTACAACACTATTTCACTCAAGTGTACATGTTGTTCCTAATCTAGCTAAAGGACTTTATCAAACAGAATCATACAGTTCACATGTAATGCAGTTAATGCGCATTTAATCCACCGAAGAATATTTCTATTTTCCACATCTTGTGGTGTGGGGTCGCTATTGCATGCGAAATATTAATTGCAAACCCCATTGACTGGCTATTTGCTGCCTGTCTATAATATTTAATTTTTTTCTCGATCGACAGTTCAGAAGCTAGAAAACAATATGATGAATAGTGTCTGTCAATCATGCAAACAATAACTTATGCACATGACAGAACGCATTTGCAATGCACTACATACATAAACATTTGATCCATCATTTGTCCATTGAAGGTTGATTTAAGAGAATGGAACTGATAGAAGCTAAAAGTTTAATTTGGGCGCCAAAGGGGAAACTTTATATCATTTATGAAAATGTGATGTGAATTCAGTGGCCAACCATCCCAGTCTGGTGGCAGAGAAAAAGGTATTGTTCTGATATGCCTAACGTTGTGTCTGCAAATTCCATCCAATGAACCCCAACAAAAAACATACTTTCAGCAAACCAATTCTTTTCATTGATTGATATGAAAAGAAAGTTTAAAAACAGTGATAATCATAAATTCCATCAATATCAATAAAACAATTACCTTTCATCTTAACTGAACTTGAACCATCGTGGTCGTATGGTAGTTGAATTTACAACTACCTGTGCAATCATTGCATATCATAACTTAAGTTGTGAGTTTTAACCCCATTCATGGCGAGGTGTACTCGATAAAACATTATGTGATAAAGTATGTCAGTGACTTGCGACAGGTCTGTGGATTTCTCTGGGTACTCCAATTTCCGCCACAAAAGTAGTAACTGAAATATTTTTGAAAGTGTTAAACACCTAACCTCCAATGTACAAATGATGGATCAAACATTTGTGTATGTAGTGCATAACATAAAACACCTTTGGGTCATAATGTGAGAGCTATCTACTCCTTTTGGATCAAACTATTTTTCTTCATTTTAGAAGTAGCTTCGATAGACCATTAATCCCGTTACCTCCGTATCCCTGTAGTAATAACTATTTCAGTATCCCGGAAGAAAATATATAATCAATAATTGGGGGCTTATGAAAAAAACCTATTTTGGATGAAGTGGTGTTTATTTTATTTCTATCTTACATTTGTATATAACTGTTACTTGCCGACATACCATCGTTTTTTACGGCAAAGATTGCTTCTCAAATATCAAAACGTCATCTAAGCACTTGGAATATTTGAACATTTTCCCGCCGTTTTTCAAGAAATTTAACACCTCGTGAAATCAAAAAAATACTTTAACAGTATTTTTGCTTTATTTATTTTAATAATCTGGTAAAATATTTTTCTGGTGCACGACTGCGGAGGTGCTTAATTTCTTCATAAACCGTCCAGATATCGCGGGAAAAATTCCACGAAATACAGAAAATAAATAACGCTCATGACGTCACAATGACGTCAAATACGTATCGATTTTGTTGGAAACAAGTTTTAACATCAAAAGTATGATCTCGTCTATAATATAAAACAAATCAAATTTTAATCAAGTATGTTCTGAGATAATGATTCATTAAATATGGGGCCATATATGGCACTTATAGTCCCCAGTTCTTTTTATGGCATTGACGCCGGATTACATGCAGTGAGTTTTTCTCTTGGTTTTAATGTATACAAACTGTATTTAAAATAAATACAATTATATACAGAAACATAAGTTATTTACTTATGAATTTCATTACTTGAAATGAATCATGAAATGTACAGATTGTGTATATAATGGTCTCATATATACAATCAGAAGAGTGAAAATATTGATTTTAAAGGTCTGGCTGAGGTTATAAATAAATTAACATTTAACAACCTCCACAATCCTCCACCAACAAAATATTTTGATATAATCATTAACCCTCTATACTCAAAACAACGGCTCAATTTGGTGTTGGTGGAAGACTGTGGAGGTATATAAAATAGCTAAAATGTACATTAAATATGTCGTTTATAGTCCATTTTTAGCATTATCCGTCTAATTATGATGTCATTATGACGTCATAGCGCACCCAATTTCACGGAAAGTTAAATTTTTTGAAAATTTGTTTATCTAACAATTAAATTAGTAAATTGTTTTTATTCTATGTCGAGCATTATTGCTTAATATAATGTGGGGTCAATTTTGCACCTTAACGCTTTTCCCTCTTTATGCTTTGTTCATTGAGTTTTATTTTGCTTTGTTTTTGTTTTTGTTTTTTAAAGATATGCATTATAATACAATGATACGTGCGTTCTGTATTCTGAAAAAAATGACGTTCGGTGCTTTTCATTACCTGACTTTGTCGGTCCGCTGTGAGGAATTAGATGAACATATTAACTAACTGTATTTATTTCTGAAAAGCACATATTGTGAATACATGTTGGAGAACATTTTATCGATATCTGAGGTGGGGCCGATTTTGACCTTATAGCTCCCAGCCCTTTTATGAAAATTCGTGTAAGTAATTGTAATTTAAATATTGAAAAAGGTCGTTATCTGAAATGACCAATAGAACAGAGGATTTGTCAATTGTGCCATGCGGATGTGGAGGATGAATTTCATTTCCTCATGAATTGTGATAAACTTTATTTAGAAATATTTCTGATATTGTACCTTCTTTTACTACTATGTCAGATGTAGAAAGGTTTATGTTTTTATTAACTAGTCATGATTAAGATATATGTAAAGTGGTTATATTAGGAGTAAGTAATATGTATCTAGTAAATCAGTCAATGAAGCAAAACTTATAAATTACTAGATAATTTTCTTTTCTACGGGTATTTTACTATTTGATATATTAGAATATATTATTCAAAGATAGATAACTCTGTCAGTTCTCCTCAGCTGGGATATCATTGTTTGTTTGTCAATATACCCTTGTATGTCATTGTATTTGGTTATCGTTTCTTTATTGATTTGTTTTTGGGGGTATTTTTTTTAATTGTTCATTGATTGATACATGATAGATTTGATGCATGATAGTTCTGTATTTCAATAAAAAATTACTTATTGTAATATGACGTGCTGTTTTGGCTTTGTAAACAAAAGGGTATAAAAATCTCCGATTTATTATGATTTACACGCGCTGGTGATCATGACGTATTTGGCTGTTCTATTATACCTTTTTGTTTACAAAGCCAAAACAGCACGTCATAGAAATAATTTATGGAAGGGGTAAGTTTGTTGGAGATTTTAATATGGGTACACTATAAAGGAATGTGGATTAAAAATTTACCGTATATGTCCTATTAGAATAAAAATTATTTATGGAAAGGGTAAGTTTGTTGGAGATTTTAATATGGGTACCATTATCTGCGCAAATTCCATAAATTATTTCCTAACTTACTTACTTGCTCAATTTGCTGAAGAGCACTTCAGTTTTATCGTATATTGCTAAATGTGGTAAAATTATTATCTTGCCAAGTGCAAATAGGAAATGGAATACATGTATGCCTGTCTGTTGACATGTTGTTGTTTTTATTTTCAATGGGATACTTCTTTCGTAATTCCCTGCTGTCTGGGAGCACTCGGACTGAACCGATAAAATATATATTATCTGTGCACATTAAAAACACATAAGATCCTTTGTAAAATATGAATTAACACTATCCGCCACCATAAAAGTTCTGTTTAGTGCTTTACTTGGTACGAGTAGCAGTGTTTTAAAATAACATAATGTTCGTATAAAAATGCTACTTCTAAAATTTATAAAGATGTATACGGTCGGCTTGAGTAGCATTGTATTAAAATAATTTTAAAATGTTTGTTTATAATGCTACTTTAAAAACCTAAAATTATGTACACGATCGATTTAGGTAGCCTTACTTTAGTAATGTTCATGCATAATCCTACTTTTAAAATGTAATATATATAAGGGAACGACCATTTAACTTGAAGGGGGAGGGGGTTATGTTTTTTTTCTAAAAACATATTCTGATTCCCAATGTTGCTGAAAAAAATATTCTGATTTGGGTGGAGGAAAAATAAATATTCTGATTCAGAGTTTTTGTCATATAATACGGCGGTATTGTTTAAGGCTGATTGCCCATACACAGAGATTTACCCCTTATTATCACACACTAACTAGACATTAGTAATGTTCATCCTTTTCATATGTATTAGGTGACAGTAATCTCTAGATTTGGTTCGATTGTTCTAAGTAATTCTTTGTCATCTGGGAGAATGTCCCTTTTAACAAGACATTGACAGTCTATTAATAGTTCCGTGATTGTCTTTTTGTTATTGAAATAGTTAGTCCACACTCTACTTCCAATTTTGTCAACCACATATTCTTTAATATTTTGAAAATGAGATTTCGTAATGTTTCTGTATGCCGGACAACTTGTAAGAAGGTGTTGAAGGTCCTCAGTTTCAAGTTTACATATAGGACATGTAGGGTCTACCTCTGCTTGGTTGAAGTTAACTTTTAAGGTCTGAAGCATGTATGTTCCAGTTAGCATGCGTACTTTTGTTACAGCTTTCCTGACATCCTTTACAGAATTTGAAATAGTATCCCAAACGTTGTGAGTGTTTCCAATATTTAGATTTTCTGTTGAGAGTAAATTTAATGTTGACTTTCCTTCGCAATCTGATCTGAGTTTATTAGACCAATAAGATGAAATAGCTGTTCGTACTTTATTTTTCTACTCTATGTTGTTGTAATGACAATTCTTATTTCGATAAATGACGGGAGTTGATACATTTCCAGTATGTCAGTTATTCTAACAAAGAAGCTGGTTGGTTGACCCGCTGTATGTTGTCTCCATGTAATCTCTCGCACTGAGTTATTTTGACTCATTGCTATTGAATGTAGAAGACTCAACTGTCTTTTGTGGAGCTCGGCATTTATCGGCAGTACTCCTAGAAGCAAGTAGATTGCTGATGTTGCTGTTCTGTTTGGAAGAGATTGAATATGTTTCAATGTGCTTAGATGAAACCTGTACATTGCCATTAAATCTTTGTTTTGAAGATCTAAAGTTTCTAGTCCATATAGAAGGCGTGGGACAACATAAACTTGGTATATCTTACAAGATGTTCTTGGGTTGAGTCCATTTGTGCCATGTACGCCAGTTTTGATCAGGGAGTATAGTGTCCATCTTGCTAGTGATATCCTGTCGTTAACATTAATCTTGTTTTCTTCAGACGTTGTTCTTCTTAGACCAAGATGCGTGGTTTCAAATTTAAATTGCATAGTGTTATTTCCCAAAGCAAAATTTTCGGTTGTTTGTTGTATTCTTTCTGCATTTCGCTTGTTGATACTTTTGACTATTGCATTGCTTTTTATTGGATGAATCAGGAATATGTGGTCACCAGAGTAAACATAAACAGTGTTAAGCATTTCTTGTATTTCGTTTTGGTCGTTTGATAAAAGTACAATATCATCTGCGCAGCTAGGACAGCCTGCATATGTATTTCCTATTGATATTTCCATGTTATGTTTTTCCAGTTCTGAAAGTATTTCATTGATGTACTGTTTATATAAGTGAGTGGACATAATTCCACCCTGTCTTACTCCCTGATCAATACTGAATGAAAGGCTTGTATCCCCTTGCCATTTCACAGTTGAGGTGATACCATCATGTAGGTCCTTAATAATGTCCCAGTATTCAATATCTAGTCCCAGATGGTAGAGTTTGTCTAATAGAATTTGGTGACTAATCACATCAAATGCTTTTTGACTGTCAAATGTAATTATAAATATCATTTCTTTTCCTTTTAATTCGGAGCACACTTCTGACAGTATAAGCGCTGCCATATTAGGTGAAAGTCCTTCGGTAAAGCCAAATTGTAGATTTGATTGTTTGATGCTTTTAAGTTTAGCCTTCTCAACCAATACATATTCAAAAACTTTTCCATGAACAGATGTTACGATAATGCCTCTGGAATTTGAAGCTTGGGATAGATCCTTACCCTTTTTAGGAACTGGTGTTATAACACCTGTTTTGAAGGTGGTGGCTACTTTCCCTTCATCAAAGATTTGGTTGAAAATGGTTTGATATATGTGAATTGTCTCTTTTCCTGCATACTTGATATGTTCGGTTGTAATGCCATATTCATCAGCTGATTTTCCGTTTTTACGTTTTTGTATAGCATTTATTATTTCTTGTTGGTAAACCAAAATTTTCTTCTTCGTCATGTTTTTGGAAACATCTTCTATTAAATTACATCTGTTTGTGCTATTACTTAGGGAACGACCATTTAGCTTGAAAGGGGGGGGGGGGGGTGTTATGGTTTTTTTTCTAAAAAAATATTCTGATTCCCAATGTTGCTGCAAAGGTTTCTCTTTGACTGGAGGGCGTTTTTGCTGTTTAATGCCATCCACCAAGATTTCAGGTGTGTTGTTTATTTCATTGGATTGGTTTCGTTTAATCATTTGGAAAAAATCCTTATTGTTTGGGTCATTTTCTAGCCGTTGTAGAAATTGCTCTCTTTCTATTGCTGTTTCTTTATGTTGTTGACGACGCAATTGCCTTTTTGATGCTTTTTTCTCCAGAAAGAATTTATGATCATTTCTTGGTCGACCGACATTGTCCCATTCTCTGTGTTTCTGTTTGCTGGTTTGTATCAGTTGGCGAACTTTTGGCGAGGCTTTATGCTTAAAACCATTTAACATTTAATCTTTTTCTTCTCCTTCTTTATAGTTTAGTACCCCCATCAACCCACTGATAACGTACGTTCCGGTGTCGTACCGTCACGATGTTAATACATGTACATGTGTAGTAATGTAGAAAGTTTTCGTCAGTTGGAGACGAATATATACTTGAATTATTGTTGACTGATTCGTTACCCGAAAGTCCAGCTATTAGTGGTATAATTCATATTTCATAATTCATATCAAATTGTGAAAAAAGACCTAACCCGTCCAAAAGACCACAAAGAACAGCAATTATTTTGTCTGATAGCAAGGGTTTATGTGTACAAAACTACGTTCGAATAAATCCAGAAACCCACATGGAATTTTAGTGTTAACTTTTCATTATTAAACCTCCGACTGATATTATAAATTTATCGATATCATCACAACCTTCACTGACCATCTGAAGGACGCTCAGGTAGCCCCTGTTAGTCTTAATTTAAACAATATTTATTTCATGAAACTTCAGCATACAATTACATGTATTTAGATATATATAAGTTCAATGGAATTCATAAAACAAGACATAAAACTTATGTAAATCTGTCTCCCTAATTAGATATTGATAACATAGGTCAAGAGTGGTAAGTAGAATTATCATGATTGGGGGAGGGAGTAGAAAGGCAATTGCAGGTTAAATTGAAACAAAATACATGTATTTAGATCGGAATTACAAAGACGGAACTGTCACACACTATCCTCATAGTCTACAACCCAATATGTGCATTCAATTCCTTTCCACATTTTTGTTCAATCAAATCATTTTGTTCTGGCAATATACTTTGACATACAAAATGTAGTTTCAAATACCAATCTGTTTTCATTTTGCTGCTGTTGCAAATATAAAGACTGTGCATCGATGGTACCATGTATGGTTTCGTTCCTAATAAATGTGAGGCACCATCGTGGTCGTGATCGTATGGTAGTTGGATTTACAATTACCTATGCAATCAGTGTCTATCACCATCAACGTTGTAAGTTCGAACCCCGCTCAGGCGAGGTGTACTCGATACAACATTAAGTGATAAAGTTTGTTAGTGACTTGCGACAGGTAGGTGATTTTCTCCGGTTACTCCGGTTTCCTCCACCAATAAAACTGACCGTTACGATATCACTGCAATATTGTTGAAGGTGGCGTTAAGCACCATAAATCAAACCAAGCTTAATAAATCTATAAGTTGGACAGTGCAGCAAGTAATGAGCAGTAGTTTCCATTTTCCCATGTATACAGACCTGAATCAATAATATTTTTGAAGGAGATGATCTTTAGTGAAGCGTGCTTAGCGAAGAAGCAACAAATACAAATTTTATAGTCTTTGGTTTGACTCGGGCGGGACCCGAACCAAAGATCTACCGCTCTCAGATCGAGCATGCTAGCCATTACACCACCGATGCCTGGTTAACCGTTACTGAATATTGGTATCATAAATTACCACATCACAATCCAGTCCTTTCCTCATTCATGACTTATTACTGTGCTTGTAGCAAGAGTAAGACGACGGGTACGATATGTGGAACTGATTATCCTTATTAGGAGCACCTGAGCTCACCCCCGGTTTCTAATGGGGTTCGTGTTGCTCGATCTTTAGCTTTCTGTGTAATGTTGTGTAGATCATTGTTTTTTTTTCCATTGTTCAGGGCATTGTCTGTCCTTCGATTTACGGCTCCTGATTACCCGCTTGGTGTCTTCAAACTATCCTTAGTGCAATTGTTTTCAATGTTTTCATCCTCAGTAACCGATGTATAATTGGAAAATATATCAAAACTAGAAACTTTATACTATAAGAGTGTAATAAAAAGAGAGGATGGATGTCATCAAAATATTGATGGAACAAGGTTTTAAATTCCAATTGATTTATTATAAAAAGACAGATTTGAACATATCACATGTATTCTTCTACATTTAGATTACAAGTAAATATGTTCTACAAACAAAACGTTTCGTTCCAAGGAAAGTCAAGCATGCAGTAATGATAAAAGGTGGATTTGTTCGACTTGTTACGACTATTTATTATCTCCCTTTTTCATCTTGGTAATATTAAATACTATTCACATGAAATCAAACATCGATCAATCAATAACAAAACATTCGACTTCAAAGGGGTTAATCAAAAGCCTGAAATCGAGGAAGGATAGACAATGCTATAGCCAAAAGACGATGAAGAATAGCCAATGCTATGGCCAAAAGACGATGAAGAATAGCCAATGCTATGGCCAAAAGACGAGGAAAAATAGCCAATGCTATGGCCAAAAGAGGAGAAAGAATAGAGAATGCTATCGCCAAAAGACGAGGAGGAATAGCCAATGTTATGGCCAAAAGACGAGGAAGAATAGCCAATGCTATGGCCAAAAGACGAGGAAGAATAGACAATGCTATGGCCAAAAGACGAGGAAGAATAGCCAATGCTATGGCCAAAAGACGAGGAAGAATAGACAATGCTATGGCCAAAAGACGAGGAAGAATAGACAATGCTATGGCCAAAAGACGAGGAAGAATAGACAATGCTATGGCCAAAAGACGAGGAAGAATAGCCAATTCTATAGCCAAAAGAGAAAGGACAAACAATAATCTACAAAACAATACAACACGAATCCCACAAAAAAGTGGAAGTGATCTTAGGTGGTCCGGAAGGGTGAGCAGTTACTGCTCTATCAATGACATCAGCCGTGTTACTCTTGTCAAAAATCCGGTTGTAAGAAATGAATTGGGAAAGGACAGGATTGATAACAATAGGAGTATATCCGTGGTCATTTGTGCCACAGATATTCCGTAACAGTTAATCAAGTCATGATGTCGACTAAAACTTTCTAAGTGGTAACTTCAACTTTACCACTAGGAACCATTGGTTCAGTAGCTCCCTTGTTAACAGCCAACCTCTAACAACGAAATCATGATAGGAACCACAAATTATGGAATATTAAATCAACTGAGAGATGTATCTTCCATAGGTGGGTGCTGCTGGAACTTTGTTACATTTAAATGGAAATATAACAATGGGAAAATTGAAATAATCTCTTTTGTCGCACATTTAACTGGCATTTACCATTGTTAATTTCTAGGTGTATATTCAGATATGAGACAGACTTAGATGTATCTATGGCATCCTTTATTTCAAGCTCAATAGGACAAATGAGATCAACATAATTGCTAGATTTGGAATTATTTAATGAAATGACATTAGCTGCCTAGCGGAACGCGACATTAATAGATCGGTTAGTTTTTTTTCCTTGGAATCCCCTGCATAAAATCTTACTCGGATGAATAAAGGAACATGTCGACAAGAAGAGACATAGGCAGTCAGTAATCACAATCCAGTCCATTATTCATTCATGACTTAATTATCACCAGGTTTGTAACAAGAGTAACGCGATGGCTGCCACTGTAGAGCAAATACTGTCTACCCTTCCGGAGTATCAGAGATTACCCCTGGCATTAGTGCGATGAATGTTGCTCAATCTTTAGTTTTTTGTGTATTGTTTTATTGATCATTGTTTGTTCTTTTGTACTTTTTAATTATGCCATTGTATTTCTGTCCTTCGATTTACGGTATATCTTTAAATTTTTCTTAGTACCCACAGGAACGCCGACTAAGCATAACAAATATGTTAGCAATCAAAAACTAGAACATTTTATATCAGTTTCAGAGAACTTTTTGATTGCATCGGGGGTTTTTATTTTGTCTACAAAATACTATTTGCCCCTTCCTAAAACAATGTATTTATATCTACAAACAAGGTTGTGCTAATTCTTTTAATCTGTCTTTTAGTTTTTTGGGGAGGGGAATAATTGTGCATGCATAGTGTAGAGAAGCTAAATATTTAAAGCTATTGTATTAGGAGAGGGATATTAATTATATGTATTCTTTACAGATCTTCAGAATTTTTCAGAATCGACATCCGATGTACACCCTCCTTCAATTGCTAGTGTCAAGGTCGGTTTTTGCCACTGATAGAATTGATATTAATAATATGGAAAGAGGTATCGTGGAGCATTTGGAAGACCAAGGAATATATCGCTGTTTGTAGACACTTTTGAGTTTCCAGTAGAATTTCGGAAGTGTGAAAATACCAAAGGCAAAGGGATAATCAGAAGCCGTAAATAGAAAAGGGATAGACAGTAGAATGACAAAAAGGACAAACAAAGGTTCGTAAAACACTAAAAATTAGCAACACGAAACGCGAACCTCACTAAAAACCGGGATTGACCTCATGTGTTCCGGAAGGGTTACACATGCATTTTGCTAAAATTCCACCGGGGATAATCTGATTTTCATATTCTTGTAAAAAATGTAAATAAACAACCAGTTTCGATATAATGCAAAAACTATCAAAATACTAATGTTTCATGGTTAATGCATCAAAAAATAACCTTTGCCACCAAAATTATAAGAAATGTCAAAATCGATGATATTTTGATATCGGCTGCTGTTCCACCAGTGTCGTCTTGAGGTGCTCTGCTGACGTCACGGCTGTTACATGTTGACTCCCCGGATGTTGTTCCTCGACATTGGTACTGACATACAAAGTTGTGTGAGTTTTCCTCACAACAGTTCTGTCCACAATTGACAGGTTCAGGCATTCTACATCCCCTGTCTATCGATAATATTGCTTTTCTGTCTGAAAAAAAACGGGAATAAGAATTTATTATTTATGTAAAAACGATGGCGGGTAATAATTTATCTTGCTTAATAAAAGATTATTTGTCGATCTCAGTAAACAATTATAAGTTGATGGTAGTACTTCGCCAAGTATTCAAGAGCTTTAGATATTGAATTTCAATTTCAATTTTGAATGTTACAAATAATTGTTTAAATAGGCGATTGAACGAAATCATCAGACTGTTATTTATCTAGTGGTTGTTAGTTGAATTTTACTTTACCCCACTTTCAGGGTCGATAAACTTGCACTCGTAGTGAAGGGAGCCACAGTTCCCGGATGTCAAATTTGTCATTTACAAACCGAGTCCACCTTACAGTTAGCTACAATCGACTCATTTATGAAAAGACTGTTATCAAATAGACAATAAATCGCATTCTTTAAAAATTCCACATATAGACAATACATGTACATTGTCGGCATATACAAAATATTTATATGAGCTTTAGAAACAAAAAGAAAGCGAGCATCTGTCGATTTTATATTTCCTGAAAATGTAGGTATATTGTGTTTATACTGCGACATCATGTGTGTAACATACATGTTTACTTTACTCACAGAAAGGCAAATACATGTGATATTTTGTTTGAATTTGTTATGATGATCTACATCGCGGTCTGTGTTCGACCAGTGTCTATTGTGCGCTTGGCTCTATAAGACACAGGGTACCAGACAACTTTATTAAAGGCACCCAGTACAATACGTGTAATGTACATCTTTACTAGGCAGTAAAAACACCGATTGTAGTATAGATAACTGTAACATGAATGCATGCTGATCGTTTTATGGTTTATATACCAGAGTGTAAGCAACAGCTAACTACGAAATAATACACACATATACGAGATATTGCACACTTTAAATCTGGGCTGTAATTTTATTACTCTCAATAATCAACGACCTAGATGTGATATTGCATAGCTTCATGCTACACATAATTTATACCACAGTTTTCCGAGTTAAACGGTTAATCAATCTCACGCTTCGCGTTCTCGAGAGTGAGATTGTTTAACCATTTAACTCGGGAACCCGTGGTATAAATATAACCTGTCATTTTTTCTGCTGAATATTTCTACATACTAAATCTAGCGTATACAAACCTCTTTGATAAACGACTTTTGTGACACAGTAACCAGTCGTACATTGGATGACGGGTACACCGGTAGTAGCATTCCATGGCTGATTGGCGCATTCAAAGTTCAGAGCAGGATCTCCAGTTAATGTGTATGTACAGGAATAACAACTGAAAGCATCAATTCCTGAAAGTAAACATCATAAAAGGTACAAGACAACCCTTCGCAAGCACCTGGGTTCACCCCCTGTTTTTGTGGGTTCCGTGTAGTTCATCATTTTAGTTGTTTGCGTTGTGTTAGGTTTTAATTGGTTTGTTTTCGTCCTGTGTCTTGTGTACTCAATGTTACCAGTGTCTTTGGATTTCCCCTTCGGTCTTCTCTAACGTTTATTCAAAAGAAAAATAATACAAAAAGACAAACGATGGTCAACAATAGGATAATATGAAGCAGCCGGCCGCGATACTGGTATAACCAGTATTGTACACAATACTGGTAATACCAGTATCGTACCAGAATCTTCCAGTATCTGCAATACTGGTACAGATACTGGTAAATACTAGTATCCCAGTATCTTCCAGAATTTTCCAGTATCTGCAATACTAGAAGATACTGGTCATTGCCAAAATATGAGTATTGCAGATACCGGAGGATTCTGGGAAATACTTGTTATACCAGTATTGCAGATACTGGAAGATTCTGGAAAATACTGGTAATACCAGTATTGTAGATACTGGAAGATTCTGGAAAATACTGGTAATACCAGTATTGCAGATACTGGAAGATTCTGGAAAATACTGGTTATACCAGTATTGCAGATACTGGAAGATTAGGTACGAAGTTGCGGAATGTACTTGTATATTGTTTTTTTGTCCTGTCTGTGCGTTTGTTATGAGAGGACGGGCAGTGTATAGTGAGACCGGGAGAAGGGAGATTAGGGGCGGGAGAAAGGAGAAGAGGGGGAGGAAAGAGGGAAGGGAGAAAGGTAGCTTTAGAAACCTGTTACGTCATTTCTGCTGTACATAACATAAGAGGCAAAGGTCTTGTAATGTCAAAATATGTTGTATGGTTCATTAGAGTTTGATATATACTGGTGAATTCAGGATACTAGAGTTTCCAGTATTGTGTGTTTTACAATACTAGTATTACCAGTATTGCTGGATGAAGAATACTGGAGATTCCAGTATTGTGTGTTTTACAATACTAGTATTACCAGTATTGCTGGATGAAGAATACTAGAGTTTCCAGTATTGTGTGCTTTACAATACTAGTATTACCAGTATTGCTGGATGAAGAATACTGGAGCTTCCGGTATTGTGAATAGATCAACGATTCTGGTATTCCAGTATTGTAAATGCACGATACTGGTGCATCCAGTATTGTATATATACGATACTGGATTTCCGGTATTGTAACATTACAATACTGGTATTTCTAGTATTGTACAGTGTTACAATACTGGTATTACCAGTATTTTAATATTTACAATACTGGTATTTCCAGTATTGTAAATATTATAATACTGGTAATACCAGTATTGTAAATATTACAAAACTGGTAATGCCAGTATCGCGGCCGGCTGCTTCATATTATCCCAACAATAAACTATAGAGAAAACGAAAGGTCAACAATACGACTTCAACATAAAAGGTGGGTGAACTCAGGTGTTCCGGAAGTGTAAACAGTTCCGGTAGTGGCATTCGTCGTGTTACTTATATCTTAATAATCCGCGGATTAGTCATATTCAGTGATAAAAGAATAACAGGGTCGTGACTACAACAAACAAAATATGTCTGTGGTCATCTGTCATCGAGACATTCCTTTACAGTTAACAAAGTCTTGGTGTCGAAGTAAAACTTTCGTATAGTTTTGACTTCAGATTTAAAACTATGAATCCTTTCGTTCCTTAGCTTGTTGTTAACATGTGTACTATGCCAAAGACATCTTGATAATAAACTGGAGGTCTGAAACAGCGTATCAACTTGAAGATACTCAACATGCAGGTACAGCTGGAATTTGTCTGTTTTGTTGTAAAGTTTCGTTGCTAACTGCACCTTATTGTCAATTGAAAATATTAGCATACTATTATACGATGCAGTCGTTTAAAATAAAATATTGTGATCTTTGGCAATCTCTTTCACAAGGCTTGATTTTTCAGTTTGTCCCTGCATATCACATTGATAGCAAACATTGGACAAATATTTAAATGAAGTAACAGACAGATAGACAGCATATTTGTCTGTCAATGTGCTTATATTGAAAATAACATCAATAAGTAATATAGAAACACGCACTCTCAGTCATAGCAGGTCCCATTATGTAGGCCTCAACAGAGAAAGGCATCATTTTTCCCTCCCCTCAGATCGCAGTGCTGAGTGACTCGGTCGAGTACTTGAGAGCTGCTATTACTCCAATTAATCTTTAAATTCTCCCGGGGTTTTTTTGTACGTATTTTCTTATTTGTTAATATTTTTCTTTTTCGTAATGCAATTCCCTCGACACAATCTTCAAACTGTTGAAGTAGGTCAACCATTTGGTAGAGGTAGAAGTAGATCAGAATCTATCAGACAACAAAACATAGAACAGAACTACTTCGCTCAATCAGCTTAAAATAACAAGGTTTATGGGTTTATGGTGTTGAACGCCACTTTCAACAATATTTCAGCTATATCGTGGCGGTCAGTTTTATTGGTGAAGGAAACCAGAGTACCCCGAGAAAACCGCTGATCTGTCACAAGTCTCTGACAAACTTTATCACATATGTTGTATCGAGTACAACTCGCCTGAGTAGGGATTGAACCCACAACGTCAGTGGTGATAGGCACTGATTGCATAGGTAGTTGAAAATCCAACTACCATATGATCACAACCACTACGGCTCATCTTATCATAACCCAAAAATATTATGTTAAGCTACATTGTAGAAAAACAATTCTTTTCTTGTTTTTTGGTGACTAATCGTAGATTAAAATAAATGCATTATACATGTACAGAGAAATACTTTGCTAGATAAACTGACAGCAACAAAACATCCTTGTAGAAAACATTCTTTTTAGGTTTTTGGTTGCTAATGGTAGATTAAAACAAAATTATAACCACATCGCCCACTTAAAGCTCATTTATTTTTGCAAATCTGACAGTAACGCGGTATTGATCTAAAACTTACTTTTTGTATATCAACCATAAAGTTTTTATCTGTAAAAGTATTACATTTATTTCATTAAGGGTTTTGGTGTTTAATGCCACTTTCAACAATATTTCAGTTATATCTTTGCTGTTATTTTATTAAATATAACAATACAATGAAAACCCAAATTACCACAGTCGGAACAATTCCAGAATCAAATATTAAAATTGTAGAAGTGGAAAATTCGATCCGACTAACACTCATGACCACTCACTTTCCTGTCTTGGTACATGTACTTCACTAAAAAAAATGGCTAGTTTGATGGGCCCAAGCAAATAATTAATTTTTACCTACTATAAAGACGTTTTAACACATGGTTCTCATATTTCGTTTAATTCCCTCCGAGGAAACCTCGAGTTCCTCGTGTTGGAGAGTGTCATGCTATTAGTACGATGCAGCTCTAAATACACTTAGTTAGTCTGGATGGTGGTGTAACGGTTAGCGTTCCTAGCCTCGACTGTGATAGATCGTGGGATCAAGTCCCGATCTGGTCAAACCAAAGACTATAAACTGGTATTTGATGCTTCTACGCTAAGCATACAGCAAGAATGAGCAAGAACAAATACTTTTTGGTTCAACTTATGCTAATGTGTCCGAGTGGGGCGACATGTCTACCCGCGGAATATTTTTTTCAGTGAGCTAGCACTATATAACCTCAACAAAGCTTGTCTGTCTTGTATAAAGCGGTTTGGTTTATTGTGCTTAACGTCACTTTCAACAATAATTCAGTTATATCGTGGTGGTCAGTTATATCGTGGCGGTCAGTTGTATTGTGGCGGTCAGTTATATCGTGGCGGTCAGTTGTATTGGTGAGGGAAACCGGAGTACCCAGAGAAAACCACCAACCTTTCGGAAGTCACTGACAAACTTTATCACATAATGTTGTATCGAGAACACCTCGTCATGAACGGGGTTCGATCTCACAACATTAGTGGTGATAGGCACTGATTGCACTGGTAGTTGTAAATCCAACTACCATACGATCACAACTACGATGATCCCTGTATAAAGCGGATATCATCATCACATCAACATGTAGCTTGTTTTCGATAATCACTGAATCATACTCAAGAAGAAGACTGGATAGTTTTTTTCTTATTTTATTTTATATTGTGTGACTATCTATGGTCACACAACAATGACCACGAGACGAAGGCGACAATTCCGCAGCTAGTAAACTGGATGGAAAGCAGAATCGGAACGTGATTGGTTAGTTGCAATGATGCACATAGGTAATTGGGGTAAAAAGTTGTAAGACTTGCAGAAATGCAGTTTATTCTTATGATGCAAATTATTCCTGGTTCCACATATATTACCATTAGAGCTGATTGGTGTTCAGCGTCATTTTCACCAATGTTTCAGTTTTATTGTGACTACCAAACTTAATGTTGGGAGAGAATTCCGGACTGTCATAACGAACTGATCGATGAAACCACCACTCTCGCTATGGGTAGGTCTCTGGAAACTTTAACACTTGAGGGGTATGGATATCGGGGCATGAGCCTATGTTACTGGTGTTCAGCTTGGGGCCATGGATCAACGACATTAAAACACTCGTCCACCCATCCTCCTAGATGTATTGCTTCAATTTTGAATGAACAAAAAGGAAATGGTCTATGTTTTGTGCATGTTGTTCTCAAATGTTTTTCTTCCGTTTTGACGCGTTTTCTATGCAAGAAAAGCCATAAAGACACCTGCGCGTGACCTTGTCTTACATGGCATTGTCAGCCAATCAAATCATATTTTGTGTAGTAAGCATGAACTTGACATGCGAATGAATGAATGAAATCGACATGCTTTGTTTTTAAGTTGAAACGGAAGAAACAGGTACTTGCACTCGTCTTTATTGAAGATCTGGGATTTCTTCCACTCGTGAGAGAAATTCGGCGTCTTTCCACTCGTTCCGCTACGCTCCACTCGTGAAAAGACGGAATTTCTCACACCCGTGGAAGAAATCCCAGATCTTCAATAGGGACTCGTGTAAGAACCTATTAGAAAAATATATATAGTCAAACCTTCCCATGCGGTCACCTCTATTAAGCAGTTATCTGTATTGAAAGGTCTTGTCCTGTCTTAGAAAATATCATCTGAATGGCCCTCTTTTAAGATGTCACCTGTCTTATAAGATCACTTTTTCTTTTACCTCTTAATACAGGATTGACGGTATAATATATACCCTAGTTTTCAAAATCAAGAAAACTCAAAATCAGGCATATCAATTTGCTTCTATATTCATTCTTTCCTCATTATAAAAATGTAGAAAAATGACTTTTTTGCCTGTTCCAAGGAAGGACCTGGATTTCCAACGTCATACACAAATGTATGTCGTGGTCTTTGTTTATGTCTAATGCATTTGAAAGTGAAAGTAGAATGTTCGTTTTATTGATGTCAGTGGAATTGTTCACCTTCACTGTTTAAACTTTAATTTCATAGTTATGTATATACTAGTAAATGAATATAAATGATACACAGTGTAACTAAGATAAATTCAACTGACCGATGACCAATTCGATCGAGAAAGTGTATATTATTTATAAGACATGTGCAAATGTATAACGGACATTTCTTGGGCACAAGAAACCCTTTCTTTAGGAGATTTCTGATCCAGAACAGAATTGTTAGTTGTATGTGAGCTAATTGGAATTACCCTATATTTACGTGTCCCCTACTTCGAGGGGGGGCATATTTTTACGTCTGTCGTCCGTCACAAAAATTTGTACGAGCAACCCCTCATAAATTTTAAAATGGATTTCTTCAAAACTTTGACTGATTGCTTGTTACTATGATGCACAAATCAGATTATTGTAGAATGAGTTACTTCCCCTTTTCACTTTGAATATTTCATCAAAAAGTGCAATTCCTCCGATATTTTAAATGGGAAAACTTCAATATGCATGCTAACTTGTATAAAGATTTAAATATCGTCATACGACAGCTTCATCTGAATACATTTTATCTTTAAAGGAGTTATTTCCCCTTTTCACTTAGAATAATTCATAAAAAAAAAAAAAGCTTACCGAGTACTCTTACATTTTGAATGTGATTTTCTCAAAACTGTTCATGTTAGCTAACAACCATATCAGGATTTTCAAATTGGTATGGCAGTTTGATCGGAACATTTTTAAGGAGTCATTGCCTTCTATTGACTCATCAAAAATAATTTTGAAAGGCCGAGATATTTGTTTTCGTGTCAAAAATAATATTCGGTTCCCTTGGTTTCGTACATTTAACAAATAAAAATGGAGAGAATAGGATGGGGATCCCGTGAACTGATTTAACCCGCCATATGTTTGTGTCTGTCCCAATCCAGGACCTGGATTTCTAACGTCAAAGGTCATGATCGTTTCATCTTCAATGAATAGAGGTGAAGTGAGAGATGATTGATCGTTTTGTTGATATTGACAGAATTGATGATTATCATTGTTTGAACTTTCTCTTCATAATTCAATACGAAATTTCAATAGTAATTAAACAAATTAAACAAGCTTCCGCCTTTTTGTTACTACCAACGACTCATTGTAGTTTAAAACTCTCATTCACACTTTGTATCTAGAATAATAATTAATGTAGGTATTAAAAAATAGGTCACGAATTTAACTATCTATATAACTTACCAGATATGGAATAAATAAATAAAATATAGACTGTAAAAAGTCTGATAAATACTGATTCTGTATAACATGTGTCCATTTTCTGTGTTAAGGAAATGCAATGCTCTGTTAAACCGTGCGTAATGACAGAAACAAAAGCATGTGATCTGTTTCATACGTCATGTTTTACAGGTATATTTATCTGTCATTCACGATTGTTAATTGTCTTTTTATCGTTTGTATGCATGTATTAATTTGAGTAATTCTGTTTGATGACAAAAAAGATAGAACAGTATTGTATGTCTGCTGAGGACATGTATATCTATTGTTGGTTTTTTTTTCGCTCTAATTTGAAAATAAACGTATATAATTACAAAAATAATGAATTGTAAATATTTAATATTAAATAGCCACAAGCTATATATATCATGTATTGCTACATGTGGTTTTGTTTATGCAAATTTTCTAAACTAGCTTGTACATTGTAAAAACACACCTGTACATATTAATGACTTTATTATATACAATAAATACGATCAAACAGTACTTTCTATCGGTGTTTTCCCCGAACGTCAACTTTCTTAAAATCACATATATGGTACATACCATACGGGTTCTATATCAGAAACCCCGTATGGATAGGAAGTACTGTTTGATCGTATGTATTGTATATAAGTCATTCAGATTTTTTTTTTAATAGAAAGATGCAAAATAAGATGAAAATGATATATTTTCTATCTGTCAAATAGGGGGATGGGCAGCAAAATATATCATGTCCACACGTACCTGTGCTTTGTACATGACCAACACGCTTAGTTGGATTTTTATAGTGCTAGTCCTCTGAATCAACAGTCCGCTGGTAAACATGTCGTTTCACTCGTACATAATTCTAATTCCGAGCCAACCAGTCTTTGCTTTTGCTACTTAAAGCTGTGTCCTTGGTGAGGAAGCAGCAAATACTAATTTTATATTCTTTGGCGAGCATGTTAACCATGATACCACAGAAGCAGTCATAGAAATAAACAAAACAAAAGAGTTAGAGAACTTTTATATTTCATCAAAACTTTTATATCCATATTTATTGTACAACTTGTCACATACTTTATCAATTTGTTTGGCTGTTTCGGAACTTATTTTAGAAATCCATTTATTTGTAGATCTTGCCGAATTCCTTGATGTAGAAAAAGGATTTCGATCAATAGACCGAACAGAATTAGCTTTGATCCATTGCAAAACATCAGGATCGATTTCGTAGTCTAAAAATTTGAAAATGTCCTTTGCTATGCTTACCGCATTTTTCGCAAAATGTTCATATCGCACAATTTGTATTCTATTTTTATTCCGGGATTGTTCGATTAGCTCTGCATCCTTTTCCATTCGATCACAAAGTTCACTGGATTCTTCCGCGACATTTTGATCATCGACGAGATTTAACGAAATTCTTGACTGAATTACGGCCCTTGGATCTCTTACGAGATAGATTATTTTCAAATCGGGAAGCAATGTTAGTATCTTGTCAGCCATTTTTAATGTCATCCTGATAGTCTTTGTAGATCTTATTTGAGAATTCGTACAATGGTTTGTTAGTGTTTCAAGACAAGCATTGAAATGATGGCGAGAAGTTGTTTTTCTGTTTATGCAACTGTAAAATTCAACGCCATGTTTGGTACGAAGCATAAAATCGTCTTTGAGTATGGTTTGCGGTATTTTGGAAAAGTCACAGTTGAACAAATCTTTTATAATTTCTGGTACGTTGTCTTGCATGAACGGGTAACCTTTAATTGCGCTGAAAGATACATGTATAGAATTTGTGCACATAATCTAAACATAGAAACAGGAAGATTCAATAACATTAATAGAAATGAGAGATTCTGTTTTAATTGCAATAAAAATTCTATAGAAGATGAATATCATTTTATATTAGAGTGTAGTAGATATAATGATTTGAGAAGAAAATATATAAAACAGTATTACTGGAGAAATCCATCTGCATATAAATTTGTAACTTTGTTGTCTGTCAGTATTTGTGTTTAGCAGAGAAACTACGTAATGCATAATTTATCACTGTGGATGTTGTATATATATAATTATATGTACTTGTTCCAGACTATGACCAAGTGTATCACACTCCGTGATACATGTAGTTTTATTCATATGTTTAGATTTATTTATCTATATTTGCATTTAATATATAATGTATTGTGAAATATGTAGTTGGTGCTATTAACATGTTATATATATAAATTGTACAATCCTATAAGCTATATTTGCTTTCGGAATAAAGTATTATTATATGTTTCAATATAACCTGTACATTAAATATCAAATATTTATTCAATGATCTATTGTCCTTTTGAAATTACGGCAATGCAAGCAGTTTCTACTTTAATTGTTTATTTTTAGATTTATTATTTGAGATCTAAATTATGATTATTATCACTAAAAATATGATACTATTAATGAACTGTATTTTATTTGACATATTTTGTAAATTTTATTGAATTTCGTGTAAGCTATAGTGGAAGATGAAGAGCATTATCTACTGCCGTGTAAAAATAATGAAACTCTATGAAATATTCTTTTCATTGATTGCTATATAGCAACAAAAAAAAAACGTTACTGATTTTATAAATTTCTCTCGTCTTGAAAAAATAGTGAGTCTGTTAAACCCACTAAGCTTTTTCCTCAAGTATATAATGTAAATAGAACAAGTTCCTTCATTACACAGTCTTTAGAACTGAAGATGGGAAACTGTTACCTTTACTTGTAATTAATATTGTAGTCTTATAATATTTAAACTTGTCTGTTTATTTTATTTCTTCATGTTATTGTGGTATTATTCTCGTCACAAATTGATTTAGTTTCGGCGAGCTTAAACTGTGGTTCCTGCAATAACGATGTAGAATACAGACTAAAATATAAGGCATTTTACCTAATCATGGACTCCGTATCATTAGACGATTCCTCCGCTAAGGCCCTCAGAGGTTCAAACATATAAAAAGAATCCGGGTGTTGGTTAAAGAGTTCTCCTGTAAATGATGAACCACTTCGCATTTGGCCAACGACCAAGACATGTTTTGGTGAGGTCTGGAGACTGTTGACTGGTAATGATACACTCAAACCTGAAATTCATTTCCGTAAATACAAAGAAGATAATATGTTGACTATTCACTCTAGCAAATAAAACACTTACAATGAATCGGAAAATGATGTTAGAATGAATTAACTCTTAATGAAATTAATGAAAATAACAAAGAATCAAGACCACGGCCATTAGATTTGTAGTTCCCTGGATTTTTCGGACGACAGAAGGAAAAACAATAAATTCTCTCTAAAATCATTTGAAAGGAGATAGTGTCAGAACATGATAGCGATTTTCACATTTTTTTTAATCTCTTTTTTATAATGAAAAGTCTTAATTTTTACTTAATAACAGAAAGTCGCGCAAGATTTTTCTAAAAATATAAATTATACATAAAAAAAAAAAACAGAAAAATTGTTATATCTTAATAATATTGTTTGCTTCAAAATGGTTCGGGAAAACCTAAATATGCGAGAATGCTTTTTTTAAGAACGTATCGACTTGTTATATTAGATGTGCTTTTAAAATATCATCTGTTGTAACTTGATGGCTGTGGAGAAAATATTATATGAGACTTAACATATTAATTAATTGAATTAATTTCTTTCTTGCTACTTTGAGAAAATGTTCACATATATCTTGAGGACTAGTTATAAGTGTGCAAAAGAGTAAACCGGAGTTTCTGTAGAAAAACTACAGAATATCGATAATAAAATGGTAAACTGCTTTACTGACAGGGAATGATGAGCTTAGTAGGAACGTATACTCCTTGGGTAAGATGCTGTTGGTCCATGGCCGTGTCAAGAATTTGAAAATTGGCACCTAACAACTCTAACGAAATAAAACGAAATTACTTTGATAAAAATAAAAGAAGAACTCGTAGCTTCGTCAAGATACATTGTTTTGCTTTGTCATTATCATTGTCCAATTTGGAGATCGAACTATTTACAAGGACCGGTAACAATCCCTATATATATATATATATATATATATATATATACTATTATACCAAGATTTGGGTCATTTCACGCGATTATTCTACTGGTCCATGTTGAATTATTATCTTCGATGAAAAGAGGTTTTTTTTGGTTATAATCTTGATTTTTGTACAATTTACTGTGATCAAGGATTTGTATTTCTATTATTTAAATCCTTACTGTGATATATTTCTTTTCCATACTGACTGTCTTGGCATTTCCATTTCACTTTAGATAAAGAAGAGTTTGAAGATACCAAAGGGGCAATCAGAAGAACAGACAACACAATGGCCAAAAGAAAAAAGTACAAAAGGACAAACAACGATCTACAAAACATACATATAAAACTAAAGATCGAGTAACACAAATCCCACTAAAATCCGGGGGTGAACTCAGATGCTCCGGAAGGGTAGCAGTTCCTGCTCCACTAGTGGCATCCGTCGTATTAATCTAGTTACAAACCTGGTAATAAGTCGTGATTGAGGAAAGGACCGTTCGAGAAGTGTTTACGACAAGTGAAACATATCCGTGGTCATTTGTGACACAGATATTAGCTTATGAAAAGACTATCAACATTTATTATTTTTAAATTACAACTTGTATCATCCAAATAATTGCTAAAAATGAACCATTAAATTGTTCTTTCCTTTTAGTGAGTACTGTCACGATATAACTGAAATATTGTTGAAAGTGGCGTTAAACACCATAAGCTAAACATTTTGGTGAGTATTTGCTGGATAAAATAATATGAATAAAGACAAGGATTTTCTTGTAATTTTATCAAGAATAAATAAATAAATAAATAAATAAATAAATAAATAAATATGTGATGTCTTACCAATCACAGAAAGCAAGACTACAAAACAACCTTCTGTCCACTTTGAGGAAATCATATTGTAAATTCAGATTTTGCTATTGTCATGTTTCCTGCATCGTTAGCCTTGATACAGCCATCACTGTGCAATTTAAAAGACCGAACGAAAAAAACCTATCCCGAGTTCTGATATATTATATATGAAGTCTGAGATACCGTATAGATTCTTTAATCTACTCAAAATCAATAACATTGTAAAGTATGATAGGCTGATAAGCTTGAACAGAATTTAATTAACTTTTAAGGTATTTCCTTGTTTTAAAGTAACATAGAAACTGCGGGATTTGGTAGGTATGCACTAGGTGCATGAATATGAAACGTGTCAATCTCACGGTTATCTTAAATCCAGAGTAATCCGAAAGTAAATTTGTGACGTCAGTCAAGTACGCTAAATGGGACAGTAAAGAAATTGAGAAATAGACAATATTAGTGCTGTGTCATAAAATATAAATTTATGTGAATGAAGCTTGAATACTTGGATGAAAGCGAGGTTCGCCGAGCTTTTCCCAAGTTTTGCACCGAATACACATAAACTTTATATTTTAGGAAACTGTATTAATATTGTGTTTATCCTGCAGATCAATTACATTAATCCACCAATGTCTTTGAATTTGAATATTTTGAATTAAACAATAAAATTTTACAAGGATCGTCCCTTTTTGATATTTTCTGCCAACAGGAAGTGAACTGATTTACAACTAGTTTCACAAATCTCAGCGGTTTATACATATGAAAGGGATACCAGAAAAGTCATCTTTCGGTCAGTGACCGCATATGACAAAACAATATTCAAACAATGCAATTTAACTGCTCAGAAAAACCCACTGCAGGATAAAGAACGGTTCTATGTCGTCAGACATTCGGAATGACTTTCCAATATGCTGGCCTCCCACGGACTATTCAGGAGGCTCGACTTTTAAGAAGACATGTAACTGCCCGTCCGGCGGGGCCAAGGGGAATGGTTAACAAGACAGGTGCTTGGGATATTTTTCATGGTTCATGTAGGCCGATCCCCTACCCCTCTCCCGTTTTACGACCACACATTCAAAAAATAAAATCTCCCAAGATCTTCGACCAACCTCTGGTGTTTCTGCTATTGTCTGAGATCATTGTAAAAGTTCAAACTGTGCTCCTTTTCTCCTCGACTTGTTCCTTTATTCGTACGAGGCTTATCACCTCAAGAAAAACAAAAAGAAGCTAACCCGATCCTTTAATTTCACGTTCCGCTATATATATGATGTCCTTTCACTAAATAAGTTTAAGCTTGGTGATTTTGTTGATCGCATCTTATCCTATTGCATTTGAAATAAAGGATGACATAGATAGAGCTATGCATACTTCATACCTTGACCTTGACCTAAATGAGGACTGGTTAAGAATGAAACATTACGACAAAAGAGAATATTCCAATTTTCCCATTGTGAATTTTCCATATGTATGTAGCAACATTCCAGCAGCACCCATATATGGAGTGCATAGCTCTCAGTTGATACGATATTCCAGAGCAAGATTTCCTTGATAGAAGGTTGCTACAAACAAGGAAGCTACAGAACCAATGGTTCCTATTGGTTAAGTTGAAGGCATTACTTCGAACAGATTACGGACGCCACCATGACTTGGTTAACCGCTACGGAATAAATTTTCCACAAATAACCACAGATATGTTCCACTTGTCGTAAGCACTTCCAAATCCTGTCCTCATTCATGACTTCTCGCCGGGTTTTTACTAAAGTAACACGACGAGTGCCACTAGTGGAGCAGAAACTACTAACCATTCCAGAGCACATGAGTTCATCCCCGGGTTCATGTTGCTCGATCTTTGGTTTTATGTGTAATGTTTTGTAGATCATTGTTTGTCCTTTTTCTTTTGGTCATTGTGTTGTCTGTCCTTCTTCTATTTACGACTTTTGATTACCTCTTTGATATCATCCTTCTTTTATTTACGACTTCTGATTAACCCTTTGTTATCATCCTTCTTCTATTTACGACTTCTGATTACCTCTTTGATATCATCCTTCCTCTATTTACGACTTCTGATTACCCCTTTGATATCATCCTTCTTCTATTTACGACTTCTGATTACCTCTTTGATATCATCCTTCTTCTATTTACGACTTCTGATTACCTCTTTGATATCATCCTTCTTCTATTTACGACTTCTGATTACCCCTTTGATATCATCCTTCTTCTATTTACGACTTCTGATTACCTCTTTGATATCACCTTCTTCTATTTACGACTTCTGATTACCTCTTTGATATCATCCTTCTTCTATTTACGACTTCTGATTACCCCTTTGATATCATCCTTCTTCTATTTACGACTTCTGATTACCTCTTTGATAGCATCCATCTTTTATTTACGACTTCTGATTACCCCTTTGATAGCATCCTTCTTCTATTTACGACTTCTGATTACCCCTTTGATATCATCCTTCTTCTATTTACGACTTCTGAATACCTCTTTGATATCACCTTCTTCTATTTACGACTTCTGATTACCTCTTTGATATCATCCTTTTTCTATTTACGACTTCTGGTTACCTCTTTGATATCATCCTTCTTCTATTTACGACTTCTGATTACCACTTTGATATCATCACACTATTCTTAAGACATTGATAGAGGCATATAAGGGGGTGTAACCTACATGTATTTCCCAACATATTAATCGTGTAAACTGGACAATATATCACAATGAAGTACACAAATGGCATCGCGCATACTAGACAAACTTATTGTTCCAATACGTTGACAGTGAGTTCATAAGATTTAACCCAAAACTCGACGTGTGATTTTCCACGCCAGTAAATGATTGTCTGTATCAATTAACAGAATTGGCAGCAGAATATGCAGTGCAGGTAATCGTATACAATTATGTAACAATAGAAAGATGAGACTCCTTCCCAAGGCGGTATTTACAGCATTATAGGCCCCCGGACAAACAGTGCATTTGGAGCTCCTACCTACACACCTACTCACAGGAATAAAAATGTAAATGGTCGATAAAATTAAACATTTATTTATTGTATTGGTACTTCCAACAAAATCAGTGTTTAAGCATTAAGTAACATGCCGTACAAAAAGATAAATAGATTAACATGGGCCACTATGCTTGTGGGGCCTCCGGGAAACTGCCCAATGTGCCCATGAGTTAAGACGGCTCTGCTCCTTCCCAACCCTAACATTCAATGTATTATCTAAATCCCATATTTTAAACGTTAACAAGCATGGGTCTCCCACGTTCTTTGACTTTAAACTGCACTAAGTCTTGTCGTTCTGTTTTTCATGGCTTTGAAATATACGACCAAGACTTTAATATAAGTTTTGATATTTATTTGTTTATTTCTAATATTTTTTTTAAATACTCTTCTTTCAGTTATTAAAGCAGCATGGCATTTTACTGACCCATATTTTGAACTCGGTTCTGTTTATAAGCTACTGCAGGTTTAGTTGGCTTTGTCGATTTAATAGCAAATAATCCACACGTACGTCATTAGTCCAACCAACCATTATTTTCTCAAAATGTAAAAAGTATTTGTCCATCGTTTTTTTCTTGAAAAGATGCAAGATGGATTAACGAGTATATATAGAGAGGTTCGACACATGTAAGCTGTTGTTACCATCAGATTGTATGGATATACATGTACATGTATATGCACTTTTCGACCGTAACAGTCAAAGGCTGTTGACCCGCATCTTGTTTTTACAATAGAAGTATTAAAAATTTATAAGTTTTTCGATATACAAAAAATGTACAACAGTTCAAAGTCCAGTCATACACCGATGTACATCATTATCCGTTTTTGAAGCAATTTATTTTCAAGGACGATATTTGTCATTGGAAAAAAATATATGAATTTTAAATTATCATTTCCTTAAGTCTAAATTATAATAAAATTTGTTCACGCCACGATATAGCTGAAATATTGCTAAAGTTGGCGTTAGACACCAATCAATCAATCAATCAATAATTTCCTTAATTAATTATTTGATTGAGAGATATATTTGAAAGTATTTTTTCCGTTTAAAAAAATTATTGGCAAAAAGGCTTAATTCATAATATTGTTGTCTGGTATTTCTGTTCTGTATACGTGTTTCTGCCAATCAAGGTACACCTCGAAATATGAGGAAATATCCTAATACCGGAACAGTTCACCATAATCCAGGAATGTACATATAGCCTTTATTTTACACATATCTTCCCATCACCTTCAAACCATCACCATTAAGTATGTCTAAACGTGCGTAGAATGATTAAGATTATATACAACGCAATTTAAATTAAAAATAATTTAAAATAAAATGTACTGTGACAAAAGTTGTTCTGCTATTTTTTTTAAGTGTAGATTCCCTGGTGTCTTTTGTCACGGGGAACCAGCTCGCCACAGGACCTATAAATTGGCGAATAATAATAACTAAATGTTCACCAGGGATCGTTTTTATTTTCACAATTGTGCTGAATGAATCACAAAGCAACAATTCATTTCTCAGAACAATTCCTTATTGTATATCAGTATTGAAAACAAGTTTTATTTGATATTATTTAAAATGTCCACTGGAGGAAATATTTTCTTTTGGATTAACTTTCCCAAATGTATTTTCTGAAATAATTTATACAATTTTTATATGATGTTTGACAATCACTCAGCTCAGTAAAACAAAAAGGACTTACCTATAAATTAGCGAATATTAATAACTAACTGTCCACCAGGGATCGTTTTTATTTTCACAATTGTGCTGACTGAACGCCGCTTCGAATTCTTCCTATTTATATTGTAATTTTGCCGCAAAGCCAAATACTTTTTTCCCGTCAAGCAACCATGTAGTGTTTGAAAATGATTTGACATTTATTTCTTTTCCTATTTCATTTTTCCCACGGCCAGTTTTCGTAGTTCCACTTTATTTTAAAACTTTCTGAATAGGAAATCACTATAAATTGCATAGTTTTCTTTTTCATACCAAACTTTAATTTTAACTTTATTATCCAAAACTATGATTTCCTGTATTGCGCTGGAACTATATTTTCTGGAGGTGAGTATCTTGATGCATTCTTTCATCAATTTTGGTCAGAGATCGTCTCCTGTGCTCGCAGGCCATAACCTCTGACACCTGTTTGTGTCATATGTTACTTTTTTCATTCATACTATTTTATACTACGCTTACTACTGTATTACTATACCTGGGCGGCCAGCCAACACAATGTTCTACAATTTTATTGTGTGACAGATCCCCGGTGCTCCCCTAGCTCGTTCCACGAGCTCGAGGTTTTTGTCGGTCCCCTTTTTTCCCGTCAAGCAACCATGTACTGTTTGAAAATGATTTGACATTTACTTCACTGAATTTGGTACTGCTTTGACAACTATTTTACCTATTTTGTTCCAATATTGTTATAAATACTGCTATAGTTACAGCCGGAACCTTTGAGACGTAATGAAAGCGGGAGGTTTGGCACTTTAAAATCTGATTCAACCCACCATTTCTTTAGAAATGCCTGTACCAAGTCAGGGTCATTACGGTTTTCACAGTTTTCCGGTTGTTGACTGATTTTGTCTGTTTATATACTTATGAGTTTTGACTTTGCCTTTGTAAGATTGTATAGTAGTTGTCTACATACCCTTAACCCTTCCCCTTTATCACGCTTAACTCTTCCCCTTAACCCTTCCCTTTTTCCCACCGTTAACCCTTCCCCTACCCTTGCCTTCCATTACCTTGCCCTACCCTTCCCTTCCTCTACCCTCCACTATCCTTCCCTTCCCCTACCCTACCCTCCTTTACCATTCCCTTTCCTTCCCTTACCCTACCATTCCCTTTCTCTTCCCTTCCCCTACCCTCCCTTTCCCTTCCCCTTTACCGCCCGTAACCCGTCAATTTTACCACCCTTAGCCCTTCCCCTTTTTCCACAATAACCCTTCCCCTTTTCCTACCTTAACCCTTCCCCTTTTCCTACCCTTAACCCTTCCCCTTTTCCCACCGTTAACGCATCCCCTTTTCACACGGTTAACCCTTCCACTACCCTTTTCACACCGTTAACCCTTCCCCTACCCTACACTCTCTTTCCCTTTCCCCCTTTTTCGCTACCCTTAACCCTACCCCTTTTGTCTATCCCACCCTTAATATGCTTAGGTTGTCATTATAGATTTTGTTCATATTTCAACTTTTGACAAAGATGTCTTGAAAAAATGCTAAACTAGAATTTTCGAAATACTGTTTCTAAACAAGGCCAGTAATTATTTTATTAATAGGTATACATGTATACTGTCTTTACTTTGCTGTAGGGCATGTATACAGTTAGTTAATTTATACTCACTTGATAATAACATAAATTCAATGCTAATTCTCTTGCAGTATGAAAAGGTAAATATATTGTAAAATTTCTGAAATAAGATGGAAATTATGGATGCTTATGTGTTCAGTTTGTGATTACATGGATTGCTATACTTTTCTTGAATGGAGCCAAGTACGAGATTGATACA
This sequence comes from Bathymodiolus septemdierum, assembly GCA_963383655.1. Lineage (NCBI taxonomy): Eukaryota > Metazoa > Mollusca > Bivalvia > Mytilida > Modiolidae > Bathymodiolus > Bathymodiolus septemdierum. The sequence continues at coordinate 16,122,767 of OY726529.1, forward strand.
CACACGTTTATCTTAATTTGATATTTATTTAGCGGACATTCACGAAAAAAATGGAAAAATGTACACATTGTTGGTTAAAGAAAAATGATACCAAGAGGTAAACTTTAGTGTAAATTAATAATGACAATGCCCAGAAGCACAATCAGCTGATGATATTAATGAGGTCAGATTTCTGTCATTCTGTAGAGAATCAAAATAACATATTTAGGCCTAGAACTTTTTTACTTTTATACCAACACTTACGTGATCTTTTTGATTCGCAGTATCCATTATTTTGTTATAAGTGAATTAGTCACCCCCTTTCATTCAGGTTAATATTAAAAGGAAAATAATCAATTAACTGACTAAAATAATGAAAACAATTTAAAAAAAAAAGTTTGATGCATTATAAAAATGTATGCAAATGAGTAAGTGATCTTATTTATTTTTAGAATTCACAACTATGTCATGTCATTTGTTCTCTTTATAGCAAGTGAACACATACAAACTGTAGGCCAAGTACCTACTGACACCAATTATAGTTATTCTCTATACCAAGTATTGGTCTTTCTCTAGTTATAGTTATTATCTAAGCCAAGTATTGGTCTGACATCAGCTATAGCTATAGCTATTCTCTACACCAAGTATTGGTCTGACACTAGTTATAATCATTCTCTAAAACAGGTATTTGTCTGACACCAGTTATAGTTATTCTCTACACCAAGTATTGGCCTGACACCAGCTATAGTTATTCTCTACACCAAGTATTGGTCTGATACCAATTATAGTTATTCTCCAATCCAAGTATTGGTCTACCTCACATTATACTGGTCAGACACTAGTTTTAGTTATTCTCTAAGCCAAGTATTGGTCTGATACCAATAATAGTTATTCTCTACACCAAGTATTGGTCTGATATCAATTGTAGTTATTCTCTAAACAAGCATTGGTCTGACGCCAGTAATAGTTATTCTCTACACCAAGTATTGGTCTGGCACTAGTTATAGTTATTCTCTAAGCCAAGTATTGGTCTGATACCACTTATAGTTTTTCTCTACACCAAGTATTGGTTCGATACCAATTGTAGTTATTCTCTAAACAAGTATTGGTCTGACACCAATTATAGTTATTCTCTACACCAAGTATTGGTCTAACACTAGTCACCACTTATAGTTATTCTCTACACCAAGTAAAGATGGTCGAGTTGTCACTTGGAAGATGTGATGACAAATTACATGGACATATCATCACATTACGATAGTGTGAAATGCTATGAATTATTATTATTATTTACAATATTTAAATAGCGCATTATCTAATTAAAATTACTCAAAGCGCTTAACATGGTAAAAAAATCGTACAATAAAACTCAACATAGAATACATGTATAACAACAAAATAATTAAGGAAAAGAGAAATATTTTTCTTATAGGAATTCGAGAAATTAACAATGATTTACCAATAGATGAGCTTACTTTATTACTTGGCAATGAAATTCTCAACGATGAAAAAAATATACAATTTTTTTTGTAAGTTCTAAAATTCATTCAAGACACAGGTCGTTTCACCATAAATGGACTACTGTTTGATAAGGTGTTTTGATGTTTTAATTGTTTGCCGTTCGCGACTGACCTCGAAAGCTTATTTCTATTTATTTTATTTTTTGCTTTGTTTACAACAGTATGCAATAATGGATAACTCATCTTTAATACAATATTATGATACACAAAGTGAACTAAATGTACTTACTTTTGGCGAAATAATGTATTATTAATCCAATAACTAACAACACGTGTTACTATCTATGTCCCAGTTTTTTTTACACTCGGGTCTGTTTGATTGGTTACTCAGTTTTAATGGTATTCCATTGTCGCATTCTGCTTTATTGCTACATTTATTGTTTCATGTCGTCATGTTAAAATTTTAGCGAAATTATGTAATAATGCATATCATATTGTATATTATTATACTTTACTATAGAAACCAAGCAAGAAATAATTAAGATATTTTAAAGTTTTATTCCATGGAACAAGAAATAACTCATTATTCCCGTGGCAAACTGCACGTAGGTCAAATAACTGTGAGGGAATCTGCACGTAGCACAAAATAACTGTTTTAAATTGGCGCGCTTTTGCACGTCGAACCAATAACTAGTTATTTCCCTCAGCACGTCGAACCAATAACTAATTATTTCCCTCATATTAGTTCAGTATAATAATACAATTATGTCCTTCATGAGAAGTTAATATCCATAATTATCAAATTGAGAAAGGGTTATTTTCCCCGAGGTCCGTAGTATGACCTCGGGAAAATAACCCTTTCTCAATTTAATAATTATGGATATTTTAACTTCTCATACTTGTATATTATTATACTTTACTATAGAAACAAAAAATAATTATGGATATTAACTTCTCATGAAGGCCATACTTGCATATTATTATACTTTACTATAGAAACTAGATGGAAAATAATAACAGTATTTTCTGTACGTGAAAAGAAATAACCCTCTTTTCCCGTTGCAATGTGCACGTAGAAAAAAATATCGGTTTGGGTATCTGCGCGTGGGACGAAATAACCCCTAAAAATTTGACGCGCTTTTGCACGTCGATAAAATATCCAATTGTTTTGTATAGGATTAAACGCATTTTTTCCGGAGTTTATTTATGTATAACCTGGACCAATTCACTCACAAACAAATAAAAGTCCGCAGTTTTATGTAAGTTTGTGAGTGATCTGGTCCAGGCTATACATCAATAAACTCCGGAAAAAATGCATTTAAAGGGAAACTTCGCAAAAAAAATATTTTTTTATATGTTTTTCCTGATGTATAAATATGAATGTTTATATGTATATTAGCGTTTTATTATGTTGGATAAGGGAATGAAATCAATTTTAAAATTCTGTCAACGTTACATGGAAGTCGCCATTTTGATAGCATCTCAATACCAAGTATCACGTGACGTCTAAATACCAACACGACCCAAAACAAGCGTCACAAACCAGTGTCCTCATTCAGTGTCGATATGGCTTGTCAGGCGTACGGTTGTTTAAATCGACAAGGGTATGTATAAAGCGTATTTTGTTTTCCTGATCCCGTGAAAAAGAAAGAGCTCTACTTGACTTGGCTGACCAACCTCAGAATAGAAAGCTTCACCAGTACTAAGAAAAAGTTCGTTTGCGAAGACCATTTCGAAACTTGCTGTTTCGAAAGAAACTTGACGGTAATTCTTTTTATTTTTCTTATTATTTTAAATATATGAATTTATTACACAATCACTTTTTGCAGATTTACGTTTTGTTTCTATAGATATGCTTAGATGGCAAAACAAACGAATCGTCCGTCTTTAATGAGACACATTTACAAAAGATTTTTTTCAAAATTTGAAGAACTACGAAATTAAGTGAAAAAAGAAAGTTACAGGGTAGGAAGCCATAAAATTTAGAGGATTATGTAAACATATAATTTGTAATAGTTTTCATTTGACAATAACAGACGATGAGTATTATAAATACTTTTAAAGTTTATTATACAAAACTTCAGGGTACATCTCTTACGTAATATAATAATTTGTTTATGGTAATATAATATTCGTATTCGCCAACAGTAAAAAGATTAATCTGTTTTCATAACGGTTAGTTCTGATTTGAACAAAGCGTAGCATATAATATGTCTCTGCGTAAAGAAAACATTTTTTTTTTATTTTAATCATGTCTTTCGAACTGGCGGACCCTTCTGATTAATCTCAGAATAGTCATAAAAAATTTAGTTGTTGTTTTTATAAGGAAAAACTGCATACGAATGTTTTTTTTTCTATTTTGCTAGAAGAATTTCTACCCTGCCCTGTTCACCCTGCTTTACTTCATAAGTTTGGTTGTTGCTACATCATTCTGATGGGGCACAAAAAAATCAAGATAAAAATGAACAATTCAATATAACTTACGATCAATGGTAATCTTTTTTGTGAAAATAGCCCATGAATCATTGCTGCATCAGGCGCGGATCCAGCAGTTTTTACCCAATTTATACACGAATTTTACTAAATTGTCGAACACCTCCTTGATCCGGCAGTGTGCATTGATATGCACCCATTCCTAATGTATATTTCCACTTGATCAGGGTCGTGTATTTTGATCACCTATTAGAACCGTTAAAATGTGTATTACATCTGCTATTCTAGTCGCGGGTAGCGTAATTTGTTTTCATTTTATTTGTCTGTTCTTACTATGTTTTTGTCTATTTGACTTGTGTACGTTGTTTGTATATATTCCTTGTACATGCCTTCAACCCTTAGGTGTATGTTAAGTTAGTTAACGGGTCACAAAATGTGTTTTCGGCGTTTCTGATTATTGCCAAAGATTGTGACACATGTATTCAGGCATTCGGTCAGAGTCCTGTCGACCGGATGTAAATTGACACTTGTATATTCTGCCTGGCGATTTCCTGTGTGAATCTAAACTCATTACGCAATATTAGGTACCCTACTGAGTGAACCTGTGTGAATGTACCTGTCGTTTTCAGAATAAAAATAAGTAAATCCCGCCTTTCACTTCTTACTTCAGGAATTATTGAAGAATACAATATTTAAGATTAAAATATGGTCTCTCGCTTCTGAAAATACATGAAAAATATAAGAATTATATTTTCCGCATAATATTTTACGTTTCGCTAATCAAAAATGACCCCAAAAAAAGGAAAAGAAATTAACATTTAGCACTAAATCAGAAGAACAAGAAGTAAATCTGGTGTGGCCTAATCTCTGTATATTTTGACTGCCTTTCATCTGTTTATACCGCTCATGATCATGATCTCTTCCGAACTTTGTCTGAATGAATATCAGTGGATATCAAAATTATAGATCAAGTTTGCTTACGGGGTTCCGAGCTGAAAAAATCATACATTTAGGTTTTGTGCCTTCTGGGGGTGGCTGAGTTAAGACTTGTTTTCTTTAAACACTACCTTTGTAAACTCAGTTGCCACCCCATCTCCGGTCCATACATTTACCCAAGAATACCACATAATACCCCCATAATACCCAAGATTACCCTCAGAGGACCTGTGAATATCCCTGAAAGACCGAGAAACAAATAGAATTTTTAATATTTCCCCGAAACAACGAAAAACTACCAAAATCTTATTAAAATGATAACGATGAAAATTAATGGCACAATTTCTCGACATAATAGCTCTTACATGTTCAAAATAGAAAAATGAGCACAAAAACAACAAATAATCATTGCATGGCTTGCTATAGGGAAGCTCGCGGAAGTAATCAAGACCAATCTCGTTGATCAATATAATTAATTATTTCTCAAAATATTAAACAACTTTGCACAATGTTTTTACATTAGGCAAACAAAATTTTAGAGAAAAAAAAATTATAACAATTTCACGATCAAAGAAATGACGGAAAATACGACGACATAAAGATTGGCTTGTATTTTGATAGGCATAAATATTCAAACAACCTTGAAAGTGAAACCAAAATTTAATCAGCCGTAATCAGCATGTGGAATTCACCACATTTACATGTATGAAATCAATATTAACAAAGTCTCCAAAATAAACAAAAAAATACATTAAAGTAAATAATATTAAAATAAATTATAATAAAAAATATCAATGAAAATAGAACATGCGGCTGTGAGTCGAGTGCACCTTTTTTGTAATCTAACAATGAAAATTCATGGCAACACAGGCATTCCGACGGCAAAGGTAGTGAAATGCATTTTGAGCATGAGCACCAATTTGTGTCGTTCTGACCTGGGTTGTTCTCGATTTCCCGACGTTGGGCACTCGCTGCCTCTTCCATTTGTCTGAGTTCTTCTTCCGTATATTCTGGTTCAAGTTGGTAACCAAACACCTCATAGTCGTCGAAATCTACATCACTTGAGGCGCTAGTCACTTTCCGTACCTGAGCTCGACATATTTAAGCTATAACCAAAACGTCAATTTTGGGGCTTTATATAGAAATGTTCTCAAACAAACAACACGCGTTGAACAAAAGAAAAGTAAAGAAATATTGATTGAATAAAATCATAATCATTTGATTAAATTAAATTAATTAAAACATCTTTTTTTGAATACCGACTGTTAAAATAATGATTGAGTAAAATCATAATCATTTTCTTTTATTGTTAAAAAGAAAAATTCTAAATTTCTAACCGTTTAGGCCTAAATCATTTTATTTAATATTAAAATTAAAACATCTTTTATGAACATCGATCGTTAAATTATTATGATGAGACAGCTATATATAGTTAGGCCAATTTGGCGCCTCTCATAATAAACACTTATAATTTCAAGGATGGTGTATACCTTTTTTATCATCTAAAACATAATTTGTTCCTGTTATTTCAACATTATATTTATTCTAATGTTTTAAGAATATTTTATCTTTAATAGATAATAAACGATCTACCAACTCGTCTTGGAAAGCAAATAGTGTGTATTCAAATTCCCATTTTATTAATCCGGTCACCTTGAATTTTACACCTGTATAAATTTACCCTCCGGCTAGAAAACACACAAGCGGACATCTACATGCGGAGATCAAAATAACAGTAAACAGCATGCCGAATAATGATTATAAAAAAGGGATTAAAACAGAATCGAGCAATCAATACACAAGTTACGCGTTGTAAAAATTATCCATTATATTTTTCAGCACATTAGCAGTAAAACAAAATGAACATAATTGTAAAAGGAATCCGATATATAGCGAATATAGGTGACTGTTATAAAACACTCTTTCCGTTGTAAATATAAAGGAAATGAAACATTTTGTTCATTTAAAATAGTTGTTTGTCAAAAAAGTATGTAGCTGTTCACTTCAGTATTTAATTTTCCAACGGTTATTAGATTTAAATTATAGTCCTCTGAGCGCTTTAAATTCTGTAACTAAGTTTTTTTTTCCATTTGTTTTGAAAATTTACATTTGGGGATCCCTAGTACGCACACATACATTCCATTGATGTGTGTCGGCCATGAATAACCAAATGCACCAACCTTGTTTTCCTACGTATACATTGATAACTAGACGGTGATGCAATTAAGTTACTGATATTTTCCAATTTGATGGCATTTTGAATTTTGCTACTCAAACAAGTAAAATGCTCACAGAATCGTAAAATAAATCAGTAACCAGCTTGTGTCATTCAATCAGAGTCCCTTGTAAACAACGTCACAGGATGACGATATATTATAAAAGTCAAAGTCGATGGACGGTTGTCTAAAGTATTTTTTCAGGAATTTTTTTTTATGTCAACAATACAAGCTTTTTTTTTCATTGGGATTTATTTTTTTATTTCATATCTAACAATAATTGTCGATTATTAACAATAAACTTTGTTTCTTTTATCTTTGTTTATTATCGGGAATCCAAGTCGCCATTTTGTTTACATTACGAAAAAAGTAGTCCGGTGAACATCCACTCGTCGCAACTTCGGCTGATTCCGTCCCTTCGTCATACCTCGTTCGTATTACGATAGCTCCCATTGGAACTATTTTCGGAAATCTTCAATGAAGGAGGTATTAAAATAATTTCACTTTCGAATATTCGTCCAATAATAATATATTTTCATTCGTCGCAATGTCGGCTGATTCCATACCTTCATCAACGACCAATATTTTTCAAAACAAACTCATCTATTATCGCCATTTTAAAACTTATTCGCGGTGCGCAATGCTTGATTGAAGTGATACGGTCTTCCGGCGAAGAAATGTGACGCGTAGACGCATATCAAATACCGTATTACAGCCGAGGTATTGAGGAAGCGAAGCGGACTCACCCGAGGTTTGCCGATTGAGTGAACATCGTCTATCGAAAAATAAACGGACAAAAACCCCGCCTCCATTAACCCGAATAATCCAGTCGTTATATTACGCTTTGCTATATTAACGCCTGAACGACTTTCTCGATAAAACGCGTCAATCGGAAGCTTCAAATTAGCAATGCATTCTGGGCATAAACTGCGCGTGGTGACTTTTGGCACTAAAAGAAGGAGGAGCTTAAGAAATGTTTGTAAACAAAGGTCAATGGAGCGTTCAGGTGTCAAATGTTTTCATTGTACCCACGTGTTTGACCTTACTAATCTAAAAGGTGAAAAGAGAAGAAATGTAGGAAAACTAAATAATGAATTAAACATCGTTAATCAACTTGTCGATCTCCATTTCTTGTTGTTTGTAAACATTACCGGAAATTGAAAGAACCGCCTTGCGCATACTCGGCAAATAATCATCGCTGATTGGCTCTCTCTTTCAGAGAGCAGCTGACCCGTTTTTATCACAAGGAGAGTTCAAGCCCTCATCCAGCGATAGTGCCGATAGAGGGCGCAGTATAATTCGAGTTACGCCTCCATAAGCGCTTCTACCCAATCAGAGTGAAGCTTAGTGGACAATGTATATAATAACGTACCATCAATCGTCACGCTAGAAGTTGTTCTTTTTACCTTTTATTAGTACAAATGACTCTTTTATGACTCGTGTATATAGAAATAAATACTTTTAAATACTTTTAAACCCGTTTTAAACTAGATAGGGATATTTTAGAGATAAGTTAGGGATAAGTGATAGGGGCACACCATACCAGACATTTATGATTCTGGACTTCAGTGGTGAATACGTTGGCAACAACGGTTATCCAGGCAGTGGATGAAGATTCAAGATAGGCAACAGGTATAGGATTTCTAATTATGTAAATCATATAAGAATTCTTTCAATATAGTAATTATGTCTTTCATGATAATGTAATATCCAAAATAATTAAATCATGAAAGGGTTATTTCCCTCGGTCTTACGGACCTCGGGGAAATAACCCTTTTCTCGATTTAATAATTTTGGATATTACATTATCATGAAAGCCATAATTGTATATTGTATATTGTGTGTACATGTATATGGAGAAGACAATGCTAAGTTGAACAACTTGTGTCTGATGTAAATAACTTCTGTTGTAAGATATATGAACCGGTAGCTAATTTGAGTTTTGTGGCAATCAACATCGCTTCTCTGGATGGATTAGATATATAACTTTCGCGTTTCTCTCCCCAAGACCATAATATCCCCTGATGAAAAAAAGTTTTTCAGTCCATGAAGAAACTGCGAAAATGTCTAACAAATACGAATGCAACGCCTTTGAGTTTAATTTTGCCATTTTAGTGAAAATTCCAGATAGTTTTCAAGGCTGTGCTAGAAAATATGACCCTAACGCAACTGTTGACATGGACAGAGCTCGTCAGGAACACCGCGATCTTATAGAAACTCTGAAGAAATGTGACGTCCGAACGATCGATCTTGACGGAGCAGAAGAATATCCCGAATGTCCTTTTGTTGACGACTGTGTTGTAGCTATCGGTAATACGGCACTTATTACAAGACCAGGGAGCAGAACTCGACAAGGAGAAGTATGTTTTGTTATTAACTTTTTCATGAGCACTACTTCATTTGTACTTGCCACTACTAGTCTAGACTCTAGTCCCTGTGGTGTAAGTGTAAGACATAATAGTGTCCTATATTAAAGTGTCCCCCCAGACAATATTTTATAGAGATTGCAATATGAAATAGTGTCCGGTGCTATTTAATGAAATTGTGTCCTAGTCTAGGGTTAGTAGGCTTAGGGTTAGGGTAAGACATAATACTAGTGTCCTATGTTAAAATGTCCCCCCCGGACAATATTTTATAGAGATTGCGATATAAAATAGTGTCTGCTGGACACTATAGCATATGTAAAAGTGTCCGATGGACACTTTGAACTAGAGGACACAATTAAATGCTACATAAGAACACAGTAGTCAGGGAGCACCTCGAAGGTCGCTGGGCAACTACATTTGTATAAAAAAAACCACTGCCCAGTGATCTTCGAGGTGCCCCTATACCTTATTATTGACTGAACTTCCGACTCCTGTGGTATTAGAAGAGTTTGAAGATACAATGTACCAAAGGGGTAATCAGAATCCGTATATATCGAAGAAGAACAGACAACACAATGGCCAAAAGAAAAAGTATAAAATTAAAAGGACAAACAACGATCTACAAATCATACATAGATTTAGAATCTCTGCTCATAAGTTAGCCATAGAAACTGGCAGATACAAGGGAATTCCCCGACACGACAGAATTTGCACACGATGCACGTATAATACTGTAGAGGGTGATCAGAGACACTTCCTATTTTCTTGTAACTATCACACTCAGGAAAGAGAAGTCTTAATGTCTATTATCAATGAAAATTGTAAACACTTTTCATTACTTAATATAGATGTAAAACTTGTATGGCTTTTAAACAATGAAAATATTGATATTCTTTGTGCTCTCTGTACTTTTTTAAAACATATTTAATTTTCTCTCCTGAAGTTTAATATCAAGTTGGGAGATGTTTCTCTCTTCTACAGCTGTTGCGAGGTCCACTGAGCACTTGATGCATTTAAGAATATAATGATGAAAATTGGTCCTAATGCACCTGCCCTTGATGGCCTCTGTATCTGGATGATGCAAATTTCCTCCATGTACATTGGCCATGAGGAGGACTTTAATTTCATTTTTTTTTAATCATTTCCAGTCTAAATGTCCTTTAGGCATCGGCCCTTGATGACCTCTGTATATGAATGGCATTGCTCTCATGCATGTACATTGGTCATGGGGAGGACGCTGGATTTGCCTTCTGTCATTGAATTAGCCCCTTGTAAATATAAAAGGGTTTATTTCTATTTCGGTGTTCAGAAGAAGTTAATAACTTATTAAATATCTGCAAATGATATATATTTAGTTTTTTTGTGTTTTTTTTTGTGTTTTTTTTTTGTAATTGTCCAGTGGACTCTTCCAAATACTATACTCATCAGAGACATAGATATGTTTAGTACTTATGTACCAATCTAATTTCTGCAAATTGCTTGTTTGTATACTGTTTATTTCATTTATAAATGTATTAGAATGTTTTTTGTAATATAAATCACTGTAATGACTCTGCCCCTTGCTGGGACCTTGATTGGACAATAAAATCTTATCTTGTCTTATCTTATCTTACATATAAAACTAAAGATCGAGTAACAGGAACCCCGCTAAGAATTGGGGGTGAAGTCGGTGCTCTGGAAGGGTAAACAGTACCTGCTCCACTAGTGACACCCATTGTGTTAATCTAGTTACAAACCAGGTGATAAGTCAGGAATGAGGTGTTTACGACAAGTGGAACATATCCGTGTTCATTTGTGACACAGATATTCCATAACGGTCAACCAAGTGTAATTAGTGTAATCTCTTTGAGATATACTTCTATATGCATCTAGTTTATTGAAATTATAGCACCATTGGCATTACTTTTCTTGTAATAGATGAAGTTATGCTTTGTAGAATAAATTTAGAAACCAACAACTTGAACAAGCACACTTTTTAAAAGAAAAAATTGGCATCATTATGTCATCGCACAGTGAAACCTGTCTAAATCAAACCTCCTAGAGACCAGCTTTTGTGTTCAGACATTAAACCTGTCTAAATCAAACCTCCTAGGGACCAGCTTTTGTGTTCAGACATTAAACCTGTCTAAATCAAACCCCCTAGGGACCAGCTTTTGTGTTCAGACATTAAACCTGTCTAAATCAAACCTCATAGAGACCAGCTTTTGTGTTCAGACATTAAACCTGTCTAAATCAAACCCCCTAGGGACCAGCTTTTGTGTTCAGACATTAAACCTGTCTAAATCAAACCTCATAGAGACCAGCTTTTGTGTTCAGACATTAAACCTGTCTAAATCAAATCTCCTAGGGACAAGCTTTTGTGTTCAGACATTAAACCTGTCTAAATCAAACCTCCTAGGGACAAGCTTTTGTGTTCAGACATTAAACCTGTCTAAATCAAACCTCCTAGGGACCAGCTTTTGTGTTCAGACATTAAACCTGTCTAAATCAAACCTCCTAGGGACAAACTTTTCTGTTCAGACATTAAACCTGTCTAAATCAAACCTCCTAGGGAAAAGCTTTTGTGTTCAGACATTAAACCTGTCTAAATCAAACCTCATAGGGACAAGCTTTTGTGTTCAGACATTAAACCTGTCTAAATCAAACCTCCTAGGGACAAGCTCTTGTGTTCAGACATTAAACCTAACTAAATCAAACCTCCTAGGGACAAGCTTTTGTGTTCAGACATTAAACCTGTCTAAATCAAACCTCCTAGGGACCAGCTTTTGTGTTCAGACATTAAACCTGTCTAAATCAAATCTCCTAGGGACAAGCTTTTGTGTTCACACATTAAACCTGACTAAATCAAACCTCCTAGGGACAAGCTTTTGTGTTCAGACATTAAACCTGTCTAAATCAAACCTCCTATGGACAAGCTTTTGTGTTCAGACATTAAACCTAACTAAATCAAACCTCCTAGGGACAAGCTTTTGTGTTCAGACATTAAACCTGACTAAATCAAACCTCCTAGGGACAAGCTTTTGTGTTCAGACATTAAACCTGTCTAAATCAAACCTCCTAGGGACAAGCTTTTGTGTTCAGACATTAAACCTGACTAAATCAAACCTCCTAGGGACAAGCTTTTGTGTTCAGACATTAAACCTGACTAAATCAAACCTCCTAGGGACAAGCTTTTGTGTTCAGACATTAAACCTGTCTAAATCAAACCTCCTAGGGACAAGCTTTTGTGTTCAGACATTAAACCTGTCTAAATCAAACCTCCTAGGGACCAGCTTTTGTGTTCAGACATTAAACCTGTCTAAATCAAACCTTCTAGGGACCAGCTTTTGTGTTCAGACATTAAACCTGACTAAATCAAACCTCCTAGGGACAAGCTTTTGTGTTCAGACATTAAACCTGTCTAAATCAAACCTAGGGACAAGCTTTTGTGTTCAGACATTAAACCTAACTAAATCAAACCTCCTAGGGACAAGCTTTTGTGTTCAGACATTAAACCTGACTAAATCAAACCTCCTAGGGACAAGCTTTTGTGTTCAGACATTAAACCTGTCTAAATCAAACCTCCTAGGGACAAGCTTTTGTGTTCAGACATTAAACCTGTCTAAATCAAACCTCCTAGGGACAAGCTTTTGTGTTCAGACATTAAACCTGACTAAATCAAACCTCCTAGGGACAAGCTTTTGTGTTCAGACATTAAACCTGTCTAAATCAAACCTCCTAGGGACAAGCTTTTGTGTTCAGACATTAAACCTGACTAAATCAAACCTCCTAGGGACAAGCTTTTGTGTTCAGACATTAAACCTGTCTAAATCAAACCTCCTAGGGACAAGCTTTTGTGTTCAGACATTAAACCTAACTAAATCAAACCTCCTAGGGACAAGCTTTTGTGTTCAGACATTAAACCTGACTAAATCAAACCTCCTAGGGATAAGCTTTTGTGTTCAGACATTAAACCTGACTAAATCAAACCTCCTAGGGACAAGCTTTTGTGTTCAGACATTAAACCTGTCTAAATCAAACCTCCTAGCGACAAGCTTTTGTGTTCAGACATTAAACCTGACTAAATCAAACCTCCTAGGGACAAGCTTTTGTGTTCAGACATTAAACCTGTCTAAATCAAACCTCCTAGGGACAAGCTTTTGTGTTCAGACATTAAACCTAACTAAATCAAACCTCCTAGGGACAAGCTTTTGTGTTCAGACATTAAACCTGACTAAATCAAACCTCCTAGGGATAAGCTTTTGTGTTCAGACATTAAACCTGACTAAATCAAACCTCCTAGGGACAAGCTTTTGTGTTCAGACATTAAACCTGTCTAAATCAAACCTCCTAGCGACAAGCTTTTGTGTTCAGACATTAAACCTGACTAAATCAAACCTCCTAGGGATAAGCTTTTGTGTTCAGACATTAAACCTGTCTAAATCAAACCTCCTAGGGACAAGCTTTTGTGTTCAGACATTAAACGTGTTAGGTTTATGCAGGTTAAATTAAGAACGATTTCCTAAAGTTTTGTTTTGTTGAAGATTCAGTATTGATAGGTGTCACTCAATCACTGTATAATTAAAATCTGGATGTAATGATATGGCATACCTGTTATTCGGCAATACTTTTCTGGCCTCAACTTTTGAGATAGGTCAGTGGTTTTCTCCGGGTCCTCCATCAATAACACAGACCACCAGGATATAGCTGAAATATTGTTGAAAGTGGCATTAAACACCATAACCCTAACACTGGCCTCAACTTTCTGATACATTGACACAAATGATTGATTCTGTGGAGTTTTTCTTTTTGGATAGTACCGATAATAATAATATTTTTAATCCAGGTTAGTGAGATCAGAAGGTACCTACAGAATCAAGTGAAGATGACAATCGTAGAAATTAAAGATCCTGAGGCCATAGTAGAAGGGGGAGATGTCTTGTTTACAGGTAAATATAATTATTGATGGATTTACATGTATATATACAATCAGCATTTATCACCAATTAAGTTGTGAGATAATTGCCTCCTTTGACGAGGTCCACTTGATTCAGCCTTATATAATAAACCTTGTCTGTACTTTGTGATAGGTTTGGGGTTAACTCCGGGTAGTTCTGATTTCCTCCACCAATATATAATAGATGGCAGTTTGTTGCTTAACCTACAAATATTTCTTGCATATTCAAAACCCCACAAAATTAATAAGACTGAAATATTGTCGAAAGTGGCATTAAACAACAGTGATCTGAACCCCTCAATTAGTAAATATAAAAGTCAACCATTCTTAAGGAAATTAAAATCAGAATTGTCAGAGAAATATGTTATATTTTATAGGAAAAGAGATATTTGTTGGAATTGGTACTGGTAGAAGAACGAATGAGAAGGGTGCTCAGGCTGTAGTAGATGCCTTCCCAGAATACAACGTAACACCTATCAACGTGCCAGCATCACGAAGGCTCAAGTCAATGGTCAGCATGGCAGGGTGGGACATCATTGCTGTAGGTAACAGTGAGGAAGCTGCTCTTACATTCAAGGTAAAAAATAACAAATACAAATTAAAAATTTGAAATTAAAAAATGTATTGAAAACAATTTAGCAGTTTATTTATTTATTTTTTCTCTCATAATTTTGAAAATACATGTATGCATGTTCAGTGGGGTGAATGTACGTCATAATTGAAAGTCATTTTGTGCCGCAAATGCCCCTAAATGTCCACTAAACAACAGTGTTCATCATTCAAAAACTTGTTGTCAAACTCTCACACTTCGACAATGTTATTTCCACCTGTTGCGAAAAATTTGTCGAAGTGTTTGAGAGTATAGCAACAAGTTTTTGAACGGTGGACACACCGTTGTTTAGTGGACATTTAAGGACATTTGACACACTATCACATTTAATGTTATCCTTACAATAACTAATGCTACAAGTAAAAACTTACCTTCAATCGGCACAACATGGCTTCCAATTATGACGTACATTCACCCCCCTGATATTAGTTAATTAAAATTATTTACCTTTATCATTGTAGAGCTAGCTTAGTCTTGTCAAATCTGATTAAAATCAGCAGTTATAAGATTTAGTGTTTTCCTGACCTACATTTTTAAATATAGAATAAAACAGGTTATGAAAGTCAAGACAGACATTATCACTAGTGTCGCAGAGAGTCAGATAGGATTAGTTTGGTTTAGTTTATGGTGTTTAGCGCCACTTTCAACAATATTTCAGTTATATTGTGGTGGAGTTTTATTGATGGAGGAGACCGGAGTACACGGAGAAAAAAAACCAACATGCCGCAAGTCACTGACAAACTTTATCACATAATGTTGTATCGAGTACACCTCGCCTGAATGGGATTCGAACTCACAACCTTAGTGTTGATAGGCACTGATTGCATAGGTAGTTGTAAATTACCATACAATCACGACCATGACCAAGATAGCCCCTTCAGATAGGACAAACTGTGTATGTTGAGACATTCAAACTGACGTTTTACTATATTTAAAAGTTGATAATGTCTATTTTGTGCTAGAACTCCCTGTGTTTGATTTATAGCTCATTTGAACAATATACGATCCACAGGTAAAACATGTCTCTTCACATTATCATAAATCAATAATTCACTAAAATTACAATGTTTGGCAAATATTCGTTTACAGCAAATGAAGAATCTTGCTCAATACAAATACCGAATTTTACGATTAGACAGTGATGCTGCAGCTAACATGTTGTACGTTAACGGCAGACTGATTCACAGAAGTAGAGATGAAATCGGAGAAAAAAGTTACAGTGTATGTATACATATATATATTTTTTCTATTAAATAATCTACTCAAATATTTAAAACATCTGGATATTTTTTGTTTTTGTAATGTATTTTTCACACTTTTCACCAGTATGTACAATGGACTTGTTTTCACACACTTGTTACTGGATGCATGATTTTTCGTTGCTCTATAAAGACAATTGCTGTTCCTTCCATTAAAGGGTTTGGGTTATGGTGTTTAATGCCACTTCAACAATATTTCAGTGATCAGTTTTATTGGTGGAGGAAACCACTGACCTGTCCCAAGTCACTAACAAACTTTATCACATAGTGTTGTATCGAGTACAATTCGCCTGAGGAGTTAGAACTCACAACGTTAGTGGCAGGCTTTCAAGCGGGCCTTTATTTTCCTAATTTTCCTTATTTTTTGACAGCAGCCCTAATATTCCTTTAATATTAAAGCTTCAAAATCCTAAAAAGGCCCTAATTTTTTTATGAAAATTCTAAATTTTTTAAAGTTTTGATAAATGCAACATAAAATAAGTGTTGGAATTAATGAAATCTAGCCTTAGTATACTTTCAGATAATGAATATGTTGAATTAATGTATTTCTCAGAAGACATCTTGGTGGTTATCAGCATCATATTCAGCATGGATTTGCACCATATCAGATTACTTTAATCTGGTTGTATTGATATGCTGAATATCGTTGTTGATGACCATTGGCATGATCTTCTGAGTTGGTAATTAGCTTTTTAGTTCACCTGGACCAAAGGTCCATGGGAACTATTGCCATCACTTGGCATCCGTCGTCTGTAAACTTTTCACATTTCAAGCTTCTTCTCCGAAACCACTGGGCCAATTGGAACCAAACTTAGCAGGAATGTTCCTTGGATGGTCCTCTACAAAGTTTCTGTTTTTCGTTCCAGTCGGATATTCAACATGGCTGCCAGGGCCAATAATATGCTCTGATTGGCTGAAATTTCAAAGATCTTCTTCTCTGAAACTAATGAACTGACTAAACCTAAACTGTAAATGATTGATCATTGGAATGTCCTTTACCAAGTTTCTGTTTTTTATGCCGATCGGAAATCCAAGATGGCCACCACCGCAGGACATAGATTAACATTGGACCCTACAAATATGATTAAAGCCAAACTGTACATGAATGTTTATTGGATGGTGCTCTACATACTTTAGGTTTTTTGTTCCGATATGAAATTCAAAATGGTGGCTACGGCAGGACTTAGTTTAACATTGGACCTTATGAGGAAAATGTTTCAAAACGCTTCTTCTCTTAAACCACTTGGACAATTGAAACCAAACTGCCCAGGAATAATCATTTGAAGGTCCTCTAAAAAGTTTGGGTTTTTTATGCCGATCCGAAATCCAAGATGGCTGCCTATGCAGGACATAGTTTTAACACAGTACCATATTGGAAAATATAGAAAAAATCTTTTTCTTAAAAACTACTGAGCTGAATGAACCCATTCTGTGCATGAATGATCATTGAATGGTCTCTTATTAAGTTTGTGTTTTTTGTGATGATCTGAAATCCAAGATGGCCACCACCACAGGTCATAGTATTAACACAGGACCATATGGGAAAATACAGAAAATGTTCTTCTCTGAAGCTATTGCACTGATTGAACCTAAACTGTGCATCAATCATTGGAAGGTCCTTTACAAACTTTGTGTTTTTTATGTTGATCGAAATTCCAAGATGACTACCACTGCAGGACATGGTTTTTACATAGGACCAATCGGTTCTTTTTATAACCAGGTGAACGATACAGGCTCTTGAGAGCCTCTGGTGTATTTATGTTCTCCCTGGAGGTGAGTACAGAATGTTTTTCTTTTATATTGATTATTGAATTTCAGCCCTTATTTTTGTCAAAAAAGTTCTAAAAATAGCCCTTATTTTTTAAGAATTTTGCCCTAAAAAGCCCTTATTTTTCACAAAATCTTGCTTGAAAACCTGTAGTGGTGATAGGCACTGATTACATAGGTAGTTATAAATCCAACTACCATACAATCACGACCATGACCGTCCCACTTCCATTAAAGGTACAGTATATACAAAAAATATCAATTTCAAACATTTCTAAAATTAGTTATGGGGTTCGTGTAATTAAATTGTAACTATATTTATATATTATTTATTCAACATTTGTACGAAAACGAATAACAAAAAAATTCTGTTAATTTATATCAACAATCAGGCACTT
This sequence comes from Bathymodiolus septemdierum, assembly GCA_963383655.1. Classification (NCBI taxonomy): domain Eukaryota; kingdom Metazoa; phylum Mollusca; class Bivalvia; order Mytilida; family Modiolidae; genus Bathymodiolus; species Bathymodiolus septemdierum. The sequence continues at coordinate 16,141,127 of OY726529.1, forward strand.
TGTCTTGCTAATAATGGCAGATAACTCTTAACACCGTTAACAAATGCAATTTTCCTTAAAGGGAGATAACACCATTAACAAATGTGATGCTCCTTAAAGGGAGAGAATTCTCATCATAGATTTAGCATGTCTCTCTATATCACAGGCTATCAAGATAAATTAGAATGTGGCTTACATCACGAGGTGGTTCTTAAAGAACTTGCAAAATCAGGTGGAAATATGATCAGCAGTGTTTTACTGGTACTGGGGAATACCCTTTATCGTGAAATCATTTCTACTTTGTCCTGAAGGTAGTATTCTGATTGATGATTTCTTTGCATGTCTTGAAATGGATGGATGTTTATATATAATTAGTCAACTTTAAACTGACCTTTTTAAAATTTAATTTATTTACTTTGTATGCTTGTTAATTATTTTTTGTTGTTTTCAGTTTTGGAGTAGAATGGAATGTCTATGATTTCCAATTGTATTTATATGTAATATATGTACATTGTCAGAAAATATAAAACTATTTGTACGAGATTTGAAACAGGTAGGAAAGCGAACATTTGACAAGCATCTCTGGCCTGTTTCAACTATGGTGTATTGTATATAGTTTTTCTTTTGTAACATCATGAAAACAAAAAAGGGAGATAATATTGGTGATGGTTCAAGATTTGGTATGATCATTTAATTTTTGCCATGTTTTCGGAAGGAATTATTAGATTGATTTGTTTTTATTTAAACATTTTAATTAACAGCATGAATTTACATGTGTAGACAGAATATACCCTTTCATGATAATTGTGGTCCTGCATTTATCTGGGACAATTGTGAGTGGTAATACTCAAATGTCCCCGATGAATGCAGGACCATTATAGGTATGGTAAATAATACCTTTTCTAGTAAAATGATGTCATAGAACAATTAAATGCGTTTATGATGTCACGATTTTTCCACGAAATCATCATATTTTTCAATCACAAATGTCCTGGATTAATGTAGGACCACAGTTATTGTGAAAGGGTCTATTTGCGTTATTTATATTTCAGGTTTTTAATATTTAGTTTTTTTGTTGCATTATAATGATTGTAAAATTAATTTTTTGTAATATAGAAAATATTATCTGTGTTGTGACACAGTAGTCTCTCTTATGAGGCACCTCCCACCAAAGGCCACCTCTCTTATCAGACTAGATGTCAGATGCACTGAGATAGTAAAATAATAGTAAATTGTCCCGTCAAGAGAGACCAGCACTGAGATAGTAAAATACTAATAAATGTCCCGTCAAGAGAGACCAGCACTGAAATAGTAAAATACTAATAAATTGTCCCATCAAGAGAGACCAGCACTGAGATAGTAAAATACTAGTAAATTGTCCCATCAAGAGAGACCAGCATTGAGATAGTAAAATACTAGTAAATTGTCCCGTCAAGAGAGACCAGCACTGAGATAGTAAAATACTAGTAAATTGTCCCGTCAAGGGAGACCAGCACTGAGATAGTAAAATACTAGTAAATTGTCCCGTCAAGAGAGACCAGCACTGAGATAGTAAAATACTAGTAAATTGTCCCATCAAGAGAGACCAGCACTGAGATAGTAAAATACTAGTAAATTGTCCCGTCAAGAGAGACCAGCACTGAGATAGTAAAATACTAGTAAATTGTCCCGTCAAGAGAGACCAGCACTGAGATAGTAAAATACTAGTAAATTGCCCCTTCAAGAGAGACCAGCACTGAGATAGTAAAATACTAGTAAATTGTCCCGTCAAGAGAGACCAGCACTGATATAGTAAAATACTAGTAAATTGTCCCGTCAAGAGAGACCAGCACTGAGATAGTAAAATAATAATAAATTGTCCCGTCAAGAGAGACCAGCATTGAGATAGTAAAATACTAGTAAATTGTCCCGTCAAGAGAGACCAGCACTGAGATAGTAAAACACTAGTAAATTGTCCCGTTAAGAGAGACCAGCACTGAGATAGTAAAATACTAGTAAATTGCCCCGTCAAGAGAGAACAGCACTGAGATAGTAAAATACTAGTAAATTGTCCCGTCAAGAGAGACCAGCACTGAGATAGTAAAATACTAGTAAATTGTCCCGTCAAGAGAGACCAGCATTGAGATAGTAAAATACTAGTAAATTGTCCCGTCAAGAGAGACCAGCGCTGAGATAGTAAAATACTAGTAAATTGTCCCGTCAAGAGAGACCAGCATTGAGATAGTAAAATACTAGTAAATTGTCCCGTCAAGAGAGACCAGCGCTGAGATAGTAAAATACTAGTAAATTGTCCCGTCAAGAGAGACCAGCACTGAGATAGTTAAATACTAGTAAATTGTCCCATCAAGAGAGACCAGCACTGAGATAGTAAAATATTAATAAATTGTCCCGTCAAGAGAGACCAGCATTGAGATAGTAAAATACTAGTAAAATGTCCCATCAAGAGAGACCAGCACTGAGATAGTAAAATACTAGTAAATTGTCCCATCAAGAGAGACCAGCACTGAGATAGTAAAATACTAGTAAATTGTCCCATCAAGAGAGACCAGCACTGAGATAGTAAAATACTAGTAAATTGTCCCATCAACAGAGACCAGCACTGGGATAGTAAAATACTAATAAATTGTCCCATCAAGAGAGACCAGCATTGAGATAGTAAAATACTAGTAAATTGTCCCGTCAAGAGAGACCAGCACTGAGATAGTAAAATACTAGTAAATTGTCCCATCAAGAGAGACCAGCACTGAGATGGTAAAATACTAGTAAATTGTTCCATCAAGAGAGACCAGCACTGAGATAGTAAAATACTAATAAATTGTCCCGTCAAGAGAGACCAGCACTGAGATAGTAAAATACTAGTAAATTGTCCCGTCAAGAGAGACCAGCACTGAGATAGTAAAATACTAGTAAATTGTCCCATCAAGAGAGACCAGCACTGAGATAGTAAAATACTAATAAATTGTCCCTTCAAGAGAGACCAGCACTGAGATAGTAAAATACTAGTAAATTGCCCCTTCAAGAGAGACCAGCACTGAGATAGTAAAATACTAGTAAATTGTCCCGTCAAGAGAGACCAGCACTGATATAGTAAAATACTAGTAAATTGTCCTGTCAAGAGAGACCAGCACTGAGATAGTAAAATAATAATAAATTGTCCCGTCAAGAGAGACCAGCATTGAGATAGTAAAATACTAGTAAATTGTCCCGTCAAGAGAGACCAGCACTGAGATAGTAAAACACTAGTAAATTGTCCCGTTAAGAGAGACCAGCACTGAGATAGTAAAATACTAGTAAATTGCCCCGTCAAGAGAGAACAGCACTGAGATAGTAAAATACTAGTAAATTGTCCCGTCAAGAGAGACCAGCACTGAGATAGTAAAATACTAGTAAATTGTCCCGTCAAGAGAGACCAGCATTGAGATAGTAAAATACTAGTAAATTGTCCCGTCAAGAGAGACCAGCGCTGAGATAGTAAAATACTAGTAAATTGTCCCGTCAAGAGAGACCAGCATTGAGATAGTAAAATACTAGTAAATTGTCCCGTCAAGAGACCAGCGCTGAGATAGTAAAATACTAGTAAATTGTCCCGTCAAGAGAGACCAGCACTGAGATAGTTAAATACTAGTAAATTGTCCCATCAAGAGAGACCAGCACTGAGATAGTAAAATATTAATAAATTGTCCCGTCAAGAGAGACCAGCATTGAGATAGTAAAATACTAGTAAACTGTCCCATCAAGAGAGACCAGCACTGAGATAGTAAAATACTAGTAAATTGTCCCATCAAGAGAGACCAGCACTGAGATAGTAAAATACTAGTAAATTGTCCCATCAAGAGAGACCAGCACTGAGATAGTAAAATACTAGTAAATTGTCCCATCAACAGAGACCAGCACTGGGATAGTAAAATACTAATAAATTGTCCCATCAAGAGAGACCAGCATTGAGATAGTAAAATACTAGTAAATTGTCCCGTCAAGAGAGACCAGCACTGAGATAGTAAAATACTAGTAAATTGTCCCATCAAGAGAGACCAGCACTGAGATGGTAAAATACTAGTAAATTGTTCCATCAAGAGAGACCAGCACTGAGATAGTAAAATACTAGTAAATTGTCCCATCAAGAGAGACCAGCACTGAGATAGTAAAATACTAGTAAATTGTCCCGTCAAGAGAGACCAGCACTGAGATAGTAAAATACTAGTAAATTGTCCCATCAAGAGAGACCAGCACTGAGATAGTAAAATACTAATAAATTGTCCCTTCAAGAGAGACCAGCATTGAGATAGTAAAATACTAGTAAATTGTCCCATCAAGAGAGACCAGCACTGAGATAGTAAAATACTAATAAATTGTCCTGTCAAGAGAGACCAGCATTGAGATAGTAAAATACTAATAAATTGTCCCGTTAAGAGAGACCAGCACTGAGATAGTAAAATACTAGTAAATTGTCCCATCAAGAGAGACCAGCATTGAGATAGTAAAATACTAGTAAATTGTCCCATCAAGAGAGACCAGCATTGAGATAGTAAAATACTAGTAAATTGTCCCATCAAGAGAGACCAGCATTGAGATAGTAAAATACTAGTAAATTGTTTCTGTCAAGAGAGACCAGCACTGAGATAGTAAAATACTAGTAAATTGTCCCATCAAGAGAGACCAGCACTGAGATAGTAAAATACTAATAAATTGTCCTGTCAAGAGAGACCAGCACTGAGATAGTAAAATACTAGTAAATTGTCCCATCAAGAGAGACCAGCACTGAGATAGTAAAATACTAATAAATTGTCCGGTCAAGAGAGACCAGCACTGAGATAGTAAAATACTAGTAAATTGCCCCTCAAGAGAGACCAGCACTGAGATAATAAAATACTAGTAAATTGTCCTGTCAAGAGAGACCAGGACTGAGATAATAAAATACTAGTAAATTGTCCTGTCAAGAGAGACCAGCACTGAGATAGTAAAATACTAGTAAATTGTCCTGTCAAGAGAGACCAGCACTGAGATAGTAAAATACTAGTAAATTGTCCTGTCAAGAGAGACCAGCACGGAGATAGTAAAATACTAGTAAATTAGTAAATTGTCCTGTCAAGAGAAACCAGCATTGAGATAGTAAAATACTAGTAAATTGTCCTGTCAAGAGAGACCAGAACTGAGATAATAAAATACTAGTAAATTGTCCTGTCCAGAGAGACCATCACTGAGATAGTAAAATACTAGTAAATTGTCCTGTCAAGAGAGACCAGCACGCTCAGAGATAGTAAAATACTAGTAAATTGTCCCGTCAAGAGAGACCAGCACTGAGATAGTAAAATACTAGTAAATTGTCCTGTCAAGAGAGACCAGCACGGAGATAGTAAAATACTAGTAAATTGTCCCGTCAAGAGAGACCAGAACTGAGATAATAAAATACTAGTAAATTGTCCTGTCCAGAGAGACCATCACTGAGATAGTAAAATACTAGTAAATTGTCCTGTCAAGAGAGACCAGCACTCTCAGAGATAGTAAAATACTAGTAAATTGTCCCGTCAAGAGACCACCTCCTTTAATAAGGACACTTTTTCATTACAGAAGGGATGGCCTTTTAAGAGGGGGACTACTGTATTAGTAATTAATATATGGTAAAACCTCGTTATGAAGTTGGAGGGGCAGATCATTTTACTTCAAAATAGTAGAGTATTTGAGTTATCCGAGATAAATTATGCTAACAGATACTATGGTTGGTTTGGTTTGTTTTATGGTGCTTAACGCTTTCAACAATATTTCAGTTTTATCATGGCGGTCAGTTTTATTGGTGGAGGAAACCGGAGTACCAGGAGAAAAGCACTGGCCAGACGCAAGTCGCTGACAAACTTTATCACATAATGTTGTATCGAGTACACCTGTCATGAACATGATGAATGAAACGGAGTAATTGTTTATTTTGAGATATCCGTATCAAAAGAAGTGACTAATCCAAGTTTTAAGATAATGAGCCGTGACTATAATTAAGTTACATTTATTTTAATAATAAAAGATCAAAGATTAAAATTTATTTTACGTAATTAATTGTTGAAATATATTGTTTACTTTTAATAAATATAGTTATCGGTAATTTGTTACAGTTTCCTTTGATCTTTACTACCCGATAAATTTAGTAACAATGTTCAGTTGACCACCGACTCGTGATACTAGAAATTATCAGCTGTTGGTCATTTGTCATGTGCAGTCTAACGTGACATCACTAAACCTTTCATTAAAAAAAAAAGGTCAAAACACAACAAAATCACACAGCTGTGTTAAAATTGTGAAATTACTGATAAGAAAATTACTAGTATTAAAAAAAAAGGTCGAATCTGATATGGACCTGATAATCCTTGTCTTGCGAAAAAAAATACTAATAATTAATATAGACAATACAAGTTCAATTCATCAGCAATATTAAAAAAAATGTTTTAGTCTGTTGACGATTTGTTTCTGATGAAAAGACCAGAATTTACTTATATTGCCTACTTGAATCATCACATTCATGTCACAAATCATTGTTGGGAATAATGTAGCCTTGGGCTGACCAAGTTTTTATTGTTTCCACTCGTCACATGTGTGTCTACTGACAGAGAAGTCCTCATTTATTATTCACGAGTCATTTTAAAACATTTTGATTAGTCCCAACCAATTGATTTACAGCCAATCAAATCAAAGATATGAAAAGTAAAGCAATTTTCTTGCAAATTAAAATTATGAGAGGAGAAGAATGGCTGGCAATTACAACATGGGTTATCACCAATAACTGCTATATTGACTAATCAGATAGTACCTTTCATAAACTGTTCAATTAGCCTTTACAGTGGTTTACATGATCAACTTGAATATTGGGTTTATGGTTTATAGTGTTTAACGTCACTTTCAACAATTTTTCAGTTATATCGTGGCGGTCAGTGTTATTTGTGGGGGAAACCGGAGTGATCAGAGAAAACTACCGACCTGTCACAAGTCACTGACAAGCTTTATCACATAATGTTGTATCAAGTACACCTCAACTGAGTGGGATTCGAACTCACAACATTAGTGGTGATAGGCACTGATTGCATAGGTAGTTATAAATTCAACTTGAATATTACACATACTCTAATATTACATGTACTCTTTCTATTTTTAGATATTGGACGAGAAGATTACATATGCCAAGCACAAGGTTGAGTTTAACGAGATCAGTACCACAGGAGGTTATTTATCTAGTACTGTGTTACTTATTAACAGGAACAAGAAGCCTAACTCTATCGTATCTAACATTACACGAGAGGACACAACAAGTTATTCTGAATGGAGAGCAATGTAGATGATCTTATGTACCACATGCAACACCTTTTAATGTTTATGGCATAGAACTCTTTGAAGGGAGCAATATTTTAATTTTTTAAATCTAGTTATTCTTTTATTGGGTCATTTGGGATTCATCTACATTTTTTTTTATTAAATTTTTAAAATATTATGATTTTATAATGATGTGATCTCCATGTATTTTACCAATTTGAACAGTTTTTTTTTTTTTATAATATAATACATTATCTTTTAACTCGCCTGTTAACAAATCACCTTAGATGCCCCGGTAAGCAGTTAAATCTATGGTTCCCTGTTTTATATCTCTTACCCATGGTTAGATAGAGCCTGTAAGTTAATCTACAAGGCATTTTATTGAAAAGTTTTATTTAAAAGATACGATATATATATATAGGAAGTCGTTTTATTTAAAAAGTACGATATATATAGGAAGTTATTTTGCCATTTAAGGATTGATCGCAATTTTTGTTGGGTTCATGAAGAAATAACCTCGATCAGGTTGTACACACCGGGTAACCCGCGTAGCAGATTACGCAAGGGTGTGTACAACCTGATCGAGGTTATTTCGAATGAACCGAACAAAAATTGCGATCAATCCTTAAATGGCAAAATAGCTTCCTATATATATCGTACCTTTTAAAATAAACGACGTTTATTTTTAGATTCCATACATTGACAAATAACCTCAACTTTTTAAACCAATCAATACACGTATGAAATGACATGCGACTCTAAAATTAATTTATATACATATATGTTAAATTTTAATAATTCTGCAAGAAAATGTATATGAAAATATATTTTGTGCTTTGTATTTTTACGATAATGATAAATTTGTTTTAGTACGTCATAATTTAATTTTCTATTTTGACAGCTCTCATTATGGCCTTTTTTAGCAATAGCCTATAGGCCAAAAATTTTTCCACAAGAAGAAAAGAGACTCGTTTAAATGGTTGATTAAAACAAATATCGTAAAGATTTACAGATTTACCTTCAATTTACACTAATGATAATCAATCTTAGTTTGTATTTTATGTGATTAGAAAATCCTATAAAAATCTCAAATATAATTTATATATATATGAAATAGATTTATTTTACCTATTGTGTCTTATGGTTTTATCATATATTATTATGTATTAAAACTGTAAATTCAACACAGGTAAATCTGATTTATACAAAAAATAAATGGTTGGATAAAAATTGATAACCAGTTCAAATTGGTTCCATTCTCATTTTTTAATTCTCTTTCAGATTTGTTGTTGCCTTTTAATATTTGTTTGTTTATTTTAGTCATTTTATAATTGCCATATTATTGATGATTTTTATGTTGCAAATACGTTAAATTTTTGTTTATATTCTTAGAAAGTTTTCTTCTTAAAAGATTTAAACCTAATTTTTCTTATAATTTTTTTTTGGGGGGGGAAGGTGTTGTTTGAAGATAATTTCTATTGTTTTGAATAGAGGAAAATGTTTACTTTGCTTAGAATTCTGGGTAATACAAGTATAATGGTATTTTAATAGCAGATTGCAAAAACTTAATTAGGGAGGAACCACATCGGTGGTGTAATGGTTAGCATGCTCGCCTCGAGTGAAATATGTTGCGAGTTTGAGCCCCGGTCGGGTCAAACCAAAGACTAAAAAATTGGTATTAGTTGCTTCTCCGCTAAGCATGCAGCACTAAGGAGCAAGAGCCGACTGGTTGGGTCAGAATCAGAATAATGTGTCCTCGTGGAGTGACAGGTCTACCCACGGAATGTTGTTTCAGTGAGCTAGCACTATAAAAATCAAACCAAGCATGTTGGTCTAGTACAAAGTGGATATCATCTCATCAAAATATAACTTTATTTTAAAGAAATTTGAGTTTTTATTCAACGACTTGCCTCATAAAACTTTCACATCGAAAGTCAAACCTTTATAACAAATCAGTCAATTAATGGCAAGTTCATTTTCTCCATTTAATGATTAGTGCATATAATTTTAACCTGTATATAAAGGCCAACTCCTCATGTATAATAGGGCACATTTTAAGGTTCCCTTCAATGCCCATTATATACAGGTTTGACTTTATTGTAAATTGAGATAGCATTTTTTAAATTTAGTCAAATGTTTATAGATATATATTACATACCGTTGTGCTTGGTTCACACATTTATTTTGATAGACTATGTGAAGAAATGAATAAAAATGGGATCCCACAGACTGGTTTAACCCTGCCACATTTGTTGTGCATGTCCCAAGCCAGGACCTGAATTTCAATGATTTGAAGCGAGTTTGTGTCAATACATTTTATCCTTCTTTGTGAAACTTCAACTATCTGTAACCCAACACTTGATTTTACCTGCTGCTCTACAATCAGTTACCTGTGGGTTACCAAGGATGACTGAATTTGGTCAAAAATTGTGTTGAATGGTTATTAATGTAATATATTTTATCAATTCAATGTGTGAATGAAACATAAGGGTCCCTCATTTAATTTTGTGTTGTGAAAGTATTTTTACTTTATGAAATATATATTAAATAACAAGTTTCATTTATTGTTGAAAATGGCATTAAGCACCATAACCCCCCTTCTTTTATTGGACATGCTTATATGTTGTAATTATTTTATAAATTTTTATTTTATTTTTTAAACATTTTACATTTGTATTTTATGCACGATATTGTTTAAAACATGGCAAAAGAAATATATTGGGGTCGTCTTGTAGTTGAATTTATAACTACATATGCAATCAGTGCCTATGATCACCACAAGTTGTAAGTTCGAATCCTGCTAATGGCGAGGTGTACTTGATACAAAATTATGTGATAAAGTGTGTCAGTGACTTGCAACAGGTTGGTGGTTTTCTCCGTGTACTCTGGTTTCCTCCATCAATAAAACTGACCACCACGATATAGCAGAAATATTGTTGAAAGTAGTATTAAACACCCCTAATATACTAATTATCGAGTACCATGGATCTTGCTTTGGGGGTGGAGGGTTTTTCTTCATCTAATTATATCATTATTTTTTTGTGCGACAACAATAATTAATTGTTCATGTATTAATGACAATTTCTATATTTACATGTACAAAGTTAGGTAGTTGGATTAGATTAACAACTCGTACAAGCCTATGACCAATACGACGTGGACTCGTGCCCAGCTTTGTAAAGGGTGCATTCAACTCACAGCCGAAAGTAATAAAGTTTACCAGTTGCTTTCCCATGGTCAGTGGTTCTCTCCGGCTTCTTCCACCACTAAAACTGGTCACCATGATATAGCTGAAAGTGATGAAGAGAGAAAAACCCCAAAGTACAGTCAAACCTGCCCATTTTGTCTTATAAGGCCACTTTTTTATATATTCATAATACATGTATTTGATTGAAATCTATACATTTGTTAGTTCAAAAATATTGAATATGGGTACCTTATCCCAGCCTTGTAATCATTAGTAGACAATGTACACCTTGTCCCAATGGTGACCTCTTAATACAGGTTTCAGGTTCAGAAACAAGTTATATATTTCTGTCTCTCTCTTTTATAATTTTTCATTTGAACACATGTTAACTATCACTTGTTTACATTTTGTCATTTAAATTACATTCATGAACTTCATATTATTATGGTAAAGTAATTCTGAAGAAATATGAAATATAATTATTGTTAAAAAAAATATGCTGTTCTGTATTTTGTTGCATATTGCCATACACGGACCACCGTGCGCCTCCACAGTCCATTTTAATCAGCCATCAGGACATTTGAATACAGCTTCTACCAGCAAATGGTTTGCATTATAAATCAGAAAAACAAGTAAACATTGTTTTAAACAGTTTTTTATAAGAATTTTGTTTACATTATTAAATATGACAAAAACATGGCTAACACAAAGTAACACAGGGATGAACAGTCTTCACATTGTTAACGCCTGAAAAAGACAGAAAAGAAAATACAATTGGTGAGTGACTTTATCATGGCGAGAATAGGTTACATTCAATGAAATGATGATGTCCACTTTGTACCAGACAAACATGAATTATTGCATTTTTATTATGCTAGCTCACTGAAAAAACAGTCTGCAGTTAGACATGTTGCTCCACTCAGACAGATTATCTGGATTCCAAGCCCACCAGTCTTTATTCTTACTCCTTAATTTTGTGTGCTTAGCAGAGAAGCAGCAAATACTAATTTTATAGTCTTTTGTTTGACTTGACCAGGGCTCATACCCACTATCTACCACACTCCAGTGAGTAGGCTAATCATTGTGGTTAGAATACAGTTGGTAAGTTTGAAATAAGCTACATGCATCATATAGAGTGGATTTGCTTTAGAGTACATATACATGTTCATACTGATCAACGGCTGCAGCCTGATAAGACAACAGTAAGTACAACGACTATTTTTGGCAAGTTTGTTCTTCTTGTTCAGAAATGAGAAGGGTCAAGACCACCAAATAATTCTGAATCTGAAACTTTATTCTGTGGCAAGGACCATCAAGTTAAATTTGCAGAATATAGTTCATTGTGTAAATACATTGTGTTTATAGACAGAAAACAGATTTTTTGTATTATAACAAAGATTGCATCAGATTTATACTGGCTTGAAACAGCAAAACTATCGTCATTTATCGATAGGTTGGGGAAAGTTATCATCACAATCTTTTTGTCATTTTTCAGATTGGTTGATTGGATCTTGTTTTTTCCCTGGTACAAAATAATTCCCTCTCACAAAAAAAAACTAGAAAAGAAGTATGCGCCCACACTTGATAATTATGGACAAAAATGTTTTGTTAGGAGTGAAGTGTGTCTGTAAGACACAAATGATGCCCCCCCCCCCCGCCTGACCATGTTCCCTTTATGCAGCTAGTACGAAAAAAATGACGAAGTCCAACTACCTGTCATTTTGAGAATATTTGAAGAAAATCAAAATCCTGTGGACATGCACACCTCCATTATGTGTATAAACATCCTACAAAATATTAAAGCTGTAGCTCCAAAACTGTAGGAGGAGATAGCCGGACAAACCATGTATCTATATTCGGACGGACAAACGTGGGTAAATTAATATGCCTCCCCGACTCTTTCATTCTATGCTCTTACTCCTTAATGATATGTGCTGATCAAAAAAACGGCAAACACTAATGTCATAGTTTTTTTGTTTGACCCGGGATTCAACTCACGATTTACATATCTGAGACTAGGATACTAACCATTACGCCACACAGGTGGTTGAAACCTTTCTAACAGACTTATTACTTACCATAATTGCATTAACAATATCATTATTATTAGTTTTAAGTGCTTTGACTGCTTTTGATCTAGAAACATTCGCCTGCGACATCACAAGTTCTATGTCTTTGGGTTCCACGCCAGATTCATCGACCTAAAATAGAAACAAATGAAATTAGCCTACAAATATTAACATAAATATTCTGTTGTAACATAAATCACCTTTTTTCTTTTTTATGTTTTAATGAATAAATCAGCTTAAAAAATATGCTTGGACCAAAAAAAAATATATGTGTGTTTACTGTCACATGTCAAAAAAATCTAGGGTCGGTCGGTCGGAATTAATTTTTTTTTTTTTTTTTAATTATCGACAAAACCGGAAATAGTCGTTCCCGGTTCCGGAATCCGATATTTAATTTTCGAAAATTCCGGTAAAATGACGAATTATGCAGTTTTTCTACCTTCTTTGCTCTCAATTTCGACAAAAAGCTAGCAGTTGAATAAATAAAACATTGCTGCTGGTTAAACAACAAAAATGGTTATCCGAATTCTGTGTAAAAATGCATAGGGTCGCTAGCAAAAATTAGGGTAGGTCGGGTGACCGTAAACACATATTTTTTTTTTGGCCTTGTAGAAAAACCATGGTCTATATTCTATTATCGTGTCAGGGGTCAAACATGAATGCATTATATATTGACCAATCAGAGACTCTTCTACACAATCCAGCAGACAAGACAAGCATACAGGTACATGTTTTGGAACACACCTGAAAGTATTCATGTCGACCCTTGACACGCCTCCAAAAAAAATAACCGATATAAAATAGGGAGCAAGTGCGGAGATCTAATTTTATTTAGGTTGGTGTGCTAACACATTTCTGGAATAACCTTCATAAGGTATGCTCAAAAACAAAATATTTGAAAAACAGCTTGTTAGTAATGTAATTAATCAATAGGAAAATCTTGCATCAGATTTATACTGGCTTGAAACAGCATAACTATCGTCATTTATCGATAGGTTGGGGAAAGTTATCATCATTGCAAGCTTTCTTTTGATATATTGTCAGAATCAGTTGAAAGTCAATAGCTATTGCATGGTGTGGGATTATTCATTGACAGAAAAAACAATATAGTCAAACCTGCCAATGTAGTCACCTGTATTAAAAGATCACCTTGTTCTTGTCCTGTCATAGGAAATTATAGTCAAACCTGCCAATGTAGTCACCTGTATTAAAAGATCACCTTGTTCTTGTCCTGTCATAGGAAATTATAGTCAAACCTGCCAATGTAGTCACCTGTATTAAAAGATCACCTTGTTCTTGTCCTGTCATAGGAAATTTAATATGAATTGAAACTCTTTATCACATTATGTTGTATCAAGCACACCTTGCCATGAGTGGGTTGAACTCATGTTAGTAATGATAAGACACTGATGCCTTAATAAACCAGTCCTTGAAATAAAAATTTGAATTTACTGGTCCAAATCAAATTCTTGAATTTATTTTGATATACAGTTGACTCTCGTTGTCTCGAACTCGGTTGACTCGAATTTCCGGTTGAGTCAAATTTTTTTCGAAGCCCCGAACCTCGTTGTGTATAAATATATATAATTTGACTCACGTTGAGTCGAATTCGGATGAGTCGAAATTTCGGTTGTCTCGAATAAAAGTTTTGGTCCCAAGATGTAGAAAACCATATTATTTACATTCGTTAAGTCAAATTTATCTGTCAAAACATGTGTATTACCTTGGGATTAAAATCGGATCACAGGTGAAACATCCGGTCACGAACTTTGACATTTTTACCTTATGCTATTTCACATGTTTATTTTAACAACCTGTCAAATTAATTAGTGATAATATTTTAATTGGCTTGGTATAATCTATTACGACACAGGTTAAATGTGTACAATAAAAATTATCGATTTATAATAAGTGTGCTTGGGTCGGCATATATCAATGATTGTGAAAAGTACACAACGGAAGCATTTTATCTATTGATTTATTTGTCGAAATTAATTTTCATTAAAGATGTATAATTTCTCAATTTTGAGAGATTTGAAAAAAAATGTTATTCTTAATTAAGTGTTGTAATAAAAGGGGAAATCACGCTATTCCTCAGAATTGGTGTTATTTTCGGTCGAGAAAAGTTTTCTTTTACACTTTACTGAATCAATGCAACACAACAGATAAACATAATCATACACACAAAAAAAAAAGATATCTAGCAGTTATCAGTCATTCCACAAGATTCAAAGAAATTAACAGAAAAAAAACAGCAACAAAAACATCAAATAAGTTTTAAATCGTTCCGATAATCGAGACATGCGATGCTGGTTTTAGCTCTTCAAAATTTTGCTCGAGTTGTCTCCCTTTCGTCGTTAAACAAACTACACTTCCGTTATTTTCATAGCTCCTCTGGAGTCGAACTACGGTTGACTCAAATTTTTTCCATGGTCCCATCGAATTCGAGAGTCAACTGTAGTTTTAGATTGAAGTTACACAGGATCTAATTTAGAGAGGTTTAAAAATTTGTTATTATAACATAGATTGCATCAGACTTAATACTGGCTTGAAACAGCATTACTATCGTCATTTATCGATAGGTTGGGGAAAGTTATCATCATTGCAATCTTTTTGTCATTTTTCAGTGCAAGTTCAATTGGATCTTGTTTTTTTCCCTGGTACAATATATTTATAATCCCCTCCAAAAATACAAAATAAATAGAAATAGAATTTTAGAATACTAAACATATTTTTAGCTTTATGCACTTCAAATGATACACTGATGACTGGGGTCATGGGAAAGGAGTGTACAATCAAACCTACCCATGTGGTCACTATTTTCTTGCTCTGTCAGAAAATTACCTCTTTTAAGACGTCACTTGTCTTAAAAGACCACTTTTCTTTGTCCCAAAAGTGACAGCTTAATACAGGTTTGACTGTACAATACCCGGTATATTATGAAATAATAAATCAGCAGCGACATTTTCTTGAAGTGCTGCACTTTTATAGATATGATTAAGTCTTTTTGGTAATTAATAGCTGGTTTTATGATACAAATGTATCTCGTCTATAATTATGGTGAAATTAGTAGGTTATGGATAATGAGATGGTATTTCCCTAAGGCCATGAGAAAATGATTGTCGGTTTCCCGTAACCCGACCGAGTCAACTTTTTACTGCCAGGTCGTTATCTTTTATTACTAATAAATAACATAAAATAAAATAAACACCAGCCGTGTGTCTTCTAACTCAGTGATATGGAGATTTTTGTTATCGTAAACAATTTCAGTCGTGTCTTTTTTGATGTTTTCCCTATGTCAAGGTCATTGATTTTGATCGCCAAAACGCTTACGACATCGGTAAAATGACCATTATCTAAAACGTGTACATGACGTACAGTATCTATAAAATGGCCACCGCCAGTGTGCCCAGTGGAACCATTATCATTCTGGCTGTTCATTTACAGAGAAATGTTTGCATTTATCAAACAAAATAAGAGTGATGCAAAAAAATTTGCATAGCAAAACCTTTATGATATATTTTCTGACCTTCACAGGAAAGATAGCAAAACCCTGATTTGCAATATTTCTTGAGAGAAAAAATAAAAACCCTGACTGCCCTTAAAAATTTCCCTATGTTAGGGGAAACCAACAATCAATTTTACATGGCCTAAAGGATTTTTGTGATGTTTGCATCAGATTTATACTGGCTTGAAACAGCATAACTATCGTCATTTATCGATAGGTTGGGGAAAGTTATCATCATTACAAACATCCATTACCTTCTTCTTGCAGGCTGCATGTTATTTTAAATGTTGAATACAGTATTCTGGTATTCTGTATATGTAAGAGTTATCTCCCCATTTAATCAACTTATATTACATGTTAAAATCATCAACAGAATTCCTGTACTACTTAACTGATTTTTTAATATTTAAAAACTGACTAGCGTTTTCGATTAAAAATAGCATAAGTTATTTTAAAATTCCATTTTCTCCATGTGCTATTGCTTGCATCATATTGTCAATAAATTAAATAAAATGGCTTTCTGTGAAAATATCAAAAAAGGGGGTTTTAGATCTAAATTACTGAATAAAAAGAGTAAAAAGATACATTTTTATGTTTGTATCAGATTTATACTGGCTTGAAACAGCATTACTATCGTCATTTATCGATAGGTTGGGGAAAGTTATCATCATGACAAACAGAAGTATCTTTATAAATGGTTTTTAGTTTTCTAAACAATGTTCCATCGTAACTGATTTTGATAATTAAAGTATGTACAAAAAAGAAAAACATCCGAGACATAAATTTACCAGACACCATCGATATAAATAATTGTAAAATTGCCTATACAGACGGATCATTTCAAATCCACAAGTCTTCTATGGACAGCATGATAAACCAAGAGTTATCTCCCCTTTATCAAATTGTGTTGTATTGCTTGTTAAAAATAATCAAGAGAATCTCAGTACAAAATGTCTTTTGAAAATAAAGAACTGACTAGTGTTTCTATCAAAAGATGGAATGGCTTTCTGTGAAATCGCGCTATGGGGAGAAAAATTTAGAGCTGAATTACAGATAAAATAGACTTTTTAAACAGTACAACTTTTTATGTTTGCATCAGATTTATACTGGCTTGAAACAGCATAACTATCGTCATTTATCGATAGGTTGGGGAAAGTTATCATCATCACAAACATCTTGTAAACTGCTTTATTTAAATGACACCCCTCCCCCTTAACAAACAGACAAATACCTACCAAAGACTGCTGATGTGGACAAAAATAATTTGACAATGTTTCATTTCAAAATAATTGGCCTTCTTTGGATTGCATGTAAGCCAATAAAAATTGTGAGTACTTTTCATATGCAATATATGCAAGAGTTATCTCCCTTTTTATAAAACTCCATACAATACTTGTTGAAAATATCAACATAATCTCTACACAAGATTACCTTGGTCAATAAAAATTATTCTACAGCTTTGAAATATTTCAACAACAAGCCAAAATTCTATCAATAGCTGGAATATCTTTCTGTGATATTAGCACAAGGAGTGAAACATTTTTACCACAAATACTGTATAAAACATATAGAAGATACTTTTTTATGTTTGCATCAGATTTATACTGGCTTGAAACAGCATTACTATCGTCATTTATCGATAGGTTGGGGAAAGTTATCATCATGACAAACAGAAGTATCTTTATAAATGGTTTTTAGTTTTCTAAACAATTTTCCATCGTAACTGATTTTGATAATTAAAGTATGTACAAAAAAGAAAAACATCTGAGACATAAATTTACCAGACACCATCGATATAAATAATTGTAAAATTGCCTATACAGACGGATCATTTCAAATCCACAAGTCTTCTATGGACAGCATGATAAACCAAGAGTTATCTCCCCTTTATCAAATTGTGTTGTATTGCTTGTTAAAAATAATCAAGAGAATCTCAGTACAAAATGTCTTTTGAAAATTAAGAACTGACTAGTGTCTCTATCAAAAGATGGAATGGCTTTCTGTGAAATCATTCTATGGGGAGAAAAATTTAGAGCTGAATTACAGATAAAACAGTACAGCTTCTTATGTTTGCATCAGATTTATACTGGCTTGAAACAGCATAACTATCGTCATTTATCGATAGGTTGGGGAAAGTTATCATCATCACAAACATCTTGTAAGCCGCTTTATTTAAATGACACCCCTCCCCCTTAACAAACAAACACCTGTGCACAGTTAAAAACAAATATCTACCAAAGACTGCTGATGTTGACATAAATAATTTGACAATGTTTCATTTCAAAATAATTGGCCTTCTTTGGATTGCATGTAAGCCAATAAAAATTGTGACTACTTTTCATATGCACTATATGCAAGAGTTATCTCCCTTGATCAATAACAATTATTCTACAGCTTTGAAATATTTCAACAACAAGCCAAAATTCTATCAATAGCTGGAATATCTTTCTGTGATAATAGAACAAGGAGTGAAACATTTTTACCAGAAATACTGTATAAAACATACAGAAGATACTTTTTCATGTTTGCATCAGATTTATACTGGCTTGAAACAGCATTACTATCGTCATTTATCGATAGGTTGGGGAAAGTTATCATCATGACAAACAGAAGTATCTTTATAAATGGTTTTTAGTTTTCTAAACAATTTTCCATTGTAATTGATTTTGATAATTAAAGTGTTTGTATATGTACAAAAGAGAAAAACATCTGAGACATAAATTTACCAGACATCATTGATATAAATAATTGTAAAATTGCCTATACAGACGGATCATTTCAAATCCACAAGTCTTCTATGGACAGCATGATAAACCAAGAGTTATCTCCCCTTTATCAAATTGTGTTGTATTGCTTGTTAAAAATAATCAAGAGAATCTCAGTACAAAATGTCTTTTGAAAATTAAGAACTGACTAGTGTTTCTATCAAAAGATGGAATGGCTTTCTGTGAAATAGTTCTATGGGGAGAAAAATTTAGAGCTGAATTACAAATAAAATAGACTTTTTAAACAGTACAACTTCTTAAGTTTGCATCAGATTTATACTGGCTTGAAACAGCATAACTATCGTCATTTATCGATAGGTTGGGGAAAGTTATCATCATGACAAACAGAAGTATCTGTATAAATGGTTTTTAGTTTCTAAACAATCTTAAATCTGATTGGTTTTACTTTTGATTGTTAAACACATGTATAAATAGGTAGGGCACAAATTATAATCATTACCAATCATATTATATGGCTTAACTTTACTACTTGTAGATGTCCCAATCCCCCTCTCTCAAATTTTGCTTGTAATTTACCAAAGAATCTGTAAAATTGCTGATACAAAAGGTTCATTTCAAAATCATGTACCCTTCTTTGAATGAACATAATTTAAAATGTGAATGTTCATAATGATTTAAGAATTAATCCATTTCACTAGAGTAATCTCCCCTTTTGAAAAATTTCAGTACATCACTTATTAAAAATATTAAAAGAATTTCATTACAAGAGCACTAGGATCATTGAAACTGATTTATTAAACACATAATTTTATTTAATCAATATGTCACTGCTTGCATTATTCTATTTATAGAAGGAATAGTTTTCAAGCGAAAAACCAAAACTGATCGTAATTACTGAAGATGTTTGCATCAGATTTATACTGGCTTGAAACAGCATTACTATCGTCATTTATCGATAGGTTGGGGAAAGGTATCATCATTACAAACATCTGTTCTAACAATCATTGCTTTAAATGATTTTCAGGTTGCTAAACATTTTCATTAATGTGTACAGAAGATCAAAAACTATACTATACAGCAGAAGAAAATAATTTATTATTAAATGTTGAAAAAAAAAAAAAAAAAAATCATGGTACATTTAATAATAAGACAAAGTACTCACCTCACAAGTCCCCCCCCTCTGTGGAGAAGATATATTGTTTTTGTTTCATCCATATCCATCATAAAAGTTTGCACGTGCAACTCCTTCATTCTATATAGGAATTATGCAAAACTTTGCATGCATGCTTATTAACATTAATTATATTCACGTATCTTGACAGAATTTTGCTTAAGACTATTTTTGAAGTAGTAATTATCCCTTTTTACTTGCAACTCCCTTATTAAAAATGGGAATTCTTCAAATCTTTGTGTGTGCTTATTGAATATGAAGATTCATATGTCTTTACATCAGTTTAAAGGAGCTATTGCCCTTTTTGAAAATCCTCTTACTTTAAATGGAAGTATAAGGGATCTATCTCAAAAAGATGAAGAACGTGGAAGAGGAAGACATTTGCTTTTGAATCAAATAGTCTAATCTCGATTTAATACATTAAAGGTATAAAAATATATTTTAGCCAAATTATGTAAACATTAAATTTCTGGAATCATGTTTGCATCAGATTTAATACTGGCTTGAAACAGCATTATTATCTTCATATATCGATAGGTTGGGGAAAGTTATCATCATTACAAACATGGCCTTATATTCCAGGTAAGTCAGATTATGTATTCTGTTCTGGTCAAATGTGGACAGAAAAGAGGCTATTTTAGTAGGGGTGGAACAGGATTTGTATCAATAGAATTATATATTACATGTGGAAATATAAAATTGTCTTCTAAATATTTGTTTTTGAAAATTTTCAACTACAAAGTTTGTCCTGTAGTTAGATATTTGCCTTTGTATGTACTCTTTAACATTTCTGTATTGATCTGAATAACTTTCCATGTACAAAATTCAGACATAGCTTACCTCTCCCTCCGATTCTTCTTGGATTGGCTGCGAGATGGTGCTGGGTAAATCTCCACCAATTCCAGCTGGATTTTCTGGTGTTTTGAATTTTTCTGCTGCTGCCATTTGTGCCTGCTGACTCAGATCTTCAATCTATCAATAAATAGAAAACTTAAACAGTAAAATGTGTAATAGCATTCCCAATTCTACTTCATTTTATATCACAATAATCCTGTTTGAAAATACTGAAAAGATCTGAATTAAACAAGTGCTAGCAGCATTCTCATTCACTCTTCAATGGATAGCGAATTTGCACTGACATCGTTTTGTTAGGTCATGGTGACCTACTTTTAGCAGGCTTAAAGAGTTCTTAATTTTATCAGAATAATGCATTGGACCACCATTTTTAGACTATCAGTTGCCATTGATGACCCAATTTATATGTGCATTTAAAGTATCACAAGCTTATGCTTGTAGAAGATACAAAATAAGCCAAGATTTACATTCACAAATAAATGAGCAAAAATGAGGAAATATTTCAGATCATTTTTAGATCACTCTGAATTTGTGCGCCAATGTGGTTTGCTACAATGTATATCTATTCCTTTGCTTTATCATAAATAAGTTTAAATATTAACTTCTCTTGTATCTTTCTAATGAAAAATGACCTTAACATCTGAAATTTATTTTACCATGTTATTATACTCATTTGTGACATTTTGTAAAAATAACATCCAACAATAATGTTGCTTACCTTGGCCTCACCAAACACAATGTATGTATCAGATGCTGGGCATTTGAATACATCTGGTCTGTTGATCACAAATAAAATGTTTTTAGATTTTCTGATGGTAACCCTGGTTACTCCTGTTACCTGTTTTAAACCTGCAATAATAAATAAATAAACAAATACAAGTAATCACATAGAGGGATTAGTACAGCATGTGGCAAACAATTGACGATATGATCCAGTAATCATTATTTACTGGTTCCTTTCAATAGTAAATCATCAAGATAATCCATTATTTGGTGAACTATTGGACTAAGTTTTATACAATTATTGAGCAATAAAAACAATTTTTTCCTTAAGGTCAAAAAATAATAATATGTGTTTTTCTGATCGACCGACAGACCCTAAAATGTTACCGCCAATCCCAACATTTTTTATACCAAAAAAGAAAAAAAAAATAGATCGGCAAAATCTGGAAATTCGTCTCCATGTTTGTTTCCGAATTCAACAACAGATGCTTGACTGTTGCGATATTGACGGAATTTTCTTCATTTCCTTGTACATTTGATCGATGTTTGGAACCAAAAACATTGTACTGCATGTCAAATAATCAATAAGCTGTAGTAAGAAAGAAACAAACAAGTTTGTGTGATTTTAAAGGAAGGAGCTTTAGAGGAAGGAGCATACATGTACTTGTAGGTTTCAACAAAAAAAAATCCTTACCTACCGACCCTAATTTTGAAGTCCATGCAATCGGAAACACATATTTTTTTTTGGACCTAATAGGAAATACACTATAAAAAAAACCTGTTTGCTTACTGTTGCTGTCTGACCCAAAACAAAACTGTTTTTACCATGTGTACAGGGGTTAACAAATCTTGGACCACCTCATTAGCCCAGGGCTAGCATACTCCCAAATATTACTAGCCCGAATCTATGAACCACTAGTCCTGGCCAATACCGTGATTTCATGAATCCGACTTGCAGACTTGAACTCTTGTATAACATGTACAATGTATATTAGTTTAACTATCTTTCTTTTCAGATCTGGTATTGCGTTTTATTTTCACTTATTTTCCACAGTTCAGGTCACTGATAGGCCAAAAAAAAATAATATGTTTTTACTATCGACAAAAGCGGAAATAGTCGTTCCGGTAAGCCGTCGTTTGTTGAAGCTGTTTTATGACGAGAATACGCAGTTTTTCTACCTTCTTTGCTCTCAATTTCGACAAAAAGCTAGCGGTTGAATAAATAAAACATTGCTGCTGATTAAACAACATATAACATATATGAATATAAGTATATACGCGAATATTGACAAGTTTGTCAATATCCGATATATATTTTTACTAGCCCGTCAGGCATACAGCTGATTATTTCAGCTAGCCCAAATGTGGAAATTACTAGCCTCGGGCTAGGAGATTTGTTAACCCCTGGTGTAAATAAACAAATATATGCCTTTGGGTAAAACACTGGACAAGTTAGGTAGGGTAAGCATGCAAAGCATTTTTCTTTTAAATATAATTAGAAATTTTGAAGGTTTTTGTATTTTCAGTCCTGTATAACCTTGTAGATTTTATCTAAATTACAACATACCCAGTTTTGACATGGACTTTCTTGCTTTTTTCTCACTTCTGCTCTGTTTAGCTCTGCTGACAAGTTCTTCTTGTATACCAGCTGCCTGGGCAACCTATATTATAAAAGCAGTATAGCTTATTATAACATGTATTATCATCAAACTATAAATATCAATAGATAATTTAAATTCTGCTAGGCTTAGAATTTAACAGAACTTTAAACGATTTCACACTTAAAGAAATTAAATTAGTGCAGACTAGTTAAACGGTAATACTACAGTGGAACCCATCTAAACCCGAAATCCTGTATAAACCAAACTTTAAATAAAGTTCTAATGTAGGAAATCTTTGTTGATTTAACCTGCATAAAGCGAAATCATGTCTGATCTAAACACAAAAGTTGGTCCCAAGGAGGTTTGGTTTAGACAGGTTTCACTGTATTAAGATCTTTAGGGGCAGATAGATGTTTTTGTGGGTAATACACATCAACTTGACTTTCAGATCAGTCTTCGAAATTAAGACTTTCGAATTTACTGGTCCAAAAACTTCAAAATTAGAATATTTATATAGATTCTATTGAAAAAATTTGGCAAGTCACTGGTCCGAATCAATTTTCACTGGTCATGGGCCACCGGACTACTGCTAAAGTCGATGACTGCTTTCTTTCCCTTCAAAATTCTTTTAGTAAGAAAGGAGTGGATTAAAAATCTGATTATGGCAATGCTAATTATTTGTGATGTTTACTTGACTGGTCTGTGCAGATACATCTCCTTCTTCTAGATCTGGCATGGAGTCATCACTGTCGGAGTCTGTTCCAGATCCTGATCCATCCTCTACTTTGGTTTCCTCTACAGGTTTCTCCACAGCTTCTGTTGGCATTTTTCTACAAAAAAGGTGACATTTTTTAAGACATTTCTCTATGCCTATATGGTAAGGATCCTTTTTCATAAAACTTAAAATTAAAGCGAGTAGTTCACCATGCTCAACTGGATCTTTATAGTGCTAGCTCACTGAAGTATGCTGGTCTTAGGTTATTTTCGATAGGTTCAAGAAAATGTAAAAAAAAATTCAGTCTATTTTTATATCAGGGACATTAACTGTCAGCTGGACTTTTAATATCCTGGAAATGAATATTAACAAGTAAGTAAGTATAGAAGAATGTAGATAAATATTTAACGAAATGAAATATACATGTTTGATTGTTCTCGCACCCGATTTCACGACAAAAATTTGCAAAAAAGCGGCATAACATTTTCACTGCACAGTTTCGAAAGTTTTTGATAGGGTGAAATCCGGGAAACAAGACAGTTCGGCACCAAGACATTTTGGTACCGTTGAAAAAAAGTGTCAAATTGGCACCACATTTTCTTTCAAACAAACGCGATTACCTTTTTTAAAATAAAATCAACGAAAATTTAAAAAAAACATCAATGATCGTTTAAATGCAATCAAAACATAATTTATTTAAATATTCTTTAAAAGAAGCCATTATTAACTTAATTAAAATCAAAAGCAGTGATCAAATGTTTACAGCTTGTGTTTGCATTGGTGATTGTTTGCTTTCGAGATGATCCGGCCTTAGTTGATACGGCTTTGGTTAATGCGGCCTCAGTTAAGAATGATGTGTATCTATGGATATATACGATAAAACGACACATTGTAATGATTTGAGTAAATAATTAATTAATTAATTTGTCTATCAGGTGCCATATAACATTGTTTTTTTGTTTACACCATGACAGAAAAATATTAGAAAATTAACGTACGTAGACGTAATTTTAATAAATAGATTATTAAAAATATGATAAAACAAAAACAAAATATTTGAACAAAAACGAATCGTGAGAAGACATTAAACATTTGAACAAGGATTTGAATCACAAAATATATTTTTTTATAATGATTTATTTTGGAAAAAAGTGGGGGCGTTTTGGTAAAAAGTATGGGTGAAATGATTTCCGTCATTATTACCAAAAATTACTAATTAAAACATTGTTAAAATAATAACGATTTATTATGGGTTTTCATATTCAGTTAGGAGTAAATCTTGTGAAATCTAGAAAACAGATATCAAAACATCAGAATCAAGGCTATTGGAAGTTTTGTACGTAAAATCAAAGAAATAAACACAAGTGCCGAATTGTCTCGGTGCCGAAGTGTATAGCATTCTGAAATCCGTAGCCCTATGGTCCGCAAATATCAGAAAACGGGCCAAGGACCATAAGGGATAGCCTACGGTTCCGCAGCTACATAAGGCATATGCACGTTTGGGTGACCATTGACTGTGTAACGGCATTAAATGTGAAAACATGTTACAAAGCTTTAGAAATGGTCAAATCCCCGAGTGTCCGTGTCCGACATCACTGCCGATAATTTTCAAAATGACCGCGTTTAGAGTACATCGGATGAAAATATATCCAAAAATGGATAGCGGAGATTTGACTCATCACCAGGACAATATTCTAAAGGCTGATCTGGTAAGAATTTCCTATGATTATGGTAGATTTGGAAAGATCATGCTTACAATACGAGGTTGTCACTGGGCCAAATATGGTGAAAAGGGAATTTCCGGGAAACAACTTCCGGCAGGTGCGCGTTCTTCACAGAAAGAGGTAGATTTCGTCTATTGGCGGCCTGACAACACATAAATATTTTCAAAACACATAATTTAATTTGTATGTAAAGAAAATATGTACATGTGCAACTAAGTAAAAGGTAAAACACAAGTAATGAATATTTTTTGTAAAGCAAAAACAAATGAAAAAACATTGTTTTGATTCTCTTAGGTATATTTTTGGCAATTCAAACATGTTCAATCACATTTTGTTTGTAGATTCGAGAATAATAGTGCGCTCTATAGACTATATCTAAAATGACAGGTCCATAATGTCCAGTGTGTACTCAGAGGTATCTAGAAAATAATAAGATACAGACAGAAAATTTCTTCGAAATCCTAATCTCAACGAGATTACACTGAGTCTGACATCTTCCTGAATTTTCAATGTAGCCAAAATCGAGGCCTCCAAAATCTTTCTGCGAATTTTACCTTTTAAACATAACTTAAATTCCTGTATTTTATCTTTTAAATTTAAAATAAAGTTTGTTGTATTTTTGTATTTTATATTTTAAATTTAGCCCAAAAAATCTGTATCATTTTGTATGGCAGTAACCTCGTATTAGCATAAATTTTAGATTATTTCTCTTATTTTTAATAGGTAGCATCGTGTTATCGGTTTTCGTGCTATTATCAATTTTCAGATATAGCGATTAACAGTGTTAACTCTTCATTCATATGACGATTGGAATTTTCAAAGAATGGCTAGTTAAATATTTCTTTGTACATAAGATTGTTTTTAAAGCCATTCTTGTATTTTAATATACTCTCGATTATCTGGCAACTTTTGTTGTCAGTAAAATGGTGTCATCTGTTTTCGTGTGAAGTAAAAACAAGGCCGATATACGGGATGAAAACGAATATATAATCCGGAAATGGCTGATTTTAAAATTTCATGGTTCTGGCCATCTACCAAATCATACTACATCTAAATAAAATAACAGAATGTTTGAAAATTACCACTTTCAAAATTGTGTTTACTTTTGATGGGTTTTTTTGTGCTGAAACCACAATGCACTGCAAAGTGACATGTATTTTATATAAGAAACAGGCACATTTCAGTCAGCTCTTTTGTTTACAAGTACGATCAGTGACCCCATAACAGTTACATGACAGGAAGAACTGGTGTCTGAGAGGCAGATGACATAGTTAAATTTTATATAGCCCTTCTGGATTTTTTTCCAGCTACTTTATAAATGAAGTAAATTTTTAGTATTACAAAAAGTATGGTTCAGTAGGTAGGTTCACTGTTCTTGGTACTTATGTTTTTAAAAGCAAACTTTACCATCTTTTACAGATGTCATGCTGTAGTCTTGTTTATGTTCCATAAATAGAAAATTTATCAAAAATAATGTGTGCGCTGTGGAAATCAAAATAAAATGGATAAAACGAAAACAGATGACGCACGAAAACACATACCGTGACGATAAGAAAATATTTTGATAAGGCTGTAAATAATGTTAAATACAAACTTGACATGACATAGCTTAAACAATTTTGTGTTAAGATTTAAATTCACTGTATATAGTGCACTAAAAGCAATTTGTCATTAAAAAAAAATAATTCCCCATGCCCCAAAATACAAAATGTACATGGAAAATCCATGGTGTTCCTACTAAAGGAAGCTGATACAAACAGAAGAAGGAAGTTAATCCTATTGAAAATTTCTAGGAAATCACAAGGATCATTAATCATAGCCCTGGTTTTTTTCTACATTTAGATTCGTACATAGCAAATTTGTTGCAATGTATAATAATAATAATTTTATTGTTCCAATTAAGGGCCCCCGAAGAGGCAGAGAGTTACATATAAAACAAATATTGATTCAATGTACATATAACAATACAACATGTATATGTCATAGACTAGACTATAGTGTTCAAAACAAGAATTAGCTAACATTAATACAATACAATAAACTTTATTTAGAAACAAACAATTATAACACAAGATTCCTCAACAAATTTGATGCATCACATTTTAGTTGTCTCCGGTAATGAGGACTCATTGTATAATCTACATGTACTCTAGGAAACGTTGTCAGAAAGACAGAAATTTCACAGGCACTTGGGCCATGGGGTCTAGGGTTTTTTTATTTCTTCAATTTTATCAATAAAATGTGCATCTAAAACGTACAGGTATATGAACCCGTTTGACATGCTTCGTTGTGAAATAAATGCCTTTATGAACTATGCCCCATTTTCCTAATACAATGTATCTACATTTTATTGATAAAATTGAAGAAGAAAAAAAATTCTGGACCCAAGTGCCTGTGAGAAATGTTAGCAAATTCCTGATAATAAAATAACAGATTGACACATAACTTTCTACAATTAAACATTTTAAATTCATCTTTTAGCTCAGTAAAATGTCTATTTTTGAGTGAAAATTAACCATGTCTCATAAATAATTAACGAAAATGTGAAAAAGAATCTTTAAATCAACACATACGGTTAACACTGCTTGATGGAAAAGGTACATTCAGACCCAATAAAGTTACATTTTGCCACCAAATGAGATGAAATTTTAACAGGAGTTAGGTTTTGATGAAAGATATGACATACATGTACATGTTAAAGGTTTATCTGAAATATGATGTGTTTGAATGCAAATTGTGACTGAATAATCAGGTAAGTGATACAGACTGAGGAGCCTCAGGTGGGACCCTAGTTTCAGTTGTATTGTGGCAGCCACCTTTATTGATTGAGTTACTGGAATACCCACCATAAACTATCAATATGCAACATGTCATTCTTTATCACATTAGGTTTGTTAATACTAGAGAAAGTATGCTCGTGTTGTATGAAAAATGTGTTATTATAACTTAGTGCATGTTGTGAGCATTTCGTGAATTGTAAAAACTTGATCCCCCCTTTTTCCATCATGTCCATTCTAACTTTTGCTCAATGAAATGGGGTTAGGGTTATGATGTTTAACGCCACTTTCAACAATATTTCAGTAATATCGTGGCGTTCAGTTTTATTGATGTTGAATGAAATATATTAGATCATATCAGTGATATATTATTTTATATATGTAATATTAATGTCTTTTTCTCCACATACAGTTCTGAGATTTGTGTAATAAGTTGTTAGAATGCCAAGTGCTGGTGCTGTTTGTCCACCTCAGATAATACCACTACGTAAACATGTACCTGGTATTGTAAAGACATCAATTGATACCACAACATTAATAGAATTAGTTACAGGTAAATACAAAAAATGTACATGTAATTTAGATCTGAAATCACATGATTTTGTACAGATAGTCTCAGACAGATCTCACACCTGATTTTTTTTCCAGTGTTTTAAAAGGCTCAGTTAACTTATTTTGAATTACTCCAAGGAATAAACTAAATGCTCTGTCTTTAATAGATTTTTTTGCACAAATTGTCTGTAATAAAGTAATATTACACCAGTTTTGGGTGAAGAATTTTTTTTCCCTGAAAATTCAATTTGGAATACGGCGATACCTTAACTAAGCTATTCATTCATGTTTCAAGTCGAAATATGTTCCCAACATTTAGAAATCTGCAAATCCGTGTGCATGTTTATCAACCTCGCCATTGTTGTGGAGATTGATTAACTTTCGGTTGTTTTGTTCCGATGATTGCCGATCATGACCTCTTGACGAAAAGATAAACAATCATGGATGCTGAGGTAAGCACGCACATATTCCTCACAATGATTATTGAGGAATCTGTCTGTTTCATGTCGTGTGAACCATTTTTGTTGGTGCAATTATTCTTATGTGGTACACACGGAATATATTTTTACTTGCATCCAACATTTTTTTCATCAACTGAACAGTGCGCATGAGCGATAATCTCCCCAAAAGAGTTCAAATCTTGGGTCACACGCATATCATTTGCATTACTGTACGGGAAAACAGAATTATCTGCTGTCAAATATTTTGCGATTTGCTCTTAAAATCTGCTTTTGAGCGGATTTTTAATGTTATGCAGTTGATTTTACTTTAATTTTAGTTAAAATTAAGTGACATATTAAGTGAAAATATTTAATAAAAAAATTCCACGATATTTGCCTTTCATATTACTTTAATTCAGCACAATATTTCAATTTGATATATATTTACAGTGTTCTAGCTATTTAGGTTCTGAAAATAGAGGACTGCAGGAAAAGGTCACTTTCGTGTTTTAGATTGTTGTTGACTTAGCAACATTCAAAATGTTATTGCTACACACCTCTTTTTCCTTCTTGCAATGACACTGATTTAAACCTACATATATTTTTAAATTATGAGGACTATCATTTAGTTGACGTTTAGTTGGGAAACCAAAATAAAAGATGCATTACATTGCTTTTGATCATTTAGTGATTTTCAGCAGTTCATGTTTGTATTTTCTTTTTTGTTCATTTAAGGGTATGGATACGTCCTTGCTCATTAACTTTATGAATCATAGGCATTATCAGAAAATATCTTTTTCTTCAGAATTAAGAAAAGTGAGCTTTTATTGAAAATTTACGACGTAGGTTATCTCATATTTTGTCATCAGTCACTCATCTTCAACAACCATGCCATTCAGTGGAGGAGTTGCCATTCCAATGATTGTTCCTTTACGTCGTCCAAAACTGGGTGTCCTTGGTTCAAACATTGACACCAAAACTTTTATTGCTTTACAGACAGGCAAGTCTGCATGTAAATTGTAGATTGTCTAGAAGCTAATAATAGCATGGCTAGCCCAGAGGTCATGTCAAGTCTTAGAAGTTAGATATAGATGAAATAAAACTTGTCATTGTCAGTAAAAATTTTATCGGTGTTCAAATAGATTTTTTTTCTAGTTGTTTTAATTATTAGATAAAATGTATTGATCAGCAATAATCATGTACTTAGTTTATTAGTAATTTGATAACAAAAATAAATATATTTAATCTATGCATTTTATTTATTTTTTGTGTATTGTATCGTTTTCAACTGATCAAATATTTTCATTGGGATGATTGTTGATTACTATTTATAAATACATGTATACATAGGGTTGAACCTCGCTAATTGGAGTTACAGTGACCTACCATTTCAGTTTTAACTAGTCAGTTATTTGATTTATAAGGCATACACTTGCTATATATATGGTAGACTCAGATCAGCGTCCGGACTCAAATCAGTGCCCACTCCTCAAATTGGCATACACTGACGTCATTGTCTCAAATCTCAGTCCAATTTAAGGGTATATTCTCAAATCTGCATCCTTTCAATATTCTCAGATCTATGGCCGATTTATTGGTTAGGGTTAGGGTTAGAGGATAAATCAGTGACGTCATTGACGTCGTTTTGAAAAATTGAGAATCAGCCATAGATTTGAGAATTTAAAAAAAAGGACATTGATCTGAGCTACAGATGTCTGTGATGTAGAAATCGGACATGGATTTGAGGATTGAACGTCAATAAGAGACTGGACGTCGATCTGAGTCTTCCATATATATTATTGGAGTTGATTTGACGCAAGTCACAGGCTTGTAATATCACACTGTGATGCTTTGTTTTTGTTACAGACAAGCTGGTCACTAACATTACTTATTAATACACAGATTGCATGGACTGCCAAAATATCTTATGTAGAAACTATTTTACTAGTATATATATGTATAAAATACCCCATTCAGGTCTTTCAAAAAATGTTCAAGTGCACCAGTACTGCACTATTTGCAGTCGTTACTTTTTATCAAAATTTGAACAATTTTCATTAATATCTTATACAACACTCTTTAAAATCAGGAGGTAACAAAGACCATTTAAGGCTGGTAAAAGTACCTGCTATCGCCCCTTATTGAAAGACCTGCATTCAACACAAAGTTCCAATTAGACTTGACTTATTCAGGAAAATCTGGTCTTCATGGTAACTGAAGTACAATTATAATTGATTACATACATTGATAATGTGTAAACATTTGATTGATTGATTGATTGTTGATTCATTTCCAGTAGAATAATCACTCTATTCACGACTGATAGTGAGATATGGTTGTCAGCCAGTACAAATCCTGAATATTGTCAGGTTTAAGTGAATTGACAAATTAACAAATTAAATAGATCTAACAAGCATCTTTTGGTTAATTTGATTAGATCTCATTATTTAGGAACTCCCTTCCTACTCACTCATACACTTTAGCCAGAAAGTAACTTAATAATATATTTTATTTTATTGTTTTAGATACCCCAGAATGTAAAATTTATTTTACCTCAGATGGGAACAAGCCATCTTCCTTTCAGAGAAAGATTGGAGGGAGAGAGGTTACATTTAAATATGTAGGTCCATTTACATTGAAACCTGGTAAACGAGTTCTGAAGGCAATTGCTGTTGCCAGGTAAGTGTAAATAAAAACAAATTACTTTAATTCTGTCTCATTAACTTCATTTAAATATGTGATTTAAGAAACATTTATTTTATTGTAAGAGTCCTCATTATTTTTTTGTTGATGTGGTGTGGTGATTAGTCATTGACATTTGGGAAAAAACATCAGATGTTCTTAAGTTGTATGCGAAAATATTTGCGATAAAAAGTTTTAGGGTATATGGACCAATAAAAATGTGATAGTTTCCTGTTCACAAATTTATAATAAATTATGTTTATTCTAACAAATTTAAAACATTCTATTTCTCATAGAGATGGCATGCGGGAAAGTGATGTTGTTACCAAGCAGTTCATGGTTGAAGATATCGGTGCTCCCCAACACTCGACTACAGATTACACGACAGATGATTATACTAGTTTCTTTGAGACGTCAGACCTAGAAACAGATAATACATTAACATCAGGATCAACTCTCAGATCAACATCGAAAACTAGAAAATCAACCATGAAAAAGAAACCTTTAAGGGTAAGAGTTGTTTTTGTTAAATTTGTGAAATAAGAAAGATAGATTGTTGGTTGCTTAAAGTTCAGTGTCAAATATTTCATGCATATTCATGACAAGAACAAGTTCAGAAATGAGCATATAAGTAATGTTTCCTAAGTTTATGTAGTTTAATGAATTGTCTCCCTTTAACAAATAAGAGAAATTGATTGTTTAATGCTTATTTCATGCCCAGTTGTAAATAATTAAAGTACATCAATATAGAAAAATTATACAGAAATAAGGTTTACAATAACATGTTAAATTTATATAGTGTCGTGGATTATATTTTTCTCCCTTTAACAAATAAGAATGAATGAATACAACAAAAATAAGCTGAATTTTACTTGGTAAAGATAATACCTCTTGAGGAAATTTAAGCCTCAATCGTGTTCCATGCTAATGCAACTCCAGCGAGAAAAAATGTTGAGGTCTATTCTCTAATGCATGAAATAATATTCATTTAAGGACGAGATATTGAGGATGAATGTCAGGACCAATGATTTATTTGATTATATTATTTGTAAAATATATTGTCCTCGGTCGATATACATCTCTTAGGTCAATATAAACTTGTATCGTCTTCATAGAAAGGCTGTATTTGTATAATATTATTTGTATTGTACTTAATATATGAACTCTTTGATACTTGAATTTGCATTCTAATGAAATTTGTATTTTATTTCTTTAGAGTAAATCTCCTGCCAGGTCCCCTACCAGAAAATCAATGGTAAAAACACCAAAAGAAGCTTGGGCCAGTAGTAGTTCTCCAACATTAGATATGGGTGCTTATGAAGGACCAGGTATGATGTTTTATTAAATAGAAATAATCCATAAAATCATTTGAATGTCTCACGATACCAACAATTTATTTATGGTTAATAAGTGTTTAATGTTTTTCCAAGGGAGATAACAGTGTGATGGTTTGGTTTAGGTTTATGGTGTTTAACGCCACTTTTAACAATATTTCAGTTATATTGTGGCAGTGAGTTTTATTGGTGTAGGAAACGGGAGTACCCTTCGAAAATCACCGACCTGTCGCAAGTCACTGACAAACTTTATCACAAAATGAGTACACCTTGCCATGGATGGGGATTTCAAACTCAAATTTTAGTGGTAGGCACTGATTGCATAGGTAGTTATAAATCCTACTACCATACGATCACGAACACGAGGGTCCTCTTATTAAATGGATATGATCCATAAAATCATTTGATTGTCTCACGTTACCAACAACTTTTTTATTGAGAAAGAAATGTTTTTCTAAGGGAGTGATGGAGAATACATTTATTTGAATATTAATTCTTAACATCATTCTTGGTTTTTTCTGGCATAATTTAAATTCAATGGTGCATTTTGATACAAGGATTTAAATTAGAATCAGCACTCATCGTTTAAAATGTAATCATGAAGAAATGACACAATAAATATATCGCACAATATAGGTGGAGTGTCATGACTGGGGAAGCAGAGAAACACTTCCTACTTGTATGTCCTAATACAATTAGCCTAGAAATAATTTATTATTACAAATGTTCTTCTCTTTTCAGCACATGCTCCAGAGATTCCTGATGGTCCCTTTAATCCTGTGAATTACTCAGGAACTCAGATCAATGTCTGGGGAGCACCACCTAATGCATGGCCAGGAATGAATGCCAACAGTGGAGCTGTCACATTTGGCCTCCCAAACCAAGGAATGTCACCATATACTACACAATTTGGTTATCTTACAGAGAATATGATTAATGTCAGTACTTTTCATTAACACTTGAAGTTGGGGAGGTCTCCTTGATTAAATGGTATCAATTTTATATCTAATATATGGTGATATATGAGCAATTAGCTGGGATTGTGCATATCAATTCTTGTTTTTGCTATAGATTTCTTGACATATTAAAACCAAATTTATACACAAACTCTGTATGGTCAATATCTCAGACAATTTTTGGCTAGTTTTGTTTGAATAAAATTTTAAGAAAAACGTTAGAGAAAACCGTAGGGCAATGAAGAATGGACAATCCAGAGACACTGGCAACATTGTTTGGAAAAAAAAAAAATCCTATCAACTATTTACATTTTCCAGTTCCAACTTCTGTAAAATTATAATTTGTTTACTGATAGCTTTAAGTTTTTCAAGTTTGAGTCTTAACTAGTATGGAGATAAATGAACTTGATTTGACCTTGTATGAGATTACACCATAAAATAATTTTTGTCTCTCTTACACAAATCAAATTAGAATATTCTTATTTACTTTTGTACTAGGCCATTCATAAGATATTGATATGTTGTTTTCTGATCGACCCACAAAATTTGGCCCCAAGAAAAATTATTGGAGTTTTGCTAAAAAAAAAAAAATTCTTTTACATTTTTAGAATATATTTACTACAAAAATATATCCTTTTGGAGTCATTAGGGGAAGTTACTTGCCCCTTTCCCTCATCTCAGTTCGACGGTTGAGAAACAGCAAAAAAAAAGTTTAAGCAGGGCCCTGCTGAGAAAAACATTGGTATTTTTTCTCTAAATACTGTTATTGTGTATAGTAGAATATACATGTATTGGTGTTTAGCATGCACCTGTTCCATAGCCCTGTTGTATAATAGATTGTAATAGCAGTAAGCAACCTCTATCAGTTCTTTCATATAATTCACAATCAGGCTAAATGTCAAATAATTTGTGGAACAAAGAAAGAGTGTATTATACACTGCATATTGCGGTAGATCTGTTATTATTGGGTTCTTTATGTTTGGGCTCATAAAAGTAGATTAACCCTGCCACTCTTTATTGAAGTGTCTGTACCAAGTTCAGTCTTTGCCTTAATTTTCTTAACCTACTTGCCCGAAAGGCAAATTTAGAAAATTGTTCTATTTATTCAAACAAATTCTTTCATAATTTTCGCTTGTCTGAATCCAGTTTTACTTGTCCTGGGCTTCGGGCAAGTGGTTTAATGTGAAGACTGCACGTGAGTGATCATGTATTTGTGTGTCAGAGGTATCGATTTTGCCTCTTTCTACGATTTTTTTATTAGATTTTGGAATTGTTCCGACAGTGTAATATTCATTGTTTTTCATTTTATTATGTAGGGTTGTAATCCAGATAACAGACACGTAACTGTTGGGGAACTAAGAAAATCAATAGAAAAAAAACCTGCAATAAAGGAAAGACCACCAACTCCTGAACCTAGCCCACCACCAGCTATAGAACTCCCTAAAAAAGACCCTGTCCCCCAAACTGTCAGCCCAGGAAATGGTAAGTAATGTTGTAAACAGTAAATCGGTAGTGACAATTTCTCTTACTATTAAAAAAAGGCAGAAACCTGTTTGAGCAGTAGCAGGTCATACCGATGTAAGAATTAAGAGTACTCATCTTATCATAACTATACATGTATATACTAGATGAGTAAGAGTACAAGGTTATGGTGTTTAGCACCACCGACCTGTCACAAGTCACTGACAAACTTTATCACATAATGTTGTATTGTGTACACCTCACCATGTGTGGGATTCTAACTCACACTTTAATGGTGATAGGCACTGATTGCACAGGTAGTTGTAAATCCAACTACCATATGATCACGACCATGATGGTCTCAGTAAGAGTACAAAGATCATACAAGTGTTAAGACCGTAATACTGGTAGAAGATTCCTATTCTTGTATAGCTAATTGTAATACACAGTTGGATAAGCCCTCTGGTTTCCGTCAGATATTTTTTTTTTTTTTAAGAGGATCATCATCAGCAAATTTACCCAAGTTGTGAAGGATTTTCCATTTATATAACGACTATCTAGACCCACACTATAAATGAACTGTCTAATCCATTTATATTTGGCAAATAAAATATGTTTAAACAATCAACAAAAATTGAAATTTGAATGATAATTTCTATATATTTCCTCAAATATACACATGTAGCTTTCTACATCATTAAACCATCATATTTTCCAACGTGAAACAGTTGTATCTTGTAAATCGAAGTCGAAGGGACTGATGATTTTATTTTCGAAATAACAATGTATTCGAGTTATCCAAGATAAATTAAGCTAAAGGATACTGCAAGTAAACAAAGATATTTTTGTATGACTTGTCCAAGAAAACAATTTATTGACAATTTGTATATTTTCCCTTTGAACTTTACAAGCGATAATATCTATTATGAAGTAACTAGTGTGATATTAACATAATATCACTGTTTCCTAATATGATGTTATTATGACATCACCTTACCAAATCCTCGTTACACATACTATCATTTATATGATTTACTCGAAATAGACTTCTCAATTCATCTCATATCTCAGACTTCGCCTTCGATGTGATATTGCTCCGAGATAGCCATTCTCACAAAAAAAATCAAAGATAGTATATTAATATATTTATACAAGTTTCTAAATAAAATGTGTTTAGGTTTAGCTGTTGTTAGAAAGCTATATTAAATGGTGATATTATTATTTTTCAGGTGATTTCAAAGAAAATATTTTACATATATATGCTCACATGTTGGAATTTGCCAAAGGAAACAAAGATTTTCGACTAAAAGTTGCATCACCAAAAATGGGAAAGGTATAACTCTATATAACATAGACTTTGTATTCTTTATAAACTATTGATCTTGTTGTCATTGGTAACCCACAGTTGATCACTATCAGATACTCTCCACTCAACAAACACCAATGGGATACTTGATAGGAAATTTCTCATTTCGAGGTTGTCCTGTTACTGATACAGCATTTAGAAGTTGCTATAGCAACATAACAATACTAAATGTTTGATTGGCCAGTAGATCACAATTATTATAACTTTTGATATAAAACCTTGTTTTTTTTCCCATGTACTATTCAAATAAAGTATAAAATAATTATATGGTCCAACATAAAGTAAGTATAAAAGCAAAAAATTCCCAAGATGAAAATGTATTGGATCCAATCATATTTCAGATATTTAACTCTTGCGAAAGTCATAAAATGTAAGTCACATCCCCAAAAATAACTGGTTTACAGTACTTTTCCTCCTTCTGTCCAGTAACTCACTCAATTACAGTACATAACATTAAGCAAATTTGTAATTAGAGGTCACTTTCTGCCTTGATTGGTCTCTTAAAACAGGTTCAGCTATCAAATACAGTCCTCAAAATGAAAATTTGAATTTACTGGTCCGGATCAAATTTTTAATATATTTTATACATACATGTATATAGTTAATTAAAAACTGAACAATATACTGGTCCGAACAAAGTTTTACTGGTCTTGGACCGGAGGACCGGTGCTCATTGTGAGGACTGCATATAAACAGCTTTATGTAGAAAATTCATTTTTATTTCAGATGCTGGAAGCCAACTTTGATGATGAAGGAGATGGATACAAGATTTCTGTTGTCATGGCAAAGCCGGGCGTGCCCAGTAAGTGATATGTACTCTCTACATGGCATGCCTGTGTAAACAACTGAAGCATTTTATATAACCTCTTTAAGACTGTGATAATTTGTAATCAGTTGCTAAATATTTATGTCTCAGCATTTACAAAACCATCAAATTATAACATTAATAAATTCTGTTACATGATAACATTTGTTTAAAAACTGCAAATAAGTCCATACAAAATGAATGATTCTCTGGCCTTTTAGTTTAAAAGATGGAGGTGGGTGGTATTTATACACTCTTCTGTAGAAGATACATACAGTGCTCCCTCGTTAAACCGCCACCTTCTGTACTTTCGGTAGTTTGGCAGTATAATGAGTTTGGCGATAAACTGAGGGACATTGAAAACTGGAAGTTATGTGATCATATGAAAAGATAAACTTTCAACTCGACTGACATGCATTTTGCACTTGTACAAATACATAAGTATAAATAATACATATTTAATAAATAAATAAATTAGAATAATTATATTCACATCGTAAATGTCCTGTACAGTTTGCAGATCTTTGTCAATGTTGACAAATTCTTGAACCGTCATTCGTAGTTTGGGATATCAAGGTTATTATAAACACATGACAGCAACAGTTCATCTTCATTTGTTGGATTATTGGAAGATCCCATTTAATTTTCAAATTATCGGCAATTTGTTGTTATGTTAATTTTGGATTTTCCTTTGCATAACTTATAATTGCACGTTTTGGTTTGTTGTCTAATTAATTACGCTTTCTCTTCAAGCACGACATTATTATGACAACTAATTAAATTACAAATTTTACTCAGGATTAAAAGTACAAATGTAATCACTAGAAAAGTAAATACAGGTAATTATTCTAATCAAAACAACTGATCACCTGTTCCGACCCTCAACTTTGAGATCAATGACCGTGTCCGATGACCAGTTTTGACATTCCATAATTACCGATCAATACACAGCTGTCAAAAGATAGTTGTGGGCGATACTAACGGGGGAATTTAAATTGGTTTTACGACTTTTGTATCTGAAAACCTGTGGCGGATGGCGGTAGCCGAGTTTGGCAGTATAACTGGACAGACGAGAATTTTGGCGATAGGCAAGGTTGGCGATAAAATGGGTGGCAATAGACCGAGGGAGCACTGTATTATAGTATCATGTTGTCT
This sequence comes from Bathymodiolus septemdierum, assembly GCA_963383655.1. Classification (NCBI taxonomy): domain Eukaryota; kingdom Metazoa; phylum Mollusca; class Bivalvia; order Mytilida; family Modiolidae; genus Bathymodiolus; species Bathymodiolus septemdierum. The sequence continues at coordinate 16,180,203 of OY726529.1, forward strand.
GTCTCTCCGGCATAAACATGTCAGTTATTAGCTCTTTTTTACCTTAAACAATTTTCTCCAAATTTTGCAAGATTTTTAGGAATGGTGGTCTTAGGAACTGCATACTATTTGACGATTTTCACTTTTGTTAGGAGACTTTATCCCATGAAATTTAGTTTGTTGTAAACATGGTACAGATATACCTCCATTTTATCTTTATCATTTGATCTTCACCAGAATAGTCAGAATGCTGATATGAGAGTCTATATTTTCTGTCGATTTTCACTTTTTACATTACAGAGTTAGGGAACTTTATACCGGTGTATCACTCACATAAGGCATAGCTGTTTATTATCTGAACTAGGCAGGAAAGAACCATATTTTTTCCTCTCTCTATAAGGTTGAATTCTTTAGTTATTTACAAAAATGAGATGGCATGGCTGTTTATTATCTGAATTAAGCTTGGTAAAGTCATATTTTTTTCTCTCTATGAGGATGATTTCATTAGTTATTTACAAAAATGGGATTTTTTTTGATAATTTGTTTTTGCCATTTTCAAAAGGACAAAATAAATGGAAAAATTATAAAATTTTGTAAAGGTATATAACAATGGGAAAACTTAAATAAGTCAGTCTTGTGTTTAATGCTCACTGTTGGGACAGGGGAAATATGGGCACATAATACATGTGACCATTTATTTCAATCATATGTTGAGAGAAACACCTCAAATGTGTAAAATGAAGACTGATAGCTATTGCAGGTAAACTGATACAATCTTGAATAAATCTTGAGTGACTGCTGACTGCGTTTATTTGAGTTGTAATAACAGATAGAGTTGGTCTGGAGGATTTAAATTTGGTCGTTATCACTTACTTATGGTGACCGTTCTGGACTGAAAGGGGGTCTTGCAGATGGGAAATAAAAAAAAAACACAATCTGTTTTGTATAGCCTTTATTTCAAAATTATTTTTGTGTGAATGGAAATCTGACTTTTAAATATTTATGAATGATTACTGTATTAAAGTGTAGTATATTCATTGAATGTATGAGAATAGATAGCAAGCAACTGATTTGTATAACCTATGTAGTTTATAGCTAGTTATATATAGTCATAGCTTTTGTATAATGCAGACTTATTTATTAAATTATGTGTATAAGAAAATATTTGATGGATTTTTTTTTTCTGTTTTTCAAATGGAAATAGTCAAATTTCTTTCAAAAATGACAGACTATTTTATTTTGATAGTAAATATATGAATTAATATTAATATTAATAAAGAAAAAAAAAATATCAAATACTGAATTTTTTTCTTGTGTTTTACATAATTATCAAGTAATGTCGAGTAAACGAATAAAATATTTAATGAATTTTCATTTAATTTTCTATAGCTACAATCTGAGTATTGGTTGTATTTACTACATACTCCAACACTTTAGTAAATGCAGCCAAAACTAATAGCTGACTTTAATTTTATTTATTTGTCATAAGCTTTTTTGGTGCTTCACTTTAATATTATTATACATGTATTTATGTTGATTCATTTATTTTCATTGGTTAGACTTTTCGAAGTCTCAATATTTTCATTATTATGTTCCACTTAAAAATTTGAACTTCATGATACACTGTATTTTTTTTTTATCGTTACCAAAAAACCATGGAAATTTCTATACAACGAATTCTCTATAGGATGATTACCTCCCCTTCATCTTCATTGTTAATTAAATCATACATCATTTATTTAGTCTATTTGAACAAATAATGTTATGAATAAATTAAATATAAAAGTATGAGCCAAGTTGATAATACTTGTTTAAATAGCCGGTATTTAAGATCAAGTTGTGCTCTTTTTTTTTGGTTGGGGGGGGGGAGGGTAGGGGAAAGAGTGTTTATAATTAAGATTTTATTAAAAGTAAATCAATTTTTCTAGACTTATATAAATGTAAGAGAATAAAAGAATATTGCATTTTACCTTTAACTAATTTTTTATTAAGGGAAAACGCCATGGTCTTAACAAGTTAGCGTGAAAATTTAAATGACAGTATATAAAAGACATCTGTGTTAATGAATGCTAAGAATAGTATACCGTTAGGTAGAATTTGGTCATTGAAGTTGCATGTAGCACCAATTAATGTGGATCACCATTTTTCAGAACTCTTCAATGTGAGGAGACAAAAGGCATAATCCATTCTCGGGTTATACCTGCAATTAAAGCTCTTCCGAAAGAGCCGTGACGTTACAGTGTCGGTATCGTCTATTATATCAGCATTGATCAGTTGTAATTTTGTCATTAAAAATTATGTAAATCATAAAATCATAAAATAACGTCGTATATTTATCTTTTGATATTTACAAAATCATTATGACTTCATGTCAAACATTTTATTGCACTAACGAAAAGGGAAAGTGTGAGAAGAATTGTTTTTTTTTTTGTAATTACCGATCAAGACTACCCTTGTCAACACATCGACCAGTGATCACAAAAAACACAGGAAAGTATGACAGCATTGGCGACGAAAAAGAAAAAAAAATGTGTACGCATAAAACGAGTTAAAAGTGACAGTTATTTAACCTACGGTCAATCATGTAAAACATACGGAATTATACGTAGATACCCCCCCCTCCCCCCAAAAAATACCAATAAACTCATTTGTTTTAAGAAAATGTAACATGGGATGGGCATATTAAGAAAAAAATTAGGACGATATACAAATTGTAAACATTGTATTGCAGTTGATCTGATATTTTGTCAAAATGTTATCCTTTTTTTGTTTGTCTACATTTATAATTTACAAAATTAAAATGTATTTAATAAAAAAAAATGTATTAAAAAATATTAATTTTGTCTTTATTTTATTTCCCAGGGGGATCTCTAAGAAAACCACCCAAAGCTGAACCCAAAGTTGAACCCAAGAAAAAGACAAATGGTAACGGCAAACCTAAGCCTAAAGAGACACCTCCTCCTAAAACTAAAAAGTCTGATCCATATTATGCCATGGAAACAGAAAATTTAGAGGTATTATTGATCAAAATATATAGTGAGTGAGTAATTATTGTTTGACCTCAAATGAGAAATTTTTCAGTTATTTCATGGCGAGAACAAGTTACGTTGGATGAGATGATAATGATGATGACGATGTGTGCATTGTACTAGAACAACTTGCGAAGTTCGAATTTTTTAGTGCTATCTTACTGAAACAGTAGACTTACAGGTATACTTTTCGCTCCACTCTGACACATTACCCTGATTCTGAATCAATTCGTCTTTTCTCTTACTTCACTAATGCTACAATAACAGGCTTAGCGAAGAAGCAACAAATACCAATTTGATAGTCTTGAACCTACTATCTACCACGCTCGAGGTGAGTATGCTAAACATTAAATCATCCATGTGGTTAACAGGTAAATATACACTGTTATGCAGTAACTGTAAGATGCAGAACAGCCATTAAAACACGTTTTATATGTGAGTTTCTGTCATACAAATACATATTAAAAGATTATTCAGTGCTACAATTTGATCATAGCAGTGCAAAAAAAGTGTGGTATTTTGGTATTACCTTTACCTATGCAATCAGCAACACTATGGGAGTTCAAGTCCAGTCCATTGTTTGAGATTATTCAAAGAAAGTTAAAGCAGTGCTGGTCAACAATTCCTCCAATATCAACAAAACAAACAACTACCCTTTACCTCAAATCATTGAACACAAAAAAGATCACAACATATGATGATGGAAATCCAAGTCCTGGCTTGGAATAGGCACAAAAATGGCAGGATTAAACTGATTAATGGAAGTACAACCATCCTGCTCATGATGATTGGATCTTCAACGGCAATACAAATATAAAAAGACAACAAAAAACCTGCAGATTCACTTTCACTCAAAAAGACCACATACTATCACAAGATATTGCTGAAATGGCATAACTCAAACATTCAATCACTCAATACTGTCCAACCTGTCTAAACCACAACACTCTAATTGGAACTTGTTATACAACTGCAAAATAGTTCGATAAAAGTATTGTATGAATGTGTTATCATTTTCCGTCTGGATACTATGTTTTTCACAATACTTAAACAGATTTCATGACTATTCATTGGGTGTGTAGCAAGAGTAACACGACAGATGCCACTTGTGGAGGAGGAAATGTTTACCCTTCTGAAGCACCTGGATTCCACCCCAACCCCCATCATTATAGTGGAGTTCGTATTGCTCCATCTTTTGTTTACTGTGTAATGTTTTGAAGAACGTTGTTTGTCTTTTTTCCTTTAGTCAATGTATTGTCTGTCTTTTTTCCTTTAGCCAATGTATTGTTTGTCTTTTTTCCTTTAGCCAATGTATTGTTTGTCTTTTTAGCTCACCTGGCCAAAGGCCATGTGAGCTTTTGCCATCACTTGGCGTCCGTCCGTCCGTCGTATGTCGTAAACTTTCACATTTTAATCTTCTTCTCAGAAACCACAGGGCCAATTACAACCAAACTTTGGTGGAATGGTCCTTGGATGGCCTCCTTCCAAAATTGTGTCCAGTGATCCCGACTTCCAACCAAGATGGCCACCAAACTAAAAATAGAAAAAAGGGGGGATGAAATGTTAATTGTCCATTGCTGCTTTAGTATAAGCCAAAATGAGCTCAAATTTTAACTGCAGCTACATGGCAAGGAGTAGTTTAACATATATTCCGGGTTTTTCTGTGAAATTTTTCTTTCAGCCAATTTATACCGATTATGCAAATTAGGCATATTTTGATAAAAGATCACATTTAAATCTTCTCCTCTGAAACCACTGAAACAAATTAAACCAAACCTGGCAGGGATGGTCCCTAGGTAGGTCCCTTTCAAAATTGTGTCTGACAGCCCCGCCCTCCATTCAAGATGGTTGCTGTTACTAAAAATAGAAATTTCTTCAATTGTCCATTGCTGCTTTAGTATAAATCAAAATGAGCTCAAATTTTAACTGAAGCTACATGGCAATGAGTAGTTTAACATATTCTGGGTTTTTCTGTGAGATTTTTTCAGCCAGTTTATTCCATTTAGGAATATTATGAGATACAAATCACATATAAGTCTTTTGCTCAGAAATTTGAGTTGAAATGATCTTTGGGTGGCCCACTTTCAAAATTATGTGTAACACCCCCATTTTCTATTAACTTTAGATGTAAAATTGAAAACCAGGTGAGCGATTACAGGCTCCTGGGAGCCTCTAGTTTCCTTTAGCCAATGTATTATCTGTCTTTTTTTGATTCTTGGCTTCTGATTACCCCTTTTATATCTTTTTTGATAAACTTTTCTGAAAGGCATATTATATGTCAAAATCATATCTCTTTGTTTTTGTTGAAATATGTTTGATGACCGTACTTGATCAATTATATTCTGAGAAACAAAAATTGTTTCATTTCAACGACATTTGCACAGTAGTTTGAAGGTAGTGATTTTTTACATATAATTTGCCATAAAATTTCATTTGAAAAATCCTTTTAAAATTTTAAGCACAACGATACTGGACACAGAATAAAAGTTAAGATTTGGGATTCTTATCCTATTGTTTCTAAACAAGAGTTCCTGTGGTGCAAAAATGGATTTTTCTGTTATTTGTACATGGAGATTTAATTTTTCTTCTGAATTTTATGGCTTTTTTATGAATCTCCCCCCCCCCCCCCCCCCCCCTCTTAACAGGCCAGATTTCAGATGTAATGAGATATTAGAATACTACTTATTTATACTCCTCAAGAGAATCCACCATTATTTTAAGGCCACTTTTTCATCACAAAGGGGATTGGTCTATTAAGAGGGGGACTATTAGATTTGACGTTTGATTTACAGAGTTGTATTTTTTGTTTGTTCAGTGATAAGTTTATTCATGTTTCAGTGTTTAATTCTCTTTTATGTGGGCTATTTAATTAAAATGGTGTATGTAGGAATGGATCTAAATTTCATGTAATTGGTAATTTTTGTGTCAATTAACTAATTGGCAAAAACTAAAAAAAGTATGAGCTATGATGGTTATGGGTCAACTCCCTTCCTACCCCCTCTGTAGACCTTTTAAATTGAATAGCCCTGATCAGAATGATCTGATTGTTTTTAATGTAAAAAAAAATGGAGACTATGCGATTAAAATGCATTTTTATTGCTTCAGACTGAAGGAACAATAAAGCCATATGATAAATTTAATGCAGAACAAGATGCTGAAGTTTTGAGGAATGCTATGAAAGGACTAGGTAAGCTGTCCACACTTTTAATCAAATCAGATACTAATTATAATGTTATGTTCAGTGCAAAATATATGTGATAATTGAAAAAAAGATGGCAATCTCAAGAACAAGATTCCATTTCATTACATAGATGTATGTGAAATACTGAGGATTTAGTTACCAGTGAAAGAAACACCAGTATTTCACCCAGTGAAAGAAACACCAGTATTCCACCCAGTGAAATAAATACTCATTACATAGTGTGGTGGTACAAGACTTTGTATTAGGTCGAGTCTGTTGTGTGAGCTAATATCACTATGAGTCGCGAAAGTTACGAGTTGTGAGGCGGTTAATTCATGCAACAGACAAGACCTGATATAACGTCGTGTACCAACACACTATGTATGTAATAAGTTTATCAAACATTTCAATAAAAACAAATTTTAAACAAATAACAAGGGTCGAATTAAAATTAACAAATTTGTACAATACTCTGAGGTAGACTACATTTTGTGAATGATGTCATGTTATTTGTTGCCGTTCATTCAACAATGTCACATTACTTTCAGTGTCACTGTAAAATCGTCCAACAATGCTTTTTTATTTGGAGAAATGTGGACCGGTAATATTGAAACTATTTCCTTGGAAATGATAATATGACTGAATTCGCAATATATTAATAATCTATATACTTATGATTTACTGGTGAAGATTATATCATCAATGTGTTAGGTGCCATAGACAATAATCTATACTTATGATTTATTAACAGGTACTGATGAAGATTCTATTATCAATGTGTTAGGTTCCATAGACAATAATCTATACTTATATAGACAATAATCTATACTTATATAGACAATAATCTATACTTATATAGACAATAATCTTTACTTATATAGACAATAATCTATACTTACATAGACAATAATCTATACTTATATAGACAATAATCTTTACCGTTACTTATGATTTACTAACAGGTACTGATGAAGATTCTATTATCAATGTGTTAGGTTCCATAGACAATAATCTATACTTATATAGACAATAATCTATACTTATATAGACAATAATCTATACTTATATAGACAATAATCTTTACTTATATAGACAATAATCTATACTTACATAGACAATAATCTATACTTATATAGACAATAATCTATACTTATATAGACAATAATCTATACTTATGATTTATTAACAGGTACTGATGAAGATTCTATTATCAATGTGTTAGGTTCCATAGACAATAATCTATACTTATATAGACAATAATCTATACTTATATAGACAATAATCTATACTTATATAGACAATAATCTTTACTTATATAGACAATAATCTATACTTACATAGACAATAATCTATACTTATATAGACAATAATCTATACTTATATAGACAATAATCTATACTTATATAGACAATAATCTATACTTATATAGACAATAATCTTTACTTATATAGACAATAATCTTTACTTATATAGACAATAATCTATACTTACATAGACAATAATCTATACTTATATAGACAATAATCTTTACCGTTACTTATGATTTACTAACAGGTACTGATGAAGATTCTATCATCAATGTGTTAGCCTACAGATCTAACCCTCAAAGACATGAAGTGTTTACTACATACAAAACTATGTTTGGAAAGGTAAGAGTAAAAAAATTATTTCAGTTATTGGTAGTATTCAAGCTTCGAGGCTTGATGTAAAAAATATTTTTATTTTATATCTAAAGTTTTTAGATAATGACTCAGGGATTGTTCTAGCCTTCCACAGGCCCAGATAAAAGGACCCTTTCCCATTGAAAAATATTCCTAAATCATGCTTTTTTTATTCCCAAATGTCCAATTTGTCTTGATAAACCCTTGTGACTCTTTATGTATTATCTTATTGTTTATGTAATTTCAATACAGTCAAACCTGTATATAAAGGGCACTCAAGTGAACCTTGAAAATGTGCCCTTTATGAGTGGTTGCCCTTAAAATACAGGTTAAGATTATATGTACTATACATCAATGGGAAAAATGAGACTGCCTTTTATAGACAGTGATTTGTTATAGAGATGCCCTTTATAGACAGTGATTTGTTATAGAGATGCCCTTTATAGACAGTGATTAGTTATAGAGATGCCCTTTATAGACAGTGATTTGTTATAGAGATGCCCTTTATAGACAGTGATTTGTTATAGAGATGCCCTTTATAGACAGTGATTTGTTATAGAGATGCCCTTTATAGACAGTGATTTGTTATAGAGATGCCCTTTATAGACAGTGATTTGTTATAGAGGTGCCCTTTAAGGAAGATTTAACTGTATTTCTAAAATTATGCATAATTTTGAGTTCATCGGTACAAAGGGTTCATGTGAGTTATTTGTCATCACTTGACATCCTTCACCAACATCATTGTTGATCATTGTTAGCTTTTCATATAAAAATCTTCTCCTTATAAATATGAATCCACAAAACCAAATGGAGGGAACAGACTAAAACAATCATAATCCAGATAGTCAATACAAAACCAGTTGAAGATAAAATACCCGATTAGAGGACTAAACAGTCAAATCTGGACTTTATAAAATCATTGGTTATTAACTTTAGAGGTGTTTTCAATATATTATTGTACAGTTAAACAATTCGGTTGTTTCGAATCATTTCCATTCCGTCAAATTTTTGTTATTTTCGTCTGCCAGATCACGTGATTTCGATGGAACCCCTGGCACTGAACTTCCGGTGTCATTGTACACAACAAAAACTCCAATCGATATGTCCCGTTTTAACGTTTGATCCTCAACTTAAAAAAATCTTAGCATTTTCTATAAAAGACAGATATCAATTAAATTATTTTCTTTGTATCAAAGACTTCAATGCAGAGACAAATACTTCTTTAAAATTAAATTTGTTTTCTTTCTTTATTTGTGGCTGTCAGCATCATCAAAGGAAAACGATCTGCTTTTATGTATATATTTCTGATATCAGACAGATAGTGGGGTACCGAACACCAGTATTTATTCAGCAGTTTCCTTGGCGGCTCCATATTACAATTACTTATAATCTACCGCATCTACGACTATGATATGCAGACGTTGTCACAGTAATAGCGTAAACACCGGAAGTCGCCTGCCGATTTGTTCAGACGTCAAGAAAAGAAAAAGACGGAACGTGGTCGGAATTGACATGATTCGAAACAACCGTATTGAATTAACTCATTAACTGTATATGACAATCCTGATCTACTGATTTTGAATAAGTGTTTCACATCTTAGATGGTCATGTTAACAGTCCTAATTTTATATATGACCATTGACCTTTTCTGTTTGGTTTGTCAGTGATTTACGACAGGTCTGTGGTTTTCTCCGGTTTCCTCCACCAATAAAACTGACCGCCACGATATAACTGAAATATTGTTGAAAGTGACATTAAACACCATAAACCAAACGTTTTCTGTTTGATTAAATGAGAATCCACTTGATATATTTATTTATATTGTTTGTAGGATCTGATAGAAGATTTGAAGGGAGAGTTAAGTGGTGGATTCCTAGATACATGTAAAGCTTTATTAATGCAGCCGGCTCATTATGACGCTTATTTACTACGCAAATCTATCAAGGTAAGTACAATTAATTTCTTGTGTACAACCAATCCACATCCAACAGACTGTTTCATGATTAGTGGATAACAATTTACATTAATCATATGTTTTTTGATTATGCTACATATTTAGAGATTATTCTGTATTGTATGATTTTACATTTAAGCTTAATTTCTTTTTGATAGCAAAAATTATGATTAATAAAAGGGTTTCTATTTTAATCTATTTAATGATGCTGAAGTTACATGTGTTTTATATAAAATGGTGTCTGTAATATTTAAACTGAAAGGATGTAAATGTGGATGTAAGTGAACGGGAATGATAATACATTGTAAACTCATGTAAGAATCTTAATTGTTGGAAATAGTTCTTTTATTACTGTTCTTTATCACACAGTCGCCATGAGATTTTACAGTGAGAACAATTAATATTTAGTCAGTGTTAGATTACTGCTAGCCTGACATGAGATCACTGCTAGCCTGACATGAGATCACTGCTAGCTTGACATGAGATCACTGCTAACTTTTCCTGAGATCATTGATAGCCTGATCTTAGATCACTGATAGCCTGTTCTGAGATTACTGATAGCCTGACATGAGCTTACTGCTAGCCTGACATGAGATCACTGCTAACTTTACCTGAGATCATTGATAGCCTGATCTTAGATCACTGATAGCCTGTTCTGAGATTACTGATAGCCTGACATGAGATTACTGCTAGCCTGACATGAGATCACTGCTAACTTTACCTGAGATCATTGATAGCCTGATCTTAGATCACTGATAGCCTGTTCTGAGATTACTGATAGCCTGACATGAGATTACTGCTAGCCTGACATGAGATCACTGCTAACTTTACCTGAGATCATTGATAGCCTGATCTTAGATCACTGATAGCCTGTTCTGAGATTACTGATAGCCTGACCTGAGATTACTGCTAGCCTGTTCTGAGATTACTGCTAGCCTGACCTGCGATTACTGCTAGCCTGACCTGATATCACTGCTAGCCTGACCTGAGATCACTGCTAACCTGACCTGAGATCACTGCTAGTCTGAACTGGGATCACTACTGGCCATCGAAGTCCCAGTTGCACACACCTACCGATAAAATGTGGTCGTTTATTTTGAATATTTTAAATATATTTCAGGGTCTTGGAACTGATGAAGATGTTCTTATTGAAATATTATGTACAAGATCAAATGCTCAAATTACAGAAATCAAAAGAGTGTACAAAGAAAGTAAGTTAGCTGTCTACATTGAAAATAAAACAGTTAAGCAGTAATGGCCGATAATATAACCAACCACCTCAACACAAATCATTTCTATTACAAACTTCAAAATACAGAAATAATAACAATATAAGGAAATAGAAATTTAAGTCTTGTTGTATGACAGGCACACAAATGTGGCAGGGTTAGATCGGTTTAAATCACCTTAACCCTCCACTGTTCATACATGTACAGTCACACCTGCCTTAATTGTCACCTGCTGTAAACAACCAATCAGATTTGTTATTTTAACTCGCCCATATAAGTGGTAACCTCACTAATACTGTTAGCCGTCAAGTAAAGGTTATCCAATTGTATCAGTTTACCATTTTTCAGTTTTTTTTCTAGACTTTATAAAAGATCATCAGTCAGTTAACTTTCAAATTGCTTTCAGTACATGATTGTAATAATTAAGTTATCAAATTATTGAATGATTAACTGTAAATCGGTACAAAAAAAAACAGAGCTTTGCAAAGCAACTGCCATTTTTTTCCCAAATAATTACCTTCCAGTAACAGTAACACATGAACCATTTCGAACTCAAACTGACAAACAAGATCTACCAATCTTGAATAAATGATCACATACATGTCTTATGCAGTAATTTTTTCTTTGTCCAAAAGGTGACCATTGAATACAAGTTTGACTGTGTTAAATTTATAAAGAAATTGATTTTTATGACATTCAATTAGAATTATTTAAACATGTTTAAGTTCATCATAACATTATATAGATATAGCTATTTCTTATTGTTCATTGCAAGGTGTACTCGATAAACATTATGTGAAAAAGTTTATCAGTGACATGGGCCAGGTCAGTGGTTTTCTCCGGGCACTCCAGTTTCCTCCACCAATAAAATTGACCGCCACAATATAGCTGAAATATTGTTGAAAGTGGCATTAAACACCATAGACCAACCAATCCAACCATATATCATTCGAGTTAAAATACTACAAGAAAGTTTTTTTCTTCTGTAAAACAAATCATAAAATTAAAATTAAAAAAGACAAATAATCCTTTTTTTCAGAATTCAACAAAGAACTTGAAAAAGACATTATTGGTGATACATCCGGACATTTAAAACGTCTTCTTGTTGGACTTGTACAGGCAAATCGTAGCGACAGCAAAGAAGTAGATAGAAACAAAGCTCACCAAGATGCTAAAGCCATGTACGAAGCAGGAGAAAAGAAATGGGGGACAGACGAATCCAGATTTAATGTGATTCTAGTGTCTAGAAGTTATCCTCAGCTTAGGGCGACTTTTGAAGAATATAAAAAGATTTCAAAGAAGGATATTGAGGAAGCTTTGAAGAGTGAAATGTCTGGTGATTTACTTAGAGGAATGTTAACAATTGGTGAGTTTTGGAAGTTTATGTTGAAGTTTTGCTTCTTGCTTGTACGAATTTGAGTGAGTGAATAATTATTGTTTACTGAGCAATTTTTCAGCTATATCATTACGAGAACTAGCTTCGACGATGATGATGATGATGATGATGACCGCTTTGTACTAAACCATCAGTATGAGTTGGATTTTTAAGTGCTAGATCAATGAAACAACAGTCTGAGGGTAGAAATTTCGAGCCACTTGGACACATTTTTCTGATTCCGAGCCAACCATTCTTTGCTCTGACATTTGAATATTAGATGAATGTACTAAGAGAAAAGCTATTAGGCTGTGATGGGTCTGGGTGGTTGAGTGATTAAGGTATATGACTTCTGACCACAAGCTTAACACCACAGGTTTTTGTTCTGTTTGAAAGTGGCAGTGACAGTGAATACCAAAAGCCTGTACTAACCCACAATCAGTGAAATCTTCAGTAAAGAGTATACCTCATTCCAAACAAAAAAATGAGTTGGAGACAGTTCCTAGCCTACAAATGAATGTTTGAGATGGCCTCCAGTACCCAGTTGTCTTATAAGTACATGTTCAGTTTGTAAGGAAGCATACCATTTTGTGCATTGATTATGTTGTTAAAATGTTGGGTTTTTTATATGAGTTTGAGATCATTTGTGAGAGAACTAAAATTGCAAGACAACAAATATGTAGACCTTGATATGAACAGACTGTTTTTATTTTGTTTTTCTTCGTCTTCTGTATCCTATGTTGCCAGGATTGTCCATTTTTTTAATGCCCCTTTGGTATTCTCTAACGTTTATTTACTCTGAGGACTTCAAAATATATTTTCAGTTCGATGTGTCAAGAACAAAGCTGGACATTTTGCCCGACAGCTTCAGAAGACTATGAAGGGTTTAGGAACAGATGATGACACGTTGGTCAGAATAGTTGTCACACGATGTGAGATTGACATGGCGCAGATTAAAGAAGAATTCCAGACACTGACAGGACAAAGTCTAGAGCAATTCATTGCTGTAAGTATTTTTCCAAAGGTTGCATGTTTATATTTAGATGGGTGAAGGGCATTGGAAAAATAACCCTTTAATTTGAAAATGCACCCAGATTTTATAAAAAGGAAGGGCAATTTGAGAACATAGAATTCTCCCTTGTGCACATGTAATAAAACATTGTGTGCACAAATTCTTATAAAGTGTCCCTGTTATTCGCGTCAACATTTGGTCTTGTTTTACAAAAGCCTAGATGCAACTCAGAAGTGACACAGACATTTCATAATGTTTAACCAAGTCATGATCATGACGGTAAAACTTTCAAAGTTGATGGTATGAATATATTTTTTATCAATTTTGCTCAAATTTTTTTCATGTTCTTGCCTTTGATCATGTTGTTTAAATTTACATAACAAAAGTAATCACAATGCTTCTATGATTATAATTTTCATTGATATGGACTTGTGGTCATAAGACTTTTGTGTATGAGTTTTATACTCTAAAAACAACCATAATACTGCATCAAACATATACAGCATACAGCAGGGGCGGATCCAGGGGGAGGGGGCACCCCCCCTCTAAAATTGGAAAAAATAAGATTTTTTTGGTGTAAAATCGTGATTTTTCACACGAAATACCCCAAAAATGTTCGCTTCCCCCTCCACTCAGTGCAATTCTTTTAATTGCACCCCCCTAACTTGAAATCCTGGATCTGCCCCTGTACAGATTTGGAGTATGAGTATGAATCTCTTACTAGAACATTTTATGACTGCAAGGTTAGTAGCATTGTTTATTAAACATCATATGCTCGTCTCGTGTAATTACCCATGGGTTTCATCCCAAGTCATGTCAAACCAAAGACCATAAATTTGTGCTTGCTGCTTCTCGGATAAAAACAAAGCATTAAGGAGTAAGAGCAAAGACTGATAGGCTCAAAGTCAGTATAATATGTCAGTGGAGCAACAAGTTTATCTGTAGACTGTGATTGCTTGATTGAGTAATGCATGATGTTAGCGAACATGTAGACTGTAGACTAGCACTATAATGATCTATCTCAGTGTGTTGGTCTAGTACAAAACAGATATCATCAGCATCGTCTCATCAAAATGTATTTATCTGATACCATAATGTAGCTGACAAATTACTTACTTGTTGTGAATCAACAAACACTCGCTCACTGAGTCAACATCATGTGACAATTATGAAAGAAAATGATTGGCTACAGATCTTAAATAACTTGTTTTACAGGATGATCTTAGTGGCGATTATAGGAACGTTATATTGTCAATAGTGACAGGAGGTCCTCCACCAGACACAGCTGCTAAATGTAAGTACTACAGCTTATTAAGTCTCCCAAACAACGTTTGAAGACTTATTGTTTTTGCTCCGTTTCTTATTATTATTATTCTTGTTCTTGTTCTTGTTATTCTCCTTTCTTTCCGTGCACCATGAACTTGTCCACGGCAGATCTCAGGAACTACAGGACAGAATTTTTTTAGTTGGGGCCGTTATAGTTGTGATCATATGGTAGTTGGAATTATAACTACCTATGCAATCAGTGCCTATCACCACTAAAGTTGTGAGTTCAAATCCCGTTCAGACGATACAACGTACTCGATGCAACACTATGTGATAAAGTTTGTCAGTGACTTGCGACAGGTCTGTGATTTTCTCCAGGTACTCGGGTTTCCTCCACCAATAAAACTAACCGCCATGATATAACTGTAATATTGGTGAAGTGGCATTAAACACCATAACCCTAACCCTTATTTTAGTTCATTAGATGTGGTGAGATAATGTATTCAAATGTGTCACGATTGATTTAGGTTTTTGACTCTGACCACAAGCCTTACACCACTGACATGCATTGGTGCCTGATATTCACTTCATGTTCCCATACACCTACACAAGGCCAGGGGTTTTCCTCTCCCAATAAATTGGATAGTTATAATATAACTACAATGACCCAACCCAACACTCTAGATCTCCTTGAAATCGGAACAATAAAATCTTATGTTAAATTTGTAGTAAGAATCGCATGAGCCTCTGGTTTGATCATGATTATAGATAGTCCTCTGTGCATTCAGATAGCATAAAAAGTAGAGAGAAAGTCTTTTGATGACAATGCACACATCTTCCTATTAGCAGCATAGAATTAGTGAAATGTTTTTGCAAACTGTCTTGTTTTGTAAATTTGAAACAATATTTTGAATTGTATAAAACAGATGCGACTACTTTGTCTCAAACTGTAAGTTTGAAATATTACTTTCTTTTCCAAGGGTTTACAGAGGAAAAGGCAAAGAAATTATTTGCCTGAGGATTTGAGACTTATCTAGCTGTCATTCAAGGGTTTTAATACATAGCATTCCGGCTCTTACTTCCCTGACCTAAACAACTTTTTTATGCAAATTTATATGCAATGTTTTTTTTCCCTCAACAGCTGGTAAAGCATTTGTAGAAGCTACGAAAAATAAAACAGAGGAGGAACTTGATGAAGATGTCAGGATGGAAACAGAAAACATACAGGTACAGAAATGTTGAATAGATATGTGAATACTCACTTTGTAACCTTTAAGAACTTTCTTTAATTTTCAAATATTTATGAGTTGCCTCCTTTCACAGAGAGAAGATTTTGGAAGTCTCTCAAATGTTTTCATAGGAATTATCATGTCTCTCCATAAGTCTACTAATTATCATGTCTCTCCATAAGTCTACTAATTATCTATTGTTACATGATGAACACTATATATAAATAGAATGACAGCTGTTATGAAGATCAAGACATTCAAAACTGAGGTTATCATTTTATTGGTAATGTCACAATGTGTTTAATGTCACACCGACCGATAATTTACAGTATCATGGAGTGTCTGTTGATACTGAAAATATCCCTTTGTGAGATCAATGGAAAATGTATAGATTACAGATTAATAAAAAAAAAAAATTTGTGCCATATTTTTATTATGAGATCAAGTTATTTTCTTTCCACATTTAAAATTGTATTCAATATACATGTAAGAAATGTTAATTAACCTTAATTAATGGGGTTTTTTTTATCGAGTACAGGAAGATCCTACAGTAAAAGCAGCTGAGAATTTTAATGCAGAAACAGATTGTGAGGTGCTACGTAAAGCTATGAAAGGATTAGGTAAGTTAGAAACAGATTGTGAGGTGCTACGTAAAGCTATGAAAGGATTAGGTAAGGATTCCTAGACATCATTCTTTCATTTTTTATGGATTTCATGAGTCTTACCAGACAACAAAATTAAGCAATCAATGAAAATTGTTCACTTTATACATGTGCATGTGCTCACTCTAAGTGGGGATTAATTGAATTTACATATTCAAATAAAAACCATGAATCCACGGAAAATTGTTTATATTAATTTACACTAGTGATATATGAAACGGTAATTTTACTTCACAGCTAAGTGCAAAGATTTAATGAATTAGAACATAGACTTATCAACATGTAGTCAGAATAATAAGATCATAGACTTATCAACATGTAGTCAGAATAATAAGATCATAGACTTATCAACATGTAGTCAGAATAATAAGATCATAGACTTATCAACATGTAGTCAGAATAATAAGATCATAGACTTATCAACATGTAGTCAGAATAATAAGATCATAGACTTATCAACATGTAGTCAGAATAATAAGATCATAGACTTATCAACATGTAGTCAGAATAATAAGATCATAGACTTATCAACATGTAGTCAGAATAATAAGATCATAGACTTATCAACATGTAGTCAGAATAATAAGATCATAGACTTATCAACATGTAGTCAGAATAATAAGATCATAGACTTATCAACATGTAGTCAGAATAATAAGATCATAGACTTATCAACATGTAGTCAGAATAATAAGATCATAGACTTATCAACATGTAGTCAGAATAATAAGATCATAGACTTATCAACATGTAGTCAGAATAATAAGATCATAGACTTATCAACATGTAGTCAGAATAATAAGATCATAGACTTATCAACATGTAGTCAGAATAATAAGATCATAGACTTATCAACATGTAGTCAGAATAATAAGATCATAGACTTATCAACATGTAGTCAGAATAATAAGATCATAGACTTATCAACATGTAGTCAGAATAATAAGATCATAGACTTATCAACATGTAGTCAGAATAATAAGATCATAGACTTATCAACATGTAGTCAGAATAATAAGATCATAGACTTATCAACATGTAGTCAGAATAATAAGATCATAGACTTATCAACATGTAGTCAGAATAATAAGATCATAGACTTATCAACATGTAGTCAGAATAATAAGATCATAGACTTATCAACATGTAGTCAGAATAATATGTTCTACTGTTTTGTCACTTTAGTAATGTACCATTTTTTTTAAATTGTATGCAAACTTAACTGCATATGTGTACATACATTTATTTCTTTCATATAGAGCTGTGAAAATACTTGTTATTTGTTCAAATTTACTGTGGAAAACTGTTCCAAAATTTTATCTACAAAGAACATCTTTCAACAATTATGGTTTTCAAAGCCACGACCATTTTGTAGTTGGCTGTACCTGTTTATCATCAACCTACAAAAATCATTGCTTATTTCCACTTTATAGTTGTTTAAGAAATGAATCATTGAAACCATAGTTTGTTGGAGATTCTAATATGACGTCCTTCAAACGCTTTGAGTCCAAATCCGTGGTAAAAATAATATTAATCTATGACCGATTAAATTTATGACGTCATCGACAATTTATAACGATATTTTACCAATTTTTACATATTAGAATCAAAATTTTTAACATGGTTAAATAAACTTTCGAGAATACCAAAGCGGAAATAAAAAAAATGGACATTCCAGAGAAACTGGCAACATAGGGTACACAAGATGGAAAAAAAAAGTTAGCACAATATGTGTTGGACACCACTAACGCAAATATCACAAATAACGTAAATAAGACATTATTTTTTTCGTAACATTTTTAAAGGAATATATTGCAAAAATAAAAATTCAACAAAGATCTTATTTTAAATCAATTACTGTGTTTTTACATACGATGATTCACTGTCTCATATGTTATACATATCCCTTGTTTGTTTTTAACAAGAAGTCCTACATTTAATATAACTGTTCTAACTACTTACAGGTACTGATGAGAAAGCTATTATAAACGTACTAGGATTCAGAGATAATGCTCAAAGATTAGAAGTTGTTAAATCTTACAAAACTATGATTGGCAAGGTAAGAATTTACACGTAATTCTCATTTTTTGGCACACATGATTAAAAGGTCACATGATGGGTTAGGTTTATGATGTCTAATGCCACTTTCAACAATATTTCAGTTATATCATGGCAGTCAGTTTTAATGGTAGAGGAAACTGGAGTACCCAGAGAAAACCACTGACCTGCCACAAGTCACATGACCTTACGACATCACTTGGTGTCAATTGTGGCCATCATTAACTTTTTATTTAACATGACCAAAGGGTTATGTGAGCTTTTGCCATTACTTTGAATCTGTCTGTCGTCATCATTAACATTTCACCTTTCTCACACACAAAACTATGGTGAAGTTTTTTTCTTTCAGAATTATACATGAATACTCCAACGACAAAGCCAAGATTGCCCACATTATTGAACCAGTTTTTTTTAAGAAATGGTTGTTATGTAATGACTAATCTTCTTTCAGAATTACTTCTAGATCAGAGAATTACATTTAACACATCTACATAGACCACTTATACACTTTGTTAATTAGGAAAGGAAAGTTTAAACAGTGATGGTCATCAATTTCACCGATAAGGACAAAAATAACAATCACCTCATACCTCAACACACTGAACACAAAAAAGGGTAGTTGGTTTATGGTGTTTAATGCCACTTTTAACAATATATCAGTTATATCGTGGTGGTCAGTACTAGTTTTATTGTTGGAGGAAACCAGAGGACCCGGAGAAAACTACTGACCCGTCGCAAGTCACTGACAATCTTTATCACATAATGTTGTATCGAGTACACCTTGCCATGAATGGGTTCGAAATCACAAACTTTAGTGGTGATAGGCATTGATTGTACCTGTAGTTGTAAATCCAACTACCATACGATCACGACCATGACAGTTCCTACAAAAAAAAGGGGGACTACAACATATAATGTAACAATGTAATCAATATTGAATTGTATTTTTTAGGATTTAATTGGAGAATTAAAAGGAGAGTTAAGTGGAGGTCTTAAGAAGTTATGTATAGGTCTGTGTATGAGTCCTCCTGACTTTGATGCTATGAATCTCAACAAAGCTATAAAGGTATGAAATAATAGGGAAAAACAAGCTACAGTCAGAACTGTCTTATGTGACCTTCCAAGGGAACAGTGAAATATGGTCACATAAGACAGGTGGTCTTTTGATATGGGTTTAATTGATATGAAATGTACTGTGAAGGGAAATGAAAATTAAGGTCATATAATACAAGTTATTTCTTAATAGAGGTAGTCACTAAAGCAGGTGTGATTGTATTTGTAAGCCATAATTGGTGTTATATTACATGTATACCAAGCGTACAACATTGTATCCCACCATTAGGACATAACCTTAGGAATATCAAAGGGTAAACATTCTTTATGTTCATTATGAAATACTTTTATGTAGTTTGCCAATAAATTTTTATGTCACTAAGCTGTTTTTATGATTTAATTGTGTCAAAATGGTGCAAACGCCCTAAATTTGACATTTATAGTTAAAGTCAGATTTGATTAGGCTTTTCTTTAGATTCCTTATGGAATTTCCTTCTGCATTCTGCACAGATTTGTCCCAACTCATATGGTTTCTTAGATATAAATATTCAAAGGGAGCCGAAAGAGTTCAACACTGAAAATGATAACTTTTGTTTTTTTCAGTCCTGATTTTATTGAGTAAACCTAACAACTGGCAGGAGTCAAAATCACTGTTCATTTGTTTCTATATTTATCAATGAAGCATGATATTGGTATCCATTTTCAGGGCCTCGGTACAGATGAACAAGTCCTGGTAGAGATTATATGTACAAGAACAAATGAACAAATTAATGCATTTAAACAGTCATACAAAACATGTAAGTAGTTGTCCTAGATATTGAACTGAACACATGGTAACTCTCAAGAATTTGAAATAAATGAATGTATGTACATGTAAATAAAATTTTGTGTAGAAGTGAAAAGTCAGCTTAAACTTGCTGTTCAATTAAACATTTTGCAGGAAAGAAATGTAATTTTTCGACAACTTTAAATATTTCAGTTTATCCTGATTCATATTCAAGTTTAATTTTCTGAATTAAATCAAATTCTGCATTATCAGAGTCAGACAACTGCAAGCATAGTATTATTTGAATCCATACAGCTTCATCCTATAATGTTTTTATTATCCCCTCGCCAACGAAGTTGCGAGGGGATATAGTAACGCTACCGTCCGTCCTTCCGTCCGTCACAATCCTTGTGAACACTCTAGGATCAACATCCTTCAATGGATTTTGACCAAACTTGGTACATATTTAGTCCTTAAGAGAATCTGGAACCCTATTGATTTTCAAGGTCAAAGGTCAAGGTCACAGGGTCAAATTTTTACCACATAACATCCTTGTGAACACTCTAGAATCAACATCCTTCAATGGATTTTGACTAAACTTGGTACATACTTAGTCCTTAGGAGAGTCTGGAACCCTATTGATTTTCAAGGTCATAGGTCAAAGGTCAAGGTCACTGGGTATTTTTTTTTACCATGTAACATCCTTGTGAACACTAGAATCAACATCCTTCAATGGATTTTGACCAAACTTGGTACATACTTAGTCCTTAGGAAAATCTGGAACGCTATTCATTTTCAAGGTCATAGGTCAAAGGTCAATGTCACCGGGTCAAATTTTTACCGCATAACATCCTTGTGAACACTCTAGAATCCACATCCTTCAATGGATTTTGACCAAACTTGGTACATACTTAGTTCTTACGAGAGTCTGGAACCCTATTGATTTTCAAGGTCAAAGGTCAAGGTCACAGGGTCAAATTTGTACTGCATAACATCCTTGTGAACACTCTAGAATCAAGATCCTTCAATGGATTTTGACCAAACTTGGTACATACGTAGTCCTTAGGAGAGTCTGGAACCCTATTGATTTTCAAGGTCAAAGGTCAATGTCACCGGGTCAAATTTTTACTGCGTAACATCCTTATGAACACTAGAATCAACATCCTTTAATGGATTTTGACCAAACTTGGTACATACTTAGACCTTAAGAGAATCTGGAACCCTATTGATTTTCAAGGTCAAAGGTCGAGGTCACAGGGCCTAATTTTTAGGCGAGGGGATACACCACGCTTTGCGTTGCCCTTGTTATAATTGTTTTTCAATAATGTAATTACAGTCGAAACCTTCTTATCTCAAACTCTGATAAGTTGTTTTTCTTGGAAAACAGAAGTAAAAATAATGTTTGTTCCTAGTAGCTTGTAACTTAATTTATCAAATATTTGATTGCATCTTATGTATTATGAGTTTATCAAGTCTATGTCAACTAGGTCTATGCAAAAAAAAATGCTTCAGACTACTGGCTATGTTGAATTTGTGAGGAAATTATTTTATAATAAATCATGTTCAAATCAT
Source organism: Bathymodiolus septemdierum (assembly GCA_963383655.1). Taxonomy (NCBI): domain Eukaryota; kingdom Metazoa; phylum Mollusca; class Bivalvia; order Mytilida; family Modiolidae; genus Bathymodiolus; species Bathymodiolus septemdierum. The sequence goes on from OY726529.1 coordinate 16,202,229, forward strand.
ACATATAACAACAGGAGTTTTTGTTTGTTTCAATACTGAACATTTTGACAATAAGAGTGTTCATCAATGTTTAGATAATTTGTTTAGACCTTTGCATCTTAAAAGTCCATTGGAAATTGGTTTCTTAATTTTTATTTTTATTTAAGAAAAAATAACTTTTACATTTGTAAAAACATATTTTAAAATCAACCATTACTATAATATATATCAGGGGCCGTCGTGGCCGTGATCGGATGGTAGTTGGATTTACAACTGCTTATGTGATCAGTGCCTATCACCACTGATGTTGTGAGTTCGAATCTCAATCAGGGCAAGTGTACAACATTATGTGATCAAGTTTGTCAGTGACTTGCGACAGGTAGGTGGTTTTCTCCGGGTCCTCTGTTTTCCTTCACCAATAAAACTGACAGTCACAATATAACTGAAAGTGGCATTAAACACCATAATAACCAAATCAACCATTATTATAATATATTTCAGTATATAACAAAGAATTAGAAGCTGATGTAGCTGGAGACACGTCAGGTCACTTTAAACGATTACTCATCAGCTTATTACAAGCTAACCGTGACGAAAGTATAGAATTTGATAGAAACAAAGCCAAACAGGACGCACAAGCTCTTGTCGAGGCTGGAGAGAAGAAATGGGGTACAGATGAGTCGAGATTTAATGTGATTCTTGTGACGAGGAGTTATGCTCAGTTACGAGCAACTTTCCAGGAATATGCCAAGGCAGCCAACAAAGACATAGAAGATACACTGAAGAGTGAAATGTCTGGAGATATACTGAAAGGAATGCTGGCTATAGGTAGGTTATTTGATATGCCTTTCCTTATGTTGGTTTGTTTCACATGTCAATTATTTTTTTTATAATTGCTCACAGGGTAAACAATGGTGATTTCATTGTCTTGGAAACATAGTAAAGTTTTCAAATTTTAGCTAATGCCATAATTAGTTTTTCTACCATACACTACACTGACTTATTTCCAAAGAGTACCACAATGGGTCTCACTAAGGGAGCCGGAACCACTTACCATACATGTACCAGATTTCAGATACACTGAGATACTCAAATACTACTAAAATGTCCTCCCTCAAGAAATGCTACTCCTCGTAATATTATGGCCATATTTTCATTGCAGAATGGACGACCTTATGAGAAGGCGATTACTGCATGTACTGATTTAACTAAATAAAATATTTCTATATGTTACAGTGAGATGTATACGAAACAAAAGTTCTCACTTCTGTGATGAGTTATATAAATCAATGAAGGGACTGGGAACAGATGACGACACGCTGTGTAGAGTAATGGTATCACGGTGTGAAGTAGACATGGTCCAAATCAAAGAAGAATTCCAGAGGAAATACAAACAGACATTAGCTATGTTTATCAGTGTAAGTGTACTTGAGTTGTAGATATGAGTTATCATTGGTCAACTAAATGAACTTACCTGTACTGAAAGTGTTTATCAGTGTAAGTGTACTTGAGTTGTAGATATGAGCTATCATTGGTCAACTAAATGAACTTACCTGTACTGAAAGTGTTTTTCAATGTAAGTGTACTTGAGTTGTAGATATGAGCTATCATTGGTCAACTAAATGAACTTACCTGTACTGAAAGTGTTTTTCAATGTAAGTGTACTTGAGTTGTAGATATGAGCTATCATTGGTCAACTAAATGAACTTACCTGTACTGAAAGTGTTTTTCAATGTAAGTGTACTTGAGTTGTAGATATGAGCTATCATTGGTCAACTAAATGAACTTACCTGTACTGAAAGTGTTTTTCAATGTAAGTGTACTTGAGTTGTAGATATGAGCTATCATTGGTCAACTAAATGAACTTACCTGTACTGAAAGTGTTTTTCAATGTAAGTGTACTTGAGTTGTAGATATGAGTTATCATTGGTCAACTAAATGAACTTACCTGTACTGAAAGTGTTTTTCAATGTAAGTGTACTTGAGTTGTAGATATGAGCTATCATTGGTCAACTAAATGAACTTACCTGTACTGAAAGTGTTTTTCAATGTAAGTGTAGTTTGGTTGTAGATACTATGACTTAACATTGGTCAAATTACCTTTACATGAAAGGAGAGTCTTGTTAAGATTTTGTACTCCACTTATGCTACAACTGAATTGTTCTGAAAAGTGCCATCAAATTATCATTACCCTTCCTCGGAATTTTGTTTAAAGTACTTCATTTTTGTCAAGCTGTAAATATGTAAAAGTTGATGGGAAATTGGTTTCTTAATATAATTTTCTAAATTTTTTTTTATCCCTAGGCAGAAAGGAGACAGGTCACTAAAGTGTTATCTTTGTTTCATAACTTTTTTTTATTTTTTTTAGGATGATGTTAGTGGGGACTACAAAGACTTATGTTTAGCTTTATTAGGAGAACAACAGGCTGCCCCTGCTGAAAAGAAGAAGAAAGGTCAGTATTAACACTGTGTAGTAAAATTTTGGCTTTAAAGTGCCTTGGGGGTCGTCGTGGCCATGATCGTATGGTAGTTGGGTTTATAACTACCTATGCAATCAGTGCCTATCACCACTGATGTTGTGAGGTTGAATCTCGATCGGGGCGAGGTGTACAACATTATGTGATAAAGTTTGTCAGTGACATGCGACAGGTCGGTGTTTTTCTCCGGGTCCTCCGGTTTCTTCCACCAATATAACTGAAATATTGTTGAAAGTGGTGTTAAGCACCATCAAACACACAACAAACAAGCATTGAACGTGCCTTGTGAACATTTTTTTCCAAAAACTTGCCGTGCACACTAAATTAAATATATATATTTTTATTAGAGAAATATTTTAGAGCATAAAAGCAGATTTTTACATTTGAATTTCTTCAGGAATCCAGCTTGATAGTTTGGTTAACCTTATAGCACAATGATATGCATAAACATGGTGTCATAGGGAGACTCATTTCCTTCATTTACTTTCCTCCACCAATTAAAACTGACTGCCATGATATAGCTGAAATATTTACCACCATACCCTACCCACCCTCCTTCATTTATGCTAATGATTACAAAATTTCTTATTTGGAACAGTTTTCATTTGAGTGAGGGTGATTCTTGTTTAATAGTGAGTGAAAAAATTTTCAGCTATATCATCATGACAAGATCAAATGACTTTTTATGATATAATGATGACTACTTTGTACTACATCAACATCTTTATAAAAGCAGTCCACTTCACGTAGACAGGTTATCCTGTCTGATCCTACCAGTCTTTGTTCTTACTCATTTATGCTGTTGTGGTCGTGAACGTATGCTAGTTAGATTTACAACTACCTATTTTTAGATACGCCACGCTTTGCGTTTCCCTTGTTAAATAATTAAATTTAGAAAGTTTTACTTTTATTATTAATATGATAATGTGCTGATATCAAATTTATGTTTTAAAAAATTCTTCTTTTTATTTTTAGGATGGTTTTCATAGAGAAAAATAAACAATTTGTGAAAGAAAACAGTAACTGACTATGTAGTAGAGTTAACAGATCATGTGAAATGAGGGACCAGAAATAATGAATTATACCCTGCATTTTAGATTAGTCCAATAGACTTATGTCATTACAGTAGAATCTAGCTTTAACTGTATACTGTAGAAACTGGAATGACATATTATACTGCATTTTACATCAAAAGATTATAAGCTTTAATACACGCTCCTTATGTACTAATTATATAGGTCAGAAGTCTCACAAGTAGATGTAATATTATTCTAATGTCAGATGTAAGTCATGCGTACAATATTTTATTCTTACAATAGAACCCTATATAAAGATTTTTCTTTTTAAATTTGTATTTAATTTTTTTTTTTATGTTGGGTCAACATTGATAATTTGTCTCCCTTGGCCTACTTTGTTAAGGGAGATAACTCGACTGACATTGAAAAGGGAGACAACCTGCCTAACTTTGAAAAGTGAGACAACTTGACTAACTTTGAAAAGTGAGACGACTTATACTTTAACATGAGTGAGTAATGAAATGTCTGTTGTTTTGATGTCACCCAATTATGGTGTTGTTGCAAATAAGTGTTCAATCATGATCATATTTTTCAGATGATAAGATCAAATTTCCCAAAGACAAGACAGATTTATAGTTTTTTTGTGAGAATTATAATTTGGCCATGATTTATTAAAGTTTATTTTGTTGATATTAGTAATGCGTACATAATGCCATAACCTGCCAAATATCTGTCTTTGTCATGTTTTATTTGTTGCTGTAAATATCAGGCATCAGGGGGGTGTTAATTTTACACATGTCCGTGTTTGTCTGTCCGTTCGTCCCTACATTTGTACTTCCCACATTAGGTTTCAGCTCAATAACTTAAGATTGCCTTAAAAGGGCATTTGTGGGAGGCACTACGGACAAAATTTGTGGGCGGAGCTTATCAAAAATCCCTGTTGATATGAACAGCATAATTTTGAAACTGTATGTCACATGACAAACGTGACCTATATAAAGGTCACATACCTCAGAAATTTGAATTTTCGAAGTGATTTTTGTAGATTTTAGACTGATGAAGAATATTATTTTTAATAAAACTGAAAGTTTCGTAGGGAGGAACAATTGTGACCATGCCTGTCAAATATTTTGCTCTAAAAGTAACTGTGAAGCTATGTATCATTGATTTTTCCTCCTTGAGATAACCTGGTTACGGTGGTCAAAATAATGAACAATCTGAATGTTTGCTCCGCCCACAGCTATTTATACCCACGGTCCCGGTTTAAGCAAATCATTTGAAATTTATACACAAGGTCAAAGACTTGAAAAGGAAGGTGAAGTTTGATTTCTGACTTGACCACCATTTCTGTTCTGGAGTTATTCCTCTGTTTACTTTAGTTCAGGGGCATCTGTGTCCTATGGACATGTTCTTCCATTTTTTTTTAAGGAATATTTGAAATTGTTGAACAGGTTATATGATATAACCTGGTTTGGATCAGTTTACGCTTAATAAACTGCAAAGCGGTTTATGAAAAGCGTAAGCTGACCCAAACCAGGTTATGCAAGTATAAGCTGTTCAACAATTTCAAATACTCCTTATAATTTAGTTTTTGCAACAAAATTTAATAATTCCTCAATTTTAATTACGATTATTTCATGTGACTATTTTAATTTGTCGTTGGTGGATGAACACGTTGGTGACGTCACAATACCAACCCAAGTTATCGAGTATAACCAAAATTTGCCCTGATCCGTTTCATTTCATAAATTCCATCCTGAATATTTAAGAACTTATATATCTTTATATTGATTTTTTTATTTTTTATTCAAAATTTTCTCTCAACTTTCCATTTCATAATTCCGTCCCAATATTTAAAAATGTGTATTTTTATATTTAATTCTTATTTTTTAAATTAAATAACATTGATATTGATTTACAATTTGTTATATTTAACTAGATTAAGAAATAGAACTAGTCTACTATATAAAGTACAATAGAGGAGTCATTTATGTTGTGTTTCAATTTTCAATTTGTATATGACAGTCGATATTCTGTGAAAATTAGTTCCGAATTTTTTTAAAAACATTTTTAGGGAATATTAATATTAATATTAGAGTCATAAATATCTATGCCAGTGAAAAGAAGAAAAAAGGACAATTTCCACAAAAATTGTCTTGACAGCAACAAATATTAATATATTTATGTTGATGGATACTAATGATATTTTTGTACGTTCAACCGAATTGATGGGTTATGGGTTTGGGTGTTTGATGCCACTTTCAACAATATTTCAATTAATTCGTGGTGGTCAGTTTTATTGGTGGAGGAAACCGGAGTACCCTGGAAAAACCACCGACCTGGCTCCCGTCACTGACAAACTTTATCACATAATGTAGTGTCGAGTACACCTCACCAACAAACTCACAACGTTAGTGGTGATAGGCACTGATTGCATAGGTAATTAAAAATCCAACTACCATACGATCACAACCACAACATCCCCCAACCGAATTGACAAAAAATTTCATGTGTTTATGTTATAGTCCTCAATTGAATTAGAAATCCCCAATGTTATGAAAAATATCTGTTCAAGCTTGTTTATATTACATTCATTTTAAGGCATTATTTGTTCCAAAATTCTTGTACCGTATTTAGGGTTGTATAATGTGCATGATTTTGCCCAGATTCTTTATTTGGTAGGAGGTGTGCACATTATAAACAGGAACAATGTGTTTCACTCTTTTCCAGACCGGGAAATCACATGTCCGCCATGTTTTTCACTCTTTCCCAGACCGGGAAATCACATGTCCGCCATGTTTTTCTGTTTACTATTGTCAACATGCAAAGTTAAATATTTCTAAAATTGTTTGGACACTATTCCACAAAATAATTAATTGCATCTACTATGTTTTAATTATTGAAGAATTAAAACATGCTCAAAGGACTGAAAAATATATACAACTGATATTTAATTCTTACATTTCCGACGACGATTTTTTTCAAATGTCCATGCGCATTATAGACACGAACTAGTTTTTTTCTGGAGATTTTCAAGGCCAAGAGGGGGTGCGCATTATGCAACCCTAAATACGGTAAAATGTTATATTGCACATAAAAAGTTTGTTAAAAAAAACACCACCAACAAATAAATGCATTTTTAAATTTTTTTTAATTGTGTATTGGCCATAGATCAGTTTCAAAACATTCCAAACATTTATGTTATACTAAGAGATAAATGTATGTTTTATTACTTTATTCTTAAAAGTCACATCATGTTAATAAATTCTTCTTTGGATTTCTTTGTATAAATGTTGGTCGCAAACTAATATTTCCCCCTGTGGAACCTGTCTAATCTGACACCAATGGACCATGGAAATGTGTCGTATTGTATGGGATGTCGGAATACTTGGATTTATTTTAGTTAACGGAAATACTGTAGGACCACAATTTTTTGTCGGATGTCACAGGATGTCAGAAAACTCAGGTGTCGAATATCACAAGTTCCACTGTATTTAGAAATAGTTTCTCTAAAAATGTGACTAAGGAATGTATTAGTCATATTTAGCATTTTTTATAGAGTTACCAATAGGCTTTTTTCTTTTAAAAAGGCCAACCAAAAAGATGTATTTAAGAAAATAATAAGACCTTAATTATTTTTTTAATTATTTGCATTTAGATTTTATATCAACATATCATGAATTCCTCCGCTGTTTAATAGTTGCCTACTGTCTGTGATAGATTTATTTATGTAAAAGTATGTTTTATTGTTTATCATTAATATGTCATAAATAAAACAGAAAAGATAATAAAGACTATATTTATTCTGCCTAAATTTGACTCTCTCCCCCCCCCCATTATGTTCACCTGCCTTTGGACCAAGCTGCAAACCAGTTAAACCTCTGGTTACAATACAATAAATAGTCCTTGTAACATGAATGCAATATTTTCCTTTGATCTTTTTACAGCAGATATACCAGATATTGCACACTTTAAATCTGGAGAAAACCACACCTGTCGCAAATCACTGTCAAACTTTATCACATAATGTTGTATTGAGTACACCTCACCATGATGGGAAGTCAAGCTCACAACTTTAGTGGTGTTTGGCACCGATTGCATAGGTAGTTGTAAATGCAACTATCATACGATCACGACTAAGACAGCCCCCAGGGTTATTAAAAGAAAATTGAGACAATACTAGTGATGGTAAAAAAAATCAACCAATATCAACAAAATGAATAACTATGTCTCATCTCACACCATTGCACACACAGCATATGCTGATGGAAATCCAAGACTTGGCTTGGGACAGGCACAAAAATGTGGCTAGTTTAAAATGTTAAAGGGATCCCAATCGTCGCCTGCTTTGTACTAGACAAATATTCTGATGCAGATTTTTATAAAGCTACACTTCCAAACATTTTCTTCATATCACAAATGCTAATCACGGATTGGTCAATTACATAATTTTGATATCACTCCAGATAAGAGAATTCTGCACAATACGGTTGTTTCGAATCATGTCAATTCCGACCATGTTCCGTCTTGACGTCTGAAATGTTAGGCAGACGACTTCCGGTGTTTACGCTATTACTGTGACAACGTCAACATATAGTCGTATATGCGGTAGTTTATAAATAATTGTAATATGCCAAGAAAACGGCTGAGTAAATACTGGTGTTCTGTACCCCACTGTCTGTCTGATAACAGAAATATATCAAGACAAATCGTTTTCCTTTTATGTCAATCATGTCTATTCATGATGCTGACAACAGTAAATCAAGGATTTGTATACTTTTTAAATCCTTGAATAAATAAAGAAAGAAAACAAATTTAATTTTAAAGAAGTAATTGTCTGTGCATTGAAGTCTTTGACACTGAATAAAATAATTTAATTGATATCTGTTACAGAAAGTGTTATTAATTAAGAGTTCTACAAGTTGAAGTTTAAACGCCACATATCGATTGGAGTTTTCGTCGTGTACATTGACACCGGAAGTCCAGTGCCTAACATTCCATCAAAATCACATGGTCTGGCAGACGAAAATGAAAAAAATTTGACGGAATGGAAATGATTATATGAAAACAAAACTACAAAGACTTAAAAGATAATGTTTAATGATATTTTTATTGTAGTTATATTAGTATAATAATTATATAACCAACACCATGGAATAGTTATTTACAGAAGAGCGTTTGGGATTGAAATTAACAAGTTTATCTTCAGCCATGACAACCGTGTCACGAAGATTAAATATATAGTGTATAAAGTTCAAGATTAGAGCGTTCTTTATAACAACGCTATTTGCTCGATTATATATGATGGTTGGAATTTTACTCACATGTATAAAACACTTGCACGACCATAACATTTCGCTAAGAGGTGAGGGTTAGGAACATAAAACTAGTTTAACCCTGCCACTCTTTATTGAAGTGCCTGTACCAAGCCAGGAAAGTGAGCAGTCATGTATTTGTGTGTTAGGGGAATATATTCTGCCTCATGTTGTGATTGTTCTGTTGGACTTTGGAACTGTTCCGTCAGCGTGGTATATTGTGTTTTTCATTTGATCTTTTAAGTGATAAAAGAGATTTTGTTTAGGTATATAATTAATACCTTAATTACATAGGTTTGTGCAAAGGTAACTTAGTATGCAAATACAGTCAAACCTGTCTATGTAGTCATCTGTATTAAAAGGGCAACATTTTCTTGCCCTGTCATAGAAAGTTTTGTATGAATTGAACTTCTTTTAAGAGGTTACCTGTCTTATAAAGCCATATTTTCTTTATCCCAAAGGTGACCTCTTAATACAGGTTTGACTGTGTAAAGAACTTATTCAGTCCAATTTTCGAAACACTCAAAATTAAGATTTTTCGTATATGTTCATTTTATATGAATCCTGATTTTTACCTGGATCATAAGAGTTAATTTTTGTATGTTATTATGAGAATATATAGGATGACACATCTATCGATCTATGTAATGGTTTTTATCAGACAGCATACGAAAAGATGAAAATAAACATAACTGAATTGTCCTTCCAATTGTATATCGTGACACATTTTATATATAGTACACACAGTTTATTAAAAAGAAAAAACAACACCATATAAATAATTCTTCCCAATTCCATGGATACTGAAAAATAAATAAAATAAAAGTGTAAATAAAGTAGCAAAAAATATGATTATATATAAAAACGTAGATATCAAATTTAGTGCGCACAATGCAATTAAATTTCTGGAATAAATAAGAGTAATAACAAAATTACCGAACCCCGAGCAATCTTACAAAGGGAAAGTCAAAACTCATAAGTATATAAACAGACAAAATCAGTCAACAACCGGAAAACTGAAAACCGTAATGACCCTGACTTGATACAGGCATTTCTAAAGAAATGGTGGGTTGAATCAGATTTTAAAGCGCCAAACCTTCCCCTTTCATTACGGCTCAAAGTTTCCGGCTGTCACTATAACAGTATGTATAACAATACTTGAACAAAACAGGTAAAACAGTTGTCATAACAGCACCAAACTCAGTGAAATGAATGTCAAAAACATTTTTACGTCACACATTGATATTTTTGACATTTTTGTTTTTGACCACTTATCTTTATACATTTTCACTATATGAAAATCCATCGTTTATAATCTTTTCTGCAGAGACGGAATATATTTCAACAAGATCTTGGTATCGGAATATAGAGATCGAATAAGGCGAATCTTTTCATAGCCCTGGTCCAGTAACCTTCATCAGGTACGCTCAAAATCGAAAGATTGAAAAGCCAAATAATTTAAAGTTTTGGGAGCAATAACACCAAAGAGTCTAAACATGATAGCCAACATCGGCATTATCGATGATTTGTACATTGTTTCTTTGACCTTTACACGTGATAATATCTATTTTTGTAAGCGTGATATTAGCATGATGTGACGTACAGTCCATGGACATAAGTATTCGTCACCTTCGCTTTTTTACTATATATTTCATATAAAACTTTTTTTATTTAAATATTTTAAAGCTATAATGTATCTCTGGGCAAATTTTTATGAAATTTATTTCAAGACACGCAGAATTCTTTGAATTTTATTTGTTTATCTGATAGTAGTTTTTGTCTGCATGGTTTTTGTTTTCTGGTGATTTAAACACAAATGTTGATTTTTCCGATTTTATTTTAAATATATAGCAAATTTGATGTCAAAAAACAAAAATTGTCTTTAAATCATGAGAATATAAAGGCAATCTAACGGACAATCATGCTAAAATAAACAAATAATCTTTAAATATTTCTGCTTCTTCTGGTGCAAAAATTATCAAACTCCGTTTAGAAATGACTTCACAATAATTTTGTTGAAAAATATGGTTTTATATGAAATATATAGCGTAAAATCAAGGGTGACGAATACTTATGTCCATTGACTGTAGTTCAAAGACGGTACTGACGTCACCTTACCAAAATCCCCCAAAACAATATGTTTTGTTCGAAATGCAATTCTTGTCACCTTCGAAGAGATATTGCTCTGAGAAACCCCTTCTCATAAAACAAATCCACGATAGTATATATTTATCGTTCATATATAGATATTTTCCCTTTGTTCTTGCCCAGTGATATTGTCAATAGCAACGAACTGACTGAAAATTATCGGTCACGTGTGTCGTCAAACACTTTATTATGTTATCGATAAAAACAACATTGTCAGTTTTTGAATGTATCAATATACATTATCACTATAGTATCATAGATCGTCCCGTTGGACTCGCTGTGATGCTAGCGATAAAGTCTCATGTACGTCTCGACCATTCAAACTGCCGTTACTCTATATATAAATTGATAATAACATCTATCAACATTAACATTTCTTCACGAGAATCCCAATGGCACGTCAAAGAATAAAGTACAGTATTTCTCGTAAATCAAAGATGTGCACGAAAATGGCGTACATTTAAAATCGTATAACTACAAAATAAAATTGATTAATATCATATATTAAATATGCTATGTCCCAGGCCAAAAGAATAGCACCGATTTTTTATATTTCACCTGCATGTGCATAAAAATAATTATAAGTTGTGACAGATTCTTTGTGGATAAAAATATTGAGTGGTATCTTATATTTCTTGTAGATATTGTTTTGATTGACAGAGTTAGCGACTGTTATTCAAGTGAGCTGGCTAAGTTAATCACACATTTAGTCACATTTAATTTTGTTCTCTGTTCATTCAATCACTAAGATACAGGGGCGGATCCAGGATTTCAAGCTAGGGGGCGCACTTAAAAAATTGCGCCGAGCGGAGGGAGGCGCGAACATTTTTGGGGTATTTCGTGTGAAAAATCACGATTTTACGCCAAAAAATATTTTTTTCAATTTTAGGGGGGCGTTGTTTGTCCTTTTGTACTTTTTTTTTGGCCATTGTGTTGTCTGTTCTTCTTCGATATACGGATTCTGATTACCCCTTTGGTATCTTCAGACTCTTCTTAAGCGTAAGTCTAAGAAAATTTGAAGATACCAAAGGGGTAATTAGAAGCCGTAAATCAAAGAAGGACAGACAACACAATGGCCAAACGAAAAAAAGGACAAACAATGATCTACAAAATATTATACAGAAAACAAAAGATCAAGCAACACGAACCCCACTAACAACCGGATGTGAACTCAGGTGTTCCGGGAGGTTAAGCAGTTCATACTCCACTAGTGTCACACGTCTACGAATGTGTCTAGAAATTTAGATTTACCTTTAGATAATATTCATATCTGAATTTGATTTTTTGGATGACTGAAAACTGGATCCAAACAACATCATTTTCTTGTCTGATCTAGTACTACTTCCGGTTAATATTCCACGCTTGCGTCTGCCTGCTTGCGTTTTACACGAAAAATGACAATGCATGGCTATAATTGGAACAGTGCATTTGAAAGCTTTCAAAGATCGCTTGCAATCCACAGGATCTCGCTTGTCATAAATTGAGGCCACTCCGGTTGGTATCGTAATATGTGTTATGTGTGTCACAGTGGTGCTGGGTCTTGAAGGTGTCGTAACTGGCGTGGTCGATGTGGTTAATGTGGTTGGTGTGGTTTTAGCAGGACTCTGTGATGTTGTTTTTATACTGCTGCTCGATACCTTTTGTGACATAGTCGCCATGTTTGTGCTAGCAGTTTGTAAAATTGTTGAAGTAACTGGCGAAATCGTTGATCCAATTAAAGACGAGCTAGGCGTTGCTGTTGAATACATTGATGACAAAGACAGAGGTAAAACAGGGGTAATTGTAATAGGAACGTTATAACATGTCATTGGTACTCCTGATGACACGAACATACCTACAGATGACACATAGGATGACGCTAATCCCGAATATGACATAGCATCGCTGTAATGCGACATATAACTTGATGGTGTCATAATCAAACTGGAATATGACAATGCGCTACTTCGGATTGTAACTGGGATACTTGTTGATGGCGTCAAAATATGGGAAGTTGACATTGTCATATCTGATGACGACATAGGAGCACAAGTTATTGACATTGACACACTTGAAGACAACATGGAAACTACCGAGGATGAGATTGAATCAGTTATTTGAATATTTGGTGTCACAGAGGTACTTGAAGGTGATATTTGAAACGCAGAGGACATATCCGCTGTTGATAATACACTGTTACTTAAAGAAGATGTTTCAACACCAGATGTCATTTGAACACTAGATGACAAGGGAGCAGGTGACGTAAGAATAGGAACCCCGGAAGACATTACCACACTTGAAGGAGGCATCATAATTCCAGACGACATTGTTGCATGATGTGACGAGGAAATATCCGATGAGGGGATATGTACTCCAGATGATGACAATGGGGCATTAGAAGAGAAAACAGTAACTACAGAAATAGATGACGAAGGTAAAACTGACGAATACATCGAAACTGTAGAAAACATTGGAATGCCGCCAGTTGAAACCAGACTGTCAAAGGAGGTCACAGGAACACTGGGTAATACTGAGGAAATACTATTAGACAACATTAAAACACCACTAGATGACACAAGATTGTCAGAAGATGACACGGGAACGCTTGGCAATACCGAAGGAATGCCAGAAGACAACACTGGAACACCACTAGATGACATAGGATTGTTGGCAGATGACATATGAACACTTGGTAATATCGATGGAATGCCAGTAGATAACACTGGGGCACCACTAGATGACATAATATTGTCAGAAGAGGACATAGGAACACCACTGGATGATATAATATTGTCAGAAGAGGGCATAACAACACCATTGGATGACATAATATTGTCAGAAGAGGGCATGGGAACACCACTGGATGACATAATATTGTCCGAAGAGGACATAAAAACACCATTGGATGACATAATATTGTCAGAAGAGGACATGGGAACACCACTGGATGACATAATATTGTCAGAAGAGGACATGGGAACACCACTGGATGACATAATATTGTCAGAAGAGGATACAGAAACACTGGGAATACCAGATGCAATCGGAATATTTGAAGATAGCACTTGGATAGTAGATGATCCAAAAGGAACAGTAGAGACAATACTATTTGTGATGGACATAGGAATTGTAGTTGATGGAGGATTGCTTGATTTACTAAGAGATGACAAACCTGAATTCGCAACATTCATCCTAGGTGCTATTGAATTGAGCTGTGTCATCATGTTTGAAGTCATGGGGGACTGATATACAAAATTACTGACAGAAATTGTGACCAGAGGATTCATAGTGCTTGACAACATAACGTTTGTGCTAAACTTTTGCATACTGGAGATGCTATTTTGCGATGAAAAAGCTAATAGGGTTGAATGAGAACTTCCATAACTTTGGGCCATTGAACCTGCAAAACTAGAGCCTTGCAAACTCCCAGAACTCTGAATATCAAATGAGGATACAACGGTACTGGGGATAGAGCCGTGAAATACTGCAGATGACGGGTTAATCAGATGACCTAAACTCTGGCTATTACTAGAGCCTGGTTGAATACTTGATGTTTGGGACATACTTGTACTAGAAGCTTGATTAATATTGCTTGAACCCTTATCACTTGATGTTTGGAGCAGATTTATACTAGGCGAAAAATTGATGTTGCTTGAACCTGGAAGAATACTAGACGTTTGAAACAGATGTGCACTAGAAGAAGGAGTTATGTTGCTAGAATCCGGAAGAATAATTGACGTTTGGAGCAGATTTGTACTAGAAGAAGGATTGATGTTGCTAGAACCTTGAACACTTGATGTTTGGAGCATATTTTTACTAGGAAGCGTATTTATGTTGCTGAAACCCGGAAGAATACTTGACGTTTGGAACAGATTTATACTAGAAGAAGGATTTGCGTTGCTAGAACCCGGAAGAATACTTGACGTTTGGAGCAGATTTGTACTAGAAGAAGGATTTGTGTTGCTAGAACCCGGAAGAATACTTGCTGTTTGGAAAAGATTTGTACTAGAAGGATTCATATTGCTAGAACCTGGAAGAATACTTGACGTTTGAAACAGATTTATACTAGAAGAAGGATTTGCGTTGCTAGAACCCGGAAGAATACTTGACGTTTGGAGCAGATTTGTACTAGAAGAAGGATTTGTGTTGCTAGAACCCGGAAGAATACTTGCTGTTTGGAAAAGATTTGTACTAGGAGAAGGATTCATATTGCTAGAACCTGGAAGAATACTTGACGTTTGAAACAGATTTATACTAGAAGAAGGATTTGCGTTGCTAGAACCTGGAAGAATACTTGTTGTTTGGATTATATTTGTACTAGGAGAATGATTGATGTTGCTTGAAGCAGGAATCATATTTGTTGCTTGGGTAAAACTTGTACTAGGAGAAGGATTTATGTTGCTAGAACCCTGAACAAAGATCGATGTCTGTTGCAGATTTGTACTATGAGAGGGATGGATGTTACTAGAACCCGGATTCATTCCTGGAGTTTGGCTCAAACTAGAAGATGGGCTGATATTAACCGAGTTTGGAGACATTGTGCTTTTGTCTGTACTAGAAGGTGGGTTAATAGTACTCGAACTTTGAACAGAATTTGTTGTAGGTTTTGAACAGGAATGTGGACAATGCTTTGCAACAATAGGAACAGAACACGATGCGATTAACAATGACCGTTTACAGTCTAGTGGGTCCAGTGGATTGTAGATAGAAGCCTGTCCTGTCGGGAGGACTATGTGAGTTATATGGCTAACAGGGGGAGTAACTGTGATGGAAGAAGATGTTGATACACTTGAAGAGGGTGTCGTTAATTGTGTCCCAGACATTGTAACAGTATGTTGTGTTATTAAAGCAGATGATGCTTTAATATTACTTGTTGATGAAAATTGTGGTGAACTAGATAACGGCATTGTTGTCAATTGTGAATTTTGAACTACACTTGATGACGTATCTAATGCGGACATTTTAGATGATAGCGCTGATGATTGCATTGGAAGTGAAAGGGACGAAGATATGACAGGCATAGACTGTATGGTATTTGTTGAACTGTGACTTATGGCTGTAGTTGCCATAATTGAGGATGATTGCATTGTTGAAATAGATTGAGAGAGGGCAACTGTTGATGCTGATAGCATGTTTTGTGATGACATTGACACGGTGTTAGAGTGAATGGATGTTTGACTAACAGATGTAGTAAGACTTGAACTGGTTCCCAGTTTCTTGTTACACGAATAGAAACAATGCTTTTTAACAATGGGATCAGTACAAGGATCAATAATTAGAGCTCTTTTACAATCTAGTGGATCTCTCTTGTCATAATTTGATGCTTTTCCTGTGGGAAATATCTTATGTGTAATATGGGTCATAACTGGTGTTGTAGTCGTTGATTGTGAGTTTGAAGTAGTTGTGTTTTGTGCTGTTAAAGTGCTAGGACTGGTTGTGGTTGTTGTTGATGTTGAAGCGATGGAACTGGTTGAAGTTATTGTTGAAATGCTAGGACTAGTTGAGATTGAAGTTGTTGATGTTCTAGGACTGGTTGAAATTGTTGCTGTTGATGTGCTAGGACTTGTTGAAGTTGTTGCTGTTGAAGTACTGGGACTGGTTGAAGTTGTTGTAGTTGTGCTCAAAACTGTATTCGTAGTGCTCCAAAATACAGAAGAGTTTGAATGTGTATCTGAAATTGGAAGATATATCTACATAGCTAATTTATTTTCTAAAATCAATGTACATGTTGCAATACTGCATTTATGATGCATGTGCAAGATCACCAAAAATGGTAAAAAAAAAGTTCAATATTAATGGGGAACAATGAATAAAAAACAACTACAGTCGAACATATGCGTATCAAAGTCTAGGTGGTCATATCATTTATTTTGAATTGATGAAGTTTGGGATCACGATTAAACAGAGATTCAACAATAGCCATTCACCAGAAAACTGGTCTTTTCACATATCATTTTACATGCAATTAACGGAAACATTATGTTCTCACCTATTATTTCACATCCAATCAGATCAAATCTCAGACCGGTATGTTTGTTCCATTCTGTTGGATATAGTCTCACACACTTGACAAACACTGGACACCCAAGCTTATTGGTGACTTTTGCATCGTAATCTGTGTTGGCTGTGAATTCCTATTAAGACATACATTATTCAGAGGTAATTTATATATCAACATCAATATAAAACAATGAATATTTTAGATAAGCATTTAGGCTGATGTCCTCAACCGTCTCTTGATTCTGCACAAGCTAATATATATATGTGAATATATTGTTCTAACCATGCAACACAAAACATTTATTCTTCTAAAGTTACAACGTAAACTCTGTAACCTCGTTCAACTAATCAGCAATGTAATCCCTGGACCTCATCCAACTACACTTAAAGGTAATCATTGTAACCACATCCCATTACACTCCAAAGGTAAACCAAGTAACTTCATTCTACTACAATCTAGCATTAACACTGAAACCTCATCCCACTACACGCCAACCTAAACCCTGTAACCACATCCCACTACACTCCAACGTATATCATGTCACCTCATTCCACTACACTCCAACATAAACCCTGTAACCACATCCCACTACACTCCAACGTATATCATGTCACCTCATTCCACTACATTCCAACATAAATCTGGTAACCACATCCCACTACGCTCCAACGTATATCATGTCACCTCATTCCACTACACTCCAACATAAATCTGGTAACCACATCCCACTACGCTCCAACATAAAGTCTATGACCACATCCCACCACGATCCAATGTAAATCCTGTAACCACATCCCACCACGCTCCAATGTAAATTGTGTGATCACATCCCACTACACTCAAACATAATACTGCAACCACATCTCACTATGCTCCAATGCAAATAATGTGATCACATTTCACTACACTCCAACATAAATCCTGTAGCCAGATCCCACCACGCCCCAACATAGATGATGTAACCATATCTCACTACACTCCAATGTAAATACTGTACCCGCATCTCACTACACTCCAACATAAATCCTGAAGCCAGATCCCACTACACTCCAATAAGAAAAATCCTGTAACCTCATTGCACTACACTCCAACATAAATACTGTACCCACATCCCAATGCGCTCTAACATTATTCATGTAGCCATATTCCACTACGTTTTAATCTTAACTCCGTAACATCATCTCACTACACTCCAACATAAATCATGTGACCACACCCCACTACGCTCCACAATAAATCATGTAGCCACATCCCCTACATCCCAGTATTAATCCTGTGACCAAATCTCACTATGCTCTAACGTAAATCCTGTGACCACATCTAACTATGCTCCAACATAAATCCTGTGACCACATCCAACTATGCTCCAACATAAATCATGTAGCAACATCCCCCAACACTCCAGCATAAATCCTGTGACCAAATCTCACTATGCTCTAACGTAACTCCTGTGACCACATCCAACTATGCTCCAACATAAATCCTGTGACCACATCCAACTATGCTCCAACATAATCATGTAACCACATCCCCTACACCCCAGTATTAATCCTGTGACCAAATATCACTATGCTCTAACGTAAATCCTGTGACCACATCCCACTAAGTTCCAACATAAATCATGTAGCCACATCCCCCAACACTCCAGCATAAATCCTGTGACCAAATCCCACTACGCGCTAACGTAAATCCTGTAACCACATCCCACTACACTCTAACATAAAACCTGTAACTCCATCCCTCTAAACTCCAACATAATTATGTAAACACACCCGACTACGCTCCAACATTAACCCTGTAACCACATCCCACTACGCTCCACCATAAACCCTGCAACCACCTCCTACTACACTCCACCATAAATCATGTAACTCCATCATGCTACGCCTCAACACAAACCCTGTAACCCCATCCCACTACACTCCAACATAAATCATGTAACCATATTCCACTACACATTAACCTCATTGCACTACGCTCGTACATAAATACTGTAACCACATCCCATTTTACATTTGTTTTAGATGGGGTTTCTATTATGCTCACAATTTAAAATATTTTCACAATAACTCATACTCACTGGTTTAATCCCAGCTTTCTAACCTCTAGTATTAACTAATACCCACTGGTGTAATCCCACCTCTCTAACCTCTAAATTTACACCTACCTTAGGATGTTGTAATTGTTGATAGTGTACACAGTCTTCACTGTACTCTATTTTGTATTTAGTAACCCATTGTTGTGTGTTATCTAATCCTTGTGTAATAACACTGTCAACTAGATGAGGACTGGCAAAAGTGGCCTGCAATAACATATACAGAAATTTTATAATTATTGATGCATAATAGTGGTGTCCAACACATATTGTGTTGTGCATTTGCTTAATTTTTCTTCATCTTTTGTACCCTATGTTGCCAGTTTCTCTGGATTGTCCATTGTTCATTGCCCCTTCGGTATTCTCTAACGTTTATTTCTCAATCCGTTATTTTCTGTGTAGTGTTGTGTAGATCATTGTTTGTACTTTGTACCCCTTTAGCTATATTTAATAACTTCTCTGAGAGAGATAGCATTATAAAATCCAACTAAGATTGTTGATCCAGTACAAAGAGGACATCATCATCATCTCATCGATATAGATGAGAAAATGTTCACTCACTCAATATAGTTGACACCTCGTCTACTTGTATTACCAAGTCTATCAGGGTTCTCGGACACAACAATTCATAATTATATATAGTGGTGTCCAACACATATTGTTCTGTGTCTTTTGTTTTGTTTGTCCTCGTCTTGTGTCTTTTGTATGGTTGTGCCAAACACATTTTATTCATTTGTTTGTCCTCGTCTTGTGTCCTGTGTACCCAATGTTGCCAGTTTCTCTGGATTGTCACTTCTTGTTTATCCCTTCATTTTCTCTAACGTTTATATGAGAATAAACCAAATATAAAGCACACACATTTTAAAACAGAAACATAGATATCAAATGTAATGCACACGACGCGTTTCTAGAATAACCATCACCAGTTACGTTCAAAACCATATAATTTAAAATCTTTAGGAGCAAGAAAACAAAAACAATCAAAAACAGGTCAGCCAAAATCGGCTCAGGTCACTTATGTCTGTGGAGGAGAACCTTAGTTTTAATACAAATTACATGATGAAGGTACGTAATGGTTATGGTGTTTAACGCCACTTTCAACAATGTTTCAGTTATATCGTGACCGTCAGTTTTATTGGTGGAGAAAACTGGAGTATCCGGAGATTACAACCGACCTGTCGGAAGTAACAAAACACAAACATTTCATAATTAGACTAAATATTTGTGCTAAATAGATATTTGTATACCTGAATATATTGTTTCCCGTCGTCCTTTGTAGGTGACCAACCACCCAGTAGAGTGTACGCATTGATATGTTCTGTCTTTGTATCGAGTAGAGCTCTGGTAGGATCCGTTCCGGAGGCTGGGTTATGGAATTGACTTGATGCTGTTAAGTTGACAAGACTACCGATGGTAGAATTGTTGATTAATGAACCATGACATAGTGGTCCTTGGCTTGTTGTGGGAGTGGTCGTTGTTGGTATACTAGTTGTCTGTAATGTTGTTGTTTGCTTTGTTGTTGTAGTTGGTGTAGTTGTCGGTTGTGTGACAAGAACAGACAATTGTTGCGTGGCAACCCGAAAACAGCCAATCAGATCCATTCTTAAGGAAATATGATTGTTCCATGCTTCGGGGTTTATTTTAATACACTTTGCCTGGATAGGTTGAGTAAACATGTTAACAACTTCCGTATCTGTATCCTTGTTCCCATTGAAAGCCTGTTTATAACACAAAACGTGATTTGAAGCATAATACAAAAGAAACAAAAACACAATAAACATGGATGCAACTAAATGTGACGCATGGTATCGTCATTAGCATTATTAATGCAGGCATATTGCGTACACTCTAACCAATGGTAGAGTTTCATTTTAAAAAACTTTTGATGTTTAGATCCATGAAACTAGCTTAACACCACCACTTTGTTTTTATTGAAGTACCTGTACCAAGCTAGGGAAGTGAGAATTTTTCTGTGATAGTGATATAGATTTTGCCTCATTCTACGAGTTTCTATTGGATTACGGAACTGTTCCGACAGTGTGATATTTGTTTGTTTTTTTTTCAATTTATTGAATAAACAAATACCAGCAACATCACGCCACACCAGATAAGCCTGATCTAGATGCATGAGCAATAAAGACTTACAACTTAATACTATTAACATTTGATTATTACACTAGTTTAAGATTTTATTTGTAGTGTATGACTTGGTGAATATGTTTGGTTTATGGAGTTTTACGCCACTTCCAAAAATATTTCAGCTATATCGTGACGCCAATCCCTTTTAGACACATTGTTTATTGCTTATTTAAACAATTAATACTTCGTGTTTCACATACACTCCCTGTAGGTCCTATAACAACACTCCAGCGTTTACAGTTCTCACTGTACAATACTCTGTATTTTGTCACCCACTCCTTGTCACTTCCATCTTTTCCTTGGGTTACTATACCAGATATAGTAGCAATACTAGGGAGCTCTACCTGTAATACAAACCAGATATAGTAGCAATGCTAAGGAGTTCTAGCTGTAATACAAAACAGATATAGTAGCAATGCTAGGGAGTTCTACCTGTAATACAGAACCAGATATAGTAGCAATGATAGGGAGCTCTACCTGTAATACAGAACAAGATATAGTAGCAATGATAGGGAGTTCTAGCTGTAATACAAACCAGATATAGTAGCAATGCTAGGGAGTTCTACCTGTAATACAGAACCAGATATAGTAGCAATGCTAGGGAGTTCTACCTGTAATACAGAACCAGATATAGTAGCAATGCTAGAGAGTTCTACCTGTAATACAAACCAGATATAGTAGCAATGATAGGGAGTTCTACCTGTAATACAAACCAGATATAGTAGCAATGATAGGGAGTTCTACCTGTAATACAAACCAGATATAGTAGCAATACTAGGGAGTTCTACCTGTAATACAAACCAGATATAGTAGCAATACTAGGGAATTCTACCTGTAATACAAAACCAGGTATAGTAGCAATGATAGGGAGTTCTACCTGTAATACAAACCAGATATAGTAGCAATACTAGGGAGTTCTACCTGTAATACAAACCAGATATAGTAGCAATACTAGGGAATTCTACCTGTAATACAAAACCAGGTATAGTAGCAATGATAGGGAGTTCTACCTGTAATACAAACCAGATATAGTAGCAATACTAGGGAGTTCTACCTGTAATACAAACCAGACATAGTAGCAATACTAGGGAGTTCTACCTGTAATACAAACCAGATATAGTAGCAATACTAGGGAATTCTACCTGTAATACAAAACCAGGTATAGTAGCAATGATAGGGAGTTCTACCTGTAATACAAACCAGATATAGTAGCAATACTAGGGAGTTCTACCTGTAATACAAACCAGATATAGTAGCAATACTAGGGAATTCTACCCGTAATACAAAACCAGGTATAGTAGCAATGATAGGTAATGCAAACCAGATATAGATATAACATCTTAGTTTTAGAAATTGTTAGTAACTAGATTAAAACGATGGGTGCCACTAGTGGAGCAGGAACTGCCTACCATTCCGGAACACATGAGTTCATCCCCGCTTTGTAATGGGGTTGGTGTTTCTCGATCTTTACTTTTATGTGTATGTTTTGTAGATCATTACGTGTCCCTTTGTCCTTTTTTCTGTTGGCCATTGTGTTGTCTATCCTTATTCGATTTATGGATTTGGTATCTTCACACTCTTCCTGATAACAACGAAGAGATGTAAAACCACAGTACTTACTTTGATATACTGATTTGAGTCTTTGAATGCAGCAGACCATCCACCATGTAACTGTACACCAAAGCCCATTGTTTCTGTAGAATGAAGGCGGCCCCTGTTCGCACTGTAATCGTTAGTTTTATCAAAATGGCTGCGTTCACTACTTGCACTCAGAGTTATGTTCCCCTGGTAAGGCTGATGGGAAAACAGGTAGGTGTTGCATTGATTTACACCTATGAATAAAATGAAAATGCTACTGTTAGTTATTAATTGTTTGGGCCCATTAAGCAAGCTTTACTCCGACATTTTTTATTGCAGTCCCTGTGCCAAGCCATGAAAATGAGCGATCGTGTATTTGTGTGTTAGGAGTATTGATTTCTCTGATATTTTGAACTGATCCGACATTGTGGCGTTGCTATTTTTATTCATTTTATTGTTGTGTTTCACTGTTGTATAACATTATTCACTGATTGCATACTTCATGTAGTATGCTCACGATCAACAAACTTTTAATATTGTTAAAACGGTCCATCACATTAGAGCGATTATATACGGTATTCCTTTTTTCAGAGTCACCAGTAATTTGATTACCGTTTCCGTTTATTTTTGAAAAACTGCAGGATTTGGAAAGAAAAGAAGAAAAAGGAAACTGGCCGGCCATTTCCCAATTTAAGGTTCTGTACATACAGTTTATATGCGTATTATGACGTAATTTATCTTACTAGTCATTAATAATCTATATAATCGTAGATATCAAATTTAGTGCACACGATGAGCTCCTGGAATAACCTTCATCAGGTGACGCCAAAAAGACTGGAAGGCCAAATAACATAACCTCAATTTCAGTACGCTTTTATCTGTTTAGTAATGGCCTCCTACCAACAAAATATATAAATGTCTAAGCTTTTGTACCTGTTGTTTGTTGTGTGTTCACTATCACACTGGTTGTAGTGGGAACAGTCGTTCCGGAAGTCATTAGACTGGTTACCGTGGTTGTGGTGGATGGAGATGACATTGGATTGGTTGCTGTTGTTGATACTGTGACTTGATTAGCCAATGTTGATCCACCATCTTTAATTGGACATCCAATCATTTCAATTCTCATAGCAATTTCATTGTTCCATTCCATTGGTAGGATTCTGATACATTTGACTACAGTTGGACAAATAATAATGTTGGGTACTGGTGTATCTGTGTCAGTGTTAGCTTTAAAAATCTGAAGTCAAATGATTAAACTAACAGTATTATATACATAATGTTATGTGATGGTTAGAAATTTTATTCACATTCGGAAACAGTTGCGTGGCCACATCATGTCACAAAGAGGAAGGTTTCTACATATAAAACTAGTGCGTGGCCACATCATGTCACGAAGAGGGAGGTTTCTACATATAAAACTAGTGTGTGGCCACGACATGTCACGAAGAGGGAGGTTTCTACATATAAAGCTAGTGCGTGGCCACATCATGTCACGAAGAGGGAGGTTTCTACATATAAAACTAGTTTAACACCGACACCTTTTACAAAGCCAGGGAAGTGGATGGTCATGTGTGTGGAGTATCGATTTTGTCTGTTTCTACGGTTATTTTTTGTTAGATTATGGAACTGTGCAGGCGATATAGTATTTTTTGTTTTTCATTCTATTCACCATGAATTATGTGATAAAACGTGATATAGAAAGGTTCAGTCAATTGCATGACGTCCAAGGTAAAATACATGGTCTTCTTGGAAAACGCAACTGAATGCACATGCAACGTTTGGAATATGTAAAACTGCAATTAGAAGGTTTATACCCATTGCTTTATAAGACCGTGTTTACACTAGAAAATAAAGGATCGATGTTTAGTTAAATCGATATTTATATAGAAAGCGATAGCATTCGAACTATTATATTCTGTTTTGTTTAAACTAGAAGCCATGCGATAACAAAGTTCAGAAAACGAGAGTGCATTTATCGGGTTTCCACTTAAAGAAGCGTAAGCGTAACAAATGGTACAAAATATTTCTTTTTACTGAAATGTGGAGGACAAAGTAAACATGCAACTATAGAAACACGTGCTCAACCCTCTTTAATGCTATCAACAGGGTGGAATTCTTCAGAATCCATGATTACTTTCTACCTCACGTGTTAATTACGCACCAGACATGAGTAGTTACATTTTCATTTCATTAGATGCGATCCTGATAGAGCTTTACTGGTAACACTATAGAACAGATTCGGTTTAGAATTCGAGCCTATCGCAAGAGATTGTTTTTCCCCCATCCATTTAATAAACTGATCTAAAACATTTGCACTGCTGTACAAATATGTCTGCTCTATGTCGATTTTAACGAGATCGTATTACAAGCAGTAAACAGGGTCTAATAAAAATAACAATTTTCTTATTGAACTGTCGATGACATTAATATTTTCTAGTCATTTAACGCTTCGTTGTTTATTATGAATTGCCAACCGACTTCTAAATTCCAACACAGCATACATATTTTTGCTATGTTACAACTTCTACCTTAAATTATATACATGTACATGTATGTGTTAAAATGTATAACAAGAATTTATTTTTTTCTTACATCATCCTATAATAACCGTTTTGTATGATAAAATGTGATAGTTTTATACTTTTACATTAAAAACGTTTTTAGTTAATTAATTCATCTGTTTTTGTTTTCATTATCTTCTGGTAAAGATTAGCTGAAGGGAAATGGATTAACATCTATTCTCCATAAACATCTTATGTGACTCGATTGATTTTACCTTATGTCATAACACAAGATAACTGACCAGATATCATAGTGTTGCTCTGGACAAACGAATAGACTTGTGTCAGAGGGTACTACAGTGCAGCGCCCGTGTTAATCTAAGGGTTGTTCTGGACAAACGAATATGTAGAGTGACTTGTGTCAGAGGGTACTACAGTGCAGCACCCGTGTTAATCTGAGGGTTGTTCTGGACAAACGAATATGTAGAGTGACTTGTGTCACAGGATACTACAGTGCAGCACCCGTGTTAATCTGAGAGTTGTTCTGGACAAACGAATAGGTAGAGTGACTTGTGTCAGAGGGTACTACAGTGCAGCGTCCGTGTTAATCGCAGCAAACCTTCGGTAGAATGACTTGTGTCAGAGGGTACTACAGTGCAGCGCCCGTGTTAATCTGGGGGTTGTTCTGGGCAAACGAATAGGTTGAGTGACTTGTGTCAGAGGGTACTACAGTGCAGCGCCCGTGTTAATCTCAGCAAACCTTCGGTAGAGTGACCTGTGTCAGAGGATACTACAGTGCAGCACCCGTTTTAATCTCAGCAAACCTTCGGTAGAGTGACCTGAGTCAGAGGGTACTACAGTGCAGCGCCCGTGTTAATCTGGGGGTTGTTCTGGACAAACGAATAGGTTGAGTGACTTGTGTCAGAGGGTACTACAGTGCAGCGCCCGTGTTAATCTCAGCAAACCTTTGTTTTTGTGGGGTTCCTGTTGCTCAATCTGTTGTTTTTTTGTGTTTTGTAGATCATTGTTTGTGATTTTGCCTTTTTTTCTCAGATTACAGATTCTGATTACTCGCTTAGGGTCTTCAAACTATATGACAGTAAGCAGAGGAACAAATTTAATTTACTTCTTGTGTTTATGCAAATACCGGTAAATAGATTGGGCGATTTGTGGGTTCAAAGCACTGGTCAGTTTAATTGTAGGAAACAGGAGTACCCGGCAAAAAACCCACTGTCCTGTCGCAAATATCAACGAAAGTTGTTCACCTCGCCGTGAACGCATCATAATGTTGACGAGTATTGAATACATGATGTTGTACATTTAGTTTAAGCATATTTTATTTGCCAATTGAATAGACAAAATGGGTTAGAGACAAGTTAAACAAACTTCTGAAGCCTTCTCCATATTACACTTTATTACATTAAAGAAGTACATTAAAGGCATGCATTAATATATATAGCATTAATAACGAATCAATTATGAATATTCACAAACGGAAGGAAAAATAAAAATAAGATGGATTCATATGATGTGCATGTTCACCCAATTCAATTCCAGTTATACGATAAGGTATCTTTTTGAACATTTAATATAATCAAAGACATATTTAAATATAATACAATTTTGTTCATAAGTTAAATTGACATTGCCACATGTCAAGAATTTGATATCTAGAGTATAGCAGGTTGTACATCCCACTATGATAAATAAATGGATGATTGATCATCACAAAGAGATCAGCTACACGATATGTTTCTTACCATAAATATTTTAATTTTATTATATTATACCATTTAAAGGTAAACGTTTTACATTTAGTACTAACCTGGCCAGATCCGCCACCAGAGACGTTCCATGTTTTACAGTCTGCACTGTATGACACTTTATATTTTGTAGCCCACTTTCTACAGCAGCCATTTTTGCCCTGAGTCACAACACCTCTTATGATAGCAGGCTCAGAAAATTCAACCTGCAAAATAAACGATTGCAAAGGTCATGCGTCTCAGAAACTTAAAATGAAAGAGTGCAATTTAACAAACTAAGAGAAAACCTTTTTGCAATGATCCAGCATGCATAACTACCTTTGTTAGTACTAATTATTGTTAATTTTACCTATGTTTTGTAAAATTGTAAAATTTAATTATCATTAGCAGATGCAATATTCATTTTTTTTTTTTTTTTATAAAACTCCAAATATATGGCAATATGTGAGTGTTTGCATTGTATTCCCATGTGGGAAACATTTGCATGGTCGCGTCAGTTCACTAAGAGGGGTGTTTTGGACCCAAATAACTAGTTTAAACCCGCCACTTTGCATAGAAGTTCCTCTACTTGTAAGCTCTTGTACCAAGACGGGAAAGTGGGAGATTATGTATATGTGATTAGGGACCGACCATTTAACTAAGGGGGGGAGTATGTTTTTTTGTTTCGTTCAGAATTTTTTTTTCGGACAACACAAGAGTTAGAATATTTATTTTTTTTGTCGCCCAAAGCGAGAATTTTTTTTCCAGAATTTAACATTAGGTCATATAACAAAAACTCTGAATCAAATAATTTTTTTTTTCCTCCACCAAAATCAGAATATTTTTTTCAGCAACATTGGGAATCAGAATATTTTTTTAGAAAAAAAACATAACCCCCCCCTTCAAGTTAAATGGTCGTTCTCTTAATGTATCGATTTTACTTCTTTTTTTAACGATTGAGCGATTGGATTTTGGAGCTGTTCCGACAGTTTGGTATTCTTTTTGGCTTTTGATTTTCATTTTCTTTGAACTATTATGATAATGTTTTACCTGGATCCATTGATTCTTATCAGATACTTGTGGACTCCATCCGCCCATGAATCTAGTCTGAGACATACTAGTTTCCTCTTGAGCATAGAGGATAGCTTTCTCTGGTAGGTAACTAACCAGCATACTACTGTTAACCTTTGTACTTGAGGCAGTTATCTGTGATGTCAATGTTGTGTTGGCTGATAATAAATTAACACTACATACACCTGAAATATCAAAGACATTATCACAAGGATGAACTGTGTTTGAAAGGTAACATTTGTGAACACTGAACCGCACAAGTTACTGTTATCGTTGATAATTGAGGCTGCTATCGTTGATTTTAATGGTGTGTTAGCTGATATCAAATTAACTCAACATACACAGGTCTGCAACATAAAAGAAAAATCTCGCCTAATGATGAGTTGTCTTTGAAATGTACACTACAAACGAGGAAACTATTGTTATCGTACATACAGCTGCAATATCAAAGAACATTTTTGCATAAAGACGAGTTGCTTCTGAAAGGTTCCATTTGATAACACTCCAAACGAGTAAATAACAAAATTACAACATATTGCATAGTGTTGCCAGTTTCACTGGATTGTCCATATTTGATTGTCGTTTCGGTATTCCTTAACGTTTAGTTACTGTTCACCTTTATTCTTGAGACAGTTATCTTTGATTTAAATGATTTGTTAACTGATATTAAATTAACACTACATACACCTGAAATATCCAAGAAAAATCTCGCATAGGATGAGCTGTCTCTATAAGGTAACGCTTGAGCACACTAATGTGAAGTCGATATGCCTCATGGTAATAGTATATACCACTACATAGTAGCAATGCAGTTCCCTCTTATCATATCGTTGCGGTAACGAAACAAGTGGCCTTATAAGAAGGTACGCCTCTCTTGAGGGAGGCTATTTAGTAGTACTTAGTAGTATCAGCTATCATATAACTAGTGATTCGGTCATGCATAATTAAGTAGAATATTGTTAATAGGACTAAACGTTAGAGAATACCGAAGGATCAATCAAAAATGGACCATCCAGAGAAACTGGCAACATATGGTACACAAGACAAGACGAAGAAAAACAAAGCAAAAACACAACACAATATGTGTTGGGCATCACTATACGCAAACAAACACAAATAACATGAATAAGACATTAGCTCTACTACAAATAACTGGAGGTAAAGACGAAACTAAATTGCTAAACAATAATGATCGACAACAACATATACCACTCTTCTATCAAACCACAAACATCCAAAAGCAGAAATGACAGACAATTGTACCATGTTGCATTCTAAAGGAACATTATCAGAGTTTTCAATGACAGTAGTGCTAGATTACGACAGTGTCAAAGCAACGCACAATTTGGGCTATGTTACGTTCGTTTTATAATCATAATCAGAAGAAATGTACATGTCTCTTTCAAACAGCTACTCCTGCATTACTGATTGTCTTAGAACTTAGAACTTCTGCGGAAGTTGTTTTATTTTGCGTTGCAGATACTGATGCATTCTGAGACTTAGGGAAAACCCAATGTGGCATTTGTTTCAAAACGTTATACACAGCATGGAATGGAAAAATATACCATGATGCAACGTGATGTTAATATTTATCAAATAATTTATTTCAAAGTTAATTTCAAATCAATGATTACAGTTTGTGTAACCTATGAAAATATCTGCAACCTGGGTGAACAGAAATTACAGAAGATTTGTTTTCAATCTGTCCTAAGTAATGCTAGTTCATATCATTTAAGGAAATTGAAGTCAACATATTTTTTGCCGAGGTAAGTTTGCTTTCAAGGTAGAGATGATTACTTGCTAATATTTTTTCAGTTTAGAAATCGACTTCATTTTCAGCTAAAACAAATCATTGTATTGTGTTGTTATCTATATGTTGTATGTAACTTGTGTCACGTATTTGCTCTGGCCGTTCAGTGTACATATAACGAGTATGCTTATTCAGTTTTTATTCAGTTTTTCGACTTAATGAAAAGAAAGTTTAAACAGTGATTGTCAATAATTCCACTAATATCAACACAATTTATACGTCATGATTCAAATTGTTTATTTTTCTTCATTCGATCACATAATTAGATCTACACATGAAAAAATAAACAAGTTGTTTTCATCGGCATTTAATTTAGCTTAGAGGTGTGTTGATAAAATTGTTGTTTGTTTATTACGAAGAGTGTAATACTCCTTATGACGGAAACTCCCAAATTCTACAAATATCTTGTTTTTTGTTTTCCACATGTAATAATAAAATGAAAAACATAAAATACCACACTGTCGGAACAGTTCCAAAATTCAATAGAAAAATTCAATACAGAGGCAAAACTGATACCCCTAACACACAAATACATGACAACTCACTTTCCTGGCTTGGTACAGTCACTTCAATAAAGGATGGCGAGGTTAAGCTAGTTTTATGGACCCCCCTCTTTCCTAGTGAATTTTTCCGATAAGTAACAATTTAATACACAATCTACTAGTTTGAAAACAACATTTTTCTTTTTTCTCTATATTTCTTTTAATTTTTACCTAATAAACGTTGATATTAATCTTCTTTATTGTAAATAAGATACCGGTATATAGCCAGAAGCTTTTCAAAATATATTATGACTTGGTCGATTTAAACATTTTATTGTCAAATATATACAATAGGATTGAACACAAGTTTTATTACAAGTTCTCCTCACTATCATCCAAACATAGGTCTGATAGAGAGCATGATGGATAATAATTATGGAAACTTTTATGATATAGAAAAAGTAAACGATAACAGATGAGTAAAATGGGGTGGGGGTTATGTTCCTTCAGTGAATCGCCTAATGTCTGTGCTGCTTTCGATAACACAATGTTTTGAGCCTGGTCTTTTTGAGAGTCTCCAAATAATAAAGTTCTAATATCCCTCCGAAAATAATGGTGGTGCAAAAAATTAAACAGAACTGTCCTCTGTTCGATATATAAGCGACAGCTCAAGAGAAAGTGGGAAGCGTCCTCCTTGATAAATCCACAAACACATCTCGAATCTGTTACTATTTTAGATTTACTTATTAGATGACTTGGCTAAAAGTTACGGGGATGTCTGTGTCATAGATGAACACCGATATGATCCGATTGTCGCAATCAAATCACGTCCTTCTCTCGTTCATAAATTACTACAGTATTTTAACATTAAATGTTTTATCCTTCCGGAGAACATGTTTCTAGCGGTGTTCGTACACAAAAATAAAAAGGACAGTCTAGACACGTCATCAAGCAAATTGTATGGGTCCATCAAGTATTGTAAGGGAGTTGGATAGGTATTTTAGGCTGTCAAATTTGTGAATGAAACAGATGTACAGGTAAAGTTTGAGGAGAATTTGACAATGTAAACGCAGCTGTAGAGATAATAGTACACAGACCAAGGTGTAATACAATTAATAGTAACAACAGTGCTAGAAATCACAATGAATGCATTCTTTTCCTTTGATTTTTTTTATGGTTTATATACCAGAATGTAAACAACAGTATACAATTATTGACTGGGTCCGAGGACATAAGCTGTTTTGCTTGACCTGAGGACTGATCTGTTGCCCGAAGCCGAAGGCTGAGTGCAACAGTTCAAATCAGAGGGTCAAACAAAACAGCTGTTGTTCGAGGAACCAGTCTATATCTGATTTGTTATACCTTATCACGTGATGTACGCGTGCAGTTATTCTAAGTAACCAATAAAAGTAGGGCAAGCGGTCAACAGATCGGACCCGCTCCAACAGACCGAAAGCTGTTGACGGTCAACAGATCGCTGATTCAAGGATTTTGAGATATTTTTAAAATCAGTAAAAATGTTGATTTTTATTCCTAATACATTTATATAGAGAAAAAATTATAAGGTATAACAATTAAGAACTATGATATAATACAAGCAGACACGATATATTGCACACTTTAAATCTGGGCTGCAGTTTTATTACTCTCAGAGAGCCAAGATGTTATATTGTATGCAGGCTTCATGTTACAATTCATTTATACCACGGTTTTTCGAGTTAATTGGTAAAACAAACTCACGCTTAACAGTATTATATTACATGTAAACAAAATAATACAAGTGAAAACATGAAATGACATAACAACAAATCGAATAAGACGAATATTCACACGACCAGGCCTTTCTGACATAAAATTAAAAACATTTCGAGTATGTTATTTTGTACACGTATTCTAATATCAATCAATCAGATCATTTTATCTAATATTAAAAGTACTCTTATACTTCCCAAATTAAGATTGTTCATTACATTCACTGCACTGCAATTTATTGTGGATTATTAAGTACTTTGAATATGCGAATATATTTATACATAAAACCTATTGATCTTTTTTATTATTCTAGGTCACAAGGAACCATTGGCGATCTTAACTACTTCTGCATTTATTGATTATGACGATCATTTATAACCATTTACTTAAGCGGTATCCTTAAATTAGATCTATATTAAATAATTGTAGGGTTGATGTTCATAGAAAAACATTTAGCTAAGTACGTAGGTAGGAGGGGAATTTAACATATTTTTTAACAACCAGGTAAAATCATTTGTAATTAAGATATATTTTCTTTATGGAAATTACAATAACGGTTTTGGGTTGTGTCAGCTTTAGGTTGGTAAGTAGATAAAAGTCAAACACGTAATATTTTTAAATATCAAGTACAGTCAAGCCTACAAATCGTTACCTTGTATAAATCATGGCATAAATATATATTAAAACGTACATATAGATATCAAATTTAGTGTGTACGACGCGTTTTTGGAATAACCTTCAGCAGGTACGCTCAAAATAACCTTCAGCAGGTACGCTCAAAATAACCTTCAGCAGGTACGTTCAAAATAACCTTCAGCAGGTACGCTCAAAATAACCTTCATCAGGTACGCTCAAAATAACCTTCATCAGGTACACTCAAAATAACCTTCAGCAGGTACGCTCAAAATAATCTTCAGCAGGTACGCTCAAAATAACCTTCATCAGGTACGCTCAAAATAACCTTCATTAGGTACGCTCAAAATAACCTTCATCAGGTACACTCAAAATAACCAGCAGGTACACTCAAAATAACCTTCATCGGGTACGCTCAAAATAACCTTCAGCAGGTACGCTCAAAATAACCTTCATCGGGTACGCTCAAAATAACCTTCATCAGGTACGCTCAAAATAACCTTCATTAGGTACGCTCAAAATAACCTTCATCAGGTACACTCAAAATAACCTTCAGCAGGTACACTCAAAATAATCTTCAGCAGGTACGCTAAAAATCGAAAGATTGGATGGAAAGTCAAATACCTTAAAGTTTTGGGAGTAATAAAACCAAAGGGCCCAAACAGGATAGCCAAAATCGGCTAAGGTCACCTATGCCTGAGGGAGGAGAAGAGTTTGCAGATACCAAAAGGGTATTCAAAATCGGTATATCGAAGAAGAATAGACAACACAATGGCCAAACGAAAATGTACAAAAGGACAAACAACGAACCTTAGTTTAATTAATAATTACATTATTTAGGAACTGTAAATTTTAGTAATAATGAGTTGTAACACTTATTATTGTACTAGTTTATTGATATGTAGCAAATTCAATTTCCTATAACCCGACCGTCAACCGAACTTACGATCTCTAGCAGGAATTTGATCTGAGCCTCATTCATTATATAACATATTTAAAAATGGTCTTGTTTCAGTACATAAGAAGTCTATTCATAGAACACTCATATATATCAAGTCTATATTTTCTGGTTCAAGTCTTACTCGAAAATCCCTTCAAACTTGAGTATTATACGTCTTTTAGATTATTTATTTATTGTTATCTAATCTCGATTTGCACGTTTAGCAAACAATGAGATAACAGGGTGCTACCAGCCATAGATTGGAATTACTTTAAAGTGATATTAAAGTCATTTAAAAATTGATGATCATTATTTCTAATAAGAAGAGTTTGAAGATACCAAAGATGTAATCGGAATCCGTAAATCGAAGAAGGACAGACAACACAATGGCCAAAAGAAAAAGTACAAAGGGACAAACAATGATCTACAAAACACTACACATACTGATAACTAAATTCTAAGTTCTCTCATGGAAACCATTTTGTCTCTAGGACAACGACGACAACAGTGCCATAACATAATACGACTGCAACATTCTTGTAATCTTATAGCAAAACATCTAAAGCATAGTGCAAACTGATATCCCCTCTATTCGTGCTAATCTACGATATATCTAAATACCTGGCAGGAACACTGTTTGTTGTGCTATTGTTGTTGACGTCATTGGAGCAGTTGTGCTGCCATTACCAGAGGGCGACACTGTTGTCTGATGAAGGCAACCGAGTAGGTCAACTCTCATAGATACTTTATTGTGCCACTTTGATGGTGCAATACGGATACACTTGGCTGTTACCGGAAATGGTAATTTATTGGTTACCATCGTGTTTTCATCAGAATTTCCTTGAAATCCCTAAGATAAAACAAAAATAAAAAATCCTGTTTAATCCTTTTTTGGATGGTAGCATTCCTTAGGGTCCGTCATATGGCGTTTACATTTCTCAGTTCATTTTGCACGTATTTGCTATGTTTCTGACTTCAATGATCCTAATCTCGTCATATCAGAAGAAATTTACATGAATGATGTCACTTTCATAAATTATAGATATTAATTTGCAGGCTAGGACCTGGGTTTTCAACGACATATGTCGTAGTCTTTTTTGAATTCAGTGAGTTAAGATGAGAGATTATTGTTCTTGTCATTGATATTGATGAATTTGTTGACCATTTCTGTTTAGATTTTCTTGTCATTGATATTGATGGATTTGTTGACCATTATTGTTTAGATTTTCTTGTCATTGATATTGATGGATTTGTTGACCATTATTGTTTAGATTTTCTTGTCATTGACATTGATGGATTTGTTGACCATTATTGTTTAGATTTTCTTGTCATTGATATTGATGGATTTGTTGACCATTATTGTTTAGATTTTCTTGTCATTGATATTGATGGATTTGTTGACCATTACTGTTTAGATTTTCTTGTCATTGATATTGATGGATTTGTTGACCATTATTGTTTAGATTTTCTTGTCATTGACATTGATGGATTTGTTGACCATTACTGTTTAGATTTTCTTGTCATTGATATCGATGGATTTGTTGACCATTATTGTTTAGATTTTCTTGTCATTGATATTGATGGATTTGTTGACCATTATTGTTTAGATTTTCTTGTCATTGATATTGATGGATTTGTTGACCATTATTGTTTAGATTTTCTTGTCATTGATATTGATGGATTTGTTGACCATTATTGTTTAGATTTTCTTGTCATTGATATTGATGGATTTGTTGACCATTATTGTTTAGATTTTCTTGTCATTGATATTGATGGATTTGTTGACCATTATTGTTTAGATTTTCTTGTCATTGATATTGATGGATTTGTTGACCATTATTGTTTAGATTTTCTTGTCATTGATATTGATGGATTTGTTGACCATTATTGTTTAGATTTTCTTGTCATTGATATTGATGGATTTGTTGACCATTATTGTTTAGATTTTCTTGTCATTGATATTGATGGATTTGTTGACCATTATTGTTTAGATTTTCTTGTCATTGATATTGATGGATTTGTTGACCATTATTGTTTAGATTTTCTTGTCATTGATATTAATGGATTTGTTGACCATTAATGTTTAGATTTTCTTGTCATTGATATTGATGGATTTGTTGACCATTATTGTTTAGATTTTCTTGTCATTGATATTGATGGATTTGTTGACCATTATTGTTTAGATTTTCTTGTCATTGACATTGATGGATTTGTTGACCATTATTGTTTAGATTTTCTTGTCATTGATATTGATGGATTTGTTGACCATTATTGTTTAGATTTTCTTGTCATTGATATTGATGGATTTGTTGACCATTATCGTTTAGATTTTCTTGTCATTGATATTGATGGATTTGTTGACCATTATTGTTTAGATTTTCTTGTCATTGATATTGATGGATTTGTTGACCATTATTGTTTAGATTTTCTTGTCATTGATATTGATGGATTTGTTGACCATTATTGTTTAGATTTTCTTGTCATTGATATTAATGGATTTGTTGACCATTAATGTTTAGATTTTCTTGTCATTGATATTGATGGATTTGTTGACCATTATTGTTTAGATTTTCTTGTCATTGATATTGATGGATTTGTTGACCATTATTGTTTAGATTTTCTTGTCATTGACATTGATGGATTTGTTGACCATTATTGTTTAGATTTTCTTGTCATTGACATTGATGGATTTGTTGACCATTATTGTTTAGATTTTCTTGTCATTGATATTGATGGATTTGTTGACCATTATTGTTTAGATTTTCTTGTCATTGATATTGATGGATTTGTTGACCATTATTGTTTAGATTTTCTTGTCATTGATATTGATGGATTTGTTGACGATTATTGTTTAGATTTTCTTGTCATTGATATTGATGGATTTGTTGACCATTATTGTTTAGATTTTCTTGTCATTGATATTAATGGATTTGTTGACCATTAATGTT
This sequence comes from Bathymodiolus septemdierum, assembly GCA_963383655.1. Taxonomy (NCBI): domain Eukaryota; kingdom Metazoa; phylum Mollusca; class Bivalvia; order Mytilida; family Modiolidae; genus Bathymodiolus; species Bathymodiolus septemdierum. The sequence goes on from OY726529.1 coordinate 16,238,835, forward strand.
TAGATTTTCTTGTCATTGATATTGATGGATTTGTTGACCATTACTGTTTAGATTTTCTTGTCATTGATATTGATGGATTTGTTGACCATTATTGTTTAGATTTTCTTGTCATTGATATTGATGGATTTGTTGACCATTACTGTTTAGATTTTCTTGTCATTGATATTGATGGATTTGTTGACCATTACTGTTTAGATTTTCTTGTCATTGATATTGATGGATTTGTTGACCATTATTGTTTAGATTTTCTTGTCATTGATATTGATGGATTTGTTGACCATTACTGTTTAGATTTTCTTGTCATTGATATTGATGGATTTGTTGACCATTATTGTTTAGATTTTCTTGTCATTGATATTGATGGATTTGTTGACCATTATTGTTTAGATTTTCTTGTCATTGATATTGATGGATTTGTTGACCATTACTGTTTAGATTTTCTTGTCATTGATATTGATGGATTTGTTGACCATTACTGTTTAGATTTTCTTGTCATTGATATTGATGGATTTGCTGACCATTATTGTTTAGATTTTCTTGTCATTGATATTGATGGATTTGTTGACCATTATTGTTTAGATTTTCTTGTCATTGATATTGATGAATTTGTTGACCATTATTGTTTAGATTTTCTTTTTCATAAAATACAATAATGCACAGATATAAACTGGACTTTACACATTTCTTTGTATTAGAATTTTCATTTACTATTTTCTTACAAAAATGACAAGGAACTGAACATAAAAGCTGATACAAATACATGTATATGAATTTAAATCCAGCTGGCAGGAAACATTAGTGCTGTTAATGGAAATTCTATGTGGTCTAAAAGTTATGTTTACTAGACTGTATGAAATATAATCCATTCATCTCCATGAAAGGTATAAAATCGGTGGATTTACAACATTATGAATAAACTGAAGGAATGGACAATCGAGACACACTAGCAATATTGGGTACACAAGACACAGAACGAAGACAAAAAAAACCAAAACAAACAAGCAAAATAAAAACACAAAACACAAAACAACACAGCACAGAAAGGTAAAAAGATACATGTATGACCATATTTGGCATTGTGTACAATCATTTTCTTCTGAAAGCTTACATCAGTTATTATATCAAACTCGCAGATATAAGAGATATCATCGGGTGTCATATCAAATGTTAGTGTTTTGTGCCCTTTGGAAACGTAAGGTGTTTATCCAATATTTCAAGACGAAGTATTAATTATACGCTTTTGCGGCAATTTTAGCTTAATAATGTACAGACTAGAATAACAACAGTAGTAAGTGTTTCGTCACTGACATGGTTTAATAGAGATATTTATTAATGCAATGTACAGTTCCTTATAAGTATAATTAAAACTAAGGTGAGATGTATATACCCTCAGGTATAGGTAACCTTTGCCGAGTTTGGTCACCTTGTTTGGACTCTTTGATTTTCTTTTGATGACTGCGTAATTTCGGTCGATTACAAAATCTAAATCGAAATGGTACAACCAAATACCACAACTCAGACATGGCTTATTGCCTGTATCTATATCTAGGTTGTCTCATTTGACAAAACTTTTATCAATTTGTACGAAAATACACCAACAAAGATCATGGATTATAATGTCATTTTCAAATACGAAATGAACGTATAAACAGTGATTGTCAACCATTCCAAAAATGCAACTAAGCGAACACTCATCTCTCACCTTAACTAATTGAACATTAACAAAAACCATGACATATGACGTTGGCAATTCAGGCCCTGACTTGGGACAGGCACACCTTTGTGACAGGGTTAAACCGAATGGTGTGGTCTCAAGCCAATACAAACAATATTTCAGTTATGTCGGTTGTATTGGTTGTATCGGTTGTATTGGTTGGTGAAACCGGAAGACACCATTACAAGTCATTCAACTTCATAACGTTTACCGCATAATGTTGCATCGAGTGAATCTGACAATGGCGAGAATCCAAATCACAAGCTTTAGTGTGTTAGGTACTGATAACGTAAGCAGATGTAAACCCATCCTACAGCACAGATACCATATCTGTATCACTACACTAACTTATAACCTCTGACACATATCTCCTCCCATTTTCTGCAGGACTAAAAATGTCTGTCATTTTACTGGACAAATGTGTCGTCTGCTCGTGATTTGCGTCAATTGATCTAACACCTAACTACGATATGATTATGACTATTGTGGCCATGAAGGTATATCGATGTTCATTCATGTGCAAATTATCAAAATATTTCAGATTATTTCAAGAAAAATAAAATAATTAAGCTACCGTTCCTTTTCCACCATCAAGTACTTTAAGATGATTGCAGTCATCCCCATAGAACACCCGATACTTTGTAACCCACTGTTTACAACAGCCATTTCTTCCCTGTGTAACTACTCCAGTTATTAAATAGTCTTTCTTTAATTGGATCTGAAAATAGAATTCAACAAGTCAAATGTTTAGTATGCAAAAGGTAGAAAAAAAGTTTGAAGATACCAAACGTGATAATCAGAAGCCGTACATCGACGAACAGACATTACAAAGGCAGTGATTTCAAATGTGATGGTCTTAGTGGGATTTGTGTTGTTCAATCAATAGTTTTCTGTGTCTTTTGTCGTCCAAATGTGATGGTCTTAGTGGGATTTGTGTTGTTCAATCAATAGTTTTCTGTGTCTTTTGTCGTCCAAATGTGATGGTCTTAGTGGGATTTGTGTTGTTCAATCAATAGTTGTCTGTGTCTTTTGTCGTCCAAATGTGATGGTCTTAGTGGGATTTGTGTTGTTCAATCAATAGTTTTCTGTGTCTTTTGTCGTCCAAATGTGATGGTCTTAGTGGGATTTGTGTTGTTCAATCAATACTTTCCTGTGTCTTTTGTCGGACATTAATTTTTCTCCTTTTTGCTGAGGACATAGTATTGTCTGTCATTCTTTGATTTACGGCTTTTCATTAGCCTCTTCAAGTTTTGCTGAGATAACATTGACTCAAGACAGGTTTGAAGATACCACATGGTAAGCAGAAGATGTACATAGTAGAATGACCGACAATGTAGTGGCCAAAACATGAAATTATTTAATTGTGAAAAAGCAAGCGCACAAATAATCCAATACAGAGAGATGACGTGAAAATAAACCTACTCGGGAATATTTTATATGCATCTTGTTTGGAGTCTTTCAAACTAAATTTGTAAATTTATTATAGGAATTCACATATTTACAACGAACTTGATTATTTTAACAGCTGTGACAAGTTGACCACCTCCAGCTGTTTTAACTACTGGGTTCATTGGAAGTGAAATCGTCGACCTTTATTTACTTCGATATATGACAAGGCACACTATTTTTCCCACACACTATCCATATCTCTTCATTGAAGCATTCATTTAACTACCCTTTTAAAGGTGTTTTCATTATTCATTTGATGAGACGATTTGTATTTATTTACCAAATACTAAATTGATGTTTTATTTACTCAAACCTGTATGTACTGTTTATCATCGTCAGTTGCTGCAGTCCATGCTCCCATATAAACTACGCCATTTTGTGTTGTGAATTCTGTAGTATTTATAACACCTCTAGAAGCACTGTAATCGTATGTCTTATTTGAGGAGGCATATTCACTAGAGGCTGTCAACACGACATCACTTGTTTTTGTAGATATAATGTATGAATTACAATCTGCACCTGTTAAGAAAGTAAAGCAAAACAGTATTTAAGTGTTGATAAAGCATATTATACATTTGTCAATATATTTTTAGTAAGAAAGGATATAGATGTAAATGAACATGAGAGACTATCCAACTTTACACTTCGACACAAATTAAAGCAAAGGAACAGTTTGTTGTAAGAAAGGATATGGACGTAAATGAACATGAGAGACTATCCAACCTTACACTTAGACTCAAATTAAAGTAAAGGAACAGCTTGTAGTAAGAAAGGATATAGATGTAAATGAACATGAGAGACTATCTAACATTACACTTAGACACAAATTAAAGCAAAGGAACAGTTTGTTGTAAGAAAGGATATGGAGGTAAATGAACATGAGAGACTATCCAACCTTACACTTAGACTCAAATTAAAGTAAAGGAACAGCTTGTAGTAAGAAAGGATATGGAGGTAAATGAACATGAGAGACTATCCAACTTTACACTTCGACACAAATTAAAGCAAAGGAACAGTTTGTTGTAAGAAAGGATATGGATGTAAATGAACATGAGAGACTATCTAACATTACACTTAGACACAAATTAAAGTAAAGGAACAGCTTGTAGTAAGAAAGGCTATGGATGTAAATGAACATGAGAGACTATCTAACATTACACTTAAGACACAAATTAAAGTAAAGGAACAGCTTGTAGTAAGAATGGATATGGATGAAAATGAACATGAGAGACTATCTAACATTACACTTAAGACACAAATTAAAGTAAAGGAACAGCTTGTAGTAAGAAAGGATATTGATGTAAATGAACAGAAGAGACTATCTAACATTACACTTAGACACAAATTAAAGTAAAGGAACAGCTTGTAGTAAGAAAGGATATGGATGTAAATGAACAGAAGAGACTATCTAACATTACACTTGGACACAAATTAAAGTAAAGGAACAGTTTGTAGTAAGAAAGGATATAGATGTAAATAAACATGAGAGACTATCTAACATTACACTTAGACACAAATTAAAGTAAAGGAACAGCTTGTAGTAAGAAAGGCTATGGATGTAAATGAACATGAGAGACTATCTAACATTACACTTAAGACACAAATTAAAGTAAAGGAACAGCTTGTAGTAAGAATGGATATGGATGAAAATGAACATGAGAGACTATCTAACATTACACTTAAGACACAAATTAAAGTAAAGGAACAGCTTGTAGTAAGAAAGGATATAGATGTAAATGAACAGAAGAGATTATCTAACATTACACTTAAGACACAAATTAAAGTAAAGGAACAGCTTGTAGTAAGAAAGGATATTGATGTAAATGAACAGAAGAGACTATCTAACATTACACTTAGACACAAATTAAAGTAAAGGAACAGCTTGTAGTAAGAAAGGATATGGATGTAAATGAACATGAGAGACTATCTAACATTACACTTAAGACACAAATTAAAGTAAAGGAACAGCTTGTAGTAAGAATGGATATGGATGAAAATGAACATGAGAGACTATCTAACATTACACTTAAGACACAAATTAAAGTAAAGGAACAGCTTGTAGTAAGAAAGGATATAGATGTAAATGAACAGAAGAGATTATCTAACATTACACTTAAGACACAAATTAAAGTAAAGGAACAGCTTGTAGTAAGAATGGATATGGATGAAAATGAACATGAGAGACTATCTAACATTACACTTAAGACACAAATTAAAGTAAAGGAACAGCTTGTAGTAAGAAAGGATATAGATGTAAATGAACAGAAGAGATTATCTAACATTACACTTAAGACACAAATTAAAGTAAAGGAACAGCTTGTAGTAAGAAAGGATATTGATGTAAATGAACAGAAGAGACTATCTAACATTACACTTGGACACAAATTAAAGTAAAGGAACAGTTTGTAGTAAGAAAGGATATAGATGTAAATAAACATGAGAGACTATCCAACTTTACACTTCGACACAAATTAAAGCAAAGGAACAGTTTGTTGTAAGAAAGGATATGGATGTAAATGAACATGAGAGACTATCTAACATTACACTTCGACACAAATTAAAGCAAAGGAACAGTTTGTTGTAAGAAAGGATATGGAGGTAAATGAACATGAGAGACTATCCAACTTTACACTTCGACACAAATTAAAGCAAAGGAACAGTTTGTTGTAAGAAAGGATATGGATGTAAATGAACATGAGAGACTATCTAACATTACACTTAGACACAAATTAAAGTAAAGGAACAGCTTGTAGTAAGAAAGGCTATGGATGTAAATGAACATGAGAGACTATCTAACATTACACTTAAGACACAAATTAAAGTAAAGGAACAGCTTGTAGTAAGAATGGATATGGATGAAAATGAACATGAGAGACTATCTAACATTACACTTAAGACACAAATTAAAGTAAAGGAACAGCTTGTAGTAAGAAAGGATATTGATGTAAATGAACAGAAGAGACTATCTAACATTACACTTAGACACAAATTAAAGTAAAGGAACAGCTTGTAGTAAGAAAGGATATTGATGTAAATGAACATGAGAGACTATCTAACATTACACTTGGACACAAATTAAAGTAAAGGAACAGTTTGTAGTAAGAAAGGATATAGATGTAAATAAACATGAGAGACTATCTAACATTACACTTAGACACAAATTAAAGTAAAGGAACAGCTTGTAGTAAGAAAGGCTATGGATGTAAATGAACATGAGAGACTATCTAACATTACACTTAAGACACAAATTAAAGTAAAGGAACAGCTTGTAGTAAGAATGGATATGGATGAAAATGAACATGAGAGACTATCTAACATTACACTTAAGACACAAATTAAAGTAAAGGAACAGCTTGTAGTAAGAAAGGATATTGATGTAAATGAACAGAAGAGACTATCTAACATTACACTTAGACACAAATTAAAGTAAAGGAACAGCTTGTAGTAAGAAAGGATATTGATGTAAATGAACAGAAGAGACTATCTAACATTACACTTGGACACAAATTAAAGTAAAGGAACAGCTTGTAGTAAGGAAGGATATGGATGTAAATGAACATGAGAGACTATCTAACATTACACTTAGACACAAATTAAAGCAAAGGAACAGTTTGTAGTAAGAAAGGATATAGATGTAAATGAACAGAAGAGACTATCTAACATTACACTTAGACACAAATTAAAGTAAAGGAACAGCTTGTAGTAAGAATGGATATGGATGAAAATGAACATGAGAGACTATCTAACATTACACTTGGACACAAATTAAAGTAAAGGAACAGCTTGTAGTAAGAATGGATATGGATGAAAATGAACATGAGAGACTATCTAACATTACACTTAAGACACAAATTAAAGTAAAGGAACAGCTTGTAGTAAGAATGGATATGGATGAAAATGAACATGAGAGACTATCTAACATTACACTTAAGACACAAATTAAAGTAAAGGAACAGCTTGTAGTAAGAAAGGATATTGGTGTAAATGAACATGAGAGACTATCTAACATTACACTTGGACACAAATTAAAGTAAAGGAACAGCTTGTAGTAAGGAAGGATATGGATGTAAATGAACATGAGAGACTATCTAACATTACACTTGGACACAAATTAAAGTAAAGGAACAGCTTGTAGTAAGGAAGGATATAGATGTAAATGAACATGAGAGACTATCCAACTTTACACTTAGACACAAATTAAAGCAAAGGAACAGTTTGTAGTAAGGAAGGATATGGATGTAAATGAACATGAGAGACTATCCAACTTTACACTTAGACACAAATTAAAGTAAAGGAACAGTTTGTAGTAAGGAAGGATATGGATGTAAATGAACATGAGAGACTATCTAACTTTACACCTTGACACAAATTAAAGTAAAGGAACAGTTTGTTGTAAGAGAGGATATAAATGTAAATGAACATGAGAGACTATCTAACATTACACTTAAGACACAAATTAAAGTAAAGGAACAGCTTGTAGTAAGAAAGGATATTGATGTAAATGAACAGAAGAGACTATCTAACATTACACTTAGACACAAATTAAAGTAAAGAAACAGCTTGTAGTAAGGAAGGATATGGATGTAAATGAACATGAGAGACTATCCAACTTTACACTTAGACACAAATTAAAGTAAAGAAACAGTTTGTAGTAAGGAAGGATATGGATGTAAATGAACATGAGAGACTATCCAACTTTACACTTCGACACAAATTAAAGCAAAGGAACAGTTTGTAGTAAGGAAGGATATGGATGTAAATGAACATGAGAGACTATCCAAATTTACACTTAGACACAAATTAAAGTAAAGGAACAGTTTGTAGTAAGGAAGGATATGGATGTAAATGAACATGAGAGACTATCTAACTTTACACCTTGACACAAATTAAAGTAAAGGAACAGCTTGTTGTAAGAGAGGATATAAATGTAAATGAACATGAGAGACTATCTAACATTACACTTAAGACACAAATTAAAGTAAAGGAACAGCTTGTAGTAAGAAAGGATATTGATGTAAATGAACAGAAGAGACTATCCAACATTACACTTAGACACAAATTAAAGTAAAGAAACAGCTTGTAGTAAGAAATGATATTGATGTAAATGAACATGAGAGACTATCCAACTTTACACTTTGACACAAATTAAAGTAAAGGAACAGCTTGTAGTAAGAAAGGATATTGATGTAAATGAACATGAGAGACTATCTATCATTACACTTAAGACACAAATTAAAGTAAAGGAACAGCTTGTAGTAAGAAAGGATATTGATGTAAATGAACAGAAGAGACTATCTATCATTACACTTAAGACACAAATTAAAGTAAAGGAACAGTTTGTAGTAAGAAAGGATATTGATGTAAATGAACATGAGAGACTATCTATCATTACACTTAAGACACAAATTAAAGTAAAGGAACAGCTTGTAGTAAGAAAGGATATTGATGTAAATGAACAGAAGAGACTATCTATCATTACACTTAAGACACAAATTAAAGTAAAGGAACAGCTTGTAGTAAGAAAGGATATTGATGTAAATGAACAGAAGAGACTATCTATCATTACACTTAAGACACAAATTAAAGTAAAGGAACAGCTTGTAGTAAGAAAGGATATGGATGTAAATGAACATGAGAGACTATCCAACTTTACACTTAGCCACAAATTAAAGCAAAGGAACAGTTTGTTGTAAGAAAGGATATGGATGTAAATGAACATGAGAGACTATCCAACTTTACACTTAGCCACAAATTAAAGTAAAGGAACAACTTGTAGTAAGAAAGGATATCAATGTAAATGAACATGAGAGACTATCTAACATTACACTTAGACACAAATTAAAGCAAAGGAACAGACTATCCAACTTTACAACTTTTGTTTATTTCCGAACATAAGAAGATGTGAGTTAGTAAATACTGACAGGGACATTCATATAAGGTGTAAAACCACTTATTAATTTCTACCAGATTTTCTACTAAATTTGGGTTTTTACGAGTTTTATGAAAATAGCACCGCCATCCCCAGGAATTCAGTAATTATAGGTCATGCATCAATACCTCTTTAAAGGATTAAAATACAACTAAATTAATGCAACCAAATTTGGGCACAAAATAATCCTTATATATTGACCTTCAATTACCAATTTTATTTATGTCATTACATTTAATATTTTTCAAAATACAACAAAGTGAAAAGAACTTTTTTCTTTAAGAAAGACTATATGCTCTAAGTTCTGATTGGTGAAGTAGTGTTTATATTCCATAAAGGGTGTACCAAAATGGGTGGTATAGTTATAAATACTGACAATCATACTGGTTTAAGCATTTCATCTGAGTTAAATGATATGGTGTTTTCCATATGTGAGTAAAATGTCAACCCTCACATATAACCGGGCGCGAACAGCGTTGTTATAAGATGACTCTATGAACTTGAACATTATACGCACTAGAGCTTGGGTACTCCAACGGAAGCAACAAATCTCTAATGTTCATTACTTTTTTTGTTATCAAAGTAGTGTTTTTTTTACCAAAAAGATTAACAATTATCGACAATACACTACACTGAAAACTAATGACTGAGCTACACGAACCCCAATACAAAACGGTGATGAACTAAGATGCTCGGGAATGACAAACAGTCTCATCAACTACCGGCATCCGTTGTGTGCCAGGGGCGGATCCAGTGGAGGCGCACCCGGCGCGCTCCCCCTCTAAAATTGGGGAAAATATGATTTTTTGGCGTAAAATCGTGATTTTTCACACGAAATACCCCAAACATTTTCGCGCCTCCCTCCACTCGACGCAATTTTTTTAAATTCTGGATCCGCCCCTGTGTGCTACCCTTGTTAAAAACTCTGCGATAAGTCATCAAAGGTAAAGAGACGGAATTGTGACTACCACAAACGGCACGAATTTTCGCAACCGTTAACAGTCGTAGCTTCCTTGTTTGCAACACCCTTCTATCAATTAAATTCTTGTAGGAACCACAAGCTCTGAAATACCGTATTAACAGAGAAATTATATATTACAGGTGCCTATGGAATGTTTCTATATATTGCAAAAAGAAATTGTCAGTAGTGATGGTTGATAGTTCCATCAATAACAATAAAACTAACAATATAAATATAAAGTTCACAAAATTAACATTTTAAATTGAACATTGAAGAAGAATTTCATATCAGGCAGATGTGCACTTGTCAGCAAGCTGAAAAGGCATCGTAGTCATTTGAACCTCACTGCGTGTGACATCTTCGTAATTATTAACATATTTCTTATAAGACAGTGTCGACAATAACAAATATTGATTTTGCAGAGCTGTATACGAATATCATGAAAAGAAAGCTGAAACAGTGATGACCAAGAAAGCTTTGAACATCTATATTATCAGGCTATTCTCAAGATAAATATAAAATGTGTATTTGAGGACTATTTGTGAGGATTTGTTTTCACGTATTTAGTGCCACTTCATTCCTAATTCTTAGGAACAGAGGAATTATACATAAGAATAGCTAATTACTCCCTTCGGAAGGTTCTATGTTTGATTATATATAGGTGTAAAGGTAAATATACAGGTTTATAGATAAGTTAAAAACAAAATAAACATCTTCTAAAGGATTAAACATTAATTGTAGATTGTGTAATAGGATGTGGCCTGCATGAAACACATTTAATTGACATTTTTTAAATGTTTTAATTTATTAACCATTAATGTCATCTTTTAAGTGCTTTGGATTAACATACCGGCATCTACATGTATTTATATATTTGCATAAAGCTAGCGGTGTATTTTTTAACAACAAAATGTCACTTCTTTTGACATTTAAGCATTTCGAAATTCACTCCAGCTTATGAAAAATAATAATATAGTGGTACATTTCATCAAATCCTTGCACCACGAAGGAATGCGCAGATATAGAAACAAAATATAGTTTCCCCACAGTAGGTTAAAACGCCATAAAAAGTAGCGTTGGTAATTTGTTGTGCAGGTCAAATCATATCTACACCTCGGTCTTAGGACGAAACGTGAACGAGTGCATCTGGTTTGGAGATTGTTATGGACAACTTGGTCGCTAGTGATCCGTTATAAGTCAGAATTGTTGGTCTCTATTAATTATAGTCATTTTAGACCCCTGACAATTTATAAACACCAGTTCATATTACAAACTCCATGCCACCGTTTTACGTTTTACCATACAAAATTTATTAATTATCAGTGCTTGGCATATATTTGGGATACTGCTTACTTGACGTTCAACAACAAGCAATCAATCAAATACTTCGAAACCTGTTTCAGTTTATTAAAACAATAATTATTTGCCAATTACAACTAAATGTATTTATTTAAGTATATGTACTGCACTTGCAAGCAGAGCCGGCCTTAGGAGGTGTGGGGCTTAATGCTGTTCTCTGTAAAACTGACAATGTGTTGTTGTGTGCACTTGAATAGCCAAGAGTAGATAACTCCAGCGCGGTGCCCTTTAAGCACGGGGTCCAATTGGGAGCAATTAGTCCAATTGATTTTAGGTCGGCCCTGCTTGTAGATGACAGGATGGCCTCGTGGGCGGAGTCATTGACTATACAAAACTAACATCTCTGATATGGGTTTGCACCTGGATACCCATCTCAGGTGTTCCATTTGTCACACATCTACCCAGAGCGATTAACCCAACTGTCAAATGAGATTTAATTTTGATTTCAAGAAATCGTTCATGAGGTTATGTGATAAAAATAAGATAGATTAATAATAAACTTTTTGAACGGAATGAATGACCTTTACACGACTCTTTACATAGTTTTATTCTAAACGTGTAGTATAGCAGAGTAAAATGTTAAACGAGATTATCAAATTTTATATGATCTTTGGGGTGACATGAGTGTGAACACCCAAGAATCGATAAGGGAGGGTACTGGGAGTCAGGTGGGAAGAACCGATAAACAAGAAAAGAAAAAAAGGAAATATAAATAAAAAATTTGAAGAGCTAAAAAGGAGTAGATTGCAAGATGGAAGAGAAATAGCATTGGACCATGGCCCGGGGATCAGGGATGAAAGATGCGATAACTGGGAGTCATAGGGACAAGAACCGGGGCAAGGATCCCTGTCCATTCTCTATAAGGTGGTAGTGTTATATTTGTGATATATACACTTCCATGGTTGTCTTGTCGTCGACATACTATACATTCAAATGTGCTGTTTAAAAGAAAAAGAAAAACAAAGAGACATACTATACATTCAAACGTGCTGTTGGTGACAGATTGATTGATTGATTGTTATTTAACGTCACTTCAGTATTTCAGCTATATTCGTGACAAGAAGAGAGTCAATAAATAAGCTATGTATACATCATAGGCGGATCCGGTGGCTATAGGGTCCGTTCACTTTTTATATGAATTTGATTCTTATTTACTGGTTGTTTTGACCAAATTCCTAGTGCACCCTTCTCCGCTGTAGAGCCAAATGTGTAGCGTGTACCCATGCACTTTTCGAAAAGTCATTGTTTGTACATATAGGTAAAGCGAATATGTGGTGGGCCTATATATGGACTAGTTTTATTATTTACAAGAAGCAATAGTGAAGATATTGAACATTCTCGAGAGATTGTGCCTTACCTTAAGCCACCAACGACCTCTCCTAGCAGCATGTTCTTTGTTGTGAGTTGTTGCAAGCTGGGTTTTTTTTACATGAAAAGAGTCTGATATTCCCCACTTTTGGCCAGTTGTGTACTTTATTCATTACAAAGAGCCAGCGGATTCCACCTTCCTCAGCAGAGATACTAGGGTATATTATTAATTGATAATTGTACGGTCATTTGATTTGTTCAATGCCCATCACGTGGTGTTCTGTATTTTGGCAGGTTGACTTTTGCGAATTGCACGGTTATTAAAAATAGATTAAAAATTTCCGATATTTTCATGACGTTTGCACTGATACATCTTTGTTTTATTGTTATTCCTGTTGAATAGATTGTTTGTTGTTAAAGCTTGGGTCTTATATTATTTTTATACGACCGCAAAAATTTTAGGGTCGTATTATGATATGGCGCAGTCGTCGTCGTCTGTGCACATTTTGTTTCCGTTGTCTTACTTTAGTTCTAGTTTCCAGTAGCAAGTACACCTAGTCCCGGATGAATATCCATTTGTAGATTTTCTGTTTCATGTTTTGCGTGGCAATTAACAATATAAAAAATATGTGATGGGCATTGAACAAATCAAATGACAGTAAAATTATCAATTAATAATATAAAAAAATACAGCCTTTCTATTCAGTCGATACAAGTTGCATATCGACCTAGAGATGTATATCGACCTCGGACTACGTCCTCGGTCGATATACATCTCTTAGGTCGATATAAACTTGTATCGACTTCATAGAAAGGCTGTATTTGTATAATATTTCTATACTACTGGATTTCCACGGTGTGGATAGGTTCTTTTGTTTCTATTTATTACATAATATAATGGATGCCAGATCTCGTTATATTTCAGATTTATATTAATTTAAGCTAAAACTTATTATTGAAATCTTTTAAAACACCAGTATCGTGGCTGTGTTCTTCACTTTTGCTTAAAAGCGCTGTTGCTGGGAGCAATGTATTTGTTTATAGATAATTTTGAGTAAAAGGATGTGTAGTTAAACTAATTGGCATTATTCTTTAGACTTTCTAATCCTATGTCTCTGTTTCTTTATTATTTTTGTTTTATTATTCACCTGCAATCTCGACCAGTGTCCAAAGTTAAAATTTACAACAACAAAAATAAAACTCGTAGCGTAAATCTTTTAATATAGTAAGGTGATTCTATCTGATAAACCACATACAAATATGTTGTCAAGTTTGTCAGCACAATTCCCGCAAAAAAAAGTGTCGTCTGGTAAAAAAATATGTCTTGCACAAAAAGCAATAATATCTTACCTGCACGTGAAATCCAAGAAAGAGAAAATAACAGAGTTACGAAAAATATCATTTTCCACGAAAGAAATTTCTGAAAGATATATCGAATTGCGAAAAAAGCAACACTACATATTTATAAAAATGACATTTACGGGTATAAAACTTTGTCTGTTCAAAGGGAGAACTCCATTAAATGTCAACTAAATTTATCTTGAAAATGTCTAATATCCGGTTAACTCCTTTCACGATCCAATCATATCTATTTGTTTAAGAAGCTAATAAGTGAAGTCTGATAGTGAAAAGTTTGTCATTAAAATCTACTTAACTTATCAAAACTTTCAAAAGAAATGGAAAGCTTCTGGGTCTAGTATTGTTCTACCTGTCGGAAACATTTCTTTTTTAAATTTTATGATAAAACTCGATCTAGATCTATATAAAACAAGAAAACAAATAATGACAAATATTATTTTTCCCAGCTAAGCATTAGTAAACTGTATATCTACGACTACATTTGTAAACGGAAAACAATTGAATGTGATATTTGTTTTTATTCTGCCATATTATGCGCTGAAATGTTAGCTTGCTCAACGCGAGTATTTAGCTGCGGAACCGTATCTCTTGTGGTCTTTTTGTCACCAAAAACAAAAAAAAACAAACAAACAAAAAACAACAAAATCAACAACTAAAAATAAATAAAAAACAAACAAAAACAGAAAAAAGACGGTTCTGCAGCTACTCAAGTATTATGACTCCGAATCGGGCTCTGGACAAACAAACAAAAATGCCGAGTACAAGCTATGTTGCTTAATTATATGTTCGTTCTTTTCTACGCATGTCTGTTTATATTGTAATGGTGGTTTATCATTCCGTCCTTGTTTAATTAATGAATGAAATAATTCTTACAAGAAAAGTTTGAAAATACCAAAGTGGTAATCAGAATCCGTAGATCAAAGAAGGATAGACAATACAATGGCCAAAGGAAAAAGTTCAAAAGAACATTGATTGACCCAGCATTCATTGACTTTTGCTATTGTACTGTCCATGTTTATGTTGTCATTAATTTTTGCGATAGTGTGGGGTCTTTTTGAGTGGAAGCGAATATGTGCAGGATTATTTGTTGTTTAATGTATTGCCGCTGGAGATCCAATTAAAAAGAGGGGATGGTTTAGCCCGCCACATTTTGTGACTGTCCCAGGCCAGGACTTAGATTTCATATGTCGTGGTATTTTGGTGTTTGATGGGTTAATGTGACAGGTGATTGTCAGTTTTATTGGTAGTGGTGGAATTGTTGACAATCACTTTTCATAATTTATTTATTAAAGACAGATGCACGTACTATATGTGTTAGACTTTATAGTGATAGCTCACAGTAACACAAGTTACCATTCTAAGAAGGTCGGATACCTCCCCTTTAACGGACAACTGGACTTTAGAATGGTAAGAAATTTCCCTTAAGCGGACAACTGGACATTAACATGACAATATATCTCCCTTTAACGGACAACTGGACTTTAGAATGGTAAGAAATTTCCCTTAAGCGGACAACTGGACATTAACATGGCAATATATCTCCCTTTAACAGACAACTGGACTTTAGAATGGTAAGATATTTCCCTTAAGCGGACAACTGGACATCAACATGGCAATATATCTCCCTTTAACGGACAACTGGACTTTAAAATGGTAAGAAATTTCCCTTAAGCGGACAACTGGACATTAACATGGCAATATATCTCCCTTTAACGGACAACTGGACTTTAGAATGGTAAGAAATTTCCCTTAAGCGGACAACTGGACATTAACATGGCAATATATCTCCCTTTAACGGACAACTGGACTTTAGAATGGTAAGAAATTTCCCTTAAGAGGACAACTGGACATTAACATGGCAATATATCTCCCTTTAACGAACAGCTGGACTTTAGAATGGTAAGATATTTCCCTTAAGCGGACAACTGGACATTAACATGGCAATATATCTCTCTTTAACGGACAACTGGACTTTAGAATGGTAAGATATTTCCCTTAAGCGGACAACTGGACATTAACATGGCAATGTATCTCCCTTTAACGGACAACTGGACTTTAGAATGGTAAGAAATTTCCCTTAAGCGGACAACTGGACATTAACATGACAATATATCTCCCTTTAACGGACAACTGGACTTTAGAATGGTAAGAAATTTCCCTTAAGCGGACAACTGGACATTAACATGACAATATATCTCCCTTTAACGGACAACTGGACTTTAGAATGGTAAGAAATTTCCCTTAAGAGGACAACTGGACATTAACATGGCAATATATCTCCCTTTAACGAACAGCTGGACTTTAGAATGGTAAGATATTTCCCTTAAGCGGACAACTGGACATTAACATGGCAATATATCTCCCTTTAACGGACAACTGGACTTTAGAATGGTAAGAAATTTCCCTTAAGCGGACAACTGGACATTAACATGACAATATATCTCCCTTTAACGGACAACTGGACTTTAGAATGGTAAGAAATTTCCCTTAAGCGGACAACTGGACATTAACATGACAATATATCTCCCTTTAACGGACAACTGGACTTTAGAATGGTAAGATATTTCCCTTAAGCGGACAACTGGACATTAACATGGCAATGTATCTCCCTTTAACGGACAACTGGACTTTAGAATGGTAAGAAATTTCCCTTAAGCGGACAACTGGACATTAACATGACAATATATCTCCCTTTAACGGACAACTGGACTTTAGAATGGTAAGAAATTTCCCTTAAGCGGACAACTGGACATTAACATGACAATATATCTCCCTTTAACGGACAACTGGACTTTAGAATGGTAAGAAATTTCCCTTAAGAGGACAACTGGACATTAACATGGCAATATATCTCCCTTTAACGAACAGCTGGACTTTAGAATGGTAAGATATTTCCCTTAAGCGGACAACTGGACATTAACATGGCAATATATCTCCCTTTAACGGACAACTGGACTTTAGAATGGTAAGAAATTTCCCTTAAGCGGACAACTGGACATTAACATGACAATATATCTCCCTTTAACGGACAACTGGACTTTAGAATGGTAAGAAATTTCCCTTAAGCGGACAACTGGACATTAACATGACAATATATCTCCCTTTAACGGACAACTGGACTTTAGAATGGTAAGAAATTTCCCTTAAGAGGACAACTGGACATTAACATGGCAATATATCTCCCTTTAACGAACAGCTGGACTTTAGAATGGTAAGATATTTCCCTTAAGCGGACAACTGGACATTAACATGGCAATGTATCTCCCTTTAACGGACAACTGGACTTTAGAATGGTAAGAAATTTCCCTTAAGCGGACAACTGGACATTAACATGGCAATGTATCTCCCTTTAACGGGCAACTGGACTTTAGAATGGTAAGAAATTTCCCTTAAGCGGACAACTGGACATTAACATGGCAATATATCTCCCTTTAACGGACAACTGGACTTTATAATGGTAAGAAATTTTCCTTAAGCGGACAACTGGACATTAACATGGCAATATATCTCCCTTTAACGGACAACTGGACTTTAGAATGGTAAGAAATTTTCCTTAAGCGGACAACTGGACATTAACATGGCAATATATCTCCCTTTAACGGACAACTGGACTTTATAATGGTAAGAAATTTCCCTTAAGCGGACAACTGGACATTAACATGGCAATATATCTCTCTTTAACGGACAACTGGACTTTAGAATGGTAAGATATTTCCCTTAAGCGGACAACTGAACATTAACATGGCAATATATCTCCCTTTAACAGACAACTGAACTTTAGAATGGTAAGATATTTCCCTTAAGCGGACAACTGGACATTAACATGGCAATATATCTCCCTTTAACGGACAACTGGACTTTATAATGGTAAGAAATTTCCCTTAAGCGGACAACTGGACATTAACATGGCAATATATCTCTCTTTAACGGACAACTGAACTTTAGAATGGTAAGATATTTCCCTTAAGCGGACAACTGGACATTAACATGACAATATATCTCTCTTTAACGGACAACTGGACTTTAGAATGGTAAGATATTTCCCTTAAGCGGACAACTGGACATTAACATGGCAATATATCTCCCTTTAACAGACAACTGAACTTTAGAATGGTAAGATACTTCCCTTAAGCGGACAACTGGACATTAACATGACAATATATCTCTCTTTAACGGACAACTGGACTTTAGAATGGTAAGATATTTCCCTTAAGCGGACAACTGGACATTAACATGGCAATATATCTCCCTTTAACGGACAACTGGACTTTAGAATGGTCAGGTATCGTGTTCTGTGGACACCTGGATACGTTACACGTCGAGGAGCACAGTCCAGTTATTCGCCGTCATAGCGCGATATCCGACCCTTTGCTAGCGTGACAATATTTGTATTTTCATGAACGTTCTTATATTAAAACATATGTCATAATTATAAGAAAATCAAATGTGTGTGTGCAAAAATAAAAAAAACACAAAGCATACCATACTGTCGGAACTGTTCCAAAAAATGTAATTGAAAAATCGTAGAAAGGAACAAAATCAATAGGCCTTCCCCTAACACACATATACATGCTGACTTTCCTAGCTTGGTATATAGGCACTTCAATAATAAAATTAAAAAAAGTGGCGGGATTAAGCTAGTTTTACGAGTCCAAAAGATCGTGAAATGGTTGATTATATACGTCGGAAAATAACTGATAAAATGGCATATGGAAAGTTGAATTTGCAAAATGAAATATATAAATAGAATCAAAACTTGCATGTTATTTTCTGACTTTATAAGAATAAATACATTGAATATATAAAAACTGAATTTACAAATGAATTAAATGAATTTTGTCCGATTCGTCTTCCGTAACGGCTAGAACGTTTGAATGCCAATGAATAGCATATGGCCTTTCAATACCATCAGATTCTTTTATAATGGTCCGCATCTTTTCTCCGTTTTCTTGGTAGAGTGCTATTACTTCATTTTCTTCCGGTAAAGTGACATACAAACTGTAACGGTCACAAGATGCGCTACACGGCATACTATTCATGGCATGACACCAGAGAAGTTCCAAATGTTGGTTGAAGCACATTATATGTTTTGTGTCACTGTAGTCGCACAACACGATATCTCCGCTTGTTGTTGTTGTCATAAACATTGGGCAGACGAATAGGGGAGCATTGCCGTTCGGATTCCTATGACCAAGAATTGATTTAGTTATTTTTCCTTCGTTGCTAATTATTTCTAAACCAGGTGGATTTTCACCGTCGTAATATGACACTGCAAATCCGCCTACGTTTAACCAAACAATACCGATATATGGCTTTTTTGTACGAATATGACCTTTGACATACATTTTACGTCCAATCGACACAAGGGTTATTTTTTTCTTTCCAATTCTAGTAACGGCAATTTCATCCTCTGAGAGGACGGCGACACGACAAACGTTCCTCAGACGCAAACTATCAACATATGTGCAGTCATTTAGATATCGTTTCAAAATTCCATTTTCACCATCAACGATGATCATGTATTTTCCAATGGCAGCAATGTCGTAGTAATTGAACACGCTCTCGTCTGATCTCGCCTTAAAATTTGAAAGTTCTATGACATGAACATGTCCACAATTTACTACGCTGTCCAAGCAATTTAAGAGGTCTTCGTTGGGAACAAATTTAGAGCTATTTTTGCGGAAAACTGACTTCGGAATGGAGTCGATCTTTTTATGGAGGTCGGGTACATTATTGGAGATCTCCGCATACTTTTTAAGAATAGTCACGGCATTTTCGTTCTCCATTGCGTCATTGAACGATTCGTATTTGTCCTGAATAATAGAAGAAATCTTTTCCAATTTGTCGTCTGCTTTAGATTCCTCTGGTGCGCAAAGTCCATCTTTTAAAGACTGTAAGTTTGCTTTACTTTGTTTATAAAAGTTATCCAATTTCGATTCAAAACTTTCGATTTCTTTGATAGCGTCCTTGTTTTTCGCAGATTCTGCTCTTTTCTTTGACTCAATTTTCATTTTGGTAGTTTTTACAACCATACCTTCAAGATCCTTATTCAAACTAGCTATTTTTGGCAAGGCGCGTTGGAATGCCTTTTTTAGTTTTACACAATCACATGTAGACTTTCTATGTCTTTCAACGGCACTCTCTGCTGTTACAACTTCCTTACACCCGAAACAAAAGAATTCTAATGTTTCCTCTGTTTCTTCCAACTTTTTGTCCTCTTTTTGGTGTAAAGTTTCATTGAGGGCTTTGATGAGTCCAGCAAGAAGAGTATCATTTTCAAAAGAAGATGCACATTCCCAAGGGTCGTTGTTGTCCTCTGGTAGTTTAACTTGTTGTCTGTCCATTGGACACGTGAAGACACCATTTATTTGCGTATCTTTTATATGTTCGGCAAGACACTGTAGACAAAATGAATGTTCACATGGTAACGTTCTTGGCTCCCTGTACCGGTTTAAACAAATCGAACACGTGAGATAGTCCTCTGTTATGTTTTTTGCAAGTCTGGTATGAAACGCATATGCCATTTTGAGTTCGTTGATTCTTCTTATATAGTATAATCCAACCGTCCAAGTTTTATATTAAATCAAGATCTATGCAGATGAAATAATATTTTTGATATCGAATACCGTTTTTCTACAAATTAATTCGTCATTCTTCTTTGTAACCTATTCAATGAATGACTTAAGCACATAGAACGACGTTGTATTTATATATATCCTATTAATCTTGTTTTTCTAATTTTAATATTTTAATTCGGTCTAATCAACGATTAACGATCAACAACTACCACTGTCGACCTTATATAGCAAAATGTGTTTATCCCTTATTCAGTTACTCTAACTTGAATCCAAGCAGTAATAGAGGGTCACAAGTGGGGTCTGTTGTTTCACGGCATGATCCCCCGTGATTACATTTTTATACTTAAGAAACATACGTGCACTCGTTCTTAAGTTTTAAATATGGAACTAACGAATCCTTTTGGAGAAATATATTTTGATAGTTAAGAAATTATTAAAACCTGCAAGCACACAGTTCCGAGTTTGCTACCTGGAAATAAAGTACCCCTTTGGATTACCCCCACAACCGATATGCTAATCTGCTTTAGGTTGTTGTTACCAAAAACAAATTTAAATATCATGACGTATGTAAAAGTTTAATTAACCATAAGAAAGGAAGGTCATTTAGGGGAACAAAGACAAAAACTAAGATATTTGTCCATTAAATAAAACAGACAGACATCAGCGGTACATGTACCCGCGGCAATATCATTTTATAGGATGTTCACGCAATATGATATGTCCGCCTGGGTATTGACATTGCACGGACGACCTACCGTAACGGTTATCGATCGTTTGAAAAGATACGAAGACGTTACGAAAACATTCATTCTCAATATAATGGTTCAATTAAGGTCGCCAAGTAAAATTGCAGATGCAATGCTAAGTACTGGAATAGTTTTTTATGCTGTCTACATTAAAGTCATATAGTGGTCTTTGTTCGGCAAGACAAATGTAAGCAAGTTCCGAATTCGAGAAACACCTATAATGACGTGTACGTTACTGTCGCAAAGTAAAGCTTTCACCAGAAAACTTTGTGATACACTGTTCTCTATTAAACAAAATTCCCATTATGCGAAAGGTTTCTACAGTAAATATTTAGTTTCAATAAAAACAAACATGTACATTATAGATGACATTTTTTACAAAAAAGTTGGCAAAACTGTCGCGATATCTGTTTTCTTATATCTGAATAAGGATTAATCATACTGGAACCAAATACAACGTTCAAAATCAACTATATAAAAAGGTATCTAGTCGTTTGAATCAAGAAGTTGTATGCAGATGCATTATTAGCTGAAAAGCCTAATATTCAAATATTGTTCACTGTTTAAACTAAATCGATTTTAAGCAGCTCTTTTTGTTCTTTTGTTATCTATAAATGATGTAAGAGTGAGTGAGTGATTGTTGTTTAACGAAAACTGGACACATTTTCAGCTATATCATGGCAAGATCAAGTTACATTTGTTCTAAACCAACACGTTTTATTGGATAATTGTAGTGCTAGCTCACTGAAACAACAGTCTGCTGGTAGACATGGCGCTCCACTCTGACACATTATAATGATTTCGAACCAACCAGCTAGTATCTGCTCTTACTCCTTAAAGTTGCGTGCTTTGTGGAGAAGCAGCAAATACCAATTTTATTGTCTTTGGTTTACCCGATAGGAGTTCGAACACACGATATATTGCACTCGAGGCGAGCACGCGAAACATTACACCACCGGTTGATACAATAGGAACTGAAAAGCCTAATCTTTATTTATGAAGAATGTAATCAAAATATTTACCACTGGTGGTTTACTAGTATACTAAATTGATATTAAGCAGCTGTTTTGTCATTTTGTTCGTTTGCTATCAATAATTATCATATACTTGTAGATGATAAAGCTAAGATTTTTACCTTGTAATAAAACTTTGAGTTTTGTTTAGAATAATAAGAGGAGTCATGTTTATTTCACCCAGTTTCACAAGAATGGTCCAAGCGGGCTGATAATCATAGATTAATACATGGCCTTTTTCATATTGCCCTTGTTTTCAGTACGAGACCTTGATATCGGCCCCAAAGGCTTTAGTCCGAGGGACGATATCAGTCGAGGGCTGATGACAAGGGCAATATGAAAAAGGCCATGTATTAATCTATTTATCACATATTTTGCCAGGACAGATAACATGTTATTGCCCTTCACAAGAGGGCAGATAACATGTTATTGCCCTCGTAAAATGTTATTGCCCCGGAGGCAAATAACAAGCTGCAAATTATGCTTTTATTACACATGCAAATTCGGCGTTATTTCAATAAAATATGTGATAAAGCAAGTTTATTAACTGCTTCCGGAATGTTATTACATGTCATTCCGTCAATGTCCGTAAGTTCACTTCGTGATTTTCCGGAAAACAGTGTTTACAGGCACGGCGAATTCAACTGTTTTATAAAATATTTGCACAGAAAATTATTAACAAACAATTTCTCACTTATGATATTGAAAGTGCTTTAAAAAAACCGTACATTTATTGGATTTGTATATTAAAACAATAATTTACTTGTTCTATAACTATATACGTGTATTTAATTCTAGAAAAGGGCGAAAGATACAAAGCAGAAAATTACAGACCAATATCACTAACATGCATCTGCTGTAAACTGATGGAACATATAATAACCAGCAACATTATGAAACACCTCGACTCAAACAATATTTTATATGATTTACAACATGGTTTCAGAAAAGCAAGATCATGTGAGTCGCAACTCCTTCCTTTCATACAAGAATTAAATGCCAGCAATAACAAAAACATACAAACAGACTTGATTATTATGGATTTTGCCAAAGCCTTCGATAAAGTTTCCCACCGTAGATTATTATACAAACTGGAATATTACGGAATACAAACCCATACCCTAAACTGGATTCAGGCATTTTTATCAGATAGAACACAAGCAGTAGTAATCGATGGAGTAACATCTAACACAGTGCCAGTAACATCAGGCGTTCCACAGGGTACAGTACTCGGTCCAATTCTTTTTCTAATTTATATCAATGACTTTCCGGAATATCTTACACACAGCAAACTAAGACTCTTTGCAGATGACAGTATCATTTATAAAGAAATAACATGTCAGGACGACTGCAAGAAACTACAATCTGACCTTGATGCAGCTGCAAGGTGGGAAGCCGATTGGCTTATGGCTTTCCACCCAGATAAATGTACAGTACTCACCATCACTCAAAAGAAAACACCCTTCAAACATGACTATATACTTCACAATCACATTCTCGAACCAGTAACTTCAGCAAAATACCTTGGAGTTACACTACAATCTAACCTTAAATGGAACACCCACATCGACAGTATCACTTCAAATGGAAATAAATCTCTCGGATACTTAAAAAGAAATTTACAGATATCAAACCCTGAAGTAAAATCTCGGGCATATCAAGCACTAGTGAGGCCAAAACTTGAATACAGCTGTAGTATCTGGGACCCTTATACACATGACAACATAAACAAACTAGAAATGGTTCAAAGACGAGCAGCTCGCTATGTTCAAAACAATTACCATAATACTAGCAGTGTCACTTCAATGATTGACACTCTAGGTTGGCCAACTTTAGCTGAGCGCCGTCTTAAAACCAGATTGATCATGTTGTTTAAAATAACACACGCTTTAATTGCTATCCCAAACATCATACTGATCCCAACTGACAGCAGAACTAGAAAATCACACAATCAGACATTTAGGCATATAACAACACAAAAAGATACATACAAATGGTCATTTTTTCCACACACTATAGTACAATGGAACATCTTACCACAGACAATTATCTCAAGTCCATCTATAGACTCTTTCAGAGAACAGCTAACACCCGCTGTTCTCTTAAACATTTAAATTTCAAATACAATTGTACATAGTTTTAAATTTTTTTTGTTTTGTTTTATTCACACTTTTGATTTCACTTTATGAAATTTATGTAAATATTTTTGTAAATACCCACGCATGCAACAGTACGTAATCTTCAACGTCTTGAAGGAGTATTGTATACCAAAAGAAGAAGAAGACAAAATGACTAAACATTTTGGTACTAAATCAGTTATTTCCTCTGTTGAAGTATATGATAAACATATCATAACATGTTATTTTTCATATCATACCCTTTATCAGCCCTCGTTCATATATCATCCCTTGAGCCTATCAGTTCTCCATGTGAAAAATGCCATGTAATGATCTATATTTATAATATGGTGTAAGAAATACGACAGTTTTAATATAATTTCAACCATGCTGAAGTATTTATAGAAGAGATTTATAAATATCTGCCTATTTCTCTTTAAATCCACACCACCTCATCATGTAAACCAGTGTCATGAATCTGACACGACAATGTCACTACATAGATGGGAAGAAAATGATATATGATTGAATATATTCAATAAGATGCCGCTCGAAGAATTACATGACTTAAAAAGCGAACACCAATGTCAAGAATATTCTATCCAGTAGAGACGAACCAAATAAATTGCTATATCTTCTTAAAGATATTTCTTGAGAGATTCCAAACTACGCATAGCTGCTGATGTCCTTTCATATACAAATGATAATACTCAGTATACATAATATCTTCGAAATCAGAGGGAGTTTAAAATCCCAAAGACGTCGAACAACATGTTGTGAAGATATATAGAATCTAACACCGGCAAAAGTGCAAGACAGGGAAATCTCAGACATCCGAGGGTAAGGTTTCAATCCGTTCGCTGACGAGGTTCGCAAAAAAAAAAAGAAAAAAAAAGGACCATAAAGGGCTACGGTTCCGCAGCTATCCCTGTATGTGGGAAGGATTTACATAATATATGATCTTTGCCTTTCATACAATCTCGACTTTGATTACTATTTAAATAATAAAATATCTTGATTTGAACTTATAGTTAGGAATTACATTAATGAACTACGGTCGTATGACACGGAAAACAGCATATTTAATTTGAGAGCAGATGTCCAGGTTTTATTTCTATTTTTGAGAATTGATACAAGATTATTAATTAATATTTGTTAAGAATTTTTATATTGGAAACAATGTGAACCAATGTCATAATTCACTCGGTCGGTATTAGTAAAATTATGAAGTTAAAAAATCAACTGCATCTGATCCACATTTGTACAAGTATGATCTTTTAATGGAAGTATCTAAAGAAGTACCGAATGAATGAACAACAAATTGAGTGGCCTCCCTTATTGTTCTCGGTTCTTTACCTTTAAAAATCCACGTGTATTAGTGGTTTACAAAATTTTGTTATTTGTAACCAAAGAATGGAAAATAAGGAAAATTCGGGAGGGTATGTACGCCTACGTTAGATATTGTATTCTATCTTTGCTCATCGTAGGAATTGATAAATAAAACTCTTGATACAGTAATACTGATACTAATTAGGAGGGAGAAAAAAAAGGGGGAGGGGTATTTACTGTCACTCGCACTGATCATTACTTAGTCAGATCAAGGAGGTACATGTTTATATAAGACGTCCTTGGTCAGATGCTTTGTTTTTTTCTGATTTATTGTTGTTAGGAGAGTCAAATAAAAAGTACAGATGTACACTTTTACAAAAAGGGATAGAGAAGGTATCAATGCCAATGGCCTAGTCCGAGATTCCTCTGTCGTCCGACGGCTTTTTGTTCCACTTGCTGGAGCCGTGGGACGTCAGAGCTCTCTCCATAAGGAAAACAGTGGATTTGCCGCTCCAACTCCGAGTCTGCATATTTCCAGGTTTCGTGGCTATCAGATTTTATTTTCTATCCGAAACCCTTATATAAATCGCTTCACCAATCATTTTTCTTTTCATTCATAACCATCTTACCCTTAGAAAGTGGTGTTACACTCGATTACTGGACGATTTTCCCTTACACCCTCTCATTTCGCCATTTCACTTTCACTTTCGAAACTACAAACTTGATCTCGTGATATTAACTGAATGATGACAGCAGCCCATTGCATGATGGGAGCTACTTAATGCAGCATGCCAAATTATTTGCATACGTAAACAACATACAAATCACATGGAAGACGATATTTAAAAAGCGTATTCTGCAGGACAAAAGTTCCATCTACAGCTCAAATCAGAGCAGAAGGAAATAATACAAAATGTGTTGGAAAGAAAAGATTCAATAAGGGTAATAACAAAATTACCGAACTCCGAACAATCTTACAAAGGGAAAGTCAAATCTCATAAGTATATAAACAGACAAAATCAGTCAACAACCGGAAAACTGTGAAAACCGTAATGACCCTGACTTGGTACAGGCATTTCTAAAGAAATGGTGGGTTGAATCAAATTTTAAAGCACCAAACCTCCCGCTTTCATTACGGCTCAAAGGTTCCGGCTGTCACTATAACAGTATTTATAACAATACTGGAACAAAATAGTTGTCAAAGCAGTACCAAATTCAGTGAAGTAAATGTCAAAACCACTTTTACGTCGCACATTGATAAAAAAATATTTTTGACATTTTTGTTGACTTCCTTATCTTTATACATTTTCACTATATGAAAATGCATCGTTTATTATCGTTTCTGCAGAGACGGAATATATTTCGACAATATTTTGGTATCGGAATATAAACTTTTTAAGAGATCGAATAAGGCGAATCTTTTTTTAGCCCTGGTCCAGTAGCCTGTTTCTCAGATGAAGATGACGTTTCAGGAAATCAGAATAATTGCTACTGGTCCTTGCATAACGAATCAATTGCGAGATGTGAACACCATATGCAGGGGAAGCTGGTATATTGCTGCACATACATGTATTTGGAAAATTTATGATTTTAAAATTGAAGTCGTCCCGTTTATCATAAATTTTAGTACTGAGTTGACCATTGTCGTCAAATTCGAGATATAAGTCCAAAAATGATGCGGAAGAAGCTGTATCTGTGGTCTCTTTAACTTCCAGCTCTGGAGGATATATCAATGGAAGAAATTCTGCAAATCTAGAATTATTGATAGATAAAACGTCATCAATATACCTGTATGTGAAATTAAAGGCTCTAGCCTCATTAATACTTTTACAAGCTTTTGAAGAAACTGACTCATATGAGTATAAAAACAAATCGCCTAGAAGAGAGGCACAATTCGTACCCATTGGTATGCCGATGACCTGCTGAAACAGTGTCCCTCCAAAGGAGACAAATATGTTATCGATGAGGAATTCCAGCATACTGATCACTTGTTCCTCGGAGTAGCATGTTTTACCTTTTTGAATTTTGTTTGAAAAATATGTGGAATTGTAGCCTAACAACAAATTTTGTGAATTGTTTCTTTTAAGCGGGTTTTTAATTTGTCAATGACAGTGTTACCCACGGGCTTCGGAAAGAGCATGTGTTACATTTTGGACAAGGTAAGATCATATATCCAAATCTTCTCCCATGATACATTGCGGTAATCGTAATTTTTTCGAAGTCACGTGACAAATGTTTGAAAGTGAAAATGAAATGGCGAAATGAGAGGGTGTAAGGTAAAATTGTGCAGTAATCGAGTGTAGCACAACTTTCTGAGGGTAAGATGGTTATGAATGAATAGAAAAATGATTGGTGAAGCGATTTATATAAGGGTTTCGGTTAGAAAATAAAATCTGATAGTCACGAAACGTGGAAATGTGCCGACTCGGAGTTGGAGTGGCAAATTCGCTGTTTTCCTTATGGAGAGCGCTCTGACGTCCCACGGCTCGAGCAAGTCGAACAAAAAGCCGTCGGACGGCAGAGGAATCTCGGACTATCAATGGCCATGATTGGTACAATTTTTTAAGACTTGTCACTTGGACAATTGCAAGCCAGTTCACTTCAGAAGTTCAGTTGTTGTTAGGTAGCTAGGCAACTTTAACTTTAGAAACGTGTGAAATATATATTAATTCATGTCTAGCCTGATAAGCATTGTAGAGTTTCAGTGCATTGTTTATTAAATATGGAAATTATGGAGAATCAAGAAAAAATATAGCTGAAGTTATATAGGTCTGATCAATGCCAATGTGGTTAGTACTGTAACACTTAACATATGGCTACATTCATCTGTGAAGGATGATTCAATTGAAAGCAGTTTGTGCCCTAATAATAATTTGTCAACATACAAGCTGGGCCAGCCTTGAACCAATTAGACCAATTCTCTCAATTGCCGCATTGGGTCCGGTGCTGGAGTTATCTACTTTCTGCTGTTCAAGTACACACAACAACACACTGCAGGTTTTACAGAGAACAGTATTGGACCCTGCATTCGAGTACATGTATATGTGTACATATGGCCATTATTTGATTAATGTGAAATTGATTTACATGGTATGTGTTTGTCTGACCTACTGTACATGTACATGTACGCTAGCTCTATATTGCAGGGTTTTCCCCAATTTTTGGAGTAACAGGCACTTGAATGTTTTGAACAGGCCTGATGTGTAAGGGTCAAGAGACAGTGTATGCCCCCATATGAGTCCATGCCAGGGGACTTGTAAGGGTACAACCCCACCCTTGAAGCTAAGAATGAATTTCAGTATTTACAGTGTAGAAGGAGGGATGGCAGAGAGTCTCAGTATAGCCTTTTTAGATGTTAGATCATATAATAGCAGTATCAATGTAATAAATAACAGTAATTCTGCCAATGACAGTCCTCGAAATGAAAATTTGTTTTCCCTTTTCCATATCAAATTCTTGAATTTTATAATATTTATACATGTATATACCGGTACATGTACATTGTACATGTATATGTATCTAAATAAAAACTGAAAAATTTACAGGCCTGAATTTTTTTTTACTGGTCTTGGACCGGAGGACCGGTGGTCATCATGAGGACTACAATGAGCACTGTATCAAGTGGGGCTATCTCAACTTAAATGTGTTGTATTTTATTATACCTCTGTGTTCACAACACCAGAATATATTCCTTGAAAAATTTCAATGTAAAAAAAAAATGATGGTAAACTTTTAAGTCGTAGTGATGTAACAAAAAGCTTAACCTTATCATGAAATCTAGAAATGATTATGAAATGAATTCTTGTGCAAAAGAATTTTTAGTGTTTCCTGCTCCACATCCCACACATTTCACATATCTACATGTATATTGAAATTATGAGTCAACTACATTACAACTGAATTAAACAAAGAACTAGGTGTTGCATGTAGTATTAAGGGATATGGATTGGGGAGGAGACAATTTTGATATGAGGGCTGTTATGATATTGCGTTCTTTCTCTATTGATTTGGGATATATTTTGTTTCAGAAATAATCTTAAATTCATTGCTTTAACATAATTATGCCTTTACACAAATAAAATTATTTTAATCTTTGTCTTAGACAAATTACTGCTTACCATATGATTATTTAATGAATTAATAAATCTTGTTTGTACATTTTTAATGTTTTCCTGTAATTTTCTATTTTTGTATTAGAACAATTTTTGTGTAGCCTGATTTTGAAATAATTTAGACAACTCAGACTTTTTTATGACAACTCGGATCACTTTTCTAGACAACTCAGAACCCTTTTTGAAAATGTCTCTAAGGAAACTCTTACAACTTTTCATAAGTCAAGAAAGACAAAAAGATAAAAAATGTCCTAAAAGTGATCAGAGGAAAATGTCTTGATCCAATGCAAAAATAAAACTTTTCTTATACAAAGGGAGATAAACCCTACTTGTAAAAGTATTGCATCATCAAAATACCTTGTGTTATATACATGTTACATGAATTGATTGAGATAATCACTTGTTCTATCAATAGTTTCCCCAATTGTTAAAATTGACAAAAGTTTTACATTTTAAATAAAACAATAAGAACTTGGTATGTTGATCTAGTGGAAAACATTGTCTTTTTTTCCTTTTAGCAAGTTTTAGGAAATCCCTACTTTTGTATTCACTAAGACCTACTTATTAACACAGTCATGTCAAATTTGTTATTTCCTACCTATTACGTGTCGTCATGCATGCACATGTTTTATTTTGTCTGGAAATTTTACATGACATAACATTAAGACCTACAGATTTTATTTGCACATATTAATTTTCGTTATTTTTCTTTTTACCCCTGGATGCATACACCTGTTTGTTTGGTTTTTTTTGTATGGAAATTCTAAATAATTGTATCCATTAAAAATAAATTGCTTTTCAATTTCAATTTTTATTTTTAGATATACCTGTACACTCATGCATGTTTTCATAGTTTTTTGGATGTGATGGTCTGATAATTTAGAAAGATAGTAAAAATGATGCAAGAATATGTAACATGCAAATGTATTTAAATTACAGTCAGGTTACAACATCTTGTCATTGAGGGATAATAACTCATTAGAGCAGCAGGAGTCATATTTACTCCATTTGTTTTACAATTTTGTGGAGATTTTTTTGGACTAACAATAACAGACAAAAGGGAACTTTGATTTATTTAAAGATGGATGATCAAGATGACATAGAAATAATGTATGTATTTTTTTAAAAGAAAAATAATTTAATTTCGTTTTTATATGAGGTAATGTTATATTGTGTTTTATTTATCTATAATTTTTTTTATTATTAAATTCATCATATTTCATTAATAGATGAATCAAACTGACAAAAAAAATGTTTGGGTGTGGGGGTGTTTGCTGTCAGACATACTAACTACAATGTACTATATGATTAACAAATTGATGAACAAGTTCATAAATATCTAAAACTGTCACAACAAATAGAAATAAGGGATAGATGGGACAAGCGGAACAACAAATAGAAATAAGGGATAGATTGGACAAGCGGAACAACAAAGAGAAATAAGGGATAGATTGGACAAGCGGAACAACAAATAGAAATAAGGGATAGATTGGACAAGCGGAACAACAAATAGAAATAAG
Organism: Bathymodiolus septemdierum; assembly: GCA_963383655.1. Taxonomy (NCBI): domain Eukaryota; kingdom Metazoa; phylum Mollusca; class Bivalvia; order Mytilida; family Modiolidae; genus Bathymodiolus; species Bathymodiolus septemdierum. Next base: position 16,270,329 of record OY726529.1, read on the forward strand.
GGATAGATTGGACAAGCGGAACAACAAATAGAAATAAGGGATAGATTGGACAAGCGGAACAACAAATAGAAATAAGGGATAGATTGGACAAGCGGAACAACAAATAGAAATAAGGGATAGATTGGACAAGCGGAACAACAAATAGAAATAAGGGATAGATTGGACAAGCGGAACAACAAATAGAAATAAGGGATAGATTGGACAAGCGGAACAATAAATAGAAATAAGGGATAGATTGGACAAGCGGAACAACAAATAGAAATAAGGGATAGATTGGACAAGCGGAACAACAAATAGAAATAAGGGATAGATTGGACAAGCGGAACAACAAATAGAAATAAGGGATAGATTGGACAAGCGGAACAACAAATAGAAATAAGGGATAGATTGGACAAGCGGAACAACAAATAGAAATAAGGGATAGATTGGACAAGCGGAACAACAAATAGAAATAAGGGATAGATTGGACAAGCGGAACAACAAATAGAAATAAGGGATAGATTGGACAAGCGGAACAACAAATAGAAATAAGGGATAGATTGGACAAGCGGAACAACAAATAGAAATAAGGGATAGATTGGAAAAGCGGAACAACAAATAGAAATAAGGGATAGATTGGACAAGCGGAACAACAAATAGAAATAAGGGATAGATTGGACAAGCGGAACAACAAATAGAAATAAGGAATAGATTGGACAAGCGGAACAACAAATAGAAATAAGGGATAGATTGGACAAGCGGAACAACAAATAGAAATAAGGGATAGATTGGACAAGCGGAACAACAAATAGAAATAAGGGATAGATTGGACAAGAGGAACAACAAATAGAAATAAGAGATATATTGGACAAGCGGAACAACAAATAGAAATAAGGGATAGATTGGACAAGCGGAACAACAAATAGAAATAAGGGATAGATTGGACAAGCGGAACAACAAATAGAAATAAGGGATAGATTGGACAAGCGGAACAACAAATAGAAATAAGGGATAGATTGGACAAGCAGAACAACAAATAGAAATAAGGGATAGATTGGACAAGCAGAACAACAAATAGAAATAAGGGATATATTGGACAAGCGGAACAACAAATAGAAATAAGGGATAGATTGGACAAGCGGAACAACAAATAGAAATAAGGGATATATTGGACAAGCAGAACAACAAATAGAAATAAGGGATAGATTGGACAAGCGGAACAACAAATAGAAATAAGGGATATATTGGACAAGCAGAACAACAAATAGAAATAAGGGATAGATTGGACAAGCGGAACAACAAATAGAAATAAGGGATAGATTGGACAAGCGGAACAACAAATAGAAATAAGGGATAGATTGGACAAGCGGAACAACAAGTAGAAATAAGGGATAGATTGGACAAGCAGAACAACAAATAGAAATAAGGGATAGATTGGACAAGCGGAACAACAAATATAAATAAGGGATAGATTGGACACAGGCACTCGACGTTCAATGAATAAAATGTAGGGTCAATGTGGAAAAAAAAATTATTATAACAGTAACACTATTTTGTTTTCCACATTGACCCTACATTTTATTCATTGAACGTCGAGTGCCTGTGGATTGGACAAGCGGAACAACAAATAGAAATAAGGGATAGTTTGGACAAGCGGCAACAAATAGAAATAAGGGATAGATTGGACAAGCGGCAACAAATAGAAATAAGGGATAGATTGGACAAGCGGAGCAACAAATGGAAATAATGGATAGATTGGACAAGCGGAGCAACAAATAGAAATAAGGGATAGATTGGACAAGCGGAACAGCAAATAGAAATAAGGGATAGATTGGACAAGCGGAACAACAAATAGAAATAAGGGATAGATTGGACAAGCGGAACAACAAATAGAAATAAGGGATAGATTGGATAAGCGGAACAAAAAATAGAAATAAGGGATAGATTGGACAAGCGGAACAACAAATAGAAATAAGGGATAGATTGGAGAAGCGGAACAACAAATAGAAATAAGGGATAGATTGGACAAGCGGAACAACAAATAGAAATAAGGGATAGATTGGACAAGCGGAACAACAAATAGAAATAAGGGATAGATTGGACAAGCGGAACAACAAATAGAAATAAGGGATAGATTGGACAAGCGGAACAACAAATAGAAATAAGGGATAGATTGGACAAGCGGAACAATAAATAGAAATAAGGGATAGATTGGACAAGCGGAACAACAAATAGAAATAAGGGATAGATTGGACAAGCGGAACAACCAATAGAAATAAGGGATAGATTGGACAAGCGGAACAACAAATAGAAATAAGGGATAGATTGGACAAGTGGCAACAAATAGAAATAAGGGATATATTGGACAAGCGGAACAACAAATAGAAATAAGGGATAGATTGGACAAGCGGAACAACAAATAGAAATAAGGGATATATTGGACAAGCAGAACAACAAATAGAAATAAGGGATAGATTGGACAAGCGGAACAACAAATAGAAATAAGGGATAGATTGGGCAAGCGGCAACAAATAGAAATAAGGGATATATTGGACAAGCGGAACAACAAATAGAAATAAGGGATAGATTGGACAAGCGGAACAACAAATAGAAATAAGGGATAGATTGGACAAGTGGCAACAAATAGAAATAAGGGATATATTGGACAAGCGGAACAACAAATTGAAATAAGGGATAGATTGGACAAGCGGAACAACAAATAGAAATAAGGGATAGATTGGGCAAGCGGCAACAAATAGAAATAAGGGATAGATTGGACAAGCGGAACAACAAATAGAAATAAGGGATAGATTGGACAAGCGGAACAACAAATAAAAATAAGGGATAGATTGGACAAGTGGAACAACAAATAGAAATAAGGGATATATTGGACAAGCGGAACAACAAATAGAAATAAGGGATAGATTGGACAAGCGGAAAAACAAATAGAAATAAGGGATATATTGGACAAGCGGAACAACAAATAGAAATAAGGGATAGATTGGACAAGCGGAACAACAAATAGAAATAAGGGATAGATTGGACAAGCGGAACAACAAATAGAAATAAGGGATAGATTGGACAAGCGGCAACAAATAGAAATAAGGGATAGATTGGACAAGTGGAACAACAAATAGAAATAAGTGATAGATTGGGCAAGCGGCAACAAATAGAAATAAGGGATATATTGGACAAGCGGAACAACAAATAGAAATAAGGGATAGATTGGACAAGCGGAACAACAAATAGAAATAAGGGATAGATTGGACAAGCGGAACAACAAATAGAAATAAGGGATAGATTGGACAAGCGGAACAACAAATAGAAATAAGGGATAGATTGGACAAGCGGAACAACAAATAGAAATAAGGGATAGATTGGACAAGCGGAACAACAAATAGAAATAAGAGATAGATTGGACAAGCGGAACAACAAATAGAAATAAGGGATAGATTGGACAAGCGGAACAACAAATAGAAATAAGGGATAGATTGGACAAGCGGAACAACAAATAGAAATAAGGGATAGATTGGACAAGCGGAACAACAAATAGAAATAAGGGATAGATTGGACAAGCGGAACAACAAATAGAAATAAGGGATAGATTGGACAAGCGGAACAACAAAAAGAAATAAGGGATAGATTGGACAAGCGGAACAACAAATAGAAATAAGGGATAGATTGGACAAGCGGAACAACAAATAGAAATAAGGGATAGATTGGACAAGCGGAACAACAAATAGAAATAAGGGATAGATTGGACAAGCGGAACAACAAATAGAAATAAGGGATAGATTGGACAAGCGGAACAACAAATAGAAATAAGGGATAGATTGGACAAGCGGAACAACAAATAGAAATAAGGGATAGATTGGACAAGCGGAACAACAAATAGAAATAAGGGATAGATTGGACAAGCGGAACAACAAATAGAAATAAGGGATAGATTGGACAAGCGGAACAACAAATAGAAATAAGGGATAGATTGGACAAGCGGAACAACAAATAGAAATAAGGGATAGATTGGACAAGCGGAACAACAAATAGAAATAAGGGATAGATTGGACAAGCGGAACAACAAATAGAAATAAGGGATAGATTGGACAAGCGGAACAACAAATAGAAATAAGGGATAGATTGGACAAGCGGAACAACAAAAAGAAATAAGGGATAGATTGGACAAGCGGAACAACAAATAGAAATAAGGGATAGATTGGACAAGCGGAACAACAAATAGAAATAAGGGATAGATTGGACAAGCGGCAACAAATAGAAATAAGGGATAGATTGGACAAGCGGAACAACAAATAGAAATAAGGGATAGATTGGACAAGCGGAACAACAAATAGAAATCAGGGATAGATTGGACAAGCGGAACAACAAATAGAAATAAGGGATAGATTGGACAAGCGGCAACAAATAGAAATAAGGGATAGATTGGACAAGCGGAACAACAACTTGACTACCACTGTAAAGTATGGAAGGTTGGGTAGTGACTAAAAATTTAGTATTTACGATAGTGGCTACAATGTGGCTACTCATTTACTACTACATGTATTTGCGGAGAAGTCTTGTTTGACATTTATGCAAGATTATGAACAGAACGTGAAACCCTGTCAAAAACTTATTCAGCGTAAATAGATTGAGAGATTAATGGACAGTATTTTTTCAGGAGGTCAATGTAAAACCAGTGTAAAACTTTATTGTCAAAATCGTCAACCATCCATTACAATCAGCAGGTGCAACAATTGAAAGTGTTTTACAACGAGAGTCTGAAAATATCTGAACTTTTTCTCTTCATCCAGGACAGATTAACCGAAGCACTAAATTAATAGCACATTTTTTCTTAGTAGTAGAAGCAAATCAATTCTTCACAGTACCGTAGTCCCTCTTATAAGGCCACTCCCACTAAAGGAAACCCCTCTTATCAGATTTCAGAGATAGTAAAATATTACTAAATTGTCCCTTGAGGCCAGATTTCAGATGGACTGAGATAGTAAAATATTACTAAATTGTCCCTTGAGGCAACCTCTCCTATAAGGTCACTTTTTCATTACAGTACAGATGACCCTATAAGAAGGGGGATGCTGTAAGTACATATATTCATTGTCACTGAACCTGAATTGTACATAAGTGATTGTACATGTATGCTGTACACACACTGTACATAGTTGAGTAACACATATTTACAGGTGAGTGGCACAGGTATATATAGGTTTATAGGTTTAGGTGAGTCATGAATAACAATTTTCAGAGGAGAGACACTATATCAGGTTTACAAGCGATACCAACACAGGCTGACAGGTGAATGTGAGTGATACACATTCAGATGAGAGACACTATATCAGGTTTACAAGCGATACCAACACAGGCTGACAGGTGAATGTGAGTGATACACATTCAGATGAGAGACACTATATCAGGTTTACAAGTGATACCAACACAGGCTGACAGGTGAATGTGAGTGATACACATTCAGATGAGAGACACTATATCAGGTTTACAAGTGATACCAACACAGGCTGACAGGTGAATGTGAGTGATACACATTCAGATGAGAGACACTATATCAGGTTTACAAGTGATACCAACACAGGCTGACAGGTGAATGTGAGTGATACACATTCAGATGAGAGACACTATATCAGGTTTACAAGTGATACCAACACAGGCTGACAGGTGAATGTCAGTGATACACATTCAGATGAGAGACACTATATCAGGTTTACAAGTGATACCAACACAGGCTGACAGGTGAATGTGAGTGATACACATTCAGATGAGAGACACTATATCAGGTTTACAAGCGATACCAACACAGGCTGACAGGTGAATGTGAATGATACACATTCAGATGAGAGACACTATATCAGGTTTACAAGTGATACCAACACAGGCTGACAGGTGAATGTGAGTGATACACATTCAGATGAGAGACACTATATCAGGTTTACAAGCGATACCAACACAGGCTGACAGGTGAATGTGAGTGATACACATTCAGATGAGAGACACTATATCAGGTTTACAAGCGATACCAACACAGGCTGACAGGTGAATGTGAGTGATACACATTCAGATGAGAGACACTATATCAGGTTTACAAGTGATACCAACACAGGCTGACAGGTGAATGTGAGAGATACACATTCAGATGAGAGACACTATATCAGGTTTACAAGTGATACCAACACAGGCTGACAGGTGAATGTGAGTGATACACATTCAGATGAGAGACACTATATCAGGTTTACAAGTGATACCAACACAGGCTGACAGGTGAATGTGAGTGATACACATTCAGATGAGAGACACTTTATCAGGTTTACAAGTGATACCAACACAGGCTGACAGGTGAATGTGAGTGATACACATTCAGATGAGAGACACTATATCAGGTTTACAAGTGATACCAACACAGGCTGACAGGTGAATGTGAGTGATACACATTCAGATGAGAGACACTATATCAGGTTTACAAGCGATACCAACACAGGCTGACAGGTGAATTTGAGTGATACACATTCAGATGAGAGACACTATATCAGGTTTACAAGTGATACCAACACAGGCTGACAGGTGAATGTGAGTGATACACATTCAGATGAGAGTCACTATATCAGGTTTACAAGCGATACCAACACAGGCTGACAGGTGAATGTGAGTGATACACATTCAGATGAGAGACACTATATCAGGTTTACAAGTGATACCAACACAGGCTGACAGGTGAATGTGAGTGATACACATTCAGATGAGAGACACTATATCAGGTTTACAAGTGATACCAACACAGGCTGACAGGTGAATGTGAGTGATACACATTCAGATGAGAAACACTATATCAGGTTTACAAGTGATACCAACACAGGCTGACAGGTGAATGTGAGTGATACACATTCAGATGAGAGACACTATATCAGGTTTACAAGCGATACCAACACAGGCTGACAGGTGAATGTGAGTGATACACATTCAGATGAGAGACACTATATCAGGTTTACAAGTGATACCAACACAGGCTGACAGGTGAATGTGAGTGATACACATTCAGATGAGAGACACTATATCAGGTTTACAAGTGATATCAACACAGGCTGACAGGTGAATGTGAGTGATACACATTCAGATGAGAGACACTATATCAGGTTTACAAGTGATACCAACACAGGCTGACAGGTGAATGTGAGTGATACACATTCAGAGGAGAGACACTATATCAGGTTTACAAGCGATACCAACACAGGCTGACAGGTGAATGTGAGTGATACACATTCAGATGAGAGACACTATATCAGGTTTACAAGTGATACCAACACAGGCTGACAGGTGAATGTGAGTGATACACATTCAGAGGAGAGACACTATATCAGGTTTACAAGCGATACCAACACAGGCTGACAGGTGAATGTGAGTGATACACATTCAGATGAGAGACACTATATCAGGTTTACAAGTGATACCAACACAGGCTGACAGGTGAATGTGAGTGATACACATTCAGATGAGAGACACTATATCAGGTTTACAAGTGATACCAACACAGGCTGACAGGTGAATGTGAGTGATACACATTCAGATGAGAAACACTATATCAGGTTTACAAGTGATACCAACACAGGCTGACAGGTGAATGTGAGTGATACACATTCAGATGAGAGACACTATATCAGGTTTACAAGCGATACCAACACAGGCTGACAGGTGAATGTGAGTGATACACATTCAGATGAGAGACACTATATCAGGTTTACAAGTGATACCAACACAGGCTGACAGGTGAATGTGAGTGATACACATTCAGAGGAGAGACACTATATCAGGTTTACAAGTGATATCAACACAGGCTGACAGGTGAATGTGAGTGATACACATTCAGATGAGAGACACTATATCAGGTTTACAAGCGATATCAACACAGGCTGACAGGTGAATGTGAGTGATACACATTCAGATGAGAGACACTATATCAGGTTTACAAGTGATACCAACACAGGCTGACAGGTGAATGTGAGTGATACACATTCAGAGGAGAGACACTATATCAGGTTTACAAGCGATACCAACACAGGCTGACAGGTGAATGTGAGTGATACACATTCAGATGAGAGACACTATATCAGGTTTACAAGCGATACCAACACAGGCTGACAGGTGAATGTGAGTGATACACATTCAGATGAGAGACACTATATCAGGTTTACAAGTGATACCAACACAGGCTGACAGGTGAATGTGAGTGATACACATTCAGATGAGAGACACTATATCAGGTTTACAAGCGATACCAACACAGGCTGACAGGTGAATGTGAGTGATACACATTCAGATGAGAGACACTATATCAGGTTTACAAGTGATACCAACACAGGCTGACAGGTGAATGTGAGTGATACACATTCAGATGAGAGACACTATATCAGGTTTACAAGCGATACCAACACAGGCTGACAGGTGAATGTGAGTGATACACATTCAGATGAGAGACACTATATCAGGTTTACAAGTGATACCAACACAGGCTGACAGGTGAATGTGAGTGATACACATTCAGATGAGAGACACTATATCAGGTTTACAAGTGATACCAACACAGGCTGACAGGTGAATGTGAGTGATACACATTCAGATGAGAGACACTATATCAAGTTTACAAGTGATACCAACACAGGCTGACAGGTGAATGTGAGTGATATACATTCAGATGAGAGACACTATATCAGGTTTACAAGTGATACCAACACAGGCTGACAGGTGAATGTGAGTGATACACATTCAGATGAGAGACACTATATCAGGTTTACAAGCGATACCAACACAGGCTGACAGGTGAATGTGAGTGATACACATTCAGATGAGAGACACTATATCAGGTTTACAAGTGATACCAACACAGGCTGACAGGTGATTGTGAGTGATACACATTCAGATGAGAGACACTATATCAGGTTTACAAGTGATACCAACACAGGCTGACAGGTGAATGTGAGTGATACACATTCAGATGAGAGACACTATACCAGGTTTACAAGTGATACCAACACAGGCTGACAAGTGAATGTGAGTGATACACATTCAGATGAGAGACACTATATCAGGTTTACAAGTGATACCAACACAGGCTGACAGGTGAATGTGAGTGATACACATTCAGATGAGAGACACTATATCAGGTTTACAAGTGATACCAACACAGGCTGACAGGTGAATGTGAGTGATACACATTCAGATGAGAGACACTATATCAGGTTTACAAGTGATACCAACACAGGCTGACAGGTGAATGTGAGTGATACACATTCAGATGAGAGACACTATATCAGGTTTACAAGTGATACCAACACAGGCTGACAGGTGAATGTGAGTGATACACATTCAGATGAGAGACACTATATCAGGTTTACAAGTGATACCAACACAGGCTGACAGGTGATTGTGAGTGATACACATTCAGATGAGAGACACTATATCAGGTTTACAAGTGATACCAACACAGGCTGACAGGTGAATGTGAGTGATACACATTCAGATGAGAGACACTATATCAGGTTTACAAGTGATACCAACACAGGCTGACAGATGAATGTGAGTGATACACATTCAGAGGAGAGACACTATATCAGGTTTACAAGTGATACCAACACAGGCTGACAGGTGAATGTGAGTGATACACATTCAGATGAGAGACACTATATCAGGTTTACAAGTGATACCAACACAGGCTGACAGGTGAATGTGAGTGATACACATTCAGATGAGAGACACTATATCAGGTTTACAAGTGATACCAACACAGGCTGACAGGTGAATGTGAGTGATACACATTCAGATGAGAGACACTATATCAGGTTTACAAGTGATACCAACACAGGCTGACAGGTGAATGTGAGTGATACACATTCAGATGAGAGACACTATATCAGGTTTACAAGTGATACCAACACAGGCTGACAGGTGAATGTGAGTGATACACATTCATATGAGAGACACTATATCAGGTTTACAAGTGATACCAACACAGGCTGACAGATGATTGTGAGTGATACACATTCAGATGAGTCTACAGTTAGAAAACTATCACAGGATTTTGATATTTATGACAAATGAGAGAAAATAATTTACGCTACTTTTCAGGATTATGTTGTGACAGGTCATGCAGGGTTCACAAAATTGCATATGGGTTTGGTGTCAAAATTGTCGGTGCTCATTAATTTTCTAATGCAAAATACCAATCTTGTGTCAGTGCTTAAAGCAAAATCTGTCAAATTTTGCTGGTCATGTCTGACAGAACTGACAAACTTCGCAAACTCTGGGCATGGTTTGGATGTCTACACCCTTACGTCATTGATTTTGAATTAAATTATCAGAATATAATGTTTTAGCTAATGGAAGATTTCCTTGAAAATGATAAAATGATATCTTTATAATTTAATTGTTGTATATTTTATACAATTTTTAGCGATGGTGAGATCCAACCATCTAAAAAAGCACTAAAGAAGCAACAAAAAGCAGCAGAAAAAGCAGCAAAGAAAGAAGAAAGGAAACAAGGACAAGATGACCAGCAGGTACTACACAAAGCCATTAATTGTAGTTATGTTTATTATTATTTTCAACACGAATAGCTAATGTTGTTAGTTTGAACTCCGTTCGAAGCCAGGTGACTACTCGATACAACATTATGTGATAAAGTTTGTCAGTGACTTGCGACAGGTCGATGATCTTCTCCTGGTACATGTACTCTGGTTTCCTCCACCAATAACACTGACCACCACAATATAACTGAAATATTGTTGAAAGTGGCATTAAACACCATAAACCAAACCAATCAACACGAATAGTGTATAAATATATATATATATATTAGGCTACCGGTTCATTGAAGCAAGAGAATAAACAACAAAGTCTTGTCCATGCTGAGCTGATAAGGCCACCCCTCTTAATAGGCCAGATTTCAGTTTGTTTGTTTATTTGATGGTGTTTAATGCCACTTTCAACAATATTTCAGTTATATCGTGGCGGTCAGTTTTATTGGAGGAGGAAATTGGAATGCCCAAAGTAAACCACCGACCTGCCACAAGTCACTGACAAACTTTATCACATAATGTTGTATCGAGTACACCTCACCATGAGCTGGATTCAAACTCACAACTTTAGTGGTGATAGGCTCTGAATGCACAGGTAGTTGTAAATCCAACTACCATACGATCATATAACCAGGATGGCCTCCAGTTCTGCAGTGTGTTGAACCTGTATTGTACAAACACCTGTATACAGTGGAATGTCATGGCCTCAAGCTCAAATATGTCATTTTCTTGGATAATTTGAAGTAAATATTTTGTCTTCATTTTTTGTAATATTCTTCAATTTAAACAGTTGTCAGATAGCTTGAATACTCCTGTATTTTGAAATAAAATCGTTGTCTCTTCAACTTCGAGTGAGTGATTGTTGTTTAACTCCAAATGAGCTGTATCATGACGAGATCAAGTTACGATGCGATGATAATAATGTCCACTTTGAATTAGACCAATCACAGCATGCTTTAAAATAGTTAGATTTTATAGGGCTAGCTCACTGAAGCAGCAGTCAGTGGGTAAACATGTCACTCCATTTAGACACATTATTCTGATTTCAAAACAACAAGTCTAAATATTCTTTCACCTTACTGCTGTGTGAATTTGTGGAGAAGCAACACATTCCAATTTTATATTCTTTGGTTTTAGCGGACGAGACTCGAATCCACGATCTAATGCTATCGAGACAAGGCCGCTAACCCATATTACACCACAGATGTGATTGAACTTTGACTTCAAGACAACCAGGTTCAACTGTATATGATGCTACATTTATGACCTATTTATCTCCCAAAGATGGTGTCACAGTATCACTGCTATCAGCTACATGAATAAAAATAATGTATACCAAAGAGGGTTAAATACATAAGGTACATGCATATTTAAATGATTTATCGCAGATATTAGAACTTTTAATTAACTTGAATATATTTGAAGGCCGTACAAGAAGAGGATGTATCAAAAGGTTGCTATGGCATCATGCCTCTGATCCAATCGGCAGAGAAGATAGATAGAACAGTACTAGATCTAAAACAGCTTACTCCTAGTCTAGTAGACAAGAAAGTGTGGGTCAGGGCAAGGCTTCAAACAAGTAGAGCTAAAGGTAAATGAACTTTGAACTTAACACTTAATAATGATCCTTATTGCTAATATTAGGTTAGGGTTGCGGTGTTTTACGTCGCTGACACAATTTATCACATAATGGTGTATTGAGTACAACCCGCATGAGCAGGATCCTTATTGGTACAGTACAGTGGAGGACATTGTATGATAAAACACTGTGATAGATGTACAGTCAAACCTGCTTCAGTGACCACCTCTATTAAGCAATGACTTGAATTAGGTGACATTTATTTTAATTTCCCTTCACAGATTAATTTAACCTGTATTTAGTGACCACCTGTCTCATGTGACCATATTTCAATGTTCCCTAGGAAGGTCACATAAGGCAGGTTTGACTGTATCACTATTCCTTGTGGTATGGGTATAGCTTTTGTTATGTGTAATTTATCAGTAATTTGGACATTATCCCTTTGATCTCACTAGTTATTATAGGATTAAGCGCTTCTTTTCAGGAGTTCATGCATGTGTACACGGTGCTGATGCACTCATAAACCGAATGGACGTTTATGTAAAGTGCATCGGCACCGTGTACACATGCATGAACTCCTGAAAAGAACCATTTAATCCTTATAATTCTTCAATGCAATACTGAACATAAAAATATATTCTTGCATATCACCAGTTTAAAAATCACACAAATTAAAATTCCGCGAAATGTTGTTGACGACGTTGGCACAGTAACAACGTGACGTCATATGAAGACTTCCAGCTTAAAACGTAAAGATCAGACGTCATTAGGCTTGGTGTACACCTCAATTTTGATAAAATTTAACTAAAAGATGTTTGCAAGGTAGGCATTTTAATTATTTTTGTGTATTATTGTAAATATGGTTTTCAATCTGACACTATCGTAGTTTCCGTCATCGGTCGCCATATTGTTTTTCCCTTTTTAAACAAAAAAAGGTTCATCGAGTTATGAACAGATAAAAAACGCAAAAGTTCATCGAGTTATGAACAAATAAAAAACAAACAGGTGACAGTGCCCTTGTCCAATCAAAAGGCACCAAAATGATATACATTAATTTTATAAGAATTATATTGCCAGTATCAACAAACTGATTCTGATTCTGAAAATGATCGTTCAGTGTGACGTGACGTGAAAAATTATCGTTCAGTGTGACGTGATGCGGAAAATGATCGTTCAGTGTGACGTGACGTGAAAAATTATCGTTCAGTGTGACGTGATGCGGAAAATGATCGTTCAGTGTGACGTGACGTGGAAAATGATCGTTCAGTGTGACGTGATGCGGAAAATGATCGTTCAGTGTGACGTGACGTGGAAAATGATCGTTCAGTGTGACGTGATGCGGAAAATGATCGTTCAGTGTGACGTGATGTGGAAAATGATCGTTCAGTGTGACGTGATGTGGAAAATGATCGTTCAGTGTGACGTGATGTGGAAAATGATCGTTCAGTGACGTGATGTGGAAAATGATCGTTCAGTGTGACGTGATGTGGAAAATGATCGTTCAGTGTGATGTAATGCTGAAAATTATCAGTCAGTGTGACGTCACACACATGATGTTACCGATAAAAATAATAACGTCAGTTTTGAAGGTCTCAGCATACATTATCACTAGTATTCCAGCGAGTCTTGCTGCGATACCAGTGACCATGCCTGTCTCAACTGAGTTAACTGCCGTTATTCTCTGATATCTTCAAAATTTCATTTGTTGTTAAAATGTTTTCTCCCAAAATGTATATGAAATTTAGAAAATAGACTAAACAGAACAAAAGATATATCAGTATTACTAAGAAGAGTGATATGTTTAGGCCATGGGAAATTGATTGTTGGTTTCCCCTAACATGTCATTGGGAAAATTTTCATTGCCAGGTTTTGTATTTTTTTTTTTTTTTTTTTCATTTCTTTAGTAGAATAATACATGTATAATCATACTTGTTCTGTTATTCCTCTCTGGAGGGTAACTAACTCAGTTTTATTCTTGTATCCATGGAAAGAAGGAGAAAAAAAAATAAACATTTCTAATTCGTGTTGAAAAAAGTGACATGGCTGGCTTCAAAATATTTTTTTCTACTAAAAATGCCAATAAAATTAATTGACCTGGCAGGGTTAGGGGAAACCAACAATCTTTTTTCTTTGGCCTCATTACAGTGTTTTCTCATTTTATGTCTATGCCATGTATTTTGTCCTACATTAAACTCAGAGATGCTTGTAACTCGTTTAGGTGAGTCCTGGACTCATCAATTGTGTTTGGTGCTCACCTTTTTTTTTGCAAGAATAAAAGAATGCACTAGTGGGACTCCATACTGTATTGGTTGGGACTCATCAAAATGTTATACCACAAGAATCTCTGAAACTAATATCAGATGTAAGATGTAGATGTTATACCACAAGAATCTCTGAAACTAATATCAGATGTGAGATGTAGATGTTATACCACAAGAATCTCTGAAACTAAGTTATACCACAAGAATCTCTAAAACTAAGTTATACCACAAGAATCTCTGAAACTAAGTTATACCACAAAAATCTCTGAAACTAAGTTATACCACAAGAATCTCTGAAACTAAGTTATACCACAAGAATCTCTGAAACTAATATCAGATGTAAGATGTAGATGTTATATCACAAGAATCTCTGAAACTAAGTTATACCACAAGAATCTCTGAAACTAAGTTATACCACAAGAATCTCTGAAACTAAGTTATACCACAAGAATCTCTGAAAAATCTCTGAAACTAAGTTATACCACAAGAATCTCTGAAACTAAGTTATACCACAAGAATCTCTGAAACTAAGTTATACCACAAGAATCTCTGAAACTAATATCAGATGTAAGATGTAGATGTTATACCACAAGAATCTCTTAAAACTAATATCAGATGTAAGATGTAGATGTTATACCACAAGAATCTCTTAAAACTAATATCAGATGTAAGATGTAGATGTTATACCACAAGAATCTCTGAAACTAATATCAGATGTAAGATGTAGATGTTATACCACAAGAATCTCTTAAAACTAATATCAGATGTAAGATGTAGATGTTATACCACAAGAATCTCTGAAACTAATATCAGATGTAAGATGTAGATGTTATACCACAAGAATCTCTGAAACTAATATCAGATGTAAGATGTAGATGTTATACCACAAGAATCTCTTAAAACTAATATCAGATGTAAGATGTAGATGTTATACCACAAGAATCTCTGAACTAATATCAGATGTAAGATGTAGATGTTATACCACAAGAATCTCTTAAAACTAATATCAGATGTAAGATGTAGATGTTATATCCCATTCCCTATGTTTTAGACCATTTTGTAATGAAACAGCAATTTTTAATCAATGCATCTCTGGTCAGATTAAACCAAAGACTGTTATATTGGTGCTACATTAAGGAGAAGGAGCATAGACTGATGGGCTCGGGGTCAGTGGGGTCAGGATAACGTATCTGGATGGAGCAATTTTAACTAATTATGGATTTTGACGGCAACTTTCTCGAAAAAGAAATTGTACCCATGGAACAACATGTCTACTTGTGAATTTTTGTTCCAGTAAGCTTGCACTATATAAATCAAACTCAGTCTAGTACAAAACATATATAATCATCATCATCATTTCATCAAATAGTAAACCTTTTCTAGCCATGATATAGTTAAAAGATTGTCCATTTGGTGTTAAACAATGATCACTAACTCGTCCAATACCTCCCTCCACCCAAAATAAATAAATATGAATTGTCATTGTTTTGTTTTTTTCAGGAAAACAGTGTTTCTTTGTATTAAGACAACAAAAATGGACCATCCAGGCCCTTGTTTGTGTTGGACCA
The DNA here is from genome assembly GCA_963383655.1 of Bathymodiolus septemdierum. Classification (NCBI taxonomy): domain Eukaryota; kingdom Metazoa; phylum Mollusca; class Bivalvia; order Mytilida; family Modiolidae; genus Bathymodiolus; species Bathymodiolus septemdierum. The sequence continues at coordinate 16,286,299 of OY726529.1, forward strand.
AAAGTTAGCAAGCAGATGGTCAAATTTACAGCAGGGTAAATATCAAATTGTATTAATTCCACTATTCAAAATGCCCCTTCATATCAGTTGTATAAGTTTGTTAATTTTTCTCCAACTGGAGATAACTCATTTTTATGTAAACCCAAATTTTACCTGTAGAATTTGCAGTTTTTTTGTATTTGGTAAATTCTGCACGAGATACAATTTTCTCAATTAAAATGGAATAAAAAAAAGTTCAACATATTGAATGGAGGAATGCTAATAAATTTTATGTCAATTGTGTATAACTCTAGAAAAACAACAAATATATAATCACCCCAAAAATCATAGTTTTCTTCAATTTTAAGTTTGATTTTTCTTTAATTTTCAGTATAAATAAAGAATCTATTGTTGATGTGGAAGGTTTTGTTAGAACTGTTGAACAGAAAGTAGAAGCATGTACTCAGCAGGATGTAGAATTACACTGTGAGCAGGTGAGTATGTGAACAGTTATGTCAGAACTGACAAAGAGAAAGTAGAAGGATGTAGAATTAAACTGGTGGGGGGGACGGTGTTTGCTGTGGAAGATTTTGTCAGAACTGACAAACAGAAAGTAGATGCATGCACTAAATTTTTAAGACGAAAATTATTGAATTTTAATTATCATTTTTATCAGAAATAAATTATTACACAGATCCACATACAAAAATATTGAAGCGTTACACATGTATGATACATGTGTATATGTTGCTATGATTTGATGAAATTGAACTTTTCATTAAGGACAGAATGCATTATTGTGTTCAATAATATTTAGGATAAGAGAGAAAAAAAAATTGTTTGATACTGTCTGTGTGTCAACTTATAATGTGTGTATTTTATTTTATCGGTAATTTAGACATTTTTCCATTGATGCCACCGAGTGATATTGTCAGTATTAATAAACTGACTCTGAAACTAAATTATCGGTCAGTATGATGTCAAACACATAACGATTTATCTATAAAAACAATAATGTCAGTTTGAAAGATCTTGTCATACACAGGTCTCTACATTAACATTTTTTTTAGCTTGTCCCTTCGGACAGCTAACTTAAGAAAAGTACTTGTCCGACTCAATCTTTTAGTCGTCCAAAAAAAGTTAATAAAAATTATAAAAACCGGAGAATAATTATCAGCAATTTGTGTAAAATGTTTTGATCATTGTCTCACAAACATTATCTCGTCCTGTCATTAATACTAGCAGACATTGTGATTATGACATCTTTAATCGACAAATTAACATGCACTTAGACATAAAGTCATTGGTATCATGCGATGCCATCATGGTATAAGTGTCTAATTTATATCAATTTCTAAGTTTGGTTCCAGACATATCAAAAATCGAAGAGAACTTGTCTGACATTTGATCAGGCAATTTAGAAAAACTGTCTGACCGAATAAAAACCTAAAATGCCATCACATATTCCGCATTGCCATTAAAAACCTTCATTTGTTCAACAAGTTTACTTCAAGAATAAAATTTTTAGGTATTCAGTATTCAGTTATCTCGTGACATTCTCAATATTTGTTCAAAATTAAAAAGCTCATCCTGGAAATCATAACATTCATCTTCATAATCATCATCATCAATGTCTTTGTGAAAAAAATTATGATTTGTTGTGAAAAAAAATTCTGTCCCGACATTAAATTCACCCCCTCCCCCCTCCCTTTTTCCACTTAAGATAAGAAAATGATGGTTTACCAATACAAGAACACTTAATATTTTTATAGAATTTTATTTTTAATGTGGTCATAAGTTAATAAGGTATTGTTTGTTTTCCTTGCCGACTAACTCTCTGAATGAGATGCCGACTCAAATGTGTTTTGGCAATGTATCTTTCGGTTTCCGGTTCGTCCATATTATATTTCTCAAATCATGAATCTTTGTACCTAACCCTGTCGGACCATTACGTTCCAATTTTTTTACAAATGACAATGTACCAAGAAATTAGGTTTTAAGAACATATTTAATGAAGAATACAAACTTTATCAATCTAAAGAAACTTACGAATATATATTTTCAAAATACAAATATTTAAAATGATAATCATTTTGGTTTATTTTAAAGACCGATCTAGTCGAATGCCGATCTATGTTTGGGACAAATTATATTTCTTTAAGGGAAGTTACTCGATTAGGATTACACAATGGTCAAAATAAGTTATTCACAGAAAAAGCTTATTTAAAGAAATAAACATGCTGTTGCAAGAAAGATCGACTTTTAAAGACACTGTATGACGGACCGACAAAGAGCAAATTTTTACCGGACTTTCGGACCAATATGCCGAAAACATCGTCGGACCGGCTTGATTTTTCCCTGTCAGGTCCGACGGTCCGGCATATTTCGATATGTCTGTGGTTCTCGAATGTAGCAGGCCCATCTAAGCGGTAATCGTATAATGTGGATTGAATCCATGATGCTTTGGATGTCATTGTTCACCATCTATTGAATGCAGATTGTGTATCAATATCAGCTACTGAATGTCCCTCAATGGAAATTAACATCAGATGCCTTAACATTTCTGGTTAAATTGAGCTTTGCCGCTTGTTGTAAAAAACATACTTTCTAAGATCATCCATGGCGATGGGCATGGTATTTACGTTTCCAGGGAATTATTGCATAGGGGAAGGAAACACTATGAACAAATCTATTTCTATTTCATCATAATTACTTAGTGCTAGTTGTCGTTTAATCAAATCGCTGAAAAGATACGGATCTATATGTTCCGAATCTCTCTTGGTTCACCATTGTAATTACCGATAATGTACTTCAATGGAAACTGATATTTTTACAAACATTAAAATAATTATTTACGAAGTTAAAGTCTATTAAAATGACAAAGCAACACATTTTTATTATAAAAAATAATCTTCAAAAGGTAGGACAGTCATTTCTTCACTTGTCTCATCGGAAAACCGTGACACAAGATCTACTTGTCCGACGTCAGTTTTCACTGGTACAGGACAATCGGACAAACGTTAATGTCAAGGCCTGATACATTATCACTAGTATCACAGCTTGTCCTATCGAAGTCACTTTGATACTATTGATAATGTCTGTCTCAACTTTCAGACTGCCGTTATTCTATATCTATCACCATTAATAAAATGTTTGATCATGTTTTCATTTGGACATTGTTATTGCCATGGTTACAGCATTGTTCACCACATAATTTGTATTTACAGGTATGGGTAGTCAGTTCTGCAGCTCCTAGATTACCTTTGTTAATAGAAGATGCAAGCCGACCTGAGACAGATGATGTGAGTGTAGTAATATTGAAATAAAAAGGTTATTCCAGAAACACACTAAATTAGATATCTACGTTTTTATTACTATCACTGGGTCGATACCTCTGCTGGTGGACTATTAATCCCCGAAGGTATCATCTGAACAGTAGTCAGTGCTTCGGCTTTTTAATCTTTCGATTTTGAGCGTACCTGATTAAGGTTATTTCAGAAATGCATTGTGCGCACTAAATTTGATATCTACGTCTTTATATGCCCGTCTCGAGACGGGCCGTATTATGTGATTGGGTATGGCGGGTGGGCGTCCACACAATATCTTTAGTTCTGTATATCAGATCTTTACCAAACTTGGCCACATGATTCCCCTGTGGAAGGGGAAGAACCTTTTCTTGGGGGGGGGGGGGGTCATTAGGTCAAAGGTCAAGGTCACTTACTATAAATAGAATTTTTGACAACAGGGTCGTTTCCACATGATAACTTTAGTTCTGTATATTGGATCTTTACCAAACTTGACCACATGATTGCCCTGTTGAAGGGGAAGAACCCTATTTATTTTGGGGTCATTCGGTCAAAGGTCTAGGTCACGGTTACTATAAATATAATTTTTTACCGTTTGATAATTTATATAGACATGGGTATTTTGTGATGCACACATTTCTTGTTATTTTTATTATGTAAATATAACAATAGTTAATTAATAATGTGTTAATTGTAGGCCTTAGCAACAGTAAATCAAGACACTCGTCTTGACAACAGAATTTTAGATCTACGTACAACAACAAATCAAGCTATTTATAGAGTGGAAGCAGGAGTGTGTAGATACTTCAGGAACTACCTTACAGAGCATGACTTTGTTGAAATTCATACGCCAAAGATTATATCAGGTGAGATGATTCGTAAAATATTCTACTCTATATTTTTCAACTATACATGGTGAGAAAAATTTTCATTCAATGAGATGAATCATGATAAAGATGTTGCTTTGTTGGATCTTTATTAGTACTAACTCACTGAAACAACAATCTACGAGTAGACATGCCGCTCCACGCAGACACATTATCCTGATTCCGAGCCAACAAGTCTGTAATCTTACTCCTTATTTCTGCATGCTTAGCTGAGAAGCAACAAATACAAATTTTATAGCCTTTGGTTTGACTCATGATCTACTACACTCGAGGCAAGTACACCACAGATAAGGTCCTGTATATAAGGTTTTAATCGCCAGGCATTATCCTGGACATATATTTTGTACTTACTGACCATACACACATAATTTTATAATAAGTGATTTAAAAAGGTAGATTGAGCCTCTATGTTAATTCTGTCAATAATTGTTATTTACAGTCATCAAGGGGCTGTCATGGTCATGATAGTATGATAGTTGGATTTACAACTACCTATGCTATCAGTACCTATCACCACTAATGTTGTAAGTTCGAATCCCGCTCAGACGATACAACATTATGTGATAAAGTTTGTCAGTGACTTACGGCAGGTCGATGGTTTTCTCCGTGTACTCATGTTTCCTCCACCCAAAAAACTGACTGCCACAATATAGCTGAAATATTGTTAAAAGTGGCATTAAACACCATAAGCCAAACCAGCCATCAAACTGAAATTAAATGTGCATTTATAAACCAAGGAAAGATAACTCTTAATGTGTATTATATCATCAAAAGAATTTTTGCTTGACTAATACATTTTATTTATAGGATCGGTTATTCTTGTATTTTCTTATTGTCATACAAGTTTTGACACAAAAACCGTTCTTCACAGAAAGAATGGCAGATATTCTGATTTGGTTTGAAAATCTTAGTCACAATGGAAGACTGGTACCGAATGAGGTAATAACTGGTATCCTTTGTTTTTCTGTTACAGCTGCCTCAGAGGGAGGAGCCAATGTGTTTACAGTATCTTATTTCAAAGAGAATGCCTACCTAGCACAGTCTCCACAACTTTATAAACAGATGGCCATATCAGCAGATTTTGAAAAAGTTTTTACTGTTGGTCAAGGTCAGTATACTGTATGTCAAGGACAATAAACTGTATGTCAATGTCAGTAAACATTGACAAAGTCAGTATTATGTATGTCAAGGGCACTACACCATTCACATAGATTGTATATGGGTACGTAGGCAGAAATTCGAAGTATACAGGGGTTGGTTTATTTGAAATTTAAACTCTTGGATCAAATAGTAGTTTTCAGAAATCTATATTTTAGTAGCCCTCCTTAAAGAAATTGGTTTGCTTTAACCAGTCTTATTATGATTTTCTCGCAAATATAAAAAAAAAAGATTATGGCGAAACTAATGGGCTATGCCAGGTGCAGCATGGTACAACCACAGCATAGTATGATGGCAGTATCATGCTGCACCAGTTTTACAGAAAATTCAGCACAAGGTTGTATCTCTTTGGAAAGTGTAAGGAGGGATTTATCAGGAATTTAGAGGAAAAAAACCCCATTATAATCAGACTTACAATAATAATAAACTATTTTGACCCTTGTAAGAACTACAACAAATCTGTTGGAATTTGAAGATATAATGGAAAGAAAAATCATATAACATAGACTTAAATGGAAGAGTTACAAGTAACTCAAAATAAGAATTACAATAAAAATTTAGAAATTTGTGTGTTTGCCACATTTTAATCCCTGACTATCTTGAAAACAGTAAGAGTTACACACAATTTACTGATAGTTTATAGGAAGATAATTTTATAAGACACAATTTACTGATAGTTTATAGGAAGATAATTTTATAAGAAACATGTTCAACATACAAAAAAAAAGCAGACAACACCTTCTTTTGAGGCCTCTTGTTTGGAAAGAGGCCAGACTAGATTCTTCAAAATCAATCTGAACCTTTATTCTATGCTAAAGATCATTTTGCAACAATTTCAAACGGAGCTTAATTTATTGTGAAAATTAGGGGCTGTCGTGATCATGATCGTATGGTAGTTGGATTTACAACTATCTGTGCAATCACTGCCTATCACCACTAAAGTTGTGAGTTTGAATCCCGCTCATGGCGAGGTGTACACGATACAACATTATGTGACAAAGTTTGTCAGTGATTGCGGCAGGTCGGTGGTTTTCTCCGGGTACTCCTGTTTCATCCACCAGTAAAACTGACCCACCACGATATAACCAAAATATTATTAAGTGGTATTAAACACAATAATCCTAACTCTGTTGTAAACATTCATTGCGTCTACAAATGGAATAAAAACGTAGATATCTAATTTCGTGCTCACAACACGTTTTTTGGAGGTACACTCGTAATCAAAAGATTGGAAAGCCAAATAATTTAAAATTCCTTTGGAGCAAGTAAAACAAAAGGTCTAAGCGGGATAACCAAAATTGGCTAAGGTCACCTATGCCAGAGGGAGGAGAACCATAGTTTTATTGAGGAACTGTAAATTTCGATAATAAATATATCTAATAAACCATGACAGTGCCTAAACACCAACCACTGTTCGGATGATACCCTCAGGGACTAATAGTTCACCAGCAGAGGTTTAGATCCAGTGATAGTAATAAAGGCGTAGATTTTAAACTTAGTGTGCAGGACGTGTTTCTTCACTTCCTTGAATAACGTTTTGCTGCCTATCTTAAACTTTATCTTGAAATATACAAGGAAGATTAAAAACAAGGTTTTTGACAAAAGTGATGACTTCATTTTTCCAATAGTCAACTTCCCTTTCATGAGTAACAATAGTCTTGTGCACATGACACAATTCTGGAATGACCTTCATCAGTTGTATATCAATTTATCAATTAAGAGTACAATTGTAAGGTTTTTTTTTCAGTATTCCGTGCGGAAGATTCCAACACTCATAGACATCTTACAGAGTTTGTAGGACTAGATTTAGAAATGGCTTTTAAATACCACTATCATGAGGTTATACAAGTCATAGGAGATATGTTTGTACATATATTTAAAAATCTGAGAGACAAGTAAGTTATTACTTAGTTATTTCCCCTTATCATATTCCATTTATTGTAAAAACGTTGGAAATAGATTTTCTCTCTACAAATTTTTAGTTTTGCCATGTCCGTTGTCCATATCTCTGAAACCACAGGTTCAATTTAAAACAAAATTGGCTTGGATGGAACACGGGGGGTTCCTTTCCAAACTTGTATCCAACAGACCTGGATTCTTTGTGAAACCACAAATTCAAATTAAACCCAGATTGGCTTGGATGGACTATGAGAGGGGGAGGGAGAGGGGGCGGTTCCTTTCCAAAATTGTAGCCAATACAAAGATTACTGCCATTACTAGAATTTATGATGGGCAGAACATCGCTAATCACCGTTCCAAAAGTCCATATATGTATATTTATTTTACAGGTGTTTTTAACACTTTTTTATATCTTTAAAGGTAAATATACATGTATATACAAACACACTAAAACTTATCAGAGTGTATGAAACAGATTTTAGTTGTTTGATAGACAATAGGTTAATATTAGTCATAGACACATCAGATTTGTCCTAGTGCAGATATTGACAGCAACTTATTTTTTTACTGATTTTCGCTTAGTATTGTCATATTAAAAAAAGTTTATGACAGGCGATCTTGCATGTTTTTATTATAGAACGAAAAACGTCATAAACAATAGGTTTATATTAAATATGGATAAAATAGCCCGATTCCTATTTTGATGGCCTTAGACTGTTGATATTCTAAGGGAGACAACTGTTGATATTCTAAGGGAGACAGACTGTTTTCGTACTGTCTGTTCGTCCATCCACTCATCACAAGAAAACAGTAGCTATCACCACTAAAGTTTTGAGTTCGAATCTCGCTCGTGGTAAGGTGTACTCGATACAACAGTATGAAATAAAATTTGTCAGTGACTTGCGACAGGTCACTTGTCCGTGGTTGTCTCAAGGTATTTCAGGTTCCTACACCAGTAAAACTGACGGCCATGATATAACTGAAATGTTGTTGAAAGAGGTGTTAAACACCATAGCCCTAACCCCTCACAAAAGTTTGTAATTCTAACCCCTCCTACATGTTAAAACTTTGTATGCTTGCTCCTTACTTAATGGAAAATGGTATATCAACACATTTTTATTGGGCAATCTTTGAAGGTGTTATTGTCCTTTTAACATAGAGGGTTAGTAGAGTTAGGGTTTAGGTGTTTAACACCACTTTCAACAATATTTCCGTTGTATCGTGACGGTCAGTTTTAATGGAAATCAGACTACCCGGAGAAAACTGCCGCAAGTCGCTCATCAAAGTGGGTTGGGCGGATATAGGGACATATGTTTTTTCCGTCAAAAACAACTTTTAATTTCACTCACTGTTTGAAATTTCAAGGTTTAACTTCTTAAGGAATATTTCAAATTTTTTAACAGGTTATACGATATAACCTGGTTTGAGGCAGTTTACACGTAATAAACTATGTATATTATTCCTTATAATTTAATTTTTACAACAGAAGTTAATGATTCCTCAATATTAATTACGATTATTTCATGTGACTATTTGAATTTGTCGTTGGCAAATGAATATGTTGGTGACGTCACAATACCAACCCATGTTATCAAGTATAACTAAAAGTTTCTCCAGGCAGATCAGTTAATCAGAATTCAGTATTCAAATTAAATTAAATTATTAAGTGATAAGGAGAGGTTAAATAAAATATTCTAAATGTCAGGTCTAGAAAAGATTAACGTGTATACATTTTGTATTTTCAGTTTACAGGAGGAAATAGCCACAGTTTGTAGACAATATCCATCAGAACCATTTAAATTTCTAGAACCAAGGTAAAATATCTTTCATCAGCTTGTTTCATTGTTATTTTTACATATTAGCAGGGCCAGATTATGACCCTTTGGGGCCACTAGGCTAATGAAATTATGGGGCCCCACAAACAGGGGACATTTTTTTTAAATTGGGTTTTCAAACTCCCAGGCCTCCTTTTTTAAAGTTGAAAAGTTTGATGAATTATTCAGCAATACCAAATATTAAAATATACTCATATTTAAAAAATTATATTTGAAGTCTTTCAAGCTGCAGCCTACACTAGCCTATAAGATAATCCGGACTTGCATATATATATATATATATATATATATTAGGAATTAAGGATTATATCAAACCACACAGGTTTATCTCTGGGTCAAAAAAATGTAGGCGGTAATAAAATCGCCCAATCTAAAATGTTGTCGCCAATTTGAAAAAGTTTATACCCAGTTGATACATCACCGAAAACAAAAACGAAAAGAAGTTTTATTAAAGTGTAACAAGGAAACTACACACCTGTTTGGTACTTTTCAAATTGTATGTTTAAAAAGAATAAAGTGATCGATTGTTAATTACAGAAACTGGTAGAACAATTAAACAATTACATTCACTTTAGACCTGGCATTTAAAGTTGCTATAGAAACAAACATTACTCAAATTTTCAATTGGTCAGTAGGTAAGAATAGATTTCTTATCCAGTAGAATGTAATATAAGTGCAAGTAATAAGGCCTCCAAATTCAGTGGAGCCCATCAGATGCGAGATGAATAAATCATGACTACGGGGATATCTCTGTCAGTTGACCTATGGGTGGTGAGTGGAGAGTATCAAAGTGTGATCAACTGTGGATTACCGACGATGAAGTAGAGGTTGCTTTCAAATTTTACAAAGATAGTAGCAAATATTTTCGATTTTATTTGTACTTTACAGAAACAACAAAAACATTTCTTCCTAGCATTATTAAGTCTCCCAAACAACGTTTGGAGACTTATTATTTTTGCTCCGTTTCTTATTATTATTATTATTATTCTTCTCCTTTCTTTCTTTGGCACATGAACGTGTCCACGGCAGATCTCAGGAACTACTGGACAGAATTTCATGAAACTTGGTGGGGTTATAGATATATGTTTCTAGTTGATCCTAAAGTTTTCAGCTTTGTGGTTAAGGGGGTCAAAGTCATATTTTGAGGGGTTCAAAGGGGGTAGGGGTTACTATAGAATCCTATGGGAAAGTTGAAATTTCGTACATTAATGTTGATAACTTCTAAATGGATAATGATAGAGACATAAAATTTGACATAGTGATAGGTCACCATTAGAGGAGCAATTCTGCGTTTTCAAAATTTTCAAAATGGCTGCCAAAACACGGCATAAAAAATGGGTGGTAAAAATTCAACATTGTCCGATATCATCAAATTTTGATATGTGGGTAGATAATGATGTCCCGAATTGATTCCCAACATTGACAAATTTCTACCGGTTGCCATTTTCAAAATGGCCGTCACAATACAGCAAAAGTTCAACATTGCCCGATATCATCAAAATTTGATATGTGGGTACATAATGATATCCCGAATTGATTCCCGACATTGAAAAATTTCTAACAGTTGCCATTTTCAAAATGGCCACCACAATACCGCACAAATTCAACATTGTCCCGATTTCAACGACATTTATATGATGTCCTGAATTGATTCCTGACATCGAAAAATTTCTACCGGTCTCCATTTTCAAAATGGCCACCACAATACCGCAAAAATTCAAGCTCAGAATTTGTCACAATGCAAAGTTTTCATTTAAACCTGTTGTCAGTGGCCAGTTTGGGAGACTTCATAATCGTTAGATTATTATCATATCAAAATAGATTATTATCATATCTTGCTATACCCCCTGCAAACAAAGTTTGGAGGGGTATATAGGAATCACCCTGTTCGTCCGTCCGTCCATGTACCTTGTAAGTGCAACTCCTCCTAAACCACTTATTGGATTTTTATGAAACTTTACACATTTGTAGTACACTACCTGCAGATGTGCATGAAGGAATATGGTTGCTGTCCAAAATTTAAAAGGGGAGATAATTCAACTTATACTTTCACGGAAGGGGGGGGGGAGGCATGTACCTTGTAAGAGCAACTCCTACTAAACTGCTTTTTGAATTTTTATCAAACTTTACACAGTTGTAGTACACAACCTGCAGATGTGCATGAAGGAATACCGTTGCTGTCTAAAATTTAGAAGGGGAGATAATTCAACTTATACTTTCATGTAAAGGGGGTCGTGTACCTTGTAAGCGCAACTCCTCCTCAACGGCTTATTGGATTTTTATGAAACTTTACACATTTGTGGTACACTACCTGCAGATGTGCATAAAGGAATATGGTTGCTGTCCAAAATTTAAAAGGGGAGATAATTCAACTTATACTTTTACGAAAAGGGGGGCATGTGCCTTGTAAGTGCAACTCCTACTAAACTGCTTATTGAATTTTTATGAAACTTTACACAGTTGTAGTACACAACCTGCAGATGTGCATGAAGGAATACCGTTGCTGTCTAAAATTTAGAAGGGGAGATAATTCAACTTATACTTTCACGAAAAGGGGGGTCGTGTACTTGTGGCGACCCCTAGATGTATGTTCTTGGTTAGTTTATTTTGGAGATGGAATGTTGTCTTCTTGACATAACTCCATATCCGTTGATTTTTCATAGGTAACTTGCTAATATACCTGTATTCCAAAGTTTGAACATCATAGTACTGCAAGCAGGGGGTATCACTCAGTGAGGTCACTCACAGTTCTAGTTTTAACTGATCTTCTTTAATGTGTTCGAAATGTACAATTTTACGAGTTCTTTTTACAGTTTAATATTAACCTACAAGGAGGCAGTACGATTACTACAAGAGAATGGTGTAGACATGGGAGACGAAGATGATCTTTCTACGCCAGCGGAGAAATTACTGGGCAGACTAATCAAACAGAAGGTATATTTTATTTATTGGAGTCCATGATACAATTTGTCAACTATTTACATCGGCTTCTATCAATGTTATTTCTGTGTTCTGGAAGTTTGAGTTCCGTCAAAGGTATGAATAAGTGATTAGGGGAATGAGAGAGTTTTCAGAAGAATGTGTGAGTGAGGAGAGAAGTAAATAGAGGAATGTGTAGGTGATCGAAGAATGCATGATTGAGCAGAGGAATGTGTGAGTGAGTAGTGGAATGAGTAAGTGAGCAAAGAATGCATGATTGAGCAGAGGAATGTGTGAGTGAGTAGTGGAATGAGTAAGTGAGCAAAGAATGCATGATTGAGCAGAGGAATGTGTGAGTGAGTAGTGGAATGAGTAAGTGAGCAAAGAATGCATGATTGAGCAGAGGAATGTGTGAGTGAGTAGTGGAATGAGTAAGTGAGCAAAGAATGCATGATTGAGCAGAGGAATGTGTGAGTGAGTAGTGGAATGAGTAAGTGAGCAAAGAATGCATGATTGAGCAGAGGAATGTGTGAGTGAGTAGAGGAATGAATAAGTGAGCAAAGGAATGAGTGATTGATTGTTGTTTAACGCTAAACGAGCAATTTGTCATGGTGAGAACAAGTTACATTCGATGAGATGATGATGATGTCCACTTTGTACTAGATCAACACTCTGAGTTGAATCTTTATAGTGCTAGCTGACTGAAGCAGTGTGCAGACAGACTTATTTCTCCACTCAGACACATTATCCTGATTCAGGACCATGCTCCACTCAGACACATTATCCTGATTCAGGACCAACCAATCTTTGCTCTTGCTACTTAATGCTGTGTGTTTAGTGGAAAAGTAACAAATGCCAATTTTATAGTCTTTGCTTTGACTGTAGTATAGATATAAGGTTTCATGATTTGTAATTCAATTTTATAGTCTTTGACTTTGACTGTAGTATAGATATAAGGTTTCATGATTTGTAATTCAATTTTATAGTCTTTGCTTTGACTGTAGTATAGATATAAGGTTTCATGATTTGTAATTCAATTTTATAGTCTTTGCTTTGACTGTAGTATAGATATAAGGTTTCATGATTTGTAATTCAATTTTATAGTCTTTGCTTTGACTGTAGTATAGATATAAGGTTTCATGATTTGTAATTCAATTTTATAGTCTTTGCTTTGACTGTAGTATAGATATAAGGTTTCATGATTTGTAATTCAATTTTATAGTCTTTGCTTTGACTGTAGTATAGATATAAGGTTTCATGATTTGTAATTCAATTTTATAGTCTTTGCTTTGACTGTAGTATAGATATAAGGTTTCATGATTTGTAATTCAATTTTATAGTCTTTGCTTTGACTGTAGTATAGATATAAGGTTTCATGATTTGTAATTCAATTTTATAGTCTTTGCTTTGACTGTAGTATAGATATAAGGTTTCATGATTTGTAATTCAATTTTATAGTCTTTGCTTTGACTGTAGTATAGATATAAGGTTTCATGATTTGTAATTCAATTTTATAGTCTTTGCTTTGACTGTAGTATAGATATAAGGTTTCATGATTTGTAATTCAATTTTATAGTCTTTGCTTTGACTGTAGTATAGATATAAGGTTTCATGATTTGTAATTCAATTTTATAGTCTTTGCTTTGACTGTAGTATAGATATAAGGTTTCATGATTTGTAATTCAATTTGTTATTTTTGAAATCATTCAGCATTGGGAACATTGACAAAATATCATGACATTTTATTTTTTAGTATGATACAGACTTCTTTATTCTGGACAAATTCCCATTGGCTGTGCGACCATTCTACACAATGCCTGATCCAAAGAACAAGGTATGTACACTATAAACAATTCATCCATAAGACTTATCGACTTGACGTATTCCCTTACATAGTACAACAACCCTACATCCTCGTCCTGGGAGATGGAAACAGGTCATGCTGGCTAACAGGGTGCTGGTGAAGCTTTGTTGGCTAATCTCCCATTAAGTGAATAAACTTGGGTTACAGAAGCACAGACAATTCACCCTTATCCAAAAAATAGCCATAATTTGTGTAAAAATCATAGAAAATGCTGACTTTACACATTTGACAGTTTGTTGATTCACATCCATTATATAGTTATGTCCATTCCAAAATACAGCAAATCTCCCTAGAAGAATGCAGGCCCAGCTCAGTTTGTACCATGATCCCCCATCTACCTCTGTCACTGTGACACCAAGATACAACTGAAAAAAATGTTGAAAGTGGAGGTTTAGCAGACATTCTAATGATATAATTTTCATAAAATGTAGGGTTGGGTGAGGGTTATGGTCTTTAACACCACTTTCAACAATATTTCAGTCATATCGTGATGGTCAGTTTTATTGGTGGAGAAAACCACTGACTTTCTGCTAGTCACTGACAAACTTTATCACATAATGTTGTATCGAGTACACCTCGGCCGAGCGGGATTCAAACTCACAACATTAGTGGTGATAGGCACTGATTGCACAGGTATTTGTAACTCCATTTTCCATACGATCACGAACACGAAGGCCCCTCATCAAATGTATGTATTAGGTAGGGTTCGATTCATTTACAGTAAGTGGACATCAGTTTTCATCACCTGTAAAAAGAAAAAAATCTTCATATTTCATATAAAACCATGATTAAAAAAAATTGCAGAGGTTATTGATTAATTTTGCTGAAAAGTTTTTTTACATTCGTCTTTGTATAATTTGTATTTATAGTTTTCAACTTTTCATGATTAAAATACAGTCTTGAATTCATCAAGTTCAAAATTGCTATGATTCGTTCAAATTAAGATTTGTGTTTAAATTGTGAATTAATAAAAAAGAGTCTTAATCACATAATTATATGCAGTGAATATACAATACTGTTTCTTTATGAAATTTAATATATTTGTGATTTAATTTCTTTTATAGAAATGGTCCAACTCTTATGATATGTTTATGAGAGGTGAAGAAATCTTGTCTGGTGCTCAAAGGATACACGATCCTGATCTTCTCACTGAGAAGGCAAAAATACACGGAATAGGTAAGTAGATGAACCTCTAGAGATTCCACATTTAGTCCAATCTCAGAGCAGAGGATTCTGGGTATCTTATGTCAAGCACTATCACATCTGCCAGATCATTGATTGACGCCACGAGAGATAAGCCACACCCTCATACTCTGTTTTCGTTTACAAACATCACAGGCAGACGAAAAAGTAAGACGGTCAAATGACATTAATTAGTAATCCCGCAGTAAAGGGGAGGAGCTTATTTTTTTTTACACGTGACAGAGTTTATAAGTGATTGTAGTTATACAGAACCAGTTATGTTCTCTATGCCCGAGATGGCATTCAGACTTGATCCAACAAAAAGCATGATGTCATGAGCAATTTCTGTTTCTGCTGGCTTTTCTCTGACAGTACAGGTTAAAATAATTTGTAACTCGGTACAATGATGTTTGTGAAATTCCCTACAGTGGTTCCTCACATTGTCTAGTTTCTGGAAATTTATCAAAGTTTGTCTGCATCTATGCATGCAAGTATTATCATTATCAGCCAAAGACTTTCTGGTTCACATAAAGGTTTGGTTTTAACTGGTTGGTTTTTTTTCACAGATCACTATTTAATAAAGGTGCCACAGTAAAACCTGTATTAAACAGTTACCTTTGAGACAAAGAAAAAGTGGTCTTTTAAGACAAGTGACCTCTTAAAAGAGGTTAAATTCATATGAAATGTTCAATGACAGTACAAGAAAAAGGTGTCTTTTAAATACAGGTGACTGTATATTGTTCTCATACATCATATGGTAATACACCATTCTCATTGTTTTTATTATTTTTAACTATTGATTGTTTGTTGGGTGCTGGGACACAGTAGACTCTTGTTTTTTAAGCATCAAATTATGATATGGAATACAAGATTTTTTGTAATACTTCATCATTTCTCTTTATAGATTTACAGCACATCAAGTCATACATTGATTCCTTTAAATATGGAACTCCTCCTCATGCTGGTGGAGGTATTGGTGAGTATTTCATCATTTCTATTTATAGAGTCCTTCTGACATAGAACCCTTGCTTTATACTGATTGAACCGCATCAGTGTCGTAATGGTTAGCATGCTCGCCTCGAGTACGGTAGATCGTGGGTTCGAGCCCCGGTCGTGTCAAACCAAAGACTATAAAAATGGTATTTGTTGCTTCTCCGCTAAGCACACAGCATTAAAGAGAAAGAGCAAAGACTGGCTGGCTCGGAATCAGAATAATGTGTCTGAGTGGAGTGACATGTCTACCCGCGGACTTGTTTCAGTGAGCTAACACTATATAAATCCAACTCAGTGTGTTAGTCTAGTACAAATCTGACTTCATCATCATCTCATTGAAAATTTACTTGTTCTCACCATGATATAGCTGAAAAATTGCTGAATTGGCATTAAACAACAATCTTACTCACTCACTCACTGATTGAGGTACACTTATTAGTAAGTACAGTAGTCACCCCTCTTATATGGCCACTCCTACCAAAAGCCACCCCTCTTGTAAGACCAGATTTCAATTTCACGGTGATAGTAAAATTCTAAAATACTACTAAACTGTCCTCTCAAGAGAGGCTACCTCTCTTATAAGATCACTGGCAGAAGGGATGGTCTTATAGAGGGGGACTACAGTATTCCATCATTTCTGTTTATATAAATTCCATCAAATTAAAGCTTTCCATTTGGTGGTTATGAAATTGGCAAATGTTGATTGCTTTTATGTACTGTATGTAAATTTGTTCAGTTATAGATCGGCTCCTCATGATGATAGTGGAGTAAGAAATCTAATCAAATCATATGTTTCTTGTATCTTTTTTTACCATTTTATTCTTTAGCAATATTTTGACATCTTACAACATGACATAAGAGGGTCATGTTAAGGTGGCCTTTACTTGTCCAATTATATTGAGGCTCCCCAAATATTGAAAGTAAAACTAAATTTTCTGCATCAATAAGAAATGCATTATGGGGAAATATGTACCGTCATTGATGGTTTATAGTGTTTAACGCCACTTTCAACAATATATCAGTTATATCGTGGTGGTCAGATTTATTAGTGAAGGAAACTGGATTACCCGGAGAAAACCACCGACCTGTCGCAAGTCACTGACTAACTTTATCACATAATGTTGTATCAAGTACGACTCACCATGAACGGGATTCAAACTTTAGTGGTTATAGGCATCGATTGCACATGTAGTTGTAAATCCAACTACCATACAATCACGACCACGACTGCCCCTGTACAGTAATTGAACAGAATAATAGTAATGCCTTGAAGCGAGGCAAAATTTCTTAAATATTCAACAATAGTTTTGACAATTCAGTGTGTGACAGACATTAATAGTAGTAATGATTAATGGATAAGATTTATAACTGAGATGTAATTGTTGTTTAGTATTTAAATATCGTTGGTGTAATGGTTAGTGTGCTTGCCTGAAACGGCAAAAATTGTAAAAGTGGTATTTGAACACACAGCATTGAAGAGTAAGAAGCACAAGTCTGGTTGGATTGGAATCGGAATAATGTGTCCAAATGAAGAGACATGTCTACCCGCAGACTGTTGTTTCAGGGAGCGAGCACGATATAAGTCCAACTAAGCGTGTTGGTCTAGTGCAAAGCGGACATCATCATCATCTCATCAAAATGTAACTTGTTCACTCCATGATATAGCTTACAAATTGCTCATGTGGAGTTAAACAACAACAATTTAATTTGATTTGAATTCTTCAATCTGATTGGCTAATCCGCCTGGAGAAAATTTTGGTTATACTCGATAACCTGGGTTGGTATTGTGACGTCACCAACGTGTTCATCCGCCAACGACAAATTCAAATAGTCACATGAAATAATCGTAATTGAAATCGAGGAATCATTAAATTTTGTTGTAAAAATTAAATTATAAGAAATATTTGAAATTGTTGAACAGGTTATACTTGCATAACCTGGTTTGGATCAGCTTAAACTTTTCATAAACTGCTTTGCGGTTTATTAAGCGTAAACTGACCCAAACCAGGTTATATCATATAACCTGTGCAACAATTTCAAATATTCCTTAAATAACTCATTCACTGTTTTGTATCTTTAGGTATGGAGAGAGTAACAATGTTGTTTCTAGGACTGGACAATATCAGGAAGACATCCATGTTCCCACGTGACCCTAAACGACTCACACCTTGAACATAGACATTTTTATTATATTATTTATTTTGTCAACTTGAGAACTTTCTGCCTCTTTATAGTGCTGCAATATATACATATAAACTTGTCTATAAAAATTTTTTTTATTATTAATTTGCCAAGAATTTTATTATGTTCAGTATTATTTATCTAACAAATACCTAGCTGACATTTGAGGGTCTTTTATGAAATAAAAGTTTTCATTTACATTTATTTAAGGAAGGAAGCCACTGAATCAAGGGTTCCCAGTGGTTAAGTCAAAGTCGTCACTTCAAAAGTGTTTGTTTGCCAGCATGACTTTGTTAATTGTTACGGAATAAAAATTTGAGGGTCTTTTATGAAATAAAAGTTTTCATTTACATTTATTTAAGAAAGGAAGCTACTGAAGCAAGTTGTTATGTCAGAGTCATCATTTCGACAGTTTTGCGGTTGCCACCATGACCTAAACGTTACAGAATATCTGTGTCACAAATGACCAAGGATAAGCTCCATTGTGGTAATCACAAATATGTCTCTTCCTCATTTGTGGCTTAGCGCATCAGCTTTTTAACAAATAGTAACATGACTGGTGCCACTAGTGGAGCAGGAACTGCTTACCTTTCTGGAGTACCAGAGTTTTCATCCCCGGTTTTTAGTGGGGTTTGTGTTGCTCGATCTTCAGTTTTTTATGTAGTGTGTTGTAGATCGTTGTTTGACCTTTTTAGCTCGCCTTGCCAAAGGCAATGTGAGCTTTTGCCATCACTTGGCGTCTGTCGTCCGTTAACTTTTCACATTTTAATCTTCTCCTCTGAAACCCTTCAGACAAATGAACTGAAACTTGGTAGGAAGCATCTATGGAAGGTCCTCTATAAAGATTGCTCGTTTAGTTCTGATACGTTAACAAACATGGCCACCACAGGCAATTATTGTTTCTGATTGGTCGATTTCTAAAAATCTTCTCTTCTGAAACCACTTTGCCAAATAAACCGAAACTTGGTAGGAAGCATCTATGGAAGGTCCTCTATAAATAGTGCTCATTTCATCTTGATTCGTTAACAAACATGGCTGCCACAGGCAATTCTTGTTTCCGATTGGCCGATTTAAAAAAATCTTCTCTGAAGCCACTTGACCAAATGAACCGAAACTTGGTAGGAATCATCTATGGAAGGTTCTCTATAAAGATTGCTCATTTCATCCCGATCCGCTAACAAACATGGCCGGCACAGGCCATTCTTGTTTCTAATTGGTTGATTTCTAAAAGATCTTCTCCTCTGAAACCACTTTGCCAAATGAATCGAAACTTGGTAGGAAGCATCCTTGGAAGGCCCTCTATAAAGATTGCTCATTTAGTTCTGATACGTTAACAAACATGGCCACCACAGGCAATTCTTGTTTCTGATTGGTCGATTTCTAAAAATCTTTTCCTCTGAAACCACTTTGCCAAATGAACCGAAACTTGGTAGGAAGCATCTATGGAAGGTTCTCTATAAATAATACTCATTTCTTCCCGATTCGTTAACAAACATGGCTGCCACAGGCAATTCTTGTTTCTGATTGGTCGATTTCTACAAATTTTCTTCTCTTAAACTGCTTATCCAAATGAACCGAAACTTGGTGGGAAGCACATATGAAAGGTTCTGTATTAAGTTTCCTCAAAGAAGAATGAAAGGTGAGCGACACAGGCTCAGACTACTGAGCCTCTAGTTTGTTGTATTGTATGTCCTTCAATTTACAACCTTTCTTAGTATGTTAATTGAATGAGGTGTATCCCAATTCTTTGAAATGTTTGAGTAATGAACACTATTATTACATATACAATAACTGGATGATCACAGAAATAAAGCAAAATAATAATAAAAAAAAACTGTTGTCACAAATTTCCACACAAACTGAGTGAGACCATGTAATGAAGAAGTGAGACTATGTGGTCAGGAAGTAAACTGTCAAAAGATGAGACAGCATGGCTAGAAAGTGAGACCATATGATTAGGAAGTGACACCATGTAGTGAAGAAGTGAGACCATGTGGTTAGGTAGTGAAACCATGTAGTGAAGAAATGAGAGACCATGTGGTTAGGTAATGAAACCATGTAGTGAAGAAATGAGACCATGTGGTTAGGTAGTGAAACCATGTGGTGAAGAAGTGAGATGTCTTGAAGAAGTGAGAGCATGAGCTCAAGAAGTTAGACCATTTGGCAAAGAAATTGGACCATGTTGTCATGAAGTGAGATCATGTACATGTAGTCAAGAGTGAGACCAGATGATTAGCAAAGTGAGACTGCATGGTCAAGATGTGAGACAATGTAGTGAAGAAGTGAGATCATGTGTTGAGGGAGTGTGACCATGAAGTGAAGAAGTGAGACCATGTTTGTCAGGGAGGAAGGTCATGTGGTCAAGAAGTGAGACCACTTGATGAAGAAGTGGGACCATGTGGTCAAAAAGTGACCATGTTTGACAAGAAGTGAGATACAGTCAAGAAGTGAGACCATGTGGTGAGGAATTGAGATCATGTGGTCAAGAAGTGTGACCATGTAGTGAAGAATTGAGACCATGTGTTGAGGGAGTGTGACCATGAAGTGAAGAAGTGAGCCCATGTTTGTCAGGGAGGAAGGTCATGTGGTCAAGAAGTGAGATCACATGATCAAGAAGTGAGACCACTTGATCAAGAAGTGAGACCATGTGATCAAGAAGTGGAACCATGTTTGACAAGAAATGAGATACATAGTCAAGAAGTGAGACCATGTGGTCAAGGGACGAGACCATGTAGGGAAAAATTGAGACCATGTGTTGAGGGAGTGTGACCATGAAGTGAAGAAGTGAGTTCATATGGTGAAGAAGTGAGACCATGTTTGTCAGGGAGGAAGGGCATGTGGTCAAGAAGTGAGATCACATGATGAAGAAGTGAGACCATGTGATCAAGAAGTGGGACCATGTGATCACAAAGTGGGACCATGTGGTCAAAAAGTATGACCATGTTCGACAAGAAGTGAGACCATGTGGTGAGGAATTGAGACCATGTGGTCAAGGAACGAGACCATGTGGTCAAGAAGTGTGACCATGTAGTGAAGAATTGAGACCATGTGTTGGAGTGTGACCATGAAGTGAAGAAGTGAGACCATGTTTGTATGGAAGTGAGATAATGTCTTGAAGAAGTGAGACAATGTAGTCAGAGTGAGACCATATGGTCAATATGTGAGACCATGTGATCAAGAAGTGCGACCATGTTTGTAAGGAAGTGAGATCATGTCTTGAAGAAGTGAGACCATGTAGTCATAGTGAGACCAGATGGTCAGGAAAGTCAGACCATATGGTCAGGATGTGAGATCATGTAGCCAGAATGATACCATATGGGCAGGAAAGTGAGACCGTATGGTCAAGAAGTGAGGCCATGCGATCAAGAAGTGGGACTATGTTTGACTTGAATGTGAGACCATGGGATCAAGACGTGAGACCTCGTGGTCAAGAAGTGGGGCCGTTTGACAGGAAGTGAGACACACGTGGTCAAGAAGTGTGACCATGTTTGTCAGGAAGTGAGAACACGTGGTCAAGAAGTGAGACCATGTGATCAAGAAGTGAGACCCTGTGGTCAAGAAGTGAGGTCATATGGTCAGAATATGAGACCAGGTTGTCAACAAGCGAGACCACACGGCCAGACTGAGACAATGTGGCCAAGAAATGAGAGCATCTTTTTGAGGAAGTCAGACCCTGTTGTGAAGAAGTTAGACCATGTAGTCAGGAAGTGAGAACAGATGGCCAAAAGTGGGATTAGATGATTAAGAAGACCCTATAATCAGGATGAGACCATGTATTCAGGGAGTGAGATCGTGTCAGGAATCCCCTGGGGTTATAAAGTAACACCATGTGATCAAGAACTGAGAACATGTGGTCAGGAAGTGAGACGATGTCGTCAGGAATTGAGACCATACAGCCAGAAAGTGAGACCATGTGGTCAAAGAGTGGGACATGGTCAGGATGTTAGACCGGGTGATCAGGAAGTAATATCGTGTGCTCAGGGAGTGGGACCATGTAGTCAGGGAGTGAAATGTCACTGTGGCTATGAAGTAAGACCATGTGGGTATGATGAGTTTTAATCTTCTTTATGTATATAATAGTTAAGAAGTCCTAATACCCATTATTTTTAAAAATGTGTAGAAAGATGAGATGCTAATAAGTGAACAACTCGTTTACTGGTGACCGCTCGAAGGTTCATTTACTCCGAAGGTTCATTAGTCCGAAGGTCCGTTAGTCCGAAGGTTCATTAGTCCGATGGTCCGTTAGTCCGAACTTTTTAAGGTCCGTTATTCTTGTTTTTCGACCAAAGGATAGGTATCGAACAGTGTTGAATTGATTTAATATTCAGTCCTTTATCAAATTAAGTAAGAGAAGCAAGATACTCATATTCACATCCTGACTAAACAGTGGTCTATCCAGGTGGGTTGTAGGCTGTACGCCCGGCTTTTGCTAGCAAAACAAAAATGTGTAATCGGCAAATATATGTAAAACTTAAAACATTTTGTAGAAAACACGCCAAAAATTGCACCAAACCCCTGTTTTGTAATTATGGATCCAAGCGTGCTAAGTCTAAAAAAAAGAGAGAAAAAAACCGTGTCGTCTCTGAAATATATGGAAATCATTCCAATGAATTAAACCCTCCACTAAAACTGATCTTAACCAAATATGTTTAAGCTAAAACTTAAAAGATATTTATATATTAAAACTTAAAAGATATCTAAATATTAGATTATTTTTAAGATCCGTTGTTGATCCAATTAACAACTGGGATTCGTTTGCTTAACAAACATTTCAGAATAATAATAACTGTATTCAATGCACAATTTTACCCCGAAGGGTTGAAGGCATATACAACTTTACAAGGAATATATACAAATTAAACAACGTACACAAGTCAAATAGACAAAGACATAGTAACAACATACAAATAAAATGAAAACATATTCAGACTTATCATTTACTCTTTACGAAATACTGAAAGAGTGCCTTTTGGTACGACACAAAAGAGACGATCTCTGAGAAAGGGATAAGAAAACATAAAAGCACATCTGAAATTAAGTTTTGTGAGGGACAAGTACATTCCATTAAAAAGAGAATACATAAAATCATTAAACGGACGTTCTAATGTACAACTGATGGTCGCAAAATACGGAGTGTAACCTCAAATATATACCAATTATTACGGAATATTGAAAACTCCAATCAACTACCGCAACAACTTAAGCATATGCGTACCAAATTCTACATCTATGTAATTCCAGAATACCGTGTTCCGTGGCTCGACATATACAAGTACCCTTTACCAAATACGTGTACCAGATGGGGGGTCTCCTTAGATATTTTAACCAAGTGGTATACTGTAGAGGAATAAACAGTCTGTTGTTAGTGTAGAAATTCCAAAGATTGGTACTTACACAATGTAGGTATGTATACGCATCAGAAACAAAAAATAATATAATATCATAAAAGATCATCAAACAAATGTTTTATGCATATTACATGTAAGAAAAAACGTACGGGTTAAACTAGAAAAAAAAATCATTATTTTCTGCAGTTTGGGTACTTTGTTGTTTTATACCTTAATTTCTAGTAACACTACTTTAAGATACATGTTTGCACAAGGACGGAAGGACGGACGGACGGACGAATGCAGACCATTACTATGTCACTCCGTCGCTTCGCGGCGGGGGACAAAAAGGGTATACGGATTGAATATATACGTTTATTCAAACCAGAAATAACAGAGTTCAAACGTATGGGTGGCCGACATTAGGACAAACGGACCTTCGAACTAACGAACCTTCGGACTAATGGACCTTCGGACTAATGGACCTTCGGACTAACGAACCTTCGGACTAACGGATCTTCGGACCAATGGACCTTCGGACTAACGAAACGGAACCTCGTTTACCAGTGACTGGATTAAATCTAGATATTTTGGCAGTAGGGACAATGTTAAAAATTATTTTTTTAAGTACTAGTTAAAAAAATGCTATTATAAATGGCACAAGTCATCATTATGATGTACAGAATCAAGCTTACACAAAGATGCCAGGGTCTATGGGGGGTTATGGCGTTTAACGTCACTTTCAACAATATTTCAGTTATATCCTGGAGGTCATTTTCATTGATAGAGGAAACCGGAGGATTGGAGAAAACCACCGACCTTTCGCATGTCGTTGACAAACTATATCACATAATGTTGTATCGAGTACACCTCACGATGAGGGGGATTTGAGCTCACAACTTTAGAGGCAGGATCTGTGTGCTGGCTGTGCAAATATTAACATAGAACGAGTAATGGAAATGAAAATATAAATTGATTTAATTCTTAAATGTGATCAACTCTAAATCGGTATTTAGCTCACCAGACCCTAAGTGGCGTGTGGTGTATTGTGATTTCTCTGCGGTAGGAAGCTTTTCACCTTTAATTCATTTCCAAGAAATTACTGTGCAAAATTTTAGAGTTGTTTGTGGTCGTTACTAATACTATGATGTGGTCACGTTAACTGTCATGGAATATTTGTCTAGAAAGACCGCATGGATATGATCTTTTTGTCATAGTCACAATCCTGTCCTTTCCTTATTAGTGACCTGTCACAAGATCTTATTACTAGACTAGAGTAGCACGACTAGTGGTGCAGGAACTGCTTACCCTTCCGGAGCACCTAGAGTTCAACCATGGGTTTTTTATGAGGTTTGTGATGGTCAATTTTTAGTTTTCTGTGTAGTTTTTTTGTGGATCATTGTTGGTCCTTTTTTGGCCATTATATATAGTCTGTCCTATTTACCGCGTATGATTACCCATTTGCTATCTTCAAACTTTTCTTGGCAGACATGACACTTGTATACATGGTCCTGAGTAATGTGATGTGGTTTTGGTTCCATCCGGAAATTGATTTTGGCTCCAAGGATAATATATGTTCATGTAAAGGTTAAATGTCTCAGAAATAACATTCACATGTACTTGATTGAACCCAAATAATGCATACATAACAAAGTGAGCGATTCAGGCCCACACGATGTTTTAGTTAAATGTACTTTAATTATCAGTGTGTGTGTGTCTTTTATTTTTTTAGTTTAGTTTAATATTATTTTATTGCAAATAAAACAGCAATGGGATTGGACAAAAAGTTATCACAACTTATGGACTGTCCTCTCCCTACAAATAATACACATATAATAATGTCAACAAAAATAGCACATACACAAATATAAATAATATTTAACACAATATAGTGAAACATGGGAAATAAATTGATGTTGATGTAGACCAGATGACCGACCACTGATTAGAATCTATTTGTTTGTCTAATATATGCTCGAACTTTATTGAAGATATTAGAATTTTCGTTCATACTAATTTCATCGTTTCCAAAGAGTAATGTTTCTATATTTTTGTTGGTTTCTCTTTAAGTTTCTAAAAAGACAATATCTCTCGTTTTGGTATAATGGGCATTCCATTAGATAATGAATTGAATCTTCATACTGTGCACCACATTGACATTTGGGGTCATTTGTAATGTTTATGCGATATAAATCAGAATTTTATTTTTTTTATTCTAGGTGTGACTTATTTCAAATCTCGGTATGTGATTTTAAATTTTCAGTGTGTGTTTGTGTTGGTTTATATTGGTTTGGTTTTTTTTTATTAATAATTTTAGTGTCTTTTTGAATTCTCAGTATTTAATTTTTAATTCTTAGTGTGTGGATTTCTAGTGTGTGTTGTTTTTTTTTTTAATTTAAAAAAAATCTCTTGTAACATTGTATTGACAAGAACGGCTTGCCATATATGTGTTTTTATGTTTATCATGTAGATTACAAAATAACTGGTTTATCCAATCTTACACCTACTGATCAATGACCGTTTGGATAATGCTATTATTTACATTTATTAAAACAGAGCATTTTATCTCAAAATGTGTCAAAATAATGGAAGTGAATTTATTATATAAGAATAAGAATAAGAATTTTTATTGTCCAATAGAGGGCCCACAAGGGGCAAAGTCATTGCAGTGATTCATTAAAAAATATAAAAATATAAATATTGTACGTTACAATGAACAAAACTGCCCATAAAATATACTAAATACTCATACTAATGATAATTATAATAATAATTAAGTGCCGTCGACTATGACATTGTTGGCCACATCAGACATCACTGGTTAATTCACATGTAGTGTAGTGGTCAAGTCCTCCCCGTGTCCTATGCACATGGATAAGTACTCTACGGTAGTTGTACACATGCAGAGGAAACCAAGGGCCGGTGCAAATAGGACTATAACACATTCGCACACATATTATACATGCGAAATAACTACATTTTCGAAATTAAATACATATACTGTATAAATACTTAAAGCATGAGAGAATAAATATATCACTCATATCAATATTTGTTTGTCTGTCTATTTATATATATTTATATCACTCATATCAATATTTGTTTGTCTGTCTATTTATATTAAATAAAGGGAAGAAAAAGTCCTCATTGTGTCCAAAGCACATGAACAATGCCATGGTTATTCAAATGCAGGGGACACCAATGGTCGATGCTAAAAGGACTTATTAAATAATTAAATATGTGAGTCTATTACAATTCAAGACTTAGAGTAAGACACATGTATATGTACTATATAAATAATAACAAAAACATAAATATAAATGAGTAAGTCCTCCTCGTGTCCCAAGCACTTGAACGAATGCAATAGTTATTCAAATGCAGGGAACACCAAGGGTCGATTCTAAAAAGGACTTATTAATAAGCTAAATATGTGAATCTACTATAATTCAAGAGTGTGACGCATGTCATGACATGTACTATCATAAATATGAATAAATGAGTCCTCCTCGTGCCCCAAGCACATGAGCAATTGCAATAGTTATTCAAATGCAGGGGGCACCAAGGGTCGATGCTAAAAAGACCTAAATTCATATAATATTTGCAGTCACCACCAAGAAGTAGAGAGTTATAAATATAATTTATTGAATGTCCAATGCAGCCACAATGAAACAATGTCCCAGTTCATAAGTGTTATCAGTACTAAGTGTGTTTTTCGTTATTGTTGCTAAAATTACACAACTCTAAAAGAACATCTTTGTTTTCACTATTCATTAGCCAAATAAATTAATTTGTTTTTATTACCAAGAGTTTTAAATTGAGTACAATTTGCATCTATATATGAAAGTAGTTTACTTTGTTGTAATATCAAAGAATTGCAGTTAAAGAGAAAATGCTTTTCATCTTCAACTTAACCGCTATCACATCTGGGACATGTTCTATTGTGCCGGGGAGTACCCTGATATCTGCCTCTTTCAATACGTAGTGCATGAGCTGACAGACGTAATCTTGACAAACATCTTCTAAGATCAAAACTTGAAATAATAGACAAATATTTTTCACACCCAAAATTAGTTTTGAATGTTACATATGTACACAATTTACCATTGGAATGTTGTGCAAGATTTTGTTCCCAATCATTGATAAAATAAGAGTATAAAGTTTTATCATTAATTCTAGAGTTTGGATTATGTACTGGTCTTGAGGATTGCATTTTTTTTTATAATAACCTCTATGGGTGAAAACCAAGATAACTTGTTAACATCAGATAGCCCTTTAGACTCAATGAATGCATCATACAGTATGTATAATTGTTCGTACAGTCATTTGATTGGTTCAATGTTTGATGAATACAATTTACATAATATTTCAGATCGACCCGAACATCCGTCACCTATCATAGGGACTTGTTTGTATGTCATATAAAAAAAAACTTCAATACAATTTACTCTTCTACTATAGTATAGTAGAGGAGTAATGTTTCCATATGTCACATATCAGGTCTGCTTAATGTTAATTAATAAATTGAATGTCTGAGCGCCCACCGGGCATTTCCCAAATGTCCGTATGGTCAGTCCGCCTGTCATCTCTTAAGGTAAAAGAAAAGCAAACCCGGTCTAGTTTAATTCTCTAGTCCGGAACCCATATGTACATTCCTCATTGGTGAAAAAATAGTCGTGAATGAAGGTGATTAATTGCGATAACCATTAGGCCATGAGTATTAATAAAGTCTGGATGCGGGCCCTGATCTAGTACATAAAATTCGGACATGGTCACCATTTCACAAAAGGTCGTAGATCGTGAAAAACAAATCGTACGATCCGTTTTACGATAGACGGCCATTTTACAAAACACTGCGATTTGCGACATGCGACAGATAATTCTTCAAAAATCGAGACTGGGGCTAAGAAGTCGGAAATGGACAATTTTCAGGCAGAGTTGACCATAGCCGATTTTGGTTTTCCTGTGTAGGCCGGCTCTTTGGTTTTCGTGCTGTAATATATTTTTACATTATTTGGCTTACCAATCGTTTGACACTGAGCGTACCTGATGAAGGTTATTCTAGAAACGTGTCGTGTACACTAAATTAGATATCTACGTTTTTATTACTGTCAGTGGTTCGATTCCTCTGCTGGTGAAATAGTAGTCCCCGTGGATTGCACCAACCCAGTAGTCAGTGCTTCGGCACTGACATGGCTTATTAGATATATTTATTATTGAAATTTACAGTTGCCAAATAATGTAATTATTAATAAAACTAAGGGTCTTCTCTCTCAAGTAGAGATAAACATAACAGATTTTGTCTATCCTGTTTAGGCCCTTCAGTTTTCATGTTCCAACAGATTATTAAATTATTTGTCTTTCCAATCTCTTGCTTTTGAACGTACCTGGTGAAGGTCATTCCAGAAACGCGTCGTGCGCACTAAATTAGGTATCTACGTTTTTATTACTATCACTGGGTTGATATCTCTGCTGGTGGACTATTAATCCTCGATGGTATCATCCGCTCAGTTGTCAGTGTTTCAGCATTGACATGGTTCATTAGATATATTTATCATTGACATGGTTCATTAGATATATTTATCATTGACATGGTTCATTAGATATATTTATCATTGACATGGTTCATTAGATATATTTATCATTGACATGGTTCATTAGATATATTTATCATTGACATAGTTCATTAGATATATTTATCATTGACATGGTTCATTAGATATATTTATCATTGACATGGTTCATTAGATATATTTATCATTGACATGGTTCATTAGATATATTTATCATTGACATGGTTCATTAGATATATTTATCATTGACATGGTTCATTAGATATATTTATCATTGACATGGTTCATTAGATATATTTATCATTGACATGGTTCATTAGATATATTTATCATTGACATGGTTCATTAGATATATTTATCATTGACATGGTTCATTAGATATATTTATCATTGACATGGTTCATTAGATATATTTATCATTGACATTGTTCATTTGATATATTTATCATTGACATGGTTCATTAGATATATTTATCATTGACATGGTTCATTTGATATATTTATCATTGACATGGTTCATTAGATATATTTATCATTGACATGGTTCATTAGATATATTTATCATTGACATGGTTCATTAGATATATTTATCACTGACATGGTTCATTAGATATATTTATCATTGACATGGTTCATTTGATATATTTATCATTGACATGGTTCATTTGATATATTTATCATTGACATGGTTCATTTGATATATTTATCACTGACATGTTCATTAGATATATTTATCATTGACATTGTTCATTTGATATATTTATCATTGACATGGTTCATTTGATATATTTATCATTGACATGGTTCATTAGATATATTTATCACTGACATGTTCATTAGATATATTTATCATTGACATGGTTCATTAGATATATTTATCATTGACATGGTTCATTTGATATATTTATCATTGACATAGTTCATTAGATATATTTATCATTGACATGGTTCATTAGATATATTTATCACTGACATGTTCATTAGATATATTTATCATTGACATGGTTCATTAGATATATTTATCATTGACATGGTTCATTTGATATATTTATCATTGACATAGTTCATTAGATATATTAATCATTGACATGGTTCATTAGATATATTTATCATTGACATTTACAGTTCCTAAATAACATAATTATTATCAAAGCTAAAAATTATACCGTGTTCTATTCCAAGTTATTTTGTATGCAGTTTTTTTCCATTGAATACTGTTGAATATCTCCTGCTTGAATTGTTAAAACAGACTTGTGGGTTTTACAATTTCTGAAATCATGACAGGGCGAAAAGGAATCAACATCCAAATAATTTATTTGTTTGTTTGGTGGTGTTTAACGCCACTTTCAACAATATTTCAGTTATATCATGGCGGTCAGTTTTATTGGTGGAGGAAACCGGTGGACCCGGAGAAAACCACTGACCTGCCACAAGTCACTGACAAATGAACTTTATCACATAATGTTGTACACCTGCACCTGATCGAGATTTGAATTCAGTGGTGATAGGACTGATGGCATAGGTAGTTGTAAATCCAATAATAGATATACTATTGTAATCATTGTAACGATGGTAAATAACTTTGACCCGAAGGACTTTAATGTATAAATTTCATAATAACTTGCATGTATTTGCACATACTTGTATCACATTGATTAGATTAGCTATAGTATTATATGTGTGTCATGCACGTCACGTACAATGTATGTCAATGTTATCTTTGTTACGTGTGGTCATATAAATTAGGTTTTCCAAAAATGTGTATATCAAAATATAAATTGAGTTATCAACGCTTATCACGAAACTCCCCCTAAAAATAAATCATCATATTAATGAATATGCATAAGATATCAACAAATATCACAAACTTGTCTAGAAATAAATCATCATATTAATGAATATGCATAAGATTAGATTTTACATCCTCTAAGACTTAATGATTGGGTCACCCCCTTGATATCTTCAAACCTTTTTTTACACGTTTTCCTTTTCTTAATAAAAAATATCTTCTAGTACCAGATGAATAAGAAATTAAAACACATTCAAGCTGTGTCATGTCTTTAACTATACCATCAGAATGTATATATGTGTAAAAAAATGTACTGGTTAGGGATCGTCGCACAATGTGACAGTTTTTTTCAAACGAAGTTAGTTTCATTTGGTAGGTGGGTGGTTTTCAGCTGTCACGTTTGGAAAAAAAAAAAAAATCGGACATTGAGATTTGTCAATAAATCTTTAAAAATGCACTTAAATAACGGCATAAAATTGAATGGAACATCGTTTTAATTTCTTTCGAGTCTGTATATTGTACTGTTTCTTTGGTATACTCCCTTCCTATGGTACCGAGGGTTCTATGATACCACGGTATTTACGTTTCACGCAAGTGCAGTGCCACCTGGTAGCAGATCTATTTTGGTATAGTGGAGTCCCAACCTACACGTTTACGATCCATTCTCTATCCAGAGTTGTCGTTCCCGCTACGCTCCACTCTATCTCTGTCAAATCAATTCTCTCTAAAAATGATTTGTGATCGTTTTGAATTTTTACCTCCGCAAATTAGTTCTCCAAGAAGTGGGGGGAATCATTTTTAAGAGAGAATTGATTTGAAATGAGTGATTTATTTTCATCTTTATTGATATTTACAATAATTAAAACAATTGTAAGTACATTTTTTTACTGTTTTCTAAATTTTACAAACATCTTGTAAAATGAGCGTTAACAGAGATAGAGTGGCGCGTAGCGGGAACGACAACTCTGGATAGAGAATGGTTTACGATCATCTGTCAAAATCTTAAAGATATCTGCATAGTTTTTTTCTACCGGCGGGAATCTATTTATAGATGGAATAGAATTACATTTGGCCTCGTTTTGAACATATACAAACAGACGACAAGTAGAGAGTGCTTACAGTTGGAACAAATCAATAACAACTGATTTTAAGGACGTTTTCTTGTTTAATCATGTTGAACAATAATTTATCAGATTTCCGCTGTTAATGTTTAATACAGCACTCCATAGACTGATTTTCGGAACTACCTCGGTACCACCAGGAATCTCCTTTTCTTGACCTATAAAATGGACGCTGTTGTGATTGCCGTTTATAGACTCGTAAACATACTTTGGTTAAAAATAATGCATTGGATATGAAGGAAGGAATCTGCTGAAGTAATGAGAATAATATTTTCACTCGGGTATATAACCGTTTTTATTTATTTCTGGTAAAACATTAACTATACCGTAGTACCATAGAACCCCGGGCTACTGAATAAGTAATGGGTGTATGTACACAGCTCTGGTTTTCTGTTAGTTCTAATAATAAAACCCTAAATGCTCGCTTACTCGCAAGGGTTATAACGGGATGCCATTACACGTAATGGAGCAGCCGCCGAGATTTTTTGCGCTCGCTTACAGAGCTTCTGACGCCTGCATTTATCAATAATAAGACATAACCTTTCCTTTTGTCCATTATTATAACAAGTTTTTATCACCTACCAGTATTTTAGAATGTAATTCCCACAAAATAAAAATCTTTTCTTTGAATATTTTGAATTTCGTCATTTCCGGCCTCACTATTTGGATGTCGATACCATATTTGGCGATTTAGGCGTGAATGCGTGTAGTAAGAAATACCATATTTAGAAAAGCTCCGCCTTCCGTAGTTTCCGGTTATGGAAAACGATCGATAAATTTGAACAAGGTTGTTGCTACCTTTGAAAAGCATATATTTCTCAGCCAAACCGATTTAACAAGGACTGGGATCATCAGTAATAGTTATAATGAAATGTTTGAAGAGTAAATAGTGAGTTTTTATGTTTCAACTGAAACTTTTTTTTGCTCCATTGTGACGAATGGGACCGAGTTGTAGCTCTGCCGAGACACAAGTTTGTCACAGGAGCTACATTATTGCAGCTAGTTTTCTGTTTGCGGTACAACTAAATATAATACGCAACGAAAAGCAACGGTCTTCTTTTGCAAATTAAACAAAATAATGTTTTCGATTCTTGGAAAGTTTTATGGTTCACATGTATAGAAAGGGCTTTAAATGGATTTCTTGATATACAAGATGCATGCACTGCTCCACAAATAATAAATAAGTGGTCCAGATCTTTGCATTTATTATAAGAATGCACATTACAGAGATGTCCATATTAATCTATAAATATAATTTTATTGGTACAGTATGTTTGTTGAATTATATGTACACTTAGATGAAATCAAGTGTCTGTGATTTTGAAAGGATAAAGATTCATAGATAGACCCTTTATCATGACATGTATATGGAGAATACATGGTTCTAAACCCTGTATTGTTAGGTGGAGTTTGGTTTATAATACATCAGTATTCTGTTTTTCACACTTTTATTTGGAGGGGGTGGGTGGGTGGTCTGAGCCAAATGAAACTAACTTCATTTGGAAAAAAACTGTCACATTTTGAGACGATACCTTACAAATTAGATATTTAAACAAATGTGATTGTTACAATTTATGGTGATTTTCTCTGAGTCCTCCGATTTCCATCACCGATAAAACCGACCGCAAAGATATAACTGAAATATTGTTGAAAGTGCCGTTAAAATACCATCAGGGAACCAAACAAACTCCAATTTATGATACTTCAAAAAATGTACTCGTTACAATTTATCGATATTTAAAAAAAAAATAAAAAAAAAGTACCGGTTTTATGATAATTGTAATCAATTGCAATATCTCCTAAATAGTGAAATCTATCAAATATTCTGGCCAGGTACACGGAGATAGAACCCCCCCTCTTTTATAGCATTTTCTCCACTTAAAGTATTGATGGAAATAAAGTTCATAAAGTGGTGGTCAACAATATCAACAATTTCACTTCAAATCGATGACAAAACACCACATGTATGTAAGAAAACTTTGCAGATACAAAAGTGTAATCAGAAGACGTAAACAGACACAGGACAGACAATACAATGACCAAAAGATAAAGGACTAAAGGCCAAACAATGATGTACAAAACGCCACACAGAAAACCAAAGGCCGAGCAACACGAACGCCACCAAAAATCTGAAAGGGTGTCAACCCATGTGCTTCAGGAAGGGGGAAGCAGTTCCTGCTCCACATGTGGCACCCGTCGTGTTACTCTTGTAACAAACACGGTGATAAGTCATGAATCAGGAAAGGACCGGACTGTAAATATGTAAAAGTTATCTGGATGATTTAATCCTCATGGCCTTCAATAAGGACAGAATCTAGAGATAGACCGAACACTAATCTCGAGGTGGTTACATTCGAACAGTGTGCTATTGAGGGTAGGGTTATACTATGGTGCTTTTAAGTCACTTTCAACAATATTTCAGTTATATCGTGGTGGTCAGTATTATTGGTGGAGGAAACGGGAGTACCCGGAGAAAATCAACGACCTGTCGCAAGTCACTGACAACCTTAAACACATAATGTTGCATCTAGTACACCTCGCCATAAACGGGATTCGAGTTCACAACGTTAATGGTGACAGGCACTGATTGTTTTTGTTTTCTCGCAAAGCTATTGATCAATTTTCCTGATGTGATAACTTGTTGGAGACTTTTTTTTGCATTGTGTCTTTAAGATCTATGTTTGTTTGATTGTTTGCTTGGTGGTGTTTAACGACACTTTTAACAATATTTCAGTTATATCGTGGCGATCAGTTTAATTGGTGGAGGAAGCCGGTGGACCCGTAACCCGAATAATCCAGTCGTTATATTACGCTCCCGCTTGTCGCTACATCTAGCGATAGTGCCGATGGAGGGCGCAGTATTATTCGTGTTAGTGGATCCGGAGAAAACCACCGACCTGTAAATCCAACTACCATACGATCACGGCAACGACGGCCCCTGTTTAAAACCTACAACCATACTATAGTGTCTAACTAAGATAATAAAAGCTGACAATTGTCATCGTACATCTTTCTAGGTTAAAGGTCAAATGTATTTAGGTTAAAAATATACCAAAAATTCACATAATTTTGTTTGTATTTTATTGAAATTTCAAACCACTTAATTAAATGTTGCTAATTGCCAACCATGTATTACCATGACAGAATCGTATGGGTGGACGGAAAAGATAGAGAGTCTTAGGAGTGGACCGAAAAGTGTGAGGGTGGGAAGTTTTCTAAACTGTCAAGCAAAAAAAGAATAAATAAATGGTTAAGTTAATCGTCTTCAGACTATACGCTTGTATAACAATTTCCTCTATTGTGTTTGCTCCCATGTTACAAATTCAGATTTTTCTTAAATTTTTTACAAAAAAAGTGAGAAGGAGACAAATTTGCCCCCGGTTCATCCTCCCCTACCATGAAAACCTTGTAGCATATTTAATTTCCAATGGGGTCCTTTACTACAAATAATAGCTTAAGTGGGTATTTGAGGTCAATATTCAACGAGCGTCAATGTGCGATTACTTAGATATAATCATTTAACATTTTAATAGTTATAGAAATACATTAAATTTGAACGATAACGTTATCAACGTGTAACTTTGCACCATACATTGACCCGATAAAGCATTTAATTTTCTGAAAGCATAACCAGTGGGTGTTATCAAGGATAGACATGAAACAACAGTCCACGGGGAGACATATTACTCCACTCTGACATTTTATCCCAATGCCAACCCATCCAGTCTTTGCTCTTACTCCTTAAAGGTGCGTGCTTGGCATTCCAATCTTTTGAGTATGGGCGTACCTGACGAAGGTTATTCCACAAACACGTCATGCTATCTAAATTCGGTATCGACGTTTTTATTACTATGACTGGGTTGATACCTCTGCTGGTGGACTATTAGTCCCCCAGAGTATCGTCATCGCAGTGGTCAGTGAACCGGAATTGACATGGCTCATTAGATATACCTATTATTGAAATTTACAGTTCCTATATAATGTAATTATTGATAATACTAAGGTTTTTCTCCCACAGTCATGTGTGACCATATAGTCGATCTGGGCTACCCTGTTTAGTTAATTTGGTTTACTTGTTCCCAAAGACTTAAAATTATTGGCTTTCCAATCTTTTGATTATGGGCGTATCTGATGAAAGTTATTCTAGAAACGTATCTGATGAAAGTTATTCTAGAAACGTATCTGATGAAAGTTATTCTAGAAACGTATCTGATGAAAGTTATTCTAGAAACGTATCTGATGAAAGTTATTCTAGAAACGTATCTGATGAAAGTTATTCTAGAAACGTATCTGATGAAAGTTATTCTAGAAACGCATCTGATGAAAGTTATTCTAGAAACGTATCTGATGAAAGTTATTCTAGAAACGTATCTGATGAAAGTTATTCTAGAAACGTATCTGATGAAAGTTATTCTAGAAACGTATCTGATGAAAGCTATTCTAGAAACGTATCTGATGAAAGTTATTCTAGAAACGTATCTGATGAAAGTTATTCTAGAAACGTATCTGATGAAAGTTATTCTAGAAACGCATCTGATGAAAGTTATTCTAGAAACGTATCTGATGAAAGTTATTCTAGAAACGTATCTGATGAAAGTTATTCTAGAAACGTATCTGATGAAAGTTATTCTAGAAACGTATCTGATGAAAGTTATTCTAGAAACGTATCTGATGAAAGTTATTCTAGAAACGTATCTGATGAAAGTTATTCTAGAAACGTATCTGATGAAAGTTATTCTAGAAACGCATCGTGCGCACTAAATTCGGTATCTACATTTTTATTACTATCACAGGGTTGATACCTCTGCTGGTGGATTATTAGGCCCCGAGAGTATCGTCATCGCAGTAGTTAGTGTATCGGCATCGACATGGCTTATTAGATGTACCTCAAGTTAGAACTACAAGGTATGGCAAAAAAATCATTTATGTGTGCAGCTGCAACTCTGTGGAACGATCTTCCGAACCATTTCAGAACTGAAAACAGTTTCAACCACTTTAAAAGTTTGATTCAGTCCTGGAATGGCTCAGTATGTCGTTGTTCTGCATGCAGATAACATATTCAGCTTTCTGTTTTATTTCTAGTGCTTTTTCCAAATTTTAATGCTGCTTATTTATTTTATGTTTGCTGATATTACTTCAGCATGTTTTAGTATGTCTTTTATTTTTGTGCTTTTTATGTTGCATTTGCTAACTGTATGTGCTTTATATGTGTGTTTATGTGATTATGTTAATATTTTTATGTATCTTGTGCTACTATGTATATTCGGTAAAAAGCTCCTGAGAGCTTGTGTTTATTGTTATGCAAAAACCGAATTCAAATAAAGTTTTCTTATCTTATCTTATCTGATATATCTATCATTGAAATGTACATCTCTTAATGATTTAATTATTAATAAAACAAAGCCCCCCCCCCCCCCTCCCCTCAGGCATTGGTGACCATAGCCGATTTTGGCAAATCTCTGTAGGTCCTTTGGTTTACTTGTTTTCCAAAGTCTTTTAAATTATTGTCTTTCCAATCTTTTGATTTTAATTAAGGTTATTATAGAAACGAGTCATGCGCACTAAATTCAATATCCACGTTTTTATTACGAAAGAGGTCTAGCTTGCAGGAGAGATATTTGGAAATTCACAAATTTCACAATCATACATAATACTGAAAAGTAGAATTTTTCTTCCGCATATTTCTTTCGCCATATTGAAAGATTTCACAACAAAATTTCCATTTAAAAAACAGGATTAAATATACACTTAGGTGATTGGTCGAACCCTCTATCTTATACTTTGTGCCCATCCTTGTAAACGTTGAGTCTTACTATCACTATCTCACTGTTTGTTTCCTCAGTTGTAACAGAAGCTAAAACCTTTAAACAACGTACCCGTAATTATTGTAGAATTAAAATGGCTATTTTCGAAGAAGCTTCACGCGCATCAATTGCAGGATTCATATTAATTGTAGTGTCGTTCCTATTTCAGTTGATTGGATTTGCAACCCCGTTTTGGTGGTATGCATCTATCGCTGACGTAAAGGCATATGAAGGACTGTGGCAAGTGTGTGGTTCCAGGGCGGGCACAACTAAATGTGTACAAATAAGCTGTGGTATGTATTTAAATTAGAATAAAACCCAGATATAATACCGGAACGATCATTGTCTATAACTGATTGAAGAAATGAATAATCTGGCACTGTTCAACGAAAAACTGTAGTAGAAATTAAAGAAAGATAACGATTTCATGTCCAAAAAGAAATAATCTGATTTGTTTTATGCGATTGTTTTTTTGTTTTTTTTTGTTTTTGATACAGCGAAAACATATCCCTCCCTCTTACAACTTAAATGGCCGATCTCTCAGTAAAACATTTCTTTTACTTTATTGATCTTTCCACTAATAAAAATGTATTCGATTAACTAATCACCTATACTATACTAGATACTGCTCATTTGATCATATATGTAATGTATTGTGATTATATGCCTTCAATACCTTGAGGGGAGACGTCGTGGCCGCGATCGTATGGTAGTTTAGGGGTAAACTTGTATTGTAGATAAAGGGAAAAAGTTATGTACTTTCAATTTTAATTTATCCTTCCATTTCTACTGCACTTTCATGTTACGTTTTCATTTTCTCATACTTTACTTGATTTGACATTTTCTCATACGTTCATTCATAAATATGTTTTCATCACGTTCCCACACCATTCTCTATCCAGAGTTGTCGTTCCTGCTACGCTAGACTCTATCTCTGTTAACTCTCATTTTACAAGATTCTTGTAAAAGTTAGAAACAGTAAAAAAAAAAGTACTTAGAATTGTTTTAATTATTATAAATATCAATAAAGATGAAAATAAATCACTCATTTCAAATCAATTCTCTCTTAAAAATGATTTGTGATCGTTTTTAACTTTTTTTTATTTTTACCTCCGCAAAATAGAGAATTGATTTGAAATGAGTGATTTATTTTCATCTTTATTGATATTTACAATAATTAAAGCAATTTTAAGTACATTTTTTTTTTACTGTTTCTAACTTTTACAAGAATCTTGTAAAATGGGCGTTGACAGAGATAGAGTCTAGCGTAGCAGGAACGACAACTCTGGATAGAGAATGGTTCCCACACATCTAAACCCAATCATGGGACGGACAAAAAATCAATGCTTTCTGGGATGGACTGGGTTAAATCCAGGACACAACATCACTAAAGGAAAGATAATCTCGATCGTACAAGTAATATTTAGAGTACTTTTAATTTTGTGTATGTGCTAATAAACTGATCGAGGGCGTACCCGAGATCCGCAGTTTATCTGCGCATAGAAGAAATTAAATAGCATTATTCCTGAAATGTTTGCTGCATGTATCATAAATGTCATGCAAAACAAGTGTGCACACAATAATGATGTATAATTACGTTACACCAGAATGTTAATACATGTTCATACAGTAATGTATCATTACACATATATTTTGTAAAGCTTCCCTGATAGCACTAAAACATGATAATATATGTTTTATCAAAAATTGTTTCAAAAATGTTGCATGGAAATTCATGTTAAAATAGACATACAAATGTATGTACATTTTATTTGTACAAAATACACGTGGGACTTAATAAAAAAAATGTGTATCCATTATCTCAGTTTTCATGAAGAAAATTTCATTAAAGGAACAAAATATTTTTTTTTGTACACAAGATACCCTCTTTTCTAAAAAAAATATCAAAGAATATCGGAACAGCTCATTTAGATAGATGTATTAAACAATCCCGATATTTTCGAACAGCCATAATTACGTCATATATAGTCTCTGGTTGGACAAAGTTATTAAAGGTTGGGAGAATTTTATAACTTAATATGTATATTTGCTGTGTTCGCCGTTTTCGGGTAAAAAACCAAATTCGTGAATAAAGGTAATAACAAAATTACCGAACTCCGAACAATCTTACAAAGGGAAAGTCAAAACTCATAATTATATAAACAGACAAAATCAGTCAACAACCGGAAAACTGTGAAAACCGTAATGACCCTGACTTGGTACAGGCATTTCTAAAGAAATGGTGGGTTGAATCAGATTTTAAGGCGCCAAACCTCCCGCTCTCATTACGGTTCAAAGGTTCCGGCTGTCACTGTAACAGTATTTAAATACAGAAACAAAATAGGTAAAATAGTTGTCAAAGCAGTACCATATTCGGTGACGTAAATGTCAAAAATATTTTTACGTCACACATTGACAAAAAAAATTCTTGACATTTTTGACTTCTTTATCTTTATACATTTTCACTATATGAAAATGCATCGCTTATAATTTTTTCTGCAGAGACGGAATATATTTCGACAAGATATTGGTATCGGAATATAAACTTTTTAAGAGATCGAATAAGGCGAATCTTTTTATAGCCCTGGTCCAGTAGCCTGTTTCTCAGATGAAGATGACGTTTCAGGAAATCAGAATAATTGCTACTGGCCCTTGCATAGCGAATCAATTGCGAGATGTAAACACCATATGCAGGAGAAGCTGGTATATTGCTGCACATGTTTGGAAAATTTATGATTTTAAAATTGAAGTCGTCCCGCTTATCATAAATTTTAGTACCGAGTTGACCACTGTCGTCAAATTCGAGGTATAAGTCCAGAAATGATGCGGACGAAGCTGTATCGGTGGTCTCTTTAACTTCCAGCTCTGGAGGATATATCAATGGAAGAAATTCTGCAAATCTAGAATTATTGATAGATAAAACGTCATCAATATACCTATATGTGAAATTAAAGGCTCTAGCCTCATGAATCTTCTTATCTTTTACAAGCTTTTGAAGAAACTCATATGAGTATAAAAATAAATCGGCTAGAAGAGGGGCACAATTCGTACCCATTGGTATGCCGACGACCTGCTGAAACAGTGCCCCTCCAAAGGAGACAAATATGTTATCGATGAGGAACTCCAGCATACTGATCACTTGTTCCTCGGAGTAGCATGTTTTACCTTTATGAATTTTGTTTGAAAAATATGTGGAATTGTAGCCTAACACAACAAATTTTGAGCCATAGTTTCTATGACTAAAAGCTTTATGAATTGTTTCTTTTAAGCGGGTTTTTAATTTGTCATGCGGTAGGGTGGTATATAGAGTTGAAAAATCAAAAGTTTTGATGGAGGATACCTGAGAGAAAGATCTTGATTTCAGGTTATCCAAAAGATCTTTAGAGTTTTTCAAAATCCACATATGATTTATGCCACTACGCGAGTAAACAGTTTCACAATATTTCTGTTGTCTCTCTTTTACTGCAGACAGAATCTTTGTCAGGTGAATAGACAATTCTTTCGTCGAACAAGTTGATGATTATATTCTATCTCTTATTCATTTATAGAAATGGAGATCTATATATTTAGTTCGTGTAAATTTTCTGTGCAATTTTTTTTCATCTTTTTGTTTCAAATTTAACCCCATTTGACGCTCTTGAAAACGATATTTCTTTTGAGACTATAACTATATTTTAGAAAAAGTTACGTTACTTACCGTGCATGGTTGACCTCCAAAGCCTGAGTACATCAATGCTAGACAACTATTTAATCAATGATAATTCTTATATGATTTACATAATTAGAAATCCTATACTCTGATTGGGTATAAGCGCTTATGGAGGCGGGGTTTTTGTCAGTTTATTTTTCGAGAGACAATGTTCACCGGGCTACTTTTTTCGTAAAGTAAACAAAATGGCGGCTTGGATTCCCGATAATAAAAAAAGATAAAAAAAACCCAATGTTTATTGTTAATATGCGAGCGTCAGCGAGCTCTTTATGGTATAACATGTGTACTTAGGATTTTTTAACAAACATGGCTGCACATACTGAAGGATAAAAAAAATTGACGCATTGTAAACACGTTCCGTGTAACACACTAACACACTCAACTAATGAAGATCTTCTTAAAATAAACCGCAAAGGTGATCCTATGTCTCGTACCCTCTCTCGTACGTCCGATACCACTGAAACCCGGAACCCGTGTGTAATAAAAGTCATTTTCTACGCGGAAGTTAACTTTTGAGATTTCGTAAGGAACGACAGTTCGATTGAATCAATCGTAACTACTCGGCCATTCTCGCTACCCTGCAAATAACCTCGTACGTACATAGTAGAAATTCTTCTTAAATTGTTTGCCGGAAGTTAAATTACGTTAAGCCGCACAAAAATATAGTCCACGAAAATCCAATATGGAAGACATACTAAGTAAAATCTAATCATCCAAATCTAATTAAAGCTTTAATTGAAATATAGAAAATTGCTTAAAATATAACT
The DNA here is from genome assembly GCA_963383655.1 of Bathymodiolus septemdierum. NCBI lineage: Eukaryota > Metazoa > Mollusca > Bivalvia > Mytilida > Modiolidae > Bathymodiolus > Bathymodiolus septemdierum. The sequence continues at coordinate 16,328,588 of OY726529.1, forward strand.
TTATCAAACTTTCATGTAACTGACATGTGAAAAATAGTGCGATTTATACGCCTAATGCATACGAGGTTATTTGCAGGGTAGCGAAAATGGCCGAGTAGTTACGATTGCGATTGAATGAGACTAGATTCGGCCCTAAAAAAAAGTCGTCCCCGATATATCTCGGCCCAAAGAATCTCGACACTTACTGATGCACTGGATGAGCTTGAAATTGCCATATAATTTTCAGATTCACGAGCATTCATGGCCGTGCCTGTTTCATATTAATCGACAATTATTGCTAGATATCAAATAAAAAATGAATGCCAATGAAAAAAAAAGCTTGTATTGTTGACATAGAAAATATTTTCCTGAAAAAATACTTAAGACAACCATCTATCGACTTTGACTTTTGTAATATGCGAGCGTCAGCGAGCTTTTTATGGTATAAAATGTGTACTTAGGATTTTTTGACAAACATGGCTGTACATATTGACGAATAAAAAATATTCGACGCTTTGTAAACACCGGTTCCGTGTAACACACTAACACACTCAACTAATGAAGATCTTCTTAACATAAAGCGCAAAGGTGATCCTGAAGTCTCGTACCCTCTCTCGTACGTCCGATACCACTGACACCCGGAACCCGTGTGTAATAAAAGCCATTTTGTTAGCTTGTTTTACTTATATTGATATTTTCTAATTTATTAAATCTCTTCTGACATACTGACAAGAATTTTTGTTTCTACGCGGAAGTTAAACTGACGAGTTCTGTCCCCTGGCTGATACCTCGGCTAAATAGATTGAGACAGGCAATTGTCAGTCTACGCGGAAGTTAACTTTTGAGATTTCGCAAGGAACGATAACTCGAATAAAGGAACGACAGCTCGATTGAATGAGACTAGATTCGGCCCTAAAAAAGTCGTCCCCAATATATCTCGGCCCAAAAAATCTCGACACTTTTTAATGCACTGGCTATGAGCGTGAAATTCCCAGATAATTTTCAGATGCGCGAGCATTCATAGCCGTGCCGGTTTCATATTATATCGTCATCCTGTGACGTTGTTTACAAGGGACGCTGATTGTCACAAGCTGGTTACTGATTTATTTTACGATTTTGTGAGCATTTTACTTGTGTGAGTAGCTAAATGCAAAATGCCATCAAATACGACAGTTCGGAGTAATGTCCCGTGTCTAGCTCTTTGCCGTTAATAGTACATAAGGTGTACATCCGGGTCTCATTTTCGGACACTTTTTTAAGATGGCTGCCGCCCATTGTTACAAATAGCTGTCATTATCAACAGAGAAATTTGTTTTCCCTTTTATTCCTTACTGATTAGTGGTTGCGTGTTAATGTCATATTCTATGTTATCACTGATCATTGCCTGGCTAGGTTAGGATTATTCATCAGAAGCTGAAACCGCAGATAAAGAAACTGCTATATTGTGCAGTATCGCCGCATCGGATGTAATGACTAATGACAATGTTCAAATTTAGTTACCGTAGATGACACTGAACATATCAGGTGCAAAATTACCTGCTTTATGAAAAAAAAATTGAGCAGACTATATTTAATGAAAATAATTGACATTTTATGATTTTAGTTGTCACATTAAAAGAAACGTACTTCTTTTTTTTACGAAGGTATTTTCCCTGTATCAATGTTAGATTTACAGTAGTATAATATACAGACAAACCAATTATTATTTGTCATATTAGAAAGAATACATAAATAGCTGTGGGTATTATTTTTTAAATATTTTCCTGCATCAATGTTCAATTCAAAGGAACATAATACAGAGTAAAACCCGCCATTTTGAAAAAAAAAACGTCCAACGGCGGGAAATATAATAGTATTATTTTACCTCCTTCACAAAAGATTTTCTAACTCCGAACTCCCGTATTGGAAAATATCAGTAATTTAATTACATCACTGTCTAGTTATCAATGTAGGAAAACAAGGTTAGTGCATTTTGTTATTCGTGGCCGAGACACATCAATGGAATGTATGTGTGCGTACTGGGGATCCTCAAAGGTAAATTTTCAAAACAAATGAAAAAAAACTTAGTTACAGAATAATAAGGATTAAGCGCATTTTTTCCGGAGTTTATTGATGTATAACCTGGATCAAGTCACTCACAAACTTAGATAAAAGTCCTTCGCGTTTAATCCTATAATGGAACAATATGTCGGTAAATTGCATTTTTTGCTACGATATTGTGAAATACCCCTAGCCAAGCACCACACAACGTTCAATAACTCTTCCTGCTCTATACTGATTGCAAAATCAGAAAATATGGCCCGAATATCCAATGATTTCTACGAGCTCTTGTTGCTTATCCATTGAAATTTTGGCGACATATCTTTAGAAGAAGGTCCAGACTATTGACATCTGGCTGAATATCTTTCACGGAAAATCGGCAAGTGTGTATGCACACACTGTTTTGTAAACTTTTATATTTAACGTTCAGATTTCGACTCTTTTAATATTATGTTCAACCGGATTTGTAAAATTGAAGTGTTTCCGCAAATTTTAAGCCATACATGAAGAATGTTGGTTCAGAGATAGCTGTGTGGTTGTCAGTTGATGTCAAACGTCCCACACGTTTGACCTGGACATCGCCATGTTTATTTACATCGTCTGCACATGACACACACTCGTGAATATTCATAGATATTATACGTTATAAATATCAGACTCGGATTTTCCTATTTTGAAAATAGAAAGTTTGAAATCTGTAATTTCGCTAACTGGTACAACTTTTGCAACATAGCGACTTAATTCTTCGGTATTTATGTTGAAAGAAATTATGTAACAGAATGCGTAGAATGCGTAAGTGAGGGGGAAAGGGGTATGCGTAAAAAGCGTAAGTGAGGGGGGGGGGGGGGGGGAAGGGATATGCGTAAAAGAGTGGAAAGGTATTAAGTGATTATGCTTTCCAAACATTAGACTGTAAACGTACCTGGTGAATATTATTCCAGAAAAGCGTCGTGCGCACTAAATTTGATAAACATGTATGTTTTTATTAATATCACTGTGTCGATACCTATGCTGGTGGACTATTAGTCCCGGGGGTCAATGTGTCTACACTGTCATGACCTTTGCCAGTTATGCTTATCCCGTTTAGACTCATTGGTTTACTTGCTCCGAACACTTATTTGACTCTAAGCGGACCGGATGAAGGTTATTCCAGAAATGCGTCGTGCGCACCTAATTAGATAAATACAGTTTTTTTTTCCGAATACACAACAATCACTCTCATGGGCGTAGCTTGGGTTGGAATTTTACCGAGGCAGGGTGTCTGGGGGCGGCTTCTGAGGCTATCGACTTTTTGTTTTGTTTTTGTTTTTGTTAAAATTTTGACGTTTTAATAGTAGTTAATTCCTTAATTTGGCAAATTAGCCACAAGTAGGGTTTTTTTTAATTATTGACATTAGAATGCATGAAGTTATATATGCGTTCATCCCCGTAAAATGTTCATTACGCTCCTTACACTCCTACATGATTTAAGAGTTCATTGACACACCAAGGAGTCTTCAATCATATTTATAAGATATATGGCTCAAGCATAACCCTTATTCAGACAGATTGATAGTTGTTTGTAAATATTTACCATTGTAATGACATTCGCCGGGGAAAATAGTAGAACCATTTCTGAACCCCCCAAAAATAATTCCGGTTTGCATACAGTACGATACAACATATGTTAACTTAGAACTTACAGTTTATGGTTACGATTTATTTATTAGCTTAAGATGTTGTGTTTACCCATTATTTTTTTTTACCGAGGCAATAGGAAGTATTCACCGCTTCTCCCGTTTGGTGACGCTACTGTTCCATAAGTAGTTTATTGTGCGTTTGAATCACAAAGACGCTTGTATCTTAACGTTAACCTAATGACGGCACTGAATTATAAAACTTGGATGGTGCAAACATTGAAGCTTAACTAGAACAGCGCGTGTGGAATTACCTGTTAGAAGTATAGATTTAGTTGACGAGTATATGTAAAATAAAAGTATTATCTTTAAGTCGCAAGAAAAGAGTTTTTATTATGACCATATTAAGAAATAAAACAGACGTTTACAAGCCACATCGGCATGTACCTTGGTGTAGCCTATGCATGTTCATAAAAGGTGTACATGATGTTTGGTTACTCACACTGCAATACTAATGAACTTCATTCCAACATTTTAAAGTATACCTGAATTTCGGGAAATACTACCTCCAAGTGAACAAAATAGAATAATAAAGTCCCTGTCTCCACATACAAAATTTTGAATTAATATATCTAGGTCTCTCTATATTTAGGCAATCTTCAAAACTAAATGGCACTCTTTAAAATTATTTGGTACCAAAATTATACAGATAATATATTCCTTCTTCGTGTAGTGTTATTAACTGTTAAAGATTTGACAACAAGCGGGTTAATCATAGCATTTATTTTAGAAAGATTTTGAGCAGATGTATTATGAATGGCATAATAAATACTTAAATAAAGAAAATTCGTTGTTTCTTACTATTTTAAATTATTTTCGACAGATCTTGGTAGCATTCAAATATTTTGTACAATCAGACTGGCGGATCATCGTAAAAAACCTGGAACTGCCATGCAATGTAAAACTAAAGACTCAAGTTGTGACCGACAGAGTTCTGTCAGGGTTTAAAGTTGGATTTGTGCTGCTCAACCTTCAGTTTTCTGTGTAGTTTTGTTTGTAGACCACTGTTTATCATTTTGTGCTTTTTCGTTTGACCATTGCATTGCCTGCCCTTCTTCGATTTATGACTTCATTGTAATATATATGTAAAAATATATTGAAGATTACAATTATTTGGCGTAATGAACTTTTTAGGGTTGTACTAAACTACGAAACGAAATCGAAACGCAACGAACGAAACGAAACGAAACGAAATATTACGAAACGCAACGAAATATACTAAACTGCGAAACCAAACGCAACGCAACGAAACGAAAATTACTATAATGCGAAACGAAATGAAATGAATACAACGAAACGAAACGAAATATACTAAAGTGCGAAACGCAATAGAACGAAACGGAATTTAGCGAAACGCGAAGAAGTTTTCCCTATAATTATCATTCATCAGAAGCAAGGCAGTTCTCATTATTAATAAAAAAAATCAGAATTCAATGTAATCTAATAGCTAACAGTTACTGTGACAATACTCGGCCTTTGAATTTCTCTGATAGGCATCGGTTACGGTTCCATCCTAATACCCGTAATTAACGGAGCAGCGAACATGTTTCAAGTACTATATACATTATCTGGCGTCAAAAGAAATTAAATATCTAAAGTCACTGAGGATCATTTATTATGATGAAAACCCTGTCGCTTCACATGCAAACAAATAATGGGGTTTCCACAAACATGGGTATTGTCTATGTGGCCCCTGTCCAAAAATAAAGCGGGCATACATTTCATGGTGAATTTATCAGACCACGAAGTGCAATGTCATCATAATAAAAATAGTTATTAGTAATAATAGTTTTTTTAGAAACCTTTTGTTTGATCAATTGACCAAAAGGAGCTTCTGTGCTAGTACTGTAAAATTCAATGCTGATTTCACAAAAGGTACATCGTATTGATTTGATTGATTGATGTTTAACGCCACTTTCAGCAGTATTTCAGCTATTTCATGGCGACCAGTTTTAGTGGTGGAAGAAGCCGGAGTACCCGGAGAGAACCACCGACCATGGGCAAGCAACTGGTAAACTTTATCACATGCAACTGCTAGTCGAGTGCACCCTTTTTTTGTAATTTACAAAGCCAGGCGCGAACCTACGCCATATTGGTGATATACTTGTACGAGTTGTTAGATAATCCAACTACCTAACTCATTGAGCCACCCAGGCCCTGGAATAGAGTTTAAAAATATTTTAAACTCTTGGAATAGAGTTTAAAATTGGACCCTTTTGAAATATGTTACAAAAGAACCACTGCATGGATTGAAACCAAACATGACAGAAATAGACCTTATACGGTCCTCATAACGTGTCCAAGATGCATGTATTTATCAGCACCTTAGTTATCCCCAAGCAGCGAGGTTGCACAGGGTTATTGTATCTGGACTGTCCTCACTCCCTGCATACCGATACCAGTCCTGTTGTGTGTCCGTCCATAACATTAATTCTTGTGAATATCCTGGATGTTTCTCAACCAATCTTAATCAAATTTAGTAAACATATTCAGTATAATAGCAGCAAACCCTATTCGAGTTTCAAGATCATAGGCTAAATGTTAAGATCATGAATACATATTTGCTAATTTACAGCGTTGTGGACACAGCATAGCTTTTTTTCCTTGGATTTCAATCGGACTTTGTTCCACTCTCTGAAAATATTTTTCATTGAGAGTAGAACAAACTAGTTGGTTTTCTACGTGTAGGTCAAATGTCCAATTCGTCGTCCTATTTTGCATTTCTTTAACAGCCATGTGAACACAACAAAGATTATTTTTTCAAATGGCAGCAAGTTGGTTGCTTATTCCTGGCTCGTAAATTATTCCTTATTCATTACTTATTCCTTATTCGCTATTCCTTTTTTCATTCAATGGATTTCAATTAATCTTGGAGAATACATCAACAACTGAGAATGCAAGTGGCCTTTTATTTTTTAAATTCAGAGGTCAGGGACATGGTAACATTTTGTCTTTTCATATATAGCCTAGCGGACACAACATAGCTTTTTTAATTGGTTTCGATCAAACTTGGTTAGAACATTAACTATTTAGAGAGCAAGAAGTTTATCGTATTTTTAATGTCATAGGTCAAAATGCTGAGGTCCCTGTTATATATTTAATCTATTTTACAGCCTTGTTGACACAAGAAAGCTTGTGTTTTTCAATGGATTTCAACCAAACTTGTAAATATTAATCGTTGAGATTGTATGAATATTTATTTTCAATGTCAATGGTAAAATGTCAAGGTCAAAGTGACATTTTGCTGTCCTTAGATAAACTTAAGTAGTTACATATATATCGTATCAAGAGAGGTCATGAAAAACCGCGATTCTAATGATAATCAATCTCAAAATCCAGAGACAAGGTCAAGGTCAAGATAGCAATGACAAAGACGAAATTCAACTCTGAAAAACTTGAAATTTACACAACAGAAATTAAAGAGTAATCAGCAACTCGGACTCTGCCAAATATGTGGAACATAGACCAGATGCACCGGTTGGGTAAGTGTTCTCTGCTTTTCATGAAACACCAACCACGTTGCTCGTGTCATAGTCCGGTAAGACGTTGCTCATGTCATAGTTCGGTAAGACGACAAAAAAAAATACGAGTTAATTAGGAAACTAGTCAGTTCTAAATTGAAAAAAACAAAACTGCACTGTCCTTGCACCACAAAGTGATCCTCTAAAATTCAACATTTATTCTTCGTAATTCGAAATGCGAATGTAAAATAACAACAAACGATGTTTATTTTCTTGAGTTTTGAGAAGATATCGTTTCTATAGAGATGTTCTTAAGATATTCTATTAAGATATCATCGTGACTCTTATTAACTGTGGTTTCATTTAATTTCGATAGGTACCAATTTTCCAACGACCTGTTTATTCTATTATTCTATAAAAGATGATCTGGTAGAATTCCACAAACCACGAAATTGAGTATCCACAACTTGCCATTTTTTTTCAGTTTACGAAAATCGATACCCACAAAAATAATTGAATCCATAGTAATCGGATTTACTATAATAAATGATGCGTTATTACGTACTCTCTATGCGTATATCAAATATAAGTATATATGTACGTACTGAAATGTGTACGAATAATAAATTTGTTTCCACACTGATATGAAAACGTTGTTTCCACACTGATATGAAAACGTCTAGATCGATTGTGTGTCAGACGAATATGCATCTGATAATGCGAATCGAAAACGCTTTTAAATTTTGTGGTAAACTGATTCACTTTTACAACGAACGGATTTCTTTTCTTTTTTATTGTGAAGATGGAAAACGTGGGGCTGTCAGTTGACTTTCATTGAACGCTGTGGAAGTCAAGCAGACCTCTCATTTACTTGATGTCTGCAGGTTTCGGTTGTTTCTCTGACAGATCGATGGTTTCTTTCGGAAACCCATTGAGGATTTTCCGCTTTCCTCCATCTTTAATACAGCCGGTTTTGTACATAGTGCATGTACATCGGCATCAGTGGTATCTGGGGCTACTCGACTGGATAGTATGTAGTTGTCCAGGTCGGTATTCCCCGTTACAGAGCATTTTAATGTTTGGGGCTGAATTTGTTCCCCGGTCCGTGGTTCTTTCCCCCGTTTGCACTACACTGTAAATAATGTTCATATCACTGTAGGGATGATCATGGAGTGGCATGTAAGTATTTCCTGCACCCCCTTTTAAGCTGTTAGACCAGACGCATAGACCCTGAGGTCCGACTATGGAAATACTACAGAAACTCTGACAGGAATGCCTGGATATCCTTCTTACCTCATTTATTGAGGGTGCTCTTTATAGAAAGGAGGATTCTACCTGGCATAATGGTCGTTGATAAATTTTTATTTTGTTTGTTTTGACGAATGATTCATAAATCTTATACATTAAATTGTTGTCTTTAAGAATGGTTCATAAATCTTCTTATACATGCATATCAGTATAATATTCTGCTTAGACTTTTTCATCACTTCTCGTTCCATTCATGTTGTTCTTTTTGGATTTTAGTATATTTTCGTTTCGTTTCGCATTTTAGTATATTTCGTTGCGTTTCGTAATATTTCGTTTCGTTTCGTTTCGTTCGTGCCGTTTCGATTTCGTTTCGTAGTTTAGTACAACCCACTTTTTAATGGTAAAGGACTAAAGGCAAAGCACATGATTTTTGTAGGTTTATTCCATTCTAATGCAGGTAAAAACGTTATTGATAACTTTAGTTAGCTACCTGTTATTGAAATGAACAGTGAAACGATTTAAATTACAATTTCAGTAATGCTTCGAAAAAAATCGGGAATTTGCATAGAACCCAGCGTTCTATACAATAAAAAAAAACCTAAAAAAATGTAAACGTACACGATTGGAAACGTACGGACTACTGGGTTTGGTGTCTAACACCACTTTCAACAAATTTCAGTGGGGTCAGCTTTATTGGTGGAGTAAAACGGAGAGCACAGAGAAAACCACGGACCTGCCACAAGTCACTGGCAAACTTTATCGCATAATGTTGTATCGCCTGGGCGAGATTCGAACTCATAACGTTAATGGTGATAGGTACTGATTGCATAGGTAGTTGTAAATCCAGCTAGCAAACGATCACCATGAAGGCCCCTTACGGACTACTGAAATAAATATTGTAGAACTAGATACATATGGTAACTATCGTGATAGAACATTACATAATAAAAAAATATATACTTTATTTGGTATACTGATACCCTAATGAAGAATTTGTTAAATTTTGAAAATGAATTGATTGAAAATAGAAAATCGTGAATTTAATGGTAAAAAGTGGGAAGGGAGGGGATAAGAATCTAAAATGTTTTTTTTTTGGTGTGGCTTAAACTAAAAATTGAAACTAAAATGAGAAAAGGAAAATATGTTTAAAAAATAAAAACTGTGATCATCTAGGCAAGGATTTGCATCGTAGAACTACTATATAAATCCTTGATCTAGGTAGGGAAGGTCAATTAAGTTTTTCCTTTCCGTAAACTGGATATATCATACAGATGAAGAATATTTTTTGCTGAAATTTTGTTGGGGTCTCAATTGGGATTTTTTTTTATTTTAATTCTTTTTAAGCAATTATTATCCGACAAAATATTTTTAGGACAAGCCAAACATTAATTAGGAATTAATTTATAAGGATTGATCACAATTTTTTGTTCGGTTCATTCGAAATAAACTCAAAAATGTGGTACACACCCTTGCGTAACATTTTTGAGTTTATTTCTTCATGAACCGAAAAAAATTTGAGATCAATCCTTAAATGTGTTCCCTTTGGATTGTTAATTACAAACATAAATTTATTATTGCTATTATTTTTTTTTTTATTATTGGCCGTTTTTAGATTTATTTTGAATAAACTCCCCTTTAAATAATATAAAGTACCAGCTATGCTAATTGAAAAGGTATCTATACACACAGAAATTATATTTGTTCATTGTTACAATTTTGTTTTATTATTACTTGTTCTTTTTCTGTGTTTGTTGAAAATTGTATATTACTGCCTAAAGGTATAGATGAATTTGTTGTGTTCCTGTGTAATGTATGGTTTTGATTTTTTATCCTTTTACCCACATTTTTATTATTAGTCATAAAAGGACAATTTTTTCCGAGAACAAAATTTTGTTTCAGTGTGCATTTTTTTTCAGTTACAAAAATGTAGCATCGAAATCTTTTTATCAGAGTGAAATACACCATTTTCTCCTAATGCTAATGCAAAGAAATGAAATGTGATACACGTATACACCGTTAGGAATTTAATTAATAACCTAATACATGTATCCCTGTCGTACTTAGTCCGAGATTCCTCTGCCGTCCTACGGTTTTTATGGACTTGCTGTAGCCGTGGGACGTCAGAGAGCTATGCATACGGAAAACAGCGGATGTGCTTCTGCAACTCTGGGTTAGCACATTTCCACGTTTCGTGGCTATCGGATTTTATTTTCTATCAGAACCCTTAAATAAATCGCTTCACCAATCATTTTTCTATTCATTCATAACCATCTTACCCTCAGAAAGTGGTATTGCACTCCATTACAGCACGAATTTGTCGTAGATCCTATGATTCCGCCATTTGTCTTCCATTTTTCAAACATTTGTCACGTGACTACGAGAAAACAACGATTACCGCAATGTATCATGGGAGATGATTTGCATATAAACAAACAAACAAATATTTTCACTGCCAATCATACACGCCTGTTAAGGCAGAACATTTAACATAAAATTTAATACAGTTGATTATGTTGATTGGTAATGATTTTAACAGCAATAGTAAATTACAGATAACCATAAGAAAAATAATGATGTAGTACCTTGTCCAAAAAGGGGGGACGTAACACATGCTCTTTCCGAAGCCCGTTGGTAACACTCTGCCATTGAATCTTTTCTTTCCAACACATTCTGTATTATTTCCTTCTGCACTGCTTTGATCTGTAGATGGACTGTTTGTCCTGCAGAATACGCTTAAATGTATCTTCTTCCATGTGAGTTGAATGTTGTTTACGTATGCAAATAATGCTCAAATAATTTGGCGCGCTGCATTAAGTAGCTCCCATCATGCAATGCATTACTGTCATCATTCAGTTAGTATCGCGAGATCACGTTTGTAGATTCGAAAATGGAAGTCAAATGGCGGAATAATAGGATCTAAGGCAAAATCGTGCTGTAATGGAGGGTAAGATGGTTATGAATGAATAGAAAAATGATTGGTGAAGCGATTTATATAAGGTTTCTGATAGAAAATAAAATCCGATAGCCACAAAACGTGGAAATATGCCGACCAAGAGTTGGTGAGGCAACTCCGCTGTTTTCCGTATGTATAGCTCTCTGACGTCCCACTGCTACAGCAAGTCCATAAAAGCCGTCAGACGGCAGAGGAATCTCGAACTATGTCGTACTGTAATCAACTGTTCCAGCGCAATGGTTGTAAGTATAAGATACAATAATCACATTACTTCCGTTTTTCATTGAAATGTTACAATATGATTGGCTATGAAGTGGTCACATGATTATAAAAGTGAAGTTTCACATCCCAATGAAACTCAAATCCGAACTTGCACGTGCCTCCACGACGACGTCAGATGTAAACAATCACTGGCGTAGTAATTTCCAACAGCAAATAATCTAACACAAATAAAATTCACAACGAAAAATTCACCTATATTAAATATTGGTGTGATTTAAATATAATTATAAGAATTGAATGCATTCTTTTGAAGTTTCATTGGGGGTATGAAAGCGTTGATCGAACTACAATTTCAACATGAAGCGGTCCTGCGCTTCATTGAAAATGTACTTCGGTCAACGCTTTCATATCCCAATGAAACTTCAAAAGAATGCATTCAATTCTTAAGTACTATTGAAAAAAGAAGAAGCGACCCGTATTGAATATCCCGCAATACGGGTAACTTCTTTTGTTTCATAGTTGTTTATCTAACTTGTACAATAATGTTAAAATTTATAAAATAAAAGAAAGTCGTAAGAACAGTTTTGTTTGTGAACGAAATGTACAGAATTTTCCTATTCATGATATAAGGGCATTATATATTGACGTGTTCTTGTACCTAACGTTAACAATTCAAGCGTCATCGAGATTAAAACGTTCCGCTAACCACTTATGGAACAACAGCGACTTCTGTTGAAAGAAATTTGGTGAATGATCCCCATTGCCTCGGTTGCCTCAATGGATGTACAAATATGTCAAAAATTATATATAAGATGACACCCGAAAACTGGATATCTCGAATTCTCATTAGCTGTTTTGGTAAACAAAGTTCCGTTGTTCGAATAAATTTGTATCTTGTACATTAAACGTATGGTGATCCTCCTCGTCCATATTGAATATACTGGTCTCGAACACACGATCTACCACACTCGAGGCGAATACGTTAACCATTACATCACCGATGATCTACCACACTCGAGGTGAATACGTTAACCATTACATTCACCGATGATCTACCACACTCGAGGTGAATACGTTAACCATTACATCACCGATGATCTACCACACTCGAGGTGAATACGTTAACCATTACATCACCGATGATCTACCACACTCGAGGTGAATACGTTAACCATTACATCACCGATGATCTACCACACTCGAGGCGAATACGTTAACCATTACATCACCGATGATCTACCACACTCGAGGTGAATACGTTAACCATTACATCACCGATGATCTACCACACTCGAGGTGAAAACGTTAACCATTACATCACCGATGAGCTACCACACTCGAGGTGAAAACGTTAACCATTACATCACCGATGATCTACCACGCTCGAGACGAATACGCTAACCATTACATCACCGATGATCTACCACACTCGAGGTGAATACGTTAACCATTACATCACCGATGATCTACCACACTCGAGGTGAATACGTTAACCATTACATCACCGATGATCTACCACACTCGAGGTGAATACGCTAACCATTACATCACCGATGATCTACCACACTCGAGGTGAATACGTTAACCATTACATCACCGATGATCTACCACACTCGAGGTGAATACGCTAACCACTACATCACCGATGATCTACCACACTCGAGGTGAATACGTTAACCATTACATCACCGATGATCTACCACACTCGAGGTGAATACGCTAACCATTACATCACCGATGATCTACCACACTCGAGGTGAATACGTTAACCATTACATCACCGATGATCTACCACACTCGAGGTGAATACGCCAACCATTACATCACCGATGATCTACCACACTCGAGGTGAATACGTTAACCATTACATCACCGATGATCTACCACACTCGAGGTGAATACGCTAACCATTACATCACCGATGATCTACCACACTCGAGGTGAATACGCTAACCATTACATCACCGATGATCTACCACACTCGAGGTGAATACGTTAACCATTACATCACCGATGATCTACCACACTCGAGGTGAATACGCCAACCATTACATCACCGATGATCTACCACACTCGAGGTGAATACGTTAACCATTACATCACCGATGATCTACCACACTCGAGGTGAATACACTAACCGTTACATCACCGATGATCTACCACACTCGAGGCGAATACGCTAACCATTACATCACCGATGATCTACCACACTCGAGGTGAATACGCCAACCATTACATCACCGATGATCTACCACACTCGAGGTGAATACGTTAACCATTACATCACCGATGATCTACCACACTCGAGGTGAATACGTTAACCATTACATCACCGATGATCTACCACACTCGAGGTGAATACGTTAACCATTACATCACCGATGATCTACCACACTCGAGGTGAATACGCTAACCATTACATCACCGATGATCTACCACACTCGAGGTGAATACGCTAACCATTACATCACCGATGATCTACCACACTCGAGGTGAATACGCTAACCATTACATCACCGATGATTTACCACACTCGAGGTGAATACGTTAACCATTGCATCACCGATGATCTACCACACTCGAGGTGAATACGTTAACCATTACATCACCGATGATCTACCACACTCGAGGTGAATACGTTAACCATTACATCACCGATGATCTACCACACTCGAGGCGAATACGCTAACCATTACATCACCGATGATCTACCACACTCTAGGTGAATACGCCAACCATTACATCACCGATAATCTACCACACTCGAGGTGAATACACTAACCATTACATCACCGATGATCTACCACACTCGAGGTGAATACGTTAACCATTACATCACCGATGATCTACCACACTCGAGGTGAATACGCCAACCGTTACATCACCGATGATCTACCACACTCGAGACGAATACGTTAACCATTACATCACTGATGATCTACCACACTCGAGACGAATACGCTAACAATTACATCACCGATGATCTACCACACTCGAGGTGAATACGTTAACCATTACATCACCGATGATCTACCACACTCGAGACGAATACGCCAACCATTACATCACCGATGATCTACCACACTCGAGGTGAATACGCTAACCATTACATCACCGATGATCTACCACACTCGAGGTGAATACGCCAACCGTTACATCACCGATGATCTACCACACTCGAGGTGAATACGTTAACCATTACATCACCGATGATCTACCACACTCGAGGTGAATACGCCAACCGTTACATCACCGATGATCTACCACACTCGAGACGAATACGTTAACCATTACATCACTGATGATCTACCACACTCGAGACGAATACGCTAACAATTACATCACCGATGATCTACCACACTCGAGGTGAATACGCTAACCATTACATCACCGATGATCTACCACACTCGAGACGAATACGCCAACCATTACATCACCGATGATCTACCACACTCGAGGTGAATACGTTAACCATTACATCACCGATGATCTACCACACTCGAGGTGAATACGCTAACCATTATATCACCGATGATCTACCACACCCGAGGTGAATACGCCAACCATTACATCACCGATGATCTACCACACTCGAGGTGAATACGCCAACCATTACATCACCGATGATCTACCACACTCGAGACGAATACGCTAACCATTACATCACCGATGATCTACAACACTCGAGGTGAATACGCTAACCATTACATAACCGATGATCTACCACACTCGAGGTGAATACACTAACCATTACATCACCGATGATCTACCACACTCGAGGCGAATACACTAACCATTACATCACCGATGATCTACCACTCTCGAGGTGAATACGCTAACCATTACATCACCGATGATCTACCACACTCGAGACGAATACGCTAACCATTACATCACCGATGATCTACCACACTCGAGGTGAATACGCTAACCATTACATCACCGATGATCTACCACACTCGAGGTGAATACGCCAACCATTACATCACCGATGATCTACCACACTCGAGACGAATACGTTAACCATTACATCATCGATGATCTACCACACTCGAGGTGAATACGTTAACCATTACATCACCGATGATCTACCACACTCGAGGTGAATACGCTAACCATTACATCACCGATGATCTACCACACTGGAGGTGAATACGTTAACCATTACATCACCGATGATCTACCACACTCGAGGTGAATACGTTAACCATTACATCACCGATGATCTACCACACTCGAGGTGAATACGTTAACCATTACATCACCGATGATCTACCACACTCGAGGTGAATACGCTAACCATTACATCACCGATGATCTACCACACTCGAGGTGAATACGCTAACCATTACATCACCGATGATCTACCACACTCGAGACGAATACGCTAACCATTACATTACCGATGATCTACCACACTCGAGACGAATACGCTAACCATTACATCACCGATGATCTACCACACTCGAGGTGAATACGCTAACCATTACATCACCGATGATCTACCACACTCGAGGTGAATACGTTAACCATTACATCACCGATGATCTACCACACTCGAGGCGAATACACTAACCATTACATCACCGATAATCTACCACACTCGAGGTGAATACGCCAACCATTACATCACCGATGATCTACCACACTCGAGGTGAATACGCTAACCATTACATCACCGATGATCTACCACACTCGAGGTGAATACGCCAACCATTACATCACCGATGATCTACCACACTCGAGACGAATACGCTAACCATTACATTACCGATGATCTACCACACTCGAGACGAATACGCTAACCATTACATCACCGATGATCTACCACACTCGAGGTGAATACGCTAACCATTACATCACCGATGATCTACCACACTCGAGGTGAATACGTTAACCATTACATCACCGATGATCTACCACACTCGAGGCGAATACACTAACCATTACATCACCGATAATCTACCACACTCGAGGTGAATACGCCAACCATTACATCACCGATGATCTACCACACTCGAGGTGAATACGCTAACCATTACATCACCGATGATCTACCACACTCGAGGTGAATACGCTAACCATTACATCACCGATGATCTACCACACTCGAGGTGAATACACTAACCATTACATCACCGATGATCTACCACACTCGAGGTGAATACACTAACCATTACATCACCGATAATCTACCACACTCGAGGTGAATACGCCAACCATTACATCACCGATGATCTACCACACTCGAGGTGAATACGCCAACCATTACATCACCGATGATCTACCACACTCGAGGCGAATACACTAACCATTACATCACCGATAATCTACCACACTCGAGGTGAATACGCCAACCATTACATCACCGATGATCTACCACACTCGAGGTGAATACGCTAACCATTACATCACCGATGATCTACCACACTCGAGGTGAATACGCCAACCATTACATCACCGATGATCTACCACACTCGAGGTGAATACGCTAACCATTACATCACCGATGATCTACCACACTCGAGGTGAATACGTTAACCATTACATCACCGATGATCTACCACACTCGAGGTGAATACGTTAACCATTACATCACCGATGATCTACCACACTCGAGGTGAATACGCTAACCATTACATCACCGATGATCTACCACACTCGAGGTGAATACGCTAACCATTACATCACCGATGATCTACCACACTCGAGACGAATACGCTAACCATTACATCACCGATGATCTACCACACTCGAGGTGAATACGTTAACCATTACATCACCGATGATCTACCACACTCGAGACGAATACGTTAACCATTACATCACCGATGATCTACCACACTCGAGGTGAATACGCTAACCATTACATCACCGATGATCTACCACACTCGAGGTGAATACACTAACCATTACATCACCGATGATCTACCACACTCGAGGTGAATACGCTAACCATTACATCACCGATGATCTACCACACTCGAGGTGAATACACTAACCATTACATCACCGATGATCTACCACACTCGAGGTGAATACATTAACCATTACATCACCGATGATCTACCACACTCGAGGTGAATACACTAACCATTACATCACCGATGATCTACCACACTCGAGGCGAATACACTAACCATTACATCACCGATAATCTACCACACTCGAGGTGAATACGCCAACCATTACATCACCGATGATCTACCACACTCGAGGTGAATACGCTAACCATTACATCACCGATGATCTACCACACTCGAGGTGAATACGTTAACCATTGCATCACCGATGATCTACCACACTCGAGGTGAATACGTTAACCATTACATCACCGATGATCTACCACACTCGAGGTGAATACACTAACCATTACATCACCGATGATCTACCACACTCGAGGCGAATACACTAACCATTACATCACCGATAATCTACCACACTCGAGGTGAATACGCCAACCATTACATCACCGATGATCTACCACACTCGAGGTGAATACGCTAACCATTACATCACCGATGATCTACCACACTCGAGGCGAATACGCCAACCATTACATCACCGATGCGATTACATTTGTTTTTACCTTTGTTATACCTTTGTGTTTCAGGTGATGCATGCCCAGCTTCATTTAAAGCAGCCCAGGCTATGGCTACTCTGGGCTTTCTTGTGTTGCTGGCTGCTGTTGTAATTGCTGCTTTAAAGATTTTTGTATTCAAAGACAAACCAATATTAAGATCAGTCGGAGTCTGCTGTTGTTTCATAGGAGGTTTGTATTTTCTCACTGAAAAGATATATAGGGTCTAACACCGGGAGAAGTGCAAGATAGTAATACAATATATGATACTCGAAGGCAAGATTTAAATCGTATCGGTCGAGGCTTGTCTCAGATTTAAGATTTAAAAATCTTGCACCTGTCACGGTGTTTGATTCATTTTCTCACTCTTTTCTATCGTGTCAATGTTTGTTTATTTCAACAATGGAAAGCAATTTTGCGGCAAGAAAAAAGGCGCGGGTAGCTTGTTTTACCCAGGGAGCCTGGGTAAGATAGAACAATCGTTTTCACATAAATTAACGGACTACGTTATCCAAGAGGTCAGAAACGTCAGTTTATATTTTTAGGGTTGGAAGATATTCTTTTCTCACCCCTTGGATAAAGCAGTCCATATTATTTCATAATAAAATATATAGACAGCATTTTTATGCTACCACAACAGTGATACATACTAAAGGTTATTTGACGTTGGTCAAAGGGAGGTAAAAAAAATTTAAATTTCGTTAGTTACTAACAACGGAGAGCACTCTATATTTTCTCAAAGTAAACACACATTGACAAGTTAGAAAGGGGTGAGAAAAAGGGTCAAACACCGTGAAAGGTGCAAGATTGTTAAATCTGAGACACCCCGGGTATGATTTTAAAAATTGTATCTCGACTGGACAAGCCTCGTCCGATACGACTTAAATCTTACCCTAGGGTGTCACAGATTTTACTATCTTGCACCTCTCCCGGTACTAGATTATATATGTCATGTACCCCCTATGCACGACAAGATAAAAATCATGCATTTTTACCGGGACAACTCTATTCATAATCATAGCTCTACTCCACGGTTCAGACTTAGTTGATTATCATCAATAAAGCCACGATTCAACTACATAAGTATTTTAAAATTAATCTGTGTGTACTATTCTGCTAGTTAACGATTTAACAATTTTGCACCTTTCACGGTGTTTGATTCTTTTCATCACCCCTTTCTACCGTGTCAATGTTTGTTTACATAGAGTAAATAATATAGTGCTCTTCCTTGTTAGAAAGAATATTACCTCCCTTTGACCAACGTCAAATAATTTTTTTCAGGTATTTATCGCTGTTGTAGTATTTATAATATATTATAAGATATATTGTATTTTATTATGAAATACATTTAAAATACTGCCAATACACGGATGTATATCGATAAATCGATATTCTAATACAATTTGTTTGTATTGTCGGATTTGATTGGTTACGATTCTACATAAAATTATCAATCTGCCTGTCGTAACTAAGTGGTTCAGCTGAAAGGATCCACCATCTTGAAAACGTGAACATGTCACATTTACAACAATAAACAAAAAGGATTAAAATCACTACCTTGCAAACTTATTTTAGTTTAAAATTTTATCAAAATTGAAGTGTACACGAAACCAAAAAACGTCTGATCTAAATTTAAACTGGAAGTCTTCATAATCATATGACCTCATGTTGTTTATGTGCCAAAGTTGTCAACAACATTTCGCGGATTTTAATTTGTGTGATTTTTAGACCGAGGGATATCCAAGAATACATGTGTATGTTCAGTATTGCACTATATTGCTAGGTAAATTCAATTTGCTACCGTAAAACTCACGATTTACATCCACAAAGCTTAAAATACAATGCAGTTATCTCCTAAATTTACTTCAGTTTGCTGGAAAACGCTCGATGGAATGTAAACAAAACAAAGCTGTTTAGTGAGAAATAAAATCAAACACTGGAAAAAGTACAAGATAAGGAAATCTCCGACACCCTTGGGTAAGATTTCAATCGTTTTCCGACTCTGCAAGCTTCGTCCGAGAAAGGATGAAATCTCATACTCGGGTGTCGGAGACTTTCCTATCTTGTACTCCCCGGTGTTAAATTATATATGTCTGTTTTATCTTAATTACACGTTTGCTAAAATGTTTCTTTAATAATCTTTGACTGGAATGTTTTATTTTGTTTTAGCTACGTACATTTTTTTGTATATCTACTTGATATAGTAATAAAGGACTTCACTGTAGGCTGTACGATTTTTCCTCTTTTCTATAGGGGTCGACTCCTATGTTTCTATTCATAGCCAGATATCTTTTCACCGGAAGTTTTAAAAATAGATCAATTGATATTTAGAAACGCAAAAAATATATATTTCAATGAAAAATTCCCATTTCTTTAATTATTTACTCTATGCAAAATAGAAATAAACTTGAAATAAAATTCGAATTAAAAAATATCTTTCTACGAGATTCTCGGCGGAAGAGCGGCGTAGGTAAAATGAACGGAACAGCCATAACAAAAATTTATCTGCTACGAAATTCATTCAAAATAAAAGATAATAACGTGTACGAATGATCGTATTATTGAAATTTCATTGAAGGATTTGCATTTGACCAGTTGATCGTTATTTCCTGTATTTTCGTGTTGTTTTATTGTGGCTGTAATACAAAAAATGGCGTAGTTACACTGTAAATAAAAAGGGGGGTCTTGAATGGAATATCTTTGTTAGCAGACGAATATCTTCTAACTCGCCGAAGTATTTCTTCGCTCACAACTTTTTTGAATATGTAAGTGGTTTTTTGTCAACCTAAATCTTATATTTTGATCATGAGTAGACTGGTGACCAAAGAACATCCCTATGCTGATATTTTAAAGGGGTCCATGGCACAAACTCAAAATAAAAATCAAAAGAACCCTACCCATGCAAAACCTGTGCCTGCAACAATCCTACCCAACAATTTAGACACTGAGACTAAAACCTCCGACTGTACCCCTAAGGAAATTGATGTTGAAATTATTAAGATGAGCTCTCCTACTTCTCAAAATATAACCCCACACCCATCAAATTTTCAAGGTACACCTGCTATGCCTATGGGCTATGAACAATTTCAACCACCACCAAGTAATTTAAATGCCAATAACTCTTAAGAAAATAAAGATAGAGAATGACCATTCACATAATATAACCCCACAACAACCAAATTTACAGGGTTCACCTATGCCTATATGGGCTATGAACAACTTAAACACCCACAAAATAATTTAAATGCCAAAAACTCTGGAAGAATTAAAATAGAGAATGAAGATTTTCTTATTTATGATGTTCCAGGAGATGGCCAGTGCTTCTTTCATACCCTTACTTAGTTTAAGCCATCACTGGCAATTTATCACAAAGCTTGGTTCATAGGTCATTGATCTGCTCCGAAATTTACAACAATTTTGATTTTTATGAAGACCAGTTAAAACTTAGTCACCATACCAATATTTCAAGGCATGAATATCTGAATAAAATGGTTCGTGGTAACAAATGCGCTACAAATACTGAGATTTCAATAGCTACTAGAATTTTCCAAAGCAATATCAATATTTGGTTACAGGGAAGAGATGGACAAAACAATATCTATTTCACTAACTGACTAAGGAAGAATATATTAATTCTTCTCTCAGTCGAAATGTGGATTTGCTTCTACACCAGAATCATTTCAAATTGCTTATAAAAAATTCTACTGAACCAAACGGTTATCGGTTTCATTCGACAATAATTGCAAAACAGCCGAAAAGTAATGAAGATTTATTTTCAAAATTGCAAAGCATCTGTTACTAAGATACGTAACATATTGCTTAGTTTCGAATATATTTGGAAAGAGAACAAACATCTGAATTTGAATCTTATTTTTATTATAGTAAAGTATGTTTCGATCTATATAAGATCTTTTAAAAGATATAAATATTTTATACGATTTTTTTTTGGCAAACAAACATACCTTCAGTCTTCAGTTAAAACAGTCAAAGAGAGATAATTCCAGCCAAATAATAAAAAAAAACTTTAAAAAGTGCTTGAAAAAAAATAATACATTCCCTTCTCACGCCTCCCTCTTAAAATTATAGGACTTCGTCCTTCAAACAGGTTGTGCCTGTTTCATATTACATGATTAATGTAGTCAATTCTGTATCTTAATTCATCTGGTCTACTACCGGTATATTCATTTTCTTTCCAATGAACTAATTGATTTATTGTTGCTTAGCGTCAAGTGAGCAGTATTTCAGCCATATTATAATTATTGAAATGTAATACAATGCTTATTTCACGTCAATGCATATAATTTATTTTATTTTTATATTTTCAGGGACATGTGCACTCATTGGAACTATCGTATATGGAACAATAGATGATGTCAAAACAAAATACCTAAATTTCTCTTTTGCGTTTTGTATTATTGCAGCCCTTGGAAGTTATTTGTCTGGATTTCTGTTGGTCGTAGGGAAATAATCTTTATTTGGTGGCTTTGTATTGTATTTGCGTGAGTCGTTGTATCTGAAGCAACTTTTCAACCACGTATTTAATAACATTATATTACATTTTTTAGACATTGTATCTGAAGCAAGTTTTTAACCACGTATTTAATAACATTATATTACATTTTTTAGACATTGTATCTGAAGCAAGTTTTCAACCACGTATTTAATAACATTATATTACATTTTTTAGACATTGTATCTGAATCAAGTTTTCAACCACGTATTTAATAACATTATATTACATTTTTTAGACATTGTATCTGAAGTAAGTTTTCAACCACGTATCACATCGTATTACATATGTGTTAGTCATTGTATTTGAAGCAACTTTTCAACCACGTATCACATCGTATTACATATGTTTTAATTATTGTATATGTAGCAACTTTTCAACCACGTATCACACCGTGTTACATTTATGTTTTAGTCACTGTATCTGAACCAACTTTTCAACTACGTATCATATCGTATTACATTTGTTTTAGTCACTGTTTATATCTGAAGTAATTCTTAGGTCATTAAACTAAATATTACATCGTATTAAGGAAAGACAACGACAATGTAATAAGAAATCTTGGTAAGCTTGAAAAATAGCTTTCTCATGTCTAAAATAAGAATAATCTGATTTCTATTTCGTGCGGTTTTTTCCCATGCTCGCATGATAACATAGCCATGATAATAGGTAAATAGTTGGTCCCTTAGAAAAGTTTGAAGATACCAAAGGGGTAGTCATAAACCGAAAGTCGGAGAGAAAATACAATGACCAAAAGGAAAAGGACACACAATGATCTACAAAACATTACACAGAATACTAAAGATTTAACAACGCGAATCCCACTAGAAACGGAGGTGAACTCGGTTGCTTCGGAAGGGTAAGCAGTTCCGTCCTTTGCTCCACTAATGGTACTCGGCTTTGCTTGAGTCATTATATCTATACGTCATTCAAGCAAGAAGTAGCATTTTTCAAATAGTCCTAGATATTAATTTAGTTTGTATATTATATCACCTATGGTCATTGTAAACCTTGTCAATTGGAAGAACCTAATCTTTACCATTGCATTTCGTGCTGTATGATAATAGGATTAACATCTGCAGGTGTAACCAGTGCCTATCATCACTAAAGTTAGTCACTTTCATTTTCTCTGGCAGCAAGGTATAATCGATGCTATTTGTCAGTGACTTGTGTCGATGGATAGTTGTCTGCAATCCAATAAATCATGAGGCGAAGGAAACATTGGATAGTTCTATTTCCAAAAATATCACAGTTTAATAGTTAAAACCGTTAACTAAAAATAGACCGATCTGTTCACATTTTTGCCGATGTTTATACAAATATATCCTGTTAGTGAGAGTTATTTGCCAAAAATACCGGTTTCGAGAACAGTCTAATTTCCCTCGCCGCTATAGCTGCTCGGGATATTGGTCTTTCCTCTCGACCGGTATTTTTCGCAAATAACCCTCACTAACAGGATATATTTGTTTAATTTCGCGGAATATTTAACAGCCAGTAAAACAGTGGGATGCAAGCAACATTGTAGACAAGAACCAAGGAATCGTTCAGTGTTTTTTTTTCACCATTCAAATTAGCTCTGTTAAAATCAAAATAACGGCTGACACCGTCGTCTGCCATTTTTCTTTACTTTATTGTTGGTTGAAAGAAGAAACCCGAGTAATTTGGAATTACATCCGTGACGTCATAAACTATTTAAAAAGGGATTTTCTCTCGAACGTGGTATTTGCCTAGTACCGTGGTATTTGCATAATACCGTGGTATTTGCCTATGCAAATACCACGCTACACGGAATTCCCAAGGACAAATACTCCTGCGATGGGGGAAAAGTTGAAAAAACTAAGAATTGGTAAAAAAAAAATACCCCTTTAATCAACCAATCAAAAGACAGCATTCATATATAAGGTGGAATTAGCATTGGATGTCTTCTCTTTTTTAGCTCATCTGTCTCAAAGAGTCGTAAGGTATTGCCGTCAATTGGCGTTCCTCTGCGTCGTCCGTGTCGTCGACGGAGAAATTGTCCGTAAACTTTTACATTTTAATCCTTTCTATGACAACCTGGCCAATAGGAACCACACTTGGTAAGAATGATCATTGGGTGGTCCCCTTCCCTACAAAGTTGATGTGTTTTGATTTTGTTTGTTGATCACAAGTACACAAAAGAAACAAATGTGTCAAAAGGGTGTGTCCATATATATACGTCTGAAAATTAAACCAAACAGTGTTAGAATTAGATTTTTTTATATGGAAACCTATATATATATATAGGTATAAATTATTTATTGTTCATTTGTTTTTTATGAGGATTTCTTTAATGCATTCCTTGCCCTTCCGGAGCACCTGAGTTCACCCCCGGTGTTTAGTGTGGTCGTGTTACTTGATCTTTAGTTTTACGTGTATGTTTTGTAGATCGTTGTTTGTCCTTTTGTCCTTTTTCTTTTGGCCATTGTGTTGTCTGTTCTTCTTCGATTTACGGATTCTGATTACCCCTTTGGTATCTTCAAACTCTTTTTAAGAAAATTCCATTCAGAAATATGCATAACGTTATTATGTAACGATTACCGTTTTTAAGCGAATCGAAAGGGGGATAATTTTAGAAAAAATAAATCAACTTTTTCCATTTGCATTCAATTTTAGTGCAGATATTTGTATTTATCTTTATGAGTTATTGATGGGCCATAAAACAATTTGCTATTTTATTTCAAAAAGGGGTATAAAGGAGTCCAAATTCCAAAATGTCGCATATTTGAAAGGTATATAGAATTTTATTTTTCCTTCAATTTTAATGTGGTTTTAGTGTTGAATGGATTGTGTTGTAGCTTTCGGTAGTATGTCAACGGATTTCCTCTATCTTTTACGGTTTCCGAAGATAAACTTGACTGAAATAGGGCGGAAAGTGCCAATTTCCAAAATTTGAAAGTTTTTATTTTCTTTCAATTTTTATGCAGTTTGTTGCGAAGTGTTCATCTTAATGGATTATTGAAGGGCCATTAAAACAATTTTGCTATTTTATTTCGAAAAGGGGTCTGAAAGGGGCACACATTCCAAAATGTCGCATATTTGAAAGGTATATAGAATTTTCATTTTTCATCCAACTTTTGAACGTGTCTTAGATGCGAGGAGAGTGGATTTTGATCGTATTATTTTGTCTCCGACCACAAATGAACGAAATCTTATTGTTGAAACATAATATGACACCATATGCATTTGAATTATACATGCAATGATAGCCAATTGATTAAACTACATAACTAAGTTAAATTTTACCTCGGGGTATTATGTGCAACCATGATATCGGCCCCGAAAGAACGAAAAATGCCTTTTTGGGGTGTGGTAGCCGAAAACTGATTCGAGGGTGCTCAGAAAATAGGAGAAAAGGAGTGATATATTACTTCCAGATAAAGATAAACATGCATGCTGTTATATCACATTTCATTCCATTCATCATCTAAAAGTTATAAAAAAAAAAAATAGAGGCAACCCTTACCATTGTGTGGCTCGGCCATGATTGTAAACATACAATTTTGATCGTATCATATACTAGTAGCATTTGACTAAAAATGATTTAAGGCGGTTGTACGGTATGAATTGGTGTCATACATAATTGTAGAGTTTTTCGCATAGAGTGTTTTCATCGCTAAATTATGGTTACGCGAAAATTGAGTTCAAGTAGAGAGGTGGCAAGCTGTTGACATGTCACATGCATGTTTTAGCAATAGAAGAGTTGTAGGGTTAATGAGGGTACACCATCCTGTAATTGTCGTCTTATGCAACGTTTGCAAGCGACTGGCATGGAACGTCCACTAACTGGTATGCCTGCAAATCTACACCTAGAGAGGAGAGGCGAGCCCGGTGTACAAGGAGAAATCGTTTTGCTACATCAGCTCGTATTCGAGATTCATTGAATTTTGGGGGTCAGGTATCTGTAAGGACTGTTACCAGACGGCTCAATGAACAGATACTGCGCGCAAGGCGACCCAAAAAACGGTCGCAACTGTCATTACAGCATCAGGGAGGGGGGATGTCGATGGAATTGATCATATGACCATCTCCGTTGCAATATTCGTAATTGGAAACGAGTCCATTTGTCATACGAAAGTCGATTTTTATTGCGTCCCTTGCGTGGCCGTGTTTGAGTCTGACGGCATAGAAACACTGCATTTCATGACGGGAACGTGATGGGTACAGCAGCGTTCGATGGCGGCGCTGTAACTATCTGGGGTGCTTTTCTTTTAATTTTATGTTAGATTACATGTCTTACAAGGTAACCTCAATGTCGTTGCATACCGCGACAACGTGATTAACGCACACGTTGTATCCCATTTTGATAATCATTCATTGGCTGACAGGCCGGTCTCTATGTACGATAATACCAGATCGCACAGAGCCGCATTAGAAGAGAATTCAGGCATCAAGAGGCGATTGACACAACTCAGTTGCCTGCCATGTCCCTAATATGAACCCAATCGAGCATGTATGGGACTTTATTGATCGTAAATTGAACCAACGTTATCCATAATGTCAAAATATTGCTGAATTAACAAACGCAATTCTGGAAGAATGGCGACGATTCCCACAAGAGAGGCTTAGTCGCCTCGTTCGTTGAATGAACAGGCATTTGCGGGAGCTTTGGTGTTAGCGTGGTAGTTTTACTCACTACCGAGTAAAAGTGCGCGATAAGGGTTCTCCATACACTCATTCAAAAGTTCTGGAAAAAAATATGACTCTTCCGTTTTCTTAAATTGTTGAAAAACAATAACCAAATACAACTTTTAAAATCTCTCTTTTTTTCTACTTGTAATAACCAACAATTTGATTTCATAATCAGCTCAAATTGTAGCCCGTGATATAAGACATAATGAAATATTACCGACAAAAGATTTCGGATTCAAATTCTTTTACCCTTAGAAAAAGAAGAAAAAATACCGGATGGCTCTTAACTTTTGTCGAAGTGTATATGTAACAATGAACATAATATTTGTTTTCTTAAAATCTAGACTTCATTAAACATTGAACATAAACTGCATAATAATTATGAATAATCAGGTGAGCGATACAGGCTCGGGTGAACCTCTTGTTATATTACACACTGACAATTATTTTTACCATTGACTCGTGACTGTAATTTTTTTTTATTGATATAGTGTTTAGTGCCCGTGTTTGAGCATAATAGAATATTATACAACGGAGAACATTCACCCAAATTTACTCAACAGGTGTCGCTCGAGTACCAACGGTGGTTAGCGGAGCGTTTTATTATCGCTTAGACGTTTGTAACCTATGTAAACTATTATTTCAAACACAATTTCTATCTAATTATTCAACAATAATTATTTTTTATTTATATAACAATATTCCTCAAGTTAACAACAAATGCATCATAAGTTGTAACCATCTTACTAAATTACTAAAGTGATCACGTCATTACGTTGAAATAAGACAAGGACAAAGTTGCAATCATATCTGGGTCACGGGCACCTGTTACTAACTGTGAATGCGAATATAAAATAAAATTGAATACATTCTTATTAAAAAAGAATTATATTGAAAATTAACTTGTTCTCGTCGTGATATAGCTGAAAAATTGGCGTAAACAACAATTACTCACTGATCTCCAACATGATGTTAAAAACATATTCTGTCTCAAACATAAATATCTACATTTATTAATCTACTATTTAAGTGGTTATTTTCGAAGGGGTGTTAATTTTGCGTTTTAAGTCAAACTGTTCGCATGGAATTTTGCGAAAATTGAAAAAAGCAAAATTATAAATTTTACGATTTCAGCTTTATCTTAAGCCATTCAAATAAAGCCATGAAACATTCTGAAGATTTTGATAAAAAAATTTCAAACGTGAATACCTGGGTCGTATTATAGATAATGTTTCATATTATCACATTTTATTTTCATCAACAGTCATGTGGAGATTTTATTTTTCATCAACAGTTGCTTGACTATTATTAATTGGTAATAATACTAATGCGATTTCTATGTGATAAAGTTTGTCAGTGACTTGTGGCAGGTCGGTGGTTTTTTTCAGGGAACTCCGGTTTCTTCCACTACGGGCCGAATAAAACTGACTCTCACGAAACAAGAAGTGTACTCTTTCATTTTAACGGTAATACAAGCTATTTAACAACCTCTACACTAAATACAAAATATATTTGGGCGGTGTTGATTAAATTACATGATAGTACTACATATGATGATAGAAGAAAATCATATGAATTGTTAAAGCACCAATATTTAAAATGCAACTTATCTCTTTGAAGGTTTACTTTTTAAGGAATCAATATTATCGGGACAAATCCGCGAATCAGAAGCAATAATTAAACTGTTGAACTTTCTTGCATAAGGTTCTTGAAATCCGGACACGTATTATAAGAGTGATTGTTGCTGTTTAGCGCCAATTCAGCAATTTTTCAGCTATATCATGGCGAGAACAAGTTAATTTTCAATGAGATGATGATGATGTCCGCTTTGTACTAGAACAACACGCTGAGTTGGATTTTTATAGTGCTAGCTCACTAAAAAAACAGTCCGCGGATAGACATGCCGCCCCACTCGGACACATTATCCTGATTCCGAGTCGACCAGTCTTTGCTCTTTCTCCTTAATGCTGCGTGCTTACCAGAGAAACAACAAATATCAATTTGCATAGTCTTTGGTATGACCCGATCGGGGCTCGAACCCACGTTCTATCGCACTCAAGGCGAGCACTCTAACAATTACGCCACCGATGCGAGTCGCATTATACGAAGCTGCATGGACGCGGTCGAGACACACATTCATGTCATTAAGGGAACGACCATTTAACTTTTAGGATGTTTTTTTCTGAAGAAAAAAATATATTAATTATGTGGTGAAATTTTAAAGAAACAAAATAAATTTCTAGCGACCAATAAGCTAGCGACCAATAAGGCGATATGTCTCAAAACCCAAAACCATTTTATGTTCTATTTCCCATGTTCACCCGTACATATAATATGTCTTCTCTTTACTGAGCTTAATAACGAAGACAAATATATATTTAGGGATAACGAGCTTAGAAAACAGTCGGCCAACTTTAAACAAACACAGCGTAAACAAATAATATACTTTCATGTAAACCGGTATATAATTTGGATTTGCCAGCGCTTTGTCAAACAAAATAAAGTCCTAAGATTCCCCGTTCACATGAAGACGTCTCATCAATCTACAAAAAAATGTAAATATAGATCATCAGAAAAATATAGCAATACGTAATATCAAAATAAACAAAATATAAACCCTGCATGTGCGTGTAACATTTATTTAATAAATAGTATTATTTTGCTTTATCTATTTATTTTTAAATTGTGTATTTAAAGGTGTCAAACAACTAATTTAATTCACCAATGCACTTAAGTCAGGTAAAGGCCCAGGCAATACTATTGATTTCAACCCCAAGTGGCAGTAGAGTACCCCCCCCCCCCCCCCCCCCCCCCACCAAATCCAAATATCAAAGTTGATATTCGACACCCTGCTGTGGGCTTGAGGTGCATTATCCCATTATCCCACCTAGGCACTTAAGTCAGTTAAAGGCCCGGGCTATACCTTCGACATAAACCCCGAGTGGCAAAGAACTTTGCCGTCCTTCGGAAATTTTTCATGGAATATGTATAGGGTCCCCCCCAATCCAAATATCAAGGTTGATATTTGACGCACTGCTGTGGCCTTGATGTGCATTATCCCACCTAGGCATTTAAGTCAGTTAAAGGCCTGAGCAATACCTTTGACTTAAACCCTAAGTGGAAAAGAACTTTGCCGTCCTTCGGTAATTTTCATGGGATATGCATAGGGTCCCCCCAAATCCAAATATCAAGGCTGTAATTTAACACCCTGCTGTGGGCTTGAGGTGCATTATCCCACCTAGGCACTTAAGTCAGTTAAAGAGCCGGGCAATACCTTTAACTTGAGCCCAAAGTGGGCAAGAACTTTGACGTCCTTGATATATTTTTTATTGGATATTTATAGAGACCCCCCATCCACAATTTTTTTTCAAATAACAAAATTGATATTTGACACTCTGTTGTGGGCTTGAGGTGCATTATCCCACCTAGGCACTTAAGTCAGTTAAAGTCCCGGGCAATACCTTCAAATTAGCTAAAAGTGGGCAAGAACTTTGCAGTCCTTGACATATTTTTTATGGGATATTTATAGAGACCCTCCCTCCACAATTTGTTTTCAAATATCAAAGTTGGTATTTGACACCCTGCTGTGGGCTTGAGGTGCATTATCCCACCTAGGCACTTAAGTCAGTTAAAGACCCGGGCAATACCTTTAACTTAGCCAAAAGTGGGCAAGAACTTTGCCGTCTTTGACATGTTTTTTATGGGATATTAATAAAGAACCCCCTCCACAATTTGTTTTCAAATATCAAAGTTGGTATTTGAAACCCTGCTGTGGGCCTGAGGTGCATTATCCCACCTAGGCACTTAAGTCAGTTAAAGTCTCGAGCAATACCTTCAAATTAGCCAAAAGTGGGCAAGAACTTTGCCGTCCTTGACATATTTTTTATGGGATATTTATGGAGACCCCCCTCAACAATTTGTTTTCAAATACCAAATTGATATTTGACTCCTTGCTGTGGGCTTGTGGTGCATTATCCCATCTAGGCACTTAAGTCAGTTAAAGACCCAGGCAATACCTTTAACTTACCTAAAAGTGGGCAAGAACTTTGCCGTCTTTGACATATTTTTAAGGGATATTTATAGAGACCACCCCCTCCACAATTTTTTTTCAAACATCAAAATTGATATTTGACACCCTGCTGTGGGCTTGAGGTGCATTATCCCACCTAGGTACTTACGTCAGTTAAAGACCCGGGCAATACCTTAACATACCCAAAAGTGGGGAAGAACTTTGCCGTCCTTGATATATTTTTTATGGGATATTTCTAGAGACCCCCTCCACAATTGTTTTTCAAATATCAAAATTGATATTTGACACCCTGCTGTGGGCTTGAGGTGCATTATCCCACTTAGACACTTAAGTCAGTTAAAGACCCGGACAATATCTTTAATTTAAGCTCAAAGTGGGCAAGAACTTTGCCGTCCTTGATATATTTGTATGGAATATTTATAGAGACCCCCCTCCACAATTTGTTTTCAAATATCAAAAGTTGGTATTTGACACCCTGCTGTGGGCTTGAGGTGCATTAACCCACCTAGGCACTTAAGTCAGTTAAAGACCAGGGCAATACCTTTAGCTTAGCCAAAAGTGGGCAAGAACTTTGCCGTCCTTGACATATTTTTACGGGATATTTATAGAGACCCCCTTCACAATTTGATTTCAAATATCAAAGTTGATATTTGACACCCTGCTGTGGGCTTGAGGTGCATTTTCCCACCTAGGCACTTAAATCAGTTAAAGACCCGGGCAATACCTTTAACTTAGCTAAAAGTGGGCAAGAACTTTGCCGTCCTTGAAATATTTTTTATGGGATATTTATAGAGACCCCCCTCCACAATTTATTTTCAAATACCAAAATTGGTATTTGACACCCTGCTGTGGGCCTAAGGTGCATTATCCCACCTAGGCACTTAAGTCAGTTAAATTCCCGGGCAATACCTTCAAATTAGCTAAAAGTGGGCAAGAACTTTGCAGTTCTTGACATATTTTTTATGGGATATTTATAGAGACCCCCCTCCACAATTTGTTTTCAAATATCAAAGTTGGTATTTGACACCCTGCTGTGGGCTTGAGGTGCATTTTCCCACCTAGGCACTTAAATCAGTTAAAGACCCGGGCAATACCTTTAACTTAGCTAAAAGTGGGCAAGAACTTTGCCGTCCTTGAAATATTTTTTATGGGATATTTATAGAGACCCCCCTCCACAATTTATTTTCAAATACCAAAATTGGTATTTGACACCCTGCTGTGGGCCTAAGGTGCATTATCCCACCTAGGCACTTAAGTCAGTTAAATTCCCGGGCAATACCTTCAAATTAGCTAAAAGTGGGCAAGAACTTTGCAGTTCTTGACATATTTTTTATGGGATATTTATAGAGACCCCCCTCCACAATTTGTTTTCAAATATCAAAGTTGGTATTTGACACCCTGCTGTGGGCTTGAGGTGCATTATCCCACCTAGGCACTGAAGTCAGTTAAAGACCCGGGCAATACCTTTAACTTAGCCAAAAGTGGGCAAGGACTTTGCCGTCCTTGACATATTTTTTATGGGATATTAATAAAGAACACCCTCCACAATTTGATTTCAAATATCAAGGTTGGTATTTGACACCCTGCTGTGGGCCTGAGGTGCATTATCCCACCTAGGCACTTCAGTCAGTTAAAGACCCGGGTAATACCTATAACTTAAGCCCAAAGTGGGCAAGAACTTTGCCGTCCTTGATATATTATTCATGGGTTATTTATATGGTGTCCCCACCAAATCCAAATATCAAAGTAGTATATCGGGATAGCTCAAGGCATAGTTCAGGGGGAGCAAAGAGGAGCGGGTCATTACGCATACGTTACTGGAAGTGACGTCACTGAAAGCGGTCCTGACCGGAATGAAGTCACGTGACCGGAAGAAACGTCATTACCGGAAGTATGTTCTGTGCATGCCCGGAAGTGCATCCCCGCCTTTTTTTTTACTATAGTAGTACAAAATGTACCATTGCTCATGACCGAAAGTAGCATGGCTACCGGATGTGACGTGACCGAAAGTGACGTCACAGGAAGTGACGTCATAAGATCGAAAGTGGGTGATTCCCCTTGGGGTGTGACCTTAATTGTTCGAGGTGTTGTATAGTACTCCAAGGGTGTTTTCTATCACGTCTGTGTTCTCACTGTGGTATTTCTACTAAATAACCTAAAAGCCGCTGACCGAGGAGTATACGTCGCCGCCGCCGTTGACTGAGGGATATACACCGCCGCTGCTGACAGAGGGATATATGCTTCCGTCGGCGCAGCTGCAGCAATACTTACAGAGTAATGAAGAAGAACCCTATTATATTTTGAAAACCAATAATCCGATTTTTTTGGGGTTCCAGACGGATACGATCCCGATCATTTCATGCCATGGGTACATCCGTTTACCAGTATGATTGCAGGACCTACAGGCAGTGGAAAATCGATGTTTGTCCGACGGTTCGTTCCCAACATCAAACACATGATGACTCCCAAGCCAGATCGGATCTTATGGTGTTATGGTGAATATCAGACGTTGTATGGAACCGTAGAAGGGATATCATTTCAACAAGGTTTACCGGATCTGGATAATTTAGATCCAAGAGAAAAGCATTTCATCATTTTGGACGATCTCATGGACGAAACGGATCAAAGGGTGGCTTCACTGTTTACGAAAAGAGTCACCACAAAAACATCAGCGTCATGTACATCGTTCAGAATCTGTTTCATCGAGGAAAACACCATAGAACCATAAGTCGCAATGCCCATTACATGGTTCTATTCAAATACCTGACAGACGTATCGCAGATCATGGCGCTAGCACACTAAATGTATCCCAGGAGAACGCAATTATTCCTGGAAGCCTTTGCCCGAGCTACGGCCAGACCTCACGGCTACATGGTGATCGATATGAAACAAAACACGCCGGATATCCTGAGATTAAGAACCTTCATCTTTCCCGGTGAGGAACAGAAAGCGTATGTCGAGTCATATAAAAGATGTCACATCCCGTTTTTTGTCACTCTTGCATCAGACGCTGAGGGAATAACATGGTCTCTCAGAGCTTGCAAAAGCACGGCAGTGGTATAGTATACTCACAAAAGACGACACGTGTATTCGTAAACACCTCATAACCAAAGCCGATCGCAGTCTCGTCGACTGTCTGTGTGAGTGTGCCGATAATTTTTAAGAGGCAACGTCCCGTTAACTAAACTGCAGAAGGAAAAACTCAAGAGAAATAAGGCCGGATTGAGAGCACTGACGAAAAAGTCGGTCTCTCTCAAAAAGAAGAAAGCGATCTTACAGAAAGGTGGATTTTTGGGATCCCTACTAGTACCGATTGCATCTGTAGTAGCACCGTTGCTCTCTGCATTATTTTAATGAAGGAACTAACCTCAATAAATAGATATCACCAGACCCAAGAGCGCCCAAAGAAGATGCAAACAATACTAGAAAGAGAAGACCTGTCGGAAGACGAACGTCTCAAGGTATACGACCAATCGTTTACTCGATATTTGAACGTCTACGACGATTACAGACCCAGTCCCGTGGCAGTCGCACCTGAACCCGTGAAACAGGACCTGATCGACAACGAAATTTTGGAAAGCGTACCAAAAATAATGAAGGCCAAGGTACACTCTTGATGAAAAAAATGAAGAGGAGTCCCGACATTAGCTGGAACGAGAAAGAGGAACTGAAATACAAGGGAGAAACCGTTCAAGAAAGCAACGTGGTGGAGTTAGTCAACGACGTGCTGAGCAAAAGGAAATATTTCAACCCACAAGGATGGGAAACATTCGGAGAAGCCTTAAGAGAAGCAAATGTTCCACAAGATTTGATTGGTCACGAGGACCGCTGGAGATACATCACTCAGACCAAAAGAACACCGAGATCTCGCAAACGACAACAGAGTCCATCCCCTATTAGACCGTACTCCCCAAAAACACCAAGAAACAGAAGGAAGAAGTCCAGAACTAGGTCGACTTTTAAAATAGAGGTTGAGATCACGAAGGGGCAGTTGTAAACATGGAGTCGATCTATTACAACCTTTTAGCTCCCGCCAGTTCTGGAGGATTGAGTAAATTTGAGCCGGAAGGCTATACGAAGAAACAAGTCAGAGAATGATTACAGTCTCAGGACACGTACACTTTGCATAAACCAACTAGACGATGATTTCCCAGGAGACGCGTTGTAGTCTATGGAATTGACCACCAGTGGAAGGCGGATTTAGTGGATCTGGCAAAATTGTCTTCTTACAACAAAGGATTCAAGTACTTGTTGACATGTATAGACGTGTTATCCCGATATCAATGGGTCGTTCCATTGACAGACAAGACGGGGAAGACTTTAAAAGATGCGTTTCAGGTCATTTTCAAATCGGGGCGGCGTCCGATACGTTTACAGTCAGACAAAGGAACTGAATTTATCAACCGCGTATTTCAAACGTTTCTCAAAGAACACGACATGCACTTCTTTACCACTTACAACGAGGAGACCAAAGCCAGTATCGTTGAAAGTTTTAACAGAACATTGAAAACCAAGCTGTGGAAGTATTTCACACACAGAGAAACCCTAACCTACGTAGACGTTCTATCCGAGATGGTCGCATCTTATGACCACACCGTTCACAGAACCATAGGCATACCACCTGCAGAAGTCACGTGGGCTAACCAAACAACGGTGTCCAAGAGGCTATATGGAAGAAAGGGACCCAAAAAATCGTCCAAATTTTCTCCCGGAGATAGAGTGCGACTCAGCAAAGCCAAACGTACGTTCAAGAAAGGATATTTACCCAAAAGGACTGAAGAATTGTTTATGGGAGTGAAATGTATCGAAGCCAGACCCCCGGTATACTTAGTCAAAGACGACCATGGTGAAATTCTGGAAGGAATATTCTATGCCGAAGAATTACAGAAAGTCATTAAGACAGACGACGTATACAAGATTGAACCCATTTTGAAAAAGAGAAAAAAGGGCCGAAGAATTCAGTATTTAGTCAAGTGACTCGGATATCAAGAGTCCTTCAACAGCTGGATATTTAAACAGGACCTACAAAAGCGAGGCGTCGCGGTTTGAAGTGCCAGTCTTGCGAATGGCACCGAATGACACGGACAGTGTAACGGCTTGGGTGACTTGTGGAAAGAAGACTCCACGTTCGGAGGTCTTATTTTGTGTCAAGTACTCATCCTGTACACGGTTATCGTAGTCAGCATTTACAACTTGACGATCGAATCGGAGAACAGTACCTTGTGGACGGCCTTGTTGAGCAGTTGTCTGGGATACCTGTTACCTAACCCCACGATCAAGACGAAGCATGTTTTACCTGAATTTGTCTAGTAACAGTTCCATGAATTACTGTGCAAACAATACGCTAACTCATTACACGACGAAATTTCCGAAAATAACGGATCTGGACGGAACATGGGAAATCGGATTGGCAGAGATACATTATCTTCACAGCATTTGGTCTTGTTACCGGATGGGTACTATTCCTCGGCCAAAAGGATTCCCTATCGAGGGGAAAAGGCACATGAAGGAACTCAAGAATAAATTCGACATTGGTTTCAATGAAATCAATCATAAAATCGATATGAAAGTGTGTTGTCCCTTGATGGAATCAAGAATGGTGGGAGATGCCCAAGTACCGTTATTGAGAATCGTACCGGTGGAAGGAAGAGACGGAGAAATGATCACCAGAGTGTTTGATCCGATACAGTACTGTCCCCTGTTACAACGACGATTTCAGACCGTGGACATATATATAAGGGACGACACGGGTTCTATAGTACCATTCGAAAGAAGACGAGTGGTGACACTTCACTGTAGAAAACGAAAAGAATTCTCTCTAGAATGAAACCAACTCATCGTTACGATACGAAAGCTTACCATGATTATTACATACGTCAAGCAGGAAAAGGATATCCGGTTTTTACGGGAAGACGATATCAAAGAGGACATGAACTTGGCAGTATCTTTGGAGGACTCTTTAAAGCAGCCATGCTTTTGTTGAAAAAGGGAGCAAACACCCTAGAACGAGAGGCTTTGAAAACGGGATTAAATATTGCCGGAGATGTCGTACAAGGAAGAAATATCAAACAGGCAGTAAAATCACGATTGAAATCAACAGGAGAAAACTTACTCCAGAAAGCTATGAACACGGTAGGACCCCAGGACAGCGAGGTATGAAAGGACCTGCCAAGCGAAAAAAGACCAGACGTCAGCAGATCAAGCAGCGGAACACATCGAATGACATTTCGGATAAGAATGGCACTTGTACATCCCAACTCATGCGAATGCACGAAATCAAAACTGGATTTATTTGAAGTTCAACCTACACAGACCAGTGTGGCTTATGGGTATTGGGAGCAAAAAGGATTGACATCGGCTCTAACGGATCAAGGACCTTACGAATTTGCCGTCAGTGGGGCGGGGGACAACTATATCGACTTGGCTAATACTTACCTGTTTGTGGAAGCACATATCATGGATGACGACGATACTGCATTGGATGGCGGAGCGGACGTTGGACCTGTCAACTTATGGATGCATTCCCTCTTTAGTGATGTCAGTGTTAGCCTGAACGAAAATCTGGTTTCACCACCGACCAGCTTCTACCCTTACAGAGCTTACATAGAAATATTACTCAGCTATGGCCCAGCTACCAAAGAATCTCAACTAACGGGAGTCATGTGGTACAAGGATACACCGGGACATCAAGATAAGAGAACAACCGATAACAAAGGATTCACGTCCCGGAAAGCATTGACGGTCCAAAGCAAGGCTGTACAGATGACGGGAAAACTACACTTATTTTGTCAAGAGAAATATTTATTGAATCACGTCGATCTGAAAATCAAATTACGACGAAGTCGAGACGTGTTCGCCCTAATGGCCGATGCCGACAACTATAAGATCAAAATCAAGGATCTCGCTTTATTTGTGAAAAATGTACAGTTAAGTCCTGCCGTAAGAATGGGTCACGTCAAAGCTTTTGAAAAGACCAGCTGTAAATACCCCATCCGACGTGTAGAAGTCAAAGTAGATACGTTCCCCGTGGAAACATGAATTACGTTCAGGACAGCATGTTTTTGGGACAATTGCCGAAGAGACTGGTGATTGGTTGCGTGGACAGTGATGCCTTAAATGGGACTATTACGAAAATCCCTTTCGATTTTAGACACTACAAGATCAATTTTGTGGCACTGAACGTGGGCGGACGACAGATTCCCGCCAAACGTTACAATCCGATTTTGAAAACGCAGTTTATATTCGCAGGTATATGGGACTCTATACCAGTAAGGGAAAGATGTATCAAGACGAAGGAAATACCATCTCCAGAGAGGAATACGCTAAAGCAAACACCTTATTTGGATTCGATCTGACTCCGGATATGTCGGAAGTGGGAACGTTTCAACTGATAAAACAGGGCAATTTACGTATGGAGATTCATTTCATCGAAGCTCTGGCAGGGACCATCAACGTCGTCCTGTATGCAGAATTTGACAACGTGATCGAAATCGGTAGAAACAGACAAATCTTGTTTGACTACAGTGCATAATGAATACGCTAAAGATTGACACTCTATTGAAAAAACAGCCCCACTCCAGACCTGTGTTTAAGGGGGTCTATGCCAGAAACAGATTACCCAGACTATTAAGCGTACCTTCGGCCCTTGTGGGAAATACGGTTCCAGACCATCGAATGTGAATACACTGGGGCGCTATATACATCGACGCCAACTCACGAGGGGAATAATACGATCCAACCAGACGTCCACCGCACGAATCCGCTTATGTCAATTTCATGAACAATCATTGCCTCCAATGGACTTACAATACCATTCGAGTACAAGAAGAAGGATCTATCGTGTGTGGACTTCATTGCATTTTTTACCTCATTCATCGATGTGCAGGACATAGCATGACAGACCTCACCAGGCTCTTAGAAAATCCCGTGGAAGCGACGGGCATTGTACAGAAATTTTTGTTGTTACTTGTTGAACATGTGATATGAAAAAAAGAAAAGAAAATTAAAGTAAAAAGGAAAAAGCGAAAAAAAGAAGATTAATGCAACCTCTATATAGAGCCAGTCACAAGCCTTGATAAATACAGTGACCTTCTATTGGGTGACTTAGGGGATCAAATGTACCATTTCATTCATTTGACTCTTCGGTTATTTAGTAGAAATACCACAGTGAGAAAGCGGACGTGATAGAAAACACCATTGGCGTACTATACAACACCTCGAACAATTAAGATCACACCCAAGGGGAATCATCCACTTTCGGTATTATGACGTAACTTCTTGTGACGTCACTTTCGGTCATGTCACATCCGGTAACCATGCTACTTTCGGTCATGAGCAATGGTACATTTTGTACTACTACTATAGTAAGAAAAAAAGGCGGGGATGCACTTCCGGGCATGCGCAGAACATACTTCTGGTAATGACGTCACTTCCGGTCACGTGACTTCATTCCGGTCAGAGCCGCTTCTGGTCACGTCACTTTCAGTAACGCATGCGTAATGACCCGCTGCCCTTTGCTCCCCTGAACTATGCCTTGAGCTATCCCGATATACTACTTTGATATTTGGATTTGGTGGGGACACCCTACAAATAACCCATGAAAAATATATCATGGACGGCAAAGTTCTTGCCCATTTTTTGCTAAGTTAAAGGTATTGCCCGGGTCTTTAACTGATTTAAGTGCCTAGGTGGGATAATGCACCTCAAGCCCAAAGCAGGGTGTCAAATATCAATGTTGATATTTGAAAAAAAATTGTGGAGGGGGTCTCTATCAATATCCCATAAAAAATATATCAAGGACGGCAAAGTTCTTGCCCACTTTTGGGTAGGATAAAGTATTGCCCGGGTCTTTAACTGACTTAAGTGCCTAGGTGGAATAATGCACCTCAAGCCCACAGCAGGGTGTCAACTATCAATTTTGATATTTGAAAAAAAATTGTGGAGAGGGTGGTCTCTAGAAATATCCCTTAAAAATATGTCAAGGACGGCAAAGTTCTTGCCCACTTTTAGCTAAGTTAAAGGTATTGCCTGGGTCTTTAACTGACTTAAGTGCCTAGGTGGCATAATGCACCTCAAGCCCACAGCAGGGTGTCAAACACCAACTTTGATATTTGAAAACAAATTGTGGAGGGGGTTCTCTATAGATATCCAATAAAGAATATGTCAAGGACGCAAAGTTCTTGCCCACTTTTGGCTAAGTTAAAGGTATTGTTTGGGACTTTAACTGACTTAAGTGCCTAGGTGGGAAAATGCACCTCAGGCACACATCAGGGTGTCAAATATCAATTTTGATATTTGAAGAAATATTGTGGAGGGGGGTCTCTATAAATATTCCATAAAAATATATCAAGGACGGCAAAGTTCTTGCCCATTTTTAGCTAAGTTAAAGGTATTGCCCGGGTCTTTGACTGACTTAAGTGCCTAGGTGGGATAATGCACCTCAAGCTCACAGCAGGGTGTCAAATATCAACTTTGATATTAGAAAACAAATCGTGGAGGGGGGTCTCTATAAATATCCCATACAAATATGTCAAGGACGGCAAAGTTTTTGCCCACTTTTGGCTAATGTGAAGGGATTGCCCGGATCTTTAGCTGACTTAAGTGTTAAGATTGGATAATGCACCACAAGCCCACAGCAAGGTGTCAAATATCAATTTTGATATTTGAAAAACAATTGTGGAGGGGGTCTCTATAAATATCCCATAAAAAATATATCAAGGACGGCAAAATTCTTGCCCACTTTTGGCTGAGATAAAGGTATTGCCCGGTTCTTTAACTGACTTAAGTGCCTAGGTGGTATAATTCACCTCAAGCCCACAACAGGGTGTCAAATATCAACTATGATATTTGAAAACAAATTGTGGAGGGGGGTCTCTATAAATATCCCATAAAAATATGTCAAGGACGGCAAAGTTCTTGCCCCCTTTTGGCTAATTTGAAGGTATTGTGCGGATCTTTTGCTGACTTAAGTGCCCAGATGAGATAATGCACCACAAGCCCACAGTAAGGTGTCAAATATGAATTTTGATATTTGAAAAAAAATTGTGGAAATGGACTCTATAAATATCCCATAAAAAATATATCAAGGGCGGCAAAATTCTTGCCTACTTTTAGCTGAGTTAAAGGTATTGCCCGGGTCTTTAACTGACTTAAGTGCCTAGGTAAGATAATGCACATCAAGCCCACAGCAGGGTGTCAAACACCAACTTTGATATTTGAAAACAAATTGTGGATGGGATTCTCTAGAAATATCCCATAAAAATATGTCAAGGACGGCAAAGTTCTTGCCCACTTTTTGCTAATTTGAAGGTATTGCCCGGGTTTTTAACTCGCTTGAGTGCCTAGATGGGATAATGTATCACAAGTCCACAGCAAGGTGTCAAATATCAATTTTGATATTTGAAAAAAAATTGTGGAAGGGGGTCTCTATGAATATCCCATAAAAATATATCAAGAACGGAAAAGTTCTTGCCCATTTTGGGCCTAGATTAAAGGTATTGCCCTGGTCTTTAACTGACTTAAGTGCCTAGGTGGGATAATGCACCTCAAGCCCACAGCAGGGTGTCAAACACCAAATTTGATATTTGAAAACAAATTGTAGAGGGGGTTCTCTATAAATATCCCATAAAAAATATGTCAAGGACGGCAAAGTTCTTGCCCACTTTTGGCTAAGTTAAAGGTATTGCCGGGCTCTTTAACTGACTTAAGTGCCTAGGTGGGATAATGCACCTCAAGCCCACAGCAGGGTGTCAAATACCAACTTTGATATTTGAAAAGAAATTGTGGAGGGGGTTTCTAGAAATATCCCATAAAAAATATGTCAAGGACCGCAAAGTTCTTGCCCACTTTTGACTAAGTTAACGATATTGCCTGGGACTTTAACTGACTTAAGTGCCTAGGTGGGATAATGCACCTCAAGCCCACAGCAGGGTGTCAACTATCAATTTTGATATTTGAAAAAAAATTGTGGAGAGGGTGGTCTCTAGAAATATCCCTTAAAAATATGTCAAGGACGGCAAAGTTCTTGCCCACTTTTAGCTAAGTTAAAGGTATTGCCCGGGTCTTTAACTGACTTAAGTGCCTAGGTGGGATAATGCACCTCAAGCCCACAGCAGGGTGTCAAACACCAACTTTGATATTTGAAAACAAATTGTGGAGGGGGTTCTCTATAGATATCCAATAAAGAATATGTCAAGGACGCAAAGTTCTTGCCCACTTTTGGCTAAGTTAAAGGTATTGTCTGGGACTTTAACTGACTTAAGTGCCTAGGTGGGAAAATGCACCTCAGGCACACAGCAGGGTGTCAAATATCAATTTTGATATTTGAAAACAAATTGTGGAAGGGGGTCTCTATGAATATCCCATAAAAATATATCAAGAACGGCAAAGTTCTTGCCCACTTTGGGCTTAGGTTAAAGGTATTGACCGGGTCTTTAACTGACTTAAGTGCCTAGGTGGGATAATGCACCTTAAGCCCACAGCAGAGTGTCAAAAATCAATTTTGATATTTGAAGAAATATTGTGGAGGGGGGTCTCTATAAATATTCCATAAAAATATATCAAGGACGGCAAAGTTCTTACCCATTTTTAGCTAAGTTAAAGGTATTGCCCGGGTCTTTGACTGACTTAAGTGCCTAGGTGGGATAATGCACCTCAAGCTCACAGCAGGGTGTCAAATATCAACTTTGATATTAGAAAACAAATCGTGGAGGGGGGTCTCTATAAATATCCCATACAAATATGTCAAGGACGGCAAAGTTTTTCCCCACTTTTGGCTAATGTGAAGGCATTGCCCGGATCTTTAGCTGACTTAAGTGCCTAGATGGTATAATGCATCACAAGTCCACAGCAAGGTGTCAAATATCAATTTTGATATTTGAAAAAAAATTGTGGAAGGGGGTCTCTATGAATATCCCATAAAAATATATCAAGAACGGAAAAGTTCTTGCCCATTTTGGGCCTAGATTAAAGGTATTGCTCTGGTCTTTAACTGACTTAAGTGCCTAGGTGGGATAATGCACCTTAAGCCCACAGTAGGGTGTCAAACGCCAAATTTGATATTTGAAAACAAATTGTAGAGGGTGTTCTCTATAAATATCCCATAAAAAATATGTCAAGGACGGCAAAGTTCTTGCCCACTTTTGGCTAAGTTAAAGGTATTGCAGGGCTCTTTAACTGACTTAAGTGCCTAGGTGGGATAATGCACCTCAAGCCCACAGCAGGGTGTCAAATAGCAACTTTGATATTTGAAAAGAAATTGTGGAGGGGGTTTCTAGAAATATCCCATAAAAAATATGTCAAGGACCGCAAAGTTCTTGCCCACTTTTGACTAAGTTAACGATATTGCCTGGGACTTTAACTGACTTAAGTGCCTAGGTGGGATAATGCACCTCAAGCCCACAGCAGGGTGTCAACTATCAATTTTGATATTTGAAAAAAAATTGTGGAGAGGGTTGTCTCTAGAAATATTCCTTAAAAATATGTCAAGGACGGCAAAATTCTTGCCCACTTTAAGCTAAGTTAAAGGTATTGCCCGGGTCTTTAACTGATTTAAGTGCCTAGGAGGAATAATGCACCTCAAGCCCACAGCAGGGTGTCAAATACCAACTTTGATATTTGAAAACAAATTGTGGAGGGGGTCTCTAGAAATATCCCTTAAAAAATATGTCAAGGACGGCAAAGTTCTTGCCCAGTTTTGGCTAATTTAAAGGTATTGTCCGGCTTTTTAAGTGACTTAAGTGCTTAGGTGGGATAATGCACATCAAGCCCACAGCAGGGTGTCAAACACCACCTTGATATTTGAAAACAAATTGTGGATGGGGTTCTCTATAAATATCCAATAACAAATATGTCAAGGACGGCAAAGTTCTTGCCCACTTTTGGCTAAGTTAAAGGTATTGCCGGGCT
The DNA here is from genome assembly GCA_963383655.1 of Bathymodiolus septemdierum. NCBI lineage: Eukaryota > Metazoa > Mollusca > Bivalvia > Mytilida > Modiolidae > Bathymodiolus > Bathymodiolus septemdierum. The sequence continues at coordinate 16,372,843 of OY726529.1, forward strand.
CTTTAACTGACTTAAGTGCCTAGGTGGGATAATGCACCTCAAGCCCACAGCAGGGTGTCAAATACCAACTTTGATATTTGAAAAGAAATTGTGGAGGGAGTTTCTAGAAATATCCCATAAAAAATATGTCAAGGACCGCAAAGTTCTTGCCCACTTTTGACTAAGTTAACGATATTGCCTGGGACTTTAACTGACTTAAGTGCCTAGGTGGGATAATGCACCTCAAGCCCACAGCAGGGTGTCAAACACCAAATTTGATATTTGAAAACAAATTGTAGAGGGGGTTCTCTATAAATATCCCATAAAAAATATATCAAGGACGGCAAAGTTTTTGCCCACTTTTGGCTATTTTGAGGGTATTGCCCGGGTTTTTAACACACTTGAGTGCCTAGATGGGATAATGCACCACAAGTCCACAGCAAGGTGTCAAATATCAATTTTGATATTTGAAAAAAAATTGTGGAAGGGTGTCTCTATGAATATCCCATAAAAATAGATCAAGAACGGCAAAGTTCTTGCCCACTTTGGGCCTAGATTAAAGGTATTGCCCTGGTCTTTAACTGACTTAAGTGCCTAGGTGGGATAATGCACCTTAAGCCCACAGCAGGGTGTCAAACACCAAATTTGATATTTGAAAACAAATTGTAGAGGGGGTTCTCTATAAATATCCCATAAAAGATATGTCAAGAACGGCAAAGTTCTTGCCCACTTTTGGCTAAGTTAAAGGTATTGCCTGGGACTTTAACTGACATAAGTGTCTAGGTGGGAAAATGCACCTCAGGCCCACAGCAGGGTGTCAAATATCAATTTTGATATTTGAAAAACAATTGTGGAGGGGGGTCTCTATAAATATCCTATAAAAATATGTCAAGAACGGCACAGTTCTTGCCCACTTTGGGCTTAGATTAAAGACAATGACCGGGTCTTTAACTGACTTAAGTACCTAGGTGGGATAATGCACCTTAAGCCCACAACAGGGTGTCAAATATCAATTTTGCAATTTGAAGAAATATTGTGGAGGGGGGTCTCTATAAATATCCCATAAAAAATATGTCAAGGACTGCAAAGTTCTTGCCCACCTTTGGATAAGTTAAAGGTATTGCCGGGCTCTTTAACTGACTTAAGTGCCTAGGTGGGATAATGCACCTCAAGCCCACAACAGGGTGTCAAATACCAACTTTGATATTTGAAAAGAAATTGTGGAGGGAGTTTCTAGAAATATCCCATAAAAAATATGTCAAGGACCGCAAAGTTCTTGCCCACTTTTGACTAAGTTAACGATATTGCCTGGTACTTTAACTGACTTAAGTGCCTAGGTGGGATAATGCACCTCAAGCCCACAGCAGGGTGTCAAACACCAAATTTGATATTTGAAAACAAATTGTAGAGGGGGTTCTCTATAAATATCCCATAAAAAATATATCAAGGACGGCAAAGTTTTTGCCCACTTTTGGCTATTTTGAGGGTATTGCCCGGGTTTTTAACACACTTGAGTGCCTAGATGGGATAATGCACCACAAGTCCACAGCAAGGTGTCAAATATCAATTTTGATATTTGAAAAAAAATTGTGGAAGGGTGTCTCTATGAATATCCCATAAAAATATATCAAGAACGGCAAAGTTCTTGCCCACTTTGGGCCTAGATTAAAGGTATTGCCCTGGTCTTTAACTGACTTAAGTGCCTAGGTGGGATAATGCACCTTAAGCCCACAGCAGGGTGTCAAACACCAAATTTGATATTTGAAAACAAATTGTAGAGGGGGTTCTCTATAAATATCCCATAAAAGATATGTCAAGAACGGCAAAGTTCTTGCCCACTTTTGGCTAAGTTAAAGGTATTGCCTGGGACTTTAACTGACATAAGTGTCTAGGTGGGAAAATGCACCTCAGGCCCACAGCAGGGTGTCAAATATCAATTTTGATATTTGAAAAACAATTGTGGAGGGGGGGGGGTCTCTATAAATATCCTATAAAAATATGTCAAGAACGGCACAGTTCTTGCCCACTTTGGGCTTAGGTTAAAGACAATGACCGGGTCTTTAACTGACTTAAGTGCCTAGGTGGGATAATGCACCTTAAGCCCACAACAGGGTGTCAAATATCAATTTTGATATTTGAAGAAATATTGTGGAGGGGGGTCTCTATAAATATCCCATAAAAAATATGTCAAGGACTGCAAAGTTCTTGCCCACTTTTAGCTAAGTTAAAGGTATTGCCTGGGTCTTTAACTGACTTAAGTGCCTAGGTGGAATAATGCACCTCAAGCCCACAGCAGGGTGTCAAATACCAACTTTGATATTTGAAAAACAATTGTGGAGGGGGGTCTCTATAAATATCCCATAAAAAATATGTCAAGGACTGCAAAGTTCTTGCCCACTTTTAGCTAAGTTAAAGGTATTGCCTGGGTCTTTAACTGACTTAAGTGCCTAGGTGGAATAATGCACCTCAAGCCCACAGCAGGGTGTCAAATACCAACTTTGATATTTGAAAACAAATTGTGGAGGGGGTCTCTAGAAATATCCCTTAAAAATATGTCAAGGACCGCAAAGTTCTTGCCCACCTTTGGACAAGTTAAAGGTATTGCCCGGCTCTTTAACTGACTTAAGTGCCTAGGTGGGATAATGCACATCAAGCCCACAGCAGGATGTCAAACACCAACTTTGATATTTGAAAACAAATTGTGGATGGGGTTCTCTAAGAAATATCCAATAACAAATATGTCAAGGACGGCAAAGTTCTTGCCCACTTTTGACGAAGTTAAAGGTATTGCCTGGGACTTTAACTGACTTAAGTGCTGAGGTGGGAAAATGTACCTCATGCCCACAGCAGGGTGTCAAATATCAATTTTGATATTCGAAAAAAAATTGTGGAAGGGGGTCTCTATAAATATCCCATAAAAATATATCAAGAAAGGCAAAGTTCTTGCCCACTTTGGGTCTAGATTAAAGGTATTTCCCTGGTCTTTAACTGACTTAAGTACCTAGGTGGGATAATGCACCTCAAGTCCACAGCAGGGTGTCAAACACCAACTTTGATATTTGAAATCAAATTGTAGAGGGGGTTCTCTATAAATATCCAATAAAAAATATGTCAAGGACGGCAAAGTTCTTGCCCACTTTTGACTAAGTTAAAGGTATTGCCTTGGACTTTAACTGACTTAAGTGCCTAGGTGGGAAAATGCACCTCAGGCCAACAGCAGGGTGTCAAATATCAATTTTGATATTTGAAAAACAATTGTGGAGGGGGTCTCTATAAATATCCAATAAAAAATATATCAAGAACGGCAAAGTTCTTGCCCACTTTTGGCTAAGTTAAAGGTATTCTCCGGGTCTTTAACTGACTTAAGTGCCTATGTGGGATAATGCACCTCAAGCCCACAGCAGGGTGTCAAATACCAACTTTGATATTTGAAAAGAAATTGTGGAGGGAGTTTCTAGAAATATCCCATAAAAAATATGTCAAGGACCGCAAAGTTCTTGCCCACTTTTGACTAAGTTAACGATATTGCCTGGGACTTTAACTGACTTAAGTGCCTAGGTGGGATAATGCACCTCAAGCCCACATCAGGGTGTCAGAGGGGGGGGGGGGGGTCCAGAAATCATTTCTGTATGCCCGGATGTCGATTAAATGTGTCGAATGTGCAATTACAGGAATATATTTATTATTGGTCGCTAGAAATCTTTAAAAGTACATTTGCTCTGATTTCTTTTTTTGGTTTTGAGACATATCGCCTTATTGGTCGCTAGAAATTGGTCGCTAACTTGAGCCTGGTTTTTCTGTGTAGTGTTTTGTAGATCAGTGATTGTCCTTTTTCTTTTGGCCATTGTATTGCCTGCCCTTGCGCTTGGGGATCTTAAAACTCTTCTTGGATTGTTTTTGAAGCAAAAGCGAGTACGCAAATTTACATGGTTAGACCCTATACAGTGAACAAAATACGTGTACAATTTTCAATCGGGTTCAATTTAATCTGAAAACTCGTGTGCAATTTTATGTCATTAGACAACAAACGAAGTAGAAAAAAACTCGCGTGCAATTTTACGTCATTAGACACCAAATGAAGTTAAATAAAAACCACGTACATGCAATTTTACATTGCCATTGCAGGTATTGGGCCCTATAGGCTATGGTTGTTACCTGTCACTGTGAAACAAACTAGAAAAAAAGGTATTGGAAATATCAAATTAAAATCTATTATGTTCACTTCTGTCTTCTTATAGGCTGTGCCTACCGTCATATTACGCAACGTTTCAGATCAAGGGCACCACGTAGGTAATGATATTGCCATTTGATTACATTGGTTACAAGCGTTTATCGGAACACAAACGTTTTCCTAACCACCGGAGGTAGTATTTCCCGAAATTCAGGTACTTTAAAATGTTGGAATGAAGTTCATCAGTATTGCAGTGTTGAGTAACGAAACATCATGTACAATGTACTCCTTTTATGAACATGTATAGGCTACACCAAGGTACATGCCGATATGGCTTGTAAACGTCTGTTATATTTCTTAATATGGTCATAATAAAATTCCTTTCTTGCGAGTTACAGATAATACTTTTATTTTACATATACTCGTCAACTAAATCTATACTTCTAACAGGTAATATCACCCACGCTATACTAGTTAAGCTTCAATGTTTGCACCATCCAAGTTTTATAATTCAGTGCCGTCATTAGGTTAACGTTAAGATACAAGCGTCTTTGTGATTCAAACGCACATGTAACCACTTATGGAACAGTAGCGTCACCAAACGGGAGAAGCGGTGAATGATCCCTATAGTCTGGTACTCGTGACCCCTCGGATTTTTTTGTTTGATATCGGGGTCAGGTAACGGGTGAATCCATGTTTTTAATGGCGACCGCCATAGCGTACAGATATTCCCATCTCAGCAAAGGAAATGGTGCACAGCATTGAATGAAGGCGTGTCTTAAGTGGGTAATTGGCACAGTTCACATCAGATACATTTGTTTGTCCCTTTTAGTTATTTTAGAGGTTGAAGACATCACGCGGAAATGTACTTTTGGTCACATTACAAAGAAAAAAAGGGGGGAGGGGGTGGTTATCACGCGCTCGATTTCTCCAATCTAAGCAATGTCTGAACCCGAAAATGTTTTTAAAACAAATAAAAACATATTGAAATATCCTCCCAGTGTAACCAAACTGTATGACACGTCTGTTTTATCTCAATAATAACTACCTTGTCAATGTACTTAGGAAAGTACAACTTCACAACTTGTCTCCATTGTTTTAACTTGTACATGTGCCCCACAATAATGTGTACAATCCTTTACATCTATTAATGGTTGCAGTATGATATAAAGAAGGAAAATGTCAAAAATAAATATCTTTTACAGTAAAAAAAGTTACAAGGTACTAGGTGTCACAAATCTGTCATCTTTTTAGAATGGTGCATGACTCATTGTCCTATAAAATGAGTTTGTCCAACACCAAGCTTTTCTTGAGTGATAGACAGGGTACACCGCTTCCATAGTTAGGCCCTGTCCCTTTCTGATAGAAGTAAAAGGAGATATGGGGTAAATGTTGATGAGAAAACGACCCATAATCATCAGAATTAATACTGCAATCAAATACAAAAATGAGGCTAATGACAGCAGTTTTAATTGATTAACATGTTCATGAAAAGGTATTTAATGACAGAATTGCTGAGCTGCTTGCCTTATTTGTGATCAAAGAAAGTGCATTATACTTTGAGGGGCTACTATTATTTTAATTTGTATATTTCTTTTTTATTTTGCTTGCTTTTAATTAATTTGTTTTTGCTTTATGTTTTGCTTTGCAGTTAGCACAATCCAGTTTGATGTTTGGATCTTAGATACATGCTATGACAATAGTTTCATGCTTATGATACTTGCTTCAGTTTATTTGCAATTACATTTGTATGATCCTATTGTCAATAAAAGTCATCAGAAAAAGAAAATTCTTATTCAGACCTAGTTAACACAGCCTGATGAGGATACCAGCATGAATGAACCACTCATTGAAGTTTTAAGGTGAAATTCAGTACAGGATAAAGGATATAAATGACTTCAATCAATTCTATATTTTAATTAAAATATGTTGAAAGATATACATTGTAATATTTATTGCCTAGATTTAAGGTGGATTCAGCATAAAAATTTATATCAGTTAATCTTCTTTATTTACATTAAATATCCTGAATACATTAAATGCTCAACATGAAAGATGAGTTAAGGAATAACACTTGGACAGTACAGCTAAGAATTGTGCCAATTTCACTCTCTATGTTGCATGGTTAGATCTTTTTCTCAGCTTCAAGAAATAGTATTTGGTTGAAAAGGATGGTCATATTTCTAACATTCTGATTCATCATCTAATTATCCACGTTTCTTGGTTAATTTGGTTAAGCTTTATATTAAACATTGGACATTGAAATACTGATTATTAGGTGACCTTGACCTTTATTTCATGCTTTCCTTGAATGCCATTTGGCTTTAAAGAGAAGGGTGTATCTCTAAGACAGTTTTCAAAGTTTGAAAAAATTAAGTTTCTAAAAAGGAACATTGAGTAAAAATTGCATAAGGGTTTAATAGTCAACTAAAACTGAAGTTATCATACAGAAACTATATTTCTACAGACGATAACAATGACAACGCCATATCATTTTACAACCTCAAACATTGTTTTGGGGTCGTATAAAAAGGGAATAGGATATAGTAAACTTTCAATGTGCTATGTTTTTTTGGCAATACTTTATTTGTTATTTGCTAATTGTGCTGAGTTTCTATTATTAGTTTCTTTATTTATTATTATGACACCAAATAACACATACATGTACAATGCATAAAATAACATAAATACATGTATCCTATTTTCATACATTCACACATACAATGTAATACTCTCCTTGTCAATGAGGTTGCTACGGAGATATTGTAACAAGTACACAATGAAAAGATATAGAGTAAATGTACATGAGGCAAAATCCCCAATTTATAATGAGTAAAACAAAGCAAAAGAACAATGATATAATTGTTATTTTTCATCTTGCAGTCAACATGAGGCCTTTGACAATGAGGAAATCATCATACTTCATATTTAGTTCAAGACGAGTCATAGCACCTGCTTAAGCAGTATTCATTACGAAATGTCAATCAACACTACACCCATGTAATTCATGATGATATACTGTAAAATCGGAAATTAATGCATTCATTTATTACTGCAAAACTCAAAGATCTCTAGTGCAAAATGATACAAATGCTTCTAAAATACGAGTTTTAAATTCAGTTGCATTTTCGCAATAATGAAACATCTCAATAATTTCTGAATTTACAGTATGTCGGTCACTTTGAATAAGCAAGAACATTGATTCAAAGTTTACAGAATTGATTGAAGTCCTTTATATCCTCTATCCTGTGCTGAATTTCACCTTAAAACTTCAATGAGTGGTTCATTTATGCTGGTATCCTCATCAGGCTGTGACTCTGTTAACTAGGTCTGAATAAGAATTTCCTTTTTCTGATGACTTTTATTGACAATAGGACCATACAAATGCAATTGCAATTAAATTGAAGCAAGTATCATAAGCATGAAACTATTGTCATAGCATGTATCTAAGATCCACACATCAACCTGGATTGTGCTAACTGCAAATCAAAACATAAAACAAAAACAAATTAATTAAAAGCAAGCAAAATAAAAAAGAAATATACAAATTAAAATAATAGTATCCCCTCAAAGTATAATGCACTTTCTTTGATCACAAATAAGGCAAGCAGCTCAGCAATTCTGTCATTAAATACCTTTTCATGAACATGTTCATCAGTTAAAACTGCTGTCATTAGCCTCATTTTTGTATTTGATTGCAGTATTAATTCTGATGGTTATGGGTCGTTTTCTCATCGACATTTACCCCATATCTCTTTTAATTTCTATCAGAGAGGAACAAGGCCTAAATATGGAAGTGGTGTACCCTGTCTACCACTCAAGAAAAGATTGGTGTTGGACAAACTCATTTTATAGGACAATGAGTCATGCACCATTCTAAAAAGATGACAGATTTGTGACTGACACCTAGTACATTATTGTGGGACACATGTACAAGCTAAGACATGGGGGACAAGTTGTGAAGCTATACTTTCCTAAGTACATTGACAAGGTAGTAATTATTGAGATAAAACAGACGTGTCATACAGTTTGGTTACACTGGGAGGATATTTCAATATGTTTTTATTTGCTTTAAAAACATTTTCGGGTTCAGACATTGTTTAGATTGGATAAATGGAGCGCTGGAGATGGTGTGTCGTGATAACCACTCCCCCTTTTTTTTGTAATGTGACCAAAAGTACATTTCCGCGTGATGTCTTCAATCTATTGCCATTTGGTTACATTTATTACAAGCGTTTATCGGAAAACAAACGTTTTCCTAACCACCTTTGGTATAGCGACGCACCGGGGGGGGGGGGGGGGGGGGGGGGGGATGGAGGAATGTTCTCCATTATAGCACTTCATCGAGTGCGATACGATGTGTTATGGAGCACTGAAAAGCAATATTGACCAATTTTTGTGTGTACCTGGATAAATTGTTAGGGATTGTTTGTTGTTTTTATTCAAATTCAAAACCACATGAGCTGATCCATTTAATATCATAGACACACGTACTAATTCAATGTGTACACATTTATATTTGCATTCTGCTTGCGTTTGTAAAACTTATGTGCCACTTTCTGTATGTGTTTGTGTTTGTGTGACGTCATTGCAACGGACGTAGAAACGTTTGGCTAGTAAATTTTAAAATTTTGCCGGGATTTCACACACCGCTAAATGGATCGTTCAATATGAAATTATGTCGTGCAATATGACGATTTATCATAAAAAACCAATTATATGGTCTCGAGATGTTTTATATTCATGTCTTAAAGGGCAGTGGTTTTTCTAAAACATTTCTATCTGAATGTTCTAGTCCTTATTATAGGAAAAACAGAAATACGTGTATCTTTGGAAAATGGTAACAGAGAGCGATTATTGATTTTCTGCGTCGAATGAAATACACAGCACAGGCAATAGGTGAGAGCGATCATTGATTTTCTGTGCCGTGTGAAATACACAGCACGGCTTCCATGATGTGCTAGGAGTCAATGCTTAGCCAATCAAAATTCTACTTGCCACAAGAACATCAGATATATACATGTTGACTCTGCAACAATAATGCATTCATAAACCGACATAATATTTGTACATGTATATATAAAATCACGTCTCTTTTGACACTACCCGTCTAATTTGACACAGGGGTACAACTTATTAAAAAATGCATGTTGTCAATTGTATCAAAATATATCACTGTTTTATTAGTTTTGGCATAATGGAAATGCCAGTGGTTGGACAATTAAGTCAAATATTAAAGAAAGTTGATCAACGTACACATATGGTTGGGTTGCACCGGTCGCCATCTTGAACGTGTGTTCTTACGTAAAATGGTGTACTAGTTGCTACCTCTGATTCGAAGGTGGTTTTGGTTAGTTTTGCTTTGTCAGTCGTGATTCTTAGATCTTACAGAAATGCAGGCCTTGGGTATAATTGTGGGCAGGATATATATATATAATATCTCCTCTAACTGATACATTCATTTAATTCAGGAAGGTTCAGATGCTCCTGAATTTTGTTTATTTGTAAAAGGAAATGTAACCTTTCTGAATTGTATTTGTAAGAAATGTGAAATTAAGTTCAAACTTTGTATTCTATGTCTACTGAAAATAAATCTGCTTGAAAATGATGAGTCAAGTTAATGAAAGGGCATTTTCCTATAACGGAAGTACGAGTCTTGAAGATGAAACAAACTTGTTTTTTAAACCATTTTAATTTTATGTAAAAAGAGTGAAGATGACACTACTAATATTGAAACATATTTTCAAAAAGTATTTGATATTTACACAAGGATCAGATTTTTCAAGACTCCTTGTGTGATAAACATTATAATATATTTAGTCATTCAGAAAATAACTTTTGGTTGTGTAATTTGTGAAACTTCATCTGAAAGTCAAAAGGTTTATTTCAATTTCAATTGAAAACCAGGACTTGTTCTTAAATATTTCAAGAACGAATTAAATGTCTAAAGAATTTGGCTCGGAAGATATATTATATTGTGGTACGTATTGTTATAACAGTTATAGCATATTTTCTAGGTCAAAAAGTGGAGCTGAAACAAGATCTCAAACTTTTGAATTTCTGTTAGATATTTTGAACAAGAACCAAGTTGTTGAACAAGTTTCTACAGACATTTAGACCTGTATACAATTCAACATGTTGTTGAATTTGTTATTAAGGCTTCTTTTTTCTTTTTTTTCTTAGATGAAAAGGTACTTCTGTTGCCTGTTGTTTATAAAGAATATAATTCTCTTTTATCTATGAATGTTAATGCTGAATTTTATGAATTTTCTTTTACAGAAAAGAATGTTTCAAAATTTGCCCATTTATTAACTTTTTTCCAGTCAATGGATCAAATAAAATAGGCTTTTTTTAACTTCAATATTTAACAATATTAACCAATACTTGGTTATTTTGCCAACAGAAAACATATTCATTCTAGTCATTTTATTTACTTAGTGAAATTTGGAATTCTGGTTTGTCCTTTCATGTGAATGCAAATCGTTCTGTATGTGTCTTTTATGTGAATGCTAGTTATTCTGTATGTGTCTTTTATGTGAATGCTAGTTATTCTGTATGTGTCTTTTATGTCACTTCTTGTCATTTTGTTTGTGTCTTTTATGTGAATGCTAGTCATTTTGTTTGTGAATGTCACGGGGAAAGAATAATTGCAACCTAAGTACCCATATTTGTAAATGCTGGTCATTTTGTGAATGTCATGGGGAAAGAATTATTACAACTTAGCAAACCGTATATGTTATAAAATCTAGTTTGTAGTTGTGTCAAACACATGAATATTCTAAATGCATGTACATTGGTATTTTCATTGTGAGATAAACATGAAACTTGGTAGCTTTCATTCAGATAATAAAATTTCCTATTTTTAAGAAACATATTTACTTCAACTGAATTTGTTTTAATTTGCCTTGGATATAATATGAAGGGTTAAGATTTCTGAATACAATTTGTATGCCCCTTTTTGTCTCAAGGTTTCCCTTTTTTTTTTAGATTTTTAAAAATTTATTAATTTTTTTACATGTTTATATATTTTTTCTTTTAATATTTTCATATTTTTTCAACTCACTTAATATTTGCTCACATGCTTTTATTTTTTCCACACATTTGTTTCTTTCTATTCATCTTGTACCCTGTTGTATTGAAATTAACTAATTGTTGTATATCCCCCAACAAATCTAGTATCATAGGGGACGGACCATTTAACTTCCAGGGAGGGGTTCTAAGAAAATATTCTGATTCCCAATGTTGCTGAAAAAAATATTTTGATTATGGTTGAGGAAAAAAAAATCTCGTTCAGAGTTTTTGTCATATAACCTAATGTTAAAATATTGGGAAAAAAAAATTCTAACTCATGTCCGAAATATTTTTTCTGAACGAAACAATTAACCATACCCCCCCCCCCCCCCCCCCCCTGAAAGTTAAATGGACGGTCCCTAGATGATTTCTTTTTATTCAAAGTGATGATAAATAGTAATTCCCCAGTCTAAATTACAAAATGCACAATGTCTAAAACAATATTGCAATAAAAATAATTCTATTAAACTGAAAAATACGGTATTAATACAAGAAAATAAAAAAAAAAGACATAAAAATATATCCCCTTTTCCCAAATGAAATATCCCCTTTCGGATGTCACGCTGGCATTCCTACTGAAACCAGAGCTGTGTTATTCTGCAAAGTGGACAGGAAATTGCCACTGTTGTAGAGGCACAAGTCTTATGTGCTGAAACAGAATCAAAAGCTCCGAAACCTAGAGTTTCGAAAAAGACAAACTATGCCAGAACATACAGCAAAGTTGTTTAGGTTGTCCACCGATGGGCTGGATAAACACCAGAAGTCTGAAGTAAAACGGTTGTTGTCAGAATACAGCGATGTTTTTGCTCAGGATGACTTAGATATAGGTAACTTCACGGAATTAGAGTATGCCTTCGATACAGATACTGCTAAACCCGTAAAACTGAGAATGCGAAGAACACCTGCATGTTTTGTAGATGAAGATGAGGCACACCCCCAGAAGATGCTATATACCGGAGTTATTTCAACCCTCCCATCTCAGAATGGGCATCTGCTCCAGTATTAATCCGTAAACGAGACGGTGGAGTACGATGGTGCATTGACTACAGTGCTTTAAACTCAGTGACGGTTAAATATGCTTTTCCCTTGCCGTTAAGGGAACGACCATTTAACTTAAAGGAGGGGGGAAGGGTTTTGTTTTTTTTTAAAAAAAAAATACATTCTGATTCCCTATGTGGCTGAATAAAATATTCTGATTTTGGCGGAGGAAATAAAAATAATCTGATTCAGAGTTTTTGTCATATAACCTAATGTTAAATTCTGGAAAAAAAATTGCGCTTTGTGGTTTTTTGTTTCGTTCAGAATTTGTTTTTCGGACAATATCTTGTAGTTAGAATTTTTTTTTTTTAATTTAAAATTAGGTTAGATGACAAAAACTCTGAATTAGATTATTTTTTTTCCTCCACCCAAAATCAGAATATTTTTTTCAGCAACATTGGGAATCAGAATATTTTTTTAGAAAAAAACCATAACCCCCCCTTCAATTAAATGGTCGTTCCCTAAGCACAGATGATTTGGAAATTGGGAACCAATATCTAAGACTTGTTCAAGACAGTGCACACGACATGTGGAGAGGTTTTTTGGGGTTTGCCAATTACCATCGCAGTTCTATCAAAGACTTTGCTAAAATCTCGGGACCATTGTACGAAATAACTGGAAAGGCTAAATTACAGTGGAAACAAGCTCAACAACAAGCGCTTGACAGGTTGAAGGTGCTGCTACTGTCAGCACCAGTCTTGGCTTTGCCAAATAAGAATGATTACTATATACTAGATACGGATGCGTCTGATATAGTTATAGGGACTGAACTAATCCAAGTTCAGAATAGCGAAGAACGTGTTATCGCGTATGGTAGTTTCATCCTCACATCGGAACAACGTAGATATTGTACAACGCGAAAGGAGTTGTTGGCTATTATACGCTTTACTCGACAATTTAAACATTATTTGCTTGGTAGACAGTTCACAGTCAGGACTCACCAGAGTAGTCTCACGTGGTTATTGGGATTTACAGAACCCCAGGGACAATTGGCACGCTGGATGGAGGAGCTCAGCCAATATGATATGGTGATAAAACACCGTCCGGGAAAAAACCAGGGAAATGCAGATGGGTTATCTCGCATTGTTGAAGACGAGGCTGCTTGCCCTAACTATTTGTCTGGGGTAGAGTTAAAGACTTTGCCATGCAGAGGGTGCACATATTGTCAAAGAGCTCATGAAGCATGGACAAAATGTATACTGGACGTTGATGAGCCTGTACCTTTAACAAAGAGGAAAAGAGCCTATTGTCAACCGAGAGAACATGTTATTGATGTATCTACTGCAATGATACGTCTGTTTGGAGGAGAGCTGCCCAAACTAGATAGTTCATCTCAAGATGAGAACCTTAAATCTGGGTTAGATGTGCAGGTGGATAGCGCTCAATCAATGATAGCAGTGATATCAGAAGGAATTATCCAAAGTACAGCTATATCAGAAGACGATAGAATAACCTTCCAAGGTTTCACCATGGGTGATATTGGACTGGCACAGTGGGAGGACTCCGATCTTCGGTTGATTTTGAATTTTCTTAAAAATCCGATGGAACCGGAGGAAAGCAAATTATTGTTGTCTTCGCCTGGTGCAAAGAGCTATTGGATAAATAAGCAGATGTTTGTTATTGACAAGCACGGAGTTCTCCGCAACATTCCAAAGAAAGAAGGAGCCCGCACGAGATTAGTAATCCCGGCGAAATTGAGGGAAACAGTTATGGAACTCTGTCGCGGATTACCATCTCTGGCCATAAGGGTACAGAGAGAACTTTGTCTAAGGTTAAGGATAAATTCCATTGTTACAATATGTCAAGAGAGATACGAACCTTCGTATTGACATGTGAGGTCTGTAGTAAACATAAGAAACCAAATAGAAATGATCGTTGCCATATGACTCCGTATCATGCTGGAGCTCCCGATGGAACGAGTGCACCTAGACTTTATGGGACCATTGCCGAAAACAAAGAGAGGTAATGAGTATGTATTCCACTCCCATCACAGACAGCTGAGATCGCTGCACAAGCTGCAATCAACGAATTGTTTGCACGGTTTGGATATCCCTTTCAGATCTTCACAGATCAGGGCCGACACTTTGAGAGTGCCTTGTTTAAAGCTGTATGTGATTTACTCAAAATACATAAGGCTCGTACAACGCCTTATAGACGTCCGCTAATGGTCAGGTGGAAAGACAAAATAAAAGCTTGATGGACGCAGTTAGATGTTTTGTAGATAGTTCCCATGAAAATTGGGATGAACACTTGCCCCAGCTGGCGGGAGCTATGCGTTCCTGTATCAACCGAAGTACTGGTTTCACACCAAATATGTTAATGTTGGGCCGCGAAACAAACCAGCCAGCTGATTTGATGTTTGGTGTGGGGAAGGAAAAAATTTACTCCGGCAGTGATGAATATGTAATGGGTTTAGAGAAGGCCATCAGGAACGCCCATGAGGTAGCTAAAAACACGCTCAACTCTACACAAAAGAAAATGAAACTGGACTGTGATGTGAAAATACTTGAGAAACAGTACCAGAAAGGCGATCTCGTATATGTTTTGGATACAGCAATTATTAAGGGAAAGTGTAAAAATCTTAGTCCGTCGTGGAAAGGACCCGGAGTTGTGTTGGACAGACTGACACCTTACATCTGCAAGAATAAACTTCAGAGGGTCATTTTAACTGCCAATCATGACCGTCTCAAGGCGTGTAGGGACAGGAACATACCTGTTTGGCTTCAGAAGTGTCAAGCTCAGCTGAATAGGGAAGAGAACGTAATTCAATCTAAGGATGAAAAAGAAAGGAAGAAATACTGTATTTGTTGAGGGCCTGATACAGGAGAGACAATGATTGAATGTGACCATTGTAAAGATTGGTTCCACCTGACATGCGTTGATTTGAGTGCGCAAGAAGCTGAGGATTTAGACTTGTACAAATATCCCAGCTGTCAGTTAATTGAACATTAAGAACTCCATATAAATAAAAATGGAGGGGGTGGATGTAAAGCTTGTCACAGGGTCATTGATTGTTTGATTAATGTTTTCTGTTCCTGTTTGTCATTGCAGAATGTCATCAGATTCAGAGACGGACTCTGAGGAGAAGAGGTGTTGGTTAAAGGAGGGGGTGTTGGGACGAGGTGTAGCAGTGGAGCTCCAGAGGGAGGATCCCGAGCTGGTGGGAAGGATGGCGGAGGTACTGTCTGTGAATCCCTTGGCGATGGCCGGCGTGGGAAGAGGAGTGGGAAGAAGAGTCCAGCCTGTCGGTATAAATAAATAATAAATAAGTTTTATTTAAAGTCGAAACATGTACAACAAGCATAACACAAGCTCTAACGAGCTTTTAAATTCGACTATCCATTGAACAACACATACATGACACACCATGCATACAGCATACAACACATATAAAAAAGCACATGATAATATAAAATCATAAAGCCATACATATCTACATATATACTTGATACTTGATACACAAACATGGATACAACATACAGCACATATAAATAAATAAAACACATAATATTTTAAAAGCCATTCATATGCACATATACTTGATACACCAATATGCTGACACGAAAAGCAGTATAAAATCAAGCTAGAAATCAGAATGAAAGCTAAAGTAAAAACATCAACTTAAAAATACAAGGATGCTAACTAAAACATAATGAACTAAAAATAAGCAAGAACGCAGCAGGCATTAAAAAAAATCATTTACAAGCATGCACTGCACTGGCATGAGCCACCAAATGGTCCCCATGTTTGTATAATTTTTCTGAATTGATCGAAAGAGGACTCCTGGTGACAATGGTTTGGTAGCCCATTCCAGATTTGTGCAGCATTGTATCTAAAAGATTTCATGCCGTACCTTGTGGTCCTTACTCTAGGCACAGCTGAGGTATTTTTTTACCTGAAATTATAAAACCGGGCTTTAATATCTATAAGATCTTGTAAATATTGTGGACTCTTTCTATGTATTATTTTAAAAGTTTCGATTGCAATTGTTCTTATTCGCCGAACCTTCAATGATGGTAATTTGGATTTTTGAAGTAAATCTTCATAAGAATAATCATAGTCTTCATAAATAAACCGTAATGCACGTTCTCGGATTTTTCCCATTTTAATTGAATTTTTTTCCGAACAATAGTGCCATATCACTGGGCAGTAATTAAAATTTGAAAGTATAAACGAATAGTAAGATGTCAGACTTCCCAATCTGTTCATATATTTACCAATTCTTTTTAAAATATTTAATTGTCTGGAAGCCTTTTTACACATTTCCGAAATATGATTATCAAAATTCAAATCAGAATCAATAGTGACTCCCAACAGTTTTACATCATCTTCACATACAATTTTGTTTCCGCTCAAATTAAAAGATAAATTTTGACTTTCCGTTTTTGTTCCAATAGCTATCGCCTGAAATTTGTCAGGGTTAGCTTTCATAAGATTGAGTGAAAACCAATTTATTAGTTCCATACTATCATTTTCTAAAGTTTGTGTTAGAACATCAATATCGTTATCACAATTGGACACTGTATTGTCATCAGCATAGTTGTATATTGTGCTATCTTTTACAAAAAAAGAAATATATCGTCAATAAAAACGTTAAAAAGCACAGAACCTAAAATAGAGCCCTGTGGCACACCTTTGAGACGTTGACTCCACTCACTATAAGTACCCCAACCTTCACCCTCTGCTCTCTTTCTTCTAAATATTTTTTAAATAAATTTAGAAATTGTTTTGTTTAGTTAAACCATAAGCTTCTAGTTTTAGTAAAAGTAAGTTATGAGGTAAGCAGTGAAATGCCTTAGGGACCGACCATTTAACTTGAAGGGGGGGGGGGGGGGATTATGCTTTTTTGTTTCGTTTAGAACGTTTTTTTCAGACAACACAAGAGTTAAAATATTTTTTTTTCCAGAATTTAACTTAAGGTTGTATGACAAAAACTCTGAATCAGATTATTTTTTTTTCCTCCACCAAAATCAGAATATTTTTTTCAGCAACATTGGGAATCAGAATATTTTTTTTAGAAAAAAAACATACCCCCCTCCCTTCAAGTTAAATGGTCGTTCCCTTAGAAAGGTTCATTAAAATTGCCGCAATATATTTATTATCATCCAAAGTACGTTTCCAATCCTCAACAATTTTTAACAAGGCAGTTTGACATCTTGGTTTAGGTCTGAAGGCTGAGAGCATTGAATGAAAGTGGTCCTAAAGGAATTCCATTAATTGGTCATGAATGGCACGCTCAAAGATCTTAGAAATGCAGGGTAGGGCACTGACTGATCTATAATATCCTTTTTCAAGAGCGTTATTTTGTTTTTATATAAAGGAGATGCCTGAGCTGCTTTTAGATCTGCAGGAAATATCGAAGAATCTATAGATTTGTTGACTAATTTAGTAATTGGGTTTGTTATTTCCTGCTGTGCCATTTTTTATATCTTTGGGGAGATGCCATCATGTCCTGTAGCTTTTTTAACATTTACTTGATTTATTTGTTTATTCACAAACTCTTCAGACACATGCTTAGAATTTAGTTCGTTATTGATAGTATTGTTTTCTGAAATTTTCATTACACTTGGAAACCCCGCAGCAGGAGCCGGGGAGGTCCCGTCGCGAATCCCCTGTGGTTGCTTCCCAGAAGCCGGAGATGCCCCTGTACAGGAGGTTCCTGTAGTGGCTTCCCATGATCCGGTGGTGTTCCAAGAGAGGTCAAGGAGCAGAGAGAAATGCCATGTGGCCACTCCCCAGGAAAAGTTAAGAATGACCCGCATCTCACGACTAAGTGGATATGTGGAGGTTCCGGCGGGGCGGAAGGTATTCCGGGACAGTTTTTGTCCGGTGCCTGGATGTGGAACGTGGTCAAGGAAGATGAAGGACCACGCCTTCAAGTCTCATTTGTCCCATTTTTTTAAGCTTCCCGTTAGGGTAATGGGGGTGGACCCAGTTCTGTTCCATTAGCTCGGTGAGGTATTGGAGGCGGTCGGGCGTTTTGCGTGCGGCCCCGTCTCTGGTGGCAATGAACTGATGCGTTTGGTGAACTCGCGAATTAAGTAGTCATCGGCTGTGTACCATTCCCACGGAGTGTACATTAGCCATTAGAGAGGTGGATTTCGCGATGAGGTGGGAACTGGTTGTTTTCCTCCCCCCAACTAAACTCTCTCAAGAATCCAGCATGTCTGCTCCATTGGAGGGTGTTGCTGGCCACCCTTCAGTGACTAGATAGAACACAGCAAGGAGCCGTACGGGAATATCGTCCCGTACTGCCTGGTTCTGTCTGCAGATATGTGCCTCCTGCCGTCCCCGTGGCTCAAGTCGTCCCGACATGTGGTGTGGAGGAGCCCGAGGAATGGGAGAGGGAATATGCCGACACTCAGGTGTCGGTGGTTGCCTCCCAGATGGAGCCCCGGCCTTTCCGGCTGAGGGATTACAGTACCGGCCGGCGGATCAGAGTCCTGGCTAGTTCCATCCGGGGCCTGGATACCCTTTCCCTGCAGCATTTTGCAGTTAGGGAGCCTGTGCTCGCCACGGATGACGCCACCCGGATAGGTTCCGACGGTTATTTGATGTCCCTCCGTCGGGATGCAGGGTGGTGGTTGTCCCACGTGACCAGTGGAACAGATTGTGCTAGACAGGGGTACATTTGGTTTTCTCCGGTCCGGCCCCGTGTGCTTACGGGAATATCATTATAATTAAGTTTTGAAATTGTGAATGATTCATAAGGAGGCGACAGAAAGATTATTGTTGCTGAACAATTGCATATATACTTTTTTAATGACTCTAGTTAAGTAGTCATTGAAAGATTGGCCAATGATTTATATAAAATTTTGGGAGATTACCCCAGGTAGGGGAAGATTTAGGTGTATGTGTCGCGAATGAATTGTTACAATTGTCCGTTTTTAGACAGAATTGAGAGATCAGTGGAAGTGATGGTTTCCTCGGGTTTAATAGTCAATGGTTCATTTCTTGATTTGTGGCATAGATTGAGCCAATTGTATATGTACCTTGATGATATTGGTGTATGCATATATGGAGACTGTGGAGCTACAGCAGCGCTGGTACTAGTATTTAAATACGTTCATGGTTTTGAATGGGTGGCAGTAAATGGCTAAATTGTATTTTAATGTCTTCCTTCAAGGAGAGCACATGGTTTGGTTGTTCATGGCCTGAGCCAATTGGTTAAAAACATTTGAGGTTTTCGAATTTTTGCTGGATGCAGGCGGCTATCCCATTCTTTGGTCTCAGGTAGATTATTTGTCATTTAATGGATAATTTGGTCTCCTCCAACTTGTGAAGTTGCTTTAGATACAGGTTGGTTAAGTTGTGTGTTCATATTGATAGGGGGTGGAACCTTCACGTGTTCTTGAGATAATAGCATCAGTCGCAGGGGTTCCCTGGAAGAAAGAGGAGGGGAGTATGGTGAAACTATGCTGAGGTGTGTGTCTGTGTGCTCCACACTGATCGAGGAACTGTGACGTGGAATCCTGCGGCCAATGGGATGATGAGATGCCTGACTACATCAACCTTCCCTGATGTAGCCAGTGACCAGCCTCTTTCTTGATAGCTAAAGAGAAGATTAAGTATAAGGTAATTAATGCACGCTCACACTATTAACGGGTGGTCATCTCGTATGCAATTAGCAACTCCTCAGTTACTAGAACCGTATAATTGATCCCTGATATACAGTTACGCAGGTAAAAGGACCAAATTATACAACAATTCTGTTTGACAAAGGCCTTTAACTAGAACAGGAAAAAATGTACGTTTGAGTGAAATAGTGTTGTAATAAAAGATCGTGAACGTGATGTTTTAAAGAATTTCAAAGTATATTTTAAATGAAGTTGAAACATGTCACCATTTGATATAAATTCGGTTGTATTTCGTTTTGACGATTTTAATTACGGAAGACGGATCACAACCATATTTTTTTTAGCAATTGCACTCAGCTGTTTTTTTTTCATAACCTATAATAAAATGAAAATTATATCGATGAGCTAAACCAATTGACGAAGGTGATCTGTTGCTGAGCATGAGCAGTATAAAACTGGGGCTCTTAAAAGAAAACGACAAGGAAAACAAAGTGGAAATATTTTAAAATAACATTACTATAATTTGAAATATACATATGTATAAAAGTGTAGAAAATTAGATGAATGAATTTGAATCTGAGGATCCTTAAAATTCACATCATATTTTCATAAGTTATATAAAGTTTCCCCTTTTGCGCCCACATTAAACTTTTAACTTCTATCAGTTCCATTCTCTTGGATCAAAGGGAACTATCCATCCGGTGCCTTGAAAATGCGTTCTGTCATGTGCATAAGTTATTGTTTGCATGATTGACAGACAATTCATCATATTGTTTTCTAGCTTCTGAACTGTCGATCGAGACAAAAATAACATATTCTAGACAGCCAGCATATAGCCAGTCAATGGGGTTTGCAATTAATATTTGGCATGCACAATAGCGACCCCACACGGCAACGTGTGAAAACAGAAATATTGAGTGCAAGTGTTGTAATAAAAGATCGTGAACGTGATGTACAAGTTTTAAATAATTTCAAGTTATATTCTAAATGAGGTTGAAACAAGATACCATTTTATATCAATTCGGTTGTATTTCATTTTGACGATTTTAATTACGGAAGAGGGATCACAACCATATTTGTTTTTAAATTGCAACTCAGCTGTTTTTTTTCATAACCTATAATAAAATGAAAAAATATATATCACGCTGTCGGAACAGTTTCAGCATTCAATAGAAAAATCGTAGAAATATGTAAATTCGATATCCCTAACAGACATATGAATGACCCCTCCTGGCTTAGTTCAGGTACTTTAATAAAAAGTGACGGGGTTAAACTAGTATACAGTAGATTTTTCTAAGGCTTTCCTCTTATTTAAGAAAAAACAATAGAAAGCTAACATCGCACGATTTTTGCACGACAATCGACCGTCACCGATAAGGTATAAATAAGCCTAAAATGGGCTATTGTTTTACCATGGGACAGACAAGTTTTGGGAGAATAAAATCATTTATTTTTCTTTACATATGAAATCAGAAATGTTCCATTCAATATCCAGTTTTACATAGCTATTATACTACTTGATTTTTCTTAGTCTGATTATTTTTTTCCCTAAGTCTGACAAAATTATTTATTTGTGCGAAAATTTAAATCAGGAATATTTAAAAAAAAAAAAAAAAAAAAAAAAAAATGAAAAGCACTCCTCCTTCAAGTATATCTATAAATAGCGTTTGAGGAAAATATGTATTTTGTATGAAGACTGTAATGTCACTGTAAAACCATTATTTGGCCAGTGATATTAATTCTTAACTATTTTAAACACCGAAATGGAATAAATATATATCTAATCACTTACACACAATGAACAATTGAAGACAAATGTTGTAATAAGATCTTTACGTAAATTAACATTGTTTCGTTATGTTACGGGAAGATACGTTCGTTCGTCCGTTATCGAGAAATCTCTATTAATGGAATCCAGTTAGTAAAGTTCGTATTATTAATTGGCAGAACATTATCAATATACCTGGGAGTGAGATTAAAGGCCTCTCTACTTTTGTTTTATCTTTGATAAGTTTTTGCATGAACTCAGACTCATAGGAGTATAGAAAAATTTGGAGAGGATAGGGGCATAGTTTGTTCCCATAGGGATGTCTAGCTATGATTTGTTGAAAAATGTGCCATTCGAACTCGACAAATATATGTTATCAATAAGGAACTCCAATATTTTGATGACTTCATTTTATGTGTAGCACTTTTTACCTTTCGTTTCGTGCTTGACAAAATAAGTTAATTCATGACCCAATACTATAAACTTGTAACGTTGCCGCCATTTTTCAAAGTAAAATGCGTTGTGAATAATTTACTTTTATACATCTCGGTCTCTATCCGTGCGTTGTATGTAGCTAATGAGGAACAGACGCTAAGCGATGCGTTTTCGTTTCTTGTATCTGTTTGATATGATTGTGTAATTGTATAAAATATCACTGAAACCTTTACGGATGACGGACGCAAAGAGCTAACTCGACCTATGTAAATACTTCCTGTTGTATTTGTCTGTGTATTTAATTAACTTTAATAATTTCCTAATTCCTTGAAAAAGACGTTTACAGACGACGGACTTAAAGGGTTAACTCGAGCTCCTTACATTACGTGTGTTGAATTTGACTGTTTGTATGTTCAAGTTTTCAATTTTTAATTCCTTGAAAAAGAAGCTTGCAGACGATGGACGCAAAGTGCTTAATAACGTGCGTGTTGTATTCTCTGTTTATTATGTACGATGTATATGATGACAGTATTATCATTTGCTCAAGTAACTTGTTACTTCAAAATTTATCACCGTCTAGATAATAAATTTATTACTAACTAGAAAAACAAAAAGATATATATTCATACATTTTTTTGGCCCTTGGGAATCATCTAGGCTATCAATTTATAATTTTGTCCGGTCCCTGCTAACAGAATTCTTAGTATTTGTTAGAAGTAAATTTTACTGGCAGAGACACTCCCGTCAAATCAACTGGAACACAGCAGGGGTTCCAGAAAGAGGAGCACAGCAGGGGCTCCAAGATACAGCACAGCAGGGGCTGCGAGAAAAGAAAGAGGAGCACAGCAGGGGCTCGAAGATGCAGCACAGCGGTGGCTGCGAAAGGTGTTGAATTGACGGAGGATGAAGTATAAGAACAGAATTCTTAGGGGTTACAAATGTAATTTCAGAAATGATCAATTTGTGAAATTGCATAAAGGTCCATAGGTCAGATGAGAATCAGCTGAGTGCTCTCAAGAATGAAGTGGTGTGGATACCTTCAACATGTCAATGATGATCTAAAAATCATAATAAAGTAGATAAACATACATTCATAACTAACTATTTACAATACTAACAGTTAAGGATAATAACAATATCTGTTTGTGTAGGCATATCATACAAAGATATAATTACTGAATCATAAGGCTTTTTTGAGCATTTTTGATTGTTGACGTGGATGTTTGGTCTTCCATTCTTACCTTGCTAGCACTAGTAGCCGCAACGGAACTAAATGAATGACCTTTATAAAGGTTAGGGTCATAACCAATCAATTGCAAAACATGCTTAGCTTTACTTAAGAAGTAGTATCTGTCAAATACTTGACAATATCCAGTTATAAACAATGGATCTAAAGGACGTGTACTAGTATACAGCTTTGTTCTATCTTTGAGATATTTCTTCAAAGACGAAAGGGGGCATATATAATTGTAAGTCTTGTGTAATTGTATAAATATTCCTTTCCTGAAAGGGTCTGTTTTTGGTTCTTAAGTTTTAAAAGGGCATAGTTTTCGTAAAAATTCAAATCAAATACACATAAATGTACGGAACTATCAAAAGTATTGGCTTGTTTTAAGGTGAATTCTCCACACCTTAAAAAACCAAAAAATGCTACAATACATGCAGTTTCTAACATACAATCTATAAAAGATTAAATACACCTTGACTGAGTTTTTTACATATTTGTTCAAGAATATCGAAAGTTATTGACAATCTGGTTCTAGTATGTAATCCTTGCAATCGCTTAACTGACATAAGAATAAGAGAAAGTCTGCTAAGCTAAGATAATTCTTATCAGATGTCTCACATGAATTTGTGCTATTTCATTTCATGTACTGATAGCATATTCCACATAAATACAACTTAATGGTCGAATGTTGTAACTTTAAAGTATCAAAACAATGTGCCACAAAAAAGATTAAAATGTCCTCCGAAATGGGAGGTAATAAATTTCGAAACCATTGCACACCATTTATAGTAGTAAATATTTCTGAAAATGTGAATAGCCGACATAATAAGAAACTCTAGTTCTGTCTGCCACAGCATGAGTCCATAAATGTTCCACAGTTTTATTTAACGCCACATTACCTCGGAGACGGTTGGACACTGACACGGCTGCTTCTCTGCTTGTGGGGCCAACAATCGAAACTTTTCGATCTGTAAACGAGATAAAGCGTCACTTATATTGTCTCTAACACCTGGCACATGTTTAGCACTGAATAGAAAATTATGTTGACATGCACACCACGTTAATTGAGGCATGTTGTAAAACATGGAGTAGAGTCTGGAGTCTTTCTTGGAGTGGAGTTTGGAGTCAAAGGAGTAGGTATGGTAAGGGCAGAAATTGGCCTAAAAATAGACAAATTATAAATGAAACGATCTTGGATTCGTTTATATCCTCAGGAACCAAATGATGCTATTCAACCCGTTAGAGTCAATCCTGGACCAAGAAATATGCCAAGAAGGAATGCTCAGCCTATTGCATATTTTTACCTTATGTTCAGTTCTAGCTTGTTGAAAAAAATGGTGCAAGAAACAAACAGGTAAGCGTTTGTCTATTTATATTACATAATTATCTATGAAATTGTTGAAACAATGTACATTAAGTAATTAGAATACATAACCCAAATGCGATACTCTCGCCAACAAGCCGATGTTAATAAAAGATGAAATGGATACAAATTAAAGATTTTGAAATGTCCATACAGGGCCGTAGCTACCATTGAGGCCCCCTTGTTTTAAACCCCTAGTTACGGCCCTGCCATGGGGACTTCGATAACCGATTTCATGTCGACCATACGGGGATATTAGTAATACAGAAATTACATTTTATGCCGATTTTTTTTTTTTAAATATACCCTTACGCGTTTCCAATGATTTATTCCGAGGTTCAATTTTGTTGTTGCAAGCCTAAGGTACAAATGTGCACTGAACATCAAATCAACTGAACAGCGTAGCAAATCATTTAAACAGAGGTGTAAATTAATCAACCATCTCTTCAATTCATTTCCGTATCAGTGCATTATTTCCAGTATTAATGTTAGGTATAGATCAAGTACATCTGATTTCGATCTCTCTTAGATTAAATTGAAGAAAACGTCAATTGATGTATTACTAAGAGTCCATTTAAAAAAAAGACGGCACCATACGCCCATGTATATATTAAAGGTGAGTTTACACAATATTATTTTTGGGATGTCCTATCCAATTTTTCCTTTCGACACGCTTTCAACAAAAAAAAACAGAATTCGTAAATCGAAGAAGAACAGACAACGCAAACCATACACATAAAGATTAAAATAATTGTTTCCTGAATTACTAATTACTATCGTGCAAGATGAAAACGCGGACGTCGAAGAAAACACCCTCATAATAATTTAAATCAATATTACCCCAGTGCTTGTATTAATAAAATGTATGTTTTCAAAGTTCACAGGAAAGAGTCCCGAAAGCACTTATGTTTATTCTACAGGCTCAATCTAGCGGCCACTAAGCTAGCGACCAATAAGGCGATATGTCTCAACCCCCCCCTAAACAGTAAAATGTACCTTTAAAGATTTCTAGCGACCAATAACAAATATATTACTGTATATGCATATTCAACACAATGAATCGACCTCTGGGAAAAACAGGAAATATTTTTTGAGCCCACCCTCCCCCCTCCCCCTTCCGCCCACACAATACAAAGTTAACATTTGACACCCGACTGTGGACCTGATGTGCAGAATCCCACACAGGCACTCAGGTGAGTGAAAGACTCGGGCGATACATTTTACATTTTAATTCACATGTTCTTCCGAACATAACATATTTATTTTCTTTACTGGACTAAATAACGAAGACATAAATATTTTTCGGATAGCGATCTTACAAAAACATTTGAAATAAACACAGATTAAAAAATAATTTACTTTCGGTAAATAATTTGGACAGCGTTTTGTCAAACAATATAAAGTTATAAGATTCCGGTTCACATGAAGACATCTCATCAATCTAAAAATAGTGTAATTATAGAACATTAGAAAAATAGAACTATAAGTTTTATGAAAAAATTTGCAAAATCTAAATCCCGCATGTGCGTGTCACATTTATTTAAAATAATATTATTATGTTTTATCTACATGCATTTAGTTTTAAATTGTCTATTTAAAGGTGTCAATTCACCAATTGAATTCACCAATCTGAGCTTAGAACATATACAAAAGTAGTCCTTTTTAAAGAAAAAAGTTCCATTCTCTTGGTTGTAAGCCCACAGTAGGGTGTCAAATTATATATCAACTTTGATATTTGAAAAAAATAATTTGGAGGAGGTGGTCTCTATAAATATCACATGAACAATATATTCCGGACGGCAAAGTTCTCGCCCACTTGGGGTTTAAATCAAAGGTATTGTCCGGGCCTATTACTGACGTAAGTGCCTGGGTGGGTTTCTGCACCTCAAGCCCACAGCAGGGTGTCAAATATCAACTTTGATATGCAGTGAAATACCATGCTCTGGGATATTATTATTACCTATACTCTACAAATAGCAACGTTATTCGCGGAATTTCCGTATTTATAGGTCATACATCAAGACCTACATAAAGGATTCCAATACAACTGAATGTAACCAAATTTGGGCTGAAAATAATCCTTAGTGGTCGCTAGAAATTGGTCGCTAGCTTGAGTTTGGTTTTTTATTGTACGCTACCGGTTATTTTCAGATAGTAAAGTCGCCTTGCTTCACACTGGTCTTATTTATTAAGTGTGATTCAATATGATTATTTGATATTTTGAACAACAAAAAGGCAAAATAAAAATAAAAAGATGTGGTTGCCTGCATCTGTTGACAGAATATGTATAATAAGATGAACGAACGCCCACCTCAACAAGAAATACATACAAACGACAAACAACAAGTAATAGATACAAATGCACAGTACTTTGATAACAAAGTCCGGAAAACAAGTCTATAATGTTTAATTGTACATGTATATTATCATGCTCCGCTGTTATTATCATAATTGTATATGTATTTTCACTGATGCATTGAATAATTGTATATCGTATGTATATTTCTATAAGCAGTATGGCTTTTGAATAAAAAGTTGAATTTGAATTTGAATATGTTGGTATGCGAAAACACTGGCATCATTAGTTCCGCCTATACAACACGGGTTTCTCTGTTAATATTTTAATTACAATAGCAGGTGTCTCTAAGATGGAATATTTTGGCGTATTCTTGTTTGAAATATATAAACGCCATCATTAAGAATAATGTTCAAGAAGATTTATTTTTCTTAGCATAAAAAAGGATATGGATGTAATTGTAAATAAATATGAGAGACTATTATTATATATATACATGTAGGGTCGACACATGCAAGTTGCTGTTAACATAAGATTGTATGAATATTGACACGGACAAGTTGAAATAAGGAAAAAGAGATGAAATAATAAAGAAATAAAGACATTTTATTGAAAATAAATATGTAAACAGAAAGTTAAAAAAACAATAGGATGGTAATTCCGTGCCACGAGCGCCTGTGTATTAGGACACAAAATAAAGTAAAGCAACATCTTTTTCATTGATTTATTTTCTTAGTTAGAAAGGATTTGAATGTAAATAAACATTAGATACTACCCAACATTACTCTTAGAACATAAATTAAAGTGGAGGAACAGCGCTTTTATTGTTGTTCTACATTCTTGTCACGTGCTAAAATGTTATGCTTTCTCCTTCAAAATGCATCAGTTAGTTCCTTGGTACAGCAAACTCATTTGATCATGTACACAATATGCAAATATGGGGCCGTCGTGGCCGTGATCGTACGGTAGTTGGATTTACAAGATCAGGGCGAGGTGTACAACATTATGTGATAAAGATTGTCAGTGACTTGAAACAGGTCGGTGATTTTCTCCGTGTCCTCCGGTTTCATCCACCAATAAAACTGACCGCCACGATGTAACTAAAATATTGTTGAAAGTGGCGTTAAACACCATCAACCAAACAAACAACTACCTATGCAATCAGTGCCTATCACCACTGGTGTTGCGAGTTCGAATCTCGATCAGGGCGAGGTATACTGGATATAAGATTATGTGGTAAAGTTTGTCAGTGACTTTTGACAGGTCGGTGGTTGTTCTCCTGGTCCTCCAGTTTCCTCACCAATAAAACTGACCGCCATGATATAACTGAAATATTGTTGAAAGTGGCGTTAAGCACAATAAAACCAACCAAACAATATTGTTGTTACAGCAAAATCATTTTATCATGTACACAATATACAAATGTACTAAAAATTAGATACCGGTATTTGATCGAATTTGATAACATTCACTAAAATCTGACCAAAATGGGTTTCAAGTATTGAACGTCCGAATTTTCGTGGGATAAGTTTTATTTAATAGAACACTTTCATCTCGAATATAGGATTATGTTTGCAAAACGATTTAAAGCCAAAATCCTCAGAATAGAAATATTTTTGATTCTCGAAACCAATCAAAATAAGATTAAAGAAAAGGTCACATTCAAGTTTTGACTTAGATCGTTTCATTCTGTTGAATATGAGGGTGTGATCTGGGTAAAACAACGGCGTTTTAAAATAATGTAATAATATGGATTAAGGTATTTATGCCAAATGTTCAACACATATTAAGTGGATTTATTAACGGTCGAATCATGAAGCCAAATTGAATTGATTTTTGTTTTCAAATTTTCAGGTTGAAGGGTTTTCGAATTTTTATTCGTAATTCAGAGCTTCTCCGCACACAGTTATAACGCTTTGTCCCGTTTGCGTACACCCCCCCCCCGCCCCCCCCCCCCCCGCCCTCCTTCCCTCCTTTGGCTGTATTATATGTAGAATTGACCCACGTGTCTGATTCCAATAAATGACTGGTATCCAATGTTCCAAGACGACACAATTTCTACAGCAGATACCTTGTATACAAAATGCCGGCGTAAATTATGAATCCAGTCTATGCTATAACAAGCAGCACAGAAATAAGTTATGGCAAAACCTTTTGCTTTTTGAGGTATGAAATATACATATTGGAAAATAATAGCTGTAGTAAAATCTATCGTGTTAAACAAAGTTTTTTTTTCGGTCGTTCAATGCAAAATTATGTTTATTTCATATCACAGTAATATGAGCGAGAAACAGGATAGATATTTTTTTTCCTTTCTTTTATTTTATCATTTAACGAATTTTATCTAGAAATTAGATATTTGAATTTAACAAAATTCATCATTTAACATTAAGCAAAAAAGTTTTCTACAGAACGAGTGGAAATTTGAGAAAAGGAAGTGAAATTTGATATCGTCTTATGATCGAGGTAAAAGTCCACGTTTTAGTGACTACAACCAAATCGATTTTTTTTTAAATATCTCCTATTTTATTTATTACTTAAGAGTGTAATATTTTTAAAGAGTGATGGTCAACAATTCCATCATTAACAACAAAGCGAACAGCCACCTCTAATTATTGAACACGAAAAAAGACTGCGACACATATCGTCGGAAATCCATGTCGTGGCTTGGAACAGGCACAGAAATGGGGTGGGATTAAACCCTCCTATCTTGATAATGGGATCTCCAACTGCAATACAGGTATAAACAAACGATAAAACTTGTACGGATTCGGTTCCAATTAATAAGATTACGCAATCTCGCAAAACATGAATAACAACAAACATGGAGAGTACAATAGCAGGGTCAACAAATGCTCGTAGTTAACCGACTAATAGCTATGAAGGTAGAATATATTGGTTAAAGACAATCAACCTTAGGACAAAAAATCATAACTAATATTTCCAACAGATTTAATATAAATTGGACATTTTTAAAATTTAATAATCTTCGTGGGAGACCAGAATAAACAGACCATCTTTTTGTTGGAATCAAATATTGAACAAAGATTAGTAATTTGATTTGGAATGAAATATAAATGCACTTATCTAATTGCTAGTTGGACCTAGTAGTACCAGCAGAATGACTATATTTCAGCAATGTAACACATGCCTCAAATAGTCAACTATAGTTGTTAAATCATAACCTTTAAGAAGATTTTAGCTACTCGTGTTTGTTAATTATACGTCGCCATAAAATCATGAATGGAAAATACCCTTTTTGGTCAAATCTTTGATTGTAGAATTGTGCTTACACACCAGATCTTTATAGCAGTAATCAAATTTCTTGAAAGTTTTCAATAATATATGAAAACGAAATCTTTTCAATATCGCGAGATTACGGGTCATTGACGACAGAAACATGATGACAAAAACGTGCAAAACGAACCAAGTGAAACTTGACGACGGAAAGAAAGATCGTCTCTTTTGTAGTGTGTTAAATTTACCTTGAAAAAGGTATTAAATTAAGCTAAAAATTTACACGAGTCACTTGTAATGTTAGCTTTGGATAAATTTAGATTAAGATTTGCTATGATATCGTCCAAGTATTTGCAATTATTGTTGAATAATCTAATCAGTGAGTGCTTATAGCAGTATAAAACAAATCAGCAATGAGAGCAGCATTTTTCGTTCCCATGGAAATTCCAATAAGTCGAAGAAACATTATATTGCCAAAACGAACAAAAATGTCTGCAACAAACAATTAATAGCATAAATCATGTCCTCGCAAGTCCAATTGCGGTATTTATCTCTTTTATCACCACTAATAATGATTCAGCACGTGTGATCGCGTGTCTGATTCACAGGGATAACCATTTAATTAAATATGGAAACTTGTCCTTGATAAGTTTATTTTATAAGGTGTATGTATTCTAAAGAAGCAGTGCAGCAAGTCCTCGGTTTTCTGGCTTGGAAAATGCATGCACGTGTCGCATATCATTTTATTAGCAACACAATCATAACAAGCCTACAGATAAAAGTAAGTTTTCACATCACTCAATCCTGTTAATCTTTATTACTGTTGTATTACGTCAAATGAAACAAGTTATTAATAAAAACAAATATTATACATATTTTAAATGTAATATCGCTTGTAAATGTTCTAAGTTGTTATTCTGTAAAACGATCCCATAATTCATTCTGCAGACTATAATACTTAAAGTAGCAACCAGAACTGCTCGAGAAGTTGAAAATAGTGTGATTTTCTATATTTGTGGTGAAACAACTGAAATAGCAATGAAACGTGTGAAAAAAATATATTTCTGTATTGAGTAGATATGAAATGTGACACGGTCAATGTTTTTTTAGCGAACGTAGACTATATATACGGCTTATCTCGCTTATAGACAGCATTGTTTGCTCGAATTCTTTTAGACTAGAATATCTCCATGTTGTGACCATAGAGGTATTATACCTCTATGATTTGACCAAATTTTTGTATTTGTTAAACCTCAAAACCATATAAACTTTTCCTACTATTTAGCACTCGTCGTTCGACAGTTTGTTATCCAAGTTTCACCGTTCAATCTACACAGAAACAACTTGGTAGAAATGTCGACGGTTAGCACCTATAACATTCTCTCGTTTTGTACAAATTGTCATTTTTGTTTTCTGATTTAAAAAAAAAATTAATGTCGTCTTTCAAAAGCTGTATCCGAAGAAAATCACAGATCTTTCCCAAGTCACTGAAAAAGTACACTTCGTCAGAACTTGGAGTCAA
Organism: Bathymodiolus septemdierum; assembly: GCA_963383655.1. Lineage (NCBI taxonomy): Eukaryota > Metazoa > Mollusca > Bivalvia > Mytilida > Modiolidae > Bathymodiolus > Bathymodiolus septemdierum. The sequence goes on from OY726529.1 coordinate 16,404,528, forward strand.
ACTTTCAACCTTTGTGCCATGTGAAAGGCGCTGGTCGTGGTACCGTATGACACATTGCAAGGTGAAAGACACTGGTCGTGGTACCGTATGACATATTACCAGGTGAAATACACTAGTTGTGTTACCGTATGGCGCATTGTCATGTTGCACTGGTCGTAGTACCATATGGCGCATTGTCATGTTGCACCGGTTGTGGTATCGTATGACATATTGACAGGTGAAAGGCACTAGTCATAGTACCGTATGACACATTGCCAGGTGATAGACACTGGTCATGGTAGCATATGATACATTGCCAGGTGAAAGACACTGGTCGTGGTACCGTATGACACATTGCCATGTGAAATACATTGGTGGTGATACCGTATGACACATTGCCAGGTGAAAGGCACTAGTCATGGTACCATATGACACATTGCCAGGTGAGAGGCACTGGTCGTGGTACCGTAAGACACATTGTCAGATGAAAGGCACTGGTCGTGGTAGCATATGATACATTGCTAGGTGAAAGACACTGGTCGTGGTACGTATGACACATTGCCATGTGAAATACATTGGTCGTGGTACCGTATGACACATTGCCAGGTGATAGGCACTGGTCGTGGTACCGTAAGACACATTGTCAGATGAAAGGCACTGGTCATGGTACCGTATGACACATTGCCAGGTGAGAGGCACTGGTCGTGGTACCGTAAGACACATTGTCAGATGAAAGGCATTGGTCGTGGTACCGTATAACACATTGCCAGGTGAAAGACATTGGTCGTGGTACTGCATAGCACATTGTCAGGTGAAATACATTGGATGTGATACCGTATAACACACTGCCAGCTGAAATACACTGGATGTGGTACCGCATAACACATTGCCAGCTGGAATACACTGGTTGTGGTACCGTATGACACATTGTCAGGGGAAATACACTGGTTGTGGTACCGTATGACATATTGCTAGGTTGTACTGGTCGTGGTTCCGCATGACACATTGCCAGGTGAAAGGCACTGGTCGTGGTACTGTATGACACATTGCCAGGTGAAATACACTGGTTATGGTACCGCATAGCACATTGCCAGGTGAAATACACTTGTTGTGGTACCACATAACACATTGCCAGGTGAAATACACTGGTTGTGGCACCGTATGACATATTGCTAGGTGCACTGGTCATGGTACCGCATAACACATTACCATGTGAAATTACACTGGTTGTGGTACCGTATGACATATTGCTAGGTTGCACTGGTCGTGGTATCGTAGGACACATTGCCAGGTGAAAGGCACTGGTCGTGGTACCATATGACACATTGCCAGGTGCGAGGAACTGGTCGAGGTCCCATATGACACATTGGCAGGTGCGTGGCACTAGTCGTGGTATCGTATGACACATTTTAACACATGACCACGTTGGAAACGAATTCAAAATCTCCACAAATTCAGAAACTATAATAGTATTCGACAACATATATGCGTTTGTGTCGATCGGAAATGCAAGATTACTTACTTCTATGTGACTAATAACCCTTTTATGTCAAACGTGACATTGTTGTTCTTTGTGTGGTCTTTTACAACGCTTTTGTTCAATTTTGTGTCAATCGATAATAAAGATGGCCACCATATCGAGGGGATATGTTAATTTACTTCCTGCTTGGTATTTCAAAATTACCTTGAGCTATATCATACATGTACTTGTCCTTTACCAAGGTGACGCTTTCGTATGCCGATTTGAAATGGTCACAAACCAAGGACCAAATAAGTTAAAGCAAGTTATAACATGGCGATGTATTCAATAACAGATATATATTTCAATTAAGAAAAAATACAAAATGTTATGTTCAATTAGAAATTTTTTGTGAAAAAGGTCGAATCCCTTTGTTTCTACTTGTCGACCAACTGACCGAAATCTTCCTTTACACTGCCATATTGCGTGTTTCGGCTTCAAGAGAACATTGCCATGGCCTTATTTTAGTTACAAGGTTCCTGACCTCGGAGTCTATTCAAAGGAGATAGATGATAATCAAATAAATATCAAATTACCCGGGTTGGTTAAATGCGTTAATCATGCAACATCGAGACAACTATTTTGTACTTTATTTACATCGTTATAAAGAAACCGGTCTTACAAGATGGTGTTTCTTCCTGGTGTACATGTTTTTATATCTTATTATTGTTATCTGATTGCATATCTAGGGTTTATTAAAAACTATATTTTTACCCCAAAAATGTCTAATAACTTTGCTTTGTGATTATAATTTGTTTTAATCATTCGGAAATCACAACTTAAATCTAGTATTACAACTTTTGTCTGACAGTTCATGTTGTGAATTAAATTTGGCATAAATCAACGTTAAAATGTACGATATTAACAAAATGAAGTCGCAATACATTGACTAGCATGTTCAGCAATTACCAGTTCGATTTCTTCAACTTATTTTTTTTTGGGGGGGAGGGGGGGTGCTCTTTTTTTTTTTTTTTTTCAATCTAAGTAATGACCCTTCACTATGTTCAATATTAGTTACATTAAATGGCTCCATATACACTTGAATCTTCTCAATCTAAAATTGGCCATTCGAACAAACACTTTCCATCCATATACATAGTCAGCCAACAACACATCTTACGAGATCTATACCGCGGGTATAATAGTTTCTGATTCATATCATGTGAACAAATCTTCTCGGACACAATTGCCAGAGGCGTGCAGATCCTGGTACAAAAAACGCACGATACACGAAACGAACGCAAGATACACGAAACGAACGCACGATACACGAACAAACGAACGAAATGAAACGAACGAGCAATACGGAAAACGCGAACGCACGATGCACGAAACGAACGAACGATACACGAAACGAACGCACGATACACGAACGAACGAATCATTGGAGCGTAACCCTATATTATCCAATGACAAACGATCCTGGTTATATAGAAGTACAATATAATATCGTGTTATTATTTGAATGACTTTTGTGCAAATTGATGTGATTAACTAATCTTCTATTTTATTCGCAATTGATATATATAAATGATAAATTAGTCGGTAAAGTAATAGGATAATACAATTTATATTAAATAGCTGATATTATCAATGTGTTTAATAACTATATTTATGATTAAATTTTAAATCTCATATATTTGACTTCCAAATATGACTTTATATTCATATAATTATACTAGAAAATAACATCCTTCAATGGATTTTGACCAAACTTGGTACATACTTAGTCCTTAAGAGAATCTGGAACGCTATTGATTTTCAAGGTCAAAAGTCAAAGTCAAAGGTCAAATTTTTAGGCGTTGCCCATGTTTGATGTTTGATTGTTATGCTCATATGGGCCGATAATTGGAAAATAAATATCTTATCTTATCTTATCGTGCCAATTTGATTCCGAATACATCATGTTCATGTGGAAAATTGGATGAAACTGCAAAACATTTTTTTATTACATTGTAACAATTATATTGTACAAAGAAATACATTTCTTATATGAATTCGAGAACTTAATAATGATTTACCAACAGATGTGCTACTTTATTATTTGGCAATGTAATTAAATACACAAATGTTCTTGCAAGTTCAAAAATTCATTCATGACACGGGTCGTTTCACCCTAAATTGACTACTGTATGATATTGTGTTCTGTAGCCCTTTTCACAACAATTCTTACGATAAAAAATTGTGGCAAGTGTAAAACTAAAATTAAAAAGAGTTTCACAAAAATTCTTACATGTAAAAATAATCCTAACTTTACGTGTAAAACTACCCTGTCTTAAGTGTAAAATTTTGATCGTAAGAGAAATATTTGTCAGAGGCGTAACTGCACATACGTTGTCACGCCATGGCGTGCACATCGTCAGGTTATAAAATAATTAGGAAATCAAATTTAAAATGATAATATTTTTATTGCTACTTTTAACAGTCTAATTAAACGACAGGAGGAATCGGTTTGGGATGAGTTGTATCAGTCAACACTTACAGGGGCAGATCCAGGGGGGGGGGGGGGGCGCACCCGGCACGCGCCCCCTCTAAAATTGGAAAAAAAGAATATTTTTTGGCGTAAAATCGTGATTTTTTTCACACGAAATACCCCAAAATTGTTCGCGCCTCCCTCCGCTCGGCGCAATTTTCTTAAGTCCGCCCCCGCTAACTTGAAATTCTGGATCCGCCCCTGACTTACCTTAGCCAAATCATTTGATATAGATATCGTATGTGGTAGACAGACTTATTAGAGTCAATCACACCGCGGAAGCGCCAAAACAGTATTGGCGAATTTCTTTGTACTATCCATTTTTGGACCATTTGATTACAGAACTTGAATCACGTCTCCTTACTACGGAAAACCACTTCCATGCACAGCATCTACTGCCGCGTGCTGTAGACAAAATAACTAATGATTATATCGCTTCAATATATGAGGCATACCAGGCTGGTTTGTCATTAGAGGATTCCAGGAGAGAAGTTGCCAGATGGCGAACCAGCTGGGCTATTACAAAACGTAATAAATTGTCAACACTTTGTACCAGAGTCTCCAAGAGAAATTTTGCAAGGCGGAACAATACTGCTTTGGGGCCCGAGGACAGACTGAAACTTCTCTCAAAATTGTGGATTTGAGCTGAAAATACAAAATAAATAATAATGCAAAAATCAAAAATGTCAATGGGGCTCTTCAGAGATTCATGCGCCCTTTCTTGGCTCTTCGGGTCCCGTACCGATGTACCGGCTCAATCCCCCTCATAGGCCTGCCTGTGTATCGCTTACTTCTCTAGCAGATGAGTTAAAATTGCAATCACTCAAAATAGATGGTTGCGGTCCGTCTTCCGTAATTAAAATCGTCAAAATGAAATACAACCGAATTGATATCAAAATGTGACTTGTGTCAACCTCATTTAAAATAAACATTGACATTCTTTCCAACTTATACATTACGTACACGATATTTAATTACAACACTATTTCACTCAGGTGTTCATTTTTACCTGTTCCAGTTAAAGGTCTTTATCAAACAGCATCATACAGTTTACATGTAATGCAGTTTGTACGTATTTAAATCACATAAGCAGATTTCTGTTTTTCACATGTTGGGTAAAGGGGGAGGGAATGATTTATCAAGTACATCAATCTGTCAATGTTTTCATGTTGGGCGGATGTCACTATTGTACATTCCAAATATTAATTGCGAACCCCATTGACGGGCGTCCGGAATCTAATTATTTTGCTGTTAATTAAAATAATATGCAACTGACAACAACCAAGTTTAGGATTTATCAAGTACGATGTACATGCTACCTGTCTAGTATATTATCTTTTTTCCCTCGATCGACAGTTCAGAGGCGATGTGGCTATACTGGTATTTCTTAAAGACAATGGCAAGTTATAATCCAACTAGCTTAACCTCGTCACTTTTTACTGAAGTACCTGTACTAAGTCGGGAAAGTGAGCGGTCATGTATATGGGTGTTAGGGATATCGAATTTGCCTATTTCTACGATTTTTCTATTGAATTTCTGAAACTTTTCCGACAGTGTGATATTTTTTGTTTTCATTTTATTATAGGTTATGAAAAAAGAATTATGATGTACCGGCCAACAGGGCCTCCAAAATAAATATTGCAAGTCGGAACAATACCGCTTTTGGGCCTGAGGACAGGCTGAAACTTCTCTCAAAATTGTGGATTTGAGTTGAAAATACAAAAAAAAATAATGAACAAATCAAAATAAAACGTCAATGGCTAATTCCATGGGGCACGTCAGAGATTCACGGGCCCTTTCTTGGCTCTCCGATCCCCGTACCGATGCACCGATCAAAGGCCCTACTTTGTACCACACTAAATTATATGAAACCAGTTCTCTATCCTTCTATAGATACAATATTATGTGTTTTGTTAAACATGCCAGCAGCAAGCGCTACTGCTAAAATATCATTTAGTGTACTGAGACGTTTGAAAACTTGTGTTAGTTCGGCTATGAAGAATGGCAGGCTATCTTCTCTGGGATTGATGCATATTCACCGAGATTTTGAAGTGGACTTGTACACATTCAAATTGTGTTTGATTCTATGTTATATGAAACCCTGAAATGGCCCCAGATCGCACCATTTTGCATCTCGTCATAAATTATTATGGCGTGCACACTATTAAGCCTCATCTACGCCCCTGTTTGTCTTATCTTTTATCGTAAGTGAAAAAATAAAATGCATTGGCGCTTCGGCTTGAAAATGAGAGAGCAATTCACCGTTAGCGCATTTTCTCTGACCGTATGACAAACCTTATTACACATATTGATAAATGTTTATTGAAATAAATCTGGTTTAATACAAACAGACGCTACAAAAGATATTGTTGTTAACTCCTTTTTGGCGTGACTAATAACAGAGTCTATAACGATGCATTCCGTACATTTAACTTTTCAATGCAGCAAAGTGTATCGTTTACATATTAACACGCAACTACCAAATAGCACAACAAATCAGGATAATTCTTTCAATTTTAGATTTCAAAATTGGGAACGGTCGACAATCGAAAAGACTACTTGCAAACATGGGGAGAGTTCTTCCTTTCCCTTATTTTTTTTTAATAAAACACAAATAGGGATTTTCTTCTAGACATCAACTCCGCTTACAAAAGTTTTGTATGAACAGCGTTATAGAAGTTTCTGGATGCAATAATATCGTTTCGATATTGCTTTTATATTTGTAATATACAAAAATGTAATTTATTAATTTCTGGCAACTTCGATGATCATCGGACACTCCGGTAATAGATGTGTACATTCTTCTGTTATATTAATATACCAATCAGGACGCTCATTATTCTTGTCCAAGATAAAAATACATCGCTAAAGTAAATTTACCTGTGGTTTCAGAGTAGAAGATTTTTAGAAATCGAACATAAAATTTCCCCACTTCAACTCGTAAATTTACATAGAAATCGGAGATATTTCGTCATAAAACTTCACATATGGTTTTGTCTATCATATTTCTTGAAGACAAACATAGCATTTTATTGCATTTATCAATATTTCATGTGTCAACAGTTTTTTCAACACCGTCTCTGTTTCGCGATGCAGCCGCCCGATTACAGTGACCCGTGACCCAGATTAGAAGGTTCCAGCATTTTTTCTAAATACTGTTGTTTAATAATTATACAGAATTTATTTTAATATAATTATTCGGATTCTGTATTGACAACCAGAGATAGGTGTATCAGTTATTTTCCCGGTCAAACTGTCCGAGAGCTCGAGGTGTGTGGCTTCAAAGGGTCATATAATTGTTAATTAAAATGAAATTAAGAGTTGACATTTCACACCTGCAGTGCATGTATTTCCCAGGTGAAAATGCCAGAGGCGTTTGTTTATTTATAAGTGTCACGTGATCTGGTGAAGCGTGCGTTCGTTTCGTTTATCGTTCGTTCGTTCGATTCGTGTATCGTTTGTTCGTATTTCGTTTCGTGCGTTCGTGTAATCAAACAGACGAACGAAACGAACGATACACGAAACAAACGAAAAAAGCGCAAACGAACGGAAAGCGAAAAACGAGCGAACGATACACGCAAACGAAACGAACGAAAAACGCAAACGATACGAAATATCTGTTAACTTGAATGATCCATGCTCTGTAGTGGCGGATCGGAATGTGGGTGCAAACTTCATGAGGTGACGGGAAAGTGGAGGGGTAAGCTTTAAAACTTTCAAAACTGAAAAGCAATAAAAAGGTCTTTCGGCTTCAAACACCATTAATTACCTCTTGATTTAAAACATGCACAAAAATGTGGGAGGGCAGAAACACTTTTTGAAAGAAGGGTATGTGGCACCCCTTTTATTTGCTCCCCTGCTCCTGCTTGGGTTCATATTTAAGCGACATTTGGCAAGCATAACCTGTCCTGGACATTACAGATATACAAATGTGGTAGATATACATTTGTCGTTTATTATTATTATACATGTAATATTATATGTCGATGAGAGAGGTGAATCATGTAAAACGATTTATGGTAACTTTTTGCTCGAACTACTCGATACAACATTATGTGATAAAGTTTGTCCGTGATTTGCGACAGGTCGGTGGTTTTCTCCAGGTACTCCGGTTTCCTCTACCAATATAACTGACCACCACGCGAAATAACTGAAATATTGCTGAAAGTGACGTTAAGCACCATCTTTATGTATATATATATATATATATATATATATATATATATATATATTTTCCTAGAATAATCTACACTAGGTATTCAAGATAAAACATTTATATAAAAAACATATAATAGTCATAATATATTACATTTTTATATTAATAGAAAAATCATTTAATAGTACGGTATTTTAATTTTATAACAAATAAAAGTCTAAATTATACATGTATATAGGACGCGTTATAGTCACATGCAGTAATGCTTCACCGAGAATTATTGGTACAGTCGAACTTATATTCATGAACATTGAAACGCCTATATGTTAAAGTATCCGTAAAACGATCTGCTAAGTTGTTGTTTGTTTTTTTTTTTTGTTGATAATCACTCAAACATGTCATATGACAAATGATATTGAATTAATCACATGCTAAGAATGTGTTTTTAAGATGTTTCGATAAAACAAATGCGTGTACTCTTTCCTATATAATCGTCGTAGAAAGAAATTTACAATATTACCTGTTTCGTGTTAAATTGTTCTTTCCTAATAATCAATCATATATATTGATAATACTTTTGGTTGATTGATTGAGCAGTTTGATATGACGGGAAACGAAAAATGTAATAATTTACATTCTCTCCATCTACATCATGTGAAAAAGGGGTTATGTTATAAAGCAGTCGTTAAAACTGAGGAGAGTGGACCTTTAAACTTAGTAAGAATACATGTTTTGTCACAAATCATTATTGATGGCAATGATTGTTTGTTAGTTTAAGCTTTCAGCTATATTCATGACAAGACCAAGTTACAAGCATTATACTGGTAACATTGACACGGGTACCGGACTACGATCGTAAATTTAGTACTAACACGGGACAAGGGACCAATAAATCGGGATATTTCCCCTTGCAACGAACCAGCAAAGACCACTACCACCTGTTACTGTTACAAGTTATGTATTACGTATGCAAAGATGTGACATTTATCTGTATTATCATTCAGCACAATTGACAAACACTGACGTCCTTCAACTTCTACCAAACACTGACTTCCTTCAACTTCTACCAAACACTCATCTCCTTCAACTTCTACCAAACACTGACTGACTTCAACTTCTACCAAATACTGACCCTTTCAACTTCTACCAAATACTGACCTCCTTCAACTTCTACCAAGCACTGATTGACTTCAACTTCTACCACACACTGACCTCCTTCAACTTCTATCAAACACTGACTGACTTCAACTTCTACCAAATACTGGCCACCTTCAACTTCAACCAAAACTTACCACCTTCAACTTCTACCAAATACTGAATGCCTTCAACTTCCACCAAATACTGACTGACTTCAACTTCTACTAAGCAATGACCGACTTCAACTAATACCAAACACTGACTGACTTTAACTTCTACAAAACACTCACTGACTTCAACTTCTACAAAGCACTGACCTTCAACTTCTCCCAAATACTGACCGACTTCAACTTCTACCAATTACTGACCTCCTTCAACTTCTATCAAACACTGACTGACTTCAACTTCTACCAAATGCTGACTGACTTCAACTTCTATTAAACACTGACTGACTTCAACTTCTATCAAACACTGACTGACTTCAACTTCTACCAAATACTGACTGCCTTCAACTTCTACCAAGCACTGACTGATTTCAACCTCTACCAAATACTAACCTCCTTCAACTTCAACCAAACACTGACTGACTACAACTTCTACCAAACACTGACCTCCTTCAACTTCTACCAAACACTGACCGACTTCAACTTCTGTCAAACACTGACTGACTTCAACTTTTACCAAATACTGGCTATCTTCAACTTCAACCAAATACTGACCTCCTACAACTTCTATCACGCACTAACTGCCTTCAACTCCTACCAAATACTGACTGACTTCAACTTCTACTAAATACTGACCGAATTCAACTTCTGCCAAATACTGGCCACCTTCAACTTCTATCAAATACTGACTGCCTTCATCTTCTACCAAATATTGACCGCCTTCAACTTCTACTATATACTGACCGCCTTCAACTTCTACCAGATACTGACTGTCTTCAACTTCTACCAGATACTGACTGCCTTAAACTTCTATTAAGCACTGACAGACTTCAACTTTTACCAAATACTGACCCCCTTCAACTTCTACCAAATACTGACTGACTTCAACCTCTACCAAACACTGGCCGCCTTCAAATTCTATCAAATGCTGACTAACTTCAAATTCTACCAAAAACTGACTGCCTTCAACTTCTACCAAATACTGACCTTCAAGTTCTACCAAACACTTCTACCAAATACTGACTGACTTCAACTTCTACAAAACACTGACCTCCTTCAACTTATATCAAACACTGACAGACTTAAACCTTTACCAAATACTGGCCACCTTCAACTTCAACCAAATACTGACCACCTTCAACTTCTACCAAATACTGATTGCTTTCAACTTCTACCAAATACTGACTGACTTCAACTTCTACTAAATACGAACCGACTTAAACTTCTACCAAATACTGGCCACCTTCAACTTCTACTACATACTGACCACCTTCAGCTTCTACTAAATTCTGACTGTCTTCAACTTCTACTAAATACTGGCCACCTTTAACTTCTACTAAATACTGACCACCTTCAACTTCTACTAAATACTGACTGTCTTTAACTTCTACTAAATACTGGCCACCTTCAACTTCTACTAAATACTGACTTCAACTTCTACCAAATACTGACTTCAACTTCTACCAAATACTGACCTCCTTCAACTTCTAACAAATACTGACTGCCTTCAGCGTCTACCAAATACTGACTGACTTCAACTTCTACTAAATACGGACCGACTGCAACTTCTACCAAATACTGGCCACCTTCAACTTCTACCAAATACTGGCCACCTTCAACTTCTACTAAATACTGACCACCTTCAACTTCTGCTAAATACAGACTGACTTCAACTTCTAACAAATACTGATCTCCTTCAACTTCTAACAAATACTGATTGCCTTCAACTTCTACCAAATACTGACTTCAACTTCTACCAAATACTGACCTCCTTCAACTTCTAACAAATACTGACCTCCTTCAACTTCTAACAAATACTGACTACTTTCAACTTCTCCCAAACACTGATCTCCTTCAACTACTACCAAATACTGACCTTCAACTTTTATGAAACACTGACTGACTTAAACTTCTACCAAATACTGACCCCCTTCAACTTCTACCGAATACTGACTGCCTTCAACTTCTACCAAACACTGACCTTCTTCAACTTCTACCAAATACTGACCTCCTTCAACTTTTATGAAGCACTGACTGACTTCAACTTCTACCAAATACTGACCCCCTTCAACTTCTACCAAATACTGACTGCCTTCAACTTCTACCAAACACTGACCTCCTTCAACTACTACCAAATACTGTCCTCCTTCAACTTTTACCAATTACTGACCTCCTTCAACCTCTACCAAATACTGACCCCCTTCAACTTCTACCAATTACTGACCTCCTTCAACTTCTATCAAACACTGACTGACTTCAACTTCTACCAAATGCTGACTGACTTCAACTTCTATTAAACACTGACTGACTTCAACTTCTATCAAACACTGACTGACTTCAACTTCTACCAAATACTGACTGCCTTCAACTTCTACCAAGCACTGACTGATTTCAACCTCTACCAAATACTAACCTCCTTCAACTTCAACCAAACACTGACTGACTACAACTTCTACCAAACACTGACCTCCTTCAACTTCTACCAAACACTGGCCGACTTCAACTTCTGTCAAACACTGACTGACTTCAACTTTTACCAAATACTGGCTATCTTCAACTTCAACCAAATACTGACCTCCTACAACTTCTATCACGCACTAACTGCCTTCAACTCCTACCAAATACTGACTGACTTCAACTTCTACTAAATACTGACCGAATTCAACTTCTGCCAAATACTGGCCACCTTCAACTTCTATCAAATACTGACTGCCTTCATCTTCTACCAAATATTGACCGCCTTCAACTTCTACTATATACTGACCGCCTTCAACTTCTACCAGATACTGACTGTCTTCAACTTCTACCAGATACTGACTGCCTTAAACTTCTATTAAGCACTGACAGACTTCAACTTTTACCAAATACTGACCCCCTTCAACTTCTACCAAATACTGACTGACTTCAACCTCTACCAAACACTGGCCGCCTTCAAATTCTATCAAATGCTGACTAACTTCAAATTCTACCAAAAACTGACTGCCTTCAACTTCTACCAAATACTGACCTTCAAGTTCTACCAAACACTTCTACCAAATACTGACTGACTTCAACTTCTACAAAACACTGACCTCCTTCAACTTATATCAAACACTGACAGACTTAAACCTTTACCAAATACTGGCCACCTTCAACTTCAACCAAATACTGACCACCTTCAACTTCTACCAAATACTGATTGCTTTCAACTTCTACCAAATACTGACTGACTTCAACTTCTACTAAATACGAACCGACTTAAACTTCTACCAAATACTGGCCACCTTCAACTTCTACTACATACTGACCACCTTCAGCTTCTACTAAATTCTGACTGTCTTCAACTTCTACTAAATACTGGCCACCTTTAACTTCTACTAAATACTGACCACCTTCAACTTCTACTAAATACTGACTGTCTTTAACTTCTACTAAATACTGGCCACCTTCAACTTCTACTAAATACTGACTGTCTTCAACTTCTACCAAATACTGACTTCAACTTCTACCAAATACTGACTTCAACTTCTACCAAATACTGACCTCCTTCAACTTCTAACAAATACTGACTGCCTTCAGCGTCTACCAAATACTGACTGACTTCAACTTCTACTAAATACGGACCGACTGCAACTTCTACCAAATACTGGCCACCTTCAACTTCTACCAAATACTGGCCACCTTCAACTTCTACTAAATACTGACCACCTTCAACTTCTGCTAAATACAGACTGACTTCAACTTCTAACAAATACTGATCTCCTTCAACTTCTAACAAATACTGATTGCCTTCAACTTCTACCAAATACTGACTTCAACTTCTACCAAATACTGACCTCCTTCAACTTCTAACAAATACTGACCTCCTTCAACTTCTAACAAATACTGACTACTTTCAACTTCTCCCAAACACTGATCTCCTTCAACTACTACCAAATACTGACCTTCAACTTTTATGAAACACTGACTGACTTAAACTTCTACCAAATACTGACCCCCTTCAACTTCTACCGAATACTGACTGCCTTCAACTTCTACCAAACACTGACCTTCTTCAACTTCTACCAAATACTGACCTCCTTCAACTTTTATGAAGCACTGACTGACTTCAACTTCTACCAAATACTGACCCCCTTCAACTTCTACCAAATACTGACTGCCTTCAACTTCTACCAAACACTGACCTCCTTCAACTACTACCAAATACTGTCCTCCTTCAACTTTTACCAATTACTGACCTCCTTCAACCTCTACCAAATACTGACCCCCTTCAACTTCTACCAAATACTGACCTCACACAACTACTACCTAACACTGATCTCCATCAACTTCTACAAAATACTGATCTCCTTCAACTTTTACCAAATACTGGCCACCTTCACCTTCGCCAAATACTGACCTCCTTCAACTTTTATCAAGTACTGACTGCCTTCAAATCCTACCAAATACTGACTGACTTCAACTTCTACTAAATACTGACCGAATTCAACTTCTGCCAAATACTGGCCACCTTCAACTTCTACTAAATACTGACTGTCTTCAACTTCTACAAAATACTGACGACTTCAACTTCTACCAAATGCTGACCTCCTTCAACTTCTAACAAATACTGACTGCCTTCATCTTCTACCAAATACTGACTGTCTTCAACTTCTATTATATACCGACCGCCTTCAAATTCTACCAAATACTGACTGTCTTCAACTTCTACCAAATACTGACTGCCTTCAACTTCTATCAAACACTGACAGACTTCAACTTTTACCAAATACTGACCCTCTTCAACTTCTACCAAATACTGACTGACTTCAACCTCTATCAAACACTGACTGCTTTCAACGTCTACCAAATACTGACCTTCAATTTCTACTAAACACTTCTACCAAATACTGACCGACTTCAACTTCTACAAAACACTGACCTTCAACTTCTATCAAACACTGACAGGCTTCAACTTTTACCAAATACTGGCCACCTTCAACTTCAACCAAATACTGACCACCTTCAACTTCAACCAAATACTGATTGCTTTCAACTTCAACTAAATACTGACTGATTTCAAATTCTACTAAATACGGACCGACTTCAACTACTACTAAATACTGGCAACCTTCAACTTCTACTAAATACTGACTGTCTTCATCTTCTACCAAATACTGACTTCAACTTCTACCAAATACTGACCTCCTTCAACTTCTGCCAAATAATGACTGACTTCAACTTCTACCAAATACTGACTGACTTCAACTTCTACCAAATACTGGTCACCTTCAACTTCTACTAATTACTGACCACCTTCAACTTCTATTAAATACTGACTGTCTTCAGCTTCTACTAAATAATGGCCACCTTCAACTTCTACCAAATACTGACTACCTTCAACTTCTGCTAAATACAGACTGACTTCAACTTCTACCAAATACTGACTTCAACTTCTACCAAATACTGACCTCCTTCAACTTCTAACAAATACTGACCTCCTTCAACTTCTAACAAATACTGACTGTCTTCAACTTCTACCAAACACTGACCTCCTTCAACTTCTATCAAGCACTGACTGACTTCAACTTCTACCAAATGCTGACTGACTTCAACTTCTATTAAACACTGACTGACTTCAACTTCTATCAAACACTGACTGACTTCAACTTCTACCAAATACTGACTGCCTTCAACTTCTACCAAGCACTGACTGACTTCAACCTCTACCAAATACTAACCTCCTTCAACTTCAACCAAACACTGACTGACTACAACTTCTACCAAACACTGACCTCCTTCAACTTCTACCAAACACTGACCGACTTCAACTTCTGTCAAACACTGACTGACTTCAACTTTTACCAAATACTGGCTATCTTCAACTTCAACCAAATACTGACCTCCTACAACTTCTATCACGCACTAACTGCCTTCAACTCCTACCAAATACTGACTGACTTCAACTTCTACTAAATACTGACCGAATTCAACTTCTGCCAAATACTGGCCACCTTCAACTTCTATCAAATACTGACTGCCTTCATCTTCTACCAAATATTGACCGCCTTCAACTTCTACTATATACTGACCGCCTTCAACTTCTACCAGATACTGACTGTCTTCAACTTCTACCAGATACTGACTGCCTTAAACGTCTATTAAGCACTGACAGACTTCAACTTTTACCAAATACTGACTGACTTCAACCTCTACCAAACACTGACCGCCTTCAAATTCTATCAAATACTGACTAACTTCAAATTCTACCAAAAACTGACTGCCTTCAACTTCTACCAAATACTGACCTTCAAGTTCTACCAAACACTTCTACCAAATACTCACTGACTTCAACTTCTACAAAACACTGACCTCCTTCAACTTATATCAAACACTGACAGACTTCAACCTTTACCAAATACTGGCCACCTTCAACTTCAACCAAATACTGACCACCTTCAACTTCTACCAAATACTGATTGCTTTCAACTTCTACCAAATACTGACTGACTTCAACTTCTACTAAATACGAACCGACTTCAACTTCTACCAAATACTGGCCACCTTCAACTTCTACTACATACTGACCACCTTCAGCTTCTACTAAATTCTGACTGTCTTCAACTTCTACCAAATACTGACCCCCTTCAACTTCTACCAAATACTGACTGCCTTCAACTTCTACCAAACACTGACCTCCTTCAACTACTACCAAATACTGTCCTCCTTCAACTTTTACCAATTACTGACCTCCTTCAACCTCTACCAAATACTGACCCCCTTCAACTTCTACCAAATACTGACCTCACACAACTTCTACCTAACACTGATCTCCATCAAATTCTACAAAATACTGATCTCCTTCAACTTTTACCAAATACTGGCCACCTTCACCTTCGCCAAATACTGACCTCCTTCAACTTTTATCAAGTACTGACTGCCTTCAAATCCTACCAAATACTGACTGACTTCAACTTCTACTAAATACTGACCGAATTCAACTTCTGCCAAATACTGGCCACCTTCAACTTCTACTAAATACTGACTGTCTTCAACTTCTACAAAATACTGACCGACTTCAACTTCTACCAAATGCTGACCTCCTTCAACTTCTAACAAATACTGACTGCCTTCATCTTCTACCAAATACTGACTGTCTTCAACTTCTATTATATACCGACCGCCTTCAAATTCTACCAAATACTGACTGTCTTCAACTTCTACCAAATACTGACTGCCTTCAACTTCTATCAAACACTGACAGACTTCAACTTTTACCAAATACTGACCCTCTTCAACTTCTACCAAATACTGACTGACTTCAACTTCTACTAAATACGAACCGACTTCAACTTCTACCAAATACTGGCCACCTTCAACTTCTACTACATACTGACCACCTTCAGCTTCTACTAAATTCTGACTGTCTTCAACTTCTACTAAATACTGGCCACCTTTAACTTCTACTAAATACTGACCACCTTCAACTTCTACTAAATACTGACTGTCTTTAACTTCTACTAAATACTGGCCACCTTCAACTTCTACTAAATACTGACTGTCTTCAACTTCTACCAAATACTGACTTCAACTTCTACCAAATACTGACTTCAACTTCTACCAAATACTGACCTCCTTCAACTTCTAACAAATACTGACTGCCTTCAGCGTCTACCAAATACTGACTGACTTCAACTTCTACTAAATACGGACCGACTGCAACTTCTACCAAATACTGGCCACCTTCAACTTCTACTAAATACTGGCCACCTTCAACTTCTACTAAATACTGACCACCTTCAACTTCTGCTAAATACAGACTGACTTCAACTTCTAACAAATACTGATCTCCTTCAACTTCTAACAAATACTGATTGCCTTCAACTTCTACCAAATACTGACTTCAACTTCTACCAAATACTGACCTCCTTCAACTTCTAACAAATACTGACCTCCTTCAACTTCTAACAAATACTGACTACTTTCAACTTCTCCCAAACACTGATCTCCTTCAACTACTACCAAATACTGACCTTCAACTTTTATGAAACACTGACTGACTTAAACTTCTACCAAATACTGACCCCCTTCAACTTCTACCGAATACTGACTGCCTTCAACTTCTACCAAGCACTGACCTCCTTCAACTTCTACCAAATACTGACCTCCTTCAACTTTTATGAAGCACTGACTGACTTCAACTTCTACCAAATACTGACCCCCTTCAACTTCTACCAAATACTGACTGCCTTCAACTTCTACCAAACACTGACCTCCTTCAACTACTACCAAATACTGTCCTCCTTCAACTTTTACCAATTACTGACCTCCTTCAACCTCTACCAAATACTGACCCCCTTCAACTTCTACCAAATACTGACCTCACACAACTTCTACCTAACACTGATCTCCATCAACTTCTACAAAATACTGATCTCCTTCAACTTTTACCAAATACTGGCCACCTTCACCTTCGCCAAATACTGACCTCCTTCAACTTTTATCAAGTACTGACTGCCTTCAAATCCTACCAAATACTGACTGACTTCAACTTCTACTAAATACTGACCGAATTCAACTTCTGCCAAATACTGGCCACCTTCAACTTCTACTAAATACTGACTGTCTTCAACTTCTACAAAATACTGACCGACTTCAACTTCTACCAAATGCTGACCTCCTTCAACTTCTAACAAATACTGACTGCCTTCATCTTCTACCAAATACTGACTGTCTTCAACTTCTATTATATACCGACCGCCTTCAAATTCTACCAAATACTGACTGTCTTCAACTTCTACCAAATACTGACTGCCTTCAACTTCTATCAAACACTGACATACTTCAACTTTTACCAAATACTGACCCTCTTCAACTTCTACCAAATACTGACTGACTTCAACCTCTATCAAACACTGACTGCTTTCAACGTTTACCAAATACTGACCTTCAATTACTACTAAACACTTCTACCAAATACTGACCGACTTCAACTTCTACAAAACACTGACCTTCAACTTCTATCAAACACTGACAGGCTTCAACTTTTACCAAATACTGGCCACCTTCAACTTCAACCAAATACTGACCACCTTCAACTTCAACCAAATACTGATTGCTTTCAACTTCAACCAAATACTGACTGATTTCAAATTCTACTAAATACGGACCGACTTCAACTTCTACCAAATACTGGCCACCTTCAACTTCTACTAAATACTGACCACCTTCAACTTCTACTAAATACTGACTGTCTTCAGCTTCTACTAAATACTGGCCACCTTCAACTTCTACTAAATACTGGCCACCTTCAACTTCTACTAAATACTGACTGTCTTCATCTTCTACCAAATACTGACTTCAACTTCTACCAAATACTGACCTCCTTCAACTTCTACCAAATAATGACTGACTTCAACTTCTACCAAATACTGGTCACCTTCAACTTCTACTAATTACTGACCACCTTCAACTTCTATTAAATACTGACTGTCTTCAGCTTCTACTAAATAATGGCCACCTTCAACTTCTACTAAATACTGACTACCTTCAACTTCTGCTAAATACAGACTGACTTCAACTTCTACCAAATACTGACTTCAACTTCTACCAAATACTGACCTCCTTCAACTTCTAACAAATACTGACCTCCTTCAACTTCTAACAAATACTGACTGTCTTCAACTTCTACCAAACACTGACCTCCTTCAACTACTACCAAATACTGACCTCCTTCAACTTTTATGAAGCACTGACTGACTTCAACTTCTACCAAATACTGACCCCCTTCAACTTCTACCAAATACTGACTGCCTTCAACTTCTACCAAACACTGACCTCCTTCAACTTCTACCAAATACTGACCTCCTTCAACTTTTATGAAGCACTGACTGACCCTTTCAACTTCTACCAAATACTGACCCCCTTCAACTTCTACCAAATACTGACTGCCTTCAACTTCTACCAAACACTGACCTCCTTCAACTACTACCAAATAGTGACCTCCTTCAACTTCTACCAAATACTGGTCACCTTCAAATTCGCCAAATACTGACCTCCTTCAACTTCTACCAAATACTGACCCCCTTCAACTTCTACCAAATACTGACTGCCTTCAACTTCTACGAAGCACTGACCTCCTTCAACGTCTACCAAATACTGACCTCCTTCAACTTTTACCAAATACTGGCCACCTTCAACTTCGCCAAATACTGACCTCCTTCAACTTCTTCCAAATACTGACCTCTTTCAACTTCTATCAAGTACTGACTGCCTTCAACTCCTACCAAATACTAACGATTTCAAGTTCTACTAAATACTGACCGAATTCAACTTCTCCCAAATACTGGCCACCTTCAACTTCTACCAAATACTGACTGCATTCATCTTCTATCAAATACTGACGACTTCATCTTCTACCAAATACTGACCGACTTCAACTTCTACCAAACACTGACTGTCTTCAACTTCTATTATATACTGACCGCCTTCAACTTCTACCAAATACTGACTGTCTTCAACTTCTACCAAATACTGACTGCCTTCAACTTCTATCAAACATTGACAGACTTCAACTTTTACCAAATACTGACCCCCTTCAACTTCTAGCAAATACTGACTGACTTCAGCCTCTATCAAACACTGACTGCCTTCAACGTCTACCAAATACTGACCTTCAATTTCTATTAAACACTTCTACCAAATACTGACCGACTTCAACTTCTACAAAACACTGACCTCCTTCAACTTGTATCAAACACTGACAGGCTTCAACTTTTACCAAATACTGGTCACCTTCAACTTCAACCAAATACTGACCACCTTCAACTTCAACCAAATACTGATTGCTTTCAACTTCTACCAAATACTGACTGATTTCAACTTCTACTAAATACGGACCGACTTCAACTTCTACCAAATACTGGCCACCTTCAACTTCTACTAAATACTGACCACCTTCAACTTCTACTAAATACTGACTGTCTTCAGCTTCTACTAAATACTGGCCACCTTCAACTTCTACTAAATACTGGCCACCTTCAACTTCTACTAAATACTGACTGTCTTCAACTTCTACCAAATACTGACTTTCAACTTCTACCAAATACTGACCTCCTTCAACTTCTACCAAATACTGACCTCCTTCAACGTCTACCAAATACTGACCTCCTTCAACTTTTACCAAATACTGGCCACCTTCAACTTCGCCAAATACTGACCTCCTTCAACTTCTACCAAATACTGACCCCCTTCAACTTCTACCAAATTCTGACTGCCTTCAACTTCTACCAAACACTGACCTCTTTCAACTTCTACCAAATACTGACCTTCAACTTTTACCAAATACTGGCCACCTTAAACTTCGCCAAATACTGACCTATTTCAACTTCTATCAAGTACTGACTGCTTTCAACTCCTACCAAGTACTGACTGACTTCAACTTCTACTAAATACTGACCGAATTCAACTTCTGCCAAATACTGGCCACCTTCAACTTCTACTAAATACTGACTGTCTTCAACTTCTACCAAATACTGACTTCAACTTCTACCAAATACTGACCTCCTTCAACTTCTACCAAATACTGACTGACTTCAACTTCTACCAAATACTGACTGACTTCAACTTCTACCAAATACTGGCCACCTTCAACTTCTACTAAATACTGACCACCTTCAACTTCTACTAAATACTGACTGTCTTCAACTTCTACTAAATACTGGCCACTTTCAACTTCTACCAAATACTGACCACCTTCAACTTCTGCTAAATACAGACTGACTTCAACTTCTACCAAATACTGACTTCAACTTCTACCAAATACTGACCTCCTTCAACTTCTAACAAATACTGACCTCCTTCAACTTCTAACAAATACTGACTGTCTTCAACTTCTACCAAACACCGACCTCCTTCAACTACAATCAAATACTGACCTCCTTCAACTTTTATGAAGCACTGATTGACTTCAACTTCTACCAAATACTGACCCCCTTCAACTTCTACCAAATACTGACTGCCTTCAACTTCTACCATACACTGACCTCCTTCAACTTCTACCAAATACTGACCCCCTTCAACTTCTACCAAATACTGACTGCCTTCAACTTCTACGAAGCACTGACCTCCTTCAACTACTACCAAATACTGACTTCCTTCAACTTCTACCAAATACTGGTCACCTTCAAATTCGCCAAATACTGACCTCCTTCAACTTCTACCAAATACTGACCCCCTTCAACTTCTACCAAATACTGACTGCCTTCAACTTCTATCAAACATTGACAGACTTCAACTTTTACCAAATACTGACCCCCTTCAACTTCTAGCAAATACTGACTGACTTCAGCCTCTATCAAACACTGACTGCCTTCAACGTCTACCAAATACTGACCTTCAATTTCTATTAAACACTTCTACCAAATACTGACCGACTTCAACTTCTACAAAACACTGACCTCCTTCAACTTGTATCAAACACTGACAGGCTTCAACTTTTACCAAATACTGGTCACCTTCAACTTCAACCAAATACTGACCACCTTCAACTTCAACCAAATACTGATTGCTTTCAACTTCTACCAAATACTGACTGATTTCAACTTCTACTAAATACGGACCGACTTCAACTTCTACCAAATACTGGCCACCTTCAACTTCTACTAAATACTGACCACCTTCAACTTCTACTAAATACTGACTGTCTTCAGCTTCTACTAAATACTGGCCACCTTCAACTTCTACTAAATACTGGCCACCTTCAACTTCTACTAAATACTGACTGTCTTCAACTTCTACCAAATACTGACTTTCAACTTCTACCAAATACTGACCTCCTTCAACTTCTACCAAATACTGACCTCCTTCAACGTCTACCAAATACTGACCTCCTTCAACTTTTACCAAATACTGGCCACCTTCAACTTCGCCAAATACTGACCTCCTTCAACTTCTACCAAACACTGACCTCCTTCAACTACTACCAAATAGTGACCTCCTTCAACTTCTACCAAATACTGGTCACCTTCAAATTCGCCAAATACTGACCTCCTTCAACTTCTACCAAATACTGACCCCCTTCAACTTCTACCAAATACTGACTGCCTTCAACTTCTACGAAGCACTGACCTCCTTCAACGTCTACCAAATACTGACCTCCTTCAACTTTTACCAAATACTGGCCACCTTCAACTTCGCCAAATACTGACCTCCTTCAACTTCTTCCAAATACTGACCTCTTTCAACTTCTATCAAGTACTGACTGCCTTCAACTCCTACCAAATACTAACGATTTCAAGTTCTACTAAATACTGACCGAATTCAACTTCTCCCAAATACTGGCCACCTTCAACTTCTACCAAATACTGACTGCATTCATCTTCTATCAAATACTGACGACTTCATCTTCTACCAAATACTGACCGACTTCAACTTCTACCAAACACTGACTGTCTTCAACTTCTATTATATACTGACCGCCTTCAACTTCTACCAAATACTGACTGTCTTCAACTTCTACCAAATACTGACTGCCTTCAACTTCTATCAAACATTGACAGACTTCAACTTTTACCAAATACTGACCCCCTTCAACTTCTAGCAAATACTGACTGACTTCAGCCTCTATCAAACACTGACTGCCTTCAACGTCTACCAAATACTGACCTTCAATTTCTATTAAACACTTCTACCAAATACTGACCGACTTCAACTTCTACAAAACACTGACCTCCTTCAACTTGTATCAAACACTGACAGGCTTCAACTTTTACCAAATACTGGTCACCTTCAACTTCAACCAAATACTGACCACCTTCAACTTCAACCAAATACTGATTGCTTTCAACTTCTACCAAATACTGACTGATTTCAACTTCTACTAAATACGGACCGACTTCAACTTCTACCAAATACTGGCCACCTTCAACTTCTACTAAATACTGACCACCTTCAACTTCTACTAAATACTGACTGTCTTCAGCTTCTACTAAATACTGGCCACCTTCAACTTCTACTAAATACTGGCCACCTTCAACTTCTACTAAATACTGACTGTCTTCAACTTCTACCAAATACTGACTTTCAACTTCTACCAAATACTGACCTCCTTCAACTTCTACCAAATACTGACCTCCTTCAACGTCTACCAAATACTGACCTCCTTCAACTTTTACCAAATACTGGCCACCTTCAACTTCGCCAAATACTGACCTCCTTCAACTTCTACCAAATACTGACCCCCTTCAACTTCTACCAAATACTGACCCCCTTCAACTTCTACCAAATACTGACTGCCTTCAACTTCTACCAAACACTGACCTCCTTCAACTTCTACCAAATACTGACCTCCTTCAACTTTTATGAAGCACTGACTGACCCTTTCAACTTCTACCAAATACTGACCCCCTTCAACTTCTACCAAATACTGACTGCCTTCAACTTCTACCAAACACTGACCTCCTTCAACTACTACCAAATAGTGACCTCCTTCAACTTCTACCAAATACTGGTCACCTTCAAATTCGCCAAATACTGACCTCCTTCAACTTCTACCAAATACTGACCCCCTTCAACTTCTACCAAATACTGACTGCCTTCAACTTCTACGAAGCACTGACCTCCTTCAACGTCTACCAAATACTGACCTCCTTCAACTTTTACCAAATACTGGCCACCTTCAACTTCGCCAAATACTGACCTCCTTCAACTTCTTCCAAATACTGACCTCTTTCAACTTCTATCAAGTACTGACTGCCTTCAACTCCTACCAAATACTAACGATTTCAAGTTCTACTAAATACTGACCGAATTCAACTTCTCCCAAATACTGGCCACCTTCAACTTCTACCAAATACTGACTGCATTCATCTTCTATCAAATACTGACGACTTCATCTTCTACCAAATACTGACCGACTTCAACTTCTACCAAACACTGACTGTCTTCAACTTCTATTATATACTGACCGCCTTCAACTTCTACCAAATACTGACTGTCTTCAACTTCTACCAAATACTGACTGCCTTCAACTTCTATCAAACATTGACAGACTTCAACTTTTACCAAATACTGACCCCCTTCAACTTCTAGCAAATACTGACTGACTTCAGCCTCTATCAAACACTGACTGCCTTCAACGTCTACCAAATACTGACCTTCAATTTCTATTAAACACTTCTACCAAATACTGACCGACTTCAACTTCTACAAAACACTGACCTCCTTCAACTTGTATCAAACACTGACAGGCTTCAACTTTTACCAAATACTGGTCACCTTCAACTTCAACCAAATACTGACCACCTTCAACTTCAACCAAATACTGATTGCTTTCAACTTCTACCAAATACTGACTGATTTCAACTTCTACTAAATACGGACCGACTTCAACTTCTACCAAATACTGGCCACCTTCAACTTCTACTAAATACTGACCACCTTCAACTTCTACTAAATACTGACTGTCTTCAGCTTCTACTAAATACTGGCCACCTTCAACTTCTACTAAATACTGGCCACCTTCAACTTCTACTAAATACTGACTGTCTTCAACTTCTACCAAATACTGACTTTCAACTTCTACCAAATACTGACCTCCTTCAACTTCTACCAAATACTGACCTCCTTCAACGTCTACCAAATACTGACCTCCTTCAACTTTTACCAAATACTGGCCACCTTCAACTTCGCCAAATACTGACCTCCTTCAACTTCTACCAAATACTGACCCCCTTCAACTTCTACCAAATTCTGACTGCCTTCAACTTCTACCAAACACTGACCTCTTTCAACTTCTACCAAATACTGACCTTCAACTTTTACCAAATACTGGCCACCTTAAACTTCGCCAAATACTGACCTATTTCAACTTCTATCAAGTACTGACTGCTTTCAACTCCTACCAAGTACTGACTGACTTCAACTTCTACTAAATACTGACCGAATTCAACTTCTGCCAAATACTGGCCACCTTCAACTTCTACTAAATACTGACTGTCTTCAACTTCTACCAAATACTGACTTCAACTTCTACCAAATACTGACCTCCTTCAACTTCTACCAAATACTGACTGACTTCAACTTCTACCAAATACTGACTGACTTCAACTTCTACCAAATACTGGCCACCTTCAACTTCTACTAAATACTGACCACCTTCAACTTCTACTAAATACTGACTGTCTTCAACTTCTACTAAATACTGGCCACTTTCAACTTCTACCAAATACTGACCACCTTCAACTTCTGCTAAATACAGACTGACTTCAACTTCTACCAAATACTGACTTCAACTTCTACCAAATACTGACCTCCTTCAACTTCTAACAAATACTGACCTCCTTCAACTTCTAACAAATACTGACTGTCTTCAACTTCTACCAAACACCGACCTCCTTCAACTACAATCAAATACTGACCTCCTTCAACTTTTATGAAGCACTGATTGACTTCAACTTCTACCAAATACTGACCCCCTTCAACTTCTACCAAATACTGACTGCCTTCAACTTCTACCATACACTGACCTCCTTCAACTTCTACCAAATACTGACCCCCTTCAACTTCTACCAAATACTGACTGCCTTCAACTTCTACGAAGCACTGACCTCCTTCAACTACTACCAAATACTGACTTCCTTCAACTTCTACCAAATACTGGTCACCTTCAAATTCGCCAAATACTGACCTCCTTCAACTTCTACCAAATACTGACCCCCTTCAACTTCTACCAAATACTGACTGCCTTCAACTTCTACCAAGCACTGACGTCCTTCAACGTCTACCAAATACTGACCTCCTTCAACTTTTACCAAATACTGGCCACCTTCAACTTCGCCAAATACTGACCTCCTTCAACTTCTACCAAATACTGGCCCCCTTCAACTTCTACCAAATTCTGACTGTCTTCAACTTCTGCCAAATACTGACCTCATTCAACTTCTACCAAATACTGACCTCCTTCAACTTCTACCAAATACTGACCTCCTTCAACTTTTATGAAGCACTGACCTCCTTCAACTACTACCAAATACTGACCTCCTTTAACGTCTACCAAATACTGGCCACCTTCAACTTCGCCAAATACTGACCTCTTTCAACTTCTATCAAGTACTGACTGCCTTCAACTCCTACCAAATACTGACTGACTTCAACTTCTACTAAATACTGACCGAATTCAACTTCTGCCAAATACTGGCCACCTTCAACTTCTACCAAATACTGACTGTCTTCAACTTCTACAAAATACTGACCGAATTCAACTTCTACCAAATGCTGACCTCCTTCATCTTCTAACAAATACTGACTGCCTTCATCTTCTACCAAATACTGACCGACTTCATCTTCTACCAAATACAGACCGACTTCAACTTCTACCAAACACTGACTGTCTTCAACTTCTATTATATACTGACCGCCTTCAACTTCTACCAAATACTGACTGTCTTCAACTTCTACCAAATACTGACTGCCTTCAACTTCTATCAAACACTGACAGACTTCAACTTTTACCAAATACTGACCCCCTTCAACTTCTACCAAATACTGACTGACTTCAACGTCTATCAAATACTGACTAACTTCAAATTCTACCAAAAACTGACTGCCTTCAACTTCTACCAAATACTGAACTTCAACTTCTACCAAACACTTCTACCAAATACTGACCGACTTCAACTTCTACAAAACACAGACCTCCTTCAACTTGTATCAAACACTGACAGACTTCAACTTTTACCAAATACTGGCCACCTTCATCTTCAACCAAATACTGGCCACCTTCACCTTAAACCAAATACTGACCACCTTCAATTTCTACCAAATACTGATTGCATTCAACTTCTACCAAATACTGACTGACTTCAACTTCTACTAAATACGAACCGACTTCAACATCTACCAAATACTGCCCACCTTCAACTTCTACTAAATACTGACTGCCCTCAACTTCTACCAAATACTGACTGCCTTCAACTTCTACGAAGCACTGACCTCTTTCAACGTCTACCAATTACTGACCTCCTTCAACTTTTACCAAATACTGGCCACCTTCAACTTCGCCAAATACTGACCTCCTTCAACTTCTTCCAAATACTGACCCCCTTCAACTTCTACCAAATTCTGACTGCCTTCAACTTCTACCAAACACTGACCTCTTTCAATTTCTACCAAATACTGACCTTCAACTTTTACCAAATACTGGCCACCTTCAACTTCGCCAAATACTGACCTCCTTCAACTTCTTCCAAATACTGACCCCCTTCAACTTCTACCAAATTCTGACTGCCTTCAACTTCTACCAAACACTGACCTCTTTCAATTTCTACCAAATACTGACCTTCAACTTTTACCAAATACTGGCCACCTTCAACTTCGCCAAATACTGACCTCCTTCAACTTCTTCCAAATACTGACCTCCTTCAACTTCTACCAAATACTGACTGCCTTCAACTCCTACCAAATACTAACGATTTTAAGTTCTACTAAATACTGACCGAATTCAACTTCTCCCAAATACTGGCCACCTTCAACTTCTACCAAATACTGACTGTCTTCAACTTCTACAAAATACTGACCGACTTCAACTTCTACCAAATGCTGACCTCCTTCATCTTCTAACAAATACTGACTGCCTTCATCTTCTACCAAATACTGACGACTTCATCTTCTACCAAATACTGACCGACTTCAACTTCTACCAAACACTGACTGTCTTCAACTTCTATTATATACTGACCGCCTTCAACTTCTACCAAATACTGACTGTCTTCAACTTCTACCAAATACTGACTGCCTTCAACTTCTATCAAACATTGACAGACTTCAACTTTTACCAAATACTGACCCCCTTCAACTTCTAGCAAATACTGACTGACTTCAGCCTCTATCAAACACTGACTGCCTTCAACGTCTACCAAATACTGACCTTCAATTTCTATTAAACACTTCTACCAAATACTGACCGACTTCAACTTCTACAAAACACTGACCTCCTTCAACTTGTATCAAACACTGACAGGCTTCAACTTTTACCAAATACTGGTCACCTTCAACTTCAACCATATACTGACCACCTTCAACTTCAACCAAATACTGATTGCTTTCAACTTCTACCAAATACTGACTGACTTCAACTTCTACTAAATACGGACTGACTTCAACTTCTACCAAATACTGGCCACCTTCAACTTCTACTAAATACTGACCACCTTCAACTTCTACTAAATACTGACTGTCTTCAGCTTCTACTAAATACTGGCCACCTTCAACTTCTACTAAATACTGGCCACCTTCAACTTCTACTAAATACTGACTGTCTTCAACTTCTACCTAATACTGACTTTCAACTTCTACCAAATACTGACCTCCTTCAACTTCTACCAAATACTGACCTCCTTCAACGTCTACCAAATACTGACCTCCTTCAACTTTTACCAAATACTGGCCACCTTCAACTTCGCCAAATACTGACCTCCTTCAACTTCTACCAAATACTGACCCCCTTCAACTTCTACCAAATTCTGACTGCCTTCAACTTCTACCAAACACTGACCTCTTTCAACTTCTACCAAATACTGACCTTCAACTTTTACCAAATACTGGCCACCTTAAACTTCGCCAAATACTGACCTATTTCAACTTCTATCAAGTACTGACTGCTTTCAACTCCTACCAAGTACTGACTGACTTCAACTTCTACTAAATACTGACCGAATTCAACTTCTGCCAAATACTGGCCACCTTCAACTTCTACTAAATACTGACTGTCTTCAACTTCTACCAAATACTGACTGACTTCAACTTCTACCAAATACTGGCCACCTTCAACTTCTACTAAATACTGACCACCTTCAACTTCTACTAAATACTGACTGTCTTCAACTTCTACTAAATACTGGCCACCTTCAACTTCTACCAAATACTGACCACCTTCAACTTCTGCTAAATACAGACTGACTTCAACTTCTACCAAATACTGACTTCAACTTCTACCAAATACTGACCTCCTTCAACTTCTAACAAATACTGACCTCCTTCAACTTCTAACAAATACTGACTGTCTTCAACTTCTACCAAACACCGACCTCCTTCAACTACAATCAAATACTGACCTCCTTCAACTTTTATGAAGCACTGATTGACTTCAACTTCTACCAAATACTGACCCCCTTCAACCTCTACCAAATACTGACTGCCTTCAACTTCTACCATACACTGACCTCCTTCAACTTCTACCAAATACTGACCCCCTTCAACTTCTACCAAATACTGACTGCCTTCAACTTCTACGAAGCACTGACCTCCTTCAACTACTACCAAATACTGACCTCCTTCAACTTCTACCAAATACTGGTCACCTTCAAATTCGCCAAATACTGACCTCCTTCAACTTCTACCAAATACTGACCCCCTTCAACTTCTACCAAATACTGACTGCCTTCAACTTCTACCAAGCACTGACGTCCTTCAACGTCTACCAAATACTGACCTCCTTCAACTTTTACCAAATACTGGCCACCTTCAACTTCGCCAAATACTGACCTCCTTCAACTTCTACCAAATACTGGCCCCCTTCAACTTCTACCAAATTCTGACTGTCTTCAACTTCTACCAAATACTGACCTCATTCAACTTCTACCAAATACTGACCTCCTTCAACTTCTACCAAATACTGACCTCCTTCAACTTTTATGAAGCACTGACCTCCTTCAACTACTACCAAATACTGACCTCCTTTAACGTCTACCAAATACTGGCCACCTTCAACTTCGCCAAATACTGACCTCTTTCAACTTCTATCAAGTACTGACTGCCTTCAACTCCTACCAAATACTGACTGACTTCAACTTCTACTAAATACTGACCGAATTCAACTTCTGCCAAATACTGGCCACCTTCAACTTCTACCAAATACTGACTGTCTTCAACTTCTACAAAATACTGACCGACTACAACTTCTACCAAATGCTGACCTCCTTCATCTTCTAACAAATACTGACTGCCTTCATCTTCTACCAAATACTGACCGACTTCATCTTCTACCAAATACAGACCGACTTCAACTTCTACCAAACACTGACTGTCTTCAACTTCTATTATATACTGACCGCCTTCAACTTCTACCAAATACTGACTGTCTTCAACTTCTACCAAATACTGACTGCCTTCAACTTCTATCAAACACTGACATACTTCAACTTTTACCAAATACTGACCCTCTTCAACTTCTACCAAATACTGACTGACTTCAACCTCTATCAAACACTGACTGCTTTCAACGTTTACCAAATACTGACCTTCAATTACTACTAAACACTTCTACCAAATACTGACCGACTTCAACTTCTACAAAACACTGACCTTCAACTTCTATCAAACACTGACAGGCTTCAACTTTTACCAAATACTGGCCACCTTCAACTTCAACCAAATACTGACCACCTTCAACTTCAACCAAATACTGATTGCTTTCAACTTCAACCAAATACTGACTGATTTCAAATTCTACTAAATACGGACCGACTTCAACTTCTACCAAATACTGGCCACCTTCAACTTCTACTAAATACTGACCACCTTCAACTTCTACTAAATACTGACTGTCTTCAGCTTCTACTAAATACTGGCCACCTTCAACTTCTACTAAATACTGGCCACCTTCAACTTCTACTAAATACTGACTGTCTTCATCTTCTACCAAATACTGACTTCAACTTCTACCAAATACTGACCTCCTTCAACTTCTACCAAATAATGACTGACTTCAACTTCTACCAAATACTGGTCACCTTCAACTTCTACTAATTACTGACCACCTTCAACTTCTATTAAATACTGACTGTCTTCAGCTTCTACTAAATAATGGCCACCTTCAACTTCTACTAAATACTGACTACCTTCAACTTCTGCTAAATACAGACTGACTTCAACTTCTACCAAATACTGACTTCAACTTCTACCAAATACTGACCTCCTTCAACTTCTAACAAATACTGACCTCCTTCAACTTCTAACAAATACTGACTGTCTTCAACTTCTACCAAACACTGACCTCCTTCAACTACTACCAAATACTGACCTCCTTCAACTTTTATGAAGCACTGACTGACTTCAACTTCTACCAAATACTGACCCCCTTCAACTTCTACCAAATACTGACTGCCTTCAACTTCTACCAAACACTGACCTCCTTCAACTTCTACCAAATACTGACCTCCTTCAACTTTTATGAAGCACTGACTGACCCTTTCAACTTCTACCAAATACTGACCCCCTTCAACTTCTACCAAATACTGACTGCCTTCAACTTCTACCAAACACTGACCTCCTTCAACTACTACCAAATAGTGACCTCCTTCAACTTCTACCAAATACTGGTCACCTTCAAATTCGCCAAATACTGACCTCCTTCAACTTCTACCAAATACTGACCCCCTTCAACTTCTACCAAATACTGACTGCCTTCAACTTCTACGAAGCACTGACCTCCTTCAACGTCTACCAAATACTGACCTCCTTCAACTTTTACCAAATACTGGCCACCTTCAACTTCGCCAAATACTGACCTCCTTCAACTTCTTCCAAATACTGACCTCTTTCAACTTCTATCAAGTACTGACTGCCTTCAACTCCTACCAAATACTAACGATTTCAAGTTCTACTAAATACTGACCGAATTCAACTTCTCCCAAATACTGGCCACCTTCAACTTCTACCAAATACTGACTGCATTCATCTTCTATCAAATACTGACGACTTCATCTTCTACCAAATACTGACCGACTTCAACTTCTACCAAACACTGACTGTCTTCAACTTCTATTATATACTGACCGCCTTCAACTTCTACCAAATACTGACTGTCTTCAACTTCTACCAAATACTGACTGCCTTCAACTTCTATCAAACATTGACAGACTTCAACTTTTACCAAATACTGACCCCCTTCAACTTCTAGCAAATACTGACTGACTTCAGCCTCTATCAAACACTGACTGCCTTCAACGTCTACCAAATACTGACCTTCAATTTCTATTAAACACTTCTACCAAATACTGACCGACTTCAACTTCTACAAAACACTGACCTCCTTCAACTTGTATCAAACACTGACAGGCTTCAACTTTTACCAAATACTGGTCACCTTCAACTTCAACCAAATACTGACCACCTTCAACTTCAACCAAATACTGATTGCTTTCAACTTCTACCAA
This sequence comes from Bathymodiolus septemdierum, assembly GCA_963383655.1. Classification (NCBI taxonomy): domain Eukaryota; kingdom Metazoa; phylum Mollusca; class Bivalvia; order Mytilida; family Modiolidae; genus Bathymodiolus; species Bathymodiolus septemdierum. The sequence goes on from OY726529.1 coordinate 16,437,127, forward strand.
ATACTGACTGATTTCAACTTCTACTAAATACGGACCGACTTCAACTTCTACCAAATACTGGCCACCTTCAACTTCTACTAAATACTGACCACCTTCAACTTCTACTAAATACTGACTGTCTTCAGCTTCTACTAAATACTGGCCACCTTCAACTTCTACTAAATACTGGCCACCTTCAACTTCTACTAAATACTGACTGTCTTCAACTTCTACCAAATACTGACTTTCAACTTCTACCAAATACTGACCTCCTTCAACTTCTACCAAATACTGACCTCCTTCAACGTCTACCAAATACTGACCTCCTTCAACTTTTACCAAATACTGGCCACCTTCAACTTCGCCAAATACTGACCTCCTTCAACTTCTACCAAATACTGACCCCCTTCAACTTCTACCAAATTCTGACTGCCTTCAACTTCTACCAAACACTGACCTCTTTCAACTTCTACCAAATACTGACCTTCAACTTTTACCAAATACTGGCCACCTTAAACTTCGCCAAATACTGACCTATTTCAACTTCTATCAAGTACTGACTGCTTTCAACTCCTACCAAGTACTGACTGACTTCAACTTCTACTAAATACTGACCGAATTCAACTTCTGCCAAATACTGGCCACCTTCAACTTCTACTAAATACTGACTGTCTTCAACTTCTACCAAATACTGACTTCAACTTCTACCAAATACTGACCTCCTTCAACTTCTACCAAATACTGACTGACTTCAACTTCTACCAAATACTGACTGACTTCAACTTCTACCAAATACTGGCCACCTTCAACTTCTACTAAATACTGACCACCTTCAACTTCTACTAAATACTGACTGTCTTCAACTTCTACTAAATACTGGCCACTTTCAACTTCTACCAAATACTGACCACCTTCCACTTCTGCTAAATACAGACTGACTTCAACTTCTACCAAATACTGACTTCAACTTCTACCAAATACTGACCTCCTTCAACTTCTAACAAATACTGACCTCCTTCAACTTCTAACAAATACTGACTGTCTTCAACTTCTACCAAACACCGACCTCCTTCAACTACAATCAAATACTGACCTCCTTCAACTTTTATGAAGCACTGATTGACTTCAACTTCTACCAAATACTGACCCCCTTCAACTTCTACCAAATACTGACTGCCTTCAACTTCTACCATACACTGACCTCCTTCAACTTCTACCAAATACTGACCCCCTTCAACTTCTACCAAATACTGACTGCCTTCAACTTCTACGAAGCACTGACCTCCTTCAACTACTACCAAATACTGACTTCCTTCAACTTCTACCAAATACTGGTCACCTTCAAATTCGCCAAATACTGACCTCCTTCAACTTCTACCAAATACTGACCCCCTTCAACTTCTACCAAATACTGACTGCCTTCAACTTCTACCAAGCACTGACGTCCTTCAACGTCTACCAAATACTGACCTCCTTCAACTTTTACCAAATACTGGCCACCTTCAACTTCGCCAAATACTGACCTCCTTCAACTTCTACCAAATACTGGCCCCCTTCAACTTCTACCAAATTCTGACTGTCTTCAACTTCTGCCAAATACTGACCTCATTCAACTTCTACCAAATACTGACCTCCTTCAACTTCTACCAAATACTGACCTCCTTCAACTTTTATGAAGCACTGACCTCCTTCAACTACTACCAAATACTGACCTCCTTTAACGTCTACCAAATACTGGCCACCTTCAACTTCGCCAAATACTGACCTCTTTCAACTTCTATCAAGTACTGACTGCCTTCAACTCCTACCAAATACTGACTGACTTCAACTTCTACTAAATACTGACCGAATTCAACTTCTGCCAAATACTGGCCACCTTCAACTTCTACCAAATACTGACTGTCTTCAACTTCTACAAAATACTGACCGAATTCAACTTCTACCAAATGCTGACCTCCTTCATCTTCTAACAAATACTGACTGCCTTCATCTTCTACCAAATACTGACCGACTTCATCTTCTACCAAATACAGACCGACTTCAACTTCTACCAAACACTGACTGTCTTCAACTTCTATTATATACTGACCGCCTTCAACTTCTACCAAATACTGACTGTCTTCAACTTCTACCAAATACTGACTGCCTTCAACTTCTATCAAACACTGACAGACTTCAACTTTTACCAAATACTGACCCCCTTCAACTTCTACCAAATACTGACTGACTTCAACGTCTATCAAATACTGACTAACTTCAAATTCTACCAAAAACTGACTGCCTTCAACTTCTACCAAATACTGAACTTCAACTTCTACCAAACACTTCTACCAAATACTGACCGACTTCAACTTCTACAAAACACAGACCTCCTTCAACTTGTATCAAACACTGACAGACTTCAACTTTTACCAAATACTGGCCACCTTCATCTTCAACCAAATACTGGCCACCTTCACCTTAAACCAAATACTGACCACCTTCAATTTCTACCAAATACTGATTGCATTCAACTTCTACCAAATACTGACTGACTTCAACTTCTACTAAATACGAACCGACTTCAACATCTACCAAATACTGCCCACCTTCAACTTCTACTAAATACTGACTGCCCTCAACTTCTACCAAATACTGACTGCCTTCAACTTCTACGAAGCACTGACCTCTTTCAACGTCTACCAATTACTGACCTCCTTCAACTTTTACCAAATACTGGCCACCTTCAACTTCGCCAAATACTGACCTCCTTCAACTTCTTCCAAATACTGACCCCCTTCAACTTCTACCAAATTCTGACTGCCTTCAACTTCTACCAAACACTGACCTCTTTCAATTTCTACCAAATACTGACCTTCAACTTTTACCAAATACTGGCCACCTTCAACTTCGCCAAATACTGACCTCCTTCAACTTCTTCCAAATACTGACCCCCTTCAACTTCTACCAAATTCTGACTGCCTTCAACTTCTACCAAACACTGACCTCTTTCAATTTCTACCAAATACTGACCTTCAACTTTTACCAAATACTGGCCACCTTCAACTTCGCCAAATACTGACCTCCTTCAACTTCTTCCAAATACTGACCTCCTTCAACTTCTACCAAATACTGACTGCCTTCAACTCCTACCAAATACTAACGATTTTAAGTTCTACTAAATACTGACCGAATTCAACTTCTCCCAAATACTGGCCACCTTCAACTTCTACCAAATACTGACTGTCTTCAACTTCTACAAAATACTGACCGACTTCAACTTCTACCAAATGCTGACCTCCTTCATCTTCTAACAAATACTGACTGCCTTCATCTTCTACCAAATACTGACGACTTCATCTTCTACCAAATACTGACCGACTTCAACTTCTACCAAACACTGACTGTCTTCAACTTCTATTATATACTGACCGCCTTCAACTTCTACCAAATACTGACTGTCTTCAACTTCTACCAAATACTGACTGCCTTCAACTTCTATCAAACATTGACAGACTTCAACTTTTACCAAATACTGACCCCCTTCAACTTCTAGCAAATACTGACTGACTTCAGCCTCTATCAAACACTGACTGCCTTCAACGTCTACCAAATACTGACCTTCAATTTCTATTAAACACTTCTACCAAATACTGACCGACTTCAACTTCTACAAAACACTGACCTCCTTCAACTTGTATCAAACACTGACAGGCTTCAACTTTTACCAAATACTGGTCACCTTCAACTTCAACCATATACTGACCACCTTCAACTTCAACCAAATACTGATTGCTTTCAACTTCTACCAAATACTGACTGACTTCAACTTCTACTAAATACGGACTGACTTCAACTTCTACCAAATACTGGCCACCTTCAACTTCTACTAAATACTGACCACCTTCAACTTCTACTAAATACTGACTGTCTTCAGCTTCTACTAAATACTGGCCACCTTCAACTTCTACTAAATACTGGCCACCTTCAACTTCTACTAAATACTGACTGTCTTCAACTTCTACCTAATACTGACTTTCAACTTCTACCAAATACTGACCTCCTTCAACTTCTACCAAATACTGACCTCCTTCAACGTCTACCAAATACTGACCTCCTTCAACTTTTACCAAATACTGGCCACCTTCAACTTCGCCAAATACTGACCTCCTTCAACTTCTACCAAATACTGACCCCCTTCAACTTCTACCAAATTCTGACTGCCTTCAACTTCTACCAAACACTGACCTCTTTCAACTTCTACCAAATACTGACCTTCAACTTTTACCAAATACTGGCCACCTTAAACTTCGCCAAATACTGACCTATTTCAACTTCTATCAAGTACTGACTGCTTTCAACTCCTACCAAGTACTGACTGACTTCAACTTCTACTAAATACTGACCGAATTCAACTTCTGCCAAATACTGGCCACCTTCAACTTCTACTAAATACTGACTGTCTTCAACTTCTACCAAATACTGACTGACTTCAACTTCTACCAAATACTGGCCACCTTCAACTTCTACTAAATACTGACCACCTTCAACTTCTACTAAATACTGACTGTCTTCAACTTCTACTAAATACTGGCCACCTTCAACTTCTACCAAATACTGACCACCTTCAACTTCTGCTAAATACAGACTGACTTCAACTTCTACCAAATACTGACTTCAACTTCTACCAAATACTGACCTCCTTCAACTTCTAACAAATACTGACCTCCTTCAACTTCTAACAAATACTGACTGTCTTCAACTTCTACCAAACACCGACCTCCTTCAACTACAATCAAATACTGACCTCCTTCAACTTTTATGAAGCACTGATTGACTTCAACTTCTACCAAATACTGACCCCCTTCAACCTCTACCAAATACTGACTGCCTTCAACTTCTACCATACACTGACCTCCTTCAACTTCTACCAAATACTGACCCCCTTCAACTTCTACCAAATACTGACTGCCTTCAACTTCTACGAAGCACTGACCTCCTTCAACTACTACCAAATACTGACCTCCTTCAACTTCTACCAAATACTGGTCACCTTCAAATTCGCCAAATACTGACCTCCTTCAACTTCTACCAAATACTGACCCCCTTCAACTTCTACCAAATACTGACTGCCTTCAACTTCTACCAAGCACTGACGTCCTTCAACGTCTACCAAATACTGACCTCCTTCAACTTTTACCAAATACTGGCCACCTTCAACTTCGCCAAATACTGACCTCCTTCAACTTCTACCAAATACTGGCCCCCTTCAACTTCTACCAAATTCTGACTGTCTTCAACTTCTACCAAATACTGACCTCATTCAACTTCTACCAAATACTGACCTCCTTCAACTTCTACCAAATACTGACCTCCTTCAACTTTTATGAAGCACTGACCTCCTTCAACTACTACCAAATACTGACCTCCTTTAACGTCTACCAAATACTGGCCACCTTCAACTTCGCCAAATACTGACCTCTTTCAACTTCTATCAAGTACTGACTGCCTTCAACTCCTACCAAATACTGACTGACTTCAACTTCTACTAAATACTGACCGAATTCAACTTCTGCCAAATACTGGCCACCTTCAACTTCTACCAAATACTGACTGTCTTCAACTTCTACAAAATACTGACCGACTACAACTTCTACCAAATGCTGACCTCCTTCATCTTCTAACAAATACTGACTGCCTTCATCTTCTACCAAATACTGACCGACTTCATCTTCTACCAAATACAGACCGACTTCAACTTCTACCAAACACTGACTGTCTTCAACTTCTATTATATACTGACCGCCTTCAACTTCTACCAAATACTGACTGTCTTCAACTTCTACCAAATACTGACTGCCTTCAACTTCTATCAAACACTGACAGACTTCAACTTTTACCAAATACTGACCCCCTTCAACTTCTACCAAATACTGACTGACTTCAACGTCTATCAAATACTGACTAACTTCAAATTCTACCAAAAACTGACTGCCTTAAACTTCTACCAAATACTGAACTTCAACTTCTACCAAACACTTCTACCAAATACTGACCGACTTCAACTTCTACAAAACACAGACCTCCTTCAACTTGTATCAAACACTGACAGACTTCAACTTTTACCAAATACTGGCCACCTTCATCTTCAACCAAATACTGGCCACCTTCACCTTAAACCAAATACTGACCACCTTCAATTTCTACCAAATACTGATTGCATTCAACTTCTACCAAATACTGACTGACTTCAACTTCTACTAAATACGAACCGACTTCAACATCTACCAAATACTGCCCACCTTCAACTTCTACTAAATACTGACTGCCCTCAACCTCTACCAAATACTGACTGCCTTCAACTTCTACGAAGCACTGACCTCCTTCAACGTCTACCAATTACTGACCTCCTTCAACTTTTACCAAATACTGGCCACCTTCAACTTCGCCAAATACTGACCTCCTTCAACTTCTTCCAAATACTGACCCCCTTCAACTTCTACCAAATTCTGACTGCCTTCAACTTCTACCAAACACTGACCTCTTTCAATTTCTACCAAATACTGACCTTCAACTTTTACCAAATACTGGCCACCTTCAACTTCGCCAAATACTGACCTCCTTCAACTTCTTCCAAATACTGACCCCCCTTCAACTTCTACCAAATTCTGACTGCCTTCAACTTCTACCAAACACTGACCTCTTTCAATTTCTACCAAATACTGACCTTCAACTTTTACCAAATACTGGCCACCTTCAACTTCGCCAAATACTGACCTCCTTCAACTTCTTCCAAATACTGACCTCTTTCAACTTCTATCAAGTACTGACTGCCTTCAACTCCTACCAAATACTAACGATTTTAAGTTCTACTAAATACTGACCGAATTCAACTTCTCCCAAATACTGGCCACCTTCAACTTCTACCAAATACTGACTGTCTTCAACTTCTACAAAATACTGACCGACTTCAACTTCTACCAAATGCTGACCTCCTTCATCTTCTAACAAATACTGACTGCCTTCATCTTCTACCAAATACTGACGACTTCATCTTCTACCAAATACTGACCGACTTCAACTTCTACCAAACACTGACTGTCTTCAACTTCTATTATATACTGACCGCCTTCAACTTCTACCAAATACTGACTGTCTTCAACTTCTACCAAATACTGACTGCCTTCAACTTCTATCAAACATTGACAGACTTCAACTTTTACCAAATACTGACCCCCTTCAACTTCTAGCAAATACTGACTGACTTCAGCCTCTATCAAACACTGACTGCCTTCAACGTCTACCAAATACTGACCTTCAATTTCTATTAAACACTTCTACCAAATACTGACCGACTTCAACTTCTACAAAACACTGACCTCCTTCAACTTGTATCAAACACTGACAGGCTTCAACTTTTACCAAATACTGGTCACCTTCAACTTCAACCAAATACTGACCACCTTCAACTTCAACCAAATACTGATTGCTTTCAACTTCTACCAAATACTGACTGACTTCAACTTCTACTAAATACGGACCGACTTCAACTTCTACCAAATACTGGCCACCTTCAACTTCTACTAAATACTGACCACCTTCAACTTCTACTAAATACTGACTGTCTTCAGCTTCTACTAAATACTGGCCACCTTCAACTTCTACTAAATACTGGCCACCTTCAACTTCTACTAAATACTGACTGTCTTCAACTTCTACCAAATACTGACTTTCAACTTCTACCAAATACTGACCTCCTTCAACTTCTACCAAATACTGACCTCCTTCAACGTCTACCAAATACTGACCTCCTTCAACTTTTACCAAATACTGGCCACCTTCAACTTCGCCAAATACTGACCTCCTTCAACTTCTACCAAATACTGACCCCCTTCAACTTCTACCAAATTCTGACTGCCTTCAACTTCTACCAAACACTGACCTCTTTCAACTTCTACCAAATACTGACCTTCAACTTTTACCAAATACTGGCCACCTTAAACTTCGCCAAATACTGACCTATTTCAACTTCTATCAAGTACTGACTGCTTTCAACTCCTACCAAGTACTGACTGACTTCAACTTCTACTAAATACTGACCGAATTCAACTTCTGCCAAATACTGGCCACCTTCAACTTCTACTAAATACTGACTGTCTTCAACTTCTACCAAATACTGACTTCAACTTCTACCAAATACTGACCTCCTTCAACTTCTACCAAATACTGACTGACTTCAACTTCTACCAAATACTGACTGACTTCAACTTCTACCAAATACTGGCCACCTTCAACTTCTACTAAATACTGACCACCTTCAACTTCTACTAAATACTGACTGTCTTCAACTTCTACTAAATACTGGCCACCTTCAACTTCTACCAAATACTGACCACCTTCAACTTCTGCTAAATACAGACTGATTTCAACTTCTACCAAATACTGACTTCAACTTCTACCAAATACTGACCTCCTTCAACTTCTAACAAATACTGACCTCCTTCAACTTCTAACAAATACTGACTGTCTTCAACTTCTACCAAACACCGACCTCCTTCAACTACAATCAAATACTGACCTCCTTCAACTTTTATGAAGCACTGATTGACTTCAACTCCTACCAAATACTGACCCCCTTCAACTTCTACCAAATACTGACTGCCTTCAACTTCTACCATACACTGACCTCCTTCAACTTCTACCAAATACTGACCCCCTTCAACTTCTACCAAATACTGACTGCCTTCAACTTCTACGAAGCACTGACCTCCTTCAACTATTACCAAATACTGACCTCCTTCAACTTCTACCAAATACTGGTCACATTCAAATTCGCCAAATACTGACCTCCTTCAACTTCTACCAAATACTGACCCCCTTCAACTTCTACCAAATACTGACTGCCTTCAACTTCTACCAAGCACTGACGTCCTTCAACGTCTACCAAATACTGACCTCCTTCAACTTTTACCAAATACTGGCCACCTTCAACTTCGCCAAATACTGACCTCCTTCAACTTCTACCAAATACTGGCCCCCTTCAACTTCTACCAAATTCTGACTGTCTTCAACTTCTACCAAATACTGACCTCATTCAACTTCTACCAAATACTGACCTCCTTCAACTTCTACCAAATACTGACCTCCTTCAACTTTTATGAAGCACTGACCTCCTTCAACTACTACCAAATACTGACCTCCTTTAACGTCTACCAAATACTGGCCACCTTCAACTTCGCCAAATACTGACCTCTTTCAACTTCTATCAAGTACTGACTGCCTTCAACTCCTACCAAATACTGACTGACTTCAACTTCTACTAAATACTGACCGAATTCAACTTCTGCCAAATACTGGCCACCTTCAACTTCTACCAAATACTGACTGTCTTCAACTTCTACAAAATACTGACCGACTACAACTTCTACCAAATGCTGACCTCCTTCATCTTCTAACAAATACTGACTGCCTTCATCTTCTACCAAATACTGACCGACTTCATCTTCTACCAAATGCTGACCTCCTTCATCTTCTACCAAACACTGACTGTCTTCAACTTCTATTATATACTGACCGCCTTCAACTTCTACCAAATACTGACTGTCTTCAACTTCTACCAAATACTGACTGCCTTCAACTTCTATCAAACACTGACAGACTTCAACTTTTACCAAATACTGACCCCCTTCAACTTCTACCAAATACTGACTGACTTCAACGTCTATCAAATACTGACTAACTTCAAATTCTACCAAAAACTGACTGCCTTCAACTTCTACCAAATACTGAACTTCAACTTCTACCAAACACTTCTACCAAATACTGACCGACTTCAACTTCTACAAAACACAGACCTCCTTCAACTTGTATCAAACACTAACAGACTTCAACTTTTACCAAATACTGAACTTCAACTTCTACCAAACACTTCTACCAAATACTGACCGACTTCAACTTCTACAAAACACAGACCTCCTTCAACTTGTATCAAACACTGACAGACTTCAAATTTTACCAAATACTGAACTTCAACTTCTACCAAACACTTCTACCAAATACTGACCGACTTCAACTTCTACAAAACACAGACCTCCTTCAACTTGTATCAAACACTGACAGACTTCAACTTTTACCAAATACTGGCCACCTTCATCTTCAATCAAATACTGGCCACCTTCAACTTAAACCAAATACTGACCACCTTCAATTTCTACCAAATACTGATTGCATTCAACTTCTACCAAATACTGACTGACTTCAACTTCTACTAAATACGAACCGACTTCAACATCTACCAAATACTGCCCACCTTCAACTTCTACTAAAAACTGACTGCCTTCAACTTCTACCAAATACTGACTGCCTTCAACTTCTACGAAGCACTGACCTCCTTCAACGTCTACCAAATACTGACCTCCTTCAACTTTTACCAAATACTGGCCACCTTCAACTTTTACCAAATGCTGACCTCCTTCATCTTCTACCAAACACTGACTGTCTTCAACTTCTATTATATACTGACCGCCTTCAACTTCTACCAAATACTGACTGTCTTCAACTTCTACCAAATACTGACTGCCTTCAACTTCTATCAAACACTGACAGACTTCAACTTTTACCAAATACTGACCCCCTTCAACTTCTACCAAATACTGACTGACTTCAACGTCTATCAAATACTGACTAACTTCAAATTCTACCAAAAACTGACTGCCTTCAACTTCTACCAAATACTGAACTTCAACTTCTACCAAACACTTCTACCAAATACTGACCGACTTCAACTTCTACAAAACACAGACCTCCTTCAACTTGTATCAAACACTAACAGACTTCAACTTTTACCAAATACTGAACTTCAACTTCTACCAAACACTTCTACCAAATACTGACCGACTTCAACTTCTACAAAACACAGACCTCCTTCAACTTGTATCAAACACTGACAGACTTCAAATTTTACCAAATACTGAACTTCAACTTCTACCAAACACTTCTACCAAATACTGACCGACTTCAACTTCTACAAAACACAGACCTCCTTCAACTTGTATCAAACACTGACAGACTTCAACTTTTACCAAATACTGGCCACCTTCATCTTCAATCAAATACTGGCCACCTTCAACTTAAACCAAATACTGACCACCTTCAATTTCTACCAAATACTGATTGCATTCAACTTCTACCAAATACTGACTGACTTCAACTTCTACTAAATACGAACCGACTTCAACATCTACCAAATACTGCCCACCTTCAACTTCTACTAAAAACTGACTGCCTTCAACTTCTACCAAATACTGACTGCCTTCAACTTCTACGAAGCACTGACCTCCTTCAACGTCTACCAAATACTGACCTCCTTCAACTTTTACCAAATACTGGCCACCTTCAACTTCGCCAATACTGACCTCCTTCAACTTCTTCCAAATACTGACCCCCTTCAACTTCTACCAAATTCTGAATGCCTTCAACTTCTACCAAACACTGACCTCTTTCAATTTCTACCAAATACTGACCTTCAACTTTTACCAAATACTGGCCACCTTCAACTTCGCCAAACACTGACCTCCTTCAACTTCTTCCAAATACTGACCTCTTTCAACTTCTATCAAGTACTGACTGCCTTCAACTCCTACCAAATACTAACGATTTTAAGTTCTACTAAATACTGACCGAATTCAACTTCTCCCAAATACTGGCCACCTTCAACTTCTACCAAATACTGACTGTCTTCAACTTCTACAAAATACTGACCGACTTCAACTTCTACCAAATGCTGACCTCCTTCATCTTCTAACAAATACTGACTGCCTTCATCTTCTACCAAATACTGACGACTTCATCTTCTACCAAATACTGACCGACTTCAACTTCTACCAAACACTGACTGTCTTCAACTTCTATTATATACTGACCGCCTTCAACTTCTACCAAATACTGACTGTCTTCAACTTCTACCAAATACTGACTGCCTTCAACTTCTATCAAACATTGACAGACTTCAACTTTTACCAAATACTGACCCCCTTCAACTTCTAGCAAATACTGACTGACTTCAGCCTCTATCAAACACTGACTGCCTTCAACGTCTACCAAATACTGACCTTCAATTTCTATTAAACACTTCTACCAAATACTGACCGACTTCAACTTCTACAAAACACTGACCTCCTTCAACTTGTATCAAACACTGACAGGCTTCAACTTTTACCAAATACTGGTCACCTTCAACTTCAACCAAATACTGACCACCTTCAACTTCAACCAAATACTGATTGCTTTCAACTTCTACCAAATACTGACTGCCTTCAACTTCTATCAAACATTGACAGACTTCAACTTTTACCAAATACTGACCCCCTTCAACTTCTAGCAAATACTGACTGACTTCAGCCTCTTTCAAACACTGACTGCCTTCAACGTCTACCAAATACTGACCTTCAATTTCTATTAAACACTTCTACCAAACACTGACCTCCTTCAACTTCTATCAAACACTGACAGGCTTCAACTTTTACCAAATACTGGTCACCTTCAACTTCAACCAAATACTGACCACCTTCAACTTCAACCAAATACTGATTGCTTTCAACTTCTACCAAATACTGACTGACTTCAACTTCTACTAAATACGGACCGACTTCAACTTCTACCAAATACTGGCCACCTTCAACTTCTACTAAATACTGACCACCTTCAACTTCTACTAAATACTGACTTTCTTCAGCTTCTACTGAATACTGGCCACCTTCAACTTCTACTAAATACTGGCCACCTTCAACTTCTACTAAATACTGACTGTCTTCAACTTCTACCAAATACTGACTTCAACTTCTACCAAATACTGACCTCCTTCAACTTCTACCAAATACTGACCTCCTTCAACTTTTACCAAATACTGGCCACCTTCAACTTCGCCAAATACTGACCTCCTTCAACTTCTACCAAATACTGACCCCCTTCAACTTCTACCAAATTCTGACTGCCTTCAACTTCTACCAAACACTGACCTCTTTCAACTTCTACCAAATACTGACCTTCAACTTTTACCAAATACTGGCCACCTTCAACTTCGCCAAATACTGACCTATTTCAACTTCTATCAAGTACTGACTGCTTTCAACTCCTACCAAGTACTGACTGACTTCAACTTCTACTAAATACTGACCGAATTCAACTTCTGCCAAATACTGGCCACCTTCAACTTCTACTAAATACTGACTGTCTTCAACTTCTACCAAATACTGACTTCAACTTCTACCAAATACTGACCTCCTTCAACTTCTACCAAATACAGACTGACTTCAACTTCTACCAAATACTGACTGACTTCAACTTCTACCAAATACTGGCCACCTTCAACTTCTACTAAATACTGACCACCTTCAACTTCTACTAAATACTGACTGTCTTCAACTTCTACTAAATACTGGCCACCTTCAACTTCTACCAAATACTGAACACCTTCAACTTCTGCAAAATACAGACTGACTTCAACTTCTACCAAATACTGACTTCAACTTCTACCAAATACTGACCTCCTTCAACTTCTAACAAATACTGACCTCCTTCAACTTCTAACAAATACTGACTGTCTTCAACTTCTACCAAACACCGACCTCCTTCAACTACAATCAAATACTGACCTCCTTCAACTTTTATGAAGCACTGACTGACTTCAACTTCTACCAAATACTGAAACCCTTCAACTTCTACCAAATACTGATTGCCTTCAACTTCTACCAAGCACTGACCTCCTTCAACTACTACCAAATACTGACCTCCTTCAACTTCTACCAAATACTGGTGACCTTCAAATTCGCCAAATACTGACCTCCTTCAACTTCTACCAAATACTGACCCCTTTCAACTTCTACCAAATACTGACTGCCTTCAACTTCTACCAAGCACTGACGTCCTTCAACGTCTACCAAATACTGACCTCCTTCAACTTTTACCAAATACTGGCCACCTTCAACTTCGCCAAATACTGACCTCCTTCAACTTCTACCAAATACTGACCTCCTTCAGCTTCTACCAAATACTGACCTCCTTCAACTTTTATGAAGCATTGACCTCCTTCAACTACTACCAAATACTGACCTCCTTTAACGTCTACCAAATACTGGCCACCTTCAACTTCGCCAAATACTGACCTCTTTCAACTTCTATCAAGTACTGACTGCCTTCAACTCCTACCAAATACTGACTGACTTCAACTTCTACTAAATACTGACCGAATTCAACTTCTGCCAAATACTGGCCACCTTCAACTTCTACCAAATACTGACTGTCTTCAACTTCTACAAAATACTGACCGACTACAACTTCTACCAAATGCTGACCTCCTTCATCTTCTAACAAATACTGACTGCCTTCATCTTCTACCAAATACTGACCGACTTCATCTTCTACCAAATACAGACCGACTTCAACTTCTACCAAACGCTGACTGTCTTCAACTTCTATTATATACTGACCGCCTTCAACTTCTACCAAATACTGACCCCCTTCAACTTCTACCAAATACTGACTGACTTCAACGTCTATCAAATACTGACTAACTTCAAATTCTACCAAAAACTGACTGCCTTCAACTTCTACCAAATACTGAACTTCAACTTCTACCAAACACTTCTACCAAATACTGACCGACTTCAACTTCTACAAAACACAGACCTCCTTCAACTTGTATCAAACACTGACAGACTTCAACTTTTACCAAATACTGAACTTCAACTTCTACCAAACACTTCTACCAAATACTGACCGACTTCAACTTCTACAAAACACAGACCTCCTTCAACTTGTATCAAACACTGACAGACTTCAACTTTTACCAAATACTGGCCACCTTCATCTTCAACCAAATACTGACAACCTTCAACTTCTACCAAATACTGATTGCTTTCAACTTCTACCAAATAATGACTGACTTCAACTTCTACTAAATGCAGACCGACTTCAACTTCTACCAAATACTGGCCACCTACAACTTCTACTAAATACTGACTGCCTTCAACTTCTACCAAATGCTGACTGTCTTCAACTTCTACCGAATACTGACTTCAACTTCTACTAAATACTGACCTCCTTCAACTTCTAACAAATACTGACTGCCTTCAACTTCTACCAAATACTGACCGACTTCAACTTCTACCAAATACTGACTGTCTTCAACTTCTACCATAAACTGGCCATCTTCAACTTCTGCTAAATACTGACTGCCTTCAACTTCTACTAAAGACTGACTGACTTCAACTTCTACCAAATACTGACCTCCTTCAACTTCTAACAAATACTGACTGCCTTCAACTTCTACCAAATACTGACCAACTTCAACTTCTACCAAATACTGACTGTCTTCAACTTCTACCATATACTGACCATCTTCAACTTCTACCAAATATTGATTGCCTTCAAATTCTACTAAGTACTGACCACCTACAACTTCTACCAAATATACTGACTGTCTTCAACTTCTACCATATACTGACCACCTTCAACTTCTACAAAATACTGGCCACCTTCAACTTCTACCAAATACTGACTGTCTACAACTTCTACCATATACTGACCGCCTTCAACGTCTACCAAATACTGACTGCCTTCAACTTTATTTACAGATTAAATTAAGAAATAATTCACGGAAGTCATAATGTGTTGTGAATTTTTTCATGGGTTGGCAGAATATTATTGTTTATACCAAGTGGCAGCAAGGTGTAAAATTCACTAATATTTTACCAACCCATGTTGAAACCAACAACATAGTATGGCTTCCATTGATTATTTCGATTCTGATATGTCTTAACAGTACAAATACGATAGTACACGTTGAAGAAAGATGATAATTTATGTTTATGGATGCAGGCAAGATCGCACACAATTTATGTGACGCTGTTGGCCGTTTCAACTTCCATCTTGTCAAATGCAATAAAGTTTCACTGTTAAATTCAATACCTACATCATATTCGTACGAGTTACAGTTGTCCTTAATGGACCAGGACCTGCTACCCTCCCGGGGCACATGAGTTCACCCTCTACATGTTGTTCAAACTTTAGTTATCTGCATATTGGTTTATTGACCATTGTTTGTCTTTTTGTTCTTTTTTTTTTACAAATTGTGTCATCTGTCCTCGGACTACGGCTTCTGATATCTTCAAACTTTTCTTGCATCAATGGCTTCAAATATTTTCAGCTACAAAATGGAATTGAATAATATAAATGATGTGAAGAGCAAACTCCACGACTATTAAAGGTTTTTAGATCCTTTAATTTCACATTAAGTTGAAGTCATCGCTTCGAAAGTTTTGCGGTCGCCACCATGAATTGGTTGACCGTTATGGAATATCTGTCACAAATGACCACGGATATGTTCCACTTGTCGTAAACACTTCCCGGTCCGTTCCTCATGCATGACTTATCACTGGCTTTGTAACTAGATTAATACAAGTGCCACTAGTGGAGCAGGAACTGCTTACCCTACCGGAGCACCTGCGTTCACCCCGGATTTTCAGTGGGGTTCGTGTTATTCTATCTTTAGGGTTATGTGTCTGTTTTGTAGATCGTTGTTTGTCCTTTTGTACTTTTTCTTTTGGCTATTGTGTTGTCTGTTCTTCGAGATACGGATTCTGATTATCCCTTTGGTATCTTCAAACTCTTCTTAAAAACTGATCTGAAGGTCAAACTCCACGACTACTAGTTTTTATTTAGAGTCTTACATATATCAGTGTCTCTGTCCACAAAATATTTGTTATATAGTGATGGAAAATTAGACTGAATTCATTTGAATTCTGTATACCAATTTTTGTGATATGACGATAATTTGTATTTTCATGATCATATAAATTCGTGGTTCCCCTGCACATACGCACGCCCACCTACCCACGGATACGCACACACACCCCCACTCACACACATATTTATTTATTGTCAAGGAAACTGTAGTACTCAGTGAAATCTAATGACCCGCCGCAAGTCGTTGACGATTTGCTTAGAGTATACTTCACTACTAAGTTTAGTGATGATAGGCACTGATTACATATGTAGATGTTAAGGGCCTGGGTGGGTCAATGAGTTAGGTATTTGGATTACCTAACAACTCATACAAGCCTATCACCAATACGGCGTGCGTTTGCGCCCGGCTTTGTAAATTACAAAAAGTGTGCATTCGACTCGCAGCCGCAAGTGATAAAGTTTACCAGTTGCTTGCCCATGGTCGGTGGTTCTCTCCGGGTACTTCGACTTCTTCCACCACTAAAACTGGTCGCCATGATATAGCTGAAATATTGCTGAAAGTGGCGTGAAACATCAAAAATCAAATCAATCAATCATATGTAGATGTTAATTCTACTATCATACAACATCAACTACCACAGTAACTATTACGTTCTTCAAATTGACAAGATTTAAAATGACCATAGGTGATTTAATATACAAACTAAAGTAATCTAGGACTATTTGAAAAATGTTACTTCTTGGTTGAATGACGTATAGATATAATGCCATTAGTGGAGCAAGGGACGGAACTGCTTACCCTTCCGAAGCAACCGAGTTCAGCTCCGGTTTCTAGTGGGATTCACGTTGCTCAATCTTTAGTATTCTATGTAATGTTTTATCATTGTGTCCTTTTCCTTTTGGTCATTGTATTTTCTCTCCGACTTTCGGTTTATGACTACCCCTTTGGTATCTTCAAACTTTTCTAAGGGACCAACTATTTACCTATTATCATGGCTATTTTATCATACGAGCATGGAAAAAACCGCCCGAAATAAAAATCAGATTATTATTATTTTAGACATGAGAAAGCTAATTTTCAAGTTTACCGAATTTTTTTATTATATTGTCGTTGTCTTTCCTTATTTACGATGTAATAGTTAGCTTAATGATGTAAAAATTGGTTCAGATACAGTAACTAAAACAAATGTAACACAATGTGATACGTGGTTGAAAACTTGCTTCAGATACAATGTCTAAAAAATGTAATATAATGTTATTAAATACGTGGTTGAAAACTTGATTAAGATACAATGTCTAAAAAATGTATTATAATGTTATTAAATACATGGTTGAAAACTTGCTTCAGATACAATGTCTAAAAAATGTAATATAATGTTATTAAATACGTGGTTGAAAACTTGATTAAGATACAATGTCTAAAAAATGTAATATAATGTTATTAAATACGTGGTTGAAAACTTGCTTCAGATACAATGTCTAAAAAATGTAATATAATGTTATTAAATGCGTGGTTGAAAACTTGCTTCAGATACAATGTCTAAGAAATGTAATATAATGTTATACGTGCTTGAAAAGTTGCTTCAGATACAACGACTCACGCAAATACAATACAAAGCCACCAAATAAAGATTATTTCCCTACGACCAACAGAAATCCAGACAAATAACTTCCAAGGGCTGCAATAATACAAAACGCAAAAGAGAAATTTAGGTATTTTGCTTTGACACCATCTTGTGTTCCATATACGATAGTTCCAATGAGTGCACATGTCCCTGAAAATATAAAAATAAAATAAATTATATGCATTGACGTGAAATAAGCATTGTATTACATTTCAATAATTATAATATGGCTGAAATACTGCTCACTTGACGCTAAGCAACAATAAATCAATTAGTTCATTGGAAAGAAAATGAATATACCGGTAGTAGACCAGATGAATTAAGATACAGAATTGACTACATTAATCATATAATATGAAACAGGCACAACCTGTTTGAAGGACGAAGTCCTATAATTTTAAGAGGGAGGCGCGAGAAGGGAATGTATTATTTTTTTTCAAGTACTTTTTAAAGTTTTTTTTTAAATTATTTGGCTGGAGTTATCTCTCTTTGACTGTTTAACTGAAGACTGAAGGTATGTTTGTTTGCGAAAAAAAAAAATCGTATAAAATATTTATATCTTTTAAAAGATTTTATATAGATCGAAACATACTTTACTATAATAAAAATAAGATTCAAATTCAGATGTTTGTTCTCTTTCCAAATATATTCGAAACTAAGCAATATGCTACGTATCTTAGTAACAGATGCTTTGCAATTTTGAAAATGAATCTTCATTGCTTTTCGGTTGTTTTGCAATTATTGTCGAATGACACCGATATTCGTTTGGTTCAGTAGAATTTTTTATAAGCAATTTGAAATGATTCTGGTGTAGAAGCAAATCCACATTTCGACTGAGAGAAGAATTAATATATTCTTCCTTAGTCAGTTAGTGAAATAGATATTGTTTTGTCCATCTCTTCCCTGTAACCAAATATTTATATTGCTTTGCAAAATTCTAGTAGCTATTGAAATCTCAGTATTTGTAGCACATTGGTTACCACGAACCATTTTATTCAGATATTCATGCCTTGAAATACTGGTATGGTGACTAAGTTTTAACTGTTCTTCATAAAAATCAAAATTGTTGTAAATTTCGGAGCAGATCAATGACCTATGAACCAAGCTTTGTGATAAATTGCCAGTGATGGCTAAACTAATGGTATGAAAGAAGCACTGGCCATCTCCTGGAACATCATAGATAAGAAAATCTTCATTCTCTATTTTAATTCTTCCAGAGTTTTTGGCATTTAAATTATTTTGTGGGTGTTTAAGTTGTTCATAGCCCATAGGCATAGGTGAACCCTGTAGATTTGGTTGTTGTGGGATTATATTTTGTAAATGGTCATTCTCTATCTTTATTTTCTTAAGAGTTATTGGCATTTAAATTACTTGGTGGTGGTTGAAATTGTTCATAGCCCATAGGCATAGCAGGTGTACCTTGAAAATTTAATGGGTGTGGGGTTATATTTTGAGAAGTAGGAGAGCTCACCTTAATAATTTCAACATCAATTTCCTTATGTGTTTTAGTCTCAGTGTCTAAATTGTTGGGTAGGATTGTTGCAGGCACAGGTTTTGTATGGGTAGGGTTCTTTTGATTTTTATTTTGAATTTGTGCCATGGACCCCTTTAAAATATCAACATAGGAATGCTCTTTGGTCACCAGTCTACTCATGATCAAAATATAAGATTTAGGTTGACAAAAAAACACTTACATATTCAAAAAAGTTGTGAGCGAAGAAATACTTCGGCGAGTTAGAAGTTATTCGTCTGCTAACAAAGATATTCCATTCAAGACCCCCCCCCCCCCTCTTTTTATTTACAGTGTAACTACGCCAGTTTTTTTTATTACAGCCACAATAAAACAACACGAAAATACAGGAAATAACGATCAACTGGTCAAATGCAAATCCTTCAATGAAATTTCAATAATACGATGATTCGTACACGTTATCATCTTTTATTTTGAATGAATTTTGAAGCAGATAATTTTTTGTTATGGCTGTTCCGTTCATTTTACCTACGCCGCTCTTCCGCCGAGAATCTCGTAGAAAGAGATTTTTTAATTAGAATTGTATTTCAAGTTTATTTCTATTTTGCATAGAGTAAATAATTAAAGAAATGGGAATTTTTCATTGAAATATATATTTTTTGCGTTTCTAAATATCAATTGATCTATTTTTAAAACTTCCGGTGAAAAGATATTTGGCTATGAATAGAAACATAGTAGGAGTCGACTCCTATAGAAAGGAGGAAACATCGTACAGCATACAGTGACGTCCTTTATTACTATATCAAGTAGATATACACAAAAATGTACGTAGCTAAAACAAAATAAAACATTCCAGTCAAAGATTATTAAAGAAACATTTTAGCAAACGAGT
Organism: Bathymodiolus septemdierum; assembly: GCA_963383655.1. NCBI lineage: Eukaryota > Metazoa > Mollusca > Bivalvia > Mytilida > Modiolidae > Bathymodiolus > Bathymodiolus septemdierum. The sequence goes on from OY726529.1 coordinate 16,457,816, forward strand.
AATTAAGATAAAACAGACATATATAATTTAACACCGGGGAGTACAAGATAGGAAAGTCTCCGACACCCGAGTATAAGATTTCATCCTTTCTCGGACGAAGCTTGCAGAGTCGGAGAACGATTGAAATCTTACCCAAGGGTGTCGGAGATTTCCTTATCTTGTACTTTTTCCAGAGTTTGATTTTATTTCTCACTAAATACCTTTGTTTTGTTTACATTCCATCGAGCGTTTTCCAGCAAACTGAAGTAAATTTAGGAGATAACTGCATTGTATTTTAAGCTTTGTGGATGTAAATCGTGAGTTTTACGGTAGCAAATTGAATTTACCTCGCAACGCGTAAAACCATTATAGTGCAATACTGAACATACACATGTATTCTTGAATATCCCTCGGTCTAAAAATCACACAAATTAAAATCCGCGAAATGCATAAACAACATGAGGTCATATGATTATGAAGACTTCCAGTTTAAATTTAGATCAGACGTTTTTTGGTTTCGTGTACACTTCAATTTTGATAAAATTTTAAACTAAAATAATTTGCAAGGTAATGATTTTAATTATTTTTGTTTATTGTTGTAAATGTGACATGTTCACGTTTTCAAGATGGTGGATCCTTTCAGCTGAACCACTTTGTTACGACAGGTAGATTGATAATTTTATGTAGAATCGTAACCAATCAAATCCGACAATACAAACAAATTATATGAGAATATCGATTTATCGATATACATCCGTGTATTGGCAGTATTTTAAATGTATTTCATAATAAAATACAATATATCTTATAAATACATTATAAATACTACAACAGCGATAAATACCTGTAAACAATTATTTGACGTTGGTCAAAGGGAGGTAATTTCTTTTTAAAAAGGAAGAGCACTCTATTATTTACTCAATGTAAACAAACATTGACACGGTAGAAAGAGTCAAACACCGTGAAAGGTGCAAGATTGTTAAATCGTTAACTAGCAGAATAGTACACACAGATTAATTTTAAAATATTTATGTAGTTGAATCGTGGCTTTATTGATGATAATAAACTAAGTCTGAACCGTGGAGTAGAGCTATGATTATGAATAGAGTTGTCCCGGTAAAAATGCATGATTTTTATCTTGTCGTGTATAGGGGGTACAAGACATATATAATCTAGTACCGGGAGAGGTGCAAGATAGTAAAATCTGTGACACCCTAGGGTAAGATTTAAATCGTATCGAACGAGGCTTGTCCAGTCGAGATAAAATTTTTAAAATCATACCTGGGGGTGTCTCAGATTTAACAATCTTGCACCTTTCACGGTGTTTGGCCCTTTTTCTCACCCCTTTCTAATTTGTCAATGTGTGTTTACTTTGAGAAAATATAGAATGCTCTCCGTTGTTAGTAACTAACGAAATTTAAAAAAAATTACCTCCCTTTGACCAACGTCAAATAACTTTTAGTATGTATCACTGTTGTGGTAGCATACAAATACTGTCTATATATTTTATTAGGAAATAATATGGACTGCTTTATCCAAGGGGTGAGAAAAGAATATCTTCCAACCCTAAAAATAGGAAATGACGTTTCTGATCCCTTGGATAACGTAGTCCGTTAATTTATGTGAAAACGATTGTTCTATCTTACCCAGGCTCCCTGGGTAAAACAAGCTACCCGCGCCTTTTTCCTGCCGCAAAATTGCTTTCCATTGTTGAAATAAACAAACATTGACACGATAGAAAAGGGTGAGAAAATGATTCAAACACCGTGAAAGGTGCAAGATTTTTAAATCTTAAATCTGAGACAAGCCTCGACCGATACGATTTAAATCTTGCCTTCGAGTATCACATATTGTATTACTATCTTGCACTTCTCCCGGTGTTAGACCCTATATATCTTTTCAGTGAGAAAATACAAACCTCCTATGAAACAACAGATGAATCCGACTGATCTTAATATTGGCTTGTCTTTGAATACAAACATCTTTAAAGCAGCTATTACAACAGCAGCCAGTAACACAATAAAGCCCAGAGAAGCCATAGACTGGGCTGTTTTAAATGCATCTGGGCATGCATCACCTGAAACAAAGATATAACAAAGGTAAAAACAAATGTAATCGCATCGGTGATGTAATGGTTAGCGTATTCGTCTTGAGTGTGGTAGATCATCGGTGAATGTAATGGTTAGCGTATTCACCTCGAGTGTGGTAGATCATCGGTGATGTAATGGTTAGCGTATTCACCTCGAGTGTGGTAGATCATCGGTGATGTAATGGTTAGCGTATTCGTCTCGAGCGTGGTAGATCATCGGTGATGTAATGGATAGTGTATTCACCTCGAGTGTGGTAGATCATCGGTGATGTAATGGTTAACGTATTCACCTCGAGTGTGGTAGATCATCGGTGATGTAATGGTTAGCGTATTCGTCTCGAGCGTGGTAGATCATCGGTGATGTAATGGATAGTGTATTCACCTCGAGTGTGGTAGATCATCGGTGATGTAATGGTTAACGTATTCATCTCGAGCGTGGTAGATCATCGGTGATGTAATGGTTAACGTATTCACCTCGAGTGTGGTAGATCATCGGTGATGTAATGGTTAACGTATTCACCTCGAGTGTGGTAGATCATCGGTGATGTAATGGTTAACGTATTCACCTCGAGTGTGGTAGATCATCGGTGATGTAATTGTTAACGTATTCATCTCGAGCGTGGTAGATCATCGGTGATGTAATGGTTAACGTATTCACCTCGAGTGTGGTAGATCATCGGTGATGTAATGGTTAACGTATTCACCTCGAGTGTGGTAGATCATCGGTGATGTAATGGTTAACGTATTCACCTCGAGTGTGGTAGATCATCGGTGATGTAATGGTTAACGTATTCACCTCGAGTGTGGTAGATCATCGGTGATGTAATGGTTAACGTATTCACCTCGAGTGTGGTAGATCATCGGTGATGTAATGGTTAGCGTATTCGTCTCGAGCGTGGTAGATCATCGGTGATGTAATGGTTAGCGTATACGTCTCGAATGTGGTAGATCGTGTGTTCGAGACCAATATATTCAATATGGACGAGGAGGATCACCATACGTTTAATGTACAAGATACAAATTTATTCGAACAACGGAACTTTGCTTACCAAAACAGCTAATGAGAATTCGAGATATCCAGTGTTCGGGTGTCATCTTATATATATTTTTTGACATATTTGTACATCCACTGAGGCAACCGAGGCAAATAATAATGGATAAACACAACATCTTAAGTTAATAAATAAATCGTAACCATAAACTGTAAGTTCTAAGTTAACATCTGTTGTATCGTACTGTATGCAAACCGGAATTATTTGGGGGTTCAGAAATAGTTCTATTATTTTCCCGGCGAATGTCATTACAATGGTAAACATTTACAAACAACTATCAATCTGTCTGAATAAGAGTTATGCTTGAGCCTTATATCTTATAAACATGATTGAAGAATCCTTGGTGTGTCAATCAACTCTTAAATCATGTAGGAGTGTAAGGAGCGTAATGAACATTTTACGGGGATGTACGCATAGCTTCATGTATTCTAATGTCAATAATTTAAAAAAAACTACTTGTGGCCAATTTGCCAAATTATGGAATTATCTACTATCAAAACGTCAAAATTTTAACAACAAACAAACCAAAACCGATAGCCTCAGAGGCCGCCCCCAGACACCCTACCTCGATAAAATTCCAACCCAAGCTACGCCCATGAGAGTGATTGTTGTGTATTCCAGAAAAAAAACTGTATTTTTCTAATTAGGAGTGCACGACGCTTTTCTGGAATAATATTCACCAGGTGACGCTCACAGTCCAATGTTTGGGAGGCATAATCACTTAAAAGTCTTTGGGAAGAAGTAAACCAAAAGAACTAAATGGGATTCCCAAAATCGGCTGAGGTCACCTATGCCGGGGGGAGGAAACACTTAGTTTTAATAATATTTAGGGAACAACCATTTAACTTGAAGGGGGGGGGGGGATTTTAATTAAACAAGTTCAGATCTTTACTATATAAAACACAATGACACACTGGTTTTTTAGTCAGTTTATACAGGTCCATCTCTTAAATAAATGTCATAGTCTCTATGGTATAATCCCCTTGGTAGTGAAGGTGTAGAATGTAGTTTAAGACATTCACTGGCTGATCTGTTGTTGTACACCTTTATAAATACACATGTAGAATTTAAATTTGTTATCACTTGGCCAATATAATAAAATCTTTAAAGTGCGAAACCTATCTCAAATGGGAGGCCTGGGTGGCTCAATGAGTTAGGTCGCTGGATCTAGCAACTCATACAAGCCTATCACCAATACGGCGTGGGTTCAAGCCCAGCTTTGTACATTACAAAACAGGGTGCACTCGACTCGCAGCCGCATGTGATAAAGTCTACCAGTTGCTTGCCCATGGACGGTGGTTCTCTCCGGGTACTCTGGCTTCCTCCACCACTAACACTGGTCGCCATGATATAGCTGAAATATTGTTGAAAGTGGCGTTAAAACACCAAAAATCAATTAATCTATAGTAATGCTACTGTTCGTCTGTCCTTCATTCTGTCAGTCTTTCTGTAACATTTTTGTGAACACTCTAGAGGCCACATATTTTATTCCGTTTTGACTTGGTTCACACTTTGTACATAGATCTGGAAGCCTACTGATTTCCAAGTTCAAATGTCAAAGGTCTAGGTGACATTTGAACTTTAACCATTTGTTGGCGTTTATCCTTGTGAAGACACTAGCCTACATCTTTCAGTGGATTTTGACCAAACTTAGTCGACACTTATTTCATACAAAGCCTTGAAGCCTATTTTGAAGGTCACAGGTCAAAGGTCAAGGTCACAGTTGGACATAAGTTTTAGCAATTTAACAGTGGGGGGATATGTCATGCTTTGCGTTGCCTTTGTTATAGTATTAAGTGTTTATTATCAAATGTTCATAGCCTTACAAGTGACAGTACATACATGAGGCAGCAATCCCTTTTTTTAAGGGACACTTACAATATCTATTAAAAATAGGGGGTAATTACTGAAAGGTCAAGTACAGTTTGAAAAACTAAGCGAAATCTTTAATATAAATTCCAAATAGAGTGAGGTTTATAGGTGTGTAGATATGGCATAAAGTATACTTGAGATTTATTGCACAACTCTTGGGATTTTTTTTTTTTTTTTCAAAACAATACTCTTAAACCAGATTTTTTTTTTTCATACTTATGTAAAGCAGAATATTTTTTTGTGGCCATTGCTGTGACATTATTTAATTTCTTTCCATTCTAAATTATAATATTTTCAAGTTAAATGGTCGTTCCCTTACATAATTTAGAAACTGTATATTTCAATAATATATATTTCTAATAGAGTGAGTGATTGAGTGATTGTTGTTTAACGCCAATTCAGCAATTTTTCAGCTATATCATGGCGAGAATAAGTTAATTTTCAATGAGATGATGATGAGGTCGTCTTTGTTCTAGACCAACAAGCTGAGTTGGATTTTTATAGTGCTAGCTCACTGAAACAACAGTCCGCGGGTAAACATGTCGCTCCACTCGGACACGTTATTCTGATTCCGAGCCGTCTTTGCTCTTTCTCCTTAGTGCTGCGTGCTTAGCACAGAAGCAACAAATACCAATTTCATAGTCTTTGGTTTGACCCGACCGGGGCTCGAACCCATGATCTACCGCACTCGAGGAGAGGCACGCTAACCATTACGCCACCGATGCGGTTAATATTTCTAATAAAAACTCTGACATGGTTTTATTAATATTTCTAATGAAATCAAATCAGCTTCGAAATGCTAACTACTGGGTTCCGACCACTTCACTTTAAATCATAGAAAGAGAAAACTATTTTTTTTTAAATTGATATTTCAAATCTTAAAAGTAATAATTGTTATTATTTCTACTACGTACAGATACATTAAAATAATATTTGTAAAAGGGCGTTGTACTTTCCTTTAGTGATGTTGTGTCCTGGATTTAAGCCAGTCCATCTCAGAAAGCATTGATTTTTTTTCCGTCACATGAATGGGTTTAGATGTGTGGTAACGTGACCAAAACATATTTATGAATGAACGTATGAGAAAATGACAAATCAAGTAAAGTATGAGAAAGTGAAAACTTAATATGAAAGTGCAGTAAAAATGAAAGGAAAAATCAAAATTGAAAGTACAAAATTTGTTCCCTTTATCTATATATAATAAAAGTTTACCCCCAAACTACCATGCGATCGCAGCCACGACCCTCCCCCCCCCCCCCCCCCCCCCCCCCCCCCCAAGGTAATGAAGGCATATAATCACAATACATTACATATATGATCAAATGAGCACTATCTAGTATAGTATAGGTGATTAGTTAATCGAATGCATTTTTATTAGTGGAAAGATCAATAAAGTAAAAGAAATGTTTTACTGAGAGATCGGCCATTTAAGTTGTAAGAGGGAGGGATATGTTTTCACCCGATCGAAAAAATAAACAAAAACAAAAACAATCGCATAAACAAATCAGATTATTTCTTTTTGGACATGAACATTAATGTTTCTTTAATTTCTACTGTTTTTCGTTGAACAGTGCCAGATTATTAATTTCTTCCATTAGTTATAGACAATGATCGTTCCTGTATTATATCTGCGATTTATTCTAATTTCTATGCATACCACAAATTAATCTTGCACATTTAGTTATGCCCGCCACGGATTGACACCCTAGCCACAGTCCTTGATAACCCTTTGTGTCACCGATAGATAAATATATCCAATACGGTGTTGCAAATCCAATAAACTGAAATAGGAACGACACTACAATTAATATGAATCCTGCAATTGATGCGAGTGAGCTTCTCCGAAAATAGCCATTTTGATTCTACAATAATTACGGGTACGTTGTTTAAAGGTTTTAGCTTCTGTTATAACTGAGAAAGCATATCACCGCCACCCTTTTATTTAAATAGTCAGATAGTGATAGTAAGACTAAACGTTTACAAAAAATTCACATAAGACGACAATGATAAGTGATTAAAAATTCCTTATTTATGTAAAAAAAACAACTTTTTGTTTGTTTGTTATTTATTGAAATTTAAAACCACTGAATTAAATGTTGTTGATTGCCAACCATGTATAACCATGACAGAGTCGTAGAGGTGGAACGAAAAGAGAGGGAGTCTTAGGAGTGGACCGAAAAGTGGGAAGGGGTGGGACTTCACAACAAAATATTCATTTAAAAATCATGATTAAATATACACGTAGGAGATTGGTCGAACCCTCTTTATCTTATACGTTGCCCATCCTTGTAAACGTTTAGTCTTACTATCACTATCTGACTATTTAAATAAAAGGGTGGCGGTGATATGCTTTCTCAGTTATAACAGAAGCTAAAACCTTTAAACAACGTACCCGTAATTATTGTAGAATCAAAATGGCTATTTTCGGAGAAGCTTCAAGCGCATCAATTGCAGGATTCATATTAACTGTAGTGTCGTTCCTATTTCAGTTTATTGGATTTGCAACACCGTATTGGATATATGTATCTATCGGTGACTCAAAGCTTTATCAAGGACTGTGGTTAGGGTGTCATTCCGTGGCGGGCATAACTAAATGTGCAATATTAAGTTGTGGTATGTATAGAAATTAGAATAAATCGCAGATATAATACAGGAACGATCATTGTCTGTAACTAATGGAAGAAATTAATAATCTGGCACTGTTCAACGAAAAACAGTAGAAATTAAAGAAACATTAATTTTCATGTCCAAAAAGAAATAATCTGATTTGTTTATGCGATTGTTTTTGTTTTTGTTTATTTTTTCGATCGGGCGAAAACATATCCCTCCCTCTTACAACTTAAATGGCCGATCTCTCAGTAAACATTTCTTTTACTTTATTGATCTTTCCACTAATAAAAATGCATTCGATTAAATAATCACCTATACTATACTAGATAGTGCTCATTTGATCATATATGTAATGTATTGTGATTATATGCCTTCAGTACCTTGGGGGGAGGGGGGAGGGTCGTGGCTGCGATCGTATGGTAGTTTGGGGGTAAACTTTTATTATATATAGATAAAGGGAACAAATTTTGTACTTTCAATTTTGATTTTTCCTTTCATTTTTACTGCACTTTCATATTAAGTTTTCACTTTCTCATACTTTACTTGATTTGTCATTTTCTCATACGTTCATTGATAAATATGTTTTCGTCACGTTCCCACACATCTAAGCCCATTCATGTGACGGAAAAAAAATCAATGCTTTCTGGGATGGACTGGGTTAAATCCGGGACACAACATCACTAAAGGAAAGTACAACGCCCTTTTACAAATATTATTTTAATGTATCTGTACGTAGTAGAAATAATAACAATTATTACTTTTAAGATTTGAAATATCAATTTAAAAAAAAATAGTTTTCTCTTTCTATTGATTTAAAGTGAAGTGGTCGGAGCCCAGTAGTTAGCGTTTCGAGGCTGATATGATTTCATTAGAAATATTAATAAAACCATGTCAGAGTTTTTATTAGAAATATTAACCGCATCGGTGGCGTAATGGTTAGCGTGCCTCTCCTCGAGTGCGGTAGATCATGGGTTCGAGCCCCGGTCGGGTCAAACCAAAGACTATGAAATTGGTATTTGTTGCTTCTGTGCTAAGCACGCAGCACTAAGGAGAAAGAGCAAAGACGGCTCGGAATCAGAATAACGTGTCCGAGTGGAGCGACATGTTTACCTGCGGACTGTTGTTTCAGTGAGCTAGCACTATAAAAATCCAACTCAGCTTGTTGGTCTAGAACAAAGAGGACCTCATCATCATCTCATTGAAAATTAACTTATTCTCGCCATGATATAGCTGAAAAATTGCTGAATTGGCGTTAAACAACAATCACTCAATCACTCACTCTATTAGAAATATCTATTATTGAAATATACAGTTTCTAAATTATGTAAGGGAACGACCATTTAACTTGAAAATATTATAATTTAGAAGGGAAAGAAATTAAATAATGTCACAGCAATGGCCACAAAAAAATATTCTGCTTTACATAAGTATGAAAAAAAAAAATCTGGTTTAAGAGTATTGTTTTGAAAAAAAAAAAAAAAATCCCAAGAGTTGTGCAATAAATCTCAAGTATACTTTATGCCATATCTACACACCTATAAACCTCACTCTATTTGGAATTTATATTAAAGATTTCGTTTAGTTTTTCAAACTGTAATTGACCTTTCAGTAATTACCCCCTATTTTTAATAGATATTGTAAGTGTCCCTTATAAAAAGGGATTGCTGCCTCATGTATGTACTGTCACTTGTAAGGCTATGAACATTTGATAATAAACACTTAATACTATAACAAAGGCAACGCAAAGCATGACATATCCCCCCACTGTTAAATTGCTAAAACTTATGTCCAACTGTGACCTTGACCTTTGACCTGTGACCTTCAAAATAGGCTTCAAGGCTTTGTATGAAATAAGTGTCGACTAAGTTTGGTCAAAATCCACTGAAAGATGTAGGCTAGTGTCTTCACAAGGATAAACGCCAACAAATGGTTAAAGTTCAAATGTCACCTAGACCTTTGACATTTGAACTTGGAAATCAGTAGGCTTCCAGATCTATGTACAAAGTGTGAACCAAGTCAAAACGGAATAAAAGATGTGGCCTCTAGAGTGTTCACAAAAATGTTACAGAAAGACTGACAGAATGAAGGACAGACAGACAGTAGCATTACTATAGATTGATTGATTTTTGGTGTTTTAACGCCACTTTCAACAATATTTCAGCTATATCATGGCGACCAGTGATAGTGGTGGAGGAAGCCAGAGTACCCGGGGAGAACCATCGTCCATGGGAAAGCAACTGGTAGACTTTATCACATGCGGCTGCGAGTCGAGTGCACCCTGTTTTGTAATGTACAAAGCTGCGCTTGAACCCACGCCGTATTGGTGATAGGCTTGTATGAGTTGCTAGATCCAGCGACCTAACTCATTGAACCACCCAGGCCCCCCATTTGAGATAGGTTTCGCACTTTCAAGATTTTATTATATTGGCCAAGTGATAACAAATTTAAATTCTACATGTGTATTTATAAAGGTGTACAACAACAGATCAGCCAGTGAATGTCTTAAACCACATTCTACACCTTTACTACCAAGGGGATTATACCATAGAGACTATGACATTCATTTAAGAGATGGACCTGTATAAACTGACTAAAAAACCAGTGTGTCATTGTGTTTTATATAGTAAAGATCTGAACTTGTTTAATTAAAATTCCCCCCCCCCCCTTCAAGTTAAATGGTTGTTCCCTAAATATTATTAAAACTAAGTGTTTCCTCACTCCGGAATAGGTGACCTGAGCCGATTTTGGGAATCCCATTTAGTTCTTTTGGTTTACTTCTTCCCAAAGACTTTTAAGTGATTATGCCTCCCAAACATTAGACTGTGAGAGTCACCTGGTGAATATTATTCCAGAAAAGCGTCGTGCGCACCTAATTAGAAAAATACAGTTTTTTTTTTGAATACACAACAATCACTCTCATGGGCGTAGCTTGGGTTGGAATTTTATCGAGGTAGGGTGTCTGGGGACGGCCTCTGAGGCTATCGGTTTTGGTTTGTTTGTTGTTAAAATTTTGACGTTTTGATAGTAGTTAATTCCATAATTTGGCAAATTGGCCACAAGTAGTTTTTTTAAAATATTGACATTAGAATACATGAAGCTATGCGTACATCCCCGTAAAATGTTTATTACGCTCCATACACTCCTACATGATTTAAGAGTTGATTGACATACCAAGGAGTCTTCAATCATGTTTATAAGATATAAGGCTCAAGCATAACTCTTATTCAGACAGATTGATAGTTGTTTGTAAATGTTTACCATTGTAATGACATTCGCCGGGAAAATAATAGAACTATTTCTGAACCCCCAAATAATTCCGGTTTGCATACAGTACGATACAACAGATGTTAACATAAAACTTACAGTTTATGGTTACGATTTATTTATTAACTTACGATGTTGTGTTTATCCATTATTATTTGCCTCGGTTGCCTCAATGGATGTACAAATATGTCAAAAATTATATATAAGATGACACCCGAATACTGGATATCTCGAATTCTCATTAGCTGTTTTGGTAAACAAAGTTCCGTTGTTCGAATAAATTTGTATCTTGTACATTAAACGTATGGTGATCCTCCTCGTCCATATTGAATATACTGGTCTCGAACACACGATCTACCACGCTCGAGACGAATACGCTAACTATTACATCACCGATGATCTACCACGCTCGAGACGAATACGCTAACCATTACATCACCGATGATCTACCACACTCGAGGTGAATACGTTAACCATTACATCACCGATGATCTACCACACTCGAGGTGAATACGCTAACCATTACATCACCGATGATCTACCACACTCGAGGTGAATACGTTAACCATTACATCACCGATGATCTACCACACTCGAGGTGAATACGTTAACCATTACATCACCGATGATCTACCACACTCGAGGTGAATACACTAACCATTACATTCACCGATGATCTACCACACTCGAGGTGAATACGTTAACCATTACATTCACCGATGATCTACCACACTCGAGGTGAATACACTAACCATTACATTCACCGATGATCTACCACACTCGAGGTGAATACACTAACCATTACATTCACCGATGATCTACCACACTCGAGGTGAATACGTTAACCATTACATCACCGATGATCTACCACACTCGAGGTGAATACGTTAACCATTACATTCACCGATGATCTACCACACTCGAGGTGAATACGCTAACCATTACATCACCGATGCGATTACATTTGTTTTTACCTTTGTTATATCTTTGTTTCAGGTGATGGATGCCCAGCTTCATTTAAAGCAGCCCAGGCTATGGCTACTCTGGGCTTTCTTGTGTTACTGGCTGCTGTTGTAATTGCTGCTTTAAAGATGTTTTTATTCAAAGACAAGCCAATATTAAGATCAGTCGGAGTCTGCTGTTGTTTCATAGGAGGTTTGTATTTTCTCACTGAAAAGATATATAGGGTCTAACACCGGGAGAAGTGCAAGATAGTAATACAATATGTGATGCTCGAAGGCAAGATTTAAATCGTATCGGTCGAGGCTTGTCTCAGATTTAAGATTTAAAAATCTTGCACCTTTCACGGTGTTTGATTCATTTTCTCACCCTTTTCTATCGTGTCAATGTTTGTTTATTTCAACAATGGAAAGCAATTTTGCGGCAGGAAAAAGGCGCGGGTAGCTTGTTTTACCCAGGGAGCCTGGGTAAGATAGAACAATCGTTTTCACATAAATTAACGGACTACGTTATCCAAGAGGTCAGAAACGTCAGTTCCTATTTTTAGGGTTGGAAGATATTCTTTTCTCACCCCTTGGATAAAGTAGTCCATATTATTTCCTAATAAAATATATAGACAGTATTTTTATGCTACCACAACAGTGATACATACTAAAAGTTATTTGACGTTGGTCAAAGGGAGGTAATTTTTTTTTAATTTCGTTAGTTACTAACAACGGAGAGCACTCTATATTTTCTCAAAGTAAACACACATTGACAAATTAGAAAGGGGTGAGAAAAAGGGTCAAACACCGTGAAAGGTGCAAGATTGTTAAATCTGAAACACCCCCAGGTATGATTTTAAAAATTGTATCTCGACTGGACAAGCCTCGTCCGATACGATTTAAATCTTACCCTAGGGTGTCACATATTTTACTATCTTGCCCCTCTCCCGGTACTAGATTATATATGTCTTGTACCCCCTATACACGACAAGATAAAAATCATGCATTTTTACCGGGACAACTCTATTCATAATCATAGCTCTACTCCACGGTTCAGACTTAGTTGATTATCATCAATAAAGCCACGATTCAACTACATAAGTATTTTAAAATTAATCTGTGTGTACTATTCTGCTAGTTAACGATATAACAATCTTGCACCTTTCACGGTGTTTGACTCTTTCTACCGTGTAAATGTTTGTTTACATTGAGTAAATAATAGAGTGCTCTTCCTTTTAAGAAAGAATATTACCTCCCTTTGACCAACGTCAAATAATTTTTTACAGGTATTTATCGCTGTTGTAGTATTTATAACATATTTATAAGATATATTGTATTTTATTATGAAATACATTTAAAATACTGCCAATACACGGATGTATATCGATAAATCGATATTCTAATACAATTTGTTTGTATTGTCGGATTTGATTGGTTACGATTCTACATAAAATTATCAATCTACCTGTCGTAACAAAGTGGTTCAGCTGAAAGGATCCACCATCTTGAAAACGTGAACATGTCACATTTACAACAATAAACAAAAAGGATTAAAATCACTACCTTGCAAACTTATTTTAGTTTAAAATTTTATCAAAATTGAAGTGTACACGAAACCAAAAAACGTCTGATCTAAATTTAAACTGGAAGTCTTCATAATCATATGACCTCATGTTGTTTGTGCATTTCGCGCATTTTAATTTGTGTGATTTTTAGACCGAGGGATATTCAAGAATACATGTGTATGTTCAGTATTGCACTATAATGGTTTTACGCGTTGCGAGGTAAATTCAATTTGCTACCGTAAAACTCACGATTTACATCCACAAAGCTTAAAATACAATGCAGTTATCTCCTAAATTTACTTCAGTTTGCTGGAAAACGCTCGATGGAATGTAAACAAAACAAAGGTGCTTAGTGAAAAATAAAATCAAACACAGGAAAAGGTACAAGATAAGGAAATCTCCGACACCCTTGGGTAAGATTTCAATCGTTCTCCGACTCTGCAAGCTTCGTCCGAGAAAAGATGAAATCTTATACTCGGGTGTCGGAGACTTTCCTATCTTGTACTCCTATGACTGGAATGTTTTATTTTGTTTTAACTACGTACATTTTTTTGTATATCTACTTGATATAGTAATAAAGGACTTCACTGTAGGCTGTACGATGTTTCCTCCTTTCTATAGGAGTCGACTCCTACTATGTTTCTATTCATAGCCAAATATCTTTTCACCGGAAGTTTTAAAAATAGATCAATTGATATTTAGAAACGCAAAAAATATATATTTCAATGAAAAATTCCCATTTCTTTAGTTATTTACTCTATGCAAAATAGAAATAAACTTGAAATAAAATTCGAATTAAAAAATCTTTTTCTACGAGATTCTCGGCGGAAGAGCGGCGTAGGTAAAATGAACGGAACAGCCATAGCAAAAATTTATCTGCTACAAAATTCATTCAAAATAAAAGATAATAACGTGCACGGATCATCGTATTATTGAAATTTCATTGAAGGATTTGCATTTGACCAGTTGATCGTTATTTCCTGTATTTTCGTGTTGTTTTATTGTGGCTGTAATAAAAAAAATGGCGTAGTTACACTGTAAATAAAAAGAGGGGGGTCTTGAATGGAATATCTTTGTTAGCAGACGAATATCTTCTAACTCGCCGAAGTATTTCTTCGCTCACAACTTTTTTGAATTTGTAAGTGTTTTTTTGTCAACCTAAATCTTATATTTTGACCATGAGGAGACTGGTGACCAAAGAACATTCCTATGCTGATATTTTAAAGGGGTCCATGACACAAACTCAAAATAAAAATCAAAAGAACCCTACCCATGCAAAACCTGTGCCTGCAACAATCCTACCCAACAATTTAGACACTGAGACTAAAACCTCCGACTGTATCCCTAAGGAAATTGATGTTGAAATTATTAAGGTGAGCTCTCCTACTTCTCAAAATATAACCCCACACCCATCAAATTTTCAAGGTACACCTGCTATGCCTATGGGCTATGAACAATTTCAACCACCACCAAGTAATTTAAATGCCAATAACTCTTAAGAAAATAAAGATAGAGAATGACCATTCACAAAATATAATCCCACAACAACCAAATCTACAGGGTTCACCTATGCCTATGAGCCATGAACAACTTAAACACCCACAAAATAATTTAAATGCCAAAAACTCTGGAAGAATTAAAATAGAGAATGAAGATTTTCTTATCTATGATGTTCCAGGAGATGGCCAGTGCTTCTTTCATACCCTTAGTTTAGCCATCACTGGCAATTTATCACAAAGCTTGGTTCATAGGTCATTGATCTGCTCCGAAATTTACAACAATTTTTATTTTTATGAAGAACAGTTAAAACTTAGTCACCATACCAGTATTTCAAGGCATGAATATCTGAATAAAATGGTTCGTGGTAACCAATGTGCTACAAATACTGAGATTTCAATAGCTACTAGAATTTTGCAAAGCAATATAAATATTTGGTTACAGGGAAGAGATGGACAAAACAATATCTATTTCACTAACTGACTAAGGAAGAATATATTAATTCTTCTCTCAGTCGAAATGTGGATTTGCTTCTACACCAGAATCATTTCAAATTGCTTATAAAAAATTCTACTGAACCAAACGGTTATCAGTTTCATTCGACAATAATTGCAAAACAACCGAAAAGCAATGAAGATTCATTTTCAAAATTGCAAAGCATCTGTTACTAAGATACGTAACATATTGCTCCCACTCTCCTTTTCAATACAACCCATCTGGACATGTAATCACTGGTGATCTGAATATCATTCAACATGAGAGTCTCCGAAAGGTGATTTCTCATGGTCCTAAATTCAGAGAACCTCAACACTTCAATTGGAAACATAATTTCAAGATAATTATGGATGCTGTTGAAGATTATGCCAGAAGGTGGATAAAGAGAGAAGTAGACCAAGATCCTGAGCTAGAGTCCTTGTCAGACTGGGTTAGAACAATTAGGTCTCTAGTACAAGGTCGGATTCACAAACTCAAAAATTGTGTTAATAGTCGACCTAAGTCTGTATTTAAAGACCAAGAAGCCGTTAAGTGTCTTTCCTCTCTTCATGACAAATATGTTATCGTTCCTGCGGACAAGTCTTCCAACAATATCGTGTTTGTATGTAAATCATATTACTTCGAATGCCTAATCAAGGAATTAGGCATAAATAGCAACACCTCTAGTAATACCACATACAAACCAACTTCGTTCGACAAAGATGAAATCCTAGCTAACCACAGATCATTCATGACCTCTTTAAACATTCCCTCTGGTAAAGAGTCTGAGGATTTACCCTATTTATATTGGATACCTAAACTCCATAAGACACCATACAAAGAAAGGTACATAGCGGGATCATCAACTTGCTCGACGAAAGAATTGTCTATTCACCTGACAAAGATTCTGTCTGCAGTAAAAGAGGGACAACAGAAATATTGTGAAACTGTTTACTCGCGTAGTGGCATAAATCACATGTGGATTTTGAAAAACTCTAAAGATCTTTTGGATAACCCGAAATCAAGATCTTTCTCTCAGGTATCCTCCATCAAAACTTTTGATTTTTCAACTCTATATACCACCCTACCGCATGACAAATTAAAAACCCGCTTAAAAGAAACAATTCATAAAGCTTTTAGTCATAGAAACTATGGCTCAAAATTTGTTGTGTTAGGCTACAATTCCACATATTTTTCAAACAAAATTCATAAAGGTAAAACATGCTACTCCGAGGAACAAGTGATCAGTATGCTGGAGTTCCTCATCGATAACATATTTGTCTCCTTTGGAGGGACACTGTTTCAGCAGGTCGTCGGCATACCAATGGGTACCAATTGTGCCCCTCTTCTAGCCGATTTATTTTTATACTCATATGAGTCGGAGTTTCTTCAAAAGCTTGTAAAAGATAAGAAGATTCATGAGGCTAGAGCCTTTAATTTCACATACAGGTATATTGATGACGTTTTATCTATCAATAATTCTAGATTTGCAGAATTTCTTCCATTGATATACCCTCCAGAGCTGGAAGTTAAAGAGACCACCGATACAGCTTCGTCCGCATCATTTTTGGACTTATACCTCGAATTTGACGACAGTGGTCAACTCAGTACTAAAATTTATGATAAGCGGGACGACTTCAATTTTAAAATCATAAATTTTCCAAACATGTGCAGCAATATACCAGCTTCTCCTGCATATGGTGTTTACATCTCGCAATTGATTCGCTATGCAAGGGCCAGTAGCAATTATTCTGATTTCCTGAAACGTCATCTTCATCTGAGAAACAGGCTACTGGACCAGGGCTATAAAAAGATTCGCCTTATTCGATCTCTTAAAAAGTTTATATTCCGATACCAATATCTTGTCGAAATATATTCCGTCTCTGCAGAAAAAATTATAAGCGATGCATTTTCATATAGTGAAAATGTATAAAGATAAAGAAGTCAAAAATGTCAAGAATTTTTTTTGTCAATGTGTGACGTAAAAATATTTTTGACATTTACGTCACCGAATATGGTACTGCTTTGACTACTATTTTACCTATTTTGTTCCTGTATTTAAATACTGTTACAGTGACAGCCGGAACCTTTGAACCGTAATGAGAGCGGGAGGTTTGGCGCCTTAAAATCTGATTCAACCCACCATTTCTTTAGAAATGCCTGTACCAAGTCAGGGTCATTACGGTTTTCACAGTTTTCCGGTTGTTGACTGATTTTGTCTGTTTATATAATTATGAGTTTTGACTTTCCCTTTGTAAGATTGTTCGGAGTTCGGTAATTTTGTTATTACCTTTATTTAGTTTCGAATATATTTGGAAAGAGAGCAAACATCTGAATTTGAATCTTATTTTTATTATAGTAAAGTATGTTTCGATCTATATAAGATCTTTTAAAAGATATAAATATTTTATACGATTTTTTTTTTGGCAAACAAACATACCTTCAGTCTTCAGTTAAACAGTCAAAGAGAGATAACTCCAGCCAAATAATTAAAAAAAAAACTTTAAAAAGTACTTGAAAAAAAATAATACATTCCCTTCTCGCGCCTCCCTCTTAAAATTATAGGACTTCGTCCTTCAAACAGGTTGTGCCTGTTTCATATTATATGATTAATGTAGTCAATTCTGTATCTTAATTCATCTGGTCTACTACCGGTATATTCATTTTCTTTCCAATGAACTAATTGATTTATTGTTGCTTAGCGTCAAGTGAGCAGTATTTCAGCCATATTATAATTATTGAAATGTAATACAATGCTTATTTCACGTCAATGCATATAATTTATTTTATTTTTATATTTTCAGGGACATGTGCACTCATTGGAACTATCGTATATGGAACAATAGATGATGTCAAAACAAAATACCTAAATTTCTCTTTTGCGTTTTGTATTATTGCAGCCCTTGGAAGTTATTTGTCTGGATTTCTGTTGGTCGTAGGGAAATAATTTTTATTTGGTGGCTTTGTATTGTATTTGCGTGAGTCGTTGTATCTGAAGCAAGTTTTCAAGCACGTATAACATTATATTACATTTTTTAGACATTGTATCTGAATAAAGTTTTCAACCACGTATTTAATAACATTATATTACATTTTTTAGACATTGTATCTGAAGCAAGTTTTCAACCACGTATTTAATAACATTATATTACATTTTTTAGATATTGTATCTTAATCAAGTTTTCAACCACGTATTTAATAACATTATATTACATTTTTTAGACATTGTATCTGAAGCAAGTTTTCAACCACGTATTTAATAACATTATATTACATTTTTTAGACATTGTATCTGAAGCAAGTTTTCAACCATGTATTTAATAACATTATATTACATTTTTTAGACATTGTATCTTAATCAAGTTTTCAACCACGTATTTAATAACATTATATTACATTTTTTAGACATTGTATCTGAAGGAAGTTTTCAACCACGTATCACATTGTGTTACATTTGTGTTAGTCATTGTATTTGTAGCAACTTTTCAACCATGCATCACATTGTGTTACATTTGTTTTAGTTACTGTATCTGAACCACTTTTTACATTATTAAACTAACTATTACATCGTAAATAAGGAAAGACAACGACAATATAATAAAAAAATTCGGTAAACTTGAAAATTAGCTTTCTCATGTCTAAAATAATAATAATCTGATTTTTATTTCGGACGGTTTTGTCCATGCTCGTATGATAAAATAGCCATGATAATAGGTAAATAGTTGGTCCCTTAGAAAAGTTTGAAGATACCAAAGGGGTAGTCATAAACCGAAAGTCGGAGAGAAAATACAATGACCAAAAGGAAAAGGACACAATGATAAAACATTACACAGAATACTAAAGATTGAGCAACGTGAATCCCACTAGTAACCGGAGGTGAACTCGGTTGCTTCGGAAGGGTAAGCAGTTCCGTCCCTTGCTCCACTAATGGCATAATATCTATACGTCATTCAACCAAGAAGTAACATTTTTCAAATAGTCCTAGATTACTTTAGTTTGTATATTAAATCACCTATGGTCATTTTAAATCTTGTCAATTTGAAGAACGTAATAGTTACTGTGGTAGTTGATGTTGTATGATAGTAGAATTAACATCTACATATGATTGATTGATTTGATTTTTGATGTTTCACGCCACTTTCAGCAATATTTCAGCTATATCATGGCGACCAGTTTTAGTGGTGGAAGAAGTCGAAGTACCCGGAGAGAACCACCGACCATGGGCAAGCAACTGGTAAGCTTTATCACTTGCGACTGCGAGTCGAATGCACACTTTTTGTAATTTACAAAGCCGAGCGCAAACGCACGTCGTATTGGTGATAGGCTTGTATGAGTTGTTAGGTAATCCAACCACCTAACTCATTGACCCACCCAGGCCCTTAACATCTACATGTGTAATCAGTGCCTATCATCACTAAACTTAGTAGTGTAGTATACTCTAAGCAAATCGTCAACGACTTGCGGCGGGTCATTAGATTTCACTGAGTACTACAGTTTCCTTGACAATAAATAAATATGTGTGTGAGTGGGGGTGTGTGTGCGTATCCGTGGGTAAGTGGGCGTGCGTATGTGCAAGGGAACCACAAATTTATATGATCATGAAAATACAAATTATCGTCATATCACAAAAATTGGTATACAGAATTCAAATGAATTCAGTCTAATTTTCCATCACTATATAACAAATATTTTGTGGACAGAGACACTGATATATGTAAGACTAAATAAACACTAGTAGTCGTGGAGTTTGACCTTCAGATCAGTTTTTAAGAAGAGTTTGAAGATACCAAAGGGATAATCAGAATCCGTATCTCGAAGAACAGACAACACAATAGCCAAAAGAAAAAGTACAAAAGGACAAACAACGATCTACAAAACAGACACATAACCCTAAAGATAGAATAACACGAACCCCACTGAAAATCCGGGGTGAACGCAGGTGCTCCGGAAGGGTAAGCAGTTCCTGCTCCACTAGTGGCACTTGTATTAATCTAGTTACAAACCCAGTGATAAGTCATGCATGAGGAACGGACCGGGAAGTGTTTACGACAAGTGGAACATATCCGTGGTCATTTGTGACAGATATTCCATAACGGTCAACCAATTCATGGTGGCGACCGCATAACTTTCGAAGCGATGACTTCAACTTAATGTGAAATTAAAGGATCTAAAAACCTTTAATAGTCGTGGAGTTTGCTCTTCACATCATTTATATTATTCAATTCCATTTTGTAGCTGAAAATATTTGAAGCCATTGATGCAAGAAAAGTTTGAAGATATCAGAAGCCGTAGTCCGAGGACAGATGACACAATTTGTCAAAAAAAAAAGAACAAAAAGACAAACAATGGTCAATAAACCACTATGCAGATAACTAAAGTTTGAACAACATGTAGAGGGTGAACTCATGTGCCCCGGGAGGGTAGCAGGTCCTGGTCCATTAAGGACAACTGTAACTCGTACGAATGTGAAGTAGGTATTGAATTTAACAGTGAAACTTTATTGCATTTGACAAGGTGGAAGTTGAAACGGCCAACAGCGTCACATAAATTGTGTGCGACCTTGCCTGCATCCATAAACATAAATTATCATCTTTCTTCAACGTGTACTATCGTATTTGTACTGTTAAGACATATCAGAATCGAAATAATCAATGGAAGCCATACTATGTTGTTGGTTTCAACATGGGTTGGTAAAATATTAGTGAATTTTACACCTTGCTGCCACTTGGTATAAACAATAATATTCTGCCAACCCATGTAAAAATTCACAACACATTATGACTTCCGTGAATTATTTCTTAATGTAATCTGTAAATAAAGTTGAAGTTGGTCAGTATTTGGTAGAAGTTGAAGGCAGTCAGTAATTGGTAGACGTTGAAGGCGGTCAGTATATGGTAGAAGTTGTAGACAGTCAGTATTTGGTAGAAGTTGAAGGTGGCCAGTATTTTGTAGAAGTTGAAGGTGGTCAGTATATGGTAGAAGTTGAAGACAGTCAGTATTTTTCGTAGAAGTTGTAGGTGGTCAGTACTTAGTAGAATTTGAAGGCAATCCGTATTTGGTAGAAGTTGAAGATGGTCAGTATATGGTAGAAGTTGAAGACAGTCAGTATTTGGTAGAAGCTGAAGTTGGTCAGTATTTGGTAGAAGTTGAAGGCAGTCAGTATTTGTTAGAAGTTGAAGGAGGTCAGTATTTGGTAGAAGTTGAAGTCAGTCAGTCTTCAGTAGAAATTGAAGGCAGTCAGTATTTAGCAGAAGTTGAAGATGGCCAGTTTATGGTAGAAGTTGAAGACAGTCAGTATTTGGTTGAAGTTGAAGTCGGTCAGTATTTGGTAGAAGTTGAAGGCAGTCAGTATTTGTTAGAAGTTGAAGGAGGTCAGTATTTAGTAGAAGTTGAAGTCAGTATTCGGTAGAAGTTGAAGACAGTCAGCATTTGGTAGAAGTTGAAGGCAGTCAGTATTTAGTAGAAGTTGTAGGTGGCCAGTATTTGGTAGAAGTTGAAGTCGGTCTGCATTTAGTAGAAGTTGAAGTCAGTCATTATTTGGTAGAAGTTGAAAGCAATCAGTATTTGGTAGAAGTTGAAGGTGGTCAGTATTTGTTTGAAAATGAAGGTGGCCAGTATTTGGTAAAAGTTGAAGTCTGTCAGTGTTTGATAGAAGTTGAAGGAGGTCAGTGTTTTGTAGAAGTTGAAGGAGGTCAGTATTTGGTGGAAGTGTTTGGTAGAAGTTGAAGGTCAGTATTTGGTAGAAGTTGAAGGCAGTCAGTTTTTGGTAGAATTTGAAGTTAGTCAGTATTTGATAGACGTTGAAGGCAGTCAGTATTTAACAGAAGTTGAAGATGTTCAGTATATGGTAGAAGTTGACAACAGTCAGTATTTGGTAGAAGTTGAAGTCGGTCAGTATTTGGTAGAAGTTGAAGGCAGTCAGTATTTGTTAGAAGTTGAAGGAGGTCAGTATTTGATAGAAGTTGAAGTCAGTATTCGGTAGAAGTTGAAGACAGTCAGTATTTGGTAGAAGTTGAATTCGGTCAGTATTTAGTAGAAGTTGAAGTCAGTCAGTATTTGGTAGGAGTTGAAGGCAGTCAGTACTTGATAGAAGTTGAAAGAGGTCAGTATTTGGCGAAGTTGAAGGTGGTCAGTATTTGGTAGAAGTTGAAGAGGTCAGTATTTGGTAGAAGTTGAAGGAGGTCAGTATTTAGGAGAAGTTGAAGTCAGTCAGTATTTGGTAGAAGTTGAAGGGGGTCAGTATTTGGTAGAAGTTGAAGGAGGTCAGTATTTGGTGAAGTTGAAGGTGACCAGTATTTGGTAGAAGTTGAAGGAGGTCAGTATTTGGTAGTAGTTGAAGGAGGTCAGTGCTTCATAAAAGTTGAAGGAGGTCAGTATTTGGTAGAAGTTGAAGGAGGTCAGTATTTGGTAGAAGTTGAAGGAGGTCAGTATTTGGTAGAAGTTGAAAGAGGTCAGTGTTTGGTAGAAGTTGAAGGCAGTCAGAATTTGGTAGAAGTTGAAGGGGGTTAGTATTTGGTAGAAATTGAAGGAGGTCAGTATTTGGCGAAGTTGAAGGTGGCCAGTATTTGGTAAAAGTTGAAGGAGGTCAGTATTTGGTAGACGTTGAAGGACGTCAGTGCTTGGTAGAAGTTGAAGGCAGTCAGTATTTGGTAGAAGTTGAAGGGGGTCAGTATTTGGTAGAAGTTGAAGGAGGTCAGTATTTGGCGAATTTGAAGGTGACCAGTATTTGGTAGAAGTTGAAGGAGGTCAGTATTTGGTAGTAGTTGAAGGAGGTCAGTGCTTGGTAGAAGTTGAAGGCAGTCAGTATTTGGTAGAAGTTGAAGGGGGTCAGTAATTGGTAGAAGTTGAAGTCAGTCAGTGCTTCATAAAAGTTGAAGGAGGTCAGTATTTGGTAGAAGTTGAAGGAGGTGAGTGTATGGTAGAAGTTGAAGGCAGTCAGTATTTGGTTGAAGTTGAAGGGGGTCAGTATTTGGTAGAAGTTGAAGTCAATCAGTGCTTCATAAAAGTTGAAGGAGGTCAGTATTTGGTTGTAGTTGAAGGAGGTCGGTGTTTGGTAGAAGTTGAAGACAGTCAGTATTTGTTAGAAGTTGAAGGAGGTCAGTATTTGTTAGAAGTTGAAGGAGGTCAGTATTTGGTAGAAGTTGAAGTCAGTATTTGGTAGAAATTGAAGTCAGTCTGTACTTAGCAGAAGTTGAAGGTGGTCAGTATTTGGTAGAAGTTGAAGGTGGCCAGTATTTAGTAGAAGTTGAAGACAGTCAGTATTTAGTAGAAGTTGAAGGTTGTCAGTATTTAGTAGAAGTTGAAGGTGGCCAGTATTTAGTAGAAGCTGAAGACAGTCAGTATTTAGTAGAAGTTGAAGGTGGTCAGTATTTAGTAGAAGTTGAAGGTGGCCAATATTTGGTAGAAGTTGAAGTCGGTCCGTATTTAGTAGAATTTGAAGTCAGTCAGTATTTGGTAGAAGTTGAAAGCAATCAGTATTTGGTTGAAGTTGAAGGTGGTCAGTATTTGGTTGAAGTTGAAGGTGGCCAGTATTTGGTAAAAGTTGAAGCCTGTCAGTGTTTGATAGAAGTTGAAGGAGGTCAGTGTTTTGTAGAAGTTGAAGTCGGTCAGTATTTGGTAGAAGTGTTTAGTAGAAATTGAAGGTCAGTATTTGGTAGACGTTGAAGGCAGTCAGTGTTTGATAGAGGCTGAAGGCAGTCAGTATTTGGTAGAAGTTGAAGACAGTCAGTATTTGGTAGAAGTTGAAGACGGTCAGTATATAATAGAAGTTGAAGACAGTCAGTGTTTGGTAGAAGCTGAAGTCGGTCAGTATTTGGTAGAAGATTAAGTCGTCAGTATTTGGTAGAAGATGAAGGCAGTCAGTATTTGTTAGAAGATGAAGGAGGTCAGCATTTGGTAGAAGTTGAAGTCGGTCAGTATTTTGTAGAAGTTGAAGACAGTCAGTATTTGGTAGAAGTTGAAGGTGGCCAGTATTTGGCAGAAGTTGAATTCGGTCAGTATTTAGTAGAAGTTGAAATCGTTAGTATTTGGTAGGAGTTGAAGGCAGTCAGTACTTGATAGAAGTTGAAAGAGGTCAGTATTTAGCGAAGTTGAAGGTGGCCAGTATTTGGTAAAAGTTGAAGGTCAGTATTTGGTAGAAGTTGAAAGAGGTCAGTGTTTGGTAGAAGTTGAAGGCAGTCAGAATTTGGTAGAAGTTGAAGGAGGTCAGTATTTGGAAGAAGTTGAAGGAGGTCAGTATTTGGTAGAAGTTGAAAGAGGTCAGTGTTTGGTAGAAGTTGAAGGCAGTCAGAATTTGGTAGAAGTTGAAGGGGGTCAGTATTTGGAAGAAGTTGAAGGAGGTCAATATTTGGCGAAGTTGAAGGTGGTCAGTATTTGGTAAAAGTTGAAGGAGGTCAGTGTTTGGTAGAAGTTGAAGGAGGTCAGTATTTGGTAGAAGTTGAAGGAGGTCAGTGTTTGGTAGAAGTTGAAGGCAGTCAGTATTTGGTAGAAGTTGAAGGGGGTCAGTATTTGGTAGAAGTTGAAGTCAGTCAGTGCTTCATAAAAGTTGAAGGAGGTAAGTATTTGGTAGTAGTTGAAGAAGTTCAGTGTTTGGTAGAAGTTGAAGACAGTCAGTATTTGTTAGAAGTTGAAGGAGATCAGTATTTGTTAGAAGTTGAAGGAGGTCAGTATTTGGTAGAAGTTGAAGTCAGTATTTGGTAGAAGTTGAAGTCAGTCTGTATTTAGCAGAAGTTGAAGGTGGTCAGTATTTAGTAGAAGTTGAAGGTGGCCAGTATTTAGTAGAAGTTGAAGACAGTCAGTATTTAGTAGAAGTTGAAGGTGGTCAGTATTTAGTAGAAGTTGAAGGTGGCCAGTATTTGGTAGAAGTTGAAGTCAGTCAGTATTTGGTAGAAGTTGAAGTCAGTCAGTATTTGGTAGAAGTTGAAGGAGGTCAGTATTTGGTAGAAGTTGAAGTCAGTATTTGGTAGAAGTTGAAGGTGGTCAGTATTTAGTAGAAGTTGAAGGTGGCCAGTATTTAGTAGAAGTTGAAGGTGGCCAGTATGTAGTAGAAGCTGAAGACAGTCAGTATTTAGTAGAAGTTGAAGGTGGTCAGTATTTAGTAGAAGTTGAAGGTGGCCAGTATTTGGTAGAAGTTGAAGTCGGTCCGTATTTAGTAGAATTTGAAGTCAGTCAGTATTTGGTAGAAGTTGAAAGCAATCAGTATTTGGTTGAAGTTGAAGGTGGTCAGTATTTGGTTGAAGTTGAAGGTGGCCAGTATTTGGTAAAAGTTGAAGCCTGTCAGTGTTTGATAGAAGTTGAAGGAGGTCAGTGTTTTGTAGAAGTTGAAGGTCAGTATTTTGTAGACGTTGAAGGCAGTCAGTGCTTGATAGAGGCTGAAGTCAGTCAGTATTTGGTAGAAGTTGAAGGGGGTCAGTATTTGGTAAAAGTTGAAGTCTGTCAGTGTTTGATAGAAGTTGAAGGCAGTCAGTATTTGGTAGAAGTTGAAGACAGTCAGTATTTGGTAGAAGTTGAAGGCGGTCAGTATATATATCAGTTGAAGACAGTCAGTGTTTGGTAGAAGTTGAAGTCGGTCAGTATTTGGTAGAAGATGAAGGCAGTCAGTATTTGTTAGAAGATGAAGGAGGTCAGCATTTGGTAGAAGCTGAAGTCGGTCAGTATTTTGTAGAAGTTGAAGACAGTCAGTATTTTGTAGAAGTTGAAGGTGGCCAGTATTTGGCAGAAGTTGAATTCGGTCAGTATTTAGTAGAAGTTGAAGTCAGTCAGTATTTGGTAGGAGTTGAAGGCAGTCAGTACTTGATAGAAGTTGAAAGAGGTCAGTATTTGGCGAAGTTGAAGGTGGCCAGTATTTGGTAAAAGTTGAAGGTCAGTATTTGGTAGAAGTTGAAAGAGGTCAGTGCTTGGTAGGAGTTGAAGACAGTCAGAATTTGGTAGAAGTCTAAGGGGGTCAGTATTTGGTAGAAGTTCAAGGTGGTCAGTATTTTGCGAAGTTGAAGATGGCCAGTATTTGGTAAAAGTTGAAGAAGGTCAGTATTTGGTAGACGTTGAAGGAGGTCAGTATTTGGTAGAAGTTGAAGGAGGTCAGTATTTGGTAGAAGTTGAAGTCAGTATTTGGTAGAAGTTGAAGACAGTCAGTATTTAGTAGAAGTTGAAGGTGGCCAGTATTTAGTAGAAGTTGAAGGTGGCCAGTATTTAGTAGAAGCTGAAGACAGTCAGTATTTAGTAGAAGTTAAAGGTGGTCAGTATTTAGTAGAAGTTGAAGGTGGCCAGTATTTGGTAGAAGTTGAAATCGGTCCGTATTTAGTAGAAGTTGAAGTCAGTCAGTATTTGGTAGAAGTTGAAAGCATTCAGTATTTGGTTGAAGTTGAAGGTGGTCAGTATTTGGTTGAAGTTGAAGGTGGCCAGTATTTGGTAAAAGTTGAAGCCTGTCAGTGTTTGATAGAAGTTGAAGGAGGTCAGTGTTTTGTAGAAGTTGAAGTCGGTCAGTATTTGGTAGAAGTGTTTAGTAGAAATTGATGGTCGGTATTTGGTAGACGTTGAAGGCAGTCAGTGTTTGATAGAGCTGAAGTCAGTCAGTATTTGGTAGAAGTTGACGTCTGTCAGTGTTTGATAGAAGTTGAAGGCAGTCAGTATTTGGTAGAAGTTGAAGACAGTCAGTATTTGGTAGAAGTTGAAGGCGGTCAGTATATAATATCAGTTGAAGACAGTCAGTGTTTGGTAGAAGTTGAAGTCGGTCAGTATTTGGTAGAAGATTAAGTCGTCAGTATTTGGTAGAAGATGAAGGCAGTCAGTATTTGTTAGAAGATGAAGGAGGTCAGCATTTGGTAGAAGTTGAATTCGGTCAGTATTTAGTAGAAGTTGAAATCGTTAGTATTTGGTAGGAGTTGAAGGCAGTCAGTACTTGATAGAAGTTGAAAGAGGTCAGTATTTGGCGAAGTTGAAGGTGGCCAGTATTTGGTAGAAGTTGAAGAGGTCAGTATTTGGTAAAAGTTGAAAGAGGTCAGTGTTTGGTAGAAGTTGAAGGCAGTCAGAATTTGGTAGAAGTTGAAGGGGGTCAGTATTTGGTAGAAGTTGAAGGAGGTCAGTATTTGGCGAAGTTGAAGGTGGCCAGTATTTGGTAGAAGTTGAAGGAGGTCAGTATTTGGCGAATTTGAAGGTGACCAGTATTTGGTAGAAGTTGAAGGAGGTCAGTATTTGGTAGTATTTGAAGGAGGTCAGTGCTTCATAAAAGTTGAAGGAGGTCAGTATTTGGTAGAAGTTGAAGGAGGTCAGTATTTGGTAGAAGTTGAAGGAGGTCAGTATTTGGTAGAAGTTGAAAAAGGTCAGTGTTTGGAAGAAGTTGAAGGCAGTCAGAATTTGGTAGAAGTTGAAGGGGGTCAGTATTTGGTAGAAGTTGAAGGAGGTCAGTATTTGGCGAAGTTGAAGGTGGCCAGTATTTGGTAAAAGTTGAAGGAGGTCAGTATTTGGTAGACGTTGAAGGACGTCAGTGCTTGGTAGAAGTTGAAGGCAGTCAGTGTTTGGTAGAAGTTGAAGGCAGTCAGTATTTGGTAGAAGTTGAAGGGGGTCAGTAATTGGTAGAAGTTGAAGTCAGTCAGTGCTTCATAAAAGTTGAAGGAGGTCAGTATTTGGTAGAAGTTGAAGGAGGTCAGTGTATGGTAGAAGTTGAAGGCAGTCAGTATTTGGTAGAAGTTGAAGGGAGTCAGTATTTGGTAGAAGTTGAAGTCAATCAGTGCTTCATAAAAGTTGAAGGAGGTCAGTATTTGGTTGTAGTTGAAGGAGGTCGGTGTTTGGTAGAAGTTGAAGACAGTCAGTATTTGTTAGAAGTTGAAGGAGGTCAGTATTTGTTAGAAGTTGAAGGAGGTCAGTATTTGGTAGAAGTTGAAGTCAGTATTTGGTAGAAATTGAAGTCAGTCTGTATTTAGCAGAAGTTGAAGGTGGTCAGTATTTGGTAGAAGTTGAAGGTGGCCAGTATATAGTAGAAGTTGAAGACAGTCAGTATTTAGTAGAAGTTGAAGGTTGTCAGTATTTAGTAGAGGTTGAAGGTGGCCAGTATTTGGTAGAAGTTGAAGTCGGTCGTATTTAGTAGACGTTGAAGTCAGTCAGTATTTGGTAGAAGTTGAAAGCAATCAGTATTTGGTAGAAGTTGAAAGCAATCAGTATTTGGTTGAAGTTGAAGGTGGTCAGTATTTGGTTGAAGTTGAAGGTGGCCAGTATTTGGTAAAAGTTGAAGCCTGTCAGTGTTTGATAGAAGTTGAAGGAGATCAGTGTTTTGTAGAAGTTGAAGTCGGTCAGTATTTGGTAGAAGTGTTTAGTAGAAATTGAAGGTCAGTATTTGGTTGACGTTGAAGGCAGTCAGTGCTTGATAGAGGCTGAAGTCAGTCAGTATTTGGTAGAAGTTGAAGGGGGTCAGTATTTGGTAAAAGTTGAAGTCTGTCAGTGTTTGATAGAAGTTGAAGGCAGTCAGTATTTGGTAGAAGTTGAAGACAGTCAGTATTTGGTAGAAGTTGAAGGCGGTCAGTATATAATATCAGTTGAAGACAGTCAGTGTTTGGTAGAAGTTGAAGTCGGTCAGTATTTGGTAGAAGATGAAGGTAGTCAGTATTTGTTAGAAGATGAAGGAGGTCAGTATTTGGTAGAAGTTGAAGTCGGTCAGTATTTTGTAGAAGTTGAAGACAGTCAGTATTTTGTAGAAGTTGAAGGTGGCCAGTATTTGGCAGAAGTTGAATTCGGTCAGTATTTAATAGAAGTTGAAGTCAGTCAGTATTTGGTAGGAGTTGAAGGCAGTCAGTACTTGATAGAAGTTGAAAGAGGTCAGTATTTGGCGAAGTTGAAGGTGGCCAGTATTTGGTAAAAGTTGAAGGTCAGTATTTGGTAGAAGTTGAAAGAGGTCAGTGCTTGGTAGAAGTTGAAGACAGTCAGAATTTGGTAGAAGTCTAAAGGGGTCAGTATTTGGTAGAAGTTGAAGGAGGTCAGTATTTGGCGAAGTTGAAGGTGGCCAGTATTTGGTAAAAGTTGAAGAAGGTCAGTATTTGGTAGAAGTTGAAGGAGGTCAGTATTTGGTAGAAGTTGAAGGAGGTCAGTGTTTGGTAGAAGTTGAAGGCAGTCAGTATTTGGTAGAAGTTGAAGGGGGTCAGTATTTGGTAGAAGTTGAAGTCAGTCAGTGCTTCATAAAAGTTGAAGGAGGTCAGTATTTGGTAGTAGTTGAAGGAGGTCAGTGTTTGGTAGAAGTTGAAGACAGTCAGTATTTGTTAGAAGTTGAAGGAGGTCAGTATTTGTTAGAAGTTGAAGGAGGTCAGTATTTGGTAGAAGTTGAAGTCAGTATTTGGTAGAAGTTGAAGTCAGTCTGTATTTAGCAGAAGTTGAAGGTGGTCAGTATTTAGTAGAAGTTGAAGGTGGCCAGTATTTAGTAGAAGTTGAAGACAGTCAGTATTTAGTAGAAGTTGAAGGTGGTCAGTATTAAGTAGAAGTTGAAGGTGGCCAGTATTTGGTAGAAGTTGAAGTCAGTCAGTATTTGGTAGAAGTTGAAGTCAGTCAGTATTTGGTAGAAGTTGAAGGAGGCCAGTATTTGGTAGAAGTTGAAGGAGGTCAGTATTTGGTAGAAGTTGAAAAAGGTCAGTGTTTGGAAGAAGTTGAAGGCAGTCAGAATTTGGTAGAAGTTGAAGGGGGTCAGTATTTGGTAGAAGTTGAAGGAGGTCAGTATTTGGCGAAGTTGAAGGTGGCCAGTATTTGGTAAAAGTTGAAGGAGGTCAGTATTTGGTAGACGTTGAAGGACGTCAGTGCTTGGTAGAAGTTGAAGGCAGTCAGTGTTTGGTAGAAGTTGAAGGCAGTCAGTATTTGGTAGAAGTTGAAGGGGGTCAGTAATTGGTAGAAGTTGAAGTCAGTCAGTGCTTCATAAAAGTTGAAGGAGGTCAGTATTTGGTAGAAGTTGAAGGAGGTCAGTGTATGGTAGAAGTTGAAGGCAGTCAGTATTTGGTAGAAGTTGAAGGGAGTCAGTATTTGGTAGAAGTTGAAGTCAATCAGTGCTTCATAAAAGTTGAAGGAGGTCAGTATTTGGTTGTAGTTGAAGGAGGTCGGTGTTTGGTAGAAGTTGAAGACAGTCAGTATTTGTTAGAAGTTGAAGGAGGTCAGTATTTGTTAGAAGTTGAAGGAGGTCAGTATTTGGTAGAAGTTGAAGTCAGTATTTGGTAGAAATTGAAGTCAGTCTGTATTTAGCAGAAGTTGAAGGTGGTCAGTATTTGGTAGAAGTTGAAGGTGGCCAGTATATAGTAGAAGTTGAAGACAGTCAGTATTTAGTAGAAGTTGAAGGTTGTCAGTATTTAGTAGAGGTTGAAGGTGGCCAGTATTTGGTAGAAGTTGAAGTCGGTCGTATTTAGTAGACGTTGAAGTCAGTCAGTATTTGGTAGAAGTTGAAAGCAATCAGTATTTGGTAGAAGTTGAAAGCAATCAGTATTTGGTTGAAGTTGAAGGTGGTCAGTATTTGGTTGAAGTTGAAGGTGGCCAGTATTTGGTAAAAGTTGAAGCCTGTCAGTGTTTGATAGAAGTTGAAGGAGATCAGTGTTTTGTAGAAGTTGAAGTCGGTCAGTATTTGGTAGAAGTGTTTAGTAGAAATTGAAGGTCAGTATTTGGTTGACGTTGAAGGCAGTCAGTGCTTGATAGAGGCTGAAGTCAGTCAGTATTTGGTAGAAGTTGAAGGGGGTCAGTATTTGGTAAAAGTTGAAGTCTGTCAGTGTTTGATAGAAGTTGAAGGCAGTCAGTATTTGGTAGAAGTTGAAGACAGTCAGTATTTGGTAGAAGTTGAAGGCGGTCAGTATATAATATCAGTTGAAGACAGTCAGTGTTTGGTAGAAGTTGAAGTCGGTCAGTATTTGGTAGAAGATGAAGGTAGTCAGTATTTGTTAGAAGATGAAGGAGGTCAGTATTTGGTAGAAGTTGAAGTCGGTCAGTATTTTGTAGAAGTTGAAGACAGTCAGTATTTTGTAGAAGTTGAAGGTGGCCAGTATTTGGCAGAAGTTGAATTCGGTCAGTATTTAATAGAAGTTGAAGTCAGTCAGTATTTGGTAGGAGTTGAAGGCAGTCAGTACTTGATAGAAGTTGAAAGAGGTCAGTATTTGGCGAAGTTGAAGGTGGCCAGTATTTGGTAAAAGTTGAAGGTCAGTATTTGGTAGAAGTTGAAAGAGGTCAGTGCTTGGTAGAAGTTGAAGACAGTCAGAATTTGGTAGAAGTCTAAAGGGGTCAGTATTTGGTAGAAGTTGAAGGAGGTCAGTATTTGGCGAAGTTGAAGGTGGCCAGTATTTGGTAAAAGTTGAAGAAGGTCAGTATTTGGTAGAAGTTGAAGGAGGTCAGTATTTGGTAGAAGTTGAAGGAGGTCAGTGTTTGGTAGAAGTTGAAGGCAGTCAGTATTTGGTAGAAGTTGAAGGGGGTCAGTATTTGGTAGAAGTTGAAGTCAGTCAGTGCTTCATAAAAGTTGAAGGAGGTCAGTATTTGGTAGTAGTTGAAGGAGGTCAGTGTTTGGTAGAAGTTGAAGACAGTCAGTATTTGTTAGAAGTTGAAGGAGGTCAGTATTTGTTAGAAGTTGAAGGAGGTCAGTATTTGGTAGAAGTTGAAGTCAGTATTTGGTAGAAGTTGAAGTCAGTCTGTATTTAGCAGAAGTTGAAGGTGGTCAGTATTTAGTAGAAGTTGAAGGTGGCCAGTATTTAGTAGAAGTTGAAGACAGTCAGTATTTAGTAGAAGTTGAAGGTGGTCAGTATTAAGTAGAAGTTGAAGGTGGCCAGTATTTGGTAGAAGTTGAAGTCAGTCAGTATTTGGTAGAAGTTGAAGTCAGTCAGTATTTGGTAGAAGTTGAAGGAGGTCAGTATTTGGTAGAAGTTGAAGTCAGTATTTGGTAGAAGTTGAAGACAGTCAGTATTTAGTAGAAGTTGAAGGTGGCCAGTATTTAGTAGAAGTTGAAGGTGGCCAGTATTTAGTAGAAGCTGAAGACAGTCAGTATTTAGTAGAAGTTGAAGGTGGTCAGTATTTAGTAGAAGTTGAAGGTGGCCAGTATTTGGTAGAAGTTGAAGTCGGTCCGTATTTAGTAGAATTTGAAGTCAGTCAGTATTTGGTAAAAGTTGAAAGCAATCAGTATTTGGTTGAAGTTGAAGGTGGTCAGTATTTGGTTGAAGTTGAAGGTGGCCAGTATTTGGTAAAAGTTGAAGCCTGTCAGTGTTTGATAGAAGTTGAAGGAGGTCAGTGTTTTGTAGAAGTTGAAGTCGGTCAGTATTTGGTAGAAGTGTTTAGTAGAAATTGAAGGTCAGTATTTGGTAGACGTTGAAGGCAGTCATTGCTTGATAGAGGCTGAAGTCAGTCAGTATTTGGTAGAAGTTGAAGGGGGTCAGTATTTGGTAAAAGTTGAAGTCTGTCAGTGTTTGATTGAAGTTGAAGGCAGTCAGTATTTGGTAGAAGTTGAAGACAGTCAGTATTTGGTAGAAGTTGAAGGCGGTCAGTATATAATAGAAGTTGAAGACAGTCAGTGCTTGGTAGAAGTTGAAGTCGGTCAGTATTTGGTAGAAGATTAAGTCGTCAGTATTTGGTAGAAGATGAAGGCAGTCAGTATTTGTTAGAAGATGAAGGAGGTCAGCATTTGGTAGAAGTTGAAGTCGGTCAGTATTTTGTAGAAGTTGAAGACAGTCAGTATTTGGTAGAAGTTGAAGGTGGCCAGTATTTGGCAGAAGTTGAATTCGGTCAGTATTTAGTAGAAGTTGAAATCGTTAGTATTTGGTAGGAGTTGAAGGCAGTCAGTACTTGATAGAAGTTGAAAGAGGTCAGTATTTAGCGAAGTTGAAGGTGGCCAGTATTTGGTAAAAGTTGAAGGTCAGTATTTGGTAGAAGTTGAAAGAGGTCAGTGTTTGGTAGAAGTTGAAGGCAGTCAGAATTTGGTAGAAGTTGAAGGGGGTCAGTATTTGGAAGAAGTTGAAGGAGGTCAGTATTTGGCGAAGTTGAAAGAAGTCAGTGTTTGGTAGAAGTTGAAGGCAGTCAGAATTTGGTAGAAGTTGAAGGGGGTCAGTATTTGGAAGAAGTTGAAGGAGGTCAATATTTGGCGAAGTTGAAGGTGGCCAGTATTTGGTAAAAGTTGAAGGAGGTCAGTGTTTGGTAGAAGTTGAAGGAGGTCAGTATTTGGTAGAAGTTGAAGGAGGTCAGTGTTTGGTAGAAGTTGAAGGCAGTCAGTATTTGGTAGAAGTTGAAGGGGGTCAGTATTTGGTAGAAGTTGAAGTCAGTCAGTGCTTCATAAAAGTTGAAGGAGGTTAGTATTTGGTAGTAGTTGAAGGAGGTCAGTGTTTGGTAGAAGTTGAAGACAGTCAGTATTTGTTAGAAGTTGAAGGAGGTCAGTATTTGTTAGAAGTTGAAGGAGGTCAGTATTTGGTAGAAGTTGAAGTCAGTATTTGGTAGAAGTTGAAGACAGTCAGTATTTAGTAGAAGTTGAAGGTGGTCAGTATTAAGTAGAAGTTGAAGGTGGCCAGTATTTGGTAGAAGTTGAAGTCAGTCAGTATTTGGTAGAAGTTGAAGTCAGTCAGTATTTGGTAGAAGTTGAAGGAGGTCAGTATTTGGTAGAAGTTGAAGTCAGTATTTGGTAGAAGTTGAAGACAGTCAGTATTTAGTAGAAGTTGAAGGTGGCCAGTATTTAGTAGAAGTTGAAGGTGGCCAGTATTTAGTAGAAGCTGAAGACAGTCAGTATTTAGTAGAAGTTGAAGGTGGTCAGTATTTAGTAGAAGTTGAAGGTGGCCAGTATTTGGTAGAAGTTGAAGTCGGTCCGTATTTAGTAGAATTTGAAGTCAGTCAGTATTTGGTAGAAGTTGAAAGCAATCAGTATTTGGTTGAAGTTGAAGGTGGTCAGTATTTGGTTGAAGTTGAAGGTGGCCAGTATTTGGTAAAAGTTGAAGCCTGTCAGTGTTTGATAGAAGTTGAAGGAGGTCAGTGTTTTGTAGAAGTTGAAGTCGGTCAGTATTTGGTAGAAGTGTTTAGTAGAAATTGAAGGTCAGTATTTGGTAGACGTTGAAGGCAGTCATTGCTTGATAGAGGCTGAAGTCAGTCAGTATTTGGTAGAAGTTGAAGGGGGTCAGTATTTGGTAAAAGTTGAAGTCTGTCAGTGTTTGATTGAAGTTGAAGGCAGTCAGTATTTGGTAGAAGTTGAAGACAGTCAGTATTTGGTAGAAGTTGAAGGCGGTCAGTATATAATAGAAGTTGAAGACAGTCAGTGCTTGGTAGAAGTTGAAGTCGGTCAGTATTTGGTAGAAGATTAAGTCGTCAGTATTTGGTAGAAGATGAAGGCAGTCAGTATTTGTTAGAAGATGAAGGAGGTCAGCATTTGGTAGAAGTTGAAGTCGGTCAGTATTTTGTAGAAGTTGAAGACAGTCAGTATTTGGTAGAAGTTGAAGGTGGCCAGTATTTGGCAGAAGTTGAATTCGGTCAGTATTTAGTAGAAGTTGAAATCGTTAGTATTTGGTAGGAGTTGAAGGCAGTCAGTACTTGATAGAAGTTGAAAGAGGTCAGTATTTAGCGAAGTTGAAGGTGGCCAGTATTTGGTAAAAGTTGAAGGTCAGTATTTGGTAGAAGTTGAAAGAGGTCAGTGTTTGGTAGAAGTTGAAGGCAGTCAGAATTTGGTAGAAGTTGAAGGGGGTCAGTATTTGGAAGAAGTTGAAGGAGGTCAGTATTTGGCGAAGTTGAAAGAAGTCAGTGTTTGGTAGAAGTTGAAGGCAGTCAGAATTTGGTAGAAGTTGAAGGGGGTCAGTATTTGGAAGAAGTTGAAGGAGGTCAATATTTGGCGAAGTTGAAGGTGGCCAGTATTTGGTAAAAGTTGAAGGAGGTCAGTGTTTGGTAGAAGTTGAAGGAGGTCAGTATTTGGTAGAAGTTGAAGGAGGTCAGTGTTTGGTAGAAGTTGAAGGCAGTCAGTATTTGGTAGAAGTTGAAGGGGGTCAGTATTTGGTAGAAGTTGAAGTCAGTCAGTGCTTCATAAAAGTTGAAGGAGGTTAGTATTTGGTAGTAGTTGAAGGAGGTCAGTGTTTGGTAGAAGTTGAAGACAGTCAGTATTTGTTAGAAGTTGAAGGAGGTCAGTATTTGTTAGAAGTTGAAGGAGGTCAGTATTTGGTAGAAGTTGAAGTCAGTATTTGGTAGAAGTTGAAGTCAGTCTGTATTTAGCAGAAGTTGAAGGTGGTCAGTATTTAGTAGAAGTTGAAGGTGGCCAGTATTTAGTAGAAGTTGAAGACAGTCAGTATTTAGTAGAAGTTGAAGGTGGTCAGTATTTAGTAGAAGTTGAAGGTGGCCAGTATTTGGTAGAAGTTGAAGTCAGTCAGTAGTTGGTAGAAGTTGAAGTCAGTCAGTATTTGGTAGAAGTTGAAGGAGGTCAGTATTTGGTAGAAGTTGAAGTCAGTATTTGGTAGAAGTTGAAGACAGTCAGTATTTAGTAGAAGTTGAAGGTGGCCAGTATTTAGTAGAAGTTGAAGGTGGCCAGTATTTAGTAGAAGCTGAAGACAGTCAGTATTTAGTAGAAGTTGAAGGTGGTCAGTATTTAGTAGAAGTTGAAGGTGGCCAGTATTTGGTAGAAGTTGAAGTCGGTCCGTATTTAGTAGAATTTGAAGTCAGTCAGTATTTGGTAGAAGTTGAAAGCAATCAGTATTTAGTTGAAGTTGAAGGTGGTCAGTATTTGGTTGAAGTTGAAGGGGGCCAGTATTTGGTAAAAGTTGAAGCCTGTCAGTGTTTGATAGAAGTTGAAGGAGGTCAGTGTTTTGTAGAAGTTGAAGTCGGTCAGTATTTGGTAGAAGTGTTTAGTAGAAATTGAAGGTCAGTATTTGGTAGACGTTGAAGGCAGTCAGTGCTTGATAGAGGCTGAAGTCAGTCAGTATTTGGTAGAAGTTGAAAGCAATCAGTATTTGGTTGAAGTTGAAGGTGGTCAGTATTTGGTTGAAGTTGAAGGGGGTCAGTATTTGGTAAAAGTTGAAGTCTGTCAGTGTTTGATAGAAGTTGAAGGCAGTCAGTATTTGGTAGAAGTTGAAGACAGTCAGTATTTGGTAGAAGTTGAAGGCGGTCAGTATATAATATCAGTTGAAGACAGTCAGTGTTTGGTAGAAGTTGAAGTCAGTCAGTATTTGGTAGAAGATGAAGGCAGTCAGTATTTGTTAGAAGATGAAGGAGGTCAGCATTTGGTAGAAGTTGAAGTCGGTCAGTATTTTGTAGAAGTTGAAGACAGTCAGTATTTTGTAGAAGTTGAAGGTGGCCAGTATTTGGCAGAAGTTGAATTCGGTCAGTATTTAGTAGAAGTTGAAGTCAGTCAGTATTTGGTAGGAGTTGAAGGCAGTCAGTACTTGATAGAAGTTGAAAGAGGTCAGTATTTGGCGAAGTTGAAGGTGGCCAGTATTTGGTAAAAGTTGAAGGTCAGTATTTGGTAGAAGTTGAAAGAGGTCAGTGCTTGGTAGAAGTTGAAGACAGTCAGAATTTGGTAGAAGTCTAAGGGGGTCAGTATTTGGTAGAAGTTGAAGGAGGTCAGTATTTGGCGAAGTTGAAGGTGGCCAGTATTTGGTAAAAGTTGAAGAAGGTCAGTATTTGGTAGACGTTGAAGGAGGTCAGTATTTAGTAGAAGTTGAAGGTGGCCAGTATTTAGTAGAAGTTGAAGGTGGCCAGTATTTAGTA
Organism: Bathymodiolus septemdierum; assembly: GCA_963383655.1. Taxonomy (NCBI): domain Eukaryota; kingdom Metazoa; phylum Mollusca; class Bivalvia; order Mytilida; family Modiolidae; genus Bathymodiolus; species Bathymodiolus septemdierum. The sequence goes on from OY726529.1 coordinate 16,494,813, forward strand.
GAAGCTGAAGACAGTCAGTATTTAGTAGAAGTTGAAGGTGGTCAGTATTTAGTAGAAGTTGAAGGTGGCCAGTATTTGGTAGAAGTTGAAATCGGTCAGTATTTAGTAGAAGTTGGTTGAAGTCAGTCAGTATTTGGTAGAAGTTGAAAGCATTCAGTATTTGGTTGAAGTTGAAGGTGGTCAGTATTTGGTTGAAGTTGAAGGTGGCCAGTATTTGGTAAAAGTTGAAGCCTGTCAGTGTTTGATAGAAGTTGAAGGCAGTCAGTATTTGGTAGAAGTTGAAGTCAGTATTTGGTAGACGTTGAAGGCAGTCAGTGTTTGATAGAGGCTGAAGTCAGTCAGTATTTGGTAGAAGTTGAAGGGGGTCAGTATTTGGTAAAAGTTGAAGTCTGTCAGTGTTTGATAGAAGTTGAAGGCAGTCAGTATTTGGTAGAAGTTGAAGACAGTCAGTATTTGGTAGAAGTTGAAGGCGGTCAGTATATAATAGAACTTGAAGACAGTCAGTGTTTGGTAGAAGTTGAAGTCGGTCAGTATTTGGTAGAAGATTAAGTCGTCAGTATTTGGTAGAAGATGAAGGCAGTCAGTATTTGTTAGAAGATGAAGGAGGTCAGCATTTGGTAGAAGTTGAAGTCGGTCAGTATTTTGTAGAAGTTGAAATCGTTAGTATTTGGTAGGAGTTGAAGGCAGTCAGTACTTGATAGAAGTTGAAAGAGGTCAGTATTTAGCGAAGTTGAAGGTGGCCAGTATTCGGTAAAAGTTGAAGGTCAGTATTTGGTAGAAGTTGAAAGAGGTCAGTGTTTGGTAGAAGTTGAAGGCAGTCAGAATTTGGTAGAAGTTGAAGGGGGTCAGTATTTGGAAGAAGTTGAAGGAGGTCAGTATTTGGTAGAAGTTGAAAGAGGTCAGTGTTTGGTAGAAGTTGAAGGCAGTCAGAATTTGGTAGAAGTTGAAGGGGGTCAGTATTTGGAAGAAGTTGAAGGAGGTCAATATTTGGCGAAGTTGAAGGTGGCCAGTATTTGGTAAAAGTTGAAGGAGGTCAGTGTTTGGTAGAAGTTGAAGGAGGTCAGTATTTGGTAGAAGTTGAAGGAGGTCAGTGTTTGGTAGAAGTTGAAGGCAGTCAGTATTTGGTAGAAGTTGAAGGGGGTCAGTATTTGGTAGAAGTTGAAGTCAGTCAGTGCTTCATAAAAGTTGAAGGAGGTCAGTATTTGGTAGTAGTTGAAGGAGGTCAGTGTTTGGTAGAAGTTGAAGACAGTCAGTATTTGTTAGAAGTTGAAAGAGGTCAGTATTTGTTAGAAGTTGAAGGAGGTCAGTATTTGGTAGAAGTTGAAGTCAGTCTGTATTTAGCAGAAGTTGAAGGTGGTCAGTATTTAGTAGAAGTTGAAGGTGGCCAGTATTTAGTAGAAGTTGAAGACAGTCAGTATTTAGTAGAAGTTGAAGGTGGTCAGTATTTAGTAGAAGTTGAAGGTGGCCAGTATTTGGTAGAAGTTGAAGTCAGTCAGTAGTTGGTAGAAGTTGAAGTCAGTCAGTATTTGGTAGAAGTTGAAGGAGGTCAGTATTTGGTAGAAGTTGAAGTCAGTATTTGGTAGAAGTTGAAGACAGTCAGTATTTAGTAGAAGTTGAAGGTGGCCAGTATTTAGTAGAAGTTGAAGGTGGCCAGTATTTAGTAGAAGCTGAAGACAGTCAGTATTTAGTAGAAGTTGAAGGTGGTCAGTATTTAGTAGAAGTTGAAGGTGGCCAGTATTTGGTAGAAGTTGAAGTCGGTCCGTATTTAGTAGAATTTGAAGTCAGTCAGTATTTGGTAGAAGTTGAAAGCAATCAGTATTTAGTTGAAGTTGAAGGTGGTCAGTATTTGGTTGAAGTTGAAGGGGGCCAGTATTTGGTAAAAGTTGAAGCCTGTCAGTGTTTGATAGAAGTTGAAGGAGGTCAGTGTTTTGTAGAAGTTGAAGTCGGTCAGTATTTGGTAGAAGTGTTTAGTAGAAATTGAAGGTCAGTATTTGGTAGACGTTGAAGGCAGTCAGTGCTTGATAGAGGCTGAAGTCAGTCAGTATTTGGTAGAAGTTGAAAGCAATCAGTATTTGGTTGAAGTTGAAGGTGGTCAGTATTTGGTTGAAGTTGAAGGGGGTCAGTATTTGGTAAAAGTTGAAGTCTGTCAGTGTTTGATAGAAGTTGAAGGCAGTCAGTATTTGGTAGAAGTTGAAGACAGTCAGTATTTGGTAGAAGTTGAAGGCGGTCAGTATATAATATCAGTTGAAGACAGTCAGTGTTTGGTAGAAGTTGAAGTCAGTCAGTATTTGGTAGAAGATGAAGGCAGTCAGTATTTGTTAGAAGATGAAGGAGGTCAGCATTTGGTAGAAGTTGAAGTCGGTCAGTATTTTGTAGAAGTTGAAGACAGTCAGTATTTTGTAGAAGTTGAAGGTGGCCAGTATTTGGCAGAAGTTGAATTCGGTCAGTATTTAGTAGAAGTTGAAGTCAGTCAGTATTTGGTAGGAGTTGAAGGCAGTCAGTACTTGATAGAAGTTGAAAGAGGTCAGTATTTGGCGAAGTTGAAGGTGGCCAGTATTTGGTAAAAGTTGAAGGTCAGTATTTGGTAGAAGTTGAAAGAGGTCAGTGCTTGGTAGAAGTTGAAGACAGTCAGAATTTGGTAGAAGTCTAAGGGGGTCAGTATTTGGTAGAAGTTGAAGGAGGTCAGTATTTGGCGAAGTTGAAGGTGGCCAGTATTTGGTAAAAGTTGAAGAAGGTCAGTATTTGGTAGACGTTGAAGGAGGTCAGTATTTAGTAGAAGTTGAAGGTGGCCAGTATTTAGTAGAAGTTGAAGGTGGCCAGTATTTAGTAGAAGCTGAAGACAGTCAGTATTTAGTAGAAGTTGAAGGTGGTCAGTATTTAGTAGAAGTTGAAGGTGGCCAGTATTTGGTAGAAGTTGAAATCGGTCAGTATTTAGTAGAAGTTGGTTGAAGTCAGTCAGTATTTGGTAGAAGTTGAAAGCATTCAGTATTTGGTTGAAGTTGAAGATGGTCAGTATTTGGTTGAAGTTGAAGGTGGCCAGTATTTGGTAAAAGTTGAAGCCTGTCAGTGTTTGATAGAAGTTGAAGGCAGTCAGTATTTGGTAGAAGTTGAAGTCAGTATTTGGTAGACGTTGAAGGCAGTCAGTGTTTGATAGAGGCTGAAGTCAGTCAGTATTTGGTAGAAGTTGAAGGGGGTCAGTATTTGGTAAAAGTTGAAGTCTGTCAGTGTTTGATAGAAGTTGAAGGCAGTCAGTATTTGGTAGAAGTTGAAGACAGTCAGTATTTGGTAGAAGTTGAAGGCGGTCAGTATATAATAGAACTTGAAGACAGTCAGTGTTTGGTAGAAGTTGAAGTCGGTCAGTATTTGGTAGAAGATTAAGTCGTCAGTATTTGGTAGAAGATGAAGGCAGTCAGTATTTGTTAGAAGATGAAGGAGGTCAGCATTTGGTAGAAGTTGAAGTCGGTCAGTATTTTGTAGAAGTTGAAATCGTTAGTATTTGGTAGGAGTTGAAGGCAGTCAGTACTTGATAGAAGTTGAAAGAGGTCAGTATTTAGCGAAGTTGAAGGTGGCCAGTATTCGGTAAAAGTTGAAGGTCAGTATTTGGTAGAAGTTGAAAGAGGTCAGTGTTTGGTAGAAGTTGAAGGCAGTCAGAATTTGGTAGAAGTTGAAGGGGGTCAGTATTTGGAAGAAGTTGAAGGAGGTCAGTATTTGGTAGAAGTTGAAAGAGGTCAGTGTTTGGTAGAAGTTGAAGGCAGTCAGAATTTGGTAGAAGTTGAAGGGGGTCAGTATTTGGAAGAAGTTGAAGGAGGTCAATATTTGGCGAAGTTGAAGGTGGCCAGTATTTGGTAAAAGTTGAAGGAGGTCAGTGTTTGGTAGAAGTTGAAGGAGGTCAGTATTTGGTAGAAGTTGAAGGAGGTCAGTGTTTGGTAGAAGTTGAAGGCAGTCAGTATTTGGTAGAAGTTGAAGGGGGTCAGTATTTGGTAGAAGTTGAAGTCAGTCAGTGCTTCATAAAAGTTGAAGGAGGTCAGTATTTGGTAGTAGTTGAAGGAGGTCAGTGTTTGGTAGAAGTTGAAGACAGTCAGTATTTGTTAGAAGTTGAAAGAGGTCAGTATTTGTTAGAAGTTGAAGGAGGTCAGTATTTGGTAGAAGTTGAAGTCAGTCTGTATTTAGCAGAAGTTGAAGGTGGTCAGTACTTAGTAGAAGTTGAAGGTGGCCAGTATTTAGTAGAAGTTGAAGACAGTCAGTATTTAGTAGAAGTTGAAGGTGGTCAGTATTTAGTAGAAGTTGAAGGTGGCCAGTATTTGGTAGAAGTTGAAGTCAGTCAGTATTTGGTAGAAGTTGAAGTCAGTCAGTATTTGGTAGAAGTTGAAGGAGGTCAGTATTTGGTCGAAGTTGAAGTCAGTATTTGGTAGAAGTTGAAGACAGTCAGTACTTAGTAGAAGTTAAAGGTGGCCAGTATTTAGTAGAAGTTGAAGGTGGCCAGTATTTAGTAGAAGCTGAAGACAGTCAGTATTTAGTAGAAGTTGAAGGTGGTCAGTATTTAGTAGAAGTTGAAGGTGGCCAGTATTTGGTAGAAGTTGAAGTCGGTCCGTATTTAGTAGAATTTGAAGTCAGTCAGTATTTGGTTGAAGTTGAAAGCAATCAGTATTTGGTTGAAGTTGAAGGTGGTGAGTATTTGGTTGAAGTTGAAGGTGGCCAGTATTTGGTAAAAGTTGAAGCCTGTCAGTGTTTGATAGAAGTTGAAGGTCAGTGTTTTGTAGAAGTTGAAGTCGGTCAGTATTTGGTAGAAGTGTTTAGTAGAAATTGAAGGTCAGTATTTGGTAGACGTTGAAGGCAGTCAGTGTTTGATAGAGGTTGAAGTCAGTCAGTATTTGGTAGAAGTTGAAGAGGGTCAGTATTTGGTAAAAGTTGAAGTCTGTCAGTGTTTGATAGAAGTTGAAGGCAGTCAGTATTTGGTAGAAGTTGAAGACAGTCAGTATTTGGTAGAAGTTGAAGGCGGTCGGTATATAATAGAAGTTGAAGACAGTCAATATTTGGTAGAAGATGAAGGCAGTCAGTATTTGTTAGGAGTTGAAGGAGGTCAGCATTTGGTAGAAGTTGAAGTCGGTCAGTATTTTGTAGAAGTTGAAGACAGTCAGTATTTAGTAGAAGTTGAAGGTGGCCAGTATTTGGCAGAAGTTGAATTCGGTCAGTATTTAGTAGAAGTTGAAGTCAGTCAGTATTTGGTAGGATTTGAAGGCAGTCAGTACTTGATAGATGTTGAAGGAGGTCAGTATTTGGCGAAGTTGAAGGTGGCCAGTATTTGGTAAAAGTTGAAGGTCAGTATTTGGTAGAAGTTGAAAGAGGTCAGTGCTTGGTAGAATTTGAAGACAGTCAGAATTTGTTAGAAGTCTAAGGGGGTCAGTATTTGGTAGAAGTTGAAGGAGATCAGTATTTGGCGAAGTTGAAGGTGGCCAGTATTTGGTAAAAGTTGAAGGTCAGTATTTGGTAGAAGTTGAAAGAGGTCAGTGCTTGGTAGAAGTTGAAGACAGTCAGAATTTGTTAGAAGTCTAAGGGGGTCAGTATTTGGTAGAAGTTGAAGGAGGTCAGTATTTGGCGAAGTTGAAGGTGGCCAGTATTTGGTAAAAGTTGAAGAAGGTCAGTATTTGGTAGACGTTGAAGGAGGTCAGTATTTGGTAGAAGTTGAAGTCAGTATTTGGTAGAAGTTGAAGACAGTCAATATTTAGTAGAAGTTGAAGGTGGCCAGTATTTAGTAGAAGTTGAAGGTGGCCAGTATTTAGTAGAAGCTGAAGACAGTCAGTATTTAGTAGAAGTTGAAGGTGGTCAGTATTTAGTAGAAGTTGAAGGTGGCCAGTATTTGGTAGAAGTTGAAATCGGTCAGTATTTAGTAGAAGTTGAAGTCAGTCAGTATTTGGTAGAAGTTGAAAGCATTCAGTATTTGGTTGAAGTTGAAGGTGGTCAGTATTTGGTTGAAGTTGAAGGTGGCCAGTATTTGGTAAAAGTTGAAGCCTGTCAGTGTTTGATAGAAGTTGAAGGCAGTCAGTATTTGGTAGAAGTTGAAGTCAGTATTTGGTAGACGTTGAAGGCAGTCAGTGTTTGATAGAGGCTGAAGTCAGTCAGTATTTGGTAGAAGTTGAAGGGGGTCAGTATTTGGTAAAAGTTGAAGTCTGTCAGTGTTTGATAGAAGTTGAAGGCAGTCAGTATTTGGTAGAAGTTGAAGACAGTCAGTATTTGGTAGAAGTTGAAGGCGGTCAGTATATAATAGAAGTTGAAGACAGTCAGTGTTTGGTAGAAGTTGAAGTCGGTCAGTATTTGGTAGAATATTAAGTCGTCAGTATTTGGTAGAAGATGAAGGAGGTCAGCATTTGGTAGAAGTTGAAGTCGGTCAGTATTTTGTAGAAGTTGAAGACAGTCAGTATTTGGTAGAAGTTGAAGGTGGCCAGTATTTGGCAGAAGTTGAATTCGGTCAGTATTTAGTAGAAGTTGAAATCGTTAGTATTTGGTAGGAGTTGAAGGCAGTCAGTACTTGATAGAAGTTGAAAGAGGTCAGTATTTAGCGAAGTTGAAGGTGGCTAGTATTTGGTAAAAGTTGAAGGTCAGTATTTGGTAGAAGTTGAGAGAGGTCAGTGTTTGGTAGAAGTTGAAGGCAGTCAGAATTTGGTAGAAGTTGAAGGGGGTCAGTATTTGGAAGAAGTTGAAGGAGGTCAGTATTTGGTAGAAGTTGAAAGAGGTCAGTGTTTGGTAGAAGTTGAAGGCAGTCAGAATTTGGTAGAAGTTGAAGGGGGTCAGTATTTGGAAGAAGTTGAAGGAGGTCAATATTTGGCGAAGTTGAAGGTGGCCAGTATTTGGTAAAAGTTGAAGGAGGTCAGTGTTTGGTAGAAGTTGAAGGAGGTCAGTATTTGGTAGAAGTTGAAGGAGGTCAGTGTTTGGTAGAAGTTGAAGGCAGTCAGTATTTGGTAGAAGTTGAAGGGGGTCAGTATTTGGCAGAAGTTGAATTCGGTCAGTATTTAGTAGAAGTTGAAGTCAGTCAGTATTTGGTAGGAGTTGAAGGCAGTCAGTACTTGATAGAAGTTGAAAGAGGTCAGTATTTGGCGAAGTTGAAGGTGGCCAGTATTTGGTAAAAGTTGAAGGTCAGTATTTGGTAGAAGTTGAAAGAGGTCAGTGCTTGGTAGAAGTTGAAGACAGTCAGAATTTGGTAGAAGTCTAAGGGGGTCAGTATTTGGTAGAAGTTGAAGGAGCTCAGTATTTGGCGAAGTTGAAGGTGGCCAGTATTTGGTAAAAGTTGAAGAAGGTCAGTATTTGGTAGACGTTGAAGGAGGTCAGTATTTAGTAGAAGTTGAAGGTGGCCAGTATTTAGTAGAAGTTGAAGGTGGCCAGTATTTAGTAGAAGCTGAAGACAGTCAGTATTTAGTAGAAGTTGAAGGTGGTCAGTATTTAGTAGAAGTTGAAGGTGGCCAGTATTTGGTAGAAGTTGAAATCGGTCAGTATTTAGTAGAAGTTGGTTGAAGTCAGTCAGTATTTGGTAGAAGTTGAAAGCATTCAGTATTTGGTTGAAGTTGAAGGTGGTCAGTATTTGGTTGAAGTTGAAGGTGGCCAGTATTTGGTAAAAGTTGAAGCCTGTCAGTGTTTGATAGAAGTTGAAGGCAGTCAGTATTTGGTAGAAGTTGAAGTCAGTATTTGGTAGACGTTGAAGGCAGTCAGTGTTTGATAGAGGCTGAAGTCAGTCAGTATTTGGTAGAAGTTGAAGGGGGTCAGTATTTGGTAAAAGTTGAAGTCTGTCAGTGTTTGATAGAAGTTGAAGGCAGTCAGTATTTGGTAGAAGTTGAAGACAGTCAGTATTTGGTAGAAGTTGAAGGCGGTCAGTATATAATAGAACTTGAAGACAGTCAGTGTTTGGTAGAAGTTGAAGTCGGTCAGTATTTGGTAGAAGATTAAGTCGTCAGTATTTGGTAGAAGATGAAGGCAGTCAGTATTTGTTAGAAGATGAAGGAGGTCAGCATTTGGTAGAAGTTGAAGTCGGTCAGTATTTTGTAGAAGTTGAAATCGTTAGTATTTGGTAGGAGTTGAAGGCAGTCAGTACTTCATAGAAGTTGAAAGAGGTCAGTATTTAGCGAAGTTGAAGGTGGCCAGTATTCGGTAAAAGTTGAAGGTCAGTATTTGGTAGAAGTTGAAAGAGGTCAGTGTTTGGTAGAAGTTGAAGGCAGTCAGAATTTGGTAGAAGTTGAAGGGGGTCAGTATTTGGAAGAAGTTGAAGGAGGTCAGTATTTGGTAGAAGTTGAAAGAGGTCAGTGTTTGGTAGAAGTTGAAGGCAGTCAGAATTTGGTAGAAGTTGAAGGGGGTCAGTATTTGGAAGAAGTTGAAGGAGGTCAATATTTGGCGAAGTTGAAGGTGGCCAGTATTTGGTAAAAGTTGAAGGAGGTCAGTGTTTGGTAGAAGTTGAAGGAGGTCAGTATTTGGTAGAAGTTGAAGGAGGTCAGTGTTTGGTAGAAGTTGAAGGCAGTCAGTATTTGGTAGAAGTTGAAGGGGGTCAGTATTTGGTAGAAGTTGAAGTCAGTCAGTGCTTCATAAAAGTTGAAGGAGGTCAGTATTTGGTAGTAGTTGAAGGAGGTCAGTGTTTGGTAGAAGTTGAAGACAGTCAGTATTTGTTAGAAGTTGAAAGAGGTCAGTATTTGTTAGAAGTTGAAGGAGGTCAGTATTTGGTAGAAGTTGAAGTCAGTCTGTATTTAGCAGAAGTTGAAGGTGGTCAGTATTTAGTAGAAGTTGAAGGTGGCCAGTATTTAGTAGAAGTTGAAGACAGTCAGTATTTAGTAGAAGTTGAAGGTGGTCAGTATTTAGTAGAAGTTGAAGGTGGCCAGTATTTGGTAGAAGTTGAAGTCAGTCAGTATTTGGTAGAAGTTGAAGTCAGTCAGTATTTGGTAGAAGTTGAAGGAGGTCAGTATTTGGTCGAAGTTGAAGTCAGTATTTGGTAGAAGTTGAAGACAGTCAGTACTTAGTAGAAGTTAAAGGTGGCCAGTATTTAGTAGAAGTTGAAGGTGGCCAGTATTTAGTAGAAGCTGAAGACAGTCAGTATTTAGTAGAAGTTGAAGGTGGTCAGTATTTAGTAGAAGTTGAAGGTGGCCAGTATTTGGTAGAAGTTGAAGTCGGTCCGTATTTAGTAGAATTTGAAGTCAGTCAGTATTTGGTTGAAGTTGAAAGCAATCAGTATTTGGTTGAAGTTGAAGGTGGTCAGTATTTGGTTGAAGTTGAAGGTGGCCAGTATTTGGTAAAAGTTGAAGCCTGTCAGTGTTTGATAGAAGTTGAAGGTCAGTGTTTTGTAGAAGTTGAAGTCGGTCAGTATTTGGTAGAAGTGTTTAGTAGAAATTGAAGGTCAGTATTTGGTAGACGTTGAAGGCAGTCAGTGTTTGATAGAGGTTGAAGTCAGTCAGTATTTGGTAGAAGTTGAAGAGGGTCAGTATTTGGTAAAAGTTGAAGTCTGTCAGTGTTTGATAGAAGTTGAAGGCAGTCAGTATTTGGTAGAAGTTGAAGACAGTCAGTATTTGGTAGAAGTTGAAGGCGGTCGGTATATAATAGAAGTTGAAGACAGTCAATATTTGGTAGAAGATGAAGGCAGTCAGTATTTGTTAGGAGTTGAAGGAGGTCAGCATTTGGTAGAAGTTGAAGTCGGTCAGTATTTTGTAGAAGTTGAAGACAGTCAGTATTTAGTAGAAGTTGAAGGTGGCCAGTATTTGGCAGAAGTTGAATTCGGTCAGTATTTAGTAGAAGTTGAAGTCAGTCAGTATTTGGTAGGATTTGAAGGCAGTCAGTACTTGATAGATGTTGAAGGAGGTCAGTATTTGGCGAAGTTGAAGGTGGCCAGTATTTGGTAAAAGTTGAAGGTCAGTATTTGGTAGAAGTTGAAAGAGGTCAGTGCTTGGTAGAATTTGAAGACAGTCAGAATTTGTTAGAAGTCTAAGGGGGTCAGTATTTGGTAGAAGTTGAAGGAGATCAGTATTTGGCGAAGTTGAAGGTGGCCAGTATTTGGTAAAAGTTGAAGGTCAGTATTTGGTAGAAGTTGAAAGAGGTCAGTGCTTGGTAGAAGTTGAAGACAGTCAGAATTTGTTAGAAGTCTAAGGGGGTCAGTATTTGGTAGAAGTTGAAGGAGGTCAGTATTTGGCGAAGTTGAAGGTGGCCAGTATTTGGTAAAAGTTGAAGAAGGTCAGTATTTGGTAGACGTTGAAGGAGGTCAGTATTTGGTAGAAGTTGAAGTCAGTATTTGGTAGAAGTTGAAGACAGTCAATATTTAGTAGAAGTTGAAGGTGGCCAGTATTTAGTAGAAGTTGAAGGTGGCCAGTATTTAGTAGAAGCTGAAGACAGTCAGTATTTAGTAGAAGTTGAAGGTGGTCAGTATTTAGTAGAAGTTGAAGGTGGCCAGTATTTGGTAGAAGTTGAAATCGGTCAGTATTTAGTAGAAGTTGAAGTCAGTCAGTATTTGGTAGAAGTTGAAAGCATTCAGTATTTGGTTGAAGTTGAAGGTGGTCAGTATTTGGTTGAAGTTGAAGGTGGCCAGTATTTGGTAAAAGTTGAAGCCTGTCAGTGTTTGATAGAAGTTGAAGGCAGTCAGTATTTGGTAGAAGTTGAAGTCAGTATTTGGTAGACGTTGAAGGCAGTCAGTGTTTGATAGAGGCTGAAGTCAGTCAGTATTTGGTAGAAGTTGAAGGGGGTCAGTATTTGGTAAAAGTTGAAGTCTGTCAGTGTTTGATAGAAGTTGAAGGCAGTCAGTATTTGGTAGAAGTTGAAGACAGTCAGTATTTGGTAGAAGTTGAAGGCGGTCAGTATATAATAGAAGTTGAAGACAGTCAGTGTTTGGTAGAAGTTGAAGTCGGTCAGTATTTGGTAGAATATTAAGTCGTCAGTATTTGGTAGAAGATGAAGGAGGTCAGCATTTGGTAGAAGTTGAAGTCGGTCAGTATTTTGTAGAAGTTGAAGACAGTCAGTATTTGGTAGAAGTTGAAGGTGGCCAGTATTTGGCAGAAGTTGAATTCGGTCAGTATTTAGTAGAAGTTGAAATCGTTAGTATTTGGTAGGAGTTGAAGGCAGTCAGTACTTGATAGAAGTTGAAAGAGGTCAGTATTTAGCGAAGTTGAAGGTGGCTAGTATTTGGTAAAAGTTGAAGGTCAGTATTTGGTAGAAGTTGAGAGAGGTCAGTGTTTGGTAGAAGTTGAAGGCAGTCAGAATTTGGTAGAAGTTGAAGGGGGTCAGTATTTGGAAGAAGTTGAAGGAGGTCAGTATTTGGTAGAAGTTGAAAGAGGTCAGTGTTTGGTAGAAGTTGAAGGCAGTCAGAATTTGGTAGAAGTTGAAGGGGGTCAGTATTTGGAAGAAGTTGAAGGAGGTCAATATTTGGCGAAGTTGAAGGTGGCCAGTATTTGGTAAAAGTTGAAGGAGGTCAGTGTTTGGTAGAAGTTGAAGGAGGTCAGTATTTGGTAGAAGTTGAAGGAGGTCAGTGTTTGGTAGAAGTTGAAGGCAGTCAGTATTTGGTAGAAGTTGAAGGGGGTCAGTATTTGGTAGAAGTTGAAGTCAGTCAGTGCTTCATAAAAGTTGAAGGAGGTCAGTATTTGGTAGTAGTTGAAGGAGGTCAGTGTTTGGTAGAAGTTGAAGACAGTCAGTATTTGTTAGAAGTTGAAGGAGGTCAGTATTTGTTAGAAGTTGAAGGAGGTCAGTATTTGGTAGAAGTTGAAGTCAGTATTTGGTAGAAGTTGAAGTCAGTCTGTATTTAGCAGAAGTTGAAGGTGGTCAGTATTTAGTAGAAGTTGAAGGTGGCCAGTATTTAGTAGAAGTTGAAGACAGTCAGTATTTAGTAGAAGTTGAAGGTGGTCAGTATTTAGTAGAAGTTGAAGGTGGTCAGTATTTGGTAGAAGTTGAAGTCTGTCAGTGTTTGATAGAAGTTGAAGGCAGTCAGTATTTGGTAGAAGTTGAAGACAGTCAGTATTTGGTAGAAGTTGAAGGCGGTCAGTATATAATAGAACTTGAAGACAGTCAGTGTTTGGTAGAAGTTGAAGTCGGTCAGTATTTGGTAGAAGATTAAGTCGTCAGTATTTGGTAGAAGATGAAGGCAGTCAGTATTTGTTAGAAGATGAAGGAGGTCAGCATTTGGTAGAAGTTGAAGTCGGTCAGTATTTTGTAGAAGTTGAAATCGTTAGTATTTGGTAGGAGTTGAAGGCAGTCAGTACTTCATAGAAGTTGAAAGAGGTCAGTATTTAGCGAAGTTGAAGGTGGCCAGTATTCGGTAAAAGTTGAAGGTCAGTATTTGGTAGAAGTTGAAAGAGGTCAGTGTTTGGTAGAAGTTGAAGGCAGTCAGAATTTGGTAGAAGTTGAAGGGGGTCAGTATTTGGAAGAAGTTGAAGGAGGTCAGTATTTGGTAGAAGTTGAAAGAGGTCAGTGTTTGGTAGAAGTTGAAGGCAGTCAGAATTTGGTAGAAGTTGAAGGGGGTCAGTATTTGGAAGAAGTTGAAGGAGGTCAATATTTGGCGAAGTTGAAGGTGGCCAGTATTTGGTAAAAGTTGAAGGAGGTCAGTGTTTGGTAGAAGTTGAAGGAGGTCAGTATTTGGTAGAAGTTGAAGGAGGTCAGTGTTTGGTAGAAGTTGAAGGCAGTCAGTATTTGGTAGAAGTTGAAGGGGGTCAGTATTTGGTAGAAGTTGAAGTCAGTCAGTGCTTCATAAAAGTTGAAGGAGGTCAGTATTTGGTAGTAGTTGAAGGAGGTCAGTGTTTGGTAGAAGTTGAAGACAGTCAGTATTTGTTAGAAGTTGAAAGAGGTCAGTATTTGTTAGAAGTTGAAGGAGGTCAGTATTTGGTAGAAGTTGAAGTCAGTATTTGGTAGAAGTTGAAGTCAGTCTGTATTTAGCAGAAGTTGAAGGTGGTCAGTATTTAGTAGAAGTTGAAGGTGGCCAGTATTTAGTAGAAGTTGAAGACAGTCAGTATTTAGTAGAAGTTGAAGGTGGTCAGTATTTAGTAGAAGTTGAAGGTGGCCAGTATTTGGTAGAAGTTGAAGTCAGTCAGTATTTGGTAGAAGTTGAAGTCAGTCAGTATTTGGTAGAAGTTGAAGGAGGTCAGTGTTTGATAGAAGTTGAAGGCAGTCAGTATTTGGTAGAAGTTGAAGACAGTCAGTATTTGGTAGAAGTTGAAGGCGGTCAGTATATAATAGAAGTTGAAGACAGTCAGTGTTTGGTAGAAGTTGAAGTCGGTCAGTATTTGGTAGAATATTAAGTCGTCAGTATTTGGTAGAAGATGAAGGAGGTCAGCATTTGGTAGAAGTTGAAGTCGGTCAGTATTTTGTAGAAGTTGAAGACAGTCAGTATTTGGTAGAAGTTGAAGGTGGCCAGTATTTGGCAGAAGTTGAATTCGGTCAGTATTTAGTAGAAGTTGAAATCGTTAGTATTTGGTAGGAGTTGAAGGCAGTCAGTACTTGATAGAAGTTGAAAGAGGTCAGTATTTAGCGAAGTTGAAGGTGGCCAGTATTTGGTAAAAGTTGAAGGTCAGTATTTGGTAGAAGTTGAGAGAGGTCAGTGTTTGGTAGAAGTTGAAGGCAGTCAGAATTTGGTAGAAGTTGAAGGGGGTCAGTATTTGGAAGAAGTTGAAGGAGGTCAGTATTTGGTAGAAGTTGAAAGAGGTCAGTGTTTGGTAGAAGTTGAAGGCAGTCAGAATTTGGTAGAAGTTGAAGGGGGTCAGTATTTGGAAGAAGTTGAAGGAGGTCAATATTTGGCGAAGTTGAAGGTGGCCAGTATTTGGTAAAAGTTGAAGGAGGTCAGTGTTTGGTAGAAGTTGAAGGAGGTCAGTATTTGGTAGAAGTTGAAGGAGGTCAGTGTTTGGTAGAAGTTGAAGGCAGTCAGTATTTGGTAGAAGTTGAAGGGGGTCAGTATTTGGTAGAAGTTGAAGTCAGTCAGTGCTTCATAAAAGTTGAAGGAGGTCAGTATTTGGTAGTAGTTGAAGGAGGTCAGTGTTTGGTAGAAGTTGAAGACAGTCAGTATTTGTTAGAAGTTGAAGGAGGTCAGTATTTGTTAGAAGTTGAAGGAGGTCAGTATTTGGTAGAAGTTGAAGTCAGTATTTGGTAGAAGTTGAAGTCAGTCTGTATTTAGCAGAAGTTGAAGGTGGTCAGTATTTAGTAGAAGTTGAAGGTGGCCAGTATTTAGTAGAAGTTGAAGACAGTCAGTATTTAGTAGAAGTTGAAGGTGGTCAGTATTTAGTAGAAGTTGAAGGTGGTCAGTATTTGGTAGAAGTTGAAGTCTGTCAGTGTTTGATAGAAGTTGAAGGCAGTCAGTATTTGGTAGAAGTTGAAGACAGTCAGTATTTGGTAGAAGTTGAAGGCGGTCAGTATATAATAGAACTTGAAGACAGTCAGTGTTTGGTAGAAGTTGAAGTCGGTCAGTATTTGGTAGAAGATTAAGTCGTCAGTATTTGGTAGAAGATGAAGGCAGTCAGTATTTGTTAGAAGATGAAGGAGGTCAGCATTTGGTAGAAGTTGAAGTCGGTCAGTATTTTGTAGAAGTTGAAATCGTTAGTATTTGGTAGGAGTTGAAGGCAGTCAGTACTTGATATAAGTTGAAAGAGGTCAGTATTTAGCGAAGTTGAAGGTGGCCAGTATTCGGTAAAAGTTGAAGGTCAGTATTTGGTAGAAGTTGAAAGAGGTCAGTGTTTGGTAGAAGTTGAAGGCAGTCAGAATTTGGTAGAAGTTGAAGGGGGTCAGTATTTGGAAGAAGTTGAAGGAGGTCAGTATTTGGTAGAAGTTGAAAGAGGTCAGTGTTTGGTAGAAGTTGAAGGCAGTCAGAATTTGGTAGAAGTTGAAGGGGGTCAGTATTTGGAAGAAGTTGAAGGAGGTCAATATTTGGCGAAGTTGAAGGTGGCCAGTATTTGGTAAAAGTTGAAGGAGGTCAGTGTTTGGTAGAGGTTGAAGGAGGTCAGTATTTGGTAGAAGTTGAAGGAGGTCAGTGTTTGGTAGAAGTTGAAGGCAGTCAGTATTTGGTAGAAGTTGAAGGGGGTCAGTATTTGGTAGAAGTTGAAGTCAGTCAGTGCTTCATAAAAGTTGAAGGAGGTCAGTATTTGGTAGTAGTTGAAGGAGGTCAGTGTTTGGTAGAAGTTGAAGACAGTCAGTATTTGTTAGAAGTTGAAAGAGGTCAGTATTTGTTAGAAGTTGAAGGAGGTCAGTATTTGGTAGAAGTTGAAGTCAGTCTGTATTTAGCAGAAGTTGAAGGTGGTCAGTATTTAGTAGAAGTTGAAGGTGGCCAGTATTTAGTAGAAGTTGAAGACAGTCAGTATTTAGTAGAAGTTGAAGGTGGTCAGTATTTAGTAGAAGTTGAAGGTGGCCAGTATTTGGTAGAAGTTGAAGTCAGTCAGTATTTGGTAGAAGTTGAAGTCAGTCAGTATTTGGTAGAAGTTGAAGGAGGTCAGTGTTTGATAGAAGTTGAAGGCAGTCAGTATTTGGTAGAAGTTGAAGACAGTCAGTATTTGGTAGAAGTTGAAGGCGGTCAGTATATAATAGAAGTTGAAGACAGTCAGTGTTTGGTAGAAGTTGAAGTCGGTCAGTATTTGGTAGAATATTAAGTCGTCAGTATTTGGTAGAAGATGAAGGAGGTCAGCATTTGGTAGAAGTTGAAGTCGGTCAGTATTTTGTAGAAGTTGAAGACAGTCAGTATTTGGTAGAAGTTGAAGGTGGCCAGTATTTGGCAGAAGTTGAATTCGGTCAGTATTTAGTAGAAGTTGAAATCGTTAGTATTTGGTAGGAGTTGAAGGCAGTCAGTACTTGATAGAAGTTGAAAGAGGTCAGTATTTAGCGAAGTTGAAGGTGGCCAGTATTTGGTAAAAGTTGAAGGTCAGTATTTGGTAGAAGTTGAGAGAGGTCAGTGTTTGGTAGAAGTTGAAGGCAGTCAGAATTTGGTAGAAGTTGAAGGGGGTCAGTATTTGGAAGAAGTTGAAGGAGGTCAGTATTTGGTAGAAGTTGAAAGAGGTCAGTGTTTGGTAGAAGTTGAAGGCAGTCAGAATTTGGTAGAAGTTGAAGGGGGTCAGTATTTGGAAGAAGTTGAAGGAGGTCAATATTTGGCGAAGTTGAAGGTGGCCAGTATTTGGTAAAAGTTGAAGGAGGTCAGTGTTTGGTAGAAGTTGAAGGAGGTCAGTATTTGGTAGAAGTTGAAGGAGGTCAGTGTTTGGTAGAAGTTGAAGGCAGTCAGTATTTGGTAGAAGTTGAAGGGGGTCAGTATTTGGTAGAAGTTGAAGTCAGTCAGTGCTTCATAAAAGTTGAAGGAGGTCAGTATTTGGTAGTAGTTGAAGGAGGTCAGTGTTTGGTAGAAGTTGAAGACAGTCAGTATTTGTTAGAAGTTGAAGGAGGTCAGTATTTGTTAGAAGTTGAAGGAGGTCAGTATTTGGTAGAAGTTGAAGTCAGTATTTGGTAGAAGTTGAAGTCAGTCTGTATTTAGCAGAAGTTGAAGGTGGTCAGTATTTAGTAGAAGTTGAAGGTGGCCAGTATTTAGTAGAAGTTGAAGACAGTCAGTATTTAGTAGAAGTTGAAGGTGGTCAGTATTTAGTAGAAGTTGAAGGTGGTCAGTATTTGGTAGAAGTTGAAGTCTGTCAGTGTTTGATAGAAGTTGAAGGCAGTCAGTATTTGGTAGAAGTTGAAGACAGTCAGTATTTGGTAGAAGTTGAAGGCGGTCAGTATATAATAGAACTTGAAGACAGTCAGTGTTTGGTAGAAGTTGAAGTCGGTCAGTATTTGGTAGAAGATTAAGTCGTCAGTATTTGGTAGAAGATGAAGGCAGTCAGTATTTGTTAGAAGATGAAGGAGGTCAGCATTTGGTAGAAGTTGAAGTCGGTCAGTATTTTGTAGAAGTTGAAATCGTTAGTATTTGGTAGGAGTTGAAGGCAGTCAGTACTTGATATAAGTTGAAAGAGGTCAGTATTTAGCGAAGTTGAAGGTGGCCAGTATTCGGTAAAAGTTGAAGGTCAGTATTTGGTAGAAGTTGAAAGAGGTCAGTGTTTGGTAGAAGTTGAAGGCAGTCAGAATTTGGTAGAAGTTGAAGGGGGTCAGTATTTGGAAGAAGTTGAAGGAGGTCAGTATTTGGTAGAAGTTGAAAGAGGTCAGTGTTTGGTAGAAGTTGAAGGCAGTCAGAATTTGGTAGAAGTTGAAGGGGGTCAGTATTTGGAAGAAGTTGAAGGAGGTCAATATTTGGCGAAGTTGAAGGTGGCCAGTATTTGGTAAAAGTTGAAGGAGGTCAGTGTTTGGTAGAAGTTGAAGGAGGTCAGTATTTGGTAGAAGTTGAAGGAGGTCAGTGTTTGGTAGAAGTTGAAGGCAGTCAGTATTTGGTAGAAGTTGAAGGGGGTCAGTATTTGGTAGAAGTTGAAGTCAGTCAGTGCTTCATAAAAGTTGAAGGAGGTCAGTATTTGGTAGTAGTTGAAGGAGGTCAGTGTTTGGTAGAAGTTGAAGACAGTCAGTATTTGTTAGAAGTTGAAAGAGGTCAGTATTTGTTAGAAGTTGAAGGAGGTCAGTATTTGGTAGAAGTTGAAGTCAGTCTGTATTTAGCAGAAGTTGAAGGTGGTCAGTATTTAGTAGAAGTTGAAGGTGGCCAGTATTTAGTAGAAGTTGAAGACAGTCAGTATTTAGTAGAAGTTGAAGGTGGTCAGTATTTAGTAGAAGTTGAAGGTGGCCAGTATTTGGTAGAAGTTGAAGTCAGTCAGTATTTGGTAGAAGTTGAAGTCAGTCAGTATTTGGTAGAAGTTGAAGGA
This sequence comes from Bathymodiolus septemdierum, assembly GCA_963383655.1. Taxonomy (NCBI): domain Eukaryota; kingdom Metazoa; phylum Mollusca; class Bivalvia; order Mytilida; family Modiolidae; genus Bathymodiolus; species Bathymodiolus septemdierum. Next base: position 16,512,554 of record OY726529.1, read on the forward strand.
GGTCAGTATTTGGTCGAAGTTGAAGTCAGTATTTGGTAGAAGTTGAAGACAGTCAGTACTTAGTAGAAGTTAAAGGTGGCCAGTATTTAGTAGAAGTTGAAGGTGGCCAGTATTTAGTAGAAGCTGAAGACAGTCAGTATTTAGTAGAAGTTGAAGGTGGTCAGTATTTAGTAGAAGTTGAAGGTGGCCAGTATTTGGTAGAAGTTGAAGTCGGTCCGTATTTAGTAGAATTTGAAGTCAGTCAGTATTTGGTTGAAGTTGAAAGCAATCAGTATTTGGTTGAAGTTGAAGGTGGTCAGTATTTGGTTGAAGTTGAAGGTGGCCAGTATTTGGTAAAAGTTGAAGCCTGTCAGTGTTTGATAGAAGTTGAAGGTCAGTGTTTTGTAGAAGTTGAAGTCGGTCAGTATTTGGTAGAAGTGTTTAGTAGAAATTGAAGGTCAGTATTTGGTAGACGTTGAAGGCAGTCAGTGTTTGATAGAGGTTGAAGTCAGTCAGTATTTGGTAGAAGTTGAAGAGGGTCAGTATTTGGTAAAAGTTGAAGTCTGTCAGTGTTTGATAGAAGTTGAAGGCAGTCAGTATTTGGTAGAAGTTGAAGACAGTCAGTATTTGGTAGAAGTTGAAGGCGGTCGGTATATAATAGAAGTTGAAGACAGTCAATATTTGGTAGAAGATGAAGGCAGTCAGTATTTGTTAGGAGTTGAAGGAGGTCAGCATTTGGTAGAAGTTGAAGTCGGTCAGTATTTTGTAGAAGTTGAAGACAGTCAGTATTTAGTAGAATTTGAAGGTGGCCAGTATTTGGCAGAAGTTGAATTCGGTCAGTATTTAGTAGAAGTTGAAGTCAGTCAGTATTTGGTAGGATTTGAAGGCAGTCAGTACTTGATAGATGTTGAAGGAGGTCAGTATTTGGCGAAGTTGAAGGTGGCCAGTATTTGGTAAAAGTTGAAGGTCAGTATTTGGTAGAAGTTGAAAGAGGTCAGTGCTTGGTAGAATTTGAAGACAGTCAGAATTTGTTAGAAGTCTAAGGGGGTCAGTATTTGGTAGAAGTTGAAGGAGATCAGTATTTGGCGAAGTTGAAGGTGGCCAGTATTTGGTAAAAGTTGAAGGTCAGTATTTGGTAGAAGTTGAAAGAGGTCAGTGCTTGGTAGAAGTTGAAGACAGTCAGAATTTGTTAGAAGTCTAAGGGGGTCAGTATTTGGTAGAAGTTGAAGGAGGTCAGTATTTGGCGAAGTTGAAGGTGGCCAGTATTTGGTAAAAGTTGAAGAAGGTCAGTATTTGGTAGACGTTGAAGGAGGTCAGTATTTGGTAGAAGTTGAAGTCAGTATTTGGTAGAAGTTGAAGACAGTCAATATTTAGTAGAAGTTGAAGGTGGCCAGTATTTAGTAGAAGTTGAAGGTGGCCAGTATTTAGTAGAAGCTGAAGACAGTCAGTATTTAGTAGAAGTTGAAGGTGGTCAGTATTTAGTAGAAGTTGAAGGTGGCCAGTATTTGGTAGAAGTTGAAATCGGTCAGTATTTAGTAGAAGTTGAAGTCAGTCAGTATTTGGTAGAAGTTGAAAGCATTCAGTATTTGGTTGAAGTTGAAGGTGGTCAGTATTTGGTTGAAGTTGAAGGTGGCCAGTATTTGGTAAAAGTTGAAGCCTGTCAGTGTTTGATAGAAGTTGAAGGCAGTCAGTATTTGGTAGAAGTTGAAGTCAGTATTTGGTAGACGTTGAAGGCAGTCAGTGTTTGATAGAGGCTGAAGTCAGTCAGTATTTGGTAGAAGTTGAAGGGGGTCAGTATTTGGTAAAAGTTGAAGTCTGTCAGTGTTTGATAGAAGTTGAAGGCAGTCAGTATTTGGTAGAAGTTGAAGACAGTCAGTATTTGGTAGAAGTTGAAGGCGGTCAGTATATAATAGAAGTTGAAGACAGTCAGTGTTTGGTAGAAGTTGAAGTCGGTCAGTATTTGGTAGAATATTAAGTCGTCAGTATTTGGTAGAAGATGAAGGAGGTCAGCATTTGGTAGAAGTTGAAGTCGGTCAGTATTTTGTAGAAGTTGAAGACAGTCAGTATTTGGTAGAAGTTGAAGGTGGCCAGTATTTGGCAGAAGTTGAATTCGGTCAGTATTTAGTAGAAGTTGAAATCGTTAGTATTTGGTAGGAGTTGAAGGCAGTCAGTACTTGATAGAAGTTGAAAGAGGTCAGTATTTAGCGAAGTTGAAGGTGGCTAGTATTTGGTAAAAGTTGAAGGTCAGTATTTGGTAGAAGTTGAGAGAGGTCAGTGTTTGGTAGAAGTTGAAGGCAGTCAGAATTTGGTAGAAGTTGAAGGGGGTCAGTATTTGGAAGAAGTTGAAGGAGGTCAGTATTTGGTAGAAGTTGAAAGAGGTCAGTGTTTGGTAGAAGTTGAAGTCGGTCAGTATTTTGTAGAAGTTGAAGACAGTCAGTATTTGGTAGAAGTTGAAAGCATTCAGTATTTGGTTGAAGTTGAAGGTGGTCAGTATTTGGTTGAAGTTGAAGGTGGCCAGTATTTGGTAAAAGTTGAAGCCTGTCAGTGTTTGATAGAAGTTGAAGGCAGTCAGTATTTGGTAGAAGTTGAAGTCAGTATTTGGTAGACGTTGAAGGCAGTCAGTGTTTGATAGAGGCTGAAGTCAGTCAGTATTTGGTAGAAGTTGAAGGGGGTCAGTATTTGGTAAAAGTTGAAGTCTGTCAGTGTTTGATAGAAGTTGAAGGCAGTCAGTATTTGGTAGAAGTTGAAGACAGTCAGTATTTGGTAGAAGTTGAAGGCGGTCAGTATATAATAGAAGTTGAAGACAGTCAGTGTTTGGTAGAAGTTGAAGTCGGTCAGTATTTGGTAGAATATTAAGTCGTCAGTATTTGGTAGAAGATGAAGGAGGTCAGCATTTGGTAGAAGTTGAAGTCGGTCAGTATTTTGTAGAAGTTGAAGACAGTCAGTATTTGGTAGAAGTTGAAGGTGGCCAGTATTTGGCAGAAGTTGAATTCGGTCAGTATTTAGTAGAAGTTGAAATCGTTAGTATTTGGTAGGAGTTGAAGGCAGTCAGTACTTGATAGAAGTTGAAAGAGGTCAGTATTTAGCGAAGTTGAAGGTGGCTAGTATTTGGTAAAAGTTGAAGGTCAGTATTTGGTAGAAGTTGAGAGAGGTCAGTGTTTGGTAGAAGTTGAAGGCAGTCAGAATTTGGTAGAAGTTGAAGGGGGTCAGTATTTGGAAGAAGTTGAAGGAGGTCAGTATTTGGTAGAAGTTGAAAGAGGTCAGTGTTTGGTAGAAGTTGAAGTCGGTCAGTATTTTGTAGAAGTTGAAGACAGTCAGTATTTAGTAGAAGTTGAAGGTGGCCAGTATTTGGCAGAAGTTGAATTCGGTCAGTATTTAGTAGAAGTTGAAGTCAGTCAGTATTTGGTAGGATTTGAAGGCAGTCAGTACTTGATAGATGTTGAAGGAGGTCAGTATTTGGCGAAGTTGAAGGTGGCCAGTATTTGGTAAAAGTTGAAGGTCAGTATTTGGTAGAAGTTGAAAGAGGTCAGTGCTTGGTAGAATTTGAAGACAGTCAGAATTTGTTAGAAGTCTAAGGGGGTCAGTATTTGGTAGAAGTTGAAGGAGATCAGTATTTGGCGAAGTTGAAGGTGGCCAGTATTTGGTAAAAGTTGAAGGTCAGTATTTGGTAGAAGTTGAAAGAGGTCAGTGCTTGGTAGAAGTTGAAGACAGTCAGAATTTGTTAGAAGTCTAAGGGGGTCAGTATTTGGTAGAAGTTGAAGGAGGTCAGTATTTGGCGAAGTTGAAGGTGGCCAGTATTTGGTAAAAGTTGAAGAAGGTCAGTATTTGGTAGACGTTGAAGGAGGTCAGTATTTGGTAGAAGTTGAAGTCAGTATTTGGTAGAAGTTGAAGACAGTCAATATTTAGTAGAAGTTGAAGGTGGCCAGTATTTAGTAGAAGTTGAAGGTGGCCAGTATTTAGTAGAAGCTGAAGACAGTCAGTATTTAGTAGAAGTTGAAGGTGGTCAGTATTTAGTAGAAGTTGAAGGTGGCCAGTATTTGGTAGAAGTTGAAATCGGTCAGTATTTAGTAGAAGTTGAAGTCAGTCAGTATTTGGTAGAAGTTGAAAGCATTCAGTATTTGGTTGAAGTTGAAGGTGGTCAGTATTTGGTTGAAGTTGAAGGTGGCCAGTATTTGGTAAAAGTTGAAGCCTGTCAGTGTTTGATAGAAGTTGAAGGCAGTCAGTATTTGGTAGAAGTTGAAGTCAGTATTTGGTAGACGTTGAAGGCAGTCAGTGTTTGATAGAGGCTGAAGTCAGTCAGTATTTGGTAGAAGTTGAAGGGGGTCAGTATTTGGTAAAAGTTGAAGTCTGTCAGTGTTTGATAGAAGTTGAAGGCAGTCAGTATTTGGTAGAAGTTGAAGACAGTCAGTATTTGGTAGAAGTTGAAGGCGGTCAGTATATAATAGAAGTTGAAGACAGTCAGTGTTTGGTAGAAGTTGAAGTCGGTCAGTATTTGGTAGAATATTAAGTCGTCAGTATTTGGTAGAAGATGAAGGAGGTCAGCATTTGGTAGAAGTTGAAGTCGGTCAGTATTTTGTAGAAGTTGAAGACAGTCAGTATTTGGTAGAAGTTGAAGGTGGCCAGTATTTGGCAGAAGTTGAATTCGGTCAGTATTTAGTAGAAGTTGAAATCGTTAGTATTTGGTAGGAGTTGAAGGCAGTCAGTACTTGATAGAAGTTGAAAGAGGTCAGTATTTAGCGAAGTTGAAGGTGGCTAGTATTTGGTAAAAGTTGAAGGTCAGTATTTGGTAGAAGTTGAGAGAGGTCAGTGTTTGGTAGAAGTTGAAGGCAGTCAGAATTTGGTAGAAGTTGAAGGGGGTCAGTATTTGGAAGAAGTTGAAGGAGGTCAGTATTTGGTAGAAGTTGAAAGAGGTCAGTGTTTGGTAGAAGTTGAAGGCAGTCAGAATTTGGTAGAAGTTGAAGGGGGTCAGTATTTGGAAGAAGTTGAAGGAGGTCAATATTTGGCGAAGTTGAAGGTGGCCAGTATTTGGTAAAAGTTGAAGGAGGTCAGTGTTTGGTAGAAGTTGAAGGAGGTCAGTATTTGGTAGAAGTTGAAGGAGGTCAGTGTTTGGTAGAAGTTGAAGGCAGTCAGTATTTGGTAGAAGTTGAAGGGGGTCAGTATTTGGTAGAAGTTGAAGTCAGTCAGTGCTTCATAAAAGTTGAAGGAGGTCAGTATTTGGTAGTAGTTGAAGGAGGTCAGTGTTTGGTAGAAGTTGAAGACAGTCAGTATTTGTTAGAAGTTGAAGGAGGTCAGTATTTGTTAGAAGTTGAAGGAGGTCAGTATTTGGTAGAAGTTGAAGTCAGTATTTGGTAGAAGTTGAAGTCAGTCTGTATTTAGCAGAAGTTGAAGGTGGTCAGTATTTAGTAGAAGTTGAAGGTGGCCAGTATTTAGTAGAAGTTGAAGACAGTCAGCATTTAGTAGAAGTTGAAGGTGGTCAGTATTTAGTAGAAGTTGAAGGTGGTCAGTATTTGGTAGAAGTTGAAGTCTGTCAGTGTTTGATAGAAGTTGAAGGCAGTCAGTATTTGGTAGAAGTTGAAGACAGTCAGTATTTGGTAGAAGTTGAAGGCGGTCAGTATATAATAGAACTTGAAGACAGTCAGTGTTTGGTAGAAGTTGAAGTCGGTCAGTATTTGGTAGAAGATTAAGTCGTCAGTATTTGGTAGAAGATGAAGGCAGTCAGTATTTGTTAGAAGATGAAGGAGGTCAGCATTTGGTAGAAGTTGAAGTCGGTCAGTATTTTGTAGAAGTTGAAATCGTTAGTATTTGGTAGGAGTTGAAGGCAGTCAGTACTTGATATAAGTTGAAAGAGGTCAGTATTTAGCGAAGTTGAAGGTGGCCAGTATTCGGTAAAAGTTGAAGGTCAGTATTTGGTAGAAGTTGAAAGAGGTCAGTGTTTGGTAGAAGTTGAAGGCAGTCAGAATTTGGTAGAAGTTGAAGGGGGTCAGTATTTGGAAGAAGTTGAAGGAGGTCAGTATTTGGTAGAAGTTGAAAGAGGTCAGTGTTTGGTAGAAGTTGAAGGCAGTCAGAATTTGGTAGAAGTTGAAGGGGGTCAGTATTTGGAAGAAGTTGAAGGAGGTCAATATTTGGCGAAGTTGAAGGTGGCCAGTATTTGGTAAAAGTTGAAGGAGGTCAGTGTTTGGTAGAAGTTGAAGGAGGTCAGTATTTGGTAGAAGTTGAAGGAGGTCAGTGTTTGGTAGAAGTTGAAGGCAGTCAGTATTTGGTAGAAGTTGAAGGGGGTCAGTATTTGGTAGAAGTTGAAGTCAGTCAGTGCTTCATAAAAGTTGAAGGAGGTCAGTATTTGGTAGTAGTTGAAGGAGGTCAGTGTTTGGTAGAAGTTGAAGACAGTCAGTATTTGTTAGAAGTTGAAAGAGGTCAGTATTTGTTAGAAGTTGAAGGAGGTCAGTATTTGGTAGAAGTTGAAGTCAGTATTTGGTAGAAGTTGAAGTCAGTCTGTATTTAGCAGAAGTTGAAGGTGGTCAGTATTTAGTAGAAGTTGAAGGTGGCCAGTATTTAGTAGAAGTTGAAGACAGTCAGTATTTAGTAGAAGTTGAAGGTGGTCAGTATTTAGTAGAAGTTGAAGGTGGCCAGTATTTGGTAGAAGTTGAAGTCAGTCAGTATTTGGTAGAAGTTGAAGTCAGTCAGTATTTGGTAGAAGTTGAAGGAGGTCAGTGTTTGATAGAAGTTGAAGGCAGTCAGTATTTGGTAGAAGTTGAAGACAGTCAGTATTTGGTAGAAGTTGAAGGCGGTCAGTATATAATAGAAGTTGAAGACAGTCAGTGTTTGGTAGAAGTTGAAGTCGGTCAGTATTTGGTAGAATATTAAGTCGTCAGTATTTGGTAGAAGATGAAGGAGGTCAGCATTTGGTAGAAGTTGAAGTCGGTCAGTATTTTGTAGAAGTTGAAGACAGTCAGTATTTGGTAGAAGTTGAAGGTGGCCAGTATTTGGCAGAAGTTGAATTCGGTCAGTATTTAGTAGAAGTTGAAATCGTTAGTATTTGGTAGGAGTTGAAGGCAGTCAGTACTTGATAGAAGTTGAAAGAGGTCAGTATTTAGCGAAGTTGAAGGTGGCCAGTATTTGGTAAAAGTTGAAGGTCAGTATTTGGTAGAAGTTGAGAGAGGTCAGTGTTTGGTAGAAGTTGAAGGCAGTCAGAATTTGGTAGAAGTTGAAGGGGGTCAGTATTTGGAAGAAGTTGAAGGAGGTCAGTATTTGGTAGAAGTTGAAAGAGGTCAGTGTTTGGTAGAAGTTGAAGGCAGTCAGAATTTGGTAGAAGTTGAAGGGGGTCAGTATTTGGAAGAAGTTGAAGGAGGTCAATATTTGGCGAAGTTGAAGGTGGCCAGTATTTGGTAAAAGTTGAAGGAGGTCAGTGTTTGGTAGAAGTTGAAGGAGGTCAGTATTTGGTAGAAGTTGAAGGAGGTCAGTGTTTGGTAGAAGTTGAAGGCAGTCAGTATTTGGTAGAAGTTGAAGGGGGTCAGTATTTGGTAGAAGTTGAAGTCAGTCAGTGCTTCATAAAAGTTGAAGGAGGTCAGTATTTGGTAGTAGTTGAAGGAGGTCAGTGTTTGGTAGAAGTTGAAGACAGTCAGTATTTGTTAGAAGTTGAAGGAGGTCAGTATTTGTTAGAAGTTGAAGGAGGTCAGTATTTGGTAGAAGTTGAAGTCAGTATTTGGTAGAAGTTGAAGTCAGTCTGTATTTAGCAGAAGTTGAAGGTGGTCAGTATTTAGTAGAAGTTGAAGGTGGCCAGTATTTAGTAGAAGTTGAAGACAGTCAGTATTTAGTAGAAGTTGAAGGTGGTCAGTATTTAGTAGAAGTTGAAGGTGGTCAGTATTTGGTAGAAGTTGAAGTCTGTCAGTGTTTGATAGAAGTTGAAGGCAGTCAGTATTTGGTAGAAGTTGAAGACAGTCAGTATTTGGTAGAAGTTGAAGGCGGTCAGTATATAATAGAACTTGAAGACAGTCAGTGTTTGGTAGAAGTTGAAGTCGGTCAGTATTTGGTAGAAGATTAAGTCGTCAGTATTTGGTAGAAGATGAAGGCAGTCAGTATTTGTTAGAAGATGAAGGAGGTCAGCATTTGGTAGAAGTTGAAGTCGGTCAGTATTTTGTAGAAGTTGAAATCGTTAGTATTTGGTAGGAGTTGAAGGCAGTCAGTACTTGATATAAGTTGAAAGAGGTCAGTATTTAGCGAAGTTGAAGGTGGCCAGTATTCGGTAAAAGTTGAAGGTCAGTATTTGGTAGAAGTTGAAAGAGGTCAGTGTTTGGTAGAAGTTGAAGGCAGTCAGAATTTGGTAGAAGTTGAAGGGGGTCAGTATTTGGAAGAAGTTGAAGGAGGTCAGTATTTGGTAGAAGTTGAAAGAGGTCAGTGTTTGGTAGAAGTTGAAGGCAGTCAGAATTTGGTAGAAGTTGAAGGGGGTCAGTATTTGGAAGAAGTTGAAGGAGGTCAATATTTGGCGAAGTTGAAGGTGGCCAGTACTTGGTAAAAGTTGAAGGAGGTCAGTGTTTGGTAGAAGTTGAAGGAGGTCAGTATTTGGTAGAAGTTGAAGGAGGTCAGTGTTTGGTAGAAGTTGAAGGCAGTCAGTATTTGGTAGAAGTTGAAGGGGGTCAGTATTTGGTAGAAGTTGAAGTCAGTCAGTGCTTCATAAAAGTTGAAGGAGGTCAGTATTTGGTAGTAGTTGAAGGAGGTCAGTGTTTGGTAGAAGTTGAAGACAGTCAGTATTTGTTAGAAGTTGAAAGAGGTCAGTATTTGTTAGAAGTTGAAGGAGGTCAGTATTTGGTAGAAGTTGAAGTCAGTATTTGGTAGAAGTTGAAGTCAGTCTGTATTTAGCAGAAGTTGAAGGTGGTCAGTATTTAGTAGAAGTTGAAGGTGGCCAGTATTTAGTAGAAGTTGAAGACAGTCAGTATTTAGTAGAAGTTGAAGGTGGTCAGTATTTAGTAGAAGTTGAAGGTGGCCAGTATTTTGTAGAAGTTGAAGTCAGTCAGTATTTGGTAGAAGTTGAAGTCAGTCAGTATTTGGTAGAAGTTGAAGGAGGTCAGTATTTGGTAGAAGTTGAAGTCAGTATTTGGTAGAAGTTGAAGACAGTCAGTACTTAGTAGAAGTTAAAGGTGGCCAGTATTTAGTAGAAGTTGAAGGTGGCCAGTATTTAGTAGAAGCTGAAGACAGTCAGTATTTAGTAGAAGTTGAAGGTGGTCAGTATTTAGTAGAAGTTGAAGGTGACCAGTATTTGGTAGAAGTTGAAGTCGGTCCGTATTTAGTAGAATTTGAAGTCAGTCAGTATTTGGTTGAAGTTGAAAGCAATCAGTATTTGGTTGAAGTTGAAGGTGGTCAGTATTTGGTTGAAGTTGAAGGTGGCCAGTATTTGGTAAAAGTTGAAGCCTGTCAGTGTTTGATAGAAGTTGAAGGTCAGTGTTTTGTAGAAGTTGAAGTCGGTCAGTATTTGGTAGAAGTGTTTAGTAGAAATTGAAGGTCAGTATTTGGTAGACGTTGAAGGCAGTCAGTGTTTGATAGAGGTTGAAGTCAGTCAGTATTTGGTAGAAGTTGAAGAGGGTCAGTATTTGGTAAAAGTTGAAGTCTGTCAGTGTTTGATAGAAGTTGAAGGCAGTCAGTATTTGGTAGAAGTTGAAGACAGTCAGTATTTGGTAGAAGTTGAAGGCGGTCGGTATATAATAGAAGTTGAAGACAGTCAATATTTGGTAGAAGATGAAGGCAGTCAGTATTTGTTAGGAGTTGAAGGAGGTCAGCATTTGGTAGAAGTTGAAGTCGGTCAGTATTTTGTAGAAGTTGAAGACAGTCAGTATTTAGTAGAAGTTGAAGGTGGCCAGTATTTGGCAGAAGTTGAATTCGGTCAGTATTTAGTAGAAGTTGAAGTCAGTCAGTATTTGGTAGGATTTGAAGGCAGTCAGTACTTGATAGATGTTGAAGGAGGTCAGTATTTGGCGAAGTTGAAGGTGGCCAGTATTTGGTAAAAGTTGAAGGTCAGTATTTGGTAGAAGTTGAAAGAGGTCAGTGCTTGATAGAATTTGAAGACAGTCAGAATTTGTTAGAAGTCTAAGGGGGTCAGTATTTGGTAGAAGTTGAAGGAGGTCAGTATTTGGCGAAGTTGAAGGTTGCCAGTATTTGGTAAAAGTTGAAGGTCAGTATTTGGTAGAAGTTGAAAGAGGTCAGTGCTTGGTAGAAGTTGAAGACAGTCAGAATTTGTTAGAAGTCTAAGGGGGTCAGTATTTGGTAGAAGTTGAAGGAGGTCAGTATTTGGCGAAGTTGAAGGTGGCCAGTATTTGGTAAAAGTTGAAGAAGGTCAGTATTTGGTAGACGTTGAAGGAGGTCAGTATTTGGTAGAAGTTGAAGTCAGTATTTGGTAGAAGTTGAAGACAGTCAATATTTAGTAGAAGTTGAAGGTGGCCAGTATTTAGTAGAAGTTGAAGGTGGCCAGTATTTAGTAGAAGCTGAAGACAGTCAGTATTTAGTAGAAGTTGAAGGTGGTCAGTATTTAGTAGAAGTTGAAGGTGGCCAGTATTTGGTAGAAGTTGAAATCGGTCAGTATTTAGTAGAAGTTGAAGTCAGTCAGTATTTGGTAGAAGTTGAAAGCATTCAGTATTTGGTTGAAGTTGAAGGTGGTCAGTATTTGGTTGAAGTTGAAGGTGGCCAGTATTTGGTAAAAGTTGAAGCCTGTCAGTGTTTGATAGAAGTTGAAGGCAGTCAGTATTTGGTAGAAGTTGAAGTCAGTATTTGGTAGACGTTGAAGGCAGTCAGTGTTTGATAGAGGCTGAAGTCAGTCAGTATTTGGTAGAAGTTGAAGGGGGTCAGTATTTGGTAAAAGTTGAAGTCTGTCAGTGTTTGATAGAAGTTGAAGGCAGTCAGTATTTGGTAGAAGTTGAAGACAGTCAGTATTTGGTAGAAGTTGAAGGCGGTCAGTATATAATAGAAGTTGAAGACAGTCAGTGTTTGGTAGAAGTTGAAGTCGGTCAGTATTTGGTAGAATATTAAGTCGTCAGTATTTGGTAGAAGATGAAGGAGGTCAGCATTTGGTAGAAGTTGAAGTCGGTCAGTATTTTGTAGAAGTTGAAGACAGTCAGTATTTGGTAGAAGTTGAAGGTGGCCAGTATTTGGCAGAAGTTGAATTCGGTCAGTATTTAGTAGAAGTTGAAATCGTTAGTATTTGGTAGGAGTTGAAGGCAGTCAGTACTTGATAGAAGTTGAAAGAGGTCAGTATTTAGCGAAGTTGAAGGTGGCCAGTATTTGGTAAAAGTTGAAGGTCAGTATTTGGTAGAAGTTGAGAGAGGTCAGTGTTTGGTAGAAGTTGAAGGCAGTCAGAATTTGGTAGAAGTTGAAGGGGGTCAGTATTTGGAAGAAGTTGAAGGAGGTCAGTATTTGGTAGAAGTTGAAAGAGGTCAGTGTTTGGTAGAAGTTGAAGGCAGTCAGAATTTGGTAGAAGTTGAAGGGGGTCAGTATTTGGAAGAAGTTGAAGGAGGTCAATATTTGGCGAAGTTGAAGGTGGCCAGTATTTGGTAAAAGTTGAAGGAGGTCAGTGTTTGGTAGAAGTTGAAGGAGGTCAGTATTTGGTAGAAGTTGAAGGAGGTCAGTGTTTGGTAGAAGTTGAAGGCAGTCAGTATTTGGTAGAAGTTGAAGGGGGTCAGTATTTGGTAGAAGTTGAAGTCAGTCAGTGCTTCATAAAAGTTGAAGGAGGTCAGTATTTGGTAGTAGTTGAAGGAGGTCAGTGTTTGGTAGAAGTTGAAGACAGTCAGTATTTGTTAGAAGTTGAAGGAGGTCAGTATTTGTTAGAAGTTGAAGGAGGTCAGTATTTGGTAGAAGTTGAAGTCAGTATTTGGTAGAAGTTGAAGTCAGTCTGTATTTAGCAGAAGTTGAAGGTGGTCAGTATTTAGTAGAAGTTGAAGGTGGCCAGTATTTAGTAGAAGTTGAAGACAGTCAGTATTTAGTAGAAGTTGAAGGTGGTCAGTATTTAGTAGAAGTTGAAGGTGGTCAGTATTTGGTAGAAGTTGAAGTCAGTCAGTATTTGGTAGAAGTTGAAGTCAGTCAGTATTTGGTAGAAGTTGAAGGAGGTCAGTATTTGATAGAAGTTGAAGTCAGTATTTGGTAGAAGTTGAAGACAGTCAGTACTTAGTATAAGTTGAAGGTGGCCAGTATTTAGTAGAAGTTGAAGGTGGCCAGTATTTAGTAGAATCTGAAGACAGTCAGTATTTAGTAGAAGTTGAATGTGGTCAGTATTTAGTAGAAGTTGAAGGTGGCCAGTATTTGGTAGAAGTTGAAGTCGGTCCGTATTTAGTAGAATTTGAAGTCAGTCAGTATTTGGTTGAAGTTGAAAGCAATCAGTATTTGGTTGAAGTTGAAGGTGGTCAGTATTTGGTTGAAGTTGAAGGTGGCCAGTATTTGGTAAAAGTTGAAGCCTGTCAGTGTTTGATAGAAGTTGAAGGTCAGTGTTTTGTAGAAGTTGAAGTCGGTCAGTATTTGGTAGAAGTGTTTAGTAGAAATTGAAGGTCAGTATTTGGTAGACGTTGAAGGCAGTCAGTGTTTGATAGAGGTTGAAGTCAGTCAGTATTTGGTAGAAGTTGAAGAGGGTCAGTATTTGGTAAAAGTTGAAGTCTGTCAGTGTTTGATAGAAGTTGAAGGCAGTCAGTATTTGGTAGAAGTTGAAGACAGTCAGTATTTGGTAGAAGTTGAAGGCGGTCGGTATATAATAGAAGTTGAAGACAGTCAGTATTTGGTAGAAGATGAAGGCAGTCAGTATTTGTTAGAAGTTGAAGGAGGTCAGCATTTGGTAGAAGTTGAAGTCGGTCAGTATTTTGTAGAAGTTGAAGACAGTCAGTATTTAGTAGAAGTTGAAGGTGGCCAGTATTTGGCAGAAGTTGAATTCGGTCAGTATTTAGTAGAAGTTGAAGTCAGTCAGTATTTGGTAGGATTTGAAGGCAGTCAGTACTTGATAGAAGTTGAAGGAGGTCAGTATTTGGCGAAGTTGAAGGTGGCCAGTATTTGGTAAAAGTTGAAGGAGATCAGTATTTGGTAGAAGTTGATGGAGATCAGTGTTAGGTAGAAGTTGTGTGAGGTCAGTATTTGGTAGAAGTTGAAGGGGGTCAGTATTTGGTAGAGGTTGAAGGAGGTCAGTATTTGGTAAAAGTTGAAGGAGGACAGTATTTGGTAGTAGTTGAAGGAGGTCAGTGTTTGGTAGAAGTTGAAGGCAGTCAGTATTTGGTAGAAGTTGAAGGGGGTCAGTATTTGGTAGAAGTTGAAGTCAGTCAGTGCTTAATAGAAGTTGAAGGTGGTCAGTATTTAGTAGAAGTTGAAGGTGGCCAGTATTTAGTAGAAGTTGAAGGTGACCAGTATTTGGTAGAAGTTGCAGTCGGTCCGTATTTAGTAGAAGTTGAAGTCAGTCAGTATTTGGTAGACGCTGAAGGCAGTCAGTATTTGTTAGAAGTTGAAGGAGGTCAGTATTTGGTAGAAGTTGAAGTCAGTATTTGGTAGAAGTTGAAGTCAGTATTTGGTAGAAGTTGAAGGAGGTCAGTATTTGGTAGAAGTTGAAGTCAGTATTTGGTAGAAGTTGAAGTCAGTATTTGGTAGAAGTTGAAGACAGTCAGTATTTAGTAGAAGTTGAAGGTGACCAGTATTTAGTAGAAGTTAAAGACAGTCAGTATTTAGTAGAAGTTGAAGGTGGTCAGTATTTAGTAGAAGTTAAAGGTGGCCAGTATTTAGTAGAAGTTGAAGACAGTCAGTATTTAGTAGAAGCTGAAGGTGGTCATATGTAGTAGAAGTTGAAGGTGGCCAGTATTTGGTAGAAGTTGAAGTCGGTTCGTATTTAGTAGAAGTTGAAGTCAGTCAGGATTTGGTAGAAGTTGAAAGCAATCAGTATTTGGTAGAAGTTGAAGGTGGTCAGTATTTGGTTGAAGTTGAAGGTGGCCAGTATTTGGTAAAGGTTGAAGTCTGTCAGTGTTTGATATAAGTTGAAGGAGGTCAGTGTTTTGTAGAAGTTGAAGTCAGTCAGTAATTGGTAGAAGTGTTTGGTAGAACTTGAAGGTCAGTATTTGGTAGAAGTTGAAGGCAGTCAGTTTTTGGTAGAATTTGAAGTTAGTCAGTATTTGATAGAATTTGAAGGCGGTCAGTGTTTGGTAGAGGTTGAAGTCAGTCAGTATTTGGTAGAAGTTGAAGGGGGTCAGTATTTGGTAAAAGTTGAAGTCTGTCAGTGCTTAATAGAAGTTTAAGACAGTCAGTATCTAGTAGAAGTTGAAGACAGTCAGTATCTGGTAGAAGTTGAAGGCGGTCAATATTTGGTAGAAGATGAAGGCAGTCAGTATTTGATAGAAGTTGAAGGTGGCCAGTATTTGGCAGAAGTTGAATTCGGTCAGTATTTAGTAGAAGTTGAAGTTAGTCAGTATTTGGTAGGAGTTGAAGGCAGTCAGTGCGTGATAGAGGTTTTAGGAGGTCAGTATTTGGTTGAAGTTGAAGATGGCCAGTATTTGGTAAAAGTTGAAGTCAGTCAGTGTTTGACAGAAGTTGAAGTCGGTCAGTGTTTGGTAGAAGTTGAAGTAGGTCAGTGTTTGGTAGAAGTTGTAGTCAGTCAGTGTTTGGTTGAAGTTGAAGGAGGTTAGTATTTGGTAGAGGTTGAAGTCAGTCAGTGTTTGGTAGAAGTTGAAGGCAGTCAGTATTTGGTAGAAGTTGAAGTCAGTCAGTGTTTGATAGAAGTTGAAGTCAGTCAGTGTTTAATAGAAGTTGAAGTCAGTCAGCATTTGGTAGAAGTTGAAGTCAGTCAGTGTTTGATAGAAGTTGAAGGAGGTCAGTAATTGGTAGAAGTTGAAGTCGGTCAGTATTTGGGAGAAGTTGAAGGTCAGTGCTTGGTAGAAGTTGAAGTCAGTGAGTGTTTTGTAGAAGTTGAAGTCAGTCAGTATTTGATGGAAGTGGAAGGCATTCAGTATTTGGTAGAAGTTGAAGGTGATAAGTTTTGGTTGAAGTTGAAGGTGGCCAGTGTTTGGTAAAAGTTGAAGTCAGTCAGTGTTTGATAGAAGTTGAAGGAGGTCAGTGTGTTGTAGAAGTTGAAGTCAATCAGTGCTTGGTAGAAGTTGAAGGAGGTCAGTATTTGGTAGAAGTTGAAAGGGTCAGTATTCGGTAGAAGTTGAAGTCAGTCAGTGTTTGGTAGAAGTTGAAGGAGATGAGTGTTTGGTAGAAGTTGAAGGAAGTCAGTGTTTGGTAGAAGTTGAAGGACGTCAGTGTTTGTCAATTGTGCTGAATGATAATACAGATAAATGTCACATCTTTGTATACGTAAAACATAACTTGTAACAGTAACAGGTGGTAGTGGTCTTTGCTGGTTCGTTGCAAGGAGAAATATCCCGATTTATTGGTCCCTTGTCCCGTGTTAGTACTAAATTTACGATCGTAGTCCGGTACCCGTGTCAATGTTACCAGTATAATGCTTGGAACTTGGTCTTGTCATGAATATAGCTGAAAGTTTAACTAACAAACAATCATTGCCATCAATAATGATTTGTGACAAAACATGTATTCTTACTAAGTTTAAAGGTCCACTCTCCTCAGTTTTAACGACTGCTTTATAACATAACCCCTTTTTCACATGATGTAGATGGAGAGAATGTAAATTATTACATTTTTCGTTTCCCGTGATATCAAACTGCTCAATCAATCAACCAAAAGTATTATCAATATATATAATTGATTATTAGGAAAGAACAATTTAACACGAAACAGGTAATATTGTAAATTTCTTTCTACGACGATTATATAGGAAAGAGTACACGCATTTGTTTTTTCGAAACATCTTAAAAACACATTCTTAGCATGTGATTAATTCAATATCATTTGTCATATGACATGTTTGAGTGATTATCAACAAAAAAAAAAAAAAACAAACAACAACTTAGCAGATCGTTTTACGGATACTTTAACATATAGGCGTTTCAATGTTCATGAATATAAGTTCGACTGTACCAATAATTCTCGGTGAAGCATTACTGCATGTGACTATAACGCGTCCTATATACATGTATAATTTAGACTTTTATTTGTTATAAAATTAAAATACCGTACTATTAAATGATTTTTCTATTAATATAAAAATGTAATATATTATGACTATTATATGTTTTTTATATAAATGTTTTATCTTGAATACCTAGTGTAGATTATTCTAGGAAAATATATATATATACATAAAGATGGTGCTTAACGTCACTTTCAGCAATATTTCAGTTATTTCGCGTGGTGGTCAGTTTTATTGGTAGAGGAAACCGGAGTACCTGGAGAAAACCACCGACCTGTCGCAATTCACGGACAAACTTTATCATATAATGTTGTATCGAGTAGTTCGAGCAAAAAGTTACCATAAATCGTTTTACATGATTCACCTCTCTCATCTACATATAATATTACATGTATAATAATAATAAACGACAAATGTATATCTACCACATTTGTATATCTGTAATGTCCAGGACAGGATGTGCTTGCCAAATATCGCTTAAATATGAACCCAAGCAGGAGCAGGGGGGCAAATAAAAGGGGTGCCACATACCCTCCTTTCAAAAAGTATTTCTGCCCTCCCACATTTTTGTGCATTTTTGAAATCAAGAGGTAATCAAGGGTGTTTGAAGCCGAAAGACCTTTTTATTGCTTTTCAGTTTTGAAAGTTTTAAAGCTTACCCCTCCACTTTCCCGTCACCTCATGAAGTTTGCACCCACTTTCCAACGTTTCCACCCACATTCCGATCCGCCACTACAGAGCATGGATCGTTTAAGCTAACAGATATTTCGTATCGTTTGCGTTTTTCGTTCGTTTCGTTTGCGTGTATCGTTCGTTCGTTTTTCGCTTTCCGTTCGTTTGCGCTTTGTTCGTTTGTTTCGTGTATCGTTCGTTTCGTTCGTCAGTTTGATTACACGAACGCACGAAGCGAAATACGAACGAACGATACACGAATCGAACGAACGAACGATACACGAAACGAACGCACGCTTCACCAGATCACGTGACACTTATAAATAAACAAACGCCTCTGGCAGTTTCACCTGGGAAATACATGCACTGCAGGTGTGAAATGTCAACTCTTAATTTCATTCTAATTAACAATTATATGACCCTTTGAAGCCACACACCTCGAGCTCTCGGACAGTTTGACCGGGAAAATAACTGATACACCTATCTCTGGTTGTCAATACAGAATCCGAATAATTATATTAAAATAAATTCTGTATAATTATTAAACAACAGTATTTAGAAAAAACTGCTGGAACCTGCTAATCTGGGTCACTGTAATCGGGCGGCTGTATCGAGAAACAGATACGGTGTTGAAAAAACTGTTGACACTCATAAAATATTGATAAATGCAATAAAATTGTATGTTTGTCTTCAAGAAATATGATAGACAAAACCATGTGTGAAGTTTTATGACGAAATATCTATGATTTCTATGTAAATTTACGAGTTGAAGTTGCGGCTGTATCGAGAAACAGATACGGTGTTGAAAAAAACTGTTGATACTCATAAAATATTGATAAATGCAATACAATTTTATGCTTGTCTTCAAGAAATATGATGGACAAAACCATGTGTGAAGTTTTATGACGAAATATCTCCGATTTCTATGTAAATTTACGAGTTGAAGTGGGGAAATTTTATGTTCGATTTCTAAAAATCTTCTACTCTGAAACCACAGGTAAATTTACTTTAGCGATGCATTTTTATCTTGGACAAGAATAATGAGCGTCCTGATTGGTATATTAATATAACAGAAGAATGTACACATGTATTACCCGAGTGTCCGATGATCATCGAAGTTGCCAGAAATTAATAAATTACATTTTTGTATATTACAAATATAAAAGCAATATCGAAACGATATTATTGCATCCAGAAACTTCTATAACGCTGTTCATACAAAACTTTTGTAAGCGGAGTTGATGTCTAGAAGAAAATCCCTATTTGTGTTTTATTAAAAAAAAATAAGGGAAAGGAAGAACTCTCCTCATGTTTGCAAGTAGTCTTTTCGATTGTCGACCGTTCCCAATTTTGAAATCTAAAATTGAAAGAATTATCCTGATTTTTTTTGTGCTATATGGTAGTTGCGTGTTAATATGTAAACGATACACTCTGCTGCACTGAAAAGTTAAATGTACGGAATGCATCGTTATAGATTCTGTTATTAGTCACGCCAAAAAGGAGTTAACAACAATATCTTTTGTAGCGTCTGTTTGTATTAAACCAGATTTATTTCAATAGACATTTATCAATATGTGTAATAAGGTTTGTCATACGGTCAGAGAAAATGCGCTAACGGTGAATTGCTCTCTCATTTTCAAGCCGAAGCGCCAATGCATCGTCCATTTTTTTATTTTATTTTTTCACTTACGATAAAAGATAAGACAAACAGGGGCGTAGATGAGGCTTAATAGTGTGCACGCCATAATAATTTTTCACGAGATGCAAAATGGTGCGATCTGGGGTCATTTCAGGGTTTCATATAACATAGAATCAAACACAATTTTAATAACTGATAGACAAGAATATCTTAAAATTGTCAAAAATCTGACCTTCGTGTCTTGGCAGATACGAACACTTCCATTGCTTTGTACAAGTCCACTTCAAAATCTCGGTGAATATGCATCAATCCCAGAGAAGATAGCCTGTCATTCTTCATAGCCGAACTAACACAAGTTTTCAAACGTCTCAGTACACTAAATGATATTTTAGCAGTAGCGCTTGCTGCTGGCATGTTTAACAAAACACATAATATTGTATCTATAGAAGGATAGAGAACTGGATTTACATAATTTAGTGTGATACAAAGTAGGGCCTTTGAGAGGGGGTTCATTCGGTGCATCGGTACGGGGATCGGAGAGCCAAGAAAGGGTCCGTGAATCTCTGACGTGCCCCATGGACTTAGCCATTGACGTTTTATTTTGATTTGTTCATTATTTTTTTGGTATTTTCAACTCAAATCCACAATTTTGAGAGAAGTTTCAGCCTGTCCTCAGGCCCCAAAGCGGTATTGTTCCGACTTGCAATATTTCTTTTGGAGGCCATGTTGGCCGGTACATCATAATTCTTTTTTCACAACCTATAATAAAATGAAAACAAAAAATATCACACTGTCGGAAAAGTTTCAGAAATTCAATAGAAAAATCGTAGAAATAGGCAAATTCGATATCCCTAACACACATATACATGACCGCTCACTTTCCCGACTTAGTACAGGTACTTCAGTAAAAAGTGACGGGGTTAAGCTAGTTGAATTATAACTTGCCATTGTCTTTAAGAAATACCAGTATAGCCACATCGCCTCTGAACTGTCGATCGAGGAAAAAAAGATAATATACTAGACAGGTAGCATGTACATCGTACTTGATAAATCCTAAACTTGGTTGTTGTCAGTTGCATATTATTTTAATTAACAGCAAAATAATTAGATTCCGGACGCCCGTCAATGGGGTTCGCAATTAATATTTCGAATGTACAATAGTGACATCCGCCCAACATGAAAACAGGACAGATTGATGTACTTGATAAATCATTCCCTCCCCCTTTACCCAACATGTGAAAAACAGAAATATCCTTATGTGATTTAAATACGTACTAACTGCATTACATGTAAATTGTATGATGCTGTTTGATAAAGACCTTTAACTGGAACAGGTAAAAATGAACACCTGAGTGAAATAGTGTTGTAATTAAATATCGTGTACGTGACGTATAAGTTGGAAAGAATTCCAATGTTTATTTTAAATGAGGTTGAAACAAGTCACATTTTGATATCAATTCGGTTGTATTTCATTTTGACGATTTTAATTACGGAAGACGGACCGCAACCATCTATTTTGAGTGATTGCAATTTTAACTCATCGTATAGAGAAGTAAGCGATACACAGGCAGGCCTATGAGGGGGATTGAGCCGGTACATCGGTACGGGACCCGGAGAGCCAAGAAAGGGCGCATGAATCTCTGAAGAGCCCCATTGACATTTTTGATTTTTGCATTATTATTTATTTTGTATTTTCAGCTCAAAGCCACAATTTTGAGAGAAGTTTCAGTCTGTCCTCGGGCCCCAAAGCAGTATTGTTCCGCCTTGCAAAATTTCTCTTGGAGACTCTGGTACAAAGTGTTGACAATTTATTACGTTTTGTAATGGCCCAGCTGGTTCGCCATCTGGCAACTTCTCTCCTGGAATCCTCTAATGACAAACCAGCCTGGTATGCCTCATATATTGAAGCGATATAATCATTAGTTATTTTGTCTACAGCACGCGGCAGTAGATGCTGTGCTAAGGAGACGTGATTCAAGTTCTGTAATCAAATGGTCCAAAAATGGATAGTACAAAGAAATTCGCCAATACTGTTTTGGCGCTTCCGCGGTGTGATTGACTCTAATAAGTCTGTCTACCACATCCGATATCTATATCAAATGATTTGGCTAAGGTAAGTCAGGGGCGGATCCAGGATTTCAAGTTAGCGGGGACGGACTTAAGATTTGGGGTATTTCGTGTGAAAAAAATCACGATTTTACGCCAACAAATATTATTTTTTTCCAACTTTAGGGGGGAGCGCCGGGTGCCCCACCCCCCCCCCCCCCCACCCCCCCCCCCCCCCTGGATCCGCCCCTGTAAGTGTTGACTGATACAACTCATCCCAAACCGATTCGTCCTGTCGTTTAATTAGACTTTTAAAAGTAGCAATAAAAATATTATCATTTTAAATTTGATTTCCTAATTATTTTATAACCTGCCGATGTGTACGCCATGGCGTGACAACGTATGTACAGTTACGCCTCTGACAAATATTTCTCTTACGATCAAAATTTTACACTCTGAAGTGTAAAATTTTGATCGTAAGAGAAATATTTGTCAGAGGTTAACGCTATCACGCCATGGCGTGCACATCGTCAGGTTATAAAATAATAAGAAATCAAATTTAAAATGATATTTTTATTGCTACTTTTAACAGGGTAGTTTTACACGTAAAGTTAGGATTATTTTTACATGTAAGATTATCGTAAGTATTTTTGTGAAACTCTTTTTAATCTTAGTTTTACACTTGCGACAATTTGTTATCGTAAGAATTTTTGTGAAAAGGGCTACAGAACACAATATCATACTGTAGTCAATTTAGGGTGAAACGACCCGTGTCATGAATGAATTCTTGAACTTGCAAGAGCATTTGTGTATTTAATTGCATTGCCAAATAATAAAGTAGCACATCTGTTGGTAAATCATTATTAAGTTCTCGAATTCATATAAGAAATGTATTTCTTTGTAATAATGTAATAAAAAAATGTTTTGCAGTTTCATCCAATTTTCCACATGAACATGATGTATTCGGAATCAAATTGGCCCGATAAGATAAGATAAGATATTTATTTTCGAATTATCAGCCCATATGAGCATAACAATCAAACATCAAACATGGGCAACGCCTAAAAATTTGACCTTTGACCTTTGACCTTGAAAATCAATAGCGTTCCAGATTCTCTTAAGGACTAAGTATGTACCAAGTTTGGTCAAAATCCATTGAAGGATGTTATTTTCTAGTATAATTATATGAATATAAAGTCATATTTGGAAGTCAAATATATGAGATTTAAAATTTAATCATAAATATAGTTATTAAACACATTGATAATATAAACTATTTAATATAAATTGTATTATCCTATTACTTTACCGACTAATTTATCATTTATATATCCATTTTGTATCAATTGCGTATAAAATATAAGATTAGTTAATCACGTCAATTTGCACAAAAGCCATTCAAATAATAACACGATACTATATTGTACTTCTATAGAACCAGGATCGTTTGTCATTGGATAATATAGGGTTACGCTCCAATGATTCGTTCGTTCGTGTATCGTGCGTTCGTTTCGTGTATCGTTCGTTCGTTTCGTGCATCGTGCGTCCGTTCGTTTGCGTTTTCCATATAGTTCGTTTGTTTCATTTCGTTCGTTTGTTCGTGTATCGTGCGTTCGTTTCGTGTATCCTGCGTTCGTTTCGTGTATCCTGCGTTTTTCGTACCAGGATCTGCACGCCTCTGGCAATTGTGTCCGAAAAGATTTGTTCACATGATATGAATCAGAAACTATCATACCCGCGGAATAGATCTCGTAAGATGTGTTGTTGGCTGACTATGTATATGGTTGGAAAGTGTTTGTTCGAATGGCCAATTGTAGTTTGAGAAGATTCAAGTGTATATGGAGCCATTTAATGTAACTAATATTGAACATAGTGAAGGGTCATTACATAGATTGAAAAAAAAACCGAAAAGAGCACCCCCCTCCCCCCAAAAAAAATAAGTTGAAGAAATCGAACCTGTAATTGCTGAACATGCTAGTCAATGTATTGCGACTTCATTTTATTAATATCGTACATTTTTAACGTTGATTTATGCCAAATTTAATTCACAGCATGAGAGTTACATAATCTAGGGTTCATGAACTGTCAGACAAAAGTTGTAATACTAGATTTAAATTGTGATTTCCGAATGATTAAAACAAATTATAATCACAAAGCAAAGTTATTAGACATTTTGGGGTAAAAATATAGTTTTTATTAAACCCTAGATATGCAATCAGATAACAATAGTTTATAGTATAATTATTATCCGAGAAAAGGATTTATAAGATATAAAAACATGTACACAAGGAAGAAACACCATCTTGTAAGACCGGTTTCTTTATAACGATGTAAATAAAGTACAAAATAGTTGTCTCGATGTTGCATGATTAACGCATTTAACCAACCCGGGTAATTTGATATTTATTTGATTATCATCTATCTCCTTTGAATAGACTCCGAGGTCAGGAACCTTGTAACTAAAATAAGGCCATGTCAATGTTCTCTTGAAGCCGAAACACGCAATATGGCAGTGTAAATGAAGATTTCGGTCAGTTGGTCGACAATTAGAAACAAAGGGATTCGACCTTTCTCACAAAAAATTTCTAATTGAACATAACATTTTGTATTTTTTCTTAATTGAAATATATATCTGTTATTGAATACATCGCCATGTTATAACTTGCTTTAACTTAATTGGTCCTTGATTTGTGACCATTTCAAATCGGCATACGAAAGCGTCACCTTGGTAAAGGACAAGTACATGTATGATATAGCTTAAGGTAATTTTGAAATACCAAGCAGGAAGTAAATTAACATATCCCCTCGATATGGTGGCCATCTTTATTATCGATCGACACAAAATTGAACAAAAGCGTTGTAAAAGACCACACAAAGAACAACAATGTCACGTTTGACATAAAAGGGTTATTAGTCACATAGAAGTAAGTAATCTTGCATTTCCGATCGACACAAACGCATAAATGTTGTCGAATACTATTATAGTTTCTGAATTTGTGGAGATTTCGAATTCGTTTCCAACGTGGTCATGTGTTAAAATGTATCATACGATACCACGACTAGTGCCACGCACCTGGCAATGTGTCATATGGTACCTCGACCAGTGCCTCGCACCTGGCAATGTGTCATATGGTACCACGACCAGTGCCTTTCAACTGGCAATGTGTCCTACGATACCACGACCAGTGCAACCTAGCAATATGTCATACGTTACCACAACCAGTGTAATTTCACATGACAATGTGTTATGCGGTACCACGACCAGTGCAACCTAGCAATATGTCATACGGTACCACAACCAGTGTATTTTACCTGGCAATGTGTTATGTGGTACCACAACAAGTGTATTTCACCTGGCAATGTGTTATGTGGTACCACAACAAATGTATTTCACCTGGCAATGTGCTATGCGGTACCATAACCAGTGTATTTCACCTGGCAATGTGTTATGTGGTACCACAACCAGTGTATTTCACCTGGCAATGTGTTATGTGGTACCACAACAAGTGTATTTCACCTGGCAATGTGCTATGCGGTACCAATACCAGTGTATTTCACCTGGCAATGTGTCATACAGTACCACGACCAGTGCCTTTCACCTGGCAATGTGTCATGCGGTACCACGACCAGTACAACCTAGCAATATGTCATACGGTACCACAACCAGTGTATTTCCCCTGACAATGTGTCATACGGTACCACAACCAGTGTATTCCAGCTGGCAATGTGTTATGTGGTACCACATCCAGTGTATTTCAGCTGGCAATGTGTTATACGGTACCACAACCAATGTATTTCACCTGACAATGTGTTATGCAGTACCACGACCAATGTCTTTCACCTGGCAATGTGTTATACGGTACCACGACCAATGCCTTTCATCTGACAATGTGTCTTACGGTACCACGACCAGTGCCTCTCACCTGGCAATGTGTCATACGGTACCATGACCAGTGCCTGTCATCTGACAATGTGTCTTACGGTACCACGACCAGTGCCTATCACCTGGCAATGTGTCATACGGTACCACGACCAATGTATTTCACATGGCAATGTGGCATACGGTACCACGACCAGTGTCTTTCACCTGGCAATGTATCATATGCTACCATGACCAGTGTCTATCACCTGGCAATGTGTCATACGGTACCATGACTAGTGCCTTTCACCTGTCAATATGTCATACGATACCACAACCAGTGCAACATGAAAATGCGCCATACGGTACTACGACCAGTGCAACATGACAATGCGCCATACGGTAACACAACCAGTGTATTTCACCTGATAATATGTCATACGGTACCACGACCAGTGCCTTTCATCTGACAATGTGTCTTACGGTACCATGACCAGTGCCTCTCATCTGGCAATGTATCATACGGTACCATGACTAGTGCCTTTCACCTGGCAATGTGTCATACGGTACCACGACCAGTGTCTTTCATCTAGCAGTGTATCATATGCTACCACGACCAGTGCCTTTCATCTGACAATGTGTCTTACGGTACCACGACCAGTGCCTCTCACCTGGCAATGTGTCATATGGTACCATGACCAGTGCCTTTCACCTGGCAATGTGTCATACGGTACCACGACCAATGTATTTCACATGGCAATGTGTCATACGGTACCACGACCAGTGTCTTTCACCTGGCAATGTATCATATGCTACCATGACCAGTGTCTATCACCTGGCAATGTGTCATACGGTACCATGACTAGTGCCTTTCACCTGTCAATATGTCATACGATACCACAACCAGTGCAACATGACAATGCGCCATGCGGTACTACGACCAGTGCAACATGACAATGCGCCATACGGTAACACAACCAGTGTATTTCACCTGGTAATATGTCATACGGTACCACGACCAGTGTCTTTCACCTTGCAATGTGTCATACGGTACCACGACCAGCGCCTTTCACATGGCACAAAGGTTGAAAGTTTGACTCCAAGTTCTGACGAAGTGTACTTTTTCAGTGACTTGGGAAAGATCTGTGATTTTCTTCGGATACAGCTTTTGAAAGACGACATTAATTTTTTTTTAAATCAGAAAACAAAAATGGCAATTTGTACAAAACGAGAGAATGTTATAGGTGCTAACCGTCGACATTTCTACCAAGTTGTTTCTGTGTAGATTGAACGGTGAAACTTGGATAACAAACTGTCGAACGACGAGTGCTAAATAGTAGAAAAAGTTTATATGGTTTTGAGGTTTAACAAATACAACAATTTGGTCAAATCATAGAGGTATAATACCTCTATGGTCACAACATGGAGATTTCTAGTCTAAAAGAATTCGAGCAAACAATGCTGTCTATAAGCGAGATAAGCCGTATATATAGTCTACGTTCGCTGAAAAAACATTGAACGTGTCACATTTCATATCTACTCAATACAGAAATATATTTTTTTCACATGTTTCATTGCTATTTCAGTTGTTTCACCACAAATATAGAAAATCACACTATTTTCAACTTCTCGAGCAGTTCTGGTTGCTATTGTAAGTATTATAGTCTGCAGAATGAATTATGGGATCGTTTTACAGAATAACAACTTAGAACATGTACAAGCGATATTACATTTAAAATATGTATAATATATGTTTTTATTAATAACTTGTTTCATTTGACGTAATACAACAGTAATAAAGATTAACAGGATTGAGTGATGTGAAAACTGACATTTATCTGTAGGCTTGTTATGATTGTGTTGCTATTAAAATGATATGCGACACGTGCATGCATTTTCCAAGCCAGAAAACCGAGGACTTGCTGCACTGCTTCTTTAGAATACATACACCTTATCAAATAAACTTATCAAGGACAAGTTTCCATATTTAATTAAATGGTTATCCCTGTGAATCAGACACGCGATCACACGTGCTGAATCATTATTAGTGGTGATAAAAGAGATAAATACCGCAATTGGACTTGCAATGACATGATTTATGCCTTCAATTGTTTGTTGCAGACATTTTTGTTCGATTTGGCAATATAATGTTTCTTCGACTTATTGAAATTTCAATGGGAACGAAAAGTGCTGCTCTCATTGCTGATTTGGTTTATACTGCTATAAGCACTCACTGATTAGATTATTCAACAATAATTGCAAATACTTGGACGATATCATAACAAATCTTAATCTGAATTTATCCAAAGCTAACATTACAAGTGACTCGTGTCAATTTTTAGCTTAATTTAATACCTTTTTCAAGGTAAATTTAACACACTACAAAAGAGACGATCTTTCTTTCCGTCGTCAAGTTTCACTTGGTTCGTTTTGCACGTTTTTGTCATCATGTTTCTGTCGTCAATGACCCGTAATCTCGCGATATTGAAAAGATTTCGTTTTCATATATTATTGAAAACTTTCAAGAAATTTGATTACCGCTATAAAGATCTGGTGTGTAAGCACAATTCTACAATCAAAGATTTGACCAAAAAGGGTATTTTCCATTCATGATTTTATGGCGACGTATAATTAACAAACACGAGTAGCTAAAATCTTCTTAAAGGTTATGATTTAACAACTATAGTTGACTATTTGAGGCATGTGTTACATTGCTGAAATATAGTCATTCTGCTGGTACTACTAGGTTCAACTAGCAATTAAATAAGTGCATTTATATTTCATTCCAAATCAAATTACTAATCTTTGTTCAATATTTGATTCCAACAAAAAGATGGTCTGTTTATTCTGGTCTCCCACGAAGATTATTAAATTTTAAAAATGTCCAATTTATATTAAATCTGTTGGAAATATTAGTTATGATTTTTTGTCCCAAGGTTAATTGTCTTTAACCAATATATTCTACCTTCATAGCTATTAGTCGGTTAACTACGAGAATTTGTTGACCCTGCTATTGTACTCTCCATGTTTGTTGTTATTCATGTTTTGCGAGATTGTGTAATCTTATTAATTGGAACCGAATCCGTACAAGTTTTATCGTTTGTTTATACCTGTATTGCAGTTGGAGATCCAATTATCAAGATAGGAGGGTTTAATCCCACCCCATTTTTGTGCCTGTTCCAAGCCACGACAAGGATTTCCGACGATATATGTCGCAGTCTTTTTTCGTGTTCAATAATTAGAGGTGGCTGTTCACTTTGTTGTTAATGATGGAATTGTTGACCATCACTTTTTAAAAATATTACACTCTTAAGTAATAAATAAAATAGGAGATATTTAAAAAAAAATCGATTTGGTTGTAGTCACTAAAACGTGGACTTTTACCTCGATCATAAGACGATATCAAATTTCACTTCCTTTTCTCAAATTTCCACTCGTTCTGTAGAAAACTTTTTTGTTTAATGTTAAATGATGAATTTTGTTAAATTCAAATATCTAATTTCTAGATAAAATTCGTAAAATGATAAAATAAAAGAAAGGAAAAAAAATATCTATCCTGTTTCTCGCTCATATTACTGTGATATGAAATAAACATATTTTTGCATTGAACAACCGTGAGGGTACGCAGAGGGGACAAAGCGTTATAACTGTGTGCGGAGAAGCTCTGAATTACGAATAAAAATTCGAAAACCCTTCATCCTGAAAATTTGAAAACAAAAATCAATTCAATTTGGCTTCATGATTCGACCGTTAATAAATCCACTTAATATATGTTGAACATTTGGCATAAATACCTTAATCCATATTATTACATTATTTTAAAACGCCGTTGTTTTACCCAGATCACACCCTCATATTCAACAGAATGAAACGATCTAAGTCAAAACTTGAATGTGACCTTTTCTTTAATCTTATTTTGATTGGTTTCGAGAATCAAAAATATTTCTATTCTGAGGATTTTGGCTTTAAATCGTTTTGCAAACATAATCCTATATTCGAGATGAAAGTGTTCTATTAAATAAAACTTATCCCACGAAAATTCGGACGTTCAATACTTGAAACCCATTTTGGTCAGATTTTAGTGAATGTTATCAAATTCGATCAAATACCGGTATCTAATTTTTAGTACATTTGTATATTGTGTACATGATAAAATGATTTTGTTGTAACAACAATATTGTTTGGTTGGTTGTATTGTGCTTAACGCCACTTTCAACAATATTTCAGTTATATCGTGGCGGTCAGTTTTATTGGTGAGGAAACTGGAGGACCAGGAGAACAACCACCGACCTGTAAAAAGTTACTGACAAACTTTACCACATAATCTTATATCCAGTATACCTCGCCCTGATCGAGATTCGAACTCGCAACACCAGTGGTGATAGGCACTGATTGCATAGGTAGTTGTTTGTTTGGTTGATGGTGTTTAACGCCACTTTCAACAATATTTTAGTTATATCGTGGCGGTTATTTTTATTGGTGGATGAAACCGGAGGACACGGAGAAAACCACCGACCTGTTTCAAGTCACTGACAATCTTTATCACATAATGTTGTACACCTCGCCCTGATCTTGTAAATCCAACTACCGTACGATCACGGACACGACGGCCCCATATTTGCATATTGTGTACATGATCAAATGATTTTGCTGTACCAAGGAAGTAACTGATGCACTTTGAAGGAGAAAGCATAACATTTTAGCACGTGACATGAATGTAGAACACCAATAAAAGCGCTGTTCCTCCACTTAATTTATGTTCTAAGAGTAATGTTGGGTAGTATCTAATGTTTATTTACATTCAAATCCTTTCTAACTAAGAAAATAAATCAATGAAAAAGTTGTTGCTTTACTTTATTTTGTGTCCTAATACACAGGTGCTCGTGGCACGGAATTACCACCCCATTTTTTTTTTAACTTTCTATTTGCATATTTATTTTCAATAAAATGTCTTTATTTCTTTATTATTTCATCTCTTTTTCCTTATTTTAACTTGTCCGTGTCAATATTCATGCAATCTTATGTTAACAGCAACTTGCATGTGTCGACCCTACATGTATATATATAATAATAGTCTCTCATATTTATTTACAATTACATCCATATCCTTTTTTATTCTAAGAAAAACAAATCTTCTTGAACATTATTCTTAATGATGGCGTTTATATATTTCAAACAAAAATACGCCAAAATAGTCCATCTTAGAGACACCTGCTATTGTAATTAAAATATTAACAGAGAAACCCGTGTTGCATAGGCGGAACTAATGATGCCAGTGTTTTCGCATACCAACATATTCAAATTCAAATTCAACTTTTTATTCAAAAGCCATACTGCTTATAGAAATATACATACGATATACAATTATTCAATGCATCAGTGAAAATACATATACAATTATGATAATAACAGCGGAGCATGATAATATACATGTACAATTAAACATTATAGACTTGTTTTCCGGACTTTGTTATCAAAGTACTGTGCATTTGTATCTATTATTTGTTGTCTGTCGTTTGTATGTATTTCTTGTTGAGGTGGGCGTTCGTTCATCTTATTATACATATTCTGTCAACAGATGCAGGCAACCACATCTTTTTATTTTTATTTTGCTTTTTTGTTGTTCAAAATATCAAATAATCAGATTGAATCACACTTAATAAATAAGACCAGTGTGAAGCAAGCCGACTTTACTATCTGAAAATAACCGGTAGCGTACAATAAAAAACCAAACTCAAACTAGCGACCAATTTCTAGCGACCACTAAGGATTATTTTCAGCCCAAATTTGGTTACATTTAGTTGTATTGGAATCCTTTATGTAGGTCTTGATGTATGATCTATAAATACGGAAATTCCGCGAATAACGTTGCTATTTGTAGAGTATAGGTAATAATAATATCCCAGAGCATGGTATTTCACTGCATATCAAAGTTGATATTTGACACCCTGCTGTGGGCTTGAGGTGCAGAAACCCACCCAGGCACTTACGTCAGTTATAGGCCCGGACAATACCTTTGATTTAAACCCCAAGTGGGCAAGAACTTTGCCGTCCGGAATATATTGTTCATGTGATATTTATAGAGACCACCTCCTCCAAATTTGTTTTTCAAATATCAAAGTTGATATATAATTTGACACCCTACTGTGGGCTTACAACAAAGCGAATGGAACTTTTTTCTTTAAAAAGGACTACTTTTGTATATGTTCTAAGCTCTGATTGGTGAATTCAATTGGTGAATTGACACCTTTAAATAGACAATTTAAAAATAAATGCATGTAGATAAAACATAATAATATTATTTTAAATAAATGTGACACGCACATGCGGGATTTAGATTTTGCTTATTTTTTCATAAAACTTATAGTTCTATTTTTCTAGTGTTCTATAGTTACACTATTTTTAGATTGATGAGATGTCTTCATGTGAACCGGAATCTTATAGCTTTATATTGTTTGACAAAACGCTGTCCAAATAATTTACCGGATTACATGAAAGTAAATTATTTTTTAATCTGTGTTTATTTCAAATGTTTTTGTAAGATCGCTATCCGAAAAATAGTTATGTCTTCGTTATTTAGTTCAGTAAAGATAAAAATATTTCCTGTTTTTCCCAGAGGTCGATTCATTGTGTTGAATATGCATATACAGTACTATATTTGTTATTGGTCGCTAGAAATCTTTAATAATACATTTTACTTTTGGGGGGGGGGGGGGGGGGGGGTTGAGACATATCGCCTTATTGGTCGCTAGCTTAGTGGTCGCTAGATTGAGCCTGTAAAATAAAAATAAGTGCTTTCTGGACTCTTTCCTGTGAACTTTGAAAACATACATTTAATTAATACAAGCACTGAAGTAATATTGATTTAAATTATTATGAGGGTGTTTTCTTCGACGTCCGCGTTTTTATCTTGCACGATAGTAATTAGTAATTCAGGAAACAATTATTTTAATCTTTATGTGTATGGTTTGCGTTGTCTGTTCTTCTTCGATTTACGTATTCTGTTTTTTTTTTTTTTTGAAAGCGTGTCGAAAGGAAAAATTGGATAGGACATCCCAAAAATAATATTGTGTAAACTCACCTTTAATATATACATGGGCGTATGGTGCCGTCTTTTCTTAAATGGACTCTTAGTAATACATCAATTGATGTTTTCTTCAATTTAATATAAGAGAGATCGAAATCAGATGTACTTGATCTATACCTAACATTAACACTGGAAATAATGCACTGATCCGCAAATGAATTGAAGAGATGGTTGATTAATTTACACCTATGTTTAAATGATTTGTTACGCTGTTCAGTTGATTTGATGTTCAGTGCACATTTGTACCTTAGGCTTGCAACAACAAAATGGAACCTCGGAATAAATCATTGGAAACGCGTAAGGGTGTATTTAAAAAAAAAAAGAAAAGTTTCGGCATAAAATGTAATTTCTGTATTACTAATCTCCCCGTATGGTGGACATGAAATCGGTTATCGAAGTCCCCATGGCAGGGCCGTAACTAGGGGATTAAAACAAGGGGGCCTCAATGGTAGCTACGGCCCTGTATGGACATTTCAAAATCTTTAATTTGTATCCATTTCATCTTTTATTAACATCGGCTTGTTGGCGAAAGTATCGCATTTGGGTTATGTTTTCTAATTACTTAATGTACATTGTTTCAACAATTTCATAGATAATTATGTAATATAAATAGACAAACGCTTACCTGTTTGTTTCTTGCACCATTTTTTTCAACAAGCTAGAACTGAACATAAGGTAAAAATATGCAATGGGCTGAGCATTCCTTCTTGGCATATTTCTTGGTCCAGGATTGACTCTAACGGGTTGAATAGCATCATTTGGTTCCTGAAGGTATACACGAATCCAAGGTCGTGCAGCCATTTTTATTTACAGAACACCACTCAGGAAGCGAGAATGGTCGAGTAGCTTTGAACACCACTATCACTGAACTTGTGACGTCGTGTATATTCTGACGACATCAATGAATGACGTTTTACGCAAAAGCCTACAAATAGGCCATTGGCACTCAAGGGGTGGTTTGAAAAGCCTAAGGATAAGCTCTTTGGACATGTAAGGGTTAATATTGATTTAGATCGTGAAAAAGGGGGGGGTGCATTAAATATATGTTCTATCTTTTACACACATCATCGGAATTCTAATAAAACTATGATGACAATTAATTTTGATACGATCGCAAATAATTATGAAGTTATTTATGTGATCAAAACTGTGATAAAATATTATTAACAAAAATAGATACGAGTTTTCATCAGCGTTCATTGATCAGCGTCTTCCGAATTTGGTTCAACGTTTATTTGCTGACGTCATATATGACGCGATTTGGCTAATGAATATTCATGGACAAAAGTACCTATGATTTCTGGCTATGATTTTTTTTATTAGAATTGGGAATTTTTCATTGAAATATATTTCTTTTGTGTTTCTAAATTATCAATTGATCTATTTTTTAAACTTCCGGTGAACAGATATTTGGCTATTAATGTAGAAGGAAGAATCGGACAGCCTACCGTTATAAGGACTTCGTCCTTTATTGGAATTTTCTTTTAAGTTTATTTCAATTGAGAAGAATTGAAATGGTTACAGATTTGCGAATTTCTTATTGAAATAATTTTTATTTTGTTTTTAAATACCACTTTGCTCTATAATTTCATGCTTCCGGTGAACAGATATTTGGCTATCAATATAGGAGTATGACTTATTACCAAAAATCGTATAGCCGTTAGAAGGGCTTCGCCCTTTATTATGTTCATTTAAATAAAGAGTGTCGTGTTGATCTTCAGTTCTGGCTACGCTTTCTTGAAAGTTGGAATGGTATCAATATGTTTTATGATAATTCTTATACGTCTAACTTTAGCATGGAATTATACACAGACGCATCATCAACTAAAGGTTATGGAGGATATTTTCAAGGTAAATGGTTTTCTTCGTCATGGCCTAACGATATACCTTCTCCTAAGGACAAAACATTATCTATGGCATTCTTAGAACTTTACCCGATCGTCGTAGCTTCTCTGTTGTGGGGTTCTGAATGGAAATGTGAAAAGATTTTCTGTTGGTGTGATAATGAGGCAACCGTGGCAATTGTTCGGAAAGGGCGTTCAAAATCAATAGACATAATGAAACTTATGCGTCAATTACCGGGCATGTTGTAAAACATGGAGTGAAGTCTGGAGTTTTTTTGGAGTCAAATTTGGAGTCATTTTTGGAGTCAATTTTAAATTAAATATTGCCCATATATAACAATACAAAATAGACACAAAAAAGGAGTAACGAATTAAAAATAGTTAGAGGTCGTCTCTCCTCAGTTCTAACATAGATGATCCATCAATGGTTCTAATGAACAAATATTGGATATATCGTTGTTAATTAGATTTGGAAGGCGTCTTACCTATATAGGTAATTGCGCCTTGTACCTATATCCTAATATATTCACATGAATATAAATATTTTAATTATATTTATGAAGGAATTTAATCCTTTCTTTTGAAGATTCAAAGTATAATGAATATATCAGTTAAATATTGACTGTGATTCAGTAAAGAAGTACCATAATAGGGGGGGAGGGGGGACATGGTACCATTGAGACAATTTTAATGTCCTGTGTCCAGATGGTTAGATCATATTGTTATTTTATTACAAATGATGTGTAATGAGGAAATCAACCAGCCATGATCATGAGTTTAACTGTCTCAATCTGGTCAGAGAGAATAACCTTTGTATGTCAGTGCATTTAGTATCCAACAGATCTATGACCCTGAATTAAGATTTTATTTTGTGTTGTGAGAAATGAATTAAGAGTTAACTCTTGAAAAAGACAATAATAGAATATTTTCGTTGACATATGCGTATAAATATCTGTGTTGATATATCATACTACATGCATGTAATAAAAGTTTAATATGTGTACATTTAAAACATGGAGTGGAGTCTGGAGTTTAATTTGGAGTGGAGTCTGGAGTCACTTTTGGAGTCATTTTGGGAGTAAATTTTGGAGTGTTTTTTTTTTTAAATTCTTTTCAAAAATGTATTTTGTTTCATTTACAAAAGTAGTGATTATAATCTTTTGCCTGTTGAAGGTATTATTTGACGGATTGACTACATTAAAATCTATGGCTGTTTTTAAGTAAATAAACAAATATTATGAAGGGATACATAGTAAGTCATAAATCTGTAAGAATATTTTACTGCTTTGCAAATGATGGTAACCTAATCTTCTCGCTAATGATTAAAACAGAAATTATTGGCTTATGGTAGCAAATAAGCCACCCTGCCCCCTCTTGAACTGTGGATATTGATGGTGACTTGCTTAACATCAGTGCCGCTAATGTCTGGTCTTTCCGTGGGCAAAACACTTTCCCATTTTATTTTAAAAATATGGCTTCAAAAACATGAGTTCCTTAGAGAACTTATAGTCAAGAATTGACAATAAAATAAATGAGCTTAATATGGTCCAACACTATAAACCAAAGCAGAACAGCCTTGGTATTTAAATCATTGTTAGTAACTTACTAAAGTAACCCATAATGATACGAAAACAGAACAGCCTTGGTATTTAAATCATTGTTAGTAACTTACTAAAGTAACCCATAATGATACGAAAACAGAACAGCCTTGGTATTTAAATCATTGTTAGTAACTTACTAAAGTAACCCATAATGATACGAAAACAGAACAGCCTTGGTATTTAAATCATTGTTAGTAACTTATTAAAGTAACCCATAATGATACGAAAACAGAACAGCCTTGGTATTTAAATCATTGTTAGTAACTTACTAAAGTAACCCATAATGATACGAAAACAGAACAGCCTTGGTATTTAAGTCATTGTTAGCAACTTATTAAAGTAGCCCATAATGATACGAAAACAGAACAGCTTTGGTATTTAAATCATTGTTAGTAACTTACTAAAGTAACCCATCATGATACGAAAAGAGAACAGCCTTGGTATTTAAATCATTGTTAGTAACTTACTAAAGTAACCCATAATGATACGAAAACAGAACAGTCTTGGTATTTAAATCATTGTTAGTAACTTACTAAAGTAACCAATAATGATACGAAAACAGAACAGCCTTGGTAGTTAAATCATTGTTAGTAACTTACTAAAGTAACCCATGATGATACGAAAACAGAACAGTCTTGGTATTTAAATCATTGTTAGTAACTTACTAAAGTAACCCATAATGATACGAAAACAGAACAGCCTTGGTATTTAAATCATTGTTAGTAACTTACTAAAGTAACCCATAATGATACGAAAACAGAACAGTCTTGGTATTTAAATCATTGTTAGTAACTTACTAAAATAACCAATAAGGATACGAAAACAGAACAGCCTTGGTATTTAAATCATTGTTAGTAACTTACTAAAGTAACCCATGATGGTACGAAAACAGAACAGCCTTGGTATTCAAATCATTGTTAGTAATTTACTACAGTAACCCATAATGATACGAAAACAGAACAGCCTTGATATTTAAATCATTATTTGTAACTTACTAAAGTAACCCATAATGATACGAAACATGCAAATTAGTAATCACAATGAAAGAATGTTAAGGATGGTCACTCTTCATGTTTTTTAAATGTAGTAAGATTTTCAAACTTCTCGGGTTTTATCCTTCATCCATGTAAACGGGGGAAGCAAATTGCACACTTTTTTTTGCATAAATGTGTTCTTTAGACCATTAAGGGGTACTGAGACAAAAATCATAAAATCCTTAATAAATTTTCCTTGTTTTTGAGGCCAATAATCATCCACATATTAAGTTAAGGAAAAACCCACAGGAGTTCGGTTTCAACGTCTTATATCTTGGAAAAAGCACAATATATTTTTTTCTTTTTAAATTTTCCTTTACTTCATAATGCTTAATCAATCAAAGCAGGTTTCATAACATCCTGATATCAACAAAATCAGGAGTGACCATACTTAGCAATTTTAGATGTCTTCCTTACTGTGAAGTTCAAGTTATGGGGTCATTCACTCTTGTTTATCAGACACATTTGTTTTTATTGCTCACTTCCTAACAATGTTCAGCGATTGTATATTTCCAAATATGTCCGTCGGTCTGTCTGTCCATCAAAAGGCTTCCTAATCTGCTTGTTGGAATACGATCAAACTGAACACAAAACGAAGTACATGCAGATGTGCACGAAACATTATAGTTCCATTCCTAAGTTCCAAAGTGAATTGATTGAATTTTTCACTTATTACCAATGATACAGGCACTGGACTGTCACATCAATTCCTCTGAAACCAGTCGGTGGAATTTGATCTATTTTTTTACAAATAAAGTACATTACATGTTTTAAAATGTTCATGAGACAACATAGTTCTGTTCTGAGGTTTTTCAGGGGAGATCATTGAATGTTAACTTTTTTAAGTGCAACTTCCCTGAAACTGGTTGGGTGAATTTGATCAAACTGACATAGTATGTAGATGTGCAGGAAGCAATATGGTTCTGTTCTGACATTTTAATGAGGAGATCATTTCAATTTTCCACAAAAAGGGGCGGGTGCTATTATTTTGCGGGTCTGATCACAGTTCCTCTGGTTACCGGTATTTAATGGGAAGCTATAATAATTAGCCTTACGTTTCCTCAAAATTAATATATTGTAGTATAACCTAGGCCAGATTTAGATAAGGAGAACATATATACTAATAATAAATGAACATTGTACATGTACAGTAAGATGTGAAGATTTTATAAATAGTTTTAGTATACAGGTTTTTCGTTTGCCGATATATTTTTTCATTTAAAAATAATATCAAATGACATCTGTGTATCACAACGCATTGAACATTTGGGGGGCAAATTGTACCAAATAATAGCTCCAAAATCGACTATAGAAAGGAATCCAAATTTGTCTCCCATGAACACTTTGTTTGTCCATAGATGTATAACCCACCTATGGATTTATGAAAATCATTTATACATCCATGGTTTTGACCAACCATGGATGTATAAATGATTTTGATGGCTAATGAGAATAGAAAATCCAAATTATTATGGTATTGCTGTAATATTTAATTATCACTCCAGTGGATCATCAATGTACAAAATACTTTTATTACATGTAGTATGATATATCATCACAGATATTCATATGCATATGTCAACGAAAATATTCTATAATTGTCTTTATCAAGAGTTAACTCTTATCATATCAATTTCCAACTGCTGATTACAGTAGTTAAGAAAAACAGAAATCATCACACTAATCATTTCTCACAACACAAAAATAAAATCTTAATTAAGGGTCATAAATCTGTTGGATACTAAATACACTGACATACAAAGGTTATTCTCCCTGACCAGATTGAGACAGTTAAACTCATGATCATGGCTGGTTGATTTCCTTATCATTTGAAATAAAATAACAATATGATCTAACCATCTGGACACAGGAAATTAAAACTTTCTCAATGATACCATGTACCTCCATCATGGTACTTTTTTACTGAATCACTTGTCAATATTGAACTGATATATTCATTATACTTTGAATCTTCAAAGCAAAGGAATAAATTCCTTCATAAATATAATTAAAATATTTATATTCATGTGAATATATTAGGATATAGGTACAAGGCGCAATTACCTATATAGGTAAGACGCCTTCCAAATCTAAATAACAACAATATATTCAATATTTGTTCATTAGAACCATTGATGGATCATCTATGTAAGAACTGAGGAGAGACGACCTCCAACTATTTTTAATTCGTTACTCCTTTTTTGTGTCTATTTTGTATTGCTATATATGGGCAATATTGAATTTAAAATCGACTCCAAAAATGACTCCAAAGGAGTGAGTATGATAAGGGTAGATTTTGGCCCAATCTCAGAAACTGTTTATATAGATATAATATTAAGCAAAATCATTGAAAGGTAAGACAAATATTTTTTTTTATGATTTCACTTTTTCCTTTGTTGCTTAGCAACGTAAATGGAGGAGGGTCCAATTAATCATTGGAAATTCAAATATGGTGGTTTTATTTTACATATCTTGAATAATCTTTTCGACAAAATGTTATACTCTGTGCATGTACACTCTAAAAATAATATTCCAATTCTCTATGGTAGCATATAGTATTTTTGAGTAGTTTTGTCACCCTAGCAACGGTTTTGTAAACATTAAATTAGCCTTTATTATTGCAATTAATGGTTGAATTTTGACATCTACGATCTTTTGACTTGATATTTGATTAAGCGGTACATTTTTGTCAAGCTATACACACTACAAATGTCATTTCATATTTCAAAAATACATTTTGATATTTTGATTCATAGCTATGCCCCGTCCATAGCAACAGGTTTCCCTATGCACAGTATTTTCCTGTAGATCTCGTGGACCTTTTATTTAATCAAGAAAAAAAACCTACAACAGCACCTTAGCAGATCTAGAGACATCTTATCATTTACTAACCAGTATATATTATAAGAATTCCTTAAACCTTACAATGTCCCTAGTAACCAAATATTATCCCTAGCAACCGCAGAAACTCGTCAATGCTGAGCTCTGTAAATTGCTTTTTTAAAATCTTTTTATAACCGAATATTGATCTTTTTATTTTTTAAATCATGAGAGGAAATTATTCTCAGTAATTAGAATGTCAAAGGAACCAAGTCAACTGCATAACATGGTAAAGCAGCGCTACAGCGGCAGCAAATGGGCAGGAGAGGATATAATCCATGTTGAATAATTAAGAAATAAATCATGGAAGCCAGAATGTGTTGGTAGTTTTAACATGGATTGGCGGATATTATACGTTATTAGTCTCGAGATGTTATATATCCCGTTTTAAAGGGCAGTGGTTTTGTTAAAAGGTGAGGCTGCCCTTTAAAACGGGATTTATAACATGTAGAGACTGATAACATTTTCATCTGCATGTTCCAACATTAATAAGTTTGTCCTTATTATAGGAAAAACATAAATCTTTGGACAAAGATCACAGAGAGCGATTATTGATTTTCTGTCATCTTGTGAAATGTGTGTCGTCTGCTGTGCACAATGTAAATGGACAGCACATAGGTGAGAGCGATTATTGATTTTCTGTCACCGCACGGCTTCTCTGAAATTTTAAAAGTACATGTACCTTTTTAGCCAATCAAAATTCTACTTGCCACGAGAACATCAGAGAATAGTATTTTATCCCGAGCCAGAAGTGAGGGATAACATTTACTAATATCCGCCAATCCATGTTAAAACTCAAAACACATTCTGGCTTCCATGATTTATTTCGATTCTGATATGTCTTAAGAGTACAAATACGGTAGTATACTTTGATTGGAAGACGGTAATTTATATTTACGGTATCTTCAAACTTTTTTTGTTGAAAAAAGTAAAACGTGATAGATTATATAGATAGAATGCTTGGTAATACTGTATTATCGGTCATGACCCATTAAAGTAAAACCATACCCCTAAAATTCCAAGTAATACTACACATTTAGCACTGACCTATAAACGATAGACTATATCAATGAAATTCTTAGTAAGGATAACAAAAGGACCATTATAAGCAAAACACCGAATATGTAATTCAAACCTGACACCCGTGTACTATGTTAAAACATGCACGTTATATCGTTATATGTACTGTAT
The DNA here is from genome assembly GCA_963383655.1 of Bathymodiolus septemdierum. Taxonomy (NCBI): domain Eukaryota; kingdom Metazoa; phylum Mollusca; class Bivalvia; order Mytilida; family Modiolidae; genus Bathymodiolus; species Bathymodiolus septemdierum. The sequence goes on from OY726529.1 coordinate 16,552,413, forward strand.
TAGATGAATTATGAATTATCAAATATATTGTTTGTTTTTCCATACTTTATTGAAATAAGTAAGAATACAATATTGATCTCACGATGTTGTTATCGGCAGTCATGTGTGCTAAGCCATTACGCCACCGCAACGAAGTACATGCAGATGTGCACGAAACATTATAGTTCCATTCCTAAGTTCCAAAGTGAAATGATTGAATTTTTTACTTATTACCAATGATACAGGCACTGGACTGTCACATCAATTCCTCTGAAACCAGTCGGTGGAATTTGATCTATTTTTTTACAAATAAAGTACATTACATGTTTTAAAATGTTCATGAGACAATATAGTTCTGTTCTGAGGTTTTTCAAGGGAGATCATTTAATGTTAACTTTTTTAAGTGCAACTTCCCTGAAACTGGTTGGGTGAATTTGATCAAACTGACATAGTATGTAGATGTGCAGGAAGCAATATAGTTCTGTTCTGACATTTTAATGGGGAGATCATTTGAATTTTCCACAAAAAGGGGCGGGTGCTATTATTTTGCGGGTCTGATCACAGTTCCTCTGGTTACCGGTATTTAATGGGAAGCTATAATAATTAGTCTTACGTTTCCTCAAAATTAATATATTGTAGTATAACCTAGGCCAGATTTACATAAGGCGAACATATATACTAATAATAAATGAACATTGTACATGTACAGTAAGATGTGAAGATTTTATTAATAGTTTTAGTATACAGGTTTCTCGTTTGCCGATATATTTTTTCATTTAAAAATAATATCAAATGACATCTGTGTATCACAACGCATTGAACATTTGGGGGGCAAAATGTACCAAATAGTAGCTCCAAAATCGACTATAGAAAGGAATCCAAATTTGTCTCCCATGATCACTTTGTTTGTCCATAGATGTATAACCCACCTATGGATTTATGAAAATCATTTATACATCCATGGTTGGTCAAACCAGGATGGCTAATGAGAATAGAAAATCCAACTTATTATGGTATTGCTGTAATATTTAATTATCACTCCAGTGGATCATCAATGTACAAAATACTTTTATTACATGTAGTATGATATATCATCACAGATATTCATATGCATATGTCAACGAAAATATTCTATAATTGTCTTTATCAAGAGTTAACTCTTATCATATCAATTTCCAACTGCTGATTACAGTAGTTAAGAAAAACAGAAATCATCACACTAATCATTTCTCACAACACAAAAATAAAATCTTAATTAAGGGTCATAAATCTGTTGGATACTAAATACACTGACATACAAAGGTTATTCTCCCTGACCAGATTGAGACAGTTAAACTCATGATCATGGCTGGTTGATTTCCTTATCATTTGAAATAAAATAACAATATGATCTAACCATCTGGACACAGGAAATTAAAACTTTCTCAATGATACCATGTACCTCCATCATGGTACTTTTTTACTGAATCACTTGTCAATATTGAACTGATATATTCATTATACTTTGAATCTTCAAAGCAAAGGAATAAATTCCTTCATAAATATAATTAAAATATTTATATTCATGTGAATATATTAGGATATATGTACAAGGCGCAATTACCTATATAGGTAAGACGCCTTCCAAATCTAAATAACAACAATATATTCAATATTTGTTCATTAGAACCATTGATGGATCATCTATGTAAGAACTGAGGAGAGACGACCTCCAACTATTTTTAATTCGTTACTCCTTTTTTGTGTCTATTTTGTATTGCTATATATGGGCAATATTGAATTTAAAATCGACTCCAAAAATGACTCCAAAGGAGTGAGTATGATAAGGGTAGATGTTGGCCCAATCTCAGAAACTGTTTATATAGATATAATATTAAGCAAAATCATTGAAAGGTAAGACAAATATATTTTTTTATGATTTCACTTTTTCCTTTGTTGCTTAGCAACGTAAATGGAGGAGGGTCCAATTAATCATTGGAAATTCAAATATGGTGGTTTTATTTTACATATCTTGAATAATCTGTTCGACAAAATGTTATACTCTGTGCATGTACACTCTAAAAATAATATTCCAATTCTCTATGGTAGCCTCTAGTATTTTTGAGTAGTTTTGTCACCCTAGCAACGGTTTTGTAAACATTAAATTAGCCTTTATTATTGCAATTAATGGTTGAATTTTGACATCTACGATCTTTTGACTTGATATTTGATTAAGCGGTACATTTTTGTCAAGCTATACACACTACAAATGTCATTTCATATTTCAAAAATACATTTTGATATTTTGATTCATAGTTATGCCCCGTCCATAGCAACAGGTTTCCCTATGCACAGTATTTTCCTGTAGATCTCGTGAACCTTTTATTTAATCAAGAAAAAAAACCTACAACAGCACCTTAGCAGAGCTAGAGACATCTTATCATTTACTAACCAGTATATATTATAAGAATTCCTTAAACCTTACAATGTCCCTAGTAACCAAATATTATCCCTAGCAACCGCAGAAACTCGTCAATGCTGAGTTCTGTAAATTGCTTTTTTAAAATCTTTTTATAACCGAATATTGATCTTTTTATTTTTTAAATCATGAGAGGAAATTATTCTCAGTAATTAGAATGTCAAAGGAACCAAGTCAACTGCATAACATGGTAAAGCAGCGCTACAGCGGCAGCAAATGGAGAGGATATAATCCATGTTGAATAATTAAGAAATAAATCATGGAAGCCAGAATGTGTTGGTAGTTTTAACATGGATTGGCGGATATTATACGTTATTAGTCTCGAGATGTTATATATCCCGTTTTAAAGGGCAGTGGTTTTGTTAAAAGGTGAGGCTGCCCTTTAAAACGGGATTTATAACATCTAGAGACTGATAACATTTTCATCTGCATGTTCCAACATTAATAAGTTTGTCCTTATTATAGGAAAAACATAAATCTTTGGACAAAGATCACAGAGAGCGATTATTGATTTTCTGTCATCTTGTGAAATGTGTGTCGTCTGCTGTGCACAATGTAAATGGACAGCACATAGGTGAGAGCGATTATTGATTTTCTGTCACCGCACGGCTTCTCTGAAATTTTAAAAGTACATGTACCTTTTTAGCCAATCAAAATTCTACTTGCCACGAGAACATCAGAGAATAGTATTTTATCCCGAGCCAGAAGTGAGGGATAACATTTACTAATATCCGCCAATCCATGTTAAAACTCAAAACATATTCTGGCTTCCATGATTTATTTCGATTCTGATATGTCTTAAGAGTACAAATACGGTAGTATACTTTGATTGGAAGACGGTAATTTATATTTACGGTATCTTCAAACTTTTTTTGTTGAAAAAAGTAAAACGTGATAGATTATATAGATAGAATGCTTGGTAATACTGTATTATCGGTCATGACCCATTAAAGTAAAACCATACCACTAAAATTCCAAGTAATACTACACATTTAACACTGACCCATAAACGATAGACTATATCAATGAAATTCTTAGTAAGGATAACAAAAGGACCATTATAAGCAAAACACCGAATATGTAATTCAAACCTGACACCCGTGTACTATGTTAAAAGATGCACGTAATATCGTTATATGTACTGTATTAGATGAATTATGAATTATCAAATATATTGTTTGTTTTTCCATACTTTATTGAAATAAGTAAGAATACAATATTGATCTCACGATGTTGTTATCGGCAGTCATGTGTGCTAAGCCATTACGCCACCGCAACGAAGTACATGCAGATGTGCACGAAACATTATAGTTCCATTCCTAAGTTCCAAAGTGAAATGATTGAATTTTTTACTTATTACCAATGATACAGGCACTGGACTGTCACATCAATTCCTCTGAAACCAGTCGGTGGAATTTGATCTATTTTTTTAACAAATAAAGTACATTACATGTTTTAAAATGTTCATGAGACAATATAGTTCTGTTCTGAGGTTTTTCAAGGGAGATCATTTAATGTTAACTTTTTTAAGTGCAACTTCCCTGAAACTGGTTGGGTGAATTTGATCAAACTGACATAGTATGTAGATGTGCAGGAAGCAATATAGTTCTGTTCTGACATTTTAATGGGGAGATCATTTGAATTTTCCACAAAAAGGGGCGGGTGCTATTATTTTGCGGGTCTGATCACAGTTCCTCTGGTTACCGGTATTTAATGGGAAGCTATAATAATTAGTCTTACGTTTCCTCAAAATTAATATATTGTAGTATAACCTAGGCCAGATTTACATAAGGCGAACATATATACTAATAATAAATGAACATTGTACATGTACAGTAAGATGTGAAGATTTTATTAATAGTTTTAGTATACAGGTTTCTCGTTTGCCGATATATTTTTTCATTTAAAAATAATATCAAATGACATCTGTGTATCACAACGCATTGAACATTTGGGGGCAAAATGTACCAAATAGTAGCTCCAAAATCGACTATGGAAAGGAATCCAAATTTGTCTCCCATGATCACTTTGTTTGTCCATAGATGTATAACCCACCTATGGATTTATGAAAATCATTTATACATCCATGGTTGGTCAAACCAGGATGGCTAATGACAATAGAAAATCCAAATTATTATGGTATTGCTGTAATATTTAATTATCACTCCAGTGGATCATCAATGTACAAAATACTTTTATTACATGTAGTATGATATATCATCACAGATATTCATATGCATATGTCAACGAAAATATTCTATAATTGTCTTTATCAAGAGTTAACTCTTATCATATCAATTTCCAACTGCTGATTACAGTAGTTAAGAAAAACAGAAATCATCACACTAATCATTTCTCACAACACAAAAATAAAATCTTAATTAAGGGTCATAAATCTGTTGGATACTAAATACACTGACATACAAAGGTTATTCTCCCTGACCAGATTGAGACAGTTAAACTCATGATCATGGCTGGTTGATTTCCTTATCATTTGTAATAAAATAACAATATGATCTAACCATCTGGACACAGGAAATTAAAACTTTCTCAATGATACCATGTACCTCCATCATGGTACTTTTTTACTGAATCACTTGTCAATATTGAACTGATATATTCATTATACTTTGAATCTTCAAAGCAAAGGAATAAATTCCTTCATAAATATAATTAAAATATTTATATTCATGTGAATATATTAGGATATAGGTACAAGGCGCAATTACCTATATAGGTAAGACGCCTTCCAAATCTAAATAACAACAATATATTCAATATTTGTTCATTAGAACCATTGATGGATCATCTATGTAAGAACTGAGGAGAGACGACCTCCAACTATTTTTAATTCGTTACTCCTTTTTTGTGTCTATTTTGTATTGCTATATATGGGCAATATTGAATTTAAAATCGACTCCAAAAATGTTTCCAAAGGAGTGAGTATGATAAGGGTAGATTTTGGCCCAATCTCAGAAACTGTTTATATAGATATAATATTAAGCAAAATCATTGAAAGGTAAGACAAATATTTTTTTTTTATGATTTCACTTTTTCCTTTGTTGCTTAGCAACGTAAATGGAGGAGGGTCCAATTAATCATTGGAAATACAAATATGGTGGTTTTATTTTACATATCTTGAATAATCTTTTCGACAAAATGTTATACTCTGTGTATGTACACTTTAAAAATAATATTCCAATTCTCTATGGTAGCATATAGTATTTTTGAGTAGTTTTGTCACCCTAGCAACGGTTTTGTAAACATTAAATTAGCCTTTATTATTGCAATTAATGGTTGAATTTTGACATCTACGATCTTTTGACTTGATATTTGATTAAGTGGTACATTTTTGTCAAGCTATACACACTACAAATGTCATTTCATATTTCAAAAATACATTTTGATATTTTGATTCATAGTTATGCCCCGTCCATAGCAACAGGTTTCCCTATGCACAGTATTTTCCTGTAGATCTCGTGGACCTTTTATTTAATCAAGAAAAAAAAACCTACAACAGCACCTTAGCAGATCTAGAGACATCTTATCATTTACTAACCAGTATATATTATAAGAATTCCTTAAACCTTACAATGTCCCTAGTAACCAAATAGTATCCCTAGCAACCGCAGAAACTCGTCAATGCTGAGATCTGTAAATTGCTTTTTTTAAATCTTTTTATAACCGAATATTGATCTTTTTATTTTTTAAATCATGAGAGGAAATTATTCTCAGTAATTAGAATGTCAAAGGACCCAAGTCAACTGCATAACATGGTAAAGCAGCGCTACAGCGGCAGCAAATGGGCAGGAGAGGATATAATCCATGTTGAATAATTAAGAAATAAATCATGGAAGCCAGAATGTGTTGGGAGTTTTAACATGGATTGCCGGATATTATACGTTGTTAGTCTCGAGATGTTATATATCCCGTTTTAAAGGGCAGTGGTTTTCCTAAAAGGTGAGGCTGCCCTTTAAAACGGGATATATAACATCTAGAGACTGATAACGTTTTCATCTGCATGTTCCAACATTAATAAGTTTGTCCTTATTATAGGAAAAACATAAATCTTTGGACAAAGATCACAGAGAGCGATTATTGATTTTCTGTCATCTTGTGAAATGTGTGTCGTCTGCTGTGCACAATGTAAATGGACAGCACATAGGGGAGAGCGATTATTGATTTTCTGTCACCGCACGGCTTCCCTGAAATTTTAAAAGTACATGCACCTGTTTAGCCAATCAAAATTGTACTTGCCACGAGAACATCAGAGAATAGTATTTTATCCCGAGCCAGAAGTGAGGGATAACATTTACTAATATCCGCCAATCCATGTTAAAACTCAAAACACATTCTGGCTTCAATGATTTATTTCGATTCTGATATGTCTTAAGAGTACAAATACGGTAGTATGCTTTGATTGGAAGACGGTAATTTATATTTACGGTATCTTCAAACTTTTTTTGTTGAAAAAAGTAAAACGTGATAGATTATATAAATAGAATGCTTAGTAATACTGTATTATCGGTCATGACCCATTAAAGTAAAACCATACCACTAAAATTCCAAGTAATATTGTTTGTTTTTTCATACTTTATTGAAATAAGTAAGAATACAATATTGATCTCGCGATGTTGTTATCGGCAGTCATCTGTGTTAAACCATTACGCCACCGTAACGTTAATATTAAGCTATATATAAAGCAAATTTACGCTAATACAATTATTCATCGGGAATTCACTTTGCGAAAGAGCTAAATAAAATATATTTGTTAAAGGGAAAAAAAATAATAAAAAGTAAAGGGACTACTAAAAATAGAAAGTTCCGATGTGTTTACATGTCCAATGAATTAATTTCTAAGATAATCTGACGTACTACTTTTCTTTTTGGTTGCTTGTTTTGTTTTCTGTACTTTTTGTGAATTGTGGGGATAATATTAAAGTATACTTTAGTATAGTAACACATGAAATTCCACTGAGGGTTAGAAAAAAAACACGTCGGACTCAATGCACAATCAGGTCGGCAGTAAATCACCTCCAAAATTTATTTAACGTCATAACTGTTTCATAATAATCCCGTAGTAAAACAACCACGATAACCAACTTTATTTTGGATGAGATTAAAAGGTCGATTTCTATTTCTGTCTATTACGATGAAAACGGTCAATAAAAGATGGCCGCTGACGAGAAATCGATCTTAAAAATTTTCTTTGATTGCAGATTTCATACTCTCCACACTCGGGTACCAACACAAAAAGTAAATGAGATATGTGTTTATGTATATTAAACATCATACTAAAATATGCCGTTGTGGTTATACTGAAAATTGACATTAAATACATATTTCTTGTTAGATTTCATATATTTTCATGAAACGATAGACTTTTCATTGACTAGTGTGACGTCATCGCACGTGCAGATATGGAAAATTGTTACCGAAATAGTAGTTGGTGTAAAGGTCTTATAAAATCAAGAAACAACGAAAGCTATACGTTTCATTTATAATTTGTCTATTTTTTAGGTCAATTTCTGCCCTTACCATACCTACTCATTTGACTCCAAACTCCACTCCAAAACTGACTCCAAATTCCACTCCAAAAAAGACTCCAGACGCTACTCCATGTTTTACAACATGCCTCAATTAACGTGGTGTGCATGTCAACATAATTTCCTATTCAGTGCTAAACATGTGCCAGGTGTTAAAAACAATACAAGTGACGCTTTATCTCGTTTACAGATCGAAAAGTTCCGATTGTTGGCCCCACAAGCAGAGAAGCAGCCATGTCAGTGTCCAACCGTCTCCGAGGTAATGTGGCGTTAAATAAAACTGTGGAACATTTATGGACTCATGCTGTGGCAGACAGAACTAGAGATTCTTATTATGTCGGCTATTCACATTTTCAGAAATATTTACTACTATAAATGGTGTGCAATGGTTTCGAAATTTATTACCTCCCATTTCGGAGGACATTTTAATCTTTTTTGTGGCACATTGCTTTGATACTTTAAAGTTACAACATTCGACCATTAAGTTGTATTTATGTGGAATACGCTATCAGTACATGAAATGAAATAGCACAAATCCATGTGAGACATCTGATAAGAATTATCTTAGCTTAGCAGACTTTCTCTTATTCTTAAGTCAGTTAAGCGATTGCAAGGGTTACATACTAGAACCAGATTGCCAATAACTTTCGATATTCTTGAACAAATATGTAAAAAAAACTCAGTCAAGGTGTATTTAATCTTTAATAGATTGTATGTTAGAAACTGCATGTATTGTAGCATTTTTTGGTTTTTTAAGGTGTGGAGAATTCACCGTAAAACAAGCCAATACTTTTGATAGTTCCGTACATTTATGTGTATTTGATGTAATTTTATACGAAAACTATGCTCTGTTAAAACTTAAGAATCAAAAACAGACCCTTTCAGGAAAGGAATATTTATACAATTACACAAGACTTACAATTATATATGCCCCTTTTCGTCTTTGAAGAAATATCTGAAAGATAGAACAAAGCTGTATACTAGTACACGTCCTTTAGATTCATTGTTTATAACTGGAAATTGTCAAGTATTTGACAGATACTACTTCTTAAGTAAAGCTAAGGTTGTTTTGCAATTGATTGGTTTTGACCCTAACCTTTATAATGGTCATTCATTTAGTTCCGTTGCGGCTACTAGTGCTAGCAAGGTAAGAATGGAAGACCAAACATCCACGTCAACAATCAAAAATGCTCAAAAAAGCCTTATGTTTCAGTAATTATATCTTTGTATGATATGCCTACACAAACAGACATTGTTATTATCCTTAATTGTTAGTATTGTAAATAGTTAGTTATGAATGTATGTTTATCTGCTTTATTATGATCTTTAAATCATCATTGCCATGTTGAAGGTATCCACACCACTTCATTCTTGAGAGCACTCAGCTGATTCTCACCTTTATGCAATTTCACAAATTGGTCATTTCTGAAATTACATTTTTAACCCCTAAGAATTCTGTTCTTATACTTCATCCTGCGTCAATTCAACACCTTTCGCAGCCACTGCTGTGCTGCATCTTGGAGACCTTCTGTGCTCCTCTTTCTTTTCTCGCAGCCCCTGCTGTGCTGTATCTTGGAGCCCCTGCTGTGTTCCAGTTGATTGACGGGAGTGCCTCTGCCAGCATAATTTACTTCTAACAAATACTAAGAATTCTGTTAGCAGGGACCGACAAAATTATAAATTGATAGCCGAGATGATTCCCAAGGGCCAAAAAAAATGTATGAATATATATCTTTTTGTTTTTCTAGTTAGTAATAAATTTATTATCTAGACGATGATACATTTTGAAGTAAGAAGGTACTTGAGCAAATGATAATACTGTCATCATATACATCGTACATAATAAACCGAGAATACAACACACACGTTATTAAGCACTTTGCGTCCATCGTCTGCAAACTTCTTTTTCAAGGAATTACAAATTGAATACTTGAACATACAAACAGACAAATTCAACACACGTAATGTAAGGAGCTCGAGTTAACCCTTTAAGTCCGTCGTCTGTAAACGTCTTCTTCAAGGCATTAGGAAATTATTAAAGTCAATTAAATACACAGACAAATACAACAGGAAGTATTTACATAGGTCGAGTTAGCTCTTTGCGTCCGTCATCCGTAAAGGTTTCAGTGATATTTTATACAATTACACAATCATATCAAGCAGATACAAGAAACGAAAACGCATCGCTTAGCGTCTGTTCCTCATTAGCTACATACAACGCACGGATAGAGACCGAGATGTATAAAAGTAAATTATTCACAACGCATTTTACTTTGAAAAATGGCGGCAACGTTACAAGTTTATAGTATTGGGTCATGAATTAACTTATTTTGTCAAGCACGAAACGAAAGGTAAAAAGTGCTACACATAAAATGAAGTCATCAAAATATTGGAGTTCCTTATTGATAATATATATTTGTCGAGTTCGAATGGCACATTTTTCAACAAATCATAGCTAGACATCCCTATGGGAACAAACTATGCCCCTATCCTCTCCAAATTTTTCTATACTCCTACGAGTCTGAGTTCATGCAAAAACTTATCAAAGACAAAACAAAAGTAGAGAGGCCTTTAATCTCACTCCCAGGTATATTGATAATGTTCTGCCAATTAATAATACGAACTTTGCTAACTGGATTCCATTAATAGAGATTTCTCGATAACTGACGAACGAACGTATCTTCCCGTAACATAACGAAACAATGTTAATTTACGTAAAGGTCTTATTGCAACATTTTTCTTCAATTGTTCATTGAGTGTAAGTGATTAGATATATATTTTTTCCATTTCGGTGTTTAAAATAGATAAGAATTAATATCACTGGCCAAATAATGGTTTTACAGTGACATTACAGTCTTCATACAAAATACACATTTTCCTCAAACGCTATTTATAGATATACTTCAAAGAGGAGTGCTTTTCCTTTTTTTTTTTTTTTTTTTTTTTTTAATATTCCTGATTTAAATTTTCGCACAAATAAATAATTTTGCCAGACTTAGGGAAAGAAATAATCTGACTAAGGAAAATCAAGTAGTATAATAGTTATGTAAAACTGGATATTGAATGGAACATTTCTGATTTCATATGTAAAGAAAAATAAATGATTCCATTCTCCCAAAACTTGTCTGTCCCATGGTAAAACAATAGCCCCTTTTAGGCTTATTTATACCTTATCGGTGACAGTCGATTGTCGTGCAAAAATCGTGCGATGTTAGCTTTCTATTGCTTTTTTTAAATAAGAGAAAAGCCTTAGAAAAATCTACTGTATGCTAGTTTAACCCCGTCACTTTTTATTAAAGTACCTGAACTAAGTCAGGAGGGGTCATTCATATGTCTGTTAGGGATATCGAATTTACATATTTCTACGATTTTTATATTGAATGCTGAAACTGTTCCGACAGCGTGATATATATTTTTTCATTTTATTATAGGCTATGAAAAAAAAACAGCTGAGTTGCAATTTAAAAAAAAATATGGTTGTGATCCCACTTCCGTAATTAAAATCGTCAAAATGAAATACAACCGAATTGATATAAAATGGTATCTTGTTTCAACCTCATTTAAAATATAATTTGAAATTCTTTAAAACATCACGTTCACGATCTTTTATTACAACACTATTTCACTCAAACGTACATTTTTTCCTGTTCTAGTTAAAGGCCTTTGTCAAACAGAATTGTTGTATAATTTGGTCCTTTTACCTGCGTAACTGCATATTAGGGACCAATTATACGGTTCTAGTAACTGAGGAGTTGCTAATTGCCTACGAGATGACCACCCGTTAATAGTGTGAGCGTGCATTAATTACCTTATACTTAATCTTCTCTTTAGCTATCAGAAAGAGGCTGGTCACTGGCTACATCAGGGAAGGTTGATGTAGTTAGGCATCTCAGCATCCCATTGGCCGCAGGATTCACGTCACAATTCCTCGATCAGTGTGGAGCACACAGACACACACCTCAGCATAGTTTCACCATACTCCCCTCCTCTTTCTTCCAGGGAACCCCTGCGACTGATGCTATTATCTCAAGAACACGTGAAGGTTCCACCCCCTATCAATATGAACACACAACTTACCCAACCGGTATCTAAAGCAACTTCACAAGTTGGAGGAGACCAAATTATCCATTAAATGACAAATTATCTACCTGAGACCAAAGAATGGGATAGCCGCCTGCATCCAGCAAAAATTCGAAAACCTCGAATGTTTTTAACCAATTGGCTCAGGCCATGAACAACCAAACCATGTGCTTTCCTTGAAGGAAGACATTAAAATACAATTTAGCCATTTACTACCACCCATTCAAAACCATGAGCGTATTTAAATACTAGTACCAGCGCTGCTGTAGCTCCACAGTCTCCGTATATGCATACACCAATATCATCAAGGTACATATACAATTGGCTCAATCTATGCCACAAATCAAGAAATGAACCATTGACTATTAAACCCGAGGAAACCATCACTTCCACTGATCTCTCAATTCTGTATAAAAACGGACTATTGTAGCAATTCATTCGCGACACATACACCTAAACCTTCCCCTACCTGGGGTAACCTCCCAAAATTTTATATAAACCATTGGCCAATCTTTCAATGACTACTTAACTAGAGTCATTAAAAATGTATATATGCAATTATTCAGCAACAATAATCTTTCTGTCGCCTCCTTATGAATCATTCACAATTTCAAAGCTTAATTATAATGATATTCCCGTAAACACACGGGGCCGGACCGGAGAAAACCAAATGTACCCCTGTCTAGCACAATCTGTCCCACTGGTCACGTGGGACAATCACCACCCTGCATCCCGACGGAGGGACATCAAATAACCGTCGGAACCTATCCGGGTGGCGTCATCCGTGGCGAGCACAGGGTCCCTAACTGCAAAATGCTGCAGGGAAAGGGTATGCAGGCCCCGGATGGAACTAGCCAGGACTCTGATCCGCCGGCCGGTACTGTAATCCCTCAGCCGGAAAGGCCGGGGCTCCATCTGGGAGGCAACCACCGACACCTGAGTGTCGACATACTCCCTCTCCCAATCCTCGGGCTCCTCCACAACACATGTCGGGACGACTTGAGCCACGGGGACGGCAGGAGGCACATATCTGCAGACAGAATCAGGCAGTACGGGACGATATTCCCGTACGGCTCCCTGCTGTGTTCTATCTAGTTACTGAAGGGTGGTCAGCAACACCCTCCAATGGAGCAGACATGCTGGGTTGTTGAGAGAGTTTAGTTGGGGGGAGTGAAGCAACCAGTTCCTACCTCATCGCGAAATCCACCTCTCTCATGGCTAATGTACACTCCGTGGGAATGGTACACAGCCGAGGACTACTTAATTCGCGAGTTCACCAAACGCATCAGTTCATTGTCACCAGAGCCGGGGCCGCACGCAAAACGCCCGACCGCCTCCAATGCCTCACCGAGCTAATGGAACAGGACTGGGTCCACCCCCATTACCCTAACGGGAAGCTTAAAAAAATGGGACAAATGAGACTTGAAGGCGTGGTCCTTCATCTTCCTTGTCCACGTTCCACATCCAGGCACCGGACAAAAACTGTCCCGGAATACCTTCCGCCCCGCCGGAACCTTCACATATCCACGTAGCCGTGAGATGCGGGTCATTCTTAACTTGTCCTGGGGAGTGGCCACAGGGCATTTCTCCTTGCTCCTTGACCTCTCTTGGAACACCACCGGATCATGGGAAGCCACTACAGGAACCTCCTGTACAGGGGCATCTCCGGCTTCTGGGAAACAACCACAGGGGATTCGCGACGAGACCTCTCCGGCTCCTGCTGCGGGGTTTCCAAGTGTAATGAAAATTTCAGAAAACAATACTATCAATAACGAACTAAATTCTAAGCATGTGTCTGAAGAGTTTGTGAATAAACAAATAAATCAATTAAATGTTAAAAAAGCTGCAGGACATGATGGCATCTCCCCAAAGATATTAAAAATGGCACAGCAGGAAATAACAAACCCAATTACTAAATTAGTCAACAAATCTATAGATTCTTCGATATTTCCTGCAGATCTAAAAGCAGCTCAGGCATCTCCTTTATATAAAAAAAAAAACGCTCTTGACAAAGGAAATTATAGATCAGTCAGTGCCCTACCCTGCATTTCTAAGATCTTTGAGCGTGCCATTCATGACCAATTAATGAAATTCCTTTAGGACCATTTCCATCCAATGCTTACAGCCTTCAGACCTAAGCCAACCTAACTCTTGTGTTGTCTGAAAAAAACGTTCTAAACGAAACAGGAAATCATACCCCCCCCCCCTTTTCAAGTTAAATGGTGGGTCCCTAAGGCATTTCACTGCTTACCTCATAACTTACTTTTACTAAAACTAGAAGCTTATGGTTTAACTAAACAATCTCTAAATTTATTTAAAAAATACTTAGAAGAAAGAGAGCAGAGGGTGAAGGTTGGGGAACTTATAGTGAGTGGAGTCCACGTCTCAAAGGTGTGCCACAGGGCTCTATTTTAGGTTCTGTGCTCTTTAACGTTTTTATTGACGATATATTTCTTTTTGTAAAAGATAGCACACTATACAACTATGCGGATGACAATACAGTGTCCAATTGTGATAACGATATTGATGTTGTAACAAAAACTTTAGAAAATGATAGTATGGAACTAATAAATTGGTTTTCACTCAATCTTATGAAAGCTCACCCTGACAAATTTCAGGCGATAGCTATTAGAAAAAAAACGAAGTCAAAATTTATCTTTTAATTTGAGCGGAAACAAAGTTGTATGTGAAGATGATGTACAATTGTTGGAAGTCACTATTGATTCTGATTTGAATTTTGATAATCATATTTCGGAAATGTGTAAAAAGGCTTCCAGACAATTAAATATTTTAATTGAATTACTGCCCAGTGATGTGGCACTATTGTTCGGAAAAAAAATTCAATTAAAATAGGAAAAATCCAAGAACGTGCATTACGGTTTATTTATGAAGACTATGATTATTCTTATGAAGTTTACTTCAAAAATCCAAATTACCATCATTGAAGGTTCGGCGAATAAGAACAATTGCAATCGAAACTTTTAAAATAATACATAGAAAGAGCCCACAATATTTACATGATCTTATAGATATTAAAGCCCGGTCTTATAATTTCTGGTAAACAAAATACCTCAGCTGTGCCTAGAGTAAGGACCACAAGGTACGGCATGAAATCTTTTAGATACAATGCTGCACAAATCTGGAATGAGCTACCAAACCATTGTCAAAAGGAGTCCTCTTTCGATCAATTCAGAAAAATTATACAAACATGGGGCCCAGTTGGTGGCTCATGCCAGTGCAGTGCATGCTTGTAAATGAATTTGTTATGCCTGCTGCGTTCTTGCTTATTTTTAGTTCATTATGTTTTAGTTAGCATCCTTATATTTTTTAGTTGATGTTTTTACTTTAGCTTTCATTCTGATTTCTAGCTTGATTTTATACTGCTTTTCGTGTCAGCATGTTTGTGTATCAAGTATATGTGCATATGAATGGCTTTTAAAATATTATGTGTTTTATTTATTTATATGTGCTGTATGTTGTATGCATGTTTGTGTATCAAGTATCAAGTATATATGTAGATATGTATGGCTTTATGATTTTAAATTATCATGTGCTTTTTCATATGTGTTGTATGCTGTATGCATGGTGTGTCATGTATGTGTTGTTCAATGGATAGTCGAATTTAAAAGCTCGTTAGAGCTTGTGTTATGCTTGTTGTACATGTTTCGACTTTAAATAAAACTTATTTATTATTTATTTATATCGACAGGCTGGACTCTTCTTCCCACTCCTCTTCCCACGCCGGCCATCGCCAAGGGATTCACAGACAACACCTCCGTCATCCTTCCCACCAGCGCGGGATCCTCCCTCTGGAGCTCCACTGCTACACCTCGCCCCAACACCCCCTCCTTTAACCAACACCTCTTCTCCTCAGAGTCCGTCTCTGAATCTGATGACATTCTGCAATGACAAACAGGAACAGAAAACATTAATCAAACAATCAATGACCCTGTGACAAGCTTTACATCCACTCCCTCCATTTTTATTTATATGGAGTTCTTAATGTTCAATTAACTGACAGCTGGGATATTTGTACAAGTCTAAATCCTCAGCTTCTTGCGGACTCAAATCAACGTATGTCAGGTGGAACCAATCTTTACAATGGTCACATTCAATCATTGTCTCTCCTGTATCAGGCCCTCAACAAATACAGTATTTCTTCCTTTCTTTTTCATCCTTAGGTTGAATTACGTTCTCTTCCCTATTCAGCTGAGCTTGACACTTCTGAAGCCAAACAGGTATTTTTCTGTCCCTACACGCCTTGAGACGGTCATGATTGGCAGTTAAAATGACCCTCTGAAGTTTAATCTTGTAGATGTAAGGTGTCAGTCTGTCCAACACAACTCTGGGTCCTTTCCACGGCGGACTAAGATTTTTACACTTTCTCTTAATAATTGTTGTATCCAAAGCATATACGAGATCGCCTTTCTGGTACTGTTTCTGAAGTATTTTCACATCACAGTCCAGTTTCATTTTCTTTTGTGTGGAGTTGAGCGTGTTTCTAGCTACCTCATGGGCGTTCCTGATGGCCTTCTCTAAACCCATTACATATTCATCACTGCCGGAGTAAATTTTTTCCTTCACCACACCAAACATCAAATCAACTGGCTGGTTTGTTTCGCGGCCCAACATTAACATATTTGGTGTGAAACCAGTACTTCGATTGATACAGGAACGCATAGCTCCCGCCAGTTGGGGCAAGTGTTCATCCCAATTTTCCTGGGAACTATCTACAAAACATCTTACTGCGTCCATCAAGCTTTTATTTTGTCTTTCCACCTGACCATTAGCGGACGGTCTATAAGGCGTTGTACGAGCCTTATGTATTTTGAGTAAATCACATACAGCTTTAAACAAGGCACTCTCAAAGTGTCGGCCCTGATCTGTGAAGATCTGAAAGGGATATCCAAACCGTGCAAACAATTCGTTGATTGCAGCTTGTGCAGTGATCTCAGCTGTCTGTGATGGGAGTGGAATACATTCCGTCCACTTTGTAAATTTATCTACCATCATAAGTACATACTCATTACCTCTCTTTGTTTTCGGCAATGGTCCCATAAAGTCTAGGTGCACTCGTTCCATCGGGAGCTCCAGCATGATACGGAGTCATATGGCAACGATCATTTCTATTTGGTTTCTTATGTTTACTAGACCTCACATGTCAATATGAAGGTTCGTATCTCTCTTGACATATTGTAACAATGGAATTTATCCTTAACCTTAGACAAAGTTCTCTCTGTACCCTGATGGCCAGAGATGGTAATCCGCGACAGAGTTCCATAACTGTTTCCCTCAATTTCGCCGGGATTACTAATCTCGTGCGGGCTCCTTCTTTCTTTGGAATGTTGCGGAGAACTCCGTGCTTGTCAAGAACAAACATCTGCTTATTTATCCGATAGCTCTTTGCACCAAGCGAAGACAAAAATAATTTGCTTTCCTCCGGTTCCATCGGATTTTTAAGAAAATTCAAAATCAACCGAAGATCGGGGTCCTCCCACTGTGCCAGTCCAATATCACCCATGGTGAAACCTTGGAAGGCTATTCCATCGTCTTCTGATATAGCTGTACTTTGGATAATTCCTTCTGATGTCACTGCTATCATTGATTGAGCGCTATCCACCTGCACATCTAACCTTAATTTAAGGTTCTCATCTTGAGATGAACTATCTAGTTTGGGCAGCTCTCCTCCAACAGACGTATCATTGCAGTAGATACATCAATAACATGTTCTCTCGGTTGACAATAGGCTCTTTTCCTCTTTGTTAAAGGTACAGGCTCATCAACGTCCAGTATACATTTTGTCCATGCTTCATGAGCTCTTTGACAATATTTGCACCCTCTGCATGGCAAAGTCTTTAACTCTACCCCAGACAAATAGTTAGGGCAAGCAGACTCGTCTTCAACAATACGAGATAACCCATCTGCATGTCCCTGGTTTTTTCCCGGACGGTGTTTTATTACCATATCATATTGGCTGAGCTCCTCCATCCAGCGTTCCAATTGTCCCTGGGATTCTGTAAATCCCAATAACCACGTGAGACTACTCTGGTGAGTCCTGACTGTGAACTGTCTACAAAGCAAATAATGTTTAAATTGTCGAGTAAAGCGTATAATAGCCAACAACTCCTTTCGCGTTGTACAATATCTACGTTGTTCCGGTGTGAGGATGAAACTACCATACGCGATAACACGTTCTTCGCTATTCTGAACTTGGATTAGTTCAGTCCCTATAACTATATCAGACGCATCCGTATCTAGTATATAGTAATCATTCTTATTTGGCAAAGCCAAGACTGGTGCTGATAGTAGCAGCACCTTCAACCTGTCAAGCGCTTGTTGTTGAGGTTGTTTCCACTGTAATTTAGCCTTTCCAGTTATTTCGTACAATGGTCGCGAGATTTTAGCAAAATCTTTGATAGAACTGCGATGGTAGTTGGCAAACCCCAAAAAACCTCTCCACGTGTCGTGTGCACTGTCTTGAACAAGTCTTAGATATTGGTTCCCAATTTCCAAACCATCTGTGCTTCGGGAACGACCATTTAACTTGAAGGGGAGGTTATGGTTTTTTTCTAAAAAAATATTCTGATTCCCAATGTTGCTGAAAAAAATATTCTGATTTTGGTGGAGGAAAAAAAATAATCTAATTCAGAGTTTTTGTCATCTAACCTAATGTTAAATTAAAAAAAAAATATTCTAACTACAAGATATTGTCGGAAAAAAAAATTCTGAACGAAGCAAAAAAAGTTGGTAATATGTGACTGAAAATCACTCCCTAGGACTAATATGTCATCTAGAAAAGCTAATACAGTGTTTCACGTTAAACCACGTAGGACCAAGTTCATCACCCTGGCGTACGTCCCTGAGGCATTACATAACCCAAAACTCATCTTGACGCACTCAAAAGGTCCAAACTTTGTGGTGAACGCTGCCTTTTTTCTATCTTCTGGTTTTATTCCTACCTCCCAATATGCACTATTGGCATCAAGTTTTGAATACCAGATGTTTCCGGCCAAGGTATCAAGACATTCATCATTTAGGGACCGACCATTTAACTTGAAGGGAGGGGGGAGGGGGGTGTTATGGTTTTTTGCTTCGCTCATAAATTTTCTAGAAAAAAAACATAACCCCCCCTTCAAGTTAAATGATCGTTCCCTTAACGGCAAGGGAAAAGCATATTTAACCGTCACTGAGTTTAAAGCACTGTAGTCAATGCACCATCGTATTCCACCGTCTCGTTTACGGATTAATACTGGAGCAGATGCCCATTCTGAGATGGAGGGTTGAATAACTCCGTTATATAGCATCTTCTGGGGGTGTGCCTCTTCTTCATCTACAAAACATGCAGGTGTTCTTCGCATTCTCTGTTTTACGGGTTTAGCAGTATCTGTATCGAAGGCATACTCTAATTCCGTGAAGTTACCTATATCTAAGTCATCCTGAGCAAAAACATCGCTGTATTCTGACAACAACCGTTTTACTTCAGACTTCTGGTGTTTATCCAGCCCAAAGGACAAACCAGAATTCCAAAATTTCACTAAGTAAATAAAATGACTAGAATGAATATGTTTTCTGTTGGCAAAATAACCAAGTATTGGTTAATATTGTTAAATATTGAAGTTAAAAAAAAAACTATTTTATTTGATCCAATGACTAGAAAAAAAGTTAATAAATGGGCAAATTTTGAAACATTCTTTTCTGTAAAAGAAAATTTATAAAATTCAGCATTAACATTCATAGATAAAAGAGAATTATATTTTTTATAAACAACAGGCAATAGAAGTACCTTTTCATCTAAGAAAAAAAAAAAAGAAGCCTGAATAACAAATTCAACAACATGTTGAAGTGTATACAGGTCGAAATGTCTGTAGAAACTTGTTCAACAACTTGGTTCTTGTTCAAAATATCTAACAGAAATTCAAAAGTTTGAGATCTTGTTTCAGCTCCACTTTTTGACCTAGAAAATATGTTGTAACTGTTATAACAATACGTACCACAATATAATTTATCTTCCGAGCCAAATTCTTTAGACATTTAATTCATTCTTGAAATATTTAAGAACAAGTCCTGGTTTTCAATTGAAATTGAAATAAATCTTTTGACTTTCAGATGAAGTTTCACAAATTACACAATCAAAAACAAATGACTGGGTAAAAAATATCTAACAACTAACACCTACTAATACCAAAAGTGATTTCCTAGTTTTTTTGTGAAGAGGAGTCATTTGTTGTCCAGAGGCCAGTTTCACAAAGCTGTCTTAAGACAAAGTTCTGTCTTACGTTTGTTTCTAGCCTCCATCAGTGTCTTCATAACGATATAGAGGTATTGACCATTCTGAATCGTGATCAGGGACGGACCATTTAACTTCCGGGGGGGGGGGGGGGGGTGGGGGGAGGGGGGTTTTCTAAAAAAAAATTCTGATTCCCAATGTTGCTGAACAAAATATTCTGATTTTGGTGGAGGAAAAAAATAATAATCTGATTCAGAGTTTTTGTCATATTTCCTAATGTTAAATTCTGGAAAAAAATATTCTAACTCTCGTGTTGTTCCAAAAAAAATTTTGAACGAAACAAACGTTTTTTCTTAATCCAAAATACATTTTTGGATTAGTTCATTGTATATAGATAGCATTTTCTACGTCTCTACAATTCATGCAAACAATATTTTACCTGATTGTTGACATTAGCTGTAAACAACAGATTTTACAATTGTAATGATATATTAAAAGCATTATGTTGCATATAGAAGCCAGTTAATTATCTGTAGTATTCATTTTGTCTGTCCTCTATAGCTGATTTCATCATGAAAATAGAAATTAAGCATAATTTACTTTTTTGTTACTGTTGGTTGAAATTTGGAGGAAGGACTTGAATATTAAATCGAAGAATGTCAATAAAAATGTAATATATTGTAAGTCGTCGATTTGTATACCCTTTTTAAGAGGTATCCACTCAATTTTTCATTGAATCACTTTGTTCTTGTAGTAGTAATTTTCAATCTCCCTGCATACGTGAGCGTTGGTATCATCATTGTATAAAATCTTATAATTAAAAAATCATTTTGTCAACAGCAGGGGCGGATCCAGGATTTCAAGTTAGGGGGGTCGCACTTAAAAAAATTGCGCCGAGCGGAGGGAGGCACGAACATTTGTGGGGTATTTCGTGTGAAAAATCACGATTTTA
The DNA here is from genome assembly GCA_963383655.1 of Bathymodiolus septemdierum. NCBI lineage: Eukaryota > Metazoa > Mollusca > Bivalvia > Mytilida > Modiolidae > Bathymodiolus > Bathymodiolus septemdierum. Next base: position 16,573,655 of record OY726529.1, read on the forward strand.
CGCCAAAAAATCATATTTTGCCCCGCCCCTGAAGAGTGTGGGCTATGTTGGTTTTTCCATATACATAAATATGTAAAATCTTGTCAAATTGGCCCAATCATCGTTCATGTCCAGTTTGGCATGTTGTTTTTTAGAATTTATTTTTTTTATTATTATTCATATTTCCATATGGACATGTGTAACTAAACAAATATAGAAAACATAAATGGAAGACTATTCGACAGAACTATGAAATGAAATAGACAAATTAAAGCTGAAGATGTTGAAAATTATTTAAATATTTTGAGAAAAATAATCAATATCCACATTTTGCTGTCCTTGAAATGTTGTTGCTCCTGTTCGCTATGACCTTCACTGTTAGAAATGTTCCCATGCAGGGTGGGAACCATATATGGTATAACTGAAAACAATTCTGGTTAGCTAAACAACAATCATACAAATATTAATTTAAATCACTCTGCCAGATCCAAGGGGGTCATGCATGGTCCACACCTCTTATTTGGAAAATACTTTAATGTATGGTGAAGTATGGTTTGCCCCCTCGCCCGCTTATAAATTCTAAACATATAGTGCGCCCATTCGGAAAGTCTGGATCTGCCTCTGCACTATGAGCTGAATAACCTCTACCCACAACACCTATGATCTATTACCAGTAGTTGTGTAACCTTGACAACCAACATACACATGTATTACAGAAATACCTACATTGTATCTCATTCAAAAATTATGCATTATACCAGCATGTTTTGCTCTCTATAAAAAACTAATTTATGAAATCTGTAAATTGGTTTAACCTTTTTCAATTGTCATGTGCAACCCCTCACATACATGTAATCTTCAACTTGCTGAAGGGGTCAGTATTTGAGTGAGTGACTGCTGTTTAATGCCAAACGAGCAATTATTCAGCCATAACAAGATACATTAGATGAGATGATGATAATGTCCACTTTGCACTAGACCAACACTCTTAGTTGGATTTTTACAGTACTAGCTCACTGAAAAAGGGTAGACATGTCGCTCCACTCTGACACATTATCCTCATTCTGAGCCAACCAGTCTTTCACGGCTGGTAATCGGCACAAGCTGAACAGTTGGTTCTGCAAAGAAATTCATGAGGATAACTTCCGGTTTTGGTGGAGGAGAGTTCACGAAGACGCTTCGCAAGGTATGTACATGTCAAAAATTGAATTTTTCTTTTCTACTGCTCGAATATTGCAAAATTAGAGAATGCTATGCTGTGGCGAATGCTTTCACGATTAGAAACATGTATAGTTTATTCTTGTAAATGAAGTGTAACTCTCGCAAAATCAATCGTCCCACGAAAAACATGACGAAAATTGTGACACTCTTACATTTCTAAGTTGTTCTTGACAAAGATAAAAGTTAATTTTTCAATATTTTTTCATCATGGGAGTCTAAATGTAATCGGGGATAAATTCCGATTCGTCAGAAGTAAATTGAAGTCTAGATAAATCTGCAAACTGTCAATTTTCTCGTTTTCCTGCTTGAGGAGATCGGTTCTGATTGCGAATGCATGAGGAGATTTGCTAGTTTTGGTACGACACATGTAATCCACTGTATAATCACAAATTTTGCATGTCTGTCTGGTAATAAATTCACGAACTGATGCCCTTCTTCCCGTCGGGTTTTTAAAAGTATAAAAGTAACATTTCATTGTTCATGGGCTGTCCACCTAGAGAGAAACATTTCATTTAAGGAATCAATTCATAATTGTAACTGCGGTTTCCCATGATTTAACTTGTCATTATTGATCATTTGTTGTTTGTGACAACTTCCATTGTGTATAGGATACACAAGATTAACTTCCCTTACATTGGAAAAAATTGAAAATGCACTGCAAGATAATTTTGTAACATAAATACGCATTTTTTCCTTTGATGTTTTTATGCAATAATCAACTTGAAAATAGTGAACTTTTACAAAGCATGGCCTAACATGAAGATCTTGATGTTATTCCATGATTTTGACGTCATAGGTCTGTTATTCCATGATTTTGACGTCATAGGATCTGTTATTCCATGATTTTGACATCATTTCTGTTACAAACCATATATAACATGGATCTTACTCATGAACTTATTTAAACCAACTCATCCTTCGGATTCGTTGGTTTAAATAAGTTAATTCGTAAGATCCATGGTATATATAACACTTATAATCAAGAATAATTAAACTTGTAGCATAAATACGCATTTTTCCTTTGAAGTTTTTATGCAATAATCAACTTAATAATAGTGAACTTTTACAAACCATGGTCTAACATGAAGATCTTGATGTTATTCCATGATTTTGACGTCATAGGATCTGTTATTCCATGATTTTGACGTCATAGATCTGTCAAACATGTAATTTCTGTTACAAACCATATGGATCTTACTCATGAACTTATTTAAACCAACTCGTTCTTCGGATTCGTTGGTTTAAATAAGTTAATTCGTAAGATCCATGGTATATATAATACTTAATGTGAATCATATCTTTATAATTTCTAATACAAATGATACACTCTAAATTAAATATACAGTTGAGAATAATATTAATTTGTGGTTTGTTTTTCTATGATGTAGTGTGTTATGTGTACACACTTTACCGATTTTAAGGATATGTCCACAGTTTAATTGACATCTTGTGTTTAATTTATTCATGACTACTAGCACTAATTAAGTGAGTGTTTAGTTTACCTTAGACCTATGTATGTGCTGAAATCATGTAAAATTATAACTTGTGTAGATCTGCGGTGAAGTTTCCGTCATCTTTAGTAAAAAGGTTGCGCCGAATAGATGTGGAAACCCGTTTGAAAGGATATAAATATTTTGAAATTGAAAGAGATTTTTTTAATAAACTTGGTGTCCCGATTGATGGAGATTTTAAATTTGGTGTACTGCTACTTGTTTTTGTTCGTTTCCTTGGCGGTGATACAGGCAATCTATATCGAAATGGTTTTTTGTAAAGAGTCAATGTCAGTCCCCTTTTCCTCTTTCCCTTGAATCCTGGCATCTCATGAAAGTGGACAGAGAATAGTTTATTTTGATTAGAGTATTTATCAGTTTTGTGTTTAAAAGTGTCAATTTATCAATTTTGCAGAAAACAATTAAGAAAATGAGCAAATCTCCTCATGCATTCGCAATGTGTTCTATCAGAACCGATCTCCTCAAGCAGGAAAACGGTGAGTCTAATTGAAGAATAATGAAGAATAATGAAGAAAAGAACCCAAAACTACTATTTGTGTTGTTTTATGTGTTATTTATAACAATATTATGCATTTAATAATAATTTTGAATGCAAAAATAATAATAAAAATTAAGAAAAACGATATAGTATAGCAAATATTATCACTGTTCTTCTTTTCCCAATCGCGGCGATTTGCAGGTCCACATGACACCGTCATAAGGAAAAGAAGCCATAACATACGATTTACATAGTTGTAATTGTTATTTATATGAAAATCTGGATTTAATAATAATTTTCTTTACTTTACTACAAAAACAAATTGTCTAAAATGATATATTTTAGCAAATATTATCATTGTTCTTCTTTTCCCAATCGCGGCGATTTGCAGATCGACATGAAGAAAAGAAGTCATAATCTACATTTTACATAGTTTTAAGTGTTATTTACATGAAAATCTGGATTTAATCATCATTTTCTTTACTTTATTACAATTTTATTTATTTAAAACGATGTATTTTAGCAAATATTATCATTGTTCTTCTTTTCGACTTTTCTGATATTTTTGTTTTTCTGGTGTATAAGTAACGAAGTGAAATCGGTAAACGTATGAATATTATCCGGGGTTAACTATTGTGGCCAGACACCACTGCGATAACGTGATTCTGCTATTTATGTCGTTTTAAATGCTACCTATAGTACAGTCGGAGAGCAGACTCGATAATGGCGTCATTTCAATTAATTTGTCACGTACATTTTTTACCGGAATCGGACACGTTTTAGAATACATCGACCAAGTGTTGAAAATTCACTCGTTTTAATCGTTGCGAGCGTCAAATATAACAGAAGAAGCGAGAAAAACATAGCACATTGTTTCTTTCATATAAATTTGAGGCCCCGTGCTTGAACTTCTTGTAACAAAGGAGTAATGCAGAAATTAAAACGACACGGAAATGGCGGAAGTTGTTTCAAAAAACACGAAAAATTAAAAATTAAAATATTTGCCGAAAGGGTGATGGAAAATCATATATATAGTTCCATAGATTTCTATATTAGTATTTCAAAGAAACATTTTCTGTAATTAAACATACAATAGAACTTTTTTCTGTCAGATGGATCGTGTCACATTTTGGTTGGATTCAAGGGAGATAACTAGAATCATCACATACTCCGTAATTTTTATCATTCTATTTATAGAACGAGTGTAAGTAAATACGTTTTCTCAATAAAACAAATATTATTTTGTATTAAAAATGTTGAAATTAGTCAGAATAATTGTTTATTATATCTACAGCTATTAAATTGATCAAAATAATTTAACAGATGAGTCCAAATTTGAGATTTTATGGAACCACAACAGTATTAATTAAGTAAGGAGCAATTATATTACTGTAAAAGTAATCCTGGTAAGCTGACTTTTCGGTCGAAATACATGTAAAGTTGTTCCATGAAGGTATAACAAAACAAGAATCAACTGTAATGGTCTACTAAATTTATCGAATGAACTTGAGAAAAAAAAAACAGTCATATTTTCATATGCAATGGTAAATCTTGGAATATTAAAAATTATTTTCAACTGTTTTTTAACATATAAGGCTATTCAAACACGTCCACCGGTTTTATTGGTGGATTCACCATACAAATTATGTATAGCGCCCCCTAGCAACCCACCATGAGCATGTTGATGTCAATGTACTTGATACAAGTGATACTTTTTTCAATGTAAATGACCTTATAAAAGACAAATGAAAGAAAATGATGATAATGAAAAAAATATAAAATTTTATCACATGCATAGTACCGGTACATCCTCGTAATGACTCTTGAGCAGAACTCGTGTTATATTTTATAGATGTTTCTTTATAAAAAGGGGCGAGGGGTGTAATGTTTTTAACCTTTTGTTTTTAAACAAAAGCAGATCATACTGTACTAAGATCCATTATTTGATAACTTTTTACAAAATAAAATTCACAAAAACTTCAACTAAATTTATTTATTAAAAATAATAAAACATGTGAATAATAGGAGAAAACCGGATGGGGCTCTAATTTAAAATTCTAACTGAATATGCTGATGCCATTACCATAGAAAATTTGCATACACAAATGTATCAGAATTTAAAACTAACTTTATTCTTTCTAGAAGATCCTTTCCCTTAAATTAAATGGTCTTTCTTTGACTGTATATACTTTTGTCACAAAAGCAACATTCTAGTTGGGGTTTGAAATTTCTATATTTCTTGTAGTGATCAATAGAGAAAAAATTGATTAGATGTACATGCTTCATTGTTATTCTGATCTAGCTTAAACTGAAAGCATGACTGGAATAAGTCAACATTAACTGATGTCGAATGGTCACCATTTTTTTCACACATGTTCATGTGTTGCAAAAAGCATACATGTTTTTTACTACAGTCACTATTTTCTGCATTAACTGCAGTATGGAGTGTAAATTCACATGGGTCAAATGACAAATTACCATAGCTGTCAAAGTTTGCTGTTGTAAAATTTAAATCATTTGTTTCAAATGCACAGCTTGTATCTATGGCTGTATCATATTTTCTAAATTTTCTTTTGCTTGATGTTTCTTCTGCATCGTGGGACATTTCGAGTGATTTTCTAAATCGTGCCTCACACATTCTACAAATACAGTCATCATCTTTGAATGCATATGCATTTTTGACAAAAGTATAAAACAGTGGTTGATCTCGCCTCTGTGAGAGGTGCCAGTAGCCCTTATTCACCTCTTCTCGTTTACAGTTTATGCAAGGGACTGGTGGTCTGCCTTCATGCACCCGTTGACAGTTTGACGTTGGTGGCATATTTCAGAAAAGGGGGGTGCATATACCAATCAGGGGCCCTCAATGGACAAAGACAGTACAATAAATGATCCGATGACATATACAGTAATTCAATGATAAAACAAAAAAAAACAATCAAAACCATCATGTTATGTTAAGGTTGGTTTTTTTTAAGTTTCTTAAGAGAAAAAAAAAGAAAAAAAAAAAGATTATTCAAAATATCTATATTTTCACAATTAAAAGTCCAGAAATTTTTTTGAAAAGAGGACAAGGATTGAAAATTAACATTAGACTTTTTGATCAGTTCAAATAATGTTTTTCTTGCTTCTAAAAAATGAGTGTGATGCGATAGCCCTAGGCAGTAATCAAGTAGAAGTAGAAGTACAATGAAAAAATGAATTTCATCATCTACTTCATCAATACATTATGCTTTAAAAAATTCTTAATATCACATGTCAAAAATGCTTTCATTGTTCGGGTTGTAGTTATGAACCTACACGATTGACAGAACGGGATAAATGCATCGAATTTCGAGAAAAGTTGGTGTAAATATTGATTATACGAGCAAAATGGTAGGAGAAAATTGTTCAATCTTGCCTGTTTTGGATGATGCTGCCAAATTGACAATTTTTCTTAAACTGTTAAGAGTGATGTAAATTCCCTTTTACCCGATGAAGTGTAGATATTATTCTGTCCAAGGAACCAGTTTTTTAATTTTTCCCTCCACGGGAACTTTATTCTGTCAGATGCAAAAAGTGTAAACATACGCGACAAAAAAAACCTACGATTTTCCGAGGTAAAGAAAAAAAACGTTATTTTTACATTCATCGTAGACCGATTTTATACCAGACTGAAAATCATGACCATTAATAAATATAAATGTGATTTTTAATCATATTTCAATCATTTTCATTGGTTTAATAGAAGAAAAACGTAGTTTTCCAAGTACGTATAATTGTTTGGGTTTGTGAAGCGCCATCTAGCGGAGAATATTTACGATTATCTCCCTTGGATTTTTAAATATTCCACGGACCGGAAAATTAGAATTTTTGCGAGTCTGCTCTTCAACTGAGTAGAATTATGTATTTAATCATCATTTTGACTATAGAAAATAATGAAAATAATAAAAACGATATAGTTTGGCTAATATTATCATTGTTCTTCTTTTCCCAATCGGCAGCGATGTGCAGATCGACATGAAGAAAAGAAGTCATAATCTACGTTTTACATAGTTTTAAGTGTTATTTACATGAAAATCTGGAGTTAATCATCATTTTCTTTACTTTATTACAAAAAAAAATATTTAAAACGATATATTTTAGCAAATAATATCATTGTTCTTCTTTTCCCAATCGCGGCGATTTGCAGATTGACATGAAGAAAAGAAGTCATAATCTACATTTTACATAGTTTTAAGTGTTATTTACATGAAAATCTGGATTTAAACATCATTTTCTTTACTTTATTACAAATTTTTTTATTTAAAACGATGTATTTTAGCAAATATTATCATTGTTCTTCTTTTCGACTTTTCTGATATTTTTGTTTTTCTGGTGTATAAGTAACGAAGTGAAATCGGTAAACGTATGAATATTATCCGGGGTTATCTATTGTGGCGATAACGTGGTTCTGCTATTTATGTCGTTTTAAATGCTACCGATAGTAGAATTATGTATTTAATCATCATTTTGACTATAGAAATAAATAATAATAATAATAATAATAATAAAAACGATATAGTTTGGCTAATATTATCATTGTTCTTTTCCCAATCGCAGCGATGTGCAGATCGACATGTAGAAAAGAAGTCATAATCTACGTTTTAGATAGTTATTAGTGTTATTTATATGATTATATGAAAATCTGGATTTAATAATCATTTTCTGTACGTTATTACAAAAAAAAATTGTCTAAAACGATGTATTTTAGCAAATATTATCATTCAAATCAAATAAGTTTTATTTAAAGTCGGCAAGTTAAATAACAATATAACATAAGCTCTTAATTTCGAAGTAAGAATTAAAAATGTATAAATAGACACTGACATAAACAGAAATGGAATTTCCAGTTTTAAGTAAACTCAGTAAACTTTTACATGCCTGAAGCGTAACCCTCCTCCTTTTCCACCCGGGCTTGGGAACGGCGTTGGCGGAATTAAAGTTGTTTTTTTTTTTTTTTTAAATGTACATTATTTACAACACGTTTGTTCATTCACTTTCAGTCACTGGTCATAACTGGTAACTGGATGACGTGATAAAAACTGCCATACTTATACTGGCATAAAGCCTGATTTTTCAATTGAAAAATCCTGGTAAATTTAATAGAGATACCAACTCCAGTGAAAAATGTCGGCCATTTTGTTTTCTTTTTTAAATTTCTGACAAAATGGAGATTTTTGTAAGACCAGATTTGATATCTAAAGTAAATTAATTCTGAACAATAATATTATATTTGGTTACCATAAACATTAATTTGTATGGAAAACAAATAAAAAATATTACAGTATGATATATTTCTATAAAATTTATGGGTTTTGTGGTACAGCGTCACCACTAATTTTGCGCTATGGCACCAGTTTTATTAAAAAATGACTGACATTCGAACCAAAACGTGTAGATGTTCCTGGTTTAATATGCTTCCTAATTTAGTATAGAATAAAAGTTAAGACAATAATTAAACTTATGTACTAAGAGAAATTTTAATATCATCAGTTATTTGATGGCAAATGGCATTTTATTATGGGAACCCTGAGCAATGCAAGTTTAATTAGTGGCATATTGCAAGTTTTAAAAAATCCACAATATTCCTATTGTTCTATACATAATTGTCTTTTTAAAATAAATTAAATAACAAACTGAAGTAAAAGCCATCTTTTTTAAAAATAGATTGTCCATTTTGAAAATATTTCTATGACAATATTGTTATATTTGGTTATCTTTAAGTCATAAATTACGGGTTTTTGGCAATAATCTACTGAAAAAATCCTTTTAAATGAAAAGGGGTAGATGTTCCTGATATACCATGTTGCTAAATTTTGGTTTTTATAAGGCATAGTGACCTACTCCAACTTGTGTACAAAGAGAAATTTGTTATTTCTACATTAAAAAATCATAACATTCAAAAACGTTAATTTTCAATGGTGCCATCATAGGAAAGGGCTGAAAAGTGCCTTGGGGCCAAATTCATTCTTATATTTCTTGTATACCATACCATCTATACTCTTAATATTTGGTAATCCCTTAATTTGGGACTCATTTTTCAATAATTCATGTATTTAAACATATTGTATTGTCCTAGGTATAGAGAAAAATGGGAACAAATATGATCGATCGTGCCATTTTGCCCAGATACACATGCAAATTGCACAAAATCCAAAGACTGAAAAAAGAAGTGTATAATGATTTTTATTTAAAATCCTTGAGCCTCTATGGTAATTGCAGTACAGTCTTTAAATTAAAGTAAAATACAATAGCTTGGAATGTACAATTTTGAAAAAAAAAGTCCCACAAATGTGAAAATCTCATTTTGACACATTTCTGTTCACGGCGGCCATATTGGAAAAACAAATTATATAATTACTAAATTAGACAACTTTAACTTCTCATATCTTATGAACGGTACCACCGATTTTAACAGTTGATGGCTCAAAATGTTTCTTTATGGAAGATCTATGAGATGAAAGTACTTTAAAAAGTTTTACAGCAATTTCAAAAATCACTTGGCATCGTGGTATAAGCATGAACAAGTCTCTTATAATGAACTTTAAGGGAAGTGTATATTAACTTAAATTAACAGTCAGTCTGGTAATAACATCATTAGGAACATGTCTGTAAGAATCATGTTATCTTTGAACGCTTGCCAGATATTGTTGTTGCTTTGGCATTCACAACACGTTTCCTTTGTCCCGGTTTCCGGGCTACATTGTTTACAATGGGAACAGTTAAAGTACCATCAGTTGACGTCACAGACACTGAACTTTTTGATTTAAATGTTAAAAGCCTATTCAGTCGTCTCATCTTCTGATCCGGTGTTAGACTTGTGCCTGTCCGGTTAACTGATAACTTCCCCTGCCATGAATTGATGCCCTTATGTCGGTCATCTGGTCTTGTTCCATATCACTGAGCCTATCTATCAGAACAGGAAGTTTCAACACCTTCCAGTTGTTATTGGCTTTTATGTTCAGAAAAACTAAAATATCAGAAAAGTCGAAAAGAAGAACAATGATAATATAAATAACACTTAAAACTATGCAAAATGTAGATTATGACTTCTTTTCTTCATGTCAATCTGCAAATCGCCGCGATTGGGAAAAGAAGAACAATGATATTATTTGCTAAAATATATCGTTTTAAATAATTTTTTTTGTAATAAAGTAAAGAAAATGATGATTAAATCCAGATTTTCATGTAAATAACACTTAAAACTATGTAAAACGTAGATTATGACTTCTTTTCTTCATGTCGATCTGCACATCGCTGCCGATTGGGAAAAGAAGAACAATGATAATATTAACCAAACTATATCGTTTTTATTATTATCATTATTTATTTCTATAGTCAAAATGATGATTAAATACATCATTCTACTATAGGTAGCATTTAAAACGACATAAATAGCAGAATCACGTTATCGCAGTGGTGTCTGGCCACAATAGTTAACCCCGGATAATATTCATACGTTTACCGATTTCACTTCGTTACTTATACACCAGAAAAACAAAAATATCAGAAAAGTCGAAAAGAAGAACAATGATAATATTTGCTAAAAATACATCGTTTTAAATAAAAAAAATTGTAATAAAGTAAAGAAAATGATGTTTAAATCCAGATTTTCATGTAAATAACACTTAAAACTATGTAAAATGTAGATTATGACTTCTTTTCTTCATGTCAATCTGCAAATCGCCGCGATTGGGAAAAGAAGAACAATGATATTATTTGCTAAAATATATCGTTTTAAATAATTTTTTTTGTAATAAAGTAAAGAAAATGATGATTAACTCCAGATTTTCATGTAAATAACACTTAAAACTATGTAAAACGTAGATTATGACTTCTTTTCTTCATGTCGATCTGCACATCGCTGCCGATTGGGAAAAGAAGAACAATGATAATATTAGCCAAACTATATCGTTTTTATTATTATCATTATTTATTTCTATTGTCAAAATGATGATTAAATACATAATTCTACTATAGGTAGCATTTAAAACGACATAAATAGCAGAATCACGTTATCGCAGTGGTGTCTGGCCACAATAGTTAACCCCGGATAATATTCATACGTTTACCGATTTCACTTCGTTACTTATACACCAGAAAAACAAAAATATCAGAAAAGTCGAAAAGAAGAACAATGATAATATTTGCTAAAATACATCGTTTTAAATAAATAAAATTGTAATAAAGTAAAGAAAATGATGATTAAATCCAGATTTTCATGTAAATAACACTTAAAACTATGTAAAATGTAGATTATGACTTCTTTTCTTCATGTCGATCTGCAAATCGCCGCGATTGGGAAAAGAAGAACAATGATAATATTTGCTAAAATATATCATTTTAGACAATTTGTTTTTGTAGTAAAGTAAAGAAAATTATTATTAAATCCAGATTTTCATATAAATAACAATTACAACTATGTAAATCGTATGTTATGGGTTCTTTTCCTTATGACGGTGTCATGTGGACCTGCAAATCGCCGCGATTGGGAAAAGAAGAACAGTGATAATATTTGCTATACTATATCGTTTTTCTTAATTTTTATTATTATTTTTGCATTCAAAATTATTATTAAATGCATAATATTGTTATAAATAACACATAAAACAACACAAATAGTAGTTTTGGGTTCTTTTCTTCATTATTCTTCATTGTTCTTCATTATTCTTCAATTAGACTCACCCGCAGGAAAACGAGAAAATTGACAGTTTGTAGATTTATCTAGACTTCAATTTACTTCTGACGAATCGGAATTTATCCCCGATTACATTTAGACTCCCATGATGAAAAAATATTGAACATTTAACTTGCATCTTTGCCAAGAACATCTTAGAAATGTAAGAGTGTCACAATTTTCGTCATGTTTTTTGTGGGACGATTGATTTTGCAGAGCTACACTTCATATACAAGAATAAACTATACATGTTTCTAATCGTGAAAGCATTCGCCACAGCATAGCATTTTTGACATGTACATACCTTGCGAAGCGTCTTCGTGAACTCTCCTCCACCAAAACCGGAAGTTATCCTCACGAATTTCTTTGCAGAACCAACTGTTCTGCTTGTGCCGATTACCAGCCGTGTCTTTGCTATTTCTGCTTAAAGCTACATGCTTAGCAGAGAATCAACAATTACAAATTTCGGTCAACTTGTTGAAGGCGGTCAGTATTTGGTAGAAGTTGAAGGTGGACAATATTTGGTAGAAGTTGAAGGTGGCCAGTATTTGGTAGAAGTTGAAGGCGGTCAGTATTTGGTAGAAGTTGAAGGCGGTCAGTATATAGTAGAAGTTGAAGGCAGTCAGTATTTGGTAGAAGTTGAAGGTGGTCAGTATTTGGTAGAAGTTGAAGGCAGTCAGTATTTGGTAGAAGTTGAAGTCAGTCAGTATTTGGTAGAAGTTGAAGTCAGTTAGTATTTGGTAGAAGTTGAAGGCAGTCAGTATTTGGTAGAAGTTGAAGGTGGTCAGTATTTGGTAGAAGTTGAAGTCAGTCAGTATTTGGTAGAAGTTGAAGTCTGTCAGTATTTGGTAGAAGTTGAAGTCAGTCAGTATTTGGTAGAAGTTGAAGTTGGTGAGTATTTGGTAGAAGTTGAAGGTAGTCAATATATGGTAGAACCATGAAGGCTAACAGTATATACTAAATGACATCTCATTATTTTACTTTAAAATTTATTTCAATTTAAAAACACAACATGCTTTTAAAGAACAACAGATAAAACAATTTTCTAACTATTGTAAACAATTCTAATTGCAAAACAAAAATAAAAAACTTACAATGGAAGAGAATAATTGTTTCTTTTTTTTCAATAAACAATATACAATACTGTAAGTAACTTAAAATAATGTCTAATATAATTTAATGTTTATTGTGAATTCATTATTATTCATGGTACACCAATTTTCGTAGATTTTGTATAAAAAAAATCGACACACGAAATTAAGAATTCAACGAATATTTTATTATTGCTCAACGTCCAACGAGCAGTAATTCAGCAACACATATTTGTCGGCATATATACTGATTACAGCAGAGATTTCACGAATTTGCATATTCATGAAAATACAAAAATCGGTAATCACAAATTTAAATGAATTCATAGTATTACAAAAGATTGTTTATAACTGAAAAATATGATTAGTTAAATAAATTTCACTATGGTTATTAAAGAAAACCAGGCTCATCTCATTTGATAATTCATTGAAAATTTGGGATAAACATATTTGTAGTTTCTGAAGAAAACTTTTAATTCATCCCATACTTAAACAAAGTCACAAAAGACATGTTTGCTTCTTCCCCATAATTATATGCAACATATTAAAGCAAATAAAGGGCTTAAACTCAGAAGGTCATGCAGAAATGTAACACAAAAATTACTTCTCAAGGAAAAGAAAGATAAGTACATGTAAGATATAAGGAGTAATGTAGTGAACTTTTATTTAGATTCCATCAAACGTTGTAGGAAGAGTAGCCTAAATTAAGTACATGTAACAGTGTTTGCCTTAATTTGTTTCACCTACTTGCCCGAATGCCAAATTAATTTTTTTCCCCTATTTATTCAAACAAATTCTTTCATAATTTTCACTTGTCCGAATCCAGTTTTACTTGTCCCGCGCTACAGGCAAGTGGGTTAGCGCGAAGACTGATTTAATAGTTGCCTTTTGGTCATTGTCTGTAACATACAGCGGCTTATAACATTCCAATACACCACTCATAACCTATGGATCAACTCATATGAAAACTGTCTTTTCACATTTGTTCCGTATTGGATCTGAATTTAGTTGTTTCTATGACAACACAACATAATCTAATTTTTCTATTAGAGGAATCAAACATGCTATGAAAGAGACTATCTAACTAGTTGTTATAACATTCATTATCGATAACACAGGGGTAATTGCGACCCGCTCGTCTCCAATTTAACATTTTAATTTGCGAGGAAATCCTTTTCTTTTTAAAAATGTGATTTAATTTCCTGTAAGATAGTAGGTCTGGACTAATAAAAATGCCTTAAAATAGATAATGAATAATTCATGACTACGAGGATTTCTTTGTCAGTTAATCCACAGGTGATGAGTGAAGAATAATCATAGTGCATCAGACATGGGTTGCAAACGATGTCTGTTGTTCTGCGCCTCAATTAAATTTAAATCTCAATTAATTTCATGTACATTCCAAGTAAATGTAAGTGTAAATTAAGTTTTAATTGACACTTAAATACAATAATAATTTTTTTGTAATTGTTTTTATTTTTAAAGCATTCATTTCATTTCACATCATCACACAATCAGTATTTTATCGAAATAACATGTAAGATTCAAGCTTGTTCAATAATAATTCACAAGTTTGGTTAGTGGGTAGTTAATGCATAAATTAATCTAATTTTTTAATAAACGACTACAAATCATTTCGGAATTAAAAAAGAAAACAGAGTAAAAACTATTTTTTTTTATTGAAACTATAAAAATTTGCTTTGGATAGGTTGATAAGCATCAAATAAACAATATTCTATTTTTAGACCATATCCATTTGACAAAAATCTATTTATAGCAAGCAAAATATTAAGTAAAGGTATTAATAAGCATGCTTTAATTTATCACAACAAAAATATCATGTTTGGCAAGACATATGTTCTGGAAAATAACAATTAAACAATTTATTATAACATGATTAATAAATAAAATTGACACGTATGAACACAATCTTAGTTTAATTCACCTCTTGTAGAAATACTATACTCTAGTACAGTAAGGGGCCGTCGTGGCCGTGATCGTATGGTAGTTGGCTTTACCTATATATGCAATCACCACTGATCGTCTGATGTCGTTAGTTCGAATCTCGATCAGGGTGAGGTGTACAATATTATGTGATAAAGTTTGTCAGTGACTTGCAACAGGTTGGTGATTTTCTCCGGGTTCTCCGGTTTCCTCCACCAATAAAACTGACTGCCACAATATAACTGAAATATTGTTGAAAGTGGCATTTAACACCATCGAACAAACAAACTAGTGTAGTGAAAATTCGCAAACATAAATATTTGTAAACCACCCTCCAGGGATCAAACTTAACAGAGGCCCAGTAGCCTAATACCAATATAATTTGTCCAGAGTCCCTGAAAATTTTCAGACTGTAACCCAGCTGGCTACTGAAAATATCAATATTTCATGTGGAAAGTCAGTTGGTGGATTCCAAAATGTTTTGCTAAGCTACTAGACATGTTATTTTAGAGAGCTCAGCTTGCAACTGAAGCAAGGTTAGGGTTATGGTGTTTAATGTCACTTTCAACAATAATTCGTGGCGGTCAGTTTTGTTGGTGAAGGAAACGGGAGTACTCAGAGAAAACCACTGGCCTGTCGCAAGTCACTGACAAACTTTATCACATAATGTTGTATCGAGTACACCTTGCATTAGTGGGATTCGAACTCACAACGTTAGTGGTGATCGGCACTGATTGCACAATTAGTTGTAAATCCAACTACCATACGATCACGACCTGCATGATGACTCCAGCAACTGAAGCAAAGATGCTAAGCTTTGTCTCTGACCCTAGTCTACATGGTAGTCAAACCTGCTTTAGTGACCACCTCTATAAAGTAATAACTTGTATTATGTGACCTAAATTTTTATTTCCCTTCAGTTTTTTTCATATCAATTAAACCTGTATTAAGCGACACCCTGTCTTATGTGACTATATATCACTGTTCCCTTGGAAGGTCACATAAGGCAGGTTTGACTATATCTGTAAACATTAGGAAAACCTAAGGTTAAATAGCCTTTATCTTTAATATAAAACAATATAACTTTAGACAATGTTAGACCAAGTAAACACTAAGGTCTGATTCTGATAACTTAATATAACCTGACAATTTTGTTTTCATAAATTGTAAATTTAATAATAATGCACCTTCTCAAACAAGCACCTTTCTAATACTTTTGGTCAGAATCACAGTCTTCGTGTTAACCCACTTGCCCAAAGCCCGGGACAAGTAAAACTTAATTCGGACAAGTGAAAATTTTAAAGAATTTGCATGAATAAATAAACAAATTTTCTTCTAAATTTGGCATTCGGGCACGTGTGAAAAAAATTTAGGCAAAGACAGGAATCATTCAATATCTGAACATAATTAAAATTCCTTCTAAATATATTTGACCTAAAAAGCAACTAATTTTCGTGGCGGCCAATTTTGGCATTTTGCTGAAATTCACTCAAATTAAAGCTGTAAAAATACAAAGCCAGGTGATAATGTGATGGAAATTTAAAAATTATTGTGTAAATTCAAAACACAAAATATTTTCATTAGTACAGTCCAACCTTATCAAGAGGTCATGACCTTTTGGACAAAGAAAAAGTGGACTTATATGACAGGTGACCTCTTAAAAGATGTTTAATTCATATGAAACTTTCCATGACAGGGCAAGAAAAATGTGACCTTTTAATACAGTTGACTGCTTAATAGAGGTGACCGCATGGGCAGGTTTGACTGTAGTCTTGACAAAAGTTTCTGAGGTGAAGACCTTAATTAACATATGATGATAACAGCAATGATAAGGAAGCACAATTGATAATAATACCAAATATGGGGAGGGGGGGTGAGGAGGGGGTTAGGGTTATGGTGTTTAACACCACTTTCAACAATATTTCAGTTATATCGTGGCGGTCAATTTTATTAGTGGAGGAAACCGAAGTACCCGGTAAAAACCACTGACCTGCTGCAAGTCACTGACAAACTTTATCACATAATGTTGTAACAAGTATGCCTCGTCTTAGCGGGATTCGAACTCACAACATTAACATGGGCATTTGGACTATCACTCTCAGGCACAGAGAACAGAACTCAATTATAACTTCTGCCACACATTGAAAATTAAGCTCCTCCCCTTTGCTGCGGCACTACAAATTTATGTCATCTGACAGACCTACTGTGTCGTCTGCCTGTGATGCTTGAAAACAAAGGCAGAGAATGAAGGCGTGGCTTATCCATCATGAGATATATCTCTGATGGAGTCAACCAATGGTGTGGCAGAGGTGATAGTGATTGACGCAGGATAATCAGAATCGCTTGCATGGAGATAGTACGACAGTGAGCTAAAACAAAAACATTTTTGTGATCATGATGATCATGATCAAGTTTCCATATTTGGCTTCTAAGTAAATTTTGCAATATCTGAACCACCATAAAAATAACACTCTATGTGGAAATCTTAAAATTAACCCAAAATGAAGAAAAAAATCTTTTTTTTATCGAAATTCAGAAAAGGTTCTCCAAAATAAGTAAAATATCAAAATATGATAAATTGCCTAAATTTTAATTGAAAAAGAAAAAAAAAATTATTTAAGTAATATTTCCAGTTGAATGTTTATCATGTTTATAAAAAAAACTCCTTTCATATTAAAATTTTAAAGTCTGTAAAATTAATAAAATAAAATTTTTTTTTTTAAAAAGTCTGTAAATTGAATACAGTCTTTTTTTTTTCTTTTACAAAAAGAACTTGTAACATGTTCAAATTTAAAAAAAATTAAAAAGTCTGTAAAATGAATACAAAGTCTTTTTTTTCTTTTACAAAAAGAACTTGTAATTGACTTGTTCAATAAAAACACTGCATAAAGAATATACATCACACATAAAAAATAATAAATGCTTGACACACAATACACTTACACATAGTTTGGCAAGAATTTGATTGAGTATATATTTACATAATAAATAGCTAATTAAAATTAAAATCACGGCGATTCTTTAAAGTCCTGATTGTGTGTTGTTTGAAAGTGTGAAGAAGCTTCGTCAAGACTATGAGATTCATAATTACATTGACAGCACTTTAAAGGAAACGATTTTGTATGGCGATGAATATGAGACTGTAGATGTTCTTTCCGATGAAATGCTTTGTCACACAGAAAACAACGGAACTTTTTCTCTCCATGGATTCTCTTGTGTCTGAAGTACGACGATCTATTTGTAAAAGTACCACCACAAAGTTCACATACAAATTTCCCTGATGATGGGTCTCTTGGCACAAGATTTTGACTACAATTTACCTGTCTTTTCTTGTAAGCTCTTGGTCTTATAATCTTATTATCATGATTATCCATGCCTAAAAATAAAAAAAATAAAAAAAGATTATCTCCCCTGTTATGTATATCTACAATTATCTCCCCTTTTTCATCTTGATGTTTGTTGAAAAATTGCACCATGACCTGTATTAATTTGCATCTTAGTGTAAACATTATGTTATTTCATAAATATACACTTAATAAATATATAATTATACAAAACAGGAGTAGTAAACAAAAGCACAGCACTTTTATAAATTCTTCTCCTTTGAAATGCAAGATTGCTTGCATTTGATTGGTTGTTTAATTAATGGTAACTTTGGTTAGATGGAGTATAAAATTTTCCATCTCATTTATTTCATTATAAAACCAAAATTGTTTTGTATTGGTGGAGGAAATCGGAGTACCTGGAGAAAACCCACTCACCTGTCGTAAGTCATTGTCAAACTTTATCACATAATGTTTTATCAAGTACATCTAACCATGAGTGGCATTCAAACTCACAACTTTAGTGGTGATAGGCACTTATTGCATAAGTAGTTGTAAATCCAACTACCATATGATCACGACCACGACCGCCACTCAGCATTAAAGGCTTTATAGCAATTGCAGGATACAGTAGATCAATCAATGCATTAATAAGTATTGAGGGAAAATGTTTTCTAATACATTTGTACAAAATGTATCTTGTTATTTCTTATATCTAGATATCTCCTTTTTGATTATACATTGTATATTGCAAAAGCATGATAATTTGCATGATACAAGTACATGTAATAGAATGAAAACAAACAAGATATGATTATAATCTAACGATTATGAAGTCTCCCAAACCAGCCACTGACAACCGGTTTAAAAAATAAATTAAAAGCAACCTTGAATTTTTGTGGTATTGTGTCAGCCAATTTGAAAATGGAGACCGGTGGAAATTTTTCAACGTCAGGAATCAATTCAGGACGTTGAAATCGAATAATGTTGAATTTGTGCAGTATTGTAGCGGCCATTTTGAAAATGGTGACCGGTAGAAATTTTTCGATGTCAGGAATCATTTCGGGACATCAAAATCTACCCACATATGAAATGTTGTTGAAATCGGACAATATTGAATGTGTGCGGTATTGTGACGGCCATTTTGAAAATGGCGACCGGTAGAAATTTTTCGATGTCAGGAATCAATTTGGGACATCATAATCTACCCACAAAACAAATGGCGTTGAAATCGGACAATGTTGAATTTGTGCGGTATTGTGGTGGCCATTTTGAAAATGGCGAAAGGTAGAAATTTTTCAATGTCGGGAATCAATTCGGGACATCATTATCTATCCACATATCAAATTTTGATGATATTGGACAATGTTGAATTTTTGCGGCATTGTGGCGGCCATTTTGAAAATGGCGACCAGTAGAAATTGTTCAATGTCGGGACATCATTATCTACCCACATATCAAATTTTGATGATATCGGACAATGTTGAATTTTTACCGCCCATTTTTTATACCGTATTTTGGCAGCCATTTTGAAAATGGCAGACATCTCTAAATTTTGAAAATGCAGAATTGCTCCTCTAATGGTGACCTATCACTATGTCAAATTTTATGTCTCTATCATTATACATTTAGAAGTTATCAACATTAATGTACGAAATTTCAACTTTCCCATAGGATTCTATAGTAACCCCCACGGTCCACCCCCTTTGAACCCCTCAAAATATGACTTTGACCCCCTTTACCACAAAGCTGAAAAAAACTTTAGGACCAACTAGAAACATATATCTATAACTCCACCAAGTTTCATGAAATTCTGTCCAGTACTTCCTGAGATCTGCAGTGGACAAGTTCATGGTCCGCGGAAAGAAAGGAGAAGAAGAAGAATAAGAATAAGAATAAGAATAATAATAATAAAAATAATAATAAGAAACGGAGCAAAAACAATAAAAATACAGTACAATCAGAGACATTCCATGATAACTCACTATGATAGATGTATCACTTACCTTAGTGATATCAATTTGAAATATCTTTTGTTCTGTTCAATAAATCTTCAAAATTTCATTTGTTACTAGCTATCACCCAAAATGTACAAGAAACTAAATAGATTAAACAGAGCACAAAATATATCAGTATCACTAAAGAAGAGTGATACGTCTCTGACTGTTCTGTACCATACTTGATACTGTCAGAACAGTTCTAATATTAACATCGAAAAATTGCACAAACAGAAGAACACATAAACATGACCGCTCACTTTTCTTGCTCGATAAAAAGTGGTGGGGTTAAATTAGTTTTATGGGTCCAATTACCTCCTCTCTTAAAGAAATGATGTTGTCATGCCTGTGTTTTCCCACATGGGAGTTCATTCATTTTTTTTCCTTCAAAATTGTGTAATAAAAAAAATATTAGATATTATCAAAAGATGCGAGACAGATAGTTGACAAGTCTGTATATTTTAATACATGATACAGAGCATGATATTGATCAGGAAGTTTGTGATCAACTTGTATGTCTCCCTACTGTACAGGATTCCCAGAATGCACTACTTTTTTTTTTCTTTTAATAATGAATGCTTCATACCTGGTGTTCCATTTGAAGAGCATACATAATCTTCACCATATAATTCTGAATTATTTAAAATATAGGATTCTTCTGCAATGTCATCGTCATGGTATTCAAATTGTGAAGAGTTGTCATGGTAACCAGTTGTATCGCCTTCTGAGCTGAAACTCTGATTGGATAATCTGTCAGAATATTGTCCTCCTAAAGTAGCACCATAATATTCCTCATCATTTTGAGGTTCTGATTTAACAAATACTGCTCCTTCACTCACTTTATCTACTATTCTAATTCTATCTATATTCTGTGATATATTGCTCCTGTAACCATGGTAACTACTGTCATGGGTTTTATTTGGTTGTTGAATTTGATTCATTTTTAATGGCGACTCATTTTGAAGTCTAGAATTATCAGGACTAGTATCGTCTTTTTGAGATGTGTCCATGCTTTCCTGTTTGATGGATATAGGTCTGTCTTTATTGAAAGGTGATATAATTTCTCCATCGCCATGGCCAAAATCGTCACCAGTTTTGTGGAAAACATTGTCAGATTCCATGCCATCTTTTTCATTCAAAGGTTTATTTGTCATACGACAAACACTCTGTCTTGCTCTCCTGACTGCGAATTGTTCATCTAACTGATTTTGTGCAAAATAGAAATCGGCCAAGTTTTGAGATCTTGGTTCTTCATCATAAGTTTGACTAACTTCAGCATCCTTCATAGTAGTTATCAATGGATACGTTATCTCGTCGTTTGACGACCTCCTACGTCTTCCGCGTGACCTTGAAAGGGAAATCAAAGAACTGAACTGTTGACTTTTATACAATGGCGTATTTTCCTCTTCAATATCGGAGGATTCTTGAGGAAGTGGCATATTGTCTCTGTTATTTGTTTTTGTTGGAAGCATTGACACTACCACTTTATTAAAACTCTTGTTTTCATTAACATTCACATCGTGGCTATAAACTTTGGCTGGTCGCTCTTGTTGTCCATTGTCATATTCAATCCTATTGTTTACTGGGCTGTGAACTGAAGAATGTATTTCGTTATCGTTACGACTTTTAATTCCAGGTACAGACTGATTTGTGGTTTGAGGGGAACTAGACTCAGAATCACTGACTTGTGTCGTAGACTTGCAACAATTCTGCTTCAGATTATTTACGATGCTATGTAACACTTTGCCTGGTTTTCTTTGCTTCCGTTGATTTTGTAATCCATTTTCTAATGGTCTGTTATCACAACTATCCTGATCCTTACGTACTAATTCTTGATCTTGAACACTCCTGTTTACACATTTTTGCACATTACCGGTATCTAACTTTTCTGGGACATATATACCCATCGTAGATACACTTTTCCGCTTATTGTTCTGTACAAGTTCGGCAAAATTATCATACTCCTTATTTTCTTTCGAAATATTTGGAGATGGATTGCGATTTGATTGGCCATTGTTAGAATCAGCTGATTGGCCATTACCTGTTGTTTGTGCAGGTAAAACATACATATGTTCACTTGATGTTATTGAGGCTGGTGATGGGGTACCAGTTTTAGAAGAATTGTTGTAAGTTGGCACTTGATCTTTATCACACAGAGGCTTCTTATCTATAAAGAGAGAAAAAATAAGCAAATAGTTGGTTGGGTGGTTTTATGGTGCTTAACGCCACTTTCAACAATATTTCAGTTATGTCATGGTAGTCAGTTTTATTGGTGAAGGAAACCTGAGGATCAGGAGAAAACTATCGACCTGCCGCGAGTCACTGACAAACTTTATCACATAATGTTGTACTCCTTGCCCTGAGCAGAAGTCGAACCCACAACATCAGTGGTGATAGGCACCCCTAGAACAGTAGAATTTATTATACCTTATAATTTTTTTTACTGTATGAAAGTAAGACAATATAGATTTCTTAAGAAAAATTTTCTGACGAGAAAAACAACCCGCTAGACAACATATATAATGTAGAAGGCGACAACAGGCTGTCGTCCAGGCTACAACCCTTGACAACCGGAACGTTTTTTTTCCCAGTCCAGTTCTGTAATTGTATTTACTATACCAGAAATTATTTTGTTGTCTTCTGCAAAACAAAACATTCGAGTTTTTCAATATTTCAGTTATTATCGCATAATGTTGTATTAAGTACACCTCGCCTGAGTGGGATTCAAATTCACAACTTTAGTGGCGATGGGCACTGATTGCACAGGTAGATGTAAATCCAACTACCATATGATCAAGTCAATCATGACGGTCCTTATGTACTGGTACAGTAGGTACATGTCTCCAAGGAACTTTTATCCAGCTACATATATATATATACCTATCTTAAAAATGATGATGACCTCTTTTAAAAATATGAAATATGGCAACAGTATCCTAACTTTCCAAGGAACGTGTCTCCAATGACAATTTTAATCTAGCTATCTTAAGAAGGTCCATGACATTGCTATTAAACGTGGCAACAGTAAGTGAACTTACCAAGGACCATGTAACCGAGGACCTTATACTCTGCTACTTTCAGGTCCAACCACATGATGAAATGTGACAGTATCCAAGGCTGTACTCTTCTCATCATGTTTGAAAACAACTGCTTCACATCAACAAGGTCGGCTTCCATTTTTCTAGGTCAAAGTTCAAATCAGGTTCAAAGGTAACTGAGTCAA
Organism: Bathymodiolus septemdierum; assembly: GCA_963383655.1. Classification (NCBI taxonomy): domain Eukaryota; kingdom Metazoa; phylum Mollusca; class Bivalvia; order Mytilida; family Modiolidae; genus Bathymodiolus; species Bathymodiolus septemdierum. The sequence goes on from OY726529.1 coordinate 16,597,117, forward strand.
GAAATGATCATCTACTGATAGCAAAAGTACCAAATTTGACATTGCATCAATTACTGCACCTACAAATGAAATAATATAACAATTAAAAAGTCATAGTCAAACATATAACCTGTGTATAGTGAAAATTACCTCTGCATAGTGGAAATATACCTGTGTAATGGGGAAACATACCTGTGTACAGTAAACATTGTGGCTGTGATGATAAAGTTGTTGAATTTACATAAATAACATGTATACATGGATTTTGAAAATACATATATATATAAAAAAAACATAGATAAACTGTGTATTGTTGGTACAACTCACCACTATTTTCAAGGTCGTAACTACCATTGAGGCAAGTGAGGCAATTGCCTCACTAAAAATTCTGTCAATTTTTTTTAATAAATGATTTACAAAGGTGTCTTGTGTATCCTGTGTTGATTCACTTTCAGCAATCATCACAAACTACTAAAAAATCTATGAATCACTCAAAAAAATTGAAGGCAAAAGTAGCAGTGATGCCAAATCAAAATCTAGTGGTCACTGGAGAATGTTAGAGGATCCCGAGTTCATAATTGCAATCGTGGTAGCCCAGTATGTTCTGTCATTTTTGAAACCTTCTAAAGAAAAATTGCGATATGGTTCAGGTTGTTGCATTTGATGAAGCCCATAATACCCTCAATATGTTAAAATGGATGAGAAATTTTCAGAACTTTTTACTAGAGCACAAATTATTGCAGACACAATGGAAATTGTGTTGCAACCAAGGAGAAGGGTAGGTAGACAGGTTCACAAAGATAACCCAAATGTCAATTCTGCCGAACAATTATGGCAATCAACAATGTACATTGCCTTTCTTGACCACGCTAACAATGAACTTGAGCTCATATTTCCTGGTGATCAGCGGCAAATGATGCTACATTTGTAGGTCAGTATCTGAAACTCAGTAAGTTCGATCACTTGGTAGATTCGATGTCGACTGTCTTTCCGGCAGATTTACCTGACTTAGCTACCTGGAGACCAGAAATAGCCAGATGGAGAATGAAATTCCATGATGGGCTTGAAAATTTCCCTATTTATGTCCAGCAAAGCTCTGAGTTACGTGCATGAAGACTTTTACCCCAATATTAGGCGTATTTTCATTATTCTGTTGACACTCCCCCGTAACAATTGTTTGCTGTGAAAGATCATGCTCATCTCTTCGTAGACTCAAAACGTGGGAAAAAGCTACAATGGGCGAAGAAAGGTTGTGTGGTTTGGTCACGCTCCATGTTCACAGAGAAAACATTCTAAGACGATTTGACGAAACGGGACACTGGAAAATTGGAACACTGCAGTTTGAATGACAATTCATATCCTCAAATCATACCTATTACATGTATCGCACATTGTCGTACTATAGTGTTGAATTTATTTCGATTTGCTTTTTTCGTTGAACACATAACCACTACACCAGTACATGACTTCCTTCTTTTTTAAGCCATGAATACCATATTAATATGTCAGATGGATGTTAATTTTGACTGCTGAAACAACCACTATAATTACATGTGTACGATCATTTTCGTATCCAAAATACCGTTTATACAATTTCAAATAAAGCTGGAGCTTTGCCTTGTTTTGCACTCCTACCAGGGCTCAGCCCTGGATCTACAGGGGAGCTGGGCGGTCCCCAGACCCCTTGCCTCACTAGAAATGAGACCCCAGTTACGGCCTTGACAGCACTAGCACTGTTACAATACAGAGCTATTATGGCCACAATCGAAATGTAGTTGAATTCACATCTCCCTGCACAAACAGTGTTTTTCATCACTTAGTAAATGTGATTATGACTTTCACTGTAGCACGGCATCTTCAAAATGACTTACTTGATGTGATACAGTTTGTCAATAATTTGCCACTGATTGGTGGTTTTCTCCATCAAAAGCACATCTTATTATACACTAGAGAAAAGCTTGAACCTTAAGTGGTGATAGGCATTATATCAAAACATCAGAGATACCCAGATGTAACCTGTATCAGCAGAGTTAAAGAGTACCGCTCACATGCAAGCTAGAGCCTATTTCACACTCATTTTAGGATATGATTGATTGATTGATTGATTGGTGTTTAACGTCCAGCGAGCAATTTTTCAGCTATATTAAGAACGATTTAGGATATGAGTTATACTCATTATTGAAATCCCTACTATGACTGAAATATCAAACAAAAGTGCTGTTCCTTTACTATAATTTATGTTTAAGTATTACGCTGGATAGTCTCTAATGTTCATTTACATCCATATTGCCAACAATGTATGTATGTATATGTATTGTAATATTACCTACCCCCACCCCCCCCCCCCCCCCAAAAAAAATACTTATAAATTATTCACAAAATACATACATTGTACATGCAGGTAAAATATATTTGTATATATTGTATTTCAAATTCCAGATTTACAGGTGTGATAAATGTAGTGTCATCTCCACAGCCCCTTCTTTTTTTCTCCAGCAAGTTTAATATATAAACAGAATATCCTTAATATATAAACAGAATATCCTTAAGAAACTAACATTAATTAATATTAATTCATCCATGAAATAATAATAAAAAAATATCATATATTTAATTTACATGTACATAAATAATAATGATAATTTTCTATCAAATTTTCTGTGGATTTTTATTAACATGTGCTATTGACCAAACCTTGCAATTATTTTAACATATACATGTATATCTTTACAAAGTTATACATTTTGTAGGTCAGCGAGGCATGTCTTTATAATTACATTATTTAAGTAACAGCTCCGAGCCATACAGTTTACAACAAAGTACAATATAGATGTATATCCCCCTTTTGACATACATTGTCAAATGGGTATTACATATTAAAATATATAGATCCTGTTTGATGTTTCTGTTTAAAAAATCCATTTATCAGGAGATTAATTCACTTCATAAACAGTAGCAAATGATTGGACATTACATAAATTAATATTTTGATTATAATCATGATATGATTATGATTAGAATTTTTACAATATATAAAATTTAGGACTTAATTGAACTCCTTTCTATGTGAACTCCAGTTTGGATCCTACAAAATTCAACGATCGGTTATAAATATAAATATTAGTTTAAAATACAGGACTAATAGTACTAGTACAGTACAGTACACTATTAGTGTACTCTTTGGTACATTGACATTGTACCTCTGTATACGTTTTCCCCTTTTATTAATTTTTTCACATGAATGGGCAGAATTACCGTTAATATTTCGTTTGTAGTTATTTTTTATCAATTTAAAAGAACATGGGATCTCTTATTTAACCTTGACCATGCTGATCAAACTGATTCAATGGGTAAGAAAAGAATACATGTAGTACTAATTCTAGGATATAGAAAATTGCTAAAATACTTTAAACAAAATAATAAGTTAGCTAGGAGTTAACAAAGAAAACCAAAATGTACTATACTTACAAAATCTGTTATTGTTTTTAAAATAATCCACAAAATTATGTTATATAGTAAAATATGTTGACAATACTCAAAAAGAAAAATTGATAAAATTACTAGGTGCCCTCAGAGCAGTACACCTGTTCACTTAACGACATGTTAAAACACCTGAACTTCCCATAGCCAATAGAAAGATTTGGCCCCAGGGGAAATGTCACTATAATAACCCCATAGTATCCCAGGGCTTGAGTGATCTCACATGTTTTGATTAATGGCTGTAGGCTTGGGTGACTATTATACATAATTAAATTGAAAGTGTATGCCCCTGGGCAATACAATGGCCTTATTTTTACCAGTGTTGTTTTGTCTGTACCTTGGGGAAAAAGGTATTTAACAAAGTTACCTGAATATTCTAGTTAGGTTTTATCAATCAATATATCCTTTATAATACATCCATGTATCTTAAAAGATGGGTATTCACATATATGTACACAGCTATTTCTGACATGGCAAGTCTTTCTAAATAAGCTTATCATAGGTAGTGCATACCAGTACATGTTATATGTACAATTGATGTAGGTACTAGTTGCAAATTTTCATTATGCATTTGAACAAATATAATAGATAGATATATGTACATGTATATACACCATGTGACACTATGTTAGTAAAAAACAATCAAATAAATATGCTTCTTCTTGATGTTGTGTTGTATTCCTTCTTTAAAGAAGATTATACTGTTTCTAAACACCCTAAAGATCCTTGTAGGATAAAATTTTGAAGAATCCCTACCACAAAGTTACCTGAGGTCCACTAGTGCATTCTTTGTAAGTTTTTGTCCCAAAAAATAGTGAGTCCAGCCTCCAGGGCTCACCTAAATACTTTGCAAGTATCTCTGTTCTGTGTTATTTTTTCCCAAAAAATAGTGAGTCCAGGGCTCTACTAAATACTTTGCAAGTATCTCTGTTCTTTGTTATTTTATGACAAAAAATAGTGAGTCCAGGGCTCTACTAAATACTTTGCAAGTATCTCTGTTCTGTGTTATTTTTTGCCAAAAAATAGTGAGTCCAGGGCTCTACTAAATACTTTGCAAGTATCTCTGTTCTGTGTTATTCTTTGCCAAAAAATAGTGAGTCCAGGGCTCACCTAAATACTTTGCAAGTATCTCTGTTCTGTGTTATTTTTTGCCAAAAAATAGTGAGTCCAGGGCTTTACTAAATACTTTGCAAGTATCTCTGTTCTGTGTTATTTTTTGCCAAAAAATAGTGAGTCCAGGGCTCACCTAAATACTTTGCAAGTATCTCTGTTCTTTGTTATTTTTTGCCAAAAAAAGTGAGTTCCAATACAACAAGTGTTGAGTCCAGGACTCACCCAGACGAGTTACAAGTATCTCTGTACCATAATCTCTAGCATTCAGAAGATACATGTATTGGTAAAAATGTTGACCATTAACGTTCTTTTCATAACGTTGGCCAGAAGACATAAATTTTCTGCGGGTATACATTTTTTTTTAGATGTAACAATGATTTTTTAAATTAGCACATCTTGTTGATCTTGCTTTCAACCATAGGTACAAATCAGCTGAAGAAAAATACATCAATTTGCAAAAAAAGATTGAAAGAAATTCTTTTCAAACTCAATTTATGCTGTTGCATACCATTGCTTTTTCTGCTCCGAAATAAAGGATCCTAACTTTTTAGTGTGATTAAAAGACAGGAAACATCATTAATGTTATATGTGTAATACATGTACATGTAAGAACAGGGTATTTGGGTATTCAATGATGCTTTCAACAATATTTCAGTAAATATTACGAGTTATTTTTATTTGTGGAGGAAATCTAAATATCTGGAAAAAACCACAAACTTGACAAACTTTATTATATGCATGACATTTTTAAACAAATGGCATGATTGTTAGGTTTTCATACCTTACTCTTGGGAGAAGAATAATGATATGAATATTTATTTTCCAATTAAAGGCCCACAACTGCACCACAGGGGCTCAGTACAATTGGTTAATGAATAACAAGTCAAGTTATTTTTACAAGAGCCCAGATCTACAATAGTACTTCACTTATCACTACATATCTGCAAAAAGGGCATACAAGTGGATGGGATTGTCTTTACTGTAAATCGTAAACGTCCTTTTCACTACAGTCAGCATAATACATGCAGTATGTGACTATGTCTACTGTCAATCGTCAAACACTCTTTGGGACAGTCGTGATCATATAGATAAATGATAGTTTTAGATTTACAACAACCTGTGCAATCAGTGGCTATCGCCACTAACGTTGTGAGTTTAAATCCCACTCAGGTGAGGTGTACTTGATACCCTATATTTTTCCGGTTTCCTCCATCAATAAAACTGAATGCCATGATATAACTGAACTATTGTTGAAAGTGACGTTAAACATCATAAATCTTATCTTATTCAATATTCATCCAACACTCTTTTATTATACTACCGTTACAGCATTAGCATAATATGTGGAAGTGTCATTTACTGTCAATTATTAAATGCCCTTTTTTACCAATGTTAGCATGATATTGGACCCCAACAGTTTTATTGTGATCATCAAACTCTGCTATGCCATCACTGTTTAGAGAACAGCTAACACCAACTGTTCTCAGCCATCTACAATCACAAATTTAAATAAAAATGAAATTGTAAATAGTTTTAACCACAAAATTTATTTCTGTTGGCACCACTTGTAAATATGTTATAAACTGACTGAATTTATTATTATTTCTTATTCCCACGCATGCGCAACAGCTAGTGATCATCTAGTTCGAGATTCCTCTGTCGTTTAACGGCTTTTATGGAGTTGCTGTAGCCGTTGAACGTCAGAGGGCAATATGTACGGAAAACAGCGGATTTGCTTCTCCAACTCTGGGTCAGCACATTTCCACGTTTCGTGGCTATCGGATTTTATTTTCTATCAGAAACCCTTATATAAATCGCTTCACCAATCATTTTTCTATTCATTCATAACCATCTTACCTTCAGAAAGTGGTGTTACACTCCATTACAGCACGATTTTGCCTTAGATCCTATGATTCCTCCATTTGTCTTCCATTTTTCAAACATTTGTCACGTGACTACGAGAAAACCACGATTACCGCAATGTATCATGGGAGATGATTTGCATATAAACAAACAAACAAATATTTGTATTGCCAATCATACATGCCTGTTAAGGCAGAACAATTAACATAAAATTTAATACAGTTGATTATATTGATTGGTAATGATTTTAACAGCAATAGTGAATTACAGATAACCATAAGAAAAAAAAAATGATGTAGTACCTTGTTCAAAAAAGGGGGACGTAACACATGCTCTTTCCGAAGCCCATTGGCAACACTCTGCCATTGAATCTTTTCTTTCCTACACATTCTGTATTATTTCCTTCTGCTCTGCTTTGATCTATAGATGGACTGTTTGTCCTGCAGAATACGCTTAAATGTATGGTCTTCCATGTGATTTGAATGTTGTTTACGTATGCAAATAATGCTCAAATAATTTGGTGCGCTGAATTAAGTAGCTCCCATCATGCAATGCGCTACTGTTATCATTCAGTTAGTATCGCGAGATCACGTTTGTAGATTCGAAAATGGAAGTCAAATGGCGGAATAATAGGATCTAAGGCAAAATCGTGCTGTAATGGAGTGCAACACCACTTTCTGAGGGCAAGATGGTTATGAATAAATAGAAAAATGATTGGTGAAACGATTTATATAAGGGTTTATGATAGAAAATAAAATCCGATAGCCACGAAACGTGGAAATGTGCCGACCAAGAGCTGGAGAGGCAAATCCGCTGTAATCCGTATATATTACCCTCTGACGTTCAACGGCTACAGCAACTCCATAAAAGCCGTTAAACGACAGAGGAATCTCGGACTAGTGATCATCCAGTGGATGGATAGCTGTATACCAAAAGAAGAAGAATAGCATTAAAATGATAAAAACCAAAATTATTGTCACTGAACAAAACTTAACATTTAATCGATTTATTTCATATTCCATTCCCCTCAGTATTCTAGGACACTACATAGCACAATGGATCTCAAACTCAATACAATTATTAGAGTGATTATACAAAATAAGACAATTCTTTTATTTGTCAATTATGACGACTTTACAGGCAGTAAAATCACATTGAAATTCATAAAATGATAGACAAATGATTACATTAATAAATTAATACAACATATTAAAAATACTTAAAGAAGAAATAATAATAATAATAAATCTAATAATATTAATAGGCAACTTATTTATAAACTAAACATCATAGAATAATAGATTATATATGGCATTTTAACCGATCAGAACTCTTAGAAAATTGTGAATACATTTGCAAAATATGAATTTCATAATATAGCACCTGATATTCGTTAATATTGAGTATTTTCTGCTTATTATTTGACAACAAATACAGTCTGCAACAAGGGGAGGTCATAGAGAGTGCAACTGATGCTGAGCCTCCATCTTTTCATTGTGAAATTGTAATACTGGAGTCGAGACTGGTGTTTATTCCGGATTTTTTTCCTCGAACTAATTTCCAAATAATATATTTCTTTTCAGTTTTATATAAAAGCATAATTGTTAAGTATGTTTTAATAGGTTAACGTAAAAGACTTAAGAAACAGGATGTATCGATACATTAGTATTTTTATATTTAAATAGACCCGGATATAATCGTGTCTGTTCCGCATACAATCGCAATGGCGGAAAATGGTCTATGTTCTATTTGCGGGCCGAAAATAAGACTCGCTTACAGTTTTACTGGAGTTTTGATAGGATTTTCAGTTCTGTTTGTGTTTGGATTCAGATTACATAACTGGAATGCGGCCCTGTGGGGTTTGTTATCAGGTATAATACATGTTATAGGCTTACGAAACACGTCGAATGATACCATTCCATATGTTGACCTGTCGGACCACTCGGGGACGTTCTCAAAAAATATCTTGTATGCCATTCATAATACAATGTACCCTCGTTCAGTAGAAATGGTAATGTTACAAGCACATTTATGCTTAAAAACCTTAAAGTGAGAGTAACAACACTTTCAGTACTTTAATGGTAACGGTAATACTGTGTTTGTGTTTTTTAGGGGAAAAAAAGGGGGAGGGGGTGGTGGTGGTATTGCTATCTGTATTGAATACCTTGTAGTTCCTGGAAAGCGGTTTTTATACAACGGTAGAGAGAGGCACCCAGATTTTATTGGCGCTGGTCCACTAGGGCGGTCTTGCAACTGTGTCTGGTAGTGATAGATGGTTCCAACGTATGACAGTGTCCACGAAGAAGCTGTTCTGATATTGAGCTGTCCTACTATTTGGGATGTTTAAGCACTTTGAGTTGTTAGTTTTGTGTTTTTCAACTCGGTCGATGGTTACACAATCCCCAAATTTCTTTGGTTTTATTTGCCTTTTACGCTTGCTAAATGTGACAAAAGTGTCGGTTGGTAGACCCGGCACCTACCCCTCGACCACCTTGTACATTAAAATGAGACGGAGGCTTTGTCGTCTTTCTTCCAGTGTATATTATATATAATATGGTAAACCATATAATACCGTTAAAATTTGGCTCTCTGAGATGCTTCTTCCTTTTTACCTCTGTTTATGTGGAAAACCAAACGTGAAATCTATTTCCTAATCTTAATGACATTATGTTGGGGAGTGCACAGGGATTTTTTTTAAATATAAATTATGTATGATAGAACAACGTTTTTACCTATACTGCCAAGCCATTGTGGGAGTGTGAACGAATGTAATGAAGTTGTTTGAATTTCTCTTGAAGATACTGCTACCTTCTAAATTTTTAATAAATTTATATTGTCACTTAAACCTTTTTTAAGGGATCTCCTGTACCTTGTTAGGGCTAGCTTACTAGGTCTTTGATGCCACTTTCAACAATATTTCAGTTATATCGTGGCGGTCAGTTTTATTGGTGGAAGAAAGAGGAGTACCTGGTGAAAACCAACGACCTGCCGTAAGTCACTGAAAATCTTGATCACATAATGTTGTATCGAGTATTCGAGGGTATACCTTGTCTGAGTGGAAAAAATGTACTGTAACTTGTCATCAGAAAATATCATTTTTTGGATTGAAGTATCCTGCATGGTTGGGTAATGCCACTTTCAACAAAACTCAATTTCCAATCAAATGCCCCTTTTTCACGAACATTAGCATCATAGATATTTATTGTGATTTGTCAAAGCACTTTCTTTTTTAGAGCTAGTACCGTTAGCACCAACATGATCAAATTGAAAAACAATTTTATCGTTAAGGTATATTTGAAATTTTTTAACAGGTTATACGATATAACCTGGTTTGGGGCAGGTTGCTCTTATCAAAAGCATAAACTGTTCCAAACTAGGTTATACAAAAGTCAAGTATAACCTGTTCAAAAATTTCAAATATTCCTTATAATTTAATATTTAAAACAAAATTTAATGATTCTTTGATTTTAATTACAATTATTTCATGTGACTATTTGAATTTGTTGTTGGTGAATGAATATGCTGGTGTCGTCACAATACCAACCCAGGTTATCAAGTATTAGCAAAATTTTTCCAGGCTGATCAGCCAATCATATTGCAGTATTCAAATAAAATTATATTATTTAACATTGTTTTGAGCAAAAAATTACCCTTAATTGTTTTACATGATACCCAATGCATTCCCACCCTCTTGCATAGGGTTGTATCATGTACAAAGGTGGGATTGAACTCACAGACCTTTACAACACACTTTCTTGCATACATTTGTATATCATTTGTTTATTGAGAAATGTTATTAAAAACAAAAAATTAGTGTAATGGTAAAGCATGTTTGCTTCAAATGTGGTAAATCGTGGATATGAGCACTGGTCGGGTCAAACCAAAGACTATGAAATGGTGTTTGTTGCTTCTCCAATAAGCACCCAGCATTAAGGGGAAAGAGCGAAGACAGGGTAATGGCTTGGAGTCAGGATAATATGTTAGACTGAAGTGACATGTTTATCCGCGGACTGTTGTTTCAGTGAGCTAGCACTATAAAAATCCAACTAAGCTTGTTAGTCTAGTACAAGACGGACATCATTATGACATCATTATCAAATGCAACTTGTTCTTGCCAGGATATAACTGAAAACTTGCTCATTTGGCATTAAACAATTGACTCACTCACTCCAAAAAACCACATAGACACTGAGGCCTCTATAATTTTTGATGGTGTACATTTATATAGTATTGTTGTCATTAGTGCAGCTCAATATTAATAACATCATTTGTTTTTCTTTGTTTTTATCAGGTATAGCTGCCTTGGTGACATTTTTTGTACATATATGGTATGTGAAAAGAAAATGGCAAAATCGTACTACACAGCTGAGAATGCTGATGTTAACTGGTTGTTTTATACAATTAGCTGGAGTGGTAGGATTTGCAGTGTACCTAGCACTAGCTGTTACACGAAACCAAGGTAAAGTTGAGCATGACAACAAAGTGGAGATAACTCTTCAGACATACATATATACATGTATATGTCTCACTGATGATTCATATTTTTGTCTGTTTTCTCTGCAATCAAGGTACAACAGAGACAAAAAAAGAAAAATATTCTCACCAGGAATAAATAACTCAAAAAATTCAATTTACATGCCATTTTGTCCAAAATCATTCTAAGGTAAAGTTGAGACAACAAGAAAAGGGGAGATAACTCATTAGACATACACTTGCATGTATCACTAACAATTACATATTATTTTTGCATAATGTTTTCCCCATTTGATATTTTATGTCAACAGGATGTGAACTGATTTTCAATTAGTTCAATCTAGTTTACCAGTGGAAAGCTTGACAAGAAAAACATGTGAAAATGGTACCAGAAAAAGTTATATTATACTGGTAGCAGAATGAATATTTCCATCAGCTGACACCTTTAATTACCTATTAAATGCAACAACTGCGGGCCAAATATCCATCTTCAAAATATTATTTAAATGCAAAGTCATACCTGATTTTAAAACTTATTTTAGCCAGGAAAGTGAGCGGTCATGTACATATGTGTGTTGGGCATATCGATTTTGCCTCTTTCTACGATTTTTCTATTAGATTTTGGATATGTTCCGACAGCGTAGTAACTGATATGTTTTGTTTAAGAAATAATTCTCGGATGCCAGGCTCTATTCTTATTTTAACATGGGTAGGCATTATATTTGTCATTATTTTACACCGAGCTTGACAAACATAATGCCTACCCATGTTAAAATAAGCATAGAGCCTGGCATCCGAGAATTATTTCGATTCTAACAGGGCATTTACGGTAATTTTATGCATTCAAGCGTACCTTAAGACAGAGGTTATTTTTGGGCACTGTTCCAATTACCTCCCGCTATTATTTACAAGAATATATAATGCTACAGAAGCTGTTCCAATTACCTCCCGCTATTATTTACAAGAATATATAACGCTACAGAAGCTGTTCCAATTACCTCCCGCTATTATTTACAAGAATATATAACGCTACAGAAACGTTATAAAAATTGATAACGATCAAAAATTAGTTTCATCTGATTTTTTTCGTATATTTATTATTTTTATTCTTTTAATTTAACATACATAAAGTACAAATATACAAAATATGCTGTCGATTAAATATGCCTTCTGTCCATGTGCTAGGGTGTTCTGTGCTATTTAGAGTCCTCTATTGTTTTCAAAGCTAAAGTACGTAGCACGCCATGTTAGAATTTTCATTTCATTATCTTAATATTGTTTATATATTTCCAGGATTGATTATTGACGGTCCTGGATATTACTTGACAATGGTCTGGTGCTTTATGACGTGGAAATGGGGATTCTCTTTGTTCTACTTCTCACGGATGTACAGAAGAGAGTATATCAATTATTATGAAGATTTAGATGGCAAAGAAATTATCCAGTAATAATTTTACTTTTGTAATGACTACTTCAGTCCTCACGTTGAACATCGGTCCTCCAGCCCAAGACCAGTAAAACTTTGTTCGAACCACCAATAAATTCAAATTTTCATTTCGAGGACTGCTACTTAGATGAAACAGATGTTTTGACGAAAATGTTTAATTATTTTTTTTCTCTTAAATGTATATTTAATACCCATAAATACACCAACGTTTCAGTTAACGACCATATTCAGGGTGCAAAAATTGCAGTACGATCACATTCCTGCTTTTTTCATCCTGTCACCTTGAAGAAAACTGCTGGCCGAAACATTGATGTATTTAATAGAATTAATAGAACATGGATGTATGTACAACATCCCCTTTTAATTTGGGAAAAATTGAAGCACATTTATTTTTTTTCTTGTTTGAATAATACATTACTGCAATGTAATGTTTTACACTTTTATTGTTTATAGATAAAATAAATATACAGTCAAGCCTCTATTAATACATCACCTTTTAGAAAAAGAAAAAGTGGCCTTTTATTTCAGTTGACCTCTTAAAAGAGGTTAAATTCATATGCAATTTTTTATTACAGGACAAGTAAAAGGTGACCTTTTAATACAGGTGACTGCTTAATAGAGGTGACCACATTTGGCATGTTTGACTGTATGTATAAATTACGTTTTATTAGTCAAACCAAATTATCTTGGAATCTTTGTGTTAATGTAATTTTTTATGGTGTTATGGAGGGAGAGGAGAAGCGACAGGTTAGAAAGAAACATATTTTTTATAATATTTTTAGACTTGATTATAGTCAATTTATAAAATTTTGTGTAAAGAAAATGAAAAGTGGAAGTACATGTATGTAAGTGAATTATATCAATAACTTACGAAAGTTTTGTAGTTTTTGAAGGTACTGCTATTTCATCCAGCAATAAAGCAACTGGCAGAAAAAATAACAGTATAACTGAAATTTTGATCAAACAGCAGTAAAAATCCCTAATCTAATTAAATTATATGTTTGTTGTATGTTTTTATTTTTGTTGTGATAACGACATCCTGCATGGGGTCATGTCAGGGTTCATATTTTATGACCGATCAATCAGGCATCAGCTTACAAATTAAAACCAAGCACAAGCTGAGAGCTGTTGTCCAATTGGTCGCTGTACTTACTGTTTTGTATATTATTGGATGATCAAAGATGAATGAAAGGTTATCTGACGTCATCACCTACAGGATGACATTAGACGTTAGTGTACTACAAACATTTTTTTTTTAAATGTTACCTAACAACAAACATTTTGAATTGATTATTATACCCCCGCTCCCCGAAGGGGGAGGGGGGTATACTGTGTTACCTCTGTCCGTCCGTCCAAGATATTTTTCGTCGCATTTTTCTCAGTAACTGTTGATGGCAGAAATCTGATATTTGGTCACAAGCTTCATATAGGTACCCTATATCGTGGGAAACGTTTTTGGACCCATCAAATTCCTACTTCTTGTTTGCCGACTTAGTTGGTTTTTATACACATTGAACATATATGCACATTTTTCGTCAAATTTTTCTCTGCAACTACATGTATTGATGACAGAGATCTGGTATTTGGTCACAAGCTTCATATAGGTACCCCATATCGTGGGAAGCGTTTTTTGACCCGTCAGATTCCTACTTCCTGTTTGTCGAAGAGCAGGGGTATCATAAGTGAGCATTAGCTCACAGTTCATCTTGTTTATAAAAAAATAATACCCATAATTTAATCCAATCAGCATTTATTTTTGGTTTCAATTCAATAGCTCATTTCATTGAAATGGTAAAACAAGATAATCTGTGATATTTTTGTCATTATAGAACAACATATTGAATTGTATATAATGATCTTGTATAAAATACAAATGTATAGATAATGCATTATGTATTGAACATCATTACAATATAAATGTATATAAGATATCATAAGATAATCAAAATTAACATAAATTTAACCCTTAGTGATTATGAAATGAAACATTCATACACAGTAGTCTCCCTTTTATAAAGCCACTTACATCAAAGACAACCTCACTTACCATGCCAGATTTCAGATGCACTGATGTAGTCAAATGCTACTGTATTGTCCCCCTCTGGCCCAAGAGCTGCCACTCCTCTTATATGTGATCTTTTCCTTGCAGAAGGGTTGGTTTTATAAGAATAGAGATGGACTATTATATGACTTGAATAATACAGAAAAAGTAGGGAATATTTCACACATTCTCAACAAAAATATGGGAAAAAAATGAATGTTTTTTGCATTTAATATTAACATTTTAATCAAATTATGTTAAAAGGGGACATTTCATTTGTCAAATAGAGACAGAAAAAAATTCATCCATAGATTTGTTTTAAGCAGATTAAAATTCTCTTGTTTTATTGAGGAATATGGGTTAGAATAATTATTAACAATGTCAATGTTTGCATTAAAACTACAGTTTCAAATTGGGCAATAAAATGTACAGTACCCACCCCCTAAGGCTATTGTGGGGTCCCACTTTCTAATAAGAAAAGTGGGTCGTCATGGTAGTGATCTTATGGTAGTTGGATTAACAACTACCTGTGTAATCAGTGCCTATCACCACTAAAGTTGTGAGTTCAAAACCCTGTCCATGGTGAGGTGTACTCGATACACCATTATATGATAAAGTTTGTCAGTGACTTGCGACAGTCGGTGGTTTTCGCAGAGTACTCTGGTTTCCCCTAATACTTACCGCCACGATATAACTGAAATATTGTTGAAAGTGGCATTAAACACCATAAACAAACCAACCAATCTAATAAGAAAAAGAGGCCTTATAAAAGAGATGGCCTCTTTTGAGGGGGAGAATTTAATGGTATCTGACTTATCTCAGTGCATTTGAAATCTGGTCTGATAAGAGGCACATACATTTGTGTCGGTGACCATATAACAATGGGATTGATTACTGTATATTTTTTATTGAAAGTTGTTCATTTTTTTTTTATATATGTAGACATATTAATTTGATGAAATATATTTAGATTTTTGTTTGTTAAGTTTGAACTTATAAATTGTTTAATTTTATAAGAAAATGTTATGAATTGTTATTTAAAATATTGAAATGTTTGCAAACATTTTATATAATATATGCCTGTATGAAGATTGAATGTTTGAATATGAAAAATAAATAGCAATGTTGTCCTCGTCCAAGAGATTTGGATGTGATACGGAAAGAGCCATATCATATTATATTTATCATATACTTAAACATGAGAAAGTCTTGTTCTGTATTATGAACCTTTAGTAACGTGATCAATATCATTTTAAGGGGTATGATAAAGGGGTGTTGATATCGATATCAGTCATGGCAGACAAATACAGTCGTAATGTTCTTTTAGTATTATATATGCAAATTTCCTTTATTTGGTAGTAATTATATGATAAATGGCATTATCTAATATTATATACATTTTCCTTTGAAATTAACGAAAGTCGCCTGTTTGATACAAGATGTTGTATCACCACACTGTGGTGATAAAAGAATGGCACGACGTTGCACGAGACATTCTCTGCCGAACTACTTTGACATGACGTCTTATCATTGGAATGTGAGACAAAACACAGTAACCTGACGTTGGTGAATGAACGGAAAGAATAACGTGACGTCATACAAATAGTCTCCCTCAGGATATTGTACACATTTTAATTCAACCCTTGCTATTTGTTTAAAATTCGTTTTTATTGAAATGTTAGATAAACTTATTACATACATAGTGTGGTGGTACAAAACTGTGTATCAGGTCTTGTCTGTTGCGTGAATTAACCGCATCACAACTCGTCGCCATCGTGACTCGTAGTGATACTGGTTCACACAACAGACTCGACCTGATACAAAGTATTGTACCACCACACTATGTATGTAATGGATATATATCTTTTGTTTTATGTTTTGTTTTAAAATTATTGTATATGATAAGAAATTTTTTATTTTCTTATTTATTTTTGTGATGATAGATTTGTATATGTTTCTAAACTTGATCTATGTACATTATAATGTGTATTTAAATTGTTATATTTTATTTATGAGTGATATTAATAATACATTTTTGTATTTTCATTAGTAAGTTTAATTGAAATAAATGGGGTTTTTTTAAATAATTTATTAATTATTATTAATAATTCTTGCTATCCATGATCATGTCAAAACTATAAAATTTTCGAAAGTACACTGTATTTTAAATGCAAGAACAAAGAGTCGTTTAAAAAAAAGCGTTACAATGAAAAACCATTAAATACCACACTGTCGGAACATTTCCAAAATATACTAGCAAGATCGACACCCTAACACACATACATGACCGCTCACTTTCCTGGCTTAGTACAGGGACTTCAATAAAAAGTGACAGGGTTAAACATGTTTTATGGGCCCAAACTTCCCCAGGTAGTGATATAATTGGAATCAGAATAATGTTAAGCATAGAGTTATCATATATTGTCCAATGGACTGTTTCGGTGAGCTAGTAATATGATATAAGATAAATTCAACTTGACAAGTTGGTACAGTGTGAGAAGGCATCATTATTTTCTCAACAAAAGAAGAAACTTATTACCGGTAGCCATGATATAGCTGAAACATTGATCACCTGGCATTAAATAACAATCACTCTATATTATTATACAATTAATTAAGTTGATGCAAGGAATTTTAAACTGAAGAAAGTGATATATAGAGACAGAGTCAAGGTTAAAAAATGTTTCAAACACTGAAAGAGCAATTAATCAAGAATGGACAATCCAGAGACACAGGCATTAATTGGGTTTATAAATTATTATGATATCAACTGAAATCAAAGGTCATTGTTTATCCAAGAAAATGTTTATCAAATTGTGAAATGCTATGGACTTTGGCATTGTGCCAGTTGTTGGAAATTTATATAACCTGACCTTTGGATTTTTTTGGTACTCTGCCAAGTGTTGGAATCTTATATGAATCTGATCTACACAACTAAGACAAAAAAAACCCATTAAACTTGGCTAGAAGACCATGAGGAACTTTAGACTTCCATACAAAATCAAGTAAAATTTCACGATTCATTACCTGAGAGATATAAGTTTCATGGAAGTCTAGTTGTCATTGTTAATGCACACAATCGATATATATATATATATATAAAAACGTCTAAAATGTAGCACAACAACACCAAAAAAAGGTGTTAAAATATAACAAAAATAACTATAAGTCTACAAAAAGATTATAATTATAATCAAGTTGACGGATATTTCGCTTGACCGACAAGCTTCATCAGCGTCTGTAATCTATATATATATATTTACTATTTTATGTTACAAAGAAAATGAAAGTTTGTACTGTAGTCATGTTAAGATTATAAGACAAGTTTGAAGGTACCAAAGGGGTAATCAAAAGCTATAAATAGAAGAAGGACAGACAACACAATGACCAAAATGAAAAGGACAAAAGGATAAATGGCCATCTACAAAAAAGCTTTAAGTAGTCTTATGATTTTCTTCCTAGGATCTCCCTCAACCCACAATGACTGAGTTAAGCTCAGCCAATCTACATCATGGCATGGAATAAATATGTTTGAATGAGTTAAAAATTCAACTAAACTGTTGGTCTTACTAGTGCAAAGCAGTCATTATCATCTCATCTAATGTAAAAACTTGTTCTCACCATGATGTAGGTGAAAATTACTGGTAATCATGCAACAATCACTCACTCAGTCACCCAGCTGCATCTTCCGGACGCTTTATATCCGTTACTAATCTTAAATATAAACCAACAACAAATATAACTAAAGTAAAGTAAATATCTTTAAAATCAAATTGAAAATAATTCCAGACAAGTTTCTTATGATTCTGACATCAATTTATTTCTTAAGATTGTTCAGTGTCTTGTGATTGCCAGATTCATGGGTCTTCTGTATATAAAGGAGGTTCGTCCGGAACATCTGAAAAACAACATACAGTACAGGTTATACAGTTTCCTGCCAATTAATTGCCACGTATATTTTGTCCATTCTTTCGAGTATGCACGTATGTGATGAAGGCCAGCTATTCCAGAGAGTATGCACATATGTGATGAAGGCTATTCCAGAGAGTATGCACGTACGTATTCCAGAAACTAAATTAGATCAGTTGTTTTAATATATAAAGTATATTTTTTGTATAAAATTATATCGACTGGAGGTGTATGTTTCTTGCACTTTTTTGTTTTGATGTGCACCGTTTAAACTTTACATAATTATTAATCATGCATAGTAAAGTTGTTTTTTTAACAATCCATGGCTATGTTGGAAAGGATATTGACTATTTATTGGCTATATCATCTGTCAGAAAGATACCAAACAAATCGTGTAATCAGAAACATTAAATCGAAGAAGGACAGGTAGTCATTACCATGACAAATAAAAGATTAACAAAAATGCAATGGTCCAGAAAATATTAAATCGAGCAACACAAACTCTACTAAAACAGAGGATGAAGCTAGGTGTTCCGAAAGGGCAATCCGTTTCTACTCTACATTATGTACATGTACTATATGCTATTCGAAATAACCGCATATTCGAGTAATATGAACAAATTGAGCTTATTACTACTACGTAAAGACCACATTAGTACTTCGAGCAATTCAAGGAGTTTGCCGACTTCCTGATAACAAAATTTGACTGATGTATATATATATCATAATTAGGACCGAAATGTAAATGTATGGCAGAATTATTATACCCTGTTGAATTATGGTGATTAACACCACTTTCAACAATTATTATATACACGATATTTCTGTCAAACAGTCAATCATATCATTGTAGCTAACATGTGTTCTGAGTGAACAATTTTGGAGTACAAAATTATAGGTCAGGAAATGTTTGAAAATACCAAAGGGGTAATCAAAAACCACAAGTCAAAGAGGGACAAGGCAATGGAATGACCAAATGAAAAGAGACAAATATTATCTACAAGACACTACACAGAAAACTAAAGATCGAGCAACACAAACTCAAGTGCTCTAGAAAGGTAAGCAGTTCCTGCTCCACATACGGCACCCGTCCTGTAGTATTCACCCCACATATTTGACATTGTATATTATATTCAGCTAAGTAGACAAATGAATGAGATACCATGTTCATAATTTTCCCTGTCACTATTAAGTAAGTTCTGTTCCTCTAATGTTGATAAATGTTTAGATCCAGATGAGGCCTTGCGTGCTATTCTTCTTTTGACGGGTACGTAGGTAGGGTCGCTGCAAAAAATATACATTTATTATTAACTGTCATTTAATAATTTGAAACTATCTGAAACATTTTAAGTCGAGTATATTGTACAATAATTATTCAATTACTTATACAGCATGTGGCCAAAAGTATTGCCACATGTAAAAAAAAATCCCTATATAATCAGCGAAAACCATATATTTTTCAAAAAAATATTGTGAAGTCATTTCTGGATAGATTTTAACAAATTTCACACCAAACCATTCAGAATTGTCTATATTTTGATTGTTTATTTGCTCATTATGTTTATATGAGTGGTTTTTATTTGTACATAATTTAAACAGGATTGTTAATTTTTAGGATTTATTTTTAGTTGAAATATATAGGAAAATCAAAGTCAATTTTTATTTGTTATGTTTAAATTATGTACAAATAAAAACCACCCATATAAACATAATGAGCAAATAAACAATCAAAATAAAGACAATTCTGAATGTTTTTGGTGTAAAATTTGTTAAAATCTATCCAGAAATGACTTCACAATAATTTTTTGAAACAATATGGTGTTGGTTGATTATATAGATATGGAATTGTTAACAATCAAAAATTTAGGAACTGTGGCGACAAAAATTATATACACTGCACATTGTGTTCGTTTCCTTAGCAACCACTTAAGTTGGGAGGGGGGGGGTAGGGGGGGGGGGGGGGAACTATATGTATTTCCCCAGTGCCAGAAAACTTTATTTCACAAGATATATGTTTCTTTCAGGTAAATTCATTTTGTTTGCATGAAATTTCCGACCGAATTTTTTCAAAAGTAAACATACATGTACCTCGAGCTCTCCGCCTGTAAGTTAAATGGTCCTTCCTGTATAAAGGCACGGATATGTATTGCTTTAATCTTGCAATAGACTATTTTCAGAACTGTTTTTAATTATATGGTATAATCTGTGAATAGTGCTGGAGGAAGTTGGAATTCTGGACGAAAACCATCTAGTATTGCTAAGAATAGCCATGGTAAAAGTTATTACCCAATGTAGATTGATTTTCATACTCTACTTTCAACAAGAAAAGTTTTAGACATTAATGGACTCCCGGTCATGGCGAGGTGTACTCGATACAACATTATGTGCTAAAGTTTGTCAGTAACTTGTGGTAGGTCGGTGGTTTTTGTCCGGGTACTCTGGTTTCCCCCACCAATAAAACTGAGAGTCACGATATAGCTGAAATATTGTTGAAAGTGGCGTTACGCACCATAACCTTAACTCTATTAATGAACTTATTCCCCTTCTGAATATATCTGAAATACTGCTCAATACATATGAATTTACTTTACTTTCAATACATAAAAAGTTATATAATGTCAAAACACATGAAGCTACTTACGATTTCAGAATTTCTCTCTTCTTAGAATATACTTCATATACCAAAAATCCAATTAACATTATTAAAAGGAAGCTGAGCGACAACCCCATCCCTATGAAATGTAAGAAAAGCTATTTATGGTAACACTAAAAGCAGTATCATTGTCATAGCAATAGACGAGAATATGTAGAAGACTAGGTGATAAATATCCATTCCCTGTTTATTCTGATGTGTGATATTACAGGTATCAGGACATCTCGGTACTCGGCAATGGACATCTCGGTACTCGGTACTGGAAATTTCGGTACTGAATAATAAAAATAATTTGATTGAATTTAAAAACTTTTTAAATTTTTTTTTACATGTAGACGTTGTTTATACATATTTTTATGTGGTTTTTTTTCAATCATCTTTAATTAAATGGACATCAAAGAGGCAATTCTTTAATATTTGTAAATAACTTTTGTTTTAATTACTAAGTCCCTTTATCAATAAATCACAGATAAACTTAACGGGATGATTATTTTCATTTCTGTTTTGATTGCATAACTGTTTTATTAGATAGCTTTAATTACCAAATTTAATTTCTTTATTCATAGATCAATGCTTTAATCTTTTGTTTTACTTCAAAAGACGATACAAGCTGAATTTTATTTGAGAAATATTTGCCAAGCCGATATATAATGGAGGGTTACCCTAATTTGAGATTCAAACTGCAAAATGAACGAGTATCCGTGTATAGATTGTGGCGGCAGCAATGTCCGTCCCAGACAGAAGGCTTTACAATGTGACCAGTGTTCACAGTGGCAACACAGATTATGCAACACTGGTAAGACCTTTTTATCTAATTGTATCGCTTTTGTATATTATTTAACCCCCCAAATTATAAACAGAAAATCAAGAAATGTCGTATATTGAAAGCACTCAATTTCCTCAGTTACTCACACGAACACACATAGTATAATTGGTAAACGCCACTACAAAATATGAAGAATTTTTGTGGGGAAAAGCAATAAATCAGTCCGTTTTAATGAAATGAAAGTACCGGGGCTTTCTTAACAAACAGCTGAATTTCATAATTCGCATAATTACTTTTGTAAATAATAAATGGAGGTCAAAATAATGAAAATATAAATAAAAATCAATATACAAAAACAACGATCTCCGGGATCGATCTACACTGGAATTATCAAAAACACATATCGATCCACTTTTGGGTCATATATTAAAGAACTACTAGTACAAAAATATTGACAATTAATAAGTACCAAACAATTGTGGTCAGTACCGAATATTGTCTCATCCAAGTCCCGAACTGTCCAGTACAGAGTACCGAGATGTCCAGGTCAGTACCGAGATGTCCAATGCAGTACCGAAATGTCCAGGTACCGAGTTGTCCAGGTACCGAGATGTCTAGGATTCATATTACACTATTAAGAACTGAATTGGTCAGCCCCAGATTTTATTTATAAATTATGACGAACATCGTCTCAATAGTAAGGTTTACTCGAACTAATATTTGGACAAAGGTGGCGGTTTGTACAATTTGACCTCTCTGGTGTAGCACCGGCGTATATAACATTGTAGAAATAGGACTCCAAAGATGGAGTAAAAGGGACGTCCGTTAATTGTTTAAGACGAATCAAACACACAACACGTCACTAGGACGGTACGTGCGTTAAAAGTGTCTTGTGTAAAGAGAATGTAACGAATCTTACACGGAAAAGACAACTTGCAGCAACTCATGTTCACGAATAGTATTTTTAAAGATAATTATTGGTGGTAAGTTATCCATTATACCCTCTTTTCTTGTTGCAATCTAAATGTCCAACCATTGACCCATACATGTACCAATTCCATCATTTTACATTTTTCTGTACCTACATGATTTATTCTAAATTTCCAAATATAGACCCATACATGTGCCAAT
Source organism: Bathymodiolus septemdierum (assembly GCA_963383655.1). Classification (NCBI taxonomy): domain Eukaryota; kingdom Metazoa; phylum Mollusca; class Bivalvia; order Mytilida; family Modiolidae; genus Bathymodiolus; species Bathymodiolus septemdierum. Next base: position 16,619,972 of record OY726529.1, read on the forward strand.
TCCATCATTTTACATTTTTCTGTACCTACATGATTTATTCTAAATTTCCAAATATAGACCCATACATGTACCAATTCCATTATTTTACATTTTTCTGTACCTATATGATTTATTCTAAATTTCCAAATATAGACCCATACATGTACCAATTCCATCATTTTACATTTTTCTGTACCTACATGATTTATTCTAAATTTCCAAATATAGACCCATACATGTACCAATTCCATTATTTTACATTTTTCTGTACCTACATGATTTATTCTAAATTTCCAAATATAGACCCATACATGTACCAATTCCATCATTTTACATTTTTCTGTACCTACATAATTTATTCTAAATTTCAAATATAGACCCATACATGTACCAATTCCATCATTTTACATTTTTCTGTACCTACATGATTTATTCTAAATTTCCAAATATAGACCCATACATGTACCAATTCCATTATTTTACATTTTTCTGTACCTACATGATTTATTCTAAATTTCCAAATGTAGACCCATACATGTACCAATTCCATCATTTTACATTTTTCTGTACCTATATGATTTATTCTAAATTTCCAAATATAGACCCATACATGTACCAATTCCATCATTTTACATTTTTCTGTACCTACATGATTTATTCTAAATTTCCAAATATAGACCCATACATGTACCAATTCCATTATTTTACATTTTTCTGTACCTACATGATTTATTCTAAATTTCCAAATATAGACCCATACATGTACCAATTCCATCATTTTACATTTTTCTGTACCTACATAATTTATTCTAAATTTCAAATATAGACCCATACATGTACCAATTCCATTATTTTACATTTTTCTGTACCTACATGATTTATTCTAAATTTCCAAATATAGACCCATACATGTACCAATTCCATTATTTTACATTTTTCTGTACCTACATGATTTATTCTAAATTTCCAAATATAGACCCATACATGTACCAATTCCATCATTTTACATTTTTCTGTACCTACATAATTTATTCTAAATTTCAAATATAGACCCATACATGTACCAATTCCATCATTTTACATTTTTCTGTACCTACATGATTTATTCTAAATTTCCAAATATAGACCCATACATGTACCAATTCCATTATTTTACATTTTTCTGTACCTACATGATTTATTCTAAATTTCCAAATGTAGACCCATACATGTACCAATTCCATTATTTTACATTTTTCTGTACCTATATGATTTATTCTAAATTTCCAAATATAGACCCATACATGTACCAATTCCATCATTTTACATTTTTCTGTACCTACATGATTTATTCTAAATTTCCAAATATAGACCCATACATGTACCAATTCCATCATTTTACATTTTTCTGTACCTACATAATTTATTCTAAATTTCAAATATAGACCCATACATGTACCAATTCCATCATTTTACATTTTTCTGTACCTACATGATTTATTCTAAATTTCCAAATATAGACCCATACATGTACCAATTCCATTATTTTACATTTTTCTGTACCTACATGATTTATTCTAAATTTCCAAATGTAGACCCATACATGTACCAATTCCATTATTTTACATTTTTCTGTACCTACATGATTTATTCTAAATTTCCAAATATAGACCCATACATGTACCAATTCCATTATTTTACATTTTTCTGTACCTACATGATTTATTCTAAATTTCCAAATATAGACCCATACATGTACCAATTCCATCATTTTACATTTTTCTGTACCTATATGATTTATTCTAAATTTCCAAATATAGACCCATACATGTACCAATTCCATTATTTTACATTTTTCTGTACCTATATGATTTATTCTAAATTTCCAAATATAGACCCATACATGTACCAATTCCATTATTTTACATTTTTCTGTACCTATATGATTTATTCTAAATTTCCAAATATAGACCCATACATGTACCAATTCCATTATTTTACATTTTTCTGTACCTATATGATTTATTCTAAATTTCCAAATATAGACCCATACATGTACCAATTCCATCATTTTACATTTTTCTGTACCTATATGATTTATTCTAAATTTCCAAATATAGACCCATACATGTACCAATTCCATTATTTTACATTTTTCTGTACCTATATGATTTATTCTAAATTTCCAAATATAGACCCATACATGTACCAATTCCATTATTTTACATTTTTCTGTACCTACATGATTTATTCTAAATTTCCAAATATAGACCCATACATGTACCAATTCCATTATTTTACATTTTTCTGTACCTATATGATTTATTCTAAATTTCCAAATATAGACCCATACATGTACCAATTCCATTATTTTACATTTTTCTGTACCTATATGATTTATTCTAAATTTCCAAATATAGACCCATACATGTACCAATTCCATTATTTTACATTTTTCTGTACCTACATGATTTATTCTAAATTTCCAAATATAGACCCATACATGTACCAATTCCATTATTTTACATTTTTCTGTACCTATATGATTTATTCTAAATTTCCAAATATAGACCCATACATGTACCAATTCCATTATTTTACATTTTTCTGTACCTATATGATTTATTCTAAATTTCCAAATATAGACCCATACATGTACCAATTCCATCATTTTACATTTTTCTGTACCTATATGATTTATTCTAAATTTCCAAATATAGACCCATACATGTACCAATTCCATCATTTTACATTTTTCTGTACCTATATGATTTATTCTAAATTTCCAACCACTGACCCATACATGTAAAAATTCCACCATTTTACATTTTTCTGTACCTACATGATTTATTCTAAATTTCCAACCATTAACCAATTCCAGCTTTTACACACAACATTAATTGTTTGTGTAGCGTGTTCTTGGCGTGGATATAGCTTATATAATGTTCACCCGACCGTAAACTACAATTATTTGGTCAATGTATATAGGATGTAATAAAAGGATCAAATGTATTGTTCTATTCAATAGCTACTTCAGCATGACCTGCTTAAACTTTTACAATCAAGAGAAACTTACATGTCCAGTTCGTCTCACATTTTCCATCTGAACACCTACAAAATAAAAAGGATACAATATGTTGAACTTCTTGCATTTAAGTAATATGAGCACAGGCACTTGTTCGTTTCGAAACAAGTGCCTGTGAATATGAGGTATTTTGAAAAAATATATCAGTGATGTTAGGCCTGTAGCCATTAGTCAACATATATCTCTCCGTAAGACAAACTTTATCATATACATTTAAAACCACATTCAATAATCTCACCACATCATTAGTGTCGTGGTATGAACAGATTCGGTTATTTTGAATAATCGAGTTCTGAAAGATTATCAGTACAGATGCATAATCCCAACAGCAAAACTATGTACAGCAAATATATTTCAGAATGTTCATTAATATTGTAATTTACTAAAGCTAAAGTAAATCTTTCTCATGCAGAGATAACTTTTGTTGATATTGGTGGAATGGATGACCCTCACTGTTTATACCTTTCTTACCTGTGTAGACCCTTCGTCTTACTTAATTATATGACTGAAATCTTTACGATAAGAGCGTACATTATGAATTTATACCAGAAACGCGTCATGCGCACTAAATTAAACAATTACGTTTTTATTAAAATTAATGCATCTATTTCCTTCAAAAATGATCACGTCTCATTAAGATAATAGAAATACTACTTACTCTTTACTATATAAAATGATCACGTCTCATTAAGATAATAGAAATACTACTTACTCTTTACTATATATAATTTTCACTAGTTCAGCTACAAATATAAAATAACAAATACAAATACAATATAAATGTACACTGAAGTAAGACGTGGAACCGATTATCATGAGGGATGGCTGAGATTCCATTAACAAGTTTAACTCCGCCACTTACTTGTGTCTGTTCTATGCCAGGACATGGATTTCTAACGTCATATGTCGTGACCCCCCTTTTTGTGTTTTGTGAGTTAAAGTGAGAGGTGAGTGTTCGTTTTGGTGATATTTGTTGAATTGTTGACCATTACTGTTTCAACCTTGTTTCATAATATCAAATAAGTGGAATCAATTCTTACTGTATGAAATAAGATTAGAACATGTTAATAACTGAAATTACTACTTTTTAAAACTCCTTACTGTTTACTTTTAAGAAAATCTGAGTTCATCCCCGCTTTTATTGTGGGGTTCGCTTTGCGCATTCTTTAGCTTTCTATGTACTAAGTGTTTCAGTTGTGGATCATATTTTGTCATTTTGTTCTTTTTCTTTTGTCCTTTTTACGGCTTCTTTGATTTCACCAAGCTGTTCTTACTAGTTTATTTATAGTATCAAACGCTCCTTTTCATGAGTTCATGCATGTGTAAACTATGCCGATGCACTCACAAACTGAATAAACGTCCGAAGGGCGTTTATGTAAAGTTTGTGAGTGCATCGGCACCGTTTACACATGCATGAACTCTTGAATAAAACCATTTAATACTTATAATTCTTAAATTCAATATTGTAGATAAAAATGTATTATTCTTGCATATGCCTGGTCTAAAAATCGCACAAATTAAAATTCCGCGAAATGTTGTTGACGACTTTGGAACATTAACAGCATGACGTCATATGAAGACTTCCAGTTTAAAACGTAAAGATCCGGCCTGGATTTCTCGAAAAAAAACTTAAGTCTGTACTTAAGTTTTTGCTCAGATTCAAAGAAATATCTCAGCTGAGATTTTTCTAAATTTCCATTTCTCGAAACAAACATAGGAAAAACTCAAATGAGTTTGAGTTTGAGAATAATTCTTATGTTCGTAAGGGGCCAACCTGGAAACCCCCCTAACTTCCGGGACAAAAATATCGTCTGCTAAAAATACCATCATCTGTCAAAAGTATTCGGAAATGTAAAAAAAAATCCCTATATAATCAACCAAAACCATATTTTTTCAAAAAATTATTATGAAGTCATTTCTGGATATATTTTAACAAATGTTACACCAAAACATTCGGAATTGTTTATATTTTGATTGTTTATTTGCGCATTATGTTGTTATGAGTGGTTAATTTTTCGATGATTTTTAATTTTTAGGATTTATTTTTAGTTGAAATATACAGTCAATTTTTATTTGTTGTGTTTAAATTATGTAGCTTTCAACATGGAAACTGTAAAAAGGAAGCCGAATTGGTCGGAGAAGGAAACGTTGATGTTGGTCAGAGGTGAACGACCGAGAGGGTCGTCTCTTTGTAAAATTTGCGGGGGTTGGGGCCAAGGGGACAAAATTAAAAGAGACCGCTTGGGAGGAGGTGGCCTCCATGATAAACAGGTTTGTATTTGCCCATCCAAATATATATAGAAATCACGCCTTTAAAAGAGAATAAACAAAATGTTTCCATTCTAAATAAACGTCCTTGTACAGACAAATAAAATGTGTTCAATAACATACAGCCGCATACGACTTGTGTTCGTAAGTTTCTCCAAGGATAGCGGAGGAAACTATATATAGTAATGTACTTGTAGATCGTTATCATTTACCGATAAAATGTATATAAATAGCCGGTACCGGATGTTTACAATCACGCACACGGTACACAAATGCACATACAGTATTATGAATTTCAGACGGTTCCATGTAAAAACTAATTAAAAGGGCAGCTGTTAAAGCTATTCTTGGGGACCTCACAATATGGTTGAAAACAGATATACTGAGTATAATACTGCGGCGGCTTTCCAACGGGGACAAATGATTGATATATATATATTTTCGTTTTGTTTTGTTCCTCTCCTCACCACTAGTATAATGCCCCCGTTTATGATTTATGCACATACCCAGAAATTTGCGAACTGACAAATATTTATTTCCTGTGGTCATCCAAATCTCACTGTTTGTTGTTGGGGAAGCTGACCTCCAATATGTCAAATAATGTATGGGTATAATATACACCCGTCCAAATTACACATTAATTTTTGGATAGTCCATAGTCTGTTTTTGACTGAATATCTTATGCTCTCTGGGACATTATAGTTAAAAGTATTATACAAAAAGAAACAGAAATGCTAAATGCTTGTCAGAAAATGCCAGAAAAACTTTGAGCATGGCACTCATATGCACTCATACAATGTCATTTTGACTGTGTGTTTTAGTAGTGTAAATAAAACTGTCAAGAAAGAACTTCATGTAATGCAAAATAAAATAATAAAATTTATTAAAGGTTTTGATAACAGAAAGAGAGTAAATCGTTCCTAAACCATGAAAACAAATTTTACATTTTACCCAACTAAAGGTATACAAAATGTATATTTTTCCCTACCTACCTACCTACCTACATACCTAATATAAACATATCTGAGTATACAACGGCAAACCAATGATTTTTTTTTCTAGATGTATCAGGAAACACACATATTATTATTGGAAAAAGTGGGGGGTATATAGTGATGGGTATGGGTAAGAAAAAAAAATGACATAAAATGCGGACCTTATTCTTTGACTTAAGTTTGCTGGGGAGGTAACTTAAGTTTTTTCTCAAGTTGAGTTAAAATTTGTGCTAAGTTTTTTTTCGAGAAATGCATTTTTTTGAGATTTCTCAAATTTGAGTAAAATCTCAGACTTAAGTCTGAGTTTTGACTTAAGTTTGTTTCGCGAAATCCAGGCCAGGCATCATTTGGCTTTGTGTACGCTTCAGTGTTAATAAGATTTAACTAAAATAAGTTTAAAAGGTAGGCATGTTAATTATTTTTGTATATTGTTGTAAATATGACATGTAGAATTTCACGTTTTCAAGATGGTGGATCCTTGTAGTTACGGCTTGCAGATTGAAAAGTTCATCGAGTTATGAACGAATAAAAAAAAACAGGTGACAGTGTCCTTGTCCAATCAAAAGACACGGAAACGATATACTTTAATTCTATAAAAATTTAGTTTAATAATATTTTATTTTACATAAACAATAGGATTGGACAGCAAGTTATACCAACTTATATGAAGTCCTCTCCTTACAAAATATACACATGAATTAATGACAGCAAGACAAAACACTAACAATAGACATTTAAAATTTTGACACTGGAAGAAAGTAAGAAGTACAAGTGAAAAAGTGAAAAAGTGAAAAATTGCTGACATTAGCCCTAAAATCTTTTTGATTGATTTATAAAAGTTCGAACTTTTCCAAATATTTTGGAGTTGACGTCATAACTATACTTATCGTTCCCAAAGAGCAAAGTTTCAATATTGATATTGATATCGTCGCAATTACTCAGAAGTGTTCTTCTTTCGTTCAGGTATAAAGGACATTCCAGAAAATAATGTATAGCATCTTCAAAAGAAGCACTGCAATTACATTTAAAATTATTTATTATATGTATTTTTGACAGATCGGCATTGAGTGAGCTGCATTGGTGTCCAAGTCTAGTATGTAATATACTTAGTTTCCGTATAAGAATTATAATTTATAGTTTATATTTTCGCGGATATGTGCATTCGTTGACCCTGTAAGCATCAATGCATATAAATTTGGTGACAAATATTCATTAAATTCTTGCTTCGATACTTTCCATGACAACCGCAAAAATTGGTATACCACGAATAATAATGAATTTCAAGTAACATGCCATGTGTATAGTCAAATATATTTGATATTAAACTACGTACGTTTACATATTCGGCCAGGTCTGCTTGAAGTATCAAAAGAAAAATCTTCATATTCATAGCGACAGGAGCACATGTAGCTCCCATAGGTATTAATACACCATGCACGCGAGGAACAATCACTTGCTTGTCCATTCCACTCTAAACACTCGTCAAAATCTACAATATAGAATACATTGCCAACTTGTATATCAATATCTTGTTAAAAGTGGATAGTGGTGGTTTAAAACAATTATTAAAGACGACGGGTTGTCACTAGTAGGATATGGACCTGCTAACACTCCCGGAGCCCCTGGGTACACACCTGGGGTTTAGTGGTGTTCGTGTCGCTCGATCTATAGTTTTCTACGTATTGTTTTGTAGGTCATTGTTTGTCTCTTGTTCATTATCATTTGGCCATTGTATTGTCCCGTTTGGGAGTGCTCCTGAGATAGGAGGAAAATACCAGTAACAGTAATTGTCTCTCATTGTTCATGTCTTATATGTTATTTGTATTTGCTTACGGATAGTGGTGTACAACACGAATTGACTATACGAGTAACAGGACACATATCTTATAAGAGGTAGACATTGCTTATCCATCGCACCTTGTTTCATCCATGGTTTTTGGTGGGGTCGGTGCTGCTCAACATTTTAGTTTTCTATGTTGTGTTGTGCTTTTGTGTTTTGTTTGTCTTCGTCCCGTGACTTGTGTTTTGTTGGTCTTCGTCACGTGACTTGTGCTTTGTTTGTCTTCGTCACGTGACTTGTGTGACCAATGGTCAATGTTGCTTGTGTCTCTCTACTAGCTATTTTTGATTGCCCCATCAGTTTTTTATAATGTTTATTTGCGGTTTCTGATTACTCCTTTGGTATATTCAAGCCTTTCATAGAAGCTAACAATATAATGTTTCACGTCTTACCTTTGGCTTTTTCAAAATGTTAGCCATTATTTATCTGCCTACCCATCCAAGGAGCACCTGAGCTCACCCCGGTTTTTAGTGGGGTTCGTGTTATTCGATTTTTAATATTGTATATATATTTTGTAGATTGTTGTTTGTCTTTTTTTCGTTTGGCCATTATGTTGTCTGTTCTTCTTCGTCTTACAGATTCTGATTACCCATTTGGTATCTTCAAGCTCTTCTTATCTTGCGGGGATATTAAACTTACCATCTGTGTAAATATTATCTTTGTATGGTTGTCCTATCCTTAGGTAGCTTTCTCCAAGAATTCCATTATGCCTACAAATTCAATAATTATTGATATTAATGAAAGTTTATTACGAAAAATAGACTTGGATATCCAGGTTCGGGCTTGGGACAGGCACAAAATATGGCGAGATAAAACCGTTTAATAGTCGTCATCTTCCTTGCATCCAGATTTCGTTGTTATTTTGTTTTCTGAATTAAAAGCTTACAAAATAATTATTTCGTATTCTACCAATAGTAGTTATACAGTCGACAATTCCCATGTATATTTGCACATTTCTGACTTTGATTTTAACATGATACGTCTTGCAAGGAGTTATTTCACTTTAAGGATGATTGAGGAACCTCAGTTCACTGAAAATTCCTACCTCTTTAAGTAGTCCAATAACATGTCTCTAAACACCGTGGCATTCATCACATTATAGTAATCCTCGGTGATATGTAACAGAGCACTGGCTTGTAGACCGGTCGGTATCGCTGTCATATTAACTACCTCTGAAGCTATGAACCGTGACCAAAGATTGGTGTTGTTGAATGCATTATAGAGCTAAAGTAAATATGTTAAAACCTAAAGTTAGTAATAAATTGACAAACAAAAAAATGCAACCCATTCGGAACAGTTTCAACATCTATTAGAGAAAAAAGGTAGAAAAAGGCAAGCAATCGATATAACACACAAATAGATGACCGCTCATTTTCTTGGCTTGGTACAGACACTTCAATAAAAAGTGGGCGGATTAAACTAGATAATGCTGCATTGGGTAATTGATCAAAGAAATGTATTTTAGAAAGGTCGGGGACGGAGGGAGTCATAATCTATTTTGTCGGATTGAGTTATGCGAGTATTTTCCACATGTGAGTAAAATATAAACACTGACACATGACTGGGAACACCGAGTCCTAGTCTTGAGCTTTGTATATACTATATTTATTCTGGACGAGACAGAAGTTGTCATATACTTAGCGCGTCGTGAGCACTAATTTTGATATCTACGTTTTTATTTATTCTAACATAAAGGAGAGTCAAACGCCTTAACCATAATTAACTATTACATAGTACACAAGGCAATCGGCAGACATAATTGGAAAACAGTGATACAATTTGACCCAAGATATAATTACCAATAATTAGAGAATAAACAGTTAACGAATGTCATATTACCTCTAAAATAGAACCTATGGCTATCGAAAGACATAATAGTGAAACAATGATAAACCTTGAACCAAAATATAATTGCTAATAATTAGACTATAACAAGTTGGGTGTATTAAATGTCATTTTACCCCTAAAACCTGTATCCTCAATTTCATGTCTCTAAACTGGCCAGTTTTATTGTTTGAATATTGTTTGATATACTGAGCTTCTGTAAACGTGTAGCAACGTGGGTGGTCTTTATCTTTTGGGTAGCAACCAAGCTCTTCTGTTATATTTAGCCGTATATAATAAGTCTGTACCTCTGTAAAAATATGTAAATCATTGACCGTGTCAAGAATATTGACAATTATCAGTTCAGATAAGAAAAGTTAAAAAAAAAAATATATATATATATGAATGAAAAAAAAAGAAAAGAAAAAGTTTAAAAATAAGTAATTAGAAGCTCAGAAAAAGACAGACAATGCAATGTCTGACAAAATACTACACAGAAAACTAAAGATCGAGCACCACGAACTCTTTTATAAAACAGGGGTGGAATATACTTAGTTTGTATTAAGTTGAATTTCATACATTTATTTACAACGGGTTTCGGTGTTCGAGTTACTAAGTTCGTTAACCTCTCATTACACGATCTAACAACACTGACGTGTGTTCGCGACCCGATACCCACCTCAAATGTTAATGTTTTCAGACTCCTACCTAGAGACCGGTAAATTCACCTGTTACTTGTTATAATTGTCCGGGGTTTCCTGTCACTGTAATTCTAGTTGTCACGATAAAAAAAAAATACAAAAAACTGAAAGTGACAATAAAAATGAAAAGCAAAAATATCACACTGTCTGAACAGTTACAATATCAAATAGACGAATCGTAGAAAGAGGAACAATTGATATCATTAACACACAAATACATGACCGCTCACTTTCCTGGCATGATACAGGTACTTAAATAAAAAGTGATTGGGCTAATCTAATTTTATTCGCTCATAGTAGACATCAATAACTTAACCACATACATTCTCATTAATTCTTAGATTATTCTCAATCATAAATATACATGCTTGTGTTATGAGTGCAATTGTGTAACTTGATTTGTTCACATTATTTTACAATTCGTTCCATTATTACGATATTCCTATCATATGCTTATGATGTAATTTATAGAGCATTTCTGACAATGTCCAAAGGGAAAAAGATAAAAAGGCAAACGATGACCCATAAAACACTTCACAAAAAACTAAAGATTGAGCGGAAATTTCGGGGTTGAGTTTGCATTCAATGTTGCTATATCTTAAGTTTTCTGTTGAGTGTTTTGTAGATCATTGTTGGTCCTTTCGAAGAAGAAAAGACAATACAAATAATAGGACAAACAATGATCCATAAAACACTGCACAGAAAACTGAAGATCGCGCAACACGAACCCTACTAAAAGCGGGGGTGAAATCTGGCGCTCCGAGAGGGTAATCAGTTCATTCTCTACTAGTGGCATCGTGTTACTATAGCTACACATCCGGTCATGTGTCATGAATGAGGAAAGGACCTGATTATGATTACGACAAACATAACATATCACGGATGATCATGTGTGTAATGGAATTTGTTCATATTGTTATATGTTTTATAATTGTCAGATTTAACCTTCATTATCAACATTAAATTTGTCAAAGAAAATATATGACCTATTCATAATTTTACAAACCGTTGCATTCTCCTTGATTATATATATTAGCATATCCGGGTTTACAGCGACATCTAGTGTTTACCCGACCATCTTCACGAGAACATTTCTGGTTGGTTATGTTCCACTGTGGACATGGTGTTTCGTCTTTAAAATTACATAGTCCCCCTAGCCATATATTTGTAGGTTTTGGAATACCCATTCGTTCTCCTGTTATATAAATAAGCACTCTGTGCATGTTATAAAGAAAAAGGAAACAAAGTATGATGAAATATACTAAGCAATGGCATATCAATTTGCTAAAGTATGTTAATAAAAAATGACAGACGAAAAGCATTCCAAACTGTCAGAACACCTCAATTAAATATTATTTAATCATAATATATAATAAAGCAATTTGTATCGAGCCATAATATATAATAAAGCAATTTGTATCGAGCCATAATATATAATAAAGAAATGTGTATCGAGACATACTATATAATAAAGCAATTTGTATCGAGACATTCCGGATGTTTTCATGTGTCTTTTTGTCATATAACCTAACGTTAAATTCTGAAGAAAAAAAAATTATAACTCTTGTGTTGTCCGAAAATAACCCTCTTCTCCTCCCCCCCCCCCCCCCCTGCAAGTTAAATGGTCGGACCCTTACTAAATTATATATCTACGTTTTTATTAAATCCATGCGCATTTTATGCTGTCGTTTATTTATATATCTATTTTGCGATTTAATGCTCTCTTATAAATGTGTCTTTCCCAAACATTGAGGATTGAGGCTTGACAGTGGTGTCTCCTGTGCATACGACAGTGGTGTCCCCTGTGCATACAAATACAGCGAAGCACGTATATAACAAATATACAGAGGTATGTCCCATTAGTTCGTCATAATCCAAATACATGATTTATACGAATGGTTTCAAATATTTTATTGGTAATTTTTATTGCATCGCTAAGCATGTAACATTAAGGAGAAATAGCACAGACTGGCTGTATCGGAATCAGGATGATGTGTCCGAGTAGGACGAGGACTGTTGTATCAGTGAAATAGCACTATAAATGTCTAATTAAGCGAGTTGGTCTGTACCAAAAGGACATCATTATCATCTCATCGAACGTTTCTTGCTTTGATGCTAAAAATCGCTCATTTGACGATAAACAACAATAACACACTCACTCACTTACTCAAATATAATACTGAATTGTATCGAAATCTATCAGGCATGGGTGACCTTACCAGATATTGGCCATCCTGTTTATGCACTTTGGTTTGCATGCTCTCAAAGACTTTTAAATCATTGGGCTTTCCAATCTATGTGTTATTCCAGAAACGGGTCGTGTACACTATTTCTACCATTTCATTATTATCCACAATACGATACAAAAAAACGTATGTATCAAATGTTAGATGCACGATGCGTTTCTGGAATAACCTTCAAGTATGCTCAAAGCAACAACATTTGAAAGCCAAATAATTTTAAAAGTTTTGGAAGCAAGTAAACAGGATCGTTAAAATCAGCTAATATCATAGTTGTCTTATTTTACATTATTGTATTCTTTCTCAAATTTCCTTTCATTTCATTTCGTTTTATGGCAACGTCGATAACCCACGGCTGATCACGATATGATTACTCTCTACTCATAAAGATGAGAAATCACAGCGTGATCAGCTGTAGATAATAAATACACGTTAGACAATACCGATGTGGCAATCAAAAATGGACAATCTAAAAAAACTGGCAACATTGGGTACGCAAGACGAAGATTAACGACGATGAAATTATGATGACTTAATACTCCATAATATACAAATTACTTACGTGGAAGACAGAACCATCTGTCTGATGATGGTTCAAACTTATACGTACACGTACATACATTCTGTAAACATTTTGTGTTAGGTATAAATTTACAGTGAACAGTTGTTAAACATCTTTCTCCTATTTGTGCAGGATCTGAATGAGTTAAACAAAACAACGAATAGGGTGATGACTTAACACGTACATTAACTATTGTAAATTGTATAACACATTAAAACAGATAAACGAAAATCATAATACATATTTTTTATAGCTTACCCTATGCATTCAACAGACTATCAAGAACATGATACGGGTATAAATGTAATCCCTATAACACATCCGTTGTTATATGGTACACTACATGAATATCATGAATATACTTGATCTCAAAATGAAAATAATCCAAATTTTATTCTTACTAGGAATTATTTAACATGAGAGGACACAAGATTAACAAATTAATCATGTAAGGTCTGTACAGACCATTGATGGTAGCAATCAATCAATAGGTTATCCACGGTCATTGGAAACATGTTTGCAATCTTAAATTTGTATTGTCTGTCCTTCGATGTATAGATTCTGATTATCCCTTTGGTATCTTCAAACTTTTCTTGTTTGCAAAATTCCCCTGGTTTTACAGTAATGGCGATGAATGTTGTTGGTTGCATAGTTAGATGTAAATTCAAATACCATATAGTCACCACAACGACGGCTACCTGAGTTCATTCCCGTTTTTAGGGAGGCTCGTGTTGATCGATCTTTAATTTTCTGTGTAGTATTTTGTAGATTATTGTTTATTATTTTGTTCATTTTCTTTTGATCTTTGTTGTCTGTCTTTCTTCCATTTACGGCTTATGGTATTTTCAAACTTTTCCTATATTGAATAGGGCGCCGTCGTGATCGTGATCGCATGGTCGTTGGATATACAGCTACATGTGCAATCAGTGCCTCTCACCACGAACTCCGTTTATGGCGAGGTGTACTCGATGCAACATTATGTCATGAAGCTTGTCAGTGACTTGCGACAGGTCGGTGGTTTTCTCCGGTTGCCTCCACCAATAAAAGTGGCCACCACGAAATAACTGAGATATTGTTGAAAGTCGCAATAATAAACACCATAAACCAATCAACCAACTAACCATTGTATTGAATAATCTATACTTACATCTTCTACAGAAAGTTCCATTATTATCTGTGAAATAATTTGCCCTACACTGACAGATCTGATCTCTTCCACACTCACTTTTCTTCACAGTAGAAACACATTGAAAGTGTTTTGAACATCGATCTCCAATCGTCCGCGGGTCTACATTAGTTAGAAATCCAATAAAGAAAACACTTAATAAATATGTAATGTCTGCTTCCATGATGTACGTTTAGAACACACTTCATAAATATGTAATGTATGCTTCCATGGTGTACACATAAACAACACTTAATAAATATGTAATGTTGTCATCCATCATGTACGCTTAAACAACACTTAATAGATATGTAATGTCTTCTTCCATGATGTACGCTTAAACAACACTTAATAAATATGTAATGTCTGCCTATGTTTAAACAACACTTAATAAATATGTAATGTCTGCTTCCATGGTGTACGCTTAAACAACACTTAATAAATATGTAATGTCTGCCTATGTTTAAACAACACTTAATAAATATGTAATGTCTGCCTTTGCTTAAACAACACTTAATAAATATGTAATGTCTGCCTATGTTTAAACAACACTTAATAAATATGTAATATCTGCTTCCATGGTGTACGCTTAAACAACACTTAATAAATATGTAATGTCTGCCTATGTTTAAACAACACTTAATAAATATGTAATATCTGCTTCCATGGTGTACGCTTAAACAACACTTAATAAATATGTAATATCTGCTTCCATGGTGTACACTTAAACAAGAAATATAATCATTGAACGTTTATTTTGGAAGCTATAGATTATTTTGTTTTTGACGTTCTAATCTATCGTTGAATAACAACACATGCCTTCCAGATTTCCAATGCACGTGTATAATATTGCGTGCACGTCACTCACCCAACACAATCGATTTTAACAATATAATTTCTGTGCTTTGTTAGATATTTGTCCCTCGGTATTAACATTATTAGAGTATTTCCTTTGCTTTCTCAACAAGGGACCATTCCATCATTATAGTATCGAGTTTTTCTTCTATTATCCCCAAGACGAGACTATAGGATAGAAGGGCAGTAAAGATAGGTATGATGTTTATGGAAATTATGTGAAAGTAAAACTAATTCTATTTTGAATAACATTGACCGGGACCTTGAACTTTAGATTCAGCCATTATGTAGCAGAAGAAAATGCTTTAGCGTTTTACAGATATTTACACAATCAATCATTACACACCGTCCTTATCTCTGTGCATTAGTCAAGATTTATGCAAAATGTTATAATGAGGAAATGTAAAAGAGAGAGAACAAATATTACACATTACAGGCAAATGTAGATATTTGTTCACTGCTAAATAATTGAAAACGGTGTTTGTGCTTAAAATAATCCAACAAATGTTACATCAAACGTTCGATAGCTTTTCAAATGTCTATTAATAGAATAATATACTTATATGATGCCCGTTGTTTTAATTGTTGTTATTTACGTCTTCTTTTAATCATATTGTATACCTAACACATACATTCGTGTATATAAACAATTCATTGTTTGAGTTCAATGATTGGTATACTATGTCTGGATTCGTATATACTTGTTTTTATGCATAAATTCAATTAAGAATTGAATGCATTCTTTTGATGTTTCATTGGGGTATGAAAGCGTTGACCGAAGTATATTTTCAATGAAGCGCTATGTTGAAAATGTAGTTCGGTCAACGCTTTCATACCCCAATGAAACTTCAAAAGAATGCATTCAATTCTTATAATTATATTCAAATCACACCAAAATTTAATATAGTTTAATTTTTCGTTGTGAATTTTATTTGTTAGATTATTTGCTGTTGGAAATTACTACGCCATTGATTGTTTACATCTGACGTCGTCATGGAGGTACGTGCAAGTTCGGATTTGAGTTTCATTGGGATGTGGAACATCTCTTTTATAATCATGTGACCACTTCATAACCAATCATATTGTAACATTTCAATGAAAAACGGAAGTAATGTAATTATTTAAGAATATATCCTAATTACTTGTTAACACAAGTAGTAATTCAAATGAATTGCATCCAAGCCTCGCTGCGTCGACGCAATGGGGACCAATAATTTAACTTGAAATATCCGAACATTATCCTGGAACTGCCTACCCTTCCGGAGCACCTGAGACCACTCCCGGTTTTAGAGGAATTCCTGTTACTCGATCTTTAGTTTTATGTGTCTGCTTTGTTGATCGTTGTTTGTCCTTTTGTCCTTTTTCTTTTGGACATTGTGTTGTCTATTCGTCTTGGATTTACGGCTTCTGATT
The DNA here is from genome assembly GCA_963383655.1 of Bathymodiolus septemdierum. Classification (NCBI taxonomy): domain Eukaryota; kingdom Metazoa; phylum Mollusca; class Bivalvia; order Mytilida; family Modiolidae; genus Bathymodiolus; species Bathymodiolus septemdierum. Next base: position 16,636,878 of record OY726529.1, read on the forward strand.
ACCGCATTTGTGTCTTCAATCGTTTCGTAAGAACCAAATTGTTACTTTGAGGTACCTAAGGAAGCAACTTACCGGAGGTTCGAATCTAATAATGCGAACAGTTTTAGGATATCAAAGGGGTAATCAGAATGCGTAATTCGAAGAAGGACCGAAAATACAATGGTCAAAAGAGAAAAAACTAACGGACAAACAACGATCTACAGGGTAGGATTGAAACAAGAACATAAGAAAATTATCTAACACGACGCGATCATATAAGTGTACATAATTTGAAATATTTCTATATACATTATAGCAATGTTATTTCGCACGTTTCCATGTGATAATAAATCTACATATAGTTATGCCAACATGTTTATTTATAGGTGTTTAATAGACAGTTTGGAATGTATTATTACAGAAACGTATTGTACGTATTAAATTAGATATTGACATGGCCATTAAACCGTTTTCATGTTACTATAAGCTTGTTTCGAAAGATTTAACTGGTAATAAATATGCTCGCAGCAATTATTGAATAGATGTGCCCACACGTCACTAACCTCGTTTGCCAATTAGTAATACATTACATTAAGCTTATTTCACTTGGTATGAGTTCACCCCCGGTTTTTAGTGGGGTCCGTGTTACTCGATCTTTTAGCGTTATGTGTATGTTTTGCAGATCGTTGTTTGTCCTTTTGTACTCTTTCTTTTGACCATTGTGTTGTCTGTGCTCTCGATTTACGGATTCTGACTACACCTTTGGTATCTTCAAACTCTTCTTCTGTGATTGAATTAAATATTGAAATCTCGAATTGTATTACATTCTAATCAATGTAGTGTATAGTACTATTATTAAGAGCATTTCCTATTGTATATTTGTTGATTTGTTCGGCTGTTTTTTTTATTTTTTTTTAACAACATAATAATTTTATTTATTCTGAATTCTTGCTAGTTACAAATTTAATCAAGAGTCCAAGCTTCTCTTGATGTACCCAGTTACACTCCACTGATTATCCAGGGAATTAATCAGCTGGTACAAATTTAAATACATTTTAAGAATAAAAATAATAATATTTAAGAACTATTTATTTTCTTTTTCATAGCATACAAAAATATATTATTTGTTCGGCTGTTATACAATTATTCAAATGGTGTTTACTGCACACGTGTGTAGAGGAACTATATTTACATAGCATTATCAAACTGATCTCTCTTCATATAAGTGACTTCGAATATGTTTTCTTATAATGTATCTGTCATTACTAATTGATAGAATGCAGAATATAAATTGTTCTGTTATTGCTACGCGTAATTAAGCGAGACAAAATCAAGACCGAAAATACATGAAAAAAATGACATTTTACTGAAAAAATAGATAATTGTTTCTACTTCTGTAGTAAGAGGTGATAAATGTGGTAGAGCCAAGTGTGCCAGAATAATGTCAAGAAAAATGGTGAATTGTAGGAAGCAATGTGTGTTAGATCGGTAAACGATCTGTTCATGATAAATGTGGTAGAGCCAAGTGTGCCAGACTAATGTCAAGAAAAATGGTGCATTGTAGGAAGCAATGTGTTTCAGATCGGTTAAACGATCTGTTCATGATTTCGTTGATAGAGGGTTGTTGTTAATTAGGAAGCTACTGAACCAAGAGTTTCTATTAGTTAAGCTTAAGCCATGGTTTCGGAAGAGTAATACGACTGGCGCCAATAGTGAAGCAGGAACTGCTTACCCTACCGAAACACCTCAGTTCACCCCCGGTTTTAGTGTGTTAGCGTTGCTCAATTTTAATTTTCTGTGTAGTGTTTTGCAGATCATGGCTTGTTCTTTTGTCTTCGATTTACGGTTATTATTACCTCTTTGACATCTTACTGATAAAGTTTATTTGAGTTTATTCTAGTCATCCGGAATGTGTTAAACTGGAGACAAATGTGTCGTGGTTTGCATAATGCAATGGTCCAAGGATTGATATCGATAACATCTGTTCGTAACCTTCGTATGTCGTACATAGATCAGGTGATAATGTCCATTTCCAAGACTCTTCGTAGCAATCGTGTGATATGCATGGAGCAGGTGAAGCTGGTCCTTTCAAAGCATGTTGTGTCCTATCCAGCTGAAGTTCGTGTAGGTTGATATTTGGCTATTTAGGTTTTAAGTTTTATTCTTTACTGGTTTTTGCTTTATCTATATGTACAGTGGGTTTATATTGTTTCCCCGTCTGGCATATTTCTTTGTTTACTTAAGCGGTACTATAATTTAGTAATTGTTCCGGAAAGGGAAATGATATGCTACCGATCTGGAGGACTCTGCCCTATTACTAATTTTGCATGAGAGTTCGTGCTACTCGGATTGTCTTAATTTGCATTACTGATATGCTTGCATTGTTGTAATAAATACAATTTAGTGCACACGACACGTTTCTGGAATATCCTTCATGAGGTACCCTCAAATTCAAAAGAGAGGATAGCCATATAATTTTAAAGCATTTGCGTTCAAAACAAAACCAAAGGGCATAAACAGGATAGGCAAATAGGTTTTGTATCTATCCTCTAGTAGAATCATCATACCTGTTTATGGTACGTGCATCTAATAGAAGGTTAAACGTAAATGAAGTTCAACCACGATGATCAAATCGAGTCGAACACAAACCGTCATCTACATCTCTTGATAAGTCGGATATTCACCACCTACATTTAAACGTTATTCATACATATATGTATGTAAATGTTTATCCATTGACGCTACGGCTTCTGGTTGCACCTTTGGTATGTTAGAACTCTTGGTAGAACAGCATGTAAAAATTGGGTTTTAAATAGAACAAGAAAGGTTTCTACATTTCTTATATTTAACACAGAAAAAGTTGTTGTCAGAAACAAATCTTTACTTACATTTAACACAGGCAAGGTTGTTGTCAGAAACAAAGTGTTGTGAAGGACACATACATTGATCTTCTTCACATACAGCCTTAACATCAATGTGTTCACATTGTGATGGAAAGAAACATGTTTCTCCAATGAACGTTGGACCTTAAATATAAGAGTCGTTAAATTTTGTTACATGTAAAGTGATTGTATATCAGTTATACAATGGACAAACTAAATTTCCACCGAAACAACGTCAAATCAGAAGCAAAATCGATAATCCTAGCAAACACATACATGACCGGCCACCTTCCTGACCTAGAACAGACACCTCAATACATATATGACCGGCCATCCTCCTGACCTAGAACAAACACCTCAACACATACATGACCGGCCACCTTCCTGACCTAGACACCTCAACAAAAAGTGGCGGGGTTAAGTTAGTGCTATGTGTCCAAATCTCACTTCTTAGTGACATGATGTGGTCATGCAAATATGTTCCACTTACTGTGTTTTCATTTGGATTGGAAGTGAGAGTTACCACCGTTCTACGACCATTATCATGCCAAAATGTACCGATGAATACCGGGGGTATGTCACGACTAAGATCAAATTATTTGTTATTAAGAATTATTTTTGGGATTGTGTATTGTCGTTTTTTCATATATAATTAAATTAAACATCGTCAAATGCATGTAGTTCATTTTCCAAAATATGTAAGTATGTTTCAAAAAGGAGAAGAAGAATTTTTTATGATAATGTGCTTATTTGTTTTTTTCCTACATGCAAATGAGTATGTACACATTCAGGAGAGCTAGGTCAGCTAACCTGGGCTGAATAGAATATTGTAAAGCAGGAGTTTGATCATTAAACTGTATGTATTAAAAAATAAAAGGTGTCCGTTTAATTGTGCAGTATATTATTCTAAATGAGACACATAGTCATAAAACCACAGTGAAAACAATAAAAGATTTTGCATGCAAAGGTAAAGAACTAATAATAGAAAATATACATACGCTTAACACATTCAGTGCCATTATTTATTTCATCGTAACCCGCTACACATAAACAGACAGCATCAGTACAGATACTATGTGTTACTGCCATTTTACAGTCGTAATCATTTTCACACGTATCATTTATTATTCCTGGAAAAAAGTATTAATTGAATTATTACATTTTGATACTTTCAGCATTTTTTTTCAGTTTTACACATGTGTCCGTCCTACTCGTCATTTAAGCAATGCTAACACAATCGTTCGAGGTGTCACATTTGGAGCAGGGTCTGCTTTCCCTTCCGGAGCGTCTGAGCTTATTCCCGATTTTTAGTGAGGTTCGTGTTGATCGATCTTTAGTTTTATGTGTAAAGTTTTGTAGATCGTTGTTTGTCCTTTTGTCCTTTTTTCTGTTGGCCTTTGTGTTGTCTGTCCTACTTCCATTTACGGTTTCTGATTACCCCTTTGGTATTTTCAAACTTTTGGTGGTGTAATGGGCAGACTGCCCGCCTCTAGTGCGGTAGATTGTGTGTTCGAGTCCGGGTCGGGCCAAACCAAATGCTATGAAATTTGTATGTGTTACTTCTCTGTTAAGCGCACAACAATAAAGAGAAAGAGCAAATACTGGTTGGCTCGAAATCAGGAAAATGTTGGGTAACATGTCTACCCTTGAGCTAGCACTATGAAAATCAAACGAAGCATGCTGGTCTAGTATAAAGCATTAATCATTATCATCTCCAACATGTTCCCGCCATGGTGTAGCTACAAAATTGATAATTTGGCGTTAAACAGCCATCCCTCATTCACTTTAGGCAATGCATATTGGTGAGGAGTAATATATACTTCATGTGCATTTATTATTATTCGTTGAATCCAACATTTCGTGGATTTTGTTGTGTTATTATTAAAGTAAGAAATGGAGTGCATCACGAAAGGCAAATGTGACCAGAGAAGCCAAGACTCATTAAACACTGAATCATTCATATGTGTAGTAGTTGATATAAATAGGAAGTCGTGTTAATGTAATTTGTGATCTATGTATTTGTTTACCTACGTTTAGTACAGAGGTCTTGTTCCAGCGAAGAAAGAAATCCAACAACACAGTTACAAGTACCATTCTGACATAAGCTGTCTTCAACAGCATCAAAACAATCGTTATCAGTGGAACATACGTCCCCCATTTGCCTCCTACGACATGACTGGTTACCGAATTCACCAAGGTACCCAGATATGCATTTGCATTCACTATGATTACAAAAGCTATTTTTTATTGCAATATTACAGTCATCATAGGAAGAACAAACATCAGAAATTCTTCTTAGTTTACAAAGAGTTCCATTTTGTACGCTCATGTATCCCATGTAGCATGAGCATGTATTGTTGCTGTCACAGTATGTCATATTTATACTGTCGGAACAGTCTAAGTCTGTGACACATGGATGTATCCCTACGCGACGCTTAACACAACTTCCGCTGTCTCTTTGCGCAAACCCGGATGTACACTGACAACTATCATTTTTACAAATACTATTTGCCACTGCTTCGCTGCAATCATAATTATTCTCACAGGAATTAAAAAGTGTTCTGAGAATACACAGTGACTCGTTCAAATTGATATGCCTGAATCCAGTTTTACATGTGCATTGATAATTGATGCAAATACTGTCATCAACAGTTACGTTACAATCATCAGAACTATCACATATATCGCCTATGTTACGTAATTTACATGTCATATTTCCATTCGGAATGTATTTGGATTGGCAGGTACAAGTACCATTGCAAACACTAAACTTTATATTAGAACAATGTTTATCTGTTAAACAGATATCTCCCAATCGTCTTTCTATACAGATATTTTCGAGCATTTTATACTCATCTCTGCACATACATGTTCCGTTTACGCATGTGGAAAACGGCAGTCCACATTCGGAATCCTCTATACATTTGTCACCAATATTTCGTTGTTGACATGTGCTATTTATTTCTTTAAACCCTGCTTTACACTGGCACGTCCCGTTGATACAAATACTGTTTTCATTGCCAATGCAGTCAGAACTGTTTGTACAAGAATCTACAAAGTAATTCTCAGATTTAAATTATGTAATCATATGCGACATGCTACATGTTTGTCTAAAGATGTACAATATCAATGAAAGTTTGAAGATACCGAAGAACAGACAGTGTAATGGCCAAATAAGGGTAATAACAAAATTACCGAACTCCGAACAATCTTACAAAGGGAAAGTCAAAACTCATAAGTATATAAACAGACAAAATCAGTCAACAACCGGAAAACTGTGAAAACTGTAATGACCCTGACTTGGCACAGGCATTGCTAAAGAAATGGTGGGTTGAATCAGATATTAAAGCGCCAAACCTCCCGCTTTCATTACGGCTCAAAGGTTCCGGCTATCACTATAACAGTATTTATAACAATACTGGAACAAAAGGACAATAGACATAAAAGACAAACAATGGTCCACAAAATACTATGCAGAAAATTAAGTAAGATTGAGCAACACGAACCTCACTAAACACGGGGGTGAATAAATACAACGAATTCTGAAGAATTGAATGAGTCTGATTGCAAATACAATCATTAAATTTTGCCTTGAACGGATATACAATTAATTGAAATAATAATAAAAGAAGAAGAATATCAATGCAGAAACTGCTGAATGTAATTGCAGAAAAACATATTTCATTTTTCCAACATCGTACATATGCCACTCGAATTAACTAATAATTAATCAAAAAGACAAGAGATTTGTCATTATACACTCCAGTATTTAATACATGGCATGTAATTATAACACGTTCATTGGACTCAACCTGGGTGAAAAGATGAATTATTGTAATGTCACTAAATGACAAACAAAACGATTTCAATTTTGCCATTATAAATTTTCAACACATTGCTAGTGCAATGTAATACAAAAACTCGTGCGTTGAACTCGCGTTGCAGTTTGTATCCAGACTCTTTACAGCGTCACCTTCTTTTGAGTACTAATCTATTAATTCAGCGGCTTTCAAAGAATCATCTCATCTTATCTTTCAAGAGGTCTTTCGGAAGACATCGAAACATTGTTGCATAGTATTTGTCACTTGCGTACAGATTACAAGAGGTGTATTTATGTCAGAAATGGTTCCAAGTTGATCCTTTTCTCCTTTGTCTTCAGATGGCCTTGTATACACTCTAACCTATCAACCTATTAATAGTATAATGGTTAGCGTGTTCACCTCGAGTGTGGTAGATCAGCTCAAAACCAAAGACTTTAAATTGGTATTTGTTTCTTCTCCGCTACGCACGCATCATTAAGGAGAAGGAGCGCGTACGATTCGAAATCAGGATAATGTGATAGCATCGATCGATACATGTATACCCGTTTCAGTGAACTAGGACAATGGAAATCTAACTAAGTGTGTTGGTCTAGTACAATGCGGACATCATCATCATATCACCGAATGTAACTTATTTTCGCCATGATATGGCTAAACCGTTCCTCGTTTAGCGTTAAAAAGCAATCACTCACTCATGTAGTCTAGCACTTAACACGTATGGCGGTTGACTTATAAGAAGCAGGAACTGTTTATCATTGGCGAGAACCAGGGTTCACCCCCTAGGTTGATAGGGTTCGTGTTGCGTTCAAACCCTAGGTTGGTGGGGTTCGTGTTGCGTTCACTCCCTAGGTTGATAGGGTTCGTGTTGCGTTCACCGCCTAGGTTGATGGGGTTCGTGTTGCTCATCATTTTAGCTTTCTGTGTTGTGTTGTGTTGTTGTGTTTTGTTTTTTTCTTGTCCTGTGGCTAGTGTGGCCAGTGTTGCCGGTTTCTCTGGATTGTCAATTCTAGATTGTCCCTTCGGTGTTCTATAGCGTCTAAAATGATGGGTAAGGTCATCGGCTCTCATTTGTAGAACTGTTATTATGAGATGGATATTGTCCAATCAAAATGTTACTTCCGTCAGAACTTCGGATATTTCTACTATTAGCGTATCCTAAGATCACGCATAACATACTTACTTTTCAAATATACCTCTTCATTGTCATCTGAGCATAGATAAGTTTGGTTGACACAGACAGAAACATTCACATTCGTAAGACATTCAACATTCACATACGTATCAGATTCAAAGTCTTCAAAACAAGGATCACAAATTGGAATGTTGGAAGAATTGTTGTTATCAGCACAGCATGGCATGACAATAGCCATAGCATATATATCATCACTTTTATTATGTATATTACAAGCACCTCTAAGACTTAGAGTGAAATTTTCGCTATTAATAGACATTAACATTTTCTCAATGATAGAATGGGCATCTTTTTCGCTACCAATCGAAGACGTATTATAATCATGCAAAGCCAATAATAACTTAGTTGTACAATTATTTTCCTTGCATTTCTTAAACAAATTACAGCTTCCCTCCTCTGACATATTTACATATGTTGTGTACATCTTTCTAAATGCTGTAACAGTGTTGTTATCACAGATGGAAGTCTTCTCGTTGAAGACATAATCGTTGATAAGTATGATGTATATCTGAACGTCAGAATCAGAGTAGCATGGTGCTATATTATATAACAATGTCGAATTATTATCTGTATGATTAAGCGCAAATTCTAACAATGCGCAATAACTATTTGTGTTACATTTGGATGCACAAACACCCACTGAGAGAGAAACTATTAAACTGTAATAAAATGAGGTATTTGCCGTGGCGTTGCTACGAAAACATTCCGTCACAAAAGCTTTGATCTGTTTTCTTCTTGTTGAATTATCGAAGTGTGTTTTCTTGAACTCGGAACGTAAAGTAGGCACGATGCCATGTGAACTATTATCAGCATCCGTGTCAGCAAATAATTGGTCTGACGTCACATGAGTGGTTTCGTTGAAAAATTCTTCTGTGAAGTTAGAGCTGATATTAACAAGACGAATGTGACCGGTAGTATTCAAACACACTCCACTGTTCAGATCTGTAAACATAAAACGTGATTTTTAAGCAATGAACAATTTTTTTTTTATTTAGGTATACATATATACATTTTGCACAACATGCATTGATAAAAATATTAAAATCAATTACAATAAGCAAACAATAGAAGCTACTTTAACCCCGCCACTTTTGTTGAAGTGCTTGTACCTAACGAGGAATGGGTGGGCATGTATATGTGTGTGCTAGTAATATCGATTTTGCTTCATTCTAGGATTTTTATATGGATTATTGAACTCTTCTGAGAGTTGGTATTTTTATATGGATTATTGAACTCTTCTGACAGTTGGTATTTTTATATGAATTATTGAACTCTTCTGACAGTTGGTATTTTTATATGGATAATTGAACTCTTCTGACAGTTGGTATTTTTATATGGATTATTGAACTCTTCTGACAGTTGGTATTTTTATATGAATTATTGAACTCTTCTGACAGTTGGTAGTTTTATATGGATTATTGAACTTTTCTGACAGTTGGTAGTTTTATATGGATTATTGAACTTTTCTGACAGTTGGTATTTTTCATGTCATTTTATTGCAATATGCAAAAAAAATCTTTAAATTTCCATAAAATAAATGTATTATTTATCCTCAGATTGATAATGACATGTAAATGCACTATTACTACATGCAACAAATCTGCATAATAGATAATAACGTGTCATTACTGTCAGGCGACCGAAACGACATGGAATACAAAGTTAATAGATTACACAGCTAGCTGATCTTATCGTGAAAGCAATAGACTTCAGCTGACCTTTACTAGACTGGTGGTGTGATTTTCATCCCTTGTTATTTTTTCGTCAGTACAATTAGTTCAACCCCGCCACTGTTTATTTAAATCAATGTACCAAGCCATGAAAGTGAACGGTCATAATTTCTGTGTTTTTTGGGTATCGATTTTGCTTTTCTAAGATTTGTCTATTGGATATTGGAAATGTTCCAACAGTGTTGTATTTTTTTTCGTACATTGCTATATAGGTTTGTTTGTTTATGGTGTTAAACGCCACTTTCAACAATATTTCAGCTATATCGTGGTGGTAAGTTTTATTGGTGGAGGAAACCTGAGTACCCGGAGAAAACCGCCGACCTGTAGCAAATCACTGACAAACTTTATCACATAATGTTGTATCGAGTACACCTCGCCATGAACGGGGCTGGAATTCACAACTTTAGTGGTGATAGGCATTGACTGCATGGGTAGTTGTAAATTCAACTTCAATACGATAACGACCACGATGGTCACTCTATTACTTCGTAGCCAGTGATATATTTTACTGGAAGTGATACAGGGGAGGGTTAGTTTACTTTGGTATTGTATTTTGGCTTCTGTTAACTAATAAATACAATGGTCTATTAATTCACGAGTACGTCGCATTTCTTGGAAAAGATATTAAAAGTTAAAGTTAGAAATCAATTTCAAATTATCAAATAATTTCGTAAAACTAGTTTAACGCCTTCACTCTTTATTGAAGTGCCTGTACCAAGCCAGGAAAGTGAGAGATCGTGTATTTGTTTGTTAATGATATCAATTTGGTCTCTTTTTTACGATTGTTCCAGTGGATTTTAAAATTGTTTCGACAGTGCGGTATTTTTTGCGTTTCATTTTATTTCAACCAACAACATATAAGGGTAATAACAAAATTACCGAACTCCGAACAATCTTCCAAAGGGAAAGTCAAAACTCATAAGTATATAGACAGACAAAGTCAGTCAACAACCGGAAAACTGTGATAACCGTAATGACCCTGACTTGGTACAGCCATTTCTAAAGAAATGGTGGGTTGAATCAGATTTTAAGGCGCCAAACCTCCCGCTTTCATTACGGCTCAAAAATTCCGGCTGTCACTATAACATACTGGAACAAAATAGGTAAAATAGTTGTCATATGTGTATGTGTGCTACTATGATTTTAATTGGCTTTTGTCTAGACAGTTTTTGGCCTCGGAAAGATTGTTTATGTTCATTGTATTGATAATAAATTATTAGTGTATATTTGTTTATTTTCTTTATATATACAAACAAATATATATCATATGCGAAGTGTTGTTCTCTTGTTTCGCATATAAACATCATTTGTAATGGATTCCCCACAACAAAAGAAAATTTGGAGTATATAAACAATTTAATTAAGATATTTTCTAGACGAACAGCATGTGTTTATTCTTTAATAGAAAGAATGATTATACCGAGACATGACAAAACATCATAGATCAACATAGAAAGAAAACAAGTGGCCAAAAAATTAACAACAAAAAAAGAGATAAAGACAAAAACTATTAGCGTGGCCAAATACAGGAAGCTGTAGACGAATAATACAGACCCCAAAAAAAACCCAGGTCTAGTACTAGATTGTGTCCATACATAGCAACTGCCGAGTTATTCAAGGTAATGAGTTTTATTTTTGCAAATTGAAAGAACAGAAAGTTGAACCAATATCTTTAACAGAGCTTCACGTTTAATGTGAGGGACCGTAGCATATAGAGTAAAGAAGTCAAATGCTTTTCATACTGTTGCAAAAGCAGAGAAAACTTTTGAATTTTTGAGGATCCACATCTGATAAACATTTCTTCCAGCATTGCCGTACAAATGCCAGATGACGGGTGCCACTAGTGGAGCAGGAACTGCCTACCTTTCCGGAGCATCCGAGTTCACCCCTGGATTTTAGTGTGGTTCGTGTTACTCGATATTTTATTTTTGTGTAATATTTTGTAGATTGTTGTTTGCCCTTTTGTCTTTTTTCTTTTTGGCCATTGTGTTGTCTGTCCTTCTTCGATATACGGATTCTGATTACCCCTTTGGTATCTTCAAACTCTTCCTATGCAAAATTAGTAGCCGATAAAGGGAAGGGATATCTATCTTTGGTGGAAATACAAAAAAAGAACACACAACTGAATGATGATTGTCAATAATTTCCGCTTTTGTCAGCGTTGTTTTTTCTTTCCTACAAACACAAAGTTGTTGGAGGTTTTCTTAGCTAGAACAAGAACATACCTGTTATGAAGGTTGGAAATTTGAATTGACGGGAGTCTTATAAGAGGCATGAGTTGATTACCTTTCGCGAGAACCTGGGTTCATCCCCAGATTTTGGTGGGGTTTGTATTGCTCATCTTTTTAGTCTTCTGTGTTGTGTTGAGTTTTTGTGTATTGCTTGTCTTCGCCCTGTGTCTTGTGTACACAATGTTTCCCGTGTCTCTGGTTTGTCAATTCTTGATTGACACTTCGGTTCGCTCTAACGTCTATTTGCAACACCTAGATCTTTGAAAACATATATTGTGAAAATGTAGATATCTAGTTACGGGCACATGACGCATTTCTGGAATAACCTTCACTAGGTATCTCAAAGGGAGAAAGAATGGAAATACTTTGAAAGTCATTGAGAGCAAGAAAACCAAAGGGCATACACAGGATAGCCAAATTCGGTACAGATACAGTTCCCACGGTTGTAAATTTGACATTCTAAAGACTACACCTAAAGACAAACATGGATACTCATTCACTCCTATTTCCTGCCTAATATTATAGCATCTAACAGTCTTCAATACTTTTTAGCAATTAGCGCTTCTGATAATGTAGAAACGATTACAGCACGAACGTATTGACAGCGTATTATGTGAGATCTGTCAAGATTGTAATTATCCGTACAGTAAATATTCGCCTTGTCGATAATGAGACAGTTTTGAAAGGGTATCATATGAGGCGTCACATGAATGATGGTAGTTCTGTATGCTATAGTTTGAATTTTCCGACATTTCAGTGTACAAAGTTTCAACGGAAATTGCATTTTTTTTTTTTTTTTTTTTTTTTTTTTAATTCCTGTTTCAACAATTTCAACGGAATATGCACACAATGTGAAGAGCAATATGTTTCTTCAAAATAACACAAATTCTATGAACTTGAAAATAATTATTTTGATCATTTTAACATTGAATTCGTCGCGGTCACATCAATCGTTCTAACATTTTTTGTGGTAGACTTAATGATATATATACTTGATTAGGCCTACAAGATACTTGGTAAATCAATTAAAATGATCATGCAATCATCACGTCCTATCGTATCTTTGAAATGTTAGAAATGAAAGAGAAGTTTACTTTAAGAAGAGTTTGACGATACCAAAGGGGTAATCAGAATATGTAAATCGAAGAAGAACGGACAACACAATGGCCAAAAGTAAAAGGACAAAAGGACAAACAACAATCTACAAAACATACACATAAAACCAAAGATCGAATAACACGAACCCCAATAAAAACCGGGGGAACTCATGTGCTCCGGAAGGGTTAGCAGTTCCTGCTCCATTAACTTTCACTTGTTTTAATCACATTTGCATGACCTCATCATTTCACAAAGAGGAGGGGCGGTTTGGGCCCATAACGCCAGTTTAATTCTGCCACTTTTTATTGAAGTGCTAAGAAAACAGAGTGGGCATGTATGTGTGTTCTATGGGTATTGATTTTCACGCTTTCTCAAATTGTTCTATGGATGTTGGAACTGTTCCGACAGTGTGCTATTTTTTCTCTTATCTAATTCCAATGATTTGTGTAAATTAACAGAAACCGATTAATGTGTTCTTTAAAAAATATCCGTAACTGCGATTTGTATTAGTAATCATTTGTTGGCAATGGTATCTTTCATATATTTGAAATTGTAGATCAACATATAACTACAATCTCATTTATTGTGTAGACTCGTTTTATTATTATTATTATATACAATATTTATATAGCGCATGTCTAATAAAAATTACACTAAGCGCTTTACATCCTTAAAAGATTTAAAAATACATAGTAGAAAAATAATACACGAATTAAAATAATAACAAATAGAAAAGCACATACAAAAGTTATGCAATGTTAGCAATTTAAAAATGCTTTCTAAATTTAACACAAGATAGCTATCTTGAATCCTGTATAAATACCTTTTGTATTATCTGTATAATTGAATAATATAATGAAACACAGAAAAATTCCACATCGTCAGAACAGTTCCAAAATCCTATCTGAAAATCGTACAAATATAAGCAAATTCGATACCCTAACACACACGTATAGTCAAACCTGCATTAAGAGGTCACCTTTGGGACAAAGAAAAAGTGGTTTTCTTATAAGACAGGTGACCTCTTAAAAGAAAAGGTGACATTTAAATACAGGTGACTGCTTAATAGAGGTGGCCACATATGCAATTTAAGATACAATGAATACATGGAATGTATTTTATGCAAATTCAGATTTAACCATTTGAAATCCTAGTACTTTATTTTTGAGCTGCTGATTTAGTATTTTGTATAATATGATCAAAGTCAAAGATCGATCATATTACTTCGATTTACCAGAGCATTCGGGCTATCCGAAGGAAATTAATCTGAATATTATTACAATAGTTGCTTTCACTAGTGGAACAGGAATATCGAACCCTTCCGAAACACCTGAATTTGTCTGCGGCTTTAGTGGGGTTCTTGCTAAAATACCAAAATATTGTTAAAATTGAGGTTTAAAATAATGAACAATAAAATACAATCCATATATTTTATATACTTCTAAATTCTAAATATTTAAGAATTGACTCACCTTTTTTCAAGAATATGAAAATCAAAGAAACAAATATCCAAATTGATCTGAAAACTCCTGAAAATTCAAAACTACGCATTTGTCCGTTTTATTATGAATGTTATGCCCGCAATACACACACAGGCAATACCATATCTATCACCGTATTATTATACAATAATATATAACCATCGGTATCTCTCTCTCCAGAGAAGTTGTTTTTAAATCATTAGATATAAATTTCCTCCAACATCAATAGTTTGTGTGTATATCTATAACAGCTGACTAACGAGCACCTATACACATATCGTATGATGATGTTCAAAGCAGTTTATGTTTTCTTTAAAATGCAAGGAATTGGCAAAGGATAAAAGCAATTTTGAAAAATTAGGTGGTATTTTATATTTTATTATACAATGGATAATGATTCTAAGAACGAAAAACTACGCATTTCTAATTTAATGTTGGTATAAGCATATTGTATTGGTATAGCTGACATACATAAACAGAACAACAGCTAGGATTCAGAAACAGAACAACAATAGGATTCAGAAACAAGCAAATGCTTTTTTTTTTTTTTTTTTTTTTAATAAATCTGTTTCCTGATTCATTGTTATACATAAACATATACTCGTCCTGAATATAGCTGAAAAATTGCTCGCTGGACGTTAAACACCAACCAACCAACCAACCAACATAAACAGATATAAAGAACATTATGCAGATACCAATGAAGTAATCAGAATCAGTAAATCGAATGACAGACACAACAATGGCCAAAAGAAAAAAAGGGGAAAAGTATCACATTATGAGGAAGAATACTAAAACTATTTCGTAAAAGAAGAGTTTGAAAATACTAAAGGGGTAGTCCGATGCCGTAATTCGAAGAATGGTAGACTACACAATGGCTAAAAGAAAGAGGACAGAGGTACAAACAACGATCTACAAAACCTTACACAGAAAACTAAAGATCGAGTAACACGAACCCCACTAAAAACCGGGGGTGGACTCAGGTGCTCTGGAAGGGTAGGCAGTTCCTCCTCCACTAGTGGCACCCGTAGTGCTATACTTGTATTTAGGAGCTGTAAATTTCAATAATAAAATAAACCCAAGGTCAGTGCCGAAACACTGACTTCTGGGCGTGTGGTAACCTCTATGACTAATAGTCTAACTTTGTTAGAATGTATATAATGACGAGATAAGTATATTACTGTTGATAGCATCAACTATAAAATAGTCTGTTCATCTCGAAATTATCAAAAAGCTTACAATTAAAGACAGTATGTGCTGTGACAACTTTGATTTATCATTTGTTTGTATGATTTATTTATTTTTATTTTCACTTTTATTTATTTATTTATTTATTTATTTATTTATTTATTTATCTATTTATGTTTTTTTTTTTTATTAGTTTTTTTTTATTTAATTTTTTTTTATTTATCTATTTATTTATTTGCAACCTACTTTGAAAGCTCAAAATATTCAGGAAAAAATGTGTATTCCGTCCTGTATAGCTTGAATATAATAGTGATCAAAGACTTTGATATAATATGACAACCCCTTTAGGCTTTGACATTACAGAAATGGTCAATCTACACGTGTTTGTCTTTTAAGACGACTATCACTAGAAATTAACCTGCCAGATAACACAGTAAGAAATATTATTATCAAAAATTCTTTAAATTTTTTTTTTCTCATTTACAATCTTATTATTGTCATGATATAGCTGAAAATATTTTCACTTGGCGCTAAATAACAATCGCTCAATCGCTCACAATCATATCCATGAGACGCAATATTCACAAAAAAGCGAAATACCAATTTTCTCCGTTAGGAAACGTTCATTTTCGTGCAAAATACCTCGTATCAAAAAGTTAGGAATAATTTGAGATCAGACGCAAAATATTTTTGAGTAAATCGAACACTAATATAACACTTTCTGGCAACTTTGGCAATTCGGAAATTAAAAACACGAATCGGTTTTTAAGATCTGCAAATCAAAATCCTCGAGAGCATTTAGAAATATTTCTTAGCCACAAAGAAAAGGGAAATGCAATTTAGAAATTAAGAAGTCATATCGCTATTTAACTTAAAGTAAACTAATCAAAAACACAGTGCGAAATAACCATGTCTTTAATTATTAATTGAAGTGGGAAACTGCCATTAAATTTAGTGCTTTCGCTAAATTGTATAATGCAATGTATATATTGTCACATAAAAAGAGGCATTGATCATCATGTATAGTAAGATGACTTTTCATTATAGGTGCTCATCTTTTTAGTTTTTTGTGTTGTCCTATTATGTGTCTTTACGTTCTGAGTTCCGTGTGATTTGTTTGTGCATAGTGGTGTTCAACGCATATTGTCCTGTGTTTTTGCTTTGTTTGTCTTCGTCTTGTGTACTCTATGTTGCCAGTTTATCTGGATTGTCCGTTTTTGATTGCGCCCTCGGTATTCTTTATCGTTTATTCTACATACCCTCCAATATGATTTTGTCTAGATCCTGGATTTATAACCATAAATTGACGTTCCATGTGTGTATCTGTGTAGTAAACTTGATATGTTAACTAAGCTTCTAAGACAAATTTACCAGGTTTGGTAGCATGAAACTAGCTAGAACTAAGAACTACTTACCCTATCGGAGCACACGAGTTCTCACTCGATTTTCACATGTAGTAGAGGAGTTCGTAATGTTCTTTTTGTCAAATTACATGTCTTCGCGTTTTCATTTCCGTGTTGTGATGTCGGCTACGACTTCCGAGTCCGAGTAAAAACGATCTTCAGTTCGTTGTACTCCCATTTGCTGAGGTTCATGTTTTATATGCAATTTGTATTTATTGACGGATACTTGTGTCAAGCACGATTATCATTTCAGATAATGTTCGTGTCGTTTAACAGTTCCACGACGGGTGTCATTAGCAGCTGTTCAGAACACATGAGTTCACCCCGCTGTTTAGTTAAGTTCGTGCTGCTCAATCTTTGATTTCTGTGTAGTGTTTTGTGGATCATTGTTTGTCGTTTTGTCTTTTCTTGTGGCCATTGTATTGTCTGTCCTTCGATATACGGCTTCTGATTACCGATTTGGTATCCGCAAACTTTTTATTGAAGTGCTTGTACCAAGCCAAGAATGTCAGCGATAATGTATTATTGTGTTAGAGGTACGATTTTTCTATTTGATTTTGGAACTGTTGTAACTGCGTGTTATTTTTTGTTTTTCACTTAAGAATTGGATGTATTTTTTTGTAGTTTTATAGGCGTGTAAAAGCATGGACCAAAGCACATTTTGTATGAAGCGCTCTTCATACAAAAAATGTGCCTCGGTCCACACTTTAACACGCCTATGAAACTACAAAAAATGCATTCATTTCTTATAATTACATTTAAATCACACCAAAATTTAATATAGTTTAATTTTTACGTTGTGAATTTTATTTGTGTTAGATTATTTCCTGTTGGAAATTACTATGCCATTGATTGTTTACATCTGACGTCGTCATGGAGGCACGTGCAAGTTTGGGTTTGAGTTTTATTAGGATGTAAAACATCTCTTTTATAATCATGTGCCCACTTCATAGCCAATCATATTGTAACATTTAAATGAAAAACGGAAGTAATGTAATTATTTTACTGTAATAAGCAAAAAAAACCTAAAATATTGCGAATGTTTTTATAAAATTTATTTATTTATTTATTTAACCCACGAAAGGAGTCAGATATATATTTATCCCGGCTTAAATGATTCGCATTTTTTGTCTGTTTCAGGTTCCAATGCTTCGATGGCTTACTGCACTCATAGTGGTATTGAATATTGTAAAATATGTGTACATTAAAGTTCCAGATAACGCTGAAGAACCATGGAAAGTCAGACTTTCATCTTTCGGGTCATTTTTTACTGGGGATCTGGTCAGTAGGACTTTGCATTGATAGTAATTATCAGACAATAGCTTAATTTGATGTGAATACTGCAATCTGCTTGGCTGATCTGCCTGGGGCAACATTGGTTATACTTCATATCCTGGGTTGGTATTGTGACGTCGCCAACATATTCATTCGCCAACGACAAATTCAAATAATCTCATGAAAAAATCGTAAATAAAATCGAAGGTCATTACATTTTGATGTAAAAAATAAGTTATCAGGAATATGTTAAATTTGTTAACAGATTATACTTGTATAACTTGGCTTGGAACAGTTTAGGCTTTTCATAAACCGCCTCGCTTTGCGGTTTGTTAATCGTAAGCTGTCCCAAACCAGGTTATAGCCTATAACATGTTCAAAAATTTAACATATTCCTTAATTAGACAATTAAGCATTGCTCTTCATGCTATTGTCTATACTTAATGGTAAGCATTTTCTAGAATCAGTTGAAAGAAGTGTAAGGCACAATATGAAGCAAAACCCCAAAAAAATCCCCATGATAACAATAGAGTAATGAACCGTATCGAGGTCAGAGTTCAGCAGTCACGTTTGACTTGATTGAATACATGCATGTTTCCGGAACTCTCTTGAGTATTTATTATTTAACTTTGTCTGCTCGATTATTTTTTTAGTTGCCCATAAAACTAGTTGAACCCCTCCACTTTATTGAACTTCCTCCCTGTGGGCTCTTTAATTTATGATTTTAATTATGGCTACTGGCCTTTTCAAATACCCCTATCAATTTAACGTCACAGATTTGAACTTGAAATTTCCATTAATGAACAATACAACGTAGATATCAAATTTAGTACGGATGCCTTCACTTGGAAAACGATAATGATTTTATAGTTATATGAACTTGGTTTACATATTTTCAGGCATATCTCACAGAATACATTATATTTTCAGGCATATCTCACAAAATACATTATATTTTCAGACATATCTCACAGAATACATTGGTTATGATTCCAAGAAAATGCTGGACAAATTTTCTTTTCACAGATATCGTGTTTTAAATTGGTTCTTCCCAGCGCCAACTGACGTCACGGTATGATACAGGCTCGGTTCGCTTTTAACCAATGGTTATTTTCAACAAGCATAACATACTAAGTTATATTCATAAACAACGCATCGTTGGTGTAATGGTTAGCGTGCTCGCCTCGAGTGCGGTAGATCGTGAGTTGGAGCCCCGATCGAGTCAAACCAAATGCTATGCAATTGGTATTTGTTGCTTCTTCGCTAAGCACACAGCATTAAGGAGAAAGAGCAAAGACTAGTTGGCTCGGCATTAGGATAATGTGTCCCAGTGGGGCGACATGTCTATCCGTGGACTGTTGTTTCAGTGAACTAGTACTAAAAAAATCCAGCTCAACGTGTTGGTCTAGTACAAAGCGGACATCATCATTTCATTGCAAATTAACTTGTTCTCGCCATGATATAGCTGAAACATTGCTGAGTTAGGGTTAAGCAACAATCACGCAATCACTCACTCATAATCATATACATAATCATTGAAATCATTCATACCATCAATATTTTGCTTTACAAAATAATAATCCTTCTACTTAGCAAAAATTCCAATTCCTTTTATATCGTTAAACGTTTCTAATTGTATATTAAACATACTTCACACTGTTGATATGTGCACAAAGTTAATTCGTAATCAATTTACGATCATTGTTCGCATCTAATATCTCACAAGGCCAGCAAGTGCATTGACGGTTTATGATTGATATTTGCACTTTAAGCAATGATAAGCGTCATCCTATATTTTTTTACCAATCTGTTAGAAGCGTTTGACGATACCAAAGGGGTAATCAGAATCCGTAAATCGAAGAAGAACAGACAACACAATAGCCAAAAGACAAAGGGCAAAAGGACAAACAATGATCTACAAAACATGCACATAACACTGAAGATCGAGTAATACGAGCCCCACTAAAAACCGAGGGTGAAGCGGCAAGGTAAAGCAGTGTCTACTCCACTAGTGGCAACCGTCGTGTTAATCGTGTTATTACGATGTAAGTAAATTCTGACACCGATTTTTGTAACGTTCATTATATATAAGCCTATGGATTACAAAGTTAACCATTTTTGAAGTAGTAAATAAATCCAACGAATTGGTTATTAAATGTTGTATCTATAGTTCCATCCCAATACCATCTTATTTTGCCTTTCTGATTTTTAATGAGATTTTTCATCCATTAGGGTTTTCAATTAGATTAGTTCGAACCCCACTCAAGCGAGGTGTACTCGATACAACATAATGTGATAAAGTTTGTCAGTGGTTTTCTCCGGGTACTCCGGTTTCCTCCACCAATAACACTGACCGCCACGATATATAACTGATGTATTGTTTAAAGTGGGGTTAAAACATTATAACCACCATGACCACTCAATTAGATTATTTTCACTTTAAGCATCACATAGTCGAGTTTGACGGTATGTTGCTTGACATGTATAGACCAGCAGATGTATCTATGCCACTTCCGGCAGTTCTAGTATTCCATGATGGTGGGTGGATATCGGGAGGCCTTGGTAGGTATGAACGTAGATATCAAATTTAGTGTGCACGATGCGTTTCTGGACGGACCTTCATCAGGTACGCTCAAAATCGAAAGATTGGAGAGCCAAATAACTTAAAGTTTTGGGAGCAATAAAACAAAAAGTGCCTAAACAGGATCGCCAAAATTGTCTAAGGTCACCAATGTCTGAAGGAGGAGAACCTTAGTTTTATTAATAATTACATTATTTAAGAACTGCAAATTTCAGAAATAAATATATACCATTATTATGTGCGTGTATAATATCTTTGTCATATCTGTATTAATGGTCATATACATCAATATTACAAATACTACTCTAAGCACTACTGATATTTCTTATTATGATATATTTGATAAGAGTAACACGACGGGTGCCACACGTGGAGCAGTAACTGTTTATCATCTCGGAGTTCACGTGAGATCACCCCCAGGTTTTTGTGATGTTCGTATTGTCAGGTCTTTAATATTCTATGCTATGTTTTGTAGATTGTTAGTTGTTCTTTCTTCCTTTTTCCTTTGGCAAGTGTATTGTCTGTCCTTTTAGTATCTTCATATGCATTGTAGAAAACATTAAACTCTCTATTCAAGGCTGCACCACTAAAATTGTGATTTCGAACCCCGATCATGGCGAGGTGTACCCGATACAACATTATGCGATAAAGTTTATCAGCGACTTGTGACAGGATGATGGTTTTCTCCGGGTACTCTGGTTTCTTCCACCAATAAAACTGACCATCACGATATAGCTGAAATGTTGTTGAAAGTGGCGTTAAGCACCATAAACCTAATCAACCCTCTATGCAAGGCTGCACTGGAATGGATAAAAGGACTGGGGTGGAAATTTTGTCTGTCTTCTAACGGGTCACCAATGACAACTGCTAGCCCAGTTGAAGATACGAAATAGAAAATATGCACTGAATATTGAAGAAAAACAATACATTGGCCACAAGAAAACAGACTAAAAGATACACAATATTCCATAAACAATTATACAGAAAACTAAAGATTGGGGAATACGACCTTCACTGAAACATGAGGTAACTTGTATGTTCTTGAGGAGTAAGCAATTCTTGCTTCACTAGTGACACCCATCGTGTTTCATATTTTTTGGAAATGGCATGTTGTACATTTGAGTCATTACACATAACCAGTGAACGTCAATGACGGGGGAGGGGGCTGTAGCCAACACCTGAAAACCTAGATTATTTTTCTCTATTAGGGGTTCCCTAAGAGAGAACTTAGGTTTTATTTCTATATCAGGGGTTCCCTCAGGGAGACTCTAGATTATGTTTCTATATCAGGGGTTCCCTCAGGGATAACCTAGGTTATGCTTCTATATCAGGAGTTCCCTCAGGGAGAAGTTATGCTATGTTTCTATATCAGGGGTTCCCTCAGGGAGAACCTAGATTATGTTTCTATATCAAGGGTTCCCTCAAGGAGAAGTTATGTTATGTTTCTATATCGGGGGTTCCCTCGGGGAAGTAAACAGAATGAATACTTTCTGGTTTCAGTTGATAATTGTAAATCCAATGCCCAGTACTATGTAAGTAGATTAACACAACGGGTGCCACTAGTGGAGCAGGAAGTATCAGAGTTCACCCCCGGATTTAGTGGGGTTAGTGTTACTCGATCTTTAGTTTTATGTGCATGTTTTGTAGATCGTTGTTTGTCTGTTTGTACTTTTTCTTTTACAATTATGTTGTCTGTTCTTCTTCGATTGACGGATTCTGATTACCCTTTTAGTATGTTCAAACTTTTCTTACATTCTGTCGATTTAGGATCAGGCAGTAATATAAATAGACGTATTGCCAGCCTGGCAAAGGTTGCTGTATTTGGTTTCAGGTTGGTATTCATTATATTACATTTTCTAACAAACAACATTTTAATGAAGTATTAGCGAAAGCAATATCCTGATATTTATATCAGTGGGGTTAGAGATTGTGGTACTTAACGCCACTTTCAACAATATTTCAGTTATATCGTGGTGTTCATTTTTGAGAAAAATGGAGTATCCTGAAAAACACCACCGACCTGCAGCAAGTCACTGACAAGCTATCGTATAATGTTGTCAGGGGCGGATCCAGGATTTGAAGTTAAGGGGGGGTGCACTTAAAAAAATTGCGCCGAGCGGAGGGAAAATTCTTGGGGTATTTCGTGTGAAAAATCACGATTTTACGCCAAAAAATCATATTATTTCCAATTTTAGGGGGGCGCGCGACGGATGAGCCCCCCATGGATCCGCCCCTGGTTGTATCAGTTACACATCGGCATGAACGGGATTCGAATCATATAGTGCATATAGTATGTTATTGTTAAGTCAAAAGTGCAAGATTTACCCATTGTCATACAGTAAATCTCACGTTGAAGACCCCTTATTTAGTTTGTTTTTATTAATGGTTATGTTGTCAACTTCCTCTACACGCCAAAAGAAGACAATATATCAGAAATAGTTCAATCCCTCCATCTACTTTAAGTACCGTAAGATAATGTAATTCTACCCGTAACCATTTGTTTTCCCACTCCTGTTGTATGACGTATTTGAGTGTGATTCATGATTGTTGTCTGTGTCGGAATTGACGGTTCAGACCACCTCAGATGTGCGTAAAGCCAGTTCCGTTCTGATGATAGTTCAGTTATATCGTGCACGTGGTGGTTATTTTTGCTGGTGGAGGAAACCAGAATACCCAAAGAAAACCACCGATCTGCTGAAATGATGAGGTCATTCAAGCGTTTTCACCATGTGAGTATCAAGATTCACCGGAAAACATGACCTGAATCGAATCGTTGTTCAAACAACAACGTAATCATATCTGGAAACACCGTAACCGTTGTTATTTGTGTCATTTAGTAAAATGCAGACTTTGATATCCATCTAGAATATCTTCATCTAGTACATAACAGGGATCGTTGTCATAGGATGATTAAGCATTGTTCTCCACCGTGATATAGCTGCCCACCTGGAAGTAAGGTATTCTCACCCATGCACTCTCCTTTTGTATCAAAACCGTAAATATTTAAGGAGTCGCTTTTTGGAATAGCCTTCATCCGTTAGGCTCAAATTCAAGTCTAGAAACCCAAATAAAAATGTCAGTGCCTAACACCACTAAAATATCAGTGCCTAGCACCCCTAAAATATCAGTTCCTAACACCACTAAAATATCAGTGCCTAACACCACTAAAATATCAGTTTCTAACACCACTCAGATATCAGTGTCTAACACCACTAAAATATCAGTGCCTAACACCACTAAAATATCAGTGCCTAACACCATTAACATATCAGTTCCTAACACCACTAACATATCAGTCCTAATACCACTAAAATATCTGTGCCTAACACCACTAAATATCAGTGCATAGCACCACTAAAATATCAGTACCTAACACCACTAAAATATCAGTCCTAACACCACTAAAATATCAGTGTCTAACACCACTAAACAATCAGTGCCTAACACCACTAAACAATCAGTGCCTAACACCACCAAAATATCTGTGCCTAACACCACTAAAATATCAGTGCCTAACACCACTAAACTATCAGTGCCTAACACCACTAAAATATCTGTGCCTAACACCACTAAATATCAGTGCATAGCACCACTAAAATATCAGTGCCTAACACTACTAAAATATCAGTACCTAACACCACTAAAATATCAGTCCTAACACTACTAAAATATCAGTGTCTAACACCACTAAAATATCAGTACCTAACACCACTAAAATTTCAGTGCCTAACACCACTAAGATATCAGTGTCTAACACCACTAAGCTATCAGTACCTAACACCAGTAAAATATCAGTGCTTAACACCACTAAAATATCAGTATCTAACACCACTAAAATATCAGTGCATAACACCACTTAAATATCAGTGCCTAACACCACTAAACTATCAGTACCTAACACCAGTAAAATATCAGTGCTTAACACCACTAAAATATCAGTATCTAACACCACTAAAATATCAGTGCATAACACCATTAAGATATCAGTCCCTAACACCACTAAGATACCAGTTCCTAACACCACTAAAATATCAGTGCCTAACACCACTAAGCTATCAGTACCTAACACCACTAAAATATCAGTGTCTAACACCACTAAAATATCAGTACCTAACCCCACTAAATATCAGTGCCTAACATCACTAAAATATCAGTGCCTAACACCACTAAAATATCAGTGTCTAACACCACTAAGATATCAGTACCTAACGCCACTAAAATATCAGTGCCTAACACCACTAAAATATCAGTGCCTAACACCACTAAAATATCAGTACCTAACACCACTAAAATATCAGTGTCTAACAACACTAAAATATCAGTGCCTAGCACCACTAAAATATCAGTGCCTAACACCATTAAGATATCAGTTCCTAACATCACATAAATATCAGTCCTAACACCCCTAAAATATCAGTGCCTAACACCACTAAACTATCAGTGCTTAACACCACTAAAATATCAGTACCTAACACCACTAAAATATCAGTGCCTAATACCACTAAAATATCAGTACCTAACACCACTAAATATCAGTTCCTAACACCACTAAGATATCAGTTCCTAGCACCACTAAACTATCAGTGCCTAACACCACTAAAATATCGGTGTTTAGCACCACTAAAATATCAGTACCTAACACCACTAAAATTTCAGTACCTAGCACCACCAAAATATCAGTGCCTAACACAACTAAACTATCAGTTCCTAACACCACTAAAATATCAGTACCTAACACCACTAAGATATCAGTTCCTAACACCACTAAAATATCAGTACCTAACACCACTAAAATATCAGTGCCTAACACCACTAAAATATCAGTGCCTAACACCACTAAAATATCAGTGCCTAACATCACTAAAATATCAGTGCCTATCACCACTAAACTATCAGTGCCTAACACCACTAAAATATCAGTTTCTAACACCACTCAGATATCAGTGTCTAACACCACTAAAATATCAGTGCCTAACACCACTAAAATATCAGTGCCTAACACCATTAACATATCAGTTCCTAACACCACTAACATATCAGTCCTAATACCACTAAAATATCTGTGCCTAACACCACTAAATATCAGTGCATAGCACCACTAAAATATCAGTACCTAACACCACTAAAATATCAGTCCTAACACCACTAAAATATCAGTGTCTAACACCACTAAACAATCAGTGCCTAACACCACTAAACAATCAGTGCCTAACACCACCAAAATATCTGTGCCTAACACCACTAAAATATCAGTGCCTAACACCACTAAACTATCAGTGCCTAACACCACTAAAATATATGTGCCTAACACCACTAAATATCAGTGCATAGCACCACTAAAATATCAGTGCCTAACACTACTAAAATATCAGTACCTAACACCACTAAAATATCAGTCCTAACACCACTAAAATATCAGTGTCTAACACCACTAAAATATCAGTACCTAACACCACTAAAATTTCAGTGCCTAACACCACTAAGATATCAGTGTCTAACACCACTAAGCTATCAGTACCTAACACCACTAAAATATCAGTGTCTAACACCACTAAGCTATCAGTACCTAACACCACTTAAATATCAGTGCCTAACACCACTAAACTATCAGTACCTAACACCAGTAAAATATCAGTGCTTAACACCACTAAAATATCAGTATCTAACACCACTAAAATATCAGTGCATAACACCATTAAGATATCAGTCCCTAACACCACTAAGATACCAGTTCCTAACACCACTAAAATATCAGTGCCTAACACCACTAAGCTATCAGTACCTAACACCACTAAAATATCAGTGTCTAACACCACTAAAATATCAGTACCTAACCCCACTAAATATCAGTGCCTAACATCACTAAAATATCAGTGCCTAACACCACTAAAATATCAGTGTCTAACACCACTAAGATATCAGTACCTAACACCACTAAAATATCAGTGCCTAACACCACTAAAATATCAGTGCCTAACACCACTAAAATATCAGTACCTAACACCACTAAAATATCAGTGTCTAACACCACTAAAATATCAGTGCCTAGCACCACTAAAATATCAGTGCCTAACACCATTAAGATATCAGTTCCTAACATCACTTAAATATCAGTCCTAACACCCCTAAAATATCAGTGCCTAACACCACTAAACTATCAGTGCTTAACACCACTAAAATATCAGTACCTAACACCACTAAAATATCAGTGCCTAATACCACTAAAATATCAGTACCTAACACCACTAAATATCAGTTCCTAACACCACTAAGATATCAGTTCCTAGCACCACTAAACTATCAGTGCCTAACACCACTAAAATATCGGTGTTTAGCACCACTAAAATATCAGTACCTAACACCACTAAAATTTCAGTACCTAGCACCACCAAAATATCAGTGCCTAACACAACTAAACTATCAGTTCCTAACACCACTAAAATATCAGTACCTAACACCACTAAGATATCAGTTCCTAACACCACTAAAATATCAGTACCTAACACCACTAAAATATCAGTGCCTAACACCACTAAAATATCAGTGCCTAACACCACTAAAATATCAGTGCCTAACATCACTAAAATATCAGTGCCTATCACCACTAAACTATCAGTGCCTAACACCACTAAAATATCAGTACCTAGCACCACTAAAATATCAGTGCCTAACATCACTAAAATATCAGTGCCTATCACCACTAAATTATCAGTGCCTAACACCACTAAAATGTCGGTGTTTAGCACCACTAAAATATCAGTACCTAACACCACTAAAATTTCAGTACCTAGCACCACTAAAATATCAGTGCCTAACACCACTAAACTATCAGTTCCTAACACCACTAAAATATCAGTACCTAACACCACTAAGATATCAGTTCCTAACACCACTAAAATATCAGTACCTAACACCACTAAAATATCAGTGCCTAACACCACTAAAATATCAGTGCCTAGCACCACTAAAATATCACTGCCTAACATCACTAAAATATCAGTGCCTATCACCACTAAACTATCAGTTTCTAACACCACTAAAATATCAGTACCTAACCCCACTAAGATATAAGTACCTAACACCACTAAAATATCAGTGCCTAACACCACAAAAATATCAGTACCTAACAGCAAGAAAATATCAGTGCCTAACACCACAAAAATATCAGTGCCTAACACCACAAAAATATCAGTACCTAACAACACGAACATATCAGTGCCTAACACCACTAAGATATCAGTGCCTAACATCACTAAAATATCAGTGCCTAACACCACTAAACTATCAGTTCCTAACACCACTAAAATATCAGTACCTAACACCACTAAAATATAAGTACCTAACACCACTAAAGTATCAGTGCCTAACACCACAAAAATATCAGTACCTAACAGCACGAAAATATCAGTGCCTAACACCACAAAAATATCAGTGCCTAACTCCACAAAAATATCAGTACCTAACAGCACGAAAATATCAGTGCCTAACACCACTAAAATATCAGTGGCTAACACCACTAAAATATCAGTGGCTAACACCACTAACATATCAGTACTTAGCACCACTAAGATATCAGTGCCTAACACCACTAAACTATTAGTACCTAACACCACTAAAATATCAGTACCTAACACCACTAAACTATCAGTACCGAACACCACTAAACTATCAGTACTTAACACCACTAAAATATCAGTGTCTAACACCACTAAAATATCAGTGCCTAACACCACTAAAATATCAGTGCCTAACACCACTAAAATATCAGTACCTAGCACCAGTAAAATATCAGTACCTAACACCACTAAAATATCAGTGCCTAACACCACTAAAATATCAGTGCCCAACACCACAAAAATATCAGTGCCTAACACCACAAAAATATCAGTACCTAACAACACGAAAATATCAGTGCCTAACACCACTAAGATATCAGTGCCTAACATCACTAAAATATCAGTGCCTAACACCACTAAACTATCAGTTCCTAACACCACTAAAATATCAGTACCTAACACCACTAAAATATAAGTACCTAACACCACTAAAATATCAGTGCCTAACACCACAAAAATATCAGTACCTAACAGCACGAAAATATCAGTGCCTAACACCACAAAAATATCAGTGCCTAACTCCACAAAAATATCAGTACCTAACAGCACGAAAATATCAGTGCCTAACACCACTAAAATATCTGTGGCTAACACCACTAACATATCAGTACTTAGCACCACTAAGATATCAGTGCCTAACACCACTAAACTATTAGTACCTAACACCACTAAAATATCAGTACCTAACACCACTAAGATATCAGTTCCTAACACCACCAAAATATCAGTGCATAACACCACTAAGATATCAGTCCCTAACACCACTAAGATATCAGTTCCTAACACCACTAAAATATCAGTGCATAACACCACTAAGATATCAGTCCCTAACACCACTAAGATATCAGTTCCTAACACCACTAATCTATCAGTACCTAACACCACTAAAATATCAGTGCCTAACACCACTAAACTATCAGTACCTAACACCACTAAAATATCAGTGGCTAACACCACTAAAATATCAGTACCTAACACCACAAAGATATCAGTGCCTATCACCACTAAAATATCAGTGCCTAACACCACTAAACTATCAGTACTTAACACCACTAAAATATCAGTGTCTAACACCACTAAAATATCAGTGCCTAACACCACTAAAATATCAGTGCCTAACACCACTAAAATATCAGTACCTAGCACCAGTAAAATATCATTACCTAACACCACTAAAATATCAGTGCCTAACACCACTAAAATATCAGTGCCTAACACCACTAAAATATCAGTGCCTAACACCACTAAAATATCAGTACCTAACACCACTAAAATATCAGTACCTAACACCACTAAAATATCAGTACCTAACACCACTAAAATATCAGTGCCTAACACCACTAAAATATCAGTGCCTAACACCACTAAAATATCAGTACCTAACACCACTAAAATATCATTGTCTAACACCACTAAGATATCAGTGCCTAACACCACTAAAATATCAGTGCCTAGCACCACTAAAATATCAGTGCCTAACACCATTAAGATATCAGTTCCTAACATCACTTAAATATCAGTCCTAACACCCCTAAAATATCAGTGCCTAACACCACTAAACTATCAGTGCTTAACACCACTAAAATATCAGTACCTAACACCACTAAAATATCAGTGCCTAATACCACTAAAATATCAGTCCCTAACACCATTAAATATCAGTTCCTAACACCACTAAGATATCAGTTCCTAACACCACTAAACTATCAGTGCCTAACACCACTAAAATATCGGTGTTTAGCACCACTAAAATATCAGTACCTAACACCACTAAAATTTCAGTACCTAGCACCACTAAAATATCAGTGCCTAACACCACTAAACTATCAGTTCCTAACACCACTAAAATATCAGTACCTAACACCACTAAGATATCAGTTCCTAACACCACTAAAATATCAGTACCTAACACCACTAAAATATCAGTGCCTAACACCACTAAAATATCAGTGCCTAACACCACTAAAATATCAGTACCTAGCACCACTAAAATATCAGTGCCTAACATCACTAAGATATCAGTGCCTATCACCACTAAACTATCAGTGCCTAACACCACTAAAATGTCGGTGTTTAGCACCACTAAAATATCAGTACCTAACACCACTAAAATATCAGTACCTAGCACCACTAAAATATCAGTGCCTAACACCACTAAACTATCAGTTCCTAACACCACTAAAATATCAGTACCTAACACCACTAAGATATCAGTTCCTAACACCACTAAAATACCAGTACCTAAAACCACTAAAATATCAGTGCCTAACACCACTAAAATATCAGTGCCTAACACCACTAAAATATCAGTACCTAGCACCACTAAAATATCAGTGCCTAACATCACTAAAATATCAGTGCCTATCACCACTAAACTATCAGTTCCTAACACCACTAAAATATCAGTACCTAACCCCACTAAGATATCAGTACCTAACACCACTAAAATATCAGTGCCTAACACCACAAAAATATCAGTACCTAACAGTACGAACATATCAGTGCCTAACACCACAAAAATATCAGTGCCTAACACCACAAAAATATCAGTACCTAACAACACGAAAATATCAGTGCCTAACACCACTAAGATATCAGTGCCTAACATCACTAAAATATCAGTGCCTAACACCACTAAACTATCAGTTCCTAACACCACTAAAATATCAGTACCTAACACCACTAAAATATAAGTACCTAACACCACTAAAGTATCAGTGCCTAACACCACAAAAATGTCAGTACCTAACAGCACGAAAATATCAGTGCCTAACACCACAAAAATATCCGTGCCTAACTCCACAAAAATATCAGTACCTAACAGCACGAAAATATCAGTGCCTAACACCACAAAAATATCCGTGCCTAACACCACTAAAATATCAGTACCTAACACCACAAAAATATCCGTGCCTAACTCCACAAAAATATCAGTACCTAACAGCACGAAAATATCAGTGCCTAACACCACAAAAATATCCGTGCCTAACTCCACAAAAATATCAGTACCTAACAGCACGAAAATATCAGTGCCTAACACCACTAAAATATCAGTGGCTAACACCACTAACATATCAGTACTTAGCACCACTAAGATATCAGTGCCTAACACCACTAAACTATTAGTACCTAACACCACTAAAATATCAGTACCTAACACCACTAAGATATCAGTTCCTAACACCACTAAAATATCAGTGCATAACACCACTAAGATATCAGTCCCTAACACCACTAAGATATCAGTTCCTAACACCACTAATCTATGAGTACCTAACACCACTAAAATATCAGTGCCTAACACCACTAAACTATCAGTACCTAACACCACTAAAATATCAGTGGCTAACACCACTAAAATATCAGTACCTAACACCACAAAGATATCAGTGCCTAACACCACTAAAATATCAGTGCCTAACACCACTAAACTATCAGTACTTAACACCACTAAAATATCAGTGTCTAACACCACTAAAATATCAGTGCCTAACACCACTAAAATATCAGTGCCTAACACCACTAAAATATCAGTACCTAGCACCAGTAAAATATCATTACCTAACACAACTAAAATATCAGTGCCTAACACCACTAAAATATCAGTGCCTAACACCACTAAAATATCAGTACCTAACACCACTAAAATATCAGTGCCTGACACCACTAAAATATCAGTGCCTAACATCACTAATATATCAGTACCTAGCACCAGTAAAATATCAGTGCCTAACACCACTAAAATATCAGTGCCTAACACCACTAAAATATCAGTACCTAACACCACTAAAATATCAGTACCTAACACCACTAAAATATCAGTACTTAACACCACTAAAATATCAGTGCCTAACACCACTAAAATATCAGTACTTAACACCACTAAAATATCAGTGTCTAACACCACTAAAATATCAGTACCTAACACCACTAAAATATCAGTGCCTAACATCACTAAACTATTAGTACCTACCACCACTAAAATATCAGTGTCTAACACCACTAAAATATCAGTACCTAGCACCAGTAAAATATCAGTACCTAACACCACTAAAATATCAGTACTTAACACCACTAAAATATCAGTGCCTAACACCACTAAATTATCAGTACTTAACACCACTCAAATATCAGTACCTAACACCACTTAAATATCAGTGGCTAACACCACTAAAATATCAGTGCCTAACACCACTAAGATATCAGTGCCTAACACCACTAAAATATCAGTGCCTAACACCTCTAAAATATCAGTGCCTAACACCACCAAAATATCAGTGCCTAACACCACTAAAATATCAGTGCCTAACACCACTAAGATATCAGTGCCTAACACCACTAAAATATCAGTGCCTAACACCACTAAAATATCAGTGCCTAACACCACTAAAATATCAGTGCCTAACACCACTAAGATATCAGTGCCTAACACCACTAAAATATCAGTGCCTAACACCACTAAAATATCAGTACCTAACACCACTAAAATATCAGTGCCTAACACCACTAAGATATCAGTGCCTAACACCACTAAAATATCAGTGCCTAACACCACTAAAATATCAGTGCCTAACACCACTAAAATATCAGTGCCTAACACCACTAAGATATCAGTGCCTAACACCACTAAAATATCAGTGCCTAACACCACTAAAATATCAGTGTCTAACACCACTAAAATATCAGTGCCTATCACCACTAAAATATCAGTGCCTAACACCACTAAAATATCAGTGTCTAACACCATTAAGATATCAGTGCATAACACCACTAAGATATCAGTGCCTAACACCACTAAAATATCAGTGCCTAACACCACTAAAATATCAGTGCCTAACACCACTAAGATATCAGTTCCTAATACCACTAATCTATGATTACCTAACACCACTAAACTATTAGTACCTAACACCACTAAGATATCAGTTCCTAACACCACTAATCTATGAGTACCTAACACCACTAAAATATCAGTGCCTAACACCACTAAAATATCAGTACCTAACACCACTAAAATATCAGTGTCTAACACCACTAAAATATCAGTGCCTAACACCACTAAAATATCAGTGCTTAACACCACTAAAATATCAGTACCTAACACCACTAAAATATCAGTGCCTAGCACCACTAAAATATCAGTACCTAACACCACTAAGATATCAATGCCTAACACCACTAAAATATCAGTGCCTAACACCACTAAAATATCAGTTCGTAACACCACTAAAATATCAGTGCCTAACACCACTAAAATATCAGTCCTAACACCACTAAAATATCAGTGCCTAACACCACAAATATATCAGTACCTAACACCACTACAATATCAGTGCCTAACACCACTAAAATATCAGTACCTAACAGCACTAAAATATCAGTGCTAACACCACTAAAATATCAGTGCCCAACACCACTAAAATATCAGTACATAACACCACTAAAATATCAGTACCTAACACCACTAAAATATCAGTGCCTATCACCACTAAAATATCAGTACCTAACACCACTAAAATATCAGTACCTAACACCACTAAAATATCAGTTCCTATCACCACTAAAATATCAGTGCCTAACACCACTAAAATTGCGGGTTACAATCACGCTCATGGCGATGTGTACTTTATGTGTTAAAGTTTGTCAGTGACGTGTTGCAGGTCGATGGTTTTCTCCGATTTCCTCCATCAATGAAACTGACGGCCACGATATAGCTGAAATATTGTTGAACGTGGTGTTAAACACCATGACCCTAATCCCAAGTAGGAAATGTTTGAGAGCAAGAAAACGATATGGCATAAACAGGACAGCCAAATTTATATTGGAATACGTAGAAATTCTGCAATGCTACAAAAACAAATTAAAACAATATGTTTAATCTTCAAGCATTTCAAATGACATACATTGTATCTCTCAATTATTTGTATACAATTCTCCTCACACCCTCTATTGAACACTCCTATCAATTTTCCAATTTATGCTGATAAGTTCATGTATTATAATTTTTAAAACGAGTTACATAATTGCAGTTATACCCGAACAACAGACGAATTTTTTCCAGCACAATTTGACGAATGTGAGTTTGTGGCGAGACATTTAATGAGTCATACAGCAGAGAACAATGTCATTCCAGGTCAAATAGGAGTATTAGGTAACATAGACAAGCTTCTATAAATTATAATAATGAGATCGACTCAGCGATCTGGGAAACAAAAATGTTGTATTTTAAGCTACATGAAGCAATACTAGTTAGGTTGCATCTTTTAGAACTCTACTGGGTATTCCGGAAGTAACAAAATATGAATACAAGAATTGATCAGAGAATGTTCGAAAATGTCCATGGAAGAATAACACATATTATGTTTAATTGATTGTGCTGTATGGAAGTAGATAGCCGCCACAATTTCAAATTCTGTATTTTTCTATTCTAAACTGCAAGTTCTAAATTATACGTTCAAACTTTTAAATGTTAAATTCTCCGTCAAATATACTTGTTTCAATATTCTAAATTATATATTTTGTAACTTGTAAATTTTGATGTTTATTTGCATTACAATTTCAAGTAAATTACCACTTCCATAATGTTACATTTTCTAAAATTATATTCTATATGTTGTGTTTCTGTGTCTGTTTCATGTCATGCTGACACGAATTGTTATGCGTGGTGCTTAACGTGGTTGAAATAATGGTCAGAAAAAGATTGAAATGCCTATGATTTTGTTTTAAATTATCTGATTAATTTACTTCTAATATGAAAATGAATTATGTAATAAACAACTAATAGGATTACAAACCTGTACGGATTGGATTCCAATTTGTCGATCATTACTTTTGGGGTCCGTGTTCCTCATTTTATTAAGTTTTTTGTTGTTATCCTATTATGTGATTTTACGTTCTGAGTTTCGTGTTGTGATTTCCGTTACGATTTCCGCATAAAAACGATGTTCGGTTTGTCTTTACCTCCAGTTGTTTGAAGAAGGGCTCATGTCTTATTTACATTATTTGTGTGTGTTTACGTATAGTGGTATCCAACATATATTGTGTTGTGTTTTTGTTTTGTTTTTCTTCGTCTTGTGTACCCTATGTTATCAGTTTCTCTGGATTGTCCTATTTTGATTGCCCCTTCGGTATTCTCTAACGTTTATTTTAAACTTTATATATATAACAAACGCACAAAGGCATTTTCTGTCACGTAAGTATTTTTTTATCTGCTTGAATGAATCTAAAGAACTCTTTTTTTTCTTATTCTAGGCGAAGGCGCGGGTGGAAATCTTGCAATGGCAGTATCGCTTAAATTGTCTAAAGAACCAGTAGAAGGAAGTCCGCCATTGAA
The DNA here is from genome assembly GCA_963383655.1 of Bathymodiolus septemdierum. Taxonomy (NCBI): domain Eukaryota; kingdom Metazoa; phylum Mollusca; class Bivalvia; order Mytilida; family Modiolidae; genus Bathymodiolus; species Bathymodiolus septemdierum. Next base: position 16,672,688 of record OY726529.1, read on the forward strand.
ATTCATGGCCTTGTTTGATCCATATCTTCAGAGTCTAGATTTTAACTTAACATCGTATCACCAATACGATGTTGGAAGTTATAGCTTTACAGAGAGGTCAAAAACTAATACATTATTTTGTCTTACTCTGTATGGCTTCGGTCATTTCAAATACATTCAATCATTGATGGACAACAGTCATACAACCATCGCTACAAAGACAAAATATAGGAAATTTGTCAATTCTAGTCTTCTGGAAAGACGTTACCGAACAGAATACACTCAAGAACGGGAGAATGTATATGTTGATTATAAAATCAAAAAAATAATTCTTAATCCATATTTTTCTCCTCTCATGGCTAGTGACGACCAATTGAAAGGTTTACCGAACACTTATCTAACACTATCAGAATACAATGTGTTGAGAGATGAAGGTATGATTCTGGCAGAGAGATTAAGGTTATTAAACCACGTGATAATTTATAACTACTTAGAAGGCAGGTCATATGGGATATTAAGAAATGTACACTTCAGAAGTTCAACAGAGGAGTATGTACGTTTAGCTTTGTACATCAACAGAACTTTTGGAAGAGAGACACTAAAATAATTACACTGAATATTACTTCACCCGTGTCTTGTTTTTTTGTTAATAATTCCGCATCTGGTAAACAAAATTGCATGCACCAACTGACATGGATTAATTGATTGATGTTTAACGCCAACTTTTAGCAGCGTAGCTCAGTTATATAGTGGCGTGCCAATGTGTAAAGATATGGCGTTTGTCGACAGAAGTAACAAGTACTGTTACACTCTCATTTTAGGGTACAAGTTATGTTCATTCTGGAAGACTCGAGTGTGATTGTGAAAAGAAAATTAACAATAGCAGTGTGTTTTTTTTTAACTCTAATTTGGGTCTAAGTCTAGCAAAAAGGTAAATATCAAACTTAACGGGTACAACGCGTTTCTTGAATAACCGTCATCAGGTGTTCAGAGTCAAAAGACTGGAAAGACAATTAATTCATAACATTTTTGGGAGCAATACAACTGAAGGGCCTAAACAGGATAACCAAATATCGGCCACGGCCACCTATGTCAGAGGGAAGAGAACCTTAGTTTTAGCGATAATTACATTATTTAGGAACTGTTCGTGTTAATGATATATATATATAAATAAACGTCTAAAATGTAGCACAACAACACCAAAAAAAGATGCTAAAATATAGCAAAAATAACTATAAGTCTACAAAAAGACTATAATTAAAATCAAGCTGACGGATATTTCGCTTGACCGACAAGCTTCATCAGCGTCTGTAATTTGATTTTTAAAATAGTCACGTGATCATCAGTTATCGTGACGTAAATCATAATCTTGAACTTTATACTTTATATTATTCAAATATATATGTACACTAATTTATAAACAATATGAAAAGAATGAGAAAATGTAATGATGAAATTTACCAACTAGCTAAGAACCAGACACTAGTTAAAAAGTTAAAACAAACAAAAGATTTAGGCCTTTTTGTTTCTGCCCTCCGGATGTAATGTTTGTAACTCGCGGATCCAAAAACTCTCTTTTATGTCTTTGATTCTCTTTCCAACTTGAATTGTTGTCAATGATATACATTTTGGATCTGACAAAGTCATCCAATGAGTGCCCTGGCGACACAAAGTGCTGTCTCACGGGCAAGAGCGTCTTTTTTTGTAAATATATATATATATACGTCTGAATATATATATATATATATATGGAGCGGATGTGGTCGAGTGGTATAGGGCGCTGGATCTAAGGCTAAACGATTGGTGCTGCAGTGTATCAATGGTGTGAGTTAAAATCCCATCGAGGGAAGAACAAAAATTCGACAGATATAGCTTCAGAAGTTTGCCCATGACAATAAGCTATCTTATGTCTCGCCAGCGTGAGATTCACTATTCAGGTAACAAAATGTTGCTAGTGAAAACTTACATCTCTCCGGTGTTTCACAAAGGTATCAGAAAGTGAAAATAAGCTACTCAAAATGATGCCGGTGTGTGATTCAGGTAGCGAAATTGTATTCATGAAAATAAGTTACATTGAATCTGTTCATGGTATGACGTAGGTATCAAAGTGTTATCCGTGAAAATAAACTACCTTGCATTACTCATGTGTGTGATATTGGTATTAAAGTAATATTCATGAAAATTAGCTACCTGACAATCCTTTAATACATGCTATAGATATAAATCATGATTTCCCTTAATTCTCTTCATTGGAAGATTATCTATGATGACCCCCTAACCATGGTATATCGACCCTCCTACACATGATATTTTAACACTCCCCCTACCCATGGTATATCAACCCCCTACCCATTGTATCTTGACCCCCCTACTCATGGTTTATCGACACCCCACCCATGGTATTTTGACTCCCTACCTATGGTATATCGACCCCCTACTGATGGTATATCGACCCCCCTATCCATGGTATTTTGATCCCCTACCCATGGTATTTTGATCTCCTACCCATGGTACATCGACCCCCATATCCATGGTATTTTTACCCCCTACCAATGGTATATCGAAACCCCTACCCATGGTATTTTAACCCCCTGCCTATCTCTTGATTAGAAATGAGGGGGGTCAAAATACCATGGGGGTTCAATTTACCATACAGGGTTGTCAATATACCATATGACACCGATCCTTTCTTCATTCATGAACTATCACCGGAATTGTAATCAGATTAACACGACGAGTACCACTAGTGGAGCAGGAACAGCTTACCTTTCTCGAGCACCCAAGTTCTGTCCCGGTTTTTAGTGGGGTTTGTGTTACACGATCTTTAGTTTTATGTGTATGTTTTGTAGATCATTGTTTGTCTTTTTGTCCTTTTTTGCCATTGTGTTGTCTGTCATTCGATTTACGAATTCGTATTACCCGTTTCGGCTTTGGTATCTTGAAACTCTTCTTAAGAAAAGCTGTTATTCATTTCCCAATAGGCTCCTATGTTAAAAACTGCCACTGTCGGGGAGCTAAAACACTTTGTTGCTCACTTTTCATTCTGTTTTGAGGAAACCTTATACAGAACTTTCCATAGGTGCTTCCTACCAAATTTTTGTTCATTTGGCAACTGAGTTTCAGAGGAGAAGAATTTTAAGAAATTAACCAATCAGAAACAAGAATTGTCTGTGGTGGTCATGTTTTTTAACTGATTAAGGCAAAATGAGAAATTTTAATAGAAGACCATCCATAGATGATTCCTATAGCTACTAAGTTTCTGTTCATTTGGACAAGCGGTTTTAGAGGAGAACATTAAAATGTGAAAAGTTAACGGACGACGGATGCCAAGTGATGGCAAAAGCTGACATTTCCATTGGCAAGGTGAGCTAAAAACTTGATGCAAGAAGAAATATTCTTACAATGTACTAAAGTTTATATTTGACATGGGAGTCCATCAGGATATTATTTCAGTGTTGATTCGCATCAATCCAGACATTTGAAAAGTGAGAATGTAAATATAGTATGGTTCATTCTGTGTCAGCGATTTTGATTAGAACATTAAAATTTGAAAAGGCCATCAATGACAAAGAGAGGTTAATGTAAGCGACAACTTCCATAATTCTTTATAATTAGGTTAGATAAAGTGTTGACGAAAAAATGACAAACGGACAACAGACACCAGGTGATTAAGAAAATTGCTATGTTTTTTCTCTATGTGTGTACAAATTGTAAAAATTGTGTGTGTGTGTGTTTCTGAATGATCAGGTTTAACTAACAACCACCATTAACAATTTATACACATAAGATCATTATTAATTTAAAATCGCTAGATTAATTAGTGCTTAACATCACTTGTAGCAATATGTTACCTATGAGATGGTGGTTCAATATGGTGAAGGAAATCGGAATATCGATAAAACCACTGACCTGCAATAAATCTCTAAAACTTGATAACATAAACATGATAAAGATGTATAGAGTACACCTCGCCAAAAGCGGAAATTGAACGCACAACTTTAGTGGTGATATGCACTGATTGAATATCAAACTATGATAGTGATCTGAGTATTGATAATGTCTTGTAAAATGTAATTTCCCTCATTTTATTAATAAGGAAAAATATGAGGTTAAGCTGTTAAGGATGAACATTATATGGAACAGCAAGTAATTTATGTCGAGGTGTACTCGAGACAACATTATGTGATAAAGTTTGTCAGTGACTTGCGACAGGTCTGTTGTTTTCTCTGGGAACTCTGTCAGCAATAAAACTGGTCGCCACGATATAATTAAAATATTGTTGAAAGTGGCGTTAAATACCATAAACCCTTAATATATATTATCTAGAATTTTATTTTTATTTAATGTTAGGCCCAAAAAAAATGTGTGTGTTTCCGATTGCCATGATGTATCTGTAATGTATTGGACTTATAATAAATGTGTATTTGATATGCTATAAATAGACACATTGTACAGGTTATACTTTATATATAAATTGTATGTATGCAATATTCTATAAAAACATGCTATGCATTGTCCACATATTGTAATGATCCAATGTTGTAAATTGTCCAAATATTGTGAATGATCCAAATGTTTTAAATGATCACAATATTGTTAATAGTCCAATGGTTGTGAATGGTCCAAATATTGTGAATGGTCCAAATATTGTTAATAGTTCAAATGTTGTAAATTGTCCACATGTTGTGAATGGTCTAAATGTTGTAAATTGTCCAAATGTTGTAAATGATCACACTATTGTTAATCTAAATAGTTCAAATGTTGTACATGACCAAATTGTTGTATATTGTTCAAATGTTGTAAAACATCCAACGGTTGTTAATTGTCCATATAAATGAGCAGAATGTTCTAAATTGTCCAACTGTTGTAAATGATCCAAATGTTGTGATAAAAAGTAAAAAAAAACCACCACACTTTGGGAGCAATTCCCAAATCAACTACTAGTATTTTGGTGGTTTGGTACAGGTACTTCAATGTAAATGAGCAAAAGTTCCAAGCTTTACCTCAAAATGTACAATGTTAGCAATAATCCTTTAATTAGCATACTTTATACTCCAATAATTAACGCAATTCAAATTAAAATTATCCAGTAAAATTAATTAGATCTATATTTTACTACCGTATTTAGGGTTGTATAATGCGCAGGATTTTGCCCAGATTCTTTATTTGGTAGGAGGTGTGCGCATTATAAACAGGAACAATGTGCTTCACTCTTTCCCAGACCGGGAAATCACATGTCCACCGTTAAATATTTCTTAAATTGTTTGGACACTAATCCATCCGGATAACAAAAACATCATATGAAAACGCCAATAAAACCCAATGCATTTAATATTTTGCAACTTTATTGAAGATGAAAAGAGATTGGTTCTAAAATTCTCCCAGCAAATGAAACATGTGTTCAAAAGACTGAAAAATATATACGACTGATATTTAATTCTTATATTTCCGACGACAATTTTTTTCCAAAGTCCATGCGCATTATAGACACGAACTAGTTTTTCTCTGGAGATTTTCAAGGCCAAGAGGGGTGCGCATTATGCACCAATGCGCATTATGCAACCCTAAATACGGTACTTTTATCTACAGTACATACACATGAGGAAACATATTGTTATCACAAAGTAAAAAACAATCTTCATTTAAAGCTATCAACTAATTAATATAGAATTATTTCTACTTATAATTAACAGTTTTGTAAGTCATTGTTAAATATTATATCAATGGTTTGTGACTTGTCAATACCATCTTGTCCACAAAATAAACAAAAAATATTTTATTTACAAAATATAAAAATCCTTCATCAACAAAATATAAACTAATACAGTCTTATTTCTAATTATAATTAACAGTTTTGTAAGTCATTGTTAAATGTTATATCACATGGTTTGTATGATTAAATTTTGATTTGCTTGTTTCATAAAATGTTGTCATCTTCCCGAAAGGGCTCCTTAATTGGAAATAAAAAATGTGACTTGTGACTTGTCAATATCATTCATGTCCTCAAAATATAAAAATCCTTCATCAATAAAATATAAAAATCCTTCATCAACAAAATATAAAAATCCTTCATCAACAAAATATAAAAATCCTTCAACAAAATATAAAAATCCTTCATTTACAAAAAATAAAAAAATCCTTCATTTACAAGATATACAAATCTTTCATTTACAAAATATAAAAATCCTTCATTTACAAAAAATATAAAAATCCTTCATTTACAAGATATAAAAATCTTTCATTTACAACTATAAACTAATACAGTCTCACCTCTATTTATAATGAACAGTTTTGTATAGTCATTGTTAAATGTTATAACACCTGGTATGTCAACACCATCATGTTCACTTAATACTATATCACGGAATGTTCCATCTGGTGACAACCTGTGTATGTCGTGTGAATCACGTCCACTTATGTATACATGACCTTGTTGATCCACAGCCAGTTCTAGGTCTCCTGATATGTTGTATCTATATATAACGTGACCATCTAAATTGATACAACACATTCTCCCGCCATCCTGTCTTAACAACAACTGATCATTCCTTTCATTATACAATACGTTGTTATTATAGCCATCATCAGTTGTTATCTCTCTTACATAAGATCCATCTGTATTTAAAATTAAAACTTTATTACCTCCATCGATGTAAATTTTGTCCTTTACAGCAGTGACACCTCCACACCATTCTCCTATCTTTATCTTTTTGTCCTTTGTATTGTTAGTAGTGTTGATAAATTGTATGGATAAATCACATGGAAGAGTAACTACTGCTTTATCTGTACATGGTACTACAGTAATACAATAAGGTAGACTGGTAAACGATATTTCATCTTCATAGGTTTTGTAATCCTTGTATATATATACCTTCTTATGAGATGATTCAAAATTACAAAGTAGCAATTTGTTGTCAGAAGTGACAGCCATGTCTGTTAAACAGTATTGTTCGCCATATTTTAGATTAACTTCACCTGCTTTTATGATTTCGGTCAGTGTTTGTCTTCTATCTTGTTGTACTTGTGGATGTTGTACTTTCATTGATTTATATTTAATAGGACAAGGTCGGGTAATTTGTGACAATGATCCGATTGTTTCAATGTTGACATTCTTAATTTCTTCAAACTCCATGTTAATTTCATTAATAGCAGACGTCATGTCATGAATCTTGTCTGTTTTCTGGATCATTGTTATTTGTTTTCGTAAAGTTAAAAATAACTGATTATTAGAGCCGTGGTCTTTTAGGAATTTTAGTTCTTGTTTGTTGTCTTTTAAAATCGATGTTAATTGACAAATTTCATGTTTTTCTCTGTTTATTTTTTCCTCATTTTTTTCTTGCACAGACCCTACTTCAGTTATTAATCTTTCTTCAATGTCATCTAGATATTTTAGAACTTTTGATTTAGCTGCACTGATTTGTTTTATTATCAATGATTTCTTCTGTTTCAGTAATTTTCTATTCTCGTCTCGATTCTCTGACATTTTTGACAATGTTTCAGTCATATAATCTTGTTCTTCTAGCGTATCGGAAAGTAAAGATGAATTTTTGACGTCCTTTGAAGCAGAGTCTAAAGGTAAAACAGACTCACAAGACCTATGACTATCCGAGAGACAAGCTCTACAGCATACAACATCGTGTTGACTACAGAAATAATCAATCTGGACGTCTGTGTGTATTTCACAGTTTATTTTAGAAGATGGTGGCATTCTTGATCCCACCGATGGCAAATCAATTACATCATGAGATCTAAATATCTTACACCGCAGATGCCATTCAGCGCATTCTGTGCATAGCTTTTCTTCACAGTCCGAACAATATTTTTCAGCAACAAGCCTTTTGTTTTTTCTGAACATGGATCACAAATTATTTCCATGATGGATCTACAAGTAGAAATATTATGACATTGATTATTTATAAAAAAAAATCAACATTATAATCTTGAAATTTCGACTTTTTAAATCTCTGATCTCTGATAGCTCGACTGCTATTCGTCCAATCCGATGTTTTCTGTGCATTATGCATATGCAGTGGAGTAGCAAAGGGCTACGGATGCGAAGATCAAGCTTTAGAAATGAATCGGAAGGTGGGGCGTGGGGGGCGTGGGTCATTTGGAGTTGACATGAGGGGTGAAAGCTTGCAAAAATAACTCACAAATGAATAAAAACAAACAAACACAGAGGCTGGCAACTTAACATTTTGTTTTTGCTTTCATGCTGAAAATCCAGTTGCTAATTAAATTTCTGCCATAACAAGTGAAGTAGTCCCCCCTTTTTCCTCACCCACTTACCAAAGTGTTGGGGATGCCCTACTATGCCCATGATTTAAATGCAGAGCATTAAGCAAATCTAGCGAGGTGTGCAATGGGCTTCTGGGTCTCGAATGGGTCCAAGCTTGCATTGCTTGGGATTGCGAGGTTTGGTGTTTAATCCTGGGATTGAAGCTAATGAAAATGTGCAATAAGAAGCAATACATATATTTTATTAGCACGTTTATGTGTATGTTTTATAGATCGTTCTTTGTCCTTTTTCTTTTGGCCATTGTGTTGTCTGTTCTTCTTCGATATACGGATTCTGATTACCCCTTTGGTATCTTCAAACTCTTCTTTGAACAGTAACCACATTTTGTCAAGTACAAAAGGATCAAACAAATGTCCACAATTCAGGAATTTTGTGTATAAATTGATGACTCTCTTACCTCTCTCGGAAAAAAAATAATTTAATACTATATTCGATATTTGACCATTTAACTTTTTGGAGGGTGGGGCATATTTTTGTTTGTTTAAAAAAAGCTTCGAATATAATAGACTTGACTATCATCCTTTTAGCACCGTCACCTGGTGTCTCCTGCAGAAATGTTATCATTGTGTTTGCCTCTCTGCTTCAGACACGGGTAGGATACACATAGTCGGCTCTATCTATTTATTTTTCATCGTATTTAGGGACCGACCATTTAACTTGAAGGGGTGGGGGGTTATGTTTTTTTGTTTCGTTCAGAAATAGTTTTTTTCGGACAACAGAAGAGTTAGAATATTTATTTTTTTTGTCGCGCAAAGCGCGATTTTTTTTCCAGAATTTAACGTTAAGGTTATATGACAAATACTCTGAATCAGATTTTTTTTTTTTCTTCCACCAAAATCAGAATCTTTTTTTCAGCAACATTGGGAATCGGAATATTTTTTTTAGTAAAAACCATAACCCCCTTCAAGTTAAATGGTCGTTCCCTTATATGATACATATATCATAGCTGGATGTATTAAAACATATCAACCACACTGAGCATATAAATGACATGTTATAAATATATGTTATTGTATCTTTGTCTTTGTTAAACATATGTCATGTTTAAATAATTATATATGTGAATATTCATGCCCCTCGTGGGCCCATAATTGGTAAATAAAAGTATCTTATCTTATCTTAATAGAAAAAATATAGTGACCTGAAAGATGCAACTTATTTTTTTAATTTGAATAAAAATAACATTTAAATTTGTTCATATAAAAATAAATTCTTGTTTCGTGTCAAAAATATTTCTGGTTTGGGAAAAAAAGAAAGACATCCCCTAAATATTAATTGGTCGTCCTCTATACCTCTACATCTCATTAATGACATTATAAACATTTTTTAGACTTCAAACTTAATACTTTGATGTAAAGCAAAAATAATTTACAAGTCAATATTGTTTTTTACACGATATATATATAACTTTATTCTCTAAACAAAGGTTACAGAGTGCGAGTGTTCAAATCAATACAAAGTAAATACATATCATTACATTAATTTTCCAGATTATGTGTGTACTTGCTCCCGGCCTTTCGTTGTCAATAATTTTAACTCTACTATCAATGCGCGGTACTAAAATTAAAAGTATTTGCTCCCGGCCGGGAGCAAGTCTCTATGATCCACGTGGACGCTTGCATGCGAACAACACAAAGTCAATAGTCCCGACTCGCATATAACATACGACTTCACATTCCATGTTCATATTTTACGTTTTCATTGGGATTTTTTCATTTTTTATTTCATGCGGAGGCAGCAAATAGGAAACAAATAGTAAATATTGCCACCCGAGGTACTATGTGATAGGACTACACAAGTCAAATGGTGCATTGTTGTGTTCCAGAGAGATAAATTCGCATAAAATGCATTGCACAAACACACAACAATGTTATTCTTAACTGTTTTCAGCAAAATGTCGTAAATTGCATATACAATGAAGAAAATTTACCAACATTTTACCAATCTAAATTTCACGTCTGCTTCTGTTAATGGAAATTTGAAAAAGGAAGCGTTAATCGATAATTGCGAGACGTCACGTCTCAGATGTGTGCAAAAGTGATTTTGGTTACGTACCTTAAAAGGTAGATGGAGTGTCTAATTTTCGTTTCCTTACTTACTATAAAATGAAGAAAATTTAACAAAATGCTACCAATCCAAATTTCACGTCTGCTTCTGTTAATGGAAATTTGAAAAAGGAAGCGTTAATCGATAATTGCGAGACGTCACGTCTCAGATGTGTGCAAAAGTGATTTTGGTTACGTACCTTAAAAGGTAGATGGAGTGTCTAATTTTCGTTTCCTTACTTACTATAAAATGAAGAAAATTTAACAAAATGTTACCAATCCAAATTTCACGTCTGCTTCTGTTAATGGAAATTTGAAAAAGGAAGCGTTAATCCATAATTGCGAGACGTCACGTCTCAGACGTGTGCAAAAGTGATTTTGGTCACGTACCTTAAGGGAATAAAGGTAATAACAAAATTACCGAACTCCGAACAATCTTACAAAGGGAAAGTCAAAACTCATAATTATATAAAGACAAAATCAGTCAACAACCGGAAAATTGTGAAAACCGTAATGACCCTGACTTGGTACAGGCATTTCTAAAGAAATGGTGGGTTGAATCAGATTTTACGGCGCCAAACCTCCCGCTCTCCTTACGGTTCAAAGGTTCCGGCTGTCACTGTAACAGTATTTAAATACAGGAACAAAATAGGTAAAATAGTTGTCAAAGCAGTACCATATTCGGTGACGTAAATGTCAAAAATATTTTTACGTCACACATTGACAAAACAATTCTTGACATTTTTTACTTCTTTATCTTTATACATTTTCACTATATGAAAATGCATCGCTTATAATTTTTTCTGCAGAGACGGAATATATTTCGACAAGATATTGGTATCGGAATATAAACTTTTTAAGAGATCGAATAAGGCGAATCTTTTTATAGCCCTGGTCCAGTAGCCTGTTTCTCAGATGAAGATGACGTTTCAGGAAATCAGAATAATTGCTACTGGCCCTTGCATAGCGAATCAATTGCGAGATGTAAACACCATATGCATGAGAAGCTGGTATATTGCTGCACATGTTTGGAAAATGTATGATTTTAAAATTGAAGTCGTCCCGCTTATCATAAATTTTAGTACTGAGTTGACCACTGTCGTCAAATTCGAGGTATAAGTCCAAAAATTATGCGGACGAAGCTGTATCGGTGGTCTCTTTAACTTCCAGCTCTGGAGGATATATCAATGGAAGAAATTCTGCAAATCTAGAATTATTGATAGATAAAATGTCATCAATATACCTGTATGTGAAATTAAAGGCTCTAGCCTCATGAATCTTCTTATCTTTTACAAGCTTTTGAAGAAACTCCGACTCATATGAATTTAAAAATAAATCGGCTAGAAGAGGGGCACAATTCGTACCCATTGGTATGCCGACGACCTGCTGAAACAGTGTCCCTCCAAAGGAGACAAATATGTTATCGATGAGGAACTCCAGCATACTGATCACTTGTTCCTCGGAGTAGCATGTTTTACCTTTATGAATTTTGTTTGAAAAATATGTGGAATTGTTGCCTAACACAACAAATTTTGAGCCATAGTTTTTATGACTAAAAGCTTTATGAATTGTTTCTTTTAAGCGGGTTTTTAATTTGTCATGCGGTAGGGTGGTATATAGAGTTGAAAAATCAAAAGTTTTGATGGAGGATATCTGAGAGAAAGATCTTGATTTCAGGTTATCCAAAAGATCTTTAGAGTTTTTCAAAATCCACATGTGATTTATGCCACTACGCGAGTAAAAAATTTCACAATATTTCTGTTGTCCCTCTTTTACTGCAGACAGAATCTTTGTCAGGTGAATAGACAATTCTTTCGTCGAACAAGTTGATGATCCCGCTATGTACCTTTCTTTGTATGGTGTCTTATGGAGTTTAGGTATCCAATATAAATAGGGTAAATCCTCAGACTCTTTACCAGAGGAAATGCTTAAAGAGGTCATGAATGATCTGTGGTTAGCTAGGATTTCATCTTTGTCGAACGAAGTTGGTTTGTATGTGGTATTACTAGAGGTGTTGCTATTTATGCCTAATTCCTTGATTAGGCATTCGAAGTAATATGATTTACATACAAACACGATATTGTTGGAAGCCTTGTCTGCAGGAACGATAACATATTTGTCATGAAGAGAGGAAAGACACTTAACAGCTTCTTGGTCTTTAAATACAGACTTAGGTCGATTATTAACACAATTTTTTAGTTTGTGAATCCGACCTTGTACTAGAGACCTAATTGTTCTAACCCAGTCTGACAAGGACTCTAACTCAGGATCTTGGTCTACTTCTCTCTTTATCCACCTTCTGGCATAATCTTCAACAGCATCCATAATTATCTTGAAATTATGTTTCCAATTGATGTGTTGAGGTTCTCTGAATTTAGGACCATGAGAAATCACCTTTCGGAGACTCTCATGTTGAATGATATTCAGATCACCAGTGATTACATGTCCAGATGGGTTGTATTGAAAGGGAGAGTGGGAGCAGTCACAAGTCAGAGGGTTCTTAAGGTACTCTTCTATGGTAATATCTTGCAATGCTTCTTTGTAGTTGAAAATTTTACGGCCAATGCTGTTAGTGTAGCTATAGGAGACAATGTGAACAGATTGATTTTTGAAATATGGTGGAATTTCTTTTACAACCTCTTTTCTATTAAGAATGTTGCTGATGTTAATAGCATCGATTCCTTTGTTAGCAAACGGAATATGGAGGAATTTTCTGTTGTTATCATGAAGAGGTTCAGATCGAACTGGTTTAAAAAGACGAAAGGACGCCACGTCACACACAATCTGTACTTAAGGAGAAAAAGGATCTACGCCTCCTTTGTCAAGTCCAAAATCCCTAAGATCTTTGAGGTAGTTTACAGGTAGTGAAAATACGATACAGTAGGGATTGTCAAATGATTTTTTCATGAAAATTCGTGATTTGGTCAATTTCGACATGCTCTTTTCAAATATGCAAAGAAAAATATACCTTCGTGACTTAGTTTTCGAGATATTTACGATCGAATTTTGACCAATTTTCGACAAATTTTTTAAATACGATTTTTATAGCGATAAAGAAAATATCACAATTTCAAAACGGTAAAAGATAATTGCATCCGGTTTTTTGCAATAGCTTCCTATGATAATTCCGTTCAAAGATGATGAACATGTACATTGCCAATAATAGATTAAGTAGTCCAAAAATTCTACTTATTTGTGGAATATGGATTGTTTAGTGGTTTCTTCATGAATAAATTTGCATGTAGAAAAAAAATGCCAATTGATATTTCCTTAATATTTTGTCATGATATTCTCGCAATGATTTTATTTAGAAGTTAAACAAAAAGCAAGGGGGTACATGTGCTTGTTTTTTAGCTACAGAACAAAAACCGCGCATTTTTCATAACAAACCTAGACATCGTCAATTTCGGCGCCAAATTACCCTACAATGTATTTTAATAGGTAAAATGTCGTGGAATCTTTCCCGCCGTTTTCCTTGGATTGGATGAAAGGGCAACGCAACCGAAGAATGCGTTATATATGGACCCAGTCGTTTGAAAAAGTTATCCGTTGTATAAACTAACCTAATCTGGTGCGTTTGTCTTGAAGTTGTCCGCCAGAAAAAAAATTGAACAACTTGGCCAAGATGGCTAGTTTGTGCATCTCACATTTCCAATTTTTAGAGACGGCAGACCGGCAGTTTACGCCGTTTTTTGTCACGAAATAAAAATGAAAGAGAACGTCTATATTCTTCTTCTCGATTCACACACAAGCGACCTCAATATCAGGCTCACCAATATCGATGTCTCTCTATTTTCTCCTTTGCATCTGTCCGTTATTTTGGGCTCTAGTGGGATAAACGGGCGTAAACTTTAGTCTGCATGACAAAAAATTATATATTATTCTCACCAATGAATGAATTCTATGAAACGTATTTATACGCCTTTTAAAGATACCTTTACGACCTAATAACGAAACGAAATGTGAGGTTTATTATTTGCGAGGCGAAAGGAGAACAAGCAGTAAATGTCTAATTTATTTTCATTGTCCTACAGTAACAAAAAAAAACGCAAATCTGTGGGATGAAAAGACGATAGCATTCATCATCCTTACGTTAGACGAGGCGAGGCATATTTTTGTGACGAAAAGATGAAAATTGCAGGAAGTGATCGGAAGTATTTGTCCTCAGAGTATTGTCGTCTTATTGTATTGGGGGCCCGGGTGGTTCAGTGAGTTAGGTCGCTGAATCTAGCAACTCATAGAAGCCTATCACCAATACGGCGTGGGTTCGCGCCCGGATTAGTAAATTACAAAAAAGAGTGCACTCGACTCGGAGCCGCAAGTGATAAAGTTTACCAGTTGCATGCCCATGGTCGGTGGCTTCCTCCTCAATTAAAACTGGCCGCCGATATTATTCGGTGTATTGAAAATTATAATGATTTGTTGAACTTGTTCTCGTCCTGAATATACTAAATAGTTGTGACTGGACCTAAAGCAACCAACAATCAATCAACCATTTCTAAACAACTGACTATATTGCGAAAAAATATATTAACTATCTTCATAATTTAATTATTTGGATTCATTTTTATCTGGTGAACAGTTTATGTATGATGATTTAGGCAACCACAATTTAATTGTCTTGTTTAATGGATTGCACCCGCACCTATTGACGCTTGGTGGCGCTCGTGTACTATCAGTTATTCGTTCGGAACCTTTGCGGAAATGCTCGGACGTCTTCCTAACTAATCAGGTTTCAAGATAGCGATCGTTACCTGCTGTGGCCAGTTCCTAAGCTAAAAATCGATCTGAGTCGACGTAATGCGACTACACAGGGTCGTAAAACAGATTTGGTAGAAAGGTATCAATACTATGATATTGCTTTCTTTAGAAAACAGTTATATTACTCGTACTTTAGCATGAATAAAGGTGATCATAAGTTACATAGCAACAAACATTCAACAAGCTGAACACTGTGACTTACACAGTATTCCGTCTTCATTTATTGTTAGGGGTCCCTCTTCTTTAGGGGTAGCAGATTTTTTTACAAGAGCCAATTAGTGCCGTAGGCTGTGTTCTTGGGTTAGAGTTAGCTAAGGGTTAGGGTTAGCCTTGTAGGACAGGGACCCCTAAAATTAGACCGAATTATTCTGTCGTTTAGAAACCCCTTTCTATCATTCTATATTTATCTTTTACTTATCTGACTTTTTATTTTTATTTTTTAATGCAAAAAACCATACCCCCCTCTCCCCCTTTGCAAGTTAAATGGTCGGTCCCTAACCACACCGGTGGTGTAATTGGCTCGCCTTGCGGTAGTGAGTTTGATCTCCGATGGGGTCAAATCAAGGACTACGAAATTCGCATTTGCTAAACCTTCACTAAACACACAGCATTAAGGAGAAAAACTGGTTGGCTAGGAACCGAGTGCGGCGATATGTCTACTCGCGGACTGTTGTTTTTTTTTCTGTGAAATTGTTCACTTGACGTTAAACAACAATCAATCACTTTATGAAACCTTGCGTCAAAATATAAAACGCATGTTTATTTTTGAATAAACATCTTATGAGATATAAAGAAAGTAAATTTGCCTACCATAGCATGTACCCCGCGTAGCTCATTCGGTAGAGCATTAAACTTTTAATCTCAGGGTCTAGCAATCGAAGCCCTATGTGGGCGCTACTGGTGATTTTTTTTTTTTTTTTGTTTCAATGTGGAATGACAATTTGCTATTTAGGATATTAATCCATTTGTGAAGGAGTGTAGTAAAAGTCCAAGTAGTTTTTTTTTTTTTTTCCCCGTCAGTGAAATTATGCTACGCTAAATGATTTTCTGGGGGAAAATGATAGCCTTCATTATGGTCAGAATGAACAAGTCTAGAATATGATCACACTTACAATTTAAGAGCCAGTCTGCGATAGATCCATGCAAAATGGTAAAAATTGTCCAAATGGGTAGTCAAAACTTGTAAAACATGTTTACATTTTCATAATCTTTGGGTATTCAGAAGTTAAGATTTCCAAGAAAAAAAAATGTTGTTGCATTATTTTTCAGTTAATAGCCTTATTTGCATATTAGTGATTTATTTAAAGAAATGGCGCCAAAATATACTATATTTAGACACTTTTCAAAGGTCGAGAAACATGATTTAACTTTGACATAAAATGTTTTTTGTATCAAATATCGCAAGAAACTTCATTTAGGAAGCCCAAAAATCCATTATTAAGATTTTTTGGATTTTGGCAAATTGTCAGAAAGGTTCATACTAAGGCTGTTAAAGTTAAGATGAATATGTTACATGTAATCAATATAAGTTTTCTCTTAAGATCATATTTTTAAGTTTAATTTTCCAATATATTTTCAAAGATGCATATTAGCTTTAAGATACCTGAAATTATTGAGCTTGGCAAATAATGGAGAATTAGTTAAATGGTGCCAAAATCTCCATAAAATGCAATAATTCAAGTAATTTTCACCCCTTGATATATAAACAGAAATGCTCAACATAGACAATAATTTACATGATATTTATTTAATTTATGTTGAAAAATATTTTGGTAAAATGCAAGTTTTTTCTGCTATTATTTGCAAAATAAATAATGAATTACCCAATGGTAACCTCACTGTTACTTTTTTGAATTGTCTCCCTTAGTGGAAATCTTTAATCATTGACAAGATGGCGGCCTCCAGTGATGGTGTCTATGATCTCCCCTGGATGGTAGCACAGTTTCAATTCGGTGCGATTTTTCTCATCTTGGAGGCTGTTGTGGCATATCCAACCACTGCAAAAATAACAAAGTAGACCAGATTGATAACTATTCAAAAGATACAATCACCCATCTCAACCGTCTGCACAGTATTGATGTATCGAGTGCAAACTTTCCAGGACTTTATTTTATACAGAAGCGGTATTTTTTCTGTTGATCGTGCCGCAAAGAGTTTGTCGATCTGTCCCACAGGGGCTAGGTGCGTCCGAAAAATAATAATAATAAATACTATATAATACTACAAGGGGGCGAACTCGCTTGCTTCCATTTTTTTAAGTCGTCGTGTTAAATTGATCGTAACTTCGGAACGCCTTAATATTTTCAAAAAATGTTTCCACCAGTCGAAAGTCAAGTAATTTTCCTTTCCAAAGAGACCCCAATTGTTAGTGTAGACCTCCGAACTGCTGAGGTATCATACATGAACCAAAACAAAACGGCGTGAAAATCCGAAGTCGTACAAACGCTGGGTTGACCACTTCCCATCTGTGTACAGACTTTCCTATGCGTAAACGAGTCATTTTGACTAGCTAAATACTTTCATCCATTCAAATTATGGTCAAATTGCTTACCTTACGCCAATTTGTATGTCCTTTAAGTCTGTTTTTGAAAGAAATCCCATTTGCATCCTTGACAAACGCCATAGACATGAAAATTGAGAGAGTTCTAACGGGCTTTTTGATTGGCTGAAACAGATTGTTCACAGTATATATGCCCACTGCAATTCAACTGGGAAGAGAACTAACTTTGACATGGTAGCGGCTGATTTAAAAACTCTAAGAAATGTATATGGGACAAAGAAATTCAATAAAGATGAGTGGCTTATTCCTTCACAAATTAGGAGTTTGTTTGCCAATTTTGTAAGGTTTGGAAATAGGAATCAACCAGAGTGTCCTCTAGTCAAAATTGAAAACTTAGCTGAGATTAAAGATGATAAACTTCAAAGCACATTGGAAGAAATGGACTGTACTGAATTTCACTTAGCTGCATCAGATTTATCTGATGATATCATAACCCACTGGCCACTTCTAGTAGTGTTCATGTAAACCATTGCCATTACTTTGTGTTCATCAATTTTTGTCATTGCTGTTGTCTATTGTTAACTTTTCTTTAAAAAACATCTCCTGAAACAGCTAAACTTGGTCACAAACATGCTACATGTAGATGTGTTTACTGTAAAAATGTGTCCATTATGTAGATAAAGTGTAAAATATGGCTGTCATGGCTATTTTTAGAACACAGTGGTAAAGTAATTAATTTCAACTTATATCCACATAACTATAGGAGATACAGAAAACTGTTTCTTTATTGTAATTTTTTCCATTATATATTATAAGTTATAAGCTCCCTAGTGACCGTCTATCGTTATTCAGACAATCAGTAAATCGTTGAAGGGTGAGCGCTTCAGCGTGAACCCTTCAACTATTTACTTACCGTCTAAATAACCATAGTCGGTCACAGGAGCTTGTAGCATTTTTGTACGATGTTGCTGATCTATAACTTGAAACAGTAACTAAGTTTTTTCCACGAACTATGTTTGACAGACTTTCTTGGAAGTTCTAAGGCTAAAGACGTAATGGTCAATACACAAAATTAAGCACCGCCCACTGACCTTCTGTATTGTGTCTCAAAGAAGAGTATTTTCCTGTGTTATTTTAGAAGAAAATGTTGATACGATTATTGAAAATATTGTATACAGTGAAGTTGACTGATATTGTTTGCCGATCAAATGTTTTAAATATTGTTTGAAATATATTTTTAATGTATTACCTCAACTATTATCTATTGTGAAATGTACATTATTATATTTTAGACACACTGCAGGTACCCCGCCTGTATGTGTCCTCAATGCGGTAGTTATTCTAAATGAACTATATATATATATATATATATATATATATATATATATATATATAAGTGATATATACAAAAGGTATATATTATATGTATATACATGTACATGTATATTTATATGTACAAGGTATATATTTGTACACACAGTGTAGACCAGAAATTTTGTTACAAATGTACATGTAGTTGTACAATAAATGGTTATGCAATTTGGAATATTTATGTTTGTCTTTGATAAAAACAAGCAAAAATGGACTTCAAACCACATTTGATTCACATGCTCTAATTGTGGAATTGTTGGAGATTTTAATATGAAATTAAATTTGGATAAATCTGAACATTGTTGTGTAGAAAATAAAATGCATGTTGCTAATAAGGAATAGTCCATTCAAAACTGAGAAAATGTCCCTCTTTTATGCTTTATATTATGTGCAAGATTGCACGAATCACACACTTTGTCTGCATTTTCACAGCATTATTTAGAAGAAAATGTCCCTTTTTACCCCAAATTTAAAGTTTTTTATTATTATATTTGGGCAAAACTGAGATACTAAATACATAATACTAAATACATACTACTCATTTTACATTAATCAAGTCATTAACTGTTATGCATTTTGACTTTTGTAAACATTTGTACAGTTTTATTGAAACCTTTATAAAAATCGAAAATATACCAAAATTGCTATCATGCACATGTTTTAATTGTTATTTTTCAATATGAAGTGATCATTTGCCAAGCACCAATTTCTTGTATTTGGTAGATAAATATATAATCTTCATGTAATATGGCATATTATTGAAATCAAAACATGATCTTAAGAGATTGAGGCTTTTAAAAAATCGTCAAATTTTGCTGATTCAGCACTTTTTAAAAACCATGGGATATGAAATTGCGAATAAGTCTATTGAAAAATGTGAAAACTTTAAGATTTTTCTAAATTTTCTTTCTTTTTTTATGGTTGATTAGTAGGGAGGTCAGACATTTTTCAATTTTATTTACACAATGGCAAATTCTGTAATTCTGTCTTACATTTGAAGACAGCTGCAGTGACAATGCACTAGAACACTATTATTTAAAGTGAATTATTTAAAAGGTGACATGTTGAAATAAATAAATAATGCATATGTTTGGAGAAAATTCTTCATATGTCACAATTTTTTTATATTTAAACTAGACAGAAGCGACCACAATTGAATGGAATCTATTTATTCCCTGAAACACATGTTGCTGACCAGTTAGACTGAAAGTAAAACTCTTCTGTAGTGGATAGTAGGCTAGGTTTTAATAATCTCATACAGTTTGATGAGAAAATTCAAAATTTTTATTTATACGTTCAATTTTATGGGTAAAATTTATCCAATTTTGGTGCCGTTTTCAATTTTCCCATTGAAATGCATGGTAAAAATAACTTTAAAAATGTGTTTGGAAACACATGTTGCTGATGAAACAAAGACTACAACTATGCAATTTCTTTTAGAATAATGTCTAAACTACATTTATCAAGTACAGTTTCATTAGATTTCATTATTGTTTTCAAATAATATCTGATATTCTATTTCTTGGTAAAGACAGATAAAATTCAAAATGGCCACCATTATAAAATATAAGTGGTCATTTTCCGAACTTCAAATTGTCATAACTTATGAATAGCTTAAGAGATTTTAAAAAACTAAACACCACTGTAAATATCTTCAGGAGATCTGATCATTGGTGTGTACTTAAAGATATTTTAGCACATTTTCAAAAACAATCTGACCCTCCTACAATATGTGTTAATAATAAGCTCTTATTTTTCAATAACAATGAATAATTCCATGTCAAAACACCTTAAAAGGGGCCTAAAACAGCCTTCTGGTAGTACAGAAAATGAGCATTATAGATTAGTCTGCATACACAAAAAACGGCTTGATATTTTTTCAAAATATTTTGCATAAATAATAGTAACCTATAAGGTATCTTATATACAAAATATCAGACCAATTGGAATATTTTGGATTTAGACCATTTTGCATGGTTTTCTCACAGACTGGCTCTTAAGCAAACTGAACATAGAAGATCAAATGTTTTTCTTCGTTTTCACTTGTACTACCAAACATTTTGAGACGTCGACAGGATTCGAAGCTGTGTGGGGGAGACCCCAATAGATTTTTAAGATTATATCATTCTCTTTTTTACAATTACACACACTATTGCAGATACAGCATACAAAGTAAAGACAGTATCAAAAATAAATCACTGGTACCAAAAACAATTTGGAAATGTTGACAGGATGCGAACCTGTGTGGGTAAATCCCAATATATTTCTAGTCTACAGCCTTAACCACACAGCCAAGATGTCTTACTACTAAAGAATAAAACTTCTGCATTTATACTTGATTTTTTTTTTCTTTTTGCATTTATACTATATTTTTGTTTGTTTGTATCTTTGAATGACACATTACTATTATTACACAAATAAAAAAAAAGAAATTCAGACTTTAAAGGAACACCAGTCATTCTTCCAGACCCATTATCACCACACTGCCAGCCAATAGCAGGATTTAAACATCTAAGACCAGAGCACAAAATCCTGTTACCAATAGTAACATTAGACAAGGTTGAGGCATACTATTTTACTTTATATATGATCAGTCTATCGCAACTTGTAATGGCGGAAATATAACGATAAGCTCCGATGCGATCCGGGAGAGTTCCGAATGAATAACTGATAGTACACGAATGCCATCTATCGTAGAAAATGTCGTAGGTGCAAACCATTATAACACTCGAAATATTCAAGTAAAATATTGTACAATTTTATCTATAACAGCTGCATTTCTGCTTCTTTTAAAAACGGCATTATTCGGCTTGAAATACGTGCTTTCAAATTTTTACGCAATCGGCTTTTTATGACGTCGATGCAGCTTCCGCGAAAAAGAGACGTTCCGTCAAGCGCAATCTCGAAAATGTCGCGATGGTTACCGCGACGTCGCAAAAACAACATGCGGTATTCAGCAAAGTAATTATCTGCCCTTGCTACTGTATGGTATTCCCAACAATAGTTTACCAATCCAAATTTCACGTCTGCTTCTGTTAATGGAAATTTGAAAAAGGAAGCGTTAATCGATAATTGCGAGACATCACGTCTCAGACGTATCCATAGATTTTTTTAATTTTTTTTTTAAATAAACTTCCTTGTAATATGCCCTTCCAAATAAAAAGATGAAAAATGAGGGTCACCGGCATTCCAAACTCAAAATTTTAATTTGAAAATTGAAGGGAAAATGAAATTTTGGGGCAAAATTTATATAGACAATGAAGGAAAAAACGTTATTGGGTGCATTTATCTGATGAAAATATCAATTTCTAATCCATAGAATTTTCTGATTTTTTGCAATTGAATGGTCCAAATGTTTCTTAAAAAGATAAAATTCAAAAATTGGTGGGTCACCATCCAAATAAAAAAGATATAAGTAAAATTATACAAGAAAATAGACAAAAAAGGGAGTTAACTCTTTGTTCAATCTGAATGGATTTGAAATTTACTATCTGTCGGGCCATAACTTTTTTGTCTCTTCAGATAGGTCAATGATATTTGGTATGTAGGTGTGTAATCATGAGAGGGTGTGTCATGTACCAACATCATCACATTTTGTCTTTGACCTTTGACCTCAAGGTCAAATAATTTATATTTTTAAGTGTTTTTGTGTCTGCAATAACTTTTTGCCTTTTTATATAGGTTAATGATATTTGGTATATGGTTGTATAATGAGACAGTGTCTCACGTATCATCATTATCACAGTTTGACCTTGACCTTTGACCTTGAGTTCAAATATTTAACTTGAGAGTTTTATGAATGGGAGACATGGGTTTTAGTCCTCTGAAACAATTCTAGTTTTCGTTGAAAATTATGGCCTGATTTTGAGAATTAATTCTTGTTTTTAATGAAATAACTAGCTTGTGATGAGCAAAAAATTTCAGATTTGAAATAAAAAAGAATAAGGGTAATAACAAAATTACCGAACTCCGAACAATCTTACAAAGGGAAAGTCAAAACTCATAAGTATATAAACAAACAAAATCAGTCAACAACCGGAAAACTGTGAAAACCGTAATGACCCTGACTTGGTACAGGCATTTCTAAAGAAATGGTGGGTTGAATCAGATTTTAAAGCGCCAAACTTCCCACTTTCATTACGGCTTAAAGGTTCCGGCTGTCACTATATAAGTATTTATAACAATACTGGAACAAAATAGGTAAAATAGTTGTCAAAACAGTACCAAATTCAGTGAAGTAAATGTAAAAAAAACCTTTACGTCACACATTGATTAAAAAATATTTTTGACATTTTTGTTGACTTCCTTATCTTTATACATTTTCACTATATGAACATGCATCGTTTATTATCGTCTCTGCAGACACGGAATATATTTCGACAAGATCTTGGTATCGAATATAAACTTTTTAAGAGATCGAATAAGGCGAATCTTTTTATAGCCCTGGCCCAGTAGCCTGTTTCTCAGATGAAGATGACGTTTCAGAAAATGTGAAGCTGGTGAGGATTAGACTATTTTTGTCATAAGAAACAATTATCTGCAACTTTTTGGTCTGGGGGACTCACCTTTTTTGGGGGGACACAGATTTTGAGAATCAAGTCTTGTTTATGCAATAATTTATGCAAACATTATTTGGTTGAATTTTTATTTTATGTGTATACATTTGAATCTTATTTTTACCTGATTGGAATATGAAATAAATGCCTGAAACCATTGTTTTTTTTCTCAAAAGCATTTGAATAAAAAAAAAATGCACCTATGTACTGTACAAGCTAATTCCTATAAAACTATGCTGTGTTCAAGGATTGTAATGAAATTGTGCTTGGAAACGGCTAGTGGGGGCCTAGGTGTCCGAGTAGTCTAAGTTGTTAGTTTAAATACGACTACTTTTGATCATCAGTCAATTACCTCTATGGTAATAGTTCAATCCCTGCTTTGTGCATAACAAAAACGGGTGTACTCGAGTGTATGTAATAATAGGATTGGTCAGTTACCTGCCAAAGGTTGGTGGTTCTGTTGCCTATGTTACTGTTAGTCTGGCGTTAGCATGCTCTATAACTTTCAGGAACTGCATACTTTCGCCACTCTCTGAGTTCAGCCATGCTTATGTCTATACAAGTACACTGCATGGATACATATAATTGTTTACCCTGAATTTTCTTATGTTTTTCAGTATACAAATACAGGGATAATAATATCAATTCAAAAGTGATATTCTTTTATTAATATAAATGTTAAATCTGCTAGTGGTGTTTTGTTTTGTACTCAAGCCAGTCCTTGAATTAATTATTATGTACATTACAAATTATTCATCACTATTTTCCATGACTAATTGATCAAAACGTTCCTTGACACAAGATTACTGAGACTACTACACAGATGCTAATACAACCAGAAGCTAACAGGAGCCTGTAATCGCTCACCTGGATCAAAGCTGCTTTCAATAACAACGCAACTGCACTGTGGCGGGCATCTTGGTGGGAGAGCGCGACTGCCGGACACAATTTTGGAAAAGGACCATCCAATGACTATTCCATCAAAGTTTGGTTCTAATTGAGCTACTGGTTCCAGACAAGATGATTTTTATGTGAATTTCCCATAGGGTCCTATGTTAAACTAAGTTCAGCTGTGCAGCCATCTTGGTCAGAGGGCGGGACCACCAGACACAATTTTGTAAGAGGACCATCCAATGACTATTTTATCAAAGTTCCAGACAAGAAGATTGTTATATGAATTTCCCATAGGGTCTTATGTTAAATTAAGTTCGGCTGTGGCGGCCATCTTGGTCGGAGGTCTGAAATGCCGGACACAATTTTGGAGGGGGACCAACCAAGGATCATTTCAGCAACGTTTGGTTGAGATTGGCTCAGTAGTTTCAGAGGAGAATATTTTTTTTTAATTTCATCCCCCTTTTTTCTATTTTTAGCTTGGCGGCCATCTTGGTTGAAAGTCGGGATCACCGGACACAAGTTTGGAAGGGGGCCATGCAAAGACCATTCCACCAAAGTTTGGTTGCAATTGGCCCAGTGGTTTCTGAGAAGAAGATTTTTATGTGAATTTCCCATAGGGTTCTATGTTAAGCTAAGTTCGGCTGTGGGGGTTATTTTGTTCGAAGGACACAACCACCGGACACATTTTTGGAAGAGAACCATCCAATGACTATTTCATCAAAATTTAGTTCTTATTGAGGAAATGGTTTCAGACAGATTTGTATGGGAATTTCCCATAGGGTCCTATGTTAAATTAAGTTCGGCTGTGGCGGCCATCTTGGTCGGAGGTCTGAAATGCCAGACATAACTTTGGAAGGGGACCACCCAAGGATCATTTCTGCAAAGTTTGGTTGAGATTGGCTCAGTAGTTTCAGAGGAGAAGATTTTTTTTTTAATTTCATCCCCCCTTTTTTCTATTCTTAGCTTGGCGGACATCTTGGTTGGAAGTCGAGATCACCGGACAAATTTTGGTAGAGGGCCATCCAAGGACCATTCCACCAAAGTTTGGTTGCAATTGGCAAAGTGGTTTCTGAAGAGAAGATTTTTATGTGAATTTCCCATAGGGTTCTATGTTAAGCTAAGTTCGGCTGTGGGAACCATCTTGGTCGAAGGGCCGAACCGCCTGACACATTTTTGGAAGATAACCATCCAATTACTATTTCATAAAAATTTAGTTCTTATTGAGCAAATGGTTTCAGACAAGAAGATTTTTATGGGAATTTCCCATAGGGTCTTATGTTAAATTAAGTTCGGCTGTGGCGGCCATCTTGGTCGGAGGTCTGAAATGTCGGACACACTTTAGGAAGAGGACCACCCAAGGATCAATTCAGCAAAATTTGGTTGAGATTGGCTCAGTAGTTTCAGAGGAGAAGATTTTTTTTTAAATTCATCCCCCTTTTTTCTATTTTAAGCTTGGCGGCCATTTTGGTTGGAAGTCGGGATCACCGGACATAATTTTGGAAGGGGGCCACCCAAGGACCATTCCACCAAAGTTTGGTTGCAATTGGCCCAGTGGTTTCTGAGGAGAAGATTAAAATGTGAAATGTGGACGGACGGAAGACGAACGAAAAATGATGACAATAGCTCACATGGTCTAAAGGCCAGGTGAGCTAAAAACGGAATATATGTTAAACTACTCCTTGCAATGTAGCTGCAGTTAAAATTTGAGCTCACTTTGACTTATACTAAAGCAGCAATGGACAATTGAAGAAATTTCTATTTTTAGCAACAGCAGCCATCTTGAATAGAGGGCGGGGCTGTCGGACACAACTTTGTAAGGGACCCACCCTGGGACCATCCCTGCCAGGTTTGGCTTAATTTGGTTCAGCGGTTTCAGAGAAGAAGATTTAAATGTGATCTTTTATCAAAATATGCCTAATTTGCATAATCGGTTTAAATCGGCTGAAAGAAAAATTTCACAACAAAACCCGGAATATATGTTAAACTACTCCTTGTCATGTAGCTGCAGTTAAAATTTGAGCTCATTTTGATTGATACTAAAGCAGCAATGGACAATTGAAAAAAATATATATCTTTAGTAACAGCAGCCATCTTGAATGGAGGGCGGGACTGTCGGACACAATTTTGAAAGGGACCCACCCTGGGACCATCCCTGCCAGGTTTGGTTTAATTTGGATCAGCGGTTTCAGAGAAGAAGATTTAAATGTGATCTTTTATCAAAATATGCCTAATTTGCATAATCGGTATAAATCGACTGAAAGAAAAATTTCACAGAAAAACCCGGAATATATGTTAAGCTCCTTGTCATTTAGCTGCCGTTAAAATTTGAGCTCATTTTGACCTATACTAAAGCAGCAATGGACAATTAAAATTTCATCCCCCCTTTTTTCTATTTTTAGCTTGGCGGCCATCTTGGTTGGAAGCCGGAATAAACCGGACACAACTTTGGAAGGGGGTCATCCAAGGACCATTCCACCAAAGTTTGGTCTAAATTGGCTCAGTGGTTTCTGAGGAAAAGATTAAAATGTGAAAAGCTTACGACAGACAACGACGACGACATACGACGGACGACGAACGAAACCTGATGGCAAAAGCTCACATGGCCTTTGGCCAGGTGAGCTAAAAAGGTTTATGGAGCTCATGCTTTAAAAAGCTGTCCATAAACTTTCATAATATCCTAAATCAGCTCCCTCCACAGGGTGATACTATTTCGTGTAACGGAACGGAACGAAACGAAACGAAACGGAATGATTTCGTTTCTTGTTTTAGTAATTACTATAGGGATATCACTATTTTAAGAAACGCAACTATTCCGTTTCGTGTTTTAGTAATTTCCTATAGGTGGACAGTACTTAATTACATTGTTCCGACCAAGACACGACCGACCTACATTTGTACACGGTGTAGTCGCGCTATTTGAGCGTTCGGTGGATGAGTTGTTTATTGTACGACACACGGCAGATTTTCTACTTGTTTTCACCTAAAATTTACAATATACTTTCTAATTAAAGCTGAAATTATAGATAATTGATATCGGAATCCAACAAGCCATGTAAAAACTTTCAGTAGTTCTTCAAAAAGTCATCATAGTATAGCACCTCTTTTGTCGAAAATTGTGTGACGAAACATTTGTGGCCCAGAGTCATGCCAGTTTGCATCTGTTTGTATTCAAACTTGTAAATACGATCCAGCGTATCATACTCTACAAAAATTTGTATTATTTTTGTTTCGTTTGAAGAGCAGTACTTAGTTTGAGCGAAATCCTCCAGAAACTTTACATATGAAACTACATACTGCAAGGTGTTACGACACTGTGGTACAACATTCACCTGTAATCGTATGCCGTATCATATAAAAATTGTCTCATAGCTAACATGGTTGCTCATTTGACGAAAAAATTGCAAAATTTTTGTAAAGTATGATACACTGGGTCGCCAATACTCAATATCTGCATTTATGAAACAAGACAATATTACAGAAATGTATATTTACGTGAAATATGAAATTGTTTCTTTCATACGCAGGCAATTTTCCAGTCTCAAAGTTTATATATAAATTAACCAAAATCGAAAAAACAAACAAACAAACAAAAACAAAAAACAAAAGTAGGGATTTGCACAAAGACTGTGTCTGTGTGTCATTTTGATGATGGCTTATGCCATACATAGTAATGTAAGAAATTTGGGACTTTTCTTCATTTATGACAAAGTAGGTATTTCAAAATGAAAAAAAAAACGTATATGGGGAAATTAAAGTGAAGGGCCTAGTAATAGACCACACAACCCAACAAAGCCTCTCCGAGGAAGATAGACGCGAATTTCTAAAACTCGGTGTTAACTTGTAAATCTCCAATTTACAACATTTGTAATCACTTTCAGACTTTTTTTTGTTTGTTTTCGCCATTAACAAGAAATTATCTTGATCTTTATTTGAGATTTTTTTTTAATAAACAGTGATAAAAGCTGTTGAGTCGAAAGTTTCTTCCAGTAAGGCAGAATGTATCTCTCCGAAATGTTTATGGCCGAATTACGACTTTGTAAGCCATTAATACATTTCCTTGGTCTTGATTTCGATCCTTTCTCTGGTCGAAACTTTTAATCGAGTAACACGACGGGTGCCACATGTGGAGCAGGAACTGCTTATCCTTCCGGAACATCCTAGTTTTTGGGCAATTAAGAAACCTTGTAGTTTCTCGTGGACTTTTCCTGAAAATTCAAGGCGGCCAGGCGGTTTTTATTTTTATATGATGTTCATGATACCTGAAGTTTTGGTAAATTTTGCGATGAAAAATTTGCTGAAGATGTTTTGACAAAGGCGGTCAAAATAAATAAAATCTGTTAATTCATTGATCTTAAAACGTCGAAAAATTTGAGGCGGAAGGTAATTTTAGGGCGGGATGAGAAACTAAAGTATTTTGATGGGTCTTAAGTGGGTTGTCCATTTTTTTTTCTTCAGTTTTCAGTACATTTGGATTGTGTGCATGGCGTATGGTTCTTTTGGGAATGATATTGACTACCTTTCCTCTTGAATTATCGGTATGTGTCTGTGTTGGCATTATAGAGCAAAGTATGTAGGAAATGATAATGATCGGTATTTTCTAGTCTTGATACTATAAAAGAATCGCAGCCACATGGGCTTGTCTTTAGGGTATACACAACTTTATTTAAAAATACCAACCCCTGTATACTAACTTAGGGGGTAGTATTTTTAGATAAAAGTTATATAATATCCTAAAGACAAGTCCCTGTGATCGCAGCTTAGGTCTAATGCGAACTAATGGTAAAATAAAAATAGAAAGTAGTGTGTGTATTTTTACTTATTAAATAAACGAAACGGAACCGGAACGAAACGAAACAGTTCCTTGAATTAGTAATAACACGCAGATAAATACTTAAGCAAGAAACGAAACAATTTTTGTTTCGTTTCGTTCCGTTTCGTTTCGTTTCTATTTCGTTTCGTGTCGTTCCGTTACACATTTTAGATTTGCCTCCCTCCACATGTGTATTCGATTTGTTGAAAACTTTGTTTTTAGTTTTGACTAGTTCAAGTGGATATCCAATTTAACATAAATGAGGGGGACAAAAACTAAATCATAAAGTTTACTCCAAACGACCACTTTGAACCCACCACTGATATCAATATTTTTAAAGAACTCTTATTAAGTTCTGTGCATGTATGCTGGTAAAAATAATACCAAAATTTTCAATAATAATATCACATAATGTTAATTTACATGTAGGACCATTGATCTTTTTCACTTAGTAAGGACAATTAAGTTCTGTGCATGTATGCTGGTAAAAATAATACCAAAATTTTCAATAATAATATCACATAATGTTAATTTACATGTAGGACCATTGATCTTTTTCACTTAGTAAGGACAATCTTGTAATTGGTATGTTGATGTAAATACAAAAAGGTTTATCTGATATTACAATGGGAGGATAACAATATTTTTATACTGATTAAAGTATACGGGCTAATGGGGAAGTCTTTACACGATTGGCAAGAGTAAAATTTGCTGTTCACAGATAGCCTATCAGCATCCTTGTGTAACAGAATATGCTTCTTGCATCACCATCGAGCTATAATCAGTAGTGATGGAATCGGAAGGAATCGGAAGGAATCGGAAGGAATTTCATAATCGATCATCGGTTTCACATGAATAACTAATTATCGGTTATAATCGAAAAAAAAAGGATGTTTTGTTGAAAACTACCTATTTCATGCAAATTTTACATTATATCTCTTATATTTAATGTGAATGTTTTTGTCATGTTTGTACATTATTTTAAGGTTGTTTGACCAAATTGAACATGTTTAACTATTGTCTGAATGTATTAATGTATTTTTTTTATATTATTGAGGCCTGAATTATGTTTCATTACTAGATTAATCAGTGGTACAGTGCATTAAATAAATAGTGGTAACTGACTGCCTCTCATCAGATTATAAATCTATAGACAGTGAACAAACTTAACAAATTCTGGGAAAATTCAGCAAATGACAAACATCATCAAACATAAATAAATTTGATTGAACAGACCAAAGAAAACAGAACATTGTCATCCACACTCTTATAGTGAACATGTTATCAGTATTACTACCAGTAATATTGCATGTTTTTATTCATGAAATGATATTGCCAATATTTGAAGGACTGAGGCGAGCCCTCTTTTTGTTCACTTAATGACCCGCAAGACTAAATACTCGTTCTGAGGGTACATACGATGTTGGAATGGTAAGATATTTTTTGGCTAAAATGCTTAATCTTGGATAGAAGGCTGCCTTTCCCCCCACCACTGCAGTATTGTTAAGTTCAGTATAAGTTCGAGCAGCACCATGTCATAGCCGGGAATGCGAATTTGCCTTTCGGCCAGAAATCTACAAATTTGACGATTTTTGTCAGTTTCCACTGTACTTATTATATTTTTAATGGACGATAGAAATATAATTTCATTTGCAAATATATAAAAACACCTATTTAACACGATTTGGTGAAATATGAAACTGTTATTTTCTGCTTAATTATGTCACAAGATTTCCAGAAAATCAAAGTCAAAGTGAAAGTAGAATTGTTCGATTAATCGGAAATAGATTTTTGGGCTCGAGGGCTTGGTTTAAGACACCAACTAACTGATTATCGGCTATATTCGATGATCGGGACACCACTAATAATCAGAGATTCTTCTTAATTTATTTGATAGTGAGTTTTCAAGTTTGCTGTAGAAAAAGAACTAATTTATTGCAATCAACTGGTAAGCTTTATCACATGCGTCTGTGAGTCGAATGCACCCTTTTTGTAATTTACAAAGCCGGGCGCGAACCCACGCCGTATTGGTGATAGGCTTGTATGAGTTGTTAGATCCAACGACCTAACTCATTGAGCCACCCTATGACACAATCCTATTATGATACCACATGAATAAAATGCACCTGTTGCAGCTTGTGTATCAATGTCAAAAGTTCCAATTCCTCTTTTATTATTTCCACTATGATGAGTTTTCCCTAACTTGAATTTTGCCACATGACCACATCCAGGACATTAGACTTACGGATGTACATCAAGCCTGAAAATCCTAAAGGTCTATCCCCCAAGGCATTATAGACATGAAGGACTGACTGACACAATTGAGTGTTTTAACTGCTCGGCCATGAAACCTAAGTCCACTATGAACCGACAATGGCTTAATGGAACAAGATCAGATAGGATGTAATCAAATAGGACTTCATTTTGAACTGCATCCACTTCAGTGTCGATCTCAATTTCAGAATCAATCGAAAAAGGTTCATTATCTATTATGTATGGTTGAGTTGCAATCGGTAACGCATATGTGTGGTCTAGGACATAATTTGTGTCATCACGTCTGTCACAGATGAGGGGTCTGAAATGGTGCTTTTGGTGTTTTTAGAATTATCGGCTCCAGAAAAAGATTGTTCTTTTGTGAATATTCCTGATAGAAGTCTTTTAGACATTGCAAGATTACTGCAGACGATAAAATATAAATTGTACCTACGATAGTCAGCAACACAAAACAAAACAAAAACATTTGTTCCAACTTATCACACCCCCCCCCCCCCCCCCCTTTTCAGTCTTCTTTCTGTTGTGTAGAATCAGTCTGAAACTGCTTCATAAGCTACCAGAACGAAGATCAGATTCTAAAGATGCAGATCTACATTACAGTATTCATGAACAACAGTCCACTTTATCACGATTACATTTTATTTTAAATATTTTCTTCTGATTCCTCCCACGTGCTCGGGTCGCCATAAAACGGAAGCAAAATATATTGCAGCAATCAAGCTGAAATGGAATTTTTTTTTTTTTTTTTTAAATAAATTTGACATCAAAATATGATTTTATGCGTGATTCTGATAATTTTCAATCAAATTCAAAAATTGATAAGGGACGGCCCATTTAACTTCCAGAGAGGGGGGGGGGGGGCATGTTTTTTTTTACTAAGAAAATCTTCTGATTCTCAATGTTGCTGAAAAAATATTCTGATTTTGGTGGAGGAAAAAAAAATAACCTGATTCAGAGTTTTTGTCATATAACCTAAAGTTAGACTCCGGAAAAATAGTTTCAGGTTTCTTTTTATTAAATAATGATGACAGTTTTAATGCGCTTGGTCTGTTGAAAAAGTATTTTTGGAATTACAATTTTTCTTTCAGTTACAAAATTTGGACACTGTAATACATAATGAAATTCGTCACCAATTTCGCAAGATTGACATAGCTGACACAATCTATTGTGTCTTTCTACATTTGTCCAGCGCCCTACTTCAATCGGTAATCTATGATTAGATGTTCTAAATCTACAAAAAGTAAATCTATTTTTGTCATTTAACACGTCTAAATATTTTTCAAATCTAAAATTCGACTTCAATAATCTATAGCTCAATGCTTTTGGAGATATTTGCAAAGTAGAATGCCAATTTTGTTTGAATGGTCGGTTAATCTCAGTTTAGTGCTTTCAATTAGCCATTTATGCCTTATAAAATTTTGAGCATGCCAAACGTTTGAATAATCACAGTCATCAAGTATTGATTTAACAAAATTAATCCATGAAAAAGTATTATTTCCGTGAGTTTTCAAATACAATAATCTATAGATCAGAGATGATAATTTTGATTGCTTTCCGTCAATTAATTTCGGCCAGAATGACAAAAATTTCAACTTAACTATTACCTATGTATATTCAGAGGGTATCTACCAATTTCGCCATATATATATATATTGGTGTTGAAGTTTTCAGATTAAGCAACGGTTTACAAACTTTTGCATGTACTTTTTCTAATATGTCAATAATTTCGGCATCTGCTAAAAGGTGGAGTGGAGGCGTGGAATGGAGTGGATTCTTGGAGACTCCAAATTGGAGTCGAGTCTTGATTGAACATATGAATAGAGGTGTATTTCAATCTCCATTGGGTACCATTGTGCCCAGCTGTACCTGAAGTAGCTCAGTCCCATGTTGTTACGGCATGTGCTAAAAGGTTGAGTGGAGTGGAGTGGAGTCATGGAGTGAAGCTATTGAGTGAAAGTTTGGAGTCGTAGAGTGGAGTGAAATTTTGGAGTCATTCCCAGACCAAGTTTTAATCACATTTTAGAATATAATAAATGACTAAAGAAAAAATATGGTTGAAAATAATAGGTATTTAAAGACAAAAAGACAAATGAAGCTATTTGAATTATTAATCCCGTAACTTCACATAATCATTTGTAGGTCGGCATAATTGCTTACGTTTATATTTAAATGTTTACATGGGAACATTCATTAATATATCGGAGAAGGTGGAAAAAATAAATATTTTCTTTGTTCATCATCAACGGTACACGCAGGAAAAAATTGGTTCCTTCATTAAACATTGTACTCGATACAACATTATGTGATAGAATTTGTGAGTGACTTGCGACAGTTTCCTCCACAAATAAAACTGACCACCATGATATAACTGAAATATTGTTGAAAGTGTCATTAAACACCATATCCCTAACACCTAAGGAACAAGACCGTATATTTTGTTTCTCTCACTAAAATAATTCTATCCTAATCATTCTTCGGTTAATTTGCTCAAAAGATATTTATATTGGTTGACTTTCCGGTCATTTTGCAGTGCGTGTGCATGTGCCTGATAAATAAAATATATTATTATGTACGGTTTTATTTCTACAGTGTTTTTTATGCAAAATTGATGTCCATATTTTGCATTTTTTCAATGTACACAATCGTCGTCAGTTTTCACAAAAGATCAAACAAAGTTTAATAAGAAATATCGCTTGACGTCCGAGACTTCAGTATTTGAGAAAAAAAGAACGGGACTCTGATTGGAAGACATATTGAGGTTTGGTTATTTCGTTTTTTCACCAATTAGCGAATAATTAAATGAATGGGTATAATTTTCGTACTTCAAATGGGTTCCAAATTTTACCGTAAGTAACAACATGGGACTGATCTACTTCAGGTACAGCTGGGCACAATGGTACCCACTGGAGATTGAAATACACCCCTATTCATATGTTCAATCAAGACTCCACACCAATTTGGTGTCTCGAAGACTCCACTCCAATTTGGAGCCTGCAAGACTCCACTCCACTCCACAACACCACTCCACCTTTTAGCACATGCCAATAATTTAGTATCCCATATCTCTGATCCATAGGTTAACATAGGTATGATTATTTTATCAAACACTATCCAACACACTTACAGATAAATTATGTACTCTTCCCTTGTCTAAAATGTCATACATAGCTTTAGATGCCTTCTCTGCAAGATTAATTTTCTTTTTCTTGAAAGACCCTATTCTTTGAAACATTGTACCCAAGTATATGAATTCACTTACTATTTCTAATTCCATATTATTCATTTTAAAATTTAAATTTATCGGTAACCTCCCCTTTGAAAAAACCATGACTTTGGATTTGTTTGTGTTTACTTTTAAGTTCCATTTCTCACAATATTCGTAAAAATAATTCAACTCTGAGTGCAATTCTGCAACAGACTCTGCCAAAAGTACAGTATCGTCGGCATAAAGAATGGTAAATAATTTCACATCAATTTGTAAATCATTTTCAAAGTCTTCGGAAATGCTTTTAACCCCTTGCGCATTTGTACTAGTCAAAAGGGTATCCAAATCAATTAGATATAGTGGGAACAGAAAAGAATATAAATGTTCACATTGTCTAACACCGTTTAAACATGGGAAGAAATTTGAAACAGAGTCATTATAAAGAATTCTTGATTTTATATTATTATACAGGTTTACCCTTTATTACACATAAGTAACTTGTACCACAAGCCATCACGCCACACAGTATCGAAAGCCTTTTCGAACATAATGCACAGAAAAGTTTAAAGAGGCCATGTACAGAGGGCACAGCGTGTTTTTTTTTTTTACATTTCCCACTATTCCGTCACGGAAATTAATACTTTCCATGATGGCTCCGTCGCGGAAAACACGACGGAACAGGTAAACTGATATGTTTCATCCGCGGCGGTATCATCGTGGAAAGGATGAACTTTTATTATACATGTGTATTTTCCACGATATAGCGTGGAAATCATCGTGGAAAAGATTAATAATATATGTGTGTTGACCACGATATAGAGCGGAAATCATCGTGGAAGAGATTAATATATGTGTGGTGAACACGATACAACGTGGAAAAGATTAATATATTAATCTTTAGATTAACATATTAATCTTTAGATTAACATATTAATCTTTTCCAAGATGATTTCCACGCTATATCGTGGAAATTAATCTTTTCCACGATGATTTTCACGCTATACCGTGGAACATATTTTTAAAAGGTTTAATATGTCTAACATTAATATTTATTTGGAATGCATAAGCTTCCTAAAATTATGTACACAAGTGTATTTACAGTGTACATTTTCATAGATGTCACAATGAAGCGTAGAAATTAATTATGGGACAAAGTTTAAAACAGATAATTATTTGTACAGAAGTGTGTGCAAATTGGGCATTTCAAATATAGAGTTATTTTTCTTATTTTGTAAGTTTATATAAAAAGGGCAACGTTTTGCGTTTTCTTGTCAATTTGGTATAATAGAAAATAAAACATAGGTCACCGGGTGTAAGTCCATTTGAATTGAAAAAGAAACCCTTTAAGTTAACACTATGCCAGTACACTTAGAGACAATAGCAATGTATATGAAGAACCACTTGTAATGGCTTATCCACATTGTTGTATGAAAGGAAGACAAGAAGTCCAGTGGGGTGAATAAAAAATGTTTCAGAAACATCCCGGTTTACATAATTTCTGTCAAAGTTTTATTCTTGTGTGAAAATGTGAATAACTTTCATCAGGTATGCTCGAGGTCAAAAAAGATTGGAACATTCAATAAGTGTTCATGAGGTGGAAAACCAAAGGGCCAAGACCGGTATGTCTAAACACCGCTAAGACTGTCTTTGTGCACTAAGACTCTAAAAACTGCCGCTAAGTACATGAAGGTACATTGTATTGTTAAGTTGTGCATAATAATCCCTTTAGATGAAAAATATATTATTCAAAACAATTATGAATTTTTATGTTAAATGTAAATATATGCCGACTTTAAATAAAATTTACTTCACTTTATTTTATAAGCAATTTAATAGGCACGTGTCGGCTATCACCACTGTTGATTAACAATTTTACCTGTTTGATTGGCAAGCAACTCCGAACAAATAAACAATGAGAACTGGGTTGCACAAAGCACAATT
Organism: Bathymodiolus septemdierum; assembly: GCA_963383655.1. Classification (NCBI taxonomy): domain Eukaryota; kingdom Metazoa; phylum Mollusca; class Bivalvia; order Mytilida; family Modiolidae; genus Bathymodiolus; species Bathymodiolus septemdierum. The sequence continues at coordinate 16,709,323 of OY726529.1, forward strand.
AAAGTTAATTTACTATTAAAAGTCCTGTTAAAGTTAATAGTGAATTATTTCTGTTGCACAAATGTCAATTAACTTTTATAGACTATTAACTTTCGAAGATATTTAATTGTACAAACGAGCGCTATTAAATTCTTAATTGTAAATTAAAACTGGATGCCATGCAAGTGCTTCTATTCTATTCTATTCTACCATATAGTGACCACTTTCAACTAGCTGAAGCTTATGTTACAGTGGAATGAATTTGAATTTGAATTTTGTTGTTTAACGCCACTTTCAGCAATATTTCAGCTATATCATGGCGACCAGTTTTAGTTGTGGAGGAAGCCGGAGTACCCGGAGAGAACCACCGACCATGGGCAAGCAACTGGTAAACTTTATCACTTGCGGCTACGAGTCGAGTGCACCCTTTTTGTAATTTACAAAGCTGGGCGCGAACCCACGCCGTATTGGTGATAGGTTTGTATGAGCTATTAGATCCAACGATCTAACTCATTGAGCCACCCGGGCCCTTGTCACAGTGGAGGTTTACTTACAACAAGACATAGATTAAAAACCAAAAATGTTAATAATATGTACAGTTAATGGCAAGAAGATCAAAAAAGTAAAAATAACGTATACAAGTAAATTATTGAGAATTAATGCTGTAGTTTAGAGATCGAGGATTTGAAGGAGTCCAGTGATGTACTGTTGATTTTGTTTTCCGGTAATTTGTTCCAGTCTGTTATTGTTCTTGGGAAAAAAGATTCCTTTCTGTATTCAGTTTTACAAGATGGTATTTGGAAGCGTTTAGCGTGGGAATGTCGTGTCTGTCTTTTTTGTGGAATGAGTCTGTTTGTTTTTTGGATTTCAACTTTATCGTATACTATTATGTAGAACATATTCAAACTTGAATCTTTTCTACGGTCTTAGAGGCTGCACCATTCTAGATGTTGTAACATATTACCAACGCTAGAGGTGTTACGGTATTTGTTGGTAACAAATCGTGCAGCTCTCCTTTGGACTCTTTCAATGGCATCTATATGTCTTGTTGTAAGTAGGGGTCCCATAGAGAGCAAGCATACTCTAGTGGTGGTCTGACTAGGAACTTGCTCTTTCATGAATACTGAGATTATGTTCAAGTTCCTCTTTAGAAAGGCGAGGGTATGTTGGCTTTCTTAGTTATGTTGTTTATGTGTGATCCCCACTTGAGATCTGAACTGAATGTTACACCCAGGTATTCTGCTTTTGTGACATGATCTAATGTATGTCCATGCAATGTATAATCAAATTCTATAGGTTTTTTGTTTCGTGTTACTAAGATCACATTGCATTTATCTGGGTGGAATGCCATTTTCCAATTTGTTTCCCAGTTTGACAGTTTGTCTAGGTCTTGTTGTAGTGTAAGTGCGTCTCTGTTTGATTTTATTGCCAGATATGCTATGGTGTCATTAGCAATTAGACGTATAGTGGATGATAGACCTGCTGGTATGTCATTGATTTAATACAAGAAGACGCTTGGGCCAAGAAAAGAACCCTGCTGTTTAATTCGCCCTGTATGCCATGATAGTGTAGTTTATGTAAAAGAAGAGAGTGTGAGAACTTGTCAAAAGCTTTTGAAAAATCCATGACCAAAATATCTGTTTGTTTTCCATTTTCCATGTTAAGAGTGACATCATCGATAAATTCCAGGAGTTGAGTTTCGCAAGATCGACCAGTGCGGAAACCATGTTGCGACGGATATAGAATGTTATGGGTGTCTACATGTGACATTATGTGTTTAGCAATAAGGTGTTCTAAGAGTTTGCAGCAACTACATGTTAATGAAATTGGACGATAGTTTTCAGGGTTATATTTTTGACCTTTTTTGTATACAGGAGAGACATTGGCAGTTCTCCAGTCTGATGGAACAATACCAGTTGTGACTGACTTGTTAAATAATATGGTAAGAATTGGTGCTATTTCCACAGAGAGTTCTTCTTCTTAAAGAGAGTAGTATATGGGGACAGCTCAAGCCATATTTGCGGGGGTGGAGCGAGGTAAAGCAACCGGAAGTCACGTGACAAGAAATCACGTGACCGGAAGTGACGCGTCACGTGGCCAGTCATGTGGCCGGAAGAGTTACGCAATATCCGGCCTAGTGGGGCCCTGGAAGTGACGTTAGTCACGTGACCGACCCTAACCGGAAGTCACGTGCTCAGAAGCGGCCCTGTCCGGAAGGGGTCCGGAAGTATGTTCTGCGCATGCCCGGATTTTCCCTGCGCTTTTTTCTTACTAGTGTAGTAGTACAAGTACCATGGCTACCGAAGGGGTGGAAGGGTGTGCGCATGCGCAACCAGAAGTTGCGCAAAATCTGCCCTAATGGGGCCTTTTGCCCGGAAGTGAGGGTTTCCCGTGCTTTTTTCTTAGTACAGAAGGTTGGGGTGATCTCTACGACGTCCGCGTCATATATTTAGCATGGTTACTGGAACTAGCCATCCGCGTCCTATATTTTGCATGGTTACCGGAACTAGCCCTGGTTATCTACCCCTTTCCCGCCATTTTATTTTCATATAATATATATATATATGTTGTGTAGTACTCCAAGTATTTCTACTAAATAACCAATATTTTTCCGTAAACTTTCTATCTATAACGACGTTTCTTCATTCCTTTTTTCCTTTTTCTAATGTTCGTGTTTATTCAACATCTTAATCACTATTTTGAGGAGGAGGAGGTTTCTTTGGGTGTAATTATGACACACAGAAATCAAGTTTCATATTTTATTGTTCACATTAAGTTCAAGCTCTGTTTCTCAGTCTCTTTTATTTAATCTTTTCCAGTCACTTTATTGTTCATTGTCCTCAGTTCTGGCTCTTTGTCTTCAAATAAAGGTATGGTCTTTTTCAGTTCTTTCCATTCGTAAAGACTCAGGGTCATTCCTCGTTTCATAGGATGCAATACCCATTCTCCATTAGGCACAAAGTTCTTCCTGATGTGAATTGTCAGTTGAAGGGCTTTGATGATGACGTAGACGTCTTCACCCAGGTCATATCTCCAGTCCACGGTGTGTGACATGTATATATCAATGAATTACTTATATAACCCTTACATGTCCAAGGAGCATATTTTAAGCTTTTCAAACCACCCCTCGAGTGCCAACAGTCTATTTATAGGCTTTGCATAAAGCGTCATTCATCGATGACGTCACAGTAAATACGACGTCACAAGTTCAATGATAGTGCCGTTCTGTAATATATATCAAACTCATTGTGATAGTACATTTTTTTGTTTTTACTTTGGTATTTTTGGATTAAATATTTCCTAATATGTCACTTAATTTTAACTAATATCAACTGCATAACATTATCTTCAAAATTGTGGTGGTTAATTAATTATATTAGTTGATTAAATATCATTTTAGCATTCCTATAACAAAACAAAGAAATCTAACCATCGTATTTTAACGTGGATATCTTTAGCACGACTCTTATTTGCTCCACAACAAAGGCTTGTCCGCCTCTCTTCATAAATTCCTTAAAGTCATTTAACGGTTTTAAGGGCCATACAAATATTTCAACTAGAAATTTTAAATGAGTGTATAACAATTAAATATCGGGCATTGAACATCTTTTTAATGTGGCTTAGATCAGATGGATATCTCGAGTTTCCTTCACTGTTGAACTCTTTAAAATAATTATACAAGATAATGGTTTTTATTGATTTGCACGTTTTCCTTTAAATTTAAAGAAAGTAACCTGTCTTACAAGATGTGGTATCACCACACTCTGTTGATAAAAGAAGGGCGCGACTTTGCACTGTGACAAAGACAAGCTGACACCGACTTTGGTAGGAACTTTGTCGTTTTCCCAAAATCTCAGTAACTGTGCTCATTGAACACACAAAATAAGGGGAACAGTAACATAGGGCGTTGGAAATCCAGCCCTTGGGTTGGACCAGGTAGTCATCACATCATACCTCTGTGTTGCAACATCCAGATTCCTGCAACCCGACAAGAACGATAGTTGGATTTCTTCGTGAATCCATTCATCGTATTTTAACGGCCCTTTTAAGAGTCAAACAAATATTTAAAAAAGATTAAATCAGTGTATAACGATAAACATTTTTCTAGGATAATTATCAGACAATGAAAAAAAAACATATTTAAGAAATGTAATTTCTTAATTATAATCTTCTTTTCACAAATAGCACAAGCCACAACGCTTGAAAAATTCAACGTTACTTGTTTTCCGTGTGGATGACATAATAAAAACATTTCATTTTGCAGTATTTTTTCAAACCACAACGTTTGAAATGAAACGTTGCTTGTTTTCCGAGTATTTTTTCCCGTATTTTTTTCAAACCGCAACGTTTGAAATACTTCGTTACTTGTTTTCCGCGTATCATTTTGCTGTACTTGTTCAAATCTCAACGTTTGAAATACTTCGTTACTTGTGTGATGTTATCAAACATGTTCCCGTACTTTTTCAAAAACAAATTCATTTTCGTCACAGAATCTATTTTTTACAAGTTTTATATTTGATCTATTTCTACTACAAAATGTACCAATACTACAGCATGCTATAGCTTCTAAAAGTAACCATAGTAATACAATGTTGCCCAATGTGATGGTCTTAGCTCCTCTACAAAAGTTGAAAATTAAATATGAATTGTCTTACCAATCTACTACCAGGTTGAAATATATTGATAAATTTGACCAATTGCTGATCACCCCACAGTGAACGTCTACGGTTGATAACACTGTACGATCGTTGATACATCTCACCATTTTTTTATCTGATACTATGTAGTAAAACATTTCCCATCATTTATAAAATCATCATTAAATAACTGGTGTCCAATTAAAATGTTTATAGTATTACATGTGTGGATCCTGTTTACGTGACACAGAAAACAATAGCAGTGACTATATTACATAAAATACATTACAGTATAGAGGTTCCCAAAACAAACAAAAACGGATTATTGGTTTTCAAAATATAACCGGAAGTTGCATCACCGGATATGACGTCATTGGAAGGCAAAGTGACCGGAAGTGACGTTACTTTCCCGCGCTTTTTCCTTACTATAGTAATAGTACATTTTCCCATTTTCCATATCTTTTCACTATTCAACTTACTTTTCCCCCATATTTTCAATACCATTTCACAATTCAACTTACTTTTCTTCCATATTTTCCATATCTTTTCACTATTCAACTTACTTTTCTTCCGCATTTTCCATATCTTTTCACTATTCAACTTACTTTTCTTCCACATTTTCCATATCTTTTCACTATTCAACTTACTTTTCTTCCATATTTTCCATATCATTTCACTATTCAACTTACTTTACTACCATATTTTCCATATATTTTCACTATTCAACTTACTTTTCTTCCATATTTTCCATATCATGTCACTATTCAACTTACTTTACTTCCATATTTTCCATATATTTTCACTATTCAACTTACTTTTCTTCCGCATTTTCCATATCTTTTCACTATTCAACTTACTTTTCTTCCAGAATTTCCATATCTTTTCACTATTCAACTTACTTTTCTTCCACATTTTCCATATCTTTTCACTATTCAACTTACTTTTCTTCCATATTTTCCATATCATTTCACTATTCAACTTACTTTACTACCATATTTTCCATATATTTTCACTATTCAACTTACTTTTCTTCCATATTTTCCATATCATGTCACTATTCAACTTACTTTACTTCCATATTTTCCATATATTTTCACTATTCAACTTACTTTTCATCCATATTTCCCATATAAAAATGTACTACTACTATAGTAAGAAAAAAGCGCGGGGAAAATGACGTCACTTCCGGTCATGTGAGAAAATAGGCTGTGTGATAATAAATATCACCTTTTACTGACACACACAACTGAAAGAAAACACGTAGTTTTTCAATTTATCATGGGAAAACCCACACAGCGACATTCCGTTTATTGAACCGTAAATAGTATGTCTTCTAGGACAAAATATTGACCAAGGTTATTTGCATTTTCTCTTCTTGTCATAAGATTTTATTATCTAAAGTTTAAAATATACTGACTTATGTAAGACGGAAATAATCTGAAATATTATGTGTAACAGTTTTAAACAAAACTATTTGATTATTATTGTTTTCACTTTCGTATTCAATTGCGTGCAATGGTTGTGAAAATTCAACATCTTGTAAAAGTTGACAAAACACAATTTATCATAAATAAATGATGTTTATAATAAGTAAATTATGTTACCTTTGTGTTATTCACTTAAAACATATTCGTACCATTCAAATGACTGACCAGTTGACTGCCGTGTACACATTTCCACCCATATCAGGTGATCGATAGTGATGACTATGTGTCGCTTATCTCCCCTGTTTGAAGGACTATTAATACATTTTATGCTCATTAATATTCTGAACTATATATACATCCTATAATATTGAGAAATAGTATAAATATATGTGCATTTTAAATTAAGCTTGTTTTCGAATCCCTTTAATTATGTGTATTATATCATATTGAAATTTATCTTATTGTACAATATTTATTAATTAATAAAAATATGCTTAAACTATTTAAGTAAAAATATCAACATTGTGCATTACGGTGTAAAAAATCCTAATTGTCAATATTTGGTTTTTAGAGGTGATTTTGTTTAACTACGTAATTAGTAGGCCTATCCCCCAAAATATATTTAAAAAAACCCAGTTTAAATAGATCAATAATCGTACATAACAATAACTTCAACACAAAGATAAATAATTTTTACATAAGATTACTCCATCCAACCTTATGTGATAAATGTTTTCAGTGAATTACGGCAGGTCGGTAGTTTTCGTCGGGTACTGAGGTTTCTTTCCAATAAAATTGATCGCCACTATATCATTGTTTTGAAGTGGCGTTAAACACCATAGCCCTAACCCAGTTTCAATGTGTTGTATGCAAGAAATACATGAGGAAAAAAACAAAATGGAATTCTTTGTGATGAATGCATACTGTGACGTAACAAATTTAATGTATTAACATATATTAAAATCAGAATACGATATATTATCTAACACAAAGAAGAATTATTTTGTAAGAAACTGCACATTGTCAAATTCCTATGCAAAGCACGTGCTTAGAGCATCAATGGGCAACAAGAGGGGGGGGGGGGGGGGGGGCAGCACAAAAATCCGGCCGGCCACAAGGCAATTTATTTTATCAGCCAGATATTAGGCTAAAAAACACACCAAAAATAACCTAATTGATGTGCCAGAAAAGGCAACTTCCACATTCACTGAAGCTAGTGGAAAAAATAACGGTACTCAGAGTGTTGTCAAAAACTAATTGATGTTTATCTAGATGACTTGAACAGTAATTCATCTACCGCGCTTCAACAGTTTCACTCATATTTTTGACATAAGTGTAGTGCAACAAAAGCTGAAAAAGCTAGATACAGTCATGCTGAATAAAGTAATTGTAGAAGACAACACTGAGTGCGTTTTCCAAGCATAGATATTAGCTTGCGTATATTTTAACATTAATGGTCACAAATTGCAAAACTGAACCTTCATTCTCTCATATAAAGCGTATCAAAAATTCAAACAGAACAACGATGAGACAAGATGGGATGAAATCCATATCTCTGCTCATGCTTGCAGCAGATCTGTTGCGCTAAATTAACTTTGAGGATTTATTGATTGGTTGTTGTTGTACGTCAATTCAGAAATTTTTCAACTATATCATGGTGAGTTCAAGTTAATTTTCAAAGAGAGGATGGTGAGGTCCGGTTACACTGAATTGGATTTTTTCATAGTGCTAGCTCACTGATACAACAGTCCGCGGGTAGACCTATCGCTTCAATCGGACACATTATTCTGATTCCGAGCCAACGCAGTCATGCTAAGGTTGTCCATCAATTGAAAATCCATAAAAAAGCGTGTTTTTACTTTTTGGTTCATTACACGCGAAAATGCATTAATTCTACTCATTTAAGCCATAAACCAATACAATTATGTGTGATCTACACAAAATGAACAAAAATAATATATTAGGAATCAATCACAGAGGTCACGTGATCACATTAAAGAGAAAGTAGCATCGTGACCACTAAAACCGAACAGAACAACGGCATAGCTATGTTCAATACAGGTAATGAAGGATCAGTACTAGGCCCTCTATTATTTATTATATATATCAACGATATTGCTGAGAAGTTAATCTCTCCTACCCGACTTTTCGCAGATGACAGCTTCGTCCGCATCATTTTTGGACTTATGCCTCGAATTTGACAACAGTGGTCAACTCAGTACTAATATTTATGAAATTTAAAATCATAAATTTTCCAAACATGTCCAGCAATATACCAGCTTCTCCTGCATATTGTGCTTACATCTCGCAATTGATTCGCTATGCAAGGGCCAGTAGCAATTATTCTGATTTCCTGAAACGTCATCTTCATCTGAGAAACAGGCTACTGGACCAGGGCTATAAAAAGATTCGCCTTATTCGATCTCTTAAAAAGTTTATATTCCGATACCAAGATCTTGTCGAAATATATTCCGTCTCTGCAGAAACGATTATAAGCGATGCATTTTCATATAGTGAAAATGTATAAAGATAAAGAAGTCAAGAAAAATGTCAAGGATATTTTTTTTATCAATGTGTGACGTAAAATTTTTTTTGACATTTACGTCACCGAATATGGTACTGCTTTGACAACTATTTTACCTATTTTGTTCCTGTATTTAAATACTGTTATAGTGACAGCCGGAACCTTTGAACCGTAATGAGAGCGGGAGGTTTGGCGTTTTAAAATCTGATTCAACCCACCATTTCTTTAGAAATGCCTGTACCAAGTCAGGGTCATTACGGTTTTCAGTTTTCCGGTTGTTTGCTGATTTTGTCTGTTTATATAATTATGAGTTTTGACTTTCCCTTTGTAAGATTGTTCGGAGTTCGGTAATTTTGTTATTACCCTTATTTCCTTCAGCTATTCCAACCGTGATGAACTACAGATACAAACTGTGATTGATCACGATTTGGAAGAGCTGGATGAATGGCCAAAGAAATGGTTGATGACTTTTAACTCAGATAAAACAGAAATTATGCTATTTTCAAATACGGATATTCCAGAATTCAATTTTACATTTAATGAAAGAACTATTCCTATTACAAATTCTCACAAACATTTGGGAGTTACATTTAGCAGCGATGCTAAATGGAATATACATGTTGAAAATATCTTGTTAAGTATTTACAAACATCTTAATGTTCTTCGAAAATTTAAATATAAACTTTCTCGGAAAAATCTAGAGAAATTATATTTAGTTTATATCAGACCAATTTTTGAATATGCTTGTGAAGTATGGGATAATTGTGGGGTAGGGAATTCTAAAAAGCTTGACCATTTGCAACTTGAGGCTGCTAGAATCGTTACTGCTCTTCCAGTATTTGCTAGTTCAATTTTAATTTATAAAGAATTAGGCTCGGAATCATTGACAGAAAGAAGAAAAAGGAGAAAATTACAAATGTTTTATAATATACAAAATAATAATGCACCCATGTATCTTTGTGACTTAATTCAACCATCAATTCAAAGTACAACCGTTTATCCATTGCGTAATGGAAGTGATATTATAATGCCATTTTGGAAACTATCGAATACTTATGATTCATTTATTCCTTCAACTCTACGTCAATGGAATAGCTTAGATCCATCTTTTCGAAATGTGGATTCTATTGCAAAATTTAAAGCTGAATTAAGAAAGCGGAAAGATATTAGCCAAGTTCCTAAACATTACGAAATTGGACCTCGAAAACTTAATATTATTTTAACCCAGCTTCGATGTTTTGCTTCTTTTTTGAATTACGATTTGTTCCAAGTAAATATAGTCTCAGATCCGTCTTGTCGTTGTGGGGCCAATCGCGAAGACTCCCATCATTTCTTCTTCGAATGTTCCCATTATTCAAATATAAGACATACATTGTTTCAAAATCTCAACTGGCTACCTAATTATTGTGCTTTAGACCTTACACTTTTGACCTGTGGTAATCCTACACTCCCGTATGAACAGAACGAAATTATTTTTAGGCATGTGTTTGAATATATTAAGAGGTCTGAGAGGTTTCTTGTTGTCTAGTTGTTCACCAAAACAACAATCGCACACATCATCACCACTAACCCTCTCTCTCATTCCTTTCTTCATTCTCTGTTTTAGTTCAATCTACACATATTAATGTAAGAAATATTTATATACATGCATGCTCTATCAAATAATGTTGTAACTTATTGTATATAGGAGAAGACTTCATAAGTTTGTTTAACTTGTGTCTTATCCTTTTTGCACATTTGAGCAAATAAAATATGCTTAAACTAATGAAGGAACCGGCGGATTGAGGATATCATATTCTTCAAGAAAAATCCGTGGCAAAGTGTTGAATTTCATCTAATTAAATGTGCGAATAGACTGAAAGGCCAAATATGCAAGAAACCCCCCTTTTCCGAGGTCTATGGGATTTGTCTTGCTACATTGAACGTTCAATCCCTGTATTCTTTGCCATATGAAGAAGAAGAAGAAGAAGGAGATGCTTTTATTTACCAATTATGGGCCCACGAGGGGCATGAATATTCACATATATAATTATTTAAAACATAACATATGCTTAGCAAAGACAAAGATACAATAACATATACTTATAACATGTCATTTATATGCTCCGTGTGGTTGATATGTTTTAATACATCCAGCTATGATATATGTATCATATAAATACGATGATAAATAAATAGATAGAGCCGACTATTTGTATCTTACCCGTGTCTGATGCAGAGATGCAAACACAATGATAACCTTTCTGCAGGAGACACCAGGTGACGGTGCTAAAAGGATGATAGTCAACCCTTAATTTTGAGGTATGAGCCATTTATATCCTCCCTGTGTCTAAAGCAAACAGGTTAGCGAATAAGGTAGCCTGAATGTAGTAAACACCAGTGGACGGTGCCTCAAGGATATGTTAATTAACTTATACAGTTGATTTTGTGTTATAATTAAAAGACAAAATGTATCAACTTTTAAGGAAGATCATGCTTCAAAATAAATTTACATAATGTTTTCAATAATTCAATATTTTCAGAGTTAAAAAGCCAAATCAGTTTGCTTTGACTTCAAATTTCTAAAGTTACTACATGCAGTTGTAATTTCAAACAACATTGATTCTCGGTCTTCATCGTATTTTGAGCATTTAAATAAAAAATGTAATCATCTTCAATAACATTTGAAGAGCATTTTGTGCATACTCTGTTGTGTCGGGAACACCTTGATATCTATGTGAGGATGTACGCAGTTTTGTAAAACTTCTCCTTAGCTCAAAATTATTAACTATGGTGAGATATTTTTCAAGACCAAAATTATTCTTGCATATATTATATATTTTTAGCTTACTGTCAGAGAATTGATTAATTTGTTTTTTTTTCCATTCTGTGATAAATAATGATTTAAAAAAAATGTTAACATTATTTTTGAATTTTCCAAGTGTTTTTTTCTTAATAGAAGAAGATTAATATCAGTGTTTGTTGTTTTAAGTATGTTCACAATGATATTAATTGATTCATACCATGTTGGTTTTTTAGAAAGATACAACAGTTTGGTTTCATTATATGCTTCTTTTGATAGTGGAAATTCCTTTCCAAGATTTTCTAAGCGATACCAATATAATAACATGCATTTAATTATGTTGAAACATAATGGAAATCTACCTAGCTCTGACAATACAGCAATGTTGGTTGTTCTTTTATGCACACCAAGAATGAATTTACAAAACTTTAAATGTATTTTCTCACATAATGATCCAGAATAGATATTGTCAAAAGATGGGTTTTCATTTTTGCATTTCATAGTAAATGGGTTGAACATGCCCCAAATATCGCTACCATATAGCAAAATAGGTTTAATAGTATGGTCGAACACATGCATGCTAGTTCTAATATTTGGATTGAGTGACAGTAGATCTTTTTTTAATTTAAAAAATGCTTTTAGAGATTTTTTATATAATTCATTTTGAGCATAGGAGTAGGAACCAGATGAACTAAACCAAATTCCTAGATATTTACAATTTGATACACATTCAATATTTTCATTTCCATACCTAAAGCTATGCTTAATAAGTCTGCCTGCCTTATTGAAAATAAGAATTTTAGTTTTACTTGTGTTGACAGTGAGACACCAGTCTTTACAGTATGTATTAAGTATATGTATATCAAGTTTTTCTTGTAAACCTTTGGCAGATTTAGACAGTAATATAATATCATCTGCATACATAAGACAATGTACGTCCTTCCCATTTACATTTACTGGGTCTGATGTGTTTGATAGATAACTTGGCAAATCGTTCAAAAATATTTTAAATAAATTAGGGCTTAAATTGTCTCCCTGCTTAACCCCAACATTCAGCGGAAAAAAAATCACTGATTTGGTTCTGAATTTTCACACAAGATTTACTTATGTCGTATATCGGTTTTATAATATTAAAAAACAAGGAACCTACTCCTATGTCAAGCAATTTAATTTTGATCCTAGCATGTATTACCGTGTTAAAAGCCTTTTTAAATCTACAAAGCATGCAAATAATCACCCATCTTTTGAACTACAATATTTGTTGATAAGACAGTTAATAAGGGACCGGCCATTTAACTTGAAAGGGGGGGGGGTATGGTTTTTTGCTTCGTTCAGAATTTTTTTTCCCACAACACGAGTTAGAATATTTTTTTTTCCAGTATTCAACATTAGGTTATATGACAAAAACTCTGAATCAGATTATTTTTTTTTTCTGCGCCAAAATCAAAATATTTTTTTCAGCAACATTGGGAATCAGAATATTTTTTGGGAAAAAAACATAACCCCCCTTCAAGTTAAATGGTCGTTCCCTAACAAACATATGATCTGCTGTTCTGGTTTTTTTTGTAAAGCCAATTTGTGATTTATTTATAATATTGTGATCTTGGAGAAACTTGTCCAATCTTAAACTCAGGACTCTATTAAATACTTTACCAATTGCACCAGTTATGGTTATTCCCCTGTAATTATTTCGATCCGTTGGATCATTGCCTTTATGTATTGCTGTTATGTATCCATTTGCCTAAGAATTTGGATAAATTCCTGATGAAAGGCAGAAATTAATTTTTTTTTGTAAACTTTTCAATGAAACAGTTTGGCTATGTTTAATCATATTGTTACTTATATTATCCAGGTATGGGGATTTATTACTTTTTAAATGTGAAATAGTTTTTGATAGTTCTTTTTCCATGATAATTTATTCCAATTCATTGAAACAGTTTATTTTTACCAGTTCTTTTAATTGTTCTCTGAGCTGTGCATATCTATTATGAAATTCACTTTTCAATTCAGACAAAGTTTTGAAGTGTGATACTAAAGTTGATGATGGTACAGCACAACTGCCACTTTTTTCACTTTTTCCCTGAAGTTCATTAGCAATATTCCAGTAAAGCTTATGATTTTCTTCATGTAAAGAATCCAATTTGTCAATGAGAGACTGTCTGTATTGTTTATATTTATATTTTCTAAGCTTTGAATATTCACGATTTAACTAATAAAAGTGATTTTTTACTACAGGGTCTTTTGGAAATTTTGAATATTTTTTCCCATAATTAAGCAAATTTCCTCTTACTTTATGTAAATTTGCATCAAACCATTTTTTTATGTTATCTTTTTAAATCGACGTTTCAGTGACATAGTTGCAGTTGAAATAAATATATTTGACAGTTCCGCTGCAGCATCATCAACAGAAGTCTGATTTTGTTGTATTTGTATATTGTTAAATTTGGATATAGTTTTGAATTTCGTCTGACGATAAAGCACATTGAAATTCAGTTGCCGAGTCATCAGACCAAATACAATTTGTGATATGCCATATGTTTTAATTGGGGCATCTAGTTCTGCAGAAATACAATAATTTGCAGATATGTCTCACTCTAATTTACAATGACAATCAGATAAAGTAGGAACAAATGAAGATACATGAAAAAGAAATTTGCTCAAGTATATTCTCCGACACAAGTACATTTACAACCACACTGGCACCATTAGGGGTATAGCAAGTGTAGTTACCAAAAATTTCCCCAAGGACTCTCCCATTGAGAATTCTTTATTGGTTACTTATGCAAAGATCAAGAAGCTCTTTTCCTCTTTGGTCTATTTTTGTGTCTCTGCTTTGTCTTTTAAGTATCTTTTTATCTGTTTTATAATCCTCATAATTTGGAGTAAATTTTGATTCATCGTTAAGAATGAAATCATTTTCACATGATATTCTTGCATTAAAATCTCTACATAGTAAAATATTTCCAAGCTTATTGCAATGTATTATATTCTTTTCTATGCAATCAAGAATATCATGTTTTAGCTCCTGAGTGTGTTTGGAAGAAATAGGTGGATTATAAGTAACACAGATGAATAGATCTTTTTTGAATCCAAAGAAGGTCTTTTCCAGTTTTACCCGCTGATAATCTACATTTGTATTTTTTAAGATTTTCACATGTGGCTTAATGTAGCTTTTAATTAAAATTGCTATACCCCCAAAATGTCTATTATTATTCGATACATTTCGACAAATAGAATGATAATGAAAATTACCTATGTTATGAATTTTGGAGTTGTATCCTATATGTGTTTCTACTAAGAATATGATATCGTATGGTTCAATTTTTTTTTAGGAAAATTGAATCCTCAGCTTTGTTCATACCCCTTGTACATAAACCTCCTATGTTCCAGAACCCAAATTTAATGGATGAGTTGCTAGATTTTGGCATTTTATCAATTTTGAAAAAATTCAAAAAAAATAAAAATAAAAGAAGTATAAATTCAGCAGATAATACTATCTACCTATCTAATAAAATATTGCTTTTCAATCATCTAGGATGTGAAAAAAAAATGTCGACTGAGATAAATATTTTAAGTATTAAACAGGTTTGTCTTGATATTAATCAATTTTAATTAAATTGATTATTTCAGTGATGTATAATCAAATTTAAAACTGAGATAAATATGACATACTGTAGATCATACTGATATATCACAAGCACTCGTTTCATATTATATGTTATTCAGCTATCAGACAGGGTATATAATATACCCTGTCTGATAGCTGAATAACATATATATAACGGATTTAACCATTGGTTTTTTTAAATACAACATTCAGCTGTATTAAATAAATTTGCCTCTTTTCTTTTCATTTTTCATATCTCTAGATGTCCGTTTCCGTACCTTTGACTTCATTCTTCAATGACGTCAAAATATGTGTCGCGTCCTATTTCATGTATGGGGTGTCTCATGAAGGAAAATAATGTACTAAATTTCTAAATCAATACAGTTTCATATGTAGTAAATTTTATAAACTTTATAAATATAACATTAATATATCACAAAACAAAACAACGGTTTTGCGAAACAGCTTCAATAATTTAAATGTAAACAACATGTAAATAAAACCTTTGTGTGGCCCCATGACGTCGAAAGTTTTCAAGGCTCAACGTTTTGTTTATTTGTTATGGTACAGCCGTGGAACATAGGAGTTTGCTGAATCGATCATGTATTTGTGACGGAATTAACCGTTGTAATATTTGTTTGTTCATGCAGCCGTTTTGAGTATAAAAACAGCATTTAATTTGGTAAAAATACATTTATTATTCCGTATTATACCATTGATTCAGTGAAGCGTAATGTTTTGTCGTCCATGTTTTAATCGCTTTTGTGGACTGAAATATATACCCCGTCTGTTTTCCGAATATATGCTGACATTCAGGGTTGAGGAACCAATGAAAATATGTGTAACAAACTAAATTCGTAATATATATATGAAACGAGTGCCTGTGTGATATATGTAAATCATTTGTAATGTAATCAGTATTTTTGTTAAATAATGTGAAGAACATCCACAAACATTTTAAATCATGTATACTATAAATGTTAATCAATTTGTGAATATATATCTATGCATGTATATATAATTATAATAATCATTTTTATGTGTGTAATAACTTGTATGTAATTCTCAATATGCATCAATTGTTATGCAATGATAATTTTCTACAAAAAAAATATGAAAATATCGTATTTAATGATAAAGTCTGTTGACTGTTAACATTTTTCCAAGATCAGTCTTCGGGGTGCCGTTGTTCTACTGCATTTTAAAAAATTTACATGATAAACAAATCCCCAAAAAACGATTATTTTAAAACACTTAAAGAACGTAGGGTTCTTGTAATATCGATTGCGGACAAGTAAATATTCCGGATAAGTTACGTCACAGTAAACGTCATGTAATACAATCTTCGTTTTCATTTTCATTTAATAATCAGCGTAGTAACAATTTTCCTTAAATACATGTTTTATAGATGTGCTTAGAAAAGCTTCCTTCTTCACAAATTAATTTGTATTGTTTATCTGCTGAAATATCTAAACAACAAAGTTACCGTAGCATTTTACATGTGTAGACCATCTCTACTGACTGCTTTTTGGATAATAACAATAGAAGCAGGGCTGTCTCAACAGCATCACGGGCCCCCGGGCAAAGCAGTGCACTGTGGCCCATATCTACACAACCACTCATAGCAATAAAAGTGTAAATGTCAGGCGTGGATCCAGGATTTAACGTTAGGGGGCGCACTTCTTGGCGAGGGGTCAACATCTAGGTCCCCTGTGGGACCAGGGTAGCGCCCGGTGCGGGGGGGGGGGGCGGTGCGAAACCCCCGTAAGCTCTTGGGAATTAGAAAATATAGGATCTCTTTTCTGAACCGAAATTGATTAAAATTGTACCATGTGCGGCATTATGCTTCACATCGAAGGTACGTACAATGAAGTATGATATTTTACTCATGACGTAAGGCCTTGCTACGACTTCAATATGAAGAACAGAAATCAGAGGCTTTTGCTTGTTCCAGGTAAATATGTGTGATTTTGTTCAATGCACATTACCCT
The DNA here is from genome assembly GCA_963383655.1 of Bathymodiolus septemdierum. Lineage (NCBI taxonomy): Eukaryota > Metazoa > Mollusca > Bivalvia > Mytilida > Modiolidae > Bathymodiolus > Bathymodiolus septemdierum. The sequence goes on from OY726529.1 coordinate 16,726,270, forward strand.
ATATCCCTTCGCTCAAAAGAGAAAGAACTAATTCGTATGTTTGAAATAGTATTAGGAAGGGGGAAATGGACATAACTCAAACAGAATGCAAAAGAACAGGTGAAAAATATTCTCAGCTTACGCCGCATGCATGGTTTTCAGAAAACCGTGACGTATGCTTTAAAATTGATCAATAATTGGTAATCCTAGGGAAAATTTATATACTACGTGTTCAACCAAATAGAGCACGAAATGAAAAAATTGTAGAAAATGACCAACCCGAAACTATAGTATGCACATATAACCAGAACACATACACATTGTTATATAAATTGCAAAGGAGAGATGAGTCTAAAGACCAAAGTGTTAATATCACGTATTTAACCATCTTCGCTAGCCAAGGGTTACCATCCGCTCCTCTCCTCTTCACCCTTGGCAGATTAAGTCAGAATTGTGTAATTCTGACGTATCGCCCTCTAGCGGATTTATGAAGTACAGCCCATTTGCATTACATCATTATTTTCCAATGAGAACGGTTGTAATATTACCTGTTCGAAGGGGTGGTGCCTAAGACTTCAGTTAATTGAGCAAATACTTTAAAAGTTTCTGTAAATATCGTTCTTCTGTGTTTGGGGGCAAAGATTCATGACAAAGTCTAGTCTTCTCCAGATGTCCCCTTTGTTTATATTTTTCTTTCTCTACATGTGATAGTTGCGTGATCTTTTGTTAGACGCATTTTGATTGGATGCAGTCACCCACAGCTGCATCGGATAGCAAAATAAACCGTGAGGACCCAAAATTCCGACTTAATCTGCCAATGGTGAAGAGGAGAGGAGCAGATCGTAACCCTTGGCTAGCGAAGATGGTATTTAACATACCTTGAGCGATTGTCAGCCCAGTCACGCCAATCCCTTTTGGGGGGCGTGCCGAGTGCGCCCCTCCTGGATCCGCGCCTGAATGTACATAAAATTAATATATATATTGTATTAATATATATATTGTATTGGTATTTCCAACAAAGTCAGTGTTTAAACATTAGAAAAACATACAGTGCAAAACATACATAGATAAGCATGGGGTCCCTATGCTCGTGGGCCCCCGAGCAACTGCCCAGCGTGCCCATGCGTTAAGATGGTACTGATTGCACACCTCTCCAACATCCCTCCAATGTTAATGTTAAAGATTTACAGACTACGCTGGACGCAATGTGATGATAATACCTTACATGGCCCTTTGGGTCTGGTCATGGCCAGGTAAGCGTTGATCCATATGCGTTTTGTATAAACATGTACTATATATACACGCGCTACAAAATAGTCCTAAAACTTGACAACGTAAAATAGTTAAAGCATTTGGTTTTGCAGTTTCTAAGAAAATGGTTAAATATTAATATGAAAAATTATGGATAACAGACGACGGCCACTAAATGATAATATTTCACTTGGCCATTTTGGCCAGTTGAGCTTACAAACATGCTAATTTCAAATAGCTAAGCATCATAAAAACATTCATAAACTAGAAGAAATAAGGTTTGCTAAATAAGAAAGAGTAAAGAAGTGAGTGACCACAGTCTCACCCCTATGTGTATGTCTGTCATTTTAGCTTCTTGCACCATTGGCCTTTATGATATGACGTACATGTACTACCTACATCAATGAGAACAATGAGGGCATATCCACATACCATAGTTAAAATTTATTGAGTCCACACCCTCTTTATCATAGCGCACCATGCTTTCCTTCTCTCTTTGCACATTAAATTGCACATCTAAATCTTGGTCACGAATCCCTTAGGATGGTGTGTTGCATCATGATTGTATTTTTGCATTAGGCAATCCTTGCATCCCTCAACTTTTGATATTCACACAAGTATACTATGAAACCCCTCCTTTGTGTATAATGACATTTACATGCTGTAGAGATTTCCTAATCAACAGGATGGAAGTGGTATCGGTACGAGTGACTAGCGTTTGTATCGCTGACACCAGATTCCTTGTAGGAATGTGTGCATAGAGCCGCCCACTCTGAGTGCCATGCAATAGCAATTTCTGATTCACCATTTTTCTAAGTTTTAGCATACTGCAGCCCTAACTTTGAAGATATGTGCACAAACGCCGATGTTCGTTTTCCATGATGCCATTCGAATGAGTTCTCTGGGCAAATTGGATTTTCTCGAATGTTAAGTAATTGTAGAAGTTGCTCTCCTAACATTCTCTGATAATACGACACAGAACATCCCAACGTTTGCTTGGTTGAAGTACTTTATTTGAAGATGGTTGGAAATGAGTGGTTTTCACGTTATACGCGAATGCGAGCAAGAGATCATCCATATTCCCAAACTGACTCTCAAAATGTCTAATCTGGTCAGAACAAAATTCGAATTATCATTCGAAACGGCAGATAATCTAGTCAGTCTGGCAGAACACTGAAAAAGGGGAACCTCTGTTGCTTGGTGTCTCGACCCATATCAGCTTAATAATATTTGCGTACATATTGTATTCGTGCTCTCAGACTCAGACTATGAAATATATGCTCAAATATTTTAATACAGGTCCTTGGATTAATTTTTCAAAATATTCAACATATATCTTTGCCAAACAGTAAATGACGATTCATATTAGATATGTTGCTTGGTTTTTCCTCAAACGCCCAAGACTATCCTTATCGAACTTCGTTTTTTCAGACACTGTAAAATAAAATAAAAACAGCTATATGTTTATATATAAAAATAACAATAAACTTGATATATCAACATATACCACGTGAAAACCACTCATTTCCAACCATCTTCAAATAAAGTACTTCAACCAAGCAAACGTTGGGATGTTTTATGTCGTATTATCAGAGAATGTTAGGAGAGCAACTTCTACAATTACTTAACATTCGAGAAAAGCCAATTTGCCCAGAGAACTCATTCGAATGGCATCATGGAACGACATCGGTGGCGTAGTGGTAAACGTGCTCGTCTCGAGTGCAGTAGACCGAGGTTTCTAGCCCAGGTCGGGTCAAACCAAAGATTATACAATTGGTATATGTTGCTTCTCCGCTAAGCACGCAGCATTAAGGAGAAATAGCAAATAATGGTTGGATCAGAATCAGGATAATGTGTCGAAGTGGAGTGACATGTCTACCCGCGGATTTTTGTTTCAGTAAGCTAGCACTATAAAAATCCACCTCAGCGTGTTGGTCTAGAACAATGCGGACCTCATCATCATCTCATTGAAAAATAACTTGTTCTCGCTAAGCAATAATCCCTCACTCACTCAATATTATTGATTCCGTGGTTGTTAATGTGCCCAGAATATTCATCGTCGTCTTAAATATTAGGCATCTTTTCGTCACAAAAAAAAGAAAAAAGAAAAAAAGACAACGACGGAAATAATTGGTATACATTTGATAGTCGTTGATTACATTTGAAAATTTTAAATTATAAAATTTTAATGCATTGTATCTTGTTTTCTCTTTCTTTTTCCACTGTCATTTTATTAATAAGGTTTTTGAATTGAGTGTACTGGTTGGTTTATAGTATGTCTTACCTGCTTTTTCAATGTTCATACAATTTTGTTGTTTAATTTAATTTAATTTACTAAATTCAAAGCTACTTGTGTATACCAGTAGTTTGCTTTAGATCGATGCTAGTAATGTTTTAGCTATATCATGTACTATTCATTGTTCTACTTGTAAACTGACTCTTCTGGGCTGATGCCAAAATTGCTACACTGTCAATATATGTGTTTCCTATTAGTACTAATTGTATGCTTTCCATTTAAAAACAGTTACCTCTGCTTCTCTTTCGTCTTTTCTGTTTCTTCGTCATAATTTTGCTACCAACTTCTGGGAATTGCCCACCCCAATTTGTCTACCTCACTGGTTCCGCTGCCTATTGTTTCAAGTAATTTGTGTTATTCACTAAATAATCAGACAATCTCAAAAGTACAAGATTCCGAAAGATATTCGAATAAAGGGACGATCCGGATTTAAAAAAAAATAAAAAACAAAAACAAAAAATTAGGTAAAAACACTTAAGAAAAGGGTAAAGACTCGGTCAACACGAACTCCCAAAATCAGATAAATAGATCAGGTGCTCATAAAGGGTTAGATCATTATGTCCCATTAATGACATATGTTGCCATTTCCTAAACCATGCATACAATATGTACATCATATTGAGTACAAATATTTGTTAAATAACCAAGGGGATCTTTGTCATTTTAGATTTTAATATGAATTCTCGCAATTGCCTGCTTAGGACGAAGTTCAGTGGCGAATTCAAGGGGGGGGGGGGGGCTTTGGGGGCTTCAGCCTCCCCGTCGAATAAGTCAAGCACATATGTTAACATACGCTTTTCAGGGTTAGTTAACGTCACGATATGGCTTTTAATTGAATGGTTTCGATCTCTGTGATGAAAGTAAAAGAAAATACAAATTAATTTCTTTGTATTGAATTAATCTTCAAAGAGGTAATTATAAGTAATTATGCTAAATCAAATTTTCAAGTTTATTTGAAGTTTTTATGAATGTATTGTCAAAATACCAATTAATCAGGTATTGTCTAAACCGTTATATAAACATGTCTAGTGTTACAGTTTCATATAGGTATAACCATATAGGTATAACCACCAACACCTGTAAATTGAGGCTCTTTCAAGGAAATTCTTTTTTAAATATCATTTATTTTTACCAAAAAATTAAAGGCAAATGTTGCTGTATTACAAAAACAAACAAAACATACACGAGTTTCCGTTTTGATGAAAATATAAATACATATACAATGATTAAAATTAATTAGAAATAAAATATATTTAAATTAGATTTTTTCCCTGCTATTGCTGAAACCCTTGAGCACTTTACAAAACTGCCAAAACACACATACACCAGACCAGAAGAAGCTGATGTAACTTCTTTGTTGAATTCCATTTGCAACTTTGATTTTGTTGTAACCATTGTTATTGTTCAAATGTGCCTGGCTTTTAAGAAAGGGATCAGCAGATCACTAGATTTAGATCAAACTTATTTGATTGTTAACTATATAACATTTGGATCGGACACAAGTTATTCCAACTTACAAAGGTCCTCTACAAGATCACTACAAGAGAGATCACTTGACATAGGCAGAGCCTTAAAAAGCGTAAATTTAATTCAGAGCTCACTAGACTGCAGAGCAAATGTTGAACAATTCAACAGACAAATAATGAGAGATAATGTTGAAGCAGAGTGACCGGAAGACTACTTTAGGAAGTCAATAACTGTACCTTTTCTCTACTGTACGCTAAATGAAATAACAACAAGGTTTACCGACCTACACGCCAGAACTGCTTTGGGACTACAGTTGGTTTCATCAATTATTGAAAATATTGCTCCATAACTGAGCCCCCCCCCCCCCCAACAGAGTCTCTGGATCCGCCCCTGAAGTTAATATTATTCCCGTATCGCTTACTCTGCGTGAATGTCTATCAATGTCAAATTACTGTAATATAGCCTTGATAAATAATTACACTGACTGCACCTTTATTGTTGTGTCTTATCGTCAAACAAAATATTAGCATGATTACGTAATGCATACTATTGGTTGTATGTATATTTTACTATGGTATGCAACTTAGACCAGGTCACTAGTATGTATTTACGCTTTAGTTGTTGTTATTTACAATAGCCATATATAGTATGACCACGTCATGTGTCAATTATCCTTTCTCAGCAAATCAAATTCAAGTGTAATTGATACCTCTACTAAAAACGTTATGTTTCGTGTTAAAAACGAATAATTGTATTCACAAATAGATAAAGAAAATTACACTGCTTGGAATACGACAGAAAATTAGGAGAAAACACGCTTTACGTATAATATCATTTTCAGTAAAATATATTATCCAAATAAGAAATATATTTGCGTTTTTGTAGCTTTATCCACAACAAGCATCTTTTGAGTAAGGCTAATATAACACGATTTGACTTTAAGTTGAAAAATCTCAGTAACCACAGAAAATATCTAGCTAAATAGAAATTATGTACTAGATTACCATCCCCTCTACTACCAACCGCTTCCTATAAGCTGTTAAGCACACATAAATTGTTATTAAATGACTTTGAAATTTAGGACGAAACGATTTTTTTCGCCCAAATAAAAATGTCGCCCAAATCCATATAAAATATACCAAAAGTTTCGACCAACCTGCCCATTTGTATATATATATATATATATATATATATATATATATAAAATCGGATAATCTCTCATGTTTATTTACATTTATATTCTTTCTTACTACAAGTTGTTCCTTTACTTTAATTTGTGTCTAAGTGTAATGTTGGATAGGATAGTCTCTCATGTTCATTTACATCTATATCCTTTCTTACTACAAACTGTTCTTTTACTTTAATTTCTGTCTAATTGCAATGTTGGATAGACTAGTCTCTCATATTCATTTACATCAATATCATTTCTTACTACAAGATGTTCCTTTACTTTAATTTATCTAATTGCAATGTTGGATAGTCTCTCATGTTCGTTTACATCCATATCCTTTCTTACTACAAACTGTTCTTTTACTTTAATTTCTGTCTAATTGCAATGTTGGATAGACTAGTCTCTCATATTCATTTACATCAATATCATTTCTTACTACAAGATGTTCCTTTACTTTAATTTATCTAATTGCAATGTTGGATAGTCTCTCATGTTCGTTTACATCCATATCCTTTCTTACTACAAACTGTTCTTTTACTTTAATTTCTGTCTAATTGCAATGTTGGATAGACTAGTCTCTCATATTCATTTACATCAATATCATTTCTTACTACAAGATGTTCCTTTACTTTAATTTATCTAATTGCAATGTTGGATAGTCTCTCATGTTCGTTTACATCCATATCCTGTCTTACTACAAACTGTTCCTTTACTTTAATTTTTGTCCGAGTGTAAAGTTAGATAGTCTCTCATGTTCGTTTACATCCATATTCTTTCTTACTACAAGTTGTCCCTTTACTTTAATTATACCCCCGCTCCCCGAAGGGGGAGGGCGGTATACTGTTTTATCTCTGTCCGTCTGTTCGTCCGTCCGTCCGTCCTCCGTCCGTCCGTCCTCCGTCTGTCCTTCCGTCTGTCCGTTCGTCCTTCCGTCCGTCCAAGATATTTTTTGTCGCATTTTTCTCAGTAACTCTTGATGGCAGAAATCTGATATTTGTTCACAAGCTTCATATAGGTACCCCATATTATGGGAAGAGTTTTTGGACCCATCAGATTCCTACTTCCTGTTTGCCGACTTAGTTGGTTTTTATACACATTGAACATATATGCACATTTTTCTTCACATTTTTCTCAGCAACTATTGATGGCAGAGATCTGATATTTGGTCACAAGCTTCATATAGGTACCCCATATTGTGGGAAGCGTTTTTGGACCCATCAGATTCCTACTTCCTGTTTGCCGACTTTGTTGATTTTTATACACATTAAACATACATTTTGTATATGCCCATTTTTAGTCGCATTTTTCTCAGCAACTATTGATGGCAGAAATCTGATGTTTGGTCACAAGCTTCATATAGGTACCCCATATCGTGGGAAGCGTTTTATGACCCGTCCGATTCCTACTTTCTGTTTGCCGAAGAGCGGGGGTATCATAAGTGAGCATTAGCTCACAGTTCATCTTGTTTGTGTCTAATTGCAATGTTGGATAGACTAGTCTCTCATGTTCGTTTACATCCATATCCTTTCTTACGACAAGCTGTTTCTTTACTTTAATTTGTGTCTAAGTGTAAAGTTGGATAGTCTCTCATGTTCGTATACATCAATATCCTTTCTTACTAATAAATAGTATTGTCATTGATTATCTATTGCATAGATAAACGTTAAAGAAAACCGAAGGGACAATCAAGAATGGACAATCTAGAGAAACTGGCAACATTGGGTACACAAGACACAGGACGAAGGCAAGAAAACAAATAACACAGGACAGAAAACTAAAGTGATTAGCAACACAGATCCCACCAAAAACCGAAGAAGATGACAGATCATTAGACTGAAGTCACATATGATGATGGTTTGGTTTGGTTTATGGTGTTTAACATCGCAGTTGAGGGTTTTTAGGGCTATGGTTATTGACGCCACTTTCAACAATATTTCAGTTGTATCGTGGCGGTCAGTTTTATTGGTGGAGGAAACCGGAGTAACCAGAGAAAACCATCGACCTGTGGCAAGAAACTGACAAACTTTATCACATTATGTTGTATCGAGGATACCTCGTCATGAGCTGAGTTCGAACTCACAACTTATAGTCCAGCATTAGAGATACATTGTACTAATCCTGCCATAGTAATACAAATGTAAATAATTTAGTGTGCACGAAAATATAATACACTAACGAAACACAATTGATTTAAAATAGAACTCGGTTGTTTTCTACTGTTGTATGAGAAAAGTGTGAAGATACCAAGGCGTAGAGGTAATTAGAGCCGTATTAAGTGTGAGGATACAAAGGCGTAGAGGTAATTAGAGTCGTATTAATTGTGAGGATACCAAGGCGTAGAGGTAATTAGAGCCGTATTAAGTGTGAAGATACCAAGGCGTAGAGGTAATTAGAGCCGTATTAAGTGTGAGGATACAAAGGCGTAGAGGTAATTAGAGTCGTATTAAGTGTGAGGATACAAAGGCGTAGAGGTAATTAGAGCCGTATTAAGTGTGAGGATACAAAGGTGTAGAGGTAATTAGAGTCGTATTAAGTGTGAGGATACAAAGGCGTAGAGGTAATTAGAGTCGTATTAAGTGTGAGGATACAAAGGCGTAGAGGTAATTAGAGTCGTATTAAGTGTGAGGATACAATGGCGTAGAGGTAATTAGAGTCGTATTAAGTGTGAGGATACAAAGGCGTAGAGGTAATTAGAGTCGTATTAAGTGTGAGGATACAAAGGCGTAGAGGTAATTAGAGTCGTATTAAGTGTGAGGATACAAAGGCGTAGAGGTAATTAGAGTCGTATTAAGTGTGAGGATACAAAGGCGTAGAGGTAATTAGAGTCGTATTAAGTGTGAGGATACAAAGGCGTAGAGGTAATTAGAGTCGTATTAAGTGTGAGGATACAAAGGCGTAGAGGTAATTAGAGTCGTATTAAGTGTGAGGATACAAAGGCGTAGAGGTAATTAGAGTCGTATTAAGTGTGAGGATACAAAGGCGTAGAGGTAATTAGAGTCGTATTAAGTGTGAGGATACAAAGGCGTAGAGGTAATTAGAGTCGTATTAAGTGTGAGGATACAAAGGCGTAGAGGTAATTAGAGCCGTATTAAGTGTGAGGATACAAAGGCGTAGAGGTAATTAGAGTCGTATTAAGTGTGAGGATACAAAGGCGTAGAGGTAATTAGAGTCGTATTAAGTGTGAGGATACAAAGGCGTAGAGGTAATTAGAGTCGTATTAAGTGTGAGGATACAAAGGCGTAGAGGTAATTAGAGTCGTATTAAGTGTGAGGATACAAAGGCGTAGAGGTAATTAGAGTCGTATTAAGTGTGAGGATACAAAGGCGTAGAGGTAATTAGAGTCGTATTAAGTGTGAGGATACAAAGGCGTAGAGGTAATTAGAGTCGTATTAAGTGTGAGGATACAAAGGCGTAGAGGTAATTAGAGCCGTATTAAGTGTGAGGATACAAAGGCGTAGAGGTAATTAGAATCGTATTAAGTGTGAGGATACAAAGGCGTAGAGGTAATTAGAGTCGTATTAAGTGTGAGGATACAAAGGCGTAGAGGTAATTAGAGTCGTATTAAGTGTGAGGATACAAAGGCGTAGAGGTAATTAGAGCCGTATTAAGTGTGAGGATACAAAGGCGTAGAGGTAATTAGAGTCGTATTAAGTGTGAGGATACAAAGGCGTAGAGGTAATTAGAGTCGTATTAAGTGTGAGGATACAAAGGCGTAGAGGTAATTAGAGTCGTATTAAGTGTCAGGATACAAAGGCGTAGAGGTAATTAGAGTCGTATTAAGTGTGAGGATACAAAGGCGTAGAGGTAATTAGAGTCGTATTAAGTGTCAGGATACAAAGGCGTAGAGGTAATTAGAGTCGTATTAAGTGTGAGGATACAAAGGCGTAGAGGTAATTAGAGTCGTATTAAGTGTGAGGATACAAAGGCGTAGAGGTAATTAGAGTCGTATTAAGTGTGAGGATACAAAGGCGTAGAGGTAATTAGAGTCGTATTAAGTGTGAGGATACAAAGGCGTAGAGGTAATTAGAGTCGTATTAAGTGTGAGGATACAAAGGCGTAGAGGTAATTAGAGTCGTATTAAGTGTGAGGATACAAAGGCGTACAGGTAATTAGAGCCGTATTAAGTGTGAGGATACAAAGGCGTAGAGGTAATTAGAGTCGTATTAAGTGTGAGGATACAAAGGCGTAGAGGTAATTAGAGTCGTATTAAGTGTGATGATACAAAGGCGTAGAGGTAATTAGAGTCGTATTAAGTGTGAGGATACAAAGGCGTAGAGGTAATTAGAGTCGTATTAAGTGTGAGGATACAAAGGCGTAGAGGTAATTAGAGTCGTATTAAGTGTGAGGATACAAAGGCGTAGAGGTAATTAGAGTCGTATTAAGTGTGAGGATACAAAGGCGTAGAGGTAATTAGAGTCGTATTAAGTGTGAGGATACAAAGGCGTAGAGGTAATTAGAGCCGTATTAAGTGTGAGGATACAAAGGCGTAGAGGTAATTAGAATCGTATTAAGTGTGAGGATACAAAGGCGTAGAGGTAATTAGAGTCGTATTAAGTGTGAGGATACAAAGGCGTAGAGGTAATTAGAGTCGTATTAAGTGTGAGGATACAAAGGCGTAGAGGTAATTAGAGCCGTATTAAGTGTGAGGATACAAAGGCGTAGAGGTAATTAGAGTCGTATTAAGTGTGAGGATACAAAGGCGTAGAGGTAATTAGAGTCGTATTAAGTGTCAGGATACAAAGGCGTAGAGGTAATTAGAGTCGTATTAAGTGTCAGGATACAAAGGCGTAGAGGTAATTAGAGTCGTATTAAGTGTGAGGATACAAAGGCGTAGAGGTAATTAGAGTCGTATTAAGTGTGAGGATACAAAGGCGTAGAGGTAATTAGAGTCGTATTAAGTGTGAGGATACAAAGGCGTAGAGGTAATTAGAGTCGTATTAAGTGTGAGGATACAAAGGCGTAGAGGTAATTAGAGTCGTATTAAGTGTGAGGATACAAAGGCGTAGAGGTAATTAGAGTCGTATTAAGTGTGAGGATACAAAGGCGTAGAGGTAATTAGAGTCGTATTAAGTGTGAGGATACAAAGGCGTAGAGGTAATTAGAGTCGTATTAAGTGTGAGGATACAAAGGCGTAGAGGTAATTAGAATCGTATTAAGTGTGAGGATACAAAGGCGTAGAGGTAATTAGAGTCGTATTAAGTGTGAGGATACAAAGGCGTAGAGGTAATTAGAGTCGTATTAAGTGTGAGGATACAAAGGCGTAGAGGTAATTAGAGTCGTATTAAGTGTGAGGATACAAAGGCGTAGAGGTAATTAGAGCCGTATTAAGTGTGAGGATACAAAGGCGTAGAGGTAATTAGAGCCGTATTAAGTGTGAGGATACAAAGGCGTAGAGGTAATTAGAGCCGTATTAAGTGTGAGGATACAAAGGCGTAGAGGTAATTAGAGTCGTATTAAGTGTGAGGATACAAAGGCGTAGAGGTAATTAGAGTCGTATTAAGTGTGAGGATACAAAGGCGTAGAGGTAATTAGAGTCGTATTAAGTGTCAGGATACAAAGGCGTAGAGGTAATTAGAGTCGTATTAAGTGTGAAGATACCAAGGCGTAGAGGTAATTAGAGTGGAATTAAGTGTGAGGATACAAAGGCGTAGAGGTAATTAGAGTCGTATTAAGTGTGAGGATACAAAGGCGTAGAGGTAATTAGAGTCGTATTAAGTGTGAGGATACCAAGGCGTAGAGGTAATTAGAGTCGTATTAAGTGTGAGGATACAAAGGCGTAGAGGTAATTAGAGTCGTATTAAGTGTGAGGATACAAAGGCGTAGAGGTAATTAGAGCCGTATTAAGTGTGAGGATACAAAGGCGTAGAGGTAATTAGAGTCGTATTAAGTGTGAGGATACAAAGGCGTAGAAGTAATTAGAGTCGTATTAAGTGTGAGGATACAAAGGCGTAGAAGTAATTAGAGTCGTATTAAGTGTGAGGATACAAAGGCGTAGAGGTAATTAGAGTCGTATTAAGTGTGAGGATACAAAGGCGTAGAGGTAATTAGAGCCGTATTAAGTGTGAGGATACAAAGGCGTAGAGGTAATTAGAGTCGTATTAAGTGTGAGGATACAAAGGCGTAGAGGTAATTAGAGCCGTATTAAGTGTGAGGATACAAAGGCGTAGAGGTAATTAGAGTCGTATTAAGTGTGAGGATACAAAGGCGTAGAGGTAATTAGAGTCGTATTAAGTGTGAAGATACCAAGGCGTAGAGGTAATTAGAGTCGTATTAAGTGTGAGGATACAAAGGCGTAGAGGTAATTAGAGTCGTATTAAGTGTGAGGATACAAAGGCGTAGAGGTAATTAGAGCCGTATTAAGTGTGAGGATACAAAGGCGTAGAGGTAATTAGAGTCGTATTAAGTGTGAGGATACAAAGGCGTAGAGGTAATTAGAGCCGTATTAAGTGTGAGGATACAAAGGCGTAGAGGTAATTAGAGTCGTATTAAGTGTGAGGATACAAAGGCGTAGAGGTAATTAGAGCCGTATTAAGGTGTGACGACACATACAAAGGCGTAGAGGTAATTAGAGCCGTATTAAGTGTGAGGATACAAAGGCGTAGAGGTAATTAGAGTCGTATTAAGTGTGAGGATACAAAGGCGTAGAGGTAATTAGAGTCGTATTAAGTGTGAGGATACAAAGGCGTAGAGGTAATTAGAGCCGTATTAAGTGTGAGGATACAAAGGCGTAGAGGTAATTAGAGTCGTATTAAGTGTGAGGATACAAAGGCGTAGAGGTAATTAGAGTCGTATTAAGTGTGAGGATACAAAGGCGTAGAGGTAATTAGAGTCGTATTAAGTGTGAGGATACAAAGGCGTAGAGGTAATTAGAGTCGTATTAAGTGTGAGGATACAAAGGCGTAGAGGTAATTAGAGTCGTATTAAGTGTGAGGATACAAAGGCGTAGAGGTAATTAGAGTCGTATTAAGTGTGAGGATACAAAGGCGTAGAGGTAATTAGAGTCGTATTAAGTGTGAGGATACAAAGGCGTAGAGGTAATTAGAGTCGTATTAAGTGTGAGGATACAAAGGCGTAGAGGTAATTAGAGTCGTATTAAGTGTGAGGATACAAAGGCGTAGAGGTAATTAGAGTCGTATTAAGTGTGAGGATACAAAGGCGTAGAGGTAATTAGAGTCGTATTAAGTGTGAGGATACAAAGGCGTAGAGGTAATTAGAGTCGTATTAAGTGTGAGGATACAAAGGCGTAGAGGTAATTAGAGTCGTATTAAGTGTGAGGATACAAAGGCGTAGAGGTAATTAGAGTCGTATTAAGTGTGAGGATACAAAGGCGTAGAGGTAATTAGAGTCGTATTAAGTGTGAGGATACAAAGGCGTAGAGGTAATTAGAGTCGTATTAAGTGTGAGGATACAAAGGCGTAGAGGTAATTAGAGTCGTATTAAGTGTGAGGATACAAAGGCGTAGAGGTAATTAGAGTCGTATTAAGTGTGAGGATACAAAGGCGTAGAGGTAATTAGAGTCGTATTAAGTGTGAGGATACAAAGGCGTAGAGGTAATTAGAGTCGTATTAAGTGTGAGGATACAAAGGCGTAGAGGTAATTAGAGTCGTATTAAGTGTGAGGATACAAAGGCGTAGGGTAATTAGAGTCGTATTAAGTGTGAGGATACAAAGGCGTAGAGGTAATTAGAGTCGTATTAAGTGTGAGGATACAAAGGCGTAGAGGTAATTAGAGTCGTATTAAGTGTGAGGATACAAAGGCGTAGAGGTAATTAGAGTCGTATTAAGTGTGAGGATACAAAGGCGTAGAGGTAATTAGAGTCGTATTAAGTGTGAGGATACAAAGGCGTAGAGGTAATTAGAGTCGTATTAAGTGTGAGGATACAAAGGCGTAGAGGTAATTAGAGTCGTATTAAGTGTGAGGATACAAAGGCGTAGAGGTAATTAGAGTCGTATTAAGTGTGAGGATACAAAGGCGTAGAGGTAATTAGAGTCGTATTAAGTGTGAGGATACAAAGGCGTAGAGGTAATTAGAGTCGTATTAAGTGTGAGGATACAAAGGCGTAGAGGTAATTAGAGTCGTATTAAGTGTGAGGATACAAAGGCGTAGAGGTAATTAGAGTCGTATTAAGTGTGAGGATACAAAGGCGTAGAGGTAATTAGAGTCGTATTAAGTGTGAGGATACAAAGGCGTAGAGGTAATTAGAGTCGTATTAAGTGTGAGGATACAAAGGCGTAGAGGTAATTAGAGTCGTATTAAGTGTGAGGATACAAAGGCGTAGAGGTAATTAGAGTCGTATTAAGTGTGAGGATACAAAGGCGTAGAGGTAATTAGAGTCGTATTAAGTGTGAGGATACAAAGGCGTAGAGGTAATTAGAGTCGTATTAAGTGTGAGGATACAAAGGCGTAGAGGTAATTAGAGTCGTATTAAGTGTGAGGATACAAAGGCGTAGAGGTAATTAGAGTCGTATTAAGTGTGAGGATACAAAGGCGTAGAGGTAATTAGAGTCGTATTAAGTGTGAGGATACAAAGGCGTAGAGGTAATTAGAGTCGTATTAAGTGTGAGGATACAAAGGCGTAGAGGTAATTAGAGTCGTATTAAGTGTGAGGATACAAAGGCGTAGAGGTAATTAGAGTCGTATTAAGTGTGAGGATACAAAGGCGTAGAGGTAATTAGAGTCGTATTAAGTGTGAGGATACAAAGGCGTAGAGGTAATTAGAGTCGTATTAAGTGTGAGGATACAAAGGCGTAGAGGTAATTAGAGTCGTATTAAGTGTGAGGATACAAAGGCGTAGAGGTAATTAGAGTCGTATTAAGTGTGAGGATACAAAGGCGTAGAGGTAATTAGAGTCGTATTAAGTGTGAGGATACAAAGGCGTAGAGGTAATTAGAGTCGTATTAAGTGTGAGGATACAAAGGCGTAGAGGTAATTAGAGTCGTATTAAGTGTGAGGATACAAAGGCGTAGAGGTAATTAGAGTCGTATTAAGTGTGAGGATACAAAGGCGTAGAGGTAATTAGAGTCGTATTAAGTGTGAGGATACAAAGGCGTAGAGGTAATTAGAGCCGTATTAAGTGTGAGGATACAAAGGCGTAGAGGTAATTAGAGCCGTATTAAGTGTGAGGATACAAAGGCGTAGAGGTAATTAGAGTCGTATTAAGTGTGAGGATACAAAGGCGTAGAGGTAATTAGAGTCGTATTAAGTGTGAGGATACAAAGGCGTAGAGGTAATTAGAGTCGTATTAAGTGTGAGGATACAAAGGCGTAGAGGTAATTAGAGTCGTATTAAGTGTGAGGATACAAAGGCGTAGAGGTAATTAGAGTCGTATTAAGTGTGAGGATACAAAGGCGTAGAGGTAATTAGAGTCGTATTAAGTGTGAGGATACAAAGGCGTAGAGGTAATTAGAGTCGTATTAAGTGTGAGGATACAAAGGCGTAGAGGTAATTAGAGTCGTATTAAGTGTGAGGATACAAAGGCGTAGAG
This sequence comes from Bathymodiolus septemdierum, assembly GCA_963383655.1. Classification (NCBI taxonomy): domain Eukaryota; kingdom Metazoa; phylum Mollusca; class Bivalvia; order Mytilida; family Modiolidae; genus Bathymodiolus; species Bathymodiolus septemdierum. Next base: position 16,741,918 of record OY726529.1, read on the forward strand.
GTAATTAGAGTCGTATTAAGTGTGAGGATACAAAGGCGGTAGAGGTAATTAGAGTCGTATTAAGTGGTGAGGATACAAAGGCGTAGAGGTAATTAAGCGTATTAAGTGTGAGGATACAAAGGCGTAGAGGTAATTAGAGTCGTATTAAGTGTGAGGATACAAAGGCGTAGAAGTAATTAGAGTCGTATTAAGTGTGAGGATACATATGCTGTAATATTAGTAGTATGGTAATTAGAGTGTATCTATGTGTGAGGATACAAAGGCGTAGAGTAATTAGAGTGTATTAAGTGTGAGGTAC